>CM040425.1:128823591-131451625 GCA_022702705.1 Papilionanthe hookeriana x Papilionanthe teres | reverse complement strand
TGATCTTTGTCGATCCATCCAAAGAAGCATCTCGTCAAAAATCCATGTCTGAATAGTGGGGTACATGGTTAATAACATCACCTTCCAAGCCATCCTTGGCAAGGATGCCGGCTGGATGTACGTTGGAGGTGTGATATCTCCCATGTAACTCACAGCTCGTAAGGCCGGAGGTTCTCTAGCTCTGGGTCTGGTCGGAAATGGTAAGGTGTCTTGCTGTCGTCCATCCTTCTGAAAGTAACTGAGATCCGCTTCACCGGTACTCCCGGTATGCAATGCTTAACGATATCCGCTCCGTTGCCTTTCGCATCATGACGAACCTACCGGTAAAGGTATCTTCACCGGCCCTCGGAACTCACCCGGCCTCGCTATCCGGAGGTCGGATCCGAACATGATGTCACACTCATTCAGGAAAGAGACCGTGCGTAAAGGTCCGACAAAGTCGTGGTGATCTATGTGTGGGGGTATGCAATACCCCGTTTGTAGATGTTGATAATGCGGACTATTGGTATGCAATCCGCCGGCGTACCCTCCATGTTATCAATCTATTTACCATTCTCTCGATGACTAATGGCATCGGATCTACTTGCCCATGACGGAGTATTCCCGTGGGTTTCCCTTCCCGTCTTCAACGAAAGTTGTAGCAAGCATCCGCATTGTATTGTGATTCTTCCCTTCCCCGGCATCCATCTCCGGGGTTCCGAGTAGGTATTTTCCTTAGGCGGCCTACTCGGCCCATTCTCTTCAAATCCCGGATGCAATCTACGATTCTGTCGTTGTTCATACTCTGAGAATACGTCTGTATGCAGCTCGAGGCCCTCTAGTATATTGATTCTTCTACCTTTAATTCTCTCGAAGTATTCAAAGGTTTTCTTTTCAACATTCTGCATTCTCTCTAACTCGTATTCCGGAATGATCTGCAGATGGCGAGGCCTTGTGACATATTGTGGGATATACGGTTCAATCCCTTCATGTTCTCCTGCATACCTCGGCTCCTCGTGGATGATGCCCGTCGGGACATCCCCCGGGTTGCTTCGCAACAAGGTCATGCATCACCGGTGGTTCTATCCGGTGGCGTGGTAGCCTTCTTTCTTCTGATCTTTGTGAGGTTTCCCTGGTCCTTTCTGTTATCCTAGGAGCCGGCCTCCTTTCTTCAGGTTCCCGGTGAACCGGTGTCCTTGAAGTGTATGTACTGGCATTAGCAACTTGCCTCGTCGTGCTCGGTCCGCAGCCTAGTTTTGTTAACATCTTACGGATACGGCGATTCTTATTTCTTCGTTGCGTTGCTGTGAGAGTAGCTCTTCGAACTTCTTGAATCTCTGTGGGCGCGGCGCTGACGAGCCTGCCCTCCGCTGTAGCGACTACGGACTTCATTTTCTTATCTTCTTCGGTGTTTGCTTTTCTCTTCTTGTTGTTGGATTGGTGGCTTGGGCCACCCACTTTCATCACTCGTCCGCCCGGGTAGTTCTTCCTGTTAACCGGGACCCAGCTCACTTTCCTCGTATCGTAGGCTCGCTGGTGCAAAATCCGAGTCAATCTCGATTATCGCTCCATCTTTTACCCTCTTTTCATCGAGTGCAAGGCTTACGCCATTCTTAAAGTTCAGGACCAACCGCCCGTTCGACATTTCCCTGCGAAAAGACAAGGAAAAGGATCAGGGGCTGTACTAAGAACAAGAACATTAAGAAAATGTTTATTAAAGACAGTTTTTTTTTTATTACTTCTTGTATTTTAAAATTTAACAGGAATGAAGCGGGATAAGATCAGGAAAGAGATTTTGATTTGGAAAAGAAAACAAGGAAAACTTTATTATCATGATTTTATTTAGTTTAGCACATTTTATTATTTTTTTGGGTTCGGACCCGATCATAAGTAATTACTTCACCCGTGTTTCTTAGGGATGAAGAATTCATTCCTTCGAAACATCGGTAGCGTAATACTTTTTCAAGTATCGTCCGTTGATCGGAAGCATATGTCGTTCTCCCCGGCAATCCACTAGGCTGGTAGGAACCTCCCGAGTACACTTGCTTCAACCACAAACGGTCCTTCCTAAGTGGGTTCAAATTTTCCTCCTATCTTGCGGTGTGCAAGAATAGGTCTCTTGAGAACGAGAACTAAGTCACCAACTTTGAAGGTTCTTGGGCGGACCAGTTTGTCATGGGCTTGAACCATCTTATCTTGGTATAGTTCTAAATTTTGTTGCGCCGCAAGTCTTTTCCCTTCCAAGCTTTCTAATTCTTCGAGTCGTAATTTGGCGTTTTCTTCGTCGTGATCTTGTTTGCAATCGCAATTCGAGTGAAGGAAGCTTAACCTCTAAAGGTAACACTGCCTCGGACCCATACACCAGAGCGTAAGGTGTAGCTTGAGTAGGAGTTCTGAAGGTTGTTCGGTAGGCCCATAAGGCTTCTAACAACTTCTCGTGCCAATTTCTCTTATTATCGTCCAAAGTTTTCTTCAAGATTTGAACGAGAGTTTTATTAAAAGCCTCAGCGAGGCCTTTTGCTCTTGGGTAGTAAATTGTTGAGTATCGCCAGTCGATTCCGTGTCTCCTAACAAAATTGTTGATCTGCGTGCTTCTGAATGCTGACCCATTATCTGAGATGATCCTGCGCGGCACCCCGAAACGGTAGACAACTTGGTTCTTGAAAAACTGTAGCACGTGGTGTGCTTTCACTTCTCTATGTGGAACTGCCTTTGCCCACTTGGAAAAGTAATCCGTAGCCGCAAGAATGAAGCGATGTCCTTTTAAAGATGGTGGTTCTATCGGACCCACTATATCTGTGCCCCAACATTCAAATGGCCACGACGCAATTGTCGGATGTAGCACATTTGGAGGTTGGTGTAGAACCACTCCGTGCACTTGGCATTGATGACGACTCTTGGCGATTTTCATG
Organism: Papilionanthe hookeriana x Papilionanthe teres; assembly: GCA_022702705.1. Taxonomy (NCBI): domain Eukaryota; kingdom Viridiplantae; phylum Streptophyta; class Magnoliopsida; order Asparagales; family Orchidaceae; genus Papilionanthe; species Papilionanthe hookeriana x Papilionanthe teres. The sequence goes on along the minus strand of CM040425.1, from coordinate 131,448,734 downwards.
CGGTCGGTCATCATCGAGGGCCGGTAGTACCCTAGTCTTTTAATTTTCATTTTCATCTTCGGACCCGACCGGTGAGCGCCACGGAGTCCCGAATGCACCTCCTTAACAATTTCACGGGCCTCGGACCCGCTTAGGCATCTTAGCCATATTCGATCAAAAGACCTTCCGTACAATGTGTTGTTTATTAATGCGTAAGACAGAGTTCTTTTCTTGATCCGATGGGCTAGAGACCTATCGTCCGGTAGCTTTCTCGTTTGCGGGTAGTTCATCAACGGCCGTCGCCAATCTTCTCGTGTTTTCCGTCACCGTCGTAACTCGATTCTTTTTCTTTTTCCGATTTGTGTATTGTGTCCATGTCGAGTCGTGATAGGACTTGACATCCGTGAACTGACACTTCCACTGATTCATCTTGTAAACAGGCAAATTCTTTTGCGAGACGGGCTAAAGCATCTGCTAAAGCATTTTCTTTTCTAGGAATTTTGTATATTGTCACATTTGGAATCTGTTCCAACAACTGTATGGCATACTGGAAGTATTGCTCGAGTCTTGGCTTTAAAATTCTGTACTGTCTGACGATCTGTTGAACGATTAACTGTGAATCCCCGTAGATGTTGATGTCTGTTATCCCCATTTGAATAGTTAATTCCAGTCCCCTTATGAGGGCTTCGTATTCTGCTTCATTATTTGTACATGGTTCCGTTAAGTGGTAGGAGTATCTTAACATCCCCCGCTCCGGTGTTATAAAGATTAGCCCGATTCCTGCCTTACCGGGCACTATCACTTGCGATTCTTTGTCTTTGTGTGCTGAAGATGCTCCGTCGAAGTATAATTCCCAACGTCGATCATCAGGGTCTTCTAGGCTCATTATTTGTTTATCTGGCAAATCGTCATTGAGAGGAGATTCTGCCGGCAAAGGGTGTGCTGCGAGGAAGTCTGCTAAGACTTGTCCCTTTACGGCACGAAGAGGCACGAAAGTTAGATCGAATTGCAATAATATCATTGACCATCTGGCAAGTCTGCCGGAAAGTGTCGGACGAGTCATCAAGTATTGCAATGGATTAAACTTCAAAATCAGGTTGACCTTATGAGAAAGCATGTAGTGCCTGAGCTTTTGAGCGGCGAAGATCAGGGCCAAACAATGCTTTTCAATTGCGGGATACCTTACCTCCGTCGGAAGTAAACGACGGCTTAAGTAGTAAAGAGCATTTTCTTTACCCTCATCATTGACCCAGGCTAACAGGGCTCCGAGAGAGTCGTCTAAAGCCGCGGTGTAAAGTATCGACGGTCTACACCGAGACTGGGGCTGCTAAGACAGGAGGTGTCATTAAATATTGTTTAATGTCCTTGAAGGCCTTCTGGCATTTCTCTTCCCAAATAAATTTGGCGTCCTTTTTGACTAGTGCCGAGAAAGGCTGACACCTACATGACAGGTTTGAGATAAAGCGTCGAAGATATGCCGCCTTCCCTTGAAAGGATCGTAGTTGTTTTAAGGTTTTGGGAGGCGGCATTTCTAAGATAGCTTTAATCTTTTCCGGGTCGATTTCAATTCCACGATGTCGGACAACGAATCCTAAGAATTTCCTGGAGGTGACGCCGAAGACGCATTTTAAGGGATTCATCTTAAGGTTAAATTGTCTTAATCGTTCGAAAACAATTCTCAAATCATACGAGTGGTTTTCCTTTACTTTGCTTTTGATGACCACATCGTCTACGTAGCATTCGACTTGATTGTGGATGAGATCATCAAATATTCTTGTCATTGCTCTTTGGTAGGTTGCTCCTGCGTTCTTCAGTCCGAATGACATTACTGTGTAGCAAAATACTCCGATCGGCGTCCTGAATGCTATAAGCTTTTCATCTTCTGGAGCCATTTTTATCTGGTTGTATCCTGAAGATCCATCCATGAACGAGAATATTTCTTGTGTTGAAGCAATGTCGATCATTAATTCTGGGATCGGTAGAGGGAATTCATCCTTTGGACATGCCTTGTTTAAATCTCCGAAGTCCACACGATCTCGATCCGACCATTCTTCTTTCGACCGGCACGACATTGGCTAACCAAGTCGGGTATTGTTCTTCACGGACAAATTTAGCGTCTATTAGTTTTTTAACTTCGGCTATGACTTGTTGTTCGATTTCTAGACGCATTCTTCTGGGACCTTGTCTGATTGGAACAGAAGTAGGATCCACTCCTAGCTTATGGACTGCAACCTCCGGAGCTAATCCTGGCATCTCGTCATAATTCCAAGCAAATTAGTCTTTAAATTCCATTAATAATTTGATTATTTCTTCGGAGTCTTCTTTATTGAGTAAGGAGCTAACAAAGGTAGGTCTAGGCTCTTCGCTAGTACCTAAGTTAACTTTCGTTAACTCATCTATTGTAGATTTGATTTCTTCTTTGAATTCGGTGGAGCATCTCCAATTTGTAAATCTTCGAGTTCGTCTGTAGTTTCCATGCAGTTTTCATTGGACTTGCAAGTGACAACCAAGCAAAATTCGGTATCGTCAACCGACCCTACCGTGCCGAATCCGAGTCCATACTTTGAATTGGGTGGACGACCGGAGTTATTCCATAATTTTTCAAAATGTTGTGATTGGCCTTTTGTCCATTGTCGAAGTAAGAAACCACGCCGAATTAAATTTTGAACACGGGGAGAGTACCACTCAAAAGGTAATTCCATTAATTTCGAGGAAGTGACATCTTCGAATTGTACATTATTTTCGGCTTTGGAGGAAGAAGCACCACGGTAGAATTTGATTGGCCTTGCACCGTCGTTACATACCTCTTTGACCACCATACCCTCGATCTTGTTAGAATGGATCGGGGTTAGGGTCATAGTATGTACGTAGTGGTTAATCTTTTCGTACATTGATTTGTATTCTTCGTTCTTCTCATCTTTGAGAGAGATCTTGAATTGCGGCTTCTTCTGACTTTTTGTCGCTGCTTCTTGCTTGATTTCTTTTTCTTCTTCAGAACTATCTTCCCAATCAACATTGATGGCTGGTTTCTCTCCGTCCAACCGTCCTAACGTCTCTACCACGACCTCGTCCCCGGCCTCGACCTCGGATGCGAGTTGTGGAGAAACCTTCACCATCTCGCCGGAAGGGAGTGGTGAGTGACTGTTGGACTAGAACTTCAGGTTCTTCGTCGTCATAAACTTTCTTTGCTTCATTTGTTACGGTATCTCTGGAGAAGATTGTTTTCTTTGGCGGTGCATAATAAGCTGCGTCTTCATGGATTCCAATTTCATGTACGGAGAATGGTTGTAAGTCGCCTTTGATGCACTGTTCCCCTCCATCGTAGTATTTGATGCACTGATGCAGAGATGATGGTACCATCCTCGTTTTCATGTATCCACTAGTCGGCCCAGACAGAGCGTTGAACGATGTCTCCGAATCAATTATGTGAAATTTTGCGGTTGTCTTTGCTAAGTCACCGGTCTTCATCGATAGCGTTATTGATCTGAGGGCTCTTTCTCCTTTCTGGTTGAATCCTCTTAATAACATTTTGTCTGCTTCGAGCTCGCGAGCATCAATTTCCAAATATGCTAGTGTCCGAAGACTCATTATATTTATTGATGCTCTCGGATCCACCAATACTCTGGAGAGCGTAAACTTCCCAATTGTAACTGAAATGTACAACGGTCGGTTGTGATCTGCTGTCCCAAGTAGTAGGTCACTATCCGTGAAGGTAACGCCTCGCTGTTCTTTTAACGAGCAAATCTCATCTAAGGAATCTCCGGCCATTTGAGCTAAGCAAATTTTCAGATCAAGTAAGGCCTTGATCAGAGCTTCTCTCATCTCCTTTGATAAGATGAGGGCGTCGTAAATGCTCGCCTTGGCCGGTAGTTTCCTAAGATGGGCTAGTACGTTGTAGTCCACTTTATTTTCATGCGTCTCGGCTTCTTCTCGAATGGGTATTTCTTCCGCCGGGGTTTGTTCTTCTTGAACAACCACCCGCTTTCCTTTGTCTTTCGGACCCATTCTTGGGGGTAGAACTCTTCCACTTCTTAAGTTGACTTCGTAACTTCTTCTGAATTTAGTGTTGAGTTTGCCGGTGTCTCCTCCTGAATCGGAATGACAGGCTCTTCCGGATTATCTTCAGAATCTGAAGGCTCTAAATCTATCATGACTGGAGCTCCTCGAAACTCACAGATAGATCTGTTGCTTGTTGAACTCTCGTAGCCTCCTTGATGGATGTCTTCTTCGTTATTTTTGATCGTCGAGATTGTGTATGATTTGAGAATTATCGTTGGTATCAAAATCGATATCCGGATTGTCGCTAGTTACGTAATCGTTAGAAACAGTCAAAACGTAGCCAACGCCATCACCCTTATCATTATATGATCCCACCGAAGTGAGCGAGATAATCATACAAAATCGGAGGTTGGAGGGATTTCTCCCCCGAATCGGAAACAACTATCCTAGGATAAGCAGCCCCTAGTCTAGCCTTAGGAGTCTCTGTCCTCTTCTTCGTCGATTTTCTTCTTCTCTTCAATCGTCTCCTGTCGAGGTGGTTCTTCTATCGCAAGTGATAGTACCGGCTTAACGGAGTCTCGAACTCGAATCGAAGCTCGCACCGAGGCGGTTCGGATCGTCGTCTAAAATCTTTTTCGAAGACCTCGTCCAGTGCGGTAGTCCATCCATCGTCGGCCGTATAGGGATCTATCGGAATGATGGGCTCGGCTGAGATAACATCGACGGAACCTCCTTTCCGGGGTTCCTTCATGTACTCCTTCGGGATCGTTATATTCCCTTTCCGAAGGTTGTCGTTGAGCCAACTTTTAAAGGTAATGCAATCTTCTATCTTGTGCCCAAGCATCCGGTGGTAGAGGCAAAAGTTGGGATCACCTTTCTTGTTGACTTCCTCTGGTCTTTTAGGCTCTCGCAGCTGGAAATCTGGAGTCTTCATCAGACTACGGAACATTTTCGATACTGCTTCATTCTTGAATGGATATTCTCTGCTCAGAAGGTCCCTTAATGTACGTTGCGGACGAGACGGTTGTTCATACCGTGGAGATGATCGATAGCCGGACCAGTGGTTGCCGGCACTCCGTCGTGGTCGATGCGGCCGTTCTAGTGGTATTTCGCATCGGCTGCTTGCCTTTGTCAACCGCCGCAACGATCCCGGATTTCTTTTGATGGTCTTCACCGGCTTCGCTCGTCCGTCTTGTCGGCGAAACTTAATTGCTTCGCCTCTTCTTGCAAGCTCCCGGCCTTGCTTAACAACTTCTCGAAAGTCTTAATAGTGAATCCTCGAGGAGAAGTGCTATCGGGCCGTGAATGCTTTTAAGTAAGATGCCGACTGCATGTTGTTCTTGTAGTTGTGGTTCACACTTCATACTTAAGTTCCTCCATCGAAGTATGTAATCCACCAAAGTTTCGTTCGGCCTTTGTTTCTCTACCACTAAATCACCTATAGTGATGTGGTGCCGAGCTTCGCCGAATCGCTCGATGAAGAGGTTCTCTAGTTCCGAGAACGTCTTCACCGAACCATTCGGTAACTCGCATACCCGCCGAAGGCGATTCCCGACAGATCGCCGACGAACCGTCGGAACAAGAATGCATCGTTCCCGCCGCATTACAACAACCGGCACGAAAGTGTGCAACATGCCGTCTGGGGTTCCCTGCTCCGTCGAAGGTCTTGAATAGAGGTGGTACGACGCCTTTCGGGTATCGGACAGCCGTCAAATTCTTCCGAGTAAGGTCTACCCGTCCGAATGGATGTCCCGCTCTTCGAATGTGCTAAGGCTTCTCGCACTCCGCCGTTCCACCAAGTTCTTGATATCCTTTTCGGGGATCATACTTTGTGTTGTATCCTTTTTCGCCTAATCATCCCCATCGACGGATGTAATCTCCTTTCCTCCGTCTACAATGTGAATGACCTCTGGGGTGTCTCTCTTCGTGGTTGTACTTCGACTCGGAGAGTGGCCGCAGCTACGACCATCTCTTCCATCCTTTTCGCCATTCGACCGATCGTGTCGTCTTTTTCCCGAAGCCGCATTCTCACCGCTCCGGCTCCTCTCTTCGCGGCCGCAGGAGCACCTTGCGAAGCCGATGAAGCTCGTGTCTCAACCATGTTGATTTCTCGCATATTCGTCGTCCATGAATTCCGATGAATCAATCTCATCTCCGAACTTTTCTTCTATTTCTTTTGCCAACCGTCTGATATCGGTTCTCAACTTTTCCATGGCATCTTCTAGCGGGGCTTTCGTGTGTCATTGCGGTTGTCGTGCGATAGCCGCTGTGTCCCTTTTTCACGAGTCCCCTTTATCGCAAGAAGCACTTTCTTCGCATTCCAGCCTCCCGGCGAGACTTTCTTTCTCGGCCGTCGTTTCGCCTTAATCGCCCGCAGTGGGACGCCATACCATCCTTCTAGCAGACAGGCTGTCTAGGACCGCATGGTCCGTCTGCCAAATGCCGGAAGGTGGTATCCTCCCTAATCCGTAATCCCGAGACTACGACGGGCGGGCTAGCCTTCATTCTCTTGCTTGGCTTTTCTGTCATGATGGCGGGTTCTACTCGGGGCCCAAGATGGGATTTGACTGGCACCCGCCCTATCCTTCGTAGAATCTCCGATACGGGGCAGTTTTCCTTCTTTGATAATTTTTCTACCAAAGTTTGCAGTCGAGCAAACGGCGTAGTTCTAGTTCTTTTCTTGCGGCTATCGTTGTAATATGCGGGCCGAGGTAATGTGGCAAAGAATCTCGAGAACATTCTCCTCATCCTCTCGCGGCGGAGAGGGGATGGAACCCGCTTCCTCCTAAAAGTGGTATGTAGTCGTGCGTGGTGTATATTTTGGTAGCGGTGTATATTCGCGCAACGGTGTATATTCGGCAAATGTGTATATTCAGTAGCTTCGGGATTTCCTCCAGAAAGCAATTTCAGCAGCTCGGCTTCTCCGGCGATCCTTCTACTTTTGTTTCTTCTTCGGGTCCTTGTCGCTGACGCGAATCTTCGAACCGGACCCGATTTCGAAAACGTAAGGTCTTACAGAAGATCCGTACCCTCCACGTAATGATGCTTTACTATACTCCGGATTTCTTTCCCCTTTGATTTGCGTAAGCTCCGGGTAGGTGCAGAAACAACTAGACCAGTGGGGGTAGTAAGAACAGTCCTCCCGCGGACGGCAAGCATTCCTCTTAGCTCGGATCCTTTGCAGGGAGGAAACTCTCGGGTCGACCTAAGGTCGAACTCACGCGCGGCTCCTCAGCTTCGGATACCTTGTTCGTCCGTGCAAAGAGGGAGACGTCGCGTGATCTCGACGTTCGTGTTTTTAAATCCTCGTCCAAATCGGATGACCCCATTGTCGGGCAGCTCATCCCTATGCACGCCGAAGTCCGACCCATCGGTGAAGGAGAAAATCAGCTTCGGGGCTTCCATTTCGCAGGTAGATTTTGGTTGTCGGTCCCAAGTTATGCTTCTTTTCTTTAGGACGAAAAGAAAGTAATCGAAAAGAGTCCGAACACATTCTTGTTCATGTATTTATAAGAAGGAATCATTTGTTAAAAGAATCATTTATTAGAGGGTTCGTTTATTTAGAACGGAGTGTTCAAAGGTGTAGAGAAGGTAAGGAATCCAATTCGTAGTCGGAAAGGAAAAGAAAGTCTTATGCAAGACTTCTCGACTCGAAGGATCACTCCTAAACTAACACCTATCGGGATCCACCCCACCTCAAAAATGAGGTAAAGGATCTTGGAACCTCTCTCGCTTAGGGGTGTCTAAACAAGTGGTTCCTAAATCCGAGAGAATGTTGGCTATGCTTGTTCAAGGTAGAAATGAACATAGTATTCCAACAGAAAGAAGGGTAGTTCGATCCATTAGGGACATGGATACACTACCGATTTTCGAAAGCAAAATTATTTGACTAAAATGGAGAGAGGAATTTTCCCCAGCGGAGTCGCCAGAAGTTGTCGGCACTATTTTCAGGTTGCGTGTTTTATTTTGAAAAAGGGGGCGCCTAACAGAAGTTGTCGGCGAATTTTTAATTTAATTTAAATAAATAATTTTGAAAAGTAATATTTGATTTTGAAAATAATTTTAAATTCGAAGGTTTTAAGATATGAGATTAAACTGGTCTCACATCCCAAATAAGCTTATATAAACGAGCACCGCACCACAAACCGTGTATCTATCCCTAAGGATAGTACACACCGCTCGACGATGGGGCTCGATTAAATAAACTAGAAGATTTGTGACATCCGTTTGGTCCGCGAACCAATTTTATAAGCCGACAAATTCCCCCGCTTAATATGAAAGCATTAAACAGGGTTTATATTTCCGGGTTCTTTAAAATTCCCTATAAGGGCAAGCCCCTATAGTTAATTACATCTTAAGTGACAGAATCACCTAAGAAAACTCTCGATAATAATCAATAATTCCGCTCTCAAGAATTTCAAGGTTTAAGTTCTCAAAGGATCGAAGTTCGAATTTCAATAGTGAATGGATCAAATTTGGAACATTTTTGTTTTGGGAATCCAAAGGAAGAAAATTTGGAGAAATCACGTATTCGAAGCAAACTTCGGTAATTTCCCGACTATCCTATTATTTGGCTTCGAGTTTAGGAAAGTCCTAATATTTATTTAAATGTTTTGATCTCGCCAATTTTAATTAATTAGGGCTTATATTTGTATGATAAAATCACACAAATAACTTCGAAGATGTGAGGGTTTATGTCGTATTGGACGACTACCTCGGAATCCTAAGACCTGTTAGGGCTTAATTTGCAATGCAAATGCCTAACGAAGAGTCGAGGATTTATGTTGCACTAGTGCAAACTACCTCGAAGTCCTATGACTTTGTTATTTAATTCTAGGACAGCTTTTACCGAAGTAGACTCGAGTTTTGCCGATAACGATGGTCGTGCTGCCCACCATGCTCCGAGCTCCTTGTTGTTGCAGAGGTTTAGTTTTAGAAATCATAAATCAGGGGATGAGAAAAGTGTTTTGGTTTAGAGAAAATCTTAATTTCTAGGTGTTTTCAATATTTTAATTAAACAAATCTTAAAGTTGATTATAACGACACCGGTTAAGATCCCGTGGTTCCATCCTTCCGCATCATTATTTTTATCGGATTCACTTAGTCCGTATGAATTTGCTAAACTCAAATGAATGAGTTCCACACTTTCATTTAGACCGCGGGAAATCCCGTTAGCAACACGTAGGTTACATCATCCGAGGTATTCCCGATCATCCAACAGACGTTTTAATTTAATTGTAATTGTAGTTTTGTGTTCTGTTTGTGATTAAATTTTGAGTTGTTTTATATTTTCGAAATGTCGTGGCGGTGAATTTTATCTTACAATGACTTTTAACTTAGTTTTGGTTTCAGCTTTAGGGTCTATCCTAAAGGTGTGGGTTTTCATGCAATGCTTGTTTATCATGCAAGAAAAAGTAAGTGCAATGCAGCTTAAATAAATTGCAATAATGTAAATTGCAAGAAAGTAGATTGCAATAAAATAAAAGCGTACTCTGAGGGTCTTCCCGTCATCCCAAGCCGCACTTAAAACACAGCTTAGAATTTTTAAGCAAGTTCCTGGATAAAGCTAAGGGAAGGGTTATGGTTTTCTACCAAATTCCTAATCCTATAGCTAGTCATTTCCTATGACGTCTAGATTCTTTCTCGTTGGTTTAAGGACGATTTTCTTCATCAAAGAACAATTAAGTCCAATTGTTCTTATAAATGTCCTATCATATCGAGAAAGTGCTTAAGAATAATCTTAAACATCTTTTCAATATTTCTGTGGATTGTTTTAAGTCCAAATGGGTTTAATTATACAAATGAATTAATCGTCCGAGAATTCAAGTTTTGTTGTTATCTTACTCTATGAACTAGGACATTCGAATATCCTATATGTGAGGTAACATTTCATTTAATATTCTCGTTTAGGAGTTATAATAACCAAAGCTTTCGAGGGTAAATTGGTATTCAAATGATTTAATTTAAGTTAATGGGTTTAAATTTGGGATAGTTGTTCAAGTCGCTTTAGATTTATTTTGAATTCTTTATGTCTTTCGGTGATGTTATTTAATTCAATTTAATTTAATTTAATTTAATTTAATTGAGTTTTAATTTAATTTAATTCAGTTTGATTTGATGTTACATTAAATTAATTTGATTTGATTTAGTTTTAATTTAATTTGATTTAATTTAATTTAATTTAATTTAATTTAATTTAGGTCATTTAATTTAATTTAATTTGTTTATTTAATTTAATTTAATTTAATCTTTAATTTAATTTTTAATTTAATTCAACTTTTAATTTCAATTTAATTTAATTTAATTTAATTCAATTCAATTTAATTTACTTAATTTAATTTAATTTTTAATTTAATTTTATTTTTTAATTTTAATTGAAATTTTTAAAAGAGTTTAATAATTTAATTTTAGTTTAATGATTAAGTCTTTTAATGTTTTGAATTTGAGTTATCATTTTAATTAAGAATTGAATATTAATGAGATAATTAATTTAGGGATTTTTAAATTAAAGAATAAATCTCCTCCTAATAATATCCCTATTTTAATAATTCCAATTTTATTATTCTTCCAAATTTAAACAATTATTTAATTAAGGTTTAATCATTTTAAATGGCTTAATGGGTTTCTACCCTTTAATTATTTAAATTTCAATCATCCAAATCAGATTAAGATCACATATTTTACTTGTTAATTTTTTATTAAACCTAAAGTTTTAATTAAGGATTAAAAATTTTAATTACCACTTTACCCTTTAAGCTTAATAATTTCATAACTCACTAAATTGAACTCAAATGAACTTGAAATTTTTATGTGACTTCACTCATATGTCAATAAAGACATGAGAGGAGAAAATGTGATTTTTCTCGTATTTAATTTATTTATATAATTATTTTTGGTAGAAAATAGAGATTTCCAAGGAAAATTTAATAACATGACCAAGGGAAAGTTTCTGGTCCTTAAGAAAATTAGGGGATATTCCTAATGACCAGAGGACCACTTGGACTAATTTTGGTGATTTTTTGAATTATATTATTTTTATTATAATTATTTTAAGTTTTGGAGTGTTAATTAATTTAAAAATAAAATAAATGTTGAAAAATGGATTTTATATTTTTCAAAAATCTCTCTGATATCAAGGAAATCAGAGAAGCAAATTTTGCAATTTTCTGATTTTTCTATGATTTATTATATCTATTTTAATGAAAAAGCTAGAAAATATATTTTTTTTAATTTTAAAATTACCTTAAAGCTTTAAAATTTAATATCTCACTAAATGGACCTAAGAAAAATATGGGGTTGTTCCTAAGTGATTAAAATTCAAAATTTGACATTTTGGTGAATTTTATTATTTTTGTGATTTTTATTATTTTTTGAATTATTAAAAATATTAAAATATTATTAAAAATCAACTTTTTTAGAAAATTGAAATTTTAATTTTCTTAGATTCCCCTGATATCAGAGAGGCTCCAAAACAAATTTGGTGAATTTTTGAAAGATATTTTGAAAGTTATGAATTTTTAAATTTTAAAATGACTAAGTGGCTTAATCAACCCAATTAGTGGGGCTAACCAAGTCCAATTGACCTCAAATTTTTATGGTGGGTTCCTCTGATCCTAAAGGTCAGTGAAGAATTAATTTCAAGTCAATTTGATGTATGGTTAACTTTAATTAATTATAGACCTATTTTGAGTGTTTAAGCCAATTAGGGTTGTTTTAAATGAACTAACTCAAAACCTATTTTTCCTAGGGTTCTCTGGTCATAAGAAACATCATCAAATTTTCCTAGAATTTATTTCACAACATGCTATTTATTGGAATTAAAATACTCAAAACAGTAACATGAACTTGAAAAATCAATAACTCTTCATAGGGATGGCCTCTGACTTTGGAAAATTCAGGGAATGTTCCCAAATTCAGAGGCTTCAAAAGCCCTATGGTCTCATGCCATGGTGAATTGTATAAATGCATGGAGAATTAAAAGTATGCAGAGAGTAAATAAATTATAAAAAATAAAATACTTGATGAAATTAAATGATTTCTTTTCCACATTATTCTCCTCTGTTCACTGAGCAAGAGGGTATTTTTATTTTATTTTTCTCGATTTTTCTACACAAAGTTATGAATTTTTGAAGTTTAGGGAATTAAATAAATAGAAAATACCCCTAATTTTCTATTTATCCACGCGACGCCAACTCATCCTCGGCATCTCCGAACGCACACGCGTCGCGCTCCCATTCGATGCCGCCATCTGACTCAGCGCTCCGGGTCCCGCGGTTCTTGTACCATCTCCTGGTCCGACGCCATCTGAGCCGTCCGTCCGCGCGTGTATTGAATGGACGGCATCCGTTCATCGTCCCCGAGCGTCCTCACCCGAGAGCCGTCCACACTAAATCCCTAAGATCTCACTCGATACTCAATGGATTTTCATGTTCTTATGTCTCTATGGATTCGCTCTCAAGAGACGAACACATCTATACTGTGATCATGCATCGAAATTAAAGCATTTGAAATGGGGAATCTCCGTAAGCTCGGGATGAAGAATTAGCTCATACCTTTGCTCGCAGAAGTGTGGCTTCGATCCGAGGGTTGTTGCACCTTCGATCGGATCCCGACAAGCTCCAAATGAAGTCTCCCGGTCTCAGTGAATTGTCTAGATGTGATTTCGACCAAGCATGATCACAAAGCTTGGAGGCCGGAGCAACCGGGTGGCCCGGAGATGGGGCTTTTGCTGGTGGACACCTTCCCTTGGTCTGGTGAAGGTATAGGACCAATCAATTTGAGGATTGGTCCACTGTGGAGAAGTGTCCTTGTTTTGGGTGGAATTTCAACACTGAAATTGAGCTCACAGAGAAGAAACGGCAGGGAGATCTCACTGGGGATCAAGTGCTCTGTGTGTGGGGAGGAGTCTGGAACAATTTTGGCAGTTTCCTTAAGGTTTGTTTCAGCACCTCTCATGGCCGAGAGGGGTGGTGTTTAAATAGGAGAGGGTGGAGGGCCTCCCAGGGAGAGTTAGAGCTTGGGATCAGCTGCTCTTGGCAAGAGAAGAGCAGCTCCAATGGCCACTGGGGATGGGGCAGCTCAGCAGGTGAGAATTCTAAGTTGGGCTCACATGCGAGCTCTCGGCCATGGTGTTTTCCCGCGGCCCGGTGGCTGGCCGGCCGTGCATGGGTCACCCTCAAGGTCAGATGGGTTAGGGCTGGGACTTGGTGCAAGCAATTGGCAATTTCCATGTGTAAAGAGCTTGGATTGAAATGGAATGGGGGGAAGGCCATTTTGGGTTCAAATGAGTCAACCCATGGTTTTGGGCTAGGTTCACCACCCAAGGCCTGGTCTTGGGCTGAAAAGGGTCACTTGGGTCAGCCAAGAGAGAATGGTGTGGTCTCCATCCAAGATGAGGTGGCTAAGCATGGTTTAGTGTGTGACATGCTTAAGGTAAAAAATTGTTTAAGGAGGATTAGGAAAGGGGCCCCTCCTTTTGCCATTAATGGCTTGATCACATGTCAAGCCTTCCATGGCTTCATGTGGCTTGTCCATGGCTTGCATGGCTCACCTTTGGCTTGCGAAAAGGTTTGGTCAATTTCATGAAAATGGATTTTAGGAATTTTTGGTAATTTGATGGAAATTTGTATGAAACTTGATTTGGAATATTTTGATGGTGAATTTAGGACTTAGGTAATGGCTTTAATTAAGTGGATGGCAAATGGAGATGTCATGTGGGCTTTAGGGTAGATTTTGGGCTTTTGAATATGAAGGAAGTGGGCTCTTAGGAAAGTTTAAGGGAAATGGGCTTTTTGATTTTAGGATGGGCATTTGGGTAAAGATTTTGTGAAGAACTTTGTCAAATAAATGTCATAATTGGTTTAGGGATGTTCTATGAAGGGCTTGGAGTCAATTTGGTGTGATTTGGAGTTGAATTGGTTTGAACTTGGGTTTATTTGGTAAGTGGGCCTATATGGGTCCAAGTGGGCCAAGTTGGGCTAATGTTGGGCTAGGGTTGAAATTGATGTAAAATCAATGTTGAGAAATGTTCATGGGAGTGTTTCAAAGAGGTTTTGGCTTTGGTTGGGCTTTGATTTTGGGGTTTGGGCTCATTCTGGGTTAGGTTTCGGTTTAGGTCAAAAATGGGCCTTTTAGCTTTGGGTTGAATTTGAGTGGGGTTTGGGTCTAAATTTTGGGCAAATCATGTTAGTGTTTTGTTTGTGGGAATGTTAAGGAAGATTTATAAAAGGTTTACGGTTAATTGGAGTTGAATTGGGTGAGTTTGGGTTAGGTTTGGGTCATGGGTCCAAATTGGGCTTTAAGGCCAAAAGTGAGATTGGATCCAAATATCAATCAAATTGGACTTGAATTTGGTCTATATTGGTGTTGGGAATGTTGAATTGAAGTTTAAAACTGAATTGGACCAGAATTTGGGTCAATTGGGTAGGTTTGGTTTGACATCGGGTTCACTTAGTGGTTAAAATGGGTCAAATTGGGGGTTTTGACAAAAGTAGGGTAAAGTGACAAAATTGGCCCATGGTGTAGTTGGACAAAATGAAATTGGGAATATTTGGGATTTTTTGGAATTTTCTGGGAATTTTCTGAATTTTTGGATTTTTTGGCCAACAAGGGTATTTTGGGTATTTGGAGGGTATTGGGAGGTTTTCTTGGAATTTTTGGTATTTTTGGGTATGGATGATCAATTTAAGTGATGTGGAAATGTTTGGGATTGATTTTGGAGAATTTTGGGTAATTTGGAAATTTTTGAGAAATTCGGGTAATTTCAAGGGTTTTGGGTAGGCTAAGCGGGTGTAGGGTCCCGGGGTCAAAAATTAAAAATTTGGGAAATTGAAGATTGGGTGGATGTAAGTGGAAAGAAGTCATTTTGGTTGAGCCATGAAGCCATATCAAGCCCATATGAGCCATGAAGGGACTCATTTGAGGCATTCACTATGTTGTTCCTAACCCTCTTAGCCAAGGGCTCGGGGGTTAAGGACCATCCATGTGAATCACCTACATGAGTCGGAGGTCAAGTTAGGTATGGGTGTAGTTTTTAGGAAGTGTGTGAAAGTGTAGTGTATAAGTGTAGTGTGTGTGTAAGTCAGCCCCTCACTGCACTGTGCCACCTGTGAGCGCTCCTAAGGCCGGAGAGTCCTATGAGAACTCATCCTTTAAACTTCCACATTCGATTTCAACCCTCTAGGTGATTAGGGGTCTATAGTCAAGTTTGTGGAGTTTGAAGGGAGTTAAGAAGTGGTTTGAATTTCTAAAAGGTGGGTCCCAATTCTAGTCCTTTAAGATAGTCAAAGGAAAAGCCTAAGGCTAGATCCTAAGTACTAAAGAGAAGAAGAGAAGACCTCATCAAAAATGAGGTCAACACCCACCTTCATTAGTAGTGTAATCTATCCAAGTAATCTTTCTCCATTCTAATTGAATCCTCTTAACTTCATCTTATCGGCAGTAAGCTCCTTAGCATTGATGTCGAAATATGCTAATGTCCGTAGACTCATTATGTTCAGCGATGCTCCTAGATCTACCAAAACTCTCAAAAGCACAAATCTGCCAATGTTGACTGAAATGTAGAGTGGTTGCTTGTGATCGGTAGTACTAAGCAAAAAAGTCTTCATCGGTAAAGGTTACCTCAGGCTGTTCCTATAACACACTAACTTCATCTGAGGATGTGCTAGCTAATTGAGCTAAGCAAATTTTTGGATCATGGAGAGCCTTGATCAGTGCTTCTTTCATCTCCTTTGACAGGATCAGAGTGTCTTAAATGCTTAGTTTAGCTGGAAACTACCTAAGATGAGTTATTACATTGTAATCCAGTTTCTTTAAATCTCTGATTTCCTTCTAAGTATGAGTTTCTTCCATCAGCAGAGCTGTCCCTTCTTGAGTAACTATTTGTTTTCGTTTTTCCATAGAATTCATTCTTGGGCGTAACACCGTCCCAGTCCTCAAATTTATCTTTGTTATCTCCTCCACCTTTTGAGTTGGACCCAAAGGTTCTTGTCCTGACGTCATGGATGCTCATTTTGACATAAATTCTGAATCAGAGATGTCCAAGTTGATTGAAATTGGTGTTCCTTTGCGCATAAGAACTGGTTACTCACTTCCTAAACTTTCATATCTGGCATTTTGAATATCTTCTTCATCCTAATTAATGTATCCATCAAGATTTAATATGATTTGGGGATCAATTTGGGAAACTAAATTGGGATTAAATTGGTTGTGGTCAGTTACGTCATCACTAGAGATAGTCAAAACATAGCTGAAATCGCAACACTTATAATCATAAGGACCCAGAGGGGCATAGAGATAATCATACATAGTCAGTAATTTCAGAGATTTCTCCCCCAAATTTGAGACAACCAATCTAACATGGGCTGCCCCTACCCCTAACCTTCACGATATCAATCCTTATTTTATCCACAAACTCTTTCTTCTTCGTCTCCCATTACGGTGGATTCTCTAACATGATCTCTGACATTGGCTTGCCATGTCGCAGACTCTAGGCAGTGGCTCTTACTGAAGCGGTCTGAATCTAATCTAGTATCTTGTTGAAGGAACTGCTCCAAGCTATGCTCCATTTGTCTTCCCTTGTATACAGATCTACTAGAATAATTGATTCGGCCACAGAACCTCTTTTATGTTCTCTTAAATATTCTTTTGAACTCGTTATATTTCAACTTTTGAAGTTCATCTTGAACCATTTCTTGACATTGAAGCAGCCCTCTATGGTGTGTTCAAGTAATATGTGATAGGGGCAGTAGTTGGGGTGATCCTTCTTGTCGACCTTCTCTGGCTTCTTGGGCTTAGAGAATATAAACTTAGGCTTCTTCATCAAGTTTCAGAACATCTTTGATATGGCCTCATCCTTAAAGGAGTACACTCTATTCAATTGGCCTTCCATCTAACATGTGTCTCCACTGAAATGGTTTTTGGCCAAGCTTATGCTGACCATATTATTGCGGCACTGACCGAAGAGGAGAGCGCTCAGTCTAAATCCTCATTAGGTGCTTACCTTTGTCGACTATTGCCACAATCTCAGACTTCTTTTTGACTTCCTTAAACATCCTAGGCTTTTCAGCCTTTACCAATGATTCCATATGTTTAAACTCCTGTTGTAAGCTACTGACCTTTCCGAATAGCTTCTCAAATGACTTAATCATAAGTCCCCAGAGTATGAACGCTATCAGACTGTGGATACTCTTAAGTAAAATCTCAATTTTGTGTTGCTCTTGCAGCTAAGGCTCACACTTCATGCTTAAGTTCCTCCATCTCAAAAGGTAGTCCATCATGGTCTCATTGGGCTTCTGTCACACCACCACGAGGTCTCCTACGGTGACCTGGTACTAAGCTCCCACAAATATTTTCACAAACAAAATTTTCAAGTCTTCATATGTCTTTTCTGATCCATGTCGGCCATTTTAAAGAGATTTAGATTTGTTTTTAGATTTAATAGATATATATATATATATATATATATATATATATATATATATATATATATATATATATAAGCAAGACTAAAATATATTATTCAAAAAGAGTTCTACATATGACATGAGGGATTTTAATTAAATCCCCATGTAAAAGAGAACTAAATATAGGAAAAGAAAAAAAACTAGAACTATATATGACATCCTGAGATGAAGAAGCTTTAGTTGCAAGCCAATTAGCAAGTTGATTGCCCTTCCTGTAAAAATGACTCCAAAAAAATTCAATCGAAGAAGAAAGTAATTTGACCTTGTTTATCCAGATCTGAATAAACCATGGTGTAGAAGCTTGAGACAATAAAATCTGTAAAAGAAGCAAAGAGTCCACTTCCAAATGCACATAATGACAATTCTGCATCATAGCAAATTTCAGTCCCCAAAAGGTAGCAATTGCTTCAGCTTCGAGAGAATTTATAGCAATGATAGGTAATGAAAAAAACCAGATACATTTTCCACTAAAGTCTCTGCCAAGGCTCCCAATACCAGCTACATCAGTTTTGAAACTTCCATCAATTTTAACCTTCATTCATGGATTGTTAGGTGGTCTCCATATAACAAGCAGAACCTTGTTATTTGAATTATGAGTTGAAGGGCTACCAAAATTATGTATTTTAATAAGAAATGTGATACAATTCTTAATGATAACCTTAGGATATATAACCTTGCTGCTAAAAATTAAGTCATTCCTAGCTAGCCATAAGAACCAGAAAATGATAAAAGGGATGTAATAGTTAAGTGCAGCATTCCAATCTTTCCAGCAAGCATTAATTAAACTCAATAAAGAAAATTTAGATTGAATTCCCACAAAATTTAATACCACTTTCCAAACATCATGTGCCCAGACACAGTTCAGAAAGAAATGTACAATGGTCTCTTCACCACCACTCTAACAATTAGTAATTTTATGAATAGGAGAGTTCTGATTATACTGATCTTGAAGAGATTCATTGAAAAACTAATTATCAAGCAAGAAGTCAATCTGTCCATTACCAATTTCTCATATGAATAGCTTTTCAGCTAGAGGTATTACTTTAAGCAATTCTTTCCAAGTTTTAGTATCACCAGTTTGGAGAGTAATTTGAGTTGGATGTGCATTATGACAATACTTACCATACATGAACTTGGACCACAATGAATTTTGCATTCTGAAATTGATCCATTGTTTACAGTAGAAAGAAAAACTTAAATGTGGAAAGCTTTTAAAACCCAACCCTCCACAATCAATTGGTTTGCACAGCTTTTCCCAATTGACCCAATGCATTTGCTTATGTTGTCCTTCCCATAAGAATTTATTAAACATAATAGATATCATTTTCTGTGTACTCTTATTCATTTTAATCATATGCAATATGTGGAGAGGAAAAGCTGTTAAGACACTTCTTAGAAGTGTTATCCTTCCACCATTTGAAAGAAAGGAATTAGACCAACAATTTATTTGAGAATAAATTTTGGAAATGATGTCATCATAGTGAAAGGATAATGAACCTCCTTAAAATTTGTGAAATCAGCAATCCAATTTTTCATATGTGCACTGATTTTAGAACTTACCAAAAAACTACTTTTAGCTTTATTAAATACCATCCCAGAAATGTCTTCAAAATCATTCAATGTTTTCATGAGGCATTTAATAGATTGTTTACTGCCTTTAGAGAAAACAATCACGTCATCAGCATAGGCTAGATGACTGACAAAATGAGTAGACTTATGCTGATATTGAGCGTAAGGATGATTAAGTTGCATCTGATTCAACATTCTTGATAAATAATCAATGACTAGGATGAAAACATAAGGGGAAAATGGATCACCTTGTTTGATACCTCTACCAACATTAACGAAACCATGACTCCTTCCATTAATCAGAACACTATAATACTTATTACATAACCATATGGAAATAAGATTGCAGAAATTAGAATTGAATCCCCTAACTGCCAGCATATCAAGAATAAAAGTCCAGCTGATTGAATCAAAGGCTTTGGATAGATCCAGTTTAAAAATAACATTAGAACCCCTACAGCATTTATCAATATCAGCCAGAAGTTCTTGTGCCAAAAGAACATTATCACATGTGAATCTTCCTTTAATAAAAGCACTCTGATTTTCAGAAATAAGATCTTGCAATAATGGTTGTAATCTAGTTACCAATATTTTATTGATAATTTTAGAAAAAGTGGAGGTTAGACTAATGGGTCTGAAATCTTGCCAACTGACCTTACATTTATCTTTTGGTATCAACATAATAGTAGCTAAAGCAAAATATTTAGGAAGATCAATTCCTTGGAAAAAGCTTTGTACTGCTGAGATAACATCAGATTTAATGATATTCCAATTTTTAATATAGAAGTTAGATGTAAAATCATCTAGTCCAGCTGTTTTGTTTCCATCAATAGAAATAATGGATTCAAATATTTCCCTTTCATCAGGAGGCTAAACCAAAGAATCCATATTTACCTTACTTAAGTCAGAAGTCATTAATGCAGAAGAGAAGGTAGCATAATTAGTAGACTGTGGAGAAAATAATTTTAAAAAGTAATCAACTGCATCATCAGCAATTTCATTTGGATTGACTACCCATTTATTATCAGCTGACTTGATTTTTAAAATAATATTAATAGAACTTTTGTATTTAATAATGGCATGAATAAATTTTGAGTTTCTATCACCATGTTTAAACCAATTGACAGCAGCATTTTGTTGAAGGATTAATTTTTCTTGCAAAATAGTATTTTGTAATCTGTTATAAGCAGCTTCAAGGTTGTTGTCAAAATCCAGACCATCTTCTACAAGCTTCTCCAACTCAGCAACTAAAGATTCAGCATCAATAACCTTCTGCTGAACATTCCCAAAAACAGTCCAATTCCATTGCTTCAATTCTTTAGTAAGTCTTTTTTGTAGATACCAAAGTTTAGTAATAGGATCGTTATAAAAAACTTCCAGTGAAGCCATCCAATTATTAGTAATCATCAGAGTAAATTCTGGATGAGTCGACCATACATTAAGATATCTAAATATATAATTCTTAATAGCAGGAGTAATAGCAATTTTGACAAGTAAAGGAGTATGATCAGAACCCCTTCTTGCTAAATGCTTAACATTAGAACTAGGGAATAAATTCAGCCAAAACTGATTAACCAGAAATCTGTCAAGTCTTTCATAAATAGTTCCTCTTTTCCAAGTATAAGGAGATCCTTCAAAACTAATATAAAAGAGATTGGCTGAAGCAATATTATTGGAAAAGGTGAGCATTGCTTATAGATTTGGATTTCTCCCCCCCACCTTTTTTCTCACTTGGATTAGCAATAGAATTAAAATCCCCAACAATAATCCAACCATCAGTCATAAAAGAGCTAATTTGATGTAAAACATTCCACTGCTCAATTCTATCAGAGTTTGAAGTAGCAGCATATACAAAGGAAGCAAAACCTTTAAACTGTTCCAACTCAAAATGAAAATGCAGTAATTGAGAATGATTAAGCAGAACCTTAATCTTCAATTCCCTTCTATAAAGTAACCAAATTTTATTTGAATAATTAGCCAGGAAATTATATCCTGAGAATTTCTTAGTGAATCTATCCAAATTGGATTTCACCAAAGGTTCTAAAATGACAATTACTCATAAGTGATGAACCCTGTTTAAGCTTAGAAGTCTATTAAGGGAGCCAGGGTTAGCATCCCCCCTAATATTCCAACATAATAATTCAATCAGGGATAGCATTTCTTCCTCCTCTAGTAAGTCTAGAGGAAGAAGTTGATGCAGCAGCAGAATGGATAATATTACCTTCAGATAAATTTTTTTACTCCAAAGACCTCTTCTTTCTAGCTTTTTGTATCATCCAATCATAATTTAGATCATTGTTAATTAGACCTTTTGAATTTGAAATATCTTTCTGAGATTGAGATACTTGCTGAAAAGCAGGATATTGCATAGGTTTAGGATGAACCTCAACAGCTTGATAATGAGTAATAGGATTTTCCTTCACAGACTCGTCAGGATTTATAACATTTGTAGCAGCATTTATATCAGAATCTAATTCTACCAAATCAGTAGAAGTAGAAGCTAAAACAGTCAAATTAGTTGCCATTGTTTCTTGATCAGCAGAATTGATATTTAGACAAACTTCAGTAGGGATAACCAAATTCTCAGTATGTATATGAATTTCTCCATTCTCAGTAATAGTAGGATCAATTTCTGGAGCAGAAGATAACTTAAGAGACTCAACCACAGGTTCCTTTGAATTCAGTTGTTTCCCTACAACATTCCCAATATGAGAATCAATTGAAACAACAGTATTCTTGACAATAGTATCAGTAACTATAACTTTTTTGGCCTTTCAATGTGGGTGAAGTCTGAACAACCATCATTGGAATGTCCAAACATATTATAATGATGGCAATAATAAGGCTTATTTTCCATAATAACAGTCTGCCAATACCCATTATGAGGTGTACCAATCCAAATTTCATCTACATCAGCAAGAGAGATGTCTCGTTCCACAAGAATTCTAGCCACTGATGGCCTGGTAAGCTGGAAGGTAGGCATATCCAGCTTCAAAGGCCTTCCCAAAGCAGTATCAATCACATAAAGAATCTGATGATTAAATAAGTGAAGTTTCAAATTTGGCAGTCTATACCAGATTGAAATAACAGGCAGTTCTTGATGAGGATCGAAAGAAGGAGACCATTTTAATAACTTCATATAATTGCCATCTATTGAAATAAACTTCTTGAAGAATAAATTAGCATAATCCACCTCCATAGATAACTGAATCATAATATGCCTACCATCAAAGAGTCCTACCTTCCAAGAACCAAGTAATTTGAAATTTTCAAAACATTTCCTGATAGTTTCCATTTTAGGATGTCCCAGTTGAAATTTACCAATTAAAGTAAACTTATGAACATCAACTAGAGAGGAGAGTTCATCATCAGATAAAATTAAAGCAGTGCTTGCCACTTTTCTTCTCAAGTTTCTTGATAAAATGACATTCACCCTTACCTTGAACAACATCATGATAAACTTGTGGAAAAACCAATTTATCGGAAGGATTAGATGATTCAGAGCCAGTCACCTCAGCAAAAGCTTTAGAAAAAGAAAATACAGCCATCAGAAAATGATTTCATTTCAAGAAACTGAAAAGAAGTCCAGAATTTGAACAAGAACCTGGGATTCCACAAAAAATAGCAAAAGAGTAGAAAAAACTAAGAGAATTAGTTTTCAAAACTCAATAATCTGCAGTAGAAAACATCAATCTTCAAGAACAGCAGAAGAAATCAAAAATCGCTTCAAAACTCTCTCCATAAAATCCGGATCCATCCTTCATATATATATATATATATATATATATATATATATATATATATATATATATATATATATATATATATATATATAAACGTAGCTACAGAGGCTCCTTACAGGTTAAGAGAAGAAAAATAGAATATATATATACGTGTATATATATATATGAAAATTGCTACGGACTTCATCCTCCCAAAGAAAAGAAACCTTTTAGTAAGCGGAAGGTTAACTTGGCTCCTGGGGATGTGCAGTGGTCGAATGCTCGAAACTCGTCTCCGTGGATGTGGTTATTCTCGACCTTCCAAGGACTCGAAAGAGGAAGTTCGGATTGTGAAGGGGAAAAAGAGGATGTGCGTAATGTGAAGGAGCAAGCAAGGTGTGGTGGAGGGGGTGAAACCATGAAGATTATGAAGTGAATCCCCTCCCCGGGATTATCGGAGAAGTGGAAAATAGAATGGAATTGATCGGGGGAAAGATTCAAGTGGTGAATGAGGAACTAAAGTCCGGATGGCAAATTCGAAAAACAAGTAAAAGGAAGAAAAGTAAATCGGAGATACAAAGTCTACTCGGAATCTCAGCCTTTATGTGATCCTCCCGATAGCCTCTCTACCGCCCCTAGGACTAGGGGAAAAGGGAAACTCTTCTAATATGATAAATTTTCCGTGCTGGAATATAAGAGGGGCCGCTCATCCCTCCTCTCTTAGCAGAGTTAAATATATGGTTAAATATTACAAGCTATGGTGTTTTTCTTTACTTGAACCCATGGTTAATAAAAATTCTCAATGCATCATTAAAAAATTCCCTAACTTCCAATGTTGGATTAATGTGAGTAATAAGATCTGGGTTTTTGCTAGAAAGGAGTTAAATTGTTCTATTTTGGTAGACCATCAACAATTTATGCATATTCAAGTTTCTATTGGTGATTTTGTTGGTTTTGTCACTTTCATTTATGCTAGCTCAGCTCTCCGTTCTTCAGCAGAACCTTTGGAATAACTTCGGTTAACATTGCTCCCAAGCATCAATTCATTTTGGCTTGTTGGTGGAGATTTTAATTGCCTTTCTTCTCGCCGAAAAGAAGGGTGGTGCTTCTCCTAGCTGGGCTTCCATGAATAGGTTCAATCAATTTATTGCTGATGCAAGCAATCTTTGATCCGGGTTTTTGTGGTCCAACCTACACTCGGAGAAGGGGTAGAACCCGGGAGAGACTCGACAGAGTGCCGGGGAATTCCTCTTGGCTTCAAGCAATTTCCATATACCATTGTGACTCATTTATCCATGGCCGGCTCGCATCACGTACCTTTGCTCATCTCTATTAACAACACCGTTACACGTAATGGTGGTATGTTCAGCATTTCAAAACATGTGGACTAAGCACCCGCATTTTCCGAGCTGAACTAGGGAAGGTGTGGGTTTCCCCATGGGAGGCTCCTCTTGGGGAACCTATGGAATTTGCACAAAATCACCGCTCAAGCATTTCCGATGTCGGAATTGGACCGTTTTGGGAATGTACAGGATAATCTTAAGAAGGTCGAAGAGGATGTGGTCGCCGTCGAAGCCGGTTTTATTAATGGTGTGGGCAAAGTGAAGCAGCTCTTTATAATGCACAAGATCAGCTGTTGGTCCAATTCACATACCAGGAGGAGTTTTATAAATGTAGCAATATTCGCTGCGATTTATTGAAGGGGATAGAAACACTAAGTATTATCATGCATTCATTAAGTATAAGAGGAAGTGTAACATGATTCTTTCCATCATCGATGAAGCTGGGATTGTGCTTCATAATGCGAAGATATAGCTTTGGATGCCGTTAACCACTTTGCTAAAATGTTTACCCAACCCAATATTTGTCCTACCCCTATTTATGAGAATTTGCTACATGACCTGTAATATGTATGTTCGAATCTTAACTTAGTGGAAATCCCGTGGGAGGAGGAGATAAAAAATGCATTAGACTCCTTAGATGATGCTAAAGCCGCAGGTCCCGATGGCTTCTCTTCCAACTTTTATAAAGCCGGTTGGACTGCTTGTTGGGAAGGAGATTATTCAAGCCGTACAAGACTTCTTCCGGGGTATGGATCTTCCCGTGTATTTTTCTCGCCTCTACAATTGTTTTAATCCCAAAAAACAAATTGAGAAAATCATGGGGAGATTACGTACCAATTAGCCTTACTTCCGTAATGTCCAAAATTATCGATAAAATCATCATGGCAAGATCGCAGACTACATTTGAATCTTCCGATTTGCCTCGACAGCCGCATTTGTGAAGGGCAGATCAATTTCGGATAATATCTTGTTGGCTCAGGAATTGGTGTTGGATTTAGATAAGAAATGTAGAGGCAACAATGTGATACTCAAGCTGGATATAAGAAAAGCATATGATACCATCAGCTGGGGGTTTATCACCCAAACTTTATATGCTAGGGGTTTTCAACTGAGTTTTGTTCAAATTTCATCCATAGGTGGCTAAGCAATAATGCTCATTCCGTTATGGTGAATGGGAAATGCCATGGGTTCTTTAGAGCTTCCGGAGGTATCGTGCAAGGTGATCCTCTCTCCCCTACCATTTTTATCCTTGCTTTTGACTACTTATCCAGATTATTAGATTTTGTCTTCACCCAAACACCAAGTTCGACTTACCATCACGAGTCCAATTTAATTGTAAGTCATTTATCTTATGCCGATGATATCATTATCTTCTCTAAGGCTTCTAAAGTGGCTATTAAAAAAGTAATGAAAACACTAGCTCATTTCAAGGAGGTTTCCGGTTTGGAGCTTAATCTTCGTAAATGCCATTTCTACCCTAGTTCTAATGTCGACTCGATGATGAAAACCCGGATTGCTGATTACACCGGCTTTCAGTCCGCTACTTTGCCTATCGCTACTCGGGAGTCCATTTGAATAAGGGAAGATCAAGACAAACTCATTTTCAAGAAATCTCCGAGAAAATCAAAACACAAATTTCTGGGTGGTCTAATTCCTTTTTGTCTAATGGGGGGAGGCTAACTTTACTGAAGAGCATTTTAACTGCCCTCCCTCCTATGCTCTACGTATGTTTATCATGAAAAAGAGTACACAAACAAGCATCGGCAGAATTTTCAACAAATTTCTTTGGGCCGGTCAGCATAAGCGGATCCATTGGTCATCCCGGAAGCAACTTTGTAAACCCCTTCAGTGCCGGGGGTCCGGGGTTTAGAAGCTTTGAACGACTCGACTTCATAAATTTATGTAAATTGTGGATTAGATTCAGTGGCTAATGATACCATTTGGGCTCAGTATATGCATGGTAAATACCGTAGAAAGGATCACCCATCTCCTGGTGGTGCCTAAGCCTGGGGACTCTAGATTGTGGAAGGAATTGCTCGAAGGTCAAAGATAAGGCCGAACGTACCTTTATCCGGAGCCGGGAGTGGGTCATATCAATTTTTGGCTTGATAATCGGGTGTGGGGAGGGTAGAAACTCACTTGCCCACAAAATGTTGATGGACCTTCTATATCTAAATGCTATGTTAATACCTTTTGGTCCGAAAACCAATGGAACTGCAGCACTCGGAAAACATCCTAAATCCCGACTCACCTACAAGCAGTACTTTCGACTCCCTTTCATCCCGAAAAAAGAGATAAGATTATCACCAAACAACAACTTCATCAAAAGCTCGGGACCTTTATCTTTCGTAAATTCTATTCCCGGGACCATATCAGTGGGGACCCGAGTCGTGGAGCAACCGCCGTCTCCTTCCATGTCCTTCTTTTGCCGGAGATTAAGACATTTACTTCTTCCTACCGATGATATCCTCAAATTAAAGGGAATTAGAGGGCCTTCCTGCTCGTCTATTATGTATGCAGGGAGGAAGAATCCGGGGATCATTTGTTCTTCGTGTGTGCCTTCTCTCAAGAGGTCCGGAGGCATGTGATAAGCGGGATTGAGGTAGATACTTTGCAATTAAGTTGGCTGGACCTATTGATGTGTCGGGAGACCGGCATAAGGTGAATCTCCCGGTGGTTCCTTGTGTTGTGGCCTCGGTTTATCCGGATGGGCAGTAAATAAGGTTAGATTTGAGGGGTGTTCGTCCCCGCCTCCTTGTTGCTCGCTCATTGCTTAACTTACCTTAAGAAACTTACTAAATATCACAAATTCACCGATATCCGCCAAGTAGGTTCCGAACATTCCTCCCCCTTTCTCTGGTTGCCGGGTGGTCCCCTCCCTCTTCCTATCGGATCAAAGTTAATACCGATGGATGCTTCAAAATTCAGCAGACAGTGGATTGGTGGCATCTTTAGAAATGGGGTGGGGCATTGCTTATTGTTCTTCTACTCTCCCGTTGAGGTCCGTGATGCTCTCGAGGCTGAAATGGTGGCCATCTTTTGGGCAATTAAAATTGCCGTAATCTGTGATGTGAGATTCCTAATGGTAGAATCGACTCTTCTAATTGCATTAGCTTCCCGCAAGGGACCGAAGTTGCTCCATGGTACATTCAGAGATGGTTGAATAGAGTGAAGGGAGAGGTTGAGAGTATAAATGTAATGTTTTCATATATACCTAGGGAGGGTAATACTCCCGCACACCGGCTTGCATCTCGTGGTTATTGTAAAAGGGAAATTTTGGTAGAAACTACACCTCCACCTTCCCTTGCAGTTTTGTTGCATGGTGATAGGATAGGTCTTCCTTTTGTAAGAACATAAGATGGTGATTAATATACTTCTTGCCTGCTAGGCAAGTTTTTTGAAATATATATATATATATATATATATATATATATATATATATATATATATATATATTGATAAAGATCTTCTAAGTTTAATCAACATGATATAAAGAGATGCTAAGCACACCACCACAAGTGCAAAATAAATAAAAACTCATCATGACTGATGAAACCATGAAAGCATGAGAGAATTTAGTTTCTTTTATGTACTCCAAATAGTTTAAAAAAAATACCAAATTTGAGCTTCTGTTGGATCTCATGCATAATTAAGCCTGAAAATATCATTCAGCACATAGAAGCTACCCTGCGGCGTTGGGATCAAATGGAACATCTAGCTGAACTTGAGCGCGTGCTGCTCGCCGATTAGCTGCAGAGAACCGCTAATGAAGATGAGCACGCCACCTGCAGGACCGGGTGGCTGGCAATCGATGCTGGATATGTTGTGCTGGCACTGCTGGAATGGGAGTCCGGTGAGCTTGGAGTTGATGGCAGCTGCGCCCTGCATTTTTACTCCCTTTTTTTAAAAGCATCGAGTTATCCTGATAAAGACCCGCAAGTCCAGCACTGTTCGTGACGAAGGTACGATAGTAGTGCTCCATGAACGCTCGGGACACCGCGTCTACATCTATCGTTGCCCCCGATGTCAAGAACACCGGAAACCCTAGGACCTATGGAGTTGTCGCACCGCCTCTCTAGATCAACTATATATATATATATATATATATATATATATATATATATATATATATATATATATATATATATATATATATATATATTTGAAGCAAAAATATATTAAATAGAAGAGTTGATACATCTAACATGAGGGATCATAATTAAATCCCCATGTAATAGAGAACTAAAAAAAGGAAAGGATGAGACATCAGAACTACAAACTATATTAAAGGAAGAAGATGCAGTAGAAGCAAGCCAATTTGCAGTGCCGATTCCCTTCTCTCGTAGATGTGAGACCAAATAATATGCTTGGAAGAAGCAATAACCTCGATCTTTTTAAACCATATATGAAGGAACCATGGTATAGCAGATTTCGTGTCGAATCCGTAAGAGAAGCAATGAATCAAGTTCAAAATGAAGAAAATTTAAGTTCATTTTTTCAAGCAATTTTCAATCCCCAAAAACAACAATTATTTCGGATTCTAGTGCAGAACAAGCCATGACAAGGGCAGCAAAGAACCAAAGACATTGTCCTCTAAAATCCCCGCAAAGTCCTCCAATACCAAGCAGAATTAGCTTTAAGGCCGCCATCCGTATTAATTTTCAACCAAGGATGCATAGGAGCCTTCCATCGTACTAAAACAATTTGCCTTTTCTTAAGAGTCCGAGAAGGAGTAATAAAATTCTGCAGCTTGTTAAGATAAGACCAGCAATTCCGAATAATAGATTGAGAAGAGAAAGAGATATTAAGATGTTTAACATCATTTCGAGCCAACCAGATGAACCAGAAGATAATCAAGGTAGTGTAGTAGTAAGAACCATCTTTCCAATCCTGCCAACAAGCCTCAATAGAAGAGCACACAAAAAATTTTCCATTCTGATCTAATCTGGATAGAATCTCCTTCCAGATGTGCTGAATTCTATTGCAATTAAGGAAAATATGGAATAAAGATTCCTCATCAAGATGACAAAAAGGACAAATAGAAGGACCTCTAATACCTTTAAGCTTCAAAATATCATCAGTTGGGAGTAGCTTCTTAAATAATTTCCAACATAAGAAGGACATAGATGGAGTGATAAATTTATTCCATAATTTAGTACCCCAACCATTTTTATGCCAGTTGAAGCAAGAGTGATAAACAAATTTAGAAAAACTCTGAGTAGATGAATTCTTAGGTATTAATCTATCTTTTCCAGTAAACTGAATAGGAATTGATAAAATCCTGTTAATAATTTCAGGATTAAGATGATGTTGAAGCATTTCAAATTCCATTTATGCTCTTTCCAAGCAATCAGCAACAATCTTAATATTAGAAGAGGAATTATAATGATTTGATAAGGATTCATCATACAACCACTTATCAAACAAAAATTAATTTGGCCATTTCCAATATCCCAAGTAAAGAGATCTTCACCTTCAATCTAATTTTAAGCAACTCCTTCCAAGTTCTAGAATCACCCACTTTATATTGAACTTGAGTAGGATGAGTAATATAACAATATTTACCATGCATAAATTTAGACCAAAGAGAATCATTAGCTCTGAATTTGAGCCACTGTTTACAATAGAAGGAAAAGCTTAGGTGATGAAAGCTTTTAAACCCAAGACCACCACAATCAACAGGCTTGCACAATTTATCCCAATTTGTCCAGAGTGCATTTGTTTGTGATTACCTTCCCATAAGAATTTGTTGAACATAACGGAAATTAATTTCTTAGTACTCTTCTTCATTCTGATCATTTGAAGAATGTAAAGGGGAAAAGATGTTAGAACACTTTTAAGAAGAGTAATTCTTCCCCCATTAGATAAGAACTTGTTAGACCAAGCAGCTAAGTTGTGAAGATATCTTAGCAACAATATCATCAAAATGGCAAAACTTCCTTCTTCCCTTAATCAGTGGAAACCCCAAATACAGTAAAGGAAAATGAGCCTCTTTAAAGCCAGTGAAATCAGCAATCCAATTTTTAATAGATATGCTGATTTTAGATCCTGCTAGGAATTGACATTTAGGTTTGTTGAAGAGCATACCAGAAACACTTTCAAATATAGCCAAAGTTTTCATTAAACATTTAATGGATTGCTTACTTCCATTAGAGAATACAATGACATCATCAGCATAATCAAGGTGGGAAATTAGTTGTGAAGATCTATGCTGAAATTGAGAATATGGATGAGACTGCTGAATTTGATTTAACATCTTGGATAGATAATCAAAAGATAGAATGAAAATGTAAGGTGACAATGGATCACCTTGTTTAATACCTCTACCATAAGAGAAAAAACCATGACACTTGCCATTGATCATAACACTATAATGATTATTGGTAAGCCATCTAACAATCAAATTACAGAAATCAGCTTTGAACCCCCTTGCCTCCAATACATCAATAATGAATTTCCAACTTATTGTATCAAAAGCTTTGGCCAAATCCAATTTAAAAATAATGTTGGAGCCTCTACACTTTCTATCCAGATCGGTTAAAAGTTCTTGAGCCAAAAGCACATTATATATATATATATATATATATATATATATATATATATATATATATATATATATATAAACCAAAAACATGCCAAGGTCAACAAATTTATTTAATAAAAGAGATTACAAACTAAGGCCTAATATGTGGTAGACCCATAATGTCTCCATGAAGCAAAAAGGCTAAGGAGGGGTGTGGGGATGTTACATCACTAATGACTTCTTCATTCAAACAACCTTGAGAAGCAAGCCAATGAACTGGAGCATTGGCTTCCCTAGGTGAATAGAAAACCAATTTGCATGACCTCTTGGAATCTAGGAAAACTTCCAATCCACCTTCTGATATTCCACGGGGTAGGTGTAATATTTTGAAGGTACATAATGCAAGTTGAAGAGTCGGATTCCACCAACAGCTGCTTCACATTGCATTGTAAGGCAATCCTTATTTCCCTGCAAATGGCAATAATCTCAGCTTCCAAGGAATCCAATGCCACATAAAGTTTCCTGAATAGGGATGGAAGTTGATCGAGGCAAAAGTGAAAATTATTGCTGAACCTCGACCACCAAGCTGCCCCATTCTTGATGTGAAAAATTTTTCTTGATCATGTTGGATTTTATAGAAAATACATAAAGGATTTCTCTAAAATTGCTAAACCTCTTTGCATTTTATTAGAGAAAAAGAAGCTAAATTTGAATTTATTGAAGATTATTAAATGTGTTGATATTTTGAGAAAATTAATCATTACACCTGTCATTGTTGCACACGATTGGAATAAACCTTTTGAATTAATGTGTGATTCAAGTGATTATGCAATCGGAGGTTGTATTACGACAAAAATATGAGAAAAATTTTAGTTATATATTATCTTCAGCAAAACTTTTAAGTGAAACTCAAATAAATTACACTACTACGAAAAAGAGCGTTAGCGATAGTATGTGCTTTGATAAATTGAGACCATATCTTCTTGGAATGAAATGTATAGTACATGCGATCATTATTTGCAATTAAATATTTAATGTATAAAAAGATGCCGAACCTAGATTGATCGGATGGGTTTACTTTTACAAGAATTTGATTTTGAAATAGTAAACGAGAAGAGTGACAACCCAATTGCTAATCATTTATCAAGAATTAAAAAAATAAAAGAAAAAGAATTATGAAGAAAATATAAATGAAATTCACGATGAGCAAATTTATATGTCATTCAAGGATTCTGAAGAAAATGCCACGGTATCTTGATATAGTTAACTTTTTGGTTGGCAAATATTTTACCTTATGGGATGAATAACAACTATATTAAGAAATTCAAGAATGATTGTACATCATATATACTGAGGGGAAGATCCTCATTTATTTAAAATAGGAAGAGATTATGTGATTCGAAGATGTGTACCATATGAATAAACTTTTGCAATTATTTAAAAATTTCACGATTCGAATTTGGAGGACACTTTGGAGTAGATAAAACTTCATTTAAAATTTAGAGTATGGATTTGTTAACTGCCTTATTTAAATATCTTGGACATTTTGTGAAAACTTGTGATCGATTTCAAAGAATGGAAATATATCCGAGAAAAGATGAAATGCCTCTAAACTTTATATTAGAAATCAAAATTTTTGATGTATGGGGGTTTAGAATTTATGGGACCTTTCGTACCATCATGGAAAAAATTTATATTTTATTAGCGAGTTTATTATGTTTTTTTAAGTGGATCGGGAAAGTGTAGCTTTACTAGCGTATTCCAAAAGTGTTTTGAAATTTTTAAAAAGAAAATGACTTTTACAAGATTTGGAATGCCGGATAATTATCACGGATGGGGAAGTCATTTCGGAAATATAAGAATTCAATCATTACTAGAGAAATCTAGAATTAAACATAGAATTGCAATGTTGCTTATCATCCTCGAAAAAGTGGAATGGTTGAAGTATCAAACGGAGAATTAAAGAATATTAGAAGGTATTAATCCTAAAATCATGATGGATTGATAGAAGTTGATTAAGTTGCATTATAGGCTTATAGAACGGCTTATAAGACACACATCGAATGTCGCCTTATCGATTAATTTATGGTAAACATTGTCACTTTTTTGTTGAACTTGAACATAAAGCTTATTGGTAGATAAATGAGTTCAATTATAATGTGAATGTTGTAGGAGAAAAATGATTTTACGATTGAATGAAATGGAAGAGATAAGAAATGAGTCTTATGAAAATGCGAAATTTATAAGGAAAGAATGAAGACATTGCATGACAAAATGATTTCAAGGAAAATATTCGAGCCTGGACGAAGTATTATTGTTAATGCTCGTTTAAAACTTTTTCCTGGAAAATTAAAATCTAAATGGATGAGATAGGCATTTATAATTCATCTGTGTTGGTTTTGTTGATCGCTTCGGTCAACGCCAATACGCGCGGTGTGCTCCGTCAGCTCACCACACCTATTAGGGGTCCATTTGTTGACCTCATTTTTAATGAGGTCTTCTCTTCTTCTCTTTAGTACTTAGGATCTAGCCTTAGGCTTTTCCTTTGACTATCTTAAAGGACTAGAATTGGGACCCACCTTTTAGAAATTCAAACCACTTCTTAACTCCCTGCAAACTCCACAAACTTGACTATAGACCCCTAATCACCTAGAGGGTTGAAATCAAATGTGGAAGTTTAAAGGATGAGTTCCTATAGGACTCTCTGGCCTTAGGAATGCCCTGGGTGGCCTGGTCTGGTGAGGGGCTGACTTACACACACACTACACTTATACACTACACTTATACACTACACTTTCACACACCCTAAAAAACTACACCCATACCTAACTTGACCTCCTGACTCATGTAGGTGATTCACATGGATGGTCCTTAACCCCTGAGCCCTTGGCTAAGAGGGTTAGGGACAACATAGTGAATGCCTCAAATGAGTCCCTTCATGGCTCATATGGGCTTGATATGGCTTCATGGCTCAACCAAAATGACTTCTTTCCACTTACATCCACCCAATCTTCAATTTCCCAAATTTTTAATTTTTGACCCCCGGGACCCTACACCTGCTAACTTACCCAAAACCCTTGAAATTACCCAAATTTCTCAAAAATTTCCAAATTACCCAAAATTCTCCAAAATCAATCCCAAACATTTCCACATCACTTAAATTGATCATCCATACCCAAAAATACCAAAAATTCCAAGAAAACCTCCCAATACCCTCCAAATACCCAAAATACCCTTCTTGGCCAAAAAATCCAAAAATTCAGAAAATTCCTAGAAAATTCCAAAAAATCCCAAATATTCCCAATTTCATTTTGTCCAACTATACCATGGGCCAATTTTGTCAAATTACCCTACTTTTGTCAAAACCCCCAATTTGACCCATTTTAACCCTAAATGAACCCAATGTCAAACCAAACCTACCCAATTGACCCAAATTCTGGTCCAATTCAGTTTTAAACTTCAATTCAACATTCTCAACACCAATCTAGACCAAATTCAAGTCCAATTTGATTGATATTTGGATCCAATCTCACTTTTGGCCTTAAAGCCCAATTTGGACCCAGAACCCAAACCTAACCCAAACTCACCTAATTCAACTCCAATTAACCGCAAACCTTTTCTAAATCTTCCTTAACATTCCCACAAACAAAACACTAACATGATTTGCCCAAAATTTAGACCCAAACCCCACTCAAATTCAACCCAAAGCTAAAAGGCCCATTTTTGACCTAAACCCAAACCTAACCCAAATGAGCCCAAACCCAAAATCAAAGTCCAACCAAAGCCAAAACCTCTTTGAAACACTCCCATAAACATTTCTCAACATTGATTTTACATCAATTTCAACCCTAGCCCAACATTAGCCCAACTTGGCCCACTTGGACCCATATAGGCCCACTTACCAAATAAACCCAAATTCAAACCAATTCAACTCCAAATCACACCAAATTGACTCCAAGACCTTCATAGAACATCCCAAAACCAATTATGACATTTATTTGACAAAGTTCTTCACAAAATCTTTACCCAAATGCCCATCCTAAAATCAAAAAGCCCATTTCCCTTAAACTTTCCTAAGAGCCCACTTCCTTCAAATTCAAAAGCCCAAAATCTACCCTAAAGCCCACATGACATCTCCATTTGCCATCCACTTAATTAAAGCCATTACCTAAGTCCTGAATTCACCATCAAATTATTCCAAATCAAGTTTCATACAAATTTCCATCAAATTACCAAAAATTCCTAAAATCCATTTTCATGAAATTGACCAAACCTTTTCCCAAGCCAAAGGTGAGCCATGCAAGCCATGGACAAGCCACATGAAGCCATGGAAGGCTTGACATGTGATCAAGCCATTAATGGCAAAAGGAGGGGCCCCTTTCCTAATCCTCCTTAAACCCTTTTTTACCTTAAGCATGTCACACACTAAACCATGCTTAGCCACCTCATCATGGATGGAGACCACACCATTCTCTCTTGGGCGACCAAAGTGACCCTTTTCGGCCCAAGACCGAGCCTTGGGTGGTGAACCTAGCCCAAAACCATGGGTTGACTCATTTGAACCCAAAATGGCCTTCCCCCATTCCATTTCAATCCAAGCTCTTTACACATGGCAATTGCCAATTGCTTGCACCAAGTCCCAGCCCTGACCCACCTGACCTTGAGGGTGACCCATGCCTGGCCGGCCAGCCACTAGGCCGCCGGAAAACACCATGGCCGAGAGCTCACATGTGAGCCCAACTTGGAATTCTCACCTGCTGAGCTGCCCCATCCCTAGTGGCCATTGGAGCTGTTCTTCTCTTGCCAAGAGCAGCCTGATCCCAAGCCCTAACTCTCCACGGGAGGCCCTCCACCCTCTCCTATTTAAACACCACCCCTCTCGGCCATGAGAGGTGCTGAAACAAACCTTAAGGAAACTCGCCAAAATTGTTCCGGACTCCTCCCCATACACAGAGCACTTGATCCCCAGATGAGATCCCCCTGTCATTTCTTCTCTCGTGAGCTCAATTTCAGAGTTGAAATTCCACCCAAAACCAGGACACTTCTCCACGGTGGACCAATCCTCAAATTGATTGGTCCTACACCTTCACCAGACCAAGGGAAGGTGTCCACCAGCAAAAGCCCCATCTCCAGGCCACCCAGTTGCTCCAACCTCCAAGCTTTGTGATCGTGCTTGGTCGAAATCACATCTAGACAATTCATCAGACCAGGAGACTTCATCTGGAGCTTGCTGGGATCCAATCGAAGGTGCAACAACCCTCAGATCGAAGCCACACTTCTCTGAGCAAAGGTATGAGCTAATTCTTTATCCCGAGCTTCTGGAGATTCCCCATTTCAAATGCTTTAATTTCAATGCATGATCACCGTATAGATGTGTTCGTCTCTTCAAGACGAATCCATAGAGCATAAGAATATGAAAATCCATTGAGTATCGAGTGAGATCTTAGGGATTTAGTGTGGACGGCTCTCGGGTGAGGACGCTCGGGGACGATGAACGGATGCGCGTCCATTCGATACACGCGTGGACGGACGGCTCGGATGGCGTCGGACCAGGAGACGGTACAAGAACCGCGGGGCCCGGAGCGCTGAGTCAGATGGCGGCGTCGAATGGGAGCGCGACGTGTGTGCGTTCGGAGATGCCGAGGATGAGTTGGCGCCGCGTGGATAAATAGAAAATTAGGGGTATTTTCTATTTATTTAATTCCCTAAACTTCAAAAATTCATAACTTTGTGTAGAAAAATCAGAAAAATAAAATAAAAATACCCTCTTGCTCGGTAAACGAGAGGAGAATAATGTGGAAAAGAAATCATTTAATTTCATCAAGTATTTTATTTTTTATAATTTATTTACTCTCTGCATACTTTTAATTCTCCATGCATGTATACAATTCACCATGGCATGAGCCCATAGTGCTTTTGAAGCCTCTGAATTTGGGAACATTCCCTGAATTTTCCAAAGTCAGAGGCCATCCCTATGAAGAGTTATTGATTTTTCAAGTTCATGTTACTGTTTTGAGTATTTTAATTCCAATAAAGAGCATGTTGTGAAATAAATTCTAGGAAAATTTGATGATGTTCCTTATGACCAGAGAACCCTAGGAAAAATAGGTTTTGAGTTAGTTCATTTAAAACAACCCTAATTGGCTTAAACACTCAAAATAGGTCTCTAATTAATTAGAGTTCACCGTACATCAAATTGACTTGAAATCAATTCTCCACTGACCTTTAGGATCAGAGGAATCCACCATAAAAATTTGAGGTCAATTGGACTTGGTTAGCCAAACTAATTGGGTTGATTAAGCCACTTAGTCATTTTAAACTTTAAAAATTCATAACTTTCAAAATATTTTTCAAAAATTCACCAAATTGGTTTTTGAGCCTCTCTGATATTAGGGGAATCTAAGAAAATTAAAATTTCAATTTTCTAAAAAAGTTGATTTTTAATATTATTTTAATATTTTTAATAATTCAAAAAATAATAAAAATCACAAAAATAATAAAATTCACCAAAATGTCAAATTTTGAATTTTAATCACTTAGGAACAAACCCCATATTTTTCTTTGGTCCATTTAGTGAGATATTAAATTTTAAAACTTTAAGGTAATTTTAAAATTAAAAAAAATATATTTTCTAGCTTTTTCATTAAAATAATTATAATAAATCATAGAAAAATCAGAAAATTGCAAAATTTGCTTCTCTAATTTCCTTGATATCAGAGAGATTTTTAAAAAATATAAAATCCATTTTTTAACATTTATTTTATTTTTAAATTAATTAACACTCCAAAACTTAAAATAAATATAATAAAAATAATATAATTCAAAAAATCACCAAAATTAGTCCAAGTGGTACTCTGGTCATTATGAATGTCCCCTAATTTTGTTAAGGACCAGAAACTTTCCCTTGGTCATGCTATTAAATTTTCCTTGGAAATCTCTATTTTCTACCAAAAATAATTATATAAATAAATTAAATACAGAAAAATCACATTTTCTCCTCTCATGTCTTTATTGACATATGAGTGAAGTCACATAAAAATTTCAAGTTCATTTGAGTTCAATTTAGTGAGTTATGAAATTATTAAGCTTAAAGGGTAAAGTGGTAATTAAAATTTTTAATCCTTAATTAAAACTTTAGGTTTAATAAAAAATTAACAAGTAAAATATGTGATCTTAATCTGATTTGGATGATTTAAATTTAAATAATTAAAGGGTAGAAACCCATTAAGCAATTTAAAATGATTAAACCTTAATTAAATAATTGATTAAATTTGGAAGAATAATAAAATTGGAATTATTAAAATAGGGATATTATTAGGAGGAGATTTATTCTTTAATTTAAAAATCCCTAAATTAATTATCTCATTAATATTCAATTCTTAATTAAAATGATAACTCAAATTCAAAACATTAAAAGACTTAATCATTAAACTAAAATTAAATTATTAAACTCTTTTAAAAATTTCAATTAAAATTAAAAAATAAAATTAAATTAAAAATTAAATTAAATTAAGTAAATTAAATTGAATTGAATTAAATTAAATTAAATTAAATTGAAATTAAAAGTTGAATTAAATTAAAAATTAAATTAAAGATTAAATTAAATTAAATTAAATAAACAAATTAAATTAAATTAAATGACCTAAATTAAATTAAATTAAATTAAATTAAATTAAATCAAATTGAATTAAAACTAAATCAAATCAAATTAATTTAATGTAACATCAAATCAAACTGAATTAAATTAAATTAAAACTCAATTAAATTAAATTAAATTAAATTAAATTGAATTAAATAACATCACCAAAGACATAAAGAATTCAAAATAAATCTAAAGCAACTTGAACACTATCCCAAATTTAAACCCATTAACTTAAATTAAATCATTTGAATACCAATTTACCCTCGAAAGCTTTGGTTATTATAACTCCTAAACAGAATATTAAATGAAATGTTACCTCACCTATAGGATATTCAAATGTCCTAGTTCACCGAGTAAGATAACAACAAAACTTGAATTCTCGGACGATTAATTCATTTGTATAATTAAACCCATTTGGACTTAAAACAATCCTAGAAATATTGAAAAGATGTTTAAGATTATTCTTAAGCACTTTCTCAATATGATAGGACATTTATAAGAACAATTGGACTTAATTGTTCTTTGATGAAGAAAATCGTCCTTAAACCAAAACAGAAAGAATCTAGACGTCATAGGAAATGACTAGCTATAGGATTAGGAATTTGGTAGAAAATCATAACCCTTCCCTTAGCTTTATCTAGGAACTTGCTTAAAAATTCTAACTGTGTTTTAAGTGCAGCTTGGGATGACGGGAAGACCCTCCAGGTACGCTTTTATTTTATTGCAATCTACTTTCTTGCAATTTACATTATTGCAATTTGTTTAACTGCATTGCACTTACTTTTTCTTGCATGATAAACAATTGTTGCATGAAAACCCACACCTTTAGGATAGACCCTAAAACTGAAACCAAAACTAAGTTAAAAGTCATTGCAAGATAAAATTCACCGCCACAACATTTCAAAATATAAAACAACTCAAAATTTAATCACAAACAGAACACAAAACTACAATTACAATTATATTAAAACGTCCTGTTGGATGATCGGGAATACCTCGAATGATGTAACCTACGTGTTGCTAACGGGATTTACCACGGTCTAAATGAAAGTGTGGAACTCATTCAGTTGAGTTTAGCAAATTCATCCGGACTAAGTGAATCCGATAAAAATAATGATGCCGGAAGGATGGAACCGTGGGATCTTAACCGGTGTCGTTATAATCAACTTTAAGATTTGTTTTAATTAAAATATTGAAATCACCTCGAAATTAAGATTTTCTCTAAACCAAAACAATTTTCTCATCCTCTGATTTATGATTTCTAAAACTAAACCTCTGCAACAATAAGGAGCTCGGAGCATGGTGGGCAGCACGGCCATCGTCATCAGCGAAAACCTAAGTCTACTTCGATAAAGCTGTCCTAGAATTAAATAACAAAGCCATAGGACTTCGAGGTAGTTTGCACTAGTGCAACATAAATCCTTAACTCTTCGTTAGGCATTTGCATTGCAAATTAAGCCCTAACCGGTCTTAGGATTCCGAGGTAGTCGTCGATACGACATAAACCCTCACATCTTCGAGGCTATTTGTGTGATTTTACCATACAAATATAAGCCCTAATTAATTAAAATTGGCAAGATAAAAACATTTAAATAAATATTAGGACTTTCCTAAACTCAAGCCAAACAATAGGATAGTCGGGAAATTACCGAAGTTCGCTTCGAATCTGTGATTTCTCCTAATTTTCTTCCTTTGGATTCCCAAAACAAAAATGTTCCAAATTTGATCCATTCCCTATTGAAATTCCAAACTTCAATCCTTTGAGAACTTAAACCTTGAAATTCTTGAGAGCGAATTATTGATTATTATCAAGAGTTTTCTTAGGTGATTCCCGTCACTTAAGATGTAATTAACTATAGGGGCTTGCCCTTATAGGGAATTTTAAAGAACCCGAGTAATATAAACCCTGTTTAATGCTTTCATATTAAGCGGGGAATTTGTCGGCTTATAAAATTGGTTCGCAGACCAAACGGATGTCACAAATCTTCTAGTTTATTTAATCGAGCCCCATCGTCAAGCAGTGTGTCTATCCTTATGGATAGATACACGGTTTTTGGTGCGGTGCTTGTTTATATAAACTATTTGGGATGTGAGACCGGTTTAATCTCATATCTTAAAACCTTCAAATTTAAAATTATTTTCAAAATCAAATATTACTTTTCAAAATTATTTATTTAAATTAAATTAAAAATTCGTCGACAACTTCTGTTAGGCGCCCCCTTTTTCAAAATAAAACACGCAACCTGAAAATAGTGCCGACAGTGGGTACTTTAATAATCACCACAAAATTCCATATCATCAATGCAGAAACCTTGTTCAACGCTCTACTTTGTCAACCATGGATTCAGAAGCATAATATGGTCCCATCATCACTACACTGGTGCATCAAGTAATACAAAGAAGGAGAAGAACATTGTACAAAGGGAGACTTGCAAGTAGGCATCCATGAAGTAGGCTGATGTAGAGTTTTTGCACTTCAATATATTTTCTGATAAACACCAGAATACAAACACAAGTGTATGTATCACACAAGTAATACAAGGCTCTAATGGAGTCCTTGTTATTGATCCTATGGGGAAAGTGTAAATTTATGATAGTAGTAATAAAACACGATATTTAAATATGTAGAACTTACTTGTGGAATGCATAAGTTGACAATGTTTAATTATGCCAATAGAACTAAGTTTACCAATATACTTTCTAATCTTCAAAGTAAATTTACTAATTCTTAACAAATCATAACTATTCAAATTTGAAAGAGTATCCTTCCCCTTGCAATTATTTCATAGTGACGGAAGATTTAGATTGTTGGAAATTGTATTGTGCCAAATAGGAGCATTCCTATTCTTTACCCTGTTGTGAGAGCATAAAGAACATTAGCTAATACTATGTTTCATCCCTAAATCTGTGGTTAGGTTGAGAGGATACTGGCTCCCACTCAATAGCTCCCACTTCCCCCTCTCCTCTGAGCTAACTCTCGCTTTAGTTACCAAATACTAGGACTGAATCGGGAATTTTAGTCTATCACTTTTAAAATCTCTAATTTTATGCCCAACAAAGTATATTTCCTTATTTATTTGCACTCAACCCTATGGACTACGTTCTCATCCATAGAATTGAATGTGATTCCTACTTTGTTGTAGAACTCATAGCCCTTTCGGATCTTATGTTTCACAACAAATTTTAACATTTCAAATGATTGGATTGAAAACTAAATTAAGAACTGAGTGTAAACCATCAAAGGTATTTAACATTTAAACAACATACCCAATCCAACTCTTCTTTTCACCATACATCATTGCAAGGAGAAAGATAAAGAAATTTATTTATAATTCATGAGAAAGATACAAGAAAATATAGATTTTATATATAAAAGAAAGTTCATACAAATAAAGATAAACAAACACAACTTATCTGAAAGTCGTCCCCAAAGCAAATCCCTTAAAGGTCCTTGAATCTCTTTCTCTCTTTATAATAACTCTCAAGTCTCTCTTACAAAAACTAGAAAGAAGAAATCTCTCATTTTCCTCCCTCTTCTTCAACTCTAGAGAAAATATAGATTTTATATATAAAAGAAAGTTCATACAAACGAAGATAAATAAACACAACTTATCTGAAAGTCGTCCCCAAAGCAAATCCCTTGAAGGTCCTTGAATCTCTTTCTCTCTTTATAATAACACTCAAGTCTCTCTTACGAAAGCTAGAAAGATGAAATCTCTCATTTTCCTCCCTCTCCTTCAACTCTAGAGAAAACCCTTTTACACTTACACTAATTTTTCCCTCTTCTCCTCTGTGCAAAAATTCAACACACACACACACTCACACACACACACACACACTTCCCCCTCTTTGTTCACACCTTTTATGGTGTTTAAAACAAGTTAATGTAGTGTAGGGATGAATTTCTTATGAGATGCCTCAAGAAACCCTCCAAAAGTCATCTAAATATGTCAAATCTATGAAAACTTCACACGTACCATCCTGGGTGTCGTCGGTGCCGGACGTGGGTGGCCATCCTGGCACCGTTAGTACCATCAGTACCAGACTGTGTTTCTTGATTTCTGCTCTCAAGATGAGGAGGTCGTCGGCGTTAAGAGCTAATTTTCCAAAATTCACCTCATTTGACTCCAAATTTTGTCCTTTTTGCTTTCTTTTTCTCCAAATGCCAAAAATCAGCATGCCCACAACAAAACATGAAAAAAACCCCCTTTTTAAAGTGCAATATCACAAAACAAGAGTATAAAATATAGATGAAAATTTTAACATATTTTTTGTGCAACAAAATCCCCCAAACTTAACTGTTACTTGTCCTCAAGTAACTTTTTCACTACATAAAAATTATGACTCATGATATTGAATTTATCTTTATAATTGTCACAATATTTTATTTATAAATACAATAACAAGACTTTTTAAGTTAGTTTTAATAACTTGTGTTAAACTATACATAAGAGTATTTAGTAATCAAGTCTAGGATTTCTAGTCTTCCATTCATTTCAAGAATAAGTGCAATTTGTCATACTAAGAGCACTTAGAAAAATCATATTAAAAATTACTCTCATGATGACTCTTTTAATAAAGACACTAAAACATCAATATAAATCCAGAAATGTGGTTAAGTTCTTTCCTTTAGGTTAATTTATGTGAAGCCAATTTTTGATTAGGCATCTCCTCAAGCTTCTCCTCACATATTTTTCTTTTTTTTTCTTTTTCTTTTCATATATATGGATTGTTTTACAATCCTTTCTTTTCTTTTCTTTCTCTCTTTTCGTTTATGTCAGGATTATTATATCTGGATAGCTTTTAATGATTTTGAACTTCGCCATCCTCTTCTTAAAGTATAAATCATTATATTTCTTTCTTTATACATCAATATTAGTATAAACATTACTTCATAAAGTTTCAATCCATTATTTTAAATGTAATCCTAAGACTCTTAACATTTTGAAAATACCCTTTTCATTACTTTAAATAGCAAACTATAATCTTATACTCTTATACTAAACATCTAAACCCTAAAGTTTACCTCCATTATTAAAACTTTATTCTCAAGTCTACTATGACATTTGAATAAAATTAAAAATATACCTTTCTAAAGTTAAATTATTACCACAAATCACGTTTAAAATAGTT
The DNA here is from genome assembly GCA_022702705.1 of Papilionanthe hookeriana x Papilionanthe teres. Classification (NCBI taxonomy): domain Eukaryota; kingdom Viridiplantae; phylum Streptophyta; class Magnoliopsida; order Asparagales; family Orchidaceae; genus Papilionanthe; species Papilionanthe hookeriana x Papilionanthe teres. The sequence continues at coordinate 131,405,361 of CM040425.1, read as the reverse complement.
TTAAAAATAATAGTTCATTTTAGGACAAATAATGTTTAGTCTTTCTTACCCCCCCCCCCCCCAACATAAATTTTTCAACATAAAATAGTTTAGAAAAAGAAAGGTAGGAAGAAAGAACAAAAGTACTAACCTTTGTTGTCTAGGTCTTTCATTTCTTTTCTCTTCAAGCTATGTAGTTATTGATTAAGCATTCACAATAACAGGTATAAAGCACTATAAAAAGTGTGCTAAACATGATATATCAAAGATTTGCAGGGTAAAGAGACATTTAAAACTAAAACTAAACATTTAGCAGTAACTAGAAAACATGAAACAATTTAAAATCCAGGTTTAAACAAACAGTCTAAAAGTAAACACATCCACACACACCACAGAGTCTCACCAAGCAATAAAAGATAAAACAAATACAAGTTCACCAACAAACAATACAATAGGACAAAACAATACAACAGTAAACCACTATCAATAATCAATACCATCACTCACCTCTTTTTCTTCTTCTTCTTCATCGTCCACATCCAGGTCTCGCTGCTGATACAAAGTGAAACTAGGGAAAGTAATAAATTCCACAGTAGGATCACCCCTCATGAATCTAACCATAGCTTCATTATAAGCAGCATCATATTCCATTTTCCTCCCCATAAAATCATCATTATATGCATTTTTAGCCTCCAAACCTTCAATCTTATTCTGAACTGTAAAAAAATCTCTTTGTTGGATCATAAGTTGTTCCATAATACCATGGATAGTAGGAGTACCAGAAGTAGATGAAATATCCTAACTACTAATCCAAGATCTCCACCCAACATGAGATTCATAAGTCTTAATATTAGTCCTTCCAACAGGCTTTAGAAGCACAACCTTTTCTTCATCCATTCCAAAATCAACTCCTGATTATTCACATAGAGTAAAAATCAAGGCAGGATGCCCTAAACCACCAGTAGTCTCACCATAGCAATAGCACATATATTTTGATAAAAGGCAGAGCCAATATTAATCTTTTTACTTTTTTTGAATACAGAAACATAAAAAGGCTCGATCCCTAGTCACTTCATAATAGTGATAAATAGTTAATAATCTTCCAGAAATAAAATAGTGTAACGCTTGAAATGGAACATTTAACTTTGAAGCATAAAAATTTTCCTTTTGATTTTTTTTCATCTTCCAAACTCTTTTTCCATAAGTTAGATAATTAATCACTTCATGTAAAGTAGCATCAGTAGCACTGAACTTGGTGTACTTACAGAATGAAACCTTTAACTGGTAGAAATCATTAATTTGATCGAGGGTAAATCTACCATTTTTCCACATACAATAACATGATCCTCTGATTTTTCCCTTAGATTAGCATAGAACTCTCGCACTATGCAAACAATAGCCTCAACGGTAAAGTAGCAAAAATTTTCCCAATGCCGATCAACAATCACCTTCTCAATGACTCTCCTGGACTTTGGAAAGCCCGATCCTGAATAATCTTCTTTGTTCAAAGTAGGGTATTGTAGTGGTATTGAGGCTTTGTATTCACAAAATTCTTTTCATCAAATTCTAGCTTTTCTTCCCCTTACTCGTTCTTGGAGCCATAGTAAAATCTATATAAGTGCAAATAAGTGCAAATAAATTCAAAGATAGCAATGTGGTAGAATCTAAAGATTATTCTAGTGAGTAAGAACTTTCCACAATGGATTCATTTAAAGTTTTCTCAAAAAATTTAAAATTTTGGATCTCTAGAATGTAGGTGTAATCTATGGTGAAAATAAAAAATATCAAGTCAAAGTAAAGCTCTTACCAAGAGAAGATGAAATCCAAGTCATTTTCCTTTAAAAATCACCTTAAATCCAAGTAAAATCAAGCCCTAGAGAGATGTTTTGGCCTACAATAGAGGTAAAAGACCAATAAAAGGGGTAAAAATGGTTTTACCCTAAAATATTTCACTGTTATTAAGAAATTTAGGGGTTTCAGCCTTTGGGTGATGTCAGCGCCTGGCTCGGCGTCGTCAGCGCCTAGTGCAGATTTTCGGATTTTTCAAACTTTCATAAATTCAGCCAATTCTTTACCACACCATCATTTAATAAGCCTTATTAAGCATTAACTTTCATCAATAAGTGGTCTAGTGACAATAATATTCACAAAAAACACAAAACTTCATAAATATATACAAAATCCAACACTTACATGCAAATATTCCAATCCACACCAACATAAGTGATGCAAGCCACACAACATTAAATTTCAGTGTCAAACCACATCACCCTTGAGCTGAAAACTAAACAAAGAACACTCAGCCAAAGGAAAAAGTATCTTAAATTTAAAGCAAATCCATAAAAATTACACATAAATACATATAAGTTCAATTACTAGAAATCCAGTCTTAAGAGACACTACTCCTCAACATCATATGTATTACCTTCTCCTCGAATGTGTCCCATGATTTGGTGATGCACATAAAGGTTGTAAAAAGGTTGATACAGAAAATCATCGGTCAAATCTCCTTCGTTCCAATCATTCTTCTTAAACATATGTATCATACCTTCTTCAATGCGTCCAGTGTGATCAAAAAGCTCCTTTAACCTCCAATTAAGTTGATCAAATAATTTAAAAATATTATTAATTACATTCATATTATTCTGAATTTCTTTTCTAGTTTCTTGATCCTTTTCAGAATAACTTGCGAATTATCAGGAAAGCAGGGCCTTATAGGTGTTGAACTCTGAGATGGTTGAACCATAAAAAAGCTCGTATCATTTTCCTCCCCATTTTCAATGTAGTTATAATAATCAGACGAGTCCATAATATTCCAAGGCAAAACCACCTTCTCCAAATGTTCATAAGGCACTTGTGACTGACAACAAAGAAGTAGTATGGTAGAAGGATGTTTCAACCCATAAGTAGATCAATGCACAATCAAGCCCAAAATAGATTTCATAATTATAGAACCCACATCAATAGGTTTTCCCAATTGAATGCAATAGTTCAGAATGACACTCTCCTTTGTAACATTACTAATTTTCATGGTAGGGAGTATCCTCGCATAAATAAAGAAATTTCATTGCTTTGACACATGATTCAAGATTGTAGAAGAAAAACTTACATGACCGTCTTCTTTTGTCTCCCAATTTTCACTTTCATCAGTTAACTATCGATAGACTTCATTCATGATATCTCTTGTGTGGATGAAATTTGTGTAGTGGCAAATTGGAACACTTTAAATCATGAATAAATCATTTATCCTAGAAGGAGTAAATGATGCCCACCTGCTTCGAACATAGACGACTCCCTGATACACCTAAAATATATAGTATTTTTATGCACATTTCTATACCTATTTTTAATGATATTGCACTTTGAGGGAGGGTATTTTGTGTTTTTCTTCCAGTTATGATGAAAATGGATAGTCATGATGAAAGGAGAAAAATTGGATCAAATTTGGAGCAAAAATAATGAAAAATCAAAATTTTGGCAATGACAGCTAAGCGACGTTGGGCTGGCGCTTAGCCGCCACAGTTAAAAATCAAAATCTTCATGTATTTGGAACCAATTTCATAAGGGATGGGATGCAACTCTTGGTGGTAACTAACATAACTTCTTTTGGGCGGAAAGTTTGAATGAAGGGGTGAGTTCCTTGGTAGATACATCAAATCTGGACACATTTTGAAGAGACACCAAGGCACCTGTTGGTTTACTATTTAAAGAGTGTCTTAGGAATGACTAAGTACTCTTCCACTGCATTTTGAAGGGTCTTTTTACTGTTCTTCCACTGCTATTCCACTTGCATTTTGAAGAGAGTTTTTACAGTATTTTTTTTATTTCATGAGAGTTTTTATTAAGAGTAGGAGTAGAGAGTAGAAAAGGGAAAAGGGTCGGAGTGAAGTCTTCTTCTTCCCACTTCTTTTCTTTCTTTTAGTTTAGTTTTTATTGAAGTCTGAAGTCTGTATTCTGAGTCATCGGAGTTGGGAGACTTGTTCTGAGGAGTATTTAAGCGAAGAGTCAAAGTTTCAGAGGAAATTCCTTAGTCTTTTGGAGAGGATTTTCAGATAAGTGTTTACTTTTAATCTCTTATTAATACTTGTTTTCGTTTGTTATTTTTCTTACTGTTTTTAATTTCAAATCAATGTGTTTTTGTATTTTCTCAATGCAATCAGAGTAGTTTACTTTATCATTTTCTTTCTTAAATGGAGAAGTAATTAATTTATAAAGAATTATTATAGAAAGTATAAATGTTTAAAAGTTGGAAGAAGTTGTGAAGATTGTTTCTAAAAACTTTGTTTACTTCTTAATTTGGCCTGTTAAGTTGTAAAATTTCTTGAGATTATGTAAGATCCAATGCGGTATTGTCTCATAAAAGTTAGTAAGAATCACATGCAATTATATGGGTGAGAATTGTAGTCCATATAATTAAATGTTATATTAGAAGATATTTTTATGGAAGGGAGTAAAATTTGAGGATTTTAGAGTGACAGGTTAAAACCCCCTAATTTGGTTTGAAGTTTTAAGTTTTGTTATGAGAAGTTAGACCCCAGGTGGTGGGAATCAAGGGAACTCTAGAGTGAGAGACTGGTATCTTCCCTGCCTAACCATGTTCAAAAAAATAAAAATTTCAAATTAACCTATGTTCTTTATAGAACCAAGTAAGGGTAAAGAACACATTTACTTCTGTCTGTCACAACAAATTTAAATACTTCCACAACAATACTTTAAGAATTATTATTACTTCGTAAAAGGAAAGAAAAAGATATTATAGTTAATAGTACTTTACATTTAGTGTTTTTTAGTTAATATAATTTTAAATTCTTGCTTAACATTTTATTAAGGAAATTTCAAAAGACAAATCAACTTTCAAAACCTTTCAAAATCAACACATACTTTCAAAAGCCATAACAAAAAGAAAAAATTAATTTTTCTGATTTCTTTAAAGATTTTACATTTTCCCTGTGGGTTTGATATCTCCGGGCTTAATAAGAAAGTCATATATTATTTGATAAACGATACGTATACTTGCGTAGTATCTCATATTATAAAATCATAAGTTTCATATCTCAATCATCAGCTCATTTACAGGATGGTACCAAGTTTTTTGTGTCGTTACATTTATTTGGGATCAAGTTTTTGGCGCCATTATCGGGGAAAACAATTAAATTTCATTTTAAAGAGAATTAAGAAATTTTAAATTTTTACTTTTCTTTATTTTTTCAGTGTGTTGTGTTTTGTTTTGTTTTATTGTTGTATGCGTAATTCAGGTTCTGAAGGACTTGTGCCTTACTTAGAAGGAACCATCAAAAAAAAATTTAAAAATATAGAAAAAGATAAAAATATTCAAGAAATGACACATCATCAAGATCAAAATGTAGACATCCATCAAGAATTACGACCTTTAAGAGATTATGTTAACCCTACAGTAGTTAAATATCATGGTAGTATTCAAAACCCTGCTGTAGTTGCTAATACTTTTGAGCTTAAACCTGCTATTATCCAAATTGTGTCTAATAATTAGTTTAGGGGAGCTACAACTAGAGATCCTAATTTGCATCTTGCTAATTTTCTGGAGTTGTGTGCTACATTTAAATATGATGGTGTTTTGGATGATGCTATTAGACTTAGACTTTTTCCTTTCCACTAAGGGGTAAAGCTAAAATATGGTTACACTCATTACAACCTGGATCAATTAGACCTTGGGGTGAATTTTCACAAAAGTTCCTTGCTAAATATTTTCCACCATCTAAGACGTCAAGTTGAGAAATGATATAACATCTTTTTGTTAGTTTGAAGGGGAATCAATATATGAAGCATGGGAAAGATTTAAAGATCTCCTCAGGAAATGTCCACATCATGCAATACCAGATTGGATAATAATTCAAACTTTTATAATGGATTAGTTGGATCTCGTAGATCAATCATCGATGCTGCTGCTGGTGGATCATTAATTTCTAAACCATTTTCTGATGCTTATGCTTTAATTGAAGAAATGGCTACTAATAATTTTCAATGGCCTTCTGAAAGGTTAAATCCTAAAAAGGTAGCCAGTGTTTATGAGAATGATGCTTTTGCAATGTTAGCAAATCAAGTTGTTGTTGTATCTAGGAAGATAGACCAATTTGGGATGAATTTTTCTCAGCCAAATCTCATGATTAGAGAAAATTCATTAGGCCAAATGGTTGATTCTTATTCTTCACCAGAAACTGTGAATGTTATAATCAAACCTAACAAGCCATATTCCAATTATTATAACCCATGTTAGAAGAATCATCCAAATTTTAACTGGAATAATAATAATCAGGGTGGTGTTAATCAACAAAGGGGGAACACCCAAGTAAACCCATTGGGGAATTGGAAAAACCAAGATAATAGTAATAATGGATTAAATTATCCTTCAGGTTATAACAATGCTTTACAAAATAAGGAGAAGAAGTTGTGTCTGGAAGAAGTAGTACCACATATGGGAAATCAATTACAAATTCAAAGAGCAACCATAAGAAATATCGAAAATCAGTTGGGACAAATTGCAAATGCCTTAAGTAATAGATCCCAAGGAATGCTTCCAAGTAATACTGATGTGAATCAAAGACAAAAGAATAAAGAACAAGTAAAAGCAGTTCAACTGAGAAGTGGAAAAGAATTGGAAGGTAGAGTTAAAAAAGATACTGAATTAGATAAAGAAGAGATTGAAAGACCTAAAGAGGACGCTCTAAAAGGTTTGGAAAGACCTTTTTCTTTACCTAAGGTTGATTTAAAAAAACCACCAGCTCCATTTCCTTAGAGACTTCATTAACAAAAGTTGGACAAGCAATTTTCAAAATAATTGGAGATTTTAAAGAAGCTTAACATTAATATTCCATTTGATGAAGCTCTAGAACAAATGCCAAGCTATACGAAATTTATGAAGGACATTCTTAATAAAAAGAGAAAGATTGAAGAAAATGAGACTGTTACACTTAGTGAGGAGTGCAGTGAGATAATTCACAAAAAGCTTCCTAAAAAACTTAAAGATCTTAGTAGTTTCACAATTCCATGTGCAATCGGAGAAAGATTCTGTGGAAAAGCTTTATGTGATTTGGGTGTAAGCATTAACCTTATGCCTCTATCAATATTCAAAAGACTAGGACTAGGAGAAATAACCCTAACTACTGTAACTCTACAATTAACAGATTGTTCAATCACTTATTCTAAAGGAGTTATAGAAGATGTTTTGGAAAAAGTGGATCAATTTATTTTTCCTATGGATTTCATTGTGTTAGATATGGAGGAAGATAAAGAGATACCCATAGTTTTGGGAGACCTTTTCTACCTACAAGCAGAGCCATGACAGATGTGGAAAAAGGGGAATTATCGATGAGGGTTAATGATCAGACTGTTACATTTAATATTTCAAAATCAATGAAATATCCTGCTAGAGGTAAAGAAGATGAGTGTTATAGGATGGATGTTATTGAATATTTAAGTGAATGCCATTTCAAATCAACTTATGAAAAGAGAGCTGAAAAAGAAGAATTGGAATATAAGCAAGAAGAGGAGTTATTTGATTCTGAAGATTTTCAAGAGGAAGATTTAAAGTTTGTTCGTGAAAGTTTTGAATTGTTGGATATGACTGAGAAAGATAAATCTTATGGTCCATCAATTTAAAAACCTCCTAAACTTGAGTTAAAAATGCTTCCTGATCATTTGAAGTATGTTTTTCTAGGTGAATCCTCAAACTTGCCTGTTATAATTTCCTCTTAATTAACTGAAAAAGAAGAAGAGAGTTTACTTGAAATTTGAAGAAGCACAAGAAAGCCTTTAGATGGATAATTGCTGATATTAAAGGAATCAGTCCTTCAATTTGTATGCACAAAATTCTTATGGAAGATAATTGCAAACCACAGGCTAATCCCCAAAGGAGATTAAATCCTATCATGAAAGACGTTGTTAAGAAAGAAATTTTAAAATGGTTGGATGCTGGAATTATCTACCCTATTTCAAATAGTGCATGAGGTAGTCCTATTCACTGTGTTCCTAAGAAAGGAGGAGTAACTGTGACTGTTAATGAGAAAAATGAAATGATACCAAAAAGACAAGTTACAGTGTGGCGAATATGCATTGATTATAGAAAATTAAACCTTGCCAAAAGAAAAGATCATTTTCCACTCTCTTTTCTAGATCAAATGTTGGATAGACTGGCTGGGCATAAATACTTTTGTTTTCTGGATGGATATATTGGTTACCACCAAATTCAAATTACTCCTGAGGATCAAGAGAAAACTACGTTTACCTGTCCTTATGGTACGTTTGCTTTTAGAAGAATGCCCTTTGGTTAATGTAATGCCCCTGCTACATTTCAGAGATGTATGATGGCTATTTTTTGTGATTTGATTGAAAAAGTGATTGAAGTTTTTATGGATGAGTTTTTAATGTTTGGAATTTTGTTTGAATCATGTTTAGAACATCAATCTAAAGTTCTAAAATGCTGTGAAGAAACTAATTTTGTCCTTAATTGGGAAAAATGCCAATTTATAATAGCAGGAGGAATTGTTTTGGGACATCGGATTTCAGAAAAATTTTTGTAGGTAGATCCTGCAAAAATTCAAGTTATATATATTTTACCTTGCCTAACCAATGTAAGGGGAATTAGAAGTTTTTAAGACATGCTGGATTCTATAGGCGTTACATTAAAGACTTTTCAAAGATTACAAAACCTTTATGTCGTTTACTGGAAAAGGATGCAATTTTAAATTTTGATGATGATTGCCTCAAAGCCTTTGAAAAATTAAAAGAAAAATTAATCACTTCACCTGTAATAATTTCACCAAATTGGGAAAAACCTTTTGAATTAATGTGTGATGCTAGTGATTATGCTATTGGTGTTGTTTTAGGTCAGAAATATGATAAAATTTTCAATGTAATTTTCTATGCTAGTAAAACTCTTAATGAAGCTCAAATTAATTATACCACTATTGAGAAAGAGTTATTAGATATAGTATTTGCCTTTGATAAATTTCGATCATATTTAATTGGAACTAAATGTGTGGTGCATACTGATCATTCTACTATTAAATACTTAATGAAGAAAAATGATGTAAAACCAAGACTGATAATATGGATTCTTCTTTTGCAAGAATTGATTTTAAGATAGTAGATAGGAAGGGTTCTGATAATCAAATAGTTGATCATTTGTCCAGGCTTGAAATTGAAAAATCTCTCTGTGATATTGAAGAAATTAATGAACATTTTCTTGATGAAAAACTGTTCACTGTTAAAGAATTACGTGGTCCATGGTATGCAGACATAGTAAACTTTATTGTTAGTAATATTATACCTTTAGGTTTGACATATCATGAAAAGAAGAAATTTTTGTCTGATGCTAAGTCTTTTTTTGGGATGACCCATTTTTATATAAACAAGGAAAAGATTTTATAATTCGAAGATGTGTACCTTTGGAAGAGACTTATAAAATTATTCAAAAATGTCATGATTCTGATTATGGGGGACATTTTGGAAGTGATAAAATTGCATATAAAATATTACAATCAGGAATTTATTGGCCTATAATTTTTAAGGATGTGAATGGTTATATTAAAAATTGTGATAGATCTCAGCGTGTAGGCAATATTTCTAGAAGAAATGAAATGCCCCTTAATTATATGTTGGAATTTGAAATATTTGATGTTTGGGGACTAGATTTTATGAGACCATTTACACCATCATTCAAAAATGTTTATATTTTGATAGCAGTAGACTATGTTTCCAAATGGATTGAAGCTATTGATTTACCTCGATGTGATGCTCAAAGTGTTCCAAAGTTTTTAGAAAAGAATATATTTGCAAATTTGGAATACCAAGAGTAATCAAAAACGATGTGGGAACTCATTTTAAAAATGCGATTATTGGGAAGTTAGCAAATAAATATCATATTAATCATCGCATTGTTACTGCTTATCATCCGCAGACAAGTGGTTTTGTTAAATTATCTAATCGTGAAATTAAAATAATATTGGAAAAATCTGTTAATCCAAATAGAAAGGATTGGTCAATCAAACTGGATTATGCTTTGTGGGCCTATAAGACTGCTTACAGAACATCTATAGGAATGTCCCCATATAGGCTGATTTTTGGAAAAGATTGTCATTTACCTTTTGAACTTGAGCATAAAGCATATTGGGCTACTAAAGAGTTCAATTATAATTTGAAAGATGCTGCTGAAAAAAGATTATTGCAATTGAATGAGCTTGAAGAAATAAGGAATGAATCTTATTAAAATGCTAAGATTTATAAGGAAAAGATGAAGTTATGGGATGATCGGAAGATTCTTACCAAAAATCTTGTACCGAAACAACAAGTCTTGTTGTATAATGCTAGATTGTGAATATTTTCTGAAAAACTTAAGTCTAGGTGGATGGGTCCATTTACTGTGATAAAAGTTTATTCTTATGGAGCTATAGATATTCAGGATCCTAAGACTGGAAAAATATTTAAAGTTAATGGACATAGACTTAAACCATATTTTTCAGTCAATAAATCTAAATCTGATGATAATTTGATGTTGGGTCACTCAGAATGAGTTCTGGGTATGTCAGGTTGAAGAAGTGAAAACAAGCGCTATGTGGGAGGAAACCCATATTTATCGGTGTGTTTTGCTTTATGTTTGTTTAGTGTGTTTTGTTTTCTTTGTTTGGTTTGTTTTTATGTTTTAGTGATAGTAATTTGGAGTTTTTAAACTTAAGTAGAGTTTATTTGACCTTAATTGATGATTTAGAGAAGTCAGAATGAAAATTTGGACACTTAGCAGACCTGTGCTAAATTGTGCACTGGCGGCTAAGCGCCGACTAGTTGGCACTTATGTGCCGGAGTTATAAAAAATGCAAAAAAATGTGGATCAAGAAGCCTGAATCGTGGGGGAGAAGTTTTGGGAGTTATTTTGGAGTTTCTAAACGTCTTGGGACAGATTTAAACCTTCCCAAGTCTATAAAAAGGCACTGACTTAAGTGAAACACTAGCCCCAAGTCCTATTTTCATTTCTGAGTCTTAAGAAGAGAATTTTTAGTGCATCATGTCTTCCTGGGAGAATGAGATGAAGAAGAAGCAAGATTCTGACAAAAGTAAGTTCCTTAGTGATAGTGCTAAAGAGTTATTTAATGGTTATCTCGCTGTTACTATTCAGGGCATTGCATAAATGATTGCAAAAATTGAAGCCCGAGTAACTTCAATGGAAGCAAAGATCAATGATACTAACTTACATTTGGAACACATGGGATGGCAACTCAAGATGCAATTCAATCATTCAAAGTACGTGGAATAAAATCATATGGCGATGTTTGTGAAGAACAAATGGAATGAAGAAGATGATGTAAGAATGAACAATTATTGCCCGTTCTATCAAATTTATATCCCAGAAGGGTCAAATGAGAATAATAGTGGTCCTGGATATATTCCGCCTAATGGAGAATGTAATTAAGAGTGTTTTGTTAGTTTAAAGTTCTTATGTGTTATGTTTAGTGTTCTTGTGAGTTCATGTTTGGTGTGTTTAGTGTTTTTTTATTTAAATATTAACTAAGCCTGATGATGTGATGGTTACATCCTAGAGATGTATACTTATCAGTTTGAGAATAAAGTCTCTTGTATTTAAAGAATTTCATCCTCTATATGTGGATGGAAATTCTAGTATTGTATTAAGTGTTATGTTTGTTTTAATATAAGTTTATGTTTTTACGAAATTTGTGTGGAATCAATGGTTATTAAATTTTGATTTAGAGTATAGAAAGATTTGCGGGGAGAAATAATTATTTTGGAGTAATTAAGGGTGATTAATCAAGTTTTTTAGTGCATTTACCATCATTATGAAAATTTGTGTATTGGCGGCTAAGCGCCAAGTGCCGGCGCTTAAGCGCCATATTTTGTGGCTAAGCGCCGATAGTTCGCGCTTAGGCGCTAGTTCGCGAAAATTGGTTCCCAAAAGTTAAAAACCCGAAAATTACCATTTTCAACCACTCCATCATCTTTAACCTTCGATTTACCGCGAGAGAGGAGCCTAGGGCATCATATTGTGGATCATTTAAGAGACGATCTTAACAAAAATTGTTAGATTTGGATTCCTTGAGGTAAGAGCACTACTCCTAAGTAAAATTTTTTATTTTCACCATGTATTTTGAGTACATTATGGAAAATCTTAAAATCACTATTCATGGTGAAAATTTGAGGAAAAACTTGAGAAATTGCTTGGATTTAGTGAAATATCTTTTGGAAGATAATTTAGTATGTTTAGTTTGATTTTAGAATTTATGGTGAATTTTTTTTTCGTGAATTTTTAGAGATGGCTCCAAAGTCAAAGCGTTCACAAGAAAATATGAAGTTTAATTCTGAAAAATTTGTTAGTTTGAGGGCTGAGGAACGATACGTCGATGCATTGATATCACGTAAGTTCATTCCTGAGCGAGTGTTTAGCAAGGAGAGGTGATTGAAGAAATGATTGCTAGAAGGAACTGGGAAAATTACGGTTGCTTCTACGCTATTGCTGTTGTTTCTGTGGTTCGAGAATTTTATGCAAATTTTCCTGCTGCAAAAGAAAATCAATTGATGGTTAGGAGGAATGAAGTTTACTTTTCTTCTCGGGCAATCAATACTTTTTATGGACTACCTCCTGACATGTTTTGTTTTTATTCTAACTATCATCCTTCGGAAGGAGATTTAGATGAGATCATGGAATTTCTGACTGATAGAAGAGGATTATAGAAAATAACAAATGATAGAAGGGTGAACTTTCCTTCTTCCAAATTGAATGCCATATCAAAGGCATGACATTATTTTATCTCATCTAAGTTGTTACCTTCGAGTCATACTAGTGAAGTAATGAGAGAAAGAGCTGTGTTGAACCATTGTATTCAACAAGGGAAGCCTATTGACATTGGAGGAATAATTTATGATTATATTTTGAACAGTGCTAGATCCACCACTACTGCAGGTATGGGATTTCCTTCCTTGATTAACTCACTATGTGAACGATCTGGAGTGAAGTTTGAAACCTGGGAAGAGGTACTAAAGACATTGAGACCTATTACTAGTGTAAACGTTGGTGCTTACACTGTACATTCAGAGTTTAGTCAGAGAGGAGGATTTTGTTAGGGCTTCTACTGCTTTTGCTTCTGCTTCATCTACTTCTCGTGCTCCTACTTTACTTGCATCATCATCTACTGATTTACAGACTGGTTTATTAAGAAAAATATTGAAAAAAGTGAGTCTTACTCGTGAGCATGTTAGAGATATTGATGGTAAGATTGACAATGTAGAAAGATATATTGTGAAACAAGATGAGTATGAGGAGAGTTATCAGCAATATTTTGATAGACTGATTAGAGGTGATCAGAGTGCTGAGATGCCACCTCATCCATTCTACATACCTTATGTGTCATCTAGGGATTGGAAAGAGCAGGATGATGATGATGATGAGGTTGATGAGTAGATTTGTATTATTTGTTTTTATTATCATGTTGTTATTGATGTTTATTTTGTCTAGTGTTTTGTTTGATGATTGCATTTTGATGTGAACCTTGATAATATGCAAATTGTAGTTATACTATTTATCTGTTATGCATTTTCAGGTATTGTTTTTATTTTATTGTGGATTTATATGTTGCTTTGTGATAGCGTGTATTAGTAAATCTTTTAATGTGTATGTTATGTCAGAGTTTTTAATAGTGTGTACCTTAATTCAAAAAACTTTTAGGAGATTATAAACAACTATTGGGAACTTCTACTTAGGAAACTAAATGTTTAAAAACTTTCAAATTCCACTATCATCTGTTATCTATATCAGTGTGTTATTTTAGTCGGTGTGTATTTGCTTTGAAAACCTCCACTATTGTAGAAGTCTTTTGAAATTTTTACTTTTCTTATTAAAAAAAAATTAAAAAACTAAATTTGATTTCATTTTACTCCTGTTATTTAAATTGTTATACTTGCATATTAGGATATTAAAAATTCCTTCAAGCATGATATGTTAGTTTTTATTTCTCACCCATATATCATTTCTTATGCTTAAATGTTTTATCTTAATTAAAAAAATTAATGTTTGGGGGGAATTTTAAAAACAAAGATTTTTCAAAAACCTAAAATTTTTTTTGATTCTCAAGAATACTTAAAAAGAAATCTTATTTTTGATTGAGAATAATTATGTACATGAAGTTATATTAGGGGAACAAAATTTTGAATATAGAAATGAATAAAAGAATTTAGTTAAAATTTATAGTAATCATGAACAAATTAAAATTAAAATTTTCTTTATAAAGAAGTGTTAAATAAATTTAAACTATCTTTAGTAAGAAGTTTTGTATTTTTGTATAAATAGAAGATTTGACTTTTATTCTTCAAAGCTCAAATTTTTTTTTTGAAGAATAATTTTCAAATATTATTATTATGATTTTTAAGTGAAAGATGTATATCAGACCTTTATTTTAAATGGAAGGGTGAAATTCAAAATCATTAAAGGTCTATACATATATAGTAATCCTTGTCCTTATAAAAAAAAGAGTGAGAAATAGTATATGAAAAGGGAGGAGAAGCTTGAGGATTTGAGGGCCTAATCTAAAATTGGTTTCATACCTAAAGTTTAAGATATAAGTTTAGAGAAAATCTAAAGCTTAAGGTTATAATATAGTAAGTAAAATTATTTTTCAAGTAGAGATTTTTAAGTGAGAAAAATATGTGTTTGAGTTCTATATTTTGAAGAATCTACAAATATCTCTGAATTAGATAGAAACTTATATTTGTCATATTCCTTTACTTAAGAACTTTCTAAAATTTAAGTTGGTTTTAATTACTGAAATTTTTTTCTAAATTGGACTATTCCATTTCTAGAATAAAATTTTGTTATCTTCCTAAGAAACTCATTACAAAATTTGCATGCTAAATGTTCTATGAGATTAATTGTCACTTTAGGAAAAGTAACATTTTAAGTTTGGGGGATTTTGATACACCTAAAATATATAGTATTTTTATGCACATTTTTATATCTATTTTTAATGATATTGCACTTTAAGGGAAGGTATTTTGTGTTTTTCTTGTGGGTATGATGAAAATGGATGGCCATGATGAAAAGAGCAAAATTGGATCAAATTTGGAACAAAAATAATGAAAAATCAAAATTTTGGCACTGGCGCCGCTGGGCTGGCGCTTAGCCGCCACAGTTAACAATCGAAATCTTCATGTATTTGGTGCCAATTTAAAAGGGGATGGGATGCAACTCTTGGTGGTAACTACCATAACTTCCTTTGGGCGTCAAGTTTGAATAAAGGGGTGCGTTCCTTGGTAGATACATCGAATCTGGACACATTTTGAAGAGACACAAAGGCACCTTTATCGACATATTTTTAGGTTGAGTGTTGTATTTTTGAAAAGGGGTCGCCAACAGAAGTTGTCGGTGAATTTTAAATTTTAAATTTAATTTAAATATATATATAATTTAGAAAGTAGCATTTGATTTTGAAAATAACTTTAAATTTGAAAGTTTAAGATATGAAATTAAACCAATCTCACATCCCGAATAGTTTATATAAACAAGCACCACACCACAACCGTGTATCTATTCTGAAGAATAGACACACTGCTTGATGATGGGGCTCAATTAAATAAACTAAAAGTTTTGTGACATTCGTTTGGTCTGCGAACCAATTTTATAAGCCGACAAGTTCCCCTGTTTAATATAAAAGAATTAAGCAGGGTTTATATTACCTGGGTTCTTAAAGTTCCCTATAAGGGCAAGCCCCTATAGTTAATTACATCTTAAATGACGAGAATCATCTAAGAAAACTCTCGATAATGATTAGTGGTTTTGCTCTCAAGAATTTCAAAGTTTAAGATTTCAAAGGATTGAATTTTGGGATTTCAATAGGGAATGGATCAAGTTTGGAACAGTTAATTTCAGGAGTCCAAAGTAAGAAAAGTAGGAGAAGCTGGGGATCCAAGAAGAATCTTGGCAACTTCCCAAACTATCCTATTGTTTGTCTTCGATTTGAGAGTTTATTTAATGTTGCAATCCTACCAATTTTATTTAATTAGGACTTATATTCGTATGTGTCGGCACATTTTTAGGTTTTAAATTTGGTTTAAATATATATATATATATAATTTAGAAAGTAGCATTTGATTATGAAAATAATTTTGAATTTAAAAATTTTAAGATATGAAATCAAACTGATCTCACATGCCAAATAGTTTATATAAATGATCGCCACATCACAAGCCGTGTATCTATCCCGAAGAATAGACACGGTACTTCGATGATGGGGCTCGATTAGATAAACTAGAAGATTTGTGACATTCGTTTGGTCTGCAAACCAATTTTATAAGCCGACAAGTTCCCCTGCTTAATACAAAGAAATTAAGCAGGGTATATATTACCTGGGTTCTCGAAATTCCCTATAAGGGCAAGCCCCTTTAGTTAATTACATCTTAAATGACGGGAATCACTTAAGAAAACTCTCGATAATAATCAATAATTCTGCTCTCAAGAATCTCAAAGTTTAAGTTTTCAAGGGATTGAATTTTAGAATTTCAATAGGGAATGGATCAAGTTTGGAACATTTTGTTTTGGGAATTCAAAGGAAGAAAGGTAGGAGAAATTACAGATTCGAAGCGAACTTCGGTAATTTCCGGACTATCCTATTGTTTGGCTTGAATTTAGGAAAGTCCTAATGTTTATTTAATGTTTTGATCTTGCCAATTTTAATTAATTAGGACTTATGTTCGTATGACATGATCATATAAATAGCCTCGAAGATGTGAGGGTTTATGTCGTATCGAACGACTACCTCGGAGCCCTAAGACCGGTTAGGGCTTAATTTGCAATGCAAATGCCTAACAAAAGGTTGAGAATTTATGTTGCACTAGGCAGACTACCTCGAGGTTCTATGGTTTGGTTATTTAGTTCTAAGAATGTTTCTGTCGAAGTAGACTCGAGTTTTGTTGACGAAGATGGCCGTGCTTGCCCACCATGCTCGAGCTCTTTGTTGTTGCAGAGGTTTAGTTTTAGAAGATTGTAATCAAAAGAGAAGAGAAGAGTTTGGTTTTAGAAATCTTAAAGTCCAAGTGTTTTTTTTTTAATGTTTTAATTAAAACAAATCTTAAAGTTGATTATAACAACACCGGTTAAGATCCCACGGTTCCATCCTTCCGACATCGTTATTTTTATCGGATTCACTTATTCCAGATGAATTTTCTAAACTCAACTAAATGAGTTCCACACTTTCATTTAGACCGTGGGAAATCCCGTTAGCAACACGTAGGTTACATCATCCGAGGTATTCCCGATCATCCAACAAGTCATTTTAATTTAGTTGTAATTATAGTTTTGTGTTCTGTTTGTGATTAAATTTTGAGTTGTTTTATATTTTGAAATGTTGTGACAGTGAATTTTATCTTGTAATGACTTTTAATTTAGTTTTGGTTTCAATTTTAGGGACTATTCTAAAGGTGTGGGTTTTCATGCAACGAGTTGTTTATCATGCAAGAAAAGTAAAGTGCATTTGCAATAAAGTAAATTGCAAGGAGGTAAATTGTAATAAAACAAAAGCGTACCTGGAGGGTCTTCCCGTCATCCAAAGCTGCACTTAAACACAATTTAGGATATTTAATCAATTAAAGCAAGTTCCTAGGTAAAGCTAAGGGAAGGGTTATGGTTTTCTACCAAGGTCCTACTCCTATAGCTAGTCATCTCCTATGACGTTTAGGTTCTTGTGTTTTGGTTTGAGGACGATTTTCTTCATCAAAGAACAATTAAGTTCAATTGTTCTTATAAACATCCTATCATATTGAGGAAGTGCTTAAGACGAATCTTAAACATCTTTTCAATACCTCTAGGATTTTTTTAAGTCCAAGAGAATTTAATTATACAAAATGAATTAATCATCCAGGAGTTCAAGTTTTGTTATCTTGCTCAGTGAACTAGGACATTTGAATATCCTATGAGTGAATTAATACTTCACTTAACACTCCGTTTAGGAGTTATGACAACATAAGCTTTTGAAGGCAAATTAATGTTCAAGAGATTTGTGATTTAATTTAATTTCAATTAATGGGTTTAAGTTTGGAATAGTGTTCAAGTTGTTTTAGATTTATTTTGAATTCTTTATGTCTTTGGGGATGTTATATTTAATTCAATTTAATTTAATTTAATTTTAGTTTAATTTAATTTGGTTTAGTTTTACTTTCAATTTAATTTAATTTTATTTCATTTAGTTTTAATTTTATTTTAACTTGATTTTATTTTTTTTTATTTAATCTAATATGTTTTAATTTAATTTTATTTTATTTAATTTAATATGTTTTAATTTAATTTAATTTAATTTAATTTAATATGATTTAATTTAATTTAATTTAATTTAATTTAGTTTTATATATTTTAATTTAATTTAATTTAGTTTAATTTAATATGTTTTCATTTAATTTAATTTAGTTTAGTTTAATTTAGATTTAATTTAAATTTAATTTAAATTTTTAATTTTAATTTAATATTTTATATATATATATATATATATATATATATTAAAGATGATTTAATTTAATTGTTAAAGTATTAATTTAATTGAAATTTTAGAAGGATTTAATTTAAATGTTTTAATCTTTAATTTAATTTAATGATTAAGTCTTAACATTTTAAATCTTGAATTTGGATTATCATTTTAATTATGAATTAAATGTTATTGAGGTGATTAATTTAGGGATTTTTTTAAAATTAAAGAATAAATCTCTTCCTAATAATATCCCTATTTTAATAATTCCAATTTTTTATTATTCTTTCAAGTTTAATCAATTATTTAATTAAGGTTTATTTTAATTATTTTCAAATTGTTAGGTAGGTTTCCACCCTTTAAATACCTAAGTTTCAAACATCCAAAATCAACTTAGTATCAAATATTTTACCCACCCTTTTAATTAAACCTAAAATTTTTAATTATAGGTTAAATTTTTAATTACCATTTTGCCCTTTAAACTTACTAATTTCATAACTCACTAAATTGAGCTTAAATGAATTTGAAATTTTTATGTGACTTCACTCATATATCAATCAAGACATTAGAGGAGAAAATGTGATTTTTCTGTATTTAATTTATTTATGTAATTATTTTTGGTGGAAAATAGGGATTTTCAAGGAAATTTTAATAATATGACCAAGGGAAAGTTTTTGTCCTAAAGAAAATTATGGGACATTCCTAATGACCAGAGGACCACTTGGACCAATTTTGGTGATTTTTTTAAATTAGATTATTTTTATTATAATTATTTTGAGTTTTGGAGTATTAATTAATTTAAAAAATAAAATAAAGGTTGAAAAATAAATTTTATATTTTTCAAAAATCTCTCTGATATCAAGGAAACCAGAGAACCAATTTTTATAATTTTATAATTTTTCTTTGATTTATTAGAATTATTTTAGTGGAAATGCTAGAAAATACATTTTTTTTTATTTTAAAATTACCTTAGGACTTTAAAATTTGATATCTCATCATAGAGACTTAAGAAAAATATGGGGTTTGTTCCTAAATGATTAAAATTCAAAATGTGACATTTTGGTGAATTTTAATATTTTTGTGATTTTTATTATTTTTAATTATTAAAATATTAAAATAATGCAAAAAATCAACTTTTTTTGGAAAATTACAATTTAAATTTTCTCAAATTCCCCTGATATCAGAGAGGCTCCAAAACCAATTTGGTGAATTTTTGAAAAGTATTTTGAAAGTTATGAATTTTTGAAGTTTAAGTTTGGCTAAATGGCTTAATCAACCCATTTGATAGGGCTAACCAAGTCCAATTGACTTCAAACTTTTATGGTGGGTTCCTCTGATCCTAAAGGTCAGTGAAGAATTGATTTCAAGTCAATTTGATGTATGATTAGCTCTAATTAATTAAAGGGTTATTCCAAGTGAGTTAACTCAAAAACTATATTCCCTAGGGTCCTCTGGTCATAAGAAACCTCTCCAAATTTTCTTAGAATTTATTTCACAACATACTAATTATTGGAATTAAAACACTCAGAATAATGACCTAGAATTGAAAAAATCAATAACTCTTTATAGGGATGGCCTCTGACTTTGGAAAATTCAGGGAATGTCCCCAAATTCAGAGGTTTCAAAAGCCCTATGGTCTCATGTCATGGTGAATTGTATACATGCATGGAGAATTGAAAATGTGCAGAGAGTAAATAAATCATTAAAAATCAAATATTCAATGAAATTAAATACTTTCTTTTCCACATTATTCACCTCTGTTCAATGAGCAAGATGGTATTTTTATTTTATTTTTATGATTTTTCTACACAAAGTTATGGATTTTTGAAGTTCTGGGTATTTAATAAATAATAAAAATCCTATTTTCCTACTTAAGTGACGCAGCGCCTCCTCAACCTCGGCAGCTCCAAACGCACACGCGTCGTATCCTGATTCGGCGCCGCCATCCGACTCAGCGCTCCAGGGACCCGAGGTTCACGTACCATCGCGCTGTCCGGCTCTATCCAGACCGTCCGCTCGATACATGCTCGATCCGACGGCTCCCAGTCATCGTCTACGACTGGTGTGCACCCGTGACCGTCAACCTTCTAACCCTAATTTCTCACTCGATTCTCAACGGATTTTTGTGTTCTTATGCTCTATGGATTCGTCTTGAAGAGACGAACACATCCATATGGTAAACATGCATTGAAATTGATTTAAATTAAATGGAGAATCTATGTAAGCTCGGGAAGAAGAGTGAGTCCATACCTTTGCTCAGAGAAGTGAAGCTTCGATCTGAGAGTTGTGTCACCTTCGATTGGGTCCAAGCAAGCTCCAGATGAAGTCCCTTGGCCTAGTGAATTGTCCAGGTATGATTTAGACCACAACCGATTACAAAGCTTGGAGTGGCCTGGAGAAGGGGCTTTTGCTGGTAAACTTCTTCTCTTGGTCTGGTGAAGCTGTAGGACCAATCAATTTGGGGATTGGCTCGCTGTGGAGAAGTGTCCTGGTTTTGGGCTTGGATTTCAACTCTGAAATTGAGCTCACAGAGAGGAAATTGCAGGGGGATTTCAGTGGGGATCAAGTTCTCTATGTGTGGGGAGTAGTCTGGAATGATTTTGGCAGAGTTTCCTTAAGGTTGGTTCAGCACCTCTTCCATGGCCGAGAGAGGTGGTGTTTAAATAGGAGAGGCTGGAGGGCCTCCCAGGGGGAGTTAGGGACTGGGATCAGCTGCTCTTGGCAAGGGAAGAACAACTGCAATGGCCACTGGGCATGGGGCAACTCAGCAAGGGAGAATTTCAATGCTTGGCTCCTTCCAATGTCTCGGCCATGGCGTTTTCCGGCGGCCTGGTGGCTGGCCGGCCAGGCATGGGTCACCCTCAGGTTCAGGTGGGTCAGGGCTTGATGTTTGTGAAGTCAATTGGTGGCTGCCATGTGTAAAGGGTTTGAATCAAATTGGAATGGGGTAAGGGTGCATTTTGGCTCAAATTGGTCAAATACATGGATTGGGCTAGGTGCACCTTCCCTTGGCTAGTTTGGGCTGAAGATAAAGTGGTTTAGGTCAGCATAATTAGTGGGGAAGGGTCACCATCCAAGTACAATTAAGTTCAAGCAAGGTTTAGTAGAGTCATGGAAGTGGCTAATCCCCTTAAGGGAATGTGGAAAGGGCCTCCTCCTCTTGCCATCTTGGGTATGGTGAGGTGGAAAGTAGATCCCATAGCTCTCATGTGGCTCATGCATGGCTTCATGGCTCATCTTTGGCTTGGGAAAAGTTTAGTCAACTTTCATGAGGAAGGGTGTTGGAATTTTTGATGGATTTAAGGAGAATTATCAAAAGGCTTGATTTGGATTTATTTGGTGATAGATTTTAGAACTTAGGAAGTGTTTTAAATCAAAGGGATGATGAGAGAAATTTCATGTGGGCTTTGTCATAGACTTTGGGCTTTTGAATTTGTCTTGGATGGGCTTTTTTAGAAAGGTTTAAGGAAGTGGGCCTTGGGCTTTATGGATGGGAATTTTTGTAGAAGGTTGGGCCAAATAATTATTTGGTTTGCTTTAGGGATGTGTCATGAGTAACTTGAAACAAATTTGAGGTGGTTTGGGTTTGAATTGAGTTGAATTTGGGCTTTTTGGTAAAATGGCCAATGGTAGGCCAAATTGGGTTAACTTGGGCTAATGTTGAGCTAATGTTGAAATTGGTGTAAAATTAATGTTGAGAAATGTTTGTAGGGCTGTTTCAAAAAGGTTTCAACTTTTGTTGGGGTTGGATTTTGGGGTTTGGGCTTATTTGGGTTAAGTTTGGGTTTAGGTCAAAATTGGGCTTTTTGGTTTTGGGTTGAATTTGAGTGGAGGGAAATGTTTAGGAATGATTTTGGGGAATTTTGGGTAATTTAGGTGATTTTGCAAATTTTGGGTAGTTTCAAGGTCATTTGGTAGGTTTGGTGGGTCTGAGGTCCCGGGGGTCAAAAATTGAAAATTTAGAAAATTGAAGATTGGGTAAATGTAAGTGGAATGAAATCATTTTGGTTGAGCCATGAAGACATATCAAGCCCACATGAGCCATGAAGGGACTCATTTGAGGCATTCACTATGTTGTTCCTAACCCTCTTAGCCAAGGGCTTAGGGATTAAGGACCATCCATGTGAATTACCTTCATGAGTCAGGAGGTCAAGTTGGTATGGGTGTAGTTTTAGGAGGTGTGTGAAAGTGTAGTGTATAAGTGTAGTGTGTGTGTAAGTCAGCCCTCACCAGATTAGGCCACCCAGGGTAGTCCTAAGGCCAAAGAGTCCTATAGGAACTCATCCTTTAAACTTCCACATTTGATTTCAACCCTCTAGGTGATCAGGGGTCTACAATCAAGTTTGTGGAGTTTGCAGAGAGTTTAAGAAGGGGTTTGAAATTCTAAAGGGTGGGTTCCACTTCTAGTCCTCTAAGATAGTAAAAGGAAAAGCCTAAGGCTAGATCCTAAGTACTAAAGAGAGAAGAGAAGACCTCATCAAAAATGAGGTCAACAAATGGACCCCAAATATGTGTGGTGTGCTATCCAAGCACACCGCGTGTATTGGCGTTGACTGAAGCGATCAACAAAATCAACACAAAAGTCTAGGTGACAAACTTGGGACAGAGTAGAAGAATTTCCGCTGGGGAGTGTCAAGTATATCTCTGAGACTGGAGATTCCTAAACTCTAGCTGGGGAAAGGAAAAGGAGGTGAATCCCAAATTGCAAAATCTGGGGGAATTTCGATTTAGATTTCATTTTGTTTCAGTTTAAGTTTTGATGGGTGAGCTCAGATTTTAGTTTGAGTTTCAATTTAGATTGAAGTTTGTTAAAATTAATTTGAAGGGATTTGAACTTGAAATGAAAATTGGAATTTTGTGGTTTTAGATGTAACATCTTCAACCTCAAAAGAAAATTGAATTGATTGGATTGAACCATTACAATGAGGAGAGATCTCAGAGCAATGTGGTATTGGACGTAAAATCCTTAACCCCAAGAGTTTGATTTTGATGTATTTCATTGCAACCTAAAGCAATGCAGTATCGGATGTAAAATCCTCAACCCCAAGAATTTGATTTTGATGTATTTCATTGCGATAGGGGAAGAATCCTAAAGCAATGCAGTATCAGATGTAAAATCCTCAACCCCAAGAATTTGATTTTGATGTATTTCATTGCGATAGGGGGAGAATCCTAAAGCAATGCAGTATCGGATGTAAAATCCTCAACCCCAAGAATTTGATTGTGATGTATTTCATTGAGATATGGAAAGAACCTAAAGCAATGCAGTATTGGATGTAAAATCCTCAACCCCAAAAATTTGATTTTGATGTATTTCATTGTGATAGGAAAAGAACCTAAAGCAATGCAGTATCGGATATAAAATCCTCAACCCCAAGAATTTGATTTTGATGTATTTCATTGCGATAGGGAAAGAACCTAAAGCAATGCAGTATCGGATGTAAAATCCTCAACCCTAAAAATTTGATTTTGATGTATTTCATTGCGATAGGGAAAGAACCTAAAGTAATGCAGTATCGAATGTAAAATCCTCAACCCCAAGAATTTGATTTTGATGTATTTCATTACGATAGGGAAAGAACCTAAAGCAATGCAGTATCGGATGTAAAATCCTCAACCCCAAAAATTTGATGTTGATGTATTTCATTGCGATAGGGAAAGAACCTAAAGCAATGCAGTATCGGATATAAAATCCTCAACCCCAAGAATTTGATTTTGATGTATTTCATTGCGATAGGGAAAGAACCTAAAGAAATGCAGTATCGGATGTAAAATCCTTAACCCTAAAAATTTGATTTTGATGTATTTCATTGCGATTGGGAAAGAACCTAAAGCAATGCAGTATCGGATGTAAAATCCTCAACCCCAAGAATTTGATTTTGATGTATTTCATTGCGATAGGGAAAGAATCTAAAGCAATGCAGTATCGGATGTAAAATTCTCAACCCCAAAAATTTGATTTTGATGTAATTTATTTTGCAAAGATTTGTAGTGTTAATTTGAAAAGTGTGGAATTTTGGTGTTTCGAGGATTTCATGAAAGTTGTAAAAGATTTTTGTGGAAAGAAACAGATTAGGAGGGAATACGTAGATGCTACATATCCCACTCAAAAGAGTTGATCGAAAGTTGCTGGTTTGGATTGGATACAATTCCTCGCCATCAGATCCGAATCGAAAACCTCGTGGCTCCGTGTCAATAGAATCGACCGCTTCCTTCCCAGACAAGGGAGAGAGTAGAACGGATTGGATTTCAGATTTGGAAGGTTGAGTTTGAATCTGATTGAGATTTGATTTGAGATCTGGAAGGTTGAATTTGAATTTAATTGAGATTTGATTTAAAATTTGTGTTCATTTTGTTTGTCCTTCAACGATTCAAATTTGCTTTATTGTTCATTTAATGTTCATGTGGATTTGGCGTTCATCATTTTTTTAAGGAAAGTTTTCTTTCATTCTTTTGGTTTCTTTTCTGTTCTTTGTTCGAAGTTCATTTAACTTTAATGGCGTTTCCCAGTCAATTTGCACAAAAGAGGTGAAGGCCAAAATGTGACATGATCACTTTCATTCCAATCAAGTCGAAGATACATCATACAACTCGATCTGGAATACATCTCATACAATCCATGTAGACTCAATATGATCTTTGTCGATCCATACAAAAAGGCATCTATCAAAAATCCATGTCTGAATAGTGAGGTACATGGTCAATAACATCACCTTCTAAGCCATCCTCGGCAAGGATGTCGTATGGATGTACGTTGGAGGTGTGATATTTTCCATGTAACTCACAGCTCGTAAAGGCCGGAGGCTCTCTAGCTCTGGTTCTGGATGGAAGTGGTAAGGTGCTTTCCTATCATCCATCCTTCTGAAAGTAACTGAGATCCGCTTCATTGGTACTCCCGGTATGCAATGTTTAGTGACATCTGCTCCGTTGCCCTTTAGTATCATGACGGAACCTACCGGTAATGGTATCTTTACTGGCCCTCGGAACTCACCTGCGCCTGCTAACCGGAGGTCAGATCCGAACATGATATTACACTCGTTCAGAAAAAAAAATGTGCAGAAAGGTTTGACAAAGTCGTGGTGATCGATGTGTGGGGGTATGCAGTCACCCTTCTTGTAAATGTTAAAGATGCAACTGTTGGGTATGCAATCTGCTGGCAGTACCCTCCATGTTATCATTCTCTTTACCATCCTTTTGATGACTAATGGCACTAGATCTACCTTGCCATGACGGAGTATCCTCGGTGGGTTTCTCTTCCTGTCTTCTGCGAAGTTTTAGCAGCATCCACATTGTATTGTAATTCTCCCTTTCCCTGGCATCCATCTCCGGGGTTCCGAGTAGGTGTTTTCTCTTAAGCGGCCTGCTCGACCCATTCTTTTCAGATCTCAGATGCAGTCCACGATTTGTTGTTGTTCATATTCTGAGAACACATTTGTATGTAGCTCGAGGCCTTCTAGTATATTGATCCTCCTGCCTCTAATTCTCTCGAAGTATTCAAAAGTTTGCTTCTCGACATTCCGCATTCTTTCTAGCTCGTATTCCGGAATAATCCGCAAATGGCGAGGCCTGGTGATGTACTGTGGGATATATGGCTCAATCCCTTCGCGTTCTCCTGCATACCTCGGCTCCTCAAGGATGGTCTCCGTCGGGACATCCTCCGGGGTTGCTTCTGCAACATGGTCATGCATTACTGGTGGCTTTATCTGGTGGCGTGGTAGCCTTCCTTCTTCTGATCTCCTTGAGATTTCCCTGGTCTCTTCTATTATCCTCGAGGTCGGCCTCCTTTCTTCGGTGTTCCCGGCGAACCGGTATCCTTGAAGTATATGCAGTGGTAGTAGCGACTGCCTCGTCGCACTGGTCCGCTGCTAGTTTAGTTAAAATCTTGCGGATACGGCGATTTTTATTTCTTCGTTGAGTTGCTGTGAGAGTAGCTCTTCGTACTTCCTGAATCTCTGTGGGCGCGGTGCTGACGAGCCTGCCCTCTACTGTAGCGACTACGTACTTGATTCTCTTGTACTCCTCGGTGTTTGTTTTTCTTTTCTTATCGTCGGGTTGGTGGCTTGGGCCACCCACTTTCATTACTCGTCCGATCGGGCGCTCCTCTCGATCAACCGGGACCCGCTCACCTTCCTCGTATTGCAGGCCTACTGGTGCAAAGTCTGACTCAATCTCTATTATCGCTCCATCTTTCACCCTCTTTTCATCGAGTGCAAGGCTTTCGCCATTTCTAAAGTTCAGGACCAACCGCTCATTCGACATTTCCCTGCGAAAAGACAAGGAAAAGGATCAGGGGCTGTACTAAGAACAAGAACATTAAGAAAATGTTTATTGGAGACAGAGTTTTCTTTTTTCTCTTTTTTTTTATTCCTTTTGTATTTTTTAAATTCAACAAGAATGAAGTGGGAAAAGATTGGGAAAAAGATTTTGATTTGGAAGAGAGAACAAGGAAAATTTTATTATCATGATTTTATTTATTTTCGCACATTTTTTATTATTTTTGGGTTCGGACCCAGTCATAAGTAATTACTTCGCCCGTGCTTCTAGGGATGAAGAATTCATTCCTTTGAAACATCAGGTAGCGTAATACTTCTTCAAGTATCGTCCGTTGATCGGAAGCATATGTCGTTCTCCTTGGCAATTCACTAGCTGGTAGGAGCCTCCTGAGTAGACTGCCTCAACCACAAACGGTCCTTCCCAAGTGGGTTCAAATTTTCCTCCTATCTTGCGGTGTGCAAGGATCGGTCTCTTGAGAACGAGAACTAAGTCACCAACTTCGAAGGTTCTTGGGCGGACCGATCCGTCATGGGCTTGAACCATCTTAGCTTGGTATAGTTCTAAATTCCGTCGCGCCGCAAGTCTATCCCTTCCGAGCTTTCCAACTCCTCTAGTCGTAATTTGGCATTCTCTTCCGTCGTGATTTTGTTTGCAACCGCAATTCCGAGTGAAGGAAGCTAGACTTCTAAGTGTAACACTACCTCGGACCCATACACCGCAGCGTAAGGTGTAGCTTCGAGTAGGAGTTCGAAGGTTTTCCGGTAGGCCCATAAGGCTTCTAATAACTTCTCGTGCCAATTTCTCTTATTATCGTCCAAAGTTTTCTTTAAAATTTGAACGAGAGTTTTATTAAAAGCCTCGACCGGGCCGTTTGCTCTTGGATAGTAAATTGTTGAATACCGCCGGCCGATTCCGTGTCTCCCGACAAAATTATTGATTTGCATGCTTCGAATGCCGACCCATTGTCCGAGATGATCCCGTGCGACACTCCGAAACAAGAGACAACTTGGTTCTTGAAAACCGTAGCACGTGGTGTGCTTTCACTTCTCCGAGTGGAACCGTCTCTGCCCACTTGGAAAAGTAATCTGTAGCCGCAAGAATGAAGCGATGTCCTTTTGGAGATGGTGGTTCTATTGGACCCACAATATCTGTGCCCCAACATTCAAATGGCCACGACGTAATTGTCGGATGTAGCACATTTGGAGGTTGGTGTAGAACCACTCAGTGCACTTGTCATTGGTGACAGCTCTTGGCAATTTTCATGCAGTCGGTCATCATCGAGGGCCAGTAGTACCCTAGTCTTTTAATTTTCATTTTCATCTTCGGACCCGACTGGTGAGCACCACAGAGTCCTAAATGCACCTCTTTAACAATTTCATGGGCCTCAGACCCTCTTAGGCACCTTAGCCACATTTGATCAAAAGACCTTCTGTATAACGTGTTGTTTATTAATGCGTAGGACAGAGTTCTTGTCTTGATCTGATGGGCTAACGACCTATCGTCTGGTAGTTTTCCTGTTTGCGTGTAGTTCATTAATGGCCGTCGCCAATCTTCTCGTGTTTTCCGTCACTCGCCGCAACCGATTCTTTTCTTTTTCGATTTGTGTATTGTGTCTATGTCGAGCCGTGATAGGACCCGACATCCGTGAACCGACACTTCCACTGATTCATCTTGCAAGCAGGCAAATTCTTTTGCGAGGCGGGTTAATGCATCTGCTAAAGCGTTTTCTTTTCTGGGAATTTTGTAGATCGTCACATTTGGAATCTGCTTCAACAACTGTATGGCATACTGGAAGTATTGCTCGAGTCTTGGCTTTAAAATTTTGTACTGTCCGACGATCTGTTGAATGATTAACTGTGAATCCCCGTAGATGTTGATGTTTGTTATCCCCATTTAAATATTTAATTCCAGTCCTGTTACGAGAGCTTCATATTCTGATTCATTGCTTGTTGAACTCTCGTAGCCTCCTTGGTGGATGTCTTCTTCATCATTGTGATCGTCGAGATTGTGTTTGATTTGAGAATTGTTACTTGTATCGGAATCGATATCCTGATTCGGTTGGTTGTCTCTAGTCACGTAATCGTTAGAAACAGTCAAAACGTAGCCAACGCCATAACCCTTATCATTATAAAATCCCACCGGAGTGAGTAAATAATCATACAGAGTCAGAGGTTCTAGGGATTTCTCCCCCGAATCGGAAACAACCATCCTAGGATAAGTAGCCCCTAGTCTAGCCTTAAGAGTCTCGGTCTTTTCTTCTTCATCAATTTTCTTCTTTTCTTCAATCGTCTCTTGTTGAGGTGGTTCTTCTATCGCAAGTGATAGTGCCGACTTGACATGTTTCGAACTCTAAATTGAGACTCGCACCGAAGTGGTTTGGATGCGATCCAAAATCTTCTTCGAAGACTTTGTCCAGGCGGTAGTCCATCCATCATCAATCACATAGGGATCTATCAGAACAATGAGATCCGTTGAGATAAATTGACGGAACCTCCTTTCTGGGGTTCCTTCATGTATTCCTTCGGGATCGTTATGTTCCCTTTTCGAAGATTATCGTTGAGCCAACTTTTAAAGGTAATACAATCTTCTATCTTGTGTCGAAGCATCCGGTGGTACGGGCAAAAGTTGGGATCACCTTTCTTGTCAACTTCTTCTGGTTTCTTAGGCTCTGGCAGTTGGAAATCTGGAGTCTTCATCAAACTGCGGAACATTTTCAGCACTGCCTCATTCTTGAACGGATACTCCCTGCTCAGAAGCTCCCTTAATGTACGTTGTGGACGAGGCGGTTGTTCATACTTTTGAGATGACTGATAGCTGGGTCGGGGTTACTAGTAATTCTGTTGAATTTGTTGCGGTCGTTCTGGCGGTATTTGTATTGGCTGCTTGCCTTTATCGACTGCTGCGACGATCCCGGACTTCTTTTCAAAAGTTTTCACGGGCTTCTGTTTATCTGTTTTGTTGGTGAAACTTAATTGTTTTGCCTCCTCTTGCAAGCTTCTGGCCTTGCTTAACAACTTCTCGAAAGTCTTAATAGTAAATCTCTTGAGGAGAAGTGTGTTGACCTCATTTTTGATGAGGCCTTCCCTTCTTCTTTTTAGTGCTTAGGATCTAGCCTTAGGCTTTTCCTTTGACTATCTTAGAGGAGTAGAATTGGGACCCACCTTTTAGAAATTCCAAACATTTCTAAACTCCCCGCAAACTCCACAAATTTGACCATAGACCCCTAATCACCTAGAGGGTTGAAATCAAATGTGGAAGTTTAAAGGATGAGTTCCTATAGGGCTCTTTGGCCTCAGGACTACCCTGGGTGGCCTGGTCTGATGAGGGGGCTGACTTACACACACTACACTTATACACTACACTTACACACTACATTTCCACACACTTCCTAAAACCACACCCATACCCAACTTGACCTCCTCACTCATGTAGGTGATTCACATGGATGGTCCTTAACCCCTAAGCCCTTGGCTAAGAGGTTAGGAACAACATAGTGAATGCCTCAAATGAGTCCTCTCATGGCTCATATGGGCTTGAAATGACTTCATGGCTCAACCAAAATGACTTATTTCCACTTACATCCACCGAATCTTCAATTTCCCAAATTTTCAATTTTTGACCCCCGGGACCCTACACCTACTAAACCTACCCAAAACCCTTGAAATTACCCAAATTTTTGCAAAATTTCCAAATTACCTAAAATTCTTCAAAATTATTCCCAAACATTTCTACACCACTCAAATTGACCATCTATATCCAAAAATACCAAAAATTCCAAGAAAACCTCCCAATACCCTCCAAATACCCAAAATACCCTTCTTGACCCAAAAATCCAAAAATTCAGAAAATTCCCAGAAAATTCCAGAAAAACATATTCATCATCCATGAACTACGACGAGTCGACTTCATCTCCGAATTTTCTTCTCTTTCTCTTGTTAATCGGCGAATATCAGTTCTTAGCTTTTCCATAGCATCTTCTAATGGTCTTTCTGTACATCCTTACGGTTGTCATGCGATAAGCTGTCGGGTTTCCTTCTCATGAGTCCCCTTCGCTGCGGTATACTTTTCTTCGGACTCAAGTCTCCCCGACGAGACTTTCCTTTTCGAGTTGTTGTTTTAATCTTAATTGTCGGAGTAGTGGGACGCCATACCATCCTTTTAGCGGCGGAAGGTCTAGGACCGGATGGTGCAATCGGTCAAATCTTGGAAGGTGGTATCCTCCACAATTGTGATGCCGAAACAACGACGGGTGGAGTAGCTTTCATTCTCTTATTTCGCTTTTCGCGGCGGTAACGGAGTTTACACTAGCGGCTTGAGACGGGACTTGGTGGCACCGCCACCATCCTTCTTAGAATTTCGACACGGGGCATTTTTCTTTTCTTGCTAACTTTTACAGCATCGGGGTTTGTAGTCGAACGAATGGCGTAATTCTAGCCCTTTTCTTATGAGTTGTCATTGTAATATGCGGTGAGGCAATGCGGGAAGCAATCTTGCGGATATTTTCCTGATCTAACGGCGGAAAGGGGATGGAACCCTACTTCCTCCTAAAAGTGGTATGTATTCGGGCGGCGGTGTATACTCGGGCGGTTACGGGATTTCCTCCCGGAAACGGCTTCGGCGGCTACGGCTTCTCTAGCAATCTTTCTACTTTTGTTCCTTCTGCGAGGTACGTGTCGGTGATGGAATTCTCGTGGACCCGATTTCAAAAAAATGGAAGGTCTCACGGGAAGATGTACCTACGAGGTTCATCGCGGTTGAATTTCCTTCCCCGCTGGTACGGCGAGCGGGGTAGGTACGAACAACTAGACCGGTGGGAGTAGCAACAACGGTCATGCAGAACAACGGTATTCCTCTCGGTTGGAATGCGGTAGCCAGGAGGGAATTCATGAGTTGACTTGAGGTTAAACTCGATCGCGGCTTCTCGGTTCCGTGCTGCTTGCCGGTAGAAAAGTGACGTCGAGGATTTTGATGTCGGTGTCCCCGAATCCTTGTCCGAATCGAATGATTCCATTATCGGCCGATTCGTCCTTGAACACGGCCAGGTCAGTCCTTTGACGAGAGAAGATCGGTTTGGGGCTTCCATTTTAACGAGCGAGATTCAGTGTTGAATCCCCCGAATCGTGCTTCTTCTTGTCGTAAAACTTATGACGAAAAAGAAAGAGTCAGGAACACATTTCCGTTTATCTCTTAGTATATTTATGGTATTATAAGAAAATTTATTTAGATAATTGTTTTCGAAAAGATTTGTTCGTTAGGACGAGAGAATTATTAAAAGAAGGAGAATTGTAGGAAGGGTAAAGGAATTGATTAGGAGCGAAAAGGAAGAGAAAGTCTGGAAGCCCGCCGGACAGCTCCTAAACTAATACATTGGAGGTCCACCCCACCTGAAATGAGGTAAAAGGATCTAGAACCTCTGTTTAGGGGTGTCTAAACGGTGGTTCCCTATAAATCCGAAGATGTGCTTGTTCAAGGTAGAAATGAACATAGTATTCCAACGGAAAGAGGAGTAGTTTGATCCCATAGGGACATGGATACATGGGGATTTTGAAAGAAAACATCTGATTAAAATGGAGAGAGAATTTTCCTAGTGAGTAGCCGAGAAATTGTCGTAATTTTTAGGTTATGTGTTTTATTTTGAAAAAGGGGAGGGTCGCCTACAAAAATTGTCGGCGAATTTTTTTTATGTTTTAAATTTAATTTAAATATATAGTTTAAAAGATAACATTTGATTTTGAAAGTAATTTTAAGTTTAAAAGTTTTAAAATATGAAATCAATAGATCTCGCATCCCCCGAATAGTTTATGTAAATGAGTACCGCACCACAAACCGTGTATCTTTCCCGAAGAATAGACACACTTGCTTGATGATGGGGCTCGATTAAATAAACTAAGTTGTGTTGTCTGTTTGGTACGCGAACCAATTTTATAAGCAAACAGTTCCCTGGCAATATAAATTAGCGGGAGTTTATATTACTGGATTCTTAAAATTCCACATAAAGGAAAGCCCTATCAGTCATAATTACATCTTAATTGACGGGAATCACTTGAAAACTCTCGATAATAATGTTAATTCGCACCAAGAATCTCAAAGTTAAAAGTTTCAAAGGATTGAATTTTTGGAATTTCAATAAGGAACGGATCAAGTTTGGAACATTTTGTTTTGGGAATTCGAAGGAAGAAAGGTAGGAGAAATTCTGATTCGAGCGAACCGGTATTTCCCGACTATCCTATTGTTTTGGCTTGAATTTAGGAAAGTCCTAATGTTTATTTAATGTTTGATCTTGCCCGATTTTAATTAATTAGGACTTATATTCGTATGACACGATACGCTCTGACCTCGAAGATGTGAGGGTTTATGTCATGTCAGAGACGACTACCTGGGAGTCCTAAGACCGGTTAGGGCTTAATATGCAATGCAAATGCCTAACAAAAGGTTGAGGATTTATGTTTGCTAGGCAAACTATCGAAGTCCTATGGTTTGGTTATTTAATTCTAAGAAAGTTTTACGGCAAACGTTTTAATTTAGTTATAATTGTAGTTTTGTATTCGTTTGTGGAATTAAATTTTGAGTTGTTTTATATTTTGAAATGTTGTGGCGGTGAATTTTTATCTTGTAATGACTTTTAATTTAGTTTTGGTTTTGGTTTTTGAAATTTATCTAAAGGTGTGGGTTTTTCGTACAGCAGTTGTTTATCGTACGAAAAAGTAAGTGCGATCATTAAGTAAATTACGAGAGAGTGAGGTAAATAAAATAAAAGCGTGCACAGGAGGGTCTTCGCGTCATCCCAAGCTACACTTAAACACAATTCAGGATATTTTAATCATTTAAAGCAAGTTCACAGTGGTAAGGGAAGGGTTATGGTTTTACACCAAGTTTCTAATCCTGTAGCTAGTACGTTTTCTATGACGTCTAGGTTCTTGTGTTTTAGTTTGAGGATGATTTTCTTCATGAAGAACAATTAAGTTCAATTGTTCTTATAAACATCCTGTCATGTGTGAGGAAGTGCTTAAGGCAGATCTTAAACATGCTGATACCTGCAGGATTGTTTTAGAATCAGAAAATTTAATTATACAAAAATGAATTAATCATCGGGAGTTTGAGTTCGTTATCTTGCTTAGTGAAGTAGGACATTTGAATATCTTATGAGTGAAGTAACACTTCGCCAACACTCATTTAGGAGTTATGACAACATGAGCTTTTGAGGGCGAATCGATGTTCGAGTGATTTGTGATTCGACACTTAATTTTAATTAATGGGTTTAAGTTTGGAATAGTGTCGAGTTGTTTTCGTTACTTTTTAGATTCCTTTACTTCTTAAGTGATGTTATATTTAATTCAATTTAATTTAATTTTAATTTTAATTTAATTTGGTTTGGTTTTTTAATTTTAATTTAATTTTATTTATTTAATTTTAATTTTATTTTAATTTGATTTTATTTATTAATTTTATTTAATTTAATTTAATTTAATATGTTTTAATTTAATTTAATTTAATGTGATTTAATTTAATTTCATTTAATTTAATTTTAATTTAATTTTAATTTAAATTTTAATTTGGTTTTATTTTTAATTTTAATTTAAATTTAAATTTTAACTTAATTTTATATTATTATTATATTTTTTTTAATTTTAATTTATTATTTTATTATTTTTTTATCTTTAGGGATGATTTAATTTTAATTGTTAAAGTATTAATTTAATTGAAATTTTAAAAGGATTTAATTTAAATGTTTTAATTTTTAATTTAATGATTAAGCGTTTTAAGTTTTGAATTTGGATTATCGTTTCGATTAGGAATTGAATATTATTGAGGTGATTAATTTAGGAGGATTCTTGAATTAAAAGATAAATTTCTTCCTAATAACATCCTATTTTAATAATTCTAATTTTTTATTATTCTTCCAAATTTAATTAATTATTTAATTAAGGTTTATTTTGATTACTTTCAAATTACTTGGTAGGTTTACACCCTTTAAATACTAAGTTTCAAACATCAGAAATGACTTATCTCAGATATTTTACCCATCCTTTTAGTCTCCAAACCTAAAATTTTTAATTAGAGGTTAAAATTTTAATTAAATTTTGCCCTTTAAACTTACTAATTTCATAACTCACTAAATTGAGCTTAAATGAATTTAAAATTTTTATGTGACTTCACTATTATGTCAATCAGAAGACAATAGAGGAAAATGTGATTTTTAAATTTGTATTTAATTTATTTATATAATTATTTTTGGTGGAAAATAGAATTTCGAGGAAAATTCAATAACATGACGAGGAAAGTTTCACATTCGTAAGAAAATTATGGGGCATTCACAATGACGGAAGGGTGTGGACCAAATTTTGGTGATTTTTGAATTAAATTATTTTTATTATAATTATTTTGAGTTTTGGAGCATTAATTAATTTAAAAATAAAATAAAGGTTCAAAAATGAATTTTATATTTTAATCTGCAATATAGAGAAGCAGAGAACTAATTTTTATAATTTTATGATTTTTCTTTGATTTATTAGAATTATTTTAGTGGAAATGCTAAATACATTTTTAATTTTAAAAAATTACCTTAGGGCTTTAAAATTTAATATCTCATCGTAGAGACTTAAGAAAAAAATGGGGTTTGTTCTAAATGATTAGTCGAAATGTGACATTTTGCTGAATTTCTGTATTTTTTTGTGATTTTTATTATTTTTTAATTATTAAAAATATTAAAATAATGCAAAAATCAACTTTTTGGAAAATTGCAATTTTAATTTTCTTAAATTCCCTGATATCAGAGAGAGGCTCCAAAACCAATTTGGTGAATTTTTGAAAATGATTTTGAAAGTTATGAATTTTAAAGTTTAAATTTAGGTACAAATAGCTTAATCAGCCCATTTGATAGGGCTATGAGAATCGATTATTTGAGCTTTTATGGTGGGTTATATCTAATCCTAAAGGTCAGTGGAGAATTGATTTCAAGTCAATTTGATGTATGATTAGCTCTAATTAATTAAAGCTGTTTGGGTGTTTAAGCAGGTGGGGTTGTTACAAGTGAGTTAACTCAAAAACCATTTTCCACTAGGGTCCTCTGGTCATAAAAAACATCACCAAATTTTCCTAGAATTTGTTCACAACATGCTAATTATTAAATTAAAATACTCGAATAGTGACACAGAATTGAAGAAATTCATAACTCTTCATAGGGTAGACTCACGACTTTGGAAGACAGCGAATGTTCCTAAATTCAGAGCTTCAAAAACCCTATGGTCTCAAGCCATGGTGAATTGTATACATGCATAGAGAATTGAAATAGTGCGGTAAATAAATAATTAAAAATAAAATACTTGATGAAATTAAATGATTCTCGTTATTCTCCTCATTCCTTGAGCGAAGATATTTTTATTTTATTTTTCTGATTTTCCTACACAAGTTATGCATTTTTTAAGTTTAGGGGGTAATGCGTCGAAAAATGCCCGAATTTCTACTTATCCGCGCGGCGGCAGGCTCGGCTGAGCATCTCTCACGAAATGTCGCGTGTCGTGCGCCGATTCGGCGCCGCCATCTGTTTCCGGCTACGAAGACCCCGCGGTTCGCGTGCCATCGCGGCTGTCGGCTCGATCCGGACCGTCGCTTGATACACGCTTCGTCAAGACGGCTCCGTTCATCGTCTACCGGCGGGTGTGCACCGTGACCGTCCCCGGCCTTCTAGCTTTAATTTCTCACTCGATTCTCAACGGATTTTCGTGTTCTTATGCTCTGTGGATTCGTCTTGAGAGACGAACACATCCGTACGGTAAACATGTATTGAAATTGACTCGAATTAAATGAAGAATCTGCGTAAGCTTGGGAAGAAAGAGTGAGTACATACCTTGCTCGGAGAAGTGAAGCTTCGATCCGAGAGTTGTGTCTACCTTCGATTGGGTCAGGCAGCTCTGATGAAGTCCATGCTGGTGATTATCTGAAGTATGATTTCGATCAAGCCGAATCACAGCTTGGAGAATTTGGAAACGATGGCGGCACTGGTCGAGGGAAGCTTTCTTCAGTAAACTTCTTCTCTTGGTACGAGTGAAGGTGTACGACCAATCAATTTGAAGTTGACTCTTTGTGAAGAAGTGTCCTGGTTTTTATCTTTGAAATTTGAACTGAAATTGAGCTCGAATTTGAAGGAATTGAAGTGGAATCCGGTGGGAATCAAATGCTCTGTGTGGAGAGTGGTGCGGAATGATTTTGGTACCAAGTTTCCTTAAGGTTGGTTCGGCACCTCTCCCATGGCCGAGAGGGGTGGGGTTTAAATAGGAGAGGTTGGAGGGCCTCCCGGGGGGGAGTTGGGGCTTGGGATGTTGCTTAGGTCGAGGAAGAGCAGTGTTGGCGACGTGGACTTGGAAGCGACTCGACGAGGGAGAATTTCAATGTTGGCTCACATGTAAGCTCTCGGATGTGGTGTTTCCAGGGCGATCCCGGGCGGTGGCCGGCGGGGGCATGGGTCACCCTCGGGTCCGGGTGGGTCAGAGGCACGGAGGTTTGTGCGGTCTGATTGGCCATGGACATGTGTAAAGGGCTTGGATTAAAATGGTATGGGGGAGAGGCTCATTTTGGGTTGATTTTGGTCAACTCATGTAATTAGGCTTGGTGCACCCACCAAGGGACGATTTGGGCTGAGGGAGGTCGGATGAGTCGGCTCGGAAAGGGTAGTGAAGTCACCATCCATGAATATTTGGATTAATCATGGATTAAGGTGAAGCTTGTTAAAGGGTTAAAACCTTTTTAAGGGGTTTTAAAAAAGAGGCTCCTCCTTTTGCAATTAATGGTATGATGATGTGTAAAGTGAATCCCATGGCTTCATGTGGCTTGTGCATGGCTTCAAGGCTTGCTCATGGCAGAATGACAGCACTTGCATGAGAAAGGGATTTTGGGATTTTTGGCATTTAGGGGTGATTTTTCATGACGCTTGATTTGGAATCATTTGATGATTTATTTAGGACTTAAGGGATGATATCAATTAATGGTGATGAAAAGAATGTCATATGACTTTAACATGAAGTTTGGGCCTTTGAAATTTAGTGAATATGAGGCTTTTAAAATGGTTTAGGGAAGTGGGCTTTTGGATTTTAAAATGGATTTTAGGATGAAAGTTTGGTGAGCCAAATAATTGTTGGGTTTGGTTTAGGGGTATGTCATGAATGATTTGAAATGAGTTTGGAATGATTTGGGTTTGAATGGGGTTGGATTTGGGTTTCTTTGGTAAATGGGCCAATGTTGGTCGAAATTGGGCTAACTTGGGCCAATGTTGAATAGGGTTGAAATTGATGTAAAATTAATGTTGAGAAATGTTTATGGGAGTGTTTCAAAGAGGTTTTGGCTTTGGTTGGGTTTTGATTTTGGGGTTTGGGCTTAATTGGGTTAGGTTTTGGGTTTAGGTCAAAATTGGGCCTTTTAGCTTTAGGTTGAATTTGAGTGGGGTTTGGGTCTAAATTTTGGGTAAATAATGTTAGTGTTTTGTTTGTGGGGATGTTAGGGAAGGTTTAGAAAAGATTTGGGGTTAATTGGAGTTGAATTTGGTTAGTTTGGGCTAAGTTTGGGTCATGGGTCCAAATTGGGCTTTAAGGTCAAGTGAAATTGGATTCAAATGCTAATGAGTGGACTTGGATTTGGTACAGATTGGTGTTGGGGATGTTGAATTGAAGTTTAGAATTGAATTGGACGGAGTTTGGATCGGTGGGTAGGTTTGGTTGGACATTGGGTTTATTTTGGGTTAAAAATGGGTCAATTAGGGATTTTGACAAAAGTGGAGTAAATTGACAAAATTGTGTAGATCATTAAGTTGTACAAAATGAAGTGGGAATATTTGGGATTTTACGGAATTTTAAAATTTTAAGATTTTTGGATTTTTGGCTAAGAGGGGCATTTTGGGTATTTGGAGGGTATTGGGAGGTATTTTTGGAATTTTTGGTATTTTGGGCTGAATGAGTCGATTTGAGTAATGTGGGAATGTTTGGGATTGGTCTTGGGGTACAGGTAATTTGGAGGTGATTTTACGGAATTTTGGGTATTTTGAGGGCATTTGGTAGGTTTGGTGGGTGCAGGGTCCCGGAGGGTCAAAAATTGAAAATTTAGAAAATTGAAGATTGGGTAAATGTAAGTGGAATGGAAATCATTTTGGTTGAGCCATGAAGCCATATCAAGCCCTTGAGCCATGAAGGGACTCATTTGAGGCATTCAACATCTTGTTCTAACCCTCTTGTGAGGGCAGGGTTAATGATCGTGCGTGTGGTCCTTACATGAGTCGGGAGGTCGAGTTGGGTATAGGTGTGGTTTTAGGAGGTGTGTGAAAATATAGTGTATGAGTGTAGTGTGTGTGTAAGTCGACCCTCACCGGACCCGGGCCGCGGCCGATCTGAGACGAAAGTCACTATAGGAACTCGTCCTTTAAACTTCCACATTTGATTTCGACCACTCACAGGTGATTAGGGGGCTACGATCAGAGTTTTGGAGTTTGCGGGGAGTTAAGTGGTTTTAGTTCTAAGTGGTGGGTCCGATTCTAATCCTCTAGGATAGTCGAAGGGAAAACTGAAATTTCAGATCCACGAAATCTTAAAGAGAGAAAAGAAGACCTCGTCGAAAATGAGGTCGACATAACTCGTTCAAGACGGAAATGAATGTGGTATTTCAACGAAAAAATGGTAGTTTGATCTACCGGGGATATGGACTCACTACTGATTTATGAAAGCAAAACCATACGATCGAAATGGAGAGAGGAACTAGTCCCCGACGGAGTCGTAAGTTGTCGGCATATTTTTAGGTTATGTGTTTTGAAAAAGGGGGTCGCAGAAGTTGTCGGTGAATTTTTAAATTTTAAATTTTAATTTAAATATATATATAGTTTTAGAAAGATACATTGATTTTGAAAATAACTTTAAGTTTGAAAATTTTAAGATATGACATCAAACCGATCTCACATCCCAAAAAGTTTATATAAACGAGCACGCATCTGAGCCCAGGTGTATCTATCTCGAAGAATAGACACAACTTTGCTTGATTATGGGGCTCGATTAAATAAATTAGAAGATTTGTGACATTCGTTTGAGGTACGAACTTTTATAAGCCGACAAGTTCCCCTACTAATTTTAAAGGAATTAGCGAGGGTTTATATTACTGGAGTTCTTAAAGTTTATAAGAGAAATGACCACCATCGTTGATACATCTAAGTGAGGGGAATCACTTAAAAAAACTCTCCGATAATGATCGAGTGGTTTTGCTCTCAAGAATTTCAAAGTTTAAGGTTTTCAAATGATTGAATTTTTGGAATTTTAAAAGGGATTAGCTCGAGTTTGGAGCAGTTAATTTCGGGGAGTCCGAAGGAAGAGAAGTGGGGAGAAGTTGAGGATCGAGAAAAGTCTAGGCAACTTTCGAAGCCCATCTATTGTTTGGCTTGATTTGAGAGTTTATTTAATGTTGTAATCCTGCCAATTTTAATTAATTAGGACTTATATTTATATGGCATAATCATGGAAATAGCCTGAAAGATGTGAGGGTTTATGTTGTACCAAAACGACTACCTTTGAGGTCTTAAGACCGGTTAGGGCTTTGTTTGCATAGCATAATTATACAAATGCCTAACGAAAAGTTGAGGATTTATGTTGCACTAGGCGAAACTACCTCGAAATCTTATGGCTTTATTATTTATTTCTAAGGAGAGGTTTTGATGTAGATTCCGGTTCTTGATGACGATGTCCCGTCTTTGCCCACTATGCTCCAGAGAACTCCTTGTTGTTGTAGAGGTTTAGTTTAGAAAGTGAAAATTAAAGAGATGAGAGAGAAGTTTTTGGTTTAGAGGTGTCTTAAGGTTCAAATATCTTAATGTTTTAATTAAAACAAATCTTAAAGTTGATTACATAACAACACCGAGTTAAGATCCGGGACTTATCATTCGGCCGTTATTTTTATCGGATTCACTTAGTCCAAATGAATTTGCTAAACTCGACTGAATGAGTTCCATACTTTCATTTGAACCGTGGGAAATCACGGTAGCAACACGTAGGTTACATTATCGAGGTATTCACGATCATCCAAACAATACGTTTTAATTTTAGTTGTAGTTG
The DNA here is from genome assembly GCA_022702705.1 of Papilionanthe hookeriana x Papilionanthe teres. Lineage (NCBI taxonomy): Eukaryota > Viridiplantae > Streptophyta > Magnoliopsida > Asparagales > Orchidaceae > Papilionanthe > Papilionanthe hookeriana x Papilionanthe teres. The sequence continues at coordinate 131,364,545 of CM040425.1, read as the reverse complement.
AAGTTTGTTGTTACGTTTTGGTGATTAAATTTTGAGTTGTTTTATATTTTGAATGTTGTGGCGGTGAATTTTATCTTGTGTTGGTTTTAATTTGATTTGGGTTTCGGTTTTGTGGCTATCTGAGTTTCGAGTTTTCATGCGGGGTATCATTCTTGTTTATCATGTGAGAAAAGTAAAGTGCGATACGGGTAAGTATAAATTGCAATAAAGTAAAAGCGTACGGAGGGTCTTCTCGTCATTCCAAGCTACAATTAAAACACATGTCAAGAGCATTTAAATAATTGTAAGAAATATCGAGGTAAAGAAATTTGGGGAAGGTTGGTTGTCTGCAAAATCCCAATCTATTCTTAGTCATTTCACATAGCGTCTAGGTTCTTGTGTTTTATGGATGATTTTCTTCACCAAAAAACAATTAAGTTTGAGTTGTTCTTCTAAAACATCTCATTATATTGAGGAAGTGCTTGGGAGCCGAATCTAAACATCTTTTCGAAACACTTCGAGATTATTTCGAGTCAGTAAATTTTATTGTACAAGTGAATTAATCATTCGAGAGATTCCAGATTAGTTTTGTTTCTTGCTCGGTGAACCCGTACATTTGATTATCCGATGAGTAAAGTGACTTGTCACTTGATGCTCCATTTAAGAGTTATGATAATGAAAGCCTTTAGGGGCAAATTAATTCTTGAAGATTTTAACAATTCTTAATTTAAAATTGGAATTGATGATTCAAAGTGATTTGGTTTAGTTATAAGAATTTTAATTAATAATTTTAAGTTTAGAATAGTGTTCAAATTTGTTTTTAATTCAATTAAATCATTATATTTTAAATGATCTTAATATTTCGAATTAATTTTAATGTTTTAAATTTGCTTAGGTTGAAAGAGGTGTTTAAATTATTTATTTTTGTTAAATTTTGATGACTTGATTAGGATTAATTATAGTACTTTAGGTTGATTTTAATTAGTTTGATTTTTTATATTAGTTATTATGAATTGTTTTGAAATTACTTAAGGTTTTAAATTTGTTTTAAGTTTATTATTAAGTGATTTGGAATTAATTTTAAATGTTTAAAATTTATTTTTTAATTTGATTGTTAAATCTTTAATGTTTTAAACTTTAATTTAATTCCTCCTTTTTAATTATTAATTTCAATCATTATTTTAGAATTATTTAAGGATTTACCATTGAATTAACTTAATTAGGGACTTTAAATTAAAGAATTGGTATGTTCTTAAGTCACATCCCTTAATAATCCAAAATTTTAATTATTCTCCCAAAATTTAAATGATTTAATTAATTAAGGTTCCATTTTTTTGATATTTTAAAGTGATCAATGGGTTTCTACCCTTTATTCCCTAACTTTCAATCATCGAAGATTAAGATCGAATATTTTCACCCTCCCTTTTGATTAAACCTAAAGTAATAATTAGGGTTAAAATCCTTAATTACATTTATGTCCTTTTTAAACCTAATCACTTCATAACTCACCAAATTGAGCTCGAATGAATTTGAAATTTTATGTCACTTCACTCGCATGTCAAATAAGACATTAGAGGAGAAAATGTGATTTTACGTTTTTAATTTAATTTATATAATTATTTTGATAAAAATAAGGATTTTTGATGAAAATTCAACAACATGACCAAGATAATGTTTCTATCTTTAAGAAAATTATGGGATGTTCGTAATGTGAAGGCCTTGGACCAATTTTGGTGAATTTTTTAATTATGTTTTTTATTATAATTATTTTGAGTTTTGGAGTATTAATTAATTATAAAATAAAATTGAAGTTGAAAATTAAGTTTATATTTTCTTAAATCCTCTCGACCTCGGAACTGAAAGAAACAAATTTTATATTTTTAATTTTCTTTGATTTATTAGAATTAATTTAGTGCAAAGGTTGGAAAATTCATTTTTTAATATTAAAATTGTCTTAAGCCTTTAAAATTCAATATCTTAACTTTAGGGACTTAGGAAAAATATTTTGTTGGTTCATAGTGATTAGGGAACAAAATAAGACATCTTTATGATTTTAGTATTTTTGTGATTTTTATTATTTTTTAATTATTAAAATATTAAAAATATGGTTAAGAATGAAAATTTTAGAAAATTCCAATTTTAATTTCCTTAGACTCATGATGTTGAGAAGCCCCTGTTGACCTCGATTTTGGTGAGGTCTTTTGGTTCTCTCTTTAGTATTTAGGATGCAGCCTTAGGCTTTTGTGGCTAATCTTAGAGGACTAGAAATGGGACCCTACATTTAGAAATTCAAGCTACACTTCTTAACTCTCTGCAAACCCCACAAGCTTGATTGTAGACTAATCACCTAGAGGGTTGAAATGTTGAATGTGGAGGTTTAAAGGATGAGTTCCTTTATAGGACTTTTTTGGCCTTAGGAATACCACAGATGGCTTGGTACGGTGAGGGTTGACTTGCACATACACTACACTCTCACACACATTCCAAGGCCCTAAAACCACACTCTCACCCAACTTGACTTCACGACTCATGTAGGTGCCCATTATGGATGGTCCTTAACCCCACCAAGCCCACAGGCCAAGAGGGTTAGGAACAACATAGTGAATGCACAGAATGAGTCCTCTCATGGCTCATATGGGCTTAATATGGCTTCATGGCTCAACCAAAATGGTTCATTTCACTCACCTTATTCAATCTTCTTTTTCAAAATTTCGAGTTTTTGACCCTGGAGGCCGGACAATAAAAGCCACTGCAAAATCATGGAAATGACCCAAAATTTGCAAAATTACCAAAATTACCCAAGATTCCTCAAAATTAATCCTAAACACTACCCACCACTCAAATTGACCATCTTTGGCCAAAAATACCAAAATTTCCAAAAAATACCCCTAAATCCCCCTAAAATTAAATACCCTTTTGCAAAAATTCTAAAATTCCCAGAAAATTCCAGAAAATCCTACCATCATTATCAGAGATTTCCATTTTCTTCAACTATAACATGGGCCAATTTGCCAAATTTTAATTTTACCAAAACCCCAGTTGACCATTTTTAACCCAGTGAACCCGATGTCAAGCCAAACCACACCCCAATTTGGCCTCAATTTTGGTCCAATTCAATTCAACTTCATCAATATCCCCAATATCAATTTAGACCAAGTTAAGTCCAATTTGATTGACATTGGACGTCCAGTTTGGAGCTTAGACGTTGACCCTTGACCGAGAACCTGGCCAATTCAACTCCAGTGGCCTAAAATCATTTCTAAAACCTTCCTAACATCCCCATAAACAAAACACTAACTTGATTTGCCCAAAATTTGGACACAAACTCCACCCAAAACCTAACCCCAAAGCCAAAATCCCTTAAATTGAGCTAGCCAAACCTAACGATAGGCCCAAATCCCAAAATTAAGGCAACCAAAGTTGAAAACTCTTTCTGTTTCTCTATAAACATTGCTGTGATAATTTTACACAAATTTAACCTTATCCCAACCTTGTGAAGTTAGCTCGGTCGGCCCACCTTGGCTTCTTCTGACAGGTACGACGATTCTATAAAAATCACACCAAATTGATTCCAAACCATTCATGAAACATCTAAACTAAATCCAACATTTATTTGTGGTCTTTCTAAAATTCTTCATCCAAAAAGTCTATTTTGAAATATAAATGCCCACCCATTTAAGAAAAGCCTTTTAAAAAAGCAAAAACCACGAACCAGCTCGAGTCATCCAAAGCCCACATGACAATTCCTTCTCATTTGATTCAAAGTTTATTTATTATGTTTTGTTATTTAATTTCAATGTATTCTGAGTAGTTACTTTACTTTCTCCTTTGAATTATGAAAAGATAATTAAGATAATACAAAAGTCGTCGGAGAATTAAAAATTATATATTTTCAAAACATTGTGATGATATTAATACCGGTTCTTAATTTACTATTTAAATTGTCCATTTAAATTATAAAAACCTGTTGAAGAGTTTTGAGACATAGAAGGAGATGAATTCTTAACTTGTAGATATGACATGAATCCTTGGGTAGTCGAAGGCCTTGTGCGGGTTATTCAAGGTGAAGTGCAAATAAATAGGAATATATTATATAATGGGCGTAGAATTGATAAGTTTTTAGAGTGACAGACTAAATTCTTGTGATTTGGTTTATAGGAAAGGAAAGGGTCACTAGTAGGGCCGACCATAGCCACCCTTGGACATCTAGTAGTGTGAGCCTAGATTAACCCATTCTACTAACAATACATCCGGACCTGATCTATAAGCTAGCCAATGTTCTTTGCACCTGGATCAAAGGGTAAAGAATATGAATGCTTCTATTTGGCACAATACCATAAATTTATATTCTCCACGAATATTATCATTATCTTAGAAAATATTGGATTAATTGAAAGGAAGAAAGTTGCTTTCTTATTGCTATTTACATCAATTATTTTATTCCTGCTTTATTATTGCATCTAGTAAATTAAAGATATTTTATTTTTAATTATAAATGAAATAATTTATAATAAAAATATTTAAAGATCTATAACTCTCTCCTCATGGGATCGATACTGGGGTCTTTGTTTCGAAGCTCTATATTACTTGAAACGATACATATACTTGCGTAGAACTCCTAGTGTGTAAAATATTTTCCATAAAATTATATTTATATACAATAATCGCTATTATTATTTATAACATATATTTTCGAAAGCATTAATTAGTACGTTGATCTTCAGAGGACTTCGGGTCAAGTTTTTGGCGCCATTGCCGGGGAGAGCAGAGTCAAACTTTTAGATTTTAAGTATTTTTATTTTATTCATTTTTCTTTATTATAAAAAACAAAAAAAATAAAAAAACAAAAAAAAAACATATATATATAATGATATTATTTATTTTAATTCTTGCTAATTGACTTTTTATGCGTAGTTCAGGATTTGAAGGATTATTACCTTTAGATTCTGAATTAAAAAGAACTATTAGAAGAATTAAAAAAGAAAACAAATTCAAAAATTTCAAGAAATGACTAATTTACATAACAATTTACAAAATCCAATTAAAATTAATGATCAAAATATTTATAAACCATTAAGGGATTATGCTAACCCTACAGTTGATGAACTTCATAGTAGTATTCAAATACCCACTGTAGATGCTAATTCTTTCGAGCTTAAACCGTCTATTATTCAAATGGTTCAAAACAATCAATATGGTGGAACACCAAATGAGGATCTAAAATTACACCTTGCTAGTTTTCTAGAACTTTGTGCTACCTTTAAATATAACAATGTTTCTGATGATGCTATTAGGCTTAGACTCTTTCCTTTTTCTTTAAGAGATAAAGCAAAGATGTGGCTGAACTCATTAGCAATAGGTTCTATTAAAACATGGGCTGAAATGGTACAAAAATTCCTTGCTAAATATTTTCCTCCTTCTAAAACTGCTAAATTAAGAAATGATATTACTTCATTTAGTCAAGTTGACGGGGAGACAATTTATGAAACTTGGGAAAGATTTAAAGAACTATTAAGAAAAGGTCCTCATCATGCTTTACCTGATTGGTTAATTATTCAAACATTTTATAATAGATTAATTGGATCTTTAAAATCAATTATTGATGCTGTCTACTTGGAGGTTCTTTAATGTCTAAATCATTTGAAGAAGCTTACACTTTAATTGAAGAAATGGCTAACAATAATTTTCAATGGCCTTTTGAAAGGATTAATCCTAAAAGAATGGCAAGTATTCATGATAATGAAGCCTTTTCTATTTTAGCTTCACAAATAGCATCAATGTCTAAGAAATTAGATAGTTTTGCTATTAATATATCACATAATAACTCTGCTAATTTTGAAGATTCTCAAACTATGGAAACTTTACAAGCTATTGCTAGTAAAAATAATCCTTATTCAAATTATTATAATCCTGGTTGGAAAAATCATCCTAATTTTAACTGGAATAATTCATAATAATGGGGTAATAATCAATCTCATCCCACTGGAAATTGGAATAATCAAGTTAATTCAAACTATAAACCACCTGGATTTAACAATCAACAGAAAAAGTTATCTATAGAAGAATTAATTTTACAACTAAGTAATCAATTAAAAAATCAAAACACTGCTATTCGTAATATTGAGAATCAAATGGGACAAATCGCTAATTTAATTAATTATAAACCCCCAGGAACACTTCCTAGTAATGTTGAAATCAATCTAAAAGAAATTGGAAAAGAACATGAACATGTTAAAGCTGTACAACTTAGAAGTGGAAAAGAATTAAAAGAAAGAATGCAGAATGAAATTGAAAATGAGATTGAGGTTGAAGAGATTGAAAAATCTAAAGAAACTCCTTCTCCTAATAAAGATCAAACTGATATTTCTATTAGTATGGAAGTTAAAGAACCACCACCACCTTTTCCTGAAAGACTTAAACAGCATAAGCTTGATCATCAATTTCCTAAGTTCTTTAAAATTTTTAAGAATCTTACTATAAACATACCTTTTGCTAAAGCTTTGGAACAGATGCCAACTTATGCAAAATTTATGAAAGATATTTTAAGTAAGAAACGAAGATTTGAAGCTTTTGAAACTGTTGCATTAAGTGAAGAATGTAGTGCAATAATTAAAAAAAAATTACCTAAAAAACTTAAAGATCCTGAAAGTTTTACTATACCTTGTGCTATTGGAGAAAAGTTTTGTGGAAAAGCTTTATGCGATTTAGGAGCAAGTATTAATCTCTTGTCATTTTCTATTTTTCGAAGGTTGAATTTAGGAGAGATTACTCCCACCACTGTAACCTTTCAGTTTGCTGAAATATCTATCACTTACCCTAAAGGAGTTATAGAGGATGTTCTTGTTAAAGTAGTTAAATTTATCTTCCCTGTAGATTTCATTGTACTTGATATGGAAGAAGATAAAGAAATACCTATTATTTTAGGGAGACCTTTTCTAGCGACCGGACGAGCTATGATTGATGTGTAAAAAGGAGAATTAACCATGAGAGTTAACGATCAATAGATTAAATTTAATTTCCTTAAATCAATGAAGTACCTTGACAAAGAAAAATGTTATCAAATGGATATAATTGATTATTTAATTGAGAAACATTATCAAGAAAAATGTAAAGTAATTTTTGAAGAAAAATTTGAATTATTAACCGATGAAGATGAAGAACTAAAAGAAGAAACTCATTATATTAAAGATAATTGGGAAACTTTGGACATAACTCAAAATGATATACTTTTACCCTCAATTAAAAAAACCCCTAAACTGGAATTAAAAATGTTACCTTCACATTTAAAGTATGCATTTCTGGGAAATTCATTAACTTTACTTGTTATTATTTCTTCTGAGCTAAGTAAAGATCAAGAAGAAAAATTGATAGGAGTGTTAAAGAATTATAAGAAAGCATTTGGTTGGACAATTGCTGACATTAGAGGAATAAGCCCGTCCATTTGTATGCATAGAATTTTAATGGAAGAAAATTTTAATCCTACTATTAAACCGCAAAGAAGATTAAATCCTATCGTGAAAGAGGTTGTTAAAAAAGAAATTGTTAAATGGTTAGTCCTATTCATTATGTTCCAAAGAAAGGAGTAAATATCATTGTCAATGATAAAAATGAACTAATTCCTACAAGACAAGTTACTGGATGGCGAATTTGCATTGATTATAGGAAATTAAATGACGCCACTAGAAAGGATCATTTTCCTTTACCTTTCTTGGATCAAATGCTTGATAAATTAGTCGGGCACTCATATTTCTATTTTCTGGATGGATATTCTGGTTATCATCAATTACCTGTCGCTCCTGAGGACCAAGAGAAAACAACATTTACAAGTCCTTATGGAACATTTGCCTTTAGAATAATGCCTTTTAGTTTATGTAATGCACCTGCAACTTTTCAAAGATGTATGATGTCAATATTTTATGATTTGATTGACAAAGGAATTGAAATATTCATGGACGATTTTTCAGTTTTTGAAACTTCTTTTGAATCTTGTTTGGAAAATATTTCTAAAATTCTGAAAAGATGTGAAGAAACAAACTTAGTTCTTAACTGAGAAAAATGTCAATTCATGGTCACAGAAGACATTGTACTTGCTCACAAGATTTCACAAAAAGGGATGGAAGTAGATCAAGGAAAAGTGAAAATTATTGTTGAATTACAACTGTTACTGATGTGAGAAGTTTTCTAGGTCACGCTGGATTTTATAGAAGATATATAAAGGATTTTTCTAAAATTGCTAAACCTCTTTGTCATTTATTGGAAAAATATGCTAAATTTGAATTTAACAAAGACTGTGTTAATGCTTTTAATATTTTAAAAGAAAAATTAATAACTGCACCTATAATTGTTGCACCTAATTGGAATAAATCTTTTGAATTAATGTGCGATGCAAGTGATTTTGCAATTGGAGCTATATTGGGACAAAAATATGAAAAAGTTTTCAAAGTTATATATTATGCTAGTAAAACTCTTAATGAAACTCAAAGAAATTACACTACTACTAAGAAAGAGCATCTTGCTATAGTATATGCCTTTGATAAATTTAGACCTTATCTTCTTGGTACTAAATGCATAGTAAATACTGATCATTCCGCTATTAAATATTTAATGTCCAAAAAGGATGCTAAACCTAGACTGATAAGATGGGTTTTACTTCTACAAGAATTTGATTTTCAAATAGTGGATAGAAAAGGAACGGACAACCAAATTGCTGACCATTTATCTAGAATTAAGAATGATGTTATTACTGAAGAAAACATAAATGCGAAATTTCCTGATGAACATTTATATGTTATTCAAGGATACCAAACACCTTGGTATGCAAATATAGTTAACCATTTAGTTAACAATATTCTACCTTATGGATTGGATGAAAAATTAATTAAGAAATTTAAAAATGATGCTAAATATTATATTTGGGAAGATCCTTATTTATCTAAATTAGGAAGAGATTCTATAATTTGAAGATGCGTACCTTATGAAGAAACTTTTGCTATTATTCAAAAATGTCATGATTCCGATTTTGGAGGACATTTTGGAATAGATAAAACTACATTTAAAATTTTAAATTTAGGATTTTATTGGCCTACTTTATTCAGAGATGTGAGACATTATGTTAAAACATGTGATCGATGTCAAAGAATGGGAAATATATCCAAGAAAGATGAAATGCCTTTAAACTATATATTGGAAGTTGAAATTTTTGATATATGGGGTTTAGACTTTATGGGACTATTTGTACCATCATCTGGAAAAATTTATATTTTATTAGCAGTTGATTATGTTTCAAAGTGGATTAAAGCTGTAGCTTTGCCTAACTGTGACTCTAAAAGTGTATCTAAATTTTTGAAGAAGATGATGTTTTTCAAGATTTGGAATGCCAAGGTAATTATCATGGATGGTGGAAGTCATTTTAGAAATATAAGAATTCAATCATTACTGCAAAAATTTGGAATCAAACATAAAATTGCAACTGCATATCACCCACAAACAAGTGGAATGGCTGAAGAATCAAACAGAGAAATTAAAAGAATTTTAGAGAAGACTGTTAATCCTAAAAGAACTGATTGGGTTGGTAGACTTGATTCTGCATTATGGGCTTATAGAACAACTTATAAGACACCAATCAGAATGTCACATTACCGGTTAGTTTTTGGAAAACACTGTCACTTACCTATTGAACTTGAACATAAAGCTTATTGGGCAATAAACGAGTTTAATTCTGATTTGAATACTGCAGGAGAAAAATGATTATTATAATTAAATGAGATGGATGAAATAAGAAATGAATCATATGATAATGCAAAAATGTATAAAGAGAAAATGAAGGTATTACATGATAAAAAGATTTCAGGAAAAATATTTGAGCCTGAACAAGAAGTATTACTATTTAATACTCGTTTAAGACTTTTTTCTGAAAAATTGAAATCAAAATGGATAGAACCATATATAATTGAAAAAGTATACCAATATGGAGCTGTGGATATTAAAGACCCCAAAACGAGAAAATTTTTTAAAGTTAATGGATTAAGATTAAAGCCTTATTTGGGAGACATTAAAAAGATTTATAAAGAGGCTTATGAATTAAGTTAACCTGATTAAAGAATTACTTAGGTCAGGCTGACGACGTTAAACCAAGCGCTTAATGGGAGGCAACCCATAGATTTTATTTTTAGTGTGTTTTTACATTTTTAATGTATGGTTATGCCTCGGTCTTGACTAATTTTATATAACTTCATAAAATTAAAAATTTTCTTGAAGTATATAAAGTTTGGACTTTGGATCACTCCATTTCATATGTGAGTAAAAAGGAGATCAAGTTAACCTTCATTAAAATTATGTATAATTGTGTTATTGAGTTTGTTCCGATCTTATCATTATAATTTACCTATTTTTGGAGAACAAAACCTTGAAATTTGACGTTAGGAGAAACGGAGTTGAACATGGTTCGGGCGCCTAGGCACTAGAATTCGGCGCCTAGGCGCCAAAATAAACTGTGTATCGATGGGTCCGGCGCCTAAGCGCCACAGTTACTGCGTCGTGTAAAAACCAAAAACTTTCAGTTTTTCATATGATTTTTACCTTTAAATTAACCCATCTTCGTCCCCAATCTCTATGAAATCATTATTTCGACCCATACACTCCATTCTTGAGAGATTAGAGAGGATTTTTGAAGAAATGGAGAGGAGAAATCTTGGAGAAGAGGCTATAGACAAAGGTCCAAATGATCCTCAACCCTACTTCAATGGTTTCATCGCTGTAAGTTTGGAGAAAATTTCTAGTCGTCTTGATAAATTTAAAGTGGATTTCAAGAGTATTGGAGATCGCCTCCATGAGATGTATCATCAGATTGAACATCTGGAATGGCAAGCGAAACTCCAATTTGATCATCTAGCGGCTTATCAAGATGCTCAAGTGAAGATGTATGCGAAGAACAATTGGATCGACGCGAAAATGACTACGGATTTTCCGAGAGCATTAGTGTTCTTCCCAAGTGGGCTGAATAGTTTTCCTTGCCAAGATGATGGAAATTAGATAGTGATTTGGTGAGATCGTGATTTATCTAGTGAGTCGTTGTATCGATTTAGTGAATCGATTATGTTTGTTTGTGTATTTGCTTTCATGTTCAATGTGTGTTGTATTTGTTTTCAAATTGTGTTGTTTGATTGTGTGTTAGGACTTGAATCATTATATTATACTTATCCGAAGCTGTATTGAGCCAATATTGAAGATTATAAATGGAAATTAGAGGAGTTTGATTTAAACCTTGTGTTTGATTGGTGGATTTAATATTTAATTTTTAAAAATTTTTGGAAAATGTTTTGGAAGTTAGAAACTGAAGCCCTACTCTAATATGAGTAATTGGAAGTTGAATTCATGAATTTTGGTGGAAAATAAAATTTTAGAGTGATTTTTGTGAAAGGCGAGTCTGGCGCCTAGGCGCCAGAATTCGGCGCCTAAGCGCCAGTTCGGCCTGCTTACCCGAAAAACACCATATAAATCCCATTAGCCATGGATGACACATAAGCTTCATCTTCTTCCCCATTTTCGCAAAAATAAACCTCTTAGATCCATTTTGAGGTCAAAACATCAAGTATTTGGGTGCGAAATCACTTGATTTCTTCGTCTCGAGGTCAGATCTACACTCTAATCCATTTATTTTCGATTTTAACCATAGTTTTTCCTATGTTTTGCTAAAAACAAAAATTTTTAGAAAAATTTTGATTTTTAGGTATTTTATTTGAATTTTTAAGCTTATTTTAAGTTTCTTAAACTTAAAAAGAGTTTAAATATTTGATTCCTAAATTTGTTCTTATTTTCTTTCACGTTTAGATGGCACCAAAATCTAAGCGAGGGAAGGGACGAGAAAATTTTGACTGTAGCAAATTCGCTACTGCGGCAGCTCATTTTCGATATCAGAAATTTGCGATGTCGAGAAAGTTTATCTCGGAGTGAAACTTTTACAATCCGGGTGAAATGATCGAGAACACAATCATTGCGCACAACTGGCAATGATTCTGTTATTTCATTGCTGTTGCTGTTATTCCAGTCGTTCACGAATTTTATGCTAACTTTTTAGATGTGGAAGACTACGAAGTCTTTGTTAGAGGTATTGGAGTAGGATTTACACCGGAGAGGATAAATGTGTTTTATGGACTGCCACTTACCATCGAGTGCCACTATTCTGGATTATCTCCATCTGAGGGAGATCTTGAGATATTATTGCTTATTTGACTGACGGCACTGGAGCCTAGAAGATCTGGAATGAAAAACAGGTAAATTTCAAATCTTCCAAGTTAAATGGTATTTCAAAGGCTTGGCCTTACTTTATTTATGCTAGACTTCTACCTTCGAACCACCTGAGTGAAGTCACTGCAGAGTTGATTCTATTGATAAGAAAATTGATCATTTATCTGAGTATATGTTGACCTCATTTTTGATGAGGTCTTCCCTTCTTCTTTTTAGTGCTTAGGATCTAGCCTTAGGCTTTTCCTTTGACTATCTTAGAGGACTAGAATTGGGACCCACCTTTTAGAAATTCAAACCACTTCTTAACTCCCTGCAAACTCTACAAACTTGACCGTAGACCCCTAATCACCTAGAGGGTTGAAATCAAATGTGGAAGTTTAAAGGATGAGTTCCTATAGGACTCTTTGGCCTTAGGATCGCCTCAGGCGGCTCGTTCCGTGAAGGGGCCGACTTACACACACACTACATTTATACACTACATCTACACACTACATTTCCACACACTTCCTAAAACCACACCCATACCCAACTTGACCTCCCGACTCATATAGGTGATTCACATGGATGGTCCTTAATCCCTAAGCCCTGCGCAAGAGGGTTAGGAACAACATAATGAATGCCTCAAATGAGTCCCTTCATGACTCATATGGGCTTGATATGGCTTCATGGCTCAACCAAAATGATTTCTTTCCACCTAAATTCACCCAATCTTCAATTTCCCAAATTTTCAATTTTTGACCCCGGACCATACACTCGCTTAACTCTACCCAAAACCCTTGAAATAACCCAAATTTCTCAAAAATTTCCAAATTACCCAAAATTCTCCAAAATCAATCCCAAACATTTCCACATCACTCAAATTGATCATCCATACCCAAAAATACCAAAAATTCCAAAAATACCTCCCAATACCCTCCAAATACCCAAAATACCCTTCTTGGCCAAAAAATCCAAAAATTCAGAAAATTCCCAGAAAATTCCAGAAAATCTCAAATATTTCCAATTTCATTTTGTCCAACTACACCATGGGCCAATTTTGTCAATTTACCCTACGTTTGTCAAAACCCCCAATTTGACCCATTTTAACCCTAAGTGAACCCAATGTCAAACCAAACCTACCCAATTGACCCCAATTTTGGTCCAATTCAATTCTAAGCTTCAATTCAATATCCCAAATACCAATCTAGACCAAATCCAAGCCCAATTTGATTGACATTTGGATCCAATCTCACTTTTGGCCTTAAAGCCCAATTTGGACCCATGACCCAAACCTAACCCAAACTCACCCAATTCAATTCCAATTAACTCCAAATCTTTTCTAAATATTCCTTAACATTCCCACAAACAAAACACTAACGTGATTTTCCCAAAATTTAGACCCAAGTCCCACTCAAACTCAACCCAAGGTTAAAAGGCCCATTTTTGACCTAAACTCAAACCTAACCCAAATTCAACCCAATTCAAATCCAAATCACCCCCAATTTGCCTCAAGTCACTCATGACACATCCATGAGCTACAACCAACAATTATTTGGCCCAACCTTTTACAAAAATTCTCATCCATGAACACATTCATAAACTTAAAAGCCCACTTCCCTTAAACCCTCCTAAAAGCCCATTTCCTTCAAAATTCAAAAGCCCAAATCATCCTAAAGGCCACATGACACTTCCCCTCATCATCCATTTGATCAAAATCACCCCTAAGTTGCAAAATCATCAATTAAACCATTCCAAATCAAGCCACATGTCAAATTACCCCCTAAATGCCAAATATTTCTAAAACCCTTTTTCATGAAATTAGCTAACCTTTTCCCAAGCCAAATGGAGCCATGAACAAGCCATTCTCAAGCCACATGAAGCCATGAGGGCTTTGACTTGTCATTAGTCCATTTATGGCAAGAAGAGGGGGATCTTTCTTAAGCCTCCCTTAAGCCTTTTTACCTTAAGCATGTCACACTCTAAACCATGCTTTGCCACCTAATCCTCGATGGAGACTCCACCACACATGGGAGGTTGACCCACCCGACCTCCTCAGCCCAAAACCAGGTCTTGGGGAGGTGCACCCAACCCATTTGCATGGGTTGACCAAAATAAGCTAAAATGGCCCCTTCCCCTTTCTACTTTGATTCAACCACTTTACACATGGCATTTGCCAATTGCCTACACTAAACCCCAGCCCTGACCCACCTGACCTTGATGGTGACCAATGCCTGGCCGGCCGGCCACCAGGCCACCGGAAAACACCATGGCCGAGAGCTCACATGTGAGCCAACATTGAAATTCTCACTTGCTGAGCTGCCCCATGCCTAGTGGTCACCATGGCTGATCTTCTCCTCACCAGAGCAGCTGATCCGAAGCCCTAACTCCCCCTGGGAGACCCCCCAGCCAGCTCTATTTAAACTCCACCCCTCTCGGCCATGAAAAGAGCTAAGCACAAACCTTGCCAAAACTCTGCCAAAATTGTTCCAGACCCTTCTCCACTCTTAGAGCACTTGATCTCCAGTGAAATCCCCCTGCCATTTCTCCTCTGTAAGCTCAATTTCAGAGTTGAAATTCCACCCAAAACCAGGACACTTCTCCACAGTGAGCCAATTCTCAAATTGATTGGTTCTACACCTTCACCAAACCAAGGGAAGGTGTCCACTAGCAAAAGCCCCATCTCCAGGCCACCCAGTTGCTCCAGCCTCCAAGCTTTGTGATCGGGCTTGGTCGAAATCATATCCAGACAATTCACCAGACCAGGAGACTTCATCTGGAGCTTGGTGGGATCCAATCGAAGGTGCAACAACTCTCAGATTGAAGCCACACTTCTCCGAGCCAAGGTATGAGCTAATTCTTCATCCCGAGCTTCTGGAGATTCTCTATTTCAAATGCCTTAGTTTCAATGCATGTTAACCGTATAGATGTGTTCTTCTCTTCAAGACGAATCCATAGAGTATAAGAACATAAAAATCCATTGAGAATCGAGTGAGATCTTAGGGATTTAGTGTGGACGGCTCTCGGGTGAGAACACTTGGGGACGATGAACGGATGCCGTCCATTCAATACACGCGCGGACGAACGGCTCAGATGGCGTCGGACCGAGAGACGGTGCGAGAACCGCGTGGCCCGGGCTGCGCGACTCGGATGGCGGCGTCGAATGGGAGCGCGCCGCGTGGCCTTTCGGAGTCGCTCGAGGTTGACGCGGCGCCGCGTGGATAAATAGAAAATTAGGGTATTTTTCTATTTATTTAATTCCCTAAACTTCAAAAATTCATATCTCTCGTGTAGAAAAATCAGAAAAATAAAATAAAAATACCCTCTTGCTCAGTGAATAGAGGAGAATAATGTGGAAAATAAATCATTTAATTTCATCAAGTATTTTATTTTTTATAATTTATTTACTCTCTGCATACTTTTAATTCTCCATGCATGTATACAATTCACCATGACATGAGACCATAGGGCTTTTGAAGCCTCTGAATTTGGGAACATTCCCTGAATTTTCCAAAGTCAGAGGCCATCCCTATAAAGAGTTATTAATTTTTCAAATTCATGTTGCTGTTTTGAGTACTTTAATTCCAATAAATAGCATGCTGTGAAATAAATCCTAGGAAAATTTGGTGATGTTGCTTATGAGTAGAGAACCCTAGGAAAAATAGGTTTTGACTTAGTTCATTTAAAACAACCCTAATTGGCTTAAACACCCAAAATAGGTCTTTAATTAATTAGAGTTAACCATGCATCAAATTGACTTGAAATCAATTCTCCACTGACCTTTAGGATCAGAGGAATCCACCATAAAAATTTGAGGTCAATTGGACTTGGTTAGCCCCACTAATTGGGTTGATTAAGCCACTTAGCCATTTTAAACTTTAAAAATTCATAACTTTTAAAATACCTTTCAAAAATTCACCAAATTGGTTTTGGAGCCTCTCTGATATCAGGGGAATCTAAGAAAATTAAAATTTTAATTTTCTAAAAAAGTTGATTTTTAATAATATTTTAATATTTTTAATAATTAAAAAATAATAAAAATCACAAAAATAATAAAATTCCCCAAAATGTCACATTTTGAATTTTAATCACATAGGAACAAATCCCACATTTTTCTTAGGTCTATTTAGTGAGATATTAAATTTTAAAGCCCTAGGGTAATTTTAAAATTAAAAAAATGTATTTTCTAGCATTTTCACTAAAATAATTATAATAAATCATAGAAAAATCAGAAAATTTCAAAATTTGCTTCTCTGGATTCCTTGATATCAGAGAGATTTTTAAAAAAATATAAAATTCATTTTTCAACATTTATTTTATTTTTAAATTAATTAACACTCCAAAACTTAAAATAATTATAATAAAAATAATATAATTCAAAAAATCATCAAAATTAATCCAAGTGGTCCTCTGGTCATTAGGAATGTCCCCTAATTTTCTTAAGGACAGAAACATTCCCTTGGTCATGTTATCAAATTTTCCTTGAAAATCTCTATTTTCTACCAAAAATAATTATATAAATAAATTAAATACAGAAAAATCACATTTTCTCCTCTCATGTCTTTATTGACATATGAGTGAAGTCACATAAAAATTTCAAGTTCATTTGAGTCCAATTTAGTGAGTTATAAAATTATTAAACTTAAAGGGTAAAATGGTAATTAAAATTTTTAATCCTTAATTAAAACTTTAGGTTTAATAAAAAATTAACAAGTAAAATATTTGATCCTAATCTGATTTGGATGATTGAAATTTAAATAATTAAAGGGTAGAAACCCATTAAACAATTTTAAAATGATTAAACTTTAATTAAATAATGGATTAAATTTGGAAGAATAACAAAATTGGAATTACTAAAATAGGGATATTATTAGGAAGAGATTTATTCTTTAATTTAAAAATCCCTATATTAATTATCTCATTAATATTCAATTCTTAATTAAAATGATAACTCAAATTTAAAATACTAAAAGACTTAATCATTAAACTAAAATTAAATTATTAAACTCTTTTAAAAATTTCAATTAAAATTAAAAATAAAATTAAATTAAAATTAAATTAAATTAAATTAAATTAAAATTAAATTAAATTAAATAAATTAAATTAAATTAAAATTAAATTAAATTAAAGATTAAATTAAATTAAATTAAATCAAATTAAATTAAATTAAACAACTTAAACTAAATTAAATCAAATTAAATTAAATTAAACAAATTAAATTAAATTAAATTAAATTAAATTAAATTAAATCAAATTAAATCAAATTAAATTAAATTAAATTAAATTAAATAAAAATTAAATCAAATTAAATTAAAATTAAATCAAATCAAATTGATTAAACATCAAATCAAATTAAATTGAATTAAATTGAATTAAATTAAATTAAAACTCAATTAAATTAAATTAAATTAAATTAAGTTGAATTAAATATAACATCACCAAAGACATAAAGAATTCAAAATAAATCTAAAATAACTTGAACACTATTCCAAATTTAAACCCATTAATGGAAATTAAACTAAATCACAAACCATTTGAACACCAATTTACCCTCAAAAGCTTTAGTTATCATAACTCCTAAATAGAACATTAAATGAAATGTTACTTCCCTCATAGGATATTCAAATGTCCTAGTTCACTGAGCAAGATAACAACAAAACTTGAATTCTCGGACGATTAATTCATCTCGTATAATTAAACCCATTTGGACTTAAAACAATCCTAGAAATATTGAAAAGATGTTTAAGATTCTTCTTAAGCACTTCCTCGATATGATAGGATGTTCATAAGAACAATTGGACTTAATTGTTCTTTGATGAAGAAAATTGTCTTCAAAACAAAAAAACAAAGAACCTAGACGTCATAGGAAATGACTAGCTATAGGATTAGGAATTTGGTAGAAAACCATAACCTTTCCCTTAGCTTTACCTAGGAATTTGCTCAAATATTCTAATTGTGTTTTAAGTATAGCTTGGGATGACGGGAAAACCCTCCAGGTACGCTTTTATTTTATTGCAATTTATTTTCTCGCAATTTACATTATTGCAATTTACTTTATTGCAAATGCACTTTACTTTTCTTGCATGATAAGACAACTGTTGCATGAAAACCCACACCTTTAGGATAGTCCCTAAAACTGAAACCAAAACTAAATTAAAAGTCATCGCAAGATAAAATTCACCGCCACAACATTTCTAAATATAAAACAACTCAAAATTTAATCACAAACAGAACACAAAACTATAATTACAACTAAATTAAAACGTCCTGTTGGATGATCGGGAATACCTCGGATGATGTAACCTACGTGTTGCTAACGGGATTTCCCACGGTCCGAATGAAAGTGTGGAACTCATTTAGTTGAGTTTAGCAAATTCATCCGGACTAAGTGAATCCGATAAAAATAATGATGCCGAAGGATGGAACCGTGGGATCTTAACCGGTGTCGTTATAATCAACTTTAAGATTTGTTTTAATTAAAACATAAGAAACACTTGGAAATTAAGATTTTCTCTAAACCAAAACACTTTTCCCATCCCCCGATTTATGACTTCTAAAACTAAACCTCTCGCAACAACAAGGAGCTTCGGAGCATGGTGGGCAGCACGGCCATCGTCATCAGCAAAACTTGAATCTACATCAGCAAAACTTTCTTAGAATTAAACAACAAAGCCATAGGACTTCGAGGTAGTTTGCCTAGTGCAACATAAATCCTCAACTCTTCGTTAGGCACTTGCATTGCAAATTAAGCCCTAACCGGTTTTAGGATTCCGAGGTAGTCATCCGATACGACATAAACCCTCATATCTCCGAGGCTATTTGTGTGATTTTATCATACAAATATAAGTCCTAATTAATTAAAATTCGCAAGATCAAAACATCAAATAAACATTAGGACTTTCCTAAATCCAAACCAAACAATAGGATAGTCGGGAAATTACCGAAGTTCACTTCGAATCTGTGATTTCTCCTACTTTTCTTCCTTTGGATTCACAAAACAAAATGTTCCAAATTTGATCCATTCCCTATTGAAATTCCAGAATTCAATCCCTTGAAAACTTAAACTTTGAAATTCTTGAGAGCAAAATTATTGATTATTATCGAGAGTTTTCTTAGGTGATGCCCGTCACTTAAGATGTAATTAACTATGGGGCTTGCCCTTATAGGAATTTTAAAGAACCCGAGTAATATAAACCCCGCTTAATGCTTTCATATTAAGCGAGGGAATTTGTCGGCTTATAAAATTGGTTCGCAGGCCAAACGGATGTCACAAATCTTCTAGTTTATTTAATCGAGCCCCACCGTCAAGCAGTGTGTCTATCCTTAGGGATAGATACACGGTTTGTGGTGTGGTGCTCGTTTATATAAACTATTTGGGATGTGAGATCGGTTTGATTTCATATCTTAAAATTTTCAAATTTAAAATTATTTTCAAAATCAAATACTACTTTCTAAATTATATATATATTTAAATTAAATTTAAAATTTAAATTCGCCGACAACTTCGTTAGGCGACCCTTTTTAAAATAAAACACACAACCCGAAAATATGCCGACAGTATACCCAGAGGAAGTGTAGTTACAATGTTGAGTATGATGAAGCTCTCGTTAGATTCCTGAAGGGAGAGCATGATGTTCAGTTTCCTACCTTTCCTAGTTTCTCACCATATGTTGATCCTAAGGATGTTGAGTTTTCTTTTGGTGATGATGACGATGCTGAGGCTACAGATAGTTATTAGTGGCCTGATTTACCTTTGAATTGTGCTAAATCTGTTGTTAATTTAGTTTGTTTGCTAGTATTGATTGTTGTTTGTTGTTTGCTAGTTTAGATTTGTTTATGTACTTTGTGTGGATTGTTGGGTGTTAAGACTGTTGTTAGAATATTTTTAATATATTGTGTTTAAGATTGAAATTTGAATAAATTTATTTTTATTTCCGTTTCAACCTACTATTTAGTAGTTAGTATTGTTGTTCGATTTCTGTTATTATAAGTAGTATAGTCATTTAATTTAATTACTAATGAGCCTGCTTACTTTTATACCTGCTTCATTATTTCAGTATTATTCATAAAAGCTGTGTAGAAGTAAATTTTTCTTTCTAGAATGTTTTTTTTACATACTTATAAAAATTCATTTTTAAAATTATGTTTTTCTTTCTCTCATACTTTAAAAATTTTTTTTTATTTTCATGATAAACCAAAACTTAAGTTTGGGGGAAATGGAAAATACATTCAAATTTAAATTTTATTTGTCCTTTAAGAACTAATATTTTCTTAAAATAAAAATTTTAACATAACATGAGGAATGAAGAATCTATTTAAGATTACTTAAATTTTTTAAATTATAAATAATTTAGTGGACTTAATAAAAAATTTTAATAACTTTGATTGATTTTAAGAATAGAATTATTCAACTTAAAGAAGAATAAGATTAAGAAAATTTTTTATTCATAGTAGAGATAATTGAATTTTAGAAGTATTAAGAAATAAAAAATTATGACTTGAAAAAGAATAGATTGAAATTCTTTTTGAAATCTATTTATGTCATAATAATTAAGTGAAAATGTATAAGTTTGAAAATATAAGTTAAGGATAGTGAAGTTCAAAACCATTAACAGGCTATCCAGATACAGTAATCCTCTCTTTTAAAAAGAGAGAGAGAGAGAGAGAGAGAGAGAGAGAGAGAGAAAGAAAAGATAAAAAAAAAGAAAAAGAGAGGAGAAACATGAGGAAATGCCTAATAAAAATTGGCTTCATTTGAATTAACTTATAAAAAGAAAACTGATTACATATATTACTTAATTTTTAAGCATGTATTTTTATTAAAAAAGAATTTCATGAAGATCTTTTTCTTGTGAATAATTTATGTGATCTTAATATAATAAACTAAAATTATTTTCGAAGTGAATGAAAAATTTTTGAAGTCTTATGATTTGGTAGTTAGAATATTCTTTAAATTCTTAAAATTAAACTTAGTGAAATTTAGTTAATGATTTACTAAAGCCTTTATAAAATAAAAAATCATAAGGAGTCTTAAATATTTACCTTCTTATTCCAAATGTTATACATTTTATATAGTAAAAAGGGTTACTTAAGGACAAGTAACATTTAAGTTTGGGGGATTTTGATCCAAGAAAAAAATACCTATTTTTATGCCTTGATTTTTATTAAATTTTAAGGATATTATGCTTTAATGAAATGTATTTTTGTGTTTTTGGATGTAGGTGATACAAAAATGTTCAAGAAGGAGAAAAATATGAATAAGGAGTAAAAAAGAACAAAAATGGAGCCTAAACTTAAAATTGTCGAAATTACTGGCCTGGCGCCTAGGCGCTAGAGTTCGGCGCCTAAGCGCCAGTTCGATACAGAAAACTGTTAAGTTTTTGACGACTTTTGGGTGGTTATTTTGACTGTGTGAGCGGTTATTGGATCTTTTAGAAGATTGACAGTTGTTCCTGGTTTATAGGACATGTGATACAATTTATTTGAACGCTTCAAAACAGTTTTAATCACGAAGAGGTGCGATCTAAAGTGAAGAGGTGCGAAGAACTAGACGGTGTCCGGCGCCTAGGCGCCAAACACACCTTCTAGAAGATTCATTGAATGTGGACACATTTTGAAGAGGTGCCTTGAGGCAACCCTTGAAGCCTATAAATAGGAGGGTATTCCTTCAGAGAAAAATGCCCCATCTACCACTTTTATCTAGAGTCCAATCTAGAGAGAGAATTAGAGAGATCATATTAGGGCCACCTTTTTACTTTCCTTCATAAATTGGTGAGTTTATTTTAGAGTTTGTATTTAGAGTTTGAAAGAGTTGGTGCATCTGTTGTTCATTACGCTGTGGAGTCAGTAGGAATCAGAAGTTCAGTAGGAGAAACATCTAAGATAAGTATTTTTATTTTGATTCAAAGTTTATTTATTATGTTTTGTTATTTAATTTCAATGTGTTTTGAGTAGTTACTTTACTTTCTTCTTTCAATTATGAAAAGATAAATAAGATAATACAAAATTCGTCGGAGAATTAAAAATCATATATTTTCAAAACATTGTGATGATATTAATACCGGTTCTTAATTTACTATTTAAATTGACCATTTAAATTGTTAACCTGTTGAAGAGTTTCGAGACCTAGAAGGAGATGAATTCTTAACTTGTAGATATCACATGAATCCTTGGGTAGTCGAAGGCCTTGTGCGGGTTATTCAAGGTGAAGTGCAAATAAAAAGGAATATATTATATAATGGGCGTAGAATTGATAAGTTTTTAGAGTGACAGACTAAATTCTTGTGATTTGGTTTATATAAAAGGAAAGGGTCACTAGTAGGGCCGACCATAGCCACCCTTAGACATCTAGTAGTGTGAGCCTAGATTAACCCATTCTAATAACAATACATCTGGACTTGATCTATAGGCTAGCTGATCACAGGAAAATACATTAAGAAATTCATATCTATTTTTGATGAAATTGCACTTTAAAGAAAGGTATTTTCTTTATTATATTACAGGAATGAAGATTTATAAGTGATGGAAGCAAAAAGCATGAAATGGAGCGAATTTGGATCAAAAAGGAAGAAATTCATGCAAATTAAACTAAGTCGCTGATGGAGAGAACGAGGCCGCCGACGGGGAGATCGTGAGGAGAATTTCTGAAGGAATTATAATTACCTCGCCGACAGCGAGCCCGAGCCCGCCAAAAGCGAGATCGCACGGTTTGAAGACCTTCTAGAAGGCCCGCTGACGGAGAGGTCGTTTCCCGCCGATGGCGAGACAGTTTAAAATGCATATACATTGAACCTGGACACTTTTTGAAGAGGTGTTTAAGCACCCCTTGGACCTTTGCTTACCTCTATAAATAGAGGCCGAATTCTAGTGATTGTGTGTGTCTTTCTAGTGTCTTAAGTGTCATTTGTGTGTGTCTCTTGAGTCTTCTATGTGTCTAATTTAGTGAGTTTGAGTGTGTTTAGTGAGTTTATTAGTTTAATTGAGTGCTATTTAGTTTGCTGAATAAGAAAAAAAAGTCAAAGGAACTTTAAGGAGTCTGCTTGGGGAGGAAATGAAGATAAGTATCTTTGTTTATTGTTGTTAACTTTAAATGAAATCCATGCTTTGTTTTATTCCCATGCATTCTGAGTAGTTTTCTTAGTCTTTCTCCTTGTTTATGAAAATTATGCGGATTGATGAAATTAAAATAGAAGCACCTAATATAATATAAATAAATTGTGATAATTTTTACTTAAAACTTAATTTACTTTCAATCTGGCCAATTGATTTGTTAAAATATGTTGAATTATCAACTATAGTAAAAATTACATCCAATATTCAAGGAAGTCAAAAGCCTTGGAAGGCGGGTGCAAATAAATAGGGAAATTTTAATTATCGGATGTAGAATTGAACATTTTAGTGTGACAGACTAAAATAGTCAATTCGGTCCTACTGTTTGAGAGCTGAAGTGTAGATGTTAGCCCTCAAGTAGGGAACGTGGGAGCTCTGAAGTGGCAGCCAGTATCCTCCTAGCCTAGCCGCAGATTCAGTAATCAAACATAGGATTAGTCAATGTTCTTTGCACCTGGACCAAAGGGGAAAGAATAGGAATGCTCCTATTTGTCACAATACAATTTAAGAATTCTATTTAAAATTCATCATTCACTTAATTTTCTAAAAACAAGGAGAAGGATACTTTTTCTGAATTATTTAAATCAACTTATTTCAAGCATTAGTTTACTTTAGTTTGCTATAGTTACTTTGAATTTCAGTTCACTTTATTCGTAAATAATTACTTTAAATTTAGCTGATAACAAATTTGTTAAAAACTTCCCTGTGGGATCGATAACCAGGACTCCACTAGAGCCCTGAATTACTTGATACGATACGTATACTTGCGTAGAATCCACATTATACATTAAATCATATATCTATATTTAAAGCGGGATCAAATTTTTGGTTCCGTTGCTATTAACATAATTTGCAAACATATAAAAAGTGGGTCAAGTTTTTGGCGCCGTTGCCGGGGAAGTAAAGAAATTATTTACTAGAGTACTGGACTATTTTATTTTTTAAAATTGTATGCGAAAATTTGGAAATGAAAATTTAATACCTTACGATTCAGAATTAGAGTGTACAATTAAAAGAATTAGAAAATAAAAAAGAGAAATTATAAATTTAACACAAATGACAAATATTTCTGAAAATGAAAATATCAATCAACCAAGACCATTACGAGATTATGCCAACCCTACATTAGATGAAATTCATTTAACTATTCAAAACCCTGATGTAGTTGCTAATTCATTTGAACTTAAACCTGCAATTATCCAAATGGTACAAAATAATTAATTTAGTGGTTCACCTACTGAAGATCCTAATTTACATCTTGCTAGTTTTTTAGAACTATGTGCTACTTTCAAATATGAAGGAGTATCTAACGATGCTATCAGACTTAGACTTTTTTCCTTTTTCTTTAAGGGATAAGGCTAAAATGTGGTTAAATTCGTTAGCACCTGGATCTATTAAAACTTGGGGAGAATTATCACAAAAATGTCTATCCAAATATTTTCCGCCATCTAAAACTGCTAAGCTTAGGAACAATATAACTTCTTTTAGTCGATTTGATGGAGAGTTAATATATGAATCTTGGGAGAGATTTAAAGAACTTCTTAGGAAATGCCTACATCATGCGTTACCGTATCGGTTAATTATTCAAACTTTCTATAATGGATTAGTAGGATCTTTAAGATCAATCATCGATGATGTCTGTTGCTTGGAGGATCATTAATGTCAAAACCATTTGATGAAGCCTATGCACTAATCGAAGAAATGACAACTAATAATTTTCAATGGCCTGCTGATAGAATGAATCCGAAAAAAATAGCTAGTATTCATTAAAATGATGCAATATCTATGTTAGCTTCACAAATTGCTGCTGTATCTAAAAAATTAGATCATTTTGGAATGAATTACTCTCCAACAATATCAGAAGAAAATTCATCTGGACAACTTATAAAATCCCAATCTTAATATGAAACGATTAATGCAATTAACAACAGACCCAATAATCCTTATGCAAATTATTATAATCATAGATGGAAAAATCATCCTAATTTTAATTGGAATAATAACACAACTAATCAACCATGGATGAATAATATGACACAACAATTATGAAATCCATCTAATCAAGGAAATCCTAATTATAAATCTAATTATCCACCTAGATTTAATAATAATAACCCTCAATTTAAAGATAAGAAATTATCTATAGAAGAATTAATATTAAATATGGGTTAATATTTACAAAATCAAGGAAATCAATTACAAAATCAAGGAAATCAATTACAAATACAAGGAAACCAATTACAAAATCAAGGAACAACTATAAAAAATATTGAAACTCAACTTGGACATATCGCTACTACACTTAATAATAGAATACCTGGAACATTTCCTAGTAATGTGGAAATAAATCCCAAAGACAAGGGAAATGAAAAAATTAAAGCGATACAATTACGAAGTGGAAAAGAATTAGAACCTCGAATTCAGAAAACTTAAACCTTAATTAGGTCTATTTTAACTAAATTTTAAATCCTAACCTTAGGTTCAACCTATATTAAACCTGACTCAATACTTCTAACTTAGTTTCAACCTAAATTGAACCCAAGTTGACTTGAACCTTAAGTTCAACCCACATTGAACCTAACTCAACACTTCTAACTTAGGTTCAACCCAAACCGAACCCAAGTTAGTTAAACCTAGGTTCAACCCACACTGAACCTAACTAAACACTTTTAACTTATGTTCAACCTAAACTCAACCAAAGTTAAAGCTTCTAACTTAAAGTTCAACCCAAACTGAACCCAAGTTAAGTTAAACCTGTGTTCAACCCACATTGAACCTAACCTAACACTTTTAACTAGGTTCAACCCAACCGAACCCAAGTTAACTTAAACCTGGGGATCAACCCACATTGAGCTTAACTCAACACTTTTAACTTAGGTTCAACCCAAACTGAACCCAAGTTAACTTAAACCTTAGGATCAACCCACATTGAACTTAACTCAACACTTTAAACTTAGGTTCAACCCAAACTCGAACCCAAGTTAACTTAAATCTTAGGTTCCGCCCCACAATGAACCTAACTCATTATTTCTAACTTAGGTTCAATCTAAATTGAACTTGTAAGTTAAATTTAAACTATATCAAACTAAAATCAAAATTTTTACTCAAAATCAATTTAAGTCAAAATTTCTTAAATTTCGAGACCTATTTTAAAAATCAAGTCAAGATATTAGATTCAAAACAAATATCAATCTAATTATCAAAAGATTTTTATCTAAGTATAATCCATATTAGATTTAACCCTTATTTTGGATTCAAATGACAATGAATCTAGAATTCTAAAATCTAACTTATGTTAGATTTTATCCGAGTCTAACATAATTAGACTTTAACATTAGGTTCTAAAAAGACATCAAATCTATGATTTTAAAGACTAACTTATGTTAGATTCCATCTAGGTCTAATTTTGACTAATCAAGATTATAAGATTCAAATGACATTGAATCTAATTTCCAAACATCATAACGATATTAGATCTAAATCTCTAAAATTTAAATAAAACTCAATCTAAATTTCTAGATCTAATAAGATTTTAATTAAATTTTTAGATTCAATCGATAATGAATCTAAATTCCTAAAAATCAATCACATCAAATCTAAATTCTCAAAACTTGAATCTTTAGTTCAAAAGATACCGAACATAAGATTTTAACACGAAATGACATAAAAATCTTTAAAAATCATAAAAAACGTAAAATTGGAAAAAAAATACATTAAAGCTTAAATGAAACCAATGAACAAACTTCACCAAATGCAACTCGAACCCCCAAGCACTTCGAGTCTACGAAGATTTCACTCGACGATGCACCTTGGTTGCTGATAGAAATCTTTCGATCCCGGTTTAAATACCTTTCGGACTAAGTAGATTAAGGCCCCTAATGACCTCGTGGGACGACGTAGCTCGTGACATCTCGACCAAGTTATCCAAAATAACCGTATAAAATAAAAGATTTAAAGAAAAATTAAAATTATTTTCTTTTAAATCCGATTTCATTTTCATTTGCAGATGAAAATAAATTTCACTTTAGATTTCTTTTGCATATTATAGGTTTTTTTGCAGGATAATTAAAACGAAACGACAACATTGATTTTGTTTTAGATTTCCTTTGCATGTTATAGGTGTGCTAACTCTATATTGCAGTGATGACATTCCAAAGAAGGGACAAACAACAATAAAACAAAATCAAAAAACGAAAATTAACAAAACAACAATAAAACAAAATCAAAATAAACAACATTTAAATGACAAAACCAAGATAAAACAATACCAAAACTCTTTAG
This sequence comes from Papilionanthe hookeriana x Papilionanthe teres, assembly GCA_022702705.1. NCBI lineage: Eukaryota > Viridiplantae > Streptophyta > Magnoliopsida > Asparagales > Orchidaceae > Papilionanthe > Papilionanthe hookeriana x Papilionanthe teres. Next base: position 131,336,954 of record CM040425.1, on the reverse strand, counting down.
CATAGTCACAAAACCTAAAACTTTTAGGATAGTCATAACAAATGACAAAAATGACAATAAAATGACTAGCATCAAAATAAAACAAAATAAAAATGACAAGCATCAAAATAAAACAAAATAAAAATGACATAATAAATGACATTGACAAAACAATTTAAAAAATGATAAACGACAAAAAAATGAAAATCAACCAAGATAAAATTTTAGGGTAGTATGACATGTTACCCATAGGATTAAAAATTGATATCTCTTTTCTTAAAGCTTCTTTTTTTTCAGCAACAAGTCATTAACATTAATCAGAAGTTTTCTTAGACAATCATAATTATCTAAGATGTAATTAACTATAGAAGTTTGCTCTTATAGGAGATTTAAAGAACTCAGAATAGATATTCTATCTAAATCTGTGGTTACCAAAATCTCATCCTTATAAAGAATTCTATAATAAGGTATTCTAGAATCTTTTGATAAGGATTATCTTCATATCCTTATTTCTACTGTTTTCAATCTTATTAGCCTTTATTTTCTTCACTTTTATTATCTAAGGATCCTTTAAAAGATCTAAAGAAATAGAATTATTGGAAGATTAGGGCAATATTATAGATAAATCGCAGTGGCGACCCCAAAATGACATCGACATCGACATCGAGAAATCGACATGGCTTCAAACGCCGACAAGAGATTTTATTTTGGCGACTTTGTTGGGGAGTATCTTTTCTTCTCATCTCTTATTAAATTTGCTTGTTGTTTTGACCTTTAGGCCACATCCAACTTCAAGAGTTATCTTCGACATTTTATGCAATAAAATAAAATGAAAAGATAAATTCTCACTTGTAAATAAGTTAACATTTTATTCTCCTTAAATTTTTAGAAAAATTGGCAAGGAAATTTCCGGATTCGGTCTTTTCATACTATCAAAATTTCAATACATTCAACAGGAAGACAATTGCCTTTATCGAATGATTTTGGATCATTCGATGAAACCGAATTTCATTAGAAAATCCATATCGACCGATATAAAATCCTTCGAGGAATTCAATCTGAACCCAAAGATTTTCTTAACTTTACAAGAAGATTTACCTAAACACATGCCCGAAGAACAATATACTTTTGAAGAAATGGAAAGTCAAGTCAACGAAAAAGGAAAAAAAAATTGTGTCAACAAGAAAACGACATCTCATCTCCATCCATACATGAATTTGGATCTTGTTCAAAAACTCAATGAAGAAATAAGACTCATTCTCTCAAAAGAAAGAAAAGGGACGAAAATGATAATTTTGAAAACATCTGAATTCGAACAAAGTGTTTTCTGAACTCTTCCTTCTCAAAGGAAACCGATATATTCCAAACCCGTCAATACGAGGAGAATACTTTCCAGTCCAGAAATTCTCCGTCAATTCATGTTGTATACTCTATGTTCAAAAGATTGCATGGAAAAAAGGTATTCAATTTTCACTATTAGATGAAATGGGATGCGGTCTCCACTACAATGAAAAGAAAGATTCTTTCAATCAAGATCCTACTTACTTAAAAGGGGATCAACAATTCCCATTGGACAGTCATTGTACTCGAGTAACAATGAAATTTCTTCTGGCCGAAGGATAAAAGATGTGGCTTCTGCCACTAAGATAGAACGAAGATACTAAATTGATACTGTATGTAAGATACATCTACTAAAATGACTGCTTTGATCAAATGCTACAATGAGAAGACCCTTCTATTCACAAACGACGATACACTTCCTATGATATCTCGCTATATACTTATAAATAATATATGGACAAGAGAATCTTCGGTGGAATCTCGTATACTATGAGTACCCCCCGTAGGAGAGTTCTCGTGAAAACGTCGTGAAAGCATCCTATGAAATCATTCGAAGAAAGATTAAAGAAATTAAAAAATGAAATCAAGCAATTTCTCAATACGAAGAAGGGATAATTCTTTGAATAGTTCAAATGAGGAAGTCGCCGAGATAAATATGGTAGAAACAGCCGATCTACCTCCCTTAGCACGAGAATTAAGTGAATAAGAAATGACAAAAGAATTTCGAGAAGCATCTTAGACAGACAGATGAACAAATTCATCGCCTTGAACAAAAAATGGAAGAATTAGTGGCAAGAATACAAAAATCCACCAACAAACTGGCTACATGTCGTTGAAATCATTATACTGTAGGAAATACACATTTTGGAGGACAAAGAGAGCCAATAGAAATTGAAGAAAGCAATCAAAAGAAAATGGACTCTTCCCAAAACAGAACTCAAGAAAAAGAAATTACACAATTGGTAGAACAAAAGATAAAAGAAACAATGGCTCGTAAGTTTGATCATTAATTCCAAAGGGTAAATCCTAGTCCGCAGGAGCTCGATTATGTTCAATATCCTAAAGGTTTTGTTCCTCCCCTTTTCGAAATGTTCAAGGGACCGGCAATCCTTGATAACATCTTGCACACACTTCGCAGCGAGTTGTTGTAATGCGGGAGGAAGTGATGCTCTTCATTTCGTCAATTTGTCAACACACAGAGTTGCCTTTGATTAGTATGTCGAACTTCCTACGGATCCATACACTTTTGCGTAGCCAGTTCTTTCATGCAATGGTTCACCGGAGCACAACACCATACAAAAGTTGGTGGATTTTGTAGTAGAATAGCGAAACGGAGAGAGTTTAGTGGATTTACTCATACGGAGAAATCTCAAAGATGAAATTTGAACCGCAACTCTAAGAGCAACACGCCGTCGAAATTTATACTAAGAATATCCTTCGTCCCATAGCATTTATGCTCAAAGGACTTCTCATAATAAAAACATTCAAAATTACTCGCAAACTCGTCAATCTTCAAGAAGAAGCTAAGCATATGAGTATAACGAAAAAGACCGAGAAGACAAAAACTGCCAAACATTTAAAAGAAGCGTAAAAACACTATAGAGAAATGTAAACAAGTGATGCAAGTTCAACCCGAATAAAAGAAACAACGACATAATCAAATATCACTACGTACTCTTCTCAAATACAACTTCAACAACCAATCCCAAACCGTACAAAAGGACAATACCAGAGAATAAACAAAAGAATATCCGTTTAAGACAGAGGCGATCAGCAATACATTCGTAGCTCGCAAAATACTCATAATTCAAGCTTCCGAGGCTAAAAGTCCACAGGTTGACATGATGGACAATCCCAATTATTGACCTTACTGCTTTGCACGTTGTATTGACAAGAATTAAGAATGTTTCATCTTCAAAGACTCGGTTAGATGTAATTTTAAAGAAGAAATATAGTAATCCCGAAAGAATATTTGAAATAACCTGAAAAAGGCTCATCAATATGATCTCGGTTAAGAAGATTGAACCTAAAAAATAAAAACAAAGACAATAATGTTAAAAGGTAAATTTTTCGAGGATATCCGTACGGACATTCGTGTCACAAAATCTTCCAAAAGAAAGAAAAGAAAAAGAAGAATAAGGAACCAAAAAGGATTAGAGGTCTTCTAGATATAGGGACTTGCGCTTCTTTTGAATTTAGTTTATTGTTGACCTCATTTTTGATGAGGTCTTCTTCTTCTCTTTAGTACTTTAGGATCTAGCCTTAGGCTTTTCCTTCGACCATCTTACAGGACTAGAATTTGCATCCACCTTTTAGAAATTCAAACCACTTCTTAACTCCCCGCAAACCTTACAAACTTGACTGTAGACCCCTAATCACTCAGAGGGTTGGAAATCAAATGTGAAGTTTAAAGGATGTAGGCCCCATAAAGACTCTTTCTTGCCCAGATCGCCCGGCGGCTCGTCCGGTGAAGGGGTCAATTTACACACACCACACTTATACACTACACCTACACACTACACTTCCACATACTTCATAAAACCACACCCATACCTAACTCGACCTCCCCGACTCCATGTGGGTGATTCACACGGGATGGTCCTTAACCCCTAAGCCTCACAAGAGGGGGTTAGGAACAACATAAATAATGCCTCAAATGAGTCCCTTTCATGGCTCATATGGGCTTGATATGGCTTCATGGCTCAACCAAAATGACTTCTTTCCACCCAAATTCACCCAATCTTCAATTTCCCAAATTTTCAATTTTTGACCCCTCAGACCCTACACCTACTAAACCTACCCAAAACCTCTTAAATTACCCAAAATTCTCAAAATTTCCAAATCACCCAAAATTCTCCAAAATCATTCCCAAACATTTCCACATCACTTAAACTCGATCATCCATACCCAAAAATACCAAAAATTCCAAGAAAACCTCCCAATACCCTCCAAATACCCAAAATACCCCTCTTGCTAAAAATCCAAAAATTCAGAAAATTCCCAGAAAATTCCAGAAAATCCCAAATATTCCCAATTTCATTTGTCCAACTACACCATGGGCCAATTTTTTAAATTTACCCTACTTTTGTCAAAACCCCCACCTGACTCATTTTAACCCCTAAGTGAACCTAATGTCAAATTAAACCTACCCAATTGACCCCCAATTTTGGTCCAGTAATTCTAAACTTCAATTCAACATTCCCAACACCAATCTAGACCAAATCCAAGCCCAATTTGATTGATACTCATTGATTCAATCTCACTTTCTTTGGTCTTTAAAGCCCAATTTGGACCCATGACCCAAACCTAACCCAAACTCACCCAACTCAATTCCAATTAACCCCAAATCTTTTTCTAAATCTTCCTAGCATTCCCACAAACAAAACACTAACATGATTTGCCCAAAATTTAGACCCAAACCTACCCAAATTCAACCCAAAACCAAAAGGCCCACTTACATAAACCCAAACCTAACCCAAACGAGCCCAAACCCCAAAATCAAAGCCCAACCAAAAGCAAAAACCCTTTGGAAACACCCCCATAAACATTTCTCAACATTGATTTTATATCAATTTCAACCCTAGCCCAACATTAGCCCAACTTGGCCCACTGGACCTACATGGGCCCACTTACCAAATAAATCCAAATTCAAACCAACTAATTCCAAATCACATCAAATTGATTCCAAGCCCTTCATAGAACATCCCTAAACCAATTATGACATTTATTTGACAAAGTTCTTCACAAAATTTTTTATCCAAAATGCCCATCCTCAAAATCAAAAGCCCATTTCCCTTAAACTTTCCTAAAAGCCCACTCCTTCAAATTCAAAAGCCCAAATTCATCCAAAGCCCACATGGCGACTTCCTTTCATCATCCATTTAATCAAATTGTCCCTAAGTTCCAAAATCATCAATCAAATAATTCCAAATCAAGCCACATGCCAAATCACTCCCAAAATATCCAAAATTCTAAAAACCCATTTTTATGAAATTGACCCAAGCTTTTCCCAAGCCAAATGGAGCCAAGGATGAGCCATTCATTGTGTCATACAGAAGCCATGAAAGTTTTGGCATGTGACTGCCACATTAATGGCAAAAGGAGGAGGTCCTTTAACCATCTCCTAAAAGTCATTAGCCAAGCATGTCTCCCTCAACCAAGATTTAATCAAAAATATTCTTGGATAAGGACATCACCACCTCTTGACCAGCAAGCCTAACTGATTTTCTCAGCCCAAGACCAGCCATGGGGAGGAACCCAACCCAAACCAATGGGTTGACCAATTTCAAGCCAAAAATGACCCCTTCCACATTCCATTTTAAATCAAACCCTTTACACATGGCCAATGCTGATTGCACCAAGCCCCAGCCCTGACCTCCCTGACCAAGATGGTGACCCATGCCTGGCCGGCCGGCCACCAGGCCGCCGGAAACACCATGGTCGAGAGCTCACATGTGAGCCAACATTGAAATTCTCACTCGCCGAGTCGCCCTACGCCTAGTGGTCACCATGGTCGTTCTTCTCCCTCACCCGCAGCAACTCTGATCCCATGCCTCATCCCCCCGGGAGGCCCTCCACCCTCCCATTTAAACTCCACCCTCTCGGCCATGAGAAGCAGCTGTTGGCCAAAACCTTGCCATAAAACTCTCAAAATTGTTCCGTACTCCTCCCATACACAAAGCACTTGATTCCCAAAGGAGATCCCCCCGCCATTTCTTCTCCGTGAGCTCAATTTCTAGAGCTGAAATTCCACCCAAAACCAGGACACTTCTCCACAGTGAGCCAATTCCCAATTGATTGGTTCTACACCTTCACCGCCGTACCAAGGGAAGGTGTCCACCCGCAAAAGCCCCATCTCTCCAAAGCCACCTGGGCTTGCTCCAAATTCTCCAAGCTTTGTGATCTAAGCCATTTGAACTACATCCAAGACAATTCACCAGACCAGGAGACTTCATCTGGAGCTTGCTAGGATCCAATCGAAGGTGCAACAACTCGATTGAAGCCACAATTTCTCTCAGAAAAGGTATGAGCTAATTCTTCATCCCGAGCTTCTGAGATTCTCCATTTCAAATGCCTTATTTTCAATGCATGTTAACCGTATAGATGTGTTTGTCTCTTCAAGACGAATCCATAGGAGCATAAGAACATAAAAATCCATTGAGTATCGAGTGTGATCTTAGGGATTTAGTGTGGACGGCTCTCGGCAAGGACGCTGGGACGATGAACCTGATGCCGTCCATTCAATACACGCGCGGACTTAACGGCTCGCGATGGCGTCGGACCAGAGACGGTACGAGAACCGCGGGGCCTGGCTGTTGACTCAGGTTGCGGCGTCGAATGGGAGCGCGACGCGTGTGCGTTCGGAGTCGTCGAGGCCGCCCCGGCGCCGCGGGATAAATAAAAAATTAGATATATTTTTCTATTTATTTAATTCCATAAACTTCAAAAATTCATATCTCTGTGTAGAAAAATCAGAAAAATAAAAATAAAAATATCTCTCTTGCTCGCGGAATGTGAGGAGAATAATGTGAAAAAGAAATAATTTAATTTCATCAAGTATTTTATTTTTTATAATTTATTTACTCTCTCGCATTATTTTAATTCTCCATGCATGCATACAATTCACCATGGCATGAGACCATAGGGCTTTTGAAGCCTCTGAATTTGGGAACATTCCCTGAATTTTCCAAAGTCAGAGGCTATCCCTATGAAAAGTTATTGATTTTTCAAATTCAGGTTATATCATGGAGTATTTTAATTCCAATAAATAGCATGTTGTGAAATAAATTTTAGGAAAAATTTGGTGATGTTTCTGGTGACCACAGAACCTTAGGAAACAGGTTTTGACTTAGTTCATTTAAAAACAACTCTAATTGGCTTAAACACCCAAAATAGGTCTCTACTAATTAGAGTTAACCATGCATCAAATTAACTTGAAATCAATTCTCCAATTAATCTTTGTATCGAGGAACCCATCATAAAAATTTGAGGTCAATTGGACTTGGTTAGCCCCACTAATTAAGCTGATTAAGCCACTTAGCCATTTTAAACTTTAAAAATTCATAACTTTTAAAATACCGTTCAAAAATTCACTAAATTGGTTTTGGAGCCTCTCTGATATCAAAGGGGAACCCAAGAAAATTAAAATTTCAATTTTCTAAAAAGTTGATTTTTAATATTTTAATATTTTTAATAATTAAAAAATAATAAAAATCACAAAAAATAATAAAATTCACCAAAATGTCACATTTTGAATTTTAATCACATAGGAACAAATCCTACATTTTTCTTAGGTCTACTTGTGAAATATTAAATTTTAAAGCTTTAAGGTAATTTTAAAATTAAAAAAAATATGTTTTCAGCTTGTTCACTAAAATAATTATAATAAATCATAGAAAAATCAGAAAATTGCAAAATTTGCTTCTCTGGTTTCCTTGATATCAGAGATTTTTGAAAAATATAAAATCCATTTTTCAACATTTATTTTATTTTTAAATTAATTAACACTCCAAAACTTAAAATAATTATAATAAAAAATAATATAATTCCAAAATCACCAAAAATTGGTCCAAGTGGTTCTCTGTCATTAGGAATGTCCCCTAATTTTCTTAAGGACAGAAACTTTCCTTTGGTCATGTTATTAAATTTTCCTTGAAAATCTCTATTTTCTACCAAAAATAATTATATAAATAAATTAAATGCAGAAAAATCACATTTTCTCCTCATGTCTTTATTGGCATATGAGTGAAGTCACATAAAAATTTCAGTTCATTTGAGTTCAATTTAGTGAGTTATGAAATTATTAAGTTTGAAGGGTAAAGTGGTAATTAAATTTTTAATCCTTAATTAAAACTTTAGGTTTAATAAAAAAATTAACAAGTAAAATATTTGATCCTAATCTGATTTGGATGATTGAATAATTAAAGGGTAGAAACCTATTAAAAATCAATTTTAAAATGATTAAACTTTAATTAAATAATTGATTAAATTTGGAAGAACAATAAAATTGGAATTATTAAAATAGGATATTATTAGGAAGAAATTTATTCTTTAATTTAAAAAAATCCCTAAATTAATTATCTCATTAATATTCAATTCTTAATTAAAATGATAACTCAAATTTAAAATATTAAAAGACTTAATTATTAAATCCTTTAAAAAATTTCAATTAAAATTAAAAATTAAATTAAATTAATTAAATTAAATTAAATTAAATATAAATTAAATTAAATTAATTATAAATTAAATTAAATTAATTAAATTAATTAAATTAAATTAAATTAAAATTAAATTAAATTAAATAAATTAAAATTAAATTAAATTAAATAATTAAATTAAATTAAATTAAATTAAATTAAATTTAAATTAAATTAAATTAAATTAAAATTAAATTAAATTTAATTAAATCAAATTAAATTAAAATCAAATCAAATCAAATTAAATTAATTCAACATCAAATCAAACTCACTAAATTAAATTAAATTAAATTAAATATAAAGCAACTTTTGAACACTATTCCAAATTTAAACCCTTTAACTTAAATCAAATCATTTGAATACCAATTTACCCTCAAAACTTTAAATTATCATAACTCCTAAACAGAACATTGTAATCTAAATGCTACTTCACTCATAGGATATTCAAATGTCCTAGTTCACTCGAGCAAGTTAACAAAGCTTGAATTCTCGACGATTAATTCATTTGTATAATTAAATTCATTTGGACTTAAAACAATCCTAGAAATATCAAAAGATGTTTAAGATTATTCTTAAGCACTTCCCTCAATATGATAGACATTTATAAGAACAATTGAGCTTAATTGTTCTTTGATGAAGAAAATCGTCCCAACCAAAACACAAAGAACCTAGACGTCATAGGAAATGACTAGCTATAGGATTAGGAACTCAGAAAACCATAACCCTTACCTGGGCCTTTTGCCTCAGAACTTGCTTAAATATTCTAATTGTGTTTTAAGTGCACTGGGATGATGGGAAGACCTCCTGTGTACGCTTTTATTTTATTGCACCTTACTTTCTTGCAATTTACCTTCTTGCAATTTATTTAACTCGCATTGCACTTACTTTTCTTGCATGATAAAACAATCGTTGCATGAAAACTCACACCTTAGGATAGCCTCAAACTGAATCAAATTGCTAAAAGTCATTGCAAGATAAAATTCACCGCTACAACATTTCAAAATATAAAACAACTCAAAATTTAATCACAAAAATGTAACACAAAACTACAATTGCAACTAAATTAAACGTCCCGTCAGATGATCGGGAATACCTCGGATGATGTAACCTACGTGTTGCTAACGGGATTTCCTACGGTCTAAATGAAAGTGTAACTTTTATTCAGTTGAGTTTAGCAAATTCATCCGGACTATGAATCCGATAAAAATAATGATGCCTAAGGATGGAACCGTGATCTTAACCGGTGTCGTTATAATCAACTTTTAAGATTTGTTTTAATCAAAACATAAAAAAAAACACTTGGAAAATTAAGACTTTCAAACCAAAACACTTTTCTCATCTCCCCGATTTATGAGATTTCTAAAACTAAACCTCTACAACAACAAGGAGCTCGGAGCATGGTGGGCAAAGACTACCATCGTCACGCAAAACTTCGAACCTGCATTTCAGCAAAACTTTCCTAGAATTAAATAACCAAGCCATAGGATTTCGAGGTAGCTTTGCCTAGTGTAAACATAAATCCTCAACCTTTTGTTAGCATTCGTTTTGCAAATTGCTTCTCCTAACCTAGACTTACAAAGATTCCGAGGTAGTCAGTTCGATACGACATAAACCCTCACATCTTCGAGGCTATTTCAGCGATTCTATCATATAAATATAAGTCCTACTGACTAAAATTGACAAATCAAAACTTTTAAATAAATATTAGATTTTTCCTAAAATGTGTTTGGCATCAGGATAGTCGAAATTATCGAAGTTCACTTCGAATCCGTGATTTCTCCTACTTTCTTCCTTTCGGATTCGCCAAAACAAAATGTTCTAAACTCGATCCATTCTCATTTGAATTCAAATTTCAATCCTTGAAAATCTTAAATTTTGAAATTTCGAGAGCGTAATTATCGATTATCGAGAGTTTTCTTAGGTGATTCCCATCACTTAAGATGCAATTAACTATGTGGCTCGCCTTTATAGGAATTTTTAAAGAACCCAGTGAATATAAACCCCCGTTTAATGTTTTCATATTAAGTGTGGAAATTTTGTCGGCTTATTAAATTGTCTACAGACCAAACTAGTGTCATTGAATCTTCTAGTTTATTTAATCGAGCCCATCATTAAGCAGTGTGTTCATCCCAGATGTGATACACTATTGCAGGCGCGTCGTTTATATAAACTGCTCAGACGGAGATCGGTTTAATCTCATATCTTGCAACCTTTCAATTAAAATTATTTTCAAAATCAAATACTACTTTTTCAAATTATTTATTTTAATAATAAAATCCGCGCGTATCGTTAAAGGCACTCCCCCTTTAAAATAACATTGCAACCTAAAAAAAAAAAAAAAAAATGCCGACATCTATGTCTCTACATCTCCCACTAGGATAATTGTCTCGATGAAGGAGAAATTCTAAAGCCGTTGACCATGTATGAGTTTTCGTTTACTACCATCGTGAAAATAACATCAGCTTCTTCTTACATTTTATCTATTTTCGGTGATATCTTTGAAAATGATCATTCAAATTTCGAAGACAATACTCAAATCGGTATATTGTATATTGATCTAATCTAATGGCAATCAAAATAACAATAACATTAAATTTTATAATTCTCGAGAATAATAGCATAAGTGATATTGTCACACTTACCCGATATGATCCCAATTTGTCAGAAGTAGAATCTTCAGAATTAGAGATTAAAGAGTCAAACAATAAACCCGAAGAAATAATTGAAATTAATTTACGAAGTGGAAAGGTCTTATCCTCCAGATGACTTCCCAAGAAAAGGAAAACAAATAGTTACACCGAAAAGATAGTTCCTTCAATACATTCACAAATCCCCGAAAGAAATGAGGATAATCTTTCAGCAACAAGTCGACTATAATAAAGAATCACTTGAGAAAACTACCAACAAAATTAAGCATTTATGACGCTCTTATTCTCTCAAAGAAATGAGAGAGTCATTGACAAAAGCTCTTTTAGATCCAGACATTTGCTTAGCTCAATCTACTAGCATCACTCAAAGTAGCTTTGTTCATTAGAAGAATCTACAAAAGATTATTCTTTTTTAACAATGACTTCAGCTACTTGAAATGATTCAACATAATCGTCCCATTGTACATCACAAGAAACATAAATGACATGATACGAATGATGCTTATTGACCTAGGTGCCTCGATTAACATAATGACTTCGAGAACTCGTATATTTGGATATTAATGCATCCCAACTATCAAGAGATACAATGGATGTTATGAGGACTAATCAAGAAGAACGAGTTTTGGGTCAACAACGTTGTTTCTAAAGATAGATGACTTGGTGACTCTAATTCGATTTTGTATTTTAATACAAGAATTTGTTACCACCGCTAGAAATTTAATTTTTGGCAGCGCAAAACACTTTGACCCAAAATAACTTTCTATATAGATGTGTACCAAATTTTAATTTACGGCAATAGCATTAAATAAAACTGGATTGCTACCGAATGCTAGGCCGTTAGTGATTAATACTTTTAAATATATGTTTATATAAATAAAATATAATTTTAAAGGAAAATATTTTATATACTTTTTGGGTACTACTGCAAGTATACGTATCATTTCAAGTAATAAAGGGCTTAGAAATAAAGACCCCTGCATCGATCCCACGGGAAAATGGTAATAAATTTTTAAATATTTATTTCAAAATCTTTTATATTTTAATCTAACTATAAATTAATTTTAATTTACTAGACGTAGATAAAGAAAACAATAATAAGAAATGATTTTGTGAAAACAATGAAACAAATAACTTTCTTCCTTTCAATTAATCCAAGATTCTTAAGATAATTTAATATTCATTGAGAATCTATTTTATAAGATTGTACAAATGTGGCTACTCCTATTCTTTACCCTTTCGATCTAGGCACAAAGAACATTGGCTAATCTACAGATCAAGTCCGATGTGGTTGTTAGTAGAATGGGTTAATTTAGGCTCACACTACTAGATGTCCAAGGGTGGCTATGGTCGGCCCTACTAGTGACCCTTCTTCTTATCTATAAATCAAATTATAAGAATTTAGTCCGTCACTATGATCATTTAAAAAATTTATTAAGAAATTCATACCTATTTTTGATGAAATTGCACTTAAAGAAGGGTATTTTCTTCATTTTATTGCAGAAAATGAAGAATTTAGGTGATAAAAGAAAAATCATAAAAAGTAGCGAATTTGGAGCAAATCATGCAATTTAGGCCGAGTCGCCGACGACGAGATCGAGCCGCCGACGGCGAGGTTACGAGAAGAAAATTCGAAGAATTTATAACCGTTCCCGCCGATGCTGCCAGGGGCCCGAGCCCCGCCGGGACAGCGAGCTAGAGCGGCTCAAGATCTTCTAAGCCTAGCCGACACCGAGGTAGTTCGTCGCCGACGGCGAGCTTTTGCTCAAATGGTGCAGATACATTGAACCCGGACACTATGGGATGCTTATACACCTCTTGGTCCTTTACTCACTTATATATAGAAGCCGAAATTAAGTCTTTAATGTGTTACTTTTGTGTTATTTTATGTGCAAGCCTTTTGTGTTTTAAGTCCACCTTGTGTTCTAAGTGTTATAAGTGAGTTATTTAGTCTTTAAGAGCATTTAAGGAGTCGTGTCGGCATCGGAAGGAAGAGTCAAAGGAACTCGCGAGGAGTCCGTCAGATAAATTGAGATAAGTATTTGTATTTATTGTTTTTAACTTTAAATGAAATCCATGCTTAGTTTAGTTTCCATGCATTCCGAGTAGTTTATTTAATCTTTTCCCCGTTTATGAAATTGCGGACTGATGAAATTAAAATAAAGATACTTTTATATATTAATAAATTGTGATAATTTTGGTTTAAAACTTAATTTACTTTTCAACCGCTATTCGATTTCGTTAAAAATATGTCGATTATCAACTATAGTAAAAATTACATCCTATATTCGGGGAATTCAAAAGCCTTGGAAGGAGGGTAAATAAATAGGGAAATAATATCATCGGGCGTAGAATCGAGCATTTTAGTGTGACGTACTGAAAATATTCAATTCGAACTCTATTGTTTTAAGAGTCAAGGGGATAAAGTACTGTGCGAGGGAACGTGAGCCTGGCAAGGCTTGTGATCTCCCAAATTTCTAGCTGCAGATTCAGTATGATTAGTCAATATTCTTTACACTCGGACTAAAGGCAAAAGAATAGGAATGCTCCTATTTGTCACAATACCTTAACATTAACTATTTAAATCTATCAATCATTTAAATTTCTAAAACAAGAGGAAAGATACTTTTTGTGAATAGTTAAGACTTATTTAGTAATTAGTTTTATTTCTGCCCTTGTAATTCGTATTAATTTTCTACTTAGTTAATTTATCTAATTAAAATACTTAGTTTACTTTATTACGCTTAAATTCGTAATTCAAATTTTCGTATAATATTATTATTATTTTAAAATTAGCTGTTATTTAATTTTCTCTTTTCCCTGTGGGATCGATAACCAGGACTCCACTAGAATGTGGTTGACCTGTTTAAAATACTTAGTTTACTTTTTCCTTTTCATTAAGGGATAAGGCAAAAATGTGGTTTAATTCGTTAAGACTGGATCTATTAAAACTGGGGAGAATTATCACAAAAATTTCTATCCAAATATTTTCCACCATCTAAACTGCTAAGTTTAGAAAATGATATAACTTTTTGTTAGATAGATGGAGAATCAATTTATGAATCTTGGGAGAGATTTAAGGAACTTTTAGGAAATGCCCACATCATGCGCTACCGTATCAACATTATTCAAACCTTTTATAATGGATTAGTGGATTCCTTAAGATCAATCATCGATGCTGCTGCTGGAGGTTCATTAATGTCTAAACCATTTGATGAAGTTTATTCACTAATCGAAGAAATGGCAACAAATACTTCTTAATGGCCTGTACAGTAACCTGAAAAAATAGCCAGCATTCATGAAAACGTATGCAATATCTATCTTAGCTTCTCAAATTGCTGCTATATCTAAGAAATTAGATCATTTTGGAATGAACTACTCTCCTACTTTAGAAGAAAACTCATCTCGGACAAATCATAGAATCCTAATCTAATTATGAAACTTTAAATGCTATTAATACGAATCCACAACCCTTATTCAAACTATTATAATCCTGTTGGAAACTCATCCAAATTTTAATTGAAATAACACATCTAATCAACAATGGATGAATCAACCTTAATCAAACAAATCCAAACTATAAAACCTAATTACCTGACTGCATAATAACCTACAATTCAAAGATAAGAAATTATCTATGGATGAATTAATTTTGAATATGGGTCATCAACTACAAAAATCAAGGAAATCAACTACAAATTCAAGGAAATCAATTACAAATTCAAGGAACATCTATTAAAAATATCGAAACTCAACTTGGACATATTGCTACCGGCGAAATAATAATTCGGAACTTTTCCCAGAATGTGGAAATAAATCCAAAGATCAAGGAAAAGAACAAATTAAAGCAATACAACTAAGGAGTGGAAAAGAATTAGAACCTCAAATTCAAAAAGAACTTAAAAGCCAAAATGAGGAAGTGGAAATTGAAAAGGAAACAAATTCAACAAGATCTCAAACTTGGAACATCCTTTAATACCTATAAAAATTTTTTGTTGAAACACCTCCTCCACCTTTTCCCCAATGACTAGCTCAACATAAAAAAGATAAACAATTTGCTAAATTCCTTGAAATACTAAAGAAATTAACGATCATTGAGGTCTTTTGTCGAAGCTTAGATCGTATGCCAAATTATGTAAAATTTATGATAAGATATTCTAAATAAGTGAAAAGAAAATTCACCGATAATGAAACAGTCGCACTTAGTGAAGAGTGTAGTGCTATTATTCAGAAGAAGCTTCCTGAAAAATTGAAAGATCCCTGGTAGTTTCACTATACCCCGCGCTATAGGAGAAAAATTTTATGGAAAAGCTTTGTGCGTACTTAGAGCAAGCATCAATCTAATGCCTCTATCAATTTTTAAGAGATTAGGATTAGGGAAAATTACACCTACTTCAGTAACCCTCAATTAGCTGATCGTTCGTCACCATCCTAAAGGGAGTTATTGAAGATGTTAAGAAAGGTGGATAAATTTATCTTCCTAAGAGATTTTATTATTTTAGATAATTTTGAGGAAGATAAAGAAATTCCTATCATTTTAGGAAGACCATTTTAGCTACTGGAAGAGCTATGATTGATGTTCAGAAAGGAGAATTAACTATGAGAGTAAATGACCAAAAAGTTACCTTAATATTGCAAAATCAATGAAATATCCTCATTTACATCTTTTCATTGAAATACTAACATTTATTAAACGCGAACATTTTAAGGAATATTATGAAGATAATTTAGAAAAGAAAACAATTGAATTCACTGAAGATAATAATGAAGAACTAGATTATATTTAGGAAAGATTTGAATTTTTGATAATACTAAAAACACTGACAAGAATATAGTTCCATGAATTATTAAAAACCTCCCCGAACTCAGCCAAAAAATATTACCCGATCATTTGAAATATGCTTATTTAGGTAATTCTTCAACTTTACCAGTTATTATTTCATCTGCATTTTCAAACGAATCTCAAGAACAAAAACTTTTAGAAACTTTAAAAATATAAGATAACTTTTGTTGACTTTAGCAAGCATAAAGGAATTAGTCCTTCAATCAGGACATAGAATTATTTTAGATAATGAACATAAACCTAAAGTGATCCCCAAAGGAGATTAAACCCAAAATGAAAGAAGTAGTTAAGAAAGAAATTTTAAAATGGTTAGATAATGATATTATATATCCTATTTCTAATGTAGCTAAGCCTGGTAAGCCCAATTCACTCGGTTCCTAAGAAGGGAGGAGTGACCGTCACCGTCAATGAAAATAACGATCTTATTCCTATAAGACAAGTTACTGGTTGGCGTATATGTATTGATTATAGGAAATTAAATACCGCCACCAGAAAGATCACTTCCTTACCATTTCTGCACTTCGCATGTTAGATGATTAATTTCGATACAAGTATTTTTGTTCTCTGGGGAGGATACACCGGTTATCATCAAATAAAAATTGCTCCTGAGGATCAAGAGAAAACTACATTTACTAGTCCTTATGGAACTTCGCTTTCGAAGAATGCCTTTCTGATTATGTAACGCACCAAAGAACATTCCGCAGATGTATGATGTCTATATTTAGTAAGTTAATCGACAATGGAATAGAAGTATTTATGGATGATTTCTCTGTATTTGGAACATCATTTGACACACGCTTAACTCATCTTGAAAAGTATTAGAAGTATGTGAGAAAACAAATTTAGTTCTAAATCGGGGAGAAATGTCAATTTATACATCGCGCATTGTAATAGCATAAAATTTCTCGTAAAAGGCATGGAAGTAGACCCTGCAAAAATTCAAGTTATAGCCAAATTACCACCTCCAACTACGGTAAAGGGGGTAAGAAGTTTTCTTTGGACATGCTGGATTCTACAGACGCTATATAAAACATTTTTCAAAAATTACTAAACCTCTATGCCAACTTTAAAAGAACAAGAAATTTGAATTTACAATCGAATGCCTGAATGCTTTTGAACTCTTAAAAGAAAAATTAATTGAGCAGCATGTTGACCTCATTTTGATGAGGTCTTCCTTCTTCTTTTAGTGCTTAGGATCTAGCCTTAGGCTTTTCCTTTCACTATCTTGCAGGACTAGAATCGGGACCACCTTTAGAAATTCAAACCAATTTCTAAACTTCCCTGTAAACTCCACAAATTTGACTATAGACCCCTAATCACCTAGAGGGTTGAAATCAAATGTGGAAGTTTAAAGGATGAGTTCCCATAGGACTTTTCGCCTTAGGACCGCCCGGGTGGCCTGTCCTGTGTGAGGGGGCCGACTTACATTACACTTACACACTACATTTCCACACACTTCCTAAACCACACCCATACCCAACTTAACCTCCTGGCTCATGTGGGTGATTCATGAGTGCATGGTCCTTAACCCTAAGTTTCACAAGAGGGCAGGGAACATGTTGAATGCCTGGAATGAGTCCCCTCCTTTCATGGCTCATATTGGCTTGGAAATGGCTTCATGGCTCAACCAAAATGATTTATTTCCACCTAGATTCACCCACCTTTAATTTCCCAAATTTTTCAGTTTTTGACCTCTGAGACCCTACACCTACTAAACCTACCCCAAACCCTCAAATTACCCAAATTTTCGCAAAATTTCCAAATTACCCAAAATTTTCCAAAATCAATCTCAAACATCTCCACATCACTCAAATTGATCATCCATACCCAAAAATACCAAAGATTCCAAAAAATACCCCCCAATACCCCCAATACCCTCCAAATACCCAAAATACCCTTCTTGGCCTAAAAATCCAAAATTCAGAAAATTCCCAGAAAATTCCAGAAAATCCCAAATATTCCCAATTTCATTTGTCCAACTACACCATGGGCCAATTTTGTCAATTTACTCCTACTTTTTGTCAAAACCCCCAAATCACCCATTTTAACCCTAAGTGAACCCAATGTCAAACCAACCTACCCAATCGACCCCAATTTTGGTCCAATTCAATTCTAAACTTCAATTCAACATTCCCACAAACAAAACCCAACATGATTTGCCCAAAATTTAATCAAACCCCACTCAAACTCGGAACTCAAGGTTAAAGGCCCATTACCTAGCCCAAACCTAACCCAAATTCAACCCAATTCAAATCCAAATCACCCCCAATTTGTTTCAAATCACTCAAGACACATCCATGAGCTAAACCTAACAATTATTTGGCCCAACCTCTTTACAAAATTCCCATCCATAAATTCATTTTTTTAAACTTAAGGGCCCATCTCTTAAGCCATTTTAAAAGCCCACTTCCACCAAATCCAAAACCTGTACCCTTCCTGAAGCCCATATGACATTTCCCCTCATCATATTTTCAATTAAAATCATCCCTAAGTCCTAAACCAATCATCAAATAATTCAAATGAAGCTTCATCCAAATTTTCACCAAATTATCCAAAATCCTAAAATCCTTTATGAAATCACCAAAACCTTTTCCCAAGCCAAATGGAGCCATGGAGCCATGCAATAAGCCATAGGGCAGCTCATGAGAGCCTCTTTACATGTCACCATGCCATTTTGGGCAAAAGGAGGAGGCTCTTCCTTAATTCCTAAAGGTGATTAACCACTTCCATGATTCCACTCAAACCATGCTTAAAGCCTACTGTGCTTGGATGGTGACTGACCACCGATTATGCCGAGCCAAATCACTCTTTCCCTCAGCCAAAACCAGGCCTGGGTGGTGCACCTAGCCCAAATGGGTGGGTTGACCCATTTAGGTCCAAATTTAGCCATGCCCCATCTCCACTTGGATCAAAGCCTTTACACATGGCAATTGCCAATTGACGCACAAACCTGCCCCCGACCCACCCGACCTCGAGGGTGACCCATGCCTCCGGCCGGCCGGCCACCAGGCCGCCGGAAAACACCATGGCCGAGAGCCACATGTGAGCCAACATTGAAATCTTCACTTGCTGAGCTGCCCCATCCCTAGTGGTCACCATGGCTGGATTCCTCTCTCACTGCAGCACTCGATCCCAAGCCCTAACTCCCCCCAGAGGCCTCCCAGCCTGGGCCTCTATTTAACCTGTCTCCTCTCGGCCATGAGAGGAGAGAAGCATAAACCTTGCCAAAACTCTGCCAAAATTGTTCCAGACCCTTCTCCACCTTTAGAGCACTTGATCCCCAGTGAAATCCCTGCCATTTCTCCTCCGTAAGCTCAATTTCGCAGTTGAAATTCCACCCAAAACCAGACACTTCTCCACAGTGAGCCAATTCTCAAATTGATTGGCTCTACACCTCTACTCGTACCAAGGAAGGTGTCCACCATCAAAAGCCCCATCTCCAGGCCACCCAGTTGCTCCAGCCCCTCCAAGCTTTGTGATCGGGTTTGGTCGAAATCATATCCAGACAATCGCTGTACCGAGGAGATCATCCGGAGCCGCGGACCCAATCGAAGGTGGCAACAATCCCCGCATTGAAGCCACACCTCTCCGAGCCAAGGTATGAGCTAACTCTTCATCCCGAGCTTCTGAAGATTCTCTACTTCAAATGCCTTAGTTTTAATGCATGTTAATCGTATGATGCATTCGTCTCTTCAAGACGAATCCATAGAGTATAAGAACTTAGTAACCATCAGAATCGAGTGAGATCTTGTGGATGTAGTGTGGACGGCTCGAAGAGAACACTGGGGACGATGAACGGATGCTGTCCATTCAATACACGCGCGGACGAACGGCTCGATGGCGTCGGACCAGGAAACGGTGCGAGAACCGCTGGGCCCGGCTGCCGCACCAGATGGCGGCGCCTAACACAAATAACACATCGCACCCCTTCGCAGCCGCCGATGTTTCAGCCGGGCGCCGCGTGGATAAGTAGATAAATAGGTATTTTCTGATTTATTTAATTCCCTAAACTTCAAAAATTCATATCTCTCGTGTAGGAAAATCATAAAAATAAAATAAAAATACCCTCTTGCTCAGTGAACAGAGGAGAATAATGTGGAAAAGAACTATTTAATTTCATCAAGTATTTTATTTTTATAATTTATTTACTTCTGCATACATTTAATTCTCCATGCATGTATACAATCTCATCATGGCATGAGACCATAGGGCTTTAGCCTCTGAACTTGGAACATTCCCTGAATTTTCCAAAGTCGAGGCCATCCCTATGAAGAGTTCTTGATTTTTCAAGTTCAAAGCCACTGCTTTGAATATTTTAATTCCAGTAAATAGCATGTTGTGAAATAAATTCTAGGAAAATTTGGTGATGTTCCTTATGACCAGAGAACCCTAGGAAAAATAGATTTTGGCTTAGTTCATTCAAAACAACTCTAATCGCTTTCTTAAACACCCAAAATAGGTATTTAATTAATTAGAGTTAACCAGGTATCAAATTGACTTGAAATCAATTTCTCCACTGACCCTTTGTGATCAGAGGAATCCACCATAAAAATTTGAGGTCAATTGGACTTGGTTAGCCCCACTAATTCGCTGATTAAGTCACTTAGCCATTTTAAACTTTAAAAATTCATAACTTTTAAAAATACTTTTTAAAATTCACCAAATTGGTTTTGGAGCCTCTGATATCAAATCCTAAGAAAATTAAAATTTCAATTTTCTAAAAAGTTGATTTTTAATAATATTTTAATATTTTTAATAATTAAAAAATAATAAAAATCACAAAAATAATAAAATTCACCAAAAATGTCACATTTTGAATTTTAATCACTTTAGAACAAATCCCACATTTTTCCTAGGTCTATTTAGTGAGATAATAAATTTAAAGCTTTAAGGTAATTTTAAAATTAAAAAATGTATTTTCTAGCATTTTCTTAAATAAAATAATTATAACAATCATAAAAATCAGAAAATTGCAAAATTTGTTTCTTACTTTGATTGCAGAGATTTTTGAAAAATATAAAATCCATTTTTCAACATTTATTTTATTTTTTAAATTAATTACCACCAAAACTCAAAATAATTATAATAAAAATAATATAATTCAAAAATCTACCAAAATTGGTCCAAGTGCTTCTCTGGTCATTAGGAATGTCCTCAATTTTCTTAAGGACAGAAACTTTCCTTTGGTCATGTTATCAAATTTTCCTTTGAAAATCTTGCTTTCCACCAAAAATAATTATAATATAAATAAATAAATGTTTAAAAATCACATTTTCCTCATGTCTTTATTGACATATGAGTGAAGTCACATAAAACTTCAAGTTCATTTAAGTTCAATTTAGTGAGTTATGAAATTAAGTTTAAGGGGTAAAATGGTAATTAAACTTTAACCCTTAATTAAAACTTTAGGTTTAATAAAATTAACAAGTAAAATATTTGATCTTAATCTGATTTGGATGATTGAAATTTAAATAATTAAAGGGTAGAAACTCATTAAACAATTTTTAAAATGATTAAACTTTAATTAAATAATAGATTAAATTCTCAAGAATAAAATTTAATTATTAAAATATGTGGATATTTTTAGAAGAGATTTATCTTTAATTTAAAATCCCTAAACTAATTATATCATTAATACCACTTTTAATTAAAATAATAAATTCCAAATTTGAAATATTAAAAGACTTAATTAAATTATTAAACTTTTCAAATTTCAATTAAAATTAAAAATAAAGTAAATTAAAGATAAATTAAATTAAAATTAAATTAAATTTAATAATTAAATTAAATTAAGACAAATTAAATTAAATTAAATTAAATAAAATTAAATTAAATTAAATTAAATAATTAAATTAAATTAAATTAAATAATTAAATTAAATTAAGCAATTAAATTAAATTAAATTAAATTAAATAATTAAATTAAATTAAATCAAATCAAATTAATTAAACACCAAATCAAATTAAATTGAACTATGTTAAACTAAATTAAAACTCAATTAAATTAAATTAAATTAAATATAACATCACCACATTATAAAGGAAATAAATGTAAAGCAACTCGAACACTATTCCAAATTTAAACTCCTTTTAACTTAAATCCTCAAATCATTTGAATACTAATTTACCCTTGAAAGCTTTGATTATTATAACTCCTAAATGGAACATCAAATGAAGTGTTACCTCACTCATAGGATATTCAAATGTCCTAGCTCACCGAGTAAGTTAACAAGACTTGAAAACCTCTGACGATTGATTCATTTATATAATTAAATTCATTTGTATCATAAACAATCCTAGAAATATTGAAAAGATGTTTAAGATTCTTCTTAAGCACTTCCTCAATATGATAGGATATTTATAAGAACAATTGGATTTAATTGCTTCACGAAGAAAATCGTCCTCAACAAAAACACAAAGAACCTGTATGCCATAGGAGATGACTATTAGCCATAGATTAGAATTTGCGTAAAACCATAACCTTCCCCTAGCTTTACCTAGAACTTGCTTAAATATTCTAATTGTGTTTTAAGTGCAGCTTGGGATGACGGGAAGACCCTCCGTGTACGTTTTATTTTATTGCAATTTACTTTCTTA
The DNA here is from genome assembly GCA_022702705.1 of Papilionanthe hookeriana x Papilionanthe teres. NCBI lineage: Eukaryota > Viridiplantae > Streptophyta > Magnoliopsida > Asparagales > Orchidaceae > Papilionanthe > Papilionanthe hookeriana x Papilionanthe teres. The sequence goes on along the minus strand of CM040425.1, from coordinate 131,314,351 downwards.
AAATTTACTCTCGGTAATCTACTTTATTGCAATGCACTTTACCGTTCTTTTGCATGATAAAACAACTCGTTGCATGAAACCCACACCTTTAGGATAGTCCCTAAACCTAAAACCAAAACTAAGTTAAAAGTCACTGCAAGATAAAATTCACCGCCACAACATTTCAAAATATAAAACAACTCAAAATTTAATCACAAACGTAACACAAAACTACAATTGCAACTAAAATTAAAACGTCCCGTTGATGATCGGAATAATTCGGATGATGTAACCTACGCAGTTGCTAACGGGATTTCCCACGGTCTAATGAAAAGGAACTCATTCCGCTCGAGTTTAGCACCATCCGGACTAAGTGAATCCGATAAAAAATAAAGATGCCTAAGGATGGAACCGTGGGATCTTAACCGGTGGCCGTTATAATCAACTTTTTAAGATTTGTTTTAATTAAAACGTAAAAACACTTGGAAAATTAAGACTTCCCTAAACCAAAACACTTTTCTCATCCCCCGATTTATGCATTTCTAAAACTAAACCTCTCGCAACAACAAGGAGCTTGGAGCATGGGCAAAGACGGCCATCGTCGTCAAGAAAACGGAACCTATTTCAAGAAACTTTCTTAGAATTAAACAACAGTTATAGGATTTCGAGGTAGCTTCGTCTAGTGCAACGTAAAACTCAACTCTCTTCGTTAAAAGGGCTTGCATTGCAAATTAAGCTCCTAACCTGTCTTGTGATTTCGAGGTAGTCGTCCGATACTACATAAACCCTCACATTTTCTAGGCTATTTGTTTGATTTTATCATACAAATATAAGCCTTAAATTAATTAAAATTGGCAAGATCAAAACATTTAAATAAGTATTAGTACTTTCCTAACCTAAGCCAAACGTAGATAGATAGTCGGGAATTACTGAAGTTCACTTTGGAATCAGTGATTTCTCCTACCTTTCTTCCTTTGGATTCACAAAACAAAATGTTCCAAAATTTGATCCATTCCCACTGAAATTCCAAAATTCAATCTTTGAAAACCTTAAACTTTCAAATTCTTGAAAGCAGAGTTATTGGATTATCTAGAGTTCTTTCTAGGTGATTCCCGTCATCAATATACCAACTGGGGCTTGGGTTCTTTACAGGAATTTTAAAGAACCCAGTAATATAAACCCCGGTTGATACTTTCATATTAAGGTGGAATTTGTCGGCTTATAAAATTGGTTCGCACCAAACGGATGTCACAAAACTTCCAAGCGCATTTGATCGAGCCCCACCACGTGCCTTATCCTAGGGATAGATACACGGTTTGTGATGCGTTCGTTTATATAAACTATTTGGGATGTGAGATCTGCTTAATCTCATATTCAAAACTTTCAAATTTAAAAATTATTTTCAAAGCCAAATACTACTTTCTAAATTATATATATATTTAAATCAAATTTAAAATTAAATTCGCCGACAACTTCGTTAGCGACTCCCTTTTAAAATACAACACAACCTAAAAATAGTGCCGACAAAATTCTCACACTACCAGACGATTCCTCTCTCCATTATAATCAAATAATTCCTGCTGCACCGGTAGTGTATCCATGTCCCTAATGGATCAAACTACCCTTCTTTCCGTTGGAATACTATGTTCATTTCATCTTGAACAAGTATAGCCAACATTCTCTCTGGATGAGAGCCACCGTTTAGACACCCCTAAACAGAGGTTCCGAGATCCTTTTAATTACTTCGAGGTGGGGTGGACCCCCTCAATAGGTGTTAGCTGAGAATGATCCTTCGAGTCGAGAAGTCTTGCTTAAGACTTTCTTTCCCTTTCCAACTTCCGACCGATTCTTTACCTTTCTCTACACCTTTGAACATTCCGTCCTAAATAAACAAACCTCTAATAAGGATTTTTAACAAATGATTCTTTTTATAAATACATGAACAAAGAATGAGTTCGGACTCTTTTTCAATTCCTTTCTTTCGTCCTAAAGAAAAGGGAGAGCAACTTGGGACTGACAACCAGAGTCTACCTTGCAGAAATGGAAGCCCCAAAACTGATTTTCTCCTTCACCAACGGATTGGACTTCGCTGTCTATAAGGATGAGCTGCCCGACAATGGGGTCATCCGATTTGGACGTGGATTTGAAAACACGAACGTCAAAGTCACCGACGTCTCCCTCTTCGCACCGACAAATAAGGTATCCGAAGCCGAGGAACCACCGCTCGAGTTCAACCTTAGGTCGACCCAAGAGTTTCCTCCCCGCAAAGGGTCCCGACTAGGAGGAGTACCGCCGTCCGCAGAGGACCGTTCTCACTACCCCCACCGGTCTAGTTGTTTCTGCACCTACCCCGACTTCGCCAAATCAAAGGGGAAAGGAATCCGGAACTATGATAAACCCGTTACCGCGGAGGGTACGGATCTTCCCGTAAGACCTTCGTCTTCGAAATCGGGTCCAGTTCGAAGATTCCTTCGCCGACAAAGACCCAAAGAAGAAATAGAAATGAAGGATCGCCGGGAAGCCGTAGCCGCCGAGATTGCCTTCCTGGAGGAAATTCCGGAGTTGCCGTAATATACACCGCTACCGGAATATACACCACCGCCCGACTACATACCACTTTTGGGAGGAAGCAGGTTCCATCCCTCTCCGCCGCAGAGGATGAGGAGAATGTTCGCAAGATTGCCGCCACATTACCACGAGCCCGCATACTACAACGATAGCCGCAAGAAAAGAACTAGAACTACGCCGTTTGCTCGACCGCAAACTTTGGTAGAAAAGTTAGCAAGGAAGGAAAACCGCCCCGTGTCGGAAATTCTACGAAGGATAGGGCGGGTGCCTGGTCAAATCCCGTCTCGGGCCTCGAGTAGAACCCGCCGTCATGATAGAGAAGCCAAGCAAGAGAATGAAGGCTAGCCCGCCCGTCGTAGTATCGTGGTTGCGGATTAGGGAGGATACCACCTTCCAAAGATTTGGCCGATGCACCATCCGGTCACTAGACCTTCGCCGCTAGAAGGATGGTGCGGCGTCCCACTACGGGGCGATTGAGACCGAAACGAGCAGCCCAAGAAAGAAAGTCTCGCCAGAGGCCGGAATCGAAGAAAGTGCTACTCGCGATGAAGGGGACTCATGAGAAAGGACCCGGCAACCATCGCATGACAACCACAAAGATACACGAAAGCTCCGCTAGAAGATGCCATGGAAAAGCCGAGAACCGACATCCGACGGTTGGCAAAAGAAAGAGAAGAAAAGTTCGGAGATGAGATCGACTCATCGGAATTCATGGACAACGAATATGCGTAAATCAACATGGTTGAGACACGAGCTTCATCATCTTCTCAAGGTGCTCCTCGCAACCAGCAGAAGAGAGGAGCCAGAACTGATGAAGAGACAAGCTTCAGGAAAAGGACGACACGATCGCTCAAATGACGAAGAGGATGGAAGAGATGGCCATAGCTCCGGCCACTCTCCAAAGTCAAGTACAACCACATAGAGAGACACCCCTGTAAGTCATTCACATCGTAGACGGAGGAAAGGAGATTACATCCGTCAATGGGGATGACCAACTCGAAAAGGATACAAAGCACGAAGCATGATCCCCGAAAAGGATATCAAGAACTTGGCAGAGCAGCAGAAGCGAGAAGCCCTAGCACAATCAAAGAACGGGACATCCATTCGGACGGGTAGACCTTACCTGCAAGAATTCGACGCCGTCCAAGCATCCGAAAGGCTTCGTACCACCTCTCGTTTAAGACCTTCGACGGAACCGGAACCCCCGACGAGCATGTTGCACACTTTCGTGCCGCTTGTTGCAATGCCGGCGGGAGCGATGCGTTACTCTTCCGACAGTTCGTCAGCAGTCTGTCAGGAATCGCCTTCGACTGGTATGCGGAACTACCCAACGGTTCAGTGAAGACATTCTCAGAGTTAGAGAGCCTCTTCATCAAGCGATTCGCCGGAGCTCAGCACCACATCACTATAGGTGATTTAGTGGTAGAGAAACAAAGGCCGAATGAAACTCTAGTGGATTACATACTTCGATGGAGAAATTTAAGCATGAAGTGTGAACCACAACTGCAAGAACAACATGCGATCAGCATCTTGCTTAAAAGCATTCACGGCCCGATAGCACTTCTCCTCAAGGGATTCACTATTAAGACTTTTGAGAAGTTGTTAAGCAAGGCCGGAAGCTTGCAAGAAGAGGCGAAGCAATTAAGTTTGCCGACAAGACGGACAAGCGAAGCCGGTGAAGACCTTCGAGAAGAAATCCGGGATCGCTGCAACAGTTGACAAGGGCAAACAACCGATGCAAATACCACCGTAACGGCCGCAAGCAACCACAACAAAATTACCAACAACCCCGGTCCAACTATCGATCGTCCCCGCAAGATGAACAACCACCTCGTCCGCAACGTACATCGAGGGAGCTTCCGAGCAGAGAATATCCGTTCAAAAATGAAGCAAGTACCAAAGATGTTCCGTAGCCTAATGAAAACTCCAGATTTCTAGCTCGCGAGCCCAAAAGACCGTGAGGAAGTCAACAAGAAAGGTGATCCCAACTTTCGCCCCTACCATCGGATGCTTGGGCACAAGATGTAAGACCGCATTACCTTCAAAAGTTGGCTCAACGACAACCTTCGGAAAGGAAATATAACAATCCCGAAGGAGTACATGAAGGAACCCCGTAAAGGAGGTTCCGTCAATGTTATCTCAACCGATCCCGTCATTCCGATAGATCCCTATGCAACCGACGATGGATGGACTACCGCCTCGGACGAGATCTTCGAAGAAGATTTTAGACAACATCCGAACCGCTTCGTGCGAGCTTCAATTCGTAGTTCGAGACCCGTTAAGCCGGTACTATCACTTGCGATAGAAGAACCACCTCGACAGGAGAAAATCGAAGAGAAGAAGAAAATCGACGAAGAAGAGGGACCGAGATTCCTAAGGCTGGACTAGGGGTCGCTTATCCTAGTGATAGTTGTTTCGATTCGGGGAGAAATCCCTCGAACCTCTCGATTTTGTATGATTATCTCGCTCACTTCGGTGGGATCATATAATGATAAGGGTGATGGCGTTGGCTACGTTTTGATTGTTTCTAACGATTACGTAACTAGCGACAATCCGGCGTCGATTTCAATCCCAACAACAATTCTCAAATCATACAAGATCTCGACGATCAAAATGACGAAGAAGACATCCATCAAGGAGGCTACGAGAGCTCAACAAGCAACGGCTCTATCTGTGAGTTTCGAGGAGCTCCAGTTACGATAGAGTTAGAGCCTTCAGATTTTGAAGATAATCCAGAAGAGCCTCGTCATTCCGATTCGAGAGGAGACACCGACAAACTCAACACTAGATTCGAAGAAATTACGTAAGTCAACCTAAGAAATGGAAAAGTTCTACCTCCAAGAATGGGTCCAAAAGACAAAGGAAAACAGGTGGTTGTTCAAGAAGAACCAACCCCAGCGGAAGAAATACCCATTCGAGAAGAAGCCGAGACGCAGGAGAACAAAGTGGACTACAACATGCTAGCCCATCTTAGGAAACTACCGGCCAAACTGAGCATTTACGACGCTCTCATCTTATCAAAGGAGATGAGAGAAGCTCTGATCAAGGCCTTACTTGATCCAGAAATTTGCTTAGCTCAAATGGCCGGAGATTCCTTAGATGAGGTTTGCTCGTTAAAGGAACAGCGAGGTGTTACCTTCACGTGACAATGACCTACTACTCGGGACAGCAGATCACAACCGACCATTGTACATTTCGAGCTTACGATTGGGAAGTTTACGCTCTCCGCAGTTTTGGTGGATCCAGGAGCATCAATCAATATAATGAGTCTTCGAACACTAGCATACTTGGAAATTGATGCTCGTGAGCTCGAGGCCGACAAAATGTTATTAAGAGGATTCAACCGTAAAGGAGAAAGAGCCCTCGGGTCAATAACGCTACCGATGAAGACCGGTGATTTAGCAAAGACAACCGCAAAATTTCATATAATCGATTCGAAACGTCGTTCAACGCTCTACCTGGGCCGACCATGGATACATGAAAACAGGATGGTACCATCATCTCTACACCAGGTGCATCAAGTACTACGATGGAGGGGAACAGCTGCATCAAAGGTGACTTACAACCATTCTCCGTACATGAGATCGGAGTCCATGAAGATGCAGCCTTATTATGCACCGCCGAAGAAAACAATCTTCTCCAGAGATACCATAACAAATGAAGCAAAGAAAGTTCGAGACAACGAAGAACCTGAAGTTCTAGTCCAACAGTCACTCACCACTCCCTTCCGGAGAGATGGTGAAGGTTTCTCCACGACTCGCATCCGAGGTCGAGGCCGGGGCGAGGCCGTGGTAGAGACACTAGGACAATCGGACAGAAGAAACCAGCCATCAATGTTGATTGGGAAGATAGTTCGAAGAGGAAAAGAAATCAAGCAAGAAGCAGCAACAATAAGTCGAAAGAAGCCGCAATACAAGATCTCCCTCGAAGATGAAAAGAACGAAGAATACAAATCAATGTACGAGAAGATTAACCACTATGTACATACTATGACCCTAACTCCGATCCATTCTAATAAGATCGAGGGTATGGAGGTCAAAGAGGTACGTAGTGACGGTGCAAAGCCGATCAAATTCTACCGTGGTGCTTCTTCCTCCAAAACTGAAAATAATGTACAATTCGAAGATGTCACTTCATCGAATTAATGGAATTACCTTTTGAGTGGTACTCTCCCTGTGTTCAAAATTTAATTCAACGTGGTTTCTTACCTCGACAATGGACAAAAGGCCAATCACAACATTTTGAAAAGTTATGGAATAACTCCGGCCGTCCTCCCAATTCAAAGTATGGACTCGGATTCGGCACGATAGGGTCGGTCTGACGATACCGAATTTTGTTTGGTTGTCACTTGCAAGTCCAATGAAAACCGCATGGAAACTACGTACGAACTCGAAGATTTACAAATTGGAGACGCTCCACCGGAATTCGAAGAAGAAATTAAATCCACAATAGATGAGTTAACGGAAGTTAACTTAGGTACTAGCGAAGAGCCTAGACCTACCTTTGTTAGCTCCTTACTCAATAAAGAAGACTCCGAAGAAATAATCAAGCTATTAATGGAATTTAAAGATCTGTTTTGCTTGGAGCTACGATGAAATGCCGAGATTAGCCCCGCAGGTTGCAGTCCATAAGCTAGGAGTGGATCCTACTTCGTTCCGATCGTACAAGGTCCCGGAAGAATGCGTCTAGAAATCGAACAACAAGTCATAGCCGAAGTTAAAAAGCTAATAGACGCTAAATTTGTCCGTGAAGAACAATACCCGACCTGGTTAGCCAATGTGGTGCCGATCGAAAGAAGAATGGTCGATCGGAATTTGTGTAGACTTCAGAGATTTAAACAAGGCATGTCCAAAAGATGAATTCCCTCTACCGATCCTGCAATTAATGATCGACATTGCTTCGACACATGAAATATTCTCGTTCATGGATGGATCTTCAGTGATACAACCGGATAAAAATGGCTCCGAAGATGAAAAGCTTACAAGCATTCGAACGCCGATCGGAGTATTTTGCTACACAAGGATGCCATTCGGATCGAAGAACGCAGGAGCAACCTACCAAAGAGCAATGACAAGAATTTTTGATGATCTCATCCACAATCAAGTCGAATGCTACGTGGACGATGTCGTCATCAAAAGCAAAGTAAAGGAAAACCACCGTATGATTCGAGAATTGTTTTCGAACGATTAAGACAATTTAACCTTAAGATGAATCCCTTAAAATGCGCCTTCGGCGTCACCTCCGGGAAATTCTTAGGATTCGTTGTCCGACATCGTGGAATTGAAATCGATCCGGAGAAGATTAAAGCTATCTTAGAAATGCCGCCTCCCAAAACCTTAAAACAATTACGATCTTTTCAAGGGAAGCCGGCATATCTTCGACGCTTTATCTCAAACTCGTCGAGTAGGTGTCAGCCTTTCTCGGCACTAGTTAAAAAGGACGCCAAATTTATTTGGAAAGAGAAATGCCGTAAGGCCTTCGAAGACATTAAACGATATTTAATGACACCTCCTCGTCTTAGCAGCCCCGGCCTCGTGTAGACCGTCGATACTTTACACCGCGGCTTTAGACGACTCTCTCGGAGCCCCGTTAGCCTGTGTCAATGATGAGGGTAAAGAAAATGCTCTTTACTACTTAAGCCGTCGTTTACTTCCGACGGAAGTAAGGTATCCCGCAATTGAAAAGCATTGTTTGGCCCCGATCTTCGCCGCTCAAAAGCTCGTGCACTACATGCTTTCTCATAAGGTCAACTTGATTTCGAAGTTTAATCCATTGCAATACTTGATGACTCGTCCAACACTTTCCTGCAGACTTGCCGGATGGTCAATGATATTATCGCAATTCGATATAACTTTCGTGCCTCTCGCGTGCCGTAAAGGGACAAGTCTTAGCAGACTTCCGCAAAGACATCCTTTGCCGGCCGAATCTCCTCTCAATGACGATCCGCGTACGAACAAATAATGAACTTAGAAGACCTCGACGATCGACGTTGGGAATTATATTTCGACGGAGCATCTTCAAGCACACAAAGACGAAGAATCACAAGTGATAGTGCCCGTGAAGGCGGAATCGGGCTAATCTTTATAACACCGGAGCGGGGGATGTTAAGATACTCCTACCACTTGACGAACCGTGTACAAACAACGAGCGAATACGAAGCCCTCATAACGGGATTGGAATTAACCATTCAAATGGGAATAACGGACATCAACATCTACGGGGATTCGCAGTTAATCATTCAACGGATCGCCGGACAATACAGAATTCTAAAGCCAAGACTCGAACAATACTTCCAAGTATGCCATACAATTATTGGAACGATTCCAAATGTGACGATCTACAAAATTCCTAGAAAAGAGAATGCTTTAAGCAGATGCTTTAGCCCGTCTCGCAAAAGAATTTGCCCGTTTGCAAGATGAATCGATGGAAGTGTCGGCTCACGGACGTCGGGTCCTATCACAGCTGACATAGACATGATACACAAATCGACAAAAGAAAAAGAATCAACTAGCAGCAGTGACGTAAAAACACGAAGATCGGCGACAACCATTGATGACTACCCGCAAACAGAAAGCTACCGGATGATAGTCGCGTGCCCATCGATCAAGAAAAGAACTCGTCTTACGCATTAATAAACAACACATTGTACGGAAGGTCTTTTGATCAAATGTGGCTAAGGTGCCTAAGCGGGTCCGAGGCCCGTGAAATTGTTAAAGAGGTGCATTCAAGACTCGTGGCGCTCACCAGCCGGGTCCAAAGATGAAAATGAAAATTAAAAGACTAGGGTACTACCGGCCCTCGATGATGACCGACCGCATGAAAATCGCCAAGAGCCGTCACCAATGCCAAGTGCACGGAGTGGTTCTACACCAACCTCCAAATGTGCTACATCCGACAATTGCGTCGCGGCCATTCGAATGTTGGGGCATAGATATAGTGAGTCCGATAGAACCACCATCTTCAAAAGGACATCGCTTCATTCTTGCAGCTACGGATTACTTTTCCAAGTGGGCGTGCAGGCCCACTTAGAGAAGTGAAAGCACACCACGTGCCGCAGCTTTTCAAGAACCAAGTTGTCTACCGTTTCGGAGTGCCGCGCAGATCATCTCGTATAATGGGTCGACATTCAGAAGCACACAAATCAACAATTTTGTCAGGAGGCACGGAATCGATTGGCGATACTCGACAATTTACTACCCAAGAGCAAACGGTCTCGCTGAGGCTTTTAATAAAACTCTCGTTCAAATCTTAAAGAAAACCCTGGACGATAATAAGAGAAATTGGCACGAGAAATTGTTAGAAGCCCTATGGGCCTACCGGACAACCTTCAGAACTCCTACTCAAGCTACACCTTACGCTCTGGTGTATGGGTCCGAGGCAGATGTTACCTTTAGAGGTTCAGCTTCCTTCACTCGAATTGCAGCTTGCAAACAAGATCACGACGAAGAAAACGCCGTACTACGACTCGAAGAATTAGAAAGCTCGGAAGGGAAAAGACTTACAAGTCGCAGCAGAATTTAGAACTATACCAAGCTAAAATGGTTCAAGCCCATGACAAACCGGTCCGCCCAAGAACCTTCAAAGTTGGTGACTTAGTTCTCGTTCTCAAGAGACCTATTCTCGCACACCGCAAGATAGGAGGAAAATTTGAACCCACTCGGGAAGGACCGTTTGTGGTCGAAGCAAGATACTCGTGAGGTTCCTACCAGCCTAGTGAATTGCCAGGGAGAACGACATATGCTTCCGATCAACTGACGATACTTGAAAAAGTATTACGCTACCTGATGTTTTGAAGGAATGAATTCTTCATCCCTAAGAAACACGGGTGAAGTAATTACTTATGATCGGGTCCGAACCCAAAAATAATAAAATGTGCTAAAATAAATAAATGATAATAAAGTTTTCCTCGTTTTCTTCTCCAAATCAAAGTCCCTTTTCTGATCTTATCCTACTTTATTCCTGATAAAATATAAGAATAATAAAAAATGTATCTTTAATAAACATTTTCTTAATGTTCTTGTTCTTAGTACAACCCCTGATCCTTTTCCTTGTCTTTTCGCAGGAAATGTCGAACGGGCGGTTGGTCTTGAACTTTAAGAATGGCGTAAGCCTTGCACTCAATGAAAAGAGGGTGAAAGATGGAGCGATAATCGAGATTGACTCGCATTTCGCACCGGCGAGCCTACGAGACGAGGAAAGTGACCGGGTCCCGAGCTAACCGAGAAGAACTGCCCGGACAGACAAGTGATGAAAGTGGGTGGCCCAAGCCACCAATCCAACAACAAGAAAAGAAAAGCAAACACCGAAGAAGACAAGAAAATGAAGTCCGTAGTCGCTACAGCGGAGGGCGAGCTTGTCGGCGCCGCGCCCACGAGATTCAAGAAGTTCGGAGAGCTACTCTCACGACCATGCAACAAAGAAATAAGAATCGCCGTATCCGTAAAATGTTAACAAAACTAGTCCGCGGACCAGCGACGAGACAGCTTACTACTGCCGCACGTACACTTCAAGGACACCGGCTCACCGGAACTCGAAGAAAGGAGGCCGCCTCCTAGAATACCGAAAAGAACTGTGGAAATCTCCGTAAGATCGAAGGAAGAAGGCTACCACGCCACCGGATAGAACCACCAGCAAGCTGCATGACCTTGTTGCGAAGCAACCCCGGGGATGTCCCGACGTGCATCATCCCCGAGGAGCCGAGGTATGCAGGGGAACGTGAAGGGATTGAACCATATATCCCACAATATGTCACAAGGCCTCGCCATCCTGCATCATTCCGAATACGAGCCGGAGAGGATGCGGAATGTTGAAAAGAAAACTTTCGAATACTTCGAGAGAATTAAAGGAAGAAGAATCAACATACTAGAAGGCCTCGAGCTACACACCGACGTATTCTCGCAGTATGAACAACAAGAAATCGTGGATTGTATCCGGGATTTGAAGAGAATGGGCCGAGCAGGCCGCTTAAGGGAAAACACATACTCGGAACCCCGGAGATGGATGCCGTGGAAAGGAAGAATCACAATACAATGCGGATGTCTGCTACAACTTTGTCGAAGACGTAAAAGGAAACCCACCGTGGATACTCCGTCATGGCCAAGTGGATCCGATGCCACTAGTCATCAAGAGAATGGTAAAAAGATTGATAACATGGAGGGTACCGCCAGCGCATTGCATACCCAATAGCCGCATTATCAACATCTACAAACGGGGTGACCGCATACCCCCACATATTGATCACCACGACTTCGTCGGACCTTTCGCACGGTCTCTTTCTTGAATGAGTGCAACATCATGTTCGGATCCGACCTCCGGATAGCGAGCCCGGGTGAGTTCCGAGGGCCAAGTAAAGATACCTTTACCGGTGGGTTCCGTCATGATATTGCAAGGTAACGGAGCGGATATCGCAAAGCATTGCATACCAGGAGTGCCAGTGGAGCGAATCTCGGCTACTTTCGTGAGGATGGACGACAAGCAAAATACCTTACCATTTCCAACCGCATCCGTAGCTAGAGAACCTCCGGCCTTACGAGCCGTGAGTTACATGGGAAATATCACACCTCCAATGTACATCCAACCGGCATCCTTGCCAAGGATGGCTTGGAAGGTGATGTTATCGACCATGTACCTCACTATTCGTACATGGATTTTTGACGGATGATTCTTTTGATGGATCAACAAAGATCATACACAGATCCGTTTTGAGTCTACATGGATTGTATGAAATATATTCCGGATCGAGTTGTATGATATATTTTCAACATGATTGGAATGAAAGTGACCATGTCACGTTTTTGGCCTTCACCTCTTTTGTGCAAATTGATTGGGAAACGCCATTAAAGTTAAATGAACTTCGAACAAAGAACAGAAAAGAAATAAAAAAAGAGAATAAAAGAAAACTTTCTAAAAAAAAAAATCTAAAAATGACAAACACTAAGTTCACATGAACATTAAATAAACAATAAAATAAAATTTGAACCATTAAAAGATAAACGAAATCAACACAAAAATCAAATTCCATCTTTCCAAACTTCAAAATCAAATTTCATTTTCACAAATCTCAAATCAAGTCTCAATCAAAATCCAAATCCAATCTCGATCAAGTTTCAAACTTGATCTTCCAAATTTCAAATCAAATCTTAAATCAAGTTTCAATCGAGTTCAAACTCATCCTTCCAAATTTCCAAATTTCCAAATTCAATCTTTCCAGTGCTTCAAGTCTCAATCAAATTCAAATTCAATCTCTATCAAATCTCAAATCCGATCTTCTAGATCTCAAATCAAATTCAAATTTTTGGGTCGAGGATTTCACATCCAAGATCGCACTCGCTTTAGGATTCTTTTCCTATCGCACCGAAATACATCAAAATCAAACTCTTTTGGGTCGAGGATTTCACATCCAAGACCGCATCGCTTTAGGATTCTCTTCCTATCGCACCGAAATACATCAAAATTCAAACTTTTGGGTCGAGGATTTCACATCCAAGACTCGCATCGCTTTAGGATTCTTTTCCTATCGCACCGAAATACATCAAAATCAAACTCTTTTGGGTCGAGGATTTCACATCCAAGACTGCACTGCTTTAGGATTCTTTTCCTATTGCACTGAAATACATCAAAATTCAAAACTTTTGGGTCGAGGATTTTACATCCAAGACTGCACTGCTTTAGGATTCTCTTCCTATTGCACTGAAATACATCAAAAATCAAACTCCTTTTGGGTCGAGGATTTTACATCCAAGACTGCACTGCTTTAGGATTCTCTTCCTATTGCACTGAAATACATCAAAATTCAAAACTTTTGGGTCGAGGATTTTACATCCAAGACCGCACCGCTTTAGGATTCTTTCCTATTGCACCGAAATACATCAAAATCAAACTCTTTTGGGTCGAGGATTTCACATCCAAGACCGCATCGCTTTAGGATTCTTTTCCTATCGCACTCGAAATACATCAAAATTCAAAACTTTTGGGTCGAGGATTTTACATCCAAGACCGCATCGCTTTAGGATTCTCTTCCTATCGCACCGAAATACATCAAAATTCAAAACTTTTGGATCGAGGATTTTACATCCAAGACCGCACTCGCTTTAGGATTCTCTTCCTATCGCACTAAAATACATCAAAATTCAAACTTTTGGGTCGAGGATTTTACATCCAAGACTCGCACTCGCTTTAGGATTCTCTTCCTATCGCACCGAAATACATCAAAATTCAAAACTTTTGGGTCGAGGATTTTACATCCAAGACTGCACTCGCTTTAGGATTCTCTTCCTATCGCACCGAAATACATCAAAATTCAACCTTTGGGTCGAGGATTTTACATCCGAGATCGCATCGCTTTGGGATCTTTTCCCTATCGCAATGAAATACATCAAATCGAATTCAAATTCTCGAGGTTAAGGATTTTACATCCAACACCACTTTGCTCTCGAGATATCTTCTCATTGCAACGATTCAATCTAATCAATTCAATCTTCTTTCGAGGTTGGAGATGTTACATCTAAAACCTCAAAATCCTAATTTTCATTTCAAATCAAATCCCTCAAATTAATTTCGACAAAACTCCAATCTAAATTGAAACTCCAAACTAAAATTTAAACTCACACATCAAAACATAAATTGAAACAAAATAAAATCTAAATCGAAATTCCCCGCATCATGTGATTTGGGATTTACCTCCTCTTCCTTTCCCCGCCGAGAGTTCAAGAATCTCCGGTTCCGTAGATATACTCGACACTCCCCAGCGGAAACTCTTCTACTTCATCCTAAGTTCGTCATTCGGACATCCGTGTTGGTTTTGTTGATCGCTTCGGTCAACACCAATACGCGCGGTGTGCTCCGTCGGCTCACCACACCTATCGGGGGTCCATTTGTTGACCTCATTTTTGATGAGGCCTTCCCTTCTTCTTTTAGTGCTTAGGATCTAGCCTTAGGCTTTTCCTTCGACTCATCATGTAGGAGTAGAATTGGGACCCACCTTTTAGAAATTCCAAACATTTCTAAACTCCCCGCAAACTCCACAAATTTGACCATAGACCCCTAATCACCTGGAGGGTCGAAATCAAATGTGGAAGTTTAAAGGATGAGTTCCTATGTGGCTCTTTGGCCTTAGGACTACCCCGGTGGCCCTGGTCCGATGAGGGGCCGACTTACACACACTACACTTATACACTACACTTACACACTACATTTCCACACACTTCCTAAAACCACACCCATACCCAACTTGACCTCCCGACTCATGTAGGTGATTCACATGGATGGTCCTTAACCCCTAAGCCCTCGCGCGAGGGTTAGGAACAACATAAATGAATGCCTCAAATGAGTCCTCTCATGGCTCATATGGGCTTGAAATGACTTCATGGCTCAACCAAAATGACTTATTTCCACTTACATCCACCCAATCTTCAATTTCCCAAATTTTCAATTTTTGACCCCCGGACCCTACACCTACTAAACCTACCCAAAACACTTCGAAATTACCCAAATTTTTGCAAAATTTCCAAATTACCTAAAATTCTTCAAAATTATTCCCAAACATTTCTACACCACTCAAATTGACCATCTATATCCAAAAATACCAAAAATTCCAAGAAAACCTCCCAATACCCTCCAAATACCCAAAATACCCTTCTTGACCCAAAAATCCAAAAATTCAGAAAATTCCCAGAAAATTCCAGAAAATCCAAAATATTCCCAATTTCATTTTGTCCAACTACACCATGGGCCAATTTTGTCAATTTACCCTACTTTTGTCAAAACCCCCAAATCGACCCATTTTAACCCAAAGTGAACCCAATGTTAAACCAAACCTATCCAATTGACCCCAATTTTGGTCCAATTCAAATTCTAAACTTCAATTCAACATTCCCAATACCAATTTAGACCAAATCCAAGTCCAATTTGATTGACATTTGGATCCAATCTCACTTTTGGCCTTAAAGCCCAAATTTGGACCCATGACCCAAACTTAACCCAAACTCACCCAATTCAACTCCAATTAACCTCAAATCTTTTCTAAATCTTCCTTAACATTCCCACAAACAAAACCCTAACATGATTTGCCCAAAATTTAGACCCAAACCCTACTCAAACTCAACCCAAGGTTAAAAGGCCCATTTTTGACCTAAGCCCAAACCTAACCCAAATTCAACCCAATTCAAATCCAAATCACCCCCAATTTTTTTCAAATCACTCATGACACATCTATGAGCTAAACCCAACAATTATTTGGCCCAACCTCTTTACAAAATTCCCATCCATAAATTCATTTTTAAACTTAAGGGCCCATTCCTTAAACCACTTTAAAAGCCCATTTCCTTCAAAATTCAAAAGCCCAAATCTACCCTAAAGCCCACATGACATCTCCATTTGTCATCCATTTAATTAAATCCATTACCTAAGTCCTAAAATCATCATTGAATTATTCCAAATGAAGCTTCATCCAAACTCCCATTAAATTACCAAAAATTTCTTAAAACCCATTTTTATGAAATTGACTCAACTTTCCCCAAGCCAAAGACAAGCCATGCAAGCCATTGACAAGCCACATGAAGCCATGGGAGGCTTGACATGTGACCATGCCATTAATGGTAAAAGGAGGGGCTCCTTTCCTAATCTTTCATTAAGCCTTTTTTACCTTAAGCATGTCACACACTAAACCATGTTTAGCCACCTCATCATGGATAGAGACCACACCACTCTCTCTGGCTGACCCAACCGATCCTCTCAGCCCAAAATCGTGCCATGGGGAGGTGAACCAAGCCCAAAAGGTGGGTTGACCCATTTGGACCCAAAATAGGCTCATCCCCCATTCCATTTCAATCCAACTCCTTTACACATGGCATTTGCCAATCGCCTACACTAAACCCCAGACTCCGACCCACCCG
The DNA here is from genome assembly GCA_022702705.1 of Papilionanthe hookeriana x Papilionanthe teres. Classification (NCBI taxonomy): domain Eukaryota; kingdom Viridiplantae; phylum Streptophyta; class Magnoliopsida; order Asparagales; family Orchidaceae; genus Papilionanthe; species Papilionanthe hookeriana x Papilionanthe teres. Next base: position 131,297,912 of record CM040425.1, on the reverse strand, counting down.
ACCAAGATGGTGACCATTGCTCGGCCGGCCGGCCACCAGTGCCGCCGGAAAACACCATGGCCGAGAGTTCACATGTGAGCCAACATTGAAATTCTCACTTGCCGAGCCGCCCCATCCCCGAGTGGCTACCATGGCCGATCTTCTCCTCACCGGAGCGACTCGATCCCAAGCCCTAACTCCCTCAGGAGGCCTTCCACCCTCTCCTATTTAAACCCCTCACCCTCTCGGCCAAAGAGGGGCCGAACAAAAACCTTAAGGAAACTCCGCCAAAATCACTCCGCATCACTCTCCACACATAGAGCACCGGATCCCCACCGAATTCCAGCCTCAATTCCTCTAGCTGAGCCCAATTTTGAGCTCAAACTTTAACCCAAAAACCAGGACACTTCTCCACAGTGAGCCAATTCCCAAATTGATTGGCTCTACACCTTCACCAGACCAAGAGAAGGCGTCCACCATCAAAAGCCCCATCTCCAAGCCACCCAGTTGCTCCAGCCTCCAAGCTTTGTGATCGGGCTTGGTCGAAATCATATCCAGGCAATTCACTGCACCGGAGACTTCATCCGGAGCTTGCTATGGACCCAATCGAAGGCGCAACAACTCTCGATTGAAGCCACACTTCTCCGAGCCAAGGTATGAGCTAACTCTTCATCCCGAGCTTCGAAGATTCTCCATTTCAAATGCCTTAGTTTCAATGCATGTTAACCGTATGGATGCATTCGTCTCTTCAAGACGAATCCATAGAGTATAGGAACGTAAAAATCCATCGAGAATCGAGTGAGATCTTAGGGATTTAGTGTGGACGGCTCTCGGTGAGAACACTTGGGGACGATGAACGGATGCCGTCCATTCAATACACGCGCGGACGAGCGGCTCGGATGGCGTCGGACCAGGAAACGGTGCGAGAACCGCGGGGCCCGGGCCGCCGACTCGGATGGCGGCGCCCAATCACGCCGCGACACGTACCCCTTCGGAGCCGCCGATGCTTTCGCCGGCGCCGCGTGGATAAGTAGATAATTAGGGTATTTAATGTATTTATTAAATATCGAAACTTCAAAAATCCATATCTTTGTGTAGAAAAATCACAAAAATAAAATAAAAATACCCTCTTGCTCAAGTGAACGGAGGAGAATAATGTGGAAAAGAAATCATTTAATTTCATCAAGTATTTTATTTTTTATAATTTATTTACTCTCTGCATACATTTAATTCTCCATGCATGTATACAATTCACCATGGCATGAGACCATAGAGGCTTTGAAGCCTCCGAACTTGGGAACATTCCCTGAATTTTCCAAGGTCGAGGCCATCTCTGTGAAAAGTTATTTATTTTTCAAATGCATGTTGTCTGTTTTGAGTATTTTAATTCCAAAAATTAGCATGTTGTGAAATAAATTCTAGGAAAATTTGGTGATGTTCCTTATGACCAGAGAACCCTAGGAAAAATAGATTTTGGCTTAGTTCATTCGTAACAACTCTAATCGGCTTAAACACCCAAAATAGGTCTTTAATTAATTAGAGTTAACCAAACATCAAATTGACTTGAAATCAATTCTCCACTGGCCTTTAGGATCAGAGGAATCCACCATAAAAATTTGAGGTCAATTGGACTTGGTTAGCCCCACTAATTGGGTTGATTAAGTCACTTAGCCATTTTAAACTTTAAAAATTCATAACTTTTAAAATACTTTTCAAAAATTCACCAAATTGGTTTTGGAGCCTCTCTGATATCAGGGGAACCCAAGAAAATTAAAATTTCAATTTTCTAAAAAAGTTGATTTTTAATAATATTTTAATATCTTTAATAATTAAAAAATAATAAAAATCACAAAAATAATAAAATTCACCAAAATGTCACATTTTAAATTCTAATCACTTAGGAACAAATCCCACATTTTTCCTAGGTCTATTTAGTGAGATATTGAATTTTAAAACCCTAGGGTAATTTTAAAATTTAAAAAAAAATGTATTTTCTAGCATTTTCACTAAAATAATTATAATAAATCATAGAAAAATCAGAAAATTACAAAATTTGTTTCTCTGGTTTCCTTGATATCAGAGAGATTTTTGAAAAATATAAAATCCATTTTTCAACATTTATTTTATTTTTAAATTAATTAACACTCCAAAACTTAAAATAATTATAATAAAAATAATATAATTCAAAAAATCACCAAAATTGGTCCAAGTGCTTCTCTGGTCATTAGGAATGTCCTCTAATTTTCTTAAGGACAGAAACTTTCCCTTGGTCATGTTATCAAATTTTCCTTGAAAATCTCCATTTTCCAACAAAAAATAATTATATAAATAAATTAAATACAAAAAAAATCACATTTTCTCCTCTCATGTCTTTATTGACATATGAGTGAAGTCACATAAAAATTTCAAATTCATTTAAGTTCAATTTAGTGAGTTATGAAATTATTAAGCTAAAGGGGTAAAATGGTAATTAAACTTTTAACCCTTAATTAAAACTTTAGGTTTAATAAAAAATCAACAAGTAAAATATTTGATCTTAATCTGATTTGGATGATTGAAATTTAAATAATTAAAGGGTAGAAACCCATTAAATAATTTTAAAATGATTAAACTTTAATTGAATAATAGATTAAATTTGGAAGAATAATAAAATTGGAATTATTAAAATAAGGGATATTTATTAGGAAGAGATTTATTCTTTAATTTAAAAATCCCTAAATTAATCATCTCATTAATGTTCAACTTTTAATTAAAATGATAATTCAAATTCAAAATATTAAAAGACTTAATTGAATTATTAAACTCTTTTGAAATTTTAATTAAAATTAAAAATAAAGTAAATTAAAGATAAATTAAATTAAGATTAAATTAAATTTAATAATTAAATTAAATTAAATTAAAACAAATTAAATTAAATTAAAGTAAATTAAATAATTAAATTAAATTAAATTAAATCAAATTAAATTAAATTAAATAAAACAATTAAAATTAAATTAAATTAAATTAAATTTAATTATTAAATTAAATTAAATTTAATAATTAAATTAAATTAAAATTTAATAATTAAATTAAATTAAATAATTAAATTAAATTAAATTAAATTAATTAAATTAAATCAAATTAAATTAATTAAATTAAATTAAATAATTAAATTAAATTAAATCAAATCAAATTAATTAAATACCAAATCAAATTAAATTGAACTATGTTAAATTAAATCAAACTCAATTAAATTAAATTAAATTAAATATAAAACAACTTGAACACTATTCCAAATTTAAACCCTTTAACTTAAATCAAATCATTTGAATACTAATTTACCCTTGAAAGTTTTAGTTATCATAACTCCTAAACAGAACATTAAATGAAATGTTACTTCACTTATAGGATATTCAAATATCCTAGTTCACTGAGCAAGATAACAATAAAACTTGAAATTCTTGGACGATCGATTCATTTATATAATTAAATTCATTTGGACTTAAAACAATCCTAGAAATATTGAAAAGATGTTTAAGATTCTTCTTAAGCACTTCCTCAATATGATAGGATATTTATAAGAACAATTGGACTTAATTGTTCTTTGATGAAGAAAATCGTCCTTAAACCAAAACACAAGAACCTAGACGTCATAGGAAATGACTAGCTATAGGATTAGGAATTTGGTAGAAAACTATAACCTTTCCCTTAGTTTCACCTAGGAACTTGCTTAAATATTCTAATTATGTTTTAAGTGCAGCTTGGGATGATGGGAAGACCCTCCAGGTACGCTTTTATTTTTATTGCAATTTATTTTCTTGCAATTTACTTTCTTGCAATTTACATTATTGCAATTTATTTAATCGCATCGCACTTACTTTTTCTTGCATGATAAACAACTGTTGCATGAAAACCCACACCTTTAGGATAGACCCTAAAACTGAAACCAAATTAAGTTAAAAGTCATTGCAAGATAAAATTCACCGCCACAACATTTTAAAATATAAAACAACTCAAAATTTAATCACAAACAGAACACAAAACTACAATTACAACTAAATTAAAACGTCCTGTTGGATGATCGGGAATACCTCGGATGATCTAACCTACGTGTTGCTAACGGGATTTCCCACGGTCTAAATGAAAGTGTGGAACTCATTCGATTGAGTTTAGCAAATTCATCTGGACTAAGTGAATCCGATAAAAATAATGATGCCGGAAGGATGGAACCGTGGGATCTTAACCGGTGTCGTTATAATCAACTTTAAGATTTGTTTTAATCAAAATACAAAACACTTGGAAATTAAGACCTCTCTAAACCAAAACACTTTTCTCATCTCCCGATTTATGGTTTCTAAAACCGAACCTCTCGCAACAACAAGGGGCTTGGAGCATGGTGGGCAGCACGGCCATCGTCGTCAGCAAAACTTGAACCTATTTCAACAAAACTTTCCTAGAATTAAATAACCAAGCCATAGGACTTCGAGGTAGTTTGCCTAGTGCAACATAAATCCTCAACCTTTTCGTTAGGCACTTGCATAATCATTTTATGCAAATTAAGCCCTAACCGGTCTTAGGATTCCGAGGTAGTCGTCCGATACGACAATAAACCCTCACATCTTCTAGGCTATTTGTTTGATTTTATCATACAAATATAAGCCCTAATTAATTAAAATCGGCAAGATTGAAATACTAAATAAACATTAGGACTTTCCTAAATCCAAGCCAAACAATAGGATAGTCGGGAAATTACCGAAGTTCACTTCGAATCAGTGATTTCTCCTACCTTTCTTCCTTTGGATTCACAAAATAAAATGTTCCAAAATTTGATCCATTCCCTATTGAAACTCCAAAATTCAATCTTTGAAAACCTTAAACTCTAAATTCTTGAGAGCGAAATTATTGATTATTATCGAGAGTTTTCTTAAGTGATTCCCGTCACTTAAGATGTAATTAACTATAGGGGCTTGCCCTTATAGGGAATTTTAAAGAACCCAGGTAATATAAACCCTGTTTAATACTTTCATATTAAACAGGGGAATTTGTCGGCTTATAAAATTGGTTCGCAGACCAAACGGATGTCACAAAACTTCTAGTTTATTTGATCGAGCCCCACCATCGAGCGGTGTGTCTATCCTTAGGGATAGATACACGGTTTGTGGTGCGGTGCTCGTTTATATAAACTATTTGGAATGTGAGATCGGTTTAATCTCATATCTTAAAACTTTCAAATTTAAAAATTATTTTCAAAGCCAAATACTACTTTCTAAATTATATATATATTTAAATCAAATTTAAAATTTAAATTCGCCGACAACTTCTGTTAGGCGACCCCTTTTCAAAATATCACACAACCTAAAAATAGTGCCGACAAAGTGCTATCGGGCCATGAATGCTCTTAAGTAAAATGCCGACTGCATGCTGTTCTTGTAGCTGTGGCTCACACTTCATACTTAGATTCCTCCATCGAAGTATGTAGTCCACCAAAGTTTCGTTCGCTTCTGCTTCTCTACCACTAAATCACCTATAGTGATGTGATGCTGAGCTCCGACAAATCGCTTTATGAAGAGGTTCTCTAATTCTGAAAATGTCTTCACCGAACCGTTCGGTAATTCCGCATACCAATCAAAGGCGATTTCTGACAGGCTGCTGACAAATTGTCGGAAGAGTAGAGCATCACTTCCGCCGGCATTGCAACAACTGGCACGAAATTATGCAACATGCTGTCGAGGGTTTCCGGTTCCATCAAAGATCTTGAACAGAGGTGGTACGAAGCCTTTCGGATATTGGACAGCGTCGAATTCTTCGGGGTAAGGTCTACCCGTCCGAATGGATGTCCCGCTCTTTGATTGTGCCAAGGCTTCTGCACTTCGTCGTTCCACCATGCTCTTGATATCCTTTTCCGGAATCATGCTTTGTATTGCATCGTTTTTTAACCGATCATCCCCGTTGACGGATGTAATCTCCTTTCCTCCGTCTATAATGTGAATAACTTACCGGGGTGTTTCTCTTTGGGGTTGAACCCGACTCCGGAGAGTGGCTAGGGTCTGCAGCCCATCTCTTCCATCCTTTTTGCCATTTGGATGATCGTATCATCTTTCTCTTGAAGCTGTATCCTCATCACTTCTGGCTCCACTCTTTCTGCAGCTGCAGGAACACCTTGTGAAGCTGACAAAGCTCGTGTTTCAACCATGTTAATTTCTGCATATTCATCATCCATGAACTCTGACGAGTCGACTTCATCTCCGAAATTTTCTTCTCTTTCTCTTGCTAATTGCAGAATTTTAGTTCTTAGCTTTTCCATAGCATCTTCTAATGGTCTCTTCTGTACATCCTTGCAGTTGTCATACGATAACTATCGGGTTTCCTTCTCATGAGTCCCCTTCATTGCGGTAGCACTTTCTTCGGACTCAAGTCTCCTGACGAGACTTTCCTTCTCAGGTTGTTGTTTTAATCTTAATTGTCCGATAGTGGGACGCCATACCATCCTTCTGGATGCAGAAGGTCTAGGACCGGATGGTCTGTCAGCCAAATGCTGGAAGGTGGTATCCTCCCTAATTTGTAGTCCTGAAACAATGACAGATGGACTAGCTTTCATTCTCTTATTCGGCTTTTACGCGGCGATAGCGAGGTTCCACTCCCGGTCCAAGACGGGATTTGGCCAGCACCCGCCCTATCCTTCTTAAAATCTCCGATACGGGGCATTTTTCTCTCTTTGCTAACTTTTCATCGGGGTTTGCAGTCGAGCAAATGGCGTAATTCTAACCCTTTTCTTACGGCCGTCGTTGTAATATGCGGGCTGAGGCAATGCAGAAGCAATCTTGCGGACATTTTCCTCGTCCTCTGTTGCGGAGAGGGGATGGAACCTACTTCCTCCCAAAAGTGGTATGTATTCAGCAGCGAGTGTATACTCGGGCGGTTCGGGACTTCCTCCAGGAAAGCAACTTCGGCGGCTCCGGCTTCTCTAGCAATTCTTCTACTTCGTTCCTCCTCCGAGTCCGTGTCGGTGGTGGAATTCTCGAGCCGGACCCGATCTCGAAAACGAAGGTCTCACGAGAAGATCCGTACCCTCCACGGTAATAGGTTCATCACGGTTCGAATTTCCTTCCCCTTTAGTCCGGCGTAGCCGGGGTAGGTGCGGAGACAACCGGACCGATGGGAGTAGCAACAACGGTCCTTCGCGAACAACGGTACTCGCTCGGTTGGAATCTTTTGCAAAGGAGGGAATTCATGAGTTTACTTGAGGTTAAACTCAATCAACGGCTTCTCGGTTTCGGTACTTTGCTTGCGAGTGAAAAGAGAGTGACGTCGGGGATTTTGATGTCGGTGTCTCCGAATCCTTGTCCGAATCGAATGATTCCATTATCGAGCGATTCGTCCTTGAACACGGCCAGGAGAAGATCGAGTTTGGGGCTTTCATTTGCAGGGCAGATTCCAAGTGTTAGTCCCCGAATCATGCTTCTTCTTGTCGTAAAACTTATGATGAAAAAGAAAGAGTCCGAACACATTTCTGTTTATCTTAGTGTATTTGTGGTATTAAAAGAAAATTTATTTAGATAATTGTTTTTCTAAAAGATTTGTTCGTTAGGACGAAGAATTATTAAAAGAAGGAGAGTTGTAGGAAGGGTAAAAGGAATTGATTAAGAACTGGAAAAGGAAGAGAAAGTCTTGTAGAAACTTCTCGACCCGCAAGACTGCTCCTAAACTAATACCTATTGGGGGCCCACCCCACCTCAGAAATTAGGTAAAAGTATCTCGGAACCTCTCCGTTTAGGGGTGTCTAAACAGTGGCTCCTAAATCCGAGAGAATGTTGGCTATACTTGTTCAAGGTAGAAATGAATATAGTATTCCAACGGGAAGAAGGGTAGTTTGATCCACTAGGGACATGGATATACTACCGATTTCTTTGAAAGCAGAATTATTTGATTAAAAATGGAGAGAGGAATTATCCTCAGCGGAGTCGCCAGAAATTGCCAGCACATTTTTAGGTTTTAAATTTGGTTTAAATATATATATATATAATTTAGAAAGTAGCATTTGATTTTGAAAATAATTTTAAATTTGAAAATTTTAAGATATGAAATCAAACCGATCTCACATCCCAAATAGTTTATATAAATGAGCGCCACATCACAAGCTGTGTATCTATCCCGAAGAATAGACACACTACTTGATGATGGGGCTCGATTAGATAAACTAGAAGATTTGTGACATTCGTTTGGTCTGCGAACCAATTTTATAAGCCGACAAGTTCCCCTGCTTAATACAAAGAAATTAAGCAGGGTTTATATTTCCTGGGTTCTTGAAATTCCCTATAAGGGCAAGCCCCTATAGTTAATTACATCTTAAATGACGGGAATCACTTAAGAAAACTCTCGATAATAATCAATAATTCTGCTCTCAAGAATCTCAAAGTTTAAGTTTTCAAGGGATTGAATTTTAGAATTTCAATAGGAAATGGATCAAGTTTGGAACATTTTGTTTTGGGAATTCAAAGGAAGAAAGGTAGGAGAAATTACAGATTCGAAGCGAACTTCGGTAATTTCCCGACTATCCTATTGTTTGGCTTGAAATTAGGATAGTCCTAATGTTTATTCAAAATTTTGATCTTGCCAATTTTAATTAATTAGGACTTATGTTCGTATGACATGATCATACAAATAGCCTAGAAGATGTGAGGGTTTATGTCATATCGAACGACTACCTCGGAGTCTTAAGACCGGTTAGGGCTTAATTTGCAACGCAAATGCCTAACAAAAGGTTGAGGATTTATGTTGCACTAGGCAAACTACCTCGAGGTTCTATGGTTTGGTTATTTAATTCTAAGAAAGTTTTGCTGAAGTAGACTCAGGTTTTGCTGACGACGATGGCCGTGCTGCCCACCATGCTCCGAGCTCTTTGTTGTTGCAGAGGTTTAGTTTTAGAAGATTGTAATCAAAAGAGAAGAGAAGAGTTTGGTTTTAGAAATCTTAAAGTCCAAGTGTTTTTCTTTAATGTTTTAATTAAAACAAATCTTAAAGTTGATTATAACAACACCGGTTAAGATCTCACTGTTCCAGCATCGTTATTTTTATCAGATTCACTTAGTCCAGATGAATTTGCTAAACTCAACTAAATGAGTTCCACACTTTCATTTAGACCGTGGGAAATCCTGTTAGCAACACCTAGGTTACATCATCCGAGGTATTCCCGATCATCCAACAAGACGTTTTAATTTAGTTGTAATTGTAGTTTTGTGTTCTGTTTGTGATTAAATTTTGAGTTGCTTTATATTTTGAAATGTTGTAACAGTGAATTTTATCTTGTAATGACTTTTAATTTATTTTTGGTTTCAATTTTAGGGACTATCCTAAAGGTGTGGGTTTTCATGCAACAGTTGTTTATCATGCAAGAAAAGTAAAGTGCATTTGCAATAAAGTAAATTGCAATGAGGTAAATCGTAATAAAACAAAAGCGTACCTGGAGGGTCTTCCCGTCATCCCAAGCTGCACTTAAACACAATTTAGGATATTTAATCATTTAAAGCAAGTTCCTAGGTAAAGCTAAGGGAAGGGTTATGGTTTTCTACCAAGGTCCTACTCCTATAACTGGTCATCTCCTATGACGTCTAGGTTCTTGTGTTTTTGTTTGAGGACTATTTTCTTCATCAAAGAACAATTAAGTTCAATTGCTCTTATAAATATCCTATCATATTGAGGAAGTGCTTCAGATGAATCTTAAACATCTTTTCAACACCTCTAGGATTGTTTTAAGTCCAAGAGAATTTAATTATACAAAATGAATTAATCATCGAGGAGTTCAAGTTTTGTTATCTTGCTCAGTGAACTAGGACATTTGAATATCCTATGAGTGAAGTAATACTTCACTTAACACTCCGTTTATGAGTTATGACAACATAAGCTTTTGAGGGCAAATTAATGTTCAAGTGATTTGTGATTTAATTTAATTTAAATTAATGGATTTAAGTTTGGAATAGTGTTCAAGTTGTTTTAGATTTATTTAGAATTCTTTATGTCTTTGGTGATGTTATATTTAATTCAATTTAATTTAATTTAATTTTAATTTAATTTAATTTGGTTTAGTTTTACTTTCAATTTAATTTTATTTAATTTAATTTAGTTTTAATTTTATTTTAACTTGATTTTATTTTTATTATTTAATCTAATATGTTTTAATTTAATTTAATTTTATTTAATTTAATATGTTTTAATTTAATTTAATTTAATTTAATTTAATTTAATTTAATTTAATATGTTTTAATTTAATTTAATTTAATTTAGTTTAATATATTTTAATTTAATTTAATTTAATTTAATATGTTTTAACTTAATTTAATTTAATTTAGTTTAATTTAGATTTAAATTAAATTTAATTTACATTTTAAATTTTAATTTAATATTTTATATATATATTTTTTTATTTTAAAGATTATTTATTTTAAATGTTAAAGTATTAATTTAATTAAAATTTTAGAAGAATTTAATTTAAATGTTTTAATCTTTAATTTAATTTAATGATTAAGTCTTTTAACATTTTAAATCTTGAATTTGGATTATCATTTTAATTAGGAATTAAATGTTATTGTGGTGATTAATTTAGGGATTTTTTTTTAAATTAAAGAATAAATCTCTTCCTAATAATATCCCTATTTTAATAATTCCTATTTTTTATTATTCTTCCAAGTTTAATCAATTATTTAATTAAGGTTTATTTTAATTATTTTCAAATTGTTAGGTAGGTTTTCACCCTTTAACTACCTAAGTTTCAAACATCCAAAATCAACTTAGTATCAAATATTTTACCCACCCTTTTAATTAAACCTAAAATTTTTAATTATAGGTTAAAATTTTAGTTACCATTTTGCCCTTTAAACTTACTAATTTCATAACTCACTAAATTGAGCTTAAATGAATTTGAAATTTTTATGTGACTTCACTCATATATCAATCAAGACATTAGAGGAGAAAATGTGATTTTTCTGTATTTAATTTATTTATGTAATTATTTTTGGTGGAAAATAGGGATTTTCAAGGAAAATTTAATAATATGACCAAGGGAAAGTTTCTGTTCTTAAGAAAATTATGAGACATTCCTAATGACCAAAGGACCACTTGGTCCAATTTTGGTGATTTTTTTGAATTATATTATTTTTATTATAATTATTTTGAGTTTTGGAGTATTAATTAATTTAAAAAATAAAATAAAGGTTGAAAAATGAATTTTATATTTTTCAAAAATCTCTCTGATATCAAGGAAACCAGAGAACTAATTTTTATAACTTTCTGATTTTTCTTTGATTTATTAGAATTATTTTAGTGGAAATGCTAGAAAATACATTTTTTTTATTTTAAAATTACATTAGGACTTTAAAATTTGATATCTCATCATAGAGACTTAAGAAAAATATGGGGTTTGTTCCTAAATGATTAAAATTCAAAATGTGACATTTTGGTGAATTTTATTATTTTTGTGATTTTTATTATTTTTTAATTATTAAAATATTAAAATAATGCAAAAAATCAACTTTTTTGGAAAATTGCAATTTTAATTTTCTCAAATTCTCCTAATATCAGAGAGGCTCCAAAACCAATTTGGTGAATTTTTGAAAAGTATTTTGAAAGTTATGAATTTTTGAAGTTTAAGTTTGGCTAAATGGCTTAATCAACCCATTTGATAGGGCAAACCAAGTCCAATTGACTTCAAACTTTTATGGTGGGTTCCTCTGATCCTAAAGGTCAGTGGAGAATTAATTTCAAGTCAATTTGATGTATGATTAGCTCTAATTAATTAAAGTTCCATTTTGGATGTTTAAGCCAATTAGGGTTATTCCAAGTGAGTTAACTCAAAACCTATTTTTCCTGGGGTCCTCTGGTCATAAGAAACCTCTCCAAATTTTCCTAGAATTTATTTCACAACATGCTAATTATTGGAATTAAAACACTCAGAATAATGACCTAGAATTGAAAAAATCAATAACTCTTCATAGGGATGGCCTCTGACTTTGGAAAATTCAGGGAATGTCCCCAAATTCAGAGGCTTCAAAAGCCCTATGGTCTCATGCCATGGTGAATTGTATACATGCATGGAGAATTGAAAATGTGCAGAGAGTAAATAAATCATTAAAAATCAAATATTCAATGAAATTAAATTCTTTCTTTTACACATTATTCTCTTCAGTTCACTGACCAAGAGGGTATTTTTATTTTATTTTTATGATTTTTCTATACAAAGTTATGGATTTTTGAAGTTGTGGGTATTTAATAAATAAGAAAAATTCTATTTTCCAACATAAGTGACGCGGCGCCAGCTCAACCTCGGCAGCTCCGAACGCACACGCGTCATCTCCTGATTCGGCGCCGCCATCCGACTCAGCGCTCCAGGGACCCGCGGTTCACGTACCATCGCGCTGTCCGGCTCGATCTAGACCGTCCGCTCGATACACGCTCGATTCGACGGCTCCCAGTCATTGTCTACGACTGGTGTGCACCTGTGATCGTCAACCTTCTAACCCTAATTTCTCACTCGATTCTCATCGGATTTTTGTGTTCTTATGCTCTATGGATTCGTCTTGAAGAGACGAACACATCCATACGGTAAACATGCATTGAAATTGATTCAAATTAAATGGAGAATCTCTGTAAGCTCGGGAAGAAGAGTGAGTCCATACCTTTGCTCAGAGAAGTGAAGCTTCGATCTGAGAGTTGTGTCACCTTCGATTGGGTCCAAGCAAGCTCCAGATGAAGTCCCTTGGCCTGGTGAATTGTCCAGGTATGATTTCGACCACAACCGATTACAAAGCTTGGAGTCTGGAACAGATGGGTGGCCTGGAGAAGGGGCTTTTGCTGGTAAACTTCTTCTCTTGGTATAGTGAAGGTGTAGGACCAATCAATTTGGGGATTGGCTCACTGTGGAGAAGTGTCCTGGTTTTGGGCTTGGATTTCGACTACGAAATTGAGCTCGCGAGAGGAAATGGCGGGGGATTTCGAGTGGGGATCAAGTTCTCTATGTGTGGGGAGTAGTCTGGAATGATTTTGGCGAGTTTCCTTAAGGTTGGTTCAACACCACTTCCATGGCCGAGAGAGGTGGTGTTTAAATAGGAGAGGTCGGAGGACCTCCGGGGGAGTTAGGGACCGGGATTAGCTGCTCTTAGCAAGGGAAGAACAATCTCGCAATGGCCAGCGGGCATGGGGCAACTCAGCAAGGGAGAATTTCAATGCTTGGCTCCTTCCAATGTCTCGGCCATGGTGTTTTCCGGAGCCTGGTGGCTGGCCGGCCAGGCATAAGTCACCCTCAGGTTCAGGTGGGTCAGGGCTTGATGTTTGTGAAGTCAATTGGTGGCTGCCATGTGTAAAGGGTTTGAATCAAAGTGGAATGGGGTAAGGGTGCATTTTGGCTCAAATTGGTCAAATGCATGGATTGGGCTAGGTGCACCTTCCCATGGCTAGTTTGGGTCTAAGATAAAGTGGTTTAGGTCAGCATAATTAGAGGGGAAGGGTCACCATCCAAGTAAAATTAAGTTCAAGCAAGGTTTAGTGGGGTCATGGAAGTGGCTAATCCCCTTAAATCAAAGGGATGATGAGAGAAATTTCATGTGGGCTTTGTCATAGACTTTGGGCTTTTGAATTTGTCTTGGATGGGCTTTTTTTAAAAAGGTTTAAGGAAGTGGGCCTTGGGCTTTATGGATGGGAATTTTAGTAGAAGGTTGGGCCAAATAATTATTGGGTTTGCTTTAGGTATGTTTCATGAGTAATTTGAAACAAATTTGAGGTGGTTTGGGTTTGAATTGAGTTGAATTTGGGCTTTTTGGTAAAGTGGCCAATGGTAGGCCAAATTGGGTTAACTTGGGCTAATGTTGAGCTAATGTTTAAATTGGTGTAAAATTAATGTTGAGAAATGTTTGTAGGGCTGTTTCAAAGAAGTTTCAACTTTTGTTGGGGTTGGATTTTGGGGTTTGGGCCTATTTGGGTTAAGTTTGGGTTTAGGTCAAAATTGGGCTTTTTGGTTTTGGGTTGAATTTGAGTGGAGGGAAATGTTTAGGAATGATTTTGGGGAATTTTAGGTAATTTAGGTGATTTTGCAAATTTTGGGTAGTTTCAAGGTCATTTGGTAGGTTTGGTGGGTACGGGGTCCAGGGGTCGAAAATTGAAAATTTAGAAAATTGAAGATTGGGTAAATGTAAGTGGAATGAAATCATTTTGGTTGAGCCATGAAGCCATATCAAGCCCACATGAGCCATGAAGGGACTCATTTGAGGCATTCACTATGTTGTTCCTAACCCTCTTAGCCAAGGGCTTAGGGGTTAAGGACCATCCATGTGAATCACCTTCATGAGTCGGGAGGTCGAGTTGGGTATGGGTGTGGTTTTAGGAGGTGTGTGAAAGTGTAGTGTATAAGTGTAGTGTGTGTGTAAGTCAGCCCTCACCAGACCAGGCCACCCGGGGCAGTCCTAAGGCCAAAGAGTCCTATAGGAACTCATCCTTTAAAATTCCACATTTGATTTCAACCCTCTAGGTGATCAGGGGTCTACAATAAAGTTTGTGGAGTTTGCAGAGAGTTTAAGAAGTGGTTTGAAATTCTAAAGGGTGGGTTCCACTTCTAGTCCTCTAAGATAGTCAAAGGAAAAGCCTAAGGCTAGATCCTAAGTACAAAAGAGAGAAGAGAAGACCTCATCAAAAATGAGGTCAACAGTATGACATGATCATACAAATAGCCTTGAAGATATGAGGGTTTATGTCGTACCAAACAACTACCTCGGATTCCTAAGACCAGTTAGGGCTTAATTTGCATAACATGATTATGCAAATTCCTAACGAAGAGTTGAGGACTTATGTTGCACTAGGAAAACTACCTCAAAATCCTCTGACTTTGTTGTTTAATTCTAAGAGAGTTTTGCTGAAGTAGATCTAAGTTTTGCTGATGACGATGGCCGAGCTGCCCAACATGCTCCGAGCTCCTTGTTGTTGCAGAGGTTTAGTTTTAGAAGTCATAAATCAGGAGATGAGAGAAGTGTTTTGGTTTAGAGAAAATCTTAAGATCCAAGTGTTTTTAATATTTTAATTAAAACAAATCTTAAAGTTATTTAAATAGAACCGATTAAGATCCCACGGTTCCGTCATCCCGGCACCGTTATTTTCATCGAATTCACTTATTCCAGATGAATTTGCTAAACTCAACTGAATGAGTTCCACACTTTCATTTATACCGTGGAAAATCCGGTTAGCAACACGTGGGTTACATCATCCGAGGTATTCCCGATCATTCAATGAGACGTTTTAATTTAGTTGTGATTGTAGTTTTGTTGTTCTGTTTGTGATTAAATTTTTAATTGTTTTATATTTTGGAATGTTGTGGCGGTGAATTTTATCTTGCAATGATTTTTTTAATTTATTTTTGGTTTCGGTTTAGGGACTATCCTAAAGGTTTTTGTTTTCATGCAACAGTTTTATTTATCATGCAAGAGAAGTAAAGTACAGTGCATGTAAGTAAATTGCAATAAAGTATATTGCAATAAAATAAAAGCGTACCTGGAGGGTCTTCCCGTCATCTCAAGCTGCACTTAAAACACATGTTAGAACATTTAAACATTTCAACAGATATCTAGGTAAAGCTAAGGGAAGGGTTTTGGTTGTCTACCAAATTCCTAATCCTATAACTAGTCATCTCCTATGACGTCTAGGTTCTTTGTTTGATTTAAGGATGATTTTCTTCATCGAAGAACAATTAAATTCGATTGTTCTTCTAAAACATCCCGTCATATTGAGGAAGTGCTTAGGACGAGTCCTAAAAATCTTTTCAATTCTTACGGGATTATTTTGAGTCCAAGTAAATTTAGTTGCACGGGTGAATTAATCATCCAGGAGTTTAGTTAAACTTTGTCTCTTGCTCAGTGAACTTAGGTATTTGATTACCTGATGAAGGAAGTGACGTTTCACTTAATACTCTATTTAAGAGTTATGATAATTAAAGCCTTTAAGGGCAAGTTGGTTTATCGAGAATTTTAATTATTCTTAATTTAAAGTTTGAGTTAATGGTTTAAAGTGTTTTAATTTAATTATGAGGTTTTAATTAATAATTTTAAGTTTGGAATAGTGTTCAAATTATTTTAGATTTAATTTAAATCTTTACACTTTCAATTATCTTGGTATTTCAAATTGATATTCATGTTTTAAATTTACTTAGATTGAAAGAGGTGTTGAAATTATTAATATGTTTTGATTTAATTTAGGTTTGTTGTTAAATGATTTTAATTTAATTTAATTCAATTTGATTTTAATTTTATTTTATTTTATTTTAATTAAATTTTAATTTAATTTTAATTTAATTTTAATTTAATTTTAATTTAATTTTAATTTAATTTTATTTAATTTAAATTTAGTTTAATTTTAATTTTATTTAATTTTAATTTAATTTTAATTTTAATTTTAATTGTTAATTTTAGTTTAACTTTAATTTTAATTTAATTTTAATTTTAATTTTAGTTTTAATTGTTAATTTGGATTATTATTTTAATTTTTAATTGAGAACTAAATATTGTTAAAGTCACTTATTTAGGGATTTTTAAATTAAAGTATCAATATCCTTTTAATAATATCCTTATTTTAATAATCCAAATTTTAAATATATCCTTTCCAAAATTTAAATCATTTAATTAATTAAAGTTTCATTTTGATATTTTCAAAGTGTTTAGTGGGTTTCTACCACTTAATTTCTCTAAGTTTCAATCATCCAAGAGAAAGTTAGAATCAAATATTTCACCCCCCATTTTGATTAAACCTAAAGCTTTAATTAAGGGTTAAAATTTTTAATTACCTTTATGCCCTTTTAAGCTTATTTATTTTATAACTCACTAAATTGAGCTCAAATGAATTTGAAATTTTTATGTCACCTCACTCACATGTCAATTAAGACATTAGAGGAGAAAATGTAATTTTGCTGAATTTAATTTATTTATATAGTTATTTTTAGTTGAAAATAGGGGTTTTCCAAGAAAATTCAACAACTTGACTAAGGAAAGTTTTCTGGCCTTAAGAAAACTATGGGATGATCCCGATGACCAGAGGACCACTTGGACCAATTTTGGTGATTTTTTGAATTATATTTTATTTATTATAATTATTTTGAATTTTAGAGTATTAATTAATTTTAAAATAAAATAAAAGTTGAAAAATAGATTTTGTATTTTTCTTAAATTTCTCTGACCTCAAGGAGTCAAGAGAAACAAATTTTATAATTTTTTGATTTTTTCTTGATTTATTAGAATTATTTTAGTGAAAAAGATTGAAAATTCATTTTTTTTTATATTAAAAATTACATTAAGCCTTTAAAATTCAATATCTTATCCTAGGGACTTATGAAAAGTATTTGGTTTGTTCCTAAATGATTAGGAGTTAAAATGTGTCATTTTTATGATTTTTATTATTTTTTAATTTCTAAAATATTTAAATATTGTGAAAAATCAACTTTTTTAGAAAATTCCAATTTTAATTTTCCTGAACTCCCCTAATATCAGAGAAGCTCCAAAATCATTTTTGTGAATTTTTGAAAAGTATTTAACTTAATTTCTTTTCCACATTATTCTCCTCTGTTCACTGAGCAAGAGGATATTTTTATTTTTTTTGTGATTTTTTATGCAAAGATATGAATTTTTGAAGTTCAGGACATTTAAATAATTCAAAAATACCCTAATTTTCTACTTATACATGCGAGGCCGGGTCAACCTCGGCAGTTCTGAAAGCCCACGCGTCGCGTTGTGATTCGGCGCCGCCATCTGACTCAGCTCTCCAGGGGCCCATGGTTCACGTACCATTGCGCTGTCCGGTTTGATCTCGACCGTCCGCTCGATACACGCACGATCCAACGGCTCCTGGTCATTGTCTACTACTGGTGTGCACCTGTGACCATCCACACTCAAACCCTAATATCTTTCTCGATTATCAATGGATTTTCGAGTTCTTATGCTTTATGGATTCTTCTTGAAAAGACAAACACATCCATATGGTTTATAGGCTATGAAATTAACCTAACAAAATGGAGAATTGTTGGAAGCTCGGGGGGAAGAATGAGTTCATACCTTTCCTCAGAGAAGTGAAGCTTCGATATGAGAGTTGTGTCACCTTCGATTGAGTCCAGGCAAGTTCCAGATGAAGTCTCTGGCCCTAGGGAATTGTCTAAGTATGAAAGTGACCAAGGCCGATCACAAAGCTTGGAGGTGGAAGCAATGGGCTGGCACAGTGAGGGGCTTTTGCTGGGGAACTTCTCCTCTAAGTCTGGTGAAGGTGTAGGATCAATCAATTTGGAGATTGGCTCACTGTGGTGAAGTGTCCTACTTTTTGGGTGGATTTTCAACTCAGAAATTGAGCTAACATAGAGTGTTTTAGGGCTGGATTTCAGTGGGGATCAAGTTCTCTATGTCTGGAGAGGGGTCTGGAATGATTTTGGCTGAGTTTTGGTAAGGTTTGGTTCAACACCTTCTTTGGCCGAGATGTGGTGGTGTTTAAATAGAGGTGGCTGTAGGGCTTCCCAGGGGGGTTTGATGCTTGGGATCGAGTTGCTCTATGCAAGAGAAGAACAACCATGGTGTTCAATTGGGCCGGGACAACTCGACGAGGAGAATTGAAAATTTTGGCTCACTTGGAGCTCTCGGCCATGGTGTTTTCCGGCAACCCAGGTGCCTGGCCGGCAGGGTTAGGTCACCATCTGGCTCAGAAGGGTCAGGGGTTGGCAATGGTGCAATCTATTGAGGCTAGACATGTGTAAAGCAGTTTGATTTAAGTAGTAACGGGGAAGAGTCATTTTGGGCTTAGTTTAGTCAACTCATGGTTTAGGCTAGGTGCACCTCCCCAAGGCTGGTTTGGGCGGAAGAGAAAGTCACTTGGGTCAGCTTGATGAGAGGGGTCAAGTCACAATCCAAGTACAATTAGGCTTAAGCATGATTAGGGGATAGATGGGAGTGTTTAATCACTCTTAAGGGAATCATAAAAGGTTTTCCTCCTTTTTCCATTTAGGGAGTGGTGATAAGTCAAAGCTCTCATGGCTTTCATGTAGCTTGTGCATGGCTCCAAGGACTCCATTTAGCTTAGGGATGGCTTGGCTTATTTACATGGAAATGTATTTTAGGGCTTTTTGGCATTTAGGGGTGATTTGGCATGAGGCTTTAATTTGGAATAATTTGATCATGGATTTAAAACTTAGGGGTTGATTTTGATTAAAAGGATGACAAATGAAAATATCATGTGGGCTTTAGGATAGATTTTGGGCTTTTTTAATTTTGGTGAAAATGGGCTTTTAAAGGCTTTATGGAAGTGGGCTTTTAGATTTTAAAATGGGCTTTTGGATGAAAGTTTTGTGAAGGACCATGCTAAATAAATGTTGGTTTTAGTTTAGGGATGTGTCATGAGTGATTTGGAACAAATTTGAAGTGATTTTGAATTGAATTGGCTTTAATGTGGGTCTTTTAGTAAAGGGGCTAAAGTGGGTCAAATTGGGCTAACTTGGTTTAAGGTTATGCTAAAGTTGGATTTGATGTAAAATTAATGTTGAGAAATGTTTATGGGAATGTCACAAAGAGTTTTCAACTTTGGTTGGGCTTTGATTTTGGGATTTGGGCCCATTTGGGTTAGGTTTGGGCTTAGGTCAATTTAAGGGATTTTGGTTTTGGGTTAGGTTTGGGTGGAGTTTAGGTTCAAATTTTGGGCAAATCAAGTTGGTGTTTTGTTTTTGGGGGTGTTAGGAAGGCTTTGGAAAAGATTTGGGGCCAATTGGAGTTGAATTGGATTGGTTTGAGCTAGGTTTAAGTCATGGGCCAAAATTGGGCCTTAGGCTTCAAATTGAAATTGGGCTCAAATGTCAATCAAATTGGACTTGGATTTGGTCTAAATTGATGTTGTGGGTGTTGAATTGAATTTTATAATTGAATTGAACCATAATTGAGGTTAATTGTGGTGGCTTGGTTTGACATTGGGTTCACTTGGGTTAAAAATGGGTTAAATTGGGGGTTTTAGTAAAAGTGGGGTAAATTGGCAAAATTGGCCCATGGTGTAGTTGAACAAAATGAAATTGGAAATATTTAGAATTTTCTAGAATTTTTGGGGAATTTTCTGAATTTTTTGGATTTTTGGGGTAAAAGGGTATTTTGGTAATTTTTGGGGGGATTTAGGGGTATTTTTGGAAATTTTCGTATTTTTGGCCAAAGATGGTCAATTTGAATGGTGGGAAGTGTTTAGGATTTATTTTGAGGGATCTTGGGTAATTTAGACAATTTTGCAAATTTTGGGTCATTTCAAAGGTATTTGGTAGGTTTGGTGGGTCCGGGGCCCCAAGGGTCAAAAATTGAAATTTTGAAAAAAGGAAGATGGATCAAGTGTGAGTGAAATGGAATCATTTTGGTTGAGCCATGAAGCCATATTAAGCCCATATGAGCCATGAGAGGACTAATTTGAGGCATTCACTATGTTGTTCCTAACCCTCTTAGCGAGGGGCTTAGGGGTTAAGGACCATCCATGTGAATTACCTACATGAGTCAGGAAGTCAAGTTGGGTGAGAGTGTGATTTTAGGACTTGGAATGTGTGTGAGTGTAACGTATGTGCAAGTCAACCCTCATCAGACCAAGCCATCCAGGGTATTCCTAAGGACAAAAAGGTCTTATAGGGAACTCATCCTTTAAACCTCCACATTTGATTTCAACCCTCTAGGTGATTAGGGGTCTACAATCAAGCTTGTGGGGTTTGCAGGGAGTTAAGAAGTAGTTTGAATTTCTAAAGGGTGGGTTCCATTTCTAGTCCTCTAAGATTAGTCAAAGGAAAAGCCTAAGCCTAGATCCTAAGTACTAAGGAGTGAGAAAAGAAGAGACCTCATAAAAAATGAGGTCAACAGCCTTTTGGTTTACTATTTAAAGAGAGTCTTAGGAATGATTAAGTGCTCTTCCTCTGCATTTTGAAGGGACTTTTTACTATTCTTCCACTGCTCTTCCACTTGCATTTTGAAGAGAGTTTTTACAGTATTTTACTTTTATTTTTTGAGAGTTTTTATTAAGAGCAGGAGTAGAGAGTAGAAAGGAGAAAAGGGTCGGAGTGAAGTCTTCTTCTTCCCACTTCTTTTCTTTCCTTTAGTTTAGTTTTTATTGAATTCTGAAGTCTGTATTCCGAGTCATCAGAGTTGGGAGACTTGCTCTGAGGAGTAGTTTAGCGAAGAGTCAAAGTTTCAGAGGAACTTCCTTAGTCTTGTGGAGAGGATTTTCAGATAAGTGTTTACTTTTAATCTTTTTATTAATACTTGCTTTTGTTTGTTATTTTTCTTACTATTTTTAATTTCGAATCAATGTGTTTTTATACTTTCTCAATGCATTCTGAGTAGTTTAGTTTATCTTTTTCTTTCTTAAATAGAGAAGTAATTAATTTATAAAGAATTGTTGTGGAAAGTATAAGTGTTTAAAAGTTGGAAGAAGTTGTGAAGATTGATTCTAAAAACTTTGTTTACTTCTTTATTTAGCCTGTTAAGTTGAAAATTTTTTTGAGATTATGTAAGATCCAATGCAGTATTGTCTCATAAAAGTTAGTAAGAATCACATGCAATTATATGGGTGAGAATTGTAGTCCATATAATTGAATGTCAAATTAGAAGATATTTTTATTGAAGGGAGTAAAATTAGAGGATTTTAGAGTGACAGGCTAAAAACCCCTAATTTGGTATGAAGTTTTGAGTTTTGTTATGAGAAGTTAGCCCCCAGGTGGTGGGAATCGAGGGAACTCTAGAGTGAGAGACTGGTATCTTCCATGCCTAACCATGTTCAAATTAATAAAAATTTCAAATTAACATATGTTTTTTATAGAACCAAGTAAGGGTAAAGAACACATTTGCTTCTATCTGTCACAACAAATTTAAATACTTCCACAACAATACTTTAAGAATTATTACTACTTCATAAAAGGAAAGAAAAAGATATTATAGTTAATAGTATTTTAGATCGAGTGTTTTTTTAGTTATTATAGTTTTAATTTCTTAACATTTTATTAATGAAATTTCAAAAGATAAATCAACTTTCAAAACCTTTCAAAATGAACACATACTTTCAAAAGCCATAACAAAAGTAAAAAGATAATTTTTCTGATTTCTTTAAACATTTTACATTTTCCCTGTGGGTTCGGTATGTCGGGTCTTAATCAGAAAGTCTTATATTACTTGATAAACGATAAGTATACTTGCGCAGTATCTCATATTATAAAATCATAAGTTTCATATCTAAATTATCAGCGCATTTACAGGACAGTACCAAGTTTTTGGCGCTGTTACATTTATCAGGGATGACTCCCTGGTTGATTCCATGAAGATTTGCATAAATTTCTTTCACCACAGGAAAGATTACCGCACTAGTAGTGTAACGTAGTACTTCCTAACAACTTTGCATAATCGTCTCTTCCACTGCAGTACTTGGGTTATTCAATACTCAATTCACAAAGCGTCTTTCCTTGATTAGTCTCTTCGTCACATGAACATTGTCATAAATTTTGTAGGCCTCAAAATTGATGAACTTTCTTCTATTGAAAATTCCATATCTTGAAGTAGTTTTGGAATTGGAAGCCATGGAATTTGTCAAACGTTGATTCTTCTGACATTTTTCTATCCAAAATGGCTTTAAAAATAAGCTTAGGAGTAATTTGGGGAAGAAACCTGCCAAAAGCCACATTTTAAATGAAAACTCCAGTCCTCGTAACTGTCGCGTAGTTGGCACTGCAATTGGGCTCTGTCAGCGCCCAGGATTTGTATGATAATGCTGGCGCCCATCTCGGTGTTGTCAGTGCCCTGAGCAAATTTTCTCACCGATTTATTTTCGTCCGAATAAATTCCAAATCTTCCATTAAGTCCAATAATTAACATCATTTAAGACATAAATGAGTGTGTAGGACTCCAAAGAAATATTAAATCCTAATATTATCAACAATAACAACCAAAACAAAGCAAAATAGCAAACATAACTATGGGTTATCTCCCTCAAAGCACTTGATTTAACATCGTCAGCACGATGTTTCCAATTTTTATTCTAGATGACTCAAAGTTAAAACCTCCATAAAAAGTGGTTTTTGCCCCTCATAATAAGGTTTTAATCTGTGCCTGCTAACTTGAATTATATTCCCAGTTTTAGAATCATCAATATCAACAACTCCATAATGATAAACTTTGATAACAGTGAAATTTCCTAACCACATAGACTTCAGTTTTACCGAAAATAATCTCAATCTTGTATTATATAACAACACTTCTTTCCCAGGTTCAAATTAATTTCTTAATATCTTCCAATCATACCAGATCTTCATTTTCTCTTTATAGATTTTAACATTATCATATGCTTCATTCCTAATCTCTTCAAGTTCATTCAGTTGCAATAATATTTTCTCACCATCAACCTTGAAATTGAAATTAAGTTCGTTAATAACCCAATATGCTTTATGTTCCAATTCTACTGACAAGTGGCATGTCTTTCCAAAACTCAATCTATATGAGGACATTCCTATAGAAAGTTTAAAAGCCATCTTATATACCCACAAAGCAGTTTGTAGTATAGTAGACAAATCTAATTTATTAGGATTTACAGTTTCCTCCAAAATTCTTTTAATTTCACGATTTGTTACTTCTGCTAGGCCACTACTCTGGGGATGATAAGCAGTTGAGAATGTATGCAAACTATTGTATTTTCCACACAATTTCTTGATTCTCTTTTTCCTAAAATAGGATCCTCCATCGGTGATGATCACTCTCGGCATTCCAAATCTTGTGAAAATATTTTTCATTAATAATTTTGAAACACTCTGAGCATCACATTTAGGTAAAGTTATTTCTTCAATCCATTTTTAAACAAGTCCACAACAATTAATATATATAAGTTTCCAAATGAAGTAATAAATGATCCCATAAAATCTAATCCCAATACATCAAAAATATTAACTTCCAATGTATAATTTAGAGGTATCTCATTTCATCAAGAAATATTTTCTACTCACTGACATCAATCACATGTTTTAATATATTCATTAACATCTCTAAAATGAGTAGGCCAACAAAATCCAAATTGTAAAATCTTATGTGCAGTTCTATTAGTCCCAAATTGTCCTCCAAATTCGTAATCATGACATCTTTGATTAATTTGTTCAGTTTCTTCAATAGGCACACATCTCCTCATAACCAAATCCTTACACTGTTTATATAGATAAGGGTCATCCCAAAAGTAAAACTTCACATCATAAATAAATTTCTTTAGTGGTTACTTTATTAACTCAGTCAGTAAAATATCACTCACAATAGAGTTAACAATGTCACCATACCACGGTATAGCTTTTCCATCAATACTATACAATTGCTCATCATGAAAAGTCTCCAAAATTTCATTTGCAAAATAAGATAATTCTTTCTATTCCAACCTAGATAATTGATCAACTAATTGATTATCATATCCTTTTCTATCCAATATTTCAAAATCAAACTCTTGCGTTAGAAATATCCATCCAATTAATATTGGTTTCACATCCTTCTTTTGCATTAAATACTAAATAACATAATGATCTGTATGCACAATACATTTAGCATCAATTAAATAATTCCTAAATTTACCAAAATCAAATACAGTAGCTAATAACTCTCTTTCAATAGTGTTGTAATTAATTTGAGCATCATTAAGAGGTTTTCTAGCATAGTATATCACTTTAAAAACTTTGTTATATCTTTTCCCTAAAACAGCTGCAATCACATAATCACTAGCCTCGCACATTATTCAAATTGTTTCTCCCAATCAGGTGAAACTAATATCTAAGCAATGATTAATTTTTCTTTTAATAATTCAGAGGCTTTTATGCATTCTTCATTAAAATCAAATTTCATATCTTTTTCTAAAAGTTGACATAGAGGCTTAGTAATTTTTGAAAACTCTTTTATATAATGTTGTAGAAATCAACATGTCTTAGAAAGCTTCTAACCTCTCTCACTGTGGTAAGAGGAGGTAGTTTCTCAATAATCTGAATTTTTACCATATCTACTTCCATGCCATTTTCAGAAATTTTATGCCTAAGTACAATTCCTCCTGCAACCATAATTTAGCATTTCTCCCAATTTAAGACAAAATTTGTTTTTCCACAGAGCTCCAAAACTTTTTCCAAATTATTTAAATATAATTCAAATGAAGTTTCGAGCACTAAAAAATCATTCATAAACACTTCCTTTCTGTTCTCAATTAATTTGCAGATAATTAACATCAGACATCTTTGAAATGTTGCAGGTGCATTACATTATCTAAAGGGCATTCTTCGAAAAGCAAATAGTCTATAAGGGCTAGTAAATGGTGTCTTTTCTTGATCCTCAAGAGCAATTGGAATATAGTGATAACCGATATATCCATCCAAAAATCAGTATTACTTATGCCCAACTAATCTATCCAACATTTGGTCTACAAAACGTAAAGGAAAGTGATCACTTGTGTATGCATTTAATTTTCTATAATCAATGTAGATTCGCTAACCAGTGACTTGTTTTGTATGTATTAATTCATTTTTCTCATTTACCTCAACTGTCACTCCCCCTTTCTTTGGTACGCAGTGAATTAGACTCACCCATGCACTATCTGAAATAAGATATTGATTCCAACTTCTAACCACTTCAAAATTTCTTTCAAAACTACTTCTTTCATCATCGCTTCAATCTCCTTTGAGGATCAGTCTTAGGTTCATGTTGTTCATCCAAAAGAATTTTGTGCATAAAAGTCAAACGACTGATTCCTTTAACATCAGCTAAAGTCCATCCAAAGGCTTTGTTGTATTATTTTAAAGTTTCTAATAATTTTTGCACTTGTTATTCCGTTAAATCTGAGGATATAATAACAGGTAATGTTGATGAATATCCTAATAATACATACTTCAAATTGGCAGATAATGCTTTCATTTCATGTTCAGGAGCTTTAATAATTAAAGGAATGAGACTTTTATCATTATTATCTGTAATATCCAACATCTTAAATCTTTCATGAACATAATCTAACTTCTCATTTTCCATCGCGATGTCTTTATTTTCAATCTCATCCTTATCCTCATATGTCAAATTTTCTTGTTCTTATTTTTCTTCAAACTTTTTCTTAAAATGCTCATTACTCAAATAATCACAAACATCCATCCCGAAACATTCATTATTTCTTTCTGGTTGTGGATACTTCATGACTTTTGATATATTAAATGTTACGTCTTGATCAATAACTCTTATAAGTTAATTCTCCTTTCTGAACATCTATCACAACTCTTCCAGTAGCAAGGAATGGTCTCCCCAAAATAATGAGAATTTCTTTATCTTCCTTCATATCTAAAACAATAAAATCCACCTGAAAGATAAATTTATCCACCTTTACCAATACATCTTCTATAACTCCTTTAGGAAAAGTGATTGAACAATTAGCTAACTTAAGACTTACAGTAGTAGAAGAAATTTCTCCTAAACCCAACTCTTTAAAAATTGATAGAGGCATGAGGTTTATACTTGCTCCCAAATCACATAAGTCTCTTCCATAAAATTTTTCACCAACAGCACAAGGT
The DNA here is from genome assembly GCA_022702705.1 of Papilionanthe hookeriana x Papilionanthe teres. Lineage (NCBI taxonomy): Eukaryota > Viridiplantae > Streptophyta > Magnoliopsida > Asparagales > Orchidaceae > Papilionanthe > Papilionanthe hookeriana x Papilionanthe teres. Next base: position 131,271,391 of record CM040425.1, on the reverse strand, counting down.
ATAATGAAGCTACTAAGATCTTTTAGTTTTTTAGGAAGCTTTTTCTACAAAATTGCACTACACTCCTCACTAAGTGCAACATTCTTATTATTTGTGAACTTCCTTTTCTTGTTAACTATATCCTTTATAAACTTCACATAATTTGGCATTTATTTTAAGGCTTCAACAAAAGGAATATATATATTTAACTATTTCAGAATTTCCAAAAATTCTGAAAACTGTTTATCTCTCTGTTGTTGTTTCAATCATTGAGGAAATGAATGTGAGGTCTTTCTTTAATATTTTCATTGGTTTAATCGAATATTCCAAATTAGGATAAGTATAATCGTTACCTTTTTAAATTTCCACCCTTTTCCTTTCAGTCTCAATTTCTTTTTGCACTATTTTTTCCAATTCCTTTCCACTTCTTATTTGAATATCCTTAATTTGTTCTTTACTTCGATTTTTAGATTAATTTCGACATTACTAGGAAGAATTCGTGAAGGTCAGTAACTAAGAGAAGTAGCAATATGCCCCCAATTAATTTTCAACATTTCTAATAGCAGCTCCTTGACTTCATAATTAATTACCTTGATTCTGTAATTGATTCTCAATACTTAACATTAATTCTTCAATTGGAAATTTCTTATCCTTTATTTATGGTTTATTGATAAAACCAGGAGGATAATAAGATCTATAGTTAGAATTTCCTTAGTTTTTGGAATTTCCTAATGGGTTCACTGAATTGTTATTATTCCAATTTAAATTAGGGTAATTCTTCCAACTCTGATTATACGAATTAGAATAGGGGTTATTTCTTTTATTATTTATAACATTCAAGGTATTGTAAGATGTTTAAGATTCCATAATTTGTCCCAATGATTTTTCCTCTAACACAGGGGGTGTTTTAGAATAGTTCATTCCAATTTAATTAATTTTCTTAAATATAGCGGCATTTTGATAAGCCAAAATAGTTATAACATCAAAATCATGGACACTAGCTACTCTTTTAGGATTTATTCGTTCAGCAGGCCATTAAAAATTATTATTAGTCATCTCCTCAATTAAAGAATAAGCTTCATCAAAAGGTTTTGGCATTAATGAACCACCAGCAGCAGCATCGATAATAGATCTAAGATATACTATTAATCCATTATAAAAAGTTTGAATTATTAACCAATGTGGTAAAACATGATGTGGACACTTTCAAAGCAAATCTTTAAATCTTTCCCAAGATTCATATATTAATTCTCGTTCCAACTGACAAAAAGATGTAATATCATTCAAAGCTTAGCAGTTTTTGAAGGTGAAAAATATTTAGCCCAAAAATTATGAGATTGTTATCCCTAAGTTTAATAGATCAGGTGTTAATGAATTTAACCACACCTTAGATTTATTTATTAATGAAAAAGGAAAAAGGTCAAAGTCTAATAGCAACATTCAACCCTCAGTCATATTTAAAAGTAGCACACAATTCTAAAAAAAATGCAAAAAGTAAATTAGGATCTCTAGTAGGTATTCCCCCAAACTGGTTATTTTGTTACATTTGGATAGTAACAGGTTTAAGGTCAAATGAATTAACAACAACCTCAGGATTTTGAATAGTTAAGTGAATTTCATCTACTATAGGATTAACATATACTCTTAAAGGTCTCTGTTGATGATTATTTTCAACTCTATTTTTCACCATTTTATTCATTTTTTTAGATTTTTGTGGTTTTCAAATTTTTCTAACAGTATGTTCTAACTCAAGGTCTTAAGGTATTAAATATTTAGATACAATATTATGCATAAACAAACACAATCAGCACACTTTAAAAATAAGCAATAACACAAATACAGGTTTTATAAATCAAACAAAAGTTTTTCAAATACAACTAAATTTATAGTTACCTTTCCCCGGCAATGGCGCCTAAAACATTATGTGGTGTTTTTATATTTCATTATATTTTCTTCCAAACACGAGAATACAAACACATGTATATGTATCACAAAATTAATACAGGGCTCAAAATGAGTCATGGTTATCAATCCCACAGGGAAAGTGTAAATTTATGATAGTAGTACTAAAACACATTGTTAAAGTATATAAAACTTATTAGTGAAAAGCACAATTTGACATTGTTTAATTATGTTAATAGAGTTCACTTTACCAATTTACTTTCTAATTTTCAAAGTAAATTTACTAATTCTTAACAAAGCTAAACAATTTTATAACGAAAGGTTCAAATTTGAGAAAGTATCATTCCCCTTGCAATGAGTTTTTGGTTAGTGAAAGATTTAGATTGTTGGAAATTATATTGTACTAAATAGGAGCATTCATATGTTTTACCCTTTTTCGAATGCATAAAGAACATTGGCTAATCTTATGTTTGGTCTCAAAATTTGTGGTTAGGCTGAGAGGATACTGGCTCCCACTTCAGAGCTCCCACTTTCCCCTTGATTGAGGGCTAACTCTCACTTAGTTTCCAAAAACTATGACTGAATTTGGGATTTTAGTCTGTCACCCTAAAAATATCTAATTTTATCCCCAGCAAAGTTTATTTTCCCATTTATTGCACTCATTTCTATGGACTAAAATCTCATCCATTGAATTGAATGTGATTCCCACTTTATTGTAAAACTCATAGTCCTTTCAGATCTTATGTTCCACAACAAATTTTAAAATTTTAATTGGCCAGATTGAAAAGTAAATGAAGAACTGAGTGCAAAACCATTACAAGTATTTAACATTTAAATAGCATATTGATACACCTAAAATATATAGCATTTTAATGCACATTTTTATATCTATTTTTGATGATATTGCACTTTAATTAAAGGTATTTTGTGTTTTTCTTGCAGATATGATGAAAATAATTAATTATGATGAAAGGAGCAAAAAAAGACCAAATTTGAAGCAAAATTATGAAGTTTGAGAAATTTGGCTTCTGGCGCCAAAGCGCCAAAATGTCGGCGCTTAAGCGCCACAGTTAAAAATCAAATTTAAATGAATTTTGGCATCATTTTTAAGGGTTGTTTGAAGCAACTTTTGGTGGTAACTTCTTTTGGGCAGCAAATTTGATTGAAGGGTTGCATCTTTTGGAGGATACATTGAATCTAGACATGATTTGAGAATACACCAAGAAAACTTCAAGGAAATTATCAAAATGCAGCCTCATAATTTGCAAAAAGGGGGATATTGTTATTAGTGTGTGTTGAAGGTATTAGTGAGTGTGTTATTAGTGTGTGTTAAGTTTTAAAGTTCCTCTTTTATATAGCAGAGAGTAGAGAGTAAGAAAGGAAAAAGGGTTAGTGTGAAGCCTTCTTCTCACCAATTTTCTTTCATCCTTATATATAGTTTTTATTGAAGTTTAAATTCTTTATTAGAGTCACCAGAGTTGGGCGCCAACCTCTGTAGAGTTGTATTGTGGAAAAAAAAATTCCAAAGGAACTTCCAAAGTTTGGTGGAGAGGATTTTCAGATAAGTATTTATCTTTGTTTTTACATTTCATTTTCAAGAAAGATTGTTGACTTTTCATGATGCTTTATGCTTTCATATCAAGTTTTGTTTGTGTTTTCTTCATGAAATCTGAGTAGTTTAGTTTATTTCTTTCTTTCTTAGATGAAGAAGTAAGTAAATTAAGGAAGTATATTGTGGAAAGTACAAGTGTTTAATGCTGGAATAAATTGTGATGATTCAATTCCTTGAACTTAATTTACTTCTTGATTTGGCCAATTACGTAACATCCAATGCGGAATTGTCTCAAACAACAATTGGAATGAATCACATGCAATTATTTAGGTGAGAATTGTAGTCCATTTGATTGAATGCAAATATATAGGGAGATATGCTTTATTAGGGAGTAAAATTAGAGGACTTTAGAGTGACAGGCTAAAGCCCTCTAATTTGGTTTGTTATTTTAAATTTTGTATGAGATGTTAGCCCCCAGTTGGAAGGAATAGAGGGAACTCTAGAGTGAGAGATGGTATCTTCCCTGCCCAACCCATCTACAAAATTTCAAATCTTCAAATTAACCAATTTTTTTTATAGAACCAAGTAAGGGTAAAGAATATAAATGCTCCTATTTGGCACAATACATTTAAATACTACCACAACATAAAATTCCATAATTATTACTAATTCATTGAAGAAGGAAAAATATATTTGATTCTTATAACTTTTATATCGCGTTTAGTGTATTGGTAATTTTATTTCCTGCTTAACTTGTTATTAAAAATATCAAAAAAAACTTTTTGAAATTAAAATCATAAAAAATACTTACAAAAATTAATTAAAAAATTAAAAAGTTATTTTTTTATATCTTTAAATTTTTACACATTTCCCTGTGGGTTTGATACCTTGGGACTTAATCAGAAAGTTGTAAATTACTTGATAAATGATACGTATACTTGCGTAAAAAGCCATATTATGAATAATAAATTTAATATATAAATCTTAAGCATAAATATTTTGGGCATCAAGTTTTTGGCGCCTTTTCCGCGGAAATTAATTAAAATGTCATTTAAAGAAAATTGAAAGAAATTAATTTTTTTTTTTACTTTTCTTTATTTTTGTTAGTGTGTTTTGTTTTATTTTATTTAATGTTGGCTGTGTAGTTCAGATTCTGAGAGACTTGTGCCTTACGATTCTGAATTAGAAAGAACAATCAGAAAAATTAAAAAAATTAACAATTCTAAAAAAGATAAAAATATTCAAGAAATGACAAATCATCAAAATCAAAATGTTGACATTCATCAAGAATTTAGAACTTTAATAGAATATGCTAACCCTACAGTGGATGAACTTCATGGTAGTATTCAACACCCTGTTGTAGCTACAAATTCCTTTTAGCTTAAACATGCTATTATTCAAATGGTGTCAAATAATCAAATTGGGGGAGCACTAACTGAAGATCCTAATTTACATCTCGCCAGCTTTCTAGAGTTGTGTGCTACTTTTAAATATGATGGTGTTTCAGATGATGCTGTTAGACTTAGACTTTTTTCCTTTCTCACTAAGGGATAAAGCTAAGATATGGTTAAATTTGTTAGCACCTGGATCTATTAGAACTTGGGGTGATTTAGCACAAAAATTCCTTGCTAAATATTTTCCACCATCAAAGACTGCAAAGCTTATAAATGTTATCACATCTTTTTGTCAGTTTGAAGGTGAATATCTATATGAAGCATGGAAATAATTTAAAGATCTTCTCAAAAAATGTCCACATTATTCAATACGAGATTGGTTAATAATTCAAACCTTTTATAATAGATTTGTTGGATCTCTTAGATCTATTATCGATGCTGCTGCAGGAGGATCACTGATGTCTAAACAATTTACTGAATCTTATGCTTTGATAGAAGAAATGGCTACTAATAATTTTCAATGGCCTTCTGAAAGATTAAATCCTAAAAAGGTAGTCAATATTCATGAAAGTGATGCTTTTGCAATGTTAGCAAATCAAGTTGCTGCAATTTCATGGAAGATGGACCAATATGTAATGAATTTTTCTCAACCAATTGTTATGATTGAAGAAAATTCACTAAGTCAAATGGTCGATTCTCATACTTCACCAGAAACTTTAAATGTTATGAGTATGCCTAATAACCGTTATTCTAATTATTATAACCTAGGTTGGAAGAATCATCCAAACTTTAATTGGAATACCAATAATAAGGGTGGTATTAATCAACAATGAGGGAATAATCGAGTAAACCCATTGGGTAACTGGAGAAACTAAGGGAATAATAAATATAGACCAACCTATGCTCCAGGTTATAATAATGCTTCACAATTTAAGGAGAAATAACTCTAACTACTGTAACTCTGCAATTAACAGATCATTCGATCACATATCCTAAAGGAGTTATAGAAGATATTTTGGTAAAAGTTGATCAATTTATCTTTCCTGTTGATTTCATTGTGCTGGATATGGAGGAAGATAAAAAGATACCCATAATTTTAGGAAAACCTTTTCTAGCCACAGGCAGAGCAATGATAGATATGCAAAAAAGGGAATTAATAACGAGAGTTAATGATCAGACTGTTACATTCAACATTTCAAATTCTATGAAATATCCTGCAAGAGGTGAAGATGATGAATGTTATAGGATGGATGTTATCAAGTATTTGAGTGAATGTCATTTCAAATCAGCTTATGAAGAGAAATCTGAAAGAGAAGAATTAGAACATGAGCAAGAAGTGGAGTTACATCATTCTAAAGATTTTCATGAGAAAGATCAAAATTATGTTCATGAAAATTTTGAACAGTTGGACATGACTAAAAAAGATAAATCTTTTGGTCCATCAATTGAAAAATCTCCTGAACTTCAGTTAAAGATGCTTCTTGATCATTTGAAGTATATTTTTTCAGGTAAATCCTCAACTTTGCCAGTTATAATTTCCTCCCAATTAACTAAAACATAAAAAGAGAGTTTGTTTGAAGTTTTAAAGAAGTACAAGAAAGCCTTCGGATGGATGATAGTTGATATTAAAGGAATCAACCCTTCAATTTATATGCATAGAATCCTTATGGAAGATAATTTCAAACCTAGGGTTGTAACTCAAAGGAGATTAAATCCTATTATGAAAGATGTTTTTAAGAAAGAAATTTCAAAGTGGTTGGATGCTGTGATTATCTACCATATTTTACATAGTTCATGGGTTAGTCCCATTTACTGTGTTCCTAAGAAAGGAGGAGTAACCATGACTGTTAATGAAAACAATGAGATTATACCAATAAGACAAGTTACAGGGTGGCGAATATGCATTGATTATATAAAACTAAATCTTGCTAGAAGGAAAGATCATTTTCCACTCCCATTTCTAGATCAGATGTTGGATAGACTGGCTGGGCATAAATACTTTTATTTTCTGGATGGATATACTGGGCACCACCAAATTCAAATTGCTTCTGAGGATCAAGAGAAAACAATGTTTACCTGTCCTTATGGTACGTTTGCTTTCAGAAGAATGCAGTTTGGTTTAAGTAATGCCCCTGCTACATTTTAGATATGTATGATGGCTATTTTTTGTGATTTAATTGAAAAAGGATTGAAGTTTGTATTGACAACTTTTCAGTGTTTAGAAGTTCATTTGAATCATGTTTAGAAAATTTATCTAAAGTTCTAATACACTTTGAAGAAACTAATTTGGTCCTTAGTTAGTAAAAAATGCCAATTTATGGTAGCAGGAGGAACTGTATTAGGACATAGAATATCAAAAAAGGTTTAGAGGTAGATCCTGCAAAAATTCAAGTTGTCTCTAATTTACTTTGTCTAACAAATGTAAAGGTAATTAGACGTTTTTTAGGACATGCTGGATTCTATAGGCGTTACATTAAAGACTTTTCAAGAATTTTAAAACCCTTATGTTGTTTACTAGAAAAGGATGTAATTCTTTTTTGATGATGAATGCCTAAAAGCTTTTGAAACATTAAAGGAAAAATTAATCACTGCACCTATTATAATTTCACCAAATTGGGAAAGATCTTTTGAATTAATGTGTGATGCTAGTGATTATGCTATTGGTGTTGTTTTGGGTCAAAAATATGATAAAAATTTCAAAGTGATCTATTATGCTAGTAAAACTCTTAATGAAGCTCAAATTAAAAATACCACTACTGAGAAAGAGTTATTAGCTATAGTATTTGCTTTTGATAAATTTTGATCATATTTAATTGGAACTAAATGTGGAGTGCATACTGATCATTCTGCTATCAAATATTTAATGAATAAGAAAGATGCAAAACCAAGATTGATTAGATGGATTCTTCTTTTGCAAGAATTTGATTTTTAGATGGTAGATAGGAAGGGTGCTGATAATCAAATTACTGATCATCTATCCAGTCTTGAAACTGAAAAATCTTTTAGTGATATTGAAAAAATTAATGAACATTTTCCTGATGAAAAATTTTTCACTATTAATGAATGACATATTCCATGGTATGCCGACATTGTAAACTTTATTGTAAGTGATATTATACCATATGGTTTGACATACCAGGAAAAGATGAAGTTTTTATCTGATGCTAAAACTTATTTTTTGGATGACCCACTTTTATATAAACAAGGAAAGGTCTGATCATTCGAAGATGGGTGCCTTTAGAGGAAACTTTTGAAATCATTCAAAAATATGATAATTCTGATTATGGGAAACATTTTGGATTTGATAGAACTGCTTATAGAATTTTACAATATTGATTTTATTAGCCTATAATTTTTAAAGCTGTTAATGCATATTTTAAAAATTGTTATTGATGTCAGTGTGTAGGCAATATTTTTAGATGAAACGAGATGCCCCTCAATTATATTTTGGAAGTTAAAATATTTGACGTTTGGGGATTAGATTTCATGGGACCATTTACACCATCTTTCGGAAAGATCTATATTTTAATAGCAGTAGACTATGTATCCAAATGGAATGAAGTTGTTGCTTTACCTCAATGTGATGCTCAAAGTGTTGCAAAGTTTTTAAGAAAGAATATATTTTGCAGATTTGGACTACCTAGAGTAATCATAACAGATGGAGGAAGTCATTTTAGAAATGCGATTATGGAGAAGTTAGTAAAGAAAAATCATATTAACCATCGCATTGCTACTTCTTATCACCGCACACAAGTGACTTGGTTGAAATATCCAATTCTGAAATTAAAAGAATATTGGAAAAGACTGTTAATCCAAACAAAAAGGATTGGTCAATTGGATTATGCTTTGTAGGCTTATAGGATTGCTTTTAGAACTCTTATAGGAATGCCCCCATATAGGCTAATTTTTAGAAAAGCTTGTTATTTACATGTTGAACTTGAGCATAAAGAATATCGGGCTATAAAAGATTTCAATTATAATTTAAAGGATGTTGCTGAGAAGAGATTATTGTAATTAAATGAACTTGAAGAGATAACAAAATGAATCTTATGAAAATGCTAAGATTTATAAAGAGAAAATGAAGTTATGGCATGATCGGAAGATCCTTACTGAAAATCTTGAGCTAGGACAAAATGTTTTGTTGTATAATGCATGGTTAAAAATTTTTGTTGGAAAACTTAAGTCCAAATTTATGGGTCCATTTATTGTGATAAAAGTTTATTCTTATGGAGCTGTGGATATTGAAGATCCTAAGACTGGAAAAATATTCAAAGTTAATGGTCATAGACTTAAACCTTATTTTTCAGTCTATCAATTTAACCTAATGAGAATCTAATGCTGGGTCACTATGAATAAGTTCTAGGTATGTCAGGCTGAAGACATTAAACCAAGTGCTTTGTGGGAGGCAACTCATATTTATCGGTGTACTTTGCTTCATAGTTATCTTTGTGCTTTGCTTTATGTTTGCTTTATGTGGTTTGTTTGGCCTGTTTATATGATTATGTGGTAGTATTTTGAAGAGAATAGTTATATTGGTGTTTATTTGACATTAAAGGATGAATTAAAAGAGTTAGAGTTAAAATTTTGGACACTTGGCAGACTTGTGCAAAAATGTGCACTGGCGGCTAAGCGCCACCTGGTTGGCGCTTAAGCACCGCAGTGAAGCAAAATGTGATAAAGGAATTTCTAGAAGCCAAAATCACGGGGAAGATGTTTTAGAAGTTATTTTGGTCTTTTAAAGCATCTACGGTCGATTTTAGCACTTCCCATGTCTATAAAAAGGCCCTTGATTAAGAGAAATACTTGCCCCAATCTGTAATTTCATTTTTGAGTTTTAAGAAGAGTGTTTTGAGTGCAAAAATGTCTTCTTGGGAGAGTGAAATTAAGAAGAAGGAGGAAACAACAAGAAGAAATTCATTAGTGAAAGTGTGCATAAGTTATACAATGGATTCCTAGCAGTTAGTATTCAAGGTGTCATAGAAAGGATTGCGAAGATTGAAGCCAACGTGGAGTTAATTGAAGCAATTGTAAATGAAAATAACGCTCATTTAGCGCATATGAGATGACAACTTAAAGTGCAATTTAGTCATACAAGTAATGTGGAAGAAGCAGATAAGGCGATGTTTCTGAAAAATAAATGGTTAGAAGAAGAAGATGTAAGAGTTATCAACTATCGCCCGTTTTATCAGATCTACATTTTAGATGGTTTAAATGGAACTAATGGCGGTTCTAGATATATTCAACCTAATGGATATTTAAATTAATTTGAGTATAGTCTAGTGTTGTGATTTTATGTGTTAAGTGTTTAGTGCCTAATGTTATATGTTTGTGTTTTATTGAACTCTTATGTGTGTTTGTTACACCTTAATATGTAAAATTATTTTTGTTTTTATATATTTGAATTATTCTGTATTAGGAAATTTTATCCAAAATTTTTGGATAGAAATTTTTTGTATGTATTAAGTGTGATTGTTTTAATGAAAGTTTGTGTTTGTGTGAAATTTATTTGGAATTGATGAAAATTTAACTTTCTTTGGAGAATTAGAAAAGTTTAGAGGGGAGAAATTATTATTTAAAGAGATTTAGGGTGATTAACAAAGGGGTTTAGTAAATTTTTAAATTATTTGTGAAAATAAGGATGCTAACGGCTAAGTGCTAGAACTTAGTCACCTAAGTGCTAGAAATCGCGGCTAAGCACCGAAGCCTCGCGCTTAAGCGCCGGTTTGCAAAAACTGATTTTCTGCAGTTCAAAACCTAAAAATTGACCTTTTAACACCTCCCATCACCCTCAACTTCTCGAAGTCACGAAATAGGATATAGGGCATACATAAGTTAGATCACTTAAGAGTCGATTTCAAAGAGATTTGTCAGATTTGAATTCATTAAGGTATGAGCACTACTCCTACGTAAAGTTTTTTTATTTTCATCATATATTTTGAGTACATTATTAAAAAATCATAAGATCATTATTTATGGTGAAATTTGAGGAAAAACATGAAAAATTGCTTGGATTTAGTGGAAATTACTTTTGGAATTTAAATTAGCAAGTTTAGTTTTAAATTTGGAATTTATGGTGAATTTTTGCAATTTTTTTAGAGATGGCTCCAATGTTAAACCGCTCGAAAGATAAAGCAAAATTTGATTCCAACAAGTTTGTTAGTACAAGAGTAGAGGATCGAAATGTTGACGCACTCTCATCATGTAATATGATACCAGAATGAGTGTTTAGTACGCTAGGAGAAGTTATTGAGGAAATGATTACTAGAAGGAATTGGGAGAATTATTTTTACTTCTCCACTGTTGTTGTTGTTTCTGTGGTCAGAGAGTTTTATGCAAACTTGCCTGCAGCAGAAAAAAATTTGGTGATGTTTAGAGGTGAACAAGTACACTTTTCACCTGCAATAATCAATATCTTGTACCACTTGCCTCCTGTGTTGTTTTGTTTTTATGTTAATTATCATCCTACTGAAGGAGAATTAGATGAGATCATATCATTTCTAACAGATGGAAGTGGTTTATGGAAGATAATAAATGAAAGAAGAGTAAATTTTCAGGCCCTAAGTTGAATGTCATTTTAAAGGCATGATATTACTTTATCTCATCTAAATCGCTGCCTTCAAGTCATACTAGTGAAGTTACAAGGGAGAGAGCAGTTCTGAATCATTGTATTTAGTTAGGAAAGCCTATTGATGTAGGGGCTATTATTTTTTTATGTGATGAACTGTGCCAGAGCTGCTACTACTTCAGATATGGGATTTCAATCCCTAATTCATTCGATTTGTGAGTGATCTGGTGTTAAGTTTGAATGTTGGTACTTGCACTGTACATTTAGAGTTTGGTTGGAGAGGAGGATTTAGAACTTCCACTGCTTCTACTTCACGTGCCACTACTTCTAGAGCATCATCATCTAGTAATTCACAAACTGGACTGTTAAAGAAGATTTTGAAGAAAGTGAGTCTTACCCGATAGCATGTTAGAGATATGGATGGTAAAATGGATAATATTGAACGATATATTATTAAGCTTGATGAATAGAAGGAGAATTATTAGCAATACATGGATAAAGTGATTATAGGTGATCACAGTGCTGAAATGCCCCCTCATCTGTTTTATATACCTTACGTGCCATCCAGAGACTGGGTTGAAGACGATGATGATTAGAGTTGTTGTGTTTAGTTTATTTTGTTATGTCATTTCTTATGTGTAGTTATGTTTTTTTAATTTTTGATGTTTTTATAATTGATGTAATGTTTAAATATTGTGTGATGTATTTATGATATGAACTCTGATATTGTATTGAGCATAGTTGGACTATTTCTTTTTATGCAAATTCATATGTTTATGTGATAAAGTAATGTTTTATGTTGTGATTTGTGATATGTGTGTAGTAGTAAAGTGTTAAATGTGTATTTAGTGTTTAAATTTTTAATAGAATATAAATTAATTTCAAATTTGTTAGAAAATTTAAAACACTATTAAAAACCACTATTTGAAAATTGCATGTTTAAACTTTAGAAAATCTACTACCTATTATTATCTAGTATTGTTGTGATTTTAGTTAAGTAGGTGTGTATTTGCTTTGAAATCCTCCACTACTGTAGAAGTCTTTTGAAAATTTACTTTTAAGAAAAACTGAATTTAGTTTCTTTTTACTCCTATTATTCTTTAAAATTGTTATAATTGCATATTTAGGATATTGAAATTCCTGCAAGCATGTTATTTTAGTTTTTAATTCTCAAACATGTATTATTTCTTATGCTTAAATGTTTTTATCCTGACTAAAAATTAAAGTTGGGGGGGGGGATTTAAAAAACTTAATTTTTCAAAAACCTAAAATTTTATTTGTTCTCAAGATTATTTAAAATAAATTTGGTTTTTGATTGAAAATAATTATGTATATGAAGTTATATTTGGGAAACAAATTTTTGAATATAGAAATGAATAAAAGAATTTAGTAAAAATTTAAAGTAATAAAGAAAAATTTATTGTTAAAATGTTCTTAATAAAGAAATGTTAAATATAATTAAACTATCTTTAGTAAGTAATGTTGTATTTTTGGATGAATAAAAGATTTGACTATTATTTTTTAAAAACTTAAATTTATTTTATTGAGAAATAACTTTCAACACTATTATTATGATTTTTAAGTGAAAGATAAATATCAGATATTTATTTTAAATGAAAGGGTGGAATTCAAAATCATTAAAGGCTTATCCAGATACAGTAATCCTTGCCTTATAAAAAAAAGAGAAAGAAAAAAGAAGAAAAGAAAAGAAAAGAAAAAGAAAAAAAGAAAAAAAAGTGAAAAATAGTATGTGAAAAGAAAGGAGAAGCTTGAGGATTTAAGGGCCTAATCAAAAATTGGTTCCATACCTAAAGTTTAAAATATATGTTTTGAGAAAATCTAAAACTTAAGGTTATAAAATAGTAATTAAAATTATTCTCAATTAAAATTTTTAAGTAAGAAAAATAAAATGTTTGAATCCTATATTTTGAAAAATCTACAAGTATTTCTGAATTAGATCGAAACTTATATTTTTATTATCCTTTACTTAATAAATTTCTAAACTTTAAATTGGTCTTATTTACTAAAATTTTTTCTAAATTGGATTATTTCATTTCTAGAACAAAATTTTGAAATCTTCCTAAAGAAATTCAATTACATAATTTGCATGTTAAAATTTTTAGGGTTAAGAGTCACTTGAGGACAAGTAACATTTTAAGTTTGGGAGATTTTGATACACCTAAAATATATAGTGTTTTTATGCACATTTTTATACCTAATTTTGATGATATTGCACTTTAATGTAAGGTATTTTGTGTTTTTCTTGCAGGTATGATGAAAATAATTAATTATGATGAAAGGAGTGAAAAAGGACCAAATTTGGAGCAAAATTATGAAGTTTAAGAATTTTGGACTCTCGCAACTAAGCGCCAAAGTGCCGGCGCTTACGCGCCACAGTTAAAAATCGAATTTAAATGAATTTTGGCGGCATTTTCAAGGGGTTTTTGAAGCAACTTTTGGTGGTAACTTCCTTAACTTCCTTTGGGCAGCAAATTTGATTAAAGCGATGCATCTTTTGATTGATACATTGAATCTGGACATGATTTGAAGAGACACCAAGGCAGCTTTTGGGAAATTAAAAAAAATGAAGCCCCATAATTTGCGAAAAGGGGTATTGTTATTAGTGTGTGTTAAAGGGGAGTTGAAGTGTTATTGTTAGTGAGTGTGTTATTAGTGTGTGTTAAGTTCTAAGTTCTACTTTTCTATAGTAGAGAGTAGAGAGTAAGAAAGGAAAAAGGGTTGGTGTGAAGCCTTCTTCTCACGAATTTTCTTTTATCCTTATATCTAGTTTTTATTAAAATTTAAAGACTTTATTAGAGTCACCAGAGTTGGGCATCAACATCTGTAGGGTTGTATTGTGGAAAGCAAAATTCTAAAGGAACTTCCAGAGTCTGGTGGAGAGGATTTTTAGATATGTATTTATCTTTGTTTTTACATTTCTTTTTTAAGTAAGATTGTTGAGTTTTCATTATCGTTTATGCTTTCATATCAAGTTTTGTTTGTGTTTTCTTCATGATATCTGAGTAGCTTAGTTTATCTTTTTCTTTCTTAGATGATGATGTAATTAAATTTTGGAAGTATGTTGTGGAAAGTATAAGTGTTTAATGCTAGAATAAATTGTGACAATTCATTTCCTTGAACTTAATTTACTTTTTGATTTGGCCAATTAAGATGTTAAAATTTGTTGTGATATTGTGTAACTCCAATGCGGTATTGTCTCAAACAACAATTGGAAAGAATCACATGCAATTATATAGGTGAGAATTGTAGTCTACATGATTGAATGCAAATATATAGGGAGATATGCTTTATTGGGGAGTAAAATTAGAGGACTTTGGAGTGACAGGCTAATGCCCCCTAATTTGGTTTGTTATTTTAAATTTTTTTATGAGATGTTAGCCCTCAGTTGAAGGGAATAGAGGGAACTCTAGAGTGAGAACTGGTATCTTCCCTGCCTAACCCATCTACAAAATTTCAAATTCTCAAATTAACCAATTTTCTTTATAGAACCAAGTAAGGGTAAAGAATATAATTGCTCCTATTTGGTACAATACATTTAAATATTTCCACAACATAAAATTCCATAATTATTATTGATTCTTCGAAGAAGGAAAAAGATATTTGATTCTTATAACTTTTATATCGTGTTTGGTGTATTGATAATTTTATTTCCTGCCTAACTTGTTATTAAAAATATAAAAAATAACTTTTCAAAATTAAAACCTTAAAACATACTTACAAAAATTAATTAAAAAGTAAAAATTATTTTTCTTATTTCTTTAATTTTTTACACATTTCCATGTGGGTTTGATATCTCGGGGCTTAATCAGAAAGTCCTATTTTAATTGATAAATGATACATAAACACGTGTAGAATGCTATATTATAAATAAAAAATTTAATATCTAAATCGTAAGCATAAATATTTCAGGCATCACATATCCAATCTATCTCTTCATTAAACCACATCTCATTGAAAAGAGAAACACAAAGAAATCTACTTAGAATTTATGAGGAAGATAAGAGATAACATGGATTTTATATATAAAAGAAAGTTCATACAAGCAACGATAAACAACACAACTTATCTGAAACTCTTTCCCAAAGCAAATCCCTTGAAGTTCCTTTGAATCCCTTTCTCTCTTTACAATAACACTATATTCTCTCTTAGAAAAGTAAGGAACAAGAAATCTCTCCCTTTCCTTCATCTCCTACAACTCTAAAGAAAACCCTTTTACATCTACACAGATTTTTTCCTCTTCTCCTTTGCGCCAAAAATTCAACACACACACACACACACACACCCCTTCCCCTCCTCCTTCACACCTTTTCTAGCGCTTAAAACACTTTAATATAGTGTAGGGATGTATTTTCCAAGAGATGCTTCAAGAAACCCTCCAAAAGTCGTCCAAATATGTCAAATCTACCAAAAATTCGTGTTTAACTGTCTTGGGTGACGTTAGCACCTGACTTGGACACTGTCAGTGCCCTGGCTCTGTCAAATGGTGCTGTCGGTGCCAATTTAAGTACAGTTGGTACGAGATTGTGTTTCTGGATTTCTACTCCCTAGATGAGGGTGTCGTCGGCGCCCTGGGTTAATTTTCCAAAAATCACCTCATTTGACTCCAAATTTTGTCCTTTGTTCTTTCGTTCCAAATGCAAAAAAATCAACATACCTGCAACAAAATATGATTATTACACTTTTCTAAACCGTAATATCACCAAAAAAGTATAAAATTTAGGTGAAAAATTCAACATATTTTGGGTGCATCATAGGAATCCATAAAGACGCTGCCTACTTCGTTCCCTAGAAGAAGACCATCTTTTCTAGAGAAATCATGCCAAAAAAATTGAAGATTCAAAAGGATCATAAGAATGGGACCTTTCAACTCCGATTCAATGATTTGTCACCATTCCTTTGCGACGATCTGTGGAAGTTTTTTTAGCCCACACATACGAGATAAGGGTCAGAGATGTGCGAGAGGAAGAACAAACAAGATTTTTCAACAGAATAATACAACTAAGAGTATCAATGTGGAAGGAAGCTCTGAGGAGGATAAGTCCGATGAAGATGCGATGACAGTAAACTAGAAAAAAACCTTAGTTTGAGATCTCTTTTGAGAGTGATGAAAAGAATGAACATGAATCAATGTATGATCGGATCAACCACTACGTGCAAGCCATGGACTTAACTCTGATTCACCCCCATAAGGTTGAGAGTGCGGAGGTCAAGAAACTCCAAAGTGTTGGTTTGAAACCGATCAAGCTTCACCATGCTCTCCTTCTCCTAATTCGAAAAACCATGTGAACTCAGAAATAGATGTTTCTAGTGAATTAATGGAACTACTAGTTGGGTATTATTCTACTTGTGTTCAAAAGTTGATTCAACAGGGGGTTTGTGTTATAAAAAAATGCCATAGGGTATCATACACCTCTTTGAGAAATTATGGAATGTTAAAGATCAAACTCTCAACTTGAAGGAAGGTGTCGGATAGGTGATACACCTAAAATATATAGTGATTTTAAGTAAATTTTTATACCTAATTTTTTTTTTATATTGCACTTTAACGGAAGGTATTTTTAGGTTTCTCTTGCATACATGATGAAAATGAGTGATTGTGATGAAAGGAGCAATAAAGGATCAAATTTGGAGCCAAAATTGGAAGGTGTACAAATTTGACCTCTGGAGCCTCTATGCCAAATGGCATGCGCATAGGCGCCACAGTTAAAGTGACAAATTTTAATTAATTTTGGCACAAATTTGAAGCACCCTTTGGTTTAAACTTATTTACTTCCCATTAGCGCCAAAATTCATTTAAAATTTGAATGGATGGATGTATCTCTGGGTAAATTCATTGAATTTGGACATAATTGAAGAGACACCAAAGAAACTTTTGGAGAATTATTAAAATTAAGATTAAAAGATCAGAAAGGGGCGCCACACCCAAGAGAAAGTGTTTTGAAGAAAATTTTGTTCGGAGAAGTTGGAGAAAAGCATGAAGTGGTTCCAGGGAAAGATGATGAATGAAAGCCTTCTTCTCGCCATATTTTTTTACTCTTCTACTCTACTTTATCATAGTTTGTATTAGAATTTAGGAGAGTCAATCCTTAGAGTTGGGTGTCAACCTCTAATGAGTTATCTAGTGGAAAGCAAACGATTCATAGGAACTTCCAGAGTCTTGTGGAGAGGATATTCAGATAAGTGTTTATCTTTGTTTTTACATTTAGTTTTAAAGTAAGGCTTGGTGTGTTTTCACTATGTTTTCTTCTTCTAAATCAAGTTGTGTTTTTTGTTTTCTCCTTGAGTTCTGAGTAGTTTTATTTATCTTTTTCCTTTCAAAAGAAGAAGTAATTAAATTATGGATTGAAGTTGTCTGAAGTATAAATGTTTAATGTTGGAAGAAGTTGTGATGATTTCACTACCTTGCACTTCATTTACTTCTTGATTTGACCAATTAAGATGTTAAAATTTGTTGTGAGATCATGTAGGAACCAATGCGGTATTGTCTCAATCAACAATTTGAGTGAATCACATGCATCTATATGGGTGAGAATTGCAGTCCACATATTTGAGTGCAAATTAATAGGGAGATATGTTTTTATTGGGGAGTAAAATTAGAGAACCTTAGAGTGACAGGCTAAAGCCCCCTTAATTTGGTTTGAGGTGAAATTTTTTTTTTTTATAGATGTTAGCCCCCATGTGAAGGGAATACAGGGCACTGTGGAGTGAGAGCCGGTATCTTCTCTGCCTAACCCATCTACAAACTTTTAAAGCTTCAAATTAACACATGTTTTTTATAGAACCAATTAAAGGTACAGAATATAATTGCCCCTATTTGGCACAACACATTTAGATACTTCCACAATAAAATTTCATAATTATTACTGATTCATGAAAGTGGAAAAAGAAATTTTATTCTCATTGCTTTCATATCATTTTTAGAGTTTTGTTAATTTTAGTTGCTTGCTTTACCTTTTCTTAAAAGAAAATTTCAAAAGAAATTTTCAAACTTCGTATTATAAAACATACTTTACAAAATCAATTTGAAAAGTAAAAAGTTATTTTTTTAATTTCATTAAAATTTTAGACATTTTCCTGTGGGTTCGATATATACTACTTGATAAATGATATGTATACTTGCGTAGAATCCCATATTATAAAATAATTAAATATATTTCTTATTTGCTTCAGAGTCATGTTTTTGGCATCGTTACAAAGAAAGAGATATTATCATTGAGAATAAATATAAAGTAAAAAAATGTGAGCATAAATATTCAGGGATCAAGTTTTTGGCGCCATTGTCGGGGAAATTAATTAAAATTTCATTTAAAGAAAATTAGGAAAAATCAAAATTTTTACTTTTCCTTATATTTTTTAGTGTGTTTTATTTTATTTTATTTTATTATGGATGCGTAGTTCAGGTTTTCAATGACTTCTACCTTATGATTCTGAATTAAAGAGAACTATCAGAAAAATACAAAAAAAATTAAAAATACTGAAAAAGATAAAAATATTCAAGAAATTGAGAATCAAGAAAATCAAAATATTAACATCCATCAAGAATTTAAACATTTAAGAGATTATGATAACCCTACAATGGATGAATTTCGTGGTAGTACTCAAAACCCTGCAATAGTTGCTAATTCATTTAAACTTAAACCTACTATTATCCAAATGCTTTCTAATAATCAGTTTGGGGGAGCACCAATAGAAGATCCTAATTTACATCTTGCCAATTTTTTACAATTGTGTGCTACTTTTAAATATAATGGTTTTTCGGATGATGTTATTAGACATAGTCTTTCTCCTTTCTCACTAAGGTATAAGGCTAAGATATGGTTAAATTCGTTAGCACCTGGATCTATCAGAACATGGAGTGATTTATCACAAAAATTCTTTGCTAAATATTTTCCACCATCAATTACTAAAGAGCCTAGAAATGTTATTACATATTTTTGTCAGTTTGAAAAGGAATCTATTTATGAAGCATGTGAACGATTTAAAGATCTCTTAAGAAAGTGTCTACATCATTCAAAACCAGATTTGTTAATAATTCAAACCTTTTACAATGGATTAGTTGGATCTGTTAGATCTATTATTGATGTCGATGCTGGTGGTTCGTTGTTGTCTAAATTGTTTGCTGATGCTTATGCTTTAATTGAAGAAATTTCTACTAATAATTTTCAATGACCTTCTGAAAGGTTAAATCCTAAAATGGTAGCCAACATTCATGAAATGATGCTTTTGCGATGCTAGCAAATCAAGTTGTTGCAATCTTTAGGAAGATAGGCCAATTTGAGATGAATTTTTCTCATCCAATTTTCATGATTGAAGAAAATTCATTAGGCCAAATGGTTGATTCTCAAACTTCACCAGAAACTGTGAATGCTGTAAGTAATCCCAATAACCCATATTCCAATTATTACAACCCAGGTTTGAAAAACCATCCAAACTTTAATTGTAATACCAATAATTAGAGTGATAGTAATCAATAATGGGAGAACAGTCAAGTAAAACCTTTGGGGAATGGGAATAATCAAGGGAATAATAATTATAGACCAACCTATCCTCCAGGTTTTAATAATTCTTTAAAATTTAAGGAGAAGAAGTTGTTTATACAAGAAGTGGTGTTACAAATGGGAAATCAATTGCAAGTCAAGGAACTACAATTAGAAATACTGAGAATCAACTGGGACAAATTGCCAATTCATTAAGTAATAGATCTCAAGGAACGCTTCCTAGTAACACTGAAGTAAATCCAAGAGGTAAGAATAAAGAGCATGTAAAAGCAATTAAACTGAGAAGTGGACGAGATTTGGAAATTAGAGTTCAAAAAGAGATTGAAGTAGAGAAATAAGAGATTGAAGAACTAAAAAGGATGCTTTGAAAGGTTTAGAAAGACTTATTCCTCTACCTAAGATTGATTTAGAAAAGTCATCACCTTCATTTCCTCAGAGTCTTCGACATCAAAAGTTGGATAAGCAATTTTCTAAGATCTTGTAGATATTTAAGAATCTTACAATCAATATTCCATTTGTTAAAGTGTTAGAACAAATGCCATGTTATGTGAAATTTATGAATTATATTCTCAACAGAAAAAGGAAGTTTGAAGATAATGAAACTGTTGCTCATAGTGAGAAGTGAAGTGCAATAATTTAAGAAAAGGTTAAAGATCTTGGTAGTTTCACAATTCCATGTGAGATCGGAGACAGATTTTATGGAAATGTTTTATGTGAGTTGGGTGCATGCATTAACTTTATGCCATTATCAATATTCAAAAGACTGGGATTTGGAGAGATAACGCCTACTACTGTAACTCTGTAATTAGCAGATTGTTCGATCACATATACAAAAGGATTCATAGAAGATGTTTTGGTGAAAGTGGATCAATTTATATTTCCTTTTAGTTTTATTGTGCTGGATATGGAGGAAGATAAAGAGATACCCATAATTTTAGGGAGACCATTCCTAGCCACAGGCAGAGTAATGATCGATGTGCAAAAATGGGAATTAACGATGAGAGTCAGTGACCAAATTGCTACATTCACTATTTTAAAATCAATGAAATATCATGTAAGAGGGAAAGATAATGAAGGATATAGGATGGATGTTACTAGATATTTGAGTGAATTCCATTTAAAATCAGCTTATGAAAAGAAACCTGAAAGTGAAGAAATGAAACATGAGCAAGAAGAGGAATTAAAACATTCTGAATATTTTCATGAGGAAGATTTAAATTATGTTCATGAAAATTTTGAATTGTTAGGCATGACTGAAAAAGATGAATCTTTTGGTTCTTCAATTGAAAAACCTCATGAACTTGATTTAAAGTTGATTCCTAATCATTTGAAATATGTCTTTTTAGGTGATTCTTCAACTTTTTCAGTTATAATTTTCTCTCAATTGTCTGAAAAAGAAGAGAGTTTGGTTGAAATTTTAAAGAAATACAAGAAAGCCTATGGATGGACAATAGCTGGTATTAAAGGAAACAGTCCTTCAATTTGTATGCATAGAATCCTTATGGAAGATAACTGTAAACCTTGGGCTGATCCTCAGAAGAGATTAAATCCTGTCACGAAAAAAATTCTTAAGAAAGAAATTTTAAAGTAGTTGGATGCTGGAATTATCTACCCTATTTCAGATAGTGCAAGGGTTAGTCCTATTCACTGTGCTCCTAGGAAAGGAGTTACTGTGACTGCTAATGAAAAGAATGAATTAATACCAACAAGATAAGTTATGGGATGGAGAATATGTATTAATTATAAAAAATTAAACCTTGCCACCAGGAAAGACCATTTTCTACTTCCCTTTCGAGATCAGATGTTGGATAGACTAGCTGGCCATAATTACTTTTATTTTCTAGATGGATATACTGGTTACCACCAAAAACAAATTGCTCCTGAGGATTAAGAGAAAAAAACATTTACCGGTCCTTATGGTTCGTTGGCTTTTAGAAGAATGCACAATGGTTATGCCCTTGCAAAATTTCACATATGTATGATGGTAATTTTTTGTGATTTAATTGAAAAAGGAATTAAAGTTTTTATGGATGACTTTTTAGTGTTTGGAATTTCATTTGAATCATGTTTAGAACATTTCTCTAAAGTTCTGAAACGCTGTGAAGAAACTAATTTGGTCCTTAACTGGGAAGAATGTCAATTTATGGTAGCAGGAGGAATTGTTTTAGGACATCTTATATCAGAAAATTATATGGAGGTAGATCCTACAAAAATTCAAGTGATCTCTAATTTACCTTGCCCAACAAATGTAAAGGAAATTAGATGTTTTATGGGACATGCTGGATTCTACAGGCGTTATACTAAAGACTTTTCAAAAATTTCAAAACCTTTATGATGTTTACTGGAAAAAGATGTGATGTTTGATTTTGATGATGAATGCATAAAAGCGTTTGAAACATTGAAAGGAAAATTAATCACTGCAAATGTTATAGTTTCACCAAACTGAGAAAAACCTTTTGAATTAATGTCTGATACTAGTGCTTATGCTATTGGAGCTGTTTTAAGTCATAAATATGATAAGATTTTCAAAGTAATTTACTATGCTAGTAAAACTTTTAAAGAAGCTAAAGTTAATTATACCACTACTGTGAAAGAGTTATTAGCTATAGTATTTGCTTTTGATAAATTTCGATCATATTTAATTGGAACAAAATGTGTGATGCATACTGATCATTCTGCTATTAAATATTTAATGAATAATAAGGATGCAAAATCGAGATAAGATGGATTCTTTTGTTGCAAGAATTTGATTTTGACATAGTAGATAAGAAGGGTGCTGATAATCAAATTACTGATCATCTGTCCAGGCTTGAAACTAAAAAATCTCTCTGTGATGTTGAAAAAATCAATGAACATTTTCTTGATGAAAAATTATTCACTATTAATGAGTGGCGTGTTCCGTGGTATGCCGACATTGTAAACTTTATTGTCAGTGATATCTTACCCCATGGTTTGACATACTAGGAGAGGAAGAAATTTTTATCTGAAGCCAGAACTTATTTTTAGAATGACCCATTTTTATATAAAGAAGCAAAGGATTTTATCACTTGAAGATGTGTTCCTTTAAAGAAACTTATGAAATTATTCAAAAATGTCATAATTCTAATTATGGTGGACATTTTGGAGTTGATAAAACTAAATATAAAATCTTACAATCTGGATTTTATTGGCCCACAATTTTTAAGTATGTTAATTCTTATATTAAAAATTGTGATAGAAGTCAACGTGTAGTCAATATTTTTAGAAGAAATGTGATGCCCCTCAACTATATATTGGAAGT
The DNA here is from genome assembly GCA_022702705.1 of Papilionanthe hookeriana x Papilionanthe teres. Taxonomy (NCBI): domain Eukaryota; kingdom Viridiplantae; phylum Streptophyta; class Magnoliopsida; order Asparagales; family Orchidaceae; genus Papilionanthe; species Papilionanthe hookeriana x Papilionanthe teres. The sequence continues at coordinate 131,248,200 of CM040425.1, read as the reverse complement.
TGAAATATATGACGTTTGGAGATTAGATTTCATGGGACCATTTATACCATCTTTTGGAAAAACATACATTTTGATAGCAATAGATTATGTATCCAAATGGATAGAACCTGTTGCTTTACCTCGACGTGATGCTCAAAGTGTTGCAAAGTTTTTAATAAAGAATATATTTTTTACAGATTTGGAATACTAAGAGTTATCATAACTGATGGGGGAATTCATTTTAGAAATGTGATTATGGAAAAGCTAGCAAAGAAATTTTATATTAATCATCGCATTCCTACTGCTTATCATCCGCAGAAAAGTGGTTTGGTTGAATTATCCAATTATGAAATTAAAAGAATATTGGAAAAAGTTTGTTAATTCAAACAGAAAGGATTGGTCAATCAAACTGGATTATGCTTTGTGGGCCTATAGGACTGCCTACAGAACTCCTATAGCAATATCCCCATATAGGCTAATTATTGGAAAATCTTGTCATTAACTAGTTGAACTTGAGACTAAAGCATATTGGGTTATTAAAATGTTTAATTATAATTTGAAAGGTGCTGGAGAAAAGAAATTATTGTAGTTCAATGAGCTTGAAGAAATAAGGAATGAATCTTATGAAAATGTTAAGATTTATATAGAAAATATGAAGTTGTGGCATGATCGGAAGATTCTTACTAAAAATCTTGAGCTAGGACAAAAAGTTTTGCTGTATAATACTAGATTAAAAATATTTATTTGAAAACTTAAGTCCAAGAGGACAGGCACATTGATTATAATGAATGTTTATTCTTATGGAGCTGTGGATATTGAAGATCCTAAGATTGGAAAAATATTTAAACTTAATGGACATAGACTTAAACCCTATTTTTCAATAAATCAATTTAAACCTGATGAGAATCTGATGTTGGGTCACTCAGAATAAGATCTGGGTATGTCAGGCTCATAACATTAAACCAAGTACTTTATGGGAGGCAACCCATAGTTATCGATGTGCTTTGCTTTATGTTTGCTTTGTGTCTTTCTTTAGTTTGATTTGAGATTATGTGGTGTTATTTTGAAGTTTATATGTTATAGTGGTGTTATTTGGACCTTATTTGATGACTTAGAGGAGTGAGAATGAAGATTTGGACGTTTTGCAGACCTGTACTAAGATAAGCACTGGCGGCTATGAGCCGCAAATTGGAACTTAGGCGCCGGAGTTACAAAAAAAGTGAAAAGATGGGTTCGCGTAGCCTAAGTAGTGGGGAAGTAGATTTGGGAGTTGATTGGGAGTTTTAAAACATCTAAGGTCAGTTTTAAGACTTCCCAAGTCTCTAAAAAGGCCCTGAATTAAAAGAATACTTGCCCCAGTTCTTATTTACATTCCATATTCCAAGGAAGAGTATTTTGAGTGCAAAATTGTCTTCTTGGGAGAGCGAAGTGAAGAAAAAGAAGAATCCAACAAGAAGAAGTTCATTAGTGAAGTGCACAAGAATTATTCAACGGATATCTGGCTGTTAGTATTCAAGGAAATGAAGGAAAGCTTGCGAAGATCGAGGTTGACATGGAACCAATCGAAGCAAAGGTAAATGAAACTAACACACATTTAGTGCACATGAGATGGCAACTCAAAATACAATTGTGTCATACAAGTCATGTGGAATAAGCAAATAGAGAGATGTATTTGAAGAACAAATGGTTAGAAAAAGAAGATGTGAGTTTTTGTCCGTTTTATGAGATTTATATTCTAGATGGTTCAAATAGAAATAATGGTGATTCTGGATTTATTCCACCTACTGGAGAATAGAATTAAATTAAGTGTACTATTGTGATTTGGTTTTCTATGTTCAACTTTTTGTGTTCGTGATTTATGTTTTTGTTTTGTTGCACTTTAATTTGCTGTTTGTTACATCTTAAAGATGTCAATTTGTGTTTCGTTATTTGGGTTATTAACTAATGTATTGGGGAGTTTCATCCAAGGTGTTTGGATAGAAATTTTTAGTTTATATTAAGTTTAGTTTTTCATTAATGAAATATAAGTTTATGTTTCTGTGAAATTTGTTTTGATTCGATGAAAATTTTAGTGTAATTTTGGACTATTAGAAGTGTTCATGGGGGAGAAATAATTATTTGAAGTGATTAAAGGTGATTAACTAATTTTTTTAGTGCAATTAAACTAATTGTCAATTTGGGCACCAGCGGCTAAGCGCCAAACCTTCAGCACTTTGTCGGCATATTTTTAGGTTTGTATTTTAAAAAGAGGTCGCCTACAGAAATTATCTGCGAATTTTAAATTTTAAATTTAATTTAAATATATATATATAATTTAGAAAGTAGTATTTGATTTTGAAAATAATTCTAAGTTTGAAAATTTTAAGATATGAAATTAAACCGATCTCACATCCCAAATAGTTTATATAAATGAGCACTACACCACAAACCGTATATCTATCCCGAAGAATAGACACATTGCTTAATGATGGGGCTCGGTTAAATAAACTAGAAGATTTGTGACATCGGTTTAGTCTGCGAACCAATTTTATAAGCTGACAAGTTCCCCTGCTTAATATAAAGGAATTAAGCAGGGTTTATATTACCTGAGTTCTTAAAGTTCCCTATAAGGGCAAGGCCCTATATTTAATTACATCTTAAATGACGGGATCATTTAAGAAAACTCTTGATAATGATCAGTGGTTTTGCTCTCAAGAATTTCAAAGTTTAATGTTTTTCAAACAATTGGATTTTGGGATTTTAAAAGGGAGTAGCTTGTTGACCTCAATTTTGATGAGGTCTTCCCTTCTTCTTTTTAGTGCTTAGGATCTAGCCTTAGGATTTTCCTTTGACTATCTTAGAGGACTAGAATTAGGACCCACCTTGTAGAAACTCAAACCACTTCTTAACTCCCTGCAAACTCTACAAACTTGACTGTAGACCCCTAATCACCTAGAGGGTCGAAATCAAATGTGGAAGTTTAAAGGATGAGTTCCTATAGGACTCTTTGGCCTTAGGATCGCTCCGGGTGGCTCGGTCCGGTGAAGGGGCTGACTTACACACACTACATTTCCACACACTTCCTAAAACCACACCCATACCTAGCTTGACCTCCCGACTCATGTAGGTGATTCACATGGATGGTCCTCGACCCCTAAGCCCTCGGCTAAGAGGGTTAGGAACAACATAGATGAATGCCTCAAATGAGTCCCTTCATGGCTCATGTAGGCTTGATATGGCTTCATGTCTCAACAAAAATGATTTCATTCCACTTAAATTCACCCAATCTTCAATTTCCTAAATTTTCAATTTTTGACCCCCGGGACCCTACACCCGCTAAGCCTACCCAAAACCCTTGAAATTACCCAAATTTCTCAAAAATTTCCAAATAACCCAAAATTCCCCAAAATCAATCCCAAACATCTCCACATCACTCAAATTGATCATTAATACCCAAAAATACCAAAAATTCCAGAAATACCTCCCAATACCCTCCAAATACCCAAAGTACCCCTCTTGACCCAAAAATCCAAAAATTCAGAAAATTCCCAGAAAATTCCAGAAAATCCCAAATATTCCCAATTTCATTTTGTCCAACTACACCATGGGCCAAATTTGTCAATTTACCCTACTTTTGTCAAAACCCCCAATTTGACCCATTTTAACCCTAAGTGCATCCAATGTCAAACCAAACCTACCCAATTGACCCCAATTTAGGTCCAATTCAATTCTAAACTTCAATTAAACATCCCCAATACCAATCTAGACCAAATCCAAATCCAATTTGATTGACATTTGGATCCAATTTCACTTTTAGCCTTAAAGCCCAATTTGGACCCATGACCCAAACCTAACTCAAACTCATCCAATTCAATTCCAATTAACCCCAAATCTTTTCTAAATCTTCCTTAGCATCCCCACAAACAAAACCCTAACATGATTTGCCCAAAATTTGAACCCAAACCCCACTCAAACTCAACCCAAAGCTAAAAGGCCCATTTTTGACCTAAACCCAAACCTAACCCAAATGAACCCAAACCCCAAAATCAAAACCTAATCAAAGCCAAAACCTCTTTGAAACACTCCCATAAACATTTCTCAACATTAATTTTACATCAATTTCAACCCTAGCTCAACATGGGCCCAACTTGGCCCACTTGGACCTATATTGGCCCATTCACCAAAAGAATCCAAATCCAACCCAATTCAAGCCCAAACTACCCCAAATTTGCTTCAAGTCACCCATGACACATCCATGAGCTAAACCCAACAATTATTTGGCCCAACCTCTTTACAAAATTTCATCCCAAAATCCATTTTAAAATTCAAAAGCCCACTCTCCTAATCCATCTTAAAAGCCCATCTAAAACCCTTTCAAAAAGCCCAAAATCCACCCTAAAGCCCACATGACATCTCCATTTACCATTCACTTAATTAAAGCCATCACCTAAGTCCTAAATTCATCATCAAATAATTCCAAATCAAGCCTCATGCCAAATCACCCCTAAATACCAAAATTTTCCTTAAATCCATTTCCATGAAATGGACTTCACTTTTCCCAAGCCAAAGGTGAGCCATGAAGCCATGCATGAGCCACATGGAAGCCATGAGAGCCTCTTTACATGTCACCATGCCATTTTGGGCAAAAGGAGGAGGCTCTTTCCTTAATTCCTAAAGGTGATTAACCACTTCCATGACTCCACTAAACCATGCTTAAGCCTAATTGTACTTGGATTGTGACTTGACCCCACTAATCAAGCTGATCCAAATCACTTTCTCCTCAGCCTAAACCAGGCCTTGGGTGGTGCACCTAGCCCAAATGGGTGGGTTGACCCATTTAGGTCCAAATCTAGCCATGCCCCATTCCACTTTGGATCAAAGCCTTTACACATGTCCATGGCCAATTGATTGCACAAACCTCCAGCCCCGACCCACCTCGACCTCGAGGGTGACCCATGCTCGGCCGGCCGGCCACCAGGCCGCCGGAAAACACCATGGCCGAGAGCTCACATGTGAGCCAACATTGAAATTCTCACTTGCCGAGCCGCCCCATCCCCGGTGGCTACCATGGCTGATCTTCTCCTCACCGTAGCAAGCTCGATCCCAAGCCCTAACTCCCCCGGAGGCCCCCACCAGCTCTATTTAAACTCCACCCCTCTCGGCCATGAGAGGAGCTAAGCAAAAACCTTGCCAAAACTCGCCAAAATTATTCCGTACCCTCCTCCACCCTTAGAGCACTTGATCCCCGAGGAAATCCCCCCGCCATTTCTCCTCTGTAAGCTCAATTTTAGAGTCGAAATTCCACCCAAAACCAGGACACTTCTCCACAGCTGAGCCAATCCCCAAATTGATTGGCTCTACACCTTCACCGGACCAAGGGAAGGTGTCCACCATCAAAAGTCCCATCTCCGAGCCACCCAGCTTGCTCCAGCTCTCCAAGCTTTGTGATTGGGCTTGGTTGAAATCATATCCGGACAATTCACTGCACCGTGAGACTTCATCCGGAGCTTCGCCGGGATCCAATCGAAGGTGCAACAACTCTCAGATTGAAGCCACACTTCTCTGAGCCAAGGTATGAGCTAATTCTTCATCCCGAGCTTCTGGAGATTCTCCATTTTAAATGCCTTAGTTTCAATGCATGTTAACCATATAGATGTGTTCGTCTCTTCATGACGAATCCATAGAGTATAAGAACGTAAAAATCCATCGAGAATCGAGCGAGATCTTAGGGATTTAGTGTGGACGGCTCTCGGGTGAGAACACTTGGGGACGATGAACGGATGCCGTCCATTCAATACACGCGCGGACGGACGGCTCAGATGGCGTCGGAGCAGGAGACGGTACGAGAACCGCGGGGCCCGGGCTGCTGACTCAAGTGGTGGCGTCGAACGGGAGCGCGCCGCGTGGCCTTTCGGAGTCGCCGAGGATGCGCCGGCGCCGACTCGGATAAGTAGAAAATTAGGGATTTTCCGATTTATTTAATTCCCTAAACTTCAAAAATTCATATCTCTATGTAGAAAAATCGGAAAAATAAAATAAAAATACCCTCTCGCTCGGTGAACGGAGGAGAATAATGTGGAAAAGAAATCATTTAATTTTATCAAGTATTTTATTTTTTATAATTTATTTACTCTCTGCATTATTTTAATTCTCCATGCATGCATACAATTCACCATGGCATGAGACCATAGGGCTTTTGAAGCCTCTGAATTTGGGAACATTCCCTGAATTTTCCAAAGTCAGAGGCCATCCCTATGAAGAGTTCTTGATTTTTCAAGTTCAAGTTACTGTTTTGAGTATTTTAATTCCAGTAAATAGCATGTTGTGAAATAAATTCTAGGAAAATTTGGTGATGTTCCTTATGACCAGAGAACCCTAGGAAAAATAGGTTTTGACTTAGTTCATTTAAAACAACCCTAATTGGCGTAAACACCCAAAATAGGTCTTTAATTAATTAGAGTTAACCAGGCATCAAATTGACTTGAAATCAATTCTCCACTGACCTTTAGGATCAGAGGAATCCACCATAAAAATTTGAGGTCTATTGGGCTTGGTTAGCCCCACTAATTGGGTTGATTAAGCCATTTAGCCATTTTAAAATTTAAAAATTCATAACTTTTAAAATACCTTTCAAAAATTCACCAAATTGGTTTTGGAGCCTCTCTAATATCAGGGGAACCTAAGAAAAATTAAAATTTCAATTTTCTAAAAAAGTTGATTTTTAATAATATTTTAATATTTTTAATAATTAAAAAATAATAAAAATCACAAAAATAATAAAATTCACCAAAATGTCACATTTTGAATTTTAATCACACAGAACAAATCCCACATTTTTCTTAGGTCTATTTAGTGAGATATTAAATTTTAAAGCTTTAAGGTAATTTTGAAATAAAAAAAATGTAATTTTTTTAGCATTTTCACTAAAATAATTATAGTAAATCATAGAAAAATCAGAAAATTGCAAAATTTGCTTCTCTGGTTTCCTTGATATCAAAGAGATTTTTGAAAAATATAAAATCCATTTTTTAACATTTATTTTATTTTTAAATTAATTAACACTCCAAAACTTAAAATAATTATAATAAAAATAATATAATTCAAAAAATCACCAAAATTGGTCCAAGTACTTCTCTGGTCATTAGGAATGTCCCCTAATTTTCTTAAGGACAGTAAACTTTCCTTTGGTCATGTTATCAAATTTTCCTTGAAAATCTCTATTTTCCACCAAAAATAATTATATAAATAAATTAAATACAGAAAAATCACATTTTCTCGCTCTCATGTCTTTATTGACATATGAGTGAAGTCACATAAAAATTTCAAGTTCCTTTCGAGTTCAATTTAGTAAGTTATGAAATTATTAAGCTTAAGGGGTAAAATGGTAATTAAACTTTTAACCCTTAATTAAAACTTTAGGTTTAATAAAAAATTAACAAGTAAAATATTTGATCCTAATCTGATTTGGATGATTGAAATTCAAATAATTAAAGGGTAGAAACCCATTAAACAATTTTAAAATGATTAAACTTTAATTAAATAATGGATTAAATTTGGAAGAATAATAAAATCGGAATTATTAAAATAAGGGATATTTATTAGGAAGAGATTTATTCTTTAATTTAAAAATCCCTAAACTAATTATCTCATTAATGCTCAATTCTTAATTAAAATGATAACTCAAATTTAAAATATTAAAAAACTTAATCATTAAACTAAAATTAAATTATTAAACTCTTTTTAAAAAAATTCAATTAAAAATTAAATTAAATTAAATTAAAAATTAAATTAAATTAAATTAAATCAAATTAAAGTAAATTAAATTAAATTAAATTAAATTAAAAATTAAATCAAATTAAATTAAATTAAATTAATTAAATTAAATTAAATAATTAAATTAAATTAAATTAAATTAAATCAAATTAAATTAAAATTAAATCAAATCAAATTAATATAACATCAAATCAAATTAAATTGAACTATATTAAATTAAATTAAAACTCAATTAAATTAAGTTGAATTAAATAACAACACCTAAAACAAAAGAAATTAAATATAAAGCAACTCGAACACTATTCCAAATTTAAACCTTTTAACTTAAACCAAATCATTCGAATACTAATTTACCCTCGAAAGTTTTAATTATTATAACTCCTAAATGGAACATTAAATAAAATGTTACTTCACTCATAGTGATATTCAAATGTCCTAGTTCACCGAGCAAGATAACAACAAAATTTGAACTCCTGGACGATTAATTCATTTGTATAATTAAACTCATTCGGACTTAAAACAATCCTAGAAATATCGAAAAGATGTTTAAGATTTGTCTTAAGCACTTCCTCGATACGATAGGATGTTTATAAGAACAATTGAATTTAATTATTCTTTCGATGAAGAAAATCGTCCTTAAACAAAAAAAATATACAAAGACCTAGACGTCATAGGAAATGACTAGCTATAGGATTAGAATTTGGTAGAAAACCATAACCTTTCCATTAGCTTTACCTAGAACTTGCTTAAATATTCTAATTGTGTTTTAAGTGCAGCTTGGGATGACGGGAAGACCCTCCGGTACGATTTTATTTTATTGCAATTTACTTTCCCGCAATTTACTTTCTTGCAATTTACTTTATTGCAAATGCACTTTACTTTTCTTGCATGATATGACAATCTGTTGCATGAAAACCCACACCTTTAGGATAGCCCCTAAAACCGAAACCAAAACTAATTTAAAAGTCATTGCAAGATAAAATTCACCGCCACAACATTTCAAAATATAAAACAACTCAAAATTTAATCACAAATGAACACAAAACTACAATTGCAACTAAATTAAAACGTCCCGTTGGATGATCGGGAATACCTCGGATGATGTAACCTACGTGTTGCTAACGAGATTTCCCACGGTCTAAATGAAAGTGTGGAACTCATTCAGTTGAGTTTAGCAAATTCATCTGGACTAAGTGAATCCAATAAAATAATGATGCCGGAAGGATGGAACCGTGGGATCTTAACCGGTGTCGTTATAATCAACTTTAAGATTTGTTTTAATCAAAACACCAAAAACACTTGGAAATTAAGACTTCTCTAAACCAAAACACTTTTTCTCATCCCCTGACTTATAACTTCTAAAACTAAACCTCTGCAACAACAAGGAGCTCGGGGCATGGTGGGCAGCACGGCCATCGTCGTCAGCAAAACTTGAACCTACTTCAGCAGAACCTTCTTAGAATTAAACAACAAAGCCATAGGACTTCGAGGTAGTTTGCCTAGTGCAACATAAATCCTCAACTCTTCGTTAGGCATTTGCATTGCAAATTAAGTCCTAACCGGTTTTAGGATTCCGAGGTAATCGTCTGATACGACATAAACCCTCACATTTTCTAGAGCTATTTGTTTGATTTTATCATACAAATATAAGCCCTAATTAATTAAAATTGGCAAGATTGAAATACTAAATAAACATTAGGACTTTCCTAAACTCGAGCCAAACAACAGGATAGTTGGGAAATTACTGAAGTTCACTTCGAATCTGTGATTTCTCCTACTTTTCTTCCTTTGAATTCCCAAAATAAAATGTTCCAAACTTGATCCATTCCCTATTGAAATTCCAAAATTCAATCTTCGAAAACCTTAAACTTCGAAATTTTCGAGAGCGAATTATCGATTATTATCGAGAGTTTTCTTAGGTGATTCCCGTCACTTAAGATGTAATTAACTATGTGGGCTTGCCCTTATAAGGAATTTTAAAGAACCTGTGTAATATAAACCCCGTTTAATACTTTCATATTAAGCAGTGGAATTTGTCGGCTTATAAAATTGGTTCGCGGACCAAACGAATGTCACAAAACTTCTAGTTTATTTGATCGAGCCCCACCATCGAGTAGTGTGTCTATCCTTAGGGATAGATACACGGCTTAGTGGTGCGGTGCTCGTTTATATAAACTATTTGGGATGTGAGATCGGTTTAATCTCATATTTAGAATTATTTTCAAAATCAAATACTACTTTTTCAAATTATTTATCTAAACTAAATTTAAAATTCGCCGACAATTTCTGTAGGCGACCCCTTTTCAAAATATAACACAACCTAAAAATAGTGCCGACAACTTCTGGCGACTCCGCTGGGGAAAATTCCTCTCTCCATTATAATCAAATAATTCTGCTTTCAAAAATCGGTAGTGTATCCATGTCCTTAATGGGTCAAACTACCCTTCTTTCCGTTGGGATGCTATGTTCATTTCTACCTCGAACAAGTATAGCCAACATTCTCTCGGATTTAGGAACCACCGCTTAGACACCCCTAAGCAGCAGAGGTTCCGAGATCCTTTTACCTCATTTCCGAGGTGGGGTGGACCCCCGATAGGTGTTAGTTTAGGAGTGATCCTTCGAGTCGGGAAGTCTTGCTTAAGACTTTCTTTTCCTTTCGAATCGGATTCCTTACCTTCTCTACACCTTTGAACATTCCGTTCTAAATAAACAAACCCTCTAATAAGTGATTCTTTTAACAAATAATTCCTTATTATAAATACGTGAACAAAAATGAGTTCGGACTCTTTTTAATTCCTTTCTTTTCGTCCTAAAGAAAAGAAGCATAACTTGGGACTGACACCAGAAATCTACCCTGCAGAAATGGGAGCCCCAAATCCGATTTTCTCCTTCACCAACGGACCGGACTTCGCCGTCTATAAGGATGAGCCGCCCGACAATGGGGTCATCCGATTTGGACGTGGATTCGAAAACACGAACGTCAAGGTCACCGACGTCTCCCTCTTCGCACCGACGAACAAGGTATCCGAGCCGAGGAGCCACCGCTCGAGTTCAACCTTAGGTCGACCCAAGAGTTTCCTCCCCGCAAAGGGTCCCGACCGGGAGGAGCATCGTCGTCCGGCAGAGGACCGCTCTTACTACCCCCACCGGTCTAGTTGTTTCCGCACCTACCCCGACTTCTCGCCAAATCAAAGGGGAAAGAAATCCGGAACTATGGTAAACCCGTTACCGTGGAGGGTACGGATCTTCCTGTAAGACCTTCTGTCTTCGAAATCGGATCCAGTTCAAAGATTCCGTCGCTGACAAAGACCCAAAGAAGAAATAGAAATAGAAGGATCGCCAGAGAAGCCAGAGCTGCTGAGATTGCTTTCCTAGAGGAAATTTCAGAGTTGCCAGAATATACACCGTTACTAGAATATACACCACTGCCTGACTACATACCACTTTTGGGAGGAAGCAGGTTGCATCCCCTCTCCGCCGCAGAGGATGAGGAGAATATTCGCAAGATTGCTGCCACATTACCACAGCCCGCATACTTCAACGATAGCCGCAAGAAAAGAACTAGAACTACGTCGTTTGCTCGACTGCAAACTTTGGTAGAAAAGCTAGCAAGGAAGGAAAACTGCCCCGTATCGGATATTCTACGAAGGATAGGGCGGGTGCCGGTCAAATCCCGTCTTGGGCCCCGAGTAGAACCCGCCATCATGATAGAAAAGCCAAGCAAGAGAATGAAGGCTAGCCCGCCTGTCGTAGTATCGGGATTACAGATTAGGGAGGATACCACCTTCCAAAGATTTGGCCGACAGCACCATCCGGTCCGCAGACCTTCGCTCGCTAGAAGGATGGTGTGGCGTCCCACTACGGGCAGCTTGAGACCGAAACGAAGAACTCGAGAGAGAAAGCCTCGCCAGAGGCCGGAATCAAGAAAGTGCTACCGCGATAAAGGGGACTCGTGAAAGGGGGACCCGGCAACCATCGCATGACAACCGCAAAGACACACAGAAAGCTCCGCTAGAAGATGCCATGGAAAAGCCGAGAACCGACATCCGACGAGCTGGCAAAAGAAAGAGAAGAAAAGTTCGGAGATGAGATCGACTCAGCGGAATTCATGGACAACGAATATGCAGAATCAACATGGTTGAGACACGAGCTTCATCGACTTCTCAAGGTGCTCCCGCAACTCGCAGAAAGAGAGGAGCCGAACCGATGAAGAGACAGCCTTCGGGAAAAGGACGACACGATCGCTCAAATGGCGAAGAGGATGGAAGAGATGGCCGTAGCTCCGGCCACTCTCCGCAGCCAAGTACAACCACATGCAGAAACACCCCGCAGGTCATTCACATCGTAGACGGAGGAAAGGAGATTACATCCGTCAATGGGGATGACCACATCGAAAAGGATACAAAGACAAAGTATGATCCCCGAAAAGGATATCAAGAACTTGGTAGAGCAAGCAGTGCGAGAGGCCTTAGCACAATCGAAGAACGGGACATCTATTCGGACGGGTAGACCTTACCCGTAAGAATTCGACGCCGTCCAATACCCGAAAGGCTTCGTACCACCTCTCGTTTAAGACCTTCGACGGAACCGGAACCCCCGACAAGCATGTCGCACACTTTCGTGCCGCTTGTTGCAATGCCGGCGGGAGCGATGCGTTACTCTTCCGACAGCTTCGTCGCAGTCCGTCGTGAATCGCCTTCGACCGGTATGCGAATTACCCAACGGTTCAGCTGAAGACATTCTCAGAGCTAGAGAGCCTCTTCATCAAACGATTTGCCGGAGCTCAGCACCACATCACTATAGGTGATTTAGTGGTAGAGAAACAAAGGTCGAATGAAACTTTAGTGGATTACATACTTCGATGGAGAAATTTAAGTATGAAGTGTGAACCACAACTACAAGAACAACATGCAGTCGGCATTTTGCTTAAAAGCATTCACGGCCCGATAGCACTTCTCCTCAAGGGATTCACTATTAAGACTTTTGAGAAGTTGTTAAGCAAGGCCGGAAGCTTGCAAGAAGAGGCGAAGCAATTAAGTTTTGCCGACAAGACGGACAAGCAAAAGCCGGTGAAGACCTTCGAAATGAAATCCGGATCGTGGCAAGCAGCTTGATAAAGGCAAACAACCGATGCAAATACCACTGTAACGGCCGCAAAGAACTACAACATGAATTACCAAGAACCCCGGTCCAGACTATCAGTCGTCTCCGCAAGTATGAACAACCGCCTCGTCCGCAACGTACATTAAGGGAGCTTCGAGCAGAGAATATTCGTTCAAAAATGAAGCAAGATCGAAGATGTTCCGTAGCCTAATGAAAACTCCAGATTTCCACCGCCGAGCCCAAAAGACCGTAGGAAGTCAACAAGAAAGGTGATCCCAACTTTTGCCCCTACCATCGGATGCTTGGGCACAAGATAGAAGATTGCATTACCTTTAAAAGTTGGCTCAACGACAACCTTCGGAAAGGAAATATAACAATCCCGAAGGAGTACATGAAGGAACCCCGTAAAGGAGGTTCCGTCAATGTTATCTCAACCGATCCCGTCATTCCGATAGATCCCTATGCAACCGACGATGGATGGACTACCGCCTCGGACGAGATCTTCGAAGAAGATTTTAGACAACATCCGAACCGCTTCGGTGCGAGCTTCAATTCGTAGTTCGAGACCTGTTAAGCCGATACTATCACTTGCGATAGAAGAACCACCTCAACAGGAGACAATCGAAGAGAAGAAGAAAATTGACGAAGAAGAGGGGACCGAGATTCTTAAGGCTAGACTAGGGGATGCTTATCCTAGGATAGTTGTTTCCGATTCGGGGGAGAAATCCCTCGAACCTCTCGATTTTGTATGATTATCTGCTCACTTCGGTGGGATCATATAATGATAAGGGTGATGGCGTTGGCTACGTTTTGACTGTTTCTAACGATTACGTAACTAGCGACAATCCGGGCGTCGATTTCGATACCAACAACAATTCTCAAATCATACGCGATCTCGACGAGCAAAATGACGAAGAAGACATCCATCAAGGAGGCTACGAGAGTTCAACAAGCAACGGATCTATCCGTGAGTTTCGAGGAGCTCCAGCTACGATAGAGTTAGAGCCTTCAGATTTTGAAGATAATCCGTAAGAGCCGACCATTCCGATTCGAGAGGAGACACCGACAAGCTCAACACTAGATTCGAAGAAATTACGTAAGTCAACTTAAGATGTGGAAAAGTTCTACCTCCAAGAATGGGTCCAAAAGACAAAGGAAAGCGGTGGTTGTTCAAGAAGAACCAACCCCAGCAGAAGAAATACCCATTCGAGAAGAAGCCGAGACGCATGAGAACAAAGTGGACTACAACGTGCTAGCCCATCTTAGAAAACTACCGGCCAAACTGAGCATTTACGATGCCCTCATCTTATAAAAGGAGATGAGAGAAGCTCTGATCAAGGCCTTACTTGATCCGGAAATTTGCTTAGCTCAAATGGTCGGAGATTCCTTAGATGAGGTTTGCTCGTTAAAGGAACAGCGAGGTGTTACCTTCACGGACAATGACCTACTACTTGGGACAGCAGATCACAACCGACCGTTGTACATTTCAGTTACAATCGGAAAATTTACACTCTCCAGAGTATTGGTGGATCCAGGAGCATCAATCAATATAATGAGTCTTCGAAAACTAAGCATATTTGGAAATTGATGCTCGGTGAGCTCGAGGCCGACAAAATGTTATTAAGAGGATTCAACCGTAAAGGAGAAAGAGCCCTCGGATCAATAACGCTACCGATGAAGACCGGTGACTTAGCAAAGACAACCGCAAAATTTCACATAATCGATTCGAAACGTCGTTCAATGCTCTACTCGGCCGACCATGGATACATGAAAACAGGATGGTACCATCATCTCGCACCAGCTGCATCAAATACTACGATGGAGGGGAACAGAGGCATCAAAGGAGACTTGCAACCATTCTCCGTACATGAGATTGGAATCCATGAAGATGCAAACTTATTATGCACCGCCAAAGAAAACGATCTTCTCCGCAGATACCGTAACAAATGAAGCAAAGAAAGTTCGAGACAACGAAGAACATGAAGTTCTAGTCCAACAGCCACTCACCACTCCCTTCCGGCGAGATGGTGAAGGTTTCTCCACAACTCGCATCCGAGGTCGAGGCCGGGGACGAGGCCGTGGTAGAGACGTTAGGACAGCTTGGACGTAGAAAACCAGCCATCAATGTTGATTGGGAAGATAGTTCTGAAGAAGAAAAAGAAATCAAACAAGAAGCAGCAACAATAAGTCGAAAGAAGCCGCAATACAAGATCTCCCTCGAAGATGAAAAAAACGAAGAATACAAATCAATGTATGAGAAGATTAACCACTACGTACATACTATGACCCTAACTCCGATCCATTCTAACAAGATCGAGGGTATGGTGGTCAAAGAGATACGTAACAACGGTGCGAAGCCAATCAAATTCTACCGTGGTGCTTCTTCCTCCAAAACTGAAAATAATGTACAATTCGAAGATGTCACTTCATCGAATTAATGGAATTACCTTTTCGAGTGGTACTCTCCCCGTGTTCAAAATTTAATTCAACGTGGTTTCTTACCTCGACAATGGACAAAAGGCCAATCACAACATTTTGAAAAGTTATGGAATAACTCCGGTCGTCCTCCCAATTCGAAGTATGGACTCGGATTCTGCACGCAGGGTCGGCTGACGATACCGAATTTTGCTTGGTTGTCACTTGCAAGTCCAATGAAAACCGCATGGAAACTACGTACGAACTCGAAGATTTACAAATTGAGACGCTCCACCGTAATTCGAAGAAGAAATCAAATCTACAATAGATGAGTTAACGGAAGTTAACTTAGGTACTAGCGAAGAGCCTAGACCTACCTTTGTTAGCTCCTTACTCAATAAAGAAGACTCCGAAGAAATAATCAAGTTATTAATGGAATTTAAAGACTGCTTTGCTTGGAATTATGATGAGATGCTAGGATTAGCTCCAGAGGTCGCAGTCCATAAGCTAGGAGTGGATCCTACTTCTGCCCCAGTCAGACAAGGTCCCAGAAGAATGCGTCTAGAAATCGAACAACAAGTCATAGCCGAAGTTAAAAAGCTAATAGACGCTAAATTTGTCCGTGAAGAACAATACCCGACTTGGTTAGCCAATGTGGTGCCGACCGTAAAGAAGTATGGTCGATCGAATCTGTGTGGACTTCGGAGATTTAAACAAGGCATGTCCAAAAGATGAATTCCCTCTACCGATCCCGTAATTAATGATCGACATTGCTTCAACACATGAAATATTCTCGTTCATGGATGGATCTTCGAGATACAACTAGATAAAAATGGCTCCGTAAGATGAAAAGCTTACAAGCATTCGTAACGCCGATCGGAGTATTTTGCTACACAATGATGCCATTCGGACCGAAGAACGCAGGAGCAACCTACCGGAGAGCAATGACAAGAATTTTTAATGATCTCATCCACAATCAAGTCGAATGCTACGTGGACGATGTGGTCATCAAAAGCAAAGTAAAGGAAAACCACTTCGTATGATTCGAGAATTGTTTTCGAACGATTAAGACAATTTAACCTTAAGATGAATCCCTTAAAATGCGCCTTCGGCGTCACCTCCGGAAATTCTTAGGATTCGTTGTCCGACAACGTGGAATTGAAATCGACCCGGAGAAGATTAAAGCTATCTTAGAAATGCCGCCTCCCAAAACCTTAAAACAACTACGATCTTTTCAAGGGAAGTCGGCATATCTTCGACGCTTTATCTCAAACTCCGTCAGTAGGTGTCAACCTTTCTCGCACTAGTTAAAAAGGACGCCAAATTTATTTCGGGAAGAGAAATGCCGTAAGGCCTTCGAAGACATTAAACAATATTTAATGAAACCTCCCGTCTTAGCAGCCCCAGGCCTCGTGTAGACCGCCGATACTTTACACCGCGGCTTTAGACGATTCTCTCTGAGCCCCGTTAGCCTGTGTCAATGATGAGGGTAAAGAAAATGCTCTTTACTACTTAAGCCGTCGTTTACTTCCGACGGAAGTAAGGTATCCCGCAATTGAAAAGCATTGTTCGGCCCCGATCTTCGCCGCTCAAAAGCTCGTGCACTACATGCTTTCTCATAAGGTCAACTCCGATTTCGAAGTTTAATCCATTGCAATACTCGATGACTCGTCCAACACTTTCCGGCGTACTTGCCGTATGGTCAATGATATTATTGCAATTCGATATAACTTTCGTGCCAATGCGTGCCGTAAAGGGACAAGTCTTAGCAGTACTTCCTCGCAAGCCGCACCCTTCGCGGTAGAATCTCCTCTCAATGATGATTTGCCGGATGAACAAATAATGAACCTAGAAGACCTCGATGATCGACGTTGGGAATTATATTTCGACGGAGCATCTTCAAGCACACAAAGACGAAGAATCGCAAGTGATAGTGCCCGGTAAGGCAGGAATCGGGCTAATATTTATAACGCCGGAGTGTGGGATGTTAAGATACTCCTACCACTCGACGTAACCGTGTACAAACAACGAAGCGTAATACGAAGCCCTCATAACGGGATTGGAATTAACTATTCAAATGGGGATAACCGACATCAACATCTACGGGAGTCATGAGTTAATCATTCAAGCAAATCGCCGGACAATACAGAATTTTAAAGCCAAGACTCGAACAATACTTTCAAGATGCCATACAAACTGTTGGAACAGATTCCAAATGTGACAATCTACAAAATTCCCGTAAAAGAAAATGCTTTAACAGATGCTTTAGCCCGTCTCGCAAAAGAATTCGCCCGTTTGCAAGATGAATCGCTGGAAGTGTCGCTCACGGACGTCAGTCCTATCACAACTCGACATGGACACAATACACAAATCGAAATAGAAAAAGAATCAACTGCAAGACAGTGATGTAAAACACGAAGATCGGCGACGACCATTACATGACTACCCGCAAATGGGAAAGCTACCGTACGATAGGTCGTTAGCCCATCGTATCAAGAAAAGAGCTCTGTCTTACGCATTAATAAACAACACATTGTACAGAAGGTCTTTCGATCAAATGTGGCTAAGATGCCTAAGCGGGTCCGAGGCCCGTGAAATTGTTAAAGAAGTGCATTCAGGACTCTGTGGCGCTCACCAGTCGGGTCCGAAGATGAAAATGAAAATTAAAAGATTAGGGTAGTACGGGCCCTCGATGATGACCGACTGCATGAAAATCGCCAAGAGCTGTCATCAATGCCAAGTGCACAGAGTGGTTCTACACCAACCTCCAAATGTGCTACACCCGACAATTGCGTCGCGGCCATTTGAATGTTGGGGCACGGATATAGTGGGTCCGATAGAACCACCATCTTCAAAAGGACATCGCTTCATTCTTGCGGCTACAGATTACTTTTCCAAGTGGGCAGAGGCAGTTCCACTTAGAGAGGTGAAAGCACACCACGTGCTACAGTTTTTCAAGAACCAAGTTGTCTACCGTTTCGGAGTGCCGCGCAGGTCATCTCGTATAATGGGTCAGCATTCGAAGCACGCAAATCAATAATTTTGTCGTGAGACACGGAATCGACCGGCGATACTCAACAATTTACTACCCAAGAGCAAACGGTCTCGCTAAGGCTTTTAATAAAACTCTCGTTCAAATCTTAAAGAAAACCTCGGACGATAATAAGAGAAATTGGCACGAGAAATTGTTAGAAGCCTTATGGGCCTACCGGCAACTTTCGTAACTCCTACTCAAGCTACACCTTACGCTCCGGTGTATGGGTCCGAGGCAGATGTTACCTTTAGAGGTTCAGCCTTCCTTCACTCGTAATTGCAGCTTGCAAACAAGATCACGACGAAGAAAACGCCAGATTACGACTCGAAGAATTAGAAAACTCGAAGGGAAAAGACTTGCAGCGCAACAGAATTTAGAACTATACCAAGCTAAAATGGTTCAAGCCCATGACAACCGGTCCGCCCGAGAACCTTCAAAGTTGGCGACTTAGTTCTCGTTCTCAAGAGACCTATTCTCGCACACCGTAAGATAGGAGGAAAATTTTAACCCACTCGGGAAGGCTCGTTCGTGGTCAAGCAAGATACTCGGGAGGTTCCTACCAGCCTAGTGAATTGCCAGTGGAGAACGACATATGCTTCCGATCACCGGACGATACTTGAAAAAGTATTACGCTACCCGATGTTTCGAAGGAATGAATTCTTCATCCCTAAGAAACACGGGCGAAGTAATTACTTATGATCGGGTCCGAACCCAAAAATAATAAAATGTGCCAAGATAAATAAAATCATGATAATTAAGTTTTCCTTGTTTTCTTTTTCAAATCAAAATCTCTTCCCTGATCTTATCCTACTTCATTCCTGTTAAATTTTAAAAAATATATAAAAAATGTATCTTTAAATAAACATTTTCTTAATGTTCTTGTTCTTAGTACAGCCCCTGATCCTTTTCCTTGTCTTTTCGCAGGGAAATGTCGAACCGGCGGTTGGTCCCGAACTTTAAGAATGGCGTAAGCCTTGCACTCGATGAAAAGAGGGTGAAAGATGGAGCGATAATCGAGATCGACTCGCATTTCGCACCAGCAGCCTACAAGACGAGGAAAGTGATCGGGTCCCGGCTAACCGAGAAGAACTACCCGGGCAGTACAAGTGATGAAAGTGGGTGGCCCAAGCCACCAATCCAACAACAAGAAAAGAAAAGCAAACACCGAAGAAGATAAGAAAATGAAGTCCGTAGTCGCTACAGCGTGAGGGCAGGCTTGTCAGCGCCGCGCCCACAGAGATTCAAGAAGTGCGGAGAGCTACTCTCACGAGCCACGCAACGAAGAAATAAGAATCGCCGTATCCGTAAGATGTTAACAAAACTAGCCGCGGACCAGCCGAGACGAGACAGCTTGTTAATGCCAAGCACATACACTTCGAGGACACCCGTTCACCGTGAACCCGAAGAAAGGAGGCCAGCCTCCTAGGATAACAGAAAGAATCGTGGAAATCTCCGTAAGATCGAAGAAAGAAGGCTACCACGCCACCGGATAGAACCACCGCAGAGTGCACGACCTTGTTGGCAGTAAGCAACCCCGGGGATGTCCCGACGTGCATCATCCCCGAGGAGCCGAGGCATGTGGGAACGTGAAGGGATTGAACCATATATCCCACAATATGTCACAAGGCCTCGCCATCTGCAGATCATTCCGGAATACGAGCTGGAGAGGATTCAGAATGTTGAAAAGAAAACTTTCGAATACTTCGAGAGAATTAAAGGAAGAAGGATCAACATACTAGAGGGCCTCGAGCTACACACCGACGTATTCTCGCAGTATGAACAACAAGAAATCGTGGATTGTATCCGGGATTTGAAAAGAATGGGCCGAGCGAGCCGCCCGAGGGAAAACACATACTCGGAACCCCGGAGATGGATGCCAGTGGAAAGGAAGAATCACAATACAATGCGGATGCCGCTACAACTTTGCCGAAGACGTAAAGGGAAACCCGCCGTGAATACTCCGTCATGGGCAAGTAGATCCGATGCCATTAGTCATCAAGAGAATGGTAAAGAGATTGATAACATGGAGGGTACCGCCAGCAGATTGCATACCCAATAGCCGCATTATCAACATCTACAAACAAGGGTGACCGCATACCCCCACATATAGATCACCACGACTTCGTCGACCTTCGCACAGCCTCTTTCTGAACGAGTGTGACATCATGTTCGGATCCGACCTCCGGATAGCAGGCCCGGGTGAGTTCCGAGGGCCGCAAAGATACCTTTACCGGTGGGTTCCGTCATGATACCGCAGGGCAACGGAGCGGATATCGCTAAGCATTGCATACCAGAGTGCCAAGTGAGCGAATCTCGCTACTTTCAAGAGGATGGACGGCAAGCAAGATACCTTACCATTTCCAACTGCATCCGTAACTAGAGAACCTTCTGCCTTACGAGCCGTGAGTTACATGGGAGATATCACACCTCCAACGTACATCCAAATCGCATCCTCGCCAAGGATGGCTTGGAAGGTGATGTTATTAACCATGTACCCCACCATTCGTACATGGATTTTTGACGATGCTTCTTTTGATGGACCAACAAGGATCATACATAAATCCGTTTCGAGTCTACATGGATTGTATGAGATATATTCCGCATCGAGTCGTACGATGTATTTTCAACATGATTGGAATGAAAGTGACCATGTCACATTTTTGGCCTTCACCTCTTTTGTGCAAATTGATTGGGAAACGCCATTAAAGTTAAATGAACTTCGAACAAAGAACAGAAAAGAAATAAAACAAAAAAGAAAAGATAAAAGAAAACTTTCTAAAAAAAAAAAAATCTAAAAATGACAAACACCAAATAAACGATAAGATAAAATTTGAATCATTAAAAGATAAACAAAATCAATCAAACCTCAAATTCTATCCTTCCAAATTTCAAATCAAATTTCAAATTCAATCTTTCCAAATTCCAAGTCAAATTCCCAATCAAATTCCAAATCCAATTTCAATCTTTCCAAATTCCAAATCCACTCTCGATCAAATTTCAAATTTGATCTTTTCAAATCTCAAATCAAATTCTCAATCAAATTTCAAATCCAATCTCGATCAAATTTCAAATTTGATCTTCCAAATTTCAAATCAAATCTTAAATCAAATTTCAATCGAGTTTAAACTCATCCTTCCAAATCTCAAATTCAATCTTTCAAGATTTCAAATCTCAATCAAAATCAAACTTTTGGGTCGAGGATTTTACATCCAAGACTGCACTGCTTTAGGATTCTTCCTATTGCACTGAAATACATCAAAATCAAACCTTTTGGGTCGAGGATTTTACATCAAAGACTGCACTGCTTTAGGATCCTTTTTCTATTGCACTGAAATACATCAAATTCAAACTTTTGGGTCAAGGATTTTACATCCAAGACCGCATCGCTTTAGGATTCTTTCCCTACCGCACCGAAGTACATCAAATTCAAACCTTTGGGTCAAGGATTTTACATCCAAGATCGCATCGCTTTAGGATTCTTCCTATCGCACCGAAATACATCAAAATCAAACCTTTTGGGTCGAGGATTTTACATCCAAGACCGCACCGTTTTAGGATTCTTCCTATCGCACCGAAATACATCAAAATCAAACCTTTTGGGTCGAGGATTTTACATCCAAGATCGCACCGCTTTAGGATTCTTTCCCTATCGCACCGAAATACATCAAATTCAAACTTTTGGGTCGAGGATTTTATATCCAAGACCGCACCGCTTTAGGATTCTTTTCCTATCGCACCGAAATACATCAAATTCAAACTTTTGGGTCGAGGATTTTACATCCAAGACCGCACCGCTTTAGGATTCTTTTCCTATCAGCACCGAAGTACATCAAATACATACTTTTGGGTCGAGGATTTTACATCCAAGACCGTATCGCTTTAGGATTCTTTCCTATCGCACCGAAATACATCAAATTCAAACTTTTGGGTCAAGGATTTTACATCCAAGACCGCACTGCTTTAGGATTCTTTCCCTACTGCACTGAAATACATCAAATTCAAACTTTTGGGTCAAGGATTTTACATCCAAGACTGCACTGCTTTAGGATTCTTTCCCTACTGCACTGAAATACATCAAAATCAAACCTTTTGGGTCGAGGATTTTACATCGAAGACTGCACTGCTTTAGGATTCTTTCCCTACTGCACTGAAATACATCAAATTCGAACTTTTGGGTTGAGGATTTTACATCCAAGACTGCACTGCTTTAGGATTCTTTCCTATTGCACTGAAATACATCAAATTTAAACCTTTCGGGTCGAGGATTTTACATCCAAGACCGCATCGCTTTAGGATCATTTCCCTATCGCAATGAAATACATCAAAATCAAACTCTCGAGGTTAAGGATTTTACATCCAACACCGCATTACTTCCGAGATCTCTTCTCATTGCAACGATGCAATCTAATCAATTCAATTTTCTTTCAAGGTCGAAGATGTTACATCTAAAACCTCAAAATTCCAATTTTCATTTCAAATCAAATCCTTCAAATTAATTTCGACAAACGCCAATCTAAATCGAAACTCCAAATTGAAATCTAAACTCACACATCAAAACTTAAATCGAAGTAAAGTAAAATCTAAATCGTAATTCCCCTGTGTCATGTGATTTAGAGTTTACCTCCTTTTCCTTTCCCAGCCGAGAGTTCAAGAATCTCCGGTTCCGCAGATATACTCGACACTCCTCAGCCGGAAACTCTTCTATTTCGTCCTAAGTTTGTCACTTGGATGTTTGTGTTGGTTTTGTTGATCGCTTCGGTCAACACCAATACGTGCGGTGTGCTCCGTTAGCTCACCACACCTATCGGGGGTCCATTTGTCGACCTCAATTTCGATGAGGTCTTCCTTCTTCTTTTTAGTGCTTAGGATCTAGCCTTAGGATTTTCCTTTCGACTATCTTAGAGGACTAGAATCGGGACCCACCTCGTAGAAACTCAAACCACTTCTTAACTCCCCGCAAACTCTACAAACTCGACCGTAGACCCCTAATCACCTAGCAGGGTCGAAATCAAATGCGGAAGTTTAAAGGATGAGTTCCTATAGACTCTTCGGCCTCAGGATCGCCCCGGCGGCCCTGGTCCGGTGAAGGGGCCGACTTACACACACTACATTTCCACACACTTCCTAAAACCACACCCATACCTAGCTTGACCTCCCCGACTCATGTAGGTGATTCACATGGATGGTCCTCGACCCCTAAGCCCTCGCAAGCAGGGTTAGGAACAACATAGCTGAATGCCTAAAATGAGTCCCTTCATGGCTCATGTAGGCTTGATATGGCTTCATGTCTCAACAAAAATGATTTCATTCCACTTAAATTCACCCAATCTTCAATTTCCCAAATTTTCAATTTTTGACCCCCGGGACCATACACCCGCTTAGCCTACCCAAAACCCTTGAAATTACCCAAATTTCTCAAAAATTTCCAAATAACCCAAAATTCCCCAAACTCAATCCCAAACATCTCCACATCACTCAAATTGATCATTCATACCCAAAAATACCAAAAATTCCAAAAATACCTCCCAATACCCTCCAAATACCCAAAGTACCCCTCTCGACCCAAAAATCCAAAAATTCAGAAAATTCCCAGAAAATTCCAGAAAATCCCAAATATTCCCAATTTCATTTTGTCCAACTACACCATAGGCCAATTTTGTCAATTTACCCTACTTTTGTCAAAACCCCCAATTCGACCCATTTTAACCCTAAGTGCATCCAATGTCAAACCAAACCTACCCAATCGACCCCAATTTTGGTCCAATTCAATTCTAAACTTCAATTCAACATCCCCAATACCAATCTAGACCAAATCCAAATCCAATTTGATTGACATTTGGATCCAATTTCACTTTTGGCCTTAAAGCCCAATTTGGACCCATGACCCAAACCTAACTCAAACTCATCCAATTCAATTCCAATTAACGCCAAATCTTTTCTAAATCTTCCTTAGCATCCCCACAAACAAAACCCTAACATGATTTGCCCAAAATTTGAACCCAAACCCCACACAAACTCAACCCAAAGCTAAAAGGCCCATTTTTGACCTAAACCCAAACCTAACCCAAATGAACCCAAACCCCAAAATCAAAACCTAATCAAAGACAAAACCTCTTTGAAACACTCCCATAAACATTTCTCAACATTAATTTTACATCAATTTTAACCCTAGCTCAACATGGGCCCAACTTGGCCCACTTGGACCTATATTGGCCCATTCACCAAAAGAATCCAAATCCAACCCAATTCAAGCCCAAACTACCCCAAATTTGCTTCAAGTCACCCATGACACATCCATGAGCTAAACGCAACAATTATTTGGCCCAACCTCTTTACAAAATTTCATCCCAAAATCCATTTTAAAATTCAAAAGCCCACTCTCCTAATCCATCTTAAAAGCCCATCTAAAACCCTTTCAAAAAGCCCAAAATCCACCCTAAAGCCCACATGACATCTCCATTTACCATTCACTTAATTAAAGCCATCACCTAAGTCCTAAATTCATCATCAAATAATTCCAAATCAAGCCTCATGCCAAATCACACCTAAATACCAAAATTTTCCTTAAATCCATTTCCATGAAATTGACTTCACTTTTCCCAAGCCAAAGGTGAGCCATGAAGTCATGCATGAGCCACATGGAAGCCATGAGAGCCTCTTTACATGTCACCATGCCATTTTGGGCAAAAGGAGGAGGCTCTTTCCTTAATTCCTAAAGGTGATTAACCACTTCCATGACTCCACTAAACCATGCTTAAGCCTAATTGTACTTGGATCGCGACTTGACCCCACTAATCAAGCCGATCCAAATCACTTTATCCTCAGCCTAAACCAGGCCTCGGGTGGTGCACCTAGCCCAAATGGGTGGGTTGACCCATTTAGGTCCAAATCTAGCCATGCCCCATTCCACTTTCGGATCAAAGCCTTTACACATGTCCATGGCCAATCGATCGCACAAACCTCCAGCCCCGACCCACCCGACCTCGAGGGTGACCCATGCCTGGCCGGCCGGCCACTGTGCCGCCGGAAAACACCATGGCCGAGAGCTCACATGTGAGCCAACATTGAAATTCTCACTTGCCGAGCCGCCCCATCCCCGTGGCTACCATGGCTGATCTTCTCCTCACCAGAGCAGCTGATCCCAAGCCCTAACTCCCCCTGGGAGGCCCCCCAGCCAGCTCTATTTAAACTCCACCCCTCTCGGCCATGAGAGGAGCTAAGCAAAAACCTTGCCAAAACTCTGCCAAAATTGTTCCAGACCCTCCTCCACCCTTAGAGCACTTGATCCCCAATGAAATCCCCCTGCCATTTCTCCTCCGTAAGCTCAATTTTAGAGTCGAAATTCCACCCAAAACCAGGACACTTCTCCACAAGTGAGCCAATCCCCAAATCGATTGGCTCTACACCTTCACCGTACCAAGGGAAGGTGTCCACCATCAAAAGCCCCATCTCCGAGCCACCTAGCTTGCTCCAGACCTCCAAGCTTTGTGGATCGGGCTTGGTCGAAATCATATCCGTACAATTCACTGCACCGTGAGACTTCATCCGGAGCTTCGTCGGGATCCAATCGAAGGTGCAACAACTCTCGCATTGAAGCCACACTTCTCTGAGCCAAGGTATGAGCTAATTCTTCATCCCGAGCTTCTGGAGATTCTCCATTTTAAATGCCATAGTTTCAATGCATGTTAACCGTATAGATGTGTTCGTCTCTTCAAGACAAATCCATAGAGTATAAGAACGTAAAAATCCATCGAGAATCGAGCGAGATCTGTGGATTTAGTGTGGACGGCTCTCGGCGAGAACACTGGGGACGATGAACGGATGCCGTCCATTCAATACACGCGCGGACGGACGGCTCGGATGGCGTCGACCGAGAGACTCGCACGAGAACCGCGGGGCCCGGGCTGCTGACTCAAGTGGCAGCGTCGAACGGGAGTGCGCCGCGTGGCCTTTCGGAGCAGCCGAGGATGCGCTGGCGCTGACTCGAATAAGTAGAAAATTAGGGATTTTCTGATTTATTTAATTCCCTAAACTTCAAAAATTCATATCTCTGTGTAAAAAAATCAGAAAAATAAAATAAAAATACCCTCTCGCTTCAAATGAACGAGGAGAATAATGTGGAAAAGAAATCATTTAATTTTATCAAGTATTTTATTTTTTATAATTTATTTACTCTCTGCATTATTTTAATTCTCCATGCATGCATACAATTCACCATGGCATGAAACCATATGGCTTTGAAGCCTCTCGAATTCGGGAACATTCCCCGAATTTTCCAAAGTCGAGGCCATCCCTATGAAGAGTTCTTGATTTTTCAAGTTCAGTGTTACTCGTTTTGAGTATTTTAATTCCAGTAAATAAGCATGTTGTGAAATAAATTCTAGGAAAATTTGGTGATGTTCCTTATGACCAGAGAATCCTAGGAAAAATAGGTTTTCGACTTAGTTCATTTAAAACAACCCTAATCGGCTTAAACACCCAAAATAGGTCTTTAATTAATTAGAGTTAACTAGTGCATCAAATTGACTTGAAATCAATTCTCCACTGACCTTTAGTATCAGAGGAATCCACCATAAAAATTTGAGGTCAATCGAGCTTGGTTAGCCCCACTAATCGGGTTGATTAAGCTCACTTAGCCATTTTAAAATTTAAAAATTCATAACTTTTAAAATACCTTTCAAAAATTCACCAAATTGGTTTTGGAGCCTCTCTGATATCAGGGGAACCTAAGAAAATTAAAATTTCAATTTTCTAAAAAAGTTGATTTTTAATAATATTTTAATATTTTTAATAATTAAAAAATAATAAAAATCACAAAAATAATAAAATTCACCAAAATGTCACATTTTGAATTTTAATCACACAGGAACAAATCCCACATTTTTCTTAGGTCTATTTAGTGAGATATTAAATTTTAAAGCTTTAAGGTAATTTTGAAATAAAAAAAAAATTATTTTTTTTAGTATTTTCACTAAAATAATTATAGTAAATCATAGAAAAATCAGAAAATTGCAAAATTTGCTTCTCTGGTTTTCTTGATATCAGAGAGATTTTTGAAAAACATAAAATCCATTTTTTAACATTTATTTTATTTTTAAATTAATTAACACTCCAAAACTTAAAATAATTATAATAAAAATAATATAATTCAAAAAATCACCAAAATTGGTCCAAGTACTTCTCTGGTCATTAGGAATGTCCCCTAATTTTCTTAAGGACAGAAACTTTTCTTTGGTCATGTTATCAAATTTTCCTTGAAAATCTCTATTTTCCACCAAAAATAATTATATAAATAAATTAAATACAGAAAAATCACATTTTCTCCTCTCATGTCTTTATTGACATATGAGTGAAGTCACATAAAAATTTCAAGTTCATTTGAGTTCAATTTAGTAAGTTATGAAATTATTAAGCTTAAGGGGTAAAATGGTAATTAAACTTTTAACCCTTAATTAAAACTTTAGGTTTAATAAAAAATTAACAAGTAAAATATTTGATCCTAATCTGATTTGGATGATTGAAATTCAAATAATTAAAGGGTAGAAACCCATTAAACAATTTTAAAATGATTAAACTTTAATTAAATAATGGATTAAATTTGAAGAATAATAAAATCGAATTATTAAAATAAGGGATATTTATTAGGAAGAGATTTATTCTTTAATTTAAAAATCCCTAAACTAATTATCTCATTAATGCTCAATTCTTAATTAAAATGATAACTCAAATTTAAAATATTAAAAAACTTAATCATTAAACTAAAATTAAATTATTAAACTCTTTTAAAAAAATTCAATTAAAAATTAAATTAAATTAAATTTAAAATTAAATTAAATTAAATTAAATCAAATTAAATTAAATTAAATTAAATTAAATTAAAAATTAAATTAAATTAAATTAAAAATTAAATCAAATTAAATTAAATTAAATTAAATTAAATAAATTAAATTAAATTAAATAATTAAATTAAATTAAATTAAATTAAATTAAATTAAATCAAATTAAATTAAAATTAAATCAAATCAAATTAATATAACATCAAATCAAATTAAATTGAACTATATTAAATTAAATTAAAACTCAATTAAATTAAGTTGAATTAAATAACAACACCTAAAACAGAAAGAAATTAAATATAAAGTAACTTGAACACTATTCCAAATTTAAACCTTTTAACTTAAACCAAATCATTCGAATACTAATTTACCCTCGAAAGCTTTGATTATTATAACTCCTAAATGGAACATTAAATAAAATGTTACTTCACTCATAGGATATTCAAATGTCCTAGTTCACTAAGCAAGATAACAACAAAATTTAACTCCTGACGATTAATTCATTTGTATAATTAAACTCATTCGGACTTAAAACAATCCTAGAAATATTGAAAAGATGTTTAAGATTTGTCTTAAGCACTTCCTCGATACGATAGGATGTTTATAAGAACAATTGAATTTAATTATTCTTTGATGAAGAAAATCGTCCTTAAACAAAAAAATATACAAAGACCTAGACGTCATAGGAAATGACTAGCTATAGGATTAGGAATTTGGTAGAAAACCATAACCTTTCCATTAGCTTTACCTAGGAACTTGCTTAAATATTCTAATTGTGTTTTAAGTGTAGCTTAGGATGACGGGAAGACCCTCCAGTGTACGCTTTTATTTTATTGCAATTTACTTTCCCGCAATTTACTTTCTTGCAATTTACTTTATTGCAAATCCACTTTACTTTTCTTGCATGATAAGACAATCGTTGCATGAAAACCCACACCTTTAGGATAGCCCCTAAAACCGAAACCAAAACTAATTTAAAAGTCATTGCAAGATAAAATTCACCGCCACAACATTTCAAAATATAAAATAACTCAAAATTTAATCACAAATAGAACACAAAACTACAATTGCAACTAAATTAAAACGTCCTGTTGGATGATCGGGAATACCTCGGATGATGTAACCTACGTGTTGCTAACGAGATTTCCCACGGTCTAAATGAAAGTGTGGAACTCATTCAATTGAGTTTAGCAAATTCATCTGGACTAAGTGAATCCGATAAAATAATGATGCCTGAAGGATGGAACCGTGGATCTTAACCGGTGTCGTTATAATCAACTTTAAGATTTGTTTTAATCAAAACACCAAAAACACTTGGAAATTAAGACTTCTCTAAACCAAAACACTTTTCTCATCCCCTGACTTATAACTTCTAAAACTAAACCTCTGCAACAACAAGGAGCTCGGGGCATGGTGGGCAGCACGGCCATCGTCGTCAGCAAAACTTGAACCTACTTCAGCAGAACCTTCTTAGAATTAAACAACAAAGCCATAGGACTTCGAGGTAGTTTGCCTAGTGCAACATAAATCCTCAACTCTTCGTTAGGCATTTGCATTGCAAATTAAGTCCTAACCGGTTTTAGGATTCCGAGGTAATCGTCTGATACGACATAAA
Organism: Papilionanthe hookeriana x Papilionanthe teres; assembly: GCA_022702705.1. Lineage (NCBI taxonomy): Eukaryota > Viridiplantae > Streptophyta > Magnoliopsida > Asparagales > Orchidaceae > Papilionanthe > Papilionanthe hookeriana x Papilionanthe teres. The sequence goes on along the minus strand of CM040425.1, from coordinate 131,218,466 downwards.
CCCTCACATTTTCTAGAGCTATTTGTTTGATTTTATCATACAAATATAAGCCCTAATTAATTAAAATTGGCAAGATTGAAATACTAAATAAACATTAGGACTTTCCTAAACTCGAGCCAAACAACGGATAGTTGGGAAATTACCGAAGTTCACTTCGAATCCGTGATTTCTCCTACTTTTCTTCCTTTGAATTCCCAAAATAAAATGTTCCAAACTTGATCCATTCCCTATCGAAATTCCAAAATTCAATCTTTGAAAACCTTAAACTTTGAAATTCTCGAGAGCAGAATTATTGATTATTATCGAGAGTTTTCTTAGATGATTCCCGTCACTTAAGATGTAATTAACTATAGTGGCTTGCCCTTATAGGGAATTTTAAAGAACCTGAGTAATAAACCCCGTTTAATACTTTCATATTAAGCAGGGGAATTTGTCGGCTTATAAAATTGGTTCGCAGACCAAACGAATGTCACAAAACTTCTAGTTTATTTGATCGAGCCCCACCATCGAGTAGTGTGTCTATCCTTAGGGATAGATACACGGCTTGTGGTGCGGTGCTCGTTTATATAAACTATTTGGGATGTGAGATCGGTTTAATCTCATATTTAGAATTATTTTCAAAATCAAATACTACTTTTTCAAATTATTTATCTAGACTAAATTTAAAATTCGCCGACAATTTCTGTTAGGCGACCCCTTTTCAAAATATAACACAACCTAAAAATAGTGCCGACATAGCTCAAATTTGAAACTGTTTATTTTACGTGTCTAATGGAAGAGAAGTAGGAGAAGCTAAGGATCCAAGAGGAATCTTGGTAACTTCCCAAACTATCCTATTGTTTGGCTTCAATTTGGGAGTTTACTTAATGTTGTAATTCTGCCAATTTTAGTTAATTAGGACTTATATTTGTATGATATAATCACACAAGTATCCTCGAAGATGTAAGGGTTTATGTCGTACCAAACAACTACCTCGGAATCCTAAGACCGGTTAGGACTTAATTTGCATAAAATGATTATGCAAGTGCCTAACGAAAAGGTTTGAGGATTTATGTTGCACTAGGAGAATTACCTCGAAGTCCAATGGTTTTGTTATTTAATTCTAAGGAAAGTTTTGTTGAAGTAGACTCAGGTTTTGCTCATGATGATGGCCGTGCTGCCCACTATGCTCCAAGCTCCTTGTTGTTGCAGAGTTTTAGTTTTAGAAGGTGAAAATCAGGGGATGAGAGAAGTGTTTTGGTTTATAGAAATCTTAAAGTCCAAAGGTCTTTAATGTTTTATTAGGGCAATCTTAAAGTTGATTATAACAACACCGGTTAAGATCCCACGGTTCCATCATTCCGGCACCGTTATTTTTATCGGATTCACTTAGTCCAAATGAATTTGGTAAACTCAACTAAATGAGTTCCACACTTTCATTTAGACCGTGGGAAATCTCGTTAGCAACACGTAGGTTACATCATCCGAGGTATTCCCGATTATCCAACGAGATGTTTTAATTTAATTGCAATTGTAGTTTTGTTGTTCTGTTTGTGATTAAATTTTGAGTTGTTTTATCTTTTGAATGTTGTGGCGGTGAATTTTATCTTGTGTCAATTTTTAATTTAGTTTTGGTTTCAGTTTTGTGGCTATCCTAAAGGTTTCAGTTTTCATGCAACTATCTTGTTTATCATGCAAGAAAAGTAAAGTTCAGTGCAGGTAAATAAGTTGCAATAAAGTAAAAGCGTACCCGGAGGGTCTTCTCATCATTCCAAGATGCACTAAAAACACATGTTAGAACATTTAAATATTTGCAACAAGTACCTAGGTAAATCAAAGGGAAAGGTTTTGGTTGTCTACCAAGATCCTAATCCTACTGCTAGTCAGTTCCTATGACGTCTATATTTTGTGGATGATTTTCTTCACCAAAGAATAATTAAGTTCAATTACTTTTCTTAAAACACCTCATTGTATTGAGGAAGTGCTTAGAACGGGTTCTAAACATCTTTTCAATACTTCTGAGATTATTTCTAGTTTAAATGAATTTTTATTGTAGAGATGAATCAATCATCCAGAAATTTTTAGTTAAATTTTAACTCTTGCTCAGTGAACTTAGGACATTTAATTATCCCATGAATGAAAAGACACCTCACTTGACGCTCCATTTAAAAGTTATAATGATAAAAGTCTTTAGGGGCAAATCAATTTATTAAGAATTTCAACGATTTAAAATTAGAATTAATGTTTTAAGGTGATTTAATTTAGTTATAAAATTTTAATAAATTTAAGTTTGGAATAGTGTTCAAGTTTTTTTATTCTTAAGTGTTTTAAACTATTTGAATTAAAAGAAGAGTTTGAATTATTTAATTTAGACTTTAATGATTGAATTTTAAATTAATTGAAATATTCTAGATTAATTTTTAATTGGTTTGATTTTTTTTATTAAGAATTTTTTTTTTTTTTGAAATTGATTTTGATGTTTCGAGTTTGTTTTAAATTTGCTTTCAAGTGATTTTTGAAATTAATTTTTTTTAAGGTTTTAAATTTATTTCAATTTAATTATCAAGTTATTTAATTTTTTATGTTTTAATTTAATTTAATTAAGGGTTACCTTTTCTTTATTATTAATTTATTAATTTCAATTATCATCTTAAGTTTAATTAAGAGTTAAACATAATTAAAGTGATTCATTTGGGGATTTTAGTTTAAGTGATTATAGTCTCTCTAAATTATATCCCCATTTTAATAATCCAAAAATTTTTAATTATTCTTTCAACATTCAAATTATTTAATTAATTAAGGTTTCATTTTTTGGTTTATTAAAGGTGATCAATGAATTCCTACCCTTTTATTTTTCAAAGTTTGAATCATCTAAGAAAGAATTATGATCAAATATTTTACCCCCCCCCATTTTGATTAAACCTAAAGTTTTAATTAGGGGTTAAAATTCTTAATTATTAATATGCCCTTTTAAGCTTAATTATTTCATAACTTATCAAATTGAGCTCAAATGAGCTTGAAAATTTTTGTCACTTCACTCACATGTCAATTAAGAAATTAGAAGAGAAAATGTGATTTTTCTTAATTTATATATTTATTTTAATAGAAAATAGGGATTTTCAATGGAAATTCAACAACATGACCAAGGTAAGGTTTCTGTCCTTAAGAAAATTATGGGATGTTCTTAATGGTCAGAGGACCACTTGGACCAATTTTGGTGATTATTTGACTTATATTTTATTTATTATAATTATTTTGAGTTTTGGAGTATTAATCAATTATAAAATAAAATTAAAGTTGAAAAATTGATTTAATATTTTTCTTAAATCTCTCCGACCTCAAGGAATCCAGAGAAATAAATTTTCTAATTTTCTAATTTTTCTTTGATTTATTAGAATTAATTTAGTGAAAATTTTGGAAAACTCATTTTTTAATTCAAAAAATTGTTTTAGGGCTTTTAAAATTCAATATCTTATCCTAGGGACTTGGGAAAAATATTTAGTTTGTTCCTAAGTGATTAAGAGTTAAAATGTGACATTCTTATGATTTTTATTATTTCTGTGATTTTTATTATTTTTTTAATTATTAAAATATTAAAATAAGGTGAAAAATAAAGATTTTTTAGAAAATTCCAGTTTTAATTTTCTTAGACTCTTCTGTTACCAGAGAAGTCTCAAAACTAATTTAGTGAATTTTTTAAATGTAGTTTTGGACTTATTAATTTTTAAAGTTTAATTTTACTCATGTGACCTAATTAATCCATTTAGTGGGGCTAAACATTTCCAATTGATTTCAAATTTTTATGTGGGGTCCCTCTGATCCTAAAGATCAATGGAGAATTGTTTTCAAGTTCTTTTGATGTGTAGTTAATCCTAATTAATTAAAGTTCTGTTTTGAGTAATTAGGCCAATTAGGGTTATTCTTAATGAATTAACTCAAAACATAATTATGCTAGGGTCCTCTGGTCCTAAGAAACTTCTCCAAATTTTTCTGAGAATTTTATAAGCAATATGCTAATTAATGGAATTAAAATACCAAAAAAAGTGACATAAACTTGAAAAATACACAACTTGCCCTAAAGATAGCCTATGACTTTGAAAAATTCAGGGAATGTTCCCAAGATCAGAGGCTTCAAAAGCCTTTTGGTCTCATGTCATGGTAAATTGTCTATGTAAATGGAGAATTGAAATACTAAAATTAGTAAATAATTAATTAAAAATAAAATACTCATCAAATTAACTCAATTCTTTTTCCACATTATTCTCCTCTGTTCACTGAGCAAGAGTGTATTTTTATTTTATTTTTTTTATTTTTCTACACAAAGATATGGATTTTCTAAGTTTCAGGAATTTAATTAAGTCATAAATTCCATATTTTCCTACTTATCCGACTCAGTGCCACGGCAACCTTAATGTCTCCGAAGCTCCACGCGGTGCGCTCCCATTCGCAGCTGCCATCCGACTCAGCGCCACGCGGCCCGTGGTTCACGTACCGTTCCCTTGTCCGACGTAATCTGAGCCGTTCAATCTATACACGCTCGATCCAACGACGGCTGGTCGTCGTCTCCAACTGGTGTGCACCTGTGACCGTCCACACTCAAACCCTAATATCTCCCTTGTTTCTCAATGGATTTTCGTGTTCTTATACTCTATGGATTCATCTTGAAGAGACGAACACATCCTTATGGTTTACATGCTATGAAATTAACTCAAACAAAATGGAGAATCGCTGGAAGCTCGGGTTAAAGAGAAGTCTCCATACCTTAGTTCAGGAGGTGAGGCCCGAACTAAATGTGCTCGGCCTGTTCGATGGAGTTGGAAGAGCCTAGGGATGAAGCCTCTAGCCCTGGTGAAAGGTCTAAGTATGAAAGTGACCAAACCCGATTTCAGACTTTGGAGGCTAAAGCAATTGGGTGGCCTGGAGAGGGGGCTTTCACTGGGGAACTCCTTCTCTTGGTCCTGTGTAGGTGTGGGTGAGTTTAATTTGATTTTTGTGGAGGTTTGAGAGATGTCCTCGTTATGGCTTCGAGAATCGAGCTCCAAAATCGAGCTCAATCAATGGGATTTAGTGGCAGGAGAACAGTGGGGGATGGATTGCTCTCGGCTGGGGGAAGCTCTACGAGGAGTTTGGAGGGATTCTATGAAGGTTGATTTCAGCCAACCTTTTGGCCGAGAGGGGGTGGCTGGTTTAAATAGTCATGGCCAAGGCTTCCCAGGGGCAATTGATGGTTGGGTTCAGCTGCCTAGGGGAGGAGATGAAGAGTTGTGGTGGTCAATTGGAGTGATGCAACTCAGCAGGTGAGAATTTGAAATTTGGGTCATTCCAAGCTCCTCGGCCATGGCGTTTTCCGGCGGGCCTGGTGGCAGGCCGGCCAGAGTCAGGTCACCATCTGACTCAGGATAGTCAGAGCTGGGGTTTGGTGCAGTCAATTGAGGCTTGACATGTGTAAGTGAGTTTGATTTAAGTGGTAAGAGGGAAGGGTCATTTTGGGTTTGGTTTGGTCAAACCATGCTTTTGGGCTAGGTGCACCCACCAAGGGACTTTGGGTGCTGTGGGGAGTCAGGTGAGTCAGCTGGTTTTGAGTGGAGAAGTCTCAATCCAAGCTTATTTAGATTAATTTTGGGTTTAGGTGAAGCATAGGTAAGGTTAAAATGTTTAATCATAGGTTAGGAAAGAGCTCCCCTCTCTTGCCATAAATGGATTGATGACAATTCAAAGCTCTCATGGCTTCATATGGCTTGTGAATGACTTCATTTGGCTTGCTCATGGCTTGGGAAAAGGTTAGTCAATTTCATGGAAATGGGTTTTAAGGATTTTGGACATTTAGGGGTAATTTGGCACATGGCTTAGTTTAGGAAAGTTTAATGAAGAACTTGAAACTTAGTGAGTGATTTAAATCAAATGGATGATGAGATGAAAGTGTCATGTAGGCTTGGGAATGGATTTTTGGGCTTTTGGATTTGGTGAAAATGGGCTTTTAGAAGGGTTTAAGAAAGTGGGCCTTTAGGTTTGAAAAAAAATTGGTGGATGTAAATTTTGTGAAGGATTGGGCCAAACAAATGTTTGGTTCGTTTAGTGATGTGTCATGTGTGATTTGAAATAAATTTGAGGTGATTTGGAGTTGCATTGGGTTTGATTTGGGACTTTTTGGTAAAGGGGCCAAAGTGGGTCAAATTGGGCTAACTTGGGCTAAGGTTGGGCTAATGTTAGGTTTGATGTAAAATTAATGTTGAGAAATGTTTATGAGAGTGTTACAAAGAGTTTTCAACTTTTGTTGGGCTTTGATTTTGGGATTTGGGTCCATTTGGGTTCATTGTGGGTTTAGGCCAAAATTAGGGATTTTTTGTTTGGGTTAGATTTGGGTTGAGTTTATGTTTAAATTTGGGGCAAATCAAGTTAGTTTTTTGTTTGTGGGGATGTTAAGAAGGTTTAGGAAAAATTTTAGGGTTAATTGGGGTTGAGTTGGGTTGGTTTGGGCTAAGTTTAGGTTATGGGCCAAAATTGGGTTTTAAGCTTCAAATTGAAATTGGATCCACATGTTGATGAAATTGGGTTTGGATTTGGTCTAAATTGGTATTGGGGATATTTAATTGAAGTTTAGAATTAAATTGGATCAAAATTGAGGTCAATTGGGTTGATTTGGTTTGACAATGGGTTTATTTGGGTTAAAAATGGGTCAAATTGGGGGTTTTGGTAAAAATGGGCTAAATTGATAAAATTTGCTTATGTTGTAGTTGAACAAAATGAAATTGGGAATATTTGGAATTTTTTGGAAGTTTTTGGGAATTTTCTAATTTTTTAGAATTTTTGGGTTAAAAGGGTATTTTAGGTATTTGGAGGGTATTGGGGGGTATTTTTGGAAATTTTTATATATTTGGCTAAGGATGATCAATTTAAATGGTGGGAAATGTTTAGGATTAATTTGGAGAATTTTTGGGTAATTTAGGTGATTTTGCAAATTTTGGGTAGTTTCAAGGGTATTTGGTAGACTTGGTGGGTGTAGGGTCCCGGAGGTAAAAAAAATTGAAATTTTGGAAAAATAAAGATTGATCAAGTGTGAGTGAAATGGGATCATTTTGGCTGAGCCATGAAGCCATATAAAACTCTTAAGATCCATGAGAGGACTCATTTGAGGCATTTCATATGTTGTTCCTAATCCTCTTAGCCAAGGGCTTAGGGGTTAAGGTCCATCCATATGAATTACCTACATGAGTCAAGAAGCCAAGCTAGTTATGAATGGTTTTAGGATTTGGAATGTGTGTAAAATTGTAATGTGTGTGTAAGTCAACCCTCACCAGACCAGGCCACTCTGGATAGTCCTAAGGACAAAGTGTCCTATAGGGAACTCATCCTTTAAACCTCCACATTTGATTTTAACCCTCCAAGTGGCTTAGGGGTTCACAATCAGGCATGTGGGGTTTAAAGGGAGTTAAGAGGTGTTTGAATTTCTAAATGGTTGGTGCCATCCCTAATCCTCTAAGATATTCAAAGGGAAAGCCTAAGGCTAGATCCTAAGTACTAAGGAGAGAGAAGAGAGAAGACCTCATCAAAAATGAGGTCAACAAATGGACCCCCAATAGATGTGGTGTGGTAACCAAGCACACCGCGCTTTTTGGCGTTGACTGAAGAGATCCACAAAACCAACACGGATGTCTAAGTGACACACTTAGAAAAAAGTAGAAACAAATTTCTGTTGGGGAGTATCGAGTATATCTCCAGGACTGGAGATCCCTGAACTATCCCTAGGGAAAAGAAAAGGAGGTGAATTCCATATCATAAGATCTGGGAAATTTAATTTAGATTTCATTTCATTTTCAATTTCGAGTTTTTTAATGTGTGAGTTTAGATTTCGATTTGTTCTGAGTTTCAATTTCGATAGAGGTTTAATTTAAAATCAATTCAAGGAAATCTGGATTTGAAATGAGAATTGGAACCTAGGTTCCAACCTCGGGATTGCGAAGAGAACTGGAATTTAGGTACCAGCCTCAGAGTAAGAATCAGAGTTTAAGTATCGATGAAAAGGATGAGAATCAGAATTTAGGTATTAATCTCGAAATAAGATCTGGAATTCGGTACCAGTCTCGGAAGGAGAGAGTTGAAATTTGGTATCAATCTTGGGAAGAGAGTCAGAATTTGATACTGACCTCGAAAGGAGAGAACTGGAATTTAGTACCAGTCTCGAAGGTTTAAAGAGAACTGGAATCTGGTTCCAATCTCGAAGGTTTAAAGAGAACTGGAATCTGGTTCCAATCTCAAAGGTTTAAAGGGTTGAAATTTTCTGTGGAGATTTGAGTATAGCGGAAGATTTGGAATGAGACGTGAAAGTGTTTCACGTCCCATGAGGATCGATCAAAGTCTGATTATTTGGCAAAGGATATAAATCCATGCAATCAGAACCAAATCAAAAATTTTCGTGGTTCTGTGTCAGTAGATTTAGTCGACCTTCTCAAAAGAGGGAAGGAAATATGGAGAGTCAAAAAGAGATTTGAGAATAGCCGAAGCCTGGGGATTTCATATTCAGGAATTTGTCTTAGTCGCTTGTTATGATTTGATATTAGCTTGATTTTCAGTTTAGGGTTCACATTTATTTGGGTTTCATTTTCACATTCAGATTTTTAAAAGCGTTCTCATTTAATTTTATTTTCCCTTTATTCTTTGTTCGATATACATTTAACCAAATGGCGTTTCCCAGTCAATTTGCACAAAAAGAGGTGAAGGCAACACATGACATGGTCATTTTCATTCCAATCTTGTCGAAAATATATCATACATCTTGCTCCAAAAGATGATGATATTTTCCTTGAGAATTCAATATCTCATACAATCCATATAAATCCAACACGGATTGTGTAAGATTCTTCAAGTTTCTTTTAAAACAGCTATCAAAATCCATGTCTGAATAGTGAGATACATGGACAATAACATCACCTTCCAAGTCATCCATGGAAGGAATGCCGTATGGATGTGTATTGGAGGTGTGATATTTCCCATGTAAATCACAACTCGTAGGGCCGGAGACTCCCTAACTCTGGATCTGGCTGAAAGTGGAAAGGCATTTTTCTATCATCCATTCTCCTAAAAGTGACAGAGATTTGTTCCACTGGCACTCCTGGAATGCAATGTTTTGCGATGTCTGCTCCGTTTCCTTTCAACACCAGGACGGAGCCTACCGGTAGTGGTATCTCCACCGGCCCTCGAAACTCACTGGGGCTTGCAATCTGGAGGTTAGATCCGAACATGATGTTATATTGGTTGACAAAAGACACTATGCAGAAAGGTCTGACGAAGTCTTGATGGTCTATGTGTGGAGGTAAGTCGCCCTCCTTGTAGATGTTAATGATGCAGCTGTTGGGTATGCAATTTGCAGGCAATACCCTCCATGTTATCATCCTTTTAACCATTCTTTTAATAATATTCAGCATCAGATCCACCTCACTACGACGGAGTATTCCTGGTGGATTCCCTTTTCTGTCTACCGCGAAGTTGAAGCAACATCTTCATTAGACTGTAATTCTTCCTCTTCCTGGCATCCATCTTCGGGGTTCTGAATAGGTCTTTTCCCTTGACCAGCTTGGCCCATTTTCTGAAGCTCAAGTACGCAATCTACAATTTGTTGATGCTCGTAATCTGAGAATACATCTGTATGCAGCTCGAGGCCTTCTAAGATATTGATCCTCTTGCCTCCAATTCTCTCAAAGTATTGAAAAGTTTTCTTTTCAACATTCTGCATTATTTGCAACTCATGCTCCGGAATTATTTACAATTGGCGAGGTCTAGTAATGTACTGGGGAATGTATGGTTCAAATCCGGCACGCTCTCCTGCATGTCTTGGCTCGTCGGGGATAATCTCTGTCGGGACATCCTCCGGGGTTGCTTTCTCAACAAGACTCTTCGGAACTTGTGCATTTGCTTGTCGTCGAGGTGCTGATTCTATTTAAGCTCTTCTTGGAATTTCCTTTATCTGTTCTGCTTTCCTTAGAGTTGATCTCCTCCTTTCCGGTTCCTGATGAACCAATTTCTTCGGAGTATTTGTATTGACGGTAGCAATCGTCTCTTCATGTTGATCCGTCGCTAACTCGGTTAACATCTTGCGAATGCAGACGATTCTTGTTCCTCCGCCGAGTGGCAGCGAGAGTAGCTCTCCTTACCCCTTGGACTTCTGTGGGCATAGCACTGACAAGCCTGCCCTCTGTTGTAGCAACAACGGACTTAACCTTCTTATCTTCTCCTGTTGCATGGGAGGCATTTGCTTTTCTCTTCTAGCTGGAGGATTGCTGACTTGGGCCACCCACTTTCATCAATGTCTGGCTATGGAACTCTTCCCGATCAATTGGGGTCCAATCTTTTTCTTCATGTTGTAGCCCGACTGGTGTGAAGTCAGAGTCAATCTCGATCACGGCTCCATCCCTCACCCTCTTTTCATCAAGTGCTAGACTCATGCCATTTCTAAAGTTCAGAACCAACCGCCCATTGGACATTTCCCTGCGAAAAAAAAACAAGGAAATGATCAGGGATAGTACTAAGAACAAGAACAATGAGAAGAACATTTATTAATGAAAAATTTTTATTTATCACTTTTAATTTTTAAAGAAAGTAGGAAGAGATGAGGGAAATATCAGGAATGAATTGATTTAAAAGGAAAGATTAACATTTTATTATTTTAATTTCACACATTTTTTTATTTCTTTTTAACACATTTTTTGTTAATGATTTTCTTTTTTTATCATCCATTTTTTTAATGTTTTGGGTTCGGACCCAGTCACAAATGATTACTCTACCCGCGCTTCTAGGAATGAGACCTCATTTTTAAAGTTCATCCTTCGAAACATCAGGTTGCGTAATACTTCTTCAAATTTCGTCCATTGATTGGAAGCATAGGTCGTTCTCCACGGCAAGTCACCAGTTGGTAGGAACCTCCTGTGTCTCGACCACGAATGACCCTTCCCATGTTGGTTCAAATTTACCTCCTATCTTGCGGTGTGCAAGAATAGGTCTTCTAAGAACTAGAACCAAGTCACCGACTTTAAATGTCCTTGGACGGACTAGTTTATCATGGGTCTGGATCATCTTGGCTTGATACAGTTCCAAATTTTGTTGTGCTGAAAGTCTTTTTCCTTCCAAGCTTTCCAATTCTTCCAATCATAATTTGACATTTTCTTCTGTAGTGATCTTTTCTGTAACAACAATTCTGAGTGAGGGAAACTGTACCTCCAAGGGTAAGACGGCCTCGTACCCGTACACTAAAGCGTAAGGCGTTGACTGAGTAGGAGTTCTGAAAGTCGTCTTGTAGGCCCATAAAGCTTCTAACAACTTCTCGTGCTAATTTCTTTTGTTGTCCTCCAAGGTTTTCTTTAGGATTTGGATGAGAGTTTTATTAAAAGCCTTGGCAAAGCCGTTTGCTCTTGGGTAATAAATCGTTGAATAGCGCCAATCTATCCCGTGTCTTCTGACAAAATTGTTGATCTTCGTACTCTTAAACACGGACCCATTATCTGAAATGATTCTGCGCGGTACTCCGAAACGGTAGACAACTTGATTCTTGAATAAGTGAAACACATGATGTGCCTTTACTTCTCTGAGCGGTACTGCTTCAGCCCACTTGGAAAAGTAATCTGTAGACACAAGAATGAAGCGATGCCCTCTTGAAGAAGGAGGATCTATCAGACCCATGATATTTGTGCCCCAACACTCAAATGGGTTGTCAGATGTAGCACATTTGCAGGTTGATGTAGAACCACTCCATGTACTTGGCATTGGTGACAACTTTTGGCAACTTTCATGCAATCGGTCATCATCAAGGGCCAGTAATACCCTAGTCCTTTAATCTTCATTTTCATCTTCGGACCCGATTGATGAGCGCCACAAAGTCCTGAATGTACTTCTTTGATAATTTCATGAGCCTCAGTCCCGCTCAGGCATCTTAGCCACATCTGATCAAAAGACCTTCTGTATAACGTGTTGTTTATTAATCGTAAGACAGAGTTCTTTTCTTGATTTGATGGACTATCAACTTATCGTCTGGTAGGTTTCCTGTTTGTAGGTAGTCAATGAGTGGTTGCCGCCAATCTTTTACATTTTCTGTTACTGCTGCAACTGTTTCTTCTGCTTTTTCTAATTTGTGTATTGTATCCATGTCGAGCTGTGAGAGAACCTGCCGTCCCTGAACAGACATTTCAACTGACTCATCCTGCAAGAAGGAAAATTCTTTTGCAAGTCGGGCTAACGCATCTGCGAGAGCATTTTCTCTTCTGGGAATCTTGTAGATTGTTACATTTGAAATTTGCTCCAACAGTTTCATGGCGTACTGAAAGTACTGCTCGAGTCTTGGCTTCAGAATTTTGTACTATCCCGCAACTTGCTGAATGATCAACTGTGAATCTCCGTAGATATTAATATATGTTATTCCCATCTGAATGGTTAATTTTAATCCTGTTAAGAGGGCTTCGTATTCTGCCTCATTATTCGTACTCTATTCTGTTAAGTGATAGGAATACCTTAACATCCCCTGCTCCGGTGTTCTGAATATTAATCTGATTCCTGCCTTAGCGGGCAGTATCGTTTGCAATTATTTATCTTTTTGTGCTGAAGATGCTCCATCGAAGTATAGTTCCCAACGCTGATCATCGGGGTCTTCTAGGCTCATTATCTACTCGTCTGGCAAGTCATCATTGAGAGGTGATTCAGCCGGTAAAGGGTGTACTGCAAGGAAGTCTGCTAGGATTTGTCCCTTTACGACACGAAGAGGAACGAATGTTATATCGAATTTCAATAGTATCATTGACCACCTGGCAATTCTACTGGAAAGCGTCGGTCAGGTCATCAAATACTATAACAGATTAAACTTCAAAATAAGGTTGACCTTATGAGAAAGCATGTAGTGCTTGAGCTTCTGTGTGGCGAAGATCAGAGCTAAACGGTGCTTCTCAATAGGAGGATACTTTATTTCTGTCGGAATTAGACGACGGCATAGGTAATAGAGTGTGTTTTCTTTTCCCTCATCATTGACCTGGGCTAACAGGGCTCGGAGAGAGTCGTCTAAAGACATGGTATAAAGTATCAACGTCGTCCTAAGACTAGGGTTGCTAAGACAAGAGGTGTCATTAGGTATTGTTTGATGTCATCGAAGGCATGTTGACATTTGGAGTCCCAAGTAAACTTAGCATCCTACTTAACTAAAGCAGAAAATGGTTGACACCTTCTTGACAAATTCGAGATAAAGCGTCAAAGATAGGCCAATTTCCCTTGAAAGGACCGTAGTTGTTTCAAGGTTTTAGGTGGTGTCATTTCTAAGATAGCTTTAACCTTCTCCGGATCGATTTCAAGTCACGATGTCGGATGACAAATCCTAATATATTCCCAGAGGTGACGCTGAAGGCGCATTTCAGGGGATTTATCTTAAGGTTAAATTATCTTAATCGCTCGAAAACAGTTCTCAAATCATACAGGTGATCTTCCTTTAATTTGCTCTTGATGATCACATCATCCACGTAACACTCAACTTGGTTGTGAATGAGATCATCAAAAATTCTCGTCATTGCTCTTTGATAGGTTGCTCCTGCGTTCTTCAATCCAAATGGCATCACTGTGCAGCAGTACACTCTAATTGGCATTCTGAAGGCTGTGAACTTTTCATCCATATCGTCAACTGATCCTACCGTGTCAAATCCGAGACCATGTTTTTAATTGGGAGGTCAGCTGGCATTATTCCACAATTTTTCAAAATGTTGTGATTGACCTTTTGTCCATTGTCGAGGTAAGACACTTGTCGGCACATTTTTAGGTTGTGTGTTTTATTTTGAAAAGGGTGTCGCCTAACAGAAGTTGTCGGCAAACTTTTAATTTAATTTAAATAAATAATTTGAAAAACTAGTATTTGATTTTGAAAATAATTTTAAATTTGAAGATTTTTAAGATATTAAATCAAACCGATCTCACATCCCAAATAGTTTATCTAAACGAGCACCGCACCACAAACCGTGTATCTATCCCTAAGGATAGACACACTGCTTGATGGTGGGGCTCGATTAAATAAACTAGAAGATTTGTGACATCCGTTTACTCTGCGAACCAATTTTATAAGCCGACAAATTCCCCTGCTTAATATGAAAGCATTAAACTGGGTTTATATTACCTGGGTTCTTTAAAATTCCCTATAAGGGCAAGCCCCTATAGTTAATTACATCTTAAGTGACGGGAATCACCTAAGAAAACTCTCGATAATAATCAGTAACTCTGCTCTCAAGAATTTCAAAGTTTAAGGTTTTCAAGGGATTGGATTTTGGAATTTCAATAGGGAATGGATCAAATTTGGAACATTTCGTTTTGGGAATTCAAAGGAAGGAAGGTAGGAGAAATCACAGATTCGAAGCGAACTTCGGTAATTCCCTGACTATCCTATTATTTGGCTTGGATTTAGGAAAGTCCTAATAGTTATTTAATGTTTTGATCTTGCTAATTTAAATCAATTAGGACTTGTATTTATATGATAGAATCATACAAATAGCCTGGAAGATATGAGGGTTTATGTCGTATCGGACGACTACCTCGGAATCCTAAGTCCGGTTAGGGCTTAATTTGCGTAGGCAAATGCCTAACAAAAGGTCGAGGATTTATGTTGCACTAGTGCAAACTACCTCAAAGTCCTATGGCTTTGTTTTTTAATTCTAGGAAAGTTTTGTTGAAGTAGACTCAAGTTTTCATCGATGACGATGGCCGTGCTGCCCACCATGCTCCGAGCTCCTTGTTATTGCAGAGGTTTAGTTTTAGAAGTCATAAATCAGGGGATGAGAAAAGTGTTTTGGTTTAGAGAAAATCTTAATTTTCAAGTGTTTTTTACGTTTTAATTAAAACGAATCTTAAAGTTGATTATAACGACACCGGTTAAGATCCCACTGTTCCATCCTTCCGCATCATTATTTTTATCGGATTCACTTAGTCCGTATGAATTTGCTAAACTCAATCGAATGAGTTCCACACTTTCATTTAGACCGTGGGAAATCCCGTTAGCAACACGTAGGTTACATCATCCGAGGTATTCCCGATCATCCAACGAGACGTTTTAATTTAATTGTAATCGTAGTTTTGTGTTCTGTTTGTGATTAAATTTTGAGTCGTTTTATATTTTGAAATGTTGTGGCGGTGAATTTTATCTTGCAATGGCTTTTAACTTAGTTTTGGTTTCAGCTTTAGTGGACTATCCTAAAGGTGTGGGTTTTCATGCAACAGCTTGTTTATCATGCAAGAAAAGTAAGTGCGATGCGATTAAATAAATTGCAATAATGTTAATTGCAAGAAAGTAAATTGCAATAAAATAAAAGCGTACTCGAAGGGTCTTCCCGTCATTCCAAGCTGCACTTAAAACACAATTAGAATATTTAAGCAAGTTCCGAGGTAAAGCTAAGGGAAGGGTTATGGTTTTCTACCAAGTTCCTAATCCTATAGCTAGTCATTTCCTATGACGTCTAGGTTCTTGTGTTTTGGTTTGAGGACGATTTTCTTCATCAAAGAATAATTAAGTTCAATTGTTCTTATAAGTGTCCTATCATATAGAGGAAGTGCTTAAGAAGAATCTTAAACATCTTTTCAATATTGATAGGATTGTTTTCAGTCCAAATGAATTTAATTACACAAATGAATTAATCGTCCGGGAATTCAAGTTTTGTTGTCTTGCTCAGTGAACTAGGACATTTGAATATCCTATAGGTGAAGTAACATTTCATTTAATGTTCTGTTTAGGAGTTATGATAACCAAAGCTCTCGAGGGCAAATTGGTGTTCAAATGATTTAATTTAAGTTAATGGGTTTAAATTTGGAATAGTGTTCAAGTTGCTTTAGATTTATTTTGAATTCTTTATGTCTTTGGTGATGTTATATTTAATTCAACTTAATTTAATTTAATTTAATTTAATCTTTAATTTAATTTAATTCAATTTAATTCAATTTAGTTTGATTTGATGTTAAATTAAATTAATTTGATTTAATTTAATTTTAATTTAATTTGATTTAATTTAATTTAATTTAATTTAATTTAATTTAATTTAATTTTATTTTATTTTTTTTATTTTATTTTATTTTATTTTATTTTATTTTATTTAACTTAATTTAATTTGATTTTATTTATTTAATTTAATTTAATTTAATTTATTCATTTAATTTAATTTAATTTGTTTATTTAATTTAATTTAATTTAATCTTTAATTTAATTCAACTTTTAATTTTAATTTAATTTAATTTAATTTAATTCAATTTAATTTACTTAATTTAATTTAATTTTCAATTTAATTTTATTTTTATTTTAATTGAAATTTTAAAAGAGTTTAATAATTTAATTTTTGTTTAATGATTAAGTCTTTTAATATTTTAAATTTGAGTTATCATTTTAATTAAGAATTAAATATTAATGAGATGATTAATTTAGGGATTTTTAAATTAAAGAATAAATCTCTTCCTAATAATATCCCTATTTTAATAATTCTAATTTTATTACTCTTCCAAATTTAATCAATTATTTAATTAAGGTTTAATTATTTTAAATTTTTTAATGGGTTTCTACCCTTTAATTATTTAGATTTCAATCATCCAAATCAGATTAGGATCAAATATTTTACTTATTAATTTTTTTATTAAACCTAAAGTTTTAATTAAGGGTTAAAATTTTAATTACCATTTTACCCTTTAAGCTTAATAATTTCATAACTCACTAAATTGAACTCAAATGAACTTGAAATTTTTATGTGACTTCACTCATATGTCAATAAAGACATGAGAGGAGAAAATGTGATTTTTCTGTATTTAATTTATTTATATAATTATTTTTGGTGGAAAATAGAGATTTTCAAGGAAAATTTGATAACATGACCAAAGAAAAGTTTCTGTCCTTAAGAAAATTAGGGGACATTCCTAATGACCAGAGAAGTACTTGGACCAATTTTGGTGATTTTTTGAATTATATTATTTTTATTATAATTATTTTAAGTTTTGGAGTGTTAATTAATTTAAAAATAAAATAAATGTTGAAAAATGAATTTTATATTTTTCAAAAATCTCTCTGATATCAAAAAAATCAGAGAATCAAAGTTTGCAATTTTCTGATTTTTCTATGATTTATTATAATTATTTTAGTGAAAATGCTAGAAAATATATTTTTTTAATTTTAAAATTACCCTAGGGCTTTAAAATTTAATATCTCATAAAATAGACCTAAGAAAAATATGGGGTTTGTTCCTAAGTGATTAAAATTCAAAATGTGACATTTTGGTGAATTTTATTATTTTTGTGATTTTTATTATTTTTTAATTATTAAAATATTAAAATAATATTAAAAATCAACTTTTTTAGAAAATTGAAATTTTAATTTTCTTAAATTCCCCTGATATCAGAGAGGCTCCAAAACCAATTTGGTGAATTTTTGAAAGGTATTTTGAAAGTTATGAATTTTTAAAGTTTAAAATGACTAAGTGGCTCAATCAACCCATTTAGTAGGGCTAACCCAGTCCAATTGACCTCAAATTTTTATGGTGGGTTCCTCTGATCCTAAAGGTCAGTGGAGAATTGATTTCAAGTCAATTTGATGTATGGTTAGCTCTAATTAATTAGAGATCCATTTTGGGTGTTTAAGCCAATTAGGGTTGTTTTAAATGAACTAACTCAAAACCTATTTTTCCTAGGGTCCTCTGGTCATAAGGAACATCACCAAATTTTCCTAGAATTTATTTCACAACATGCTATTTATTGGAATTAAAATACTCAAAACAGTAACATGAATTTAAAAAATCAATAACCTTTCATAGGGATGGCCTCTGACTTTGGAAAATTCAGAGAATGTTCCCAAATTCAGAGGCTTCAAAAGCCCTATAGTCTCATGCCATGGTGAATTGTATACATGCATGGAGAATTAAAAATATGCAGAGAGTAAATAAATTATTAAAAATAAAATACTTGATGAAATTAAATAATTTCTTTTCCACATTATTCTCCTCTCGTTCACCGAGCAAGAGGGTATTTTTATTTTATTTTTCTGATTTTTCTACACAAAGTTATGAATTTTTGAAGTTTAGGGAATTAAATAAATAGAAAATACCCCTAATTTTCTATTTATCCACGCGGCGCCGCGTCAACCTCGGCAGCTCCGAACGCACACGCGTCGCGCTCCCATTCGACGCCGCCATCTGACTCAGTGCTCCGGGCCCCACGGTTCTCGTACCGTCTCCTGATCCGACGCCATCTAAGCCGTCCGTCTGTGCGTGTATTGAATGGACGGCATCCGTTCATCATCCCCGAGCGTCCTCACCCGAGAGCCGTCCACACTAAATCCTTAAGATCTCACTCGATACTCAATGGATTTTCATGTTCTTATGCTCTATGGATTCGTCTTGAGAAGACGAATACATCTATACGGTTTATGTGGGATGAAATTTACGCAATAGAAATGGAGAATGTTCGAAGCTCGGGAAGAAGAGTGAGGCCATACCTTTGCTCGGCAGAAGTGTGGCTTCGATCCGAGGGTCGTTGCACCTTCGATCGGATCCCAGCGAAGCTCCGGATGAAGTCTCCCGGTCCGGTGAATTGTCTAGGTGTGATTTCGACCAAGCCCGATCACAAAGCTTGGAGGCTGGAGCAACCGGGTGGCTCCGGAGATGGGGCTTTTGCGGTGGACACCTTCCCTTGGTATGGTGAAGGTGTAGAACCAATCAATTTGGGGATTGGCTCACCGTGGAGAAGTGTCCCGGTTTTGGGCTTGGATTTCAACTCCGAAATCGAGCTCACAGAGAAGAAATGGCAGGGGATTTCAGTGGGGATCAAGTGCTCGTGTATGGGGAGTAGTCCGGAACAATTTTGCGCAGTTTCCTTAAGGTTTGTTTCAAGCACCTCTCATGGCCGAGAGGGGTGGTGTTTAAATAGGAGAGGGTGGAGGGCCTCCCGGGAGAGTTAGGGCTCGGGATCAGCCTGCTCTTGGCAAGAGAAGAACAGCCTACAATGGCCACTCGGGATGGGGCACTCGACGAAGGGAGAATTCCAAGGTCGGCTCACATGCGAGCTCTCGCCATGGTGTTTTCCGGCGACCCGGTGGCCGGCCGGCTGCATTGGTCACCATCTTGGTCGTGGAGGTCAGGGCTGGGCTTAGTGCAATCAATTGGCATTGGCCATGTGTAAAGGGTTTGATTTAGATGGAATGGGGGAGGAGCTAATTTTGGGTCCAAATGGGTTCAAGTCATGGATTTAGGTTTGGTTCACCCTCCAAGGCATGATTTTTGGGCTGAGGGAATCAGGTAAGTTAGCTAGCTTAGTGGGGAGAAGTCACCATCTAAGTACATTTATGTTTAATCAAGGTTTAGAAGAGTCATGAAAAGGCTTAATCTCCCTTAAGGGAATCATTAAAGGACTCCCTCCCTTTGCCAAAAATGACATGGTGATGTGTAAAGTGGCTGCCATGGCTTGCATATGGCTTGTGCATGGCTTCATGGCTCCATTTGGCTTGGAAAAAGTTTGGTCAATTTCATAAAAATGGGTTTTAAGAATTTTTAATATTTTGGTGAAAATTTGGATGAAGCTTCATTTAGAATTATTTGATCATTGGTTTATGACTTAGGGATGATTTTAATTGAATGGGTGATGTAGAGAAATATCATGTGGGCTTTGGGACCAATTTTGGGCCTTTGGATGTGGTGAAGGATGAGCTTTTAAAATGGTTTAAGGAATGGGCCTTTAAGTTTAAAAATGAATTTATGGATGGGAATTTTGTGAAGAGGTTGGGCCAAATAATTTTTGGGTTTAGCTCATGGATGTGTCATGAGTGACTTGGAGCAAATTGGGAGTGATTTGGGTTTGAATTGGGTTGAATTTGGGTTTCTTTGGTGAATGGGCCAATATAGGTCAAAGTGGGCCAAGTTGGGCCAATGTTGGGCTAGGGTTTAAATTGATGTAAAATTAATGTTGAGAAATGTTTATGGGAGTGTTTCAAAGAGGTTTTGACTTTGGTTGGGCTTTGATTTTGGGATTTGGGCTCATTTGGGTTAGGTTTGGGTTTAGGTCAAAATTGGGCCTTTTGGTTTTGGGTTGAATTTGAGTGGGGTTTGGGTTTAAATGTTGGGCAAATCATGTTAGTGTTTTGCTTTTGGGGGTGCTAAGGAATATTTAGAAAAGATTTGGGGTTAATTGGAGTTGAATTGGGTGAGTTCGGGTTAGGTTCGGGTCATGGGTCCAAATCGGGCTTTAAGGCCAAAAGTGAAATTGGATCCAAATGTCAATCAAATTGGACTTGGATTTGGTCTAGATTGGTGTTGGGAATGTTGAATTGAAGTTTAGAATTGAATTGGACCAGAATTTGGGTCAATTGGGTAGGTTTGGCTCGACATCGGGTTCACTTTGGGTTAAAATGGGTCAAATTGGGGGTTTTGACAAAAGTAGGGTAAATTGACAAAATTGGCCCAGGGTGTAGTTGGACAAAATGAAATTGGTAATATTTGGGATTTTCTGGAATTTTCTGGAAATTTTCGGAATTTTTGGATTTTTGGGTCAAGGGGGGTATTTTGGGAATTTGGAGGGTATTGGGAGGTATTTTTGGAATTCTTGGTATTTTTGGGTATGGATGATCAATTTGAGTGATGTGGAAATGTTTGGGATTCATTTTGAGGAATTTTGGGTGATTTGGAATTTTGCAAAAATTTGGGTAATTTCGAGTGTTTTGGCAGTAAGTTGCGTGTAGGGTCCAGGGGTCAAAATTGAAATTTTGGAAAATCGAAGATCGGGTGAATATAAGTGGAATGAAATCATTTTGGTTGAGCCATGAAGCCACATCAAGCCCACATGAGCCATGAAGGGACTCATTCGAGGCATCCACTATGTTGTTCCTAACCCTCTTAGCCAAGGGCTTAGGGGTTAAGGACCATCCATGTGAATCACCTACATGAGTCAGGAGGTCAAGTCAGGTATAGGTGTGTGAAAGTGTAGTGTATGAGTGTAGTGTGTGTGTAAATCAGCCCCTTCACTGCACTCGAGCCACCTAGTATGGCCCTAAGGCCAAAGAGTACTATAGAACTCATCCTTTAAACTTCCACATTCGATTTCAACCCTCTGGTGATTGGGGTCTACAATCAAGTTTGTGGAGTTTTTAGGGAGTTAAGAAGTGGTTTGAAATTCTAGAAGGTGGGTCCCAATTCTAGTCCTCTAAGATAGTCAAAGGAAAAGCCTAAGGCTAGATCCTAAGTACTAAAGAGAAGAAGAGAAGACCTCATCAAAAATGACGTCAACAAATGGACCCCCAATAGGTGTGGTGAGCTGACGGAGCACACCGCGCGTATTGGCGTTGACCGAAGCGATCAATAAAACCAACACAGATGTCCAAGTGACAAACTTAGGATGAAGTAGAACTTCCGCTGGGGAGTGTCAAGCATATCTCTGAAACCGGAGATTCCTGAACTCTCGCTGGGGAAAGGAAAAGGAGGTGAATTCCAAATCACATGATCTGGGAAAAATTTCAATTTAGATTTTATTTTGTTTCAATTTAAGTTTCGATGTGTGAGTTTAGATTTCAATTTGGAGTTTCAATTTAGATTGAAGTTTGTCAAAATTAATTTGAAAGGATTTGATTTGAAATGAAAATTGGAATTTTGAGGTTTTAGATGTAACATCTTCAACCCCAAAAGAAAATCGAATCGATTGGATTGGATCATTACAATGAGGAAAGATCTCAGAGTAATGCGGTATTGGATGTAAAATCCTTAACCTCAAGAGTTTGATTTTGATGTATTTCATTGCAATAGGGAAATAACCTAAAGCAATGCAGTATCGGATGTAAAATCCTCAACCCCAAGAAATTTAAATTTGATGTATTTCATTGCGATAGGGAGATGATCCTAAAGCAATGCAGTCTCGGATGTAAAATCCTCAACCCCAAGAATTTGATTTTGATGTACTTCTTTGCGATAGGGAAAGGATCCTAAAGCAATGCAGTCTTGGATGTAAAATCCTCGACACAAAAGTTTGATTTGATGTATTTCATTGCGATAGGGAAAGGATCCTAAGTAATGCGCTCTTGATGTAAAATCCTCGACCCAAAAGTTTGAATTTGATGTACTTCATTGCAATAGGGGAAAGAATCCTAAAGCAATGCAGTCTCGGATATAACATCCTCGACCCAAAAGTTTGATTTGATGTAGTTCATTGCGATAGGGAAAGGATCCTAAAGCAATGCAGTCTTGGATGTAAAATCCTCGACCCAAAAGTTTGAATTTGATGTACTTCATCGCGATAGGGAAAGGATCCTAAAGCAATGCGATCTTGGATGTAAAATCCTCGACCCAAAAGTTTGAATTCGATGTACTTCATCGCGATAGGAAAGGATCCTAGCAATGCAGTCTTGGATGTAAAATCCTCGACCCAAAAGTTTGATTTGATGTACTTCATTGCGATAGGGAAAGGATTCTAAAGCAATGCAGTCTTGGATGTAAAATCCTCGACCCAAAAGTTTGATTTTTGATGTATTTCATTGCAATAGGGAAAGAATCCTAAAGCAATGCAGTCTCGGATGTAAAATCCTCAACTCCAAAAGTTAGAATTTGATGTACTTCATCGCGATAGGGAAAGGATCCTAAAGCAATGCAATCTTGGATGTAAAATCCTCGACCCAAAAGTTTGATTTGATGTATTTCATTGCGATAGGGAAATGATCCTAAAGCAATGCAGTCTTGGATGTAAAATCCTCGACCCAAAAGTTTGAATTTGATGTACTTCATTGCAATAGGGAAAGAATCCTAAAGCAATGCAGTCTTGGATATAAAATCCTCGACCCAAAAGTTTGATTTGATGTACTTCATTGCGATAGGGAAAGGATCCTAAAGCAATGCAGTCTTGGATGTAAAATCCTAGACCCAAAAGTTTGAATTTGATGTACTTCATCGCGATAGGGAAAGGATCCTAAAGCAATGCAGTCTTGGATGTAAAATCTTCGTCTCCAAAAGTTTGATTTTTGATGTATTTCATTGCAATAGGGAAAGAATCCTAAAGCAATGCAGTCTCAGATGTAAAATCCTCAACTCCAAAAGTTTGAATTTGATGTATAATTGATTTTGCAAAGATTTGCAGTGTTGATTTGAAAGGTGTGGAATTTTGGTATTTTGAGAATTTCGTGAAAGTTGTAAAAGGCTTTCATGAAAGGAAATACGTTAGGAGGGAATATGTAGATGTTACATATCTCATTCAAAAGAGTTGATCGAAAATTGTTGGTTTAGATTGGATACAATTCCTCGCCATCGGATTCGATCCGTGTCAATGGAATGAACCGCTTCCATCCCAGACAAGGGAGAGAATGGAATGGATTGGATTTCAGATTTAGGAGATTGAATTTTAATTCGATTGAAATTTGATTTGAAATTTGATTTAAAATCTGGAAGGATTGAATTTAAAATTGATTTAAAATTTGATTTGGAATCTGGAAGTTGAATTTGAAATTTGATTGAGATTTGATTTGAAATCCGAGTTGATCGAATTTGAAATTTGGAAGGATGAGTTTGAACTCGATCGAAAATTGATTTAAGATTTTATTTAAAATTTATGTTGATTTTGTTTGTCCTTTAACGATTCAAATTTATTTTATCATTTGTTTAGTGTCCATGTGAATTTGGTGTTCGTCATTTTTAGATTTTTTAAGGAAAGTTTTCTTTTATTCTTTTTTTTATTTCTTTTCTGTTCTTTGTTCGAAGTTCATTTAACTTTAATGGCGTTTCCCAGTCAATTTGCACAAAAGAGGTGAAGGCCAAAAATGTGACATGGTCACTTTGATTCCAATCATGTCGAAGATACATCATACAACTTGATCCGGAATATATTTCATACAATCCATGTAGACTCAAAACGGACTATGTATGATCTTCGTCGATCCATCAAAAGAAGCATCTGTCAAAAATCCATGTCTGAATAGTGGGGTACATGGTTAATAACATCACCTTCCAAGCCATCCTTGGCAAGGATGTCGTACGGATGTACATTGGAGGTGTGATACTTTCCATGTAGCTCACAGCTCGTAAGGCCGGAGGCTCTCTAGCTCCGGGTCTGGCTGGAAATGGTAAGGTGTCTTCCGTCGTCCATCCTTCGAAAGTAACCGAGATCCGCTTCACTTGGTACTCCCGGTATGCAATGCTTAGCGATATCTACTCCGTTGCCCTTCGGCATCATGACGGAACCTACCGGTAAAGGTATCTTTACTAGCCCTCGGAACTCACCCGGGCCTCGCTATCCGGAGGTCGGATCCGAACATGATGTTACACTCGTTCGGGAAAGAGACCGTGCGACAGGTCCGACAAAGTCGTGGTGATCGATGTGTGGGGGTATGCAGCCACCCCGCTCGTAGATGTTGATAATGCGGCTATTGGGTATGCAATCCGCCGGCGGTACCCTCCATGTTATCAATCTCTTTACCATTCTCTTGATGACTAATGGCATCGGATCCACTTGCCCATGATGGAGTATTCCGGTGGGTTTCCCTTCCCGTCCTCCGCAAAGTTGTAGCGAGCATCCGCATTGTATTGTGATTCTTCCCTTCCCCGGCATCCATCTCCGGGGTTCCGAGTATGTGTTTTCCCTTAGGCGGCTCGCTCGGCCCATTCTTTTCAAATCCCGGATGCAATCCACGATTTGTCGTTGTTCATACTACGAGAATATGTCCGTATGTAGCTCGAGGCCCTCTAGTATATTGATTCTTCCGCCTCTAATTCTCTCGAAGTATTCAAAGGTTTTCTTTTCAACATTCCGCATTCTCTCCGGCTCGTATTCCGGAATGATCCGAGATGGCGAGGCCCGGTGACATATTGTGGGATATACGGTTCAATCCCTTCACGTTCTCCCGCATACCTCGCTCCTCGGGGATGATGCACAGTCGGGACATCCCCGGGGTTGCTTCGCAACAAGGTCATGCATTGCGGTGGTTCTATCCGGTAGCGTGGTAGCCTTCTTTCTTCGATCTTCGTGAGATTTCCCCGGTTCTTTCGTTATCCTAGAGTCGGCCTCCTTTCTTCGATGTTCTCGGTGAACCGGTGTCCTTGAAGTGTATGTTCCGGCATTAGCAACTTGTCTCGTCGCGCTGGTCCGCGGCTAGTTTTGTTAACATCTTACGGATACGGTGATTCTTATTTCTTCGTTGCGTTCGTCGTGAGAGTAGCTCTTCGAACTTCTTGAATTTACGTGGGCGCGGCGCCGACAAGCCCGCCTTCCGCTGTAGCGACTACGCGACTTCATTTTCTTATCTTCTTCGGTGTTCGCTTTTCTTTTCTTCTTGCTCTGGATTGGTGGCTTGGGCCACCCACTTTCATCACTTGTCCGCCGGGCAGTTCTTCTCGGTCAACCGGGACCCGGTCACTTTCCTCGTACTCGTAGGTCCGCTGGTGCGAAATCCGAGTCAATCTCGATTATCGCTCCATCTTTCACCCTCTTTTCATCGAGTGCAAGGCTTATGCCATTCTTAAAGTTCAGGACCAACCGCCCGCTCGACATTTCCCTGTGAAAAGACAAGGAAAAGGATCAGGGGCTGTACTAAGAACAAGAACATTAAGAAAATGTTTATTAAAGACATATTTTTTTATTTCTTTTTATTTTTATATTTTTTATTTTTTATTTTTTAAATTTAACAGGAATGAAGTAGGATAAGATCAGGGAAGAGATTTTGATTTGGAAAAGAAAAAAAGGAAAACTTTATTATCATGATTTTATTTATTTTAGCATATTTTTTATTATTTTTGGGTTCGGACCCAGTCATAAGTAATTACTTCGCCCGTGTTTCTTAGGGATGAAGAATTCATTCCTTCGAAACATCAGGTAGCGTAATACTTTTTCAAGTATCGTCCGTTGATCGGAAGCATATGTCGTTCTCCCTGGATATTCACTAGCTGGTAGGAACCTCCTGAGTATACTGCTTCAACCACAAACGGTCCTTCCCAAGTGGGTTCAAATTTTCCCCCTATCTTGCGGTGTGCAAGAATAGGTCTCTTGAGAACGAGAACTAAGTCACCAACTTTGAAGGTTCTTGGGCGGACCAGCTTGTCATGGGCTTGAACCATCTTAGCTTGGTATAGTTCTAAATTTTGTTGCGCTGCAAGTCTTTTCCCTTCCGGGCTTTCTAATTCTTCTAGTCGTAACTTGGCGTTCTTTTCGTCGTGATCTTGTTTGCAATCGCAATTCGAGTGAAGGAAGCCGAACCTCTAAAGGTAACACTCGCCTCGGACCCATACACCAGAGCGTAAGGTGTAGCTTGAGTAGGAGTTCTGAAGGTTGTCCGGTAGGCCCATAAGGCTTCTAACAACTTCTCGTGCCAATTTCTCTTATTATCGTCCAAAGTTTTCTTTAAGATTTGAACGAGAGTTTTATTAAAAGCTTCAGCGAGGCCATTTGCCCTTAGGTAGTAAATTGTTGAGTATCGCCAGTCGATTCCGTGTCTCCTGACAAAATTGTTGATTTGTGTGCTTCGAATGCCGACCCATTATCCGAGATGATCTGCGCGGCACTCCGAAACGGTAGACAACTTGGTTCTTGAAAAGCCGTAGCACGTGGTGTGCTTTCACTTCTCTAAGCGGAACTGCCTCTGCCCACTTGGAAAAGTGATATGTAGCCGCAAGAATGAAGCGATGTCCTTTTGAAGATGGTGGTTCTATCGGACCCACTATATCTGTGCCCCAACATTCAAATGGCCACAACGCAATTGTCGGATGTAGCACATTTGGAGGTTGGTGTAGAACCACTCTGTGTACTTGGCATTGGTGACAGCTCTTGGCAATTTTCATGCAGTCGGTCATCATCGAGGGCCAGTAGTACCCTAGTCTTTTAATTTTCATTTTCATCTTCGGACTCGATCGGTGAGCGCCACGAGTCTCGAATGCACCTCTTTAACAATTTCACGGGCCTCGGACCCGCTTAGGCACCTTAGCCACATTTGATCGAAAGACCATCCGTACAATGTGTTGTTTATTAATGCGTAGGACGAGTTCTTTTCTTGATCCGATGGGCTAATGACCTATCGTCCGGTAGCTTTCTGTTTGCGGGTAGTCTACTAATGGATGTCGCCAATCTTCGTGTTTTCCATCATTCGTCGCAACCGATCCTTTTCTTTTTCGATTTATGTATCGTGTACTATGTCGAGTCGTGATAGGACTCGACGTCCGTGAACCGACACTTCCACCGATTCATCTTGCAAACGAGCAAATTCTTTTGCGAGACGGGCTAAAGCATCTCGCTAAAGCATTTTCTTTTCGGGAATTTTGTAGATCGTCACATTTGGAATCTTTTCCAACAGCTTGTATGGCATACTCGGAAGTATTGCTCGAGTCTTGGCTTTAAAATTCGTATCGTCCGGCGATCTGCTGAATGATTAACTGTGAATCCCCGTAGATGTTGATGTCTGTTATCCCCATTTGAATGGTTAATTCCAGTCCCGTTATGAGGGCTTCGTATTCTGCTTCGTTGTTTGTACATGGTTCTGTTAAGTGGTAGGAGTATCTTAACATCCCCCGCTCCGGTGTTATAAAGATTAGCCTGATTCCCGCCTTACGGGCACTATCACTTGTGATTCTTCATCTTTGTGTGCTCGAAGATGCTCCGTCGAAGTATAATTCCCAACGTCGATCATCGGGGTCTTCTAGGCTCATTATTTGTTCATCCGGCAAATCGTCATCGAGAGGAGATTTTGCCGCAAAGGGTGTCTTTGCGAGGAAGTCCGCTAAGACTTGTCCCTTTACGGCACGAAGAGGCACGAAAGTTATATCGAATTGCAATAATATCATTGACCGTCCGGCAAGTCCGCCGGAAAGTGTTGGACGAGTCATCAAGTATTGCAATGGATTAAATTTCGAGATCGGGTTGACCTTATGAGAAAGCATGTAGTGCTCGAGCTTTTGAGCGGCGAAGATCAGGGCCAAACAATGTTTTTCAATTGCGGGATACTTTATTTCCGTCGGAAGTAAACGACAGCTTAGGTAGTAAAGAGCATTTTCTTTACCCTCATCATTGACCTGGGCTAACAGGGCTCCGAGAGAGTCGTCTAAAGCCGTGGTGTAAAGTATCGACGGTCTACTCGAGACCTGGGGCTGCTAAGACAGGAGGTGTCATTAAATATTGTTTAATGTCCTCGAAGGCCTTCGGCATTTCTCTTCCCAAATAAGTTTGGCGTCCTTTTTAACTAGTGCCGAGAAAGGCCGACACCTACCGACGAGTTTGAGATAAAGCGTCGAAGATATGCCGACTTGCTTGAAAAGATCGTAGTTGTTTTAAGGTTTTGGGAGGCGGCATTTCTAAGATAGCTTTAATCTTTTCCGGGTCGATTTCGATTCCACGATGTCGGACAACGAATCCTAAGAATTTCCCGGAGGTGACGCCGAAGGTGCATTTTAAGGGATTCATCTTAAGGTTAAATTGTCTTAAACGTTCGAAAACAATTCTCAAATCATACATGTGGTTTTCCTTTACTTTGCTTTTGATGACCACATCGCCCACGTAGCATTTGACTTGATTGTGGATGAGATCATCAAAAATTCTTGTCATCGCTCTCTGGTATGTTGCTCCTGCGTTCTTCAGTCCGAATGGCATCATCGTGTAGCAATACACTCCGATCGGCGTTCGAATGCTCGTAAGCTTTTCATCTTCCGGAGCCATTTTTATCTGGTTGTATCCCGAAGATCCATCCATGAATGAGAATATCTCATGTGTCGAGGTAATGTCGATCATTAATTCGGGATCGGTAGAGGAATTCATCTTTTGGACATGCCTTGTTTAAATCTCTGAAATCCACACAAATTCTGATCTGACCATTCTTCGTTCTGACTGGCACTACATTGGCTAGCCAAGTCGGGTATTGTTCTTCACGGACAAATTTAGCGTCTATTAGCTTTTTAACTTCAGCTATGACTTGTTGTTCGATTTCTAGACGCATTCTTCTGGGACCTTGTCTGACTTGGAACGAAGTAGGATCCACTCCTAGCTTATGGATCGCAACCTCCGGAGCTAATCCTGGCATCTCGTCATAGTTCCAAGCAAAACAGTCTTTAAATTCCATTAATAATTTGATTATTTCTGCGGAGTCTTCTTTATTGAGTAAGGAGCTAACAAAGGTAGGTATAGGCTCTTCGCTAGTACCTAAGTTAACTTCCGTTAACTCATCTATTATAGATTTAATCTCTTCTTTGAATTCTGGAGGAGCGTCTCCAATTTGTAAATCTTCAAATTCTTCTGTAGTCTCCATGCAGTTTTCATTAGACTCGCAAGTGACAACCAAGCAAAATTCGGTATCGTCAATCGATCCTACCGTGCCGAATCCGAGACCATGCTTTGAATTGGGTGGACGACCGGAGTTATTCAATAATTTTTCAAAACGTTGTGATTGACCTTTTGTCCATTGTCGAGGTAAGAAACCACGCCTGGATTAAATTTTGAACACGGGAGAGTACCACTCAAAAGGTAATTCCATTAATTCGATGAAGTGACATCTTCGAATTGTACATTATTTTCAGTTTTGGAGGAAGTAGCACCATGGTAGAATTTGATTAGCTTTGCACCGCCGCTACGTACGTCTTTGACCACCATACCCTCGATCTTGTTAGAATGGATCGGGGTTAGGGTCATAGTATGTACGTAGTGGTTAATCTTCTCGTACATCGATTTGTATTCTTCATTCTTTTCATCTTCGAGGGAGATCTTGAATTGCGGCTTCTTCCGACTTATTGTCACTGCTTCTTGTTTGATTTCCTTTCTTCTTCAAAACTGTCTTCCCAATCAACATTGATGGCTGGTTTCCTCTGTCCAACTGTCCTAGCGTCTCTATCACGGCCTCGTCCCCGGCCTCGACCTCGGATGCGAGTTGTGGAGAAACCTTCACCATCTCGCCGGAAGGGAGTGGTGAGTGACTGTTGGACTAGAACTTCAGGTTCTTCGTTGTCCTGAACTTTCTTTGCTTCATTTGTTACGGTATCTCTGGAGAAGATTGTTTTCTTTGGCAGCGCATAATAAGCTGCATCTTCATGGATTCCAATCTCATATACGGATAATGGTTGCAAGTCACCTTTGATGCACTGTTCCCCTCCATCGTAGTATTTGATGCACTGGTGTAGAGATGATGGTACCATCCTGTTTTCATGTTTCCATGGTCGGCCCAGTAGAGCGTTGAATGATGTTTCTGAATCAATTATGTGAAATTTTGCGGTTGTCTTTGCTAAGTCACCGGTCTTCATTAGTAGCGTTATTGACCCGAGGGCTCTTTCTCCTTTCTGGTTGAATCCTCTTAATAACATTTTGTCGGCTTCGAGATCGCGAGCATCAATTTCCAAATATGCTAGTGTCCGAAGACTCATTATATTTATTGATGCTCCCGGATCCACCAATACTGCGGAGAGTGTAAACTTCCCGATTGTAGCTGAAATGTACAACGGTCGGTTGTGGTCTGCTGTCCCAAGTAGGAGGTCGTTGTCCGTGAAGGTAACACCTCGCTGTTCCTTTAACAAGCAAACCTCATCTAAGGAATCTCCGGCCATTTGAGCCAAGCAAATTTCTGGATCAAGTAAGACCTTGATCAGAACTTCTCTCATCTCCTTTGATAAGATGAGAGCGTTGTAGATGCTCAGTTTGGCTGGTAGTTTCCTAAGATGGGCTAGCACGTTGTAGTCCACTTTATTTCCATGTGTCTCGGCTTCTTCTCGAATGTGTATTTCTTCTGCTGGGGTTGGTTCTTCTTGAACAACCACCTGCTTTCCTTTGTCCTTTGGACCCATTCTCGGAGGTAGAACTCTTCCACTTCTTAAGTTAACTTCGTAATTTCTTCTGAATCTAGTGTTGAGCTTGCTGGTGTTTCTTCCCGAATCGGAGTAACAGGTTCTTCCGGATTAGTTTCAGAGTCTGAAGGCTCTAATTCTATTGTGACTGGAGCTCCTCGAAACTCGTAGATAGATTCGTTGCTTGTTGAACTCTCGTAACCTCTTTGATGGATGTCTTCTTCGTCATCGTGATCGTCAAGATTGTGTATGATTTGAGAATGTTCATTGGTATCGAAATCGATGTCCGGATTGTCGCTAGTTACGTAATCGTTAGAAACAGTCAAAACGTAGCCAACGCCATCACCCTTATCATTATATGATCCCACCGAAGTGAGCGGATAATCATACGAGTCGGAGGTTCGAGGGATTTCTCCCCGAATCGAAACAACTATCCTAGGATAAGCGACCCCTAGTCCAGCCTTAGGAGCCTCGGTCCTCTCTTCTTCGTCGATTTTCTTCTTCTCTTCGATCGTCTCTCGTTGAGGTGGTTCTTCTATCGCAAGTGATAGTGCCGACTTGGCGGGTTTCGAACTCCGAATTGAAGCTCGCACCGAAGCGGCTTGGATGCTTGTCTAAAATTTTTTCGAAGACCTTGTCCAAGCGGTAGTCCATCCATCGTCGGTCGTATAGGGATCTATCGGAATGATGGGATCGGTTGAGATAACATTGACGGAACCTCCTTTCTGGGTTCCTTCATGTACTCCTTCGGGATCGTTATATTCCCTTTCCGAAGGTTGTCGTTGAGCCAACTTTTGAAGGTAATGCAATCTTCTATCTTGTGCCCAAGCATCCGGTGGTAGGGGCAAAAGTTGGGATCACCTTTCTTGTTGACTTCTCTCGGTCTCTTAGGCTGCGGCAGCTGGAAATCTGGAGTCTTCATCAGACTACGGAACATTTTCGGCACTGCTTCATTCTTGAATGGATATTCCCTGCTCAGAAGCTCCCTTAATGTACGTTGCGGACGAGGCGGTTGTTCATACTGTGGAGATGACTGATAGCTGGGTCGGGGTTGCTGGTAATTCTGTTGAGGTTGCTGCGGCCGTTCGGACGATATTTGTATCGGTTGCTTGCCTTTGTCGACTGCTGCGACGATCCCGGATTTCTTTTCGAAAGTCTTCACAGGCTTTTGCTTGTCCGTCTTATCGGTGAAACTTAATTGCTTCGCCTCTTCTTGCAAGCTCTCGGCCTTGCTTAACAACTTCTCGAAGGTCTTAATAGTGAATCCTTTGAGGAGAAGTGCTATCGGGCCGTGAATGCTTTTAAGTAAGATGCCGGACTGCATGTTGTTCTTGTAGTTGTGGTTCACACTTCATGCTTAAGTTCCTCCATCGAAGTATGTAATCCACCAAAGTTTCGTTCGGCTTCTGCTTCTCTACCACTAAATCACCTATAGTGATGTGGTGCTGAGCTCCGGCGAATCGCTTGATGAAAAGGTTTTCTAGTTCTGAGAACGTCTTCACCAAACCATTTGGTAATTCTGCATACCTGTCGAAGGAGATCCCCGACGAGTCCTGACGAACTGTCGGAAGAGTAATGCATCGCTCCCGCCGGCATTGCAACAACTGGCACGAAAGTGCGCAACATGCTGTCGGGGGTTCCCGGTTCCATCGAAGGTCTTGAACAGAGGTGGTACGAAGCCTTTTGGGTACTGGACAGCGTCGAATTCTTCCGGGTAAGGTCTACCCGTCCGAATGGATGTCCCGCTCTTTGATTGTGCTAAGGCTTCTCGCACCTGTTGTTCCACCAAGCTCTTGATATCCTTTTCAGGGATCATACTTTGTGTTGTATCCTTTTTCAGCTGATCATCCCCGTTGACGGATGTAATCTCCTTTCCTCCGTCTACAATGTGAATGACCTCTAGGGGTGTCTCTCTTTGTGGTTGCACTTGACTCTGGAGAGTGGCTAGAGCTACAGCCATCTCTTCCATCCTTTTCACCATTTGGGCGATCGTGTCGTCTTTCTCTTGAAGTCGCCTTCTCATCACTTCTGGCTCCTCTCTTTCTGCGGCTGCAGGAGCACCTTGTGAAGCTGATGAAGCTCGTGTTTCGACCATGTTGATTTATCGCATATTCGTTGTCCACTGAACTCCGATGAATCAATCTCGTCTCCGAATTTCTCTTCTCTTTCTTTTGCTAATCGTCGGATATCGGTTCTCAACTTTTCCATGGCATCTTCTAGCGGGCTTTTCCGTGCGTCCTCGCGGTTGTCGTGCGATAGGCTGCCGGGTCCCCTTCTCACGAGTCCCCTTTACCGCGGTAGCACTTTCTTCGGATTCGAGTCTTCGACGAGACTTTCCTTCTCGGCCGTTGTTTCGACCTTAAGCGTCCGGTAGTGGGACGCCATACCATCCTTCTAGCGGCAGAAGGTCTAGGACCGGATGGTCCGTCGACCAAATGCTTCGGAAGGTGGTATCCTCCCTAATCTGCAACCCTGAAACAACGATAGGTGGACTAGCCTTCATCCTTTTATTTGGCTTTACTGTCATGATGGCGGGTTCTACTCGGGGCCCAAGACGTGATTTGACTGGCACCCGCCCCATCCTTCGTAGAATCTCCGTTACGGGGTACTTTTCCTTCTTTGTTAACTTCTCGATCACAGTCTGTAGTCGGGTAAATGGCGTGATCATAGCCCTTTTCTTTCTGATGTCATCGTAGTATGCTGGTCGAGGTAATGTAGAAACGATCCTGCGGACATTTTCCTCATCAGCTGCGGCGGAAAGGGGATGGAATCTGCTTCCTTCCGAAAGGGTGTATCTTCAGCAATGGTATGTATTCAGCAGCGGCGTATATTCGAGCACGGTGTATATTCGGGCGGTTACGGGATTTCCTCCGGAAAGCAATTTCGGCGGCTACGGCTTCTCTAGCGATCCTTCTACTTCGTTTCTTATTTGGGTCCTTGTCGGTGATGGAATTCTTGAGCTAGACCCGATTTCGAAAACAGAAGGTCTCACAGGAAGATCTGTACCCTCCACGGTAACGAGTTTACCATAATTACGGATTTCTTTCCCCTTTAATTTAGTAGAAGTCGGGGTAGGTGCAGAAACAACTAGACCAGTGGGGGTAGTAAGAACAGTCCTCCTGCGGACAGCGGTACTCCTCTCAGTCGGGATCTTTTGCAGGGGAGGAAACTCTTGAGTCGACCTAAGGTTGAACTCGAGCAACGACTTCTTAGCTTCAGATACCTTGTTCGTCAGTGCAAATAGGGAAACGTCGATGATCTTGACATTCGTGTTTTCAAATCCTTGTCCAAACCGGATGATCCCATTGTCGGGCAGCTCATCCTTATAGACAGCGAAGTCCAGTCCATTGGTGAAGGAGAAAATCAGCTTCGGGGCTTCCATTTTTGCAGGGTAGATCCTGATTGTCTGTCCCAAGTTATGCTTCTTCTCATGAGGATGAAAAGAAAGGAATCGAAAAGAGTCCGAACTCATTCTTGTTCATGTATTTATAAGAAGGAGTTATTTGTTAAAAGAGTTATTCATAAAAGGGTTTGTTTATTTAGAACGGAATGTTCAAAGGTGTAGAGAAGGTAAGCAATCCGATTCGGAGTTGGAAAGGAAAAGAAAGTCTTATGCAAGACTTCTCGACTCGAAGGATCACTCCTAAACTAACACCTATTGGGGTCCACCCCACCTCGAAATGAGGTAAAAGGATCTCGGAACCTCTCCGTTTAGGGGTGTCTAAACAGTGACTCCTAAATCCGAGAGAATGTTGGCTATACTTGTTCACGGTAGAAATGAACATAGTATTCCAACGGAAAGAAGGGTAGCTTGATCCATTAAGGGCATGGATGCACTACCGATTTTTGAAAGCAGAATTATCTGATTATAATGGAGAGAGGAATTTTCCCCAGCGGAGTCGCCAGAAATATGTCGGCACATTTTTAGGTTGTGTGTTTTATTTTGAAAAGGGTGTCGCCTAACAGAAGTTGTCGGCGAACTTTTAATTTAATTTAAATAAATAATTTGAAAAAGTAGTATTTGATTTTGAAAATAATTTTAAATTTGAAGATTTTTAAGATATGAAATCAAACCGATCTCACATCCCAAATAGTTTATATAAACGAGCACCGCACCACGAACCGTGTATCTATCCCTAAGGATAGACACACTGCTTGATGGTGGGGCTCGATTAAATAAACTAGAAGATTTGTGACATCCGTTTAGTCTGCGAACCAGTTTTATAAGCCGACAAATTCCCTGCTTAATATGAAAGCATTAAACAGGGTTTATATTACACAGGTTCTTTAAAATTCCCTATAAGGGCAAGCCCTTATAGTTAATTACATCTTAAGTGACGGGAATCACCTAAGAAAACTCTCGATAATAATCGATAACTCGCTCTCAAGAATTTCAAAGTTTAAGGTTTTCAAGGGATTGGATTTTGGAATTTCAATAGGGAATGGATCAAATTTGGAACATTTCGTTTTGAGAATTCAAAGGAAGGAAGGTAGGAGAAATCACGGATTCGAAGCGAACTTCGGTAATTCCCCGACTATCCTATTGTTTGGCTTGGATTTAGGAAAGTCCTAATATTTATTTAATGTTTTGATCTTGCCGATTTTAATCAATTAGGACTTATATTTATATGATAGAATCATACAAATAGCCTGGAAGATATGAGGGTTTATGTCGTATCGGACGACTACCTCGGAATCCTAAGTCCGGTTAGGGCTTAATTTGCAGTGCAAATGCCTAACAAAAGGTTGAGGATTTATGTTGCACTAGGCGAAACTACCTCGAAGTCCTATGGCTTTGTTATTTAATTCTAGGAAAGTTTCTTTGAAGTAGACTCGAGTTTCTCGATGACGATGGTCGTGCTACCCACCATGCTCCGAGCTCCTTGTTGTTGCAGAGGTTTAGTTTTAGAAGTCATAAATCAGGGGATGAGAAAAGTTTTTTGGTTTAGAGAAAATCTTAATTTTTAAGTGTTTTTTACGTTTTAATTAAAACGAATCTTAAAGTTGATTATAACGACACCGGTTAAGATCCCACGGTTCCATCCTTCCGGCATCATTATTTTTATCGGATTCACTTAGTCCAGATGAATTTGCTAAATTCAACTGAATGAGTTCCACACTTTCATTTAGACCGTGAGAAATCCCGTTAGCAACACGTAGGTTACATCATCCGAGGTATTCCCGATCATCCAACAGGACGTTTTAATTTAATTGTAATTGTAGTTTTGTGTTCTCTTTGTGATTAAATTTTGAGTTGTTTTATATTTTGAAATGTTGTGGCGGTGAATTTTATCTTGTGATGGGTTTAACTTAGTTTTGGTTTCAGTTTTAGGGACTATCCTAAAGGTGTGGGTTTTCATGCAACAGTTGTTTATCATGCAAGAAAAGTAAGTGCGATGCGATTAAATAAATTGCAATAATGTAAATTGCAAGAAAGTAAATTGCAATAAAATAAAAGCGTACCTGAAGGGTCTTCCCGTCATTCCAAGCTGCACTTAAAACACAATTAGAATATTTAAGCAAGTTCCGAGGTAAAGCTAAGGTAAGGGTTATGGTTTTCTACCAAGTTCCTAATCCTATAGCTAGTCATTTCCTATGATGTCTAGGTTCTTTGTGTTTTGGTTTGAGGACGATTTTCTTCATCAAAGAATAATTAAGTTCAATTGTTCTTATAAGTGTCCTATCATATTGAGGAAGTGCTTAAGAAGAATCTTAAACATCTTTTCAATATTGATAGGATTGTTTTCAGTCCAAATGAATTTAATTACACAAATGAATTAATTGTCCAAGAATTCAAGTTTTGTTGTCTTGCTCAGTGAACTAGGACATTTGAATATCCTATAGGTGAAGTAACCTTTCATTTAATGTTCTGTTTAGGAGTTATGATAACCAAAGCTCTTGAGGGCAAATTGGTGTTCAAATGATTTAATTTAAGTTAATGGGTTTAAATTTGGAATAGTGTTCAAGTTGCTTTAGATTTATTTTGAATTCTTTATGTCTTTGGTGATGTTATATTTAATTCAACTTAATTTAATTTAATTTAATTTAATTCAATTTAATTCAATTTAGTTTGATTTGATGTTAAATTAAATTAATTTGATTTGATTTAATTTTAATTTAATTTGATTTAATTTAATTTAATTTAATTTAATTTAATTTAATTTTATTTTATTTAATTTAATTTAACTTAATTTAATTTGATTTTATTTAATTTAATTTAATTTAATTTAATTTATTCATTTAATTTAATTTAATTTGTTTATTTAATTTAATTTAATTTAATCTTTAATTTAATTCAACTTTTAATTTTAATTTAATTTAATTTAATTTAATTCAATTTAATTTACTTAATTTAATTTAATTTTTAATTTAATTTTATTTTTTATTTTAATTGAAATTTTAAAAGAGTTTAATAATTTAATTTTAGTTTAATGATTAAGTCTTTTAATATTTTAAATTTGAGTTATCATTTTAATTAAGAATTAATTATTAATGAGTTGATTAATTTAGGGATTTTTAAATTAAAGAATAAATCTCTTCCTAATAATATCCCTATTTTAATAATTCTAATTTTATTACTCTTCCAAATTTAATAAATTATTTAATTAAGGTTTAAATATTTTAAATTTTTTAATGGGTTTCTACCCTTTAATTATTCAGATTTCAATCATCTAAATCAGATTAGGATCAAATATTTTACTTATTAATTTTTTTATTAAACCTAAAGTTTTAATTAAGGGTTAAAATTTTAATTACCATTTTACCCTTTAAGCTTAATAATTTCATAACTCACTAAATTGAACTCAAATGAACTTGAAATTTTTATGTGACTTCACTCATATGTCAATAAAGACATGAGAGGAGAAAATGTGATTTTTCTCTATTTAATTTATTTATATAATTATTTTTGGTAGAAAATAGAGATTTCCAAGGAAAATTTAATAACATGACCAAGGGAAAGTTTCTGTCCTTAAGAAAATTAGGGGACATTCCTAATGACCAAAGGACCACTTAGACCAATTTTGGTGATTTTTTGAATTATATTATTTTTATTATAATTACTTTAAGTTTTGGAGTGTTAATTAATTTAAAAATAAAATAAATGTTAAAAAAATGAATTTTATATTTTTCAAAAATCTCTCTGATATCAAGGAAATCAGAGAATCAAATTTTGCAATTTTTTGATTTTTCTATGATTTATTATAATTATTTTAGTGAAAATGCTAGAAAATACATTTTTTTAATTTTAAAATTACCCTAGGGCTTTAAAATTTAATATCTCATAAAATAGACCTAAGAAAAATATGGGGTTTGTTCCTAAGTGATTAAAATTTAATATCTCATAAAATAGACCAAAGAAAAATACATATTTTTGTGATTTTTATTATTTTTTAATTATTAAAATATTAAAATAATATTAAAAATTAACTTTTTAGAAAATTGAAATTTTAATTTTCTTAAATTCCCTAATATCAGAGAGGCTCCAAAACTAATTTGGTGAATTTTTGAAAGGTATTTTGAAAGTTATGAATTTTTAAAGTTTAAAATGACTAAGTGGCTCAATCAACCCATTTAGTAGAGGCTAACTCAGTCAATTGACCTCAAATTTTTATGGTGGGTTCCTCTGATCCTAAAGGTCAGTGGAGAATTGATTTCAAGTCAATTTGATGTATGGTTAGCTCTAATTAATTAGAGATCCATTTTGGGTGTTTAAGCCAATTAGGGTTGTTTTAAATGAACTAACTCGAAACCTATTTTTCCTAGGGTCCTGCTAGTCATAAGGAACGTCACCAAATTTTCCTAGAATTTATTTCACAACATACTATTTATTGGAATTAAAATACTCAAAACGAGTAACATGAATTTGAAAAATCAATAACTTTTCATACGGATGACCTCCGACTTTGGAAAATTCGGGGAATGTTCCCAAATTCGGAGGCTTCAAAGCCCTATGGTCTCATGCCATGGTGAATTGTATACATGCATGGAGAAATAAAAATATGCAGAGAGTAAATAAATTATTAAAAATAAAATACTTGATGAAATTAAATAATTTCTTTTCCACATTATTCTCCTCGTTCACGCGAGCAAAAGGGTATTTTTATTTTATTTTTCTG
This sequence comes from Papilionanthe hookeriana x Papilionanthe teres, assembly GCA_022702705.1. NCBI lineage: Eukaryota > Viridiplantae > Streptophyta > Magnoliopsida > Asparagales > Orchidaceae > Papilionanthe > Papilionanthe hookeriana x Papilionanthe teres. Next base: position 131,179,630 of record CM040425.1, on the reverse strand, counting down.
ATTTTTCTACACAAAGTTATGAATTTTTGAAGTTTAGGGAATTAAATAAATAGAAAATACCCCTAATTTTCTATTTATCCACGCGACGTCGCGTCGACCTCGGCGGCTCCGAACGCACACGCGTCGCGCTCCCATTCGACGCCGCCATCCGACTCGGCGCTCCGGGCCCCGCGGTTCTCGTTCGTCTCTCTGGTCCGACGCAATCCGAGCCGTCCGTCCGCGCGTGTATTGAATGGACGGCATCCGTTCATCGTCCCCGAGCGTCCTCGCCCGAGAGCCGTCCACACTAAATCCTTAAGATCTCACTCGATACTCAATGGATTTTCATGTTCTTATGCTCTATGGATTTGTCTTGAGAAGACGAATACATCTATACGGTTTATGTGGGAAGAAATTTACGCAATAGAAATGGAGAATGTTCAGAAGCCCGGGAAGAAGAGTGAGGCCATACCTTTGCTCAGAGAAGTGTGGCTTCGATGCGAGGGTTGTTGCACCTTCGATTGGATCCCAGCAAGCTCCGAGATGAAGTCTCCTGGTGCAGTGAATTGTCCAGGTGTGATTTCGACCAAGCCCGATCACAAAACTTGGAGGCTTGGAGCAACTTGGGTGGCTCGGAGATGGGGCTTTTGCTGGTGGACACCTTCCCTTGGTATGGTGAAGGTGTAGAACCAATTAATTTGGGGATTGGCTCAGCTGTGGAGAAGTGTCCTGGTTTTGGGCTTGGATTTCAACTGCGAAATTGAGCTCGCGAGAGAAGAAATGGCGGGGGATTTCGGTGGGGATCAAGTGCTCGTGTATGAGGAGTAGTACGGAACAATTTTGGCGAGTTTCCTTAAGGTTTGTTTCAGCACCTCTCATGGCCGAGAGGGGTTGTGTTTAAATAGGAGAGGGTGGAGGGCCTCCGGGGAGAGTTAGGGCTTGGGATCAGGCTGCTCTTGGCAAGAGAAGAACGGCTACTGATGGCCATCGGGGATGGGGCGGCTCGACGAGGGAGAATTCAAGGTTGGCTCACATGTGAGCTCTCGGCCATGGTGTTTTCCGGCGACACAGTGGTTGGCCGGCTGAGCATTGGTCACCATCTTGGTCGGGGAGGTCGTGGCTGGGGCTTAGTGCAATCAATTGGCATTGGCCATGTGTAAAGGGTTTGATTTAGATGGAATGGGGGAGGAGCTAATTTTGGGTCCAAATGGGTTCAAGTCATGGATTTAGGTTTAGTTCACCCTCCAAGGCATGATTTTTGGGCTGAGGGAATCAGGTAAGTCAGCTAGCTTAGTGGGGAGAAGTCACCATCTAAGTACATTTATGTTTAATCAAGGTTTAGAAGAGTCATGAAAAGGCTTAATCTCCCTTAAGGGAATCATTAAAGGACTCCCTCCCTTTGCCAAAAATGACATGGTGATGTGTAAAGTGGTTGCCATGGCTTGCATATGGCTTGTGCATGGCTTCATGGCTCCATTTGGCTTGGAAAAAGTTTGGTCAATTTCATAAAAATGGGTTTTAAGAATTTTTGATATTTTGGTGAAAATTTGGATGAAGCTTCATTTAGAATTATTTGATCATTGGTTTATGACTTAGGGATGATTTTAATTGAATGGGTGATGTAGAGAAATATCATGTGGGCTTTGGGACCAATTTTGGGCTCTTTGGATGTGGTGAAGGATGGGCGTTTAAAATGGTTTAAGGAATGGGCCTTTAAGTTTAAAAATGAATTTATGGATGGGAATTTTGTGAAGAGGTTGGGCCAAATAATTTTTGGGTTTAGCTCATGGATGTGTCATGAGTGACTTGGAGCAAATTGGGAGTGATTTGGGTTTGAATTGGGTTGAATTTGGGTTTCTTTGGTGAATGGGCCAATATAGGTCAAAGTGGGCCAAGTTGGGCCAATGTTGGGCTAGGGTTGAAATTGATGTAAAATTAATGTTGAGAAATGTTTATGGGAGTGTTTCAAAGAGGTTTTGACTTTGGTTGGGCTTTGATTTTGGGATTTGGGCTCATTTGGGTTAGGTTTGGGTTTAGGTCAAAATTGGGCCTTTTGGTTTTGGGTTGAATTTGAGTGGGGTTTGGGTTTAAATGTTGGGCAAATCATGTTAGTGTTTTTCTTGTGGGGGTGCTAAGGAAGATTTAGAAAAGATTTGGGGTTAATTGGAGTTAAATTGGGTGAGTTTGGGTTAGGTTTGGGTCATGGGTCCAAATTGGGCTTTAAGGCCAAAAGTGAAATTGGATCCAAATGTCAATCAAATTGGACTTGGATTTGATCTAGATTGGTGTTGGGAATGTTGATTTGAAGTTTAGAATTGAATTGGACCAGAATTTGGGTCAATTGGGTAGGTTTGGCTTGACATTGGGTTCACTTTGGGTTAAAATGGGTCAAATTGGGGGTTTTGACAAAAGTAGGGTAAATTGACAAAATTGGCCCAGGGTGTAGTTGGACAAAATGAAATTGGGAATATTTGGGATTTTCTGGAATTTTCTGGGAATTTTCTGAATTTTTGGATTTTTGGGTCAAGGGGGGTATTTTGGGTATTTGGAGGGTATTGGGAGGTATTTTTGGAATTCTTGGTTTTTTTGGGTATGGATGATCAATTTGAGTGATGTTGTAATGTTTGGGATTGATTTTGAGGAATTTTGGGTGATTTGGAATTTTGCAAAAATTTGGGTAATTTCAAGGGTTTTGGGTAGGCTAAGCGGGTGTAGGGTCCCGGGGGTCAAAAATTGAAAATTTGGAAAATTGAAAATTTAGAAAATTGAAAATTTAGAAAATTGAAAATTTGGAAAATTGAAGATTTGGAAAATTGAAGATTTGGAAAATTGAAGATTGGGTGAATATAAGTGGAATGAAATCATTTTGGTTGAGCCATGAAGCCACATCAAGCCCACATGAGCCATGAAGGGACTCATTTGAGGCATCCACTATGTTGTTCCTAACCCTCTTAGCCAAGGGCTTAGGGGTTAAGGACCATCCATGTGAATCACCTACATGAGTCAGGAGGTCAAGTCAGGTATAGGTGTGTGAAAGTGTAGTGTATGAGTGTAGTGTGTGTGTAAATCGGCCCCTTCACCGGACCGGAGCCACCGAGGCGGTCCTAAGGCCAAAGAGTCCTATAGGAACTCATCTTTTAAACTTCCACATTTGATTTCAACCCTCTAGGTGATTAGGGGTCTACAGTCAAGTTTTTGGAGTTTGTAGAGAGTTAAGAAGTGATTTGAAATTCTAGAAGGTGGGTCCCAATTCTAGTCCTCTAAGATAGTCAAAGGAAAAGCCTAAGGCTAGATCCTAAGTACTAAAGAGAAGAAGAGAAGACCTCATCAAAAATGAGGTCAACAACACTACGTTGAATTAAATTTTGAACACAGGGAGAGTAGCACTCAAATGGCAGTTCCATTAGTTCAGATTAAGCAACATCTTCAAATTGTACATCATTTTCAGTTTTGGAAGAAGAAGCACCACGGTAAAACTTGATTTGTTTAGTACCACCACCATGCACTTCCTTGACCATCATACCCTCGACCTTATTAGGCTAGATCGGGGTTAGGGTCATAGTATGTACATAGTGGTTAATCTTCTCGTACATTGATTTATATTCTTCATTCTTTTCATCTTCAAGAGAGATCTTGAACTGAGGTTTCTTCTGACTTATCGCCGCTGATTCTTTCTTGATTTAATCTTCTTCAAAATTTTTCTCTAAATCAACGTCGATGACTGGTTTCTTCTGTCTAACTGTTCCAACGTCTCTTCCACAACCTCGTCCCCGGCCTCGACCTCGGGTTTGAGTTTGTGAGAAACCTTCATCATCTCGTTGTAAGGCAGTGGTGAGTAACTGTTGGACTAGAAATTCAGGCTCTTCATCGTCTTGCACTTCTTTTGCTTCATTTGGTATGACATTTCTGGAGAATATTGTTTTATTCGGAGGTGCGTAATAGGCTGCTTCTTCATGAATTCCAATCTCGTGTACGAAGAATGGTTGCAAGTCACCGTTGATACATTGTTGTCCTCCATCTTAATTTTTTATGCACTGGTGCAGAGATGATGGTACCATCCGATTTTCATGGATCCATGGCCGACCTAGTAGAGCGTTGAACAATGTCTCAGAATCAATTATATGGAATTTTGCGGTTGTCTTTGCCAAGTCACCGGTCATCATTAACAATGTAATCGATCTGAGAGCTCTCTCTCCTTTCTGATTGAAGCCTCTCAATAACATCTTGTCTGCTTCAAGCTCACGAGCTTCAATTTCCAAATATGCTAGCATCCGAAGATTCATTATGTTGATTGATGCTCCCGGATCAACCAACACCCTAGAGAGCGTAAACTTTCCAATAGTGACCAATATGTACAGCGGTCGGTTGTGATCAGCTGTTCCCAGTAGTAGATCATTGTCCGTGAGGGTAACACCTCGCTGTTCTTTTAACGAGCAAATCTCGTCGAAGGAATTACTGGCCATTTAATCTAAGCAAATTTTTGGATCAAGTAAAGCCTTGATCAGAGCTTCCCTCATCTTCTTTGACAGGATCAGAGCGTCGTAGATGCTCAGTTTGGCTGGTAGCTTCCTAAGATAGGCTAGCACATTATAATCCACCTTATTACCATGTTCTTCATTTCCTTCTCGAACGGGCAATTCCTCTCCTGGGGTTGGCTCCTCCAGAGCAACCACCTGCTTTCCTTTATCCTTTGGACCCATTCTCAGAGGTAGAACTTTTCCGCTTCTTAGGTTGACATCATTTACTTGTTCTGTGTCTGGTGCTAGATCTGCCGATGTTTCCCCTTGAATTGGAACGACTGGCTCTTCTGCACTTGCTTCAGAATCCGATAACTCTAATTCTATCGTGATTGAAGCTCCTCGAAATTCATAAATGGACTCGTCGCTTGTTGAACTTTCGTAGCCTCCTTTGTGAACATCTTCTTCATCGTGGTCATCGAGGTTATGTATGATTTGATAATCGTTATTTGTATTGGAATCAAGATCCAGATTAAGTTGGTTATTGCTAGTTACGTAATCGTTAGAAACAGTCAAAACGTAGCCAACGCCATAACTCTTATCATTATAAGATCTCGCCGGGGCGAGCAAATAATCATATAGAGTCAGAGGTCCGAGGGATTTCTCCCCTAAATTGGAAACAACCATCCTAGGATAAGCAACCCCGAGTCTATCCTTTGGAGCCTCGATCTTCTTCTCTTCTACGATCTTCACGTCCTTCTGAGGCGGTTCTTCAATCGCAGGTGATTGTACTGGCTCAACAGGTTTCAAACTCTGATTTGAAGAGTGCACCGAAGCGTTCTAGATATGATCCAAAACTTTCTTTGAAGACTTTGTCCAGACGGTACTCCATCCATCATTGGTCGTATACGAGTTTATCAGAATAATAGGATCCGTCAAGATAACATTAACGGAACCTCCTTTTTGGGGTTCCTTCATATATTCCTTCGGGATCATTATGTTCCCTTTCTGAAGATTGTCGTCAAGCCAACTCTTGAAAGTGATGCAATCCTCTATCTTGTGCCCGAGCATCCGGTGGTAAGGGCAATAATTTGGATGATCTTTCTTGTTGACTTCTACTGGCCTCTTGGGCTCTGGTAGCTGAAAATCTGGTGTTTTCATTAAACAGCAGAACATCTTTGCTACTGCTTCATTTTTGAATGGATATTCCTTATTCAAAAAATCTTTCAGGGTACGCTGTGGACGAAGCAATTGTTCATAATGCTGAGGCGACTGATAGCTCGGTCAAGGCTGTTGATAGCCCTACTGAGGTTGCTGATAAATCTGTTGTGGTTGTTGGTATGTCCTTTGCGGTGGTTGATAACTAGGCTGTGGCCGCTCTGGCTGTATCTGAACCGGCCGCTTGCCCTTATCTACTGCCGAAACGGTTCCAGATTTCTTTTCAAATGCTTTTACGGGCTTCTGCTTATCGTTCTTGTCCACGAAACTTAACTGCTTTGCCTCTTCTTGCAAGCTCCCGGCCTTGCTAAGCAACTTCTCGAAAGTCTTGATTGTAAATCCAATAAGGAGAAGTTCTGTCGGGCCATGGATACTCTTAAGCAAGATGCCGACTGCATGTTATTCTTGAAGCTGTGGTTCACACTTCAAGCTTAAGTTCCTCCATCGAAGTATGTAATCCACTAAAGTCTCATTCGGTTTTTGGTGCTCCACAACTAGATCACCGATGGTGATGTGGTGGCGAGCCCCAGCAAACCGCTTAACGAAGAGGTTTTCCAATTCTAGAAAGGTCTTAACTGAACCATTTGGTGATTCTGCGTACCAGTCGAAGGCGATCCCTGATAAACTACTAACAAACTAACGAAAGAGTAAAGCGTCACTCTCACCGACATTGCAACAACTGACACGAAAATGTGCGACATGCTGCTGGGGGTTTATTGTTCCATCAAAAGTCTTAAACAGAGGTGGTACGAAGCCTTTCCGGTATTGGACTGCATCGAACTCTTCGGGGTAAGGTCTACCCGTATGAATAGATGCTTCGCTCTTAGATTGTTCTAAGGCTTCTCGCACCTGCTGTTCTACCATGTTTTTAATGTCCTTTTCGGGAATCATACTATGCGTAGAATCCTTCTTTGGTGGCTCATCACCGTTGACGGATGTGGTCTCTTTTCCTCCATCTGCAATATGGATGATCTCTGGGGGTGATTCTTTCTGAGGTTGCACCTGACTCTGGAGAATGGCTAAAGCAGCAACCATCTCTTCCATCCTCTTTGCCATTTGGGAACTTGTGTCATCTCTTTCCTGAAGCTGTGCTCTCATCACTTCCGGTTCATCTCTTTCTGCAGCTGCCGGAGCACCTTGCGAAGCTGATGATGCTCGTGTTTCAAAGAGTTCTCATTTATTTTTATTTTCCCTTTGTTCTTTGTTCGAAGTTCATTTAACCTAATGGTGTTTCCCAGTTAATTTGCACAAAAAGAGGTGAAGGCAAAACATGACATGGTCGATTTCATTCCAATCTCGTCGAAAATACATCATACATCTTGCTCCAAAACATGATGATATTTTCCTTGAGAATTCAATATCTCATACAATCCATATAAATCCAACACAGATTGTGTAAGATTCTTCAAGTTTCTTTTAAAAGCAGAAATCCATGTCTGAATAGTGAGATACATGGACAATAACATCACCTTCCAAGTCATCCTTGGCAGGAATACTGTATGGATGTGCATTGGACGTGTGATATCTCCCATGTAAATCACAGCTCGTAGGGCCGGAGACTCTCTAACTCTAGATATGGCTGAAAGTGGAAAGGCATTTTTCTGTCATCCATTCTCCTGAAAGTGACGGAGATTCGTTCCACAGGCACTCCTGGAATGCAATGTTTTGCGATGTCTGCTCCGTTTCCTTTCAACACCAGGACGGAACCTACCGCTAGTGGCATCTCCACCAGCCCTCAAAACTCACCGGGGCTCGCATTCTGGAGGTCAGATCCGAACATGATGTTACATTGGTTGACAAAAGACACTGTGCAGAAAGGTCTGATGAAGTCATGATGGTCTATGTGTGGTGGTATGTAGTCGCCCTCCTTGTAGATATTGATGATGCTGCTGTTGGGTATGCAATATACAGGAAATACCCTCCATGTTATCATCCTTTTTACCATTCTTTTAATAATATTCAGCATCAGATCCATCACACCGCAATGGAGTATTCCTTATGGATTCCCTTTTCTGACTACCTCAAAGTTGTAGCAACATCCGCATTGGATTGTAATTCTTCCTTTTCCTGGCATCCATCTTCGGTGTTCGGAATATGTCTTTTCCCTTAGGCATCCAGCTCAGCCCATATTCCGAAGCTCAAGTATGCAATCTACACTTTGTTGCTGCTCGTAATCCAAATACATCTGTATGCAGCTTGAGGCCTTCTAAGATATTGATCCTCTTGCCTCCAATTCTCTCAATGTATTCAAAAGTTTTCTTTTCATCATTCTGCATTCTTTCCAACTCATGTTCTGGAATTATCTACAATAGGCCAGGTCTAGTAACGTACTGGGGAATGTATGGTTCAACCCTAGCACGCTCTCGTGCATGTCTTGGCTCCTCGGGGATAGTCTCTGTCAGGACATCCTCCGGGGTTGCTTTCGCAACAAGACTCTTCAGAACTTATGCATTTGCTTTTCGTCGAGGCGCTGATTCTATTTTTACTCTTCTTGAAATTTCCTTTATCTGTTCTGCTTTCCTTGGAGTTGATCTCTTCCTTTCCGGTTGCTGATGAACCAATTTCTTCGGAGTATCTGTATTGACGGTAGCAACTGTCTCTTCATGTTGATCTGCTGCTAACTTGGTTAACATTTTTTGAATGCAGCAATTCTTATTCCTCCGCTGAGTGGCAGTGAGAGTAGCTCTCCTTACCCCTTGGACTTCTGTGGGCATGGCGCTGACAAGCCTGCCCTCTGCTGTAGGAACAACAGACTTAACTTTCTTATCTTCTCCCGTTGCATCAGCGACGTTTGCTTTTCTCTTCTTGCTGGCAGATTGCTGACTTGGGCCACCCACTTTCATCACTATCTGGCTATGGAACTCTTCCCAATCAATCGAAGTCCAATCATTTTCTTCATATTTTAGCCTGGCTGGTGTGAAGTCGGAGTCAATCTCGATCACGGCTCCATCCCTCACCCTCTTTTCATCAAGTACTAGACTCACGCCATTTCTAAAGTTCAGAACCAACCACCCGTTTGACATTTCCCTGCGAAAAGGAAAACAAGGAAAGGATCAGGGGCTGTACTAAGAACAAGAACAATAAGAAAAATATTTATTAATGAAAATTTTTTATTTATCTCTTTTAATTTTTAAAGAAAGTAGGAAGAGATGAGGGAAAGATCAGGAATGAATTCATTTAAAAGGAAAGATTGACATTTTATTATTACAATTTCACACGTTTTTTTTTCTTTTTAACACATTTTTTGTTAATGATTTTCTTTTTTATCATCCTTTTTTTTTATGTTTTGGGTTCGGACCCAGTCGCAAATGATTAGTCTACCCGTGCATCTAGGAATGAGACCTCATTTTTAAAGTTCATCCTTTGAAACATCAGGTTGTGTAATACTTCTTCAAATATCATCCATTGATTGGAAGCATAGGTCGTTCTCCACGGCAATTCACCAGTTGGTAGGAATCTCCTGAGTAGACTGTCTCGACCACGAATGGCCCTTCCCATGTTGGTTCAAATTTACCTCCTATCTTGCGGTGTGCAAGAATAGGTCTTCTGAGAACTAGAACTAAGTCACTGACTTTAAATGTCCTTTGACAGACTAGTTTATCATGGCCTGGATCATCTTGGCTTGATACAGTTCCAAATTCTGTTGTGCTGAAAGTCTTTTTCCTTCTAAGTTTTCCAATTCTTCCAATCGTAATTTGGCATTTTCTTCTGTAGTGATCTTTTCTGCAACTGCAATTCTGAGTGAGGGAAGCTGTACCTCCAAGGGTAAGACGGCCTCGGACCCGTACACTAAAGCGTAAGGCATAGACTGAGTAGGAGTTCTAAAAGTTGTCCTATAGGCCCATAAGGCTTCTAACAACTTCTCGTGCCAATTTTTTTTGTTGTCGTCCAAGGTTTTCTTTAGGATTTGGACGAGAGTTTTATTAAAAGCCTCGGCCAAGCCGTTTGCTCTTGGGTAATAAATCGTCAAATAGCGCTAATCAAACCCGTGTATTTTGACAAATTTGTTGATCTTCATACTCTTGAACGCGGACCCATTATCTGAAATGATTTTGTGCGGTACACTGAAACGGTAGACAACTTGATTCTTGAAGAACTGCAACACATGATGTGTCTTTACTTCTCTGAGCGATACTGCTTCAGCCTACTTGGAAAAGTAATCTGTAGAAGCAAGAATGAAGCGATGTCCTCTTGAAGATGGCAGACCTATTGGACCCACGATATCTTTGACCCAACACTCAAATGGCCACGACGCCATTGTTGGATGTAGCACATTTGGAGGTTGATGTAGAACCACTCCATGTACTTGGCATTGTAGATAACTTTTGGCAACTTTCATGCAATCGGTCATCATCGAGGGCTAGTAATACCATAGTTTTTTAATCTTCATTTTCGTCTTCGAACCCGATTGATGAGCGCCACAAAGTCCTGAGTGTACTTCTTTGACAATTTCACGAGCCTCGGACCCGCTCAGGCATCTTAGCCACATCTGATCAAAAGACCTTCTGTATAACGTGTTGTTTATTAATGAATAAGACAGAGTTATTTTCTTAATTTGATGGGCTATCGACTTATCGTCTGGTAGGTTTTCTGTTTGCAGGTAGTCAATGAGTGGTTGCCGCCAATCTTCTGCATTTTCTGTTACTGCTGCAACTGTTTCTTCTGTTTTTTTCTGATTTATGTATTGTATCCATGTTGAGCTGTGAGAGAACCTGTCGTCCCTGAACAGACATTTCAACTGACTCATCCTGCAAGCAGGCAAATTCTTTTGCAATTTGGGCTAACGCATCTGCAAGAGCATTTTCTCTTTTTGGAATCTTGTAGATTGTTACATTTAGAATTTGCTCCAACAGTTTCATGACGTACCAAAAGTACTGCTCTAGTCCTGGCTTCAGAATTCTGTATTGTCCCGCAACTTGCTGAATGATCAACTATGAATCTCCATAGATATTGATATCTGTTATTCCTATCTGAATGGTTAATTCCAATCCTGTTATGAGGGCTTCGTATTTTGCCTCATTATTTGTACACGATTTTGTTAAGTGATAGGAATACCTTAACATCCCCTGCTCTGGTGTTATAAAGATTAGTCAAATTACTGCCTTACCAGGCATTATCGTTTGTGATTCTTTATCTTTCTGTGCTGAAGATGCTCCGTCGAAGTAAAGTTCCCAACGCTGATCATCGGGGTCTTCTAGGCTCATTATCTGCATGTTTGGCATGTCGTCATTGAGAGGTGATTCTGCCGGTAAAGGGTGTGCTGCAAGGAAGTCTGCCAGGACATGTCCCATTACGTTACGAAGAGAAACGAAAGTTATATCGAATTGTAATAGTATCATTGACCACCTGGCAAGTCTACCGGAAAGCGTCGGTCGGGTCATCAAATACTACAATGGATTAAACTTCAAAATAAGGTTGACCTTATGAGAAAGCATGTAGTGCCTGAGCTTCTGTGCGGCAAAGATCAGGGCCAAACAATGCTTTTCAATAGGAAGATACTTTATTTCCATCAGAATTAGACAATGACTTAGGTAATAGAACCCGTTTTCTTTTCCCTCATCATTGACCTGGGCTAACAACGCTCCGAGAGAGTCGTCTAAAGCTGCAGTATAAAGTATCAACAGTCGTCTCGAGACTGGGGTAGCTAAGATAAGAGGTGTCAATAGGTATTGTTTGATGTCATCGAAGGCATGTTGACATTTGGAGTCCCAAGTAAACTTGGCATCCTTCTTAACTAATGCAGAAAACGGCTGACACCTTCCTGACAAATTTGAGATAAAGCGTCGAAGATATGCCAATTTTCCTTGAAAGGACCGTAGTTGTTTCAAGGTTTTAGGAGATGACATTTCTAAGATAGCTTTAATCTTCTCCGGATCAATTTCAATTCCATGATGTCGGACGACAAATCCTAAGAATTTCCCAGAGGTGACGCCGAAGGCGCATTTCAGGGGATTTATCTTAAGGTTAAATTATCTTAATCGCTCAAAAACAATTCTCAAATCATATAGGTGATCTTTCTTTAATTTTCTCTTGATGACCACATCATCCACGTAACACTCAACTGGTTGTGAATGAGGTCATCAAAAATCCTCGTCATTGCTCTTTGATAGGTTGCTCCTGCGTTCTTCAATCCAAATTGCATCACTATGTAGCAGTACACTCCAATTGGCGTTCTGAAGATTGTGAGCTTTTCATCTTCCGGTGCCACCTTTATCTGGTTGTATCCTGAAGATCCATCCATGAAAGAGAAGACTTCGTGCGTTGAGGCGATGTCGATCATCATTTCTGGAATTGGTAGTGGGAATTCATCCTTTGGACATGATTTATTCAAATCTCTGAAATCCACGCAGATTCTGATCTGACCATTCTTCTTTCTGACTGGAACCACATTGGCTAACCAAGTCTGGTATTGCTCTTCACGAAAACATTTATGGTCTATTATCTTCTTAACTTTAGCTATTACTTGTTGTTCAATCTCTAGACACATTCTTCTCGGAGCTTGTCTGACTGGAACAACAGTGTGATCCACTCCTAGCCTGTGAACTGCAACCTCTGGAGCTAATCCTGGCATTTCGTCGTAACTCCAAGCAAAATAGTCTTTGAATTCCATTAATAGCTTGATTATGTTTTTGGAGTATTCTTTATTGAGTAAGGAGCTAACAAAGGTCGGCCTAGGCTCTTCGCTAGTACCTAAGTTAACTTCCATTAACTCGTCTATTGTAGATTTAATTTCTTCTTCGAATTCTGGCAGAGCATCTCCGATTGGTAGATGACCCACAATTTTATATTATGATATTTTTAATTTAATTGCAACGATGCAAAAAACTTGACCCCGCTATATTATATGTATAGAATTGTAATTGTTTATGTTTTGGATGCTACGCAAGTATACGTATCGTATCAAGTAATACAGGGCTCTAGTGGAGTCCTGGTTATCGATCCCACAGGGAAAGAGAAAATATAATAACAGCTAATTTTAAAATAATAATAATAATTTTAAAATAGTATATGAAAATTTGGAATTCTAAATTTAATGCACAATAAAGTAAACTAAGTATTTCAATTAGGTAACTTAACTAAGTAGAAAATTAATATGTATTAAAAGTGCAGGAAATTAAACTAATTGCTAAATAAGTCTTAACTATTCAGAAAAAGTATCTTTCCCCTTGTTTAGAAATTTAAGTGATTGATGAATTTAAATAGATAATTTTAAGGTATTGTGACAAATAGGAGCATTCCTATTCTTTACCCTTTGGTCGAGGTGTAAAGAATATTGACTAATCCTATGTTTGATTATCGAATCGCGGCTAGGCTGGGAGGATACCGACTGCCACTTCGCAGCTCCCACGTTCCCCTCGCCTGAGGGCTAACATCTACACTTCAGCTCTCAAACAATAAGACCGAATTTAATATTTTAGTCTGTCACACTAAAATGCTCAATTCTACCCCCAGTGATATTATTTCCCTATTTATTTGCACCTTCCTTCCAAGGCTTTTGAATTCCCCGAATATCATATGTAATTTTTACTATAGTTGATATTCAACACATTTTAACAAATCAAATGGCCAGTTTGAAAGTAAATTAAGTTTTAAGTAAAAATTATCACAATTTATTAATATATAAAAGTACTTCTATTTTTAGTTCATCAAGTCACTTAATTTCATAACAGGGGAGAAAGACTAATAAACTACTCAGAATGCATGGGAACTAAACTAAGCATGGATTTCATTTAAAGTTAAAAAACAATAAATACAAATACTTATCTTGATTTATCCCCAAGCAGACTCCTCGCAGTTCCTTTGACTCTTCCTTCCAGTACAGTAAGACTCACTAAAAAAAACTCACTAACTCACTAAAGACTCACTAAAGACTCAAATTAACACACTTATAACACTTAACACCCAATAATACCAATTAACACACAAAAACTGCACACTAAGACTCACAAAGACACCAAAAACTGCTGAATTTTGGCCTCTATATATAGAGGTGAGCAAAGGACCAAGAGGTGTGTAAGCATCTCTTCAAAAAGTGTCCAGGTTCAATGTATCTGCGCCATTTGAACTATCTCGCCGTCGGCGACGAACTACCTCGCTGTCGGCGAGGCTTCTAGAAGATCTCAAATCGCACTAGCTAGCTGTCAGCGGGCTCGGGCTCGCTGTCAGTGAGACAGTTATAATTCCTTCAGAAATGTCTCCTCGTATTCTCGCCGTCGGTGGGCTCGATCTCGCCGTCGGCGACTCAGCACAAATTTCATTATTTTCTTCCTTTTTGCTCGAGATTCGCTTTTTTATGATTTTTGCTTTTATCATCTAAATTCTCCATTCCTGCAGTAAAATAAAGAAAATACCTTTCTTTAAAGTGCAATTTCATCAAAAATAGGTATGAATTTCTTAATAAAATTTTCAGTGATCAAAATCCCCCAAACTTACTTATTACTTGTCCTCAAGTAATTTTAGTACTACATAAAAATAATGAGTTTTATAATAAGATTTTTCAATTTAATTTAATTATGAATTAGATTAATTAATATCATAATAAAGTTAAATAAAAATAATTCATGTAATTTAATTAATTTTATAGAAATAAATTATTTAGTTATCAGATCTAAGATTTCTAGCTTACTATTCATTTCAGGAATGACTATATTTAAAAGAATAACTACTTAAGATATTCATATGATAAGAAATTCAAGAAAACACTATTAGGTAAAATTCTAATCCATAAACATAAGTTTGGAAATATCTAAGTTTTTCCCTTTAGGTTAATTCAAATGAAGCCAATTTTTGATAAGGCATCTCCTCAAGCTTCTCCTCAATTTTCTTTTTCTTTTTCTTTTTCTTTCTTTCTTTTTCTTTTTCTTTTTCTCTTTTTTTTTAATGAGGATTACTGTATCTGGAGAGCCTGTTAATAACTTTGAACTTCATTTTCATCTTCCTAAATTTGAAACTTAGAAATATTTCTTAGCTTATATATACTTCATAGTTTTTACTTCATTGATTTTCAATCTTTTCTTTTTCACTTGAATACTTAAGAATTTTAATTTTAGAATATAGTTTTCCTTACAAAAAATAGTTTACTATATTCTTATTCCCTTTAACCAAATATTTTGTTCTATTTAATCAATTAAAGCACTAGAAATATTTCATTTAACCTTTTATAATAATTAAATAAAATAATTCATATTAATTAAATTGAAAAAATTTGCTATAAAAATCATTTTATTATAATTTGAAAATAGAAATTGAGAACAAGTTAATAACTAAATTTGTATTTTACTCCCCCCCAAACTTAAATTTTTATATCTACTCTAAATAATGAAAAAGGAGGAAAGTAAATAAATCATACCTTTGAAGTTTAGGTATTTCTTTTTTTCTTTGAAATTTTTGCAGGCTTTTTCATTTTTCATTGAACCTGTACTGTTAGTATTCTCCATATATATATAGCAATTTAAAGAAAATGCAGGGATAAAATCTAAGATAAGTATTAAACACAACAATTAAGATTAACTCTATACTACACATATGAATTACTAACATATTAAAAACATTGAACTAACAGATTGAAAATTTTAAAAACTTAAAACAATACAAAATAAAATAAAAACATACTAAAGAAAACTAACATCCTATTTAACATAAAAAACAAATGCAATTAACTATCACAAAAACAAAAACTAAACTACTATAACAATTCAAGCAAAGAATCTAACAAACATCCAATGTCTCACAACATAAAGTACTGAATATTACAAACATATAAAAGTTTCCAAAATATCTTAACATCAAACAAACAAAACAAATAAAGTCCTAATCTTCGAGCATCAAAGTCCCAAACTATATTATCATCCCCTCCTTGATCCGTAAGGCTGAGAAGGCGAGCGAGGATGATGCGAGTATACCTCGGGCATTCTGGAAAGTCAACATCTAAATCTCCACTCCTATAACGACGTTCAGCTTCATAGTATGCAATTTCGTATTTCGAATGTCGCTGGAGGTACTCACTATCATAATCATGTCTCCTCTCCAGATTATCAATCCTTTGATCAAAATGATCAAATCTTCTCCCCATTGTTTCTCTAAACTGCTCAAAACTCCTCTTATGCGAGGTTAATTCATTCATCGGATCTTGTAGGGTAGGTGTGGTAGGCTCGAGGTGGTTCATAGCTAGTAGAGGGTATATCTCTACTTGGTGAGTGAAATAACTTCTCACTCCCGATCTCCACCCTTCATGAGATTCATACTTCTTAATGTTGGCAGTTGTGAGTGGTTTCATAGGTTCCACCCATTCTTCATCATCTCTAGCCTCGACTCCGGAGAGTTGGCAGAGTGCAGAAATTAATCCAGGGTGTCCCAATCCAGCTCCACTCTCATTTCGAGGAGTGGCTAGGATGTTTTGATAAATAATTCTCCCGATGTTGATGCTTCTGTTTTTCTGAATACAGAAATTCAGAATTGCTCTATCTCGTGTTACCTCACTGTGGTGATATGTGGGTAACAGAGTAGAACAAATAAAGCAATGCCAGGCTTTGGAGGCTGCATTTAATTTAGAAAGAGGAAAATTCACTCTGTCCTGCTGCTTAATTTTCCAAACTCCGGTCCCATCAGTGAGAAAGGTAATGACTTCCTCCAGTGGTCCTTCCATCATTCCAAAGGTTTCGTACTCACTAAAGTGCGAGTCATGAACTTCATAGAATGCGTTAATTCTTGCAGCATTGAAATCTACAAAAAACCCTCGTACCTTTGCTTGGTGCATCTTCGGCAGCGATCAATTGGCATAAAATTCTTTAACCACTTCTACAGTACTTCTATATTGAACGTAACAGAAATTCTCCCAACCTCATTCCTTAATAATCTGCTCTACTTCTCCTCCCGGATTTTTGAAAACCCGATCTGCAATGCACTTTCTTCCTTGTATGTTTTCAAAATTTTTTATCATGTGCTCGTGCATTGATGAATCGGTTTTTGTCAATTCTAATTGACGTTTTTGTCGTGGAGCCATACGATCGATCTGTAAAAATCGTGAAAATTTTCACTAAACTTAAAAATAATACTAAGAAGGCTTCCTACAACATTTATAAGCAATTTAAATCAAATTCCATGGATTTCCACCGAATATTTCTTCCACATTTTGATTTTTCCCAAAATTTGCAATGTGGTGAAAATATAGGGTGAAAATCAAAAATTTTTGCATAGGAGTGAAGCTCTTACAAAGGGAAGATGAAATCAGGTTTCAAAAAGTGTTGAAATCGCTTCAAATCCATGATCTCTCAAACCCTAGGTCGATTTTTACGAAAATGAGGGGTTGGGGATGATGAATAATGTTTTTGACCGGTCAAAATATATGTTTTTCCCGACCTCGCTGTCAGCGAGATTTTTCTCACCGTCGGCGAGCTAATATTTTTCGGAACCAAAAACTCTCGAGAAAAATCCACTATCGATGAGAAATTCTTCGCTGTCAGCGAAATCGATCTCGCTGTCGGCGGGATTTTTCTCGCCGTCGGCGAGATTCCAAAAAAAATTTTAAATTTCTGAAATTTGTCACTCATTTTTGTCCTTGATTTGTCTTATATTATATTTTCGATCACATAATTTATTAATTTAATATGAAGATTAGCTACTTATACACAAACAAATTCACACAACACAATAAATTAACTTTAATATTGAAATCCATGAGATGTACAAACTAACATAATTTTAAATTCTATAATCAAACTTCAAACTTCAATTCTTACTAGTAATCAGCATCGCAAACCAATCCACGACACACTAAATGTTGATACAAAACTATGACACATATCTTAATTAAGTTTGAGATATTTAAATCATCACTCCACACATAATAAAATCTAAATCAAATCAAATAACACAAATTCAAACATACTATAGAAATCTTTACTATTATTCTTCAATGTCAGAATCTTCATCTTCTCTGATATGTTCGATATGACGATGATGCACAAATAAGTTATAGAAAGGCCTGAAGGGAAACTCCGAAGCAGATTCTTCAGTGATCCTACCCTTCTATCTCAGTAAATGAAGAAAGCTAGCTTCCAGGTGTCCGGAATGATCAAAGTGTTCCTTCATCCTCCGATCGATGTGATCAAATAAATCGGATATATTGTCGATTAAATCTCTCACATTCTGCAGTTCTTTCTCCATTCTATTAATTTTCTTCATAAGTAACTCCGTTTTATTTGAAATAGGCCTTGCTTATAGGATTGATTACGTGAAGCTCTATCGGAGATGAATGTAATGTCTTCATTATTGTCCAAAGTAGGGAACATATACGTAGGATCAAGCGGCTTCCAAGGTAACGAACATTTTCCCAAGCTTCATAAGAAACACAGTGCTTGATCGCATAATGCAAAAATAGTAGATGGGTGTCCTAGTCCGTGAACTGACCCATGCACAATTAAACCCAATGCATACTTAACAATTATTGATCCAACATCAATAGGCAATCCATTTTGAATACAATAATTCAATATAGCGCATTCTTTCGAAACCTTGTTTACCCTCGTAGTAGGTAACAATTTAGATGAGATGAAAAAGTGCCGAGTGCTTTGAGACGAGGATTCAAAAGTGATGCGGAGAAACTAACATACCCGTCTTCACGCATTTCCCGATCTTCCGATTCATCGGTCGGATATCGAAATATCTCATTCATATTATATCGAGAAGGCACAAAATTTGAATAGTGACATACGGGGTGTTTTACATAGAGAATAATTCATTTAATCTTGATGAAGTAAACGTCACCCATCTTCCTCGGACGTAGATATTCCCATTGTTGATCGCATGTAAGTTAGAGTAGAACTCTTTCACAACTGGAATAACAACAGCAGACGTAGTGTAACAAAATACCTCCCAGTGCCGCTGCGCAATCATTTCTTCCATCTCCGTAGTGGAATTCTATAATCCTCGATTGACAAATCCCGTTCCTTGATAACTCTTTTCTTTACCAAAACCTTGTTGAAGATCCGCTGAGCTTCCGCACTCACAAATTTCCTCCGGTTAAACACTCCAGATTTAGAGGAATCTAAGAATTTGGAGGCCATTATGGTGAATGGAATGAATTTTAGTGGAGATGGCAGATCTAGAATGATTTAAGAATGGGTTTTCACTAAGGAATTGGTGTTGAAACCGTCCAAATCGGTATTCAAAGTATAAATAACTCATCTTTATAACTTCCTCGCTGTCGGCGAGAAGTTTCTCACCGTCGGCGACTCAGTTATAAAAACTACCTCCCATGTTCTCACTGTCGGCGGGACATTTCCCGCTGTCAGCGAGCTCGATAAATAAACTGAATTTAATTTAGGCGCGAACATCGCTGTCGGCGAGTATCGACCTCGTCGTCGGCGAGATTCCAAAATAATGTCTAATTTTGCTCTAAATCGAATAATTTCTTTTCTCATCATAATGGTTCGAATATGTGATGATTCTTAATAATAATTGAGTAGTAAAGTTTCAATAATATAGACTAACTATTAAGATATAATAAAAATAGATAACTAATATGGGTTGCCTCCCATAAAGCGCTTGGTTTAAGGTCGTCAGCCCGACATAATTTCAATTATTAATCAGGTCGACTAAGCATTAAAACCTCTTTATAGTTAGGTCTTATACCTTCGAAATATGGTTTTAATCTATGTCCATTAACTTTAAATTTATGTCCGGTTTTTGGATCTTCGATTTCTATAGTTACGTATGAAAATATTTGAGTTATGGTGAAAGGTCCTAACCATCGAGACTTCGATTTTCCGGGAAATAATTTCAATCTAGTATTTTATGGCAAAACTTCTTGTCCTGGTTCAAAATTTCTCCGATTAATCTTCCGATCATGCCATAATTTCATCTTTTCTTTATAAATCCGATCATTATCATATGATTCATTTCGTAATTCTTCCAATTCATTTAATTGCGGCAATCTTTTCTCACCGACTTCCTTCATATTATAATTAAATTCTTTAATCGCCCGATATGCTTTATGTTCAATTCATTTGGTAAGTGGCATGTTTTTCCATATATAAGCTTCGTAAGGAGTCATTCCAATCGGAGTTTTATAAGCGATCCTATAAGCCCATAATGCGATTGTCTAATCTAATAGACCAATCTAACCTTGTTGGGTTTACGGATTTTTCTAAAATACGTTTAATCTCACGATTAGATACTTCAGTTAATCCGTTAGTACGTGGATGATAAGAAGTGGATATCTTATGAGTAATATTGTATTTTTCTACTAATTTGTGAATGTATTTATTTCTAAAATGAGTTCCTCCGTCAGTGATAATCACTCTCGGCATTCCACATCTAGTAAAAATATTTTTCATCGAAATTTTGAAACACTCTTAGCATCACACCTAGGTAAAGCTTGTGCCTCGATCCATTTGGAAACATAATCGACATCTACTAATATATATGAGTTTCCAAACGAAGGAATAAAAGGTCCCATAAAATCAAATCCCCAAACATCAAAAATTTCGACTTCTAATATAAAATTTAGAGGCATTTCGTTTCTTCAGATATATTTCCTACTCTTTGACATTTATCGCAAGTTTTAATATATGCTGTATACATCTCTAAATAGAGTAGGCCGGTAAAATCCAGATTGTAGAATCTTATAAGCGGTTTTATCGGTCCCGAAATGTCCTCCAAAATCGAGAATCATGACATTTTTGAATAATTGGTTCGGTTTCTTCATAAGGTACACATCTTCAATAATTAAATCCTTACATTGCTTATATAAATATGGTTCATCCCAAAAATAGGTTTTCGTATCATGGATGAATTTTTTACGTTGTTGCGAAATTTAGCATAGGTGGTAAAATATTACTAACTATATAGTTTACTATATCGGCATACCATGGTATTTTCCACTCATTGATATTATATAGTTGTTCATCGGGAAAATCGTACATAATTTCATTTTCAATATCGGATAATTCATGATTTTCTAATCTTGATAAATGATCCGCAATTTGATTATCGGTTCCTTTCTTATTAACGATCTCAAAATCAAATTCTTGCATTAATAGCATCCATCTAATTAATCTTGGTTTGGAATCTTTCTTTTGCATTAAATATTTGATAGCGAGAATGATCGGTATGCACGATACATTTTGTTCCTGATCAGATAAGGTCTAAATTTATTAAAATTATATACTACCGCTAATAATTCTCTTTACAGTAGCTTGTATAATTTATTTCGGCATCATTTAGAGTTTTACTTAGCATAATATATAACTTTAAAAATCTTTTCATATCTTTGCCAAGAACTGTTCCTACGGCATAATCACTAGCATCACAAATAAGCTCGAATGGTTTCTCCAGGTTAGGTGAAACTATTATAAGTCTTGTAATTAATTTTTCTTTTAAGAGTTCAAAAGCATTCGAGCATTCGATTGTAAATTCAAATTTCTTATCCTTTTCGAGAAGTTGGCATAGAGGTTTAGTAATTTTTGAAAAATCTTTTATATAGCGTCCGTAGAATTCGAGCATGTCCAGAAAACTTCTTACCCCTTTTACCGTAGTTGGAGGTGGTAATTTAGTTATAACTTGAATTTTTGCAGAGTCCACTTCCATGCCTTTTTCCGAAATTTTATGCCTTAATACAATGCCGCCCGCAACCATAAATTGACATTTCTCCCAATTTAGAACTAAATTTGTTTTCTCACATACTTCTAATTCTTTTTCAAGATGAGTTAAGCATGTGTCGAATGATGTTCCAAATACGGAGAAATCATCCATAAATACTTCTATTCCATTGTCGATTAACTTACTAAATATAGACATCATACATCTGCGGAATGTTGCTTGGTGCATTACATAATCCAAAAGGCATTCTTCGAAAAGCGAAAGTTCCATAAGGACTAGTAAATGTAGTTTTCTCTTGATCCTCGGGAGCAATTTGTATTTGATGATAACCGGTGTATCCATCTAGAAAACAAAAATACTTATGTCCGGCTAATCTATCTAACATCCGAGTCTAGAAATGGTAAAGGGAAGTGATCTTTCCTGGTGGCGGTATTTAATTTCCTATAATCAATACATATACGCCAACCGGTAACTTGTCTTATAGGAATAAGATCGTTATTTTCATTGGCGGTGACGGTCACTCCTCCCTTCTTAGGAACACGAGTGAATTGGGCTTACCCGAAGCAGCTGTCGGAAATAGGATATATAATACCATTATCTAACCATTTTAAAATTTCTTTCTTAACTACTTCTTTCATTATCGGGTTTAATCTCCTTTGGGGATCCGTTTTAGGTTTATGTTCATCATCTAAAATAATTCTATGCATACGGATTGAAGGACTAATTCCTTTAATATCTGCTAAAGTCCAACCAAAAGTTTTCTTATATTTTTTTAAAGTTTCTAAAAGTTTTTGTTCTTGAGATACGTTTAATGCAGATGAAATAATAACTGATAAAGTTGAAGAATTACCTAAATAAGCATATTTGAAATGATCAGGTAATATTTTTAGCTCAAGTTCAGGAGGTTTAATAATTGATGGAACTATATTCTTGTCAGTGTTTTCAGTAATATCCAAAAATTCAAATCTTTCTTGAATATAATCTAGTTCTTCATTATTATCTTCAATTATTTCAGTGTTTTCTTTTTCTAATTTATCTTCATAATATTCCTTAAAATGTTCTTGTTGTAAATGTTCAAGTATTTCAATCCGAAAACATTCATCATCTTTTTCTAGCGCAGGATATTTCATTGATTTTGCAATATTAAAGGTAACTTTTTGGTCATTTACTCTCATAGTTAATTCTCCTTTCGAACATCAATCATAGCTTTTCCAGTAGCTAAAAATGGTCTTCCTAAAATGATAGGAATTTCTTTATCTTCCTCCATATCTAAAACAATAAAATCTACTTGGGAAGATAAATTTATCCACTTTTACTAACACATCTTCAATAACTCCCTTAGGATAGGTAACCGAACGATCGGTAAGTGAAGGGTTATCGAAGTAGGTGTAATTTTTCCTAATCCTAATCTCTTAAAAATCGATAGAGGCATTAGATTGATGCTTGCTCCTAAGTCACATAAAGCTTTTCCAAAAAAATTTTCTTCTATAGCGCAGGGTATAGAGAAACTACCAGGATCTTTTAATTTTTCAGGAAGCTTCTTCTGAATAATAGCACTACACTCTTAACTAAGTGCGATTTTTTCATTATCAGTGAATTTTCTTTTCTTATTTAGAATATCTTTCATAAATTTTACATAATTTGGCATCTGATCTAAAGCTTCTACAAAAGGTATATTGACTGTTAATTTCTTTAATATTTCAAGGAATTTAGCAAATTGTTTATCTTTTTTATGTTGAGCTAGTCATTGAGGAAATGGTGGTGGAGGTTTTTCAACAGAAATTTTCATAGGTATTAAAGGATGTTCTAAGTTTGAATCTTGTTGAAATGTTTCCTTTTCGATTTCCACTTCCTCTTTTTGGCTTTCAAGTTCTTTTTGAATTTGAGGTTCTAATTCATTTTCACTCCTTAGTTGTATTGCTTTAATTTGTTCTTTTCCTTGATCTTTAGGATTTATTTCCAGATTACTAGGAAAAGTTCCAGGTATTCTATTATTTAGCGTAGTAACAATATGTCCAAGTTGAGTTTCAATATTTTTAATAGATGTTCCTTGAATTTGTAATTGATTTCCTTGAATTTGTAGTTGATTTCCTTGATTTTGTAGTTGATGATCCATATTCAAAATTAATTCATCCATAGATAATTTCTTATCTTTGAATTGAGGGTTATTGTTATTAAATCCAGGTGGGTAATTAGGTTTATAGTTTGGATTTGCTTGATTAGGTTGATTCATCCAATGTTGATTAGATGTGTTATTCCAATTAAAATTTGGATGAGTTTTCCAAGAAGGATTATAATAGTTTGAATAAGGGTTATTAGTTCCATTATTAATAGCATTTAAAGTTTCATAATTAATTTGAGATTCTATGATTTGTCCAGATGAGTTTTCTTCTAAAGTAAGAGAGTAGTTCATTCCAAAATGATCTAATTTCTTAAATATAGCAGCAATTTGAGAAGCTAACATAGATATTGCATCGTTTTTATGAATGTTGGCTATCTTTTTGGATTTACTCTATCAGCAGGCCATTGGAAATTATTTGTTGCCATTTCTTCGATTAGTGCATAAGCTTCATCAAATGGTTTAGACATTAATGAACCTCCAACAGCAGCATCGATGATTGATCTTAAAGATCCTACTAATCCATTATAAAAGGTTTGAATAATCAGCCAATCTGGTAATGCATGATGTGGGCATTTCCTAAGAAGTTCCTTAAATCTCTCCCAAGATTCATATATTGATTCTCCATCTAATCTGACAAAAAGAAGTTATATCATTTCTAAACTTAGCGAGTTTTAGATGGTGGAAAATATTTGGATAGAAATTTTTGTGATAATTCTCCCCAAGTTTTAATAGTTCCAGGTGCTAACGAATTCAACCAAATTTTAGCCTTATCCCTTAATGAAAAAGGAAAAAATCTAAGTCTTATAGCATCGTCAGATACTCCTTGATAATTAAAAGTAGCACAAAGTTCTAGAAAACTAACAAGATGTAAGTTAGGATCTTCAGTAGGTGAACCACTAAATTGATTATTTTGTACCATTTGGATAATTGCGGGTTTAAGTTCGAATGAATTAGCGAGCTACATCAGGGTTTTGAATAGTTAAATGAATTTCATCTGATGTAGGGTTGGCATAATCTCTTAATGGTCTTTGTTGGTTCATATTTTGAATTTCAAGAATATTCGCCATTTATGTTAAATTTATAATTTGTTTCTTTTGTTTTCTAATTCTTTTAATTGTACGCTCTAATTCAGAATCGTAAGGTATTAAATTTTCTTATCTAAATTTGTGCATACAATTTTAGAATAGATATTAATTTATTTATTATGATTATTTTAAAAAAGTCCGTTACTCTAGTAATTTTTTCTTACTTTTCCCGGCAACGGCGCCAAAAACTTGACCCGCAATTTTATATTATGATATTTTTAATTTAATTGCAACGATGCCAAAAACTTGACCCCGCTATATTATATGTATAGAATTGTAATTGTTTATGTGGTGGATGCTACGCAAGTATACGTATTGTATCAAGTAATACAGGGCTCTAGTGGAGTCCTAGTTATCGATCCCATAGGGAAAGAGAAAATAAAATAACAGCTAATTTTAAAATAATAATAATAATTTTAAAATAATAATAATAATTTTAAAATATTATACGAAAATTTGGAATTCTAAATTTAATGCGCAATAAAGTAAACTAAGTATTTCAATTAGGTAACTTAACTAAGTAGAAAATTAATACGTATTAAAAGTGCAGGAAATTAAACTAATTGCTAAATAAGTCTTAACTATTCAGAAAAAGTATATTTCCCCTTGTTTAGAAATTTAAGTGATTAATGAATTTAAATAGATAATTTTAAGGTATTGTGACAAATAGGAGCATTCCTATTCTTTACCCTTTGGTCCAGGTGTAAAGAATATTGACTAATCCTATGTTTGATTACTGAATCTATGGCTAAGTCGGGAGGATACCGACCGCCACTTCGAAGCTCCCACGTTCCCCTCGCTCGAGGGCTAACATCTACACTTCAGCTCTCGAACAATAGGATCGAATTGAATATTTTAGTCGTCACACTAAAATGCTCAATTCTACGCCCGATGATATTATTTCCTATTTATTTGCACCTTCCTTCCAAGGCTTTTGAATTCCCCGAATATCAGATTTAATTTTTACTATAGTTGATATTCAACACATTTTAACAAATCAAATGGCCAGTTTGAAAGTAAATTAAGTTTTAAGTAAAAATTATCACAATTTATTAATATATATAAGTACTTCTATTTTTAGTTCATCAAGTCACTTAATTTCATAACAGGGAGAAAGACTAATAAACTACTCAGAATGCATGGGAACTTAACTAAGCATGGATTTCATTTAAAGTTAAAAAAACAATAAATACAAATACTTATCTCGATTTATCCCCAAGCAGACTCCTCGCAGTTC
Organism: Papilionanthe hookeriana x Papilionanthe teres; assembly: GCA_022702705.1. Lineage (NCBI taxonomy): Eukaryota > Viridiplantae > Streptophyta > Magnoliopsida > Asparagales > Orchidaceae > Papilionanthe > Papilionanthe hookeriana x Papilionanthe teres. The sequence continues at coordinate 131,153,932 of CM040425.1, read as the reverse complement.
CTTTGACTCTTCCTTCCAGTACAGCAAGACTCACTAAAAACTCACTAACTCACTAAAGACTCACTAAAGACTCAAATTAACACACTTATAACACTTAACACCCAATAATACCAATTAACACAAAAACTGCACACTAAGACTCACAAAGACACCAAAAACTGCTGAATTTTAGCCTCTATATATAGAGGTGAGCAAAGGACCAAGAGGTGTGTAAGCATCTCTTCAAAAAGTGTCCAGGTTCAATGTATCTGCGCCATTTGAACTATCTCGCCGTCGGCTGACGAACTACCTCGGCTGTCGGCGAGGCTTCTGAAGATCTCAAGCCGCGCTAGCTCACCGTTAGCGGGCTCGGGCTCGCCGTCGGCCGAGAGCAGTTATAATTCCTTCGTAAATGTCTCCTCGTATCCTCGCCGTCGGCGGGCTCGATCTCCCCGTCGGCGACTCAGCACAAATTTCATTATATTCTTCCTTTTTGCTCCAGATTCGCTTTTTTTTATGATTTTTGCTTTTATCACCTAAATTCTCCATTCTACGCAATAAAATAAAGAAAATACCTTTCTTTAAAGTGCAATTTCATCAAAAATAGGTATGAATTTCTTAATAAAATTTTCTGTGATCAGTAGATCTTCGAGATCTTCTGAAGCTTCCAAGTAGTCTTCATTAGGCTCGCAAGTGACAACCAAGCATAATCCTGTATCATCAACTGATCTTACCGTGCCCAATCCGAGACCATGTTTTGAATTGGGAGGCCGGATTGCATTATTCCACAATTTTTCAAAATGTTCTGATTGACCTTTTGTCCATCGTCGAGGTAAGACACCACGTTGAATTAAATTTTGAACACAGGGAGATTACCACTCAAAAGGCAGTTCCATTAGTTCAGATGAAGCAACATCTTCAAATTGTACATCATTTTCAGTTTTGGAAGAAGAAGCACCACGATAAAACTTGATTGGTTTAGTACCACCACCATGCACTTCCTTGACCATCATACCCTCGACCTTATTAGGGTGGATCGGGGTTAGAGTCATAGTATATACATAGTGGTTAATCTTCTCTTACATTGATTTATATTTTTGATTCTTTTCGTCTTCGAGAGAGATCTTGAACTGAGGTTTCTTCTGACTTATCACCGCTGCTTCTTTCTTGATTTCTTCTTCTTCAGAACTGTTCTCCCAATCAACGTCGATGACTTGTTTCTTCTGTCCAACTGTTCCAATGTCTCTTCCACGACCTCGACCTCGGGTGCGAGTTCTGGAGAAACCTTCACCATCTCACCGTAAGGGAGTGGTGAGTAACTGTTGGACTAGAATTTCAGGCTCTTCATTGTCTTGCACTTCTTTTGCTTCATTTGGTATGACATTTCTGGAGAAGATTGTTTTCTTCGGAGGCGCGTAATAGGCTGCATCTTCATGAATTCCAGTCTCGTGTATGGAGAATGGTTGCAAGTCACCTTTGATACATTGTTCTCCTCCATCGTAATATTTTATGCATTGGTGCAGAGACGACGGTACAATCCGATTTTCATGGATGCATGGCCGACCTAGTAGAGTGTTGAACGATGTCTTAGAATCAATTATATGGAATTTTGCGGTTGTCTTTGCTAAGTCACCGGTCTTCATTAACAGTGTAATCGATCCGAGAGCTCTCTCTCCTTTCTGATTGAAGCCTCTCAATAACATCTTGTCTGCTTCAAGCTCACGAGCATCAATTTCAAAATATGCTAGTGTCTGAAGATTCATTATGTTGATTGATGCTCCCGGATCAACCAACACCTTGGAGAGCGTAAACTTTCCAATAGTGACTGATATGTACAGCGGTCGGTTGGATCAGCTGTTCCCAGTAGTAGATCATTATCCGTTAAGGTAACACCTCGCTGTTCTTTTAACGAGCAAACCTCGTCGATGGAATTACCGGCCATTTGAGCTAAGCAAAATTCTGGATCAAGTAAAGTCTTGATCAGAGCTTCCCTCATCTCCTTTGACAGGATCAGAGCATCGTAGATGCTTAGTTTGGCTGGTAGCTTCCTAAGATGGGCTAGCACGTTCTAATCCACCTTATTACCATGTTCTTCATTTTCTTCTTGTACGGGCAATTCCTCTGCTGGGGTTTGCTCCTCCTGAGCAACCACCTGCTTTCCTTTATCTTTTTGACCCATTCTCAGAGTTAGAACTTTTTCGCTTCTTAGGTTGACTTCAGTTACTTGTTCTGAGTCTGGTGCTGGATCTGCCAATGTTTCCCCTTGAATTGGAACGACTGGCTCTTCTAGAGTTGCTTTAGAATCCGATAACTCTAATTCTATCGTGATTGGAGCTCCTCGAAATTCACAAATGGACTCGTTGCTTGTTGAGCTTTCGTAGCTTCCTTTGTGAACATCTTCTTTGTCGTGGTCATCAAGGTTGTGTATGATTTGAGAATCGTTATTTGTATTAGAATCGAGATCTGGATTAAGTAGGTTGCCGCTAGTTACGTAATCATTAGAAACAGTCAAAATGTTGCAAAAACCATAACTCTTATCATTATAAGATCCCGCCGGGGTGAGCAAATAATCATAAAGAGTCAGAGGTCCGAGGGATTTCTCCCCCGAATCGGAAATAACCATCCTAAGATAAGCAGCCCCTAGTCTACCCTTTGGAGCCTAGATCTTCTTCTCTTCTAAGATCTTCTCCTCCTTCTGAGGCTGTTCTTTAATCGCAAACGATAGTGCCGACTCGACAGGTTTCAAACTCTGAGTTGAAGCGCACACTGAAGCATTCTGGATATTATCGAAAACTTTCTTTGAAGACTTTGTCTAGACGGTACTCCATCCATCATTGGTCGTATACGGGTCGGAACAATAGGATCCGTCGAGATAACATTAACGGAACCTCCTTTTTGGGGTTCCTTCATGAATTCCTTCGGGATTGTTATGTTCCCTTTCCGGAGATTGTCGTCAAGCCAACTCTTGAAAGTGATGCAATCCTCTATCTTGTGCCCGAGCATCTGGTGGTAAGGGCAATAGTTTGGATGATCTTTCTTATTGACTTTTTCTGGCCTCTTAGGCTCTGGTAGCTGAAAATCTGGTGTTTTCATTAAACTGCAGAACATCTTTGCTACTACTTTAGTTTTTAATGGATATTCCTTATTCAGAAAATCTTTCAGGGTACGTTGTGGATGAAGTGATTGTTCATAATGCTGAGGCGACTGATAGCTCGGTCGAGGCTATTGATAGCCCTGCTGAGGTTGCTGATAAATCTGTTGTGGTTGTTGGTATGTCCGTTACGGTGTGATAACTATGTTGTGGCCACTCTAGCTGTATCTGAACCGGCCGCTTGCCCTTATCTACTACCGTGACGATTCCAAATTTCTTTTCAAATGCTTTTACGGGCTTATGCTTATCATTATTGTCCACGAAACTTAACTACTTTGCCTCTTCTTGCAAGCTCCCGGCCTTGCTAAGCATCTTCTCGAAAGTCTTGATTGTAAGTCCTTTAAGGAGAAGTGCTATCGGGCCATGATACTCTTATGCAAGATGCCGACTGCATGCTGTTCTTGAAGGTGTGGTTCACACTTCATGCTTAAGTTCCTCCATCGGAGTATGTAATTCACTAAAGTCTCATTCGGTTTTTGGTGCTTCACCACTAGATCACTGATGGTGATGTGGTGTCGAGCCCCGGCAAACCGCTTAACGAAGAGGTTTTCCAATTCTGCAAAGGTCTTAACTAAACCATTTGGCAATTCTGGGTACCAGTCGAAGGCGATCCCTGACAAACTAAGGGAAGAGTAAAGTGTCACTCCCACCAGCATTGTAGCAACTAGCACGAAAATGTGCGACATGTTGCCGGGGGTTTCCCGTTCCATCAAAAGTCTTAAACATAGGTTGTACAAAGCCTTTCGGGTACTGCATCGAACTCTTCGGGGTAAGGTCTACCCGTATGAATAGATGCTCCGCTCTTAGATTATGCTAAGACTTCTCGCACCTATTGTTCTACCATGTTTTAATGTCCTTTTCGGGAATCATACTCTGTGTAGAATCCTTCTTTGGTGGCTCATCTCCATTGACGGATGTGATCTCTTTTCCTCCATCTGCAATATGGATGATCTCTGGGGGTGATTCTTTCTGAGGTTGCACCTGAATCTGGAGAGTGGCTAAAGCAGCAGCCATCTCTTCCATCCTCTTCGCCATCTTGGAAATTATGTCATCTCTTTCCCAAAGATGTGCTCTCATCAGTTCCGGTTTATCTCTTTCCGCAGCTGCCGGAGCACCTTGCGAAGCTGATGATGCTCGTGTTTCAACCATATTGATCTCGGCACACTCCTTATCCATGAACTCTGATGAATCAACTTCATTTTCCAACTTTTCTCCTCTTTCTTTCTCCAACCATCAGATATCCGTCCTTAGCTTTCCTATAGCATCCTCGAGGGGTTTCTTCCAGACGATCTCGCGGTTGTCGTGTGATGGCTGTTGAACTTCTTTTTTGGGAGTTTCTTTTATTGTAGTAGCACTTTCTTCTGATTCATGCTCTTCGACGAGGCTTTTCTTCTCAGGACGTTGTGTTGGTCTCGGCTCCATAATAATATGTCACCACACCATCCTTCTTGCAGCAGAAGGTCTAGGACCGGACGGTCTGTCGGCTATATGCTGGTAGGTGGTGTCCTCCCTAATATGATGGCCCGATACAACAACAGGTAAACTTGCTCTCATTTTATTCCTTGGTTTCTTTATGGCAGTGATAGGCTCTACTCGCGGTTTGAGGCGGGATCTAGCTGGCACTCGTCCCATTCTTCTTAGGATTTCTGACAAGGGGCATCTTTCTTTCTTTGCCAATTTTTCTATCACAGCATGTAGCCGAGCAAATGGAGTAGTCTTAACCCTTTTTCTTTTGTAGTTACTATAGTATGCAGGTCGGGGCAATGTAACGGCAATCCTTCAGATTTCTTCTTCATCCGATGCAGCAGAGAAGGGGTGAAACCTACTTCCTTCCAACAGAGGTGTATACTCAGGCAGTTCAGGGATCTCTTCCAGTAAAGCAACTTCAGTGGCCTTGGCTTTCTCAATCCTGGCTATCTTTCTGCTTTTATTTCTCTTTTGAGTCTGAGTAAGGGGTGCAACTCTTGAACTGGACCCAATCTCGAAAACAGATGGTATTGTAGCAAAATTTGTACCCTCCACGGTGATAAGCTCATCACAGACTTGGATTTCCTTCCCCTTCAGTTTGGCAGAAGCCGAGGTAGGTACAGAGATGGCTAGGCCGGTGGGGGTAGAGACAACAGTCCTCCTACGAATAACAGTACTCCTTCAGGCTGGAACCCTTTCCAGGGGAGGGAATTCTTGAGTCGACCTCAGGTTGAACTCAATTACGGGCTCCTCAGTTTCTGGCACTTTGTTCAATAGTGTGAAGAGGGTGACGTCAGCGAACTTAATATCTGTATTGTCGAATCCTTGTCCAAAATGAATGATTCCATTGTCAGGAAGTTCATCCTTATAGACGGCAAAGTCCAGTCTGTTGGTGAAGGAGAAGAATAACTTTGTTGCAGTCATTTTCTGTAGTGTAGATTCCGAATGTCAGTCCCGAATTATGCTTCCTTTCATCATAAAACTTAGAACGAAAAAGAAAGAGTCCGAACACATTCCCGTTTATCTTAATGCATTTGTGATTTTTAAGAGAATTTGTTTATCAGAAGATTGTTTATTAGAGGATTTGTTTGTTAGGAACAAATCGATTAACGGTATAGAGAAGGTAAAGGACCCGATTCAGAATTGGAAAGGAAGAGAAAGTCTCTTAAGACTTCTCAACTCGAAGGACCGCTTCTAAGCTAACCCCCACCCAACCTCAGAAAAGAAGTAAAAGGATTTCGGGACCTCTCTATTTAGGGGTGTCTAAACAGTTGCTCCTAAATCTGAGAGAAGTTGGTTATACCCGTTCAAGATAGAAATGAACGTGGTATGCCAATGAAAAGAATGGTATTTTGCTCCACTAGGGACATGGATACACTACCGATTTATGAAAGCAAAACCATCTGATCAGAATGGAGAGAGGAACTATTCCCCAGCAGAGTCGCCAGAAATTGTCGGCATATTTTAGGTTTGTGTTTTGAAAACCGATCACCTACAGAAATTGTCGGCGAATTTTAAATTTTAAATTTAATTTAAATATATATATAATTTAGAAAGTAGTATTTGATTTTGAAAATAATTCTAAGTTTAAAAATTCTAACATATGAAATTAAACCGATCTCACATCCCAAATAGTTTATATAAACAAGCACTGCACCACAAACCGTATATCTATCCCAAAGAATAGACACAATGCTTGATGATGGGGCTCGGTTAAATAAACTAGACGATTTGTGACATCCGTTTGGTCTGCGAACCAATTTTATAAGCCGACATGTTCCCCTGCTTAATATAAAGGAATTAAGCACGATTTATATTACCTGGGTTCTTAAAGTTCCTTATAAGGGCAAGCCCCTATAGTTAATTACATCTTAAATGACGGGAATCATTTAAGAAAACTCTCGAAAATGATCAGTGGTTTTGCTCTCAAGAATTTTAAAGTTTAAAGTTTTTCAAACAATTGGATTTTGGGATTTCAAAAGGGAGTAGCTCAAATTTGGAACAGTTTATTTTATGAGTCCAATGGAAGAGAAGTAGGAGAAGCTGAGGATCCAAGAGGAATCTTGGCAACTTCCTAAACTATCCTATTATTTGGCTTCAGTTTGGGAGTTTACTTAACGTTGTAATTCTGCAAATTTTAGTTAATTAGGGTTTATATTTGTATGATATAATCACACAAGTAGCCTCGAAGATGTGAGAGTTTATGTCGTACCAGACAACTACCTCAGAAACCTAAGTCCGGTTAGGACTTAATTTGCATAAAATGATTACGCAAGTGCCTAACGAAAAGTTTTGAGGATTTATGTTGCACTATGTAAACTACCTCGAAGTCCTATGGTTTTGTTATTTAATTCTAAGAAAAGTTTTGTTGAAGTAGACTCAGGTTTTGCTGATGACAATGGTCGTGCTGCCCACTATGCTCCAAGCTCCTTGTTGTTGTAAGGTTTTAGTCTTAGAAGGTGAAAATCAGGGGATGAGAGAAGTGTTTTGGTTTAGAGAAATCTTAAAGTCCAAATGTCTTTAATGTTTTATTAGGGGAATCTTAAAGTTGATTATAACAACACCGGTTAAGATCCCACGGTTCCAACATGCTGGCACTGTTATTTTTATCGGATTCACTTAATCCAAATGAATTTGCAAAAATCAATAAATGAGTTTCACACCTTCATTTAGACCGTGGGAAATCCCGTTAGCAACACATAGGTTACATCATCCAAGGTATTCCCGATCATCCAACGAGATGTTTTAATTTAATTGCAATTGTAGTTTCGTTGTTCTGTTTGTGATTAAATTTTGAGTTGTTTTATCTATTGAATATTTTAGCGGTGAATTTTATCTTGTGTCGATTTTTAATTTAGTTTTGGTTTCAGTTTTGTGGCAATCCTAAAGGTTTTAGTTATCATGCAACAATCTTGTTTATCATGCAAGAAAAGTAAAGCGCAGTGCCGATAAATAAGTTGCAATAAAGTAAAAGCATACCCGAAGGGTGTTATCGTCATTCCAAGCTGCACTTAAAACACATGTTAGAACATTTAAATATTTGCAACAAGTACCTAAGTAAATCTAAGGGAAAGGTTTTGGTTGTCTACCAAGATCCTAATCCTACTGCTAGTCAGTTCCAATGACGTCTATAATTTGTGGATGATTTTCTTCACCAAAGAACAATTAAGTTCAATTACTCTTCTTAAAACACCTCATTGTATTGAGGAAGTGCTTAGAATGGGTTCTAAACATCTTTTCAATACTTCTGAGATTATTTCGAGTCTAAATGAATTTATATTGTAGAGATGAATCAATCAACCAGAGATTTTTTGTTAAATTTTAACCCTTGCTCAGTGAACTTAGGACATTTAATTATCCCATGAATGAAGTGACACCTCACTTGATGCTCCATTTAAAAGTTATAACCATAAAAGTCTTTAGGGGCAAATCAATTTATTAAGAATTTCAACGATTTAAAATTAGAATTAATGTTTTAAGGTGATTTAATTTAGTTATAAAATTTTAATAAATTTAAGTTTGGAATAGTATTTAAGTTGTTTTATTCTTAAGTGTTTTAAACTATTTGAACTCAAAGAGGAATTTAAATTATTTAATTTAGACTTTAATGATTTAATTTTAATTTAATTGAAATATTCTAGATTAATTTTTAATTGGTTTGATTTCTTTTAATTAAGAATTTTTTTTTTTGAAATTTATTTTGATGTTTAGAGTTTGTTTTAAATTTGCTTTCAAATGATTTTTGAAATTAACTTTTTTTAATGTTTTAAATTTATTTCAATTTAATTATCAAGTTATTTAATGTTTTATGTTTTAATTTAATTTAATTAAGGGCTACCTTTTCTTTATTATTAATTTTTTAATTTCAATTATCATCTTAAGTTTAATTAAGAGTTAAATATAATTAAAGTGATTCATTTGGGGATTTTAGTTTAAGTGATTATAGTCTCTCTAAATTATATCCCCATTTTAATAATCAAAAAATTTTTAATTATTCTTCCAACATTAAAATTATTTAATTAATTAAGGTTTCATTTTTTGGTTTATTAAAAGTGATCAATGAGTTCCTACCCTTTTATTTTTCAAAGTTTCAATCATCCGAGAAAGAATTAAGATCAAATATTTTACTCCCCCATTTTGATTAAACCTAAAGTTTTAATTAGGGGTTAAAATTCTTAATTATTAATTTGCCCTTTTAAACTTAATTATTTCATAACTTATCAAATTGAGCTCTGTCGGCGAATTTTTAGGTTGTGTTTTATTTTGAAAAGGGGGTCGCCTAACAGAAATTGTCGGTGAATTTTAGATTTTAAATTTAATTTAAATATATATATAATTTAGAAAGTAGTATTTGATTTTGAAAATAATTTTAAATTTGAAAATTTTAAGATATGAAATCAAACTGATCTCACATCCCAAATAGTTTAAATAAACGAGCACCACATCACAAACCGCATATCTACCCCGAAGAATAGACACACTGCTTGATGATAGGGCTCGATTAAATAAACTAAAAGATTTGTGACATCCGTTTGGTCTGCGAACCAATTTTATAAGCCGACAAGTTCTCCTGCTTAATACAAAGAAATTAAGCAGGGTTTATATCATCTGGGTTCTTAAAATTCCCTATAAGGGCAAGCCCCTATAGTTAATTACATCTTAAGTGACGGGAATCACCTAAGAAAACTCTCGATAATAATCAGTAGTTCTGCTCTCAAGAATTTCAAAGTTTAAGTTTTCAAATGATTAAATTTTGGAATTTCAATAGGGAATGGATAAAGTTTGGAACATTTTGTTTTGGGAATTCAAAGGAAGAAAGGTAAGAGAAATCACAGATTCGAAGCGAACTTCGGTAATTTCCCAACTATCCTATTGTTTGGCTTGGATTTAGGAAAGTCCTAATGTTTGTTTAATGTTTTGATCTTGCCAATTTTAATTAATTTGGACTTATATTTGTATGATAAAATCATACAAATAGCCTGGAAGATGTGAGGGTTTATGTCGTATCGGACGACTACCTCGGAATCCTAAAACCGGTTAGGGCTTAATTTGCAATGCAAATGTCTAACAAAAGGTAGAGGATTTATGTTCCACTAGGCAAACTACCTCGAAGTCCTATGGCTTAGTTATTTAATTCTTAAGAAAGTTTGCTGAAGCAGATTCAGGTTTTGCTGATGACGATGGTCGTGCTGCCCACCATGCTCCAAGCTCCTTGTTGTTGCAGAGGTTTAGTTTTAGAAGTCATAAATCAGGAGATGAGAACAGTTTTTTGGTTTAGAGGAATTCTTAATTTCCAAGTGTTTTTTATGTTTTATTTAAAACAAATCTTAAAGTTGATTATAACAACACCGGTTAAGATCCCACGGTTCCATCCTTCTGGCATCGTTATTTTTATCGGATTCACTTAGTCCAGATGAATTTGCTAAACTCAACTAAATGAATTCCACACTTTCATTTAGACCGTGGGAAATTCCGTTAGCAACACGTAGGTTACATCATCCGAGGTATTCTCGATCATCCAACAAGACGTTTTAATTTAGTTGTAATTGCAGTTTTGTGTTCTGTTTGTGATTAAGTTTTCGAGTTGTTTTATATTTTGAAATGTTGTGGCGGTGAATTTTATCTTGTAATGACTTTTAATTTAGTTTTGGTTTCAGTTTTAGGGACTATCCTAAAAGTGTGGGTTTTCATGCAAATGCTTGTTTATCATGCAAGAAAAGTAAGTGCGATGCGATTAAATAAATTGTTATAAAGTAAATTACAATAAAATAAAAGCGTACCTGGAGGGTCTTCCCGTCATCCCAAGCTGCACTTAAACACAATTTAGAATATTTAAGCATTTAAAGCAAGTTCCTCAGTAAAGCTAAGGTAAGGGTTATGGTTTTCTACCAAGTTCCTAATCCTATAGCTAGTCATTTCCTATGACATCTAGGTTCTTGTGTTTTGGTTTGAGGACGATTTTCTTCATCAAAGAACAATTAAGTTCAATTGTTCTTATAAATATCCTATCATATCGAGGAAGTGCTTAAGACGAGTCTTAAACATCTTTTCAATACTCGCTAGATTGTTTTAAGTTCAAATGGATTTAATCAATCAGGTGAAGTAATCGTCCGAGGTTTAATTAAGTTTTATTCTCTTGCCCAGTGAACTAGGATGTTTGAATATCCTATGAGGGAAGTAATATTTCATTTAACATTCTGTTTAGGAGTTATGACAACAAAGCTTTCGAGCGCAAATTGATGTTCAAATGGTTTATGATTTAATTTTCAGTTAGTGGGTTTAAATTTGGAATAGTGTTCAAGTTGTTGTATATTTATTTTTGAATTTCTTTATGTCTTAGGTGAAGTTATTTTTAATTCAATTTAATTTAACTTTAATTTAATTTAATTTAATTTGATTTTAATTTTAACTTGATTTTATTATTTAATTCAATTTAACTTCGATTTGATATGATTTAATTTAATTTAATTTAATTTGATTTAATTTAGTTTTAATTTATTTTAATTTAATTTAATTTAATTTAATTTAATTTAATTTAATTTAATTTAATTTAATTTAATTTAATTTAATTTAATATGATTTAATTTAATTTAATTTAATTTAATTTAATTTAATTTAATTTAATTTTAATTTCCTTTAATTCAATTTAATTTAAATTTAAATTTTATTTTATTTTTATTTTTAATTTAATTGAAATTTTAAAAGGGTTTAATTTAAATAATTTAACTTTAATTTAATGATTAAGTCATTTAGCATTTTAAATCTTAAATTTGGATTATCATTTTAATTAGGAATTAAATATTATTGAGATGATTAATTTAGGGATTCTTAAATTAAAGAACAAATCTCTTCCTAAAAATATCCCTATTTAATAATTCCAATTTTATTATTCTTCCAAATTTAATCAATTATTTAATTAAGGTTCATTTTAATTATTTTTAAATTTTTTAGTAGGTTTCTACCCTTTAATTATTTAAATTTCAATCATCCAAATCAGATTAGGATCAAATATTTTACTCTTTAATTTTATTAAGCCTAAAGTTTTAATTAAAGATTAAAATTTTAATTATCATTTAGCCCTTCAAGCTTAATAATTTCATAACTCACTAAATTGAGCTTAAATAAACTTGAAATTTTTATGTGACTTCACTCATATGTCAATAAAGACATGAGAGGAGAAAATGTGATTTTTCTGTATTTAATTTATTTATGTAATTATTTTTGGTGGAAAATAAAGATTTCTAAGGAAAATTTAATAATATGACCAAGGGAAAGTTTCTGTCCTTAAGAAAATTAAGGGACATTCCTAATGACCAGAGGACCACTTGGATCAATTTTGGTGATTTTTTGAATTATATTCTTTTTATTATAATTATTTTGAGTTTTGGAGTATTAAATAATTTAAAAATAAAATAAAGGTTGAAAAATGAATTTTATATTTTTCAAGAATCTCTCTCATATCAAGGAAATCAGAGATTCAATTTTTACAATTTTCTAATTTTTCTTTGATTTATTAGAATTATTTTAGTGGAAATGCTAAAAAATACATTTTTTAAATTTTAAAATTACCTTAGGGCTTTAAAATTTAATATCTCATCATATAAACCTAAGAAAAATATGGGGTTTGTTCCTAAGTGATTAAAATTCAAAATGTGACATTTTGGTGAATTTTATTATTTTTGTGATTTTAATTATTTTTTAATTATTAAAATATTAAAATAATACAAAAAATCAACTTTTTTAGAAAATTGAAATTTTAATTTTCTTAAATTCTCCTAATATCAGAGAGGCTCCAAAACCAATTTGGTGAATTTTTGAAAAGTATTTTGAAAGTGATGAATTTTTAAAGTTTAAATTGGCTAAATGTCTTAATCAACCCATTTAGTAGGGCTAACCAAGTCCAATTGACTTCAAATTTTTATGGTGGGTTCCTCTAATCATAAAGGTCAGTGAAGAATTGATTTCAAGTCAATTTGATGTATGATTAGCTCTAATTAATTAAGGACCTATTTTGGGTGTTTAAGCCAATTAGGATTATTCCAAGTGGATTAATTCAAAACCTATTTTTCATAGGGTCCTCTGGTCATAAGAAACATCACCAAATTTTCCTAGAATTTATTTCACAACATGCTAATTATTGGATTTAAAATACTCAAAACAGTAACATGAATTTGAAAAATCAATAACTTCTTATAGGATGGCCTCTTACCTTGGAAAATTCAGTGAATATTCCCAAGTTCGGAGGCTTCAAAAGCCCTATGGTCTCATGTCATGGTGAATTTCCTATATGCATGGAGAATTAAAACAATGCAGAGGGTAAATAAATCATTAAAATAAAATACTTGATGAAATTAAATGATTTCTTTTCCACATTATTCTCCTCTGTTCACTGAGCAAGAGGGTATTTTAATTTTATTTTTCTGATTTTCCTACACAAAGTTATGCATTTTTGAAGTTTAGGGAATTAAATAAATAGAAAAATAACCTATTTTTCTACTTAAGTGACGCGGCGCCAGCTCAACCTCGGCAGCTCCGAACGCACACGCGTCGTCTTCTGATTCGGCGCCGCCATCCAACTCAGCGCTCTGGGGGCCCGCTGTGTCGTCCCGTCTCCTCATCAGGCGCGATCCTGGCCATCCGTCCGCGCGTGTATTAAATGAACGGCATTCGTTCATCGTCCCCAAGCTTCCTAGCCCGAGAACCGTCCACACTAAATCCCTAATATTTCACTCAATACTTAACGGATTTTCGTGTTCTTGCGCTCTATGGATTCGTCTTGAAGAGATGAATACATCTATAAGGTGATCATGCATTGAAATTAAGGCATTTGAAATGGAGAATCTCCAGAAGCTCGGGATAAAGAATTAGCTCATACCTTTCCTCAGAGAAGTGTGGCTTCAATCTTAGGGTTGTGTCACCTTCGATTGGGTCCAAGCAAGCTCCAGATGAAGTCCCTTGGCCTGGTGAATTGTCTAGGTATGATTTCGACCAAGCCCGATCACAAAGCTTGGAGTCTGGAACAGATGGGTGGCCTGGAGAGGGGGCTTTTGCTGGTGAACTTCTACCCTTGGCCTGGTGAAGGTGTAGAATCAATCAATTTGGGGATTGATCCACTGTGGAGAAGTGACCTGGTTTTGGGTGGAATTTTGGCTGAGAAATTGGGCTCTGTTGGTGGGGATTAAGGCAAATTGTCATTGGGGATCAACTGCTCTAAGTATGGAGAGTGGTCTGGAGCAATTTTGGCGGTGGTTTCAATAAGGTTCGGTTCAAGCACCTCTCCATGGCCGAGAGAGGTGGGGTTTAAATAGGAGAGGCTGGAGGGCATCCCATGGGAAGTTAGGGCTTGGGATCAGCTGCTTAGGTCAAGGGAAGAACAGCCATGGTGGCCATTGGGCATGGGGCAACTCAGCAAGGTGGAATTCCAAAGTTTGGCTCCTCCCAAGGTCTCGGCCATGGTGTTTTCCGGCGGCCTGGTGGCTGGCCGGCAGGCATGGGTCACCGTCGGTGTCCAGGTGGGTCAGGGCTGGAGGTTTGTGCAGTCAATTGGCCATGGACATGTGTAAAGGGCTTGGATTAAAATGGTATGGGGAGAGGCTCATTTTGGGTCCAAATGGGTCAACCCACCATTTTTGGTTTGGTGCACCCCCCATGGCTGATTTGGGCTGAGGGAGGATCAGGTGAATCAACTAGAAAAGGGTAGAGAAGTCACCATCCATGAATATTTTGATTAATCATGGATTATGATGAAGCATTAAAAGGGTTAAAACCTTTTTAAGGGGGCTTAAAAGAGGCTCCTCCTTTTTCCATTAATGTCTTGATCACATGTCAAACCTTCCATGGCTTCATGTGGCTTGTCCATGGCTTGCATGTGGCTTCATGGCTTCTCTTTGGCTTGGGGAAAAGCTTGGTCAATTTCATGAAAATGGATTTTAGAAATTTTGGTAATTTATGGGTGATTTGATGGGATTTGGCATATGGCTTGATTTGGATTTATTTCATCATGGGTTTAGAACTTAGGAGATGGTTTCATCCAATGGATGATGATATAAGGTTGTCAAGTGGGCTTTGGGCCTTTGAAATTTAGTGAAGGTGGGCTTTTAAAGTGATTTATGGAAGTGGGTTTTTTTTTATTTTAGGATGAGAATTTTGCAATGGATTGGATCCAATAAGTGTTTAATTTAGTCTAGGAATGTTTCATGAATGATTTGGAATAAATCTGAAGTGTTTGGGCTAGGTTTGGGTTGGATTTGGACCTCTTTGGTAAATGGGCCAATATAGGTCAAATTGGGCTAACTTGGGCCAATGTTGGGCTAGGGTTGAAATTGATGTAAAATGAATGTTGGGTTTTGATTTTGGGGTTTGGGCTTATTTGGGTTAGGTTTGGGTTTAGGTCAAAATTGGGCCTTTTAGCTTTGGGTTGAATTTGAGTGGGGTTTGGGTCTAAATTTTGGGAAAATCATGTTATTGTTTTGTTTGTGGGGATGCTAAGGAAGGTTTAGAAAAGATTTGGGGTTAATTGGAGTTAAATTGGGTTAGTTTGGGCTAAGTTTGGGTCATGGGTCCAAATTGAGCTTTAAGGCCAAAAGTGAAATTGGATTCAAATGTAAATCAAATTGGACTTGGATCTGGTCTAGATTGGTGTTGGGAATGTTAAATTGAAGTTTAGAATTGAATTAGACCAGAATTTGGGTCAATTGGGTGGGTTTGGCTTGACATTGGGTTCACTTAGGGTTAAAATGGGTTAAATTGGGGGTTTTGACAAAAGTGGGGTAAATGGACAAAATTGGCACATAGTGTAGTTGAACAAAATGAAATTGAGAATATTTGGGATTTTCTAGAATTTTCTGGGAATTTTCTGAATTTTTGGATTTTTTGGGTCAAGAGGGGTATTTTGGGTATTTGGAGGGTATTGGGAGGTATTTTTGGAATTTTTGATATTTTGGCTATGGATGATCAACTTAATTGGTGAGGAAATGTTCAAGGTTAATTTTGGGGAATTTTTGGGTGATTTGGAAATTTTGAAAAGTTTAGGTGATTTCAGGGCTTTGGGTAGGCTAGGCGGGTGTAGGGTCCCGGGGGTCAAAAATTGAAAATTTTGAAAATTAAAGATTAGGTGAATGTAAGCAGAATGAAATTATTTTGGTTGAGCCATGAATCCATATCAAGCCCACATGAGCCATGAAGGGACTCATTTGAGGCATCCACTTTGTTGTTCCTAACCCTCTTAGCCAAGGGCTTAGGGGTTAAGGATCATCCATGTGAATCACCTTTATGAGTCAGGAGGTCAAGTTAGGTATGGGTGTGTTTTTAGGATGTGTGTGAAAGTGTGGTGTATAGGTGTAGTGTGTGTGTAAGTCAGCCCTTCACCAGACCAGGCCACCCAAGGCAGTCCTAAGGCAAAAAGAGTCTTATAGGAACTCATCCTTTAAACTTCCACATTTGATTTCAACCCTCTAGGTGATTAGGGGTCTACGATCAAGTTTCATGGAGTTTGTAGGGAGTTAAGAAGTGGTTTTAATTTCTAAGTGGTGGGTCTCAATTTTAATCCTCTAAGATAGTCAAAGGAAAAGCCTAAGGCTAGATCCTAAGTACTAAAGAGAAGAAGAGAAGACCTCATCAAAAATGAGGTCAACAAATGGACCCCCAATAGGTGTGGTGAGCTGACAGAGCACACCGCGCGTATTGGTGTTGACCGAAGCGATCAACAAAACCAACACAAAAGTCCAAGTGAGAAACTTGGGATAAAGTAGAAGAGTTTCCGTTGGGGAGTGTCAAGTATATCTCTGAGACTGGAGATTCCTGAACTCTCGCTGGGGAAAGGAAAAGGAGGTGAATCCCAAATCACATGACCTGGGGGAATTTCAATTTAGATTTTATTTTGTTTTAGTTTAAGTTTTGATGTGTAAGTTTAGATTTCAATTTGGAGTTTTAATTTAAATTGAGGTTTTGTCGAAGTTAATTTGAAGGGATTTGATTTGAAATGAGAATTGAAATTTTGTGGTTTTAGATGTAAGATCTTCAACCTCGAAAGAAAATTGAATTGATTAGATTGAATCATTACAATGAGGAGAGATCTCAGAGCAATGTGGTATTGGATGTAAAATCCTTAACCTCAAGAGTTTGATTTTTGATGTATTTCATCGCAATAGGAAAAGAATCCTAAAGCAATGCAGTCTCGGATGTAAAATCCTCAATCCCAAAAGTTTGATTTTGATGTATTTCATTGCGATAGGGAAAGAATCCTAAAGCAATGCAGTCTCGGAGGTAAAATCCTCAATCCCACAAATTTGATTTTTGATGTATTTCATTGCGATAGGAAAGAATCCTAAAGCAATGCAGTCTCGGATGTAAAATCCTCAACCCAAAGAATTTGATTTTTGATGTATTTCATTGCGATAGGGAAAGAATCCTAAAGCAATGCAGTCTCGGATGTAAAATCCTCAACCCAAAGAATTTGATTTTTGATGTATTTCATTGTTATAGGGAAAGAATCCCAAAGCAATGCAGTCTCGGATGTAAAATCCTCAACCCCAAGAATTTGATTTTTGATGTATTTCATTGCGATAGGGAAAGAATCCTAAAGCAATGCAGTCTCGGATGTAAAATCCTCAACCCCAAAAGTTTGATTTTGATGTATTTCATTGCGATAGGGAAAGAATCCTAAAGAAATACAATCTCGGATGTAAAATCCTCAACCCCAAAAGTTTGATTTTGATGTATTTCATTGCGATAGGGAAAGAATCCTAAAGCAATGCGATCTCGGATGTAAAATCCTCAACCCCAAAAGTTTGATTTTTGATGTATTTCATTGCGATAGGGAAAGAATCCTAAAGAAATGCAGTCTCGTATGTAAAATCCTCAACCCCAAAAGTTTGATTTTTGATGTATTTCATTGCGATAGGGAAAGAATCCTAAAGCAATGCAGTCTTGGATGTAAAATCCTCAACCCCAAGAATTTGATTTTTTGAAGGGTAATTGATTTTGCAAAGATTTGCAGTGTGGGCTTTTGGTGTTTCGAGAATTTCATGAAAGTTGTAAGAGATTTTATGGAAAGAAACAAATTAGGAGGGAATATGTAGATGCTACATATCCCATTCAAAAGAGTTGATCGGAAATTGCTGGTTTGGATTGGATACAATTCCTCACCATCAGATTCGATCCGTGTCAATGGAATCAACCGCTTCCATCCCAGACAAGGGAGAGAGTAGAACGGATTGGATTCCGGATTTGGAAGATTGAATTTGAATTTGATTGAGATTTGATTTAACATCTTTGAAAATTGAATTTGAATTTGATTGAGATTTGATTTGAGATTTGGAAAGTTGAATTTGAATTTTTGATTGAGATTTGATTTGAAATTTATGTTCATTTTGTTTGTCTTTTAACAATTCAAATTTATTTTATCGTTCATTTAATGTTCATGTGAATTTGGTGTTCATCATTTTTAGATTTTTAAGGAAAGTTTTCTTTCATTCTTTTCTATTTTTTTGTTTCTTTTCTGTTCTTTGTTCGAAGTTCATTTAATTTTAATGGCGTTTCTCAGTCAACTTGCACAAAAGAGGTGAAGGTCAAAAATGTGACATGGTCACTTTCATTCCAATCATGTTGAAGATACATCGTACAACTCGATCTGGAATACATCTGATACAATCCATATAGACTCAAAACGGACTATGTATGATCTTTGTCGATCCATCCAAAAAGGTATTTGTTAAAAATCCACGTCTGAATAGTGAGGTACATGGTCAATAACATCACCTTCCAAGCCATCCTTGACAAGGATGTCGTATGGATGTACGTTGGAGGTGTGATATTTTCCATGTAACTCACAGCTCGTAAGGCCGGAGGCTCTCTAGCTCGGGTCCGGCCGGAAGTGGTAAGGTGCTTTCCGTCATCCATCCTTCCGAAAGTAACCGAGATCGGCTTCATTGGTACTCCCGTATGCAATGTTTAGTGACATCCGCTCCGTTGCCCTTCAGCATCATGACGGAACCTACCGTAATGGTATCTTTACCGGCCCTCGGAACTCACTCGGGCCTGCTATCCGGAGGTCGCATCCGAACATGATATTACATTCGTTCGTAAAAGAAACCGTGCGTAAAGGTCCGACAAAGTCGTGGTGATCTATGTGAGGGGGTATGCGATCACCCTTCTTGTAAATGTTGATAATGCAACTGTTGGGTATGCAATCCGCTGGCAGCATCCTCCATGTTATCATTCTCTTTACCATCTTTTTGATGACTAATGGCATTGGATCCACTCGGCCATGACGGAGTATCCCCGGTGGGTTTCCCTTCCCGTCTTCTCGCGAAGTTGTAGCAAGCATCCACATTGTATTGTAATTCTCCCTTTCCCCGGCATCCATCTCCGGGGTTCCGAGTAAGTGTTTTCTCTCGAGCGGCCCGCTCGGCCCATTCTTTTCAAATCCCGGATGCGATCCACAATTTGTTGTTGTTCGTATTCCGAGAACACGTCCGTGTGTAGCTCGAGGCCTTCTAAGTATATTGATCCTCCTCGCCTCCGATTCTCTCGAAGTATTCAAAGTTTTCTTCTCGACATTCTGCATTCTTTCTAGCTTGTATTCTGGAATAATTTGCAAATGGCGAGGCCTGGTGACGTACTGTGGGATATACGCCTCAATCCCTTCACGTTCTCCTGCATACCTCGGCTCCTCGGGGATGGTGTCCGTCGGGACATCCTCCGGGGTTGCTTCTGCAACAAGGTTATGCATTACTGGTGGCTTTATCTGGTGGCATGGTAGCCTTCCTTCTTCTATTCTTCTTGAGATTTCTGTGGTCTCTTCTGTTATCCTCGGAGCTGGCCTCCTTCCTTCAGGTACCTGGTGAACTGGAGTCCTTGAAGTATATGCACTGGCAGTAGCAACTGCCTCGTCGCGCTGGTCCGCTGCTAGTTTAGTTAACATCTTGCAGATACGATGATTTTTATTTCTTCGCTGAGTTGTTGTGAGTGTAGCTCTTCGTACTTCCTGAATTTCTATGGGCGCGGCGCTGACAAGCCTGCCCTCTGCTGTAGCGACTACAGACTTGTTCTCTTGTCTTCTTCAGTGCTTGTTTTCCTTTTCTTGCTGCTGGAGTGGTGGCTTGGGCCACCCACTTTCATTACTATCTGACTGGGCAGTTCCTCTCGGTCAATTGGGACCCAGTCACCTTCCTCGTATTGCGGAGCTCGCCGGTGCGAAGTCCGAGTCAATCTCTATTATCGCTCCATCTTTCACCCTCTTTTCGTCGAGTGCAAGGCTTACGCCATTCCTAAAGTTCAGGACCAACCGCCCGTTTGACATTTCCCTGCGAAAAGACAAGGAAAAGGATCAGGGGCTGTACTAAGAACAAGAACATTAAGAAAATGTTTAATAAAGTCAGTTTTTTTTATTACTTTTGTATTTTTAAATTTAACAGGAATGAAGTGGGAAAAGATCAGGAAAGAGATTTTGATATGGAAGAGAAAACGAGGAAAACTTTATTATCACGATTTTATTATTATATGTTTTAGCAAATTTTTTATATTATTTTTTTGGGTTCGGACCCAGTCACAAGTAATTACTTTACCCATGCTTCTAGGGATGAAGAATTCATTCCTTCGAAACATCAGGTAGCGTAATACTTTTTCAAGTACCGTCCATTGATCGGAAGCATATGTCGTTCTCCATGGCAATTCACTAGCTGGTAAGAGCCTCCTAAGTAGACTGCCTCAACCACAAACGGTCCTTCCCAAGTAGGTTCAAATTTTCCTCCTATCTTGCGGTGTGCAAGAATAGGTCTTTTGAGAATGAGAACTAAGTCACCAACTTTGAAGGTTCTTGGGCGGACCAATATGTCATGGGCTTGAACCATCTTAGCTTGGTATAGTTCTAAATTCTGCTGTGTTGCAAGTCTTTTCCCTTCCAGGCTTTCCAATTCCTCTAGTAATAATTTAGCATTCTCTTCTGTCGTGATTTTGTTTACAACTGCAATCCTGAGTGAAGGAAGTTGGACCTCTAAAGGTAACACTGCCTCGGACCCATACACCAGAGCGTAAGGTGTAGCTTCGAGTAGGAGTTCTGAAGGTTGTCCGGTAGGCCCATAAGGCTTCTAATAACTTCTCGTGCCAATTTCTCTTATTATCGTCCAAGGTTTTCTTTAAGATTTGAACGAGAGTTTTATTAAAAGCCTCAGCCAGGCCGTTTGCTCTTGGGTAGTAAATTGTTGAATATCGTCAGTCGATTCCGTGTCTCCTGACAAAATTGTTGATTTGTGTGCTTCTGAATGCTGACCTATTATCTGAGATGATCCTGTGCGGCACTCCGAAACAAAAGACAACTTGGTTCTTAAAAACTATAGCACGTGGTGTGCTTTCACTTCTCTAAGTGGAACTGCCTCTGCCCACTTGGAAAAGTAATCTGTAGCCGCAAGAATGAAGCTATGTCCTTTTGAAGATGGTGGTTCTATCGGACCCACTATATCCGTGCCCCCAACATTCAAATGGCCACGACGCAATTGTCTGGATGTAACACATTTGGAGGTTGGTGCAGAACCACTCCGTGCACTCGGCATTGGTGACAGCTCTTGGTGATTTTCATGCAATCGGTCATCATCGAGGGCCAGTAGTACCCTAGTCTTTTAATTTTCATTTTCATCTTCGGACCCGACTGGTGAGCACCACAGAGTCCTGAATGCACCTCTTTAACAATTTCACGGGCCTCGGACCCGCTTAGGCATCTTAGCCACATTTGATCGAAAGACCTTCTGTATAATGTGTTGTTTATTAATGCGTAGGACAGAGTTCTTTTCTCGATCCGATGGGCTAGCGACCTATCGTCCGGTAGTTTTCCTGTTTGCGGGTAGTCATTAATGGTCGTAGCCAATCTTCCGTGTTTTCCGTCACTCGTTGCAACCGATTCTTCTTCTTTTTCTGATTTGTGTATTGTGTCTATGTCGAGCTGTGATAGGACCTGACGTCCGTGAACTGACACTTCCGCTAACTCATCTTGTAAACAGGCAAAGTCTTTTGCGAGACGGGCTAACGCATCTGCTAAAGTGTTTTCTTTCCTGGGAATTTTGTAGATTGTCACATTCGGAATCTGTTCCAACAGCTGTATGGCATACTGGAAGTATTGCTCGAGTCTTTGTTTTAAAATTTTGTACTGTTCGGCGATCTGTTGAATGATTAACTGCGAATCCCCGTAGATGTTGATGTTTGTTATCCCCATTTGAATAGTTAATTCCAGATCTCGTTATGAGGGCTTCATATTCCGCTTCGTTGTTCGTACACGGTTCCGTCAAGTGGTAGGAGTATCTTAACATCCCCCGCTCCGGTGTTATAAAGATTAATCCGATCCCCGCCTTACCGGCACTATCACTTGCGATTCTTCATCTTTGTGTGTCGAAGATGCTCCGTCGAAATATAATTTCCAACGTCGATCATTAGGGTCTTCTAAGCTCATTATTTGTTCATCTGGCAAATCATCATTGAGAGGAGATTATGTCGGTAAAGGGTGTGCAGCGAGGAAGTCTGCTAAGACTTGTCCCTTTACGGCAAGAAGAGGCACGAAAGTTATATCGAATTGCAATAATATCATTGACCACCTGTCAAGTCTGCCAGAAAGCGTTGGACGAGTCATCAAGTATTGCAATGGATTAAATTTCGAGATTAGGTTGACCTTATGAGAAAGCATGTAGTGCCTGAGCTTTTGAGCGGCGAAGATCAAGGCCAAACAATGCTTTTGAATTGCGGGATACCTTATTTCCGTCGGAAGTAAACAACGGCTTAGGTAGTAAAGAGCATTTTCTTTACCCTCATCATCGACTCCAGGCTAACAGGGCTCCGAGTGAGTCGTCTAAAGCCGCGGTATAAAGTATCGACGGCCTACTCGAGATCGGGGTCGCTAAGACAGGAGGTGTCATTAAATATTGTTTAATGTCCTCGAAGGCCTTCTGGCATTTCTCTTCCCAAATAAATTTGGCGTCCTTTTTAACTAATGCCGAGAAAGGCTGACACCTACCTGACAAGTTTGAGATAAAGCGTCGAAGATATGCCAACTTCCCTTGAAAAGATCGTAGTTGTTTTAAGGTTTTGGGAGGCGGCATTTCTAAGATAGCTTTAATCTTTTCCGGGTCGATTTCAATTCCAGGATGTCGGACAACGAATCCTAAGAATTTCCCGGAGGTGACGCCGAAGGCGCATTTTAAGGGATTCATCTTAAGGTTAAATTGTCTTAATCGTTCGAAAACAATTCTCAAATCATATAGGTGGTTGTCCTTTACTTTGCTTTTGATGACCACATCGTCTACGTAGCATTCGACTTGATTGTGGATGAGATCATCAAAAATTCTTGTCATCGCTCTCTGGTATGTTGCTCCTGCGTTCTTCAGTCCAAATGGCATCACTGTGTAGCAATATACTCCAATCGGCGTTCTGAATGCTGTAAGTTTTTCATCTTCTGGAGCCATTTTTATCTGGTTGTATCATGAAGATCCATCCATGAATGAGAATATTTCATGTGTCGAAGCAATGTCGATCATTAATTCTGGGATCGGTAGAGGGAATTCATCTTTTGGACATGCCTTGTTTAAATCTCTGAAATCCACACAAATTCTGATGTGACCATTCTTCTTCCTGATCGGTACCACATTGGCTAGCCAAGTCGGGTATTGTTCTTCACGTGACAAATTTAGCGTCTATTAGCTTTTTAACTTCAACTATGACTTGTTGTTCGATTTCCGGAAGCATTCTTCGGGACCTTATCCGACCGGGACGTAGCAGGATCCACTCCTAGCTTATGGACTCGCGACCTCTGGAGCTAATCCCGGCATCTCATCGTAGTTCCAAGCAAAACAGTCTTTAAATTCCATTAATAACTTGATTATTTCTTCGGAGTCTTCTTTATCGAGTAAGGAGCTAACAAAGGTAGGTCTAGGCTCTTCGCTAGTACCTAAGTTAACTTCCATTAACTCATCTATTGTAGATTTAATCTCTTCTTTGAATTCTGGTGGAGTGTCTCCAATTTGTAAATCTTCGAGTTCTTCTGTAGTTTCCATGCCTTTTTATTAGACTTGTAAGTGACAACCAAGCAAAGTTCAGTATCGTCAACTGATTCTACTGTGCCTAATCAGAGACCATGCTTTGAATTGGGTGGACGACCGGAGTTATTCCATAATTTTTAAAAATGTTGTGATTGACCTTTTGTCCATTGTCGAGGTAAGTAACCACGCTAAATTAAATTTTGAACACAGGGAGAGTACCACTCAAAAGGCAATTCCATTAATTCTGATGAAGTAGCATCTTCAAATTGTACATTATTTTCAGTTTTGGAGGAAGGAGCACCTCAGTAGAATTTGATTGGCTTTGCATCGCCGCTACGTACCTCTTTGACCACCATACCCTCGATCTTATTAGAATGGATCGGGGTCAGGGTCATAGTATGTACATAGTGGTTAATCTTCTCGTACATGTCGGCATATTTTTAGGTTGTGTGTTTTATTTTGAAAATGGGGTCGCCTAACAGAAGTATGTCGGCGAATTTTTAATTTAGTTTAAATAAATAATTTTGAAAAAGTAGTATTTGATTTTGAAAATAATTTTAAATTTGAAGGTTTTAAGATATGAGATTAAACCGATCTCACATCCCAAATAGTTTATATAAACGAAGCACCGCACCACAAACCGTGTATCTATCCCTAAGGATAGACACATCGCTCGATGGTGGGGCTCGATTAAATAAACTAGAAGATTTGTGACATCCGTTTGGTCCGCGAACCAATTTTATAAGCCGACAAATTCCTCGCTTAATATGAAAGCATTAAACAGGGTTTATATTACCTGGTTCTTTTAAAATTCCCTATAAGGGTAAGCCCCTATAGTTAATTACATCTTAAGTGATGGGAATCACCTAAGAAAACTCTCGATAATAATCAATAATTCGCTCTCAAGGATTTCAAAGTTTACGTTTTCAAGGATTGAATTTTGGAATTTCAATAAGGAATGGATCAAATTTGGAACATTTTGTTTTGGGAATCCAAAGGATGAAAAGTGGGAGAAATCACAGATTCGAAGCGAACTTCGGTAATTTCCCGACTATCCTATTGTTTGGCTTGGATTTAAGAAAGTCCAAATGTTATTTAATGTTTTGATTTTGTCAATTTTAAATAATTAGGGCTTATATTTATATGATAGAATCATACAAACAGCCTCGAAGATGTGAGGGTTTATGTCGTATCGGACGACTACCTTGAAATCCTAAGATCGGTTAGGGCTTAATTTACATGACGTGATCATGCAAATGCCTAACAAAGGTTTGAGGATTTATGTTGCACTAGGCAAACTACCTCGAAGTCCTATGGCTTGGTTATTTAGTTCTAAGAAAGCTTTGCTGAAGTAGACTCAGGTTTTGCTGATGACGATGGCCGTGCCGCCCACCATGCTCCGAGCTCCTTGTTATTGCAGAGGTTTAGTTTTAGAAATCATAAATCAGGGGATGAGAAAAGTGTTTTGGTTTAGAGAAAATCTTAATTTCCAAGTGTTTTCAATATTTTAATTAAAACAAATCTTAAAGTTGATTATAACGACACCGGTTAAGATCCCACGGTTCCATCCTTCCGGCATCATTATTTTTATCGGATTCACTTAGTCCAGATGAATTTGCTAAACTCAACTGAATGAGTTCAACACTTTCATTTAGACCATGGGAAATCCCGTTAGCAACACGTAGGTTACATCATCCGAGGTATTCCCGATCATCCAACAGGACGTTTTATTTTAGTTGTAATTGTAGTTTTGTGTTCTGTTTGTGATTAAATTTTGAGTTATTTTATATTTTGAAATGTTGTGGTGGTGAGTTTTATCTTGCAATAACTTTTAACTTAGTTTTGGTTTCAGTTTTAGGGACTATCCTAAAGGTGTGGGTTTTCATGCAACAGTTGTTTATCATGCAAGAAAAAGTAAGTGCGATGCGATTAATGAAATTGCAATAATGTAAATTGCAAAAAGGTAAATTGCAATAAAATAAAAGCGTACCTGGAGGGTCTTCCCATCATCCCAAGCTGCACTTAAAACACAATTAGAATATTTAAGCAAAATCCTAGGTAAAGCTAAGGTAAGGGTTATGGTTTTCTACCAAATTCCTAATCTTTTAGCTAGTCATTTCCTATGACGTCTAGATTCCTTGTGTTTTGGTTTGAAGACGATTTTTTCATCAAAGAACAATTAAGTTCAATTGTTCTTATAAACATCCTATCATATTGAGAAAGTGTTTAAGAAGAATCTTAAACATCTTTTCAATATTGCTAGAATTGTTTTAAGTCCAAATGGATTCAATTACACAAATGAATTAATCGTCCAAGAATCTCAAGTTTTGTTATCTTGCTTCGTAGAACTAGGACATTTGAATATCCTATAGGTGAAGTAACATTTCATTTAATATTCTGTTTAGGAGTTATGATAACTAAAGTTTTTGAGGGTAAATTGGTGTTCAAATGGTTTTTGATTTAGTTTAATTTCCATTAATGGGTTTAAATTTGGAATAGTGTTCAAGTTATTTCATATTTATTTTTGAATTTATTTATGTCCTGGGTGATGTTATATTTAATTTAACTTAATTTGATTTAATTTAATTTAATTGAGTTTTAATTTAATTTAATTCAAATTAATTCAATTTAGTTTGATTTGATGTTACATTAAATTAATTTGATTTTATTTAATTTTAATTTAATTTGATTTAATTTAATTTAATTTAATTTAATTTAATTTAATTTGATTTTATTTATTTAATTTAATTTAATTTAATTTATTCATTTAATTTAATTTAATTTGTTTATTTAATTTAATTTAATTTAATCTTTAATTTAATCCAACTTTTAATTTTAATTTAATTTAATTTAATTTAATCCAATTTAATTTACTTAATTTAATTTAATTTTTAATTTAATTTTATTTTTTTAATTTTAATTGAAATTTTTAAAAGAGTTTAATAATTTAATTTTAGTTTAATGATTAAGTCTTTTAATATTTTAAATTTGAGTTATCATTTTAATTAAGAATTGAATATTAATGAGATAATTAATTTAGGGATTTTTAAATTAAAGAATAAATCTCTTCCTAATAATATCCCTATTTTAATAATTCCAATTTTATTATTCTTCCAAATTTAATCAATTATTTAATTAATGTTTAATTATTTTAAATTGCTTAATGGGTTTCTACCCTTTAATTATTTAAATTTCAATATTCCAAATCAGATTAGGATCAAATATTTTACTTGTTAATTTTTTATTAAACCTAAAGTTTTAATTAAGGATTAAAAATTTTAATTACCACTTTACCCTTTAAGCTTAATAATTTCATAACTCACTAAATTGAACTCAAATGAACTTGAAATTTTTATGTAACTTCACTCATATGTCAATGAAGACATGAGAGGAGAAAATGTGATTTTTCTGTATTTAATTTATTTATATAATTATTTTTGGTAGAAAATAGAGATTTCCAAGGAAAATTTAATAACATGACCAAGGGAAAGTTTCTATCCTTAAGAAAATTAGGGGACATCCCTAATGACCAGAGGACCACTTGGACCAATTTTGGTGATTTTTTAAATTATATTATTTTTATTATAATTATTTAAATTTTGGAATATTAATTAATTTAAAAATAAAATAAAGGTTGAAAAATGAATTTTATATTTTTTAAAAATCTCTCTGATATTAAGGAAATCAAAGAATCAATTTTTGCAATTTTTTGATTTTTCTAAGATTTATCATAATTATTTTAGTGAAAATGCTAGAAAATACATTTTTTTTTAATTTTAAAATTACCCTAGAGCTTTAAAATTTAATATCTCACTAAATAGACCTAAGAAAAATATGGGGTTTGCTCCTAAGTGATTAAAATTCAAAATGTGACATTTTGGTGAATTTTATTATTTTTGTGATTTTTATTATTTTTTAATTATTAAAAATATTAAAATAATATTAAAAATCAACTTTTTTAGAAAATTGAAATTTTAATTTTCTTAAATTCCCCTGATATCAGAGAGGCTCCAAAACTAATTTGGTGAATTTTTGAATGATATTTTGAAAGTTATGAATTTTTAAAGTTTAAAATAGCTAAATGGCTTAATCAACCCAATTAGTAGGGCTAACCAAGTCCAATTGACCTCAAATTTTTATGGTGGGTTCCTCTGATCCTAAAGGTCAGTGGAGAATTTATTTCAAGTCAATTTGATATATGGTTAGCTCTAATTAATTAGAGATCCATTTTGGGTGTTTAAGCCAATTAGGGTTGTTTTAAATGAACTAACTCAAAACCTATTTTTCCTAGGGTCCTCTGGTCATAAGGAACATCACCAAATTTTCCTAGAATTTATTTCACAACATGCTATTTATTGGAATTAAAATACTCAAAACAGTAACATGAATTTGAAAAATCAATAACTTTTCATAGGGATGTCCTCTCACTTTGGAAAATTCAGGGAATGTTCCCAAATTCGGAGGCTTAAAAGCCCTATGGTCTCATGCTATGGTGAATTGTATACATGCATGGAGAATTAAAAATATGCAGAGGGTAAATAAATTATTAAAAATAAAATACTTGATGAAATTAAATAATTTCTTTTCCACGTTATTCTCCTCTGTTCACTGAGCAAGAGGATATTTTTATTTTATTTTTATGACTTTCCTACACAAAGTTATGAATTTTTGAAGTTTAGGGAATTAAATAAATAGAAAATACCCCTAATTTTCTATTTATCCACGCGGCGCCGCGTCAACCTCGGCATCTCCGAACGCACACACGTCGCACTCCCATTCAACGCCGCCATCTGAGTCAGCAGCCCGGGCCCCGCGGTTCTCGTACCGTCTCCTGGTCCGACGCCATCTGAGCCGTCCGTCCGCGCGTGTATTGAATGGACGGCATCCGTTCATCGTCCCCGAGCGTCCTCACCCGAGAGCCGTCCACACTAAATCCCTAAGATCTCACTCGATACTCAATGGATTTTCATGTTCTTATGCTCTATGGATTCGTCTTGAGAAGACGAACACATCTATACGGTTTATGTGGGATGAAATTTACGCAATAAAAATGGAGAATGTTCGAAGCTCGGGAAGAAGAGTGAGGCCATACCTTTGCTCGGAGAAGTGTGGCTTCGATCCGAGAGTTGTTGCACCTTCGATTGGATCCCAGCAAGCTCCGGATGAAGTCCCTTGGCCCGGTGAATTGTCTAGGTATGATTTCGACCAAGCCCGATCACAAAGCTTCGGAGGCCGGAGCAACCGGGTGGCCTAGAGATGGGGCTTTTGCTGGTCGGACACCTTCCCTCGGTCCGGTGAAGGTGTAGAACCAATCAATTTGGGGATTGGCTCACCGTGGAGAAGTGTCCTGGTTTTGGGCCTAGATTTCAACTCCGAAATTGAGCTCGCAGAGAAGAAATGGCAGGGGGATCTCGGTGGGGATCAAGTGCTCGTGTATGGGGAGGAGTCCGGAACAATTTTGGCGTAGTTTCCTTAAGGTTTGTTTCAAGCACCTCTCATGGCCGAGAGGGGTGGTGTTTAAATAGGAGAGGGTGGAGGGCCTCCCGGGAGAGTTAGGGCTTAGGATCGGCTGCTCTTGGCAAGAGAAGAACAGCTTGCAATGGCCACCGGGATGGGGCGACTCAACAGTGAGAATTCCAAGTTTGGGCACACATGCGAGCTCTCGGCCCGGTGGTTTCCGGTGGGTCGTGGTGGTCGGCCGGCCGTGGTCAGGTCACCCTCAAGGTCGTGGAGGTCGTGGTCGGGGCTTAGTGCGATCAATCGGCCATGGACATGTGTAAAGGAGTTGAATTGAAATGGAATGGGGAGGAGCTAATTTTGGCTTCGATTTGGTCAAGTCCACCTTTTGGGCTTGGTTCACCTCCCCATGGCTGATTTGGGCTGAGGGAGGATCAGATGTATCAGCTAGGAAAGGGTAGAGAAGTCACCATCCATGAATATTTTGATTAATCATGGATTAAGGTGAAGCATAAAAAGGGTTAAAACCTTTTTAAGGGGGCTTAAAAGAGGCTCCTCCTTTTGCCTTTATTGGCTTGATCACATGTCAAACCTTCCATGGCTTCATGTGGCTTGTCCATGGCTTGCATTGCTCACCTTTGGCTTGGGAAAAGTGGAGTCAATTTCATGGAAATAGATTTTAGGAATTTTTGGTAATTTGATGGAAATTTGTATGAAACTTGATTTGGAATAATTTGATGATGAATTTAGGACTTAGGTAATGGCTTTAATAAAGTGGATGGCAAATGGAGATGTCATGTGGGCTTTAGGGTGGATTTTGGGCTTTTTTGAAATGGTTTTAGATGGGCTTTTAAGATGGTTTAGGAAAGTGGGCTTTTAAATTTTAAAATGGATTTTGGGATGAAATTTTGGTAAAGGCTTGGGCCAAATAATTGTTGGGTTTAGCTCATAGATGTGTCATGAGTGACTTGAAGCAAATTGGGGGTAATTTGGGTTTGAATTGAGTTGAATTTGGGTTCTTTTGGTGAATGGGCCAATATAGGTCCAAGTGGGCCAAGTTGGGCCAATGTTGGGCTAGGGTTGAAATTTTTGTAAAATTAATGTTGAGAAGTGTTTATGGGAGTGTTTCAAAGAGGTTTTGACTTTGGTTGGGCTTTGATTTTGGGGTTTGGGCTCATTTGGGTTAGGTTTGGGTTTAGGTCTTAATTGGGCCTTTTAGCTTTGGGTTGAATTTGAGTGGAGTTTGGGTCCAAATTTTGGGCAAATCATGTTAGTGATTTGCTTGCGGGGATGCTAAGGAAGATTTAGAAAAAGATTTGGGGTTAATTGGAGTTGAATTGGGTGAGTTCGGGTTAGGTTTGGGTCATGGGTCCAAATTGAGCTTTAAGGCCAAAAGTGAAATTGGATTCAAATTTCAATCAAATTGGACTTGGATTTGGTCTAGATTGGTGTCGGGAATGTTGAATTGAAGTTTAGAATTGAATTGGACCAGAATTTGGGTCAATTGGATGGGTTTGGTTTGACATCGGGTTCACTTTCAGGTTAAAATGGGTCAAATTGGGGGTTTTGACAAAGGTAGGGTAAATTGACAAAATTGGCCCATGGTGTAGTTGACCAAAATGAAATTGGGAATATTTGGGATTTTCTGGAATTTTCTGAGAATTTTCTGAATTTTTGGATTTTTGGGTCAAGAGGGGTATTTTGGGTATTTGGAGGGTATTGGGAGGTATTTTTGGAATTTTTGGTATTTTTGGGTATGGATGATAAATTTGAGTGATGTGTAAATGTTTGGGATTGATTTTGGGAAATATTGGGTAATTTGGAAATTTTGGAGGATTTCAAGGGTTCTGGGTAGGCTAGGCGGGTGTAGGGTCCCGGGGGGTCAAAAATTGAAATTTTGGAAAATTGAAGATTGGGTAAATTTGAGTGGAATGAAATCATTTTGGTTGAGCCATGAAGCCATATCAAGCCCACATGAGCCATGAGGGGACTCATTAGAGGCATTCACTATGTTGTTCCTAACCCTCTTGGCCTAAGGGCTTAGGGGTTAAGGACCATCCATGTGAATCACCTACATGAGTCAGGAGGTCAAGTTAGGTATGGGTGTGGTTTTAGGAGGTGTGTGAAAGTGTGGTGTATAAGTGTAGTGTGTGTGTAAGTCAGCCCCTTCACCAGACCAGGCCACCAGGGAAGTCCTAAGGCCAAAGAGTCCTATAGGAACTCATCCTTTAAACTTCCACATTTTGATTTCAACCCTCTAGGTGATTAAGGGTCTACAATCGAGCTCGTGGAGTTTGCAGGGAGTTAAGAAGTGGTTTGAAATTCTAGATGGTGGATCCCAATTCTAGTCCTCTAAGATAGTCAAAGGAAAAGCCTAAGGCTAGATCCTATGTACTAAAAAGAAGAAGAGAAGACCTCTTCAAAAATGAGGTCAACAGTACATTGACTTATATTCTTCATTCTTTTCATCTTCGAGCAGGATCCTGAATTGTGGCTTCTTCCGACTTATTGTCGCTGCTTCTTGTTTAATCTCTTTTTCTTCTTCAGAACTGTCTTCCCAATCAACATTGATGGTTGGTTTCCTCTGTTCAACTGTCCTAACGTCTCTGCCACGACCTCGTCCCCGGCCTCGACCTCGGATGCGAGTTGTGGAGAAACCTTCACCATCTCGCTGTAAGGGAGTGGTGAGTGACTGTTGGACTAGAACTTCAGGTTCTTCGTCGTCCCGAAATCCCTTTGCTTCTTTCGTTATGGTATCTCTGGAGAAGATTGTTTTCTTCGGAGGTGCATAATAAGCCGCATCTTCATGGATTCCAATTTCATGTACGGAGAATGGTTGTAAGTCACCTTTGATGCACTGTTCCCCTCCATCGTAGTATTTGATGCACTGATGTAGAGATGATGGTACCATCCGATTTTCATGTATCCATGGTCGGCCCAGTAGAGCGTTGAACGACGTTTCTGAATCGATTATGTGAAATTTTGCGGTTGTCTTTGCTAAGTCACCAGTCTTCATTAGCAGTGTTATTGATCCGAGGGCTCTTTCTCCTTTCTGGTTGAATCCTCTTAATAACATTTTGTCTGCTTCAAGCTCGCGAGCATCAATTTCCAAGTATGCTAGCGTTCGAAGATTCATTATATTGATTGATGCTCCCGGATCCACCAATACTCGGAGAGTGTAAACTTCCCATTTAGTAATCGAAATGTACAACGGCCGGTTGTGGTTTGTCGTCCCAAGTAAGTAGGTCATTGTCCGTGAAGGTGACACCTCGCTGTTCCTTTAACGAGCATACCTAATCTAAGGAATCTCCGGCCATTTGAGCTAAGCAAATTTCTGGATCAAGTAAGGCCTTGATCCCGTTAGTAACACGTAGGTTACATCATCCGAGGTATTCCCGATCATCCAACAAGACGTTTTAATTTAGTTGTAATTGCAGTTTTGTGTTATGTTTGTGATTAAGTTTTGAGTTGTTTTATATTTTGAAATGTTGTGGCGTGAATTTTATCTTGTAATGACTTTTAATTTAGTTTTGGTTTCAGCTTTAGGGACTATCCTAAAAGTGTGGGTTTTCATGCAACGATTGTTTATCATGCAAGAAAAGTAAGTGCGATGCGATTAAATAAATTGCTATAAAGTAAATTGTAATAAAATAAAAGTGTACCTGGAGGGTCTTCCCGTCATCCCAAGCTGCACTTAAACACAATTTAGAATATTTAAGCATTTAAAGAAAGTTCCCCAGTAAAGCTAAGGGAAGGGTTATGGTTTTCTACCAAGTTCCTAATCCTATAGCTAGTTATTTCCTATGACGTCTAGGTTCTTGTGTTTTGGTTTGAGGACGATTTTCTTCATCAAAGAACAATTAAGTTCAATTGTTCTTATAAATATCCTATCATATTGAGGAAGTACTTAAGACGAGTCTTAAACATCTTTTCAATACTGCTAGGATTGTTTTAAGTCCAAATGGATTTAATCAATCAGGTGAAGTAATCGTCCGAGGTTTAATTAAGTTTTGTTCTCTTGCTCAGTGAACTAGGATGTTTGAATATCCTATGAGGGAAGTAATATTTCATTTAACATTCTGTTTAGGAGTTATGAAAACAAAGCTTTCGAAGGCAAATTGATGTTCAAATGGTTTATGATTTAATTTTCAGTTAGTGGGTTTAAATTTGGAATAGTGTTCAAGTTGCTGTATATTTATTTTTGAATTTCTTTATGTCTTAGGTGATGTTATTTTTAATTCAATTTAATTTAACTTTAATTTAATTTAACTTAATTTGATTTTAATTTTAACTTGATTTTATTATTTAATTCAATTTAACTTGATTTGATATGATTTAATTTAATTTAAATTAATTTGATTTAATTTAATTTTGGTTTGTTTTAATTTAATTTAATTTAATTTAATTTAATTTAATTTAATTTAATTTAATTTAATTTAATTTAATTTAATTTAATTTAATTTAATTTAATATGATTTAATTTAATTTAATTTAATTTAATTTAATTTAATTTAATTTAATTTAATTTAATTTAATTTAATATGATTTAATTTAATTTAATTTTATTTTATTTAATTTAATTTTAATTTCTTTTAATTCAATTTAATTTAAATTTTAATTTAATTTTATTTTTAATTTTAATTTAATTGAAATTTTAAAAGGATTTAATTTAAATAATTTAACTTTAATTTAATGATTAAGACTTTTAGCATTTTAAATCTTAAATTTGGATTATCATTTTAATTAGGAATTAAATATTATTGAGATGATTAATTTAGGGATTCTTAAATTAAAGAACAAATCTCTTCCTAATAATATCCCTATTTTAATAATTCCAATTTTATTATTCTTCCAAATTTAATCAATTATTTAATTAAGGTTCATTTTAATTATTTTTAAATTGTTTAGTAGGTTTCTACCCTTTAATTATTTAAATTTCAATCATCCAAATTAGATTAGGATCAAATATTTTACTCTTTAATTTTATTAAGCCTAAAGTTTTAATTAAAGATTAAAATTTTAATTATCATTTTGCCCTTCAAGCTTAATAATTTTATAACTCACTAAATTGACCTTAAATGAACTTGAAATTTTTATGTGACTTCACTCATATGTCAATAAAGACATGAGAGGAGAAAATTTGATTTTTCTATATTTAATTTATTTATATAATTATTTTTGGTGGAAAATAGAGATTTCCAAGGAAAATTTAATAATATGACCAAGGGAAAGTTTCTGTTCTTAAGAAAATTATGGGACATTCCTAATGATCAGAGGACCACTTGGACCAATTTTAGTGATTTTTTTAATTATATTTTTTTTATTATAATTATTTTAAGTTTTGGAGTATTAATTAATTTAAAAATAAAAAAAAGGTTGAAAAATAAATTTTATATTTTTCAAAAATCTCTCTGAAATCAAGGAAATCAGAGAATCAATTTTTGACAATTTTCTGATTTTTCTTTGATTTTTTAGAATTATTTTAGTGGAAATGCTAAAAAATATATTTTTTTTAATTTTAAAATTACCTTAGGGCTTTAAAATTTAATATCTCATCATATAGTACCTAAGAAAAATATTGGGTTTGTTCTTAAGTGATTAAAATTCAAAATGTGACATTTTGGTGAATTTTATTATTTTTGTGATTTTTATTATTTTTTAATTATTAAAATATTAAAATAATATAAAAATCAACTTTTTTAGAAAATTGAAATTTTAATTTTCTTAAATTCCCCTCATATCAGAGAGGCCCCAAAACCAATTTGGTGAATTTTTGAAAAGTATTTTGAAAGTGATGAATTTTTAAAGTTTAAATTGGCTAAATGTCTTAATCAACCCATTTAGTAGGGCTAACCAAGTCCAATTGACTTCAAATTTTTATGGTGGGTTCCTCTGATCATAAAGGTCAGTGGAGAATTGATTTCAATTCAATTTGATGTATGATTAGCTCTAATTAATTAAGGACCTATTTTAAGTGTTTAAGCCAATTAGGATTATTCCAAGTGGATTAATTCAAAACCTATTTTTCCTAGGGTCCGCTGGTCATAAGAAACATCACCAAATTTTCCTAGAATTTATTTCACAACATGCTAATTATTGGATTTAAAATACTCAAAACAGCAACATGAATTTGAAAAATCAATAACTTCTCATAGGGATGGCCTCTGACCTTGGAAAATTCAGGGAATATTCCCAAGTTTAGAGGCTTCAAAAGCCCTATGGTCTCATGTCATGGTAAATTTCCTATATGCATAGAGAATTAAAAAAATACAGAGGGTAAATAAATCATTAAAAATAAAATACTTGATGAAATTAAATGATTTCTTTTCCACATTATTCTCCTCTGTTCACTGAGCAAGAGGGTATTTTTATTTTATTTTTCTGATTTTCCTACACAAATTTATGCATTTTTGAAGTTTAAGGAATTAAATAAATAGAAAAATAACCTATTTTTCTACTTAAGTGACACGGCGCCAGCTCAACCTCGGCAGCTCCGAACGCACACGCGTCGTCTTCTGATTCGGCGCCGCCATCCAACTCAGCGCTCCGGGGGCCCGCTGTGTCGTTCTGTCTCCTCATCCGGCGTGATCCTGGCAGTCTGTCCGCGCGTGTATTAAATGAATGGCATCCGTTCATCGTCCCCAAGCTTCCTAGCCCGAGAACCGTCCACACTAAATCCCTAATATCTCACTCAATACTTAACAGATTTTTGTGTTCTTGCGTTCTATGGATTCGTCTTGAAGAGACGAATACATCTATACTGTGATCATGCATTGAAATTAAGGCATTTGAAATGGAGAATCTCCAGAAGCTCGGGATAAAGAGTTAGCTCATACCTTTGCTCAGAGAAGTGTGGCTTGATCCGAGGGTTGTGTCACCTTCGATTGGGTCCAAGCAAGCTCCGGATGAAGTCCCTTGGCCCAGTGACTTGTCTAGGTATGATTTCGACCAAGCCCGATCACAAAGCTTGGAGTCCGGAACGGATGGGTGGCCCGGAGAGGGGGCTTTTGCTGGTGAACTTCTTCCCTCGGTCCGAGTGAAGGTGTAGGATCAATCAATTTGGGGATTGATCCACTGTGGAGAAGTGTCCCGGTTTTGGGTGGAATTTTGGCTGAGAAATTGGGCTCGTTGGTGGGGATTAGGGCAAATTGTCACTGGGGATCAACTGCTCTAAGTATGGAGAGTGGTCTGGAGCAATTTTGGCAGGGTTTCAGTAAGGTCTGGTTCAGCACCTCTCCATGGCCGAGAGAGGTGGAGTTTAAATAGGAGAGGGTGGAGGGCATCCCAGGGGAAGTTAGGGCTTGGGATCAGCTGCTTAGGTCAAGGGAAGAACAGCCATGGTGGTCATTGGGCATGGGGCAACTCAGCAAGGTGGAATTCCAAAGTTTGGCTCCTCCCGAGGTCTCGGCCATGGTGTTTTCCGGCGACCCGGGCGGGCGGCCGGCGAGCATGGGTCACCATCGAGTCCAGGTGGGTCGAGGGTGGAGGTTTGTGCGATCAATTGGCCATGGACATGTGTAAAGGGTTTGGATTAAAATGGTATGGGGAGAGGCTCATTTTGGGTCCAAATGGGTCAACCGACCATTTTGGGTTTAGTGCACCCCCATGACTGATTTGGGCTGAGGGAGGATCGGGTGAATCGGCTAGAAAAGGGTAGAGAAGTCACCATCCATGAATATTTTGATTAATCATGGATTAAGGTGAAGCATTAAATGGGTTAAAACCTTTTTAAGGGGGCTTAAAAGAGGCTCCTCCTTTTGCCATTAATGGCTTGATCACATGTCAAACCTTCCATGGCTTCATGTGGCTTGTCCATGGCTTACATGCGGCTTCATGGCTCTTTGGCTTGGGGAAAAGCTTGGTCAATTTCATGAAAATGGATTTTAGAAATTTTTGTAATTTAGGGGTTATTTGATGGGATTTGGCATATGGCTTGATTTGGATTTATTTCATCATGGGTTTAGAACTTAGGAGATGGTTTCATCCAATGGATGATGATATAGGGTTGTCAGGTGGGCTTTGGGCCTTTGAAATTTAGTGAAGGTGGGCTTTTAAAGAGATTCATGGAAGTGGGTTTTTTTTTATTTTAGGATGAGAATTTTGCAAAGGATTGGATCCAATAAGTGTTGAATTTAGTCTAGGAATGTTTCATGAATGATTTGGAATAAATCTGAAGTGTTTGGGCTAGGTTTGGGTTGGATTTGGACCTCTTTGGTAAATGGGCCAATATAGGTCAAATTGGGCTAACTTGGGCCAATGTTGGGCTAGGGTTGAAATTGATGTAAAATGAATGTTGGGAAATTTTTATGGGAGTGTTTCAAAGAGGTTTTGGCTTTGGTTGGGTTTTGATTTTGGGGTTTGGGCTTATTTGGATTAGGTTTGGGTTTAGGTCAAAATTGGGCCTTTTAGCTTTGGGTTGAATTTGAGTGGGGTTTGGGTCTAAATTTTGGGCAAATCATGTTATTGTTTTGTTTTTGGGGATGCTAAGGAAGGTTTAGAAAAGATTTGGGGTTAATTGGAGTTGAATTGGGTTAGTTTGGGCTAAGTTTGGGTCATGGGTCCAAATTGGGCTTTAAGGCTAAAAGTGAAATTGGATTCAAATGTCAATCAAATTGGACTTGGATCTGGTCTAGATTGGTGTTGGGAATGTTAAATGGAAGTTTATAATTGAATTGGACTAGAATTTGGGTCAATTGGGTAGGATTGGCTTGACATTGGGTTCACTTAGGGTTAAAAAGGGTCAAATTGGGGGTTTTTCCTAAAGTAGGGTAAATTGACAAAATTGGCCCATGGTGTAGTTGAACAAAATGAAATTGGGAATATTTGGGATTTTTTGAAATTTTCGGGGAATTTTCTGAATTTTTGGATTTTTTGGGTCAAGTGGGGTTTTTGGGTATTTGGAGGGTATTGGGAGGTATTTTTGGAATTTTTGATATTTTGGCTATGGATGATCAAATTGATTGGTGAGGAAATGTTCAAGGTTAATTTTGGGGAATTTTTGGGTGATTTGTAAATTTTGAAAAGTTTGGGTGATTTCAGGGCTTTGGGTAGGCTAGGCGGGTGTAGGGTCCCGGGGGTCAAAAATTGAAAATTTAGAAAATTGAAGATTAGGTGAATGTAAGTGGAATGAAATTATTTTGGTTGAGCCATGAAGCCATATCAAGCCCACATGATCCATGAAGGGACTCATTTGAGGCATCCACTATGTTGTTCCTAACCCTCTTAGCCAAGGGCTTAGGGGTTAAGGATCATCCATGTGAATCACCTTTATGAGTCAGGAGGTCAAGTTAGGTATGGGTGTGTTTTTAGGATGTGTGTGAAAGTGTGGTGTATAGGTGTAGTGTGTGTGTAAGTCAGCCCTTCACAAGACCAGGCCACCCAGGGCAGTCCTAAGGCCAAAGAGTCCTATAGGAACTCGTCTTTTAAACTTCCACATTTGATTTCAACCCTCTAGGTGATTAGGGGTCTAAAGTCAAGTTTGTGGAGTTTGCAAGGAGTTAAGAAGTGGTTTGAATTTCTAAGTGGTGGTTCCTAATTTTAATCCTCTAAGATAGTCAAAGGAAAAGCCTAAGGCTAGATCCTAAGTACTAAAGAGAAGAAGAGAAGACCTCGTCAAAAATGTGGTCAACAAGCTCAAATGAGTTTGAAAATTTTTATGTCAATTCACTCACATGTCAAGTAAGACATTAGAGGAGAAAATGTGATTATTCTGTTTTTATTTTAATTTATATATTTATTTTAATATAAAATAGGGATTTTCAATGGAAATTCAACAACATGACCAAGGTAAGATTTTTATCCTGACGAAAATTATGCGATGTTCCTAATGACCAGAGGACCACTTGGACCAATTTTGGTGATTTTTGGAATTATATTTTATTTATTATAATTATTTTGAATTTTGGAGTATTAATCAATTATAAAATAAAATTAAAGTTGAAAAATGGATTTTATATTTTTCTTAAATCTCTCTGACCTCAAGGATTCCAGAGAAACAAATTTTATATTTTTTTGATTTTTCTTTGATTTATTAGAGTTAATTTAGTGAAAATGTTGGAATACTCATTTTTTAATTCAAAAAATTGTTTTAGGGCTTTTAAAATTCAATATCTTATCCCAGGGACTTGAGAAAAATAATTAGTTTGTTCCTAAGTAATTAGGAGTTAAAATGTGACATTCTTATGATTTTTAATATTTTTGTGATTATTATTATTTTTTTAATTAATAAAATAGTAAAATAAGGTGAAAAATAAAGATTTTTAGAAAATTTCAATTTTAATTTCCTTAGACTCCTCTGTTACTAGAGAAGTCTCAAAACTAATTTGGTAAATTTTTTAAATGTATTTTTGGAGTTATGAATTTTTAAAGTTTAATTTTACACATGTAACCTAATTAATCCATTTAGTGGGGCTAAACATTTCCAATTGATTTCAAATTTTTATGTTGGGTCCCTCTGATCCTAAAGATCAGTGGAGAATTGTTTTCAAGTTCTTTTGATGTGTCGTTAATCCTAATTAGTTAAAGTTCAGTTTTGAGTAATTAGGCCAATTAGGGTTATTCTTAATGAATTACTCAAAACATAATTATCCTAGGGTCCTCTGGTCCTAAGAAACTTCCCCAAAATTTTCTTAGAATATTATAAGCAATATGCTAATTAATGGAATTAAAATACCAAAAACAGTGACATAAACTTGAAAAATACACAACTTTCCATAGAGATAGCCTCTAACCTTGAAAAATTCAAGGAATGTTCCCAAGTTCAGAGGCTTCAAAAGCCCTATGGTCTCATGCCATGGTGAATTGTCTATGTAAATGGACAATTGAAATACTGAAATGAGTAAATAATTAATTAAAAATAAAATACTCATCAAATTAACTCAATTCTTTTTCCGCATTATTCTCCTCTGTTCACTGAGCAAGAGGGTATTTTTATTTTATTTTTGTGATTTTTCTACACAAAGATATGGATTTTCTAAGTTTCAGGCATTTAATTAAATCATAAATTCCATATTTTCCTACTTATCTGACTCAGCGCCACGGCAACCTTAACGTCTCTGAAGCTCCATACAGCGCGCTCCCATTCGCCGCCGCCATACAACTCAGCGCCACGGGGCCCACGGTTCACGTATCGTTCCTTGGTCTGACGTAATCTGAGCCGTTCAGTCTATACATGCTCGATCCAACAGCGGCTGGTCGTCGTCTCCGACTGGTGTGCACCCGTGACCGTCCACACTCAAACCCTAATATCTCCCTCATTTCTCAATGGATTTTTGTGTTCTTATACTCTATGGATTCGTCTTGAAGAGACAAACACATCCATACAGTTTACATGCTATGAAATTAACTCAAATGAAATGGAGAATCGCTGGAAGCTCAGGTTAAATAGAAGTCTCCATACCTTGGTTTAGGAGGTGAGGCCTCAACTGAATGTGCTCGGCACGTTCATTGGAGCTGGAAGAGCCTAGGGATGAAGCCTCTGGCTCTGGTGAAAGGTCTCAATATCAAAGTGACCAGACCCGATTTCAGACTTTGGAGGCTAGAGCAATTAGGTGGCCTAGAGAGGGGGCTTTCATTGGGGAACTGCTTCTATTGGTCCTGTGCAGGTGTGGATGAGTTTAATTTGATTTTGGTGGAGGTATGAGAGATGTTCTATTCTGGCCTGAGAATTGAGCTCCAAAATTGAGCTCAATCAATGGGATTTAGGGCAGGAGAACAGTGGGGATGGATTGCTCTTGGCTAGGGGAAGCTCTGTGAGGAGTTTGGAGGGATTCTATGAAGGTTGATTTCAGCCAACCATTTGGCCGAGAGGGGGTGGCTGGTTTAAATAGCCATGGCCAGGGCTTCCCAAGGGTAATTGATGGCTGAGATCAGCTGCCTAGGAGACAAGATGAAGAGCTGTGGTGGCCAATTGGAGTGGGGCAACTCAGTAGGTGAGATTTTGAAATTTGGCTCATTCTAAGCTCCTCGGCCATGGCATTTTCCGGCGGCCTGGTGGCTGGCCTGCCAGAGTCAGATCACCATCTGACTCAGGAGAGTCAGGGCTGGGGTTTAGTGCAGTCAATTGAGGATTGGCATGTGTAAAGGAGTTTGATTTAAGTGGTAAGAGGGAAGGATCATTTTGGGTTTGGTTTGGGCAAACTATGCTTTTAGGCTAGGTGCACCCACCAAGGAACTTTGGGTGCTGTGGGGAGTCAGGTGAGTCAGCTGGTTTTGAGTGGAGAAGTCTCAATCCAAGCATATTTTGATTAATTTTGGGTTTAGGTGAAGCATAGGTAAGGTCAAAATGTTTAATCATAGGTTAGGAAAGATCTCCCCTCTCTTACCATAAATGGATTGATGACAAGTCAAAGCTCTCATGGCTTTTTATGGCTTGTGAATGGCTTCATTTGGCTTGCTCATGGCTTGGGAAAAGGTTAGTCAATTTCATGGAAATGAGTTTTAAGGATTTTGAACATTTAGGGGTAATTTGGCACATGGGTTAGTTTAGATAAGTTTAATGATGAACTTGAAACTTAGGGAGTGATTTAAATCAAAAGGATGATGAGGTGAAAGTGTCATGTAGGCTTGGGAATGGATTTTTGGGCTTTTGGAATTGGTGAAAATGGGCTTTTAGAAGGGTTTAAGAAAGTGGGCCTTTAGGTTTGAAAAAAAATTGGTGGATGTAAATTTTGTGAAGGATTGGGCCAAAAAAATGTTGGGTTTAGTTTAGGAATGTGTCATTAGTGATTTTAAACAAATTTGAGGTGATTTGGAGTTGCATTGAGTTTGATTTGGGACTTTTTGGTAAAGGGGTCAAAGTGGGTCAAATTGGTCTAATGTTAGGTTTGATGTAAAATTAGTGTTGAGAAATTTTTATGGGAGTGTTAAAAAGAGTTTTCAACTTTGGTTGGGCTTTGATTTTGGGATTTGGGCCCATTTGGATTCATGGTGGGTTTAGGCTAAAATTGGGGATTTTTGGTTTGGGTTAGGTTTGGGTGGAGTTTTGGTTCAAATTTGGGGCAAATCAAGTAAGTGATTTGTTTGTGTGGATGTCAAGAAGGTTTAGGAAAAGATTTCGGGTTAATTGGGGTTGAGTTGGGTTGGTTTGGGCTAAGTTTAGGTTATGGGCCAAAATTGGGTTTTAAGCTTCAAATTGAAAATTGATCCACATGTTGATGAAATTGGGTTTGGATTTGGTCTAAATTGGTATTGGAGATATTAAATTGAAGTTTAGAATTGAATTGGATCAAAATTGAGGTCAATTGGGTTGATTTGGTTTGACATTGGGTCCATTTAGGTTAAAAATGGGTCAAATTGGGGGTTTTGGTGCAAGTGGGCTAAATTGACAAAATTGGCTTATGGTGTTGTTGAACAAAATGAAATTGGGAATATTTAGGATTTTTTGGAATTTTGTGGGAGTTTTCTAAATTTTTGGAATTTTTGGGTTAAAAGGGTAATTTGGGTATTTGGAGGATATTAGGGGGTCTTTTTGGAAATTTTGGTATATTTGGCTAAGCATGATCAATTTGAATGGTGGGAAATGTTTAGGATTAATTTTGAGGAATTTGGGTAATTTAGGTGATTTTGCAAATTCTGGGTAGTTTCAAGGGCATTTGGTAGGTTTGGTGGGTGTAGGGTCCCGGAGGTAAAAAAAAATGAAATTTTTGAAAGATAAAGATTGATCAAGTGTAAGTGAAATGGGATCATTTTGGTTGAGCCATGAAGCCATATCAAGCTCATAAGAGCCATGAGAGGACTCATTTGAGGCATTTACTATGTTGTTCCTAACCCTGCTTGCGAGGGCTCAGGGGTTAAGGTCCATCCATATGAATTACCTACATGAGTCAGGAAGCCAAGCTTGGTATGAATGGTTTTAGGATTTGAAATGTATGTGAAAGTGTAATGTGTGTGCAAGTCAACCCTCACCAGACCAGGCCACCCAGGGTAGTCCTAAGGCCAAAGAGTCCTATAGGGAACTCATCCTTTAAACCTCCACATTTGATTTTAACCCTCCAAGTGGCTTAGGGGTTCACAACCAGGCATGTGGGGTTTAAAGGGAGTTAAGAGGTGTTTAAATTTCTAAATGGTGGGTGCCATCCCTAATCCTCTAAGATAGTCAAAGGGAAAGCCTAAGGCTAGATCCTAAGTACTAAGGAGAGAGAAGAGAGAAGACCTCATCAAAAATGAGGTCAACACACTTAAGCGCCAATTCTCACGGCTATGCACCGAATGATCCGCGCCTAGATGCCGGTTTGCAAAAACCTAATTTTGTGCAATTAAAAACCCGAAATTTTCCATTTTTAACCCCCCATCACCTTCAACCTCAAGATTTTGCGAAAAAAGAGCCTAGGGTATCAGTAACTTAGATCATTTAAGAGACGATTTTAACAAATTTGTAGAATTTGAATTCTCTAAGGTATGAGCACTTCTCCTAAGCAAAAATTTTTTATTTTCACCATGTATTTTGAGTATATGATAAAAAATCAGAAAATCACTATTCATGGTGAAAATTCGAGGAAAAACATGAGAAATTGCTTGGATTTAGAGGAAATTGCCTTTTGAAGTTAAGTTAGCAAGTTTAGTTTAGTTTTGACATTTATGGTAAATATTTTGTAAATTTTTAGAGATGGCTCCAAAGTCAAAACACTGGAGAGAGAAGACAAGATCTGATTCCTACAAATTTTTTAATTCTAGAGTAGAGGATCGGTATGTTGACTCCCTATCGTCGTGTAAATTGATTCTAGAATGAGTGTTTAGCAAGCCAGGAGGAGATATTGAGGAGATGATTGCTAGAAGAAATGGGGAAAGTTAGTGTTGCTTTCTGTTGTGATAGTTGTTTATGTAGTTAGAGAGTTTTATGCAAACTTGCCAGTAGCAGAAGAAAATTAGGTGATGGTTAGAGGTCAACAAGTAGTTTTTTCACCCGCGGTAATTTATACTTTTTATCGATTGCCTCCTGAGATGTTTTGTTTTATGCCAATTATCATCCTTCTGAGGGAGAGTTTGATGAGATAATGTCTTTTCTTACAAATAGAAGAGGTTTGTTAAAGATAACTATTTAAAGAAGAGTAAACTTTTAAGCCTCTAAGTTGAATGTCACTTCTAAAGCATGGAATTACTTTATCTCATCTACGTTGTTGCCTTCATGTAATGTCAGTGAAGTTATGAGAGAAAGAGTTGTTCTGAACCATTGTATTCAGTAGGAAAATCCTTTAAACATTGGAGCTATTATTTTTATTATATTCTCAACAGTGCCAGAACTACCACTACTACAGGTATGAGATTTCCTTCCCTCATTCATCCACTTTGTGAGCGGTCTGGTGTTAAGTTTGAAACTTGGGAAGAAGTCCGTCAGCCACTTATATCTATGACCAGTGTAAATGTGAACACTTACACTGTGCCTTCAGAA
Source organism: Papilionanthe hookeriana x Papilionanthe teres (assembly GCA_022702705.1). Classification (NCBI taxonomy): domain Eukaryota; kingdom Viridiplantae; phylum Streptophyta; class Magnoliopsida; order Asparagales; family Orchidaceae; genus Papilionanthe; species Papilionanthe hookeriana x Papilionanthe teres. The sequence continues at coordinate 131,109,471 of CM040425.1, read as the reverse complement.
TTTAGCTGGAAGGGAGGATCTGTTAGAGCTCCTAGTTCTACCACTTCAACTTCTCGTGCTTCTACTTCACATGCATCATCCTCTACAGATGAGTTTACTAGTTTACAGACTAGTTTGTTACAGAAGATTTTGAAGAAGGTAAGTCTAACCAGATAAGATATATGGAAAGGTATAAAATATTGAGAGATATATTGTGAAACATGATGAATATGAGGAGAACTGTCAAAAGTTTATCGATAGAATGATTAGAGGTGAACACAGTGCTGAGATGCCTCCTCATCCTTATTTTATACCTTATGTTCCATCCAAAGATTGGAATGAGAGAGATGATGATGATGAGGATGATGAGTACGATTTGTTTTAATGTGTTGTTGAGTTTGTGATGTTTGTATTTGTGTTGTATGATGCCTAGAGTTTTATTTGTTGTTGTATTTTGTTATGAACTTTGATATGGTGTGGACTATAGTTGGACTAATTCTGTGATGCACATTCAGATGTTTCTATGATGAATTGATGTTTTATGTTGCAGTTTGTAAGTTGTAAGTGGTAGTAAATGTTTTAATGTGTGTCTAATGTTTGAGTTTTTAGTACTGTATTATTTAATTCCAAAAACTATTAGGAAAATTTAAAGCACTAATAGGAACCACTATTTAAATTGCATATTTAAACTTTTCAAAATCTTCTACCATAAATTATCTAGAATTTTTGTGATTTTAGTTATGTTAAGTTGGTGTGTATTTGCTTTGAAAACCTCCACTACTGTAGAAGTTCTATGAGATTTATATGAAAAACAGAAAAAATGATTTTGATTTCCTTTTACTCCTGCTTTTAAATTATTATACTTACATGTTTAGATTATGAAAATTCTTGCAAGCATGTTATTCTAGTTTTTAATTCTTACCCATGTATCCTTCCTTATATTTAAATTTTTTTTCCTAACTAAAATTTTAATGTTTAAGGGGAGTTTTAAAAACAAATTTTCAAAAACTAAAATTTTATTTGTTCTCAAGAATGCTATTAATAAAATTTGATTTTTTGATTGAAAACAATTATGTAAATGAAGTTATATTAGGGAAGAAAAATTTTGAATATAGAAATAAGTGAATTTAGTTAAAATTTAAAGTAATGAAGAAAAATTTTAAGTTAAAATTTTCTTAGTAAAGAAATGTTAAATATAGTTAAACTATCTTTAGTAAGAAATATTGTATTTTTTAAAAAATAGAAGATTTAACTTTTACTTTTCAAAACTTAAATTTCTTTTGTTGAAAAATAGTTTTCAACTCTATTATTATGACTTTTAAGTAAAAGATATATATCAGACATTTATTTTAAATAGAAGGGTGGAATTTAAAATCATTAAAAGCCTATCCAGATATAGTAATCCTTACCTTATAAAAAAAATAAGAAAAAGAAAAGAAAGGGGAGGAGAAGCTTGAGGATTTAAGGACCTAAACAAAAATTGGTTCCATACCTAAAGTTTAAAATATAAGTTTCGAGAAAATCTAAAGATTAAGATTATAATATAGTGAGTAAAATTATTTTCAAATAAAAATTTTTAAGTGAGGAAAATAAAATGTTTAAATCCTATATTTTGAAAAATCTGCAAGTATTTCTGAATTAGATAGAAACTTATATTTTTCATTATCCTTTACTTAAGAACTTTCTAAACTTTAAGTTGGTCTCATTTACTAAGTTTTTTTTCTAAATTGGACTATTTCATTTCTAGACAAAATTTTGAAACCTTCTTAAAGAATCTCATTTACATAATTTGCATCCTTATTTTTATGTTATTATACTGTCACTTGAGGACAAGTAATATTTTAAATTTAGGGGATTTTGATACACCTAAAATATATAGTGTTTTTAAGCACATTTTTATACCTATTTTTGATGATATTGCACTTTAATGGAAGGTATTTTATGTTTTACTTACAGGTGTGATGAAAATGACTGATTGTGATGAAAAGAGGAAAAAAGGATCAAATTTAGAGCAAAAATTGGAAGGTGTGCAAATTTGGCCTCTGACGCCTATGCGCCAGTTGGCCGCTGCATAGGCGCCATAGTTAAAGTGATGAATTTTAATTAATTTTGGCACAAATTTGAAGGGGTTTTTGAAGCACCCTTTGGTTTAAACTTCATTAACATCCTATTTGTGCCAAAATTCATTTAAAATTTGAATGGATAAATCCATCTTTTGGTTGAATCATTGAATTTGGAAATAATTGAAGAGACACCAAAGCACCTTTTGGAGAATTATTAAAATGAAGAGTAAAAGATTAGAAAAGGGTGCCACACCCAACAGAAGAGTTTTGAAGAAAATTTTGGTGGGAGAAGTTGGAGAAAAGCTTGAAGGGATTCCAGGGAATGAGAAAGATATAGAGCCTTCTTCTCGCCATTTTTTCTTTAGTCTTCTACTTTAATTTATCATAGTTTGTATTGAAATATAGGAGAGTCAATCCTTAGAGTTGGGTGACAACCTCTAAGGAGTTATCTAGTCTAATGCAAAAGATTTAGAGGAACTTTCAGAGTCTTGTGGAGAGGATTTTCAGATCAGTGTTTATCTTTGTTTTTACATTTGGTTTTTAAGTAAGACTTGGTGTGTTTTCACTATGTTTTCTTCTTTTAAATCAAGTTGTGTTTGTGTTTTCTCCATGAGTTTTGAGTAGTTTTATTTATCTTTTTCCTTTCAATTGAAGAAGTAATTAAATTATGGATGGGAGTTGTGTGAAGTATAAATGTTTAATGTTGGAAGAAGTTGTGATGATTCCACCACCTTGCACTTCATTTACTTCTTGATTTGGCCAATTAAGATGTAAAAATTTATTGTGATATCAGGTGAGAACCAAAGCGGTATTGTCTCAATCAACAATTGGAGTGAATCACATGCATGTATATGGGTGAGAATGGTAGTCCATATATTTGAGTGCAAATAAATATGGAGATACTTTTATTGGGGAGTAAAATTAGAGGACTTTAGAGTGATAGGCTAAAGTCCCCTTAATTTGGTTTGAGGAGAAAATTTTTATAATGAGATGTTAGCCCCCAAGTGGAGGGAATAGAGGGAACTCTATATTGAGAGCTGGTATCTTCTCTTCCTAATTCATCTACAAAATTTCAAAGCTTCAAATTAACCAATGTTCTTTATAGAACCAAGTAAGAGTAAAGAATATAATTCCTCCTATTTGGCACAACACATTTAGATACTTTCACAATGAAATTCCATAATTATTACTGATTCATGAATGAAGAAAAAGATATTTTATTCTCGTTGCTTTCATATCGTTTTTAGAGACTTGTTAATCTTAGTTGCTTGCTTTAATTTTTCTTAAAAGAAATTTTCAAAAAAAGTTTCAAACTTTTTATTTTAAAACATACTTTACAAAATCAATTTGAAAAGTAAAAATTTATTTTTGTTATTTCTTTAAAAATTTAGACATTTCCCTGTGGGTTCGATATCTCGGGGCTTAATCAGAAAGTCTTATATTACTTGATAAACGATATGTATACTTGCGTAGATTCCCATATTATAAGATAATTAAAATATATTTCTTATTTAATTCAGAGTTAATTTTTGGCACGTTGGAAAGAAAGAGATATTATCATTGAGAAGAAATATAAAGTGAAAAACGTCAGCATAACTTTTCGGGGATCAATAGGAAAAGTCGATGATTTCGAATTTGGCATGTTTATTAAAAGTGGATTGGAAGAGGATAGCTTCAATGTTCAAGATGATTTTAAAGATTCCTAGATAGACGAAGCTCCACTAGAGTTTGAGGAAGAAATCAATACAATGGTCGATGATTTATAATAAATTAATTGTTAGACTGAGGAACAACCTCGACACTCCTTCATAATTTTCTTTATTAATGACCAAGATTTTATGAATTTGGTAAAGTTATTGTCAGAATTCATGGATTGCTTCATTTGGGGCTACAATGAGTTGCCAGGATTGTCTCCAGAAGTTGAAACCCATAGGGTTGGAGTGGATTAAAATGTAACCCCAACGAAACAAGCTACTAGAAGAATGCACCTTGAAATAGAACATCAAGTCACTGCCAAGGTATAGAAATTTATAGATGATAAGTTTTGCGGGAGGAGCAATACCTGACATGGTTAGCCAATATCATACCAGTTAAGAAGAAAAATTTACAAATTTTGAGTGTGTGTCGACTTCAGGAACTTAAACAAAGCATGACCAAAGAATGAGTTTTTGTTACTGATGCCAGTATTAATGGTGGACATTACATTGTCACCCAAGGTTTTCTCATTCATGGATGGGTCATCAGAATATAATTAGATCAAGATGGTTGATCATGATTTTCTTTACTACTAGATGAATACTGATAAAGTTATGCTTGTGGTAATCCAATTAAACTTATATTTTTTATATAAAATATCTTCTTTACAACGGCACCAATAACATGATTCTGATCTAAATAAGAACATAACAGTGATATTTTAATTTAGGGATTCTATGCAAGTACACGTATCATTATCAAGTAATATAGGATTAAGTCCTGAAATATCGATCCCACAAGGAAAATTAAGGATATTAAGAGATAAAATGGTTATTTGAACACAAATTCTATTTAGAAAAGACTCTTATTTAAACATTTTTGGATATCAAATAACTTTAAAAATTCTATTTATTTTGATATTTTCTTAAATTATGAAATAAAGTAAACAATTTAGTAACTATAATAAGACTTTTGTAGGATTAAAGAAATATAGATGAAAACATCTTTTCCTTATCATGAATAAGTATCAAGTACATGAATTCTGTTTTAGAAATATTCAAAATGTTTTGTGCCAAATAGGAGTAATTTTATACTTTACCCTTAATAGAAATGTTATAAAGAACATTGGCTTGTTTAAAGTTTGAATAGTTTTGAAGACGGGTTAGGTGGGGAAGATTCTAGCTCTCACTATAGAGTTCACTCCTTTCCCTCCACCTGGGGGCTTACTCTTGCATCAATACCTAAAACAATAAACCAAATTAGGGGCTTTAGTCTGTCACTCTAAAGTCTCTAATTCTACATCCATCAAAGTATATTTCTCTATTTATTTACACAAGATAATAAGAAATACTTTCTCATCCAAAAAATCTCATATGATTCCTACCTATTGTTGTTTGAGACAACACCTATTATGCACTTACATGTTCTCACAACAAATGTTAATATCTTAATTGGCCAAGTCAAGAAGTAAATGAAGTGCAATGATTAAATCAACATAACTTCTTCCAATAATGAAGATCAATACTTCCACAACTTTCATTCAACACTTAACTACTTTTCATTTTAAGGAAATGATAAAGAAGACTACTCTGAATCCATAGAGAAAACACAACAAAAAATAGTTTTTAAATGTAGAAACCATGTAGAAAACACAAGAAGTCTCAATTAAAACCAAATGAAGTGCAAAGATAAAAACTTATCTCAAGTTCCTCTCCACCAAACACTTGATGTTCCTTTGAATCACTTCCATTCTCTTACAAGGCTCCCTTGGAGTAGTCGCCCAACCCAAGAGGGTTTAAATCTCTCCACATAATAAATTTTTACTTATGAATTACTACTTACCTTCTCTTTCACTAAGAAGGAGAAATGTGTGAAGAAACCTTAAGTAAGAATTCTACAACTCCTTACTCTCTAAACTCTATAAAAACACACAAATTATACTTTCTAACAGCCTCTCTTCTCTCCCTAATTTCTCTTCAAGTCTTCTTTTATACTTTCGCAACAAATGTCATGGTGTCTCTTCAAAATGTGTCTAAATTTAAAGAATTTACCCAAGAGATGCATCATTTCAAGTGATATTTGAATGTCTTTGGTGCCCTTGATTAGTTACCAATGTTTTATTCTAGAGGATGCCTTAAACACCTCTTCAAAATTCTCCAAAAGTTCTTAAAATTGCAAAGTAACTACCTGACACTTAAGCGGAGGGTTTTGGGTGTGGCCTTTTCTGTCTGCTGAAGCTTGGGCACTAGATTTGGACGCTTAGGCGCCCCAGTTCATTTTAATACCTTCTTCATTTTTGCTCTAAACTTGATCCTTTTTCACTCCTATTGATATATTAAGTACATTTAAGTGTACCTGAAAAATGCACACACAAATACTTTCCATTAAAGTGCAATATGATCAAAAATAGGTATAAAAATGTGCATAAAAAATACTATAAAATTTAGGTATATCAAATTCCCCCAAACTTGAAATGTTACTTGTCCTCAGATGATACTATAATTTTTCAAAACCAACATAAGCAAATCATGTGAATGGGTTTCTTTATGAGATTCTAAAATTTTGTTCTAGAAATGTGGTATTCCAGTTTAGAAGAAACTTTTGTGAATTAGACCAATTTAAAGTCTAGAAATTTTCTAAAGTGAAAATTTATGAAAATATGAGTTCCAATCTAATTCAGAAATACTAGTAGATTTTCCAAATATAGAGTTTAGGTATTCTATCTTCTTTACTTAAAAAATTTCATTAAAGTTTATTATACTCACTATATGATATTAGCTTAAAAATTTCTTAAAATCTTATGCATTAAAAAGATCAGATGTGGAAACACTTTTTGATTAGGCACTAATCCTCAAGCATCTCCTCCCATACTATCCTTTACTTTTTTTTTCTTTTCTATTTCTTTTTGTCTTCGTTTTTTTTCTATTTTTTTCTGGCAAGGATTACTATATCTAGATAGGCCTTTAATAATTTTAAATTCCATTCTTTCTTTCCTAAAGCGAAGGTTTGATATATCCTTTACTCAAAAATATAATAATAGTTATGAAAACTACTTTTAATAAAAGATATTTAAGTATTGAAAATAGAAGTCTAATCCTTCTATAATTTTCAAAAATACAATTTGTCTTACTAAAGATTGTTACAACATATTTAACATCTCCTTACAAAGAAATTATTAACTTAAAATTCTTCTTCATCACTATAGAGTTTTTACCAAATTTTCTTACACAATACTATATTCAAAATTTTATTACCCTAATATAACTTCTTAAACATAATCATTTTTCAAATAAAAAATCAATTTTATTTGTAGCATACTTGAGAACAAATAACTTTAAGTTTTGAAAATTGATTTTTCATCTCCCCCACCCAAACTTATGTTTTTACAAAGATTAAATATTGTAGCATATAATATATAAAGACAAGAATGAAAAGTTGAACATTATGCTTACAGGAATTTTCATATCCTATTATGCAGGTACAAAAAAATTTAAAACAGGACTAAAAATGATCATAGTTCATTTTGATTTTAACAATTAAGATTTTGAAAAGACTTCTTTGCAGTGGAGGCAAATATAAAAGCAAATCATACAAATTGACATTTTATCACAATAACAATAGAAAATTCATGGTAGAAAATTGAAATCTAAACATTATTTTAAATGAAGGTTAGCTTTATCTAAGCTTACTTAAGTAGCAGGAATAAGTTCAACAAAATCAAAAAAAGACATTTAAAATAAAAGAGTTCAAATACATACTACCACATCATCATCACAATTACACTTTACAAAAAACAACAAATAACAATATTCACTACCACCACAAATAACAACACATAAAGTAGTCCAAACATCAACACAAGTAACAACTCAAATAAAACATAACTCAATCCTTACACATCCATGTCTTCATCATCATCTTCATCATCATCGTCATCCTTCCAAAAACTAACACAATCAAACTGAGTATACCGTGGATAAGGAGGACATAACATACTCTGATCACCTCTTACAAGCTTTTCCATATAAGTGTTGTACTTTTTCTCTAAATCACTATGTCTCCATTAATAGGAATCAACATGATCTACATAGTTTTCAAGATTTGAAACCTTATCCAAAGAATAATCAAAGTTATCCATCATAGTCTGCAATATTTTAGATTGCAAATCAGGACTGGATCTACCACGAGATGTGGAGGCTCTAGATGTAGAAGCATGTGACGTAGAAGAACTAGAACTTATAGAAAATACTCTTCTCTAACTAAAATTTGAATGTTCAGAATAAGTCTTCACATTTACACTAGTAATAGGCTTCAGAGATTGAAGAATCTCCTCCCAACTATCAAATTTAACACCATCTTGCTCACATAATAAAAAGATTAAGGAATGCAATCCGAACTTGTAGTAGTAGCGGCTCTGGCAGAACTGGTAATAGCCTAATAAATGAGAGATCCAATATTGATCGACTTGTACTGTTGAATGTAGTAGTTTATTGTAGCCCTCTCTCCGGTCACTTCGCTAAGATGGTTAGTGTGGAGTAAATGAGAAGAACTAACATAATGTCAGGCTCTCGGAGTGGCATCCATCTTTGATGTAGAAAAGTTTACTCTTCTAACACTGCTAATCTTCCAGAGACCTCTTCCAGCAGTTAACGAGATATAATCTCATCAAGCTCCTCCTTTGTAGGATTTTTATTGGAATAAAAACACAACTTATCCATAGACACGTGGTAAAATGATTTGATTACCTCAGGTTTAAATGATACTGTCTTCCCTCTCACAATCACTAGATCGTCTTCAGACTTAGGGAGATTTATATAAAACTCTCAAACTACAGAGATTGCCGCATCTGCAATGAAACATCAGAATCGATCCCACTGTCAGCGAACAATTAGATCTTCCAGTTCTTCACTCAGGTTTTCAAAACATCACTAAGAAATCAACTTCCTTGATTGAAGTGCTTCGGTATAACGATCCTGAGCCTTAAAACTCACAAAATTGTTTGAATTAAATGTAGACTTCCCTTTGCATCTTTTTATTCTTGGTGCCATTCTAAAATTTACAAAAAAAAATCACAATAAATTTAAAAATCAACTCAAACTCACTAGATCGAACTTCTAAAATCTTAAAGTCACTCTTCCATGTAAAATCCACGAAGTTTCATCAAATTATCACCATGAATAGTAAAATTTCAAAATTTCCATAATAAACTCAAAATCCATGGTGAAAATAAAACTTTTTTACAATAAATAGTAGTTCTAAACTTGAGAAAATGAAATCCAATGAATTTGGCTTGAATCCACCAGTAAATCTTCACTTATAGTGATGCCCTAAGTGTGAAAATGTGAGAGCTTGAAGAAGAAGTAGGTGAAATGGGGTAAAAAATGGTGATTTTTGGCCAGTAAAATGGTCATAAACCAATTTAATGAACTAGCTCTTAAGTTTGACTATTGTGTCGCTGAAACGTGGGGCTCTCAGGTTTGCTCACGCTTAAGCACGTGTCTTGGCATTTAGGCGCTAGTGCACAGATTTTGATTCATCCAAATTTTGTTTCAAACAACTTCCCAAGTCAACCACCTTCACATGGTCATAAATAAGTTATAATAACAATTTCTTCCCCTTCTCCTCTCCTTTTCTCAAAAATTTATTGAATTTCACAACTTAGATTCGATCTCAAAAACACAAAAGAATACACTTTGATTAACACATTTTTAACAAATACAAATACACTTCCATGTCTAATCTCCATTACAAAAAGTTTTGGGTGAGATAACCTCTAAATCATCATAACACAAGACAAACTTATATTAAAAACATAACACAAACATACACAAAAAATTAACAAAAGAACAAAATTAGAATAAACAAAAAAACTAAACAGAGAACTTAATTCCATTCTTCGTTAGGTAGAACATATCCTTGACCTTCATTTATTCCTTCTGAAACATTTGACACAGATTTGATAAAACGGATGATGATGAAGAACTCTAATAGAATCCTCTTCAATCCACTTGTTTTTTAGATACATTGCCTTGTCCGTTTCTTCTATATAACTTGAATGACTGAATTGCATTTTGAGTTGCCAACCCATATGCACTAAATGTGCATTAGTTTCATATACCTTTGCCTTAATTGATGCCACATCAGCCTTAATTTATGCAATCTTCTTTGTTATTTCTTCAATACTAACGGCTAGAAATCTTTTATATAACTCTTGCGCACTTTGACACACAAACTTCTTCTTGACAGCTTCCTCCTTTTCTTCAATTAATTTTCCTAAGAAGACATCTTTGCTAACTTAATTATCTTTAAACAACTCAAAGCTTCCTCTATTAGACTTAAGAATAGAAATTTTGAAAGACCATGCTATTTATATACTAAATTTAGTAGAGCCTATACCCACTTATCACATTTAAAAACCACAAAATAACATTCAATGCCACTTTCTCATGTTTAATTCTTCTAGAACATCATTTAGGCATGTATTTATAACTGTGGTGCTTAAGCGCCAGTTTTAGGCGCTTAGGCGCCAGTGCTTAGTTAAACATGGGTCAGCTTAACGTCCAAAAACTCATTCTTACATGTTTAAGACATCATTCAAATTCGTAAAATTAACATCAAAATTTCAAAATACTACCATAATTCTCTAAAAACAAACACAACAACAACAATCAACAAAAGCACACCGATAACTTTGGGTTGGCTCCGATAGAGCTCTTTGTTTTATGTCATCAGCCTAACGTACCAAGTGCTTATTCTGAGTGACCCAATATCAAAACATCATTTAGTTTAGTTTGATCCTTTAAGAAATAGGGTTTCAGCCTATGACCATTCACTTTGAAAAAGTTTAGGGTTTTAGGATCCTTAATATCCACAACTGCATAGCAATAAACTTTTACCACAATAAATAGGTTCATCCACCTGCACTTAAGTCTGCTTGGAAATAATGTCAATCTTGCATTATAAAGCAAAACTTATTGTCCTGGCTCAAAATTTTTAGTAAGAATCTTCCTATCATGCCACTTTTCATCTTATATTTATAAATCTTAGCATATTCATTAGACCCATTCCTTATCACTTCTAGCTCATTTAATTGCAATAATCTCTTCTTACCAGCAACATTCAAATTATAGTTAAATTCCTTAATAGCCCAAAAAGCTTTATACTCAAGTTCTACTGGTAAATGACAAGCTTTCCCATAAATTATCCTGAATGGTGACAATCATATAGGAGTTTTGTATGCAATCCTATAAGCCCACAAAGCAAAATTAAGTTTGAATGACAAATCCACTATTGTTGGATTAATAGATTTTTCCAAAATTCTCTAGAATTTCTTATTGGAAACTTTAGCCAAAACACTTTTCTGAGGATGATAGACAGTAGAAATTTAATGATAGATTCAATATTTTTTCAATAATTGTTCAAGCAAAGCATTTTTGAAATGGCTTCCTCCATCAGTTATGATAACTCTTGGCATTCCAAATCTGCAAAATATATTTGTTTTTAAGAACTTTGTAACACTTTGAGCATCACATCGAGCTAAAGCAACAACTTCAATCCATTTAGACACATTGTTTACTGCTAACAGTATATATAAATTTCTGAAAGATAGATTAAATTGTCCCATGAAATCAAATCTTCAAACGTCAAATATTTCAACTTTCAAAATATAATTGAGGGGCATCTCATTTCTTCTAGAAATATTTTTTAAACGTTTACACTAATCACAATTTTTAATATAAGCACTAACTTCTCTAAATATAGTAGGTCAATAAAATTCAGATTGCAAGATTTTTTATGTTGTTTTATCAGGACCAAAATTTCCCCCAAAACTAGAATCAGGAGATTTTTGGATAATTTCAAAAGTCTCTTTAATAGGCACACATGTTCAAATAATCAAATCCTTCCCTTGTTTAAGAAAAAATGGGTCGTCCCAAAAAATAAATCTTGGCTTCAGATAATAATTTTCTCTTTTGTTGGTGTGTCAGTCCATAAGTTAAAATGTTACTAACAATAAATTCATAATGTCTGAATACCATGGAACACACCATTCTTTAATATTGTACAAATTTTCAACTAGAAAATGTTCATTAATTTCTTCTTCAGAATAATGTGGTTTCTCAGAATTAAGCCTAGATAGATGATCAACAATTTGATTATCTGTACCCTTTCTATCTATTATTTCAAAATCATATTCTTTCAAAAGAAGAACCTATCTTAACTGTCTTGGTTTTGCCTCCTTCTTTTTCATTAAATACTTATTAGCAAATGTTCAGTATGCACCACACATTTAGATCCAGTTAAATATGATCTAAACTTTTCAATGGAAATTACTATTGCTAATAACTCTTTCTCAGTTGTGGTATAATTAAATTGAGCTTTATTAAGATTTTAACTAGCATAATAAATTACTTTGAAAATTTTATCATATTTTTGTCCCAAAACAGCTCCAATAGCATAATCACTTGCATCGCAAATTAATTGAAATGATTTTTTCCAATCTGGTGAAACAATAACTGGTGCAGTGATTAACTTTTCTTTTAAAAGTTCAAAAGTCTTTTGGCAATCCATGTTAAAATTAAAAATCAAATCTTTCTTAAGCAAATGGCATAGTGGCTTAGCAGTTTTTGAATAATCTTTAATATATCTCTTGTAGAATCCAACATGCCCTAAAAAACTCCTAATTTCGCTGACATTAGTTGGATGAAGTAATTTAGAGATTACTTGAATTTTAGTAAGATATACTCCCGAACCTTTCTAAGAGATGTGATGTCTTAAAAGATATCCTCCTGCTACCATAAATTGGCATTTTTTCCAACTAAATACTTAGTTTGTTTCTTCACAACGTTTAAGAACTCGTGATAAATGTTATAAACATGATTCTAATGAAGTTCCAAACACCAAAAAGCATCCATAAAAACTTCAATTCCTTTTTCAACCAAATCATAGAAATAACCAACTTACATTTTTGAAATGTAGAAGGGGCATTACATAAATCAAAGGGCATTCTTCTAAAAGCAAAAGTACCATAAGGACGTGTAAACTTTATTTTCTCTTCATTCTTTGGAGCAATTTGTATCTGGAGATAACCAGTGTATCCATCCAGAAAATGAAAGTATTTATGCCCCGCTAATCTATCCAACATTTGATCCATAAAGGGAAATGGAAAATGATCCTTCATCGTGACAATGTTTAATTTTTTATAGTCAATGCATATTCATCATCCTATAACTTATCTAGTTTATATTAGTTCATTCATTTCATTAACAGTAACAATTACTCCTCCTTTCCTAGGAATACAGTGAATAGGACTAACCCATGTACTATCTGAAATAGGATAGATAATCTCAAAATCTAACCACTTTAAAATCTTTTCTTGACAAATTGTTTTATAAAGAGATTTAATCTCTTCTGAGGATCAGCCCTGGGTCTACAGTTTTTATACATCATGATTCTATGCATACAAATAGAATGACTAATTTCTTTACTATCAGAAATTTTCCATTCAAAAGCTTTCTTATATTTCTTCAAATTTTTTAGTAAACACTGTCGGCATATTTTTAGGTTAAGTGTTGTATTTTTGAAAAGGAGGTCGCCTACAGAAATTGTCGGTGAAATTTAAATTTAATATTTAATTTAAATTTATATATAATTTAGAAAGTAGTATTTGATTTTGAAAATAATTTTAAATTTGAAAATTTTAAGATATGAAATCAAACCGATCTCACATCCCAAATAGTTTATATAAACGAGCACCGCATCATAAACCGTGTATCTATCCCGAAGAATAGACATACTGCTTGACGATGGGGCTTGATTAAATAAACTAGAAGATTTGTGACATCTGTTTGGTCTGCGAACCAATTTTATAAGCCGACAAGTTCCCCTGCTTAATACAAATGAATTAAGCGAGGTTTATATTACACAGGTTCTTAAAATTTCCTATAAGGGCAAGCCCCTATAGTTAATTACATCTTAAGTGACGGGAATCACCTAAGAAAACTCTCGATAATAATCAGTAATTCTGCTCTCAAGAATTTCAAAGTTTAAGTTTTCAAAGGATTGAATTTTGGAATTTCAATAGGGAGTGGATCAAGTTTGGAACATTTTATTTTGGGAATTCAAAGGAAGAAAGGTAGAAGAAATCACAGATTCAAAGCGAACTTCGGTAATTTCCCAACTATCCTATTGTTTGGCTTGAATTTAGGAAAGTTCTAATGTTCATTTAATTTTTTGATTTTGCCAATTTTAATTAATTAGGACTTATATTTGTATGAAAAAATCATACAAATAGCCTTGAAGATGTGAGGGTTTATGTCGTATCGGACGACTACCTCGGAATCCTAAGACAGGTTAGGGCTTAATTTACATGACATGATCATGCAAATGCCTAACGAAGAGCTGAGGATTTATGTTGCACTAGGCAAACTACCTCGAAGTCCTATGGCTTAGTTATTTAATTCTAGGAATGTTTAGGCTGATATAGAGTTGTTTTGCTTGACGAAGATGGCCGTGCTGCCCACCATGCTCCGAGCTCCTTGTTGTTGCAGAGGTTTAGTTATAGAAGTCATAAATCAGGAGATGGGAAAAGTGTTTTGGTTTAGAGAAAATCTTAATTTCTAAGTGTTTTTTATGTTTTACTTAAAACAAATCTTAAAGTTGATTATAACAACACCGGTTAAGATCCCACGGTTCCATCCTTCCGGCATCGTTATTTTTATCGGATTCACTTAGTCCAGATTAATTTGCTAAACTCAACTAAATGAGTTCCACACTTTCATTTAGACCGTGGGAAATCCCGTTAGCAACACGTAGGTTACATCATCCGAGGTATTCCCGATCATCCAACAAGAAGTTTTAATTTAGTTGTAATTGGAGTTTTGTGTTCTGTTTGTGATTAAATTTTGAGTTGTTTTATATTTTGAGATGTTGTGGCGGTGAATTTTATCTTGTAATGACTTTTAATTTAGTTTTGGTTTCAGTTTTAGGGACTATCCTAAAGGTGTGGGTTTTCATGCAACGATTGTTTATCATGCAAGAAAAGTAAAGTGCATTTGCAATAAAGTAAATTGCAAGAAAGTAAATTGCAATAAAATAAAAGCGTACTGGAGGGTCTTCCCGTCATCCCAGTTGCACTTAAAACACAATTAGAATATTTAAGCATTTAAAGCGAATCCACAGGTAAAGCTAAGGGAAGGGTTATGGTTTTCTACCAAGGTCCTACTCCTATAGCTAGTCATCTCCTATGACATCTAGGTTCTTGTGTTTTGGTTTGAGGACGATTTTCTTCATCAAAGAACAATTAAGTTCAATTGTTCTTATAAACATCCTATCATATTGAGGAAGTGCTTAAGAAGAATCTTAAACATCTTTTCAATACTTCGAGGATCATTTTAAGTCCAAACCGATTTAATTATACAAATGAATTAATCGTCCAGGAATTCAAGTTTTGTTGTTATCTTACTCAGTGAACTAGGACATTTGAATATCCTATGAGTGAAGTATCACTTCATTTAACGTTACATTTAGGAGTTATGACAACAAAAGCTTTCGAGGGAAAATTGATGTTCAAATGGTTTATGATTTAATTTCAGTTAACGGGTTTAAATTTGGAATAATGTTCAAGTTGCTCTATTTTGAATTTCTTTGTCTTAGGTGATGTTATTTTTAATTCAATTTAATTTAACTTTAATTTAATTTAATTTAGTTTAGTTTTAATTTTAATTTAATTTAATTTGATTTTAATATAATTTTTATTTTAACTTGATTTTATTTTTTATTTTAATTTAATTTAATTTAATTTAATTTAATTTAATTTAATATGATTTAATTTAATTTAATTTAATTTGATTTGATTTAACTTGGTTTAATTTAATTTAATTTAATTTAAATTTTAATTTAATTTTATTTTTAATTTTAATGTAATATTTTATTTTTTTTTATGTTTAAATTTAATTGTTAAAGTATTAATTTAATTGAAATTTTAAATGGATTTAATTTAAATAATTTAACTTTAATTTAATTTAATGATTAAGTCTTTTAGCATTTTAAATCTTAAATTTGGATTATCATTTTAATTGGGAATTAAACATTATTGAGATGATTAATTTAGGGATTCTTAAATTAAAGAACAAATCTCTTCCTAATAATATCACTATTTTAATAATTCCAATTTTATTATTCTTCCAAATTTAATCAATTATTTAATTAAGGTTTATTTCAATTATTTTTAAATTGTTTAATAGGTTTCTACCCTTTAATTATTCAAGTTTCAATCATCCAAATCAGATTAAGATCAAATATTTTACTTTTTAATTTTATTAAACCTAAAGTTTTAATTAAAGATTAAAATTTTAATTACCATTTTGCCCTTCAAGCTTAATAATTTCATAACTCACTAAATTGAGCTTAAATGAACTTGAAATTTTTATGTGGCTTCACTCATATCTCAATAAGGACATGAGAGGAGAAAATGTGATTTTTGTATATTTAATTTATTTATATAATTATTTTTGGTGGAAAATAGGGATTTCCAAGGAAAATTTAATAATATGACCAAAGGAAAGTTTCTGTCCTTAAGAAAATTATGGGACATTCCTAATAACTAGAGGACCACTTGGACCAATTTTGGTGACTTTTTGAATTATATTCTTTTTATTATAATTATTTTAAGTTTTGGAGTATTAATTAATTTAAAAATAAAATAAAGGTTGAAAAATGAAATTTATATTTTTCAAAAATCTCTCTGATATCGAGGAAATCAGAGAATTAAATTTTACAATTTTCTGATTTTTCTTTGATTTATTAGAATTATTTTAGTGGAAATGCTAAAAAATACATTTTTTTTAATTTTAAAATTACCTTAGGGCTTTAAAATTTAATATCTCACCAAATAGACCTAAGAAAAATATGGGGTTTGTTCCTAAGTGATTAAAATTCAAAATGTAACATTTTGGTGAATTTTATTATTTTTTTGATTTTTATTATTTTTTAATTATTAAAATATTAAAATAATACAAAAAATCAACTTTTTTAGAAAATTGAAATTTTAATTTTCTTAAATTTCCCTAATATCAGAGAGGCTCCAAAACCAATTTGGTGAATTTTTGAAAAGTATTTTGAAAGTTATGAATTTTTAAAATTTAAATTGGCTAAATGGCTTAATCAACCCATTTAGTAGGGCTAACCAAGTCCAATTGACTTCAAATTTTTATGGTGGGTTCCTCTGATCCTAAAGGTCAGTGGAGAATTGATTTGAAGCCAATTAGATGTATGATTAGCTCTAATTAATTAGGGACCTATTTTGGGTGTTTAAGCCAATTAGGGTTATTCCATGTGGATTAATTCAAAACCTATTTTTCCTAGGGTCCTCTGGTCATAAGAAACTTCACCAAATTTTCCTAGAATTTATTTCACAACATGATAATTATTGGATTTAAAATACTCAAAACAGCAACATGAATTTGAAAAATCAATAACTTCTCATAGGGATGGCCTCTAACCTTGGAAAATTCAGGGAATATTCCCAAGTTCGGAGGCTTCAAAAGCCACTATGGTCTCGGGCCATGGTGAATTTCCTATATGCATGGAGAATTAAAACAATGCGAGAGGGTAAATAAATCATTAAAAATAAAATACTTGATGAAATTAAATGATTTTTTTCCACATTATTCTCCTCTGTTCATTGAGCGAGAGGGTATTTTTATTTTATTTTTCTGATTTTCCTACACAAAGTTATGCATTTTTGAAGTTTAGGGAATTAAATAAATAAGAAAATAACCTATTTTTCTACTTAAGTGACGCGGCGCCAGCTCAACCTCGGCAGCTCCGAACGCATACGCGTCATCTTCTGATTCGGCGCCGCCATCCAACTCAGCGCTCCGGGGGCCCGCTGTATCGTTCCGTCTCCTCATCCGGCGAGATCCTGGTCGTCCGTCCGCGCATGTATTAAATGAACGGCATCCGTTCATCGTCCCCAAGCCTCCTAGCCCGAGAACCATCCACACTAAATCCCTAATATCTCACTCAATACTTAACGGATTTTCGTGTTCTTCTCCTCTATGGATTCGTCTTGAAGAGACGAATACATCTATACGGTGATCATGCATTGAAATAAAGGCATTTGAAATGGAGAATCTCTAGAAGCTCGGGAAAAAGAGTTAGCTCATACCTTTTCTCAGAGAAGTGTGGCTTCAATCTGAGGGTTGTGTCACCTTCGATTGGGTCCAAGCAAGCTCCGGATGAAGTCCCTTGGCATCGGTGAATTGTCTCGGTATGATTTCGACCAAGCCCGATCACAAAGCTTGGAGTACGGAACGGATGGGTGGCACTGGAGAGGGGCTTTTACTTGGTGGACTTCTTCCCTTGGTCTGGTGAAGGTGTAGGACCAATCAATTTGGGGATTGGTCCACTGTGAAGGAGTGTCCTGGTTTTGGGTGGAATTTTGGCTGAGAAATTGGACTCTGTTGGTGGGGATTAGGGCAAATTATCACTCGGGATCAACTGCTGTAACTATGGAGAGTGGTTTGGAGCAATTTTGGTAGGGTTTCAGTAAGGTCTGGTTCAGCACCTCTCATGGCTGAGAGGAGGTGAGGTTTAAATAGGAGAGGGTGGAGGGCCTCCCAGGGGGGTTTAAGGCTGGGGATCGGTGCTTACGGTGAGGAGAAGAAGAGCTATGCTGTCCATTTGGGTTGAGACAAGTCAACAAGGGAGAATTAAAATTTTTGGCTCCTCCCAAGG
This sequence comes from Papilionanthe hookeriana x Papilionanthe teres, assembly GCA_022702705.1. Taxonomy (NCBI): domain Eukaryota; kingdom Viridiplantae; phylum Streptophyta; class Magnoliopsida; order Asparagales; family Orchidaceae; genus Papilionanthe; species Papilionanthe hookeriana x Papilionanthe teres. The sequence continues at coordinate 131,090,998 of CM040425.1, read as the reverse complement.
TCTCGGCCGCCATGGTGTTCTCCGGCGATCCAGGCGGCTAGCCAGCAGGCAATGGTCACCCTCAAGTTCAGGTGGGTCAGGGCTGGAGTTTTGTGTAGGCAATTGGCCAATGCCATGTGTAAAGAGCTTGGATTGAAATGGAATGGGGGGAAGGCTATTTTTGGTTCAAATGAGTCAACCCATGATTTTGAGGCTAGAGTTCACCACCCAAGGCCTGGTTTTGGGCTGAAAAGGATCACTTGGGTCAGCCAAGAGAAAATGGTGTGGTCTCCATCCATGATGAGGTGGCTAAGCATGGTTTAGTGTGTGACATGCTTAAGGTAAAAAAGGTTTTAAGAGGGTTTAAGAAAGAGATCCCCTCTCTTGCCATTAATGGTTTGGTGAGGTGGAAAGTACATTCCATGGCTCTCATGGCTCCCATGGGGCTCATGCATGGCTTCATGGCTCCATTTGGCTTGGGAAAAGTTAAGTCAACTTTCATGGAGAAGGATTTTATGAATTTTGGTAATTTAGGGGTGATTTGATGGGATTTGGCATATCGCTTGATTTTGATTTATTTTATCATGGTTTTAGAACTTAGGAGATGGTTTCATCCAATGGATGATGATATAAGGTTGTCATGTGGGCTTTGGGCCTTTGAAATTTAGTGAAGGTGGGCTTTTAAAGTGATTTAGGGAAGTGGGTTTTTTTGATTTTAGGATGAGAATTTTGCAAAGGATTGGATCCAATAAGTGTTGAATTTAGTTTAGGAATGTTTCATGAATGATTTGGAATAAATTTGAAGTGTTTGGGCTTGGTTTGAGTTGGATTTGGACCTCTTTGGTGAATGGGCCAATGTAGGTCAAATTGGGCTAACTTGGGCCAATGTTGGGCTAGGGTTGAAATTGATGTAAAATAAATGTTGGGAAATGTTTATGGGAGTGTTTCAAAGAGGTTTTGGCTTTGGGTGGGTTTTGATTTTGGGGTTTGGGCTTATTTGGGTTAGGTTTGTGTTTAGGTCAAAATTGGGCCTTTTAGCTTAGGGTTGAATTTGAGTGGGGTTTGGGTCCAAATTTTGGGCAAATCATGTTAGTGTTTTGTTTGTGGGGATTCTAAGGAAGGCTTAGAAATGGTTTGGGGTTAATTGGAGTTGAATTGGGTTAGTTTGGATTAGGTTTGGGTCATGGATCCAAATTGGGCTTTAAGGCCAAAAGTGAAATTGGATTCAAATGTCAATCACATTGGACTTGGTTTTGGTCTAGATTGGTGTTGGGAATGTTGAATTGAAGTTTAGAATTGAATTGGACCAGAATTTGGGTCAATTGGGTAGGTTTGGCTTGACATTGGGTTCACTTAGGGTTAAAATGGGTCAAATTGGGGGTTTTGACAAAAGTAGGGTAAATTGACAAAATTGGCCCATGGTGTAGTTGAACAAAATGAAATTAGGAATATTTGGGATTTTCTGGAATTTTCTGGAATTTTCTGGAAATTTTCTGAATTTTTGGATTTTTGGGTCAAGAGGGGTATTTTGGGTATTTGGAGGGTATTTGGAGGGTATTGGGAGGTATTTTTGGAATTTTTGGTATTTTTGGATATGGATGATCAACTTGATTGGTGTGGAAATGTTCAAGGTTAATTTTGGGGAATTTTGGGTGATTTGGAAATTTTGAAAAATTTGGGTAATTTCAAGGGCTTTGGGTAGGCTAGGCGGGTGTAGGGTCCCGGGGGTCAAAAATTGAAAATTTGGGAAATTGAAGATTAGGTGAATGTAAGTGGAATAAAATCATTTTGGTTGAGCCATGAAGCCATATCAAGCCCACATGAGCCATGAAGGGACTCATTTGAGGCTTCCACTATGTTGTTCCTAACCCTCTTGCCGAGGGCTTAGGGGTTAAGGACCATCCATGTGAATCACCTTTATGAGTCGGGAGGTCGAGTTAGGTATGGGTGTGTTTTTAGGATGTGTGTGAAAGTGTAGTGTATAGGTGTAGTGTGTGTGTAAGTCGACCCTCGTCGGACCGGGCCACCGGGGCGATCCTAAGGCCAAAGAGTCCAATAGGAACTCATCCTTTAAACTTCCACATTTGATTTCGACCCTCCAGGTGATTAGGGGTCTACGGTCGAGTTTGTGGAGTTTGCGGGGAGTTAAGAAGTGGTTTGAATTTCTAAGTGGTGGATCCCAATTCTAATCCTCTAGGATAGTCGAAGGAAAAGCCTAAGGCTAAATCCTAAGTACTAAAAGAAGGAGAGAAGACCTCATCGAAAATGAGGTCGACAAATGGACCCCGATAGGTGTGGTGTGCTAACCAAGCACACGCGCGTATTGGTGTTGACCGAAAAGATCAACAAAACCAACACGGATGTCCAGTGACAAACTTAGGACGAAGTAGAAGAAATTTCCGCTGGGGAGTGTCAAGTATATCTCTCAGACTGGAGATCCCTGAACTCTCGCTGGGAAAGGAAAAGGAGGTGAATCCCAAATCACATGACCTGGGGGAATTTCAATTTAGATTTCATTTTGTTTTAGTTTAAGTTTTGATGTGTAAGTTTAGATTTTAGCTTGAGTTTCAATTTAGATTGAAGTTTTGTTAAGATTAATTTGAAGTGATTTGATTTGAAATGAGAATTGGAATTTTGTGGTTTTAGATGTAACATCTTCAACCTCAAAAGAGAATTGAATTGATTAGATTGAATCATTACAATGAGGAGAGATCTCAGAGCAATGTGGTATTGGATGTAAAATCCTTAACCTCAAGAGTTTGATTTTGATGTATTTCATTGTGATAGGGAAAGAATCCTAAAGCAATGCAGTCTCGGATGTAAAATCCTTAACCCCAAAAGTTTGATTTTTGATGTATTTCATTGCGATAGGGAAAGAATCCTAAAGCAATGCGGTCTCAGATGTAAAATCCTCAACTCCAAAAGTTTGATTTGATGTATTTCATTGCGATAGGGAAAGAATCCTAAAGCAATCGTTGTCTCGGACGTAAAATCCTCGACCCCGAAAGTTTGAATTTGATGTATTTCATTGCGATAGGGAAAGAATCCTAAAGCAATGCAGTCTCGGATGTAAAATCCTCAACCCCAAGAATTTGAATTTGATGTATTTCATTGCAATAGTGAAGAATCCTAAAGCAATGCAGTTTCGGATGTAAAATCCTCAACCCAAAAGTTTGAATTTGATGTATTTCATTGCGATAGGGAAAGAATCCTAAAGCAATACAGTCTCGGATGTAAAATCCTCAACCCCAAAAGCTTGAATTTGATGTATTTCATTGCAATAGGGAAAGAATCCTAAAGCGATGCGATTTCGGATGTAAAATCCTCGATCCCAAAAGTTTGAATTTGATGTATTTCATTGCGATAGGGAAAGAATCCTAAAGCAATGCAGTCTCGGATGTAAAATCCTCAACCCCAAGAATTTGATTTTGAATTTTGATGTATTTCATTGCGATAGGGAAAGAATCCTAAAGCAATGCAGTCTCGGACGTAAAATCCTCAACCCCAAAAGTTTGAATTTGATTTATTTCATTGTGATAGGGAAGGAATCCTAAAGCAATACAGTCTCGGACGTAAAATCCTCAACCCCAAGAATTTGATTTTGATGTATTTCATTGCGATAGGGAAAGAATCCTAAAGCAATGCAGCCTCGGATGTAAAATCCTCAACCCCAAAAATTTGATTTTGATGTATTTCATTGCGATAGGGAAAGAATCCTAAAGCAACGCAGTCTCGAATGTAAAATCCTCAACCCCAAAAAATAGATTTTGATGTATTTCATTACTATAGGGAAAGAATCCTAAAGCAATGCAGTCTCGGATGTAAAATCCTCAACCCCAAAAGTTTGATTTTGAATGGTAATTGATATTGCAAAGATTTGCAGTGTGGAATTTTGGTGTTTCGAGAATTTCATGAAAGTTGTAAAAGATTTTGTGGAAAGAAACAAATTAAGAGGGAATATGTAGGTGCTACATATCCCATTCAAAAGAGTTGATTGAGAGTTGCTGGTTTAGATTAGATATAATTCCTTGCCACTAGATTCGAATCGAAAACCACGTGGCTCCATGTCAATGGAATCGATCGCTTCCATCCCAGACAAAGGAGAGAGCATAACGGATTGGATTTTAGATTTGGAAGATTGAATTTGAATTTGGTTGAGATTTGATTTGAAATTTGGAAAGATTGAATTTGAAATTTGATTGAGATTTGATTTGAAATTTATGTTCATTTTGTTTGTCCTTTAACGATTCAAATTTATTGTATCATTCATTCAATGTTCATGTCAATTTGGTGTTCATCATTTTTTAGATTTTTAAGGAAAGTTTTCTTTTATTCTTTTTTTTTCTTTTCTTTTCTTTGTTCGAAGTTCATTTAACTTTAATGGTGTTTCTTAGTCAACTTACACTAAAGAGGTGAAGGCCAAAAATGTGACATGGTCACTTTCATTCCAATCATGTTGAAGATACATCATACAACTTGATCTGGAATACATCTCATACAATCCATGTAGACTCAAAACGGACTATGTATGATCTTTCTCGATCCATCCAAAAAAGGTATCCGTCGAAATCCATGTCGATTAGTGAGGTACATGGTCGATAACATCACCTTCCAAGCCATCCTTGGCAAGGATGCCGTATGGATGTACGTTGGAGGTGTGATATTTTCCATGTAACTCATAGCTCGTAAGGTCGGAGGCTCTCTAGCTGCGGGTGCGGCTGGAAGTGGTAAGGTGCTTTCTGTCATCCATCCTTCTAAAAGTAAGCGAGATCCGCTTCACGGGTACTCCCGTATGCAATGTTTAGCGACATCCGCTCCATTGCCCTTCGATATCATGACGGAACCTACCGGTAATGGTATCTTTACTGATCCTCGGAACTCACACGGGCCTGCTATCCGGAGGTCGGATCCGAACATGATATTACACTCGTTCGGAAAAGAAGCTGTGCAAAAAGGTCTGACAAAGTCGTGGTGATCTATGTGCGGGGGTATGTAGTCACCCCTCTTGTAAATGTTAATGATGCAACTGTTGGGTATGCAATCTGCCGGCAGTACCCTCCATGTTATCATTCTCTTTACCATCCTTTTGATGACTAATGGCATTGGATCCACCTGGCCATGACGGAGTATCCCTGGTGGATTTCCCTTCCTGTCTTCTGCAAAGTTGTAGCAGCATCCACATTGTATTGTAATTCTACCTTTCCCTGGCATCCATCTCCGGGGTTAAGAGTAAGTGTTTTCTCTTAGGCGGCCCGCTCGGCCCATTCTTTTCAAATCCAGGATGCAGTCCACGATTTGTTGTTGTTCATATTCGAGAACACGTACGTATGTAGCTCGAGGCCTTCAGTATATTGATCCTCCTGCCTCTGATTCTCTCGAAGTATTCAAAAGTTTTCTTCTCGACATTCTGCATCCTTTCTAGCTCGTATTCTAGAATAATCTGCAAATGGCGAGGCATGGTGACGTATTGTGGGATATATGGCTCAATCCCTTCACGTTCTCCTGCATACCTCGGCTCCTCGGGGATGGTGTCCGTCGGGACATCCTCCGGGGTTGCTTCTGCAAAAAGGTTATGCATTACTGGTGACTTTATATGGTGGCGTGGTGGCCTTCCTTCTTCTGTTCTTCTTATGATTTCCCTGGTCTCTTTTGTTATCCTCGGAGCTGGCCTCGTTCCTTCAGGTATCTGGTGAACTGGCGTCCTTGAAGTATATGTGCGCGTGCAGCTGCCTCATCGCGTTGGTCCGCTGCTAGTTTGGTTAACATCTTGCGGATACGGCGATTTTTATTTCTTCGCTGAGTTGTTGTGAGAGTAGCTCTTCGTACTTCCTAAATTTATGTGGGCGTGGCGCTGACAAGCCTGCCCTCTGCTGTAGCGACTACAGACTTGATTCTCTTGTCTTCTTCAGTGCTTGTTTTCCTATTCTTCTTCTTTGGAGTGGTGGCTTGGGCCACCCACTTTCATTACTTGTCGGCCGGGCGGTTCCTCTCGGTCGACCGGGACCCGGTCACTTTCCTCGTATTGCGGAGCTGCGGTGCGAAGTACGAGTCGATCTACTATTATCGCTCCATCTTTCACCCTCTTTTCGTCGAGTGCGAGGCTTATGCCGGGCTTATGCCATTTCTAAAGTTCAGGACCAACCGCCCGTTCGACATTTCCTGCGAAAAGACAAGGAAAAGGATCGAGGGCTGTACTTAAGAACAAGAACATTAAGAAAATGTTTATTAAAGACAGTTTTTTTTTATTATTACTTCTTGTATTTTTAAATTTAACAGGAATGAAGTGGGATAAAATCAGGAAAGAGATTTTGATATGGAAGAGAAAACAAGGAAAACTTTATTACCAAGATTTTATTTATTTTAGCACATTTTTTTATTATTCTTGGGTTGGGACCCAGTCATAAGTAATTACTTCGCCCGTGCTTCTAGGGATGAAGAATTCATTCCTTCGAAACATCAGGTAGCATAATACTTTTTCAAGTATCATCCATTGATCGGAAGCATATGTCGTTCTCCTTGGCAATTCACTAGGCGGTAGGAGCCTCCCGAGTATCTGCCTTGCCTACGAACGGCCCTTCCGAGTGGGTTCAAATTTTCCTCCTATCTTGCAGTGTGTAAGGATAGGTCTCTTGAGAACGAGAACTAAGTCACCAACTTTGAAGCTTCTTGGGCGGACCAGTCTGTCATGGGCTTGAACCATCTTGGCTTGGTATAGTTCTAAATTTTGTTGCGCTGCAAGTCTTTTCCCTTCCAGGCTTTCCAATTCCTCTAGTCGTAATTTGGCATTCTCTTACTGTCGTGATTTTGTTTGCAATCGCAATCTCGAGTGAAGGAAGGCTGGACCTCTAAAGGTAACAGCTTGCCTCGGACCCATACACCGGAGCGTAAGGTGTAGCTTGAGTAGGAGTTACGAAGGTTGTCCGGTAGGCCCATAAGGCTTCAATAACTTCTCGTGCCAATTTCTCTTATTATCGTCCAAAGTTTTCTTTAAGATTTGAACGAGAGTTTTATTAAAAGCCTCGGCCGAGTCGTTTTCTCTTGGGTAGTAAATTGTTGAATATCGCCGGTCGATTCCATGTCTCACGACAAAATTGTTGATTTGTGTGCTTCGAATGCTGACCCAGTTATACGAGATGATCTGCGCGTCACTCCGAAACGGTAGACAACTTGGTTTTGAAAAGCGCAGCACGTGGTGTGCTTTCACTTCTGCGAGTGGAGCCGCCTGCTGCCACTTGGAAAAGTAATGCTGTAGCCGCAAGAATGAAGCGATGTCTTTTTGAAGATGGTGGTTCTATTGGACCCACTATATCCGTGCCCCGACATTCGAATGGCCACGACGCAATTGTTGGATGTAGCACATTTGGAGGTTGGTGTAGAACCACTCCGTGCACTTGGCATTGATGACGGCTCTTGGCGATTTTCATGCGGTCGGTCATCATTGAGGGCCGGTAGTACCCTAGTCTTTTAATTTTCATCTTCATCTTCGGACCCGTGGTGAGCGCCACGGAGTCCTGAATGCACCTCTTTAACAATTTCACGGGCCTCGGACCCGCTTAGTCACCTTAGCCACATTTGATCGAAAGACCTTTCGTATAACGTGTTGTTTATTAATGCGTAGGACGGAGTTCTTTTCTTGATACGATGGGCTAACGACCTATCGTCTTGTAGTTTTCTGTTTGCGGGTAGTCTATTAATGGTTGTCGCCGATCTTCTATGTTTTTTGTCACTGCTTGCAGCTGATTCTTTTTCTTTTTCGATTTGTGTATTGTGTCTATGTCGAGTTGTGATAGGACCGACGTCCGTGAGCGACACTTCTGCGACTCATCTTGCAAACGGGCAAATTCTTTTGCGAGGCGGGCTAACGCATCTGCTTAAAGCATTTTCTTTCTGAGAATTTTGTAGATCGTCACATTCGGAATCTGTTTCAACGATTGTATGGCATCTCTGGAAGTATTGCTCGAGTCTTGATTTTAAAATTCGTACTTGTCCGGCGATCTGTTGAATGATTAACTGCGAATCCCCGTAGATGTTGATGTTCGTTATTCCCATTTGAATAGTTAATTTTAGTCCTGTTATGAGAGCTTCGTATTCTTCTTCGTTGTTTGTACACGGCTCTGTCAAGTGGTAGGAGTATCTTAACATCCCCCGCTCCGGTGTTATAAAGATTAATCTGATCCCTGGCTTACCAGGAACTATCACTTGCGATTCTTCGTCTTTGTGTGCTGAAGATGCTCCGTCGAAATATAATTCCCAACATCGATCATCAGGGTCTTCTAGGCTCATTATTTGTTCATCGGCAAATCGTCATTGAGAGGAGATTCTGCTGGCGAAGGGTGTGCTGCGAGGAAGTCTGCTAAGACTAGTCCCTTTACGGCACGAAGAGGCATGAAAGTTATATCGAATTGCAATAATATCATTGTCCATCTGGCAAGTCTGCCGGAAAGCGTTGGACGAGTCATCAAGTATTGTAATGGATTAAATTTCGAGATCAGGTTGACCTTATGAGAAAGCATGTAGTGTACGAGCTTTTGAGCGGCGAAGATCGAGGACGAAACAATGCTTTTCGATTGTGGGATACCTTATTTCCGTCGAAGTAAACGGCGGCTTAGGTAGTAAAGAGCATTTTCTTTACCCTCATCATTGACACAGGCTAACGAGGCTCGAGAGAGTCGTCTAAAGCCGCGGTATAAAGTATCGGCGGTCACACTGAGGCCAGGGCTGCTAAGATAGGAGGTGTCATTAAATATTATTTAATGTCCTCGAAGGCCTTACGGCATTTCTCTTCCCAAATAAATTTGGCGTCCTTTTTAACTAATGCGAGAAAGGCCGACACCTACCGGACAAGTTTGAGATAAAGCGTCGAAGATATGCCGGCTTCCCTTGAAAAGATCGTAGTTGCTTTAAGGTTTTGGGAGGCGGCATTTCTAAGATAGCTTTAATCTTTTCAGGTCGATTTCAATTCCACGATGTCGGACAACGAATCCTAAGAATTTCCCTGAGGTGACGCCGAAGGCTCATTTTAAGGGATTCATCTTAAGGTTAAATTGTCTTAATCGCTCGAAAACAATTCTCGAATCATATAGGTGGTTGTCCTTTACTTTGCTTTTGATGACCACATCGTCCACGTAGCATTCGACTTGATTGTGGATGAGATCATCAAAAATTCTTGTCATCACTCTGCGGTATGTTGCTCCTGCGTTCTTCGATCCGAATGGCATCATCTGTGTAGTAATATACTCCGATCGGCGTTACGAATGCTGTAAGCTTTTCATCTTACGGACCCATTTTTATACGGTTGTATCACGAAGATCCATCCATGAATGAGAATATTTCATGTGTCGAAGCAATGTCGATCATTAATTACGGGATCGGTAGAGGGAATTCATCTTTTGGACATGCCTTGTTTAAATCCCTGAAATCCACACAAATTCTGATCTGACCATTCTTCTTCCTAACCGGTAACACATTGGCTAACCAAGTTGGGTATTGTTCTTCACAGACAAATTTAGCGACTATTAGCTTTTTAACTTCAGCTATGACGTGTTGTTCGATTTCTAAACGCATTCTTCTGGGACCTTGTCGGCGGGACGAAGTAGGATCCACTCCTAGCTTATGGACTGCGACCTGCGGAGCTAAACACGGCATCTTATCGTAGCTCCAAGCAAAACAGTCTTTATATTCCATTAATAACTTGATTATTTCTTTGAAGTCTTCTTTATTGAGTAAGGAGCTAACAAAGGTAGGTCTAGGCTCTTCGCTAGTACCTAAGTTAACTTCCGTTAACTCATCTAATGTAAATTTAATCTCTTCTTCGAATTCTGGTGGAGCATCTCCAATTTGTAAATCTTCGAATTCTTACGTAGTTTCCATGCGGTTTTCATTAGACTCGCAAGTGACAACCAAGCAAAATTCGGTATCGTCGACCGATCTCTCGTGCCGAATTCGACACCATGCTTTAAATTGGGTGGACGACCGGAGTTATTCCATAATTTTTCAAAATGTTGTGATTGACCTTTTGTCCATTGTCGAGGTAAGAAACCACCTTTGGATTAAATTTTGAACACGGGGAGAGTACCACTCAAAAGGTAATTCCATTAATTCGATGAAGTGACATCTTCAAGTGTACATTATTTTCAGTTTTGGAGGAAGGAGCACCACGGTAGAATTTGATGGGCTTTGCACCGCCGCTACGTACCTCTTTAACCACCATACCCTCGATCTTATTAGAATGGATCGGGGTCAGGGTCATAGTATTTACATAGTGGTTAATCTTCTCGTACATCGATTTATATTCTTCATTCTTTTCATCTTCGAGCGGGATCTGAATTGCGGCTTCTTCGAGCTTATTGTCGCTACTTCTTGCTTGATTTCTTTTTCTTCTTCGGGATTGTCTTCCCGATCAACATTGATGGTTGGTTTCCTCGTCCAGCTTGTCCTAACGTCTCTGCCATGACCTCTTCCCCGGCCTCGACCTCGGATGCGAGTTGTGGAGAGACCTTCACCATCTTGCCGTAAGGGAGTGGTGAGTGACTGTTGGACTAGAACTTCAGGTTCTTCGTCATCCTGAATTTCCTTTGCTTCATTCGTCATGGTATCTCTGAAGAAAATTGTTTTCTTCGGAGGTGCATAATAAGCTGCATCTTCATGGATTCCAATTTCATGTACGGAGAATGGTTGTAAGTCACCTTTGATGCACTGTTCCCTTCCATCATAGTATTTGATGCAGCGATGTAGGGATGATGGTACCATCCGGTTTTCATGTATCCATGGTCGGCCAGGTAGAGCATTGAATGACGTTTACGAATCGATTATGTGAAATTTTGCGGTTGTCTTTGCTAAGTCATTGGTCTTCATTAGCAGTGTTATCGATGCGAGGGCTCTTTCTCCTTTACGGTTGAATCCTCTTAATAACATTTTGTCGGTTCGAGCTCGCGAGCATCGATTTCCAAGTATGCTTAGCATTCGAAGATTCATTATATTGATTGATGCTCCCGGATCCACCAATACTGCGGAGAGTGTAAACTTCCCGATTGTAGCTGAAATGTACAACGGTCGGTTGTGGTCTGCATCCCCAGTAGTAGATCATTGTCCTTGAAGGTGACACCTCGCTGTTCCTTTAACGAGCAAACCTCATCTAAGGAATCTCCTGTCATTTGAGCTAAGCAAATTTCTGGATCAAGTAAGGCCTTGATCAGAGCTTCTCTCATCTCCTTTGATAAGATGAGAGCATCGTAGATGCTCAGTTTGGTCGGTAATTTCCTAAGATGGGCTAGCACGTTGTAGTCCACTTTATTTTCATGTGTCTTGGCTTCTTCCCGAATGGGTATTTCTTCTGACGGGGTTGATTCTTCTTGAACAACCACCTGCTTTCCTTTGTCCTTTGGACCCATTCTCGGAGGTAGAACTCTTCCACTTCTTAAGTTAACTTCTGTAATTTCTTCTAACTCTAGTATTGAGTTTGCTGATGCCTCCTCCAGAATCGGAATGACGGGTTCTTTTGGATTAGCTTCAGAGTCTGAAAGCTCTAACTCTATTGTGACTGGAGCTCCTCGAAACTCGCAAATAGATTCTTTGATTGTTGAACTCTCGTAGCCTCCTTGATGGATGTCTTCTTCGTCATTGTGATCGTCGAGATTGTGTATGATTTGAGAATTGTCATTTGTATCGAAATCGATGTCCGGATTGTCGCTAGTTACGTAATCGTTAGAAACGATCGAAAACGTAGCCAACGCTATAACCCTTATCATTATAAGATCCCACGGAGTGGGCGGATAATCATACGAGTCGGCGGTTCGAGGGATTTCTCCCCGAATCGGAAATAACTATCCTAGGATAAGCGGCCCCTAGTCTAGCCTTAAGAGCCTCGGTCTTCTCTTCTTCGTCGATTTTCTTCTTCTCTTCGATTGTCTCTTGTTGAGGTGGTTCTTCTATCGCAAGTGATAGTGCCGACTTGACGGGTTTCGAACTACTGAATTGAGGCTCGCACGAAGCAGTTTGGATGTGATCCAAAATCTTTTTCGAAGACTTTGTCCAAGCGGTAGCCCATCCATCATCAGTCGCATAGGGGTCTATCGACACAATGAGATCCGTCGAGATAACATTGACGGAACCTCCTTTCTGGGGTTCCTTCATGTACTCCTTCGGGATTGTTATATTCCCTTTCCGAAGATTGTCGTTGAGCCAACTTTTGAAGGTAATACAATCTTCTATCTTATGCCCAAGCATCCGGTGGTAAGGGCAAAAGTTGGGATCACCTTTCTTGTCGACTTCTTCGGTCTCTTAGGTTACGCGAGTTGGAAATCCGGAGTCTTCATCGGATCGCGGAACATTTTTGGCACTGCCTCATTCTTAAACGTATACTCCCTGCTCAAAAGCTCCCTTAACGTACGTTGCGGACGAGGCGGCTGTTCATTCTTTGGAGATGAGCGATAGTCGGGTCGGGGTTCTTGGTAGTCGTTGAGGTTGCTGCGGCCGTTCTGACGATATTTGTATCGGTTGCTTACCTTTATCAACTGCTGCAACGATCCCAGACTTCTTTTTAAAAGTTTTCACGGGCTTCTGTTTGTCTGTTTTATCGGTGAAACTTAATTGCTTCGCCTCCTCTTGCAAGCTTCCGGCCTTGCTTAACAACTTCTCGAAAGTCTTAATAGTAAATCCCTTGAGGAGAAGTGCTTATCGGGCCGTGAATACTCTTTAGTAAAATGCCGATTGCATGTTATTCTTGTAGTTGTGGCTCACACTTCATACTTAGATTCCTCCATCGAAGTATGTAGTCCACTGAGGTTTCGTTGGGTTTACGCTTCTCACCACTAAATCACCTATAGTGATGTGGTGTTGAGCTTCCGGCAAATCGTTTGATGAAGAGGTTCTCTAGTTCGAAAATGTCTTCACCGAACCGTTTGGTAATTCCGCATACCAATCAAAGGCGATCCACGATAGGCTCGCGACAAATTATCGGAAGAGTAAAACATCACTTCCGCCGGCATTGCAACAACTGGCACGAAAATGTGCAACATGCTGCCGAGGGTTTTCGGTTCCATTAAAGGTCTTGAACAGAGGTGGTACAAAGCCTTTCGGATATTGGACAGCGTCGAATTCTTCAGCGTAAGGTCTACCCGTCCGAATGGATGTCCCGCTCTTTGATTGTGCCAAGGCTTCTCACACCTTCTGTTCCACCATGTTCTTAATATCCTTTTCCGGAATCATGCTTTGTGTTGCATCTTTCTTTAACTAATCATCCCCGTTGACGGACGTAATCTCCTTTCCTCCTTCTACAATGTGAATGACTTCTGGGGGTGTTTCTCTGCGGGGTTGAACTTGACTGCGGAGAGTGGATAGGGCTACGACCATCTCTTCCATCATTTTTGCCATTTGGGCGATCGTATCATCTTTCTCTTGAAGCTGCCTCCTCATTACTTCCGGCTCCTCTCTTTCGCGGTGCAGAGGGCACCTTGTGAAGCTGACGAAGCTCGTGTTTCAACCATGTTAATTTCTGCATATTCATCATCCATGAACTGTGACGAGTCAACCTCATCTTCGAATTTCTCTTCTCTTTCCTTTGCTAATCGCCGAATATCAGTTCTTAGCCTTTCCATAGCATCTTCTAGTGGTCTTTTCTGTACATCCTTGCAGTTGTCATGTGATAACTGTCGGGTTTCCTTCTCATGAGTCCCCTTTACTGCGGTAGCGCTTTCTTCGGACTCAGGTCTCCTGACGAGACTTTCTTTCTCAGGTTGTTGTTGTAATCTTAAATGTCAGGTAGTGGGACGCCATACCATCCTTCTAGCAGCAGAAGGTCTAGGACCAGATGGTCTGTCAGTCAAATGCTGGAAGGTGGTATCCCCCCTGATTTGTAGTCCCGAAACAACGACGGGTGGACTAGCTTTCATTCTCTTATTCGGCTTTTCCGCGGCGATAGCGGGTTCTACTCGCGGCCAAGACGGGACTTGGCTGGCACCCGCCCTATCCTTCTTAAAATTTCTGATACAGAGCATTTTTCCTTCTTTGCCAACTTTTCTATCAAGGTATGCAGTCGAGCAAATGGCGTAATTCTAGCACTTTTCTTACGGCCATCGTTGTAATATACGGGCTGAGGCAATGCGGAAGCAATCTTGCAAACATTTTCCTCATCTTCTGCAGCGGAGAGGGGATGGAACCTGCTTCCTCCCAAAAGTGGTATGTATTCAGGCAGCGGTGTATACTCGGGCGGTTCCGGGATTTCCTCCAGAAAGCGACTTCGGCGGCTACGGCTTCTCTAGCAATCCTTCTACCTCTGTTCCTTCTCCGAGTCCGTGTCGGCGATGGAATTCTCGAGCTGGACCCGATTTCAAAAACGAAGGTTTCACGGGAAGGTCCGTACCCTCCGCGGTAACGGGTTCATCGTAGTTCGAATTTCCTTCCCCTTTAGTTTGGCGAGAGTCGGGGTAGGTGCGGAGACAACTAGACCGGTGGGGGTAGCAACAACGGTCATTCGCGAACGACGGTACTCCTCTCGATTGGAATCTTTTGCGAGAGGAGGGAATTCGTGAGTTGACTTGAGGTTAAACTCGATCAACGGCTTCTCAGTTTCTGATACTTTGCTTGTGAGTGAAAAGAGAGTGACATCGGGGATTTTGATGTCAGTGTCCCCGAATCCTTGTTCGAATCAAATAATCCCATTATCAGGCAGTTCGTCCTTGAACACGGCCAGGTCGAGTCCGTTGACGAAGGAGAAGATCATTTTTGGGGCTTCCATTTCTGCAGGGCAGATTCCAAGTGTTAGTCCCCGAATCGTGCTTCTCCTTGTCCTAAAACTTATGACGAAAAAGAAAGAGTCCGAACACATTTCTGTTTATCTTAGTGTATTTGTGGTATTAAAGGAAAATTGTATTTTTTTGAAATGATTTGTTCGTTAGGAAGGAGAATTATTAAAAGAAGGAGAGTTGTAGGAAGAGTAAAAGGAATTGATTAGGAACTGGAAAAGGAAGAGAAAGTCTTGCAGAAACTTCTCGACCCGCAAGACCGCTCCTAAACTAATACCTATTGGGGTCCGCCCCACCTCGAAATGAGGTAAAAGGATCTCGGAACCTCTCTATTTAGGGGTGTCTAAACAGTGGCTCCTAAATCGGAGAGAATGTTGGCTATACTTGTTCAAGGTAGAAATGAACATAGTATTCCAACGGAAAGAAGGGTAGTTTGATCCACTAGGAACATGGATACACTAAAGATTTTGAAAGCAGAATTGTCTGATTAAAATGGAGAGAGGAATTTTCCCCAGCGGAGTCGCCAGAAATTGTCGTCATATTTTTAGATTGAGTGTTGTATTTTTGAAAAGGAGGTCGCCTACAGAAATTGTCGGCGAAATTTAAATTTTAAATTTAATATAAATATATATATATTTTAGAAAGTAGTATTTGATTTTTAAAATAATTTTAAATTTGAAAATTTTAAGATATGAAATCAAACCGATCTCACATCCCGAATAGTTTATATAAACGAGCACCGCATCACAAGCTGTGTATCTATCCCGAAGAATAGACATGCTTGCTTGACGATGGGGCTTGATTAAATAAACTAGAACATTTGTGACATCTGTTTGGTCTGCGAACCAATTTTATAAGCCGACAAGTTCCCCTGCTTAATACAAATGAATTAAGAAGGGTTTATATTACACAGGTTCTTAAAATTCCCTATAAGGGCAAGCCCTATAGTTAATTACATCTTAAGTGACGGGAATCACCTAAGAAAACTCTCGATAATAATCGATAATTCTGCTCTCGAGAATTTGAAAGTTTAAGTTTTCAAAGGATTGAATTTTGGAATTTCAATAGGGAGTGGATCAAGTTTGGAACATTTTGTTTTGGGAATTCAAAGGAAGAAAGGTAGGAGAAATCACAGATTCGAAGAGAACTTCGGTAATTTCCCAACTATCCTATTGTTTGGCTTGAATTTAGGAAATTCCTAATGTTCATTTAATGTTTTGATTTTGCCAATTTTAATTAATTAGGACTTATATTTGTATGATAAAATCATACAAATAGCCTTGAAGATGTGAGGCTTTATGTCGTATCGGACGACTACCTCGGAATCCTAAGTCCGGTTAGGGCTTAATTTACATGACATGGTCATGCAAATGCCTAACGAAGAGTTGAGGATTTATGTTGCACTAGGAAAACTACCTCGAAGTCCTATGGCTTAGTTATTTAATTCTAGGAATGTTTAGCTGATGTAGAGTTGTTTTGCTGACGAAGATGGTCGTGCTGCCCACCATGCTCCGAGCTCCTTGTTGTTGCAGAGGTTTAGTTATAGAAGTCATAAATCAGGAGATGGGAAAAGTGTTTTGGTTTAGAGAAAATCTTAATTTCCAAGTGTTTTTTATGTTTTATTTAAAACAAATCTTAAAGTTGATTATAACAACACGGTTAAGATCCCGCAGTTCCATCCTTCGGCATCGTTATTTTTATCGGATTCACTTAGTCCGAGATGAATTTGCTAAACTCAACTAAATGAGTTCCACACTTTCATTTAGACCGTGGGAAATCCCGTTAGCAACACGTAGGTTACATCATCCGAGGTATTCCCGATCATCCAACAAGACGTTTTAATTTAGTTGTAATTGCGGTTTTGTGTTCTGTTTGTGATTAAATTTTGAGTTGTTTTATATTTTGAGATGTTGTTGCGGTGAATTTTATCTTGTAATGACTTTTAATTTAGTTTTGGTTTCGAGTTTTAGGGACTATCCTAAAGGTGTGGGTTTTCATGCAACAGTTGTTTATCATGCGAGAAAAGTAAAGTGCATTTGCGATAAAGTAAATTGCAAGAAAGTAAATTGCAATAAAATAAAAGCGTACACGAAGGGTCTTCCCGTCATCCCAGCTGCACTTAAAACACAATTAGAATATTTAAGCATTTAAAGCGAATCCACTAGGTAAAGCTAAGGGAAGGGTTATGGTTTTACTACGAGGTCCTACTCAATAGCTAGTCATCCCTATGACGTCTAGGTTCTTGTGTTTTGGTTTGAGGACGATTTTCTTCATCAAAGAACAATTAAGTTCAATTGTTCTTATAAACATCCTATCATATTGAGGAAGTGCTTAAGAAGAATCTTAAACATCTTTTCAATACTTCGAGGATCATTTTAAGTCCAAACGGATTTAATTATACAAATGAATTAATCGTCGAGAATTCGAAGTTTTGTTGTTATCTTACTCAGTGAACTAGGACATTTGAATATCCTATGAGTGAAGTATCACTTCATTTAACGTTCTGTTTAGGAGTTATGACAACAAAAGCTTTCGAGGGCAAATTGATGTTCAAATGATTTATGATTTAATTTCAGTTAACGGGTTTAAATTTGGAATAGTGTTCAAGTTGCTTTATTTTGAATTTATTTATGTCTTAAGTGATGTTACTTTTAATTCAATTTAATTTAACTATAATTTAATTTAATTTAATTTAGTTTTAATTTTAATTTAATTTAATTTGATTTTAATTTAATTTTTATTTTAACTAGATTTTTTTTATTTTAATTTAATTTAATTTAATTTAATTTAATTTAATTTAATATGATTTAATTTAATTTAATTTAATTTAATTTAATTTAATTTAATTTGGTTTAATTTAATTTAATTTAATTTAAATTTTAATTTAATTTTATTTTTAATTTTAATTTAATATTTTATTTTTTTTATGTTTTAAAGATGATTTAATTTTAATTGTTAAAGTATTAATTTAATTGAAATTTTAAAAGGATTTAATTTAAATAATTTAACTTTAATTTAATTTAATGATTAAGTCTTTTAGCATTTTAAATCTTAAATTTGGATTATCATTTTAATTAGGAATTAAACATTATTGAGATGATTAATTTAGGGATTCTTAAATTAAAGAACAAATCTCTTCCTAATAATATCCCTATTTTAATAATTCCAATTTTATTATTCTTCCAAATTTAATCAATTATTTAATTAAGGTTTATTTCAATTATTTTTAAATTTTTTAATAGGTTTCTACCCTTTAATTATTCAAGTTTCAATCATCCAAATCAGATTAAGATCAAATATTTTACTTTTTAATTTTATTAAACCTAAAGTTTTAATTAAAGATTAAAATTTTAATTACCATTTTGCCCTTCAAGCTTAATAATTTCATAACTCACTAAATTGAGCTTAAATGAACTTGAAATTTTTATGTGGCTTCACTCATATCTCAATAAAAACATGAGAGGAGAAAATGTGATTTTTCTATATTTAATTTATTTATGTAATTATTTTTGGTGGAAAATAGGGATTTCCAAAGAAAATTTAATAATATGACCAAGGGAAAGTTTCTGTCCTTAAGAAAATTTTGGGACATTCCTAATAACCAGAGGACCACTTGGACCAATTTTGATGACTTTTTGAATTATATTCTTTTTATTATAATTATTTTAAATTTTGGAGTATTAATTAATTTAAAAATAAAATAAAGGTTGAAAAATGAATTTTATATTTTTCAAAAATCTCTCTGATATCGAGGAAATCAGAGAATCAATTTTTACAATTTTCTGATTTTTCTTTGATTTATTAAAATTATTTTTGTGGAAATGCTAAAAAATACATTTTTTTTAATTTTAAAATTACCTTAGGGCTTTAAAATTTAATATCTCACCAAATAGACCTAAGAAAAATATGGGGTTTGTTCCTAAGTGATTAAAATTCAAAATGTAACATTTTGGTGAATTTTATTATTTTTGTGATTTTTATTATTTTTTAATTATTAAAATATTAAAATAATACAAAAAATCAACTTTTTAGAAAATTAAAATTTTAATTTTCTTAAATTCCCCTAATATCAGAGAGGCTCCAAAACCAATTTGGTGAATTTTTGAAAATTATTTTGAAAGTTATGAATTTTTAAAGTTTAAATTGGCTAAATGGCTTAATCAACCCATTTAGTAGGGCTAACCAAGTCCAATTGACTTCAAATTTTTATGGTGGGTTCCTCTGATCCTTAAGGTCAGTGGAGAATTAATTTCAAGCCAATTTGATGTATGATTAGCTATAATTAATTAGGGACCTATTTTGGGTGTTTAAGCCAATTAGGGTTATTCCAAGTGGATTAATTCAAAACCTATTTTTCCTAGGGTCCTCTGGTCATAAGAAACATCATCAAATTTTCCTAGAATTTATTTCACAACATGCTAATTATTGGATTTAAAATACTCAAAACAGCAACATGAATTTGAAAAATCAATAACTTCTCATAGGGACGGCCTCTGACCTTGGAAAATTCAGGGAATATTCCCAAGTTCAGAGGCTTCAAAAGCCCTATGGTCGCATGTCATGGTGAATTTCCTATATGCATGGAGAATTAAAACACTGCAGAGGGTAAATAAATCATTAAAAATAAAATACTTGATGAAATTAAATTATTTTTTCCACATTATTCTCCTCTGTTCACTGAGCAAGAGGGTATTTTTATTTTATTTTTCTGATTTTCCTACACAAAGTTATGCATTTTTGAAGTTTAGGGAATTAAATAAATAAGAAAATAACCTATTTTTCTACTTAAGTGATGCGGCGCCAGCTCAACCTCGGCAGCTCCGAACGCACACGCGTCATCTTCTGATTCGGCGCCGCCATCCAACTCAGCGCTCTGGAGGCCCGCTGTATCGTTCTGTCTCCTCATCCGGCGCGATCTGCGGCCGTCTGTCCGCGCGTGTATTAAATGAACGGCATCCGTTCATCGTCCCCAAGCCTCCTAGCCCGAGAACCATCCACACTAAATCCCTAATATCTCACTCAATACTTAACGGATTTTTGTGTTCTTGTGCTCTATGGGTTCGTCTTGAAGAGACGAATACATCTATACGGTGATCATGCATTGAAATTAAGGCATTTGAAATGGAGAATCTCCAGAAGCTCGGGATAAAGTGTTAGCTCATATCTTTGCTCAGAGAAGTGTGGCTTCAATCTGAGGGCTATGTCACCTTCGATTGGGTCCAAGCAAGCTCCAGATGAAGTCCCTTGGCCTGGTGAATTGTCTCGGTATGATTTCGACCAAGCCCGATCACAAAGATTGGAGTCTGGAAGAGATGGGTGGCCTGGAGAGGGGGCTTTTACTGGTGTACTTCTTCCCTTGGTCTGGTGAAGGTGTAGGACCAATCAATTTGGTGAATTGTCCACTGTGAAGAAGTGTCCTGGTTTTGGGTGGAATTTTGGCTGAGAAATTGGGCTCTGTTGGTGGGGATTAGGGCAAATTGTCACTGGGGATCAACTGCTCTAAGTATGGAGAGTGGTTTGGAGCAATTTTGGCAGGGTTTCAGTAAGGTCTTGTTCAGCACCTCTCATGGCCGAGAGGAGGAGAGTTTTAAATAGGAGAGGGTGGAGGGCCTCCCAGGGGGGTTTAAGGTGGGGATCAGCTGCTCTGGTGAGGAGAAGAAGAGCTATGCTGTCCATTTGGGTTGAGACCAGTGAGCAATGGAGAATTGAAATTTTTGGCTCCTCCCAAGGTCTCGGCCATGGTGTTTTCCGGCGATCCAGGTGGCTGGCCGATAGGCAATGGTCACCCTCAAGTTCATGTGGGTCAGGGCTGGAGTTTTGTGTAGGCAATTGGCCAATGCCATGTGTAAAGAGCTTGGATTGAAATGGAATGGGGGGAAGGCTATTTTTGGTTCAAATGAGTCAACCCATGATTTTGGGCTAGGTTCACCACACAAGGCCTGGTTTTGGGCTGAAAAGGATCACTTGGGTCAGCCAAGAGAAAATGGTGTGGTCTCCATCCATGATGAGGTGGCTAAGCATGGTTTAGTGTGTGACATGCTTAAGGTAAAAAAGGTTTTAAGAGGGTTTAAGAAAGAGATCCCCTCTCTTGCCATTAATGGTTTGGTGAGGTGGAAAGTAGATTCCATGGCTCTCATGGCTCCCATGGGGCTCATGCATGGCTTCATGGCTCCATTTGGCTTGGGAAAAGTTAAGTCAACTTTCATGGAGAAGGATTTTGTGAATTTTGGTAATTTAGGGGTGATTTGATGGGATTTGGCATATGGCTTGATTTGGATTTATTTTATCATGGGTTTAGAACTTAGAAGATGGTTTCATCCAATGGATGATGATATAAGGTTGTCATGTGGGCTTTGGGCCTTTGAAATTTAGTGAAGGTGGGCTTTTAATGTGATTTAGTGAAGTGGGTTTTTTTTATTTTAGGATGAGAATTTTGCAAAGGATTGGATCCAATAAGTGTTGAATTTAGTTTAGGAATGTTTCATGAATGAATTGGAATAAATTGGAAGTGTTTAGGCTAGGTTTGGGTTGGATTTGGACCTCTTTGGTGAATGGGCCAATCTAAGTCAAATTGGGCTAACTTGGGCCAATGTTGGGCTAGGGTTGAAATTGATGTAAAATAAATGTTGGGAAATGTTTATGGGAGTGTTTCAAAGAGGTTTTGGCTTTGGGTGGGTTTTGATTTTGCGGTTTGGGCTTATTTGGGTTAGGTTTGGGTTTAGGTCAAAATTGGGCCTTTTAGCTTAGGGTTGAATTTGAGTGGGGTTTGGGTCCAAATTTTGGGCAAATCATGTTGGTGTTGGGGTTAATTGGAGTTGAATTGGGTTAGTTTGGATTAGGTTTGGGTCATGGGTCCAAATTGGGCTTTAAGGCCAAAAGTGAAATTGGATTCAAATGTCAATCAAATTGGTCTTGGATTTGGTCTAGATTGGTGTTGGGAATGTTTAATTGAAGTTTAAAATTGAATTGGACCAGAATTAGGGTCAATTGGATCGGTTTGGCTTGACATTGGGTTCACTTAGGGTTAAAATGGGTCAAATTGGGGGTTTTGACAAAAGTAGGGTAAATTGACAAAATTGGCCCATGGTGTAGTTGACTAAAATGAAATTGGGAATATTTGGGATTTTCTGGAGTTTTTTGGGAATTTTCTGAATTTTTGGATTTTTGGGTCAAGAGGGGTATTTTGGGTATTTGGAGGGTATTTGGAGGTATTTTTGGAATTTTTGGTATTTTTGGGTATGGATGATCAACTTGATTGGTGAGGAAATGTTCAAGGTTAATTTTGGGGAATTTTGGGTGATTTGAAAATTTTGAAAAATTTGGGTAATTTCAAGGGCTTTGGGTAGGCTAGGCGGGTGTAGGGTCCCGGGGGTCAAAAATTGAAAAATTTGGGAAATTGAAGATTAGGTGAATGTAATTGGAATAAAATCATTTTGGTTGAGCCATGAAGCCATATCAAGCCCACATGAGCCATGAAGGGACTCATTTGAGGCTTCCACTCTGTTGTTCCTAACCCTGCTTGCCAAGGGCTTAGGGGTTAAGGACCATCCATGTGAATCACCTTTATGAGTCAGGAGGTCAAGTTAGGTATGGTTGTGTTTTTAGGATGTGTGTGAAAGTGTAGTGTATAGGTGTAGTGTGTGTGTAAGTCAGCCCTCACCAGACCAGGCCACCCAGGGCATTCCTAAGGCCAAAGAGTCCTATAGGAACTCATCCTTTAAACTTCCACATTTGATTTCGACCCTCCAGGTGATTAGGGGTCTACAGTCAAGTTTGTGGAGTTTGCAGGGAGTTAAGAAGTGGTTTGAATTTCTAAGTGGTGGATCCTAATTCTAATCCTCTAGGATAGTCAAAGGAAAATCCTAAGGCTAGATCCTAAGTACTAAAAAGAAGGAGAGAAGACTGGCCTACCCAAAGGTAAATGGGCCAATGTAGGTTAGGAACAACATAGTGGAAGCCTCAAATGAGTCCCTTCATGGCTCATGTGGGCTTGATATGGCTTCATGGCTCAACTAAAATGATTTTATTCCACTTACATTCACCTAATCTTCAATTTCCCAAATTTTTCAATTTTTGACCCCCGGGTCCCTACACCCGCCTAGCCTACCCAAAGCCCTTGAAATTACCTAAATTTTTCAAAATTTCCAAATCACCCAAAATTCCCCAAAATTAACCTTGAACATTTCCTCACCAATCAAGTTGATCATCCATACCCAAAAATACCAAAAATTCCAAAATACCTCCCGATACCCTCCAAATACCCAAAATACCCCTCTTGACCCAAAAATCCAAAAATTCAGAAAATTCCAGAAAATCCCAAATATTCCCAATTTCATTTTGTTCAACTACACCATGGGCCAATTTTGTCAAGTTACCCACTTTTTCAAAACCCCCAATTTGACCCATTTTAACCCAAAGTGAACCCGATGTCGAACCGAACTACCCGATTGACCCAAATTCTGGTTCAATTCAATTCTAAACTTCAATTCAACATTCCCAACACCAATCTAGACCAAATCCAAGTCCAATTTCACTTTTGGCCTTAAAGCCCAATTTGGACCCATGACCCAAACCTAACCCAAACTCACCCAATTCAACTCCAATTAACCCCAAATCTTTTCTAAACCTTCCTTAACATCCCTACAAACAAAACATTAACATGATTTACCCAAAATTTAGACCCAAACCCCACTCAAATTCAACCCAAAGCCAAAAAGCCCAATTTTGACCTAAACCCAAACCTAACCCAAATAAGCCCAAACCCCAAAATCAAAACCCAACCAAAGCCAAAACCTCTTTGAAACACTCCCATAAACATTTCCCAACATTTATTTTACATCAATTTCAACCCTAGACCAACATTGGCCCAAGTTAGCCCAATTTGACTTACATTGTCCCATTTACCAAAGAGGCCCAAATCCAACCCAATTCAAACCCAAACCACTCCAAACTCATTCAAATCACCCATGACATATCCCTAAACCAAACCAAACAATTATTTGGCCCAAACGTCTACAAAATTCCCATCCATGAATTCATTCTTAAACTTAAAAGCCCACTTACATGAAACCTTCCTAAAGCCCATCTCCACCAAAATCCAAAGGCCCAAAATCAATCCAAAACCCATATGACAATTGCTCTACACCATATTTTCAATTAAATCAATTCCTAAGTTTCAAAACTCATCATGAAGCCATTCCAAATTAAGCCCCATACAAATTCCCATCAAAATACCAAAATTTTCTTAAACCCTTTTTCATGAAATTGACTTAACTTTTCCCAAGCCAAAGATGAGCCATGAAGCCATGCATGAGCCACATGGAAGCCATGAGAACCTCTTTACATGTCACCATGCCATTTTGGGCAAAAGGAGGAGACTCTTTCCTTAATCTCCTAAAGTCATTAGCCTTAACCATGATTCCCCTTAACCCAAATTTAATTCAAATATATTTGGATAAGGACTTCTCCATGTCAAACCAGCTGATTCCTTTGACTCCTCACAGCACCCAAAGCCACCTTGAAGGGTGAACCAAGCCCAAAGGGTGGACTTGACCAAATCAAGCCAAAATTGGCCCTCTCCCATTCCATTTTAAATCGAGCTTTTGACACATGGCATTTGCCAATTGCCTACACTAAACCCCAGCCACGACCTCCACGACCTTGAGGGTGACCTGACCACGGCCGGCCAGCCACCACGGCCGCCGGAAACCACCGGGCCGAGAGCTCGCATGTGAGCCCAAGCTTGGAATTCTCTCCTGTTGGCTGCCCCATCCCTAGTGGCCATTGCGGTTGTTCTTCCCTTGACCTAGCAGTCGATCCCAACCCTTGGCCATCCCTGTGAGGCTCTCCGGCCACCTCTATTCAAACTCGACCCCCTCGCGGTCATGGAAGAGAGTTGCACAAACCTTGCCGAAACTCTGCCAAAATTGTTCCGGACACTACTCCATACTTAGAGCGAGTTGATCCCCGGTGTCAATTTGCCCTAATCCCCACCAACGGAACCCAATTTCTCGGCGAAATTTCACTCAAAAACCAGGACACTTTGCTACGGTGAGCCAATCCTCAAATTGACTGGCCCTACACCTTCACTAGACCAAGAGGAGAAGTTTCCACTGAAAGCCCCATCTCCGGGCCACCCGGTTGTTCCGGCCTCCAAGCTTTGTGATCGGGCGTGGTCACTTTCATAGCTAGGCGATTCACCGGACCAGGAGACTTCATCTGGAGCTTGCTTGGGACGCAATCAAAGGTGACACAACCCTCGGATTGAAGCCACACTTCTGCGAGCGAAGGTATGAGCTAATTCTTTATCCCGAGCTTCGGAGATTCTCCATTTCAAATGCTTTAATTTCAATACATGATCACCGTATAGATGTATTCGTCTCTTCAAGACGAATCCATAGAGCATAAGAACACGAAAATCCGTTGAGAAATGAGTGAGTTCTTAGGGTTTTAGTGTGGACGGCTCTCGGGTGAGGACGCTTGGGGAAGATGAACGGATGCCGTTCATTCCATACACGCGCGGACGGACAGCCAGGATCGCGCCGGATGAGGAGGCCGAACGATACGGCGGGCCACTGGAGCGCCGAGTCGGATGGCGGCGTCGAATCGAAGCGCCACCCGGCACTTCGGAGATGTTAAGGTTGACGCGGCGCCGAGCTCGGATAAATAAAAAAATAGGGATTTTCGATTTATTTAATTCCTAAACTTCAAAAATCCATAACTTTGTGTAGAAAAATCAGAAAAATAAAATAAAAATACCCTCTTGCTCGGTGAACGAGAGGAGAATAATGTGGAAAAGAAATCGTTTAATTTCATCAAGTATTTTATTTTTAATGATTTATTTACCCTCTGCATTGTTTTAATTCTCCATGCATATAGGAAATTCACCATGGCATGAGACCATAGGGCTTTTGAAGCCTCTGAATTTGGGAACATTCCCTGAATTTTCCAAAGTCAGAGTCCATCCCTATGAGAAGTTATTGATTTTTCAAATTCATGTTACTGTTTTGAGTATTTTAAATCCAATAATTAGCATGTTGTGAAATAAATTCTAGGAAAATTTGGTGATTTTTCTTATGACCAGAGGACCCTAGGAAAAATAGTTTTTGAATTAATTCATTTAAAATAACCCTAATTGGCTTAAACACCCAAAATAGGTCCTTAATTAATTAGAGCTAATCATACATCAAATTGACTTGAAATCAATTCTCTAATGACATTTAGGATCAGAGGAACCCACCATAAAAATTTGAAGTCAATTGGACTTGGTTAGCCCTACTAAATGGGTTGATTAAGCCATTTAGTCAATTTGAACTTTAAAAATTCATAACTTTCAAAATGCTTTTCAAAAAAATTCACCAAATTAGTTTTGGAGCCTCTCTGATATCAGGGGAATTTAAGAAAATTAAAATTTCAATTTTCTAAAAAATTTAATTTTTTGCATTATTTTAATATTTTAATAATTAAAAAATAATAAAAATCATAAAAATAATAAAATTCACCAAAATGTCACATTTTGAATTTTAATCACTTAGGAACAAACCCCATATTTTTCTTAGGTCTATTTGGTGAGATATTAAATTTTAAAGCCCTAAGGTAATTTTAAAATTAAAAAAAATGTATTTTTTAGCATTTCCACTAAAATAATTCTAATAAATCAAAGAAAAATCAGAAAATTGCAAAATTTGATTCTCTGATTTCCTCGATATCAGAGAGATTTTTGAAAAATATAAATTTCATTTTTCAACCTTTATTTTATTTTTAAATTAATTAATACTCCAAAACTCAAAATAATTATAATAAAAAGAATATAATTCAAAAAGTCACCAAAATTTGTCCAAGTGGTCCTCTAGTTATTAGGAATGTCCCATAATTTTCTTAAGGACAGAAACTTTCCCTTGGTCATATTATTAAATTTTCCTTGGAAATCCCTATTTTCCACCAAAAATAATTACATAAATAAATTAAATACAGAAAAATCACATTTTCTCCTCTCATGTCTTTATTGGCATATGAGTAAAGTCACATAAAAAATTTTAAGTTCATTTAAGCTCAATTTAGTGAGTTATGAAATTATTAAGCTTGAAGGGCAAAATGGTAATTAAAATTTTAACCCTTAATTAAAACTTTAGGTTTAATAAAATTAAAAAGTAAAACATTTGATCTTAATCTGATTTGGATGATTGAAATTTAAATAATTAAGGGATAGAAACCTATTAAATAATTTAAGAATAATTAAAATGAACTTTAATTGAATAATTGATTAAATTTGGAAGAATAATAAAATTGGAATTATTAAAATAGGGATATTATTAGGAAGAGATTTGTCCTTTAATCTAAGGATCCCTAAATTAATCATCTCGATAATATTTAATTCCCAATTAAAATGATAATTCAAATTTAAGATTTAAAATGTTAAAAGACTTAACCATTAAATTAAATTAAAGTTAAATTATTAAACTCTTTTAAATTTTCAATTAAGATTAAAAATAAAATTAAATTTAAATTTAAATTAAATTAAATTAAAATATATTAAATTAAATCAAATTAATTTAAATCAAATTAAATTAAAATTAAATTAAAATCAAATTAAATTAAATTAAATTAAAATTAAAAATTAAATTAAATTAAAATTTAAATTAATTTAAATTAAATTAAATTAAATTAAATTAAATCAAATTAAATTAAATTAAAGGAAATTAAATCAAATTAAATTAAATTAAAATTAAAATTAAAACAAATTAAATTAAATTAAATTAAAGTTAAAAAAAATATATAATAACATCACCTAAGACTTAAAGAAATTCAAAATAAAGCAACTTGAACACTATTCCAAATTTAAATCCGATAACTGAAATTAAACTAAATCACAAACCAATTGAACACCAATTTGCCCTCGAAAGCTTTGGTTACCATAACTCCTAAACAAAACGTTAAATGAAATGTTACTTCACTTATAGGATATTCGAATGTCCTAGTTCATCGAGTAAGATAACAACGAAAACTTAACTAAACCTCGAACGATTACTTCACTTTGATTGATTAAATCCATTTGGACTTAAAACAATCCTATCGGTATTGAAAAGATGTTTAAGATTCTTCTTAAGCACTTCCTCGATATGATAGGATATTTATAAGAACAATTGAACTTAATTGTTCTTTGATGAAGAAAATCGTCCTCAAACCAAAATACAAGAACCTAGACGTCATAGGAAATGACTAGCTATAGGATTAGGAATTTGGTAGAAAACCATAACCCTTCCCTTAGCTTTACCTAGGAACTTGTTTAAATATTCTAAATTGTGTTTAAGTGCAGCTTGGGATGACGGGAAGACCTTCCAGGTACGCTTTTATTTTGTTGCAATTTACCTTATTGCAATTTATTTAATCGCATCGCACTTACTTTTCTTGCATGATAAACAACTGTTGCATGAACACCCACACCTTTAGGATAGTCCCTAAAACTGAAACCAAAACTAAATTAAAAGTCATTGCAAGATAGAATTCACTGCCACAACATTTCAAAATATAAAACAACTCAAAATTTAATCACAAACAAAATACAAAACTACAACTACAACTAAACTAAAACGTCTTGTTGGATGATCGGGAATAGCTCGGATGATGTAACCTACGTGTTGCTAATGGGATTTCCCACGGTCTAAATTAAAGTGTGGAACTCATTTAGTTGAGTTTAGCAAATTCATCTGGACTAAGTGAATCCGATAAAAATGATGATGCCGGAAGGATGGAACCGTGGGATCTTAACCGGTGTTGTTATAATCAACTTTAAGATTTGTTTTAATTAAAACATAAAAAACACTTAGAAATTAAGAATTTCTCTAAGCCAAAACACTTTTCTCATCTCCTGATTTATGACTTCTAAAACTAAACCTCTGCAACAACAAGGAGCTCGGAGCATGGTGGGCAGCACAGCCATCGTCATCAACAAAACCTGAGTCTACTTCAGCAAAACTTTCTTAGAATTAAATAACCAAGCCATAGGATCTCGAGGTAGTTTGCCTAGTGAAACATAAATCCTCAACCTTTTGTTAGGCATTTGCATGATCTTGTCATGTAAATTAAGCCCTAACCGGTCTTAGGACTCCGAGGTAGTCGTCCGATACGACATAAACCCTCACATCTTCGAGGCTATTTGCATGACTGCGTTATGCAAATATAAGCCTAAATTAATTAAAATTGGCAAGATTGAAATACTAAATAAACATTAGGACTTTCCTAAATCCAAGCCAAACAAAAGGATAGTCGGGAAATTACCGAAGTTCGCTTCGAATCTGTAATTTCTCCTATTTTTCTTCCTTTGAATTCCCAAAACAAAATGTTCCAAATTTGATCCATTCCCTATTGAAATTCTAAAATTCAATCCCTTGAAAACTTAAACTTTAAAATTCTTGAGAGCAGAATTATTGATTATTATCGAGAGTTTTCTTAGGTGATTCCTGTCACTTAGATGTAATTAACTATAGGGGCTTGCCCTTATAGGGAATTTTAAGAACCCAGGTAATATAAATCCTGCTTAATTCATTTATATTAAGCAGGGGAATTTGTCGGCTTATAAAATTGGTTCGCAGACCAAGCGGATGTCACAAATCTTCTAGTTTATTTAATAGAGTCCCATCGTCAAGTAGTGTGTCTATTCTTCGGGATAGATACACAGTTTGTGATGCGGTGCTCGTTTATATGAACTATTCGGGATGTGAGATCAGTTTGATTTGGTATCTTAAAATTTTCAAATTTAAAATTATTTTCAAAATCAAATACTACTTTTCAAATTATTTATTTAAATTAAATTAAAAATTCGCCGACAATTTCTGTTAGGCGACCCCCTTTTCAAAATAAAACACACAACCTAAAAATATGCCGACATACTTCTGGCTACTCCGCTGGGGACAATTCCTCTCTCCATTTTTAATCAGATAGTTCTGCTTTCAAAAAAATCGGTAGTGTATCCATGTCCCTAGTGGATCAAACTACCCTTCTTTCTGTTGGGATACTATGTTCATTTCTACCTTGAGCGAGTATAGCCAACATTCTCTCGGATTTAGGAGCCATTGTTTAGACACCCCTAAACGAGAGAGGTTCTGAAATCCTTTTACCTCATTTTGGAGGTGGGGTGGACCCCCAATAGGTATTAGTTTAGGAGCGATCTTGCGGGTCGAGAAGTTTCTACAAAACTTTCTCTTCCTTTTTCAGTTCCTAATCAATTCCTTTTATCCTTCCTACAACTCTCCTTCTTTTAATAACTCTCTGTCTTAACAAACAAATCTTTCCGAAAACAATTTTCTTTTAATACCACAAATACACTAAGATAAACAGAAATGTGTTTGGACTCTTTCTTTTTCGTCATAAGTTTTACGACAAGAAGAAGCACGATTCGGGGACTAACACTTGGAATCGCCCTGCCGAAATGGAAGCCCCAAAGCCGATCTTCCCCTTCGTCAACGGATCGGACACAGTTGTGTTCAAGGACGAAGCGCTCGATAATGGAATCATTCGATTCGGACAAGGATTCGGGGACACCGACATAAAAATCCCCGACGTCACTCTCTTTTCACTCACAAGCAAAGTACCGGAAACTGAGAAGCCGTTGATTGAGTTTAACCTCAAGTCAACTCATGAATTCCCTCCTCTGCAAAAGATTCCAACTGAGAGGAGTACTGTTGTTCGCAAAAGGACTGTTGTTGCTACCCCCACTGGTCTAGTTGTCTCTGCACCTACCCGGCTTCTGCCAGACTAAAGGGGAAGGAAATTCAGAACTGTGATGAACCTGTTACTGTGGAGGGTACAGATCTTCCTGTGAAACTTTCTGTTTTTGAAATCGGGTCCAGCTTGAGGATTCCATCGCTGACACGGACTCAGATATGGAACAGAAGTAGAAGGATCGCTAGAGAAGCCAGAGCTGCTGAAGTTGCTTTCCTAGAGAAAATCCCAGAACTGCCTGAGTATACACCGCTGCCTGAATACATACCACTTTTGGGAGGAAGTAGATTCCATCCCCTCTCCACCGCAGAGGATGAAGAAAATGTTCGTAAGATTGCTGCCGCATTGCCTCAGCCCGTATATTACAACGATAGCCATAAGAAAAGGGCCAGAACTACGCAATTTACTCGACTGCAAATTTTGATAGAGAAGTTAGCAAAGAAGGAAAGGTGCCCTGTATCAGAAATTTTAAGAAGGATAGGGCGGGTGCCAGTCAAATCTCGTCTTGGGCCGCGAGTAGAACCTGCTATCGTTGCAGAAAAGCCAAATAAGAGGATGAAAGCTAGTCCGCCTGTCGTTGTTTCAGGACTACAGATTAGGGAGGATACCACCTTCCAGCATTTGGCTGACAGACCATCTGGTCCTAGACCTTCTGCTGCTAGAAGGATGGTATGGCGTCCCACTATTGGACGATTAAGATTGAAACAACGGCTCGAGAAGGAAAGTCTCGTCGGGAGACTTGAATCCGAAGAAAGTGCTACTGCGAGTAAAGGGGACTCATGAGAAGAAAACCCGACGGTTATCACATGACAATCGCAAAGATGTACGGAAAAGACCACTAGAAGATGCTATGGAAAAGCTAAGAACCGATATTCGGCGATTAGCAAGTGAAAGAGAAGAGAAATTCGGAGATGAGATTGACTCGTCTGAGTTCATGGATGATGAATATGCAGAAATTAACATGGTTGAAACACGAGCTTCATCAGCTTCACAAGGTGCTCCTGCAGCCGCAGAAGAGAGAAGCTGAAGTAATGAGGAGGCGGCTTCAAGAGAAAGATGATACGATCGCCCGAATGGCAAAAAGGATGGAAGAGATGGGCGCTAGCCCTAGCCACTCTCCAGAGTCAAGTGCAACCCCAACGAGAGACACCCCCAGAGGTCATTCACATTATAGACGGAGGAAAGGAGATTACGTCTGTCAACGGGAATGATCAATTAAAGAAGGATGCAACACAAAGCATGATTCCGGAAAAGGATATCAAGAACTTGGTGGAACAGCAGGTGCGAGAAGCCTTGGCACAATCAAAGAGCGGGACATCCATTCGACGGGTAGACCTTACCCTGAAGAATTCGACGCTGTCCAATACCCGAAAGGCTTCATACCACCTCTGTTCAAGACCTTTGATGGAACCGGAAACCCTCGGCAGCATGTTGCACATTTTCGTGCCAGTTGTTGCAATGCCGACGGAAGTGATGCCTTACTCTTCAGACAATTTGTCAGCAGCCTATCAGGGATCGCCTTTTAATGGTATACAGAATTACCGAACGGTTTGGTGAAGACATTTTCAGAACTAGAGAACCTCTTCATCAAGCGATTTGCCGGGGCTCAGCACCACATCACTATAGGTGATTTAGTGGTAGAGAAGCAGAAACCCAACGAAACCTTGGTGGACTACATACTTCGATGGAGGAACCTAAGTATGAAGTGTGAGCCACAGCTACAAGAACAGCATGCAGTCGACATTTTACTTAAGAGCATTCACGGCCCGATAGCACTTCTCCTCAAGGGATTTACTATTAAGACTTTCGAGAAGTTGTTAAGCAAGGCCGGAAGCTTGCAAGAGGAGGCGAAGCAATTAAGTTTCACCGACAAAACAGACAAATAGAAGCCCGTGAAAACTTTTGAAAAGAAGTCCGGGATCATTGCAGCAGTCGACAAAGGCAAGCAGTTGATACAAATATCGTCAGAACGGCCGCAGCAACCTCAACAGAATTATCAACAACCCCGACCCATCTATCAGTCAGCCCAACAGTATGAACAACCGCCTCGTCCGCAACGTACGTTAAGGGAGCTTCTGAGCAGGGAGTACCCGTTCAAGAATGAGGCAGTGCCGAAAATGTTCTGCAGTTTGATGAAGACTCCAGATTTCTAACTGCACGAACCTAAGAGACCAGAAGAAGTCGACAAGAAAGGTGATCCCAACTTTTGCCCTTACCACCGGATGCTTGGGCACAAGATAGAAGATTGCATTACCTTCAAAAGTTGGCTCAACGACAATCTTCGGAAAGGGAATATAACGATCCCGAAGGAATACATGAAGGAACCCCAGAAAGGAGGTTCCGTCAATGTTGTCTCGACTGATCTCATTGTGTTGATAGACCCCTATGCGACTGATGATGGATGGGCTACCGCTTGGACAAAGTCTTCGAAAAAGATTTTGGATCACATCCAAACCGCTTCGGTGCGAGCCTCAATTCAGAGTTAGAAACCTGTTAAGTCGACACTATCACTTGCGATAGAAGAACCACCTCAATAAGAGACAATTGAAGATAAGAAGAAAATCGACGAAGAAGAGAAGATCGAGGCTCTTAAGGCTAGACTAGGGGCTGCTTATCCTAGGATAGTTGTTTCCGATTCGGGGGAGAAATCCCTCGAACCTCTGACTCTGTATGATTATCTGTTCACTCCGGTGGGATCTTATAATGATAAGGGTTATGGCGTTGGCTACGTTTTGACTGTTTCTAACGATTAACTAACTAGCGACAATCCGGACATCGATTTCGATACAAATGACAATTCTCAAATCATACCCAATCTCGACGATCACAATGACAAAGAAGACATCCATCAAGGAGGCTACGAGAGTTCAACAAGCAACAAATCTATTTGAGAGTTTCAAGGCGCTCCAGTCACAATAGAGTTAGAGCCTTAGGACTCCGAAGCTAATCCAGAAGAACCTGTCATTCCGATTCAGGAAGAAACACCAGTAAACTGAATACTGGATTCAAGAGAAATTACAGAAGTCAACTTAAGAAGTGGAAGAGTTCTACCTCCGAGAATGGGTCCAAAGGACAAAGGAAAACAAGTAGTTGTTCAGGAAGAACCAACCCCGGCAGAAGAAATACCCATTCGAGAAGAAGCCGAGACACATGGAAATAAAGTGGACTACAACGTGCTAGCCCATCTTAGGAAACTACCGCCAAGCCGAGCATCTACGACGCTCTCATCTTATCAAAGGAGATGAGAGAAGCTCTGATCAAGGCTTTACTTGATCCAGAAATTTGCTTAGCTCAAATGGCCGGAGATTCCTTAGATGAGGTTTGCTTGTTAAAAGAATAGCGAGGTGTCACCTTCATGGACAATGACCTACTACTGGGACAGCAGATCACAACCTACTGTTGTACATTTCGATTACAATTGGGAGGTTTACACTCTCCGCAGTATTGGTGGATCCGGGAGCATCAATTAATATAATGAGTCTTCGAACGCTAGCATACTTGGAAATTGATGCTCGCGAGCTCGAAGCGGACAAAATGTTATTAAGAGGATTCAACCGGAAAGGAGAAAGAGCCCTCGGATCAATAACACCGCTAATGAAGACCGGTGACTTAGCAAAGACAACCGCAAAATTTCACATAATTAATTCGAAACGTCATTCAACGCTCTCTTGGGCCGACCATGGATACATGAAAACAGGATGGTACCATCATCCCTACACCGGTGCATCAAATACTACGATCGAGGGGAACGAGTGCATCAAAGGTGACTTACAACCATTCTCCGTACATGAAATTGGAATCCATGAAGA
The DNA here is from genome assembly GCA_022702705.1 of Papilionanthe hookeriana x Papilionanthe teres. Lineage (NCBI taxonomy): Eukaryota > Viridiplantae > Streptophyta > Magnoliopsida > Asparagales > Orchidaceae > Papilionanthe > Papilionanthe hookeriana x Papilionanthe teres. The sequence continues at coordinate 131,056,749 of CM040425.1, read as the reverse complement.
TGCGACTTATTACGCACCCCGAAGAAAACAATCTTCTCCAGAGATACCATAACGAATGAAGCAAAGAAAATTCGGGATGACGAAGAACCTAAAGTTCTAGTCCAACAGTCACTCACCACTCCCTTACGGCGAGATGGTGAAGGTTTCTCCACAACTCGCATCCGAGGTCGAGGCCGGGGACAAGGTCGTGGCAGAGACGTTAGGACAGTTGGACAGAGGAAACCAGCAATCAATGTTGATTGGGAATACGGTTCTGAAGAAGAAAAATAAATCAAACAAGAAGCAGCGACAATAAGTCGGAAGAAGCCGCAATTCAGGATCCCGCTCGAAGATAAGAAGAATGAAGAATATAAATCGATGTACGAGAAGATTAACCACTATGTACATACTATGACCCTGACCCCGATCCATTCTAATAAGATCGAGGGTATGGTGGTTAAAGAGGTACGTAGCGGCGGTGCAAAGCCAATCAAACTCTATCGTGGTTCTCCTTCCTCCAAAACTGAAAATAATGTACAATTTGAAGATGTCAATTCATCAGAATTAATGGAATTACCTTTTGAGTGGTACTCTCCCTGTGTTCAAAATTCAATTCAGTGTGGTTTCTTACCTCGACAATGGACAAAAGGTCAATCACAACATTTTAAAAAATTATGGAATAACTCCGGTCGTCCACCCAATTCAAGGCATGGTCTCAGATTCGGCACAGTATGATCAGTTGACAATACTGAATTTTGCATGGTTGTCACTTGCAAGTCTAATGAAGACTGCATGGAAGCTACAGAAGAATTTGAAGATTTACAAATTGGAGATGCTCCACCAGAATTCGAAGAAGAAATTAAATCTACAATAGATGAGTTAACGGAAGTTAACTTAGGTACTAGCGAAGAACCTAGACCTACCTTTGTTAGCTCCTTACTCAATAAAGAAGACTCCAAAGAAATAATCAAGTTATTAATGGAATTTAAAGATTGTTTTGCTTGGAGCTACGATGAGATGCCAGGATTAGATCCAGAGGTCGCAGTTCATAAGCTAAGAGTGGATCCTACTTCTGTCCCAGTCAGACAAGGTCCCAGAAGAATGCGTCTAGAAATTGAACAACAAGTCATAGCTAAAGTTAAAAAGCTAATAGACGCTAAATTTGTCCGTGAAGAACAATACCCGACTTGGTTAGCCAATGTGGTGCCAGTCAGAAAGAAGAATGGTCAGATCAGAATTTGTGTAGATTTCAGAGATTTAAACAAGGCATGTCCAAAGGATGAATTCCCTCTACCGACCCCTGAATTAATGATCGACATTGCTTCGATACATGAAATATTCTCATTCATGGATGGATCTTCAGGATACAACCAGATAAAAATGGCTCCAGAAGATGAAAAGCTTACATCATTCAGAACCCCGATCGGAGTATATTGCTACACAGTGATGCCATTCGGACTGAAGAACGCAGGAGCAACCTACCAGAGAGCAATGATAAGAATTTTTGATGATCTCATCCACAATCAAGTCGAGTGCTACGTGGACGATGTGGTCATCTAAAGCAAAGTAAAGGACAACCACCTGTATGATTTGAGAATTGTTTTCGAACGATTAAGACAATTTAACCTTAAGATGAATCCCTTAAAATGCGCCTTCGGCGTCACCTCCGGGAAATTCTTAGGATTTGTTGTCCGACATCATGGAATTGAAATCGACCCGGAAAAGATTAAAGCTATCTTAGAAATGCCACCTCCCAAAACCTTTAAACAACTATGATCTTTTCAAGGGAAGCTGGCATATCTTCGACGCTTTATCTCAAACTTGTCAGGTAGGTGTTAGCCTTTCTCGGCACTAGTTAAAAAGGACGCCAAATTTATTTGGGAAGAGAAATGCCAGAAGGCCTTCGAGGACATTAAGCAATATTTAATGACACCTCCTGTCTTAGCAGCCCCGGTCTCGGGTAGACCGTCGATACTTTATACCGCGGCTTTAGACGACTCTCTCGGAGCCCTGTTAGCCGGTGTCGATGATGAGGGTAAAGAAAATGCTCTTTACTACCTAAGCCGTCGTTTACTTCCGACGGAAATAAGGTATCCCGCGATTGAAAAGCATTGTTTGGCCCTGATCTTCGCCGCTCAAAAGCTCAGGCACTACATGGTAACAGGTTCCTCAAAAGTAATCTTGCGAACATTTTCCTCATCGTCTGCAGCGGAGAGGGGATGGAACCTACTTCCTCCCAAAAGTGGTATGTATTCAGGCAGCGGTGTATACTCGGGCAGTTCTGGGATTTCCTCCAGGAAAGCAACTTCAGCAGCTCTCGCTTCTCTAGCAATCCTTCTACTTCTGTTCCTTCTCTGAGTCTGTGTCAGCGATGGAATTCTCGAGCTGGACCCGATTTCAAAAACAGAAGGTTTCACAGGAAGATCTGTACCCTCCACGGTAACGAGTTCATCATAGTTCCGAATTTCCTTCCCCTTTAGTTTGGCGAAGCCGGGGTAGGTGCGAGACAACTAGACCGGTGGGGGTAGCAACAACGGTCCTTCGCGAACGGCAGTACTCCTCTCAGTTGGAATCTTTTGCAGAGGAGGGAATTCGTGAGTTGACTTGAGGTTAAACTCAATCAACGGCTTCTCAGTTTCTGATACTTTGCTTGTGAGTGAAAAGAGAGTGACGTCGGAGATTTTGATGTCGGTGTCCCTGAATCATTGTCCGAATCGAATAATCCCATTATCAGGCAGTTCGTCCTTGAACACAACCAGGTCCAGTCCGTTGACGAAGGAGAAGATCAGTTTTGGGGCTTCCATTCCTGCAGGGCAGATTCCAAGTGTTAGTCCCCGAATCGTGCTTCTCCTTGTCGTAAAACTTATGACAAAAAAGAAAGAGTCCAAACACATTTCTGTTTATCTTAGTGTATTTGTGGTATTAAAGGAAAATTGTCTTTTTTTGAAAAAATTTGTTCGTTAGGAAGGAGAATTATTAAAAGAAGGAGAGTTGTAGGAAGAGTAAAAGGAATTGATTAGGAACTGGAAAAGGAAGAGAATGTCTTGTAGAAACTTCTCGACCCGCAAGACCGCTCCTAAACTAATACCTATTGGGGGTCCACCCCACCTCAGAAATGAGGTAAAAGGATCTCGGAACCTCTCTATTTAGGGGTGTCTAAACAGTGGCTCCTAAATCCGAGAGAATGTTGGCTATACTTGTTCAAGGTAGAAATGAACATAGTATTCCAATGGAAAGAAGGGTAGTTTGATCCACTAGGAACATGGATACACTACCGATTTTTGAAAGCAGAATTGTCTGATTAAATTGGAGAGAGGAATCTTCCCCAGCGGAGTCGCCATAAATTGTCGGCATATTTTTAGGTTGAGTGTTGTATTTTTGAAAAGGATGTCGCCTACAGAAATTGTCGGCGAAATTTAAATTTTAAATTTAATTTAAATATATATATAATTTAGAAAGTAGTATTTGATTTTGAAAATAATTTTAAATTTGAAAATTTTAAGATATGAAATCAAACCGATCTCACATCCCAAATAGTTTATATAAACGAGCACCGAATTACAAACCGTGTATTTATCCCGAAGAATAGACATACTGCTTGACGATGGAGCTCGATTAAATAAACTAAAAGATTTGTGACATTTGTTTGGTCTGCGAACCAATTTTATAAGCCGACAAGTTCCCCTGCTTAATACAAATGAATTAAGCAGGGTTTATATTACCTGGGTTCTTAAAATTCCCTATAAGGGCAAGCCCCTATAGTTAATTACATCTTAAGTGACGGGAATCACCTAAGAAAACTCTCGATAATAATCGATAATTACGCTCTCAAGAATTTCAAAGTTTAAGTTTTCAAAGGATTGAATTTTGGAATTTCAATAGGGAGTGGATTAAGTTTGGAACATTTTGTTTTGGGAATTCAAAGGAAGAAAGGTAGGAGAAATCACAGATTCAAAGCGAACTTCGGTAATTTCCCAACTATCCTATTATTTGGCTTGAATTTAAGAAAGTCCTAATGTTCATTTAATGTTTTGATTTTGCCAATTTTAATTAATTAGGACTTATATTTGTATGATAAAATCATACAAATAGCCTTGAAGATGTGAGGGTTTATGTCGTATCGGATGACTACCTCGGAATCCTAAGACCGGTTAGGGCTTAATTTACATGACATGATCATGCAAATGCCTAACGAAGAGTTGAGGATTTATGTTGCACTAGGCAAACTACCTCGAAGTCCTATGGCTTAGTTATTTAATTCTAGGAATGTTTAGCTGATGTAGAGTTGTTTTGCTGACGAAGATGGCCGTGCTGCCCATCATGCTCCGAGCTCCTTGTTGTTGCAGAGGTTTAGTTATAGAAGTCATAAATCAGGAGATGGGAAAAGTTTTTTGGTTTAGAGAAAATCTTAATTTCCAAATGTTTTTTATGTTTTATTTAAAACAAATCTTAAAGTTGATTATAACAACACCGGTTAAGATCCCACGGTTTCATCCTTCAGGCATAGTTATTTTTATCGGATTCACTTAGTCCAGATGAATTTGCTAAACTTAACTAAATGAGTTCCACACTTTCATTTAGACCGTGGGAAATCCCGTTAGCAACACGTAGGTTACATCATCCGAGGTATTCCCGATCATCTAACAAGACGTTTTAATTTAGTTGTAATTGCGGTTTTGTGTTCGTTTGTGATTAAATTTTGAGTTGTTTTATATTTTGAGATGGTGTGGCGGTGAATTTTATCTTGTAATGACTTTTAATTTAGTTTTGGTTTCAGTTTTAGGGACTATCATAAAGGTGTGGGTTTTCATGCAACAGTTGTTTATCATGCAAGAAAAATAAAGTGCATTTTCAATAAAGTAAATTGCAAGAAAGTAAATTGCAATAAAATAAAAGCGTACCTGGAGGGTCTTCTCGTCATCCCAGGCTGCACATAAAACACAATTAGAATATTTAAGCATTTAAAGCGAATCCCTAGGTAAAGCTAAGGGAAGGGTTATGGTTTTCTACCAAGGTCCTACTCCTATAGCTAGTCATCTCCTATGACGTCTAGGTTCTTGTGTTTTGGTTTGAGGACGATTTTCTTCATCAAAGAACAATTAAGTTCAATTGTTCTTATAAACATCCTATCTTATTGAGGAAGTGCTTAAGAAGAATCTTAAACATCTTTTCAATACTTCGAGGATCATTTTAAGTCCAAACGGATTTAATTATAGAAATGAATTAATCGTCAAGGAATTCAAGTTTTGTTGTTATCTTACTCAGTGAACTAGGACATTTGAATATCCTATGAGTGAAGTATCACTTCATTTAACGTTCTGTTTAGGAGTTATGACAACAAAAGCTTTCGAGGGCAAATTGATGTTCAAATGGTTTATGATTTAATTTCAGTTAACGGGTTTAAATTTGGAATAGTGTTCAAGTTGCTTTATTTTGAATTTCTTTATGTCTTAGGTGATGTTATTTTTAATTCAATTTAATTTAACTTTAATTTAATTTAATTTAGTTTAGTTTTAATTTAAATTTAATTTAATTTTTATTTTAACTTGATTTTATTTTTTATTTTAATTTAATTTAATTTAATTTAATTTAATTTAATATGATTTAATTTAATTTAATTTAATTTAATTTAATTTGATTTAATTTGGTTTAATTTAATTTAATTTAATTTAAATTTTAATTTAATTTTATTTTTAATTTTAATTTAATATTTTTATTTTTTATGTTTTAAAGATGATTTAATTTTAATTATTAAAGTATTAATTCAATTGAAATTTTAAAAGGATTTAATTTAAATAATTTAACTTTAATTTAATTTAATGATTAAGTCTTTTAGCATTTTAAATCTTAAATTTGGATTATCATTTTAATTAGGAATTGAACATTATTGAGATGATTAATGTAGGGATTCTTAAATTAAAGAACAAATCTCTTCCTAATAATATCCCTATTTTAATAATTCCAATTTTATTATTCTTCTAAATTTAATCAACTATTTAATTAAGGTTTATTTCAATTATTTTTAAATTGTTTAATAGGTTTCTACCATTTAATTATTCAAGTTTCAATCATCCAAATCAGATTAAGATCAAATATTTTACTTTTTAATTTTATTAAACCTAAAGTTTTAATTAAAGATTAAAATTTTAATTACCATTTTGCCCTTCAAGCTTAATAATTTCATAACTCACTAAATTGAACTTAAATGAACTTGAAATTTTTATGTGGCTTCACTCATATGTCAATAAAGACATGAGAGGAGAAAATGTGATTTTTCTATATTTAATTTATTTATGTAATTATTTTTGGTGGAAAATAGGGATTTCCAAGGAAAATTTAATAATATGACCAAGGGAAAGTTTTTGTCCTTAAGAAAATTATGGGACATCCTAATGACCAGAGGACCACTTAGACCAATTTTGGTGATTTTTTGAATTATATTCTTTTTATTATAATTATTTTGAGTTTTGGAGAATTAATTAATTTAAAAATAAAATAAAGGTTGAAAAATGAATTTTAAATTTTTCAAAAATCTCTCTGATAACAAGGAAATCAGAGAATCAATTTTTACAATTTTCTGATTTTTCTTTGATTTATTAGAATTATTTTAGTGGAAATGCTAAAAAATACATTTTTTTTAATTTTAAAATTACCTTAGGGCTTTAAAATTTAATATCTCACCAAATAGACCTAAGAAAAATATGGGATTTGTTCCTAAGTGATTAAAATTCAAAATGTAACATTTTGGTGAATTTTATTATTTTTGTGATTTTTATTATTTTTTAATTATTAAAATATTAAAATAATACAAAAAATCAACTTTTTTAGAAAATTGAAATTTTTAATTTTCATAAATTCCCCTAATATCAGAGAGGCTCCAAAACCAATTTGGTAAATTTTTTAAAAGTATTTTGAAAGTTATGAATTTTTAAAGTTTAAATTGGCTAAATGGCTTAATCAACCCATTTAGTAGGGCTAACCAAGTCCAATTGACTTCAAATTTTTATGGTGGGTTCCTCTGATCCTTAAGGTCAGTGGAGAATTAATTTCAAGCCAATTTGATGTATGATTAGCTCTAATTAATTAGGGACCTATTTTGGGTGTTTAAGCCAATTAGGGTTATTCCAAGTGGATTAATTCAAAACCTATTTTTCCTAGGGTCCTCTCGGTCATAAGAAACATCATCAAATTTTCCTAGAATTTATTTCACAACATGCTAATTATTGGATTTAAAATACTCAAAACAGCAACATGAATTTGAAAAATCAATAACTTCTCATAGGGATGGCCCGCTGTATCGTTCTGTCTCCTCATCCAGCGTGATCCTGGTCGTCCGTCCGCGCATGTATTAAATGAACGACATCCGTTCATCGTCCCCAAGCCTCCTAGCCCGAGAACCGTCCACACTAAATCCCTAATATCTCACTCAATACTTAACGGATTTTTGTGTTCTTGTGCTCTATGGATTCGTCTTGAAGAGACGAATACATCTATATGGTGATCATGCATTGAAATTAAGGCATTTGAAATGGAGAATCTTCAGAAGCTCGGGATAAAGAGTTAGCTCATACCTTTGCTCAGAGAAGTGTGGCTTCAATCTGAGGGTTGTGTCACCTTTGATTGGGTCCAAGCAAACTCCAGATGAAGTCCCTTGGCCTGGTGAATTGTCTCGGTATGATTTCGACTAAGCCCGATCAAAAAGCTTGGAGTCTGGAACAGATGGGTGGCCTGGAGAGGGGGCTTTTGCTGGTGGACTTCTTCCCTTGGTCTGGTGAAGGTGTAGGACCAATCAATTTGGGGATTGGTCCACTGTGAAGAAGTGTCCTGGTTTTGGGTGGAATTTTGGCTGAGAAATCGGGCTCTGTTGGTGGGGATTATGGCAAATTGTCACTGGGGATCAACTGCTCTAAGTATGGAGAGTGGTTTGGAGCAATTTTGGCAGGGTTTCAGTAAGGTCTGGTTCAGCACCTCTCATGGCCGAGAGGAGGTGAGGTTTAAATTGGAGAGGGTGGAGGGCCTCCCAGGGGGGTTTAAGGTCGGGGATCGACTGCTCCGGTGAGGAGAAGAAGAGCTATGCTGTCCATTTGGGTTGAGACAAGTCGGCAAGGGAGAATTAAAATTTTTGGCTCCTCCCAAGGTCTCAGCCATTGTGTTTTCCGGCGATCCAGTGCGGCGGCCGTGCAGCAATGGTCACCCTCAAGTTCAGGTGGGTCGTGGTCGGGGTTTTGTGTAGGCAATTGGCCAATGCCATGTGTAAAGAGCTTGGATTGAAATGGAATGGGGGAAGGCTATTTTGGGTTCAAATGAGTCAACCCATGATTTTGGGCTAGGTTCACCACCCAAGGCCTGGTTTTGGGCTGAAAAGGATCACTTGGGTCAGCCAAGAGAAAATGGTGTGGTCTCCATCCATGATGAGGTGGCTAAGCATGGTTTAGTGTGTGACATGCTTAAGGTAAAAAAGGGTTTAAGAGGGTTTAAGAAAGAGATCCCCTCTCTTTCCATTAATGGTTTGGTGAGGTGGAAAGAAGATTCCATGGCTCTCATGGCTCCCATGGGGCTCATGCATGGCTTCATGGCTCCATTTGGCTTGGGAAAAGTTAAGTCAACTTTCATGGAGAAGGATTTTGTGAATTTTGGTAATTTAGGGGTGATTTGATGGGATTTGGCATATGGCTTGATTTGGATTTATTTTATCATGGGTTTAGAACTTAGGAGATGGTTTCATCCAATGGATGATGATATAAGGTTGTCATGTGGGCTTTGGGCCTTTGAAATTTAGTGAAGGTGGGCTTTTAAAGTGATTTAGGGAAGTGGGTTTTTTTTATTTTAGGATGAGAATTTTGCAAAGGATTGGATCCAATAAGTGTTGAATTTAGTTTAGGAATGTTTCATGAATGATTTGGAATAAATTTGAAGTGTTTGGGCTAGGTTTGGGTTGGATTTGGACCTCTTTGGTGAATGGGCCAATGTAGGTCAAATTGGGCTAACTTGGGCCAATGTTGGGCTAGGGTTGAAATTGATGTAAAATAAATGTTGGGAAATGTTTATGGGAGTGTTTCAAAGAGGTTTTGGCTTTGGTTGGGTTTTGATTTTGGGGTTTGGGCTTATTTGGGTTAGGTTTGGGTTTAGGTCAAAATTGGGCCTTTTAGCTTAGGGTTGAATTTGAGTGGGGTTTGGGTCCAAATTTTGGGCAAATCATGTTAGTGCTTTGTTTGTGGGGATGCTAAGGAAGGTTTAGAAAAGGTTTGGGGTTAATTGGAGTTTAATTGGGTTAGTTTGGATTAGGTTTGGGTCATGGGTCCAAATTGGGCTTTAAGGCCAAAAGTGAAATTGGATTCAAATGTCAATCAAATTGGACTTGGTTTGGTCTATATTGGTGTTGGTAATGTTGAATTGAAGTTTAGAATTGAATTGGACCAGAATTTGGGTCAATTGGGTAGGTTTGGCTTGACATTGGGTTCACTTAGGGTTAAAATGGGTCAAATTGGGGGTTTTGACAAAAGTAGGGTAAATTGACAAAATTGGCCCATGGTGTAGTTGAACAAAATGAAATTGGGAATATTTGGGATTTTCTGGAATTTTCTGGGAATTTTCTGAATTTTTGGATTTTTGGGTCAAGAGGGGTATTTTGGGTATTTGGAGGGTATTGGGAGGTATTTTTGGAATTTTTGGTATTTTTAGCTATGGATGATCAACTTGATTGGTGAGGAAATGTTCAAGATTAATTTTGGGGAATTTTGGGTGATTTAGAAATTTTGAAAATTTTGGGTAATTTCAAGGGCTTTGGGTAGGCTGGGCGGGTGTAGGGTCCCGGGGGTCAAAAATTAAAAATTTTGTAAATTGAAGATTAGGTGAATGTAAGTGGAATGAAATCTTTTTGGTTGAGCCATGAAGTCATATCAAGCCCACATGAGCCATGAAGGGACTCATTTGAGGCTTCCACTATGTTGTTCCTAACCCTCTTAGCCAAGGGCTTAGGGGTTAAGGACCATCCATGTGAATCACCTTTATGAGTCAGGAGGTCAAGTTAGGTATGGGTGTGTTTTTAGGATGTGTGTGAAAGTTTAGTGTATAGGTGTAGTGTGTGTGTAAGTCAGCCCTCACCAAACCAGGCCACCCAGGGCAGTCCTAAGGCCAAAGAGTCCTATAGGAACTCATCCTTTAAACTTCCACATTTGATTTCAACCCTCTAGGTGATTAGGGGTCTACAGTCAAGTTTGTGGAGTTTGAAGGGAGTTAAGAAGTGGTTTGAATTTCTAAGTGGTGGATCCCAATTCTAATCCTCTAGGATAGTCAAAGGAAAAGCCTAAGGCTAGATCCTAAGTACTAAAAAGAAGGAGAGAAGACCTCATCAAAAATGAGGTCAACAAACACTCTTCTTCTTCTGAAGTTATGTTCGAGAAAATTATAATCGACAAAGTTGCGTAATCACTTAAAATTTTAAATTTTAAATGCTTAGGAAGTAACTTTAATTCAATTTCAGGAGGTTTCCCAATTGATGGAGAAAAAGATTTGACTTTTTCCATCATCTCCAAAACTTTAAAACTTTCTTGAACAAAATTAGAATTTTCTTCAAAAAAATTATTAAGATGTTCTAGTTCCTCTTCTTGCTCATGTTCCAATTCTTTCATTTCTGACTTCTCTTCATAAGTTATTCTAACATGGCATTCACAAAGATATCTCATTACATCCATCCTGAAACATTCATCATCTTTACCTTTTGCAAGGTATTTCATTGATTTGGAAATATTAAAAGTAACTGTTTGATCATTGACACACATAGTTAACTCCCTTTTTTAACATCTATCATTGCTCTGCCAGTTTCTAGGAAAGGTTTCCCTAACAAAATAGGTATCTCTTTATTTTCCTCCATATCTAACACAATGAAATCAACAGGAAAGATAAATCGATCCACTTTTACCAAAACATCTTCTACAACTCCCTTAGGATATGTTATAGAATGATATGCTAATTGCAAGGTTACAGTTGTAGGAGATATTTCTCCTAATCCCAGTCTTTTAAATATAGATAATGGCATAAGGTTAATACTTGCTCCCAAATCACATAAAGCTTTTCCAAAAAATATGTCTCCAATTGCACATGGAACTATGAAGCTTTCAGGATTTTTAAGCTTTTCATGATGTTTTTTCTGAATTATAGCACTGTAATCCTCACTAAGTGAAACAGTATAATTATCTTCAAACATTCTTTTTCTATTCAGAATATCCTTCATAAAATTCACATAGCTTGGCATTTGTTTTAAAGCTTTTGTAAAATGAATATTAATGGTAAGCTTCTTAAAGATTTCCAGAAATTTTGAAAATTTTTTATCCAACATTTGTTGACAATGTCTTTGAGGAAATGAAGGTGGTGGTAGTTTTTCTAAATAAAACATAAGTGGAGAAATAGGTCTCTCAAACTATTCAGGAGCGTCCTCTTTAGATTTTTTAATTTCATCTTTCTGTACTTCAATCTTTTTTATCTCTGCCTTCCAACTCTCTTCCACTTCTAAGTTGAAGAGCTTTTACTTGTTCTTTATTCTGGTCTTTACTATTTCTGTTTGTATTTTTAGAAAGTGTTCCTCGGGTTCTATTACTTAAGGAATTTGCAATTTGTCCCAACTGATTCTCAATATTTCTTATAGCAGCTCCTTGACTTTGTAACTGATTTCTCATTTGCGACACCGCTTCTTATATAGACAACTTCTTTTCATTAAATTATGGGTTATTATTAAAACCTAAAGGATAGGTAGGTCTATAATTACTATTAACTTGGTTATTTCAGTTCCCCAATGGGTTTACTTGGTTGCTTCCCCATTGTTGGTGACCCTCGATCTGCAGCAATGCACCAAAAAAACTTGGTTTTCAATCACCAAACAATGCAGTAATATATGCTATCAAAAATATGTTATGGTCAATACTTTGACTTAAATAATAATAGCGGCTAGTGTATATAAATATAATTTTATGGAAAATATTTTACACACTAGGGGTACTACGCAAGTATACGTATCGTATCAAGTAATATAGGGCTTTAAATTAAGACCCCAGTATCGATCCCACGAGGAGGATTATAGATTTTTCTTTTAAATATTTTGATTTTATTTTTATGTATTTCTTTTAAAGTTAAAAAGTTAATATTTAATTTACTAGATGCAGAAATAAAGCAGTAATAAAGTAATGATTGATGAAAATAAAATAAGCAAATAACTTTCTTCCTTTTAATTAATCCAAGATTTTTTAGATAATGTAATATTTATGGAGAATATAAATTTATGGTATTGTTCCAAATAGAAGCATTCCTATTCTTTACCTTCGCTCGATAATACAAAGAATATTGGCTAATCTATAGATCAAGTCTAGATGTATTGTTAGTAGAATGGGTTAATCTAGGCTCACACTACTAGATGTCCAAGGGAGGCTATGGTCGGCCCTACTAGTGACCCTTTCCTTCTCTATAAACCAAATTACAAGAGTTTAGCCTCTCACTCTAAAAACTTATCAAATCTACGCCTAATAAATATTATCTTCCTATTTATTTGCACTTCACCTTGAATAACCCACGCAAGGCCTTCGACTACCCAAGGATTCATGTGGTATCTAATAGTTAAGAATTTATCTCCTTCTAAGTCTCAAAACTCTTCAATAGATTTTAACAATTTAAATGGCCAATTTAAATAGTAAATTAAGATCCGGTATTAATATCATCACAATGTTTAAAATATATATATAGTTTTTAATTCTCCTACAAATGTTATATTATCTTATTTATCTTTTCATAATTGAAAGGAGAAAGTAAAGTAACTACTCATAACACATTAAATTTAAACAATAAAACATATAAATAAAACTTTGAATCAAAATACAAATACTTATCTCAAGTGTTTCTCCAACTGAACCTCTGAATCCTTCTGACTCCAAAGTAAATAGACTTCAAAAGCAATGACTCTTCAAATACTCTCAATAGAAACTCTAAATAAACTCACTAAGAAACTATAAATATGGCCCTTAAAATATTTCTCTAATCTCTCTAAATGGAACTATAGGATCTCTCTCTAATTTTAGGCTATGTGGGTGTGGGGCTAAGTTGGGCGTTTTTCTCTGAAGGAGTAGCCTTCTATTTATAGGCTTCAAGGGTTGCCTTGAAGGACCTCTTCAAAATGTGTCCAGGTTCAATAAATCTTCTAGAAGGTGTGTCTGGCGCCTAGGCGCCAGAATCTGGCTCCTAGATACCTTAATCTGGCACCTAAGCACCGGGCTCTACGTCCAGTTCTTCGCACCTCTTCACTTTGGATCGCACCTCTTCATGATCCTTACCGTTTCCAAGTGTCCAAATAAAATGTATCAAATGTTCTATAATCCAGGAATAACTGCCAATCTTCTAGATGGTCCAATAACCACTCACACCTTCAAAATAACCATCCAAAAGTCTTCAAAAATCTTACAGAATTCTGTATCGAACTGGCGCTTAGTCTCCGGATTCTGGCGCTTAGGCGCCAGGCCAATTATTTTGACAATTTTGTATTTTAGCTCCATTTTTTCTCCTTTTTGCTCCTTTTTCATCTTTTTTTCTTTCTTGAACATTTTTGCATCACCTACATCCAAAACATAAAAATATCTTTCATTAAAGCATAATATCCTTAAGATTTTGATAAAAAACAAGGCATAAAAATATGTATTTTTTTCTTGGATCAAAATCCCCCAAACTTAAATGTTACTTGTCCTCAAGTAAATATTTTTACTATATAAAATGTATAACAACTCGAATAAAAGGTAAATATTTAAGATTTCTTATAATTTTTTATTTTATAAAAGCTTTAGTAAATCATTAACCAAATTTTACTAACTAAGTTTAATTTTAAGAATTTAGAGAATATTTAACTACCAAATCATAAGATTTCAAAAAAAATTTCATTCACTTCAAAAATAATTGTAGTTTATTATATTAAGATCACATAAATTATTTACAAGAAAATGATCTTCATGAAAATCTTTTCTAATAAAGATTCATACATAAAAATTAAGTAAAATATGTAATCAGTTTTTTTCTTATAAGCTAATTCAAGTGAAGCCAATTTTTGATTAGGCATCTCCTCAAGCTTCTCCTTTCTCTTTTTTTTCTTTTTTTTTACAAAGAGGATTACTATATCTGGATAGCCTATTAATGGTTTTGAACTTCACTATCCTTAACTTATATTTTCAAACTTATACATTTTCACTTAATTACTATAACATGAATAGATTTCAAAAAGATTTTCAATATTTTCTTTTTCAAGTTATAATTTTTGTTTTCTTAATACTTCTAAAATTCAATTATTTCTACTATGAATAAAAAATTTTCTTAATCGTACTCTTCTTTAAGTTCAATAATTCTATTCTTAAAATCAATCAAAGTTATTAAAATTTTAGTTAAGTCTACTAAATTATTTATAATTTCAAAATTTTAAATGATCTTAAATAGATTCTTCATTCCTATGTTATGTTAATATATTTTTTTGAAAATAATAGTTCTTTAAGGACAAATAAAATTTTAATTTGCATGTATTTTCCCTTCCCCCAAACTTAAGCTTTGGTATATCATGAAAAAAAAAAAATTTAAGTATGAGAGAAAGAAAGGTATAATTTTTAAAAAGGAATTTTTATAAGTATGTGAAAACAGTCTAAAAAAGAAAAATTTACTTCTACACATGCTTTTTATTAATATTACTGAAATAACGAAGCATATATAAAAGTAAGCAGGCTCATATATATGTATATATATATATATATATATATATATATATATATATAAATATATATGTATGTATACAAATGGAGGCGGCTACCCTGGCTCTGCTAGGGTTTGGGCTGTAATGGCCCTGGCTGGGCGGCGGCTGGTGTCTTCTGAAGGCTTCCTGTGGTGGTGTGGTACCTTGGTGGGCTAGTGAGTGGTGGATTTCTTCTGAGGTGTTGGTTTTGGTGAAGAAGTTTTAATTTGAAGCTTCCCGGGCTACTTCTTTTTTGAATTGTGTTACTGTTCCATTGGTTTGGTGGCTGGTGACTCTTGTTGTCACTTTGTCTTGGTACTGGTTATGGCTAGTTCCAGTGCCTCCAAAGACCCCCCAACTTATGCTTCTGCTCTCGCAGTAAGGTATTTTACCAAAATCTGTGGAACACCTGACATTCCCTCAAATCCTACATGATGCGGCTGCTGGAAGAGCAGAATGCCCTTTGGTTAGACCCCTGGGTTCTAAAGATGGTCGACCAGCAGTTTTTTCACCTCACAGGAAATGACTACTATGGCAGATGCTATTAAATTTACTATTGTTGGACAATTCCAGTTTGGACATCCTAAAATGGAATTGGTCAGGAAGTATTTTGAGAACTTTCAGTTGGTGGGTCAGTGGAAGCTAGGGGTGATGGATGGTAGGCATCTGCTCATTAGGCTTTCTAAGGAGGAAGATTATGCAAGAGTGTTGGGTTTACAAGTGATGCAAATTGTAAACTCCTCCATGAAGTTAATTAAATGGTACCCAGGATTTGATCCAGCTAAAGAGCCTCCTTTGAAACCTCTATGGTTTACTCTCCCAAATCTACCAATCCAGTTATACCATACAAATGCTATATTTCAGATTAGTAGGGCATTGGGAACACCACTGAGAGTCGATTCCCCAACACATGATATGGGCAACCCAGCAGCAGCAAAGGTCCTGGTTGAAAGAGATGTTTCTCTACCAGAGATTGACAAAATATGGATTACTACTTCAGATGATGGAGAGGGGTTCTGGCAAGAGGTTGTCTTAGAAATTAAGCCTGTCTATTGCCAGCACTGCAGGATGTTTGACCATCTAAAGGAGAAATGCTATAGGCTCAAGCCACCTTTTAAGAAACTAGCTAAAGAGAAAGTAGTGACAATTCAGGCATCAGAGCTGAATCAGGTTGAAACTCCAGCACCTCAGGTGATTTCAAGTGACATGGTGTCACTGCCAGATGCTTCTAATGATGTGCTTCATATCCAAGGTGAAGAACTGGGCTCACTGGAACCATTGGGGGAGAATGAAATTCATCCAAGACCTGTTACTCTACCTCAATCACATATAGATAAGGAGCAAAGGATAATGGAAGCAGTATGGCAAATACAAAAGTCAAAGAAAAAGAAAAAATTGTCCAATGATCTTCAGAAGTTGGCAGTTCAAGAACAGGAGATACCTGATAATACAAATCCCAGAGGCTCCCTAGGGACTCCTCGAGGGACTACTCGAGGGGAAGGGTCGGGACACGTTCTAGATCTTTTTCTAACCACTCATCACCAAATCCCAAACCCCCTGATGATCAATTGTCTGTGTTGGAATATTAGGGGGGTGGCTCACCCCCATTCTATTAAAAGATTAATTCACCTCTATAAGAAACACCTACTCTGGTGTATGATCATTTTGGAACCTATGGTATACAAAAAGCAAGACAAAATACTCTCCAAATTCCCTGGATGTACCTTTTTTGCTAACTTCAACAATAAAATATGGTTAATCTGTAGAAAAGAGCTTTTATGGTCTGTTCAGGTTGATCATCCACAGTTTGTTCACTTCCATTTCAGATTAGATGGTATGAAGTTTGCTGCCACTTTTGTTTATGCTGGCTGCACCAAGACTGATAGAACAAACCTTTGGAATGAGATTATTGAAATAAGTAAGGTGGAGACTCTCAGCTGGATTGTGGGAGGTGACTTCAACTGTATTGCTTCAACTTCTGAAAAGCTGGGAGGAAGAGTCCCAAACCAGAATATGATTACTGAATTTAATGACAGAATCAACAAGGCAGGTTTATTTGATCTGGGTTTTCTGGGCAGCCAATTTACTTGGAGGAGAGGTGCAATTTGGGAGAGATTGGATCGTTTTCTGGCTAATGACTCATGGCATCAAAATTTCCTAAACACTACCATCACCCATCTTAACTTTGCTGGTTCTGATCATAAACCACTTCTTATCACCATTTCCACACCTAAAACCCATAACACTCCCCCACCATTTAGATATATGAGCTTCTGGTCTAGTCATCCTAAATTTAATAGTTTTATTCAGGATAACTGGAGAGGTAGCTCCAACTCTAATCCTTTTATCAAACTTCAAAACCTACAAATACAGCTGGCCAGAGCATTGAGAAATTGGAACTGGGAGACTATTGGTGATGTGTTTCAGGGGGTCATAAAGGCTGAGATGGAAGTGAATAATGCTGAACTTGAAGCCCAAGGGGATGAGAATAAGTTTAAAGACTTTGTCACTGCTCAAGAGAAGTTACTTACTTACCTAAACTGGCAGGACTAGATACTTAGACAGAAAGCCTCTATAAACAAATTTAAGGAGGGAGATAGGAACACTAAGTATTACCATGCATGTATCAAGTATAAAAGGAAGTGCAATGCCATTCTTTCTATCATGACTGATCATGGGACTTTGCTCAGGGATGGCACTGATATTGCTAACAATGCTGTCAAATATTTTCAAAAACTACTGACTTTCCAACACTGCTCAAGTAATCTTATTGACAGCAACTTGTTTAATGATGTCTACCATTATACCAACACCCTTAAGCTCACTGATATCCCTTCCCAAAATGAAATATGGTTGGCCTTACAGTCCATTGACAGTTCTAAGGCGGCTGGCCCTGATGGGTATAATGCAGATTTTTATAAGAAAACCTGGGCAATTTGTAAAAATGAGGTATCTGATGCTATCCAAGGCTTTTTTAAAGGTATTGACCTCCCACAGTACTTCCACTCATCTACCACTGTGCTTATCCCCAAAACCACTGCACCAAAATCATGGAACCATTACAGACCAATAAGTCTCACTACTGTCATCAGTAAATTGATTAGCAAAGTGATTGTTGGGAGATTACAGCCACATCTAAACAAGATTATTAGTCCCCACCAATCGGCTTTTGTTAAAGGAAGATCAATTGCTGATAATGCCCTTCTTGCTCAAGAATTAATGCTTGATCTTGACAAAACTTGTAGGGGGCAATCTAATATATAAGCTGGACATTAAGAAAGCATATGATACATTGGATTGGAATTTCATTCTCCAGGTATTACACATAAGGGGTTTCACTCCTGAATTCTGTAGGCTGATAAAGAGATGGCTGAAATTTAATAACCACTATATTCTGATCAATGGCCAGAGTTGGGGTGGGTTCCAAGCTACCAGAGGGCTGAAACAGGGAGATCCACTATCCCCTTCCATCTTCATCATTGTTATGGATTATCTTTCCAGGCTTATTGAGGCTCAGGTCTCCCCTTTTCATTATGCCAGCTACCACCACAGGTCTGATGTGATTATTTCTCACCTTCTTTATGCTGATGATCTAATGATATTTTCTAGAGCCTCAAAGATTGCTGTCAAAAAAGTTATCAATTGCCTGAAACATTTCCAACTTGTTTCTGGTCTGCATTTTAACAATGCTAAGTGTGAGCTGGTTTTTCCCAAGCAGATTAATGCTGATTTGTCTCATTGGATTACTAATTATACTGGTTTCTCTAAAGCTACTCTTCCATTGAAATATTTGGGGGTGATGCTTATTAAGGGCAGATCCAAACAGCTGCACTTTGAGGAAATTATAGGTAAACTCAATACCCAGTTATCTAACTGGGCAAATTCTTTCCTATCTTCTGGTGGTAGAGTTACATTGCTGCACAGTATACTAACAACATTCCCAAATTATGTACTTCAAATGACCTGCATGAAGAAGAGTTCTAGAATCCAAATTGAAAGAATCTTTAACAGATTCTTATGGTCTGGTCAAAGAAAGCAGATGCACTGGGCTAGTTGGCAGAAACTTGCTAAACCTATTGAGGCTGGTGGATTGGGATTCAAGGGATTACACCACTTGCAGAAAGTCAATTTCTGTAAACTTTGGATTCAATTCAGACAATAAGATTCCTTGTGGGCTATCTTTATGAAAGGTAAATATTGTAAAGATAGCCACCCCAATTTGGTTCAAATCAAACCTGGTATCTCCAGGATATGGAAACATATGCTCCCGAATAGAGACCTTGCTTGAATCCCTTTATTATTGGGAACTTGGGAATGGGAAAGTGCTCTTTTGGCAAGATAACTGGTGCCCTCCTGAGATGAAGATAGCCCTCCCTCATATTATTAAACAGCAGTTTCCTGTGGCCAGCTACTGGAACAACCTGCATGGGTCACCCACTAAACTTCAGGAGCTGCTCACTGAGTCTTCTGCCCTTCAAGTGGCCTCCATCCCCATTGATACCTCTAAACCTGATAGAATCATTTGGCAAAAGGGTAAACTCCACAGTCTCACCAAACACATCTACCTAAACATTTTCAATCGGCCATCTCTAAATTGGGGTAGGAAAATCTGGAACAAGTATTTGACACCCTCCATGTCCTTCTTTATTTGGAGGACTTTTCACAACCTCCTTCCAACTGATGATATTCTCAAACTCAAGGGGCTTAGAGGGCCATCTAAGTGTTACTTATGTGGGGTTAATGTTGAAACTATTTAACACTTATTCTTTAGCTGCAGCTTCTCACAGGAAGTGTGGAAGGAGGTTCTTAAGTTAATGAAGATCAATACACTTACTCTTGAGTTGCAGGAGTTATCCACATGCTGGTTGTCTTGGCATCAAGCTAAAGTGGGGGATATCCTTTTCCTCCTTGCTTGGTTTATTTGGATGCATAGAAATAGTGTAAAATATGAAGACAAAGGGTGTAATGTCCTAACTGTGGTGGGAAATTGCCATTCATACTTGAGCAAACTCATCCTTCTGAAGAAGTATCATAATATTTTCAATACTCCTCGACCGTACTATCCAAAGCGATCTAAAATCATGTTAATATACCTGGAAAGCTCCTACCTATCCAATTATTAAAGTTAATACTAATGGGGCATTCTTTGATCAGGGATCTGGTTGTGGGGGTCTCTTCAGGATCTGGGATGGTCAATGTATTAGTTTCTTCCACACTCCAATTATTGTTGCTGATGCCCTGGAATCAGAATTAATTGCAGTTTTCCGGGCTCTTAGCCACGGCCACATCATGGCATTGGAGAGATCTTGTGGTCGAATGTGACTCGGCTCTTCTTATTCAGTACATGCTGAATAACCTTCACCCACCGTGGCACCATGCCGACTCGGATCACCGTAATCAAGACTCTTGCCCAGCAGATTAATATTAATTTCAATTTTATTTATAGAGAAGGCAACGAGCCAGCTAATTGGCTTGCTAAGAGGGCTCTTTACTCCCGGAAAGTTAATATCTCATCCGATATCCCTCCACGGCTATCTTACCTCATTGAAGCCGATCGAATTAAGGCCCCTCATTTTAGAGTGGTAGATATCTAATTTTATTGAAATTCCACAACTCTACCTTCCGTTGTTATCGACTACACTCGTTTGGGATTTTGGCTATGGGCTGGTTTGTCGGAGCTAGCTTTTGATGTTTTGTTTTATCTTTTCTGATTTGTGTAGATGAGTATATGTGCTAGAGGTTTTTATGGGGGTTTTGGGCTGCCTGTATTATAGCGGCCATTTTTGTTTAGTTTGGTTTAGACTGAATTGTAAAGCTGGAGGTTAAGTCTTAACATGTAGGGAGCCTGTGGTTGCTCCTTTTCTCCAAATATATATATATATATATATATATATATATATATATATATATATATATATATATGTATGTATACATTTGCAAATGATAAGGATGAAGAGAAGCACCCGGAAGATGATTGAAACAATTTTCAACAAATTCCTTTGGGAGGGCCAATACAAGCAACCCCATTGGACCGTGTGGAATAAAGTTTGCAAACCTATCAAGGCCGGTGGGCTGGGATTCAAATGCTTTCAACAAATGAGCCAACCTGTTTTACCGCAAACAATGGATTAAGTTCGGACAACAAGACACCATGTGGGCTACTTATTTAAAGAACAAGTACTGCTTGGAAGTCCCATCCCAATGCTCGTCTTGCCCAAAATGGGGGATTCCAAACACTCGGAAACATTTGCTGAAAATAAGAGATACTCGCTAATCGGCTTTTCTGCTGGGAAGTTGGAAAGGGGAAATTAATTTCCAATATGATAACTGGACTATGGGTAACCCTTTAACCTTCACTCGCTGCTTTTGACACACAACTATCGGCTTCGGATTTCGGATTGAAGATCAATGGAATACCAACTTACTTAGAGAGGTGATGGATGAGGAGAGTGTGCAACGGATACTTCATATACCAATTGATTCAACCAAAGCCGATAGGATTGTTTTGAAACAAACTACCAATCAATCATTTAACAAGATGATTTACAGACTCCTTTAATTATTGGCCGGACACTAGTTGGGGAAAGAAAATGCGGACAGACAGTGCTATCTCCATCAATGTCCTATTTTTGCTGGCGACTTTTTCATAAATACCTCCCTTTGGATGACATTCGAAGCTAAAAGGGTTAAGAACTGCCTCTAGATGCTGGTTATGCAAATCCCATGAAGAATCCGTATCCCACCTTTTCATAAGCTCGTGAAGTCTCTAATCGAGTTTGGAAGGTCTGTACTAATGCATTTCAATTTATTTCATCTAAAATATAACTGGGTCACTTGTGGAGGCTTCGTTGGGAGGATTGGAAAAATGAAAATTGGTTTCGAGGTTCCTATGGTTATCTTTTGGTTCATATGGATGGCTAGAAATAGAGTAAAGTTTGATAATAAACTTGCTTTTATCAATCAAATTGTGGCTAGTCGTTGTAGCTTCTTGAGTAAGCACTCATTGTTAGATGTCCCACCTAAATGCAAACTCGTTTTGCTGAAATGGTTCCCTCCTTCCTTGCCATGGATAAAAATCAATATTGATGGTAGCTATACTCCTTCATCCGCCGGTATTGAGCCGTGTGTAGGAATTCCTTGGGTCAATTTTTGTGGTGCTTCATGATACCCATTATTTCGTTTCAGCTCCGGATTCCGAGATGCAAGTCGCTTATTGGGCTTTGCTAACTCGTTAAAGCTCTAAATTACAAGTTTATCCGGATTGAATCTGATTCCAAGTCATTAGTTAACATTTCACAAGGTCTTTCATCTCCTCCCCGGCGGTTGGTTTACTTGTTCGGAAAAATTATCCATATCTCCCGCAACTTAACTTTAAAATGGTCTCATATATATAGAGAAGGTAACCAACCAGCCTAATTGGTTGGCCAAAAAGGCTACATCCAAGTAGTACCATTTCTTTTTCTGCCACACCTTTTGGGCCTCTTGAGCCTTTACTTTTTGGTGATCTCAATGATCTCCCCTACATTAGATGTATGTAACTCTCTTATTTAAATGAAATTTCCTTTTTGTGGCTTAAAAAAATATATATATATATATATATATATATATGTATACATACATATATATATATATATATACATACATATATATATATATATATATAATGGCGGTCGGCTCCTTTGCTTCTGCTAGGGTTTGGTCGGTGATGGCTTCCACGGGTGGCGGCCGGGCAAGTTGGTTGTTTCTCCAAGGTCGGGGTGTCTGTTTGGTCTTCAAGTTTGCCTTCACCGGTGGTGGTGGGTGGTTGGTAAGGTCCTTTCAAGGGGTTTCGATCTTTCCGGGCAAAGTTTTTGAATTTTACTCGTTCCATTGGTTGGGTTCCGTCGCTTGCTCGCCTTTTCCTCCCAGTGTCTTCTCCCTTTGTTGTGTCCTCTCGATGTTATTTCAGCTCCGAAAATCTGTTGTCATGGCCGGGATCAACATATCCACCTCTTATGCGACTCGCACTAAGTAATGGCTTGCTCGTTACTAATGCTCGCAGAAAAATTGCTTTTCCCCCAAAATTTACATGATGCAAGCAATTTGGAAATCAGATTGCCCCTTCATTAGACCTCTTGGCTCTAAGGAGGGCGGACCAGCCATTATTTTCACTTCTAAGGAAATGGAATCTCTTGTCGAAGCTATTAAGTTCTCCATTGTGGGTCAATTCCAATATGGCCACCCTAAGATGGAATTAGTCGGGAAATGCTTTGAGCGACATTCCCTTTGTGGGTCAATGGAAACTTGGAGTGATGGATGGAAGACACCTCCTTATCGGATTATCCAGGGAAGAAGACTATGCAAGATTAATTGGAATGCAGATTATGCAAATAGCTAACACCCGAGATGAAACTCATCAAATGGTACCTCGGCTTTGACCCAGCCTAAAGAACCCCCACTTAAACCTATGTGGTTTAAATTTCCTAATCTACCTATTGAATCGTTCCACACTAATGCTCTATTTCAGATTAGTAGAGCATTAGGGACGCCCTTAAAGTTGACCCCTCCACTTCTAATTTGGGGAACATTCATGGTGCTAGAGTGCTGATTGAGAGAGATGTTTCTCTCCCTGAGTTAGACAAATTGTGGATTACCACCTCTGACAGTGGTGAGGGTTTCTGGCAAAAAATCCAAATGGAAACTAAACCAGTGTTCTGTAAACACTGTAGAATGTTTGGCCACTTAATGGAAAATTGTTACAGATTAAAACCCCCTTCCAAAAAGCCGATCAGACCCCAACCTTCAGTGCAACAAACCAAAGATACTATTCAAGGGAACTTTTTAGCAGAACCTATTGCTCTAGACTCTCTGGTTGATGTCTCCAGATTGCACAGAGATGTGAACCCAGAGATTATCCCAGAGGATCTGATAAATCCTGCTCAAGGAGACACCTCTACTTTACCCCCTGAACTCACAATTAAAGCTCCAAAAGACTCACACAGTCAAGATATCATTGAGCGAGTCATTATACCCTCCATAGATATTATATCTACATCCCGAATAATATTCAAGTCTGCTTGGCGAGAACGAAGGCAAAAAAGAAGAAAAAGGTGTTATCTGAACTTCAAAATCGACCCAAGGTGGGGAAAGTGTCACTACCCCACCGATATCGAAGTGGCGAACTAGATCTAGATCCGGATCGGCCCCGACTCACTCCCCTCCCCGACCTAAACCCCCGGATGTTTAACTTCTTATGTTGGAATATTAGGGGTGTGGCCCACCCCTCATCTCTTAAAAGGCTTTTGCATCTCTTTAAGAAACACCAACTGCGGGGCATTGTGCTTCTTGAACCATTGGTTCACAAACACAAATCCAAATTATTTTCCAAGTTTGTTGGTCGTTCCTTTTACTAACTCTTCCAATAAAATCTGGGTTCTCAGCAGGCGGGAACTCCATTGCAAAGTTATTGTGGACCATCCTCAATTGATTCATTTACATTGTACGATTAATGGTATTTCTTTTGCTACAACTTTTGTTTATGCGAGTGCGCACTAAAGCTGCTAGAAGAGAACTCCGGCAAGAAATCCATCTTATCGGCTCTAGGGAATCTCTTAGGTTGGATTGTGGGTGGGGATTTCAACAACATTTCTTCTACTATAGAAAAATGCGGTGGCGGGCCTCCTAATCTCAACCAACTCACCGAGTTTAATGATAACATCCGGAGAGCAAACCTTTTTGATTTGGGGTTTCAAGGGAACCCTTTTACTTGGAGGAGGGGTAAAATCTGGGAGAGACTTGATAGATTCTCGGCAAATGATTCTTGGCACCATACTTTTCTTCATACTACCATTTCACATCTAAATTTTGCTGGGTCCGATCACGGACCATTACTTATTTCCATTTCTACTCCCCCAACCAAACCAGTTCTCCCCATTTCGCATTCCCGAATTTTTGGTCTTCCTACCCTCAATTTCAATCTATTATCTCTAAGCAATGGATCGGTTGTCCCCACTCCAATCCTTTTATCGGACTTAGAATCTTCAATCGAAGCGGCTACTGTCCTTTCTCACCTGGAGTTGGGAGACTATTGGTGACATCACTCATAACATTGTACGAGCTGAGAAGGATCTCTCTTCTTTGGAAGTTGCTTGCCCTTATCGATGATACTAAATATTGCCGGATGGTCATCTGCTCAAGAACATCTACTTACTCTTATTGATCGGCAGGACCAATTCCTTAGACGAAAGTCGCTACTACTAAATTCAAAGATGGAGATAGGAACACTAAATTCTTTCATGCATGGATAAAATTCAAAAGGAAATGTAATGCTATACATTCCATCTTAAATGACCAAGGCCTTCTACTCAATGAGGAAGCTGCTATTGCCTATGATGCTGTCAAGTATTACCAGGAACTTCTGACTTTTAAACCTGGCAGCAGATCTCCTATTGATGATAGCCTGTTTAATAAAGAGTTTAATTACACCCAGTCTCTACAATTAGCTGATATTCCCTCTCTTGAGAAAATTTGGGTGGCACTTAACTCTATTGACAGCTCTAAATCAGCTGGTCCTGATGGGTACAAGGTCGACTTCTATAAAAAACCTGGAATACTTGCAAAGCTGAGGTCACCACTGCTATCCAAAGCTTCTTTTCAGGTAGGGACATTCCCCAATACTTCCATGCATCTACTATTGTGCTTGTGCCTAAGACCAATGCCCCCAAGTGCTGGAACCACTATAGACCAATTAGCTTTAACCACTTGTTATCGGTAAGGTTATCAGCAAAATCTTAGTTGGCGATTGCAACCTCATCTTGCTCATATTATCAGCCCCAACCAATCGGCTTTTGTTAAAGGCGGATCTATTGCCGATAATGCCCTCCTTGCTCAAGAACTTTTGTTGGATTTGGACGGACCTTGTAGGGGTGGTAACTTGATTTACAACCTTGACATCAAAAAGGCTTATGATACTATCGATTGGAACTTTATTCTTCGGGTGCCGCATGCTTTGAGGCTTTTCCAATACCTTCGTTTACTCATTAAGAGATGGCTTCGGAATAATAACCATTCTATCCTCATTAATGGCAAATGCTTGGGGTGATTTCGAGCTACTTAGAGGGCTTAAACAAGGTGATCCACTCTCTCCCACTATCTTCATCATTGTTATGGACTATCTCTCAAGGTTGCTGGATACTCAAGTCTCCTCTCACCCTTATGCACAATTCCACCACAGGTCAGATATTAACATCTCTCACCTTTTATATGCTGATGATTTAATGATATTCTCCAGAGCTTCTAAAGTTGCTGTCAATAAGGTGATGCATCGTCTCAACAAGTTTCAACGGATATCCGGCCTTCATTTCAACAAAAACAAGTGTGAATTGCTTTTCCCCAACCATATCCACCCTAACATTATCCATTGGACCACTCGAATTCACTGGCTTTGTCAAAACCAACCTTCCCATAAAATACTTGGGGGTTCTTCTTATCAAAGGCGAGATCTAAACAAACTCATTTTGAGGAGATCATCGCCAAGCTGAATACTCAACTCTCTAATTGGTCCAATTCCTTCCTCTCATCCGGTGGCGGAATTACACTCCTAAATAGCATATTAACCTCTTTCCCCGCTTATATCCTGCGGATGGCTTGCTTAAAGAAAAGTTCCGGGATTCGGATTGAAAGAATATTTAACGATTTCTATGGTCCGGTCATAGAAAACGAGTTTCATTGGGCTAGGCGGCAAAGAGTAGCCTTGCCTAAAGTAGTTGGTGGTTTAGGTTTTAAAGGCTTGAAACAACTACGGCAAGTTAATTTCCGTAAGCTATGGATCCATTTCGGGGAGCGAAATTCTCTTTGGGCTCTTTTCATGAAAGGAAATATTGTAGAACCACTCATCCCTTAGCCTCTCATATCAAAATAGGTATTTCTAGAATGCTGGAAACATATGCTCATTAACAAGGAATCAACTTGAATCTCTTATTTATCGGGAGTTAGGCAAGGGTGACATCCTGTTTTGGCAAGATAATTGGTGTCAAAAGGAACTTTTGGTTCCCCTACCTAATATTAACAAAGACCAATTCCCTATTTCCTGCTGTTGGGACAACATGAATTGGTCCATTCCTAAACTGAAACAATTACTGGCTGAGTCTGTTGTTGATCAGGTGGCTCTTATCCCCTTTGATAGGTATCAACTCGATAAACTCGGATGGATAAATGGCAAGAATTGCGAGCATTACCAAGCACATTTATTCCACTATCAACTCTTGGAATCAGGTCGAGCTGGGCAAGAGCATATGGAACAAATATCTTACCCCCTCTATGTCCTTCCTCATTTGGAGAATTTTCCATGGGCTCCTCCCTACCGATGATATTCTAAAACTCAAAGGTTTGAGAGGCCCTTCTAAATGCCTTCTCTCGTCTCGTTAATTCGAAACTTCGAACCATCTTTTCTTTAAATGCCCCTTTTCCCAAGAGGTTTGGTCGAGTCCGATCAGCAAGTTGAAAATTAACCTCGCCGTTGTTAGATTGGCATGATTTTAATGATTCCCGGCATTCCCGGCGTGAAAGTTAAAGCTGGGGAGATCCCTTGTATTGTGGCTTGGTTCATTTGGATGCATAGAAATGGGGTTAAATATGATGGGGTGCTTCATAAAGCTAACGGGTTAGTTACCCACTCGCCTTACTTTTATCTCTAAATTGATCTCTCGTTAAAAATTTTCCAAACATTCTTCGAGCTTCCTTGTCCGCAAATAGACTCTATGCTTCACAAAGTTACTAAGATCTTTTGGAAAGCCCCTAGCCCTCCTTTTATTAAAGTCAATACTGATGGTGCTTTCAAGGATCAATTAGCTAGCATTGGAGGCATCTTCAGAGACCATATTGGGAAAGGTTTGCTTTTCTTCCAGGCTCCCACTACTCGTCGATGATCCATTGAAAGCTGAATTGGGCTGCTCGTTTTTGGGCTCTTCACATTGCTACACTCTTTCAATGGTCTTCCATCATTGTGGAGGGAGACTCTTCTACTCTAGTTCGGTACTTTCAGAATGACCTTCTTCCTCCTTGGCACCATTCCACTTGGGTTTACCAAATCAGATCTTTGCTGCCTCGACTTACTGTTCAATTTAACTTTATTTTCAGAGAAGGTAACAGACCTGCTAATTGGATTGCTAAAAAAGCTTTATCTTCACAAGAGATAATGGTCTCCTCTACTCTACCTCCCCAGCTGCTTCATCTCATCCAGGCTGACTCATTCCAAGCCCCTCACTTCAGAATTTTGGAGTGATGTCCCTGCAATTGTTACTCTCCCTACACCTGCTTAAAGCTGTTTATAATTACTGTAGGAGCATTTTGGTGTCTTTTTTCACTTGGTTTTTACTTGGATATTTGCTCCTTTTGGGTTTTCTCTTCGTGGCTGTTCTCTTCTTTTACTGGGAATGGCCACTACTCTCTAGTTTATTTCATTTACTTAGTCTCTTTTACTTTTGGTGTGGAGTTGTACCGGGATCTTCTTCCACTGGGGATCTCCCTTTTGTAATCGCATACTTTTTTATTAACATGTAGGGGGCCAGTGTAGCCTCTTCTTCCCAAAATATATATATATATATATATATATATATATATATATATATATATATATATATATATATATATATATATATATATATATATATATATATATATATATATATACATATATATATAGTTTTTTCATATGTTTTTATTGGTGGCGGCTACCTCGGCTCTGCTAGGGTTTGGGGTACATGGCCCCGACTGGGCGGCGGCTGGTGTCTTCTGAAGGCTTCCTGTGGTGGTGTGGTACCTTGGTGGGCTGGTGAGTGGTGACTTTCCTCTGAGGTGTCGGTTTTGGTGAAGAAAGTTTTGATAAGAAGCTTCCCGGGCTACTTCTTTTTTGAATTGTGTTACTGTTCCATTGGTTTGGTGGCTGGTGACTCTTGCTGTCTCTTTTTAATATCGTCTCTTGGAACTGGTTATGGCTAGTTCCAGTGCCTCCAAAGACCCCCCAACTTATGCCTCTGCTCTCAGTAAAGGCATTTTACCAAAATCAGTGGAACACCTGACATTCCCTCAAATCCTACATGATGCTGCTGCTGGAAGAGCAGAATGCCCTTTGGTTAGACCCCTGGGTTCTAAAGATGGTCGACCAGCAGTTTTGTTCACCTCATAGGAAATGAATACCCTGGCAGATGCTATTAAATTTACCATTGTTAGACAATTCCAGTTTGGACATCCCAAAATGGAGTTGGTCAGGAGGTATTTTGAGAACTTTCAGTTGGTGGGTCAGTGGAAGCTAGGGGTGATGGATGGTAGGCACTCGCTCATTAGGCTTTCTAAGGAGGAAGATTATGCAAGAGTGTTGGGTTTACATGAGATGCAAATTGCAAACTCCTCCATGAAGCTAATTAAATGGTACCTATGATTTGATCCAGCTAAAGAGCCTCCTTTGAAACCTTTATGGTTTACTCTCCCAAATCTACCAATCCAGTTATACCAAACACATGCTATATTTCAGATTAGTAGGGCATTGGGAACACCTCTGAGAGTTGATTCCCCGACACATGACATGGGCAACCCAGCAGCAGCAAAAGTTCTGGTTGAAAGAGATGTTTCTCTACCAGAGATAGACAAAATATGGATTACCACTTCAGATGATGGAGACGGGTTCTGGCAAGAGGTTGTCTTAGAAAATAAGCTTGTCTATTGCCAGCACTGCAGGATGTTTGGCCATCTAAAGGAGAAATGCTATAGGCTCAAGCCACTTTCTAAGAAACCAACTAAAGAGAAAGTAGTGGAACTTCAGGCATCAGAGCTGAATCAGGTTGAAACTTCAGCACCTCAGGGGATTTCAAGTGACATGGTGTCACTGCCAGATACTTCAAATGATGTGATTCATATCCAAGGTGAAGAGTTGGGCTCACTGGAACAATTGGGGGAGAATGAAATTCATCCAAGACCTGTTAATCTACCTCAGTCACACCTAGATAAGGAGCAAAGGACAATGGAATCAGTATGGCAAATACAAAAGTTAAAGAAAAAGGAAAAAATGTCCAATGATCTTCAGAATTTTGCAGTTCAAGAACTGGAGATACCTGATAATAAAAATCCCGGAGGCTCCCTAGGGACTCCTCGAGGACTCCTCGAGGGAAGAGTCGGGACACGTTCTAGATCTATTTCTAACCACTCATCACCAAATCCCTAACCCCCTGATGATCAATTGTCTGTGTTGGAATATTAGGGGGTGGCACACCCCCATTCTATCAAAAGATTAATTCACCTCTATAAGAAACACCAACTCTGGTGTATGATCATTTTGGAACCTATGGTATACAAAAAGCAAGACAAAATACTCTCCAAATTCCCTGGATGCACTTTTTTTTTGCTAACTCCACCAATAAAATATGGTTAATCCGAGAAAAGAGCTTTTCTAGTCCGTTCGGAGTTGATCATCCACGGTTTGTTCACTTCCATTTCGGATTAGATGGTATGAATTTTGTCGCCACTTTTGTTTATGCTGGCTGCACCAAGACTGATAGAACAAACCTTTGGAATGAGATTATTGAAATAAGTAAGGTGGAGACACTCAGCTGGATTGTAGCAGGTGACTTCAATTGTATTGCTTCAACTTCTGAAAAGCTGGAAGGAAGAGTTCCAAACCAGAAT
This sequence comes from Papilionanthe hookeriana x Papilionanthe teres, assembly GCA_022702705.1. Lineage (NCBI taxonomy): Eukaryota > Viridiplantae > Streptophyta > Magnoliopsida > Asparagales > Orchidaceae > Papilionanthe > Papilionanthe hookeriana x Papilionanthe teres. The sequence continues at coordinate 131,026,367 of CM040425.1, read as the reverse complement.
ATGCTTACTGAATTTAATGACAGGATCAACAAGGCAGGTTTATTGATCTGGGATTTCTGGGTAGCCAATTTACTTGGAGGAGAGGTGCAATTTGGGAGAGATTGGATCGTTTTCTGGCTAATGACTCATGGCATCAAAATTTCCTAAACACTACCATCACCCATCTTAACTTTGCTGGTTCTGATCATAAACCACTTCTTATCACCATCTCCACACCTAAAACCCATAACACTCCCCCACCATTTAGATATATGAGTTTCTGGTCCAGTCATCCTAAATTTAATACTATTATTCAGGATAACTGGAGAGGTAGCTCCAGCTCTAATCCTTTTATTAAACTTCAAAACCTACAAATACAGCTGGCCAGAGCATTGAGAAATTGGAACTGGGAGACTATTGGTGATGTGTTTCAGGGGGTCATAAAGGCTGAAATGGAAGTTAATAATGTTGAACTTGAAGCCCAAGGGGATGAGAATAAGTTTAAAGACTTTGTCACTGCTCAAGAGAAGTTGCTTACTTATCTAAACTGGCAGGACTAAATACTAAGATAGAAAGCCTCTATAAACAAATTTAAGGAGGGAGATAGGAACACTAAGTATTATCATGCATGTATCAAGTATAAAAGGAAGTGTAATGCCATCCTTTCTATCATGATCGATCGGGGGACATTGCTCAGGGATGGCACTGATATTGCTAACAATGCTGTCAAATATTTTCAAAAGCTGCCGACTTTCCAACACTGCTCAAGTAATCATATTGACAACAACTTGTTTAATGATGTCTACCATTATACCAACACCCTTAAGCTCACTGATATCCCTTCCCAAGATGAAATATGGATGGCCTTACAGTCCATTGACAGTTCTAAGGCTGTTGGCCCTGATGGGTATAATGTAGATTTTTATAAGAAAACCTGGGTAATTTGTAAAAATGAGGTATCTGCTGCTATCCAAGGCTTTTTTAAAGGTATTGATCTCCCACAGTACTTCCACTCATCTACCACTGTGCTTATCCCCAAAACCACTGCACCAAAATATTGGAACCATTACAGACCAATAAGTCTCACTACTTTCATCAGTAAATTGATTAGCAAAGTGATTGTTGGGAGATTACAGCCACATCTAAACAAGATTATTAGTCCTCACCAATCTGCTTTTGTTAAAGGAAGATCAATTGCTGATAATGCCCTTCTTGCTCAAGAGTTAATGCTTGATCTTGAAAAAACCTGTAGGGGGGGGGCAATCTAATATATAAGCTGGGCATTAAGAAAGCATATGATACATTGGATTGGAATTTCATTCTCCAGGTATTACACATAAGGGGTTTCTCTCCTGAGTTCTGCATGCTGATAAAGAGATGGCTGAAATTTAATAACCACTCTATTTTGATTAATGGCCAGAGTTGGGGTGGGTTCCAAGCTACCAGAGGGCTGAAATAAGGAGATCCACTATCCCCTTCCATCTTCATCATTGTTATGGATTATCTTTCCAGGCTAATTGAGGCTCAGGTTTCCCCTTTTCAATATGCCGACTACTACCACGAGTCGGATGTGATTATTTCTCACCTTTTATATGCTGATGATCTAATGATTTTTTCTAGGGCCTCAAAGATTGCTGTCAAAAAAGTTATCAATTGCCTGAAACATTTCCAACTTGTTTCTGGTCTACATTTCAACAATGCTAAGTGTGAGCTGGTTTTTCCCATGCAGATTAATGCAGATTTTTCTCATTGGATTACTAATTACACTGGTTTCTCTAAAGCTACTCTTCCATTGAAATATTTGGGGGTGATGCTTATTAAGGGCAGATCCAAACAGCTACACTTTGAGGAAATTATAGGTAAACTCAATACCTAGTTATCTAACTGGGCAAATTCTTTCCTATCTTCTGGTGGTAGAGTTACATTGCTTGCACGATATACTAACAACATTCCCAAATTATGTCCTTCAAATGACATGTATGAAGAAGAGCTCTAAAATCCAAATTAAAAGAATCTTTAACGGATTCTTATGGTCCGGTCAAAGAAAGCGGATGCACTGGGCTAGTCGGCGAAACTTGCTAAACCTGCGAGGCTGGTGGATTGGGATTCAAGGGATTACACCACCTGCAGAAAGTTAATTTCTGTAAACTTTGGATTCAATTCAGACAGCAAAATTCCTTGTGGGCTATCTTTATGAAAGGAAAATATTGTAAAGATAGCCACCCCAATTTGGTTCAAATCAAACATGGAATCTCCAGGATATGGAAACATATGCTCCTGAAAAGAGACCTTGCTGAATCCCTTTATTATTGGGAACTTGGGAATGGGAAAGTGCCCTTTTGGCAAGATAACTGGTGCCCTCCTAAGATGAAGAATGCCCTCCCTCATATTATTAAACAGTAGTTTCCAGTAGCCAGCTGCTGGGACAATCTGTATTGGTCACTGACCCGACCCGCAATAACGCAGTAAATTAACTTTCAAAAGATGGCCAAAAACTTGACCCGATTTCTAAATAGCGGCTAGTGTGCAAAATCTTAAATGATATAAAAATTAGAAAATATTTTACACACTAGGGGTACTACGCAAGTATACGTATCGTTTCAAGTAATATAGAGTTTTCTTTAAAAACCCTAGTATCGATCCCACGAGGAAGTGAAGTAAGAGGTCTTTTGTCAAATTCTAGTCTACTACTAATAGTCCTTAGTTTGGAATATTGATTAAAATTGTGTTTTATCTAAAAACTACTCCTAAATGCAAGTGTTAAATGTAATAGTAATTATAACTAAGTGCAAATAATAATTCTAAAGATAACCCTTTTTGGATGAATTGGTTTGGAGAATTTTGAGATATTAAAAACTACTATTCTTATGTAATGAAAGAGATAATGTATAGGATTGAGATGCATTAAATATTGTATGTGCCAAATAGGAGCAATCCTATTCTTTACCCTTTGGTCCAGGCATAAAGAACATTGACTAATCCTATGCTTGGTTACTGAATCTGCGGCTAGGCTGGGAGGATACCGACTGCCACTTCGGAGCTCCCACGTTCCCCTCACCTGAGGGCTAACATCTATACTTCAGCACCCAAACGATAGGACCGAATTAAGGATTTTAGCCTGTCACTCTAAAATCTCCAATTTTGCGCCCGATTAATATTATTTCCCTATTTATTTGCATTCAACTTCTATGAACTTCACCATTCATGGAATTTAAATGTGGTTCGTACTTAGTTGTAGAAAGCATAGCCCTCTTGGATCGTATGTTTTCTCAACAAATTTTAACATTACAACAGGCCTTAATTGCAATGTAAATGAAGTCCAAGTAAAAACCATCACATTTATATCTAAATTAACTTCTAACTTGCATCACAAAATCCTAAGCATGAATTCTACTCATTAGAAAAGAAAAGTAAATTGAAAACAATGGCATAATCATCTCATGCCACTATTTCCAAAGAAGAAGAAAGAGTAAGAGAGATACGTCACAAAGCACGAAGAAAACGCAAAGGAAACTTCATTTAAACAAAGAAAATCCACTACATAAATGTTTACAAAATCATAAGATAATGAAGAACAATACTTAGCTTTTTCCCTTTGAAAGAAAGACGAAGATCTCTCCCATAAAGTCTCCCGGCGATCCATGCAATGCTCGTACAATCCCTTACAAATTCTCTAAAAAATCTCCTCTCCAATCTCTCCAAAAGGGTAGAAATCTACATTTCTATTCTTAATCTAAGAATCCTAAACATTCCTCTAAGTTTTTCTCCAATTTTTTTCTCTCTAATCCTCTCTTAATCTCCCCTTTTTCTAAACTATATTCGCCATTTTTAAAGAGTTTGGACGAATTCCCAAGAGTTTCCTTACGCACCCCTTCGAAAAAGCGTCCAAATACGTCGAATATTGGCCCAAAACTGCCAAAAGTCGGTTCGTAGTCGTCCGGGCCGCTGTCGGCGAGTTCGAGCTCGCTGTCGGCGAGCTTTTCGGCCACTTTTCGGTGGTCTCGGGAAAATCTCGCCGTCGGCAAGATGGTTGTGTTGCGTTCGTAAGAGATAGCCCTACAAAATAAACATAAAAACAACCTTTCTTTAAAGTGAAATCTCATTCAAAAATATGCAAAAATTATAAAAGAGATTATGCATCGAAAGACTTATCGAAAGGTGTCAGGGCAGAATTTCATTTCTTGCTCGTTTTTGCTCCAAATTGCACCGTTTTTGTTTCCTTTTGCTCCAATCGCCATTTCTTGTACCTAAAACCAAAAAAACATACAAAATACCTTCCTTTAAAGTGTAATATCATCAAAAAATAAGTAAAATGATATAGCAAAAAGCATATATATTTTAGGCGTGTCAAATACCCCCAAACTTAACTGTTACTTGTCCTCAAGTAACACTTTTACTACATAAAAATATAACTCAAGGCAATGTAATTTTTACCTGTAAGACACTAAAATTTTTCATTTAAAAGAATATAATTGTTAGATTTTTAGAAAGAAATTCAGTAACTCAGGTTAACACTAAAAGTATAAGAATATTCAGCAATCAAGTCTAAGGGTTCTAGTCTTCTATTTATTTCAAGATAAATCATAATTTGTTACATTAAGAATGTCTTGAAAGACTATGTGAAAAAGGAGTTCATGCAAACTTTATCAAAATGTAGGCCAATACTTTAAATATAAATTTTGAAATGAAATCAAGTTCTCCCTTTAGAGTGACTCAAGTGAAGCCAATTTTTGATTAGGTATCTCCTCAAGTTTCTCCTCATAAATATTTTTCTTTCTCTTTTCTTCTTTTTTTTCTTTCGGGATCACTTTCAATCCCTTTTTTTCACTCTCTTTTTTTTCTTTATTTTTTTATATGAGGATTACTGTATCTGGAGAGCCTGTAATTATTTTGAACTTCACTCTCCTCTTTCTAAAGTTCAAACTTAAATCATATCCTTACTTTATAATTATGTATGAGCTTTATTATTCATCGTAAAGTCACAATCTCTTCTTAACACATAATACTTTAAGTCTCTTAATATTTCAAAAATACAGTTTTCTTTACTTTAAAGAGTTAACTATAATCAAATTCTTTCCTACCAAATATCTTACCCTTATAAAATTAACCTTCATTACTAAAAACTTTCTTCTAATCCTTCCATAATATTCAACTGAAATAAAAAGTTTTAGTTATCTCAAGCGAGGTACAATTGCCAGAAGTTATGTTAATAATTTTTTTTTTTGAAAATATAACAATTGAGAACAAATAGGAGTTAATATTTTTCTTCCCCCCAAAATTAAATTGTAAAATATTTTGCAATTAATTTCATAAAATATAGGAGGAAGAAAAAGTAAAGATTGAATATACTTACTGCTACAACATTCTATCAAATTCATATTCATGCATAATCAGGATAAAAGACTGCAGGAGAAAGTAAATCTAGCCTAAAATATACTTGTAATAAAATTACACTAAAAGGAAGTATTTTCATATCAAAATTTTATTTTTCTTCCTACCCCAAACTTAATTTTTAACATATATAGCATTTAGTACAGAAAATATAAGCAAGAAGAAAATAATTTAGAAATTTTATCTACCACAAATGTCTATCAAAACCATTTACAAGTATTCATTAGAACAGAACAATATGCAGCAGAAAGTAAATCTAAACTAATCATGCCAGAATGAAATTAACTAAACCAAAGTCTAACTAGCATAGCAGTATCGACAAGGGAATATAAAATGTTCTCCAAGACCTAAATAAAGTTGTAACACAAATATAAACACACATATAATAAATACAAACACAAATGATAAATGAGGATATTTCATCCTTTAACTCATCCAATCTCACTATGTTACCTTCGATTTCTAACGGAATCACTACACTAGTAAATTAGGTACTTTCAAATGATATTATAGATTGTAATCTCAAAGATAAGATTATCCCTGATAAATTAGTTTCCGGACACCAATCTCAAGTATCATCTAATTCTTATAATTAAGCACCTATAATAGTTATAAAAGATAGTGTAAGATCATCCATATGGTATTCATCAAATAGGTTCGCGACTCCTACCTAATGAAAATAAAGTTGTAGAAAGGAAGTAACAAACTAAGATGAAACTATAATAAGAAGTTAAGGAATCACCTCCCTCAAGACACACAAAGATTAAACTACTAACAATCTAAACATCTACCAATCATCAATCAAACTTATCAATACATTATAAAGCAAACATCATACAGCACTAACAATCATGACTCTTAAAACATACTAAATCAAAACACATTGATAACTATGGGTTGCCTCCCATAAAGCGCTTGGTTTAATGTCATTAGCCCGACATATGATTCCACCTGGATCAAAATTCTATTTAAGTAATCCTCGATCAATCGCCCAATCATTTCCAGATCCAGGGATTCCTATAAAATCATCAAATTTTAATTTTTCATTTTGCTCTTCAATTTCAGTTGGATTTATATCATTGTTCCTCATATTTCCTTCTAGATCCAAATTTCTTCTATTTATTTTCTCAGTCTGCATATTAATATCATCCTTAAAATTTATTAGAAATGGATCTTTATAAGATAATTCAATATCTCCCAAATTTTGGATAAGATTCTCTTTAGATAATTCGGATTCAAGATCAAATTCTTCTATATAACTCTTATGATTCAAGTTATCTTCCAATTCTTCCCCTTTATAATTATTAAATGATGGAGGATCTATCTTAGTTGAGAAAATAGGTTTTTTTAATTCCTTAGGAATTTCTTCCAGGTGGTCTTTCAATATTCTTATCCTCTTTTCTCAACTCAAAGTTCTTTAGAAATATATCCTCAAATTCTCTTCCAAGTCTTAGTTCAATAATTTTATCTTGTTCATCATTCAATTCGAGGTTTTTCTTGTGATTGAGTCGCATCTAAAGATATTAAGACTGGTTGTGTAGATGAATTCCCTAAATAGATAGGCTTTAAAATTGTATGGGGTACATCCATCTTAAGTTCATGAGATTTTTCAAGAGATGAAACTAAAAGTTTACTATTTTGTAGCGTCCATCATTTCACACCTCTCCTGAACATACATACAGTCTTCTTTACATAACAATTTTGACTCATCATGAAAGTCTATTTCAATCTCATTTCTTAACTTACTCTCAAAACTTTCTTGTAAATGTTCTTTACTTAGATAATCAATTTTATCCATCCAAAAACAATCATCATCTTTTCTCTCAGCTGGAAATTTCATAGTCTTTAATACATCAAAAGTAACTTCTTGGTCACTAATATTTATAGTCAACTCTCCTTTTTGCACATCTATCATAGCTTGTCCAGTAACAAGGAAAGGTATCCCTAAAATAATTGGAATTTCTTTATCTTCCTCTATATCTATTACAATAAAGTCCAAAGGAAAGATAAATTTATCCACTTTAACAAGCACGTCTTCTATAACTCCTTTTGGATAAATGATAGATCGATCGGCTAACAGAAGGGTTACAGTAGTAGGAGAAATATTGGCTAAACCTAACGTTCTAAATATAGATAGAGGCATCACATTAATGCTCGCTCCTAAATCACATAAAGCTTTTCCACATAATCTTTTTCCAATTGCACAAGGAATTGTAAAGCTACAAGGATCTTTAAATTTCCGAGGAAAATTTTTCTGAAGTATAGCGCTACACTCCTCACTTAGTGCAACTGTCTCATAATCCCCAAATTTTCTTTTCCTGTTTAATATATCCTTTATAAACTTTGCATAACTTGGCATCTGTTCCAAAGCTTCAGTGAAAGGAATAATTATTGTTAAATTCTTAAGTACTTTCATGAACTTTGAAAATTTTTTATTCAATTCATGTTGTCTAAGTCTTTGAGGAAATGGAGGTGGTGGTTTTTCCAAATTGATTTTAGTTGGAGATATTAATTTTTCCAGATCCTTAGAAACATGTTCTTCAGGCCTTTTAGTTTCCTTTGTTTCTCTCACAACATCTTTCTCTTTTCTAACCACATCCTCTGTCTCTCTTTCATTTTTTAATTGGACAGCTTCTATTTGTTCCTTAGTGTTCTCTTTAGGGTTGATCTCATTGTTGCTAGGAAGTGTTTCTTGGTGTCTATTACTAAGTGAACTAGCAATTTGTCCCAGTTGATTCTCTATGTTTCTAATCGCAGCATTTTGACTTTGCAACTGATTTCCCATTTGCAATACAACTTCTTCCTTAGATATTTTCTTATCCTCAGATTGTTGATCATTATTAGAGTCCGGTGGATATGAAAGTCTATAGTTTGTGTTCCCGTGGTTATTCCAACTTCCATTAGGATTTGCATGATTATTTTCCCATTTTTGGTTTCCACCATTAGTAGTATAATTCCAGTTAAATTTTGGATGGTTCTCCCAATCTGGGTTGTAAAAGTTAGAGTACGGGTTGTTTATGGTATTTAAAGTCTCATATGATAATTTAGAATCAATTATAGGCCCTAATGAACTTTCCTCACTTACAGGAGTAAATTGAAGTTGGTTCATTCAAAATTGGTCCAACTTCCTTGATATTGCAGCAATCTGAGATGCAAGAATTGTAATTATATCCGTATCATGAACACTAGCTACATTTTTATGATTTACCCTTGTAGAGGGCCATTGAAATTCATTTGTAGCCATTTCTTCAATTAATGCATACGCTTCATCAAATGATTTTGACATTAATGATCCACCAGCGGTAGCATCAATTATAGACCTAAGGGATCCTACTAACCCATTATAAAAAGTTTGAATGATTAACCAATCGGGCAGAGCATGGTGTGGACACTTTCTTAGGAGTTCTTTATATCTTTCTCATGCTTCGTATATTGATTCCCCTTCATACCGACAAAATGAGATAATATCGTTTACGAGTTGAGTAGTCCTTGAAGGTGGAAAATACTTAGCTAAGAATTTCTGTGTTAACTCCTCCCAATTTTTAATAGAACCAGGTACTAAAGAATATAACCACATTTTAGCCTTATCCCTTAGTGAGAAAGGAAAAAGCCTTAGTCTAACAACATCGTCTGACATAGCGTTATAACGAAATGTAGCACAAAGTTCTAGAAAATTTGATAAGTGTAAATGGGGATCTTCTAAAGGAGTTCCCCCAAATTGATTGTTCTGCACCAGTTGGATAATCTCAGGATTTATTTCAAATGAGTCAGCTTCTACGACAGGGTTTTGTATACTTAAGTGAATTTCATCTGTCGTAGGATTTATGCAATCCCTCAATAATTTATGATGATTTTCCAATTTATTATCTTGAAAGTTTTCCATTTCCACTTCTAGTTTTTTGAGTCATTTCTAAATTTTTATTTTTTTATTTTCTTCAAACTCGGGATCATAAGGCACAAGTCCTACAGATCCTTTGTTTCGCATACGTAACACAACAAATAATATATTAACAATTAAACAAATAAATGACGAAATATATTCAACACAACAAAATATTTTTACTAACACCATATTTTTCACACAAATAATTTTTTCACACAAACAATTTTTTCACAACAATGTTTCATACAACAAAAAATTTTTCACACAAAAATAGTTTTTACTACACTACAGTTTTCCAAATCTAAGCCTAATTGCTTCAACTAAAATTCTCCTAAAGTTCTTACCGAAGCCTCCCGGCAACGGCGCCAAAAACTTGGCCCGACCCGCAATAACGCAGTAAATTAACTTCCAAAAGATGGCCAAAAACTTGACCCGATTTCTAAATAGCGGCTAGTGTGCAAAATCTTAAATGATATAAAAATTAGAAAATATTTTACACACTAGGGGTACTACGCAAGTATACGTATCGTTTCAAGCAATATAGAGTTTTCTTTAAAAACCCTAGTATCGATCCCACGAGAAAGTGAAGTAAGAGGTCTTTTATCAAATTCTAGTCTACTACTAATAGTCCTTAGTTTGGAATGTCGATTAAAATTGTGTTTTATCTAAAAACTACTCCTAAATGCAAGTGTTAAATGTAATAGTAATTATAACTAAGTGAAAATAATAATTCTAAAGATAACCTTTTTTGGATGAATTGGTTTGGAGAATTTTGAGATATTCAAAATTACTATTCTTATGTAATGAAAGAGATAATGTATAGGATTGAGATGCATTAAATATTGTATGTGCCAAATAGGAGCAATCCTATTGTTTACCCTTTGGTCCAGGCATAAAGAACATTGACTAATCCTATGCTTGGTTACTGAATCTGCAGTTAGGCTGGGAGGATACCAGCTGCCACTTCGGAGCTCCCACGTTCCCCTCGCCTAAGGGCTAACATCTACACTTTAGCACCCAAATGATAGGACCGAATTAAGGATTTTAGTCTGTCACTCTAAAACCTCCAATTCTGCGCCCGATTAATATTATTTCCCTATTTATTTGCATTCAACTTCTATGAACTTCACCATTCATGGAATTTAAATGTGGTTCGTACTTAGTTGTAGAAAGCATAGCCCTCTTGGATCGTATGTTTTTTCAACAAATTTTAACATTACAACAGGCCTTAATTGCAATGTAAATGAAGTGCAAGTAAAAACCATCACATTTATATCTAAATTAACTTCTAACATGCATCACAAAATCCTAAGCATGAATTCTACTCATTAGAAAACAAAAGTAAATTGAAAACAATAGCATAATCATCTCATGCCACTATTTCCAAAGAAGAAGAAAGAGTAAGAGAGATACGTCACAAAGTACGAAGAAAACATAAAGGAAACTTCATTTAAACAAAGCAAATCCACTACATAAATGTTTACAAAATCATAAGATAATGAAGAACAATACTTAGCTTTTTCCCTTTGAAAGAAAGATGATGATCTCTCCAATAAAGTCTCCCGGCAATCCATGCAATGCTCGTACAATCCCTTACAAATTCTCTCAAAAATCTCCTCTCCAATCTCTCCAAAAGGGTAGAAATCTACATTTCTACTCTCAATCTAAGAATCCTAAACATTCCTCTAAGTTTTTCTCCAATTTTTTTCTCTCTAATATTCTCTTAATCTCCCTTATATTCGTCATTTTTAAAGAGTTTGGATGAATTCCCAAGAGTTTCCTTATGCACCCCTTCGAAAAAGCGTCCAAATACGTCGAATATTGGCCCAAAACCGCCAAAAGTCGGTTTGTGGTCGTCCGGGCCGCTGTCAGCGAGTTCGAGCTCGCTGTTGGCGAGTTTTTCGGCCACTTTTCGGTGGTCTCGGGAAAATCTCGCCGTCGGCAAGATGGCTCTGAGCAGCTCCACCGTTTCGCTCCGTTTGGCCCCGTTATAGCTCTGTTTCGCCCCGTTTCAGTTGCGTTGCGTTCGTAAGAGATAGCCCTACAAAATAAACATAAAAACAACCTTTCTTTAAAGTGTAATCTCATTCAAAAATATGCAAAAAGTATAAAAGAGATTATGCATCGAAAGGTGTCAGGGCAGAATTTCATTTCTTGCTCGTTTTTGCTCCAAATTGCACCGTTTTTGTTTTCTTTTGCTCCAATCGCCATTTCTTGTACCTAAAACCAAAAAACATACAAAATATCTTCCTTTAAAGTGTAATATCATCAAAAAATAAGTAAAATGATATAGCAAAAAACATATATATTTTAGGCGTGTCAGTCACCCACTAAGCTTCAGGAGCTGCTCACTGAGTCTTCAGCTCTTCAAGTGGCCTCCATTCCTATTGATACTTCTAAACCTGATAGAATCATTTGGCAAAATGGTAAGCTCCACAGTCTCACCAAACACATCTACCTAAACATTTTCAACTGGCCATCACTCAATTGGGGTAGGAAAATCTGGAACAAGTATTTGACACCCTCCATGTCCTTCTTTATTTGGAGGACTTTTCACAACCTCCTTCCAACTGATGATATTCTCAAACTCAAGGGGCTTAGAGGGCCATCAATGTGTTACTTATGTGGGGCTAATGCTAAAACTATTCAGCACTTATTCTTTAGCTGCAGCTTCTCACAGGAGGTGTGGAAGGAGGTTCTTAAGTTAGTTAAGATCAATACACTTACTCTTGAGTGGCAGGAGTTATGTACATGCTGGTTGTCTTGGCATAAAGCTAAAGTGGGTGATATCCCTTTCATCCTTGTTTGGTTTATTTGGATGCACAGAAATAGTGTAAAATATGAAGACAAAGGGTGTAATGTCCTAACTGTTGTGGGAAATTGCCACTCATACTTAAGCAAGCTCATCCTTCTGAAGAAGTATCATAATATTTTCAATACTCCTCAGCAAGACTATTCAAAGCAGTCTAAAATCATGTTAATATACTGGAAAGCTCCAACCTATCCAATTATTAAAGTTAATACTGACGGGGCATTCTCTGATCAGGGATCTGGTTGTGGGGGTCTTTTCAGGGACTGGGATGGTCAATGTATTAGTTTCTTCCATACTCCCATTGTTGTTGCTGATGCCCTGGAATCTGAATTAACTGCAGTTTTCTGGGCTCTCAGCCTGGCCACTTCTTGGCATTGGAGAGATCTTGTTGTGGAATGTGACTCTGCTCTACTTATTCAGTGCATGTTGAATAACCTTCACCCTCTGTGGCACCATGCCAGCTGGATCACCAGAATCAAGACACTAGCTCAGCAGATTAATATTAATTTCAATTTTATTTATAGAGAAGGCAACAGGCCAGCTAATTGGCTTGCTAAGAGGGCTCTTTACTCCCAGAAAGTTATTATCTCATCTGATACCCCTCCACAGCTATCTTATCTTATTGAAGCTGATCGAATTAAGGCCCCTCATTTTAGAGTGGTGGGTATCTAATTTATTGAAGTTCCACAACTCTACCTTCAGTTTATATCAGCTACACTGTATGGGGTTTTGGCTCCTACTGGTTTGATGGAGCAGTTTGCTGTTTTTATTTTATCTTTTCTGATTTTTGTAGATGAGTATAAGTGTTAGAGGTTTTATGGGGATTTTGGGTTGCTTGTCTTATAGCGGACATTTTTTTGTTTTGTTTGGTTTAGGCTGAGTTGTAAAGCTTGGATGTTAATTTTTAACATGTAGGGAGCTCGTGGTTGCTCCTTTTCTCCAATATATATATATATATATATATATATATATTTTAAAGAAAAGAGCTAGAGTAGCTCCCTACATGTTAATGATGAGAAAAAAAACAATTACATACCACGATTGAAGTATCCAAAAATAACTATGGTGGTATAAGATGCTACACACCACACCCTATACGGACACCGAGTATACTTCCAACGAGAAAAAGAAAAACCAAAGCAAAACATATGTCATCCACTAATAGACACCAATCTAAAATGTGGAGCTCGCACAAGGTCCGCATCCAAAAGGTAGGACGGGGTAGAAGGAGGGGCGAGTCGACACAAGGACCCGTTGAGAGTGGAGGGCTTTCCTAGCTAGCCAATTAGCGGGCCTATTACCTTCTCTCGTAAATGAAAGAGAAGCTGGATATTACATTGTTGGGAGAGTCTTCGATCTTATGTATCCAATTTGAAAGATGCCGAGGAGGATGGAGAGTGTTTTGTAAGTATTGCGGAATAGTGGCGAGTCACATTCCACAAGGATATTATGCCAATGGCGGGAAATGGCTAGCCTGTATAGCCCAACAAGCTGCTCGTTAACTCGGCTTCTAAAGCATCGGCCACCACGGTAGGAGAATGGAAGAGACGGATACACTTGCCATATGGATCCCCGAACACACCACCACACCCGAGCACCGAGCATCGCAAAAGCCCCATCGGTGTTAACTTTAATGAAAGGGGAGGGAGGAACCTTCCAATTAACTAAAATAATCTTGAACTCGCTTAGGGTGAAGAAGGGTAGGATAGTGAAGAATGTTGGGGAAGTGCTTCCAAAGTATGATTTTAGTCAAGAAGGCCTGACAATTTGTTACCACGGTTAATACTTTTCTCGCTCTCCTCCTCATTTTTTACTTTGTTCCTGTGCATCCGGATGAACCAAGCAATCAAGAATGGGACGACCACTAAATTAGCTTTATACCATTGTCTGCCGACAGTGGATATGTCCTTCCAATCAAGTAGAATAGTATTTATGTTTAATAAATTGATCACTCCCCTCCGGACTTCTCGAGAGAAGTAACAGTTAAAGAAAAGATGTTGCAGAGATTCAGCAGCAGTCCCACAGAGGTAGCACTTGGAAGGTCCTCTAATTCCCTTGGGTTTGAGGATGTCATCAGTAGGAAGTAGATGGTGAAAGAGCCTCCAGATGAAGAATGACATGGATGGAGTTAGATAATTGTTCCAGATATGTTTGCCCCAAGTAATGTCAGGCCAATTGTAAATGGTCCGGTAGATATGCTTAGTAAGGTCGTGGGGCTTACCATTCACGCAGATAATTTTGTCGAGTTGGGAAGTATCAAAATGAATAGCAGAAACCCGTTGAGCGAGAACAATCGATCGGCAGTTCTCGAAGCTTAGTGAGGGACCAATGATTATTGTCCCAGCAGGTAGCCACGGGGAAAAGCTGTTGGTTTGTATATGGGATAGCAATCTTCATTTCGAGTGGGCACCAAGTATCCTGCCGAACATAATCTTCCCTTGACCAAGCTCCCATGTGAAAAGTGATTCGACCGGATCTCTATTGATAAGCATTTGTTTCCAAATTCTAGAGCAACCTGGTTTAATTTGGGCCAAGCCGGGGTGGCTATCTTTACAATATTTTCTGTCAAGTAAAGTGCCCATAGAGACTTCGTTGTCCGAATTCCACCCATAACTTGCAGAAATTGACTTTCTACGGATGATGCAACCCTTTGAAACCCAATCCTCCGGCCCAGTAGGTTTGGCAAGTTTCTGCCAACTTGCCGAGTGCATTTGCTTCCTCCGACCGGACCAAAGAAACCTATTAAAAATTCTTTCAATTTGGATTACGGAGCTTTTCTTTAAACAAGCCATTTGGAGAACATAATTAGGGAAGGTGGTAAGGATACTGTGAAGTAGAGTGATTCTTCCCCCATCAGATAAATAAGAATTAGCCCAATTTGAGAGTTGGGTATTCAGCTTACCAATGATCTCATCAAAGTGGAGCTGCTTAGATTTCCCCTTGATCAGAAGCACTCCCAGGTATTTCATAGGAAGAGATGCAATAGAAAATCCGAGTATAGCTAGTAATCCAGATGACGAGAGGTCGGGCTTGGTGTTACTAGAGAAAATCAAATCACATTTGGATTTGTTAAATTGGAGCCCGAAATATTTTGGAATTGAGTAAGGCATTCATTAACTCTCTTGACGACCGAGTTTGGAAGCTCCGGAAAATAACATCGGATCATCAGCATACAATAGATGGGATATGATAACATTTGATTTATGATGGTATCTAGCATAGTGGTGAGGGGAAATTTGAGCTTCAAGGAGTCTAGAGAGATAGTCCATCACTAATATAAAAATGGAGGGGGAAAGAGGGTCTCCCTGTTTAAGATCTCCGGTAGCTCTGAAACCTCCCCAAGACGCGACCATTTACCGGAATTGAGTGATGATTGAACTTCGACCATCTTTTGATCATTTGGCGGAACTCGGTTGGAAAGCCTCGGCATGCGGCACTTGGAGAATGAAGTTCCAATCTACGGTATCATATGCTTTCTTAATGTCAAGTTTGTATATGATATTACCTCCCCTACATGTTTTGTCAAGATCAAGAAGTAATTCCCAGGCAAGCGGAACATTGTCGGTTATGGACCTTCCTTTCACAAAAGCCGTCTCGTTGCGGGCTAATAATTTTGTCCGGATGAGGTTGTAATCTCCCCACAATAACTTTGCTAATTAATTTGCTTATCACCGTAGTTGGACTTATAGGTCCGTAATGGTTCCAATTTACGAGGAGCATTTGTTTTAGGTATGAGTACGGTGTTAGATGAGTAAAAGTATTGATTAAGATCAATGCCATTAAAGAAACCTTGAACTGCAGCAACCACTTCAGTGTGACAAAAATTCCAGGCCTTTATATAGAATTCAGCATTAAACCCATCTGGTCCAGCAGCTTTAGAATTGTCAATGGACTGCAAAGTTGACCAAATTTCTTCCATAGAGGGAGTGTCAGTAAGATGGAGAGAGCTGGTGTAGTTGTGGACATCATTAAACAGATTGCTATCAATAGGAATACCTGAGCCTGGCTTGAAGGTCAGAAGCTTTTGAAAAAAGGAAACAACACTATTGGCAATATCAGTTCCATTAGTAAGAAGTGTCCCTTGATCAGTCCTGATTGAAAAAATGGCATTGCACTTCCTTTTATACTTAATACAAGCATGATAGTATTTAGTATTCCTATCCCCAAGTTTAAATTTGTTAATAGAAGCTTTCTGACTGAGGATTTGGTCTTGCCAGTTGATGTAAGTTAGCAACTTTTCTTGGGCAGCAACAAAATCCTTAAACTTGTTGTAATCAGCTTGGGCAGCAACCTCAGTATTGTTGACCTCCCCTTCAGCTTGGATTACCTCCTTGAAGACATCACCAATGGACTCCCAGCTCCACTTCCTGAGAGCTTTAGCCAGTTTCTGTTGTAGGTATTGCAGTTTAGTAAAAGGGTTAGTAGAGGAAATCCCTTTCCAGTTGTCTTGCATAATTTTATTAAACTCGGGATGGCCAGACCAAAAGCTTAGGTATCTAAATGGAGGGGAGGAGGTTTGGGGTTGTGGAGTGGAAATGGTTAAAAGAAGGGGTCCGTGATCGGATCCAGCAAAATTAAGATGAGAAATAGTGGTATGCGGAAATTGGTGGTGCCGGGAATCATTAGCCAAAAACCTATCCGAGTCTCTCCCGGATGGCCCCTCTTCTCCATGTGAACCGGTTCCCAATGTAGCCAAGATCAAAAAGGCCCGCCAAAAGGATATTATCATTAAATTCAGAAATCATACCTTGGTTGGGAATTCTCCCTCCCAATTTTTCACTTGGAGAAGCTATGCTATTAAAGTCACCCCCACAATCCAACTTTGATGTTCCTCCTTACTGATTTTTATAATCTCATTCCACGAGTTAGCCTCTCGGATTTGGTACAACCAAGCATAAACAAATGTTGCCGCAAAGCTATTACCCATCAACCGAAAATGACGATGTAAAAGCCGGGAGTGGTCAACCATAACCTTCCAGAGAGTTCTTTTACGCAAATCACCCAAATTTTGTTTGTGTAATTTGCATAAAAAGTGCACCCGTGGAATTTATTTAGAATTTTAGAATGGTTTTTATGGACCATTGGTTCCAAAAGAATCATACACCAAAGCTGGTGTTTTTTGTACAAGTGTAATAATCTCTTTAAGGTGAGGGGATGTGCCACCCCTCTAATATTCCAACACAGGCAGTTGATCATCAGGAGGTTTAGGGTTGGGTGATGTAGGAGTAGATTTAGATCCGGACTCGGATCGAGTGGTGGTTCCGCTCCCGGAAGGGAGCCGAGGGGATCCATTGTGAATTCTCACTAGTTCAGATTGTTCCTGTGAAGGACCTGTTAATTTCTGCAGCTCAGTAGAGTGATGCTTTTTCTTCTTTGACTTCTGAATTTGCCAGGCTTCTTCCATTTTCTTTTGATTTTCCTCTAACATTGCTGGAGAGGGACTAACAACTGGTATGTGGAGTTCAGCATTCAAAACCTGTCCTGGAAGTACAGACTCTTTGGGTTCTGGTTGTGCTTGATCAGAGGGGATTACATCAATTAGTTCTGAGTTACACCTGTTCATCTGAGTGTCATTAACCACTTGGGCAGGTTGGGTTACACCCTTACCTTTTTCTGGTTTTTTGGAAGGAGGTCTAAGCCTATAGCATTTTTCCTTAGGATGGCCAAACATCCTGCAGTGGTGGCAATAGATAGGTTTATTTTCTAGTGTTACTTCCCGCCAAAACCCATCACCATTATCGAAGTAGTAATCCGGATCTTATCAATGTCCGGCGGTGACACATCTCTTTCTATCAACACCTTTGCGGCAGTAGGGTTACCCATATCATGAGTTGGAGAGTCAACTCTAAGGGGTGTGCCCGAGCCCCGCTAATCCGAAAAATGGAATTGGTGTGGTATAGTTGGATTGGTAGGTTTGGGAAAGTGAACCACAAAGGTTTTAAAGGGGTTCTTTGGCGGGGTCAAATCCCGGGTACCATTTGATAAGCTTCATAGATGAATTAGCCGACGTGCATAACTTGCATTCCCAACGACCTTGCATAGTCCTCCTCCTTAGATAGCCTAATAAGGAGGTGCCTTCCATACATCACCCCCGACCTTCCACTCGTCCTTCAAGCCGAAGATTTTCAAAATGTCTCCCGACCATTTCCAATTTGGGATGTCCATATTGGAATTGACCCACAATGGTGAACTTAACGGAATCGACCGGGGCATTCATTTCCCGAGTAGTAAAAACTATTGCAGGTCGACCATCCTTGATGCCCGGAGGTCTAACAAAAGCGCGATCGACTCTACCGAGCGATGTGCATCATGCGATATTCGAGGAAAAGTAAGGTGTTCTACGGATTTAGGCCCCCGATCGTTAATGACAGCGAAGCATAAGTTGGGGGGGTCATCATGGCACTAGAACTAGCCAAAGCCAAAAGGAATGCACCCCAGAAAGAATTAAGAAAAGACCAAGAGTTCAAATCAAACTACTAAACTAGAAGGCAATGGAACAGTAGTCGAATTCAAAACAGCAGGAGCCCGGGAAAGCTTTAAACCAACAAATGTCCTCAGAGTAAATCCACCAAGGGTGAGCACCACTTACCAGCCCAACGACAGAACCTCCACCAACCCGAAAGACACCACCACGGACTCGCCGCCTCCCAAACGGCTCCATCACAGCCCAAACCCTAGCAGAGCTAAGGCAGCCGCCACCACCATGATTCATATATATATATATATATATATATATATATATACATATATATATATTATATCAATAGGTGAATTAAATGACTATACTACCTTCTCCATTTAAGAAAGAAAAAGATAAAGTAAAATACTCAGAATGCATTGAGAAAATACAAAAACACATTGATTTGAAATTAAAAACAATAAGAAAAATAACAAATGAAAGCAAGTATTAATAAAAAGATTAAAAGTAAACACTTATCTGAAAATCCTCTCCACAAGACTAAGGAAGTTCCTCTGAAACTTTGACTCTTCGCTAAACTACTCCTCAGAGAAAGTCTCCCAACTCTGATGACTCAGAATACAAACTTCAGACTTCAATAAAAACTAAACTAAAAGAAAGAAAAGAAGTGGGAAGAAGAAGACTTCACTCCGACCCTTTTCTCTTTTCTACTCTCTACTCCTACTCTTAATAAAAACTCTTAAAATGCAGTGGAAGAACAATGGAAGTACCCTTCCAAACACAGTGGAAGAGCCTCCTAAAGCCTCCCCTTCAAAACACAGTGGAAGAGCCTCCTAAAGCCTCTCCTAATCTTTCCTAAGAATCTCTTTAAATAGTAAACCAAAAGGTGCCTTGGTGTCTCTTCAAAATGTGTCCAGATTCAATGTATCTACCAAGGAACGCACCCCTTCATTCAAACTTGCCGCCCAAAGGAAGTTATGGTAGTTACCACCAAGAGTTGCATCCCATCACCTTTGAAATTGGTGCCAAATTCATTTGAATTTCTATTTTTAACTATGGCTGCTAAGCGCCGGCCTAGCGGCGCTTAGCCGCCAATGCCAAAATTTAGATTTTTCATTATTTTTGCTCCAAATTTGATCAAATTTTTCTCCTTTCATCATGACCATCCATTTTCATCATACATGCAAGAAAAACACAAAATACCTTCCCATAAAGTACAATATCATTAAAAATAGGTATAAAAATGTGCATAAAAATACTATATATTTTAGGTGTATCTAGTATAACCCTAAGTGTAGTTAAGACCTAAATTCTAAGGAAAATAATTGGATTAAAAATGAGTGTACATAACCTAAAAATCATTCTCCACTTTAATTTAAGTTTAGATAAACTTACCATAAAATTTTCAATCCAATTGGGGTTAATTTAAACACTCAAATGAAATTTCTAAGCTAAATCACATTTTTGACATTTGTATAATTATAATAATTAAAATACACTTCAAAAAATCTCCAAATTATTTTTGGGAGTTCTCTGTGATTTGAGGAGCCTCTGAAAAATGAAATTGTAATTAAAATATTTTTTTCATTTTTAAACATTAATTTAATATTAAAATAAATTAGATTAATAAAAATCACAAAATTAATAAATTTTTTGGAAATGTTTCAAATTGTCTCCTAATTACTTAGAAATAATTAGAATAATTTTCCTAACTCTCTAAATAAAGATATTAAATTTTTAAGGGTTAAAATTAATTTTTAAAGGTTAAAATGGAATTTCCCTAATTTCTCATTAAAATAATTCTAATAATTAAAATATAAGTCACAAAAATATGAAATTTAGTTCTCTGGTTTCCTGACCTCATGGGGATTCTTGAAAAATATAAAACACAATTTTCCAATTAAATAATATTTTATATTTAATTAATACTACAAAAATTGAAATCATTAATAATTAAATTAAAATTCTAAAAAAATCATAAAAATTGGTCTAAATGATTTTCTGGTTTATGTGAACCTCCAGTAATTTTATTTGGGACATATGTTTCATTTTGACTAAGTTATTGATATTCCTTTGAAAATTCTTATTTTTTATGAAAATAATTATATAAATTAAATTGAATTAAGAAAAATCACATTTTCTCCCCTAATGGTTTAATTGACCCATAAGTGGGGTAATATAGAATTTTAAAGTCATTTGAATTAAATTTAATGAATTAGGAAGTAATAAGGCCTTTAGGAGCAAAAGTGCAATTTTGAAGATTTAGCCTTAATTAAACATTTAGGCTTTATTTAAAGTGGGAAAAGGGAAATGAATAATCTTAATAAACATGATTGAATGACACAAATATAAAGGGGTAAATGTTAGAAATTAATCTCATTTGTCACATTAAAAGATAAGCTTATAATCTTATTAATCACATTAATTTGGATGAAAATTAAACTAAAAAGATTCTTAAGGTTAGGGATTTGGCTTTGGAAGTTAATAATTCATCAATTAGATACCCCTATGTGATGTTTAAAAGATAATTCATTAATTTGACAAGAATCATGTTTATGTAACTTAACTTTTTCTAAAAATTAAAAACATACTCACCCAAGTCTTAAGGGCTTGATAGTGAGACTAGGCTTAATCAAATTTGACTAATGAATATTAGAAAAGAAAATACAATTAATTTTAAACACATTTGAAACACTACAAGTCCATCAAAATTGGTTAAATTCTTTCATAAATTAAGTTGACTCTAATGGCTGACACTTACAAAACTCATAAATAAAATATCAAGTAATGTTTACCCCACCCTTTTGGATAATTAATACAATAATTCACTGAGCATAAGGGTAAGAAATAGATGAACCATTTAATAATTATGATATGTTCAAAATGAACTCAAAAAAGTTCAAAAGGATTGTGAAATATCTAGGTATTCCTTAGACCTTTTCATAAATCTTTTAGACATCTTGTAAGACAACTGAACCTATTATACTTATTAAAGGAAAGTATTTCTCAAATGAATAAATAAGACACATCAAGTTATGGCATAGAATTTTGTAGGCTTGTGACGAGCCTATCTATAGGCTCTTACTTTCTTGCAAATTATAACTGATTATTGTAAAAATACTAAAGTTTCAGGTGGAGGAACGAAAAGATTCGATAGGTATGCTTTTATAGTATATAGTACCTTCTTTTTTGTACTTTTTTCACTTTAATTTTTTTGCTTACAAGCTTGCATTTTAAACAACTATGTCACCCTGAATGAAAACCAAAACTAAAACCAAAATAAAAAATCAAAACAAAACAAGATAAAATTCACCGCCACAACAATCAAAATATAAGACAACTTAAAATTTAATCACAAACAAAACAAAAATCACAATTGCAACTAAATTAAAATATCTTTATCGGATGATCGGGAATACCTCGGAGGATGCAACCTACGGCTGCTAACGAGATTTCTCACGGTCTAAATGAAAGTATGGAACTCATTTAGTTGAGTTTAGTAAATTCATTTGGACTAAGTGAATCCGAAGAAAATAGTGGTGCTTGAATGAGGGAACCGTGGGATCCTAACCGGTTTCACTACAATTAACTATAATATTCCCCTAAATAAGTTATTAAGACACATCAATTTAAACATTTCCAAAACATGATACTTCTCTTTTCTCTTCAATTGACACTTATTTAAACTAAACCTGTTACGACGAGGACCTTGGAGCATGCATAGTGGCCAGCACGACCATCTTCAACAGTGAAACTCCATAGAATTAAACAACCAGCCATAGGACTTCAGTGTAGCTTACCTAGTGCAGCATAAATCATCACTTTATCCCTTTAGACTTTTGCACATTGTGCTATATAAGCCCTAACTCGTCTTAGGATTCTGAGGTCGTCATAGGATATGACATAAATCCTCTCATGTTCTAGGTTATTCACATGATCGGTATCAATGTGAATGTAAGCTCTAAATAATAAAATTGGCATGATGAAACATTAAAATATCTTAAATTGAAGCCAACCCATAAGATAGTTTGAGAAAACACTGAGATTTTTCTCAGATACATGGCTTTCCCCTAGTCTTCTTTTCCTTTAGATTCCCATAATAACTGTTCTGAAATTTGAGCCACTCACGTATTGAATTTCTTACTATCACATTCTCTTGAAAAACCCTACCTTTTGGAAGTCATGAATACAATATTTTCTGATCTATATCAAGAGTTTTCCTAGGTGACCTCGGTTGTCTAAGATGTAATTAACTATAGAGGCTTGCTCTTATAGAAAACTTAAAGTCCCCAGATTAACATAAACCCTATCTAATTCCTTCATATTGGATAAGGGAAATTATTAGTTAACATAAATGGTTCACAAACTAAACAGATGTCATATATCTTTAGTTTATTCGATCAAGCCTTACCACTAAGCAATGTATCCATTCTTCGGGATAGATACATGGCCCGCGGTGAAGTACTTGATTATTTAAACTAGTGTTCATATGAGATCAGTTTGACCTCATATTTTCAAATTAAAAATGATATTTTCTGAAATTATATATATATATATATATATATATATATATTAAATTAAATCTTTATTTCTAACCCCCTTTTGCTGCTGATCACAGAAAAATACATCAAGAAATTCATATTTATTTTTGATGAAATTGCACTTTAAAGAAAGGTATTTTCTTTATTTTATTGCAGGAATAAAGATTTATAGGTGATGGAAGCAAAAAGCATGAAATGGAGCAAATTTGGATCAAAAAGGAGGAAATTCATGCAAATATAACTACTTCACCGACGGCGAGATCAAGGCCGCCGACGGTGAGATCGTGAGGAGAATTTCTGAAGGAATTATAACTACCTCGCCGACAGCGAGCCCGAGCCCGCCGATAGCGAGATCGCGCGGTTTGAAGACCTTCTAGAAGCCCCGCTGACGGCGAGGTCGTTCCCCATCGACGGCGAGCTAGTTCAAAATGCATATACATTGAACCTGGACACTTTTTGAAGAGGTGTTTAAGCACCCCTTGGACCTTTACTTACCTCTATAAATAGAGGCCGAATTCTAGTGTCATGTGTGTGTCATTGGTGTGTCTCTTGAGTCTTCTGTGTGTTTATTTTAGTGAGTCTGAGTGAGTTTGTTTATCATTAGTGAGTTTATTAGTTTATTGGAGTGCTATTTAGTTTGTTGTACTAGAAGGAAAAGTCAAAGGAACTTCAAGGAGTCTGCTTAGGGAGGAAATTAAGATAAGTATCTTTGTTTATTATTGTTAACTTTAAATGAAATCCATGTTTTGTTTTATTCCCATGCATTCTGAGTAGTTTTCTTAGTCTTTCTCCTTGTTTATGAAAATTATTCGAATTGATGAAATTAAATAGAAGCACCTAATATAATTGTGATAATTTTTACTTAAAACTTAATTTACATTCAATCTAGCCAATTGAGTAGTTAAAATATGTTGAATTATCAACTATAGTAAAAATTACATCCAATATTCAGGGAAGTCAAAAACCTTGGAAGGCGGGTGCAAATAAATAGAGAAATATTAATTATCGGGCGTAGAATTGGATATTTTAGTGTGACAGACTAAAATACTCAATTCGGTCCTACTGTTTGAGAGCTGAAGTGTAGATGTTAGCCCTCAGGTGAGGGGAACGTGGGAGCTCTGAAGTGGCAGCCGATATCCTCCCAGCCTAGCCGCAGATTCAGTAATCAAACATAGGATTAGTCAATTTTCTTTGCACCTGGACCAAACGGTAAAGAATAGGAATGCTCCTATTTGTCACAATACAATTTAAAAATTCTATTTAAATTCATCATTCACTTAATTTTCTAAAAACAAGGAGAAGGATACTTTTTCTGAAGTATTTAAATCAACTTATTTCAAGCATTAGTTTACTTTAGTTTATTATAGTTACTTTAAATTTCCTTTCACTTTATTAGTAAGTAATTCCTTTTAAATTTAGCTGATAACAAATCTGTTAAAAACTTCCCTGTGGAATCGATAACCAGGACTCCACTGGAGCCCTGTATTACTTGATACGATACGTATACTTGCGTAGAATCTACATTATACTTTAAAACATATATCTATATTTAAAGCGGGATCAAGTTTTTGGTACCGTTGCTATAAACATAAATTGCATACATATTAAAAGTGGGTCAAGTTTTTGGCACCGTTGCCGGGGAAGTAAAGAAATTATTTACTAAAGTAATGGATTATTTTATTTAATAAAATTGTATGCGAAAATTTGGAAACGAAAATTTAATACCTTACGATTCAGAATTAGAGCGTACAAATAAAAGAATTAGAAAATAAAAAAAATTATAAATTTAACACAAATGGAAAATATACCTGAAAATGAAAATATCAATCAACCAAGACCATTACGAGATTATGCCAACCCTACATTAGATGAAATTCATTTAACTATTCAAAACCCTGATGTAGCTCGCTAATTCATTCGAACTTAAACTCGCAATTATCCAAATGGTACAAAACAATCAATTTAGTGGTTCACCTATCGAAGATCCTAATTTACATCTTGTTAGTTTTTTAGAACTATGTGCTACTTTCAACTATGAAGGAGTATCTAACGATGCTTATTAGACTTAGACTTTTTCCTTTTTCTTTAAGGGATAAGGCTAAAATGTGGTTAAATTCGTTAGACTCTGGATCTATTAAAACTTGGGGAGAATTATCACAAAAATTTCTATCCAAATATTTTCCACCATCTAAAACTGCTAAGCTTAGAAATGATATAACTTCTTTTAGTCAGT
Source organism: Papilionanthe hookeriana x Papilionanthe teres (assembly GCA_022702705.1). Lineage (NCBI taxonomy): Eukaryota > Viridiplantae > Streptophyta > Magnoliopsida > Asparagales > Orchidaceae > Papilionanthe > Papilionanthe hookeriana x Papilionanthe teres. Next base: position 131,001,110 of record CM040425.1, on the reverse strand, counting down.
TTGATGGAGAGTCAATATATGAATCTTGGGTGAGATTTAAAGAACTTCTTAGGAAATGCCCACATCATGTGTTACCAGATTGGTTAATTATCCAAACTTTCTATAATGGATTCGTAGGATCTTTAAGATCAATCATCGATGCTGCTGCTGGAGGATCATTAATGTCAAAACCATTTGATCAAGCCTATGCACTAATCGAAGAAATGGCAACTAATAATTTTCAATGGCTCGCTGATAGAATGAATCCGAAAAAAATAGCTAGTATTCATGAAAATGATGCAATATCTATGTTAGCTTCACAAATCGCTGTTGTATCTAAAAAATTAGATCATTTTGGAATGAATTACTCTCCAACTATAACAGAAGAAAATTCATCTAGACAACTTATAGAATCCTAATCTCAATATGAAACAATTAATGCAATTAACAACAAACCCAATAATCTTTATGAAAATTATTATAATCTTGGATGGAAAAATCATCCTAATTTTAATTGGAATAATAATACAACTAATCAACCATGGATGAATAATATGACACAACAATTAGGAAATTCATCTAATCAAGGAAGTCCTAATTATAAACCTAATTATCCACCTGGATTTAATAATAATAACCCTCAATTTAAAGATAAAAAATTATCTATAGAAGAATGAATATTAAATATGGGTCAACATTTACAAAATCAAGGAAATTAATTACAAATACAAGGAAACCAATTACAAAATCAAGGAACAGCTATCAAAAATATTGAAACTCAACTTGGACATATCGCTACTACACTTAATAATAGAATACCTGGAACATTTCCTAGTAATGTGGAAATAAATCCTAAAGATAAGGGAAATGAACAAATTAAAGTGATACAATTACAAAGTGGAAAAGAATTAGAACCTCGAATTCAGAAAGAACTTGAAAGTCAAAAAGAGGAAGTGGAAATTGAAAAGGAAAAGAATCAACAAGATCCAAACTTAGAAAATCTTTTAACACCTATGAAAATTTCTGTTGAAAAACCTCCACCACCATTTCCTCAACGACTAATTCAACATAAAAAAGACAAACAATTTGCTAAATTCCTTAAAATTTTGAAGAAATTAACGATAAATTTCCTTTCATAGATGCTTTAGAACAGATGCCAAACTATGTAAAATTTATGAAAGATATTCTAAATAAAAAAAGAAAATTTACCTATAATGAAATGGTTGCACTTAGTGAAGAGTGTAGTGCTATTATTCAGAAAAAACTTCCTGAAAAATTAAAAGATCCCGGTAGTTTCACTATATCCTGCGCTATCGGAGAAAAATTCTATGGAAAAGCTTTGTGTGACTTAGGAGCAAGCATCAATCTAATGCCTCTATCAATTTTTAAGAGATTAGGATTGGGAGAAATTTCACCTACTTCGATAACTCTTCAGTTGGTCGATCGTTCGTTACACATCCTAAGGGAGTTATTGAAGATGTATTAGTAAAAGTGGATAAATTTATCTTCCCCGTAGATTTTATTGTTCTAGATATGGAAGAAGATAAAGAAATTCCTATCATTTTAGGAAGACCATTTTTAGCCACCGGAAAAGCTATGATCGATGTTCGTAAAGGAGAATTAACTATGAGAGTAAATGACCAAAAAGTTACTTTTAATATTGCTAAATCAATGAAATATCCTGCGCTAGAAAAAGATGATGAGTGTTTTCGAATGGAAGTACTCAATCATTTATAAAAAGAACATTTTAAAGAATATTATGAAGAAAAATTAGAAAAAGAAAATATTGAATTAATTGAAAAGCCGATATAAATGAAGAATTAGATTATATTCAAGAGAAATTTGAATTTTTGGATAACACAGAAAATACCGAAAAAAATATAGTTCCATCAATTATTAAACCTCCTGAACTTGAGTTAAAAATGTTACCTAATCATTTAAAGTATGCTTACTTAGGTAATTCTTCAACTCTACCAGTTATTACTTCATCTGAATTAAATGAATCTCAAGAACAAAAACTTTTAGATACGTTAAAAAAATATAAGAAAATTTTTTGTTGGACTTTAGCAGATATTAAAGGAATTAGTCTTTCAATCTGTATGCACAGAATTATTTTTGATAATGAACATAAACCTAAAGTCGATCCACAAAGGAGATTAAATCTGAAAATGAAAGAAGTAGTCAAGAAAGAAATTTTAAAATGGTTAGATAATGGTATTATATATCCTATTTCGACGATGCGTTTGGGTAAGCCCAATTCACCGTGTACCTAAAAAAGGAGGGGTAACTATCAAAGCTAATGAAAATAATGATCTTATCCCTATAAGACAAGTTACCTGGATGGCGAATATGTATTGATTATAGAAAATTAAACACGACCACTAGAAAAGATCACTTCCCCTTACCATTTCTGAATCGGATGTTAGATAGATTAATCGGACATAAGTATTTTTGTTTCTTAGATGGATATACCAGGTTATCATCAAATATAAATTGCTCCTGAGGATCAAGATAAAACTACACTTACTAGTCCTTATGGAACTTTCGCTTTTCGAAGAAAGCCTTTTGGATTATGTAATGCACCTGCAACATTCCAGAGATGTATGATGTCTATATTTAGTAAATTAATTGATAATGGAATAGAAGTATTTATGGATGATTTCTCCGTATTTGGAACAACATTTGACACATGCTTAAATCATCTTGAAAAAGTATTTGAAGTATGTGAGAAAACTAATTTAGTTCTTAATTGGGAGAAATGTCAATTTATGGTTACAGGCGGCATTGTATTAGAGCATAAAATTTCAAAAAAAGGCATGGAAGTAGACCCTGCAAAAATTCAAGTTATATCTAAATTACCACCTCCAACTACAGTAAAAGGGGTAAGAAGTTTTCTTGGACATGCTGGATTTTACAGGCATTATATTAAAGATTTTTCAAAAATTTCTAAACCTCTATGCCAACTTCTTGAAAAGGACAAGAAATTTGAATTTACAACTGAATGCCTGAATGCTTTTGAATTATTAAAAGATAAATTAATTACAAGCACCTATAATAGTTTCACCTAATCGGGAGAAACCATTCGAGCTTATGTGTGATGCTAGTGATTATGTTATAGGAGCAGCTTCTTGGGAAAAGATATGATAAGATTTTCAAGGTTATATATTATGCTAGTAAAACTCTAAATGATGCTGAAATAAATTATACAGTTACTGAAAGAAAATTATTAGCAGTTGTATATGCTTTTAATAAATTTCGGCATTATCTAATAGGAACTAAATGTATTGTGCAAATTGATCATTCTACTATAAAATATTTAATGCAAAAGAAAGATTTCAAACCAAGATTAATTAGATGGATATTATTAATGCAAGAATTTGATTTTGAGATAATTAACAAAAAGGGAACTAATAATCAAATTGCTGATCATTTATCAAAATTAGAAAATCATGAATTATCTAATATTGATAATGAAATTTTAGACGGTTTTCCTGATGAACAACTTTATAATATAAATGAGTTGAAAATACCTTGGTATACTGATATAGTAAATTATATTGTAAGTAACATTTTACCACCTATGTTAACTTTGCAACAACAGAAAAAATTCATTCACTATACTAAACCATACTTTTGGGATAAACCATACTTATATAATCAATGTAATGATCTAATTATTAGAAGATGAATGCCTTATGAAGAAACTGAACCAATCATTCAAAAATGTCATGACTCTCATTTTGGAGGACATTTTGGGACAGATAAAACTGCATATAAAATTCTACAATCTGGATTCTACTGGCCTACTCTATTTAGAGATGTATATAGATATATAAAAACCTGCGATAAATGCTAAAGAGTAGGAAACATATCAAGAAAAAAATGAAATGCCTCTAAATTTTATATTAGAAGTTGAAATTTTTGATGTTTGGGGATTAGATTTTATGGGACCTTTTATTCCGTCATTTGGAAAATCATATATATTAGTAGCTGTTGATTATGTTTCCAAATGGATTGAAGCACAAGCTTTATCTAGGTGTGATGCTAAAAGTGTTTTAAAATTTTTAATGAAAAATATTTTTACTAGATTTGGAATGCCGAGAATGATTATCACTGACGGAGGAACTCATTTTAGAAACAAATATATTCACAAACTAGTAGAAAAGTATAATATTATGCATAAGATATCAACTCGCTTATCATCCACAAACTAGTGGATTAGTCGAAGTTTCTAATCGAGAGATTAAGCGTATATTAGAAAAGTCTGTAAATCCTAATAAATCAGACTGGTCTATAAGACTAGATACTACATTATGGGCATACAGGACTGCTTATAAAACTCCGATTGGAATGACTCCTTACAGGCTTATATATGAAAAAACATGTCACTTACCAGTTGAATTAGAACATAAAGCATATTGGGCGATTAAAGAATTTAATTATAATTTGAAAGAAGCTTGTGAGAAGAGATTGTTGCAATTAAATGAATTGGAAGAACTAAGAAATGAATCATATGATAATGATAAGATTTATAAAGAAAGAATGAAATTATGGCATGATCGGAAGATTAATCAGAGAAATTTTGAACCAGGACAAGAAGTTTTGCTTTATAATACTAGATTGAAATTATTTCCTGGGAAATTGAAATCTCGATGGTTAGGACCTTTCACCATAACTCAAATATTTTCATATGGAACTATAGAAATCGAAGATCCAAAAACAGGACATAGATTTAAAGTAAACGGACATAGATTAAATATATTTCCAAAATAGACGACGAATTTTAAGAGGTTTTAATGCTTAGTCAACTGAACACTAAGCTTGAATTAGGTCGGGCGACGACGTTTAAACCAAGCGCTTTATGGGAGGTAGCCCGTATTAGTCTTTTATTTTTAAAATATCTACATATTAGTGAATCTATATTATTAAACAAATCTTACTACTCGAAATTTTTATTAGAATCATCATGAAAATTGAACCTATTGGATGAGATCGAGAAAATATTCGGACGAGAGGAGAGCGAAAACGGGGGCGATTTTCTGAATCTCGCCAAACCACGGCGAACGAGCCGTGACAGCCCGAGATCGTGGACCATTATTTCATTCGGTTTATAACTAAGTCACCGACGGCGAACATCCGCCGACGGTGAAGCGGTCATTTGGTTTCTTAAAGATTTTCGTGCGGTTTGGACGGATCTAAGCCATTCCTTCGTAAGAAATTATTCCAATCTGATTTTACACCATTTTCTTCCTTAGGAACGACTAGAGACCAATCCATTCCATCGAAATGGCCTCGAATTCACAGAAACCACAAAAGCGAAGTTTTGAACCGGAGAAAATTCGTCGGTTCGGAGCACAGCGAATCTTCAACAAAGGCTTGATGAAGAAAAGACTTATCGAAGAGAAATTCATCGATAGAGGGTAGAGAATTCTACTACAAAAATCGAAAAAATGATCGCACGGCGGCATTGGGAGGTATTTTGTTATACAACTTCGGTTGTAGTTATACCGGTAGTTAAGAGTTTTACTCTAATTTACATGCGATCGACAATGGAAATGTGTACGTCGAGAGGAAGATGGGTAACATTTACTCTGAGGGTAAATGAATTGTTTTCTATAAAAAAATACCTACATTTGTCATTATTCCAACTTTGTGCCTTCAAGATACAATATGAACAAGATCTACGGATACCTAACCGATGAACCGGATGATTGGGAGTTACGAAGATGGGTATGTCGGTTTTACATCACTTCTTAACCTGTCTCAAGCAACGACATTTCTTTATATCATCGAAATTATTACCTCGCAGAGAGTAAATAAAGTTTCAAAGGAATGCGCTATTTTAAACTACTGTATTCAAATTGGATTACCTATCGATGTTGGATCAATAATAGTAAAGTACGCATTGGGATTAATTGTGCATGGGTCGGTGCATGGACTTGGACACCCATCTACTATATTTGCTTTATGCGATTGATACCAAGTTTCTTATGAGGCTTGAGAAAAAGTACTTTTACATTGGAAACCCCTGGATCCTGCGATATGTTTCCCACTTTGGATAACAATGATGAGATCCTTGTTATTTACGACGAGCATCACAGAACAATCCTTTAACGAAGGCCCTTCTTGATAAGACTAATTTCATTGAAGAAGATTAAAGGATTGGAGAAAGAATTGCAAATGTGATGAATTCCATTAATGATATCTACGATATGTTTGATCATATTGATTGGAGAATGAAGGAGCACTTTGATCATCTTGGACATCTGGAGGCCGAGTTTTATTCATTACTAAAGCGAAAAGGATGGATTAATGAAGAAGTCTTACGAAATTCCCTTTCGGGGCCTTTCTCACAATTTATTTGTGCACCTGCGTCGCATGTAGTATCAAAGAAGATGTTAGTTCAGACCTTGAAGAGTAGGAAAGATTTCTATATTTATGTTATATTTGTATATATGTGTGTTTTGATTTTGGAGTTAAAGTTTTATTATGAGTCGAACTTTGATTTGATCATCTCAGTTGTTAAGTTATTTGTAAATTGTTATGTCTCGGCATTTAGAGTGTTGTGGTTTGGATTGCGATCTTGAGTATTATGGATTTGAACATTTAAGTTAAGTATGTGAAGTTATCGGTGTGAAAATTGTAAGTTTCATGGATTTCATTTATAAAGTTATATTGTTTGTGTTGTGTGACTTTTGTGGTATAAGTATCTAATCTTTGTATTATTATTAGAATAGTGGTCGGAAGATTGATTAGAGGCAATTCGAGTTGAAAAAGTTGACGAATTTCAAAAAAAATTGAAGATTTTTTGGAACCTCGCGGCAATGAAAATTATCTTGCGGCAATGAAAACCCGCGGCGAGAGGCAGAGCTCGCGGGCAGTCCCTCGAAACTTTTGCCTTATGGAATTAATTAGCTAGCTAGACGGCGAGGACGGCGGGTGAAAAAAGACTTATATTTGACTGATCCAACGGAAACCACTATTCATCATCCCTTTCCTCGAAATTTTCGAAAAAAACACGACCTAGAGCAGAATCTTGGATTTGAAGCCGATTTCAACACTTTTGACACGGATTTCATCTTCCCTTAGTAAGAGCTTCACTCTAATGCAAAAATTTTTATTTTCACCATGAATTTCTTCTACATTTGGGATATTTTGAAAAATTTTGAAATGTGAAAAAGCTGGAAGAATTTCATAGAAATTGATTTAAATAGATTTTAGTTGTTGTAGAAGCCTTCTTAGTAATATTTTGGAGTTTAGTTAAAATTTTTGTAAATTTCTGAATCAGCTAAACACGACAAAAACGACAAATAGATTATGACGAAACCCGATTCATTAATGCAAGAGCACAAACTCGATATTTTGAAAATAATGAAAGCAAGAAGATGCATACAAGATCGAGTTTTCAAAAATCTGGAGGAGAAGTAGAGCGAGTTATAGGGAGGCGAGGATGGGAAAAAATTACATTACGTGACCAACAGGCAATTTGTAGAAGTTGTGAAGGAATTTTATACGAACTTAACACGAAATTTGAAAATCATAGGTTAAGGTTAGAGGATTTTTTGTAGATTTCAACGGCTGCCGAATAAACGCTTATTGAGTACGGGAACCACCACCACCGGTGAGTATGAAACTTTTGGAACTATGGAAGGACCCTTTGGAAGAGGTGATCGACTTTCTCAACGATGGAAAAGTGGAAGATAAAGCGGCGGGAACGGGTAAACTTCCCTCTTTCCATGCTAAATGCGACATCTAAGGTACGGCATTATTTTGTTGTTCTACTTTGTTACCTACCTACCACCATAGTGAGGTAACAAGAGATAAGCAGTTACGAATTCTGTATTCATAGCCGGAAAGTAATGTGGGAAATATTATATATAAAAACATATTAGCCACTTGCTAGAAATGAAAGTGGAGGGAGGCAGGACATCTGGTCTTATCTATGCACTTTGTCGATTATACGGGGTAGAGGCAAGAGATGATGAGGAATGGATAGAGCCTATGAAACCCCTTACTCGGGCTAATATAAAGAAATGAATCCAGCGAAGGATGGAGATCTGGGACGAGGATTATGTACCTTCTTGAAAGGAATATACCACCTACACTAGTTATGAACCACCCCCTCGGTACACCACTCCTACCCTTCAAGATCTGATGAATGAGTTAACCCTGAGTAGAAAGAGTTTTGAGTTATTTGGAGAAAATATGGAAAGAAGATTTGAGCATATAGATCAAAGGATCGGAGGCTTAGGAAAGAAGACACGATTATGATAGCGAATATCTCTAAGAACATTCGGAAGTACGGAATTATCTTATGAAGCTGGACGTCGATATAGGAGTGGTGATTTAGATGTTGTCTTTCCTGAGTGCCCTCGTTACATTCCGTACTAGCACCTTGACCTTCTCGGCCTGGAGATCGGGGAGATGACATAGTTTGGGATTTTAATGTAGAAGATTAGAGTCTTTGTTTAGTTTGTTTGGTTTGTTTAGATTTGTTGTTTTGCAAACTTTATTATTTGTGTGTAATATTTTAGTACTTTCTATGGACTTTGGACTTGATATGTTGTTTGTTTGCTTGGCTTGATGTTAAATTTCTTATGAGTGTTAAATTAGTTGCGGAAATTTATATATATATATAGGATGTTAGTCTTTCTTTAATGTATTGTTTAAATTTTAAATGTATGTGTAGTAGCAGTTAAAGGTTTTCTTTGTTATGTTTGATACTTATTTTAAAATTTCCATCCCTGCACTTTCTTTTTAAATATTATATGTGGAAGAATGCTGCTATGATCTGAGGTTACGTAAGTAATGAAAAAGCTACTTGAAAATTTCAAAGAAAAGAAATACCTAAAAGCCGGGGTATGATGAATTTTATTATATACTTTCCCTTTTTCAACTATGTAGTATAGATGAAAAATTTAAAGTTTGGGGGAAGATAAAATACAAATTTAATTATTAAAATTGTTCTCGAATTTCTATTTTGAAATTATTATTAAATGATTTTATAGTAATTTTCAATTCAAAAATGTGAGTTGCTTTATTTAATTATTATATAAGAGTTAAAGAAAAGAAAATATTTCTAGTAATTCAATTAATTAATGGAATAAGATATTCGGTTAAGGAATAAGAATATAGTAAGCTTATTTTAAGTAAGGAAAACTATATTTTGAAATTAAAAATTCTTAAGTATTTAAGTGAAAAAGAAAGGATAGAAACTGATAAAGTAAAATCATGAAATATATATAAGCAAAGAAATCTTTTAAGTTTCAAATTAGGAAGAGAAATTGAAGTTCAAATTATTAACGGGCTATCCAGATACGGTAATTCTCACTTAAAAAAAAGAAAAAGAAAAGAGGATTGAAAATCGATAAAAGAAAAGAAAAGAAAAACCTAAAGTGAGGAGGAGGCTTGAGGATATGCGCTATGAAAAATGGCTTCAATGGATTCATCACAAAGGGTAAAACTTAATTATATTTCTAACCTTATATTTGTGAATTGAAATATTTTCACCCCAAATAGAGTTTTCTTAAATTTCCTTTATCATCTAAATATCTAAAATGATAATTTATTATTTTTAATATAGTCATTCTTTGAATTAAATAGAAAGTAGAAATCTTGGGCACGATAAGCTTAAATAATCTTATCTCCCCATAAAGTTAATTTAATTACTTAGAAATATTTCATTGACTTTATTATAATGTTATTTAAAATTAATTCATATATTATCGAGTTGAAAAAATTCTATTATAGAAATCATTATTTTTATTTAGTATTAAAATTACTTGAGGACAAGTAATAATTAAGTTTGAGGATTTTGATCATTAAAATACATGAAAATTCATATCTATTTTTGATGAAATTGCACTTTAAAGAAAGATATTTTTAACATTTTATTGCGGAATAAAGATTTATAAATGATGGAAGCAAAAGCATGAAATGGAGCAAATTTGGATCAAAAAGGAGGAAATTCATGCAAATATAACTACTTCAAACCTTAATGAATCAAGGCCATAAACCAATAGACTCAATGCCAAATAGCCAGATAAATGGAAAAAATTTACGAAGGAATTATAACCTCTCGCCGACGGCGGGCCGAGCTCGCCGACGAATTGCGTGGTTAAAGACCACAGAAGCCCGGCCCGACGGCGAGGTCGTTTCCGGCGACGGCGAGGCTAGTTGAAAATGCATATACGTTGAGCACGAACGGCTTTTGAAGAGGTGTTTAAGCCTTACATGGCCTTTACTGCCTCATAAATGAGGACGAATTTTAGTCATTTGTGTGTGTCTTTTTATTGGCTCTTTCTAGTGTCTTAAGTGTCATTTGTGTGGTTCATTTAGTTTGAGTGTGTTTTAGCGAAAGTTCATTAGTTTAATTGAGTCTTATTTAGTTTGTTGTCTTAGAAGGAAAAGAGTCAAAGGAACTTCAGGAGTCTGCTTAGGGAGGAAATTAAGATAAGTATCTTTGTTTATTGTTGTTAACTTTAAAGTAAATCCATGCTTTATTTTATTCCCATGCATTAGGAAGTAGTTTTCTTAGTCTTTCTCCTTGTTAATGAAAATTATGCGGAATGATGAAATTAAATAGAAGCACCTAATATAATATAAATAAATTGTGATAATTTTTACTTAAAACTTAATTTACTTTCAATTTGTCCAATTAGGTAGTTAAAATATGTTGAATTATCAACTATAGTAAAAATTACATCTGATATTAGGGAAGTCGAAAGCCTTGGAAGGCGGGTGCGGAATAAATAGGGAAATATTAATTATCGGGCGTAGAATTGGATATTTTAGTGTAATGACTAAATACTCGGTCGATCCTCTTGTTGAAGGTAGAAGTGTAGATGTTAGCCTCAGGTAGAAACTTGGGAGCTACGAAGTGGCGGCTTGATATCTGCCCGGCTAGCGCAGTTGATGTCAGACATAGGATTAATCAATGTTCTTTGCATTTGGACCAGGTAAATAATAGAAATGCTCCTATTTGTCACAATACAATTTCAAATTCTATTTAAATTCATCATTCACTTAATTTTCTAAAACAAGGAGAATGATACTTTTTCTAAATTATTTAAATCAACTTATTTGGCGCATTAGTTTACTTTAGTTTATTATAGTTACTTTGAATTTACGATTTCACTTTATTAGTAAGTAATTCCTTTAAATTTAAGTATTCTTTCATCTGTTAAAAACTTCTATTAAGGATCGATAATACGTATACTTGCGTAGAATCCATTATACATTAAATCATATATCTATATTTAAAGCGGGATCAAGTTTTGGTGTAGTTGCTAAACATAAATTGCAGACATATTAAAAGTGGGTCAAGCAGCATGAGTTATTCTTAACTCACTGAAGAGTAGATACTATGGACAAAGAAGATTGATCATCTTTACGAGTATACACAAAGAAAGAGTGATTTCGATGCGAGTATTTAGAGTTTTTAGTAAGATTTCGAAGAGGGTGAGCATGATGTTCGGTTCCCTACTTGTCTGATTTTTCACCACCCATGTTGATCTTAAGGATATGGAGTTTTCTTTTGGTGATGATAATGATGAAGCTACGGATAGTGATTAGTAGCTTGACTTATCTCTGAGATTGTTGATTCTATTTTTAGAGTATTTTCTTATTTTTTTGTCTTGTTTATTGTGATGTTTCTTTGTGAACTTTTTATGTTAAAATTGTTTTTAGATTATCTAACGTGTGTTTTAAGGGCGAGATGTGAATAAATTTCTATCAAAGTTTATTTACATTCAGCCTACTATTTAGTGTTCATGAATAGTTAGTAAATTTGCATATTCTAAAAAAATTAATTTTTAAAAATTAACTCACTTGCTCTACCAAACTTTACATATATATCTTAATTATTACATTATATTCGCTATTGAAGCATGTGTAGAAGTAGAAGTTGAACTTTCACCTTCTTGTTCGTGCCAATGCTAGATTGATTCACTTGTTTATTCTTTCTCTCATGTTTTAGAAAATTTCATAATTCATATTTATACTAAGGCGATGTTTGGGGGAAGGAAAAATATGTTATCCAATTTAAATATTATTTGTCTTAAAGAACTAATATTTTCTTTAAATATATATATATATATATTAACATAATATAAGGAATGAAAAATCTGTTAAGATTACCTAAATGATTCAATTTATAAATAATTTAGTAAACTTAACTAAAATTTCAAAGATTTTGGTTGATTTTAAGAATAGAATTGTTTAGCTTAAAGAATAATAAGATCAAAATTTTCATTTATAGTAAAGAGAATTATTTTTTTTGAAATACTAAGGAATTAAGATTATTGCTTGAAAAAGAAAAAATTGAAATAAGTTTTGAAAAATAATAAATTATTAATTTCATATTTATTAATTAAGAATGTATAAGTTTTGAAAATAACTTAAGGATAGTGAAGTTCAAAATCATTAACAGGCTATCCAAAAATAGTAATCATCAATTTTAAAAAAAAGGATTAAAAAACAGACCAGAGAAAAAAAAGAAAAAAAAAGAAAGAAAGTGAGGAGAAGGCAGGGAAATCTTATAATCAAAAATTGGTTTCACTTGAATTATCTTATAGTAAAAAAACTAATTACATTTTTAGCAATTTCTATATACATATATTTTACTAGAAAAATATTTCATGAAAATCTTCTTCTTGTAAATATTCTATGTGACCTTGATATGATAAACTACAATTATTCTTGAAATAAATGAAAAATTGGAAGTCTTATGATTTGGTAGTTAAATGTTCTTAAATTCTTAAAATTAAACTTAATTAGTGAAATTTGGTTAATGATTTTGCTAAAGCATTTATAAACCAAAATTATAAGGAATCTTAAATATTTTAACTTCATTCAGAATGTTATCTATTTTATGTAATTAAAAGGGTTGTTTGAGGAAAAGTAACGTTTAAGTTTGAAATTTGATCTACCTAAAAAATACACATTTTTATGTCTTATTTATGATTCAATTCGTAAAGAAATTATGCTTTAATGAAAGGTATTTTTATGTTTTTCGATGTAGATGATTAAAAAAGAGTCCATAAAAAGAAAAGAAGGAAAAATGAGTAAAAGGAGCGAAAATGGAGCTTATGGAGCAAAATTTTGGAATTATTGGCACAGCGCCTAGGCGCCTAGGAGGTCCGGCGCTTAGGCGCCGAGAATGCGCCTGGCGCGATTCGAATACATCTGTTGTTAAGTTTTTATGACTTTTAGTAGTTATTTTGGCCGGTGTTAAGCGGTTATTGGAGCTTCTAGAAGGCTGGAAGTTACTTAATATATGGGACATGTGATACAATGTATTTAGACATAAGGAAACGGTCTGGATCGCGAAGAGGTACGACCCAAAGTGAAGGGGTGCGAAAGACCTGGTCATGGAGTCCCGGCGCCTAGGCGCCGGATCCGGCGCACAGGCAGACGGTTACCTTATAGAAGATACATTGTATTTGGATGAATTTTGAAGGGTGTCTTAAACGACCCCTGGTCAAATTCGAGGAGCTCTATAAATAGGAGCCCATTCTATAGAAAATCGCACCAAAACCCTCACTTAGTACACATACCCATTTTTTAATTTCTCTCTCTCATCTCCCAGTTTTATTTAGTCTCTTCCATACTTAGGGTGCCGCTTTATTTTGTATCTAGTGAGTTTATTTTGAGTGTTTATTGTGTGTTATTGTTGTTGGAGTCTTTCATCATTGCTTTGTAGTGATTAGAAGTCGGCGGATCTCTTGAAGGAGCACTTCGAGATAAGTATTTGTACTTTGGTTCAAAGTTTTATAAATATGTTTGTTGTGTTGTTTTGATGAGTTGATATTAGTTATCTTTCTCCTTTGACTATGAAAAGATTATAAATTAAATAAATTTTGTAGGATAATTAAATATAAAATATTTTTAAATAATGTGATGATATTAATACGATCTTAGTTTACTTTTTAAATTGGTCATTTAATTTGTTAAAACTTGTTGAAGAATTTTAAGACCTATCGGGAGATAAATTCTTAACTAGTAGATATCACATGAATCGCTTAGGTAATCACAGTTATACGCGGATTTTTAAGTTGAAGTACAAATAAATAGGAAGATATTATTTATTGGACATAAAATTAATTAGTTTTAGGTAATGAGACTAAATTCTAAATAATTTGGTTTATAGAAAGGCAACGTGTCAGTAGAGGTCGACCATAGCCACCTTGGACATCAGTAGTGTGAGCCTAGATTAACCCATTCTAATAATAAAATATCATAGACTGTATAAATTAGTCGATGTTAACATACTTGTGACGAAAAGGGTAAAGAATAGGAATCTTTACATTTGGCACAATACCATAATCTTAAAATTCCTTCAAAAGATAATCAATCTATAATTCTTGGATTAGTTGAAAAGGAGAAAGTTGTTTTTATAATTGCATTGAATTTTTAATTCTTGCTTACTTAACTTTTACGCTTATTGCTTGCTTTCTTTTAGTAAAAATTATTAGTTAATTGAATTTGAATATATATAAAAAAAGTGTGTATATTTCTTTCAAAAATTTTAAAATATCTTCTTTTTATTTCCCTTATTCGCATGGGATCGATAAGCTAGGAGATGGCTGGAGCACGTATTACTTGAACGATAGGTATACTTCGCATTTAAAATTGTGACTTTTCTGATATCTGATCTAAATATAAAATTATAAGTAAACCTCGCACATCAATTTTTTTGAAGACATTTGTCAGAAATTAAACATTATAAAGTAATTATCAAATTCATGTATTTTAAAGCATATTTAAAGTTGCATTACAACGGGAGGCAACCCATATTTACATTTGATTTGATTTGACTTTAAGTTGATTGTTTTAGGATGTAATCATCCTTTTGATTGATACCTATTATTTAACCCCTTATGCGAGATTTAAATATGCTTGGAACCTTTAAAAAATTTGACGTGACGAAATGGTATTTTTTTGGATACTAGCACCTAGGCGCCAAGTGGCGCTAAACTCGAATTTACCTACTATCTTGAACAAAAGTGCTTGTCATCATTCTTGGACGTGCTAGAAACCACCCAAATTCTGATTATGCCCACTTTTTTCTATAAAATGGCATATCTTCATCCCAAATGAGTATCCCTCCATTAATTGACCGAGAAAAGCCGAATTCTACGGAAGGCGAGAATTGTTATATTCGATGGATAATAGAAATCTTAGTTTGGAGAGAAATGATAACTGTGCACAACTTATTTCAATGGATATTTAGCAATGAGTTTGGAGAGGATAATCAACCATTTTGAGAAGATTGAAGATGAGTTGCTACTTCTAAGCAATATGATGCATGAGATGTTCCATCCAATACGAGCATATGGAATGGCAAATGAAGCGTCAATACGATCCATATGGCACAACGAAGATTATCGAGGTAACAATGTATGCAGGAACAATTGGATTGATGAAAAATAGCCATGGAATGTCCTCGTGTCCTTTCTTTTCACTTCCTTGTTCGTAGCAATCTACAGCTGATGGGGAGAATGAAGGTTCTAATCACGGTTAGAGAAGTATTAAAAAGATGAAGGATTCTACCAAATGGTGTGATTATATGTATTTGTGTTTATTTGAAGTTTGATCTACAAGATGATTGTGTACTTGTGAATGTTGTTGTAATTTAAATCATATGTTGATATGTTTGTTTGTATTTTCTGTGTTTGTTGAACTCAACATTGAATATACGGAATGAAATTGAAGTAATTTGTGTAAATCTTATTTTAGAATGTTGAAATTTGATCTAGCATTGGAATTCCTTTCGTTGATAAAAGTGAAGAGAATTGATTGATTTTGCTAGAAATTTTTGGGCTTACAGGTGTTAGACTTGCTTAGGATATTTAGACGAAATTAAAAAAAAAAAAAAAAAAAAAGAAAAACAAAACGTTTTGCTAATCGGCGCTAGCGCCGGTTCACACAGAGATCGGCCATATTCACAATGCCTTTTACTTCTAGACCATCTACATCCACTACTACCACGCCTCTACTTTGAATGATGGGGATGGTTTGGTGAAGAATTTTGGAACATCAAAGTGATATGTTTCGATGGAGTTTTGAATGGAGGATTTGGACAAGAAATTTGATCCTATAGCGGAGACTATGTTCATAGGAAAAGCAATTATAATGCTGAATATGATGAAGCAGTAGTGAGATTTCTTAGGGAGATCAGGCTGGCAGATTTCCCTACTTGCCCAAGATTTTCACCTTATACAAATCCAAAAGTATGAATGTGGATATTGATTTGATGATGATGATGAAGATGATGATGATGGGCGGGTACGTGGCCCCAGACTTCTTCTTTATGATGTAGTACTTATCCTATATGTTGTTGTTTTTATTTATTGTATCCTTTATTTTCTATGTTTAGACTATGATGACTATGTAGGGATGTTTAAGAATTTATGTTATCACTTGTGACTATTTACTCATGTGCTTATTTAGAATTGCCTTAATGCTAGAAAAGAGTGTCGAGTTTTTAATTACAATTCAGACTATTACTTTGTTGTATTACTTTCTATATTTCTGAGTTATTCTCCTGCCTAAAAATCCCTTTAATGTTTTTCCTTCTTTAAGCTTATTAGAAACTTTATATTTTAATATAATTTAAAAATTAAGTTTGGGTGGAGAATAAAATTCAATTTTCAATAATTTAAATTTTATTTCTTCTCAAATGTGCTAAAAATTAATTTGATTTAAACAATAATTATATGAATGAAGTAACATTAGGAGAACAAAATTTTAGAATATATAAATGAGAAAGAAAATTTAGTTAACATTTTTAGCAATAATAAAAAATTCAAGTTAAAAATTTCTTAGTGAAGAAATGATAAATATTTTGTGATTATCTTTAGTAAGAAAATTTGTATTTTGGAAAAAATAAAGAGGATTAGACTTTATTTTTATACTTAATTTTCTTTTATTGAAAATAATTTTCAAAACTTTTATTATATTTCTAAGTTAAAGATGTATATATTTACCTTATGCTTTAGGAAAGGGATGGGTGGAATTCAAAATCATTAAAGGCATCCAGGATATAGTAATCCTTGCCTTACATATGTTAAAAAATAAAAAAAATTAAAGAAAATTAAAAAATAAAAAATAAACAATAAAAAAGAGAAAAGAGAGAAAAGATAAAATTAAGTATGTGAAAAAGGAAGGAGAAGCTTGATGATTTAAGGGCCTAAGCAAATATTGGTTCCATACGATCTTTCTAAAGGGTATAAGACTTGAGAAAATCTTAAAGCTTATAAATATAATATAGTTAGAAATATTATTTTTAGTAAGGGTTTTTAAGTAAAGAAAACAAAAATACCTAAACCATATATTTTGAAAAATCTATAACTATTTCTAAAAAAGATAGGATATCATATTTCTCATTTACATTTACCTAAGAAATTTCTAAACTTTAAATTTGTCATAATAACTAGAATTTTCTAAATTAGACTACTACATTTCTATTACAAAAATTTTGAAATCTCTAAAGGAACTCATTCATATATTTTGTTTATTTTAGGATTAGAGTCACTTGAGGACAAGTAACGTTTGTAGGCAGGAATTGATTTACCTTAAAATTATGATTTTATGAATAAATTATTCTCATATTTTTAAGGATGCTATGCATTAATGAAGACGTTTTTATGTTTTTGGTTGTAAGTATAAGAAGATAAGTTTAAATACAAAGGCAAATTGGAACAAAATTAGGACTTGAATGAAAATTAAGAAACTCGGTACGGCACCTAGGTTTCGAAGACGGTTAAGAGTAATTAATTTTTTGAATTTTGGTGGTCCCAAAGTATTCTAGAAGGCCCCAGAAGATAGAGCACGTTTTAAATGAATTATACAATGAATCTAGACACATTTTAATGAAGAGATGTGTCCCTTACGGCAAAAAGGGGGTAATGGAAGCACATTTGAAATTTGGCGCTTTAGACGTGATAGTTACTTTCTAGAAGATTCATTGAATGAGGCCGAGTTTTGAAGAGATGTTTGAAGCAACCCTTGGTTATTTTTGAAGCTCTATAAAAAGAAGAGTAATTCTATAGTGAAAGATAGTGGCCACCAATTTTTAATATTCTTAAAAATATAGAATTCGACACGACTACTAGAAGATCTAAATCCTCGGCTTAATAGGGCGGAATTGACTTTGGAGCGTAATTTTAATTTTTGTAACAATTATATATTATAATCTTTAATCGCAGAGTTACCTTTAAATGCAAGCGTACTTATCGCTCAAGTAATACGGGCTCTAGTGGAGTCTGGATATCGATCCCACAGGGAATATTTTAGAGGCTACGGGTAGGAATTTAGAAATTAATTAGAATCACAACTAAATAAAGTACTTTATCATCCCTAATACGCAATCGATAATAATATGAAATTTAAATTAAGCTAGTTCTACTAACAATTAACTAAGTCTACTAAAGTGAAGTTCAAATATATAGAAAGAAGTCTTTCTCTTTTGTTGAATATTTAAGTGAAAAAAGTAATTAGAATTAGTTTAAAAATGGTGTTGTGCCAAATAGGGTATGCACATTCTTTACCCTTTGGTCCAAGCATAGAACATTAGTAATCCTATGCTTGGATTTACTTAATCTACGACATTTGGGGATACATTGTCCGCAAGCTCCCACGTTCCCCTCGCCACAGAGCATCATCTACCTTGGCCACCCAGCGATGGGGCCAGATTGAGGGATTTTAGCACGTCACTCAAAATCTTGATTCTATGCCCAATTAATATTATTTCCCTATTTATTTGCACCCTCCTTCCAAGGACTTTGTGCATCCTGAATCTCGGACGTAACTATAGTTGTTAAACTCAACGGATTTTTAACTATTCAATTGGTCGGATTGAAAGTAAATTAAGATCTAAGTAAAAGATTATCCATGACTTCTTTAAACTTTTATAGCACTAATTTATTTATCCATTTCACAAAATATCAAGCAGGAGAAAGACAGAACAACTACTCAGAATTCATGGAGAGGATGCAATAAAACTAGTTTCATATATAAAAAGTAAGTTCTACAAACTAAAGTAAATAAACACAACATCTTAAATTCCTCCCCAAGCAAACTCCTTGAAGTTCCTTTGAATCTCTTCCTTTCTTTATACTACGAATTCTCCTTCGAAACGGCAATGTAAGAGATCTCTCACTTCCCTTCCACTCTTTACAATCCTTCGAAGAATTCCTCACATTATCTACATTGAACTCATTATTTTACACTCCGCCCAATAACAATGGACACTAGTGGACTCTACGTGGACACTAAGTAACTATTAAAAGACTCTAATAGTACTTTTCACGGGAATCTTAGTGACTTTTAGAGGACTCGAAAAGGACCTTTTTTTTCGGCCTAAAATGGTTCTTTTTTAAGTTTTTAAATAGTCTCCAAGGGTTTTCCGAGGCATACCTTCGAAAATCGTCCACATTCGACGTATTTTGTGAAAGAACGATCGATCCCGCCATCGGCCCCCTTCTAGAAAACTTAGCCTTGAACTAACCCCGGTGGCGGCCTCGCCCTCTACCATCGGTGGCCTCCCTTGTAATATATTATGAACTCTTAGGAAATTCACGCCGTCGGCGCCATTACGACCTCGCCGTCGGCGCCCTAGGTCAAATTTTCATAATTTAGTCATTTTGCTCCAAATTCGCTCCTTTACATATTTTTGCTCCATTTTTCCTTTAATCTTCATACATGCGGAAAAACACCAAAAATACCCTTCTTTAAAGTACAATATCATCAAAATCAATATAAAATAGGCATGAAAAATCTTAACATTTTTTCCTTGGGTCGGATAGTCGTTTTAGAGTCATTCTTAATTAATACTTAGTTTCTTTCACTTGAAGTTCAAGTTTTTAAGAGTTTAGTGAATATTTATGGTTCCCCAGTTTAAAGTTTATGTAAAGTGTCGAAGTCGGAGAACTTTAAGAGTTGCTTTGGTGAACATTCCGGATAAGTATTTGTATCTTAACTCTTAAGTTGTGTGCAATGGTTTTAATGTTTATAAATACGTTTGTTGTGTTAATCTAATGTTTTTCTGAGTAGTTTTCATCTCTTTCTCCTTACAAACATAATGTAATTAAATTAAGAGGTTTGGATTTTGTTTAAAAACTTTTTTTCTTTTTCTTACCTAAAATTTTGATGATATTATTTTACCAAAAAATTCTTTTACTTTACAACTTGGTCAATTGTATTGTTAAAATCTGTGGAGAAACCTTATAGACCTGGTTGTGGGCTAAGATTTCTCAACTTTAGCAGTATCATTTCACTTTATAAGATGCGATTGTTGTTATCATCACGAGAGGAAGTGCAATAGATAAGGAGATAAGATTTGATGGCGTAAAGATTGAATTTTCTTAGAGTGACAGACTAAATTATATCAATTTGGATTTAAAGTGAGGAAAACGGGTCAACACAGCGAATTTACTAGAGAGGGCCTGATGGGTAATTTAGAAGTGAGAGCCTAGAATCTACTCGGCACTACTAATATTACATCTTGCATTAATCTTTAAACTAGCTAATGTTCTTTATGCCTGAACCAAAAGAGTAAAAAATATTTATACTCCTATTTGTCACAATAAAACATTTATAAGTTCTAAACAAATTGAATACCTCGACTTGTTACATAAATATTTGCAAGGAGAAAATATCTTAAATTAAGTATTTTATTCGTGTGCTTAGACATTTACTTGCATAATTCTGAAAGTTTAGTAAGTTTTAATTTTTCTCTTGTTTATTTATTAAAATTAGCACTTCTTTTTATTTACGATATAATTAAGGTATAATTTTAATTCTTACTAATTTTTCTCGTGGGATCGATATTTGGGGTTTTAAAAAATCTTATATTACTTAAAAACGATACGCATACTTGCGTAGTACCTCTAGTGTGTTTATTATTATCTAAAAATTATTTTAAATCTTGTACACTAGGACTGTATATTTTAGGGGTCGAGTTTACATCTCGAAACAACGGCATTGGAAGTCGATAATTTGTGAAAAATTGAAATAATTTCTAGTGACTTATTATAATGTGATCAAGTCTGATCACTGCACTTGTAGAACTCGTGCAAAAGTAGTGTGCTTCGATCCCTTCACTTTTGATGATACGAGACTTGGACGAAGTACAGGAGTCCTTTACCATAACCCTCTCTTAATTAGCATAGTAATTAACAAACCATGTTATAATATAAAGAAATTTTGATTTACAACGATAGCTTTGTCAATGTCTTGTTCTACTAAACTTCCTCGGTTTAGAGTCGACGAAGAAACTTCAGCTTTACACTTCAACGATTATGAGGTTCGAATATTGATTGGTGTACTTGAGAACAATCGATATTTTATTCTAATGAAAATTTCCTCTATATGTGACACACTCGATTTAGTTCATCGTTGTCAAGTCGAGACGGCATACGATATTATCTTTGAAAGACCCTTTAATTCAACTTTAGCATTATCACTTCTATGCCACACCTCAATGTTAACTTCTTAAATTTGGTTGGTATTTTATTATGCACATCGATAAAAAATTAGCACAAAAATGATACCTCGAAGCAAGCTCGACCACACTCATCGATGACATTCGGTATCACAAATTTTGATCTATGAGATGAAGACATGTCCTTGTGAGCTTAATATCGATGTTCCGCACTTGGGTGGGCATCGCTCATAAATGGTACGGCTGGCCCCTTCTCTCCCAATGGCTTGGCTAAGTATATGGATTTTCTCCCAGAATGAACTAAGAGAGCTTTACTTGGGCTTAGCCAATATTCTTGGAGTTGACCAAAGTATCCAATCGTTCCGCGATGGTGGACCCATATTGCAATCTTGAGGTTTCAAAAGGAAATACCCTACCACGCCAAACTGAAACAAAGAATCTTCCTAAGTAATATGAATCGTCATCCAATCATGTAGATTTAATTTCATGTACGCAATTGTTGACCCTTGCTTCCTTTTCTTAGTTGGTGTACACATCTTGCATCGTTTGATTCCTTTAGCCTCACTATAATCCAATTTTATTAAATGAATATGATTATACTCTTTCTTAACATAGATAACACCTTGAAGGCAATTGTTCATATATGAACCGATTTAAGCTCTTAACTAGAGAAATGTTGACTCTAGTTGCGTACGTGTTAGGCATGATCGGTTCTAAGGGATCAATACAACCTCTTCCACAAGGATTAATATTATAGAGGCTTACTTTAATAAGCAACCACGAATAGGTTAAAGGACCTTAGTGGATTACACCCCTGACCACATTGCAAACATGTTAATAAGTGAGCCGCACTCATTAGAAACCTTTCATGATTTAAAGGTACTTGGTGGATTTCCATTGGTCTCTTCAATATGGGTTAAAATCATGAGTGATACATTGATACCAGCCCAAGATGAATCTCACTTGTTTTGCTTTTCTCCCATAATAGTCTCCTTGGCTAGAAACCCAGAATAATCACCTTACACCCACAATAATAAGTAATAGAGAGGAACAATAATGCACAAAGAAAAAGAAAGGCTTAGATGACAAATATTCGGCAAGTATGAAAATCACTAATAGCATCACAAATGGCTACATAATAAAACTCATAGAACCTAACATAGATAAACATAGAAAAAAAAGAAAAAGAAAGGTAAAAAAAAGATGAATACATCAGTCACATTTGTTACAACGAAGAAGTAGATAAATATGTTGGAAAGATGAAGAGGAGGAGAAGAAATGTAGAAAATAGATAAAATGCTAAACGGCGTCAATGCTCTCCTCCTTCTTCTCCTCCTCATTATTTGAGAACGCTTTTTCCAGTCACTTTTGATACGCTGAACTACATAATCTAAATGAGAGGTTCCCTTTGAAGCCTAGTTAGAGGCCATTACATCATAATGACCTTAGTACGACATGCATTGCTTGAGTTCTAGAAAGCCCCCGAGATGAATCCATCCTTGGTGTCATTTTTCAAATTCCTTCTACTCGACATCATATAAATTATCATGATATTCTGAATTCATACTCAAATGATGGTATTGAATTGAAAGAGATTTTGAAGTACTCCATAACTCTCATCTCAACTCGAGCACTTATCAGACCT
This sequence comes from Papilionanthe hookeriana x Papilionanthe teres, assembly GCA_022702705.1. Classification (NCBI taxonomy): domain Eukaryota; kingdom Viridiplantae; phylum Streptophyta; class Magnoliopsida; order Asparagales; family Orchidaceae; genus Papilionanthe; species Papilionanthe hookeriana x Papilionanthe teres. The sequence goes on along the minus strand of CM040425.1, from coordinate 130,978,041 downwards.
CAATTTCTAGATCTATTCTTGGAGAGCTCACATATTCAATCTCATAGCCTTTATACTCTTGATGCTTTAAAATTTGAGTCTAGCTTATTCCTCGGTATTTTTTTTTTATCGAGTACTCTCTAAAACATGATAATGTAGTGGGAAGGAATTCACCACCATGAATTGTGTTTTCACGGACTTCATTAGTTGAGACCCTAGGATCAAAACTCCTTGACTTTAGTTACATCTTGTTCCTGTACTCGCCTTTGAGAAACTTAACTTTGATGAATTCATATTTCCAACTGCAATGAAAGTAAGGTCGAGGCTACTCATTTGAAGTTTCATTATTGTTTCCATCTAAAAAAATAGTTTTACATTAATAGAATAATATAAAACTATGACAACAAAATTTGAACATATAATAAAACTTAGTAAGTCCTCAAATTATGGAGCTTGATGCACAAATGAGTCATTACCTCTCCAAAATACTTCCTCGAAGAAATGAGCAAATATTTCTTTACCTCTTAACTTACTTACTTTGCTTTTATGGAACCATCTCGCAGTCCTTTGTCCTTCAGAACATGATAGGAGGTGCTACGATAGTCAACCTGGGATGTTATTTACGAGATTTATTCAATATTATTGAAGAAGATCACTCTAGATGAAAATTAAGGCCGGTCTTTAACGGTAATTCCTCGTTCGCACTATCATAGATGTGATGCATCTCGAATAGTATCCATGAACTCATGAAATCCAACCATTTGTAGTACTTAATCTTCGGTGATTTGGAGAGAGATAGGCATTTTGTAGCACTTTCCTCTATTTTTCAAAGAAAAATGTTACATACTAGTGTCTTATAGGATTCTTTGTGTGAAGGTTCAATACCTTGCTTTTGAATGATGGTCACCTAAGTGTCACTAAAAAATCCACAGAAGTGCGGTAAAATCTCATTTCAACTCGGTTCTAGCTTCTTGAAAAAGTCAGTCAACTTTGATGACGATTATCATTACTTTGATACAAGAGTTACATAATGCAAAATCGATAGCTTTAATAATGTCCATCGGCTCGATCATCGATAAAAATTATGAACCAACACATAGAGTTTCCTCATAAGAGGCAACATATCTTGGAGGAGGACGTGTAGTCTTAATCGAGTTGAATCTATTAATTTCACTAGAATGTCATTTGTGAAGTGAAATTTCTTATATGGAATAATATCAGACCATCATTCATTATGGTTAATATACCCTCTTCAAGATTCTAGTATATTATCTATTTCTTAAAGAGGTAGGATTCCCAGGACATCGGCATCTCAAGCACAAAAAATCTCCTTTAGAGTGTATAATGATAATAAAAAAGGTGGCACAACGGCGGGACTAGAGAGCTCCACAGAGCAACACAATAGCCTAAGAGAGCTTAAGGGTGGCATAATAGGGTACGAAGAGAGTTTGAGGAGGCACGGAAATCAGATTCAAGGGAACTACGGGGTGGCATTATCATAAGCCAAGGGAACAACTTTAAATGGCACAACGGCTAGCCGGGTCTACATGTTTTCCACTTTTTTGGACTCTTATGGCCTCAAATAAGCCAAAAAAAATGCCTAAAAACAAATGCGTATTTCCCCTCTTGTAGTCACGGAAATTTGCCCGATTTCGTATGATTGAGAGGCTCTCACACACACAATCCATGTGATTTTATGCACCATAGATCACAATCCGCGTGAAACCCCCGCACTTTTCTGTAAGCTTTGATTTCATGATTTGTTTGATCCACCGTACGGTAACATCTAGTGATCCGGTAGCCCCCACCCATTGTGTTATATGTCTTGTCCAGCCGACTGCTTTCCGTTGATCTAATCATAGCTCGCTCAGCCTACCTTACCTCGACTCTGCGGTGAAAACTCAAAAACTCACTTTTGAATCTCAAACTAGGACCACGACTTTCGCACGCGTGCTTTGCTCACCAATAATCACGACGAAAACATTGACCGGTCGGCACCGCCCATCTTTATTGCTAGACATCAAAAAATCTTTGATATTTTCAAAAATTTTAACATAAATTTTATTATTCTAATAATTTTAGAAGTTACAAGAAAATTGCCCAAAATGAAATTGACTAATATGTCGTAATAATTTTAAATCATATAGCATGAATCTTAAAAATGGCACGAACCTTAAGCATTTTATGTACATAAAATGTTCGATGAAATTAAAATCCTCCAAAACTACGATTTCAACGAACTTATTTTCAAGTGACAAACTTAACAAGGCAGTCTCAATGACGAAATTGACGCAATTAGAGTCGATTCTGGCACGTAGGCCGTTAAAATCACTTTTTGAATCTATGGATTTCCAATTAGTTCAAATGGATTCTAAATATGACATTGTTATAGTCAAATCGAGTGTCTTGATAAGATGAATCAAAAAGCTAAGATTCAATAGATTTTAACACTAGTAAAGGCATTAAAATATCCCTTAAAACACGCCCAATCACAGAGATACTCTCTTTGGGTTTGTCTAATACAGTAGTCAATTCGTTTTTATTTACGAGCCACTCGAGAACCTATAAAAAAAACCCTTTTACCTTCATGAAAGGGGATCAAATGACCAAGTCTTGGAGCTAGACCGAGAACTTGATAGATAAAGAGCTAAATTCCATCATTGTCATGGGCTGAATACCCGGTGAACACTTGATCAGTAATTATCAACCATTATTGATCGGTGTTCACCATTTTCACCAAACACCGGTGATAACATTTGCTCGTTGCAACAAATTATTATGTAGAGTAACAACCTACATTTCAGAGTAACGAATTGCATAATGAGCAGTCGAATCCGAAGACTATGTAACAATCCTCATCGAAAGTGCAATCCGAAATTGACTTCCAATTGGAACCACCCTTGATCGGTGTACTAGGTGTCCTACATATGAATATTATACTTCAAGGAATTATGTAACCCTTTCCTATCGAGGAGACAAGGCCCTATATGTGTTCCTCACCTTATAATGAATCCATTTTGATTGGGCCAGGCCCATGCTTTTTTCCGTTTTCATGTGTTTTTCACGTAAAATTTCTTGATATCTCTACACAATGCACATTTATTATACGTATTGTGTTAAGTTTTCGTACAACACTAAGATGTCAAATAATTACCATAATATAATGAATATTTCGACATGCAACAATATATGATAGACATAGCATGCGGTAGGAATACGTTTTAAATTAATGTGCCAACTGAGCTATGGTTACTCAGTTTGTCTTATCGTCATCTGTTATTTCAAAGAATAAACTCAGGTTTAGTTAAGACTATGTCCATTACCGAGAGTCGGATCCTTAGTATACTGCATTTTCAGATCTATCTTTTATTAGGCATTGTGATATATGAATTTTATTACTGCATACATATATATATATATATATATATATATATATATATATATATATATATATATATATATAAAAAGTAAAGCGAAGGCTAATACGAGTCTCGACAGCTCTTAATGTGGCTAATTATTGAAATCTCTCTGCCTCCTTACGGCTCACGTCGCAGAGGATTCGAACCCCGGCCGAAGTGCTATACCGAGGATACCAACCCAACAGGCCGGGGAGCCATGTCGCACGAGTTCGAGTTCGAGGCTGGAGTGCATCTGCTGCAATGCAGAATTGAGTGGTTGGAAGCGAAGGGTTGGGCGGGGGCTGGAAATATCATGGCAGCCGTAATCCTCAATATATATATATATATATATATATATATATATATATATATATATATATATATATATATATATATATATGCGCGCGCGCGCGCACACACACACACACACACATGTCTATGTGTGTTTGTGTGCGCGCGGCCTAACTCATTGGTAGCGACTAGCCTAAGTCCTCGGGTCGGTGGTTCGAATCTCACACATTTGGGAGTATTCGAATAGCACGCGGACTGAATGATGGGTCCTTACTCTCGGCCAGTTCAACCCATTGAGGTTAATCGGCGGCGGTGTTGGACCATCGATAATCTTTTATAATATATATATATATATATATATATATATATATATATATATATATATATATATATATATATATATTCTATAGTTTAGCGATGCAAATAAAATATGTTGTTATTTTTATTTATATTTTATTTGATGATAAATGAACGGCTCAATATTTAAAGACGATTTACGATAAAAAATATTCTTTCCAATAGATTTAACTACTTAATCCACATTTGCAGTAGCGAGACAATACGACCAGCTTTGATATAACAGTTTGCAACAGTTAATTGTGAACTTTATGCAACAACTCACCGCAATAACTTGAATATAAAGACATTCTTTCTTAATAATATATATCGCCACAACAAACTCCTCAAGGAATTGCTTTATTACAGGCAAGATTTTGTTATAAAAAAGCAGCATATGATAAACTTAAATGAAATCTTTTGATAAATATCTTCGATAAATGATAAATAATTATTTGTCACCTGCAAATGGGTGTATTCATCTTTATTACACAAGGCCATCAAAAATTGACCTCCTCTATTAAAAGAATAAGTGAATCAAGATGATAAGTAAAGATAAGACAATATCTTCAATTGATATAAACGGATTTTAATACTATTCTATAGATACTCTAACTCACTTGAATTAATAACTTTGGCATATAAAATTTAAAATTTATAATGTCGACTTGATGATGTCTAACGCCTAAGAGTAATCATTAAATTTCTTAAAAAAGAACATGATAATCAAGATTTCCCAAGCCAGTATGCATTCATTAATATTTACACACCTTGAAATGTTAGACGTAGAACTTTTTAAGCAATTTCATAATTTTATTATTATTATTTTTAATTTTATTTGGCAATGATCTGTCCTTCTTCAGCATTGTAAGCAGGATAGTGAAAAAACAGGAGCTATCGTTTTCAAGAATATTAGGATGTGGTTGGCTCGTTATTCTAATACGAAGCAAAATTTATTATGCATGTTGATTACATTGGAATTTATTAAAATCCTAATAATATCCCAATGAAATTATCTAAAATTTTCTTTTCTTTATGCATACCATCCAAATTATTTGGGAGATATGCTATAATCAAAAGTCGTGTTAATGTAAATAATTTTCTTCTTCCTTTTGTAGTGTTTAATTACAATTCATTATACTTTCTTTTTAAACTTTTAACCTTGTTTGTTTTGACTTTACGAAAAAGTAGATTATAAATTTTATACTTGTGGTAGAATTTGGCTTCCACTACTAATCTTTGGTGGAATTCTAACTTCTTTATGTTATCAATAATTTTATACAATTTTATGTTAGTCAAATTTGATGACCCGTGTAAGGAAAATTTACATGTAATGCCCAAAAAGATTTAGTATTTTCAGGCATAACAACGATAAATAATATATATAGATATATATATATATATATATATATATATATATATATATATATATATATATATATAATGCTTCGCCCATATAACATACAAAAATATTATTAATAATTCATAGTAATGTTACTCACATTGTAAAAATTTCTCGTTTGTAGCATCATAAAATTAAATTCCGTGCCATAATTACTTAAATTTTAATTTGATTAACAGTGATAGAAAATATTAATTTTAAAATTATATATGATAAAATTATTATTAAATAATTAAATTCTTTCATTTATATCTAAGGAATATTATAATAAATCAGATGTACATGCTATATATTATGCATGTCTCATACTTTAAAAATTATTAAATCTATTATTAACAAAATAAATGAAAGCATTAGTTGGATCTAAAGAAATTTTTGGATATCAAGTTAAAAGAACTCTATGCTTCTTCATTGAGTGTGGCTTCACATTTCTTTCAAGTTTAGCATCCAAATCATTTCAATGCATTTCTTTGTTTTGAAAACCTTTGAAGTCTAAAATTGTGAAAAAATAATGATTAAATTTATTCACTTCATATGAGTTATTTTGTCATCTCTAACTTTATTATTCTGATTAACAACCATTATTGATGGTTATGATAAACCATAAATACCAAATACCTATTTATCATTATATTTATTTCTCAAAAAAAATATCATGCCATTGGAGGAATAGTTAATGTTCCGTAATCAAAAGATATTAAATTTTTTTCGTTATTTTCTTCAAATTAATTTACTTTTAAGCAATAAAATTTTTGGAGAAGGCATAAAACTAATAACTCTAATAACATGTTAGAAGACAGTAAACTAAGTGCGTGTAAAATATTGCATTGAGATGGACTTATATCCATGATATGACTCTGTTCCATATACTCTAATAATGTATATAAATTTTCATTATTTTGGGATGGATTTGCGTCATTCATAGCATATTCTCTACTAAATATATGGATATATTGTTCATAACTTGATATGATATGCCAACTGATTTATTTTTATTTATTTATGTTCATCATCTCTCATATACTATGTTTCTCCATACGTTAATTTTACACAATATATATAATACAAAATTAGTGTATAATGTATATGAGCAAAAAACAATTGCTTGATAAATTTTTTTGCTCAGACTTATTAAAAGACTCAATTGATCTATTTGTGACACAATTTAGATTTGAATAAAATTTGTGGTTTAATGTTTCCACAAGAATAATTAGCTTTAAAGGCATAAGACTAGCTATCCAAAAATAAAGAAATTTTAAATTATTTTAATGTTTACGTATTAAATTTTGAAGGAAAGAATATAAAAAATTTTACTGCATTTATACAATAAACAAAGTATGATGATTAACATTATAAAAATACAAAAGTCATTATTTTTTTAAATATAAGACTAATATCGGCTTCATTCATTTAAAAAAATTGACATTGGAGCTTACTTTCATAAATTTTTCCATCCTACTTTCTCGCTGACGTAAAATGAAAATTGCTTGCCATCTACTCAGAAGTAGATTGGAATCCTCAACTTGATATTTTCATTGTTCTCGAATACAAACTATTAACTTAATTATAAGTGTTTGGTATCTAGTTAGCTTTCGTTTCGGCAAAGAATTAAATATATTTGATATTTCCCCAACAATGATTTAATCGGTCATGAATCTCATTGCATTTGAGCAAGAAATAATTCCAAATACGAATTCATGATTATCCAAGCTTCCATTCCATCAAACTTATAAGCAAATCGAGTGTCTTTGAACCCAACGGCTCTATAATTGCAATATAGATTGTCAAGCCTATATCAAGTTGTTTAAGCACAATTATAAGCTTTGGCTTGTTAATTGAATGATCAAATAAATTTCATATCGGGTAAAGTTTATAGTCAAATCGTGCATCTCGAGAGATGAATCCAACATGACCAAGAACACTTAATTACGACATGATTAAAAACCCTTAAATGCATCCCAATGTCACTTAAATGCATTCCCAAGTTCACCAATCTTGGTCGTCGATAGGAGGTTTCCACTCTAAAAAATTTTAAATAGACATCATGATGGTAAAGGAGAAAGTTGAAGGCTCTAAGTTCTTGACGAATCCGAGCTCCACCATCATCGGCCACCACCGTCGTAGCAGCCGTACCACTACTCTTTGGTCGTTGCCGCAGCCGAGCATCATCTTCTGGTTGCCTCCATTGCTAGACCACCAAATTCTGACGGCAGGCATTGCCGGAGCCAACGTAACATTTGGCCTCCATAGCTGAGCTTATGATGTCTAGCGACGGCCAGTCGATGCTAGGTGGACCATTATCTTTTGGTTGCCGCCGTCGCCAAATCGGTACCATTCTTGACCACCATACGTCATTGCCACCGGATCCACTTTATCTAGCCATCGCCATTATTGGACCACCGCAACCTGGCCACCACCATCATCAATACCGGACCTCCGTCGTTTGGCTGCCGCCGCGGCTGGACCACATCCTACCCAATCACCACCATTGTTGTTGTTAGACCACCGGCCACAACCATCATCATTGTTTTCGGACCATCGCATTTTGGATCAAGCATTACAACCGGACCTCCACCCAGCCATCTCGTCCTTGCGCAAACCGATGTTGTCGAGCAGTTTATAACGACGATGTCGATCTTAGACTTTCTAGCACACGACCTCAACCTTGGATTTTTTTTAGCGGTCGGGTCATTGCCACTCTCTAATTGAATAACCCCAATTTATGTAATATTACTTCCGGTTAATGCAAGGGACGGTGAAGTCTTGTAACATACGTCACATGCTTAATTATTTTAAGTACGAGCTAAATCTGGGTGATTTTTACTCTTTCATGTTTTCACATAAAGACCATTGATATCCCTTATATCAAATCTTCTTTTATCTATTTGTGTGATGAATTTATTATATAATACTAGAGAATTAATACATCACTCTCCTACTCAAGGAATTCTCCAGCACACAACAATTTTATAACTAAAAAACTCAGCAATGTTTTTTAAAGAAGTGGCAATAATGCTTAGGGCTTAGGGCAAACTGTTAGCCATTATTAAACTAAGTTAATCAAGTTGAATTGTGGTGTTCTACGTATCTTTGAAATGAGAAGCGTATATATGGCATACAACGTTGGTTAAACAACTATTGCATCGCACGACATCATGGAGAATAAGGAGTACCATTGGAAAGAAAAAATTAGTAATTGTTAAGGTGATGAACAAAAAATTAGTAATTGATAAGGTTGTAGGCTGTCAACGATAGTATAGATGAAGCTGTCGATATCGAAAGAGTAGATGTGAGGACTCTAAATTTTATTTTGAGAGAAATATGAGAATATGAATCAATATTTCGGGCACAATTGTAAAAATAAAATTGACCTCAACAATTGTTTATTTTATCTAATAGCAATCTGTAGAAACTGATGGTCCTTTTTTTTTCCTTTTAATTTGAGCGAATTTCATCATAAATATAAATTGTACATGCAAGCCTTTAAACCTGAAAGATCTTGATTGAAATATTAAGCTCTCCACCAAAAATTAACAAATTAAGGAGGCTTGCATTCTAGTCAGGTTGTGGTGTTTGTCTTTGATAGTCAATTCACATCATTTTTATATCATATAAATAAAATAATAAATTGTGCACAAAAAATAAACACACGGATCTCAAGGAACAGATGGCTCAGAGGGATGGCCTGTCGGTGAGCATTCCTGTTAGTGTTCAACGGATTAATCTTTAGAAAGGGAGGCGTTTGGATCGACGAGATTGATGGAGTTAGGTCGGGTGAACGGCCGAAAGACTTCTCGGAGACCAACACTGTCAATCCACCGTCTTACTATATTTAAATAACTTTGTAGTTACTAAAAACCTCATTTAAAGCTAATGATAAAAAGATTGACATGTAATTTTGTAGGTAGAGCCCTATGTCTATAATTCGGGAGCCCATTCCATAGAATAAAGTTGGGCATTCTTATGTTTCTCTACTTCACTCTCTCTCTTGACTCTCTACGCACAACGTTCTATACCTTGAGTGTGTTTTCCGGATATTTTTGGTTCAAGTCCTTAAGGTGAGGTGAGCATGGAAACATGTCATCGGCAAGAAGAGAAACCCAGCAACCTTAGCAGGAGAATCCAATCAAGAAACATAGTGAAAACAACATGCACGAGGGAGTTCATGGAGGAATTCATTACGCAAGTCTTGTAAAAATTGAGAATCCAGTTATGATCAATTGTTGGGACAATTTGCGAACGTGCTGAAGCCATGGCTTGTGGGAGCAATCGATTCTAGGAGAAGAACCGACACGGTAGGGGAGCACTTAACCTCCCTTAAGAGGAGCTATTGGCAAAAAATGGAAGGAGAGTGATCCACTGTAGGAGAAAGCCGATGATCGGTTTTATCAAATAACTCGAGATCTTACCACGTAGAAGACAGAAATTGACAAGCGCATATTGAGATACGAGCGAAAACTGAAAAATGCCTTCTCTCTTCAAGTTTTTGGAGTCGAACCCCTAAAAATATTTAGGATGCCCACCACGGGCGTACGAAAGGGCCGGTCGGATCCTAACGACCATCTCACATGATTTGAATCTTCCATATGTCTATTAAAAATATACGACACTCGTAAGTACAAGCTTTCCTTTATGACATAGAGATCAACTACGCTAAGGTTGTTTGACGGATTACTCATAGAGTTAAACACATTTTTGCGAGTTTAGAGACTTTGCTTATCTCATTTCTCAGTAGCTTTGTGACCTCGAGAAGAACGCATGATCTCTATGGTAACTAAAGCAGAGGCTAACAAGAGCTTGTGATTGTTCATCACATGATTCCAAAGGAAAATGTTCGATGTGAAAGACCTCAAACCTGAATTATCCTAGGCTGCCTTGACATAAGTGGTGACATCGAAGAGGTTTCGCTTTGACCTCGGCCTCGTGAAATGCAAACATAGTATAGTTGTTGGAAATGGAAATAAGTACATTGTCGCCAACTAGAATGACCCCGGAAGCAGGCCAAACAAAGTCATTATAAAAGGCCATCGCAAGATAGATGAGAGCCACCGAGACAAGCTCTAAGTCCCCGCGCTAGGAAGGTCATCTTGGTAGCAGCTCCACCCATCATCGGGAAGATCAAAGGGAGGCATGTGAAGGCTGCACCACCGATCATCCCAATATCATGAATCATGAGATGATCCATGGGTCCCTCAAGAAACCCCGAGAGTGTCAATTGGAGAAATATAAGACACCGTTTAACATAAGGAATTCTTCGGATAGGCAACCGGATGAGAGAGCTGGCGCTTTACCTCGGAATAGTAGAAAGTATTGCAAATATTACGGAAGCCGATAGTACGGCACAAAGGAGTGCATACACTTATTGAGCTTGATCTAAGATTTGATAAATGAGGGGAAGCTAAACGAATTTTTCCCTTGGAACCGCGACCCCGGACGAAGGGCATGCTCCTACAAGAGGAATGGCTAATGACGCCCGCACCGCAGCTATTCGAATCACATGGTATGTGCCCATGATCTTTGGAAGAAGAGAACCACCTAGAATGGTAAATCAAAGAAAAGCAAATAAGGGAACCCTATGTCTAGCCTTTACCCTAAAACACAAGGGCCACCCAACTATTTACTTTATCGATGAGGATCTACCCCAAATGGAAATCTATATAATGATGTTGTAACGACAATAATAAATAATTATCAAATAGGAAACATCAACATCGATATAGAGACCTCTTTGAATGTACTGGTCAAGCGAGGGTATTCCAACAAACTAAGCTTCATTGCCAAACGGTGACTTCTTGAGAACACTATATGGATTCTCGGGAAGTACTTAGGGTAATCGGAGCTCCCAATACGTTGGAGAGAAATGAAAAGTAGTTTATGATAATGGAGGATTTCTTAATGGTAGATTCCCCCTAAAATATAATGTTATATTTGACTAACCGCTCTTGAATGATTTTAGGATGGTGGTCTCCATTTTATCGTATCGGTCATGTTTATTGGAAACGAGAGAAATCATCGCGGTCGGGGATGATGCGGAACGATCTTGAGTCGCCTTTACTTGTGATTGAAATGCAACGTGGAACATGCTCCTATATACATCAAAAGCAAGGGAAGGTGGTCTCGAAATCAATGACCCATGAAGTCGCAATTGTCGAGTGGGATTCGGGTAAATGTTTTACGATAAGTGAAGCTTTTGATGCGGGACATAGAAGGCTGCTAATTCGGATCCTCCGGGAATATTGGGATGTCTTTGTATGAATGACCATTGAAATGCCGAGCGTGTCAATTGAGGCTTGCGTGACACGAATTGAATGTAGATCCATTAGCTCGGCCCATGAAGCGAGTAGATAAAATGCTCGGCCATGACATTGGCAGGACCTATCCGAGAGGAGAGTCTGGTATTTGAATGAGGCAAGATACATTAAAAAGATGCAATACCCACTTTGAGTCTCAATGTAGTGATAGTGCGAGAAGGTTAACAAAAATGGAGGAAGTGTGTGGATTTCTGCTGAGGTTGGCTACTAAGGATCGATGCACGAGGTAGATTCATTAGTCGGTCATTCATTCTTAAGATTTCTCGATGCATTCTCGCTGTAATTAAAATAAAGCTTGCGACACAAAAAAAAACTTCTTTATTACTTGTGATGGAGTCTATTGTTACAAGTAATGCCCTCCAGTCATAAGAATGTGGGGGTGACCTAGCCACAACTCATAGATGTAATTTTTGCTAATCAAAGGGAAGAAATATTGAGGTGTATGTCGATGACGTGCTAGTTAAGAGTTGGTTGGTCTAGCAACACATTCAAGATTTAAAATAAATCTTTTTAACCCTTAAATAATTTAACATGAAATTATACCCATTGAAATGCATCGTTAGGTCCATGATAAAGAAAATTACTAAGGTGCTGATAACCCACAAGACAAAAGCTAACCCATAAAAGCTTGATAAAAGAAACCTAAGCGGCTAATTTTAAATCATGGGTTCGACGGAGGTTCATCATCCAAGTCAAATAATAAGTGTGCCCCTTTCTTTTAAAGTACACAGGAAAGCCAAATGCTTCAATTGCACACTCGTATGTGAGAGGCCTTCAAGGCTTAAGCAATTTCTTGCCATTCCTTCTCTCCTTTAGAGTTCGATATCAAAGGAAAAAAATTAACTTTACCTTTGAGTTAGCCCGAAAATTTGTAAGTTCGGTCTTAGTAAAAGAAGAACACGAAAAATAACACCATTGTGTACCACGCTGGCTAGATCCTCGAAGTCAACGAACTCTGATACACTATAATGGAGAAAATGACATTTACTCGATCATTTCGACACGGAGAGCTTCCAACCGTATTTCTAGGCTCACTCCATGCAAGTCATCACGACCGCCCCACTAAGTCTGTCCTCGCTAAATTTGGAGCATTACGATCGACTACTTAAGTAGGCTATGGAGCTCAGTGAGTTATACATCTTCTACATCCCTAGAAGTCATTAAAGGTGCAGGTTGTTGTAGATTTCCTTGCGGACTTCTCTGAACCAAGGGGCATTAAAGAAGATATGGCGATCGATGAATCAGCTTGGACCCTTTTCATTGATTAATCCTCCGGTTGATCGAGTACTAGGCATAGAACTTTCTTTGTAGCCCTACAGAGGAAACGTTTATTATTAAATCAAGGTAAACTTGTCATTGACTATCGGTTAAACGGAGATATGAATCTTTCGTTGTAAAGTTTCACTGGCTTCCTAGATGAGAGTTCTCAGTACTAATAAAAGATGGTCCCCAAGCTGATAATGAACCATATCAACACAAAATTTGAAACTAAGGACAAGATTAGGGAAAAGTATCTAGGGAAGGTGAAGATGGAGATTGACCAATTCGTCGGCTTCATAATTGAGCATCTCCATAGAGAGTAAAACTAAGGTCGTGGACCTTCTATCCTAATGCCTTCATCCCGGGAGAATGATAGCTTTAAAGAATTGATCGATCATCGATCGAGGGAACCGGCATGGGAATGGAGATTCATCGGGAGAAGAAGAAAAGTTGGATGAACCCATACATCCTCTACCTATGCGGGGAGATTGGTGACAAAGTCGAAAACTAATTGTAGGAATGCAAATGTAGGCTGTGCATCTGCTGCGAGTCGAAAAACTCTTGGGGAAGTAAATCACATCCTTTTTCCTAAAGTGGGTGGGGCGGATAAAGTTGAAGATACACATGGAAACTAACACGGTTGTGCTCGGGGAATTAACACTATCGTGTATGAAGACTCATATTACAAGAGATTAAAACCTGTCAATCAGAAACATAACGATTGGCGATTAGTCTATGGGAAGTTTTGACACATTTGGTAATGACAAACTCACGACGGTATATAAATGATTTCCTCTGACGGCAAAAAACTTTGCGAGGGGTATCCAACATTCACGGTGTATAGGACATATTAGAACTGGAAACGTCAAAGTCCATGAGGGTTGTGTAAACAATCATTCTATGCTTGAATTATGACATTAACACCCCGTGTGAGCATGCTTTGTGAGAGGTTTCTAATGATCTTCAATAGCATATGAGACATTTCAACATCCGGCCGTGAAATGCTCCAAGAGGTTGTGTAAATGATCGTCTTGTTTGGAATTATAACATTAAACTTCAAGAGAAACAAGCTTTGTGAGGAGCGTTTAACGATCGCTAGTGGCTTATTGGATGTTTCAAGACCCAGACATCGAAAGATCTACGAGGGGTATGTAAGTGACCTTTTTTTGTAAATTACAATTTCAACATCCGACAACGGCAAGCTCTACAAAAGTGTAATAACCATATATAAAAAACATAGGCGATCATGATAAACACGAGGCATATATATACGCACTCTCCAATAACTCATACGAAGTAACAAATCACCCATTCATTCAAGAAATTGTAAGATGAAGAAGAAAAGACTAGGGTAAAGAAAGCCTCGAGCCTCGAAGCGTTCCTTATATCATAAAAGCTCTTTCTGAAATAACAATCTTCCTTACAATAACAAAAAAAGGAAACAATAGAAAACGAAAAGATATAAAATGGGACCGCTTCAACCCGAATATTTTATGAGCCCTAGAAGTCTGCCTCCTTAGTTCCTTACGCAACCTCAACAACATTAGACTTCTCATGCGTTGACTCTCCTCTACCCTTCTAATATAGAAAGTGTCCCTAACTCCTCCATCTTACGCAGGATCAACGGCTTATTCTTTATAAACATTTCGTTAGAGAAGTTTCTATTGTATTGACAAAGACTCGCGACGTATGCTTCCCAGAAAAACATTTCTAAAACATTTCTCTTTCATTTCTTCATTTTCCTTCAAAAGGGATGACACGTAAAGCCTCATTCTATTACAGTAGTATCGGATTTCCTCTCCTTGACGAGAAAGTTTCAACTTCTCTTATGTTGTAGCAACTCTCCATTTCAACTTCTGAATTTGCAAAGTGGACCTCCTTGCCTCCTCCTAGGCTATATCCAAGAAGAAGCCCCTGGAAGTGCAAAGCCTCCCGAAGGGGCATGATATCGATCATCGGCTTGGAAAATTTATCTTCTATCCATTGGCCTCAAAGTCTTCTCAGCGGGGAGGCAAGGAACAATTCCATCATAATCGAGGGATAGTCTCCATTTAGAGGTTTTGGGAATCACTCAGTCTCCCTATCAATAAGAGTATAGTAACCCCTTGTCCAAACTCACCGAATCCTTAATCGTGCGAGGCCACCCATTTAGATGGAGACTGCCCCTTTTGCATAGGAGGAGGAGGAAACTACTGAATCCTTTGTATGGAGCCTTTTTTTTTTGCCTTTAGAAGATACCCTCTCCATTTGCTGCGACGACTCTCGCTCCTCCTTAGAATTTGTCCCCAGAGGAGATGGGACTAGAGGTGTGATTAGCCTTAACTTACTTCGAAAAACTATAAATGAGGTCTCCTTCGGCACCCCTTTGAAACATTTCAGCCAAAGGATGCTTGGTGGACCCCGGAGTCGGGAGTACGGGGTGATCACCAAAGAGTCTCTCTCACTTCCTTCTGAAGAATCTAACAAATTATACAAAGTCACATAAGTGTGTTTCACCCACAAAGTTAAGAGAGTAGGTACACTAACCTTCGGCATCCCCCTCGATGGGCCAGATATAGTCGTAACAACCCCTACCTCTGCCTAATGGAGGAGGACCTCCCTCTCCCCCATGGCATTTTTAAACGCCCTTTCTTCGGCAGCTTACTCTTGTGCAACCTCTCTATAGTTGGCCGACCTCCACAAATCCTTGATCATGATATCGGCATCATCTAAGCAAATCATGCGTTGGTAAGCTTTGGTGTTGAGGTATTAAAATAAAAGCTGTGTGAATCTCGATCAATGCCACATGATCTTGAATATTCCTTGTAAGATCTTCAATTTTTACCTACACTGTCGGATAAGTACAAATTCCCAATTTCTTACTAAGAGGCAACCAATAACTTCATCTTCACATGCTTTACTTTGTTCTCCAGGCCCAGTTGTTGGATCTTAGGACACATTGGAGGCGAATGTAGTATCGCTACCAATTCGATAGGAAAATAAGTGGTTGAAAGAGTTTGATTGAACATGGGATTTTCATCCTACGATAAAAAGTATATAACTCATGATGGCCGCAATCGATTTAATAAGAACTTGAGCGGCAATGATCTCATAACAATTGAAAATCGACCGACTCTTGACAAATAGAAAGTCGAAAACCCATCTTATAGTAATCTTTGTAAATAACTAAGTCAAGAGAAAAACTCATAGCACACTTATAGTAATTTGTCGGTCATATGACGATCGTAGGATCGAAAATGTAATGATCCTGGACTTCCTTTATGTCCGTCGTAAAAAGGACAAAAATGTATGTAGTAGGAATCAATCCAAATTATTCTTGCGAAAACTTTTGAACCATAGAGCCTGAGACACTGTACCAGGAGAAATAAATGGAAAGGGAGAGAGGTTATGGAACCAAGAAAAAAAAGAAAAGAAAAAGGCCCTCAGACGCAGCACAACTACATATAAATATATGAAAGGGCAGTATCAGGGAAGATGCAAGTCCGCTAACAAGTCTGATCCAACGAGATTACATGTTACCCGAAGCAATTAATTATACAAAAATTGATTATATAATTTATTTTATTTTCAGCACAAAAGGGGAGCGTCACGCTAGAATCCTTGGTTACAACCAGAGAAAGAAAAAAACTTAACTAAGCTTTCGTTGTTTGCGGCTTTCTTCCAAGACAAACTCTCGGTGACAAAGCCGTTCATAGATAAACTCGCCGCCCAGCATTAAGAGGTCATTCTAACTATCCCTTGACTGAGCAGAGAGGACCTCTCTTACAACTAAAAATTCCAAATACAGATGTGTCATCTCCCCATGATCAACAAGCTTCTCTCCCAAAAAAAGGTAAGCTCCTCGCGAAGCGCGCGGCTTCCTTCTCCTGCCAGGTCAACTCTCTTCAGAATTTTTAGTAACTCACTTTGTCACCATCCCCTCGAGGATGACCCATAATCGGAAAAACAAAACTCGTCCATCTTAGCATAATGGCTCACTAAGAAGTTGGAGGACAACATGCACCCCCTGGTTGCCTCCACTTCATTCGCAGCGCTAGAAGAAACCTGACAACCCACACTCTTACCACCGTAGAGGGATAAGTTTTCCTCCATCCTTCCCTCCTCAACACCTTGCTCCTTAGCACCTTGTTTCTTTGCACCACTCGACACACTACTGCATAACACCTTGCCCTCTTGGGCCAGTTAACGACATCTACTCCCCTGGAGCGATTTAGCACCAACCGGCGGTCGCATCGGTTTGCAAGATCAACATTAGTATCTATCGACACAGAATCGATAGTCAAGACTTCAATAATTACACCAGGAAAAGAGATACAAAATACAATTCAAGCTACATTCCCAAAATTTGCTCTCATTTAGATGTGGTGTAAGAAAGCATTCTTTCCTCTACATGACAAGAACACTCACCTTCGACGGGTGCTCTGTGGGCGAAGAATAGAACAAATTTCAGCCTGCTCCGCAGCCTCTCCTGTAACGAGCCAGCGAGGAAACCTAAAGCCCGGCTCACTCCGCGTGATCCTCGGTTTGTGGTTTCGGCACAGCCCTCTTCTTGTTTATTTCCCTACAGAGACTTTGCTTTACCACTCGCCGAGACTTTGCTCGTTGGCATACGCCGCATCCGGTTTGTGTGCCTTCACCCGTATTTCACTCATGGCCTTGGGGCGGCGTCCCTGTCCGGCGGTGCTAGCTCATAAATGGAACATAATAGCACATGCACGAGAGAAAAAGATAGAATTCCACGGGTAAAGAAAAGAGAGAGCGAAATATTCCATTTCCCATGGATTAGTTATAGCGACTTGGACACAGAAATCAAGGGACGTTCAATATTGGGCAATAATGACATTCAGTTGCTTCTTACATGTGAAAAAGATTTAATTGTTCTTGTGTGTTCTGCAACTTCTAAGGAGCAAAGAGAATCGAGGAATTAAATATATACACAAAAAATATGTCAGCACGAGATTTCAGAAGTAGAATGAAAGGCATAGAGGGATGACGCAAACGATCTACATTCATGTTGGGGATCAACAAAATATTGCTAGCAAAGGAGGCGTTTGGATTGGTTGATTTGATGAAATTAAGGTTAGGCGAGCAGTGACGAACTTATCGACCAACATCAATCCGCAAGTCTTATTTTATTCAAATATTATTGTAATTACTAAAATACCTCTAAAAGCTAATGATAATGGGACTAATTGTAATTTTTATGCAAAGACAGAGACCTACCCTATAAATATGGGACACATATGATGGATAAGGGTTTGCACGTTCTCTCTCTCTCTCTCTCTCTCTCTCTCTCTCTCTCTCTCTCTCTTTGTGCACAACATTCTATATCTTGAGTGTGTTCCCGGACACTTTTGAATTCAACATAAATGTATTATGATCTATCATATCTTTGATCTTACACCTACTTTTGAATCATTTGAGTCATATTTGATTTGGCAAAAAAATTTCAAAATTGTATTGGTGATTATAAAATAGTTATCCATACTATAATTTATAAAAATTCGAATTTCTTATATGTACCGTCAATAATTTTTTTTAACGCTTTTCTAGCTTTGTTTGATGGCGATTGGTTACAAATAAAAATTTATTTTTTTGCGGTTGAAGATTTGACCGATAATAGCATTTATAATATTGTCTGACATTTTGCCCCAATTTCATTGATGTTGTGAAAAATTTTGTAATATAAGTAAATTTAACTTTTGACATTAACATCGATGAAATGCTTTGAAAAAATTAAATAAAATATTTTCAATCATTTTAAATATTTCAAAATCCAAAATTTTTGTTTCAGTTTTAAAATCATATCTTAAGTTTGATAAAATTCATACATTTTTTAAAAACAAATTTTAATTTAAAGAAGATATTCAATGAGCTCTTCGATAAAAGGAAAGTTTTAACTTAACCCGCATATTCATGTCTCAGCTTTTTATACGAGAAAGGCATTAACACGTCTTCTAAAAATATGTAGCTCAAGCTTTAACAATCATATAACAAATAAAAATCTCAAAAAGAAAGCAATATAACAAATAAATCCATATTAATTACGCATAGATCTAAATAATGATGAAATCTATATTGTAATCAGCTCTACACGTTTAACTAAACCACTATACATTATGATTAAGGATCGCTGAAGGCTCTACCCTATAGCCAGTCATGGTCCTCGTATCCTTTCCCCTGCACCTGCAGGGAGCGTTTCATGTGTCCCGCGGGGCAACTTTCGGAGTTACAAGCTCATCGGTTACATCAGTGTCAGTGGACCCATTCCCGATTCAGCTCGATTTTGAGACCGGTCGAGATTTGTAAGCCGTCGCCCTCGCCCAAAATGCCAATCTTAGCCGTCAAAATGATAACCCATCATAGCGCATTTAAGATCCTGTCCTTGCGATTTGATCGACTAAAAGCCATTTATTGCAAAATTTAGGCCGACTCAAAAGGAGATGAACTTGGTGGCGAGAAGTCAAAAATAAAACAAACAAATGACTTTGACTCCGCAGACAAGCAAAACAATGCTTTAAAATCAAATGATTCCACAAAAATAGCGGAAATCAAGATGATTATTATGGCCAACTGATATTAAAGAATTTTAAGGGCAATTTAATTTTTATTACTAAAAATATAAAAAAAGTAATATATAAAATAGGAACTATATTGAAAAAAACAAGCCATGAGAGTTACTAATTTAGCTTCTCTAAGTATCTATCTTCTACTGTGACCCTCCTTTTCATTCCTTCGTAGGCTTTATTTTTTATTTATGATTCATGAATAATTTTGAATTTAACACCTTGAAAGGTGTGATGAGCATAAATTTATATCGCAAACATGAATATGAATAAGTTAAGAAAAAGGAACCAAACCTCCGAGAAATAATCGATAAAATGACTTTATGCTTGTGAGTTTGTAGCATAAGCGATTAATGAGCTCAAGGAATAGATGGTAGAGGCAATCAAAGTTGCTCATGCCATTAGGAGAGCCCACTGCAAAGGCCAGCCAATCATATCGCCACCCATGAAGGATGTGACCGAATAATGAAGTGTCCACTGAAGGCTGATCGAAAAAATACTACCTAAAGCGCAAGTTACACGCCGTTCGACCATTAGGGAGACAAACATGTTGAGAAGTGCTAGAATCCTTATCAAAGGGAAAATGTTTTCTCTGGAGATCTTTTGATTACGAGTCCTCAAGTTTCAATGTTTTGAGTTACAACTACTTTGAGGACAATCAAATCCAACCGACCATCACCTTTAATGAGTCGACAAAATGCTCATCGAATATCACGAAGCACATATACTTGCAGTCTACTCTTCACAAAACTTAAAGAGACTCGGCCCTCTATTAGTTCAATGGTTCTTTGTCGGGGGTAATTACTCATTATGCTAATTTCAATAGAATATTCACAAGACAACTCTTCGGCATTCAAAAACCCCATAAGATTTCTCAGCTTTACTAAAACTAAGCCAAGGGTAGAT
The DNA here is from genome assembly GCA_022702705.1 of Papilionanthe hookeriana x Papilionanthe teres. Classification (NCBI taxonomy): domain Eukaryota; kingdom Viridiplantae; phylum Streptophyta; class Magnoliopsida; order Asparagales; family Orchidaceae; genus Papilionanthe; species Papilionanthe hookeriana x Papilionanthe teres. The sequence goes on along the minus strand of CM040425.1, from coordinate 130,957,592 downwards.
GAAACCTTTCATTTATTGATAAGTCACTTCCAAAAGAGAAATGTCGGAAGTTTGAGATCTTGAACCAATGATCATGCATAAAAGCCTTTGGCATAAAGACTCGGGGAAGACCAATTTTATTATGACCTAAGGCACAAAAGCCTAAGATATTGTCGAGCTATTAGAACTTGACAATGACCATATATCCATTGAAAAGTACAATGCCTCCCTTATCGGCAGAAAGGGGGTCAACGGGTCAATACCCACTAAAAGAGAAGTGCTCATAAAGGAGGTGGACGCGACGGCTTCACATCCGCCCACTTGGGCCCCGTTAATAATCGCCAAATTTTCATAATTTTTATGTTTTTAACTCTAACATTTTTCCTTTTTAAAATACATGATTTTACTCTTTTGCAAGATTAGATTGCATTTTGCGGGTTACGGAAGAACTAGCATGAAAATCGGGCGAAACAAAAATGTTTGGGAAGATTAGCTTCGGCTTAGCCATGCTGAGCGGCATGACCACGCCACTGACGGCGTAGTCACGCTGATATCAGGTGTGGTCACACCCAAATGCCAAACGGACCATGCGTTGAGCCACGCCAACATAGCCATGTCGAACCATGGTATGACCACACCGACCCAAGCACATAGTGTAGTGCAGTAATTACGACGTGGTCACATCGGAGATTGTTTTCGATTTTGAACTTTTGTAATCTTTGAATTCGATGATTTTGGGAAGTATTTTTAATTCATGCTATTCAAGTAATGTAATTGGAGAGTTTGGGAGCTTTTAAAGGAGAGAATTCAAAGGAGGCTAGGTTAGAAGTGTTCTTTTTCACATATTAGCTTTTATTTTTTCTATTATTTAAGAGAGGATTTAGAGAAGTTTTGCTGCTACTATTGTAAGAGATGATCATCAAGGGTTGTATGTTTTGTTTTATTTGAATAAAAATGTTTCTTGCAAATGTGATTTTCATTTATTTTCCTTCCAAATTTCTCTCAAACTCAGTAATTTGAATTATTTTTAAATCTCATTGATTTTGGGTTAGATTTCTTAGTTTGATTTTATCCTTAATTTCTCATATCATTTTATGTGCTTTAAGTTGATAAAAGTTTTTGGTTAACCTTCTAGTCTTCGTTTAATCCTAACCTAGCTAGTTAGGGCATTAAAATTTAATGTGATCTACGATATCGGTAGAAGTGTAGTGGAACGATTAGGTTAACTACAAGATACGAAAAAATAGGAATATTTTTATCTAGATCTTACAACCATTACGAAAGATCTGAAAAATATTAGGGGATTCCATAATGGTAGGTGGAAGATATCTTTATTGAATCTCAAATATTCTTGAAACTTAGGCGTCCGCTTAAGATGAAATTATTATGCCTAATTGACAACTAACTAAGAGGAATTTTTATGAAAATCGAGCCAGAAACTGCCACACTTAAATCACATAGGCACGATCCTCATCATCTTGGAAAAACACCAAAGATATTTGATCCATGTTTTCTTCTATCATACTTTTTAAAATATGATAGAATTAGGATTTCCTTATCTTGTTTTTATCTTGCGAGCAAGGTTGAAGCGATCATTAAATTTTGTTTTGGCTTCTTCAAACATTTTCTTAACAAACTTTCTTGTGGGACTGATATGACGGTACTCCTTTAAAGCTATTTTTTTACTTGGACACATAGCGTGATGTGGTCTTGACTCGGCCACACCCAGCGAAAATTTAGCTTCCCAGTGATGACAAAAAAAACCCGATTTACATTTAGCGGCTAGTGCGAACGGAATAAAATGATTTAAATAGATAATAAGCTTTCACACTAAGTGCTAGCGCAAGTATATGTATCGTTTAAGTAATATAGAGGCTTTTCTTTAAAGCCAAAATTATTGATCCCACGGAAGTAGTAACTTTTATGATGACTTAAAGACTTTATTAAAATTGAAAACTCAACTTATAGGAGAAGAATTTCAAAGTATTTGAAAAGATTAAAACTAAATGTATGCAAGATTTAATTATGAGCGGAAAGTAAGTTCAAGTTTTCTAAACTAACACTATTTAAAAGAACGTTCGAGATGTTATAACAAGATCTTTACCCTTGCAAAGAGAACATAATCAACGTAAATTTGAATGTTTAAAAATAAAAATGTTGTATTGTAACATTTAGGAGCATACTCACTCTTTAACCCCCTCTTAGTGCTAGTTGTCGGCATATTTTTAGGTTTGTGTGTTGTATTTTAAAAAGGGGTCGCCTACGAAGTTGTCGGCGAATTTTAAATTTTAAATTTAATATAAATATATATATATAATTTTAGAAAGAAATATTTGATTTTGAAAATAACTTTAAGTTTGAAAATTTTAAGATATGAAATCAAACCGATCTCACATCCCGAATGGTTTATATAAACGAGCACCGCATCCTGAAGCCGTATATCTATTAGAAGAATAGACACACTACTGATGATGGAGGTTAAATAAACTAGAAGATTTGTGACATCCGTTTGTTCTGCGAACCAACTTTATAAGCCGACAAGTTCCCCACCTTATATAAATGAATTAAGCGGGGTTTATATTTGGGTTCTTAAAGTTCCCTATAGGGCAAAGCCTTTATAGTTAATTACATCTTAAATGACGGGAATCACTTAAGAAAACTCTCGATGATAATCAATAATTCTGCTCTCAAGAATCTCAAAGTTTAAGTTTTGAGGATTGAATTTTAGAATTTCAATAGGGAATGGATCAAGTTTGGAACATTTTGTTTTGAAAATTGAAAAGGAAGAAAGGTAGGAGAAATTACGAGATACGAAGCGAACTTCGGTAATTTCTGAACTATCCTATTGTTTGGCTTGAATTTAGGAAAGTCCTAATGTTTATTTAATGTTTTGATCTTGCCAATTTTAATTAATTAGGACTTATATTCGTATGAAATGATCATACAATGGCCTCGAAGATGTGAGGGTTTATGTCGTGTCGAACGGCCCCACCTCGGAATCTAAGGCAGGTTAAGAACATTTGCAATGCGAATGCCTAACAAAAGGTTGAGGATTTATGTTGCACTAGGCAAACTACCTGAGAGATACTATGGTTTGGTTATTTAATTCTAAGAAAGTATTGCGAAGTAGACTCGGGTTTTGTTGATGACGATGGTCGTCTTGCCCCACCATGCTCAAGGCTCTTTGTTGTTGCGAGAGGTTTAGTTTTAGAAGATTGTAATCAAAGAGAAGAAAGAGTTTGGTTTTAGAAATCTTAAAGTCAAGAGTGTTTTTTATGTTTTAATTAAAACAAATCTTAAAATTGATTATAACAACACCGGTTAAGATCCCACGGTTCCATCCTTCGAGCATCGTTATTTTTATCGGATTCATAGTCCGGATGAATTTGCTAAACTCAACTAAATGAGTTCCACACTTTCATTTAGACCGTGGGAAATTCCGTTAGCAACACATGAGTTACATCATCCGAGGTATTCCCGATCATCCAACAAGACGTTTTAATTTAGTTGTAGTTGTAGTTGTAGTTTTGTTGTTTGTTTGTGATTAAATTTTGAGTTGTTTTATATTTTGAAATGTTGTGGCGGTGAATTTTTATCTTGCAATGACTTTAATTTAGTTTTGGTTTGGTTTTAGGGGCTATCCTAAAGGTGTGGGTTTTCATGCAACAATTGTTTATCATGTAAGAAAGGTAAAGTGCATTTGTAATAAAGTAAATTGCAAGAAGGTAAATTGCAATAAAATAAAAGCGTACTTTTTGGAGGGTCTTCCCGTCATCCCGAGCTACACTTAAACACAATTTAGGATATTTAATCATTTAAAGCAAAGTTCCTAGGTAAAGCTAAGGGAAGGGTTATGGTTTTCTACCAAGGTCCTACTCCTATAGCTAGTTATCTCCTATGACGTCTAGGTTCTTGTGTTTTGGTTTTGAGAGACCGATTTTCTTCATCAAAGAACAATTAAGTTCAATTGTTCTTATAAACATCCTATCATATTGAGGAAGTGCTTAAGACGAATCTTAAACATCTTTTCCAATACCTAGGATTGTTTTAAGTCCGAAGGGAATTTAATTATACAAAATGAATTAATCATCCGGGAGTTGAGTTTTGTTATCTTGCTCGGTAGACTAGGACATTTGAATATCCTGTAAGTGAAGTAATACTTCACTTAACACTCATTTAGGAGTTATGACAACATGAGCTTTTAAGGGCAAATTAATGTTCAAGTGATTTGTGATTTAATTTAATTTCAATTAATGGGTTTAAGTTTGGAATAGTGTTCGAGTTGTTTTAGATTTATTTTGAATGCTTTATGTCTTTGGTGATGTTATATTTAATTCAATTTAATTTAATTTTAGTTTAATTTAATTTGGTTTAGTTTTACTTTCAATTTAATTTTATTTTATTTTATTTGGTTTAATACATTTTAATTTAATTTAATTTAATTTAATATGTTTTAATTTTTATTTTTATTTTATTTAATTTAATATGTTTTTAATTTAATTTAAATTTAATTTAAATTTTTAATTTTAATTTAATATTTTATATCTCTTTTTTTTTATTTTTAGATGGTTTAATTTAATTATTAAAGTATTAATTTAGTGCTTTTGGAAGAATTTAATTTAAATGTTTTAATGCTTTAATTTAATTTAATGATTAAGTCTTTTAATATATTAAATATTGAATTTGGATTATCATTTTAATTAGGAATTAAATGTTATTGAGGTGATTAATTTAGGGATTTTTAGATTAAAGAATAAATCTCTTCCTAATAATATCCTATTTTAATAATTCTAATTTTTTTTATTATTCTTCGAGTTTAATTAATCATTTAATTAAGGTTTATTTTAATTATTTTTAAATTATTTGGTAGGTTTATACCCTTTAATTACTTAAGTTTCAAACATCCAAAATCAACTTAGTATCAAATATTTTACCCACACTTTAGAATTAAACCTAAAATTTTTTAATTATAGGTTAAAATTTTAATTCTTATTTTTACCCTTTAAACTTACTTCATAACTCACTAAATTGAGCTTAAATGAATTTGAAATTTTTATGTGACTTCACTCATATGCCAATCAAGACATTAGAGAGGAGAAAATGTGATTTTTCTATATTTAATTTATTTATGTAATTATTTTTAGTGGAAATAGGGATTTACAAGGAAAATTTACGAATATGACCAAAAAGGGAAAGTTTCTATCCTTAAGAAAATTATGGGACATTCCTAATGACAGGAAGGCCACTTGGGCCCGATTTTGGTGATTTTTGAATTATATTATTTTTATTATAATTATTTTGAGTTTTGGAGTATTAATTAATTTAAAAATAAAATAAAAATGAATTTTATATTTTTCAAAATCTCTCTGATATCAAAGGAAACCAGAGAACCAATTTTCATAATTTTCTAATTTTCTTTGATTTATTAGAATTATTTTAGTGGAAATGCTAGAAATACATTTTTTTTATATTTTAAAATTACCTTAGGGTTTTAAAATTTAATATCTCATCATAGAGACTTAAGAAAAATATGGGGTTTGTTCCTAAATGATTAAAATTGAAAATGTGACATTTTGGTGAATTTTATTATTTTTGTGATTTTTATTATTTTTTAATTATTAAAAATATTAAAATAATGTAAAAAATCAACTTTTTTTGGAAAATTACAAATTTATTTTTCTTAATTCCTGATATCAGAGACTTAAAACCAAATTTGATGAATTTTTGAAAAGTATTTTGAAAGTTATGAATTTTTGAAGTTTGGTTAGAGCACAAATGGCTTAATCAACCCATTTGATAGGGCTAACCCGAGTCAATTGACTTGAGCTTTATGGTGGGTTCCTCTGATCCTAAATGTCGGTGGAGAATTAATTTCAAGTCAATTTGATGTATGATTAGCTTTAATTGAGTACAAAGCTCCATTTTGGAGTGTTTAAGCCAATTAGGGTTATTACATGTGAGTTAACTCAAAAACCATTTTTCCACTTTGGGGTCCTCTGGTCATAAGAAATATCACCAAATTTTCCTAGAATTTATTTCACAACATGCTAATTATTAGAATTAAAATACTCGGAATAGTGACCTAGAATTGAAAAATCAATAACTCTTCATAGGGGTGGCCTCGACTTTGGAAAATTCGGGAAATGTTCCCAATTCGGGAGGCTTCAAAAAGCCTATGGTCTCATACCATGGTGAATTGTATACATGCATGGAGAATTGAAATAGTGCAGAGAGTAAATAAATAATTAAAAATAAAATACTTAATGAAAATTAAATGATTTCTTTTTCCCATTACTCATACATTCCTTTGACGAAGGTATTTTTTATTTTATTTTTACGTTTTTCCTACCTGAAAGTTAGCCATTTTGAAGTTTAGGGGAATTAAATAAATCAAAAATATCCTAATTTCCTACTTATCCACGCGGCGCCCGCGCCATCCTTGGCAGCTCCGAAAGGCCACGTCGTCTTCGATTCGGCGCGCGCCAGGCTCGGCGCTCCGGGGCCCGCGGTTCATGCCATCGCGGTTTGTCCGGCTCGATCAGGCCGTCTAAAACCCCGACACACGCTCGATCCGACGGCTCCCGGTCATCGTCTACGGCGGGTGTGCACCGTGACCGTCAACCTTCTAACCCCTAATTTCTCACTCGATTCTCGATGGATTTTCGTGTTCTTATGCTATATGGATTCGTCTTGAGGAGACGAACACATCCACATACGGTAAACATGTATTGAAATTAACTCAAATTAAATAGAGAATCTCTGTAAGCTCGGGAAGAAGAGTGAGTCCATACCTTTGCTTCGGAAAGTGAAGCCGATGCGAGAGTTGTGTCACCTTCGATTGGGTCGAAGCAAACTCCGAGATGAAGTCCTTGGGGCGATGTGGATTGTCGAGGTGAGTATGATTTCGGCCACGGCCGATTACAAGCTTGGAGTCGGAGCAGATGGGTGGCTGGAGAGGGGGCTTTCAGCTGGTGAACTCCTTCTCTTGACCTTGTGCGGGTGTGGGTGAGTTTAATTTAAATTTGGTGGAGAGTTGGGAGATGCGATTTTGGGTGGAATTTTGGGTAGAAATTGAGCTCTGTTGGTGGGGATTAGGGCAAATTGTCAGGGATCAAGTTTGCTGCAAGTGTGGAGAGTGAGGTACGGAAGGAATTTTAGCGGGGGTTCGGTAAGGTGCAGTTTCGGCACCCCCTCATGGCCTAGAGGAGGTGAGGTTTAAATAGGAGGGGGTGGAGGGCCTCCCGGGGGTTTAAGGCTTGGGATCAGGTTGCTTAGGTCAAGGAAGAACAGCCATGGTGGCCATTGGGCATGGGGCGACTCGGCGGGAGAGAATTGAATTTTTGGCTCCTCCCGAGTCTCGGCCATGGTGTTTCCGCGGCCTGGTGGGTAGCCGGCCGAACCGTCCTCTTGTTCGAATTAGGTCAGAGTACAGGGTTTAGTGCAATCAATTGGCCATGGACATGTGTAAAGGAGTTTGATTTAAATGGAATGGGAGAAGGCTCATTTTTGGCTTGGTTTGGGTCAGCTTCATGGAAATAGGCTTGGTGCACCTCCCAGACTGATTTTTAGTGAGAGATCATTTAGGTCGGCTTAGGAGTGGTGGGGCTCCATCCATGGTGAGGTGGCTAAGCATGGTTTAGTGTGTGACATGCCCAAGGTAAAAAAGGTTTTAAGAAAGAGATCCCCTCTCTTGCCATTAATGGTTTCAGTGGTGGAAAGTAGATTCCATGGCTCTCATGGCTCCCAGGGCTCATGCATGGCTTCATGGCTCACCTTTGGCTTGGGGAAAAGTTTGGTCAATTTCATGAAAAAGGCTTTAAAAATTTTGGTAATTTAGGGGTGATTTGATGGGATTTGGCATATGGCTTGATTTGGATTTATTTTATCATGGATTTAGAACTTAGGAGATGGTTTTATCAAATGGATGATGATAGAGGATTGTCATGTGGGCTTTGGGCCTTTTGAAATTATTTTTGATGGGCTTTTAGGAAGGCTAAGGGGATGGGCCTTTAGGTTTAAGAATGAATTCATGGATGGGAATTTTGTAGAAGTTTGGGCCAAATAATTGTTGGAGTTTTGGTTTAGGGATATGTCATGAGTGATTTGAAATGAGTTTGGAGTGATTTGGGTTTGAATGGGGTTGGATTTGGGCCTCTTTGGTAAATGGGCCGATGTAGGTCAAATTAGGCTAACTTGGGCCAATGTTGGGCTAGGGTTGAAATTGATGTAAAATTAATGTTGGGAAATGTTTTATGGGAGTGTTTCAAAGAGGTTTTGACTTTGGTTGGGTTTGATTTTGGGGTTTGGGCTTATTTGGGTTAGGTTTGGGTTTAGGTCAAATTGGGCCTTTTAGCTTTGGGTTGAATTTGAGTGGGGTTTGGGTCTAAATTTTGGGTAAATCATGTTAGTGTTTTGTTTGTGGGGATGTTAAGGAAGGTTTAGAAAAGGTTTGTGGTTAATTGGAGTTGAATTGGGTTAGTTTGGGCTAAGTTTGGGTCATGAGTCTAAATTGGGCTTTAAGATTCAGATGAAATTGGATTCAAATGCCAATCAAATTGGACTTGGATTTGGTCTAGATTGGTGTTGGGGATGTTTAATTGAAGTTTTAGAATTGAATTGGACCAGAATTTGGGTCAATTAGGTAGAGTTTGGTTTGACATTGGGTTCATTTTGGGTTAAAATGGGTCAAGCAGGGATTTTGACAAAAGTGGGGTAAATTGACAAAGTGGCCATGGTGTAGTTGAACAAAATGAAATTAGGATTATTTGAGATTTTCTGGAATTTTTGGGAATTTTCTGAATTTTGGATTTTTTGGCTAAGAGGGGCATTTTGGGTATTTGGAGGGTATTGGGAGGTATTTTTTAGAATTTTTAGTATTTTTTGGCTATGAATGATCAATTTGAGTAATGTGGGAATTTTGGGATTGGTTTTGAGAATTTTGGGTATTTGGAGATTTTTTTGAAAATTTTGGGTAATTTGAAAGGTTTTGGGTAGAATTTGGCGGAATTGTAGGGTCGAGGGGGTCAAAAATTGAAAATTTAGAAAATTGAAGATTGGGTAAATGTAAGTGGAATGAAATCATTTTGGTTGAGCCATGAAGCCATATCAAGCCCACATGAGCCATGAAGGAACCATTTGAGGCATTCATTATGTTGTTCCTAACCCTCTTGTAGGGGCTTAGGGGTTAAGGACCATCCATGTGAATCACCTTCATGAGTCGGGAGATTAGTTGGGTATAGGTGTGGTTTTAGGAGGTGTGTGAAAGTGTAGTGTATAAGTGTAGTGTGTGTGTAAGTCGGCCCTCACCGGACAGGCCCACCGGGCGGTCTAAGGCCAAAAGAGTCTATGGGAACTCATCGCTAAACCACATTTGATTTTGACCCTTTAGGTGATTAGGGGTCTACAATCGAGTTTGTGGAGTTTGCGGGGATTAAGAGGTGTTTTTTTTTGAAATTCTAAGGTGGGTTCCACTTCTAGTCCTCTAAGATAGTCAAAGGAAAAGCCTAGGCTAGATCCTAAGTACTAAAGAGAGAAGAGAAGACCTCATCAAAAATGAGGTCGAAACACTAGTAAAAGAACATTAGCTAATCTAAAGTTTTCAACTTGTATAGTAGTGAGTAGATTCTAGCTTCACACCTCTAGATTAACTATTGCTCTCTTATATACCTAAAATATATAGTGTTTTATGCATATTTTATATACCTATTTTGATGATATTGCACTTCTTGGAAGGTATTTTATGTTTTCTCTTGTAGGTATGATTAAAATGAGTGATTGTGATGAAAGAAGCAAAAGAAGGATCAAATTTAGAGAAAAAATGAAAGGTGTGCAAATTTGCTTCTAGCCCCTAGCGCCGATGGTGACGCATAGGCGCGACGGGATAAAGTAAACCCGAATTAAATCAAATTTGGCGCATTTCCAACGGGTGTTTGAAATGACACCGTTTGAACTTCCTTAACTTCTTTTTGGGCGGCAAATTCGGAATGAAAAGTGCATGTTTGTTGGTAAGTACATTGAATGCAGGACATGATTTGAAGAGACACCAAAGCACCTTTTAAAGAAAATTAAATGAAAACATGAAATCGGTTAATTGAGTCCATAGTTAGTCTTCTGCAGAGTCACATGGAGTCGGTTTTAGTGTGTATTGAGTTAAGAGTGTTTTAGAGGGTAAAGAGTTGGTGTTGAAGCCTTCTCACCAATTTCTCTTTCATCCATTTATCTGGATTTTATTTGAGTTTGGAGTCCGTTGGAGTCTACGAGTTAGACTCACAGGCTACGACGAGGCTATTTAGTGGAAAGCAAAGTTTTAGAGGAACTCTAAGAGTCTTGTGGAGAGGATTTTCAGATAAGTTTTTATCTTTGTCTTTACATTTGATTTTAAAGTAAGACTTGTTGTGCTTTCACTATGATTTCTACTTTCAAATCAAATTGTGTTTGTGTTTTCTTTATGAGTTATGAGTAATTTTCCTTATATTTTTTCATTTTGAATGATGAAGTAATTAAATTATGGAAGGAAGTTGTGTGAAGTATAGATGTTTAATGTTGGAAGAAGTTGTGATGATTCCACTAACTTGCATACATTTATCTCTTGATTTGGCCAATTGAGATGTTAAAATTTGATGTGAGAACATGTAAGCTAATGTGATATTGTCTCAAACAATAATTGGAGTGAATCACATGAAATTATATGGGTGAAAATTGTAGTCCATATGGTTGAGTGCAAATAAATATGGAGATATGCTTTTTAATGGGTTTAGAATTGAAGAACTTCAGTGTGACGGACTAAAGCATCAAATTTGGTTTGATGCTTTAAGTTTTGTTATGATATGTTAGCCTCCAAGTGGAGGGAAAAGAGGAAACTCTAAAGTGAGAGCTAGTATCTTCCTTGCGAACCCATCTCAGATTTCAAAATATCAAATTAATCTATGTTCTTTATAGAATCAAGTAAAAGTAAATAATATAACTGCTCTTATTTGTACAAACACATTTAGATATTTCCACAACAAAATTTCAAAATTATTATTGATTCATTGAAAGAGGAAAAAGATATTTTATTCTTATTTTCTTTCATATCAATTAATAGTCTTGTTAATTTTAGTTGCTTACCCTACTTGTTTCTATAATATTAGCAAAAAGAATTTAAACTTTTTAATTATAAAACATAACTGAAATCATTATGAAAAGTAAAAAGTAGTTTTTTTGCTTTCTTTAAAGTTTTAGAACATTTCCCTGTGGGTTCGTTATCTCGGGTCTTAATCAGAAAGTCTATATTACTTGATAAACGATACGTATACTTGTGTAGAATCTCATATTAATAATAATTAAAGTTGATTTATTATTTGGTTGGAATCGAAGTTTTGGTGCCATTGTAAAGAAAGAGATATTATCATTGCGAAGAAATATAAATGTAAAACGTAAGCATAAATATTCGGGGATTAAGTTTTTGGGTCTGTTGCCGGGGAAATTAATTAAAATATTTAAAAAAAAATTTAAGAAAAACTAAATTTTTAATTTTTCCTTGCTTTTGTTAGTGTATTTTATTTTATTTCTTTTATAATTTTGTATGAGTAGTTCATGTTGAAGGACTTGTGTCTTAAGATTATGAATTAGAAAGAACTATAAGAAAAATCGAAAAATTAAAGCATAGAAAAAGATAAAAATATTCAAGAAACGACAAATCAGAATGTTGAAATCATGAGAATTCGGATCTTTAAGATATTATGCTAACCTAAAGTAGATGAACTTCATAGTAGTATTCAAAACCACGATGTAGTGGCTAGTTCATTTGAACTTAAACACCTTTATTATCCGGATGGTAACTAATATTCGGTTGTGGAGCACCATTGAAGATCCTAATTATCTTAACGATTTTCTAGAATTGTGTGCTACTTTTAAATACGGTGGTGTTTCTGACGATGCTATTAGAATTAGTCTTTTTCCTTTCTCATTGAGGGATAAGGCTAAGATATAGTTAAATTCGTTAGCACCTGGATGTATCAAAACTTGGGGTGATTTAGCACAAAAATTCCTTCCAAAATATTTTCCACCATCAAAGAGTGCGAAGCATAGAAATGATAATACATATTTTTGTCAGTTTGAAGGAGAATGTTTATTTATGGAAGCATGGGAATGTTTTAAAGATCTCATAAAAAAGTGTCCACATCATTCAATACCAAATTGGTTAATAATTCAAAATTTTACAATGAATTATTTAGATCTGTTAGATCTATTATCGATGTTGCTAGTGGTTCATTGATGTCTAAACGGTTTTCGACGCTTACTAATAATTTTAAATGGCCTTCTAAAGGTTAAATCCTAGTGTAATATTCGGGAAAATGATGTTTTTCAATGCTAGCAAATCAAGTTGCTGCAATTTTAAGGAAGATAGACAGTTTGGAATGAATTTTTCTCGGTCAATTTCCATGATTGAAAATTCATTAGGCCAATGGTTGATGTGAACATCATTAGAAACTTTGAATGCCATAAATAAGCCTAATAACCCATATTCAAATTATTATAACCCGAGTTGGAAGAACCATCCAAAATTTAGCAGGGAACGACAATAATCGGGGTGGTAGTAATCAATAATGGGGGGAACAATCGAAGTAAACCTATTCGAACTTGGAACAACCCAGGGAATAATAATTATATACCAACCTTTCTTCAGGGTTTTAACAATGCTTCATAATTTAAAGAGAAGAAGTTATCTATAGAAGAGCTGGTGTTACAAATGAAATCAATTGCAAAGTCGATAATTTCTGATCATAAATATTAAGAATCGGTGGGACAAATAGCCAATTCATTAAGTAATAGATCCCAAGGAACACTTCTGGCTAATACGAAGTAAATCTAAGAGACAAAAATAAAGAGCAAGTAAAAGCTATTCAGTTGAGAAGTGGAAGAGAGTTGGAAGGTAGAGTTCAAAAAGAGATTGAAGTAGAGAAAGAAGAGATTGAAGAACCAAAAGAGAACGCTCCGAAAGGTTTGGTCAGACCAACTATATCATAACAAAACTTAAAAAACATCAAACCAAATTGGGCTCCACAGTTCCAAATTGAGTGTAAATTTAGATCTATATTGCTCGGACCAACTCAGCACCAAGGTACCCAGTGTCGCGCCTAGAGCACTGCTCTTAAAAGCTCGGCTCAGCGCACTGCCGCTGGGTGCGCAGATCTAGCGCCTGGGCACCCGGCTTATCGGGACTGCAGTGCTTAGGCGCTGCGATTTCCCATGACTCTATTTTGCCTCTCAAGGCTCAAATCCTAACTCCAAATTGCTTGCACAAATAAAAATGAGAGAAGGGTGGCCCAGACCTACTATAGTTCCTCTGTTAGAAGAATGAAAAATGTTGTGGTAATCGGGCGCCAACATTGATGAGACTGATAATTGAATGCGGTAGTTCGGAGTAACCCTCTTTAAGGTCACTTCGCTCAAATGGTACAAGGAAGAAGATGAGCGAGAGATAAATAATGTCGAGCCATAGATGAGGATTTCGAGGTAAGAAGAAGGAATGTTTACCTTTTTATTATTTCTCGCCTTCAACTTCCACACCCATCAATAAGATATGCAATAATTTCCTCCAATTCTCCCTTAGAAGGATCAAAGTTAGCATAAAACAAGTTAGTCACATCAAGTAACTGAAATGATGTGTTGATCTAAAAAAGATTAAAATCCACTTGCCTCTCTCAAACAAAATCCAAATCATCAGATTATTTAGGGAGATTTATAAACTCCTACATAAAAGAAATAACGACAACAACGAGAAAAGTAGAAAAAACATTCCCGGCTCAGGCAACAATAAGATTGTCATAAGAACCGCCAAGAGAAAGAAATGCGTGCCCTTAAATAAGCTTCTTTGAAATAAGAGTATCAACATGTCAATCTTGCACAACACATTAACAAAATATTTAGAGAATCAAAAGCACTTTTGTCTTTGTCCCTCTTGATTTTAGGAGCCATTTTTCAATCTAAAAAAATTAAATAAAAATCAAAATAAATTCCAAAATAGAAATTTTATGAATACGACAAGTGTTTTCTAAGTAAAAATTTTGTTCAACATGCGGTCTAATCATTTCTCCCAAAGTTTCCATTTTTAGCATGATCACAATGTGGACAAAATTATATGGTGAAAATCCAAAATTTCTAAAGGCAAAGTAAAGCTCTTACCCAATGATGATGATTTCAACATTTTTTTTAATCGAAGAAATCTTCAAAATTAGCAAGATCGAAAGAAGTCCACAGGTGCAAAATCACAAAAAATAGAGGAAAAAAAAGTGTAGAGAAGAAATGCAAGAAATGATCTGGAATTTGGTTTCGTTATTTTACGTCGGCTCGGCTCTTAGGTGCCGGCTTGGCGCATAAGCTTCGGTGCTCAATTTGTTCAATATTTGGAAATTTTTGTCATTTTCAAAGAGCACGGCAAATTTAAAGAAATTTTTAACCGTAATTTCTACGATTCAACCATCATTTTGATATTTAATTAGCTTCATCAACTTTCCAATAATTGCATGCACAATTAAAATTAGTCAATCTAATCATTGAAGCACATTAAAAGTATTAACAACACAAACTTGAAACTTTTTCTTATAGAATTTAATACAAACGGACTTTACAAAGACTCATTTAAAAGCAAAATATGACATAAAACACAAATTTGTAATACTAGTCATTTTAAATTCAAAATGTTTGCATTCAACTAATTAACACTCAACCCCAATAGAATAAGCACATGAGCAACCGTCTATGAGTAATGGTGAATAATGATGTCTCCCTCCTTTTAACCCACCAAAAAGTTACGATCGAATAAATGGTAAAAAGGGGCACGAGGAAAATGTGCCTTGACTTTATCATCTATCCATTTGTTCTCTTGATACGTGTTTACTTGATAGTCTTAGAAATCTGCCAAATGGCCAAATTAGAGTTTCATCTTGCCACTCCATGTGCTTGTGTAGATGGTATATATCACTTAACTTGTGCGAAGAGATAACTCCCTCATCAATCTTCACAGGTTTGTTAGTGATCCGCTCCAAACTTATTGCTAAGTATCCATCGAAGTAAGTTCGAGCAACCATATGTATAAACTTATTGTTATCAAACTTACCATAATTATACTTTCCATTAGTGAAGAAGCCATGATCTCAAGGTTTGGATGCTTTTTTACTCATCTCTCCTCCTCTAAAGCACTTAGGAATGAAGAAAATGTCCTAAAATCCCATCCATAGCGATTAAATAGAGAAGGAATGGCCAAAAGATGAAATTTGACGGTTTTTAGGAGTTAGCAGATTGCAGCGCCTAGCACCAGATTGGGCACTTAGGTGCTGGTACACAAATATTCCAAAAATCTAAATTCTCATCCTAACCTCATTTTGATCAAGGGACTAACATTTTGTGCTGACTTTAGCATGTAGGACTCAATATAACATTGCAAATTCAAAATAACAACACAATTAAGAAAACAAATGAATCCACACCACCAAGTATGGGTTGCGTCCGTCAAAAGCACTTGGTTTAAAGTGCTCTCGGCCCGACGTATCCAATGTTTTTACCCTGGTTGATCAAGCATCGGATCTCCCTCAAAAGCAAGACTATACTTATATATGATTTTAATGTTTGTGTCCATTCACTTTAATATTTCTTCCGGTTTGGCTCTTCAATATCAAGAACTCCATAAAGATAGACTTTTATCACAATAAATGGCTCTAACCACCTGGAATTAAGTGTCCCTAAAAATAAGTTTGCAATTTTGTATTACATAGTAAAACTTCTTGTCGAGGCTCGAAATGTCTTTTAAAATTCTTCAATCATGCCTTATTTTTATTTTTTCTCCTTATAAATTTTTGATATTTTCCTTAAGATTCATTTCCTTATTTCATCAAGCTCATTTAATTTACCCAATAATAGCTTCTCTCCAACTTCTTTTAAATTATAATTAAATTCTTTTATAGCCTAATAAGTTTTATGCTCAATTTAAGCTGGTAAGTGACAAGCTTATCCAAATGTGAGCCTATTTAATGTCATTTCTATAAGTGTTTTATATGCAATCCTATAGGCCCATAATGTGTTATCCAGTCTAGCAAGCCAATTCTTCTTGTTAGGATAAACACTTTTTCTCCAATATTCTTTTCATTTCATGATTGGATACTTCAACTAGGCTACTTGGTTTGAGGATGATAGGCTATGGTAATTTTGTGCTTAATTCCAAACTTTTGTGTTATAGTATCAATCATTATATTCCTAAAATGACTACCCCCCCCCCCCCCATCTATAATAATTACTCTCGGCATTCCAAATCTAACAAAATATTTTTTAAAAAAATATGCAACATATAACATCACAATGAGATACAGTATTGCTTGATCCATTAGAAACATAATCCACAAGTATCAAGATATATATTTTTTCCTAAAGGTGGGATAAATAGTCTATAAAATCTAAGCCCCAAACATCAAATATTTTAACTTCCAAAATAAAATTTAAGGGCATTTCATTTCTTCTAGAAATATTGCCTACTGCTGACATCGATCACATGTTTTTACAAAATTAACATCTTTAAATAAAGTAGGCTTGATAAAATCCATATTGTAAAATTTTAAATGCATTTTTATAAACTTCAAAATGTCCCAATAAAATTTGATTTGTGACATTTTTTAATAATCACTTTTGGTTTTCCTCCATAGTTACACATCTTCAAATGACTAAGTCCTTACATTATTTATATAAATATGGGTCATCAGTAAAGTTTTGAATTGTGTATGAATTTCTTCATTTGGTGGCTATCTAATCCATAGGGCAAAATATTACCAACTCAATAGTTAACTATATTAGTGTACCACGAAATTCGTCATTTAATAATCTTATATAGTTGTTCATTAGGAAAAAATTCATCTATTTCATCAATAATATTACTATTATTTTCTTGTTAAAGCCTTGATAAATGATCGGCAATTTGATTATCGGTACCATTCTTATCTACTACACAATCGAATTCTTGCATCGAAGGACCCATCAAATTAATCATGGTTTACATCCTTCTTCAACATGAAGTATTTAATAACAACATGATCAGTATACACAAAACATTTTGTTTATTAAGATAAACGTCTAAAATTTATCAAAAGCATAAACTTTTAGCCAGCAAAATTCTTTTCACTAGTTGTGTAATTATTTTGAGCCTCATTAATGGTGTTCTTGGCATGGTGTATAACTTTAAGATTCTATCATATTTTTATCCTAATACTACCCCAATAGCATTATTACTAGGATCACACATTAATTCAGGTAATATTGTTTTTAATCAAGTGAAACAATAATTAGTGCGGTGATTAATTTTTCTCTTAATAAATCAAAGAAATTAAGAGCCTTCCTTATAAAAATCAAAGCTAGTGTCTTTTTCTAAAGTATGACATAGGGGCTTAGCAATTTTGAAAAATCTTGAATCTACCACCTATAAAAACGGCATGTTCTAGAAACCATCTTACTCCTCTCATAGATGTAGGAGGTGGTAATTCAATTATAACAGAATTTTTGTTTGATCTACTTCCATGCCATTTTAAGAAATTTATGTCCTAACTTACAATTCCTCCTGCAAACATAAATTCACATTTTTCCCAATTGAGAATTTGATTAGTTTCTTAACGGCATTTGAGAACTCTTATTAAATGATCTAAACATGAATTAAGGAGGTTCCAAATCTTTGTAGGTATCCATGAAAACTTCAATTTCTTTCTCAATTAAGTCACAAAAAATAGACATCATACATTTGGAAAGTTGCAATTGCATTACATAAACCAAATGACATTCTTCTTAAAGTAAAGTCTCATATGGACTAGTAAATGTTTTCTTCTCTTAATCATCAAAGAATTATGCGTATTTGTGGTATCTTGAATATCCATCTAAAAGCGAAATAACGATGCCAACTTAATCTATCTAACATTTGATCCAGAAAGGTAGAGAGGAAAATGTTCTTTCCTAGTGGTGAGATTTTTAATTTTCTATAATTAATACGGATTCACCATCCAATGACTTGTTTAGTTTTGAATTAGTTCATTCCGCTTGTTGATGCGACTTTTTTATATGTAATAATTTATGACCTCAGATTTATATATTTATAATGATTTTTGTAAGTCAAAATTTCAAATGCAAGTATACGTATCGTATAAAGTAATACGGGGCACAAATGGAGTCCCGTTTATCGATCCAACGGGAAGCGAGGTAAGAGGTTCTTAGTCGAATTCTAGTCTACTACTAACAACCTTAGTTTGAAAGGGTGATATAAGTGGTTTTTTCTAACAGCTTCTCCCCCCGTACAGATAATTATATGTAAGGATAACTTTACTCCTAAAATGCAAATATTACTTCTAAAGATAACCCTTTTTGGGTAAATTGGTTAAGGTAGAATTTTTAGATAATGAAATACTTATTCTTATGTAATGAAATGGATAAAGTTTAGGAATTCATGATGCATTAAATATTGTATGTACCAAATAGGAGCATAAAATGTTTCTTTACCCTCAAAAGAGTACCCCCTCTTCCAAGCATGTAAAGAAAAATTGACATATCCTAAGTTCGGTCACTAAATCTAAGGCTAGGCGGGAGGATACCGGTTGTCACTACGGAGCTCCCACTCACCCTTCATGCAGAAGGCTAACGCTGAGTTTAGTTACTAATCTTATGACCAAATTGGGGATCTCGGCCTGTCACCCTGAAACCTCCAATTCGACGCCCATCAAAACCATATTTCCCTGTTATTTTCAATCCCATGATCTACGCAATTCATTCATGGAAATTGAATGTGTGGTTCCCACTATTGAGAATTACCACGCACCCTTTCGGGACAATGCAATTACTACAAATTTTAACGGTACAACGGGCCCTTATTGTAATGTAAATGAAGTGTGATAAAAACCATCACATTTATAATTAAAACTTCTTTTAGCAAGCATCCCAATATCCAAAACATGAGTCCTACTCATTGCAAAAGAAAAGTAGAATGAAAACAATGGCATAATCTTCTCATGCCACTATTTTCATACTAGAAGAAGAAAGAGTAAGAGAAAGACATCACAAAGCACGAAGAAAACACTACGGAAAACTTCATTTCAAAGTAAATCCTCAAAATAAGTATTTACAATATCATAAGATAATGAAAAATACAATGCCCAGCTTTTCCCCTTGTAAGAAAGATGAAAATCTATCCTGAAAGTCTCAGCGGATCCATGCGATGCTAGAACATTCCCTTACGAGATTCTCTCCAAAATCCCCTCACTAATCTCGCCAAAAAAGGTAGAAATCTACATTTCTACTCCTATTCTGAATCTCTAAGCATTCTCTAAGTTTCCCTAACATCTCTTCTTTATTTTTGGCTTCAAATTTGGTTTAAAATAAAGTAGGGATGAATTTCTCAAGATGTGCATGTTTTCAAACCCTCCGAAGCGTTCGGATTCGATGTATTTGGCCAAGCACCGCCTAATATCGCGTCCAAGCGATCTCGGGCGCCGCCGGCGTTGAATGGGGCGCTGCCGGTGCCTATTTTCTGTGCTCTTAGGTTTCGCGCCGCGTGTTGGATTTGGGCACCTCGAGGCGCCCATCTGTAGCAACCTCACCATTTTGCTCCCTTTTGGCTCGGTTTCGGCTCCGATTAAGCGTTTAGTTGCGTTGAGTTCCTAAAAGATAGCCCTACAAAATAAGCACAAAAACCACCTTTTAAAGTGTAATCTGATTTAAAAATATGCGAAGTGTAAGATTACTTGTAGAAAGACTTATCGAAAGGTGTCGAGCCAAAATTTGCTTTCTTGCTCGTTTTTGCTCCAAATTGCTGAAATTTTTGCTTCTTTTTGCTCCAATCACATTTCTTACACCTAAAAACAAAAAACATACAAAATAGCTTCCTTTTAAAGTGTAATATCACCAAAAATGAGTAAAATCATATAGCAAAGTGTATATATTTTGGTGCATCGAAATGTGCAAACTTAAGCAAATTACTTGTCCTCAAGTAACCCTTTTACTACTTAAATATAACTCAAGGAAATGTACTTTTCACCTGTAAGAAACTAAAATTTTCATTCAAAGGTATATTGGTTTAGACTTTAGAAAGAAATTTAGTAACTTAGTTTAACCTTTACGGGTATAGGAATATTCAGCATTCAAGTTTAAGGGTTCTAGTCTTCTATTTATTTCAAGATAAACCATAATTTATCACATTAAGAGTGCCTTGAAAGATTAAGTGAAAAGGAGTTCATGCAAACTTCATCAGAATGTAGGCAAATACTTTAAATATAAATTGAGAAATGAAATTAAGTTCTCCTTTAAATTTGACTCAAGTAAAGCCAATTTTTGACTAGGCATCTCCTCAAGCTTCTCCTCATAAATATTTTCTTTCTTTTTATTTTTCTTTTTTTTTGGATTTTTTTCAATCCTTCTTTTTCTTTTTCTCTTTTTTCCTCTTTTTTAATGAGGATTATTATATCTGGTCTTTGTAATGATTTTGAACTTCCTCTCCTCTTTCTAAAGTTCAAACTTGAAACACATCCTTACTTTATAATTAGGTATGAGCTTTATTATTCATCATAAAGTCACAATCTCTTCTTAACACACAATACTTTAAGTCTCTTAACATTTCAAAAATACGAGTTTTCTTTTACTTTAAATAGTTAACTATAATCAAATTCTTTGTACAAATATCTTACCCTTATAAAATTAACCTTTATTACTAAAAACTTTCATCAATCCTTCCATAACATTCAGGGCGAAATAAAAGTTTTAGTTATCTCAAAGCGAGGTTCAATTGCCAAAAGTTATGCTAATAATTTTGAAAAATATGATAATCGAAGACAAATAAGAGTTAATATTTTTCTTCCCCCAAACTTAAATTTTAAAATATTTTGCAATGAATTCCATAAAATGTTGCGAAGAAAAAGTAAATGTTGAATCTACTTGCTACTACAATATCTTATCAAATTCATATACATGCATAATCATGATAGAATGAGCGTAGGAGAAACTAAATCTAACATAAAACGTGCTTGTAATAAAATTACACTAAAAGTATTTTCACATTAAAATTTTATTTTCTTCCTACCCCAAACTTAAATTTTAACATATATAACATTCAATACAGAAAATATAAGCAGGAAGAAAAATAATTTAGAAGTTCTCTCTACCACAAATGTCTATCAAAACCATTTACAAAAGTATTCATTAAGACGGAACAATATGCGGCAGAAAGTAAATCTAAACTAATCATCATGAGAATGAAATTCATTAAATAAAAGTTTAACTAGCATAGCAAGTATCGGCAAGGGAATATAAAAATGTTATTCAAGACCTAAATAAAGTTGTAACACAAACATAAACACACATAAAATAAATGAGGTTAATTCATCCTTTAACTCATCGCATCTCACAACTTACCTCCAAATTCTAACGGAATCACTAAAATAGTAAATTAGGTACATTCAAATGATTTTATAGATTATAATCCCAAGATTATCCCTAATAAATTGGTTTCCGGACACCAATCTCAGGCATCATCTAATCCCTTTAATTAAGCACCTTTAATAGTTACATATTGTTGTGTAAGATCATCCTAATGTTATTCATCAAATAGGTTAGCGACTCCACGAATGAAAACAAAGTTAGAGAAAGGAAGTAACCAAGGTAAGATGGATCTATCACAGTTTAAATTCATGATGTCTCTTACCAAAACTCAAGTCAAAGTAAGACCCGAGTTATAGTGAACTCATCAATCCAACTACTATAATAGAACATACAAGTCTAACCATAATAAAAGTTAAGGAATCACCTCCCTCATGACATAAACATAAGAATCCAATCAAAACACTAATAATCAAAACATCTACCAATCATCAAATCAAGCCAAGTCAATCCTAATGACACATAAAGATCAAATTAATCCACTAATCAAACATGAATTAAGCTGATCAATCGACACTAAAGCAAACACAATACAACACTAAATCCCATGCCTCTCAAACAAACTAAATTAAAGAAACCTGCCCGATAATATAGGTTGTCGCCCATAAAAGTGCTTGGTTATAACTTCGCGGGCCCCGACAAACTATTCCACACGGATGTCGGCATATTTTTAGGTTGTGTGTTTTTTACTAAAGGGTCGCCTACGAAAATTGTCGGGAATTTTTATATTTTAAAATTCATTTAAATATATATATAATTTTAGAAAGTAGTATTTGATTTTGAAAATCTGAGTTTCAAAATTTTAAGATATAATCCAGCGGAAGTATCACATCCCGGAATAGTTTATATAAACGAGCACCGCACCATAAACCGTGTATCTGTCGAAGAATAGACACCTTTGCTCGATGATGGGGCTCGATTAAATAAACTAGAAGATTTGTGACATCAGGTTTGGTTTGCGAACCAATTTTATAAACCGACAAGTTCCACCTTAATATAAAGGAATTAAGCGAGGTTTATATTACGGGTTCTTAAAGTTCCCTATAGGGCAAGCCCCTATAGTTAATTACATCTTAAATGACGGGAATCACTTAAGAAAACTCTCGATAATAATCACTAATTACCTGGCTCTCAAGGGAATTTCAAGTTTAAGTTTTGAGGATTGAATTTTGGAATTTGATAGGGAATGGATCAAATTTGGAACATTTTATTTTGGGAATTCAAAGGAAGAAAGGTAGGAGAAATTACAGATTCGAAGCGAACTTCGGTAATTTCCCGACTATCTATTGTTGACTTTGAATTTAGGAAAGTCCTAATGTTTATTTAATGTTTTGATCTTTGATTTTAGTTAATTAGGACTTATATTCGTATGATGTGATCACATAATAGCCTCGAAGATGTGAGGGTTTATGTTGTATTGGACGACTACCTCGAATCCTAAGACCGGTTGGGGCTTAATTTACCAATGCGATGCCTAACAAAAGGTTGAGGATTTATGTTGCACTAGGCGAAACTACCTCGAAGTCACATGGTTTAGTTATTTAATTCTAAGAAATGTTTAGGCGATGTAGAGTTGTTTTGCGCGAAGATGGCAGTGCTGGCCACCATGCTCAAGGCTCCTTGTTGTTGCAGAGGTTTAGAAATCATAAATCAAGAGATGAGAGAAGTGTTTTGGTTTAGAGAAGGTCTTAATTTCCATAGTGTTTTCTATGTTTTAATTAAAGCAAAATCTTAAAGTTGATTATAACAACACCGGTTAAGATCCCGCGGTTCCATCCTTCCGGCATCGTTATTTTTATCGGATTCACTTAGTCGAGATGGTGCTAAACTCAACTAAATGAGTTCCACACTTTCATTTAGACCGTGGGAAATCCCGTTAGCAACACGTAGGTTACATCATCAAGGCATTCTAGATCATCGACAAGACGTTTTTAATTTAGTTGTAGTTGTAGTTTGTTGTTACGTTTGTGATTAAATTTTTGAGTTGTTTTATATTTTGAATTGTTGTGGTGGTGAATTTTATCTTGTAATGATTTTTAATTTGGTTTTGGTTTCGATTTTAGGGACTATCCTAAAGGTGTGGGTTTTCATGCAACGGTTGTTTATCATGCAAGAAAAGTAAGTGTGATGCAATTAAAGTAAATTGTGATAAAGTAAATTGTAATAAAATAAAAGCGTACCTGGAGGGTCTTCCCGTCATCCCACGAGCTGCACTTAAAACACATATCAGAGCATTTAAGTATTCCAACAAGTACCTAGGTAAAGCTAAGGGAAAGGTTTTGGTTTTCTACCAAGTTCCTAATCTATAGCTAGTCATAACATGACGTCTAGGTTCTTGTGTTTTGGTTTAGGACGATTTTCTTCATCGAAAGAACAATTAAGTTCGGTGTTCTTATAAATATCCTATCATATTGAGGAAGTGCTTAAGGCGAGTCTTAAAACATCTTTTGATACCTCTAAGGATTGTTTTAAGTCAAGAAATTTAATTATAAAGTTAATTAATCGTCAAAGAGAGTTGAGTTTTGTTCTCTTGCTTGAAGGCCAGAACTGTTCAATATCACATATAAGTGAAGTAACACTTCATAGCCTCCGTTGGGAGTTATGACAAGAGCTTTAGGGCAAATTGATGTTGAAGTGATTTGTGATTTAATTTAATTTGATTGAGTGGGTTTAAGTTTGGAATAATGTTGAGTTGTTTTAGATTTATTTTGAATTCTTTATGTCTTAGGTGATGTTATATTTAATTCGATTTAATTTAATTTAATTTTAATTTAATTTAATTTGGTTTAGTTTTAATTTTAATTTAATTTTATTTTTTTAATTTAATTTTAATTTTATTTTAACTTGATTTTATTTTTTTATTTAATTTAATTTAATTTAATATGTTTTAATTTAATTTAATTAAATTTAGTTTAATTTAATTTAATTTAATTTAATTTAATTTTTAATTTTAAATTTAATTTAATTAAAATTGATTTAATTTAATTTTAAATTTTAATTTAATTTTATTTTAATTTTAATTTAATATTTTATTTTTTATGCTTTAAGGATGATTTAATTTTAATTGTTAAAATATTAATTTAATTGAAATCTTAGAAGGATTTAATTTAAATGTTTTGCTTAATTTAATTTAATGATTAAGTCTTTTAGCATTTTTTAAATCTTGAATTTGGATTATCGATTTTAATTAGGAATTAAATATTATTGAGGTGATTAATTTAGGGATTCTTAAATTGAAACGATTCTCCCTCCTAATAGTATCCCTTATTTTAATAATTCCAATTTTTTATTCTTCGAGTTTAATTAATTATTTAATTAAGGTTTATTTTAATTATTTTCAAATTGTTTGGTAGGTTTCTCTTAACTTTAAAGCACCTAAGTTTTGAGCATCCAAAATCAACTTAGTATCGAATATTTTACTACCCTTTTAATTAAACTAAAATTTTTAATTATAGGTTAAAATTTTAATTACCATTTTGCCTTTAAACTTACTAATTCCATAACTCACTAAATTGAGCTTAAATGAATTTGGGGTACATGTGACTTCACTCATATATCAATCGAAGACATTAGGAGAAAATGTGATTTTTAAATTATTTAATTTATTTATGTAATTATTTTTGGTGGAAAATAAGGATTTTCAAGGAAAATTCAACAACATAACAAGGGAAAGTTTCTATCCTTAAGAAAATTATGGGACATTCTGACAAAATGAAAGGACCACTTGGACCAAATTTGGTAATTTTTTGAGTTATATTCTTTTTATTATAATTATTTTGAGTTTTAGGTATTAATTAATTTAAAAATTAAATAAACGTTGAAAAATAAATTTTATATTTTTCAAAAATCTTTCTGATATCAAGGAAACCAGAACCAATTTTTATAATTTTCTGATTTTTCTTTCATTTATTAGAATTATTTTAGTGGAAATGCTAGAAAATACATTTTTTTTAATTTTAAAATTACCTTAGGGCTTTAAAATTTGATATCTCATCATAGAGACTTAGAAAATATGGGGTTTGTTCCTAAGTGATTAAAATTCAAAATGTGACATTTTGGTGAATTTTATTATTTTTGTGATTTTTATTATTTTTTAATTATTAAAAATATTAAAATAATGCAAAAAATCAACTTTTGGAAAATTGCAATTTTAATTTTCTTAAATTCCCTGATATTAGAGAGAGGCTCCAAAACCAATTTGGTGAATTTTTTGAGAAGTATTTTGAAAGTTATGAATTTTGAATTTTAGGTTTATTTAAATGGCTTAATCATTGCCATTTGATAGGGCTAGCAGAATTAGGTGAAACTGAGAAACATGGTGGGTTATACGATCCTAAAGTTCAGTGGAGGTGATTTTACAAGTCAATTTGATGTATGATTAGTTCTAATTAATTAAAGCTCCATTTTGGGTGTTTAAAGCTTGATTAGGGTTATTCTGAAATTGGTGACTCAAAACCTATTTTCCACTGGGGTCCTACGAGTCATAAGAAACATCGCCAAAATTTTACATAGAATTTATTTCATAACATGCTAATTATTGGAATTAAAATACTCGAGTGACCTAGAATTGAAAAATCAATAACTCTTCATAGGGATGGCCTCGACTTTGGAAAATTAGGGGAATGATCCCCAAATTCGAAGGCAAGCCACAGCATGGTCTCATGCCATGGTGAATTTTATACGTAATGGAGAATTAATGTCTTGAGAAGAGTAAATAAATCATTAAAAAATCGAATATTGATGAAATTAAATGATTTCTTTTCCACATTATTCTCCTCTGTTCTTGAGCAAGAGGGTATTTTATTTTATTTTTAAGTTTTCCTACACAAAGTTATGAATTTTCTAAGTTCGTAATTAAATAAATAAGAAAAATCCCTATTTTTCTACTTATCCACCATGACGCCACGCCATCCTCGGCGACTCAGAAGGAACCGCGTGGCGCGCTCGATTCGCGCCGCCATCCGACTCGGCGCTCCGGGGGCCGGCGGTTCATGTACCTTCGCGGCATCCGACTCGATCCAGACCGTCGCTCGATACACGCTCGTCCCGACGGCTCCCAGGTCATTGTCTACGGCGGGTGTTGCACCGTGACCGTCAGCGCCCCAACCACAATTTAAGCGCTCCGGTCTCGAAGCGGATGTTTGTGTTCTTATGCTCTATGGATTCGTCTTGAAGGCGAACACATCCATGCGGTAAACATGCATTGAAATTGATTCGGTAAATGGAGAATCTACGTAAGCTCGGGAAGAAGAATGAGTCCATGCCTTTGCTCGGAGAAGTGAAGCTTCGATGCGAGAGTGTGTCACCTTCGATTGGGTCGGCAAGCTCGAGATGAAGTCCCTTGTATCCATTTTCTCTAATTTCCCAATCCTCATTCTCATCCGTCAAATAACGATACACATCATTCATATTATCACTCGTGGCATTGAAATTAGAATAATGGTAAATAAGTATATTCTCGATTATAAAGAGATCGTTATTTCTTGTAGGAGTGAATTGCACAAACCTACCTCGCACAAATACAAACCCTTGGTTGATCCCGTGAAGATTTGCATAGAATTCTTTCACGATCGGAACAACTACGGCAGTGGTAGTGTATCAAAGCAATTTCCAACGTCTCTAATTAATTATCTCTTCAATTCCAGTAGTAGGATTATCCATACCTCGATTTATGAAGCCCCTTTCCTTTCCAATTTCGAACTGGGTCCCTTCCTTCTTCTATAAACCTCGGTTCTTTAAACATTTCGTTCCTAACAAACAAATCTTCTAATAAACAACCCTTTAATAAACAATCTCTTTTAGATCGCAAATACACTAAGATAAACGAAAATGTGTTCGGACTCTTTCTTTTTTTCGTCCTAAGTTTTGCAACAAAAGGAAGCATAATTCGGGACTGACGTTCTAAATCTGCCCTGCAGAAAATGTCTGCCCCAAAGTTAATCTTCTCCTTCACCAATGGAATAGACTTCGCCGTTTACAAAGATGAGCTGCCCGACAATGGGATCATCTATTTTGGACAAGGATTTAACAATACAGAAATCAAGTTCGCTGACGTCACTCTCTTCGCACTAATGGATAAAGTGCTAGAAACTGAGAAACCCCTGATTGAGTTCAACCTGAAGTCGAATCAAGAATTCCCTCCACTGTAAAGGGTTCCAGCTGAAAAAAGTACTGTTATTCGTAGGAGGACTGTTGTCTCTACCCCACCGATCTAGTCATCTTTGCACCTACCCCGGCTTCTGCCAGACTAAAGGAGAAGGAAATCCAAGTCTGTGATGAGTCTGTCACCGTGGAGGGTACAAATTTTGCTACAATACCATCTGTCTTCGAGATTGGGTCCAGTTCAAGAGTTGCACCCCTAACTCGGACTCAAAGGAGAAATAAAAGCAGAAAGATAACCAGGATTGAGAAAGCTAAGGCCGATGAAGTTGCTTTCCTGGAAGAGATCCCGGAACTGCCTGAGTATATACCTCTGTTAGAAGGAAGTATGTTTCACCCCCTCTCTGCTGCATCAGATGAAGAAGACGTTCGAAGGATTGCCGCTACACTACCCTGACCTGCATACTATAGTAACTACAAGAGAAAAAGGGTTAAGACCACGCCATTTGCTCAGCTACAACCTGCGATAGAAAAATTGGCAAAGAAAGAAAGATGCCCCATATCTGAAATCCTAAGAAGAATGGGACGAGTGCCAGCTAGATCCCGCCTCGGACCGCGAGTAGAGCCTGTCACTGTCTTAGAGAAACCAAGAAAGAAAATAAGAGCTAGTTCACCTGTTGTTGTATCGGGCCATCATATTAGGGAGGACACCACCTACCAGCATATAGCCGACAGACCGTCCGGTCCTAGGCCTTCTGCTGCAAGAAGGAGGGTGTGGAGACCTATTACTACCGAGCCGAGACCAACAAAACATCCTGAGAAGAAAAGCCTCGTTAAAGAGCCTGAAACAGAAGGAAGTGCTATTGCAATAAAAGAAACTCTTCGAAAAGAAGTTCAACAGTCATCACACGACAACCGCGAGACCGTGTGGAAGAGACCCCTCGAGGATGCTATAGAAAAGCTAAGAACGGATATCCGACGGTTAGCAAAAGAAAGAGGGGAAAAGTTGGAAAATGAAGTTGATTCATCAGAGTTCATGGATGAGGAGTATGCCGAGATCAATATGGTTGAGACACAAGCATCATCAGCTTCGTAAGGTGCTCCGGCAGCTGCGGAAAGAGATGAACCGGAAGTGATGAGAGCACAGCTTCGGGAAAGAGATGACACAATTTCCCAGATGAAAAAGAGGATGGAAGAGATGGTTGCTGCTTTAGCCACTCTCCAGAGTCAGGTACAACCTCAAAAAGAAACACCTCCAGAGATCATCCATATTGCAGATGGAGGAAAAAAGATCACATCCATCAACGGAGACGAGCAACCAAAGAAGGACTCTGCACAGAGCATGATTCCCAAAAAGGACATTAAAAACATGGTAGAACAGCAGGTGCGAGAAGCTTTAGCACAATCCAAGAGTGGAGCATCTATTCAGACGGGTAGACCTTACCCTGAAGAATTTGATGTCGTTCAATACCAAAAAGGCTTCTGACCCACAATTTTATATTATGATATTTTTAATTTAATTGCAACGACGCTAAAAACTTGACCCCGCTATATTATATGTATAGAATTGTAATTATTTATGTTGTGGATGCTACACAAGTATACGTATCGTATCAAGTAATACAGGGCTCTAGTGGAGTCCTGGTTATCGATCCCACAGGGAAAGAGAAAATTAAATAACAACTAATTTTAAAATAAAAATAATAATAATAATTTTAAAATAGTATACGAAAATTTGGAATTCTAAATTTAAGCGCAATAAAGTAAACTAAGTATTTTAATTAGGTAACTTAACTAAGTAGAAGATTAATACGTATTGAAAGTGCATGAAATTAACTAATTGCTAAATAAGTCTTAACTATTCGAAAAAGTATCTTTCCCTTGTTTAGAAATTTAAGTGATTGATGAATTTAAATAGATAATGTTAAGGTATTGTGACAAATAGGAGCATTCCTATTATTTACCCTTTGGTCCAGGTGTAAAGAATATTGACTAATCCTATGTTTGATTACTGAATCTGCGGCTAGGCTGGGAGGATACCGACTGCCACTTCATAGCTCCCACGTTCTCCTCGCCCGAGGGCTAACATCTACACTTCGACTCTCAAACAATAGGACCAAATTAAATATTTTAGTCCGTCACACTAAAATGCTCAATTCTACGCCCAAAGTGATATTATTTCCCTATTTATTTGCACCTTCCTTCCAAGGCTTTTGAATTCCCGAATATCGATGTAATTTTTACTATAGTTGTAAATCAACACATTTTAACAAATCAAATGGCCAGTTGAAAAGTAAATAATGTTTTAAGTAAAAATTATCACAATTTTTTAATATATAAAAGTATCTCTATTTTAATTTCATCAAGTCACTTAATTTCATAAACGAGGAGAAAGACTAAATAAACTACTCGAATGCATGGGAACTAAACTAAGCATGGATTTCATTTAAAGTTAAAAAAAATAAATACAAATACTTTTCTTGATTTATCCCTGACGTACTCCTCGTAGTTCCTTTGACTCTTCCTTCCAAGTACAAAGACGACTCACTAATTACTCACTAAACTCACTAAAAGACTCATTAATTACACTAATTAAGATTCTAAAGACTGCTCACTCACTTATAACACACTTAGAACACACAAAAGACACAAAAGACTGCACACAAACTGGACATCAAAGACTTAATTTCGGCTTCTATATATAGAGGTAAGCAAAGGACCAAGAGGTGCGTAAGCATCCCTTCAAAAGATGTCCAAGTTCAATGTATCAGAGCCATTTGAACTAGCTCACCGTCGGCGACGAACTACCTCGCTGTCGGCGAGGCTTCTAGAAAGTCTTTGAACCGCGTTATCTTGCTGTCGGCGGGCTCGGGCTCGCTGTCAGCGAGACAGTTATAAATCCTTCAGAATTTCTTCCTCGTACCCTCGCCGTCGGCGGGCTCTATCTCGCCGTCGGCGGCTCAGCACAAATTGTATTATTTTCTTCCTTTTTGCTCCAAATCCACTCCTTTTTATGATTTTTGCTTTTATCACCGTAATTCTCCATTCCTGCAACAAAATAAAGAAAATATATTTCTTTAAAGTGTAATTTCATCAAAAATATGTATGAATTTCTTAATAAATTTTTCAGTGATCAGCTTCGTACCACCTCTGTTTAAGACTTTTGATGGAACGGGAAACCCCCGGCAGCATGTCGCACATTAAAATTGGTTGCAATGCCGGTGGGAGTGACGCTTTACTCTTCCGTCAGTTCGTCAGCAGTTTGTCAAGGATGGCCTTCGACTGGTACGCAGAATTGCCAAATGGTTCAGTTAAGACCTTTGCAGAATTGGAAAACCTCTTCGTTAAGCGGTTTGCCGGGGCTTGACACCACATCACTATCGGTGATCTAGTGGTGGAGCACCATAAATCGAACGAAACTCTAGTGGATTACATACTTCGATGGAGAAATTTAAGCATGAAGTGTGAACCACAACTACAAGAACATCATGCGATCGGTATTTTGCTGAAAAGCATCTACGGCCCTGTCGGCATATTTTTAGGTTGAGTGTTGTATTTTGAAAAGGGGTCGCCTACAGAAATTGTCGGCAAATTTTTAATTTAATTTAAATAAATAATTTGAAAAGTAGTATTTGATTTTTGAAAATAATTTTAAGTTTGAAAATTTTAAGATATGAAAAATCAAACCGATCTCACATCCCAAATAGTTTATATAAACGAGCACTGCATTACAAACCGTGTATCTATCCCGAAGAATGACACACCGCTTCGACGATGGGGCTCGATTAAATAAACTAGAAGATTTGTGACATCCGTTTGGTCTCGCTAACCAATTTTATAACTCGACAAGTTCTCCGTTTAATATAAATGAATTAAGCGGGGTTTATATTACCTGGGTTCTTAAGGTTCCCTATAAGGGCAAGCCCCTATAGTTAATTACATCTTAAATGACGGGAATCATTTAAGAAAACTCTCGATAATGATCAGTGGTTTTGCTCTCAAGAATTTCAAAGTTTAAGTTTCAAAGGATTGAATTTTGGAATTTCAAAAGAGATTAGCTCAAATTTGGAACAGTTTATTTTAGGAATCCAAAGGAAGAGAAGTAGAAGAAGCCGAGGATCCAAGAAGAATCTTGGCAACTTCCCAAACTATCATATTATTTGGCTTCAATTTGGGAGTTTATTTAATATTGCAATCTTGTCAATTTTAATTAATTAGGATTTATATTTGTATAATATGATCATACAAATAGCCTCAAAGATGTGAGGGTTTATGTAGTACCAAACAACTACCTCAGAATCCTTAGACCGGTTAGGACTTAATTTGCATAACATGATTATGCAAAATGCCTAACAAAAAGTTGAGGATTTATGTTGCACTAGGCAAACTACCTCGATGTCCTATGACTTGGTTATTTAATTCTAAGAAAGGTTTTGCTGAAGTAGACTCGAGGTTTGCTGATGATGATGGCCGTGCTGCCCACTGTGCTCCAAGCTCCTTGTTGTTGCAGAGGTTTGGTTTTGGAAAGTGAAAATCAGGGGATGAGAAAAGTATCTTGGTTTAGAGAAATCTTAAAGTCCAAATGTCTTTAGTGTTTTAATTAAAACAAATCTTAAAATTGATTAAACAGAACCGATTAAGATCCCACGGTTCCGTCATCCCGACACCGTTATTTTCATCGAATTCACTTAGTCCAGATGAATTTGCTAAACACAACTGAATGAGTTCCACACTTTCATTTAGACAGTGGGAAATCCCGTTAGCAACACGTGGGTTACATCATCTGAGGTATTCCCGATCATTCAACGAGATGTTTTAATTTAGTTGCAATTGTAGTTTTGTTGTTTTGTTTGTGATTAAATTTTGAGTTGTTTTATATTTTGGAATGTTGTAGCAGTGAATTTTATCTTGCAATGACTTTTAATTTAGTTTTGGTTTCAGTTCAGGGACAATCCTAAAGGTTTTGGTTTTCATGCAACAGTCTTGTTTATCATGCAAGAAACGTAAAACGCAATGCATGTAAGTAAATTGTAATAAAGTAAATTGCAATAAAATAAAAGCGTATCTGGAGGGTCTTCCCGTCATCCCAAGCTGCACTTAAAACACATGTTAGAGCATTTAAACATATTTTTGCAAGAAACACCTAAGTAAAGCTAAGGGAAAGGGTTTTGGTTATCTACCAGAATCCTAATCCTATAACTAGTCATCTCCTATGACGTCTAGGTTGTTGGTTTGGTTTAAGGATGATTTTCTTCATCAAAGAACAATTAAATTCAGTTGTTCTTCTAAAACATCTCGTCATATTAAGGAAGTGTTTAAGACGAGTCCTAAACATCTTTTCAATACTTCTGAGATTATTTTGGGTCCAAGTAAATTTAGTTGCACATATGAATTAATCATCCAAGAGTTTAGTTAAACTTTGTCTCTTACTCAGTGAACTTGGGTATTTGATTACCTGATGAATGAAGTGACATTTCACTTAATACTCTATTTAAGAGTTATAATAATTAAAGCCTTTAAGGGCAAGTTGGTTTATCGAGAGTTTTAATCATTCTTAATTTAAAGTTTAAGTTGATGGTTTAAAGTGTTTTAATTTAATTATGAGGTTTTAATTAATAATTTTAAGTTTGGAATAATGTTCAAATTACTTTAGATTTAATTTAAATCTTTACATTTTCAATTATCTTGGTATTTCAAGTTCATGTTCATGTTTTAAATTTACTTAGATAGGAAGAGGTATTGAAATTATTGGTATATTTTGATTTAACTCTTAATGATTTCATTTAGGTTTGTTGTTAAATGATTTTAATTTAATATAATTTAATTCAATTTGATTTAATTTAATTTAATTTAATATTAATTTAATTTTAATTTAATTTAATTTTAATTTAATTTAATTTTAATTTTAGTTTCAATATTTTTAATTTAATTTAATTTAATTGTTAAGGTGACTTATTTAGGGATTTTAAAATTAAAGAATAAATATCCTCTTAATAATATCCCAATTTTAATATTCTAAATTTTAAATATATTATTTCCAAAATTTAGATTATATAATTAATTAAAGTTTCATTTTTATATTTTCAAAGTGTTTAATGGGTTTCTACCCCTTAATTTCCCTAAGTTTCAATCATCCAAGAGAAAGTTAAAATCAAATATTTTACCCCCCATTTTGATTAAACCTAAAGCTTTAATTAAGGGTTAAAATTTTTAATTACCCTTATGCCCTTTTAAGCTTATTCATTTCATAACTCACTAAATTGAGCTCAAATGAATTTGAAATTTTTATGTCATCTCACTCACATGTCAATTAAGACATTAGAGAAGAAAATGTGATTTTTTCTGAATTTAATTTATTTATATAATTATTTTTAGTAGAAAAAAAGGTTTTCAAAGAAAATTCAACAACATGACCAAGGAAAGGTTTCTGTCTTTAAGAAAATTATGAGTTGTTCTTAATGACTAGAAGACCACTTGGACCAAATTTTGTGATTTTTTGAATTATATTTTATTTATTATAATTATTTTGAGTTTTAGAGTATTAATTATTTTTAAAATAAAATAAAAGTTAAAAAATAAATTTTATATTTTTCTTAAATTTCTCTGACCTCAAGGAGTCCAGAGAAACAAATTTTATAATTTTTTTATTTTTCTTTGATTTATTAGAATTATTTTAGTGAAAAAGGTTGAAAATTCATTTTTTAATATTAAAAATTACATTAAGCCTTTAAAATTCAATATCTTATCCTAGGGACTTAGGAAAAATATTTGGTTTGTTCCTAAATGATTAGAAGTCAAAATGTGACATTTTTATGATTTTTAATATTTTTATGATTTTTATTATTTTTTAATTATTAAAATATTAAAATATTGTGAAAAATCAACTTTTTAGAAAATTCCAATTTTAGTTTTTCTGAACTCCTCTGATATCAGAGAAGCTCCAAAACCATTTTTGTGAATTTTTGAAAAGTATTTTTGGAGTTATGAATTTTTAAAGTTCCATTTTGCTTATGAGGCTTAATAAATCCATTTGGTGGGGTTAATCAAGTCCAATTGATTTCAAAATTTTATGTAAGGTTCCTCTGACCGTAAAGAACAATGGGGAATTGTTTTCAAGTCAATTTGATGTGTGGTTAGCCCTAATTAATTTAAATTCAATTTTAGGGGTTTAGGCCAATTAAGGTTATTATGAATGAATTAACTCAAAATATATTTTTCATAGGGTCCCTTGGTCCTAAGAAACATCACCAAATTTTCCTAGAATTTATTTTACAACATGCTAATTATTGGAATTAAAATACCTAAAACAGTGACATGAACTTGAAAAATCAATAACTTTTCATAGAGATGGCCTCTAACCTTGAAAAATTTAGGGAATGTTTCCAAGATCAGAGGCTTCAAAAGCCCTATGGTATCATGCCACGGTGAATTATCTATGCAAATGGAGAATCAAAACATTAAAAACAGTAAATAAATTATTAAAAATAAAATACTCATCCAATTAACTTGATTTATTTTCCACATTATTTTTCTCTATTCACTGAGCAAGAGGGTATTTTTATTTTATTTTTGTGATTTTTCTATGCAAAGATATGAATTTTTGAAGTTCAGGGCATTTAAATAATTCAAAAATATCCTAATTTTCTACTTATCCATGCGGCGCCGCGTCAACCTTGGCAGCTCCGAAAGCCCACGCGTCACACTGTGATTAGGCGCCACCATCTGACTCAGCTCTCCAGGGGCCCACGGTTCACGTACCATTGCGCTGTCCAGCTTGATCTCGACCGTCCGCTCGATACACGCACGATCCAACGACTCCTTGACATCGTCTAAGACTGGTGTGCACCTGTGACCGTCCACACTCAAACCCTAATATCTCTCACGATTCTCAATGGATTTTTGAGTTCTTATACTCTATCGATTCGTCTTGAAGAGACGAACACATCCATATGGTTTATAGGCTATGAAGTCAACCCAAACAAAATGGAGAATTGCTGGAAGCTCGTGAGGAAGAATGAGTTCATACCTTTGCTCAGAGACGTGAAGCTTCGATCTGAGAGTTGTGCCACCTTTGATTGAGTCCAGGCAAGCTCCAGATGAAGTCTCTGGCTCTGAGGAATTGTCTAGGTATGAAAGTGACCAAGGCCGATCACAAAGCTTGGAGGCTGGAAGCAATGGCTGGCGTGGTGAGGGGGCTTTTGCTGGGGAACTTCTCCTCTTGGTCTGGTGAAGGTGTAGGGTCAATCAATTTGAAGATTTGCTCACTGTGGTGAAGTGTCCTGTTTTTTGGGTGGATTTTCAACTCAGAAATTGAGCTCACAGAAGGGTTTTACGCTGGATTTCAGTGGGGATCAAGTTCTCTATGTCTGGAGAGGGATCTGGAGTGATTTTGGCAGAGTTTTGGTAAGGTTTTGGTTCAACACCTTTTTTGGCCGAGAGGTGGTAGTGTTTAAATAGAGGTGGCTGGAGGGCTTCCTGTGGGCAATCGGAGGGCCGGGATCAGCTCGATCGGGGAGGAGAAGAACAACCATGGTGTCCATTTGGGTCGGGATAGCTCAGCCCAATGGGTTTAAATTTTTTGAAGCCAAATAAGGCTATCAGCCTGGTGTTTTCCGGCGGCTGTGGTGGCTGGCCGGCCAGGCATGGGTCACCATCTGACTCAGTGGGGTCAGGGCTAGAAGTTAGTGCAATCAATTGGGGTTTGACATGTGTAAAGAGTTTGATTTAAATGGTATGGGAGAGAAGATATTTTGGATTCAATTTGGTCAAGTCATGGTTTAGGCTAGGTGCACCTCCCCAAGGCTGGTTTGGGCTGAAAAGAAAGTCACTTGGGTTAGCTTGATTAGTGGGGTCAAGTCACAATCCAAGTACAATTAGGCTTAAGCAAGTTTAGGGGATACATGAGAGTGTTTAATCACTCCTAAGGGAATCATTAAAGGGTTTCCTCCTTTTTCCATTTAGGGAGTGGTGATAAGTCAAAGCTCTCATGGCTTTCATGTGGTTTGTGCATGGCTCCAAGGAATCCATTTGGCTTAGAGATGGCTTGACTCATTTACATGGAAATGGATTTTGGGATTTTTGATGAATTTAGGGGAAATTGGCATGAGGCTTAATTTAGGATAATTTGATGATGAGTTTGAAACTTAGTGAATGATTTAAATTAAAGGGATAATGAGAGGAAATCTCATGTGGGCTTTGGAATGGATTTTGGGCTTTTTGAATTTTGGTGAAAATGGGCTTTTAAAGGCTTCATGGAAGTGGGCTTTTAGATTTTAAAATGGGCTTTCGGATGAACTTTTTGTGAAGGACCATGCCAAATAAATGTTGGGTTTAGTCTAGGGATGTGTCATGAGCGATTTGGAACAAATTTGAAGTGATTTTGAATTGAATTGGGTTTAATGTAGGTCTTTTAGTAAAGGGGCCAAAGTGGTTCAAATTGGGCTAACTTGGTTTAAGGTTGGGCTAAAGTTCGATTTGATGTAAAATTAATGTTGAGAAATGTTTATGGGAGTGTCACAAAGAGTTTTCAACTTTGGTTGGGCTTTGATTTTGGGATTTGGGCCCATTTGGGTTTGGTTTGA
The DNA here is from genome assembly GCA_022702705.1 of Papilionanthe hookeriana x Papilionanthe teres. Lineage (NCBI taxonomy): Eukaryota > Viridiplantae > Streptophyta > Magnoliopsida > Asparagales > Orchidaceae > Papilionanthe > Papilionanthe hookeriana x Papilionanthe teres. The sequence continues at coordinate 130,920,501 of CM040425.1, read as the reverse complement.
GCTTAGGTCAATTTAACGGATTTTGGTTTTGGGTTAGGTTTAGATGGATTTTAGGTTTAAATTTTGGGCAAATCAAGTTAGTGTTTTGTTTATGGGGGTGTTAGGAAAGCCTTAGAAAAGATTTGGGGCCAATTGGAGTTGAATTGGGTTGGTTTGAGCTAGGTTTAGGTCATGGGCCAAAATTGGGCCTTAGGCTTCAAATTGAAATTGGGCTCAAATGTCAATCAAATTGGATTAAAGTTTAGAATTGAATTGGACCAAAATTGAGGTCAATTGGGGTGGTTTGGTTTGACATTGGGTTCACTTGGCATAAAAATGGGTCAATTGGGGGTTTTGGAAAAAGTGGGGTAATATGGTAAAATTAGCCCATGGAGTAGTTGAAAAAAATGAAATTAGAAATATTTGGAATTTTCTGGAATTTTCTGGGAATTTTTAGAATTTTTTGGATTTTTGTGGTAGAAGGGTATTTTGGTAATTGGGGGGGGTTTAGGGGTATTTTTGGAAATTTTGGTATTTTTGGCAAAAGATGGTCAATTTGAATGGTGGGAAGTGTTTAGGATTGATTTTGAGGGACCTTGGGTAATTTAGGCAATTTTTCAAATTTTGGGTCATTTCAAGGACATTTGATAGGTTTGGTGGGTCCGGGGCCTCAGGGGTCAAAAATTGAAATTTTGAAAAAGGAAGATTGATCAAATGTGAGTGAAATGGAATCATTTTGGTTGAGCCATGAAGCCATATTAAGCCCATATAAGCCATGAGAGGACTCATTTGAGGCATTCACTATGTTGTTCCTAACCCTCTTAGTCAGGGGCTGAGGGGTTAAGGACCATCCATATGAATTACCTACATGAGTCAGGAAGTCAAGTTGGGTGAGAGTGTGGTTTTAGGACTTGGAATGTGTGTGAGAGTGTAGTGTATGTGCAAGTCAACCCTCACCAGACTAGGCCATCCAGGGTATTCCTAAGGCTAAAAAGTCCGATAGGAACTCATCCTTTAAACCTCCACATTTGATTTCAACCCTCTAGGTGATTAGAGGTCTACAATCAAGCTTATGGGGTTTGCAGGGAGTTAAGAAGTAGTTTGAATTTCTAAATGGTGGGTTCCATTTCTACTCCTCTAAGATTAGTCAAAGGAAAAGCCTAAGGCTAGATCCTAAGTACTAAAGAGAGAAGCAAAAGACCTCATAAAAAATGAGGTCAACAGGCCCGATAGCACTTCTCCTTTAAGGATTTACAATCAAGACTTTCGAGAAGCTGCTTAGCAAGGCCGGGAGCTTGCAAGAAGAGGCAAAGCAGTTAAGTTTTGTAGACAAGTCCGATAAACAGAAACCGGTGAAAACATTTGAAAAGAAGTCCGGAATCGTCGCGGCAGTAGATAAGGGCAAGCAGCCAGTACAGATACAGCCAGAGCGGCCACAGCCTAGCTATCAACCACCGCAACATACTTACCAACAACCTCAGCAGGGTTATCAACAGCCTCGACCGAGCTATCAGTCGCCTCAGCATTATGAACAACTGTCTCATCCACAGCATACCCTAAAAGATTTTCTAAATAAGGAATATCTATTCAAAACTGAAGCAGCAGCGAAGATGTTCCGCAGTTTAATGAAGACACCCGATTTTCAGCTACCAGAGCCCAAGAGGCCTGAAGAAGTCAATAAGAAAGATCATTCAAACTATTTCCCTTACCATCGGATGCTCGGGCATAAGATAGAGGATTGCATCACTTTCAAGATTCGCTTCGACGACAATCTCCGGAAGGGAACATAACGATCCCGAAGGAATACATGAAGGAACCCCAAAAGGGAGGTTCCGTCAATGTTATTTCAACGGATCCTATTATTCTAATTGACCCTTACACGACCTATGATGGATGGAGTACCGTCTGGACAAAGTCTTCAAAGAAAATCTTAGATCATATCCAGAACGCTTCGGTACACGCTTCAACTCAAAGTTTGAAACCTGTCGAGCCAGTGCTGTCGCTTGCCATTGAAGAACCGCTCGAGAAGGAAGAGAAGTTCATAGAAGAAAAGAAGACCGAGGCTCTAAAGAGTAGAATAGGGGCTGCTTATCCTAGGATAGTTGTTTCCGATTTGGGGGAGAAATCCCTCAAACCTCTGACTCTGTATGATTATTTGCTCGCCCCGGCGGATAATGATAACAGTTTTGGTGTTGGCTACGTTTTGACTGTTTCAAACGATTACGTAACTAACGAAAACTAAGTTAATCGGATCTCGATTCCGATATAAATGTCGATTCTCAAATCATACTAAACCTCAATGACCACGATGAAGGAGAAGACGTTCACAAGGATGGCTACGAAAGCTCAACAAGCGACGAGTTTATTTGTGAATTTCGAGGAGCTCCTATTGCGATACAATTAGAGTCATCAGATTCTGAAGTAACGCCAGAAGAGCCAGTCGTTCCGATTCAAGGGGGGACACCGGCAGATTCAACACCAGATTCAGAAGAAATAACTGAAGCAATTTAAGAAGTGGAAAAGTTCTACCCGCGAGAATGGGTCCAAAGGATAAAGGAAAGCAGGTGGTTGCTCAGGAGGAGCCAACCCCAGCAGAGGAATTGCTCATTCAGGAAGAAACCTAGGAACATTGTAATAAAGTGGATCATAACGTGCTAGCCCATCTTAGGAAGCTACTAGCCAAACTAAGCATGAACGACGCTCTGATCCTGTCAAAGGAGATGAGGGAAGCTCTGATCAAGGCTCTACTTGATCCAAAAATTTTCTTAGCTCAAATGGCTGGTAATTCCTTAGCTGAGGTTTGCTCGTTAAAAGAACAGCGAGGTGTTACCTTCACGGACAATGATCTATTACTGAGAACAGCTGATCACAACCGACCGTTGTACTTTTCAGTCACCATTGAAAAGTTTACGCTCTCCAGAGTGTTGGTTGATCCGGAAGCATCAATCAACATAATGAGCCTTTGAACTTTAGTATATTTGGAAATTGATGCTCGCGAACTTGAAACAGACAAGATGTTATTAAGAGGGTTCAATCAGAAAGGAGAAAGAGCACTCGGATCAGTAACACTACTAATGAAGACTGGTGACTTAACAAAGACAACTGCAAAATTCCATATAATTGATTCTGAGACATCGTTCAATGCTCTACTGGGTTGGCCATGGATCCATGAGAACCGGATGGCAACATTGTCTCTGCACTAGTGCATAAAATATTACGAGGGAGGAGAACAGTGTATCAAGGTTGACTTGCAACCATTCTCTGTACACGAGATTGGAATTCATGAAGATGCAGCCTATTACGCGCCTCTGAAGAAAACAATGTTCTCCAGAAATGTCATACCAAATAAAGCAAAAGAAGTGCAAGACGATGAAGAGCCTGAAATTCTAGTCCAACAGTTACTCACCACTCCCTTACGGCGAGATGGTGAAGGTTTCTCCAGAACTCGCACCCGAGGTCGAGGCAGGGGACGAGGTCGAGGAAGAGACATTGGAACAATTGAATAGAAGAAACCAGTCATCGACGTTGATTGGGAGAACAGTTCCGAAGAAGAAGAAATCAAGAAAGAAGCAGCGGCGATAAGTCACGAGAAACCCCAGTTCAAGATCTCTCTCAAAGATGAAACAAATGAAGAATATAAATCAATGTACAAGAAGATTAACCACTATGTACATACTATGACCCTGACCTCGATCCATTCTAATAAGAACGAGGGTATGGTGGTCAAGGAAGTGCATGGTGGTGGTACTAAACCAATCAAGTTTTACCGTGGTGCTTCTTCTTCCAAAACTGAAGATGATGTACAATTTGAAGATGTTGCTTCATCTGAACTAATGGAACTGTCTTTTGAGTGGTACTCTCCCTGTGTTCAAAATTTAATTCAAAGTGGCGTCTTACCTCTACGATGGATAAAAGGTCAATCACAACATTTTGAAAAATTGTGGAATAATGCCAGCCGGCCTCCCAATTAAAAACATGGTCTCGGATTCAGTACGGTAGGATCAGTTGACGATACAGGATTTTGCTTGGTTGTCACTTACGAGCCTAATGAAGACTACTTGGAAGCTTCAGAAGATCTCGAAGATCTTCCAATCAGAGTTGCTCCGCCAAAATTCGAAGAAAAAATTAAATCTATAATAAACGAGTTAATGGAAGTTAACTTAGGTACTAGCGAAGAGCCTAGGCCGACCTTTGTTAGCTCCTTACTCAATAAAGAAGACTCTGAAAACATAATCAAGCTATTAATGGAGTTCAAAGACTGTTTTGCTTAGAGTTACGATGAAATGCTAGGATTAGCTCCAGAGGTTGCAGTTCACAGGCTTGGAGTGGATCCCACTGCCGTTCCAGTCAGACAAGCTCCGAGAAGAATGCATCTGGAGATTGGACAACAAGTTATAGCTGAAGTTAAAAAGCTAATAGATGCTAAATTTGTCCGTGAGGAACTATATCCGACTTGGTTAGCCAATGTGGTACCAGTCAGAAGGAAGAACGGTCAGATCAGAATCTGTGTGGATTTCAGAGATTTGAACAAAGCATGTCCAAAGAACGAATTCTCGCTACCCATTCCAGAATTGATGAACGACATTGCTTCAACACATGATGTCTTCTCATTCATGGATGGATCATCAGGATACAACCAGATAAAGATGGCACCAGAAGATGAAAAGCTTACAGCCTTCAGAACGCCAATCGGGGTATACTGCTACACAGTGATGCCGTTTGGATTAAAGAACGCAGGAGCAACTTATCAAAGAGAAATGACAAGAATTTTTGATGATCTCATTCACAACCAAGTCGAGTGCTTCGTGGATGATGTAGTCATCAAAAGCAAATGAAAAGAAGATCACTTGTATAATTTGAGAATTGTTTTCGAGCAATTAAGACAATTTAACCTTAAGATGAATCCCCTGAAATGTGCCTTCGGCTTCACCTCTGGGAAATTCTTAGGATTTTTTGTTCGACATCATGGAATTGAAATCGATCCGGAGAAGATTAAAGCTATCTTAGAAATGTCGCCTCCCAAAACCTTGAAACAACTACGGTCCTTTCAGGGGAAATTGGCATATCTTAAACGCTTTATCTCAAATTTGTCAAGAAGGTGTCAGCTGTTTTCTGCTTTAGTTAAGAAGGATGCCAAGTTTACTTGGGACTCCAAATGTCAACATGCCTTCGATGACATTAAACAGTATTTAATGACACCTCCTGTTTTAGCAGCCCCAATCTCGGGTAGACCGTTGATACTTTATACCGCAGCTCTAGAAGACTCTCTCGGAGCCCTGCTAGCCCAAGTCAATGACGAGAGAAAAGAAAATGTTCTCTACTACTTAAGCCGTCGTCTAATTCCGACGGAAGTAAAGTATCCTCCTATTGAGAAGCACCGTTTGGCCCTGATCTTCGCTGCACAGAAGCTCAGGCACTACATGCTTTCTCATAAGGTCAACCTTATTTTGAAGTTTAATCCGTTACAATATTTGATGACCCGACCGACGCTTTCCGGCAGACTTGCCAGGTGGTCGATGATACTATTGCAATTCAATATAACTTTTGTTCCTCTTCGTGCCGTAAAGGGACAATTCCTAGCAGACTTCCTTGCAGCACACCCTTTATCGGCAGAATCGCCTCTCAACGATGACTTGCCATACTAGCAGATAATGAGCCTAGAAGACCCCGATGATCAGTGTTGGGAACTGTACTTTGATGGAGCATTTCAACATAGAAAGATAAAGAATCGCAAATGATAGGGCCCTGTAAGGCAGGAATCAGACTAATAATTATAACACCGGAGCAGGGGATGTTAAGGTATTCCTACCATCTATCAGAACCGTGTACAAACAACGAGGCAGAATACGAAGCCCTTATAACCAGACTGGAATTAACCATTCAGATGGGGATAACAGACATCAACATCTACGGAGATTCCCAGTTTATCATTCAGCAAGTCACCGAACAATACATAATTCTAAAACCAAGACTCGAGCAGTACTTTCAGTACACCATGAGACTGTTGGAGCAAATTCTAAATGTAACAATCTATAAGATTCCCAAAAGAGAAAATGCTCTTGCAAATGCGTTAGCCTGCCTTTCAAAAGAATTTGCCTACTTACAGGATGAGTCAGTTCTAATGACAGTTCAAGGACAACAGGTCCTATCACAGCTCGACATGGATACAATACACAAATTAGAAGGAAAAGAAAAAGAATCGATTGCAGCAGTAACAGAAGTTACAGAAGATTGGCGGCAACCATTAATAGACTACTTACAAACAGGAAACCTATCGGATGATAAGTCGTTAGCCCATCAAATCAAGAAAAGAACTCTGTCTTACGCATTGATAAACAACACGTTATACAGAAGGTCTTTTGATCAGATGTGGCTAAGATGCCTGAGCGGGTCCAAGGCTCATGAAATTGTTAAAGAAGTACACTCTGGACTTTTTGGCGCTCATCAGTCAGGTCCGAAAATGAAAATGAAGATTAAAAGACTAGGGTACTATTGGCCATCAATGATGACCGATTGCATGAAGATTGCCAAAAGTTGTCACCAGTGCCAAGTGCATGGAGTGGTTCTACATCAACCTCCAAATGTGCTACATCCGACAATCTCGTCGTGGTCGTTTGAGTGTTGGGGCACAGATATTGTGGGTCCGATAGAACCGCCTTCGTCAAGAGGACATCGCTTCATTCTTGCAGCTACAAATTACTTTTCTAAGTGGGCAGAAGCAGTACCGCTTAGAGAAGTGAAAGCACATCATGTGCTACAGTTCTTCAAAAATCAAGTTGTCTACCGTTTCGGTGTACCGTGCATAATTATCTCAGACAACGGGTCCGCATTCAGAAGTACGAAGATCAACAATTTTGTCAGAAGACACGGGATCGACTGGCGCTATTCCACAATCTACTACCCAAGAGCGAACGGCTTGGTCGAGGCTTTTAACAAAACTCTCGTCCAAATCCTAAAGAAAACTTTGGACGATAACCAAGAAATTGGCACGAGAAGTTGTTATAAGCCTTATGGGCCTACAGGATGACTTTCAGAACTCCCGCCCAGTCTACGCCTTACACCTTAGTGTACGGGTCTGAGGCCGTTCTACCCTTAGAGGTTCAGCTTCCGTCTCTCAGAATTGCAGTTGTAAACAAGATCACTACAGAAGAAAATGCCAAACTACGACTAGAAGGGTTGGAAGGCTTGGAAGGGAAAAGACTTTCAACACAGCAGAATTTGGAACCGTATCAAGCCAAGATGATCCAGGCCCATGATAAACTAGTCCGTCCAAGGACATTCAAAGTCGGTGACTTGTTTTTGGTTCTCAGAAGACCTATTCTTGCACATCAAAAGATAGGTGGTAAATTTGAACCGACTTGGGAAGGGCCATTCGTGGTCGAGACAGTTTACTTAGGAGGTTCCTACCAGCTTGTAAATTGCCGTGGAGAACAACCTATGCTTCCAATTAATGGACGATATCTAAAGAAGTATTACGCAACCTGATGTTTCGAAGGATGAATCCTCATTCCTAGAAGCACGGGCACAGTAATTACTTATGACTGGGTCCGAACCCAAAAAATATAAAAAAGTGGATGATAAAGAAAATTGTTTAAAAGAAAATTTAAAAAGAAAACATGTGAAATCATGATAATAGAGTTTTTATCCTTCCTTTCAAATCGAGTCTCACTCTTGATCTTTCTTCTTCTTTTCCTACTCCTATTTAAATTTGAAATAAACGAATAAAAGCTCTTCATTAATAAACAAAATTTTTTTCTATTGTTCTTGTTCTTGGTACAGCCCCTGATCCTTTCCTTATTGTTCGCATGGAAATGTCGAACGGGCGGTTGGTTCTGAACTTTAAGAATGGCATGAGTCTAGTACTCAATAAAAAGAGGATGAATGATGGAGCCGTGATTGAGATCGACTCTGACTTCACACCAGCTGGGCTACAGTACGAAGAAAATTATTGGACTCCGGTTGATCGGGAAGAGATCCGCAGCCATACAGTGATGAAATTGGGTGGCTCAAGTCAACCATCTACCAGCAAGAAGAGAAAAGTAAATAACGCTCATACAACGAGAGAGGACAAGAAAGTTAAGCCCGTGGTTGCTACAGCAGAAGGCAGGCTCGTCAGCGCAATGCCCGCAAAAGTCCAAGGGGTAATGAGAGCTACTCTCACTGCCACCCAATGGAGGAACAAGAATCGCCACATTCGTAAGATGTTAACCAAGTTAGCAGCAGATCAACGTGAAGAGACAGTTACTACTGTTAATACAAATGCTTCGAAGAAATTGGTTCGTCAGGAACCGGAAAGGAGGAGATCAACTCCAAGGAAAGCAGAACAGATAAAGGAAATTCCAGGAAGAGCAGAAATGGAATCAGCGCCTCGACGCCAAGCAGATGCACCACTTCTAACTATTCTTGTTGCAAAAGCAACCCAGGAGGATGTCCTGACAAAGATTATCTTTGAGGAGCCAAGACATGCAAGAGAGCGTGCCGGGTTGAACCATACATTCCCCAGTACGTTACTAGACCTCGCCGATTGTAGATAATCCCGGAATATGAGTTGGAAAGAATGCAGAATGTTGAAAAGAGAACTTTTGAATACTTTGAGAAAATTAAAGGCAAGAGGATCAATATCTTAGAAGGCCTCGAGCTGCATACAGATGTATTCTTAGATTACGAACAACAGCAAATTGTAGACTGCATTGTTGAACTTCAGAAAATGGGCGGAGCCGGCCGCCTGAGGGAAAAGACCTATTCAGAACCCTGAAGATGGATGCCAGGAAAAGGAAGAATTACAATCCAATGCGGATGTTGCTACAACTTCACGGTAGATAGAAAAGGGAACCCACCAGGAATACTCCATTGCAGTGAGGTGGATCCAATGCCAAATATTATTAAAAGAATGGTAAAGAGGATGATAACATGGAGGATATTGCCTGCAGACTGCATACCCAATAGCTGCATCATTAACATCTTCAAGGAGGGCGACTGCATACCTCCACACACAGACCATCATGATTTCGTTAGACCTTTCTGCATAGTGTCTTTTGTCAACCAGTGCAATATCGGATCTGACCTCCAGATAGCAGGCCCCAGAGAATTCCGAGGCTAATGGAGATACCACTACCGGTAGGTTTCGTTATGGTGTAAAAAGGGAATGGAGCGGACATCGCAAAGCATTGCATTCCAGAAGTGCCCGTTGAGCGGATCTCTGTTACTTTCAGGAGAATGGATGAAAGAAAAATGCCTTTCCACTTTCAGCCAGATCTAGAGTTAGAGAGCCTCCAGCCTTACGAGCTGTGAGTTACATGGAGATAGCACACCTCCAATGCACATCCGTACGACATTCCTGCTAAGGGTGGCTTGGAAGGTGATATTATTGTCCATGTATCTCACTATTCAGACATGGATTTTCTCAGACGCTTTTAGAAATAATTTGTAAGAATCTTACACAATTCGTTTTGGATTTATATGGATTGTATGAGATATTAAATTCTCAAAGAAAATATCATCATGTTTTGGATCAAGTTTTATGATGTATTTTCAACAAGATTGGAATGAAAGTGACCATGTCATGCTTTGCCTTCACCTCTTTTTGTGCAAATTGACTGGGAAACACCATTAAGTTAAAAGAACTTCGAACAAAGAACAAAGAAAAAAAAATAAAAATAAATGAAAACTCTTTTTTTTAAAAAATCTAAATGTCAAAACAAACTACAAATAAACACGAACTCTAAATAAATGTGAACTTTAAATTTAAAATCAAGCTAAAATCAAATCTTAACAAGCAACTAAGACAAATTCTTGAATTTAAAATCCCCAGCCTTCAGCTATTCTCAAATCTCTTTTTGACTCTCCATATTTCTTTCCCTCTTTTGAGAAGGTCGACTGAATCTACTGACACAGAACCACGGAAATTTTCAATTTAGTTCTGATGGCATGGATTCATATCCTTCGCCAAATAATCAGACTTTGATCGATCCTCGTGGGATGTGAAACACTTTCACGTCTCATTCCAAATCTTCCGCTAAACTCAAATCTCCACAGCAAATTTCAACCCTTTAAACCTTCGAGACTAGAACCAGATTCCAGTTCTCTTTAAACCGTTAAGGCTGGAACCAGATTCCAGTTCTCTTTAAACCTTCGAGATCGGAACCGATTCCAGTTCTCTTTAAACCTTTGAGGCCGGAAGCGATTCCGGTTCTCTTTAAACCTTCGAGGCCGGAACCGCATTCCAGCTCTCTTTAAACCTTCGAGTCTAGAACCAAATTCCGGTTCTCTTTAAACCTTCGAGGTCGGAACCGCATTCTAGTTCTCTTTAAACCTTCGAGATCGGAACCGCATTCCGGCTTCTCTTTAATCCTTCGAGGCCGGAACCGCATTCCAGTTCTCTTTAAACCTTCGAGGCCGGAACCGTATTCCAGTTCTCTTTAAGCCTTCGAGGCCGGAACCGCATTCCAGTTCTCTTTAAACCTTTGAGGCCGGAAGCAGATCATGGTTCTCTTTAAACCTTCGAGGCTGGAACCAGATTCCAGTTCTCTTTAAACCTTCGAGTCTAGAACCAAATTCCAGTTCTCTTTAAACCTTCGAGACTAGAACCAGATTCCAGTTCTCTTTAAACCTTCGAGTCTAGAACCAAATTCCAGTTCTCTTTAAACCTTCGAGACTGGAACCAGATTCCAGTTCTCTTTAAACCTTCGAGACTGGAACCAGATTCCAGATCTCTTTAAACCGTCGAGACTGGAACCAGATTCCAGTTCTCTTTAAACCGTCGAGACTGGAACTAGATTCCAGTTCTCTTTAAATCTTCGAGACCGGTACCAAATTTCAACTCTCTCCTTCCCGAAATTGATACCAAATTCTAGATCTTATTTCGAGATCAGTACCTAAATTCTGATTCTCATCCTTTTCAATCGATACTTAAACTCCGATTCTCACTCCGAGGATGGTACCTAAATTCCAGTTCTCTTCGCAATCCTGAGGTTGGAACCTAGGTTCCAATTCTCATTTCAAATTCAGAATTTTCATGAATTGATTTTTAAATTAAACCTCAATCAAAATTAAAACTCAGTACAAATCGAAATCTAAACTCACACATTAAAAAAAAAACTTGGAATAGAAAATGAAATGAAATCTAAATCAAATTTCCCCAGACCTTATGATCTTGAATTCGCCTCCTTTTCTTTTCCCCAGCGAGAGTTTAGGGATCTCCAGTCTTGGAGATATACTCGATACTCCCCAGCAAAAATTTGTTTCTACTCTGTTCTAAGTGTGTCACTTAGACGTCTGTGTTGGTTTTGTTGATCTCTTCGGTTAATGCCAATACGCGCGGTGTGCTTGGTTAGCACACCACACCTATTAGGGGTCCATTTGTTGACCTCATTTTTGATGAGGTCTTTTTTGTTCTCTCTCTTTAGCACTTAGGATCTAGCCTTAGGCTTCTCCTTGACTATCTTAGAGGACTAGAAATGGAACCCATCACTTAGAAATTCAAACACCTCTTAACTCCCTGCAAACCCCATAAGTTTGATTGTAAACCCCTAAGTCACTTGGAGGGTTAAGATCAAATATGGAGGTTTAAAGGATGAGTTCCCTATAGGACTCTTTGGCCTTAGGACTACCCTGGGTGGCCTGGTCTGGTGAGGGTTGACCTGCACACATTACACTTTCACACACATTCCAAATCCTAAAACCATTCATACCTAGCTTGACTTCCTGACTCATGTAGGTAATTCATATGGATGGACCTTAACCCCTTGGCCCTTGGCTAAGAGGGTTAGGAACAACATAGTGAATACCTCAAATGAGTCCTCTCATGGCTCTTATGGGCTTGATATGGCTCCATGGCTCAACCAAAGTGATTCCATTTTACTCAAACTTGATCAATCTTCATTTTTCCAAAATTTCAATTTTTGACCCCCAGGGCCCTACACCACCAAACCTGCCAAATGTCCTTGAAGCTACCCAAAATTTGCAAAAATTACCTAAATTACCCAAAATTCCTCAAAACTAATCTTAAACATTTCCTACCATTCAAATTGATCATCCTTAGCCAAATATACCAAAATTTCCAAAAATACCCCTCAATGCCCTTCAAATACCCAAAATTCCCTTCTTAACCAAAAAATCCTTAAATTCCAAAAATTTCCAGAAAATTCCACAAAATCCCAAATATTTCCAATTTCATTTTGTTCAACTACACTATAGGCCAATTTTTTCAATTTAACCCACTTTTACCAAAACTCCCAATTTGACCCATTTTTAACCCAAGTGGACCCAATGTCAAACCAAATCATCCCAATTGACCTCAATTTTGACCCAATTCAATTCTAAAATTCAATTAAATATCCCCAATATCAATTTAGACCAAATCCAAGCCCAATTTGATTAACATTTGGATCCAATTCCAATTTGAAGCTTAAAGCCCAATTTTGGCCCAGGACCTAAACCTAGCCCAAACTAACCCAACTCAACTCCAATTGACCCCAAATATTTTCCTAAACCCTCCTAATATCCCCACAAACAAAACACTAACAAGATTTTCCCCAAATGTTAACCTAAATTCCACCCAAACCTAACCCAAAACCAAAATCCCCATTTTTGGCCTAAACCCACGATAAACCTAAATGGGCCCAAATCCCAAAATCAAAGCCCAACCAAAGTTGAAAACTCTTTGTGACACTCCCATAAAAATTTCTCAACATCAATTTTACATCAAATCTAACATTAGCCAACCTTAGCCCAAGTTAGCCCAATTTGACCCAGTTTGAACCCTTTACCAAAAAGTCCCAAATCAAACCCAATTCAACTCCGAATCACCTCAAATTTGTTTCAAATCACTCATGACACATCCCTAAACTAAACCCAACATTTGTTTGGCCTAATCCTTCATAAAATTTCCATCCACCAATTTGTTTTCAAACCTAAAGGCTCACTTTCTTAAACCATTCTAAAAGCAAACTTCCATCAAATCCAAAAGCCCAAAAATTCATCCAAAGTCCATATGACACTCTTCTTCATCATGCATTCAATTAAAATCATCCCAAAGTCCTAAACCCATGATCAAATAATTCTAAATAAAGCTTCATCCAAATTTCCACCAAAATATCCAAAATCCTTAAAATCCATTTTTATGAAATTGATCAAACTTTTTCCAAGCCAAATGTGAGCCATTGAGCCATGCATAAGCCATATGCAAGCCATGAGGAGCCCTTTCCACCTCACCATGCCATTAATGAAAAAAAGAGGGGATTCTTAACCATATTCATGTCACACTCTAAACCAAGCTTAGACACCTCACCATGGAAAGAGACCTCACCACTCTCTCTTGGCTGACCTAAATGATTCCTCTCAGCCCAAAGTCAAGCCTTAGGGAGGTGCACCTAGCCTAAACCATGACTTGACCCATTTAAATCCAAAAGAGCCACTTTCCTCATTCCATTTGAGTCAATCCCTTTACACATGGCATCAGCCAATTGAACTCACAAACTTTAAGCCCTGACGTCCCTGACCCTGGCCGGACCACCACCTAGTCGCCGGAAACCACCAGGTCGAGAAAGCTAATTTGATTCAAAAATCCAAATTGAATTGACTGAGCTGTCCCAACCCAATTGGCCACCACAGCTCTTCATCTCCTCCCCTAGGCAGCTGATCCCAGCCATCAATTGCCCCTGGGAAGCCCTAGCCATGGCTATTTAAACAAGCCACCCCCTCTCGGCCAAAAGGTTGGCTAAAATCAACCTTCACAGAATCCATCCAAGCTCCTCACAGAGCTTCCCCTAGCCAAGAGCAATTCATCCCCACTATTCTCCTGCCCTAAACCCCATTGATTGAGATCAATTTTGGAGCTCAATTCTCAGCCTAGAATAGGACATCCCTGAAACCTCCATCAAAATTAAATTAAACTCACCCACACCTGCACAGGACTAAGAGAAGGAGTTCCCCAGTGAAAGCCCCCTCACCAGGCCAGCCATTCTCTCTATCGGCCAAGCTTTGAAATCGGGCTTGATGGAAGTTGTACTTAGACAATTTGACAGGGCCAAAGGCTTCCTCCCCAGGCTCCTCCAACTCCAACAAATGTGCCGACCACATTCAGTTGAGGCCTCACCTCCTGAACCAAGGTATGGACACTCCTCCTCCCCGAGAGCTTCCAGCGATTCTCCATTTAGTTTGAGTTGATTTCAATGCATGTAAACATATGGATGTGTTCTTCTCTTCAAGATGAATCCATAGAGTATAAGAACACAAAAATCCATTAAGAAATGAGAAAGATCTTAGGGTTTTAGTGTGGACGGTCACGGGTGCACACCAGTTGTAGACAATGACCAGGCACCGTCTGATCGTGCGTGCATCGAGTGGATGACTTAGATTGCGTCGGACCAGAGAACGGTACGTGAACCGCGGGCCACCGGAGCGCTGAGTCAGATGTCGATGTCGACGTCGCTTGGCCTTTCAGAGCTGCCGAGGATGAGTCGGCGCCACGTGGATAAGTAGAAGAATATGGATTTTTTTTATTTAATTAAATAACTGAAACTTAGAAAATCCATATCTTTGTGTAAAAAAATCACAAAAATAAAATAAAAATACTCTCTTGCTCAGTGAACAAAGGAGAATAATGTGGAAAAAGAATTGAGTCAATTTGATGAGTATTTTATTTTTAATTAATTATTTACTCATTTAAGTATTTTAATTCTCCATTTGCATAGACAATTCATCATGGCATGAGACCATAGGGCTTTTGAAGCCTCTGATCTTAGGAACATTCCCTGAATTTTTCAAGGTCAGAGGCTATCTCTATGGAATGTTATGTATTTTTCAAGTTTATGTCACTGTTTTTGGTATTTTAATTCCATTAATTAGCATATTTCTTAGAAAATTCTAGGAAAATTTGGGGAAGTTTCTTAGGACTAGAGGACCCTAGGATAATTATGTTTTGAATTAATTCATTAAGAATAACCCTAATTAGCCTAATTACTCAAAACTAAACTTTAATTAATTAGGGTTAATCACAAATCAAAAGAATTTGAAGACAATTCTCCACTGATGTTTAGGATCAGAGGGACCTCACATAAAAATTTGGAATCAATTGGAAATGTTTAACCCCACTAAATGGATTAATTAATTCACATGAGTAAAATTAAAACTTTGAAAATTCATAACTCCAAAAATACATCTTAAAAATTCACCAAATTGGTTTTGGGACTTCTCTGGTATCAGAGGAGTCTAAGAGAATTAAAATTGGAATTTTCTAAAAATCTTCATTTTTCACCATATTTTAATATTTTAAATAATTAAAAAAAAAGAATAAAAATCACAAAAATATTAAAAATCATAAAAATGTCATATTTTACTTCCTAATCACTTATGAATATACCAAATATTTTTCCCAAGTCTCAAAGTAAAGATATTGAATTTTAAATGCTTAAGACAATTTTAATATTAAAAATGGATTTTTTCAACCTTTTCACTAAATGAATTCTAATAAATCAAAGAAAAATAAAAAAAAAATATAAAATTTGTTTCTATGAACTCCTTGAGGTCAGAGAGATTTATGAAAAATGTAAAATCCTTAACATATGAGTGAAGTGACATAAAAATTTCATGTTCATTTGAGTTTAATTTGATGAGCTTTGAAATAAATAAGCCTATAGGGCGTAAAGGTAATTAAAGGATTTTTAACCCTAATTAACATTTAGGTTTAATCAAAATGGGGGGGGGGTGAAATATCTGATTTTAAAATTTTCATTAGAAGATTGAAACCTAGAGAATTAAGGGGTAGAAACCCATTAATCATCTTGAAAATATTTAAAGTAGACCTTAATTAATTAAACAATTTGAATTTTGGAAGAATAAGTTAAAATTTGGATTGTTAAAATGGGGATATTATTTAGAGAGACTATAATAACTTAAACTAAAATCCCTAAATGAACCATTATAATATTTAAATTTTAATTAAATTTAAAGTGATGATTGAAATTAAAAATTAAATAAATAAAAGGAAAGTGAACCCTTAATTAAATTGAAACTTAGAATATTAAATAACTTGATAATTAAATTGAAATAAATTTAAAACATAAAAAAATTATTAATTTCAAAAATCACTTGAAAGCAAATTTAACGCAAATTTGAAACATTAAAAATCAATTTCACAAAAATAAATTCTTAATTAAAAAAAATCAAACCAATTAAAAGTTAATCTAGAATATTGCAATTAAATTAAAATTAAATCTTTAAAATCTAAATTAATTAGTTTAAACTCCTCTTTCAATTCAAATATTTTAAAACACTTAAGAATAAAACAACTTGAACACTATTCCAAACTTAAATTATTAAAATTTCATAACTAAATTAAATCACCTTAAATCACCAATTCCAATTTTAAATCATTAAATTCTTTAACAAACTGATTTGCCCCCTAAAAGTTTTCATTATTATAACACTTAAGTAAAGTTTCAAGTGAAATGTCATTTTACTTATAGGATAATCAAACATCTTAATTCACTGAGCAAGAAACAAACTAAACTAAACTTTGGGATGATTAATTCACCTGTGCAATAAAACTCATTTGAACTCAAAAATAATCCCAAAAATTTTGAAAAGATGTTTAGGACTCGTCCTAAACACTTCCTCAATATGACAGAATGTTGTAGAAGAACAATTGAATTTAATTTTTCTTTGATGAAGAAATCATCCTTAACAAAATACAAGAACCTAGACGTCATAGGAGATGACTACCAATAGAATTAGGATCTTGGTAGACAACCAGAACCTTTCCCTTAGCTTTACCTAGTTACTTGTTGCAAATATATAAATGCCTTAACATGTGTTTTAAGTGCAGCTTGGAATGACGAGAAGACTCTCCAGGTACGCTTTTATTTTATTGCAATTTACTTTATTGCAATTTATTTATATGAGCTGCACTTTACTGTTCTTGCATGTTAAACAAGATTGTTGCATGAAAACTAAAATCTTTAGGATAGCCATAAAACTGAAACCAAAACTAAATTAAAAGTCACAACAAGATAAAAATCCACCGCCACAATATTTTAAAATATAAAACAACTCAAAATTTAATCACAAACAGAATAACAAAACTACAATTGCAATTAAATTATAACATCTCGTTGGATGATCGGGAATACCTCGGATGATGTAACCTACGTATTGCTAACGGGATTTCCCACGATCTAAATGAAAGTGTGGAACTCATTCAGTTGAAGTTTAGCAAATTCATTTGGAATAAGTGAATCTGATAAAAATAACGGTGCCGGAATGATGGAACTGTGGGATCTTAACCGGTGTTGTTATAATCAACTTTAAGATTCCCCTAATAAAACATTAAAGATATTTGGACTTTAAGATTTCTCTAAACCAAAACACTATTCTCATCTCCTAATTTTCACCTTCTAAAACTAAACCTCTGCAACGACAAGGAGCTTGGAGCATGGTGGGCAGCACTGCCATTGTCATCAGCAAAATTTGTGTCTACTTCAGCAAAAATTTCCTTAGAATTAAATAAACAAGCCATAGGATTTCGAGGTAGTTTGCCTAGTGTAACATAAATCCTTAACCTTTCCATTAGGCATTTGCATAATCATATTGTGCAAATTAAGTCCTAACCGGTCTTAGGATTCTGAGGTAGTCGTTTGGTACGATATAAACCCTCACATCTTCGAGGCTATTTATATGATCATGTCATATAAGTATAAGTCCTAATTAACTAAAATTGGCAGGATTACAACATTGAATAAACTCTTAAATTGAAGCCAAACAATAGGATAGTTTGGGAAGTTGTCAAGATTCTTCTTAGATCCTTAGTTTTTCCTACTTCTCTTCCTTTGGTCTCCTAAAATTAATTGTTTCAAATTTGAGCTAATCCCTTTTGAAATTCCAAAATTCAATCATTTGAAAACCTTAAACTTTGAAATTCTTGAGAGAAAAACCACTGATCATTATTGAGAGTTTTCTTAAGTGATTCCCGTCATTTAAATATGTAATTAACTCTAGGGGCTTGCCCTTATAGGGAACTTTAAGAACCCACGTAATATAAACCCTGCTTAATTCCTTTATATTAAGCAGGGGAATTTGTCAGCTTATAAAATTGGTTTGCAGACCAAACAGATGTCACAAACCTCCTAGTTTATTTAATCGAGCCTCATCATCAAGCATTGTGTCTATTTTTTGGGATAGATACACAGTTTGTGGTGTGGTGATCGTTTATATAAACTATTCGGGATGTGAGATAGGTTTGATTTCATATCTTAAAATTTTCAAACTTAAAATTAATTTCTAAAATCAAATGCTACTTTCCAAAATATATCTATATTTAAATTAAATTTAAAATTTAAAATTCGCTGACAATTTCTGTAGGCGACCCCTTTTTTCTAAAATACAACACAGCCTAAAAATATGCCGACACTCATGTATCATTTCTTATGCTTAAATGTTTTTATCCTAACGAAAAATTAATGTTTGAGGAATTTAAAAAACTAAATTTTCGAAAACCTAAAATTTTATTTGTTCTCAAGAATACTTAAAATAAATTTGGTTTTTGATTGAAAATAATTATGTATATGAAGTTATAATAGGGAAACAAAATTTTGAATATAGAAATGAATAAAAGAATTTAGTTAAAATTTATACTAATAATGAAAAATTTAAAGTTAAAATGTTCTTAATAAGGAAATGTTAAATATAGTTAAACTATCTTTAGTAAGAAATATTGTATTTTTCGATGAATAAAAGATTTGACTTTTATTTTTCAAAGCTTAAATTTCTTTTATTGAGAAATAATTTTCAACACTATTATTATGATTTTTAAGTAAAAGATACATATTAGACCTTTATTTTAAAAGGAAGGGTGGAATTCAAAATCATTAAAGGCCTATCCAGATACAGTAATCATTGCCTTATAAAAAAAGAGAAAATAAGAAAAAAAAAGAAAAAAAAAGAAAAAGAAAAAGAGAAAAAAGTGAAAAATAGTATGTAAAAAGGAAGGAGAAACTTTAGGATTTAAGAGCCTAATCAAAAATTGGTTCCATGCCTAAAGTTTAAAATATTATTTTTGAGAAAATCTAAAACTTAAGGTTATAATATAGTAAGTAAAATTATTCTCAATTAAAATTTTTTAAGTGAAAAAATAAAATGTTTGAATCCTATATTTTGAAAAATCTGCAAGTATTTCTAAATTAGATAGAAACTTATATTTTCATTATCCTTTACTTAAGAACTTTCTATAGTTTAAATTGGTCTTATTTACTAAAATTTTTTCTAAATTAGATTATTTCATTTCTAGAATAAAATTTTGAAACCTTCTTAAGAAACTCATTTACATAATTTGCATGTTAAAATTTTTATGGTTAAGAGTCACTTGAGGACAAGTAACATTTTAAGTTTGGGGGCTTTTGATGCACCTAAAATATATAGTGTTTTTGTGCACATTTTTATACGTATTTTTGATGATATTGCACTTTAATGGAAGGTATTTTGTGTTTTTTTTATAGGTATGATGAAAATGATTAATTATGATGAAAGGAGCGAAAAGGATCAAATTTGGAGCAAAATTTTGAAGTTTGAGAAATTTGGCCTCTGGCGCCTAAGCACAAATGTGCCGGTGCTTAAGAAGCATAGTTAAAAATCAAATTTTAATCAAATTTGGCACCATTTTCAAGGGGTCTTTGAAACAACTTTTGGAGGTGACTTTCTTAACTTCCTTTGGGCGGCATATGTGATTGAAGGGATGCATCTTTTTGTTGATACATTGAATCTGGACATGATTTGAAGAGACACAAAGGCACCTTTTGGAAAAATATTAAAATGAGGCCTCTTAATTTTCAAGTGGTTGTTGTTGTTGTTAGTGTGTTGAAAGTGTGTTAAGAGTTAGGGATCTTGGAGTTCTTTTGTTCTATAGTTGTTAGTAGAGAGTAGAGAGTAAGAAAAGAAAAATGGTTGGTGTGAAGCCTTCTTCTCACCAATTTCTTTCATTCTTGTATCTAGTTTTTTATTAAAGTTTAAAGTTTTTATTAGAGTCATCAGAGTTGGGCACCAATCTTTGTAGAGTTGTATTGTGGAAAGCAAAATTCCAGAAGAACTTCCAGAGTCTTGTGGAGAGGATTTTCAGATAAGTATTTATTTATTTTTCACTTTATTTTTAAGCAAGATTGTTGTGTTTTCATTGTGGTTTATGCTTTCAAATCAAGCTGTGTTTGTGTTTACTTCTTGAAATCTAAGTAGTTTACTTTATCTTTTTCTTTCTTAGATGATGAAGTAATTAAATTATGGAAGTATGTTGTGGAAAGTATAAGTGTTTATTGCTGGAACAAATTTTAATGATTCAATTCCTTGTACTTAATTTACTTCTTGATTTGGCCAATTAAGATGTTAAAATTTATTATGAGATTATGTAATATCCAATGCGGTATTGTGTTAAACAACAATTAGAAAGAATCACATGCAATTATATGGGTGAGAATTTTAGTCCATATGATTGAATGCTAATATATAGGGAGATATGCTTTATTGGGGAGTAAAATTAGAGGACTTTAGAGTGACAGGCTAAAGCCCATTAATTTGGTTTGTTATTTTAAGTTTTGTTATGAGATGTTAGCCCCCAAATGGAGGGAATAGAGGGAACTCTAGAGTGAGAGCTGGTATCTTCCTTGCCTAACCCATCTACAAAATTTCAAAATTTCAAATTAACCAATTTTCTTTATAAAACCAAGTAAGGGTAAAGAGTATAATTTCTCATATTTGGCCCACAATATTTAAATACTTCCACAACATAAATATCCATAATTATTATTGATTCATTGAAGAAGGAAAAAAGATATTTGATTCTTATAGCTTTTATATCATGTTTAGAGTTGATAATTTTATTTCCTGCTTAACTTTTTATTAAAAATATCAAAAACAACTTTTCAAAATTAATACCTTAAAACATACTTACAAAAATCAATTGTAAAAGTAAAAAAGATATTTTTCTTATTTCATTAAAGTTTTAGACATTTCCCTGTGAGTTCGATATCTAGAGGCTTAATCAGAAAGTTCTATATTAACGTTTACTTGCGTTGTATCCCATCTTATAAATCATAAATTTCCTATCTAAATCATAAGCATAAATATTTGGGGATCACTCTTTTAGTAGGATTATCCAAACCTTGATTTACATAACCTATTTCTTTGATAATCCTCCTCTTCATCATCACCTTGTTGAGTAAATGTTGCGCCTCAAAATTGACGAACTTTTTTCTATTGAAAACTTTAAATCTTGGGGTTTCTATGGAGTTGGAATCCATTGGATGCGAACTGAGGAAGGAGTGTTTCATTTTTCTAGAGTTTGGGAGTTAAAAATGGATTTTGTGGAGTTAAAAAGAAGAAAATCCTGCCTAAAACATCAAAAAATCGCATTTTAAAACTCCAAAAAGCACCATCAAAACTTGGGCGCTGGCGGCACCGGATAGGGTTCCAGAGGCGCCCAAATCCCGAAATATGGTGCATGCTCTGCAGCATAGGGCACTGACATCACCCATTATGGCGCCGGCGGCACCAGTGTTTAAATTTGCACCGAACTTCATTTTGGTCCGAAATATTTTAAGTTTTCAATATGATCCAATATTTTCCATTCTTTCATGATATTTAAGAGTAAGTAGGACTCCAATATGACTCTCTACAAGCACAACTACTAAAAACAAGCACATAAACATAACAAAAATTAATATGGGTTGCCTCCCATAAAGTTCTTGGTTTAATGTCGTCAGCCCGACAAACCATTCAGTTATTCAGGATGACTAAACATTAAAACGTCTTTAAAATCTGGTTTAAACCCTTCAAAATATGGTTTTAATCTATGCCCATTAACTTTCAATGTCTTTCCAGTTTTAGGATTTTCAATATCAATAACTCTAAAAGAATTCACTTTTATAACAGTAAGAGGTCCTATCCACATAGACTTATGTTTCTCAGGAAATAATTTCAATCTAGTATTGTATAACAAATCTTTCTGTCCAGGTTTAAATTTCTTTCTTAATATCTTCTGATCATGGCATAATTTCATTTTCTCCTTATAAATCCTGTCATTATGATAAGATTCATTTCTGATTTCTTCCAATTCATTCAATTGCACAAATCTCTTCTCACCTGCATTCTTCAAATTAAACTTTAGCTCTTTTATCGCCCAATATGCTTTATGCTCCAATTCAATTGGTAAGTAGCAAGTCTTTCCAATGCTAGTCCATAAGGAGACATTCCGATAGGGCTCTTAGAAGCAATCTTGTATGCCTATAATGTAGTATCTAATCTCATAGACCGATCTAATTTGTGAAGATCTACAGTTTTCTCCAAAATTCTTGTAATTTCACGATTAGACACCTTTGCTAAACCACTAGTCTGGGAATGACAGGAAATAGAGATTCTATGAATAATATTATATTTTTCAACCAATCTCTGAATCTAATTATTCCTAAAATGAGATCCACCGTCAGTAATGATTACTCTCGACATTCCATATCTTGTAAAAATATTTTTCATTAAAAATTTTGAAACACTCCAATAATCACATCTGGTTAAACCAATTGCTTCAATTTATTTTGAGAAATAATCAACAACAACCAATATATATGTATTTCCAAATGAAGAAATAAATGAACCTAAAAAATCCAATCCCCATACATCAAAGATTTCAACTTCTAATGTAAAATTTAGAGGCATTTTATTTTTCCTACAAATATTACCTACTCTCTAACATCGATCACATGTTTTTATATATTTGTATACATCCCTAAAAAGAGTAGGCAAATAAAATCATATTGCAAAATCTTATAAGTAGTTTTATCAACACCAAAATGTCCTCCAAATTCAGAATCATGGAATCTCTGAATAATTGGTTCAGTTTCTTCATACGTCACACATCTTCTAATAATAAGATCCTTATATTGTTTATATAGGTGGGGCTCATCCCAAAAATAAAATTTAGCATCATATCTAAATTTTTTTTTATTGCCTTGTTAAATCAGGTGGTACAATATCACTTACAATATAATTCACAATATCAATATACTAAGGCAAATTCCTTTCAATAATGGTATAAAGTTGCACTTCAGAGAAAGTTT
Organism: Papilionanthe hookeriana x Papilionanthe teres; assembly: GCA_022702705.1. Lineage (NCBI taxonomy): Eukaryota > Viridiplantae > Streptophyta > Magnoliopsida > Asparagales > Orchidaceae > Papilionanthe > Papilionanthe hookeriana x Papilionanthe teres. The sequence goes on along the minus strand of CM040425.1, from coordinate 130,897,429 downwards.
CTTTAATTTCCTTATCAAATTCAGATACTTTATAATACTCCAGTCTAGACAGATGGTCAGTAATTTGATTATCAGATCCTTTCCTATCAACTATCACAAAGTTAAATTCTTGCATTAGAAGTATCCATCTGATCAGTCTTGGTTTGACATCCTTCTTTTGTATTAAATATTTGATATCTGAATGATCAGTATGCACTATGCATTTAGTTTCAGTCAGATACGGTCTAAAATTTTCAAAGGCATATATTATAGCTAATAATTCTCTTTCAGTAGCGGTATAATTAATCTGAGCTTCATTAGGAGTTTTACTAGCATAGTAAATAACCTTGAACATTTTATCATACCTTTGCCCTAAAGTAACTCCAATTGCGTAATCACTGACATCACAAATAATTTTGAATGGTATCTCCCAATCAAGTGAAACAATTATTGGGGCAGTGATTAACTTTTCTTTCTTCAGTAGACAACTTCTTTTCCTTAAATTGTGGATTACTATTAAAGCTAGGAGGAAAAGAAGATCTCTAATTGGTGTTTCCTTGGTTGCTCAAATTTCCAACTAGGTTAATAGGATTGTTTCCCCATTGCGGGTTAACAATAGCATTGTTGTTATTGTTCGAGTTGAAATTCAGGTGATTCTTCCAACCAGGGTTATAATAGTTCTAATAAGGATTGTTGGGTCTATTATTTATAGCATTCAAGGTCTCATAAGGTGTTTGAGATTCTATTATTTGTTCTACTGAATTTTCCTCTAAACTCTGGGGGTGTTTGAGAATAATTCATTCCATATTGGTCTAATTTCTTCGAAAGGGCAGCAGTTTGAGAGACTATCATAGTTACAACATCAGAATAATGAATACTAACTACTCTCTTAAAATTTACCCGTTCAGAGGGCCATTAAAAATTATTAGTAGACATTTCTTCTAGTAACAAATATGCTTCATCAAAAGGTTTTGACATTAAAGATCCACCAGCAGTCGCATCTATAATTGATCTCAATGATCCCTCTAAGCCATTATAAAATGTCTGAATTATTAACCAATTTGGTAAATCATGATGTGAACATTTTCTAAGAAGATTTTAAATCTTTCTCAAGCTTCATATATTGATTCCCTTTCAAACTGACTAAAAGATGGGATATCATTTCTTAGCTTAGCAGTTTTTGGTGGAGGGAAATAATTTGATAGAAACTTTTTTGAAAGTTCTCCCCAAGTTTTGATAGATCTAGGTGCTAATGAATTTAACCATGCCTTAGCTTTAACACTTAATAAAAAATGAAAAAGTCTAAGTACAACAACATCATTCAACACTCAATCATATTTAAAAGTAGCACACGTTCTAAAAAACTAGCGAGATGTAAATTAGGATCTTCATTAGGTGTTCTTCCGAATTGATTATTTTGTACCATTTCGATAATAGCAGGTTTAAGCTCAAATAAATTAGCAGCAACATCAGGGTTTTGAATATTTATATGAATTTCATCTGCTATTGGGTTAGCATAATCTCTTAAAGGTTTTAGTAAATTTTCATTTTCATTTCTTTGATTTTCTTGGTTGTTCGCCATTTTGTGAGGATTTTCAGATTATTTTTGTTATTTTTGAATTTTTCTAATAGTGCACTCTAACTCTGAATCGTAAGGCACTAAACCTATAGATCCAATCCTACGCATATAAAATCACACAAAGCACACTAAAAAGTAAACAAGCAAACACACTTGCAAACTACAAAGTAAAGGTTTCAACTACTATAATTTTGATTAGTTACCGTTTATACATTCCCGGCAACGGTGCCAAAAACTTAATCTGGGATGTGCGAGCTGTCTCTAAATTCAATATTGAAAAGATAGTTTCAGTTTAGTTTTGCAAATAGATTAATTTAATAATTAGGCAGTTACCCGTTTACACAAGTATATGTATCGTTCAAGTAATACAGGGATCTAGTGGAGTCCTAGTTATCGATCCCACGAGGAAGGCATGCACTCTTCAAAATATAGCAAAGATGCTGAAATCCAATAATCAATTCACAATGTAAGTTCAAGTACTTTTAATATGCTAATGTAAAGATAACAATAACTAGATTTACTACAAGTTACTTCTAAATTTTCTAAGCAGGTTTAACTAACACACACTCACTAAGTTTTGTAATTGAAAGGTTTATTTATGGAAAAGTGTCTTCCCTCTTGCAATGATTCTATGATGAGTGATTGATATAGATTGATAATATAATTGTATTGTGCCAAATAGGAGCATTCATATTCTTTACCCTCGTCAAAGTACCCCCTCTTCCAAGTCATGTAAAGAACATTAGCAAATCCTAGGCTTAGTCACTAAATCTGTGGTTAGGCTGGGAGGATACTGGCTCTCACTTCAGAGCTCCCACTTCCCTTCACCTGAAGGCTAACCCTAGCTTTAGTTACCAAACTTTAGGATTAAATTGGGGATTTCAGCTTGTCACTCTAAAACCTCCAATTCGACGTCCATTAAACCCTATTTCCATATTTAATTGCACTCAATTACCATGAACTACACAACTCATTCATGGACATTAAATGGATTCTCCACTATAGTTGTAGAACACTCAATCCTTTTGAATCGGATGTTTCACAAGAGATTTTAACAATTTAATTAGCCAGATTGAAAAGTAAATAAAGTTTGAAATGAAAAACCATCACAATTTCTTTAACATTTTTATGGCACATCAAATCTACATCAACACTTCACCACATCTCATTGCAAGAAGAAAGACAAAGAAATCTACTCAGAACTCATGAGGAAGATGCAATAAAACATGAATTTTATATATAAAAGCAAAGTCATAGAAACCACAAAAGTAAATACAACTTATATCTTTCTTTTCCCCAAACAAATCTCATATAGTTCCTTTGAATCATTTTATCTTTTCTCTTCAACACTCAATTCTCTCTTTAGAATGGTAAGGAAGAAGCAATCTCTCACTTTACGCCTTCTCCTACTCTCTTTAGAGAAGAATCCCTCACAATACAAGACTTCTACACACGTTCCTCACACTTACTACAAACTCTAACTTAATCTCTTCACTACTCTTCAATTCTCTCACACTCTCCACTCACACACATACCCACACACACTTAAACTGGTGTCCAAAATAGTCTAAAATAATTTACAAAACAAATTCCTTAAGAGTTTCCTCAAGCAACCCTTAAAAAAGTGTCCAAATACATTGAATTTGACTTCAACCAACATAGGGCGCCGGCAGCGCTGGGCCATCAATTATTGATTGAACTCTCTGGAATTGGGTGACTGCGGCACCCATTCTAGCCCCGGCTGCTCCAGAAGTCAATTTTCTTCATTTTGCTCCTTTTTGCTCCAAATTCATTCCTTTTCGCTTCTTTTTGCTCCAATCACCTAAAATCATCATACCTGCAGCAAAACATGAAAAATACTTTCTCGTAAAATGCAATATCTCCAAAAAATGAGTAAAATTATATAGCAAAACCTAATATATTTTTGGTGCATCACACATCAAATCTACATCAACACTTCTCCACATCTCATTATAATAAGAAGGACAAAGAAATCTACTCAAAATTCTTGAGGAAGATACAACAATATATGAATTTTATATATGAAAGCAAAGTCATACAAACCACAAAGTGAATACAACTTATCTCAATTTCTTCCCCAAACAAATCCCTTGAAGTTCCTTTGAATCCTTTTCTCTCTTCACTACAACACTCAATTATCTCTTTGGAATAGTAAGGAAGAAGTAATCTCTCACTTTCCTCCTTCTCCTACACTCTTTAGAGAAGAATCCTCATAAAAAAAGGCTTCTACACACTTACCACACACTCTCTACAAACCCTAACACACTTTCCTCACTCCAAAAGTTTTCTCTCCCTCTCCTCTCTCACTTTCTTGACATCTAAATCTGTTTGAAATAGTTTAGAAACAAATTCCTCAAGAAACCCTTCAAAAAACATCCAAATACATTGAATTTGACTTCCACCGACATTGGGTGCCGGCGGCGCTGGATAGGGCGCCGACAACACTGGTCCGCCATTTTGATTTTAAACTCTCTGAAATTGGGCGCTGGCTGCGCTAGTAGGCTAAATTCTTCATTTTGCCTCTTTTTGCTCCAAATTCATTCCTTTTTGCTTTATTTTGCTCCAACACCTAAAATCATCATACTTGCAACAACACTTAAAGAATACATTCCTATAAAGTTCATGTCACCAAAAGTGAGTACAAATTATATAGCAAATATCCAACATATTTTTGGTGCATCAAAATCCCCCAAACTTAACTATTACTTGTCCTCAAGTAATCCTTTTACTACATAAAAATATAACTCTAAGTAGTGAACATTTTACATATAGAATACTATGATTTTTTATTTAAATGAATATAATAGTAAGATTTTTAGAAAGAAGTTCAATAACACAGGTTATAACTACAGGTATAAGAACATTCAGTAGTCAAGTCTAAGAGTTCTAGTTTTCTATTTATTTCAAGAGGAACCATAATTTGTCACAGTAGGGGTGCCTTGAAATACTAGATGAAACAAAAGCTCATGCAAACTCCATAAAAAAGTAGGCTAATACTTTAAATATAAATTTAGAAATTTAACAAATTTCTTCCTTAGGTTGATTCAAGTGAAGCCAATATTTGATTAGGCATCTCCTCACGCTTCTCCTTACCTATGTTATCTTTCTTTTTCTTTTTCTTTTTTTTCTTTTCTTGTGAGATTACTATTCCTGGATAGCCTTTAATAGTTTTTAACTTCACCCTCCTCTTTCTAAAGTTGAAACCTGAAACACTTCCTTACTTTATAAATATATATTAGCTTTATAATTCTTCATAAAGTCACAATCATTTCTTTAGATATAGTTCTTTATGTCTCTTAACATTTCAAATATACAATTTTATTTACTTTAAATAGTCAACTATAGTTCAATCCTCTAATATTAAATATCTTAACCTTATAAAATTAACCATTATTACTGAAAACTTTCATCCAAATCTACTATAATATTTAAATGAAATAAAAAATTTAGTTATCTAAAGTTAGGTTCAACTACTAAAAGTCACGCTAATAATTTTTGAAATTATATTAATTGAGAACAAATAAGTGTTAATATTTTACCCTCCCCCAAACTTAAGTTTTTCATTACATATAAATTTTAAAAGGTAGAGAGTAAAAGAAAACTAACCTTTTTGTGCTGGGATTTTGAATTCTTTTGAAGCTATGCTGGTATTAATCAAAAAATTAAGCTAGCAAGCATGAAACAGTTTGAAGCAGTGATATATATAATATTAAAGATTTGCAGGGTGAAGAAATATTAAACACTTGAAGATTAATCATCCAACATAACATCACAATCTCAATCCAAATCGTTAAGCAGACAATCACAGAGTTCATTACATTTTCATTTTTTAACACAGATACATTTATAAAATTTACAAATCAAAGAAAAATAAATAAAAAAACTTAAAAGTAATACAACACATAAATGAAAATAGAAATCATAAAACTACCAGTCATCATTACCAGCATCCTCAGCTTAATTTGCATGGTCAGGTCGGTAAGGAACATAGCTGGGGCAGGTAGGAAATGTCACTTTAGTGACACCCCTCCTATATCTGACCTGAGCATCATGGTAAGCAACGTCATACTCAACTCTCCTCCTCATATAATCCTCATTAACATCGCTTCGAGCCTCAAAGTCATCCATCCTGCTATGGAGTTTGTCAATACTGGCACTTTGAATACTCAACGGCTCCATAACATCAAACAATGTAGGAGCCTCAGAAGTAGATGGTATGTCCTGGCTAGTAGTAGGAATATTAGTATTCCTACATTCTGCTTTCCCTACTACATAAGACTCATAAGTACGAATAATGATATTGGTAATAGGCCTCAGTGGATGGACTAACTCCTCAGTATTATCAAACTCAACTCCAGACCGTTCACATAATGAATGAATGAGGGTAGGATGTCTTAACCCACCAGTGGTTTCTCCTCTAGCAATAGTTTGAATATTCTTAAAGATAATTGGTCCAATATAAATATGTTTCATAGTTTGAATACAATAATTGAGAATCACTCTATCTCTAGTAACTTTGCTGTGATGATAAGAAGGTAGTAATCTGGCAGAAATGAAATCGTGTTAAGCTTTAAATGCTACATTTAACTTGAAAGCAGGGAAACTAATTATTTGTCTTTGTTTTACTTTCCACCCATTTTCCATCAATAAGAAATGCAATAAATTCATTTATTTTAGCTTCCGTAGTACCAAAGTTTTCATATGCGCAATATGAAGTTCACTTTAACTGATAAAAAGTATTAATACACTGAGGGGTAAACTCTACCATTTTTCTATGAGCAAGCACATAATCAGTTTCAGTCCAAGGCAGATTTGCATAAAATCTCTAACAGAACCCACAATCACATCAGCAGTAAAATAACTAAAGATTTCCCAATTTCGATCAGAAATTAGGTGCTCTACAGATCCGCCTGAATTTTCAAAAGCCTGATGTTGAATACACTTTTTGTTATACAGGAATGAATTGAAACGATATTGTGTTTTCACATTAACAAATCTATCTTCATCAAAATCCATATTTCACTTGCCTCTACTTGTTTTAGGAACCATCTGAAATTGTCTAAAAATTTGCAAGAAAATCCAATAAATTTCAAAATCACAATGTAGGAGACTCCAAAAGCAACTCTAAGTAAGTAATAGTTTAAACCACTATGGAAAATCTCCAAACTTCATCAAAAATTTCAAATTTCAGATCTAAAAAATGTGAGAAATTTCCATGGTAAAAATAAAAATAATTATTTCAAGGTGAAGCTTACCAAGAGACGTCAATATCCGCACTTTAAAAGCCTTGAAATTGTTTGAAATCCTTGATTTAGCAAGCCTTAGATTCCAAATATGCGTTGGCTGGAGGTAGAAGATGATGAAAATGACAAAATAATCAGGTCCTAGGGCAAAGTAAATTTAAGAGGTTTTGGGTCTTTTCTGTAAAAATTATTTCTATAGTCCAGTGCCTAAGTGTCAGAATAACCTGTGTGTATCGATAGTCCAGTACCTAGGCGCCAGATTCTGACGCCTAAGCGTCACAGTTACAAATCGTGGAAAAACAAAAAAAACTTCAATTTTTCACATGAAATATTTTTATATAATTGCCCTACCATCGTCCCCAATCACGAAGAAACCCTAATTTTAACCAGAGCAATCCATTTTGGAGGAGTTAAGTGGAGTGTGGAAGCAATGGATAGAGGGAATCATGGAAATGGGGTAAGAGACAAATCCCCCAAAGATCGTCAACCTTATTTTAATTGTTTTATTGCAGTTAGTATAGAGAGGTTTTTTAGTAGTTTAGAAAAGATTGAAGAAGAACTTCAAAGAATTAGGAATCGTTTGCACGAGATGTATCATCAAATTGAACATTTGGAATGGCAAACGAAACTTCAATTTGATCATATGGCGGCCTATCAAGATGCTTAAGTAGCAATGTATGCGAAGAACAAGTGGATTGATGAAAAGATGACTTTGGAATTTCCAAGAGCGTTAGTTTTCTATCTCGGCAGTCCTAGCGAACTTCATTGTGAAAGAGATGGAAATTGAAGATCGGTGTTGAATAGATCTTTTGTGTGTTCGAGGTGTGATTGAGTCAAGTTCTAGGTTGTTGAATATCGAGTTTGTACATTTACTTAATTTTTCAATGTGTGTGGTTGGATTGAAAATTTGATTTGAATTTATGTTGTTTGTGTTTTTTATAGAATGATGAACCTTGTTATAGTCTTGTTCTTGAATTTATTGAGCTTGGAATGAAAATTATGAATTGGAATTGAAGAGTTTGGTTATATTTTGTGTTTGAAATGTGGATCTAAGTTACCATTTTAAATTGATTTTGGAAATTTTTGAAGGATTTAAATTGGATTAATACTCTTATATGAGTAATTAGGAGTCGAATTTGATAAGTTTTGGTAGAAAATATAATATTTAAATGGAATTTTTGGAAAGGCGAGTCTGGTGCCTAGGCGCCAAAATTCGGTGCCTAGGCGCCAGTTCGGCCTGAGCCCGAAACTTCATCTTCTTAAACCACCCCACGCCATTTTTGATGCCTAAGCTTCCATTTCCTCCTGTTTTCGTGAAAATCGACCCTAGAGATCCAATTTTTGGCCGGATTTTCAAGTTTTTAAGCTTGAAATCATTCGATTTCTTCATCCCAAGTTCAGATCTACATTCTAAACTAATCATTTTTTATTTTCACCACGGATTTTGCTCTCTTTGAAGAAAACCAAAATTTTGAGAAAAAAATTGATTTTTAGAGTTAAATCCATGGATTTTTAAGCTCTTTCAAGTTTAAAAAGCTTAAATTAGTTTATTTCCTTTTATCCTATGATTTTTTTTTTGCATTATTATTTCACGTTTAGATGCAATGCAAATATAAGCGAGGAAAGGAATGAAAAAATTTTGATCGTAGCAAGTCTGTGACTGCCGCTGCACATTTTTGGTACAAAAATTTTGCTACGACCAGGAAGTTTATCTCAAAATGAAGTTTTTACAATCCTAGTGGAAGGATTGAGGATACGATCATTACACTCAATTGACAACAATTCTGTATTTTTACTGCTGTTGCTGTTATCCCTGTCGTCAGAGAGTTTTATGCAAATTTTGTGGATGCTGAAGAGTATGAGATTTACGTAAGAGTTGGAGTAGAATTCACTCCAGAGCGTATCAACATTTTCTACGGCCTGCCGCTGAACATCGAGTGCTATTACTCCGGATTATCTCCATCTGAGGGAGATTTAAAGATGATTATTGCTTACCTAACAGATGGTACTGGAGCTTGGAAGATCCAGAACATAAAAAAGGTAAATTTTTCATCTTTTAAGCTTAATGGTGTTTCAAAGGCATGACATTACTTTATTTCCGCTCACCTCCTTCCATCCAATCAATTGAGCGAGGTTACCAAGAACAGAGCTATCCTCAACTACTACATACAAGAGAGGAAGCAGATTGATATAGGGAGTATCATTTATGATTATGTAGAGGCCACTTCTCATTCTAGCACTGCTTTTGGACTTGGATTTACATCTTTGATAAATTCTCTGTGTGAAAGTGCTGGAGTAGTTGCTGAGCTTTCTGAGGAAAAAATCAAGTCTACAATGCCCATAAGAAGAGAAAGTGTCAGTATCTATGATCGACTTTGAGGTAAGAGTTCTACTGCACTTTCTAGTTGATTACCGACTTCTGGTAGAGCTTCTACTTCTAGACCTTCTACTTCTGCTGCTGAGCCACCATCTAGTTTCTGGGATTCCATGCATGATAAGTTTATTGAGCAGCAGAATGAGTTGTTTCTAACTCATTGTAGAGTAGATACGATCGATAAGAAGATCGATCATCTTTCTGAGTACATCCAAAGGAAGAGTGATTATGATGCTAAATATTCTGAGTCTCTTGTTAGATTCTTGAAGGGTGATCATGATGTTCAGTTCCATACCTGTCCTAGATTTTCACCGTATATTGATCCGAAGGATGTGTAATTTTCTTTTGGTGACGACGATGATGAGGCTACAGATAGTGATTAGTAGCTTGATTTACATCTTGAGATGTGTGATTCTGTTTTTAGTTTATTTTGTTAGTATTGATGAGTCTGATTTTATTGTTGTTTGTTAATGTTGATTTGTTTAATTAACTTTGTGTGGACTTTTGATGTGAAACTGTTTTAGATCATCTTTTGTGTTATGTATTAAAGACTGAAATATAGATGAATTTTTATTTTTATGATAAATTTTTGTTTCTGTTTCAGCCTACTGTTTAGTATTCATGAATAGTTAGTAATTTTGCATGTTTTAATATAAAAAAAAGAAAGAATAATTATAATATAAAAATTGTAAAATAAAAATTTTGTAGAAATTAACTCCTGGTCTACAAACTTTTCTATATATGCTTAATCATTTATGTTATATACTTATTAAAGCATGTGTTGAAGTAGAAATGAGTTTTACTTTACTACATCATCATTATACCTAGATAAATTTCTGTTTATTTTTTTCTCTCATGCTTTAGCAAATTTTATGATTCATTTTTATACTAAAGCTGAAGTTTGGGGGAAGAGAAAATATTTTTCAAATTTAAATATTATTTGTCCTTAATGAATTAATATTTTCTTTAAAAATATTAACATAACGTAAGGAATGAAATATCTATTTAAGATTACTTCAATTTTTGAATTTATAAATAATTTTGTAAACTTAACTAAAATTTTAATAATTTTGATTGATTTTAAGTTTAGAACTATTTAACTTAAAGAATAATAAGATTAAGAATTTTTCTATTCATACTAAAGAGAATTGTATTTTAGAAATACTAAGGAATCAAGATTATTACTTGAAAAAGAAAAGATTGAAATAATTTAAAAAAATACTTATTAAGAATGTCAAATTTATTACGTAAAAAATGTATAAGTTTTTAAATATAAGTTAAGGATAATGAAGTTCAAAATCATTAACAGGCTATCCAAAAATAGTAATCTTCAGAAATAAAAAAAATGAAGGATTGAAAAATATCCTTAAGAAAAAAAAGCAAAAAGAAGAAGAAGAAGAAAAGAGCAAAGAAATGTGAGGAGAAGCTTAAGGAAATACCTAATAAAAAACTGGCTTCACTTGAATTATCTTATAGAAAGAAAACTAATTACATTTTTATCTTAATTTTTATGTAAAAATATTTTTACTAGAAAAATGTTTCATGAAAATCTTTTTCTTGTAAATATTCTATGTGAACTTAATATGATAAATTACAATTATCCTTGAAATAAATGAAAAATTGGAAGTCTTATGATTTGGTAGTTATGTATTCTTTAAATTCATAAAATTAACCTTAATTAGTGAAATTTATTTGATGATTTGCTAAAACTTTTATAAAACCAAAAATTAAAAGAAATCTTAAATATTTAAACTTCATTCCAAATGTTATACATTTTATGTAATTAAAAGGGTTACTTGAGGACAAGTAACGTTTAAGTTTGGGGGAATTTGGTCCACTTAAAAAATACCTATTTTTATGCCTTATTTACGATTCAATTCTTAAAGATATTTTGCTTTAATGAAAGGTATTTTTATGTTTTTAGATGTAGGTGATAAAAAAAGAATTTAAGAAGGAAAAAGGGGCCAAAAGGAGCAAAAATAGAGCTTAAAGAGCAAAGCTATCAAAATTATAGGTCTGGCACCTAGGAGCCAGAATCTGGCACCTAAGCGCCAGTTCGATACAGAAACAGATAATATTTTTGACAACTTTGGGCAATTATTTTGACAGTGTTAAGCAGTTATCAGACCTTCTAGAAAACTGAAAGTTACTCCTAATATATAGGACATGTGATACAATGCATATGGACACAAGAAAACGGTTTTAATCGCGAAGAGGTACGATCCAAAGTGAAGAGGTGAGAAGAGTTAGTCACGGACTCCAGCGCATAAGGGCCAGATTTCGGCACCTAGGCGCGACAGTTACATTCTAGAAGATACATTGTATTTGGATGAATTTTGAAGAGGTACCTTAAGCAACCCATGGTCAAATTCGGAGCTCTATAAATAGGAGTCAATTCTAAAGAGAAATGTGCCCCTTTTAGCACCCACTAGCCATTCTATCACCATATACCACCCTCTAGCATTCAATCATTTTAGGGAGCCACTTTATTTTGCATTTAGTGAGTTTATTTTGAGTATTACTACTCAATTCCTTAAGTAGTAAGTGTGAGTTTTCAAGTATTGTTGCTGTTGAAGTTTTATACCTTGCATTGGAGTCAGTAGGAGTCAGCGGATCACTTGAAGGAACATTCCAGATAAGTATTTGTAACTTGGTTCAAAGTTTTATAAATATCTTTTGTTGTGTGAATTTAATGTGTTCTGAATAGTTAGTTTTCTTTCTCCTTTCAACTATGAAAAAATAATAAGATAATTGAATTTTTTTGGAGAATTTAACTTAAAACACTTATAAAAATTATGATGATATTAATACCTGATCTTAATTTAATTTTTAAACTGGCCATTTAAATTGTTAAAACCGGTTGAAGAATTCTGAGACCTATCCGGAGATGAGTTCTTAACTAGTAGATATCACATGAATCCTTGGGTAATCGAAGGCTTTATGCGGGTTATTCAAGGTGAAGTGCAAATAAATAGGAAGATATTATTTATTGAGCGTAGAATTGATTAGTTTTTAGAGTGACAGACTAAATTCTAATAATTTGCTCTATAGCAAGGGAACAGGTCTTTGGTAGGGTCGGCCATAACCACCCTTGGACATCTAGTAGTGTGAGCCTAGATTAGCCCATTCTACTAATAAAACATCCTGAACCAATCTATAAATTAGCCAATGTTCTTTATACTATCGAGCGAAGGTAAAGAATATGAATGTCTCTATTTGGAACAATACCATAATCTAAGTTCTCCACAAATGATAATTACTAAAAAAAATCATGGATTAGTTGAAAAGGAGAAAGCTGTTTTATTTATACCTGCATTAATCCTTACTTTATTACTACTTACTTACATTTAGTAAAAATTTTATTAAATTTAAAATATGAATTTTAAAAAGAAATAAAAATAATAATTGCATTTAATTTGAAAAATCTAAAATATTTCTTAATTTTCTCATAATCTTCCGTGTGGGATCGATAATCAGGACTCCAATGGAGCCCTATATTACTTGAAATGATACGTATACTTGCGTTTGAAATTGTGACTTTTACAATAATTTTTATAAATATTTAAATATAAATTCATAAATTCTTACATAAGTAAAAGTCGGGTCGTACCAATATCATAATGCCAGATTTAGATTATTTGCTGGAAAACTTAAGTTCTGGTGGATGACCCATTTTTTGTAATAAAAGTTTATCTCTATGGAGCTGTGGATAATAAAAATCCTAAAACTGAGAAATATTCGAAGTAAATAATCATAGACTAAAACAATATTTCTCAGTAGATCAACTTAAACTTCATGAAAATTTGATGTTGGGTCACCCTAAATAAGTACTGGGTATGTTGGGCTGATGACATAAAATAAGCATTTTGTGGGAGGCAACCCATAGTTATTGATGCGCTTTGTTTTGAGTTTGTTTTGTGTGTTTATTATTTGGTTTGAAGTAAGAATTAATGGGTAGTATTTTGATTATACTATGTTAGTGGAGATTAATGAGACCTTAATTGATAAAATAGATGAATTAATATGATTATTTGGACATTTAGTAGACCTTTGCTAAAATGAGCACTGGCGGCTAAGCGCCAGTAGTTGGCGCTTAGGCGCCACATTTCTGAAAAATGTGAAAAAATGGGTTTCTTAAAGTCCTAATTGTGGGAAAGTTTTATTGGATGTGATTTAATAGTTTTTGAACGTGGAAGGACGGTTCTAAAGCATTTAAAGTCTATTAATAGGAACCAGATTAAGAGATATTCACCTAATTCCATATTTTTTATTCTAAGAGCCTAAAAGAAGAGTTTAAGTTACAAAAATGTCTTCTTGAGAGAGTGAAATTAATAAGAAAGAGAATGCAAACAAGAAGAAATTCATTTATTAATGTGCGCAGAGTTATACAACATATTTCTAGCCGTTAGTATTCAAGGAATAGTAGAGAAGAATGCAGAGATCGAGACTGATGTAACATCAGTCAAAGCAAAGGTAAATGAAACTAACACACATTTAGTGCATATTGGACGGCAATTAAAGATGAAATTTCTTCATACTAGTCATATTGAAGAGGCAGATAAAGCGATGTTGTTGAAGAACAAGTGGATAGAAGAAGATTTGGTAAGAGTTTTTAACATCGCCGTTCTATCAAATTTATATATCAAATGGTTTGGAAGAGATTAGTGGAGGTTCTGGATATGTTCCACCTAATGGAGAATGTAATTAAGTTCTTGAGTCATATTAAGTTGTTTGTTAGTCATGTTTAGTTATTAGTGTTTAGTGTTTTATGCATTATTTGTGTTATAAGTTGTTTGTGTTTTAAGTGTTTGTGTTGTGTTATGTATAAAGTATTAAAGTATGAGTAAAGATGAGAACTTATCCAAAAATCTTGGATTAAAGATTTGTAGTTTGTACTTAATTTTTCTTTAGTAAAGAAGTTTATGTTTGTGTGAAACTTCTATAGAATCTATTTAAGTATTAATGTGTGATTATGAAGATAAAAAGAATACAAGGAGAAGTTATACTTATTAGGACCATTTAAGGTTGATCAAATGAGCTTAAATGTGTATTTAACAAAAAATTGAAATTAGTAAATTCACAGCTAAGCACCGTGACCCGCGCTTGAGTGCTAGAGCTTCGCGGTTAAGCACCGAACTTTCACGCTTAGGCGTCGGTTTGCGAAAATCGTTCGCATGTCATTTAAACTTTAAAATCACCTTTATTCTTCTCTCTATCATCTTCTATAATTGGAGTTCGAGACTAAGAGAGATAGGGTATCTCCAAATTTGCGATTTTTGAGCCATTTCAAGCAACATTTGCTAGATTTGATCTTCTTAAGGTAAGACCACTACTCATATGTAAAAATGTTTTATTTTCACCGTGTATTTGAGGAATGTTGTGGAGAAATCTGAGATTTACTATTCATGGTGAAAATAGAAGAAAAATATTTGGAAATTAGTTGGATTTAGTAATTTAAGACATAAGAAGTTTGGTTTAGTGATTTTAAGTTAATTTTGGAGTTTAGGGTAATTTTTATGCAAATTTTATAAATGGCACCAAAGACAAGCAAGGGGAGATACACTTTTGATTCAAACAAGTTTGTAAGTTTGAAGGCTCGGGATAGTTACGTTCAAGCACTACAATCAAGTAAATTGATTCAGAAGTGAGGCTTTGACAAGCCCGGTGGAGTGATAGATGATATGAATATTAGAATACTTTGGGACATATTTTGTTGTTTCTCAGTCGTAGCTATTATTTCTATTGTGTGGGAGTTTTATGCAAATCTCTTTAAGTCAGAAGAAAATTTTGTGATGGTTCGAGGAAAGTTGGTTCATTTCGCGCCCAAGGTAATTAATGAGTTTTATTTGTTGCCGCCGAGTAAATTTTGTTTTTATTCAAATTATAATCCTACAGAGGAGGAATTAGATGAAATCCTTTCTGCTTTGGCTGATGGAAGAGGATTATGGAAAATAACTAATGATAGAAGTTTTAACTTCCTTGCCTCAAAGATGAATGCCACCTCTAAAGCCTGACATTAGTTTAATAGGAGGTCATATTTTCATACTTTTTCTCTTTAGAAAATTTCTAAACTTTAAATTAGTCTGATTCACTAAAGTTTTTTCTAAATCGGAATACCACGTTTGTAGAACAAAATTTTCAAATCTCCTAAAGAAACTCATTCAGATAATTTTCTTATGTTGGTTTTAAAAGATTAGAGTGTCACTTAAGGACAAGTAACATTTTAAGTTTGGGGAAATTTGATATACCTAAAATATATAATATTTTTATGCACATTTTTATACTTATTTTTGATGATATTACACTTTAATAGATGGTATTTGTGTGTTTTCTCTTAGGTACACTTAAATGGACTAACTATGTTAAAAGGAGTGAAAAAGGATCAAATTTGGAGCAAAAAGAAAAAAGTGTTAAAATGAACTGGGGCACCTAAGCGCACAGATCTGATGCCTAAGCGCCCAAATTTGGCGCCTAAGCGCCAGCAAACAGAGAAGGCCGCGCCTAAGTGCCAAAACCCTGCGCTTAAGCACCAGGTAGTTACTTTGCAATTTTAAAGAATCTTTGGTAAATTTTCAAGAGATGTTTGAGGCATTCTTTGGTATAAATGTGGGTAACTGATCAAGGGTGACAAAAGACATTCAAACTTTACTTGAAAGGATGCATCTCTTGGGTAAATTCATTGAATATGGACACATTTTATAGAGGCACCAAGACACCTTTTGTGAAAATATAAAAGGACTTAAAGAGAAGTGTGTGTGTGTGTAGAGAGGCTATTAGAAAGTAGAATTAGTGTATTTTTATATAGTTTAGAGTGTATGGAGTTGTAGGATACTTAGTTAGGGTTTCCTCACACTTTTCTCATTCCTAGTGAAAGAGAAGGTGAGTAGGGATTCCTATGTAAAAATCTATTGTTGTAGAGAGATTTAAACCCAGTTGAGTTGGGCAACTAGTCCAAGGGAGTCTTGTAAGAGAAAGGAAACTATTTAAAGGAATTTCAAGAGTTTGGTGGAGAGAAACTTGAGATAAGTTTTTATCTTTGTACTTCATTTGGTTTTAACTAAGACTTCTTATGTTTTCTATATGGTTTCAACTTTTAAAATTATTTATTGTTGTGTTTTCTCCATGGATACTAAGTAGCCTTCTTTATCTTTTTTATTAAAATAAAAAAGTAATTAATTGTTGGATGAAAGTTGTGGAAGTATTAATCTCAACTGTTTGAAGAAGTTGTGTTGATTTAATCCTTATTTTATTTACTTCTTGATTTGGCTAATTAAGTTGTTAATATTTGTTGTGAGAACATGTAAAATCCTAGTAAGTATTATCTCAATCAATAATAGGTTGGAATCACATGGGGATTGTATGGATGAGAAAGTAATTATATAATTTTGTGCAAATAAATGGGGTAGTATACTTTTATGGGTATAGAATTAGAGACTTTAAGGTGACTAAAGCCCCTAATTCTATTTATTGTTTTAGGTTTTGATGTGAGAGTTAGCCCCCAGGTGGAGGGAAAGGAGGGAACTTTAGAGTGAGAGCTAGTATCTCACCTACCTAACTCGTCTTCAAAACTATTCAAACTTTAAACTAGCCATTGTTCTTTATATCATCTCTAGTAAGGGTAAAGAAAAAAATTGCTCTTATTTGGCACAACATATTTTGAATATTTCCACATCAGATTTCCTGTACTTATTACTCATTCATGATAAGGGAAAATATTTTTTCATCTATACTTCTTTAATCTTTAAAAAATATTATTATAGTTAGTAACTTGTTTTCTTTATTTCTTAATTTAAGAAAATAACAAAAAGAATCACATTTTAAAGTTTTCTGTTATCTGAAACTATTTAACTAAGAGTCTTCTCTAAATAAAATTTGTGTTTTAAAAACCTTTTATCTTTTAATATCCATAATTTCGGGTCTTAATCAGGAAGTCCTATATTACGAGTCTTAATCAGAAAGTTCTATCTTATTTGATATGATATGTATACTTGCGTAGAATCCTTAAATTAAAATTTCACTGTTGTATTCTTATTTACATTAAATCAAGTCTTTGGTGCTGTTGTAAAGCAGGATATTTTTATATCAAAGTATAAGTATAATTTGATTATCACAAGCATCATTTTACCAGTATTCATCTAGTAGTAAATAGAATCGGGATCAATACACTAAATTAGGTTTAGAAGTTTAGTAAGCTAGGGATTTGCCCCACATAATAATTCTTAACATTTTTCTTGGCATTATAACTTGACACGTAGACTTGAGTTGTGCAGGCGACTTACTTTATGCTAAGTTTTAGTACGTCAAGGCATCATTGTAGAGAATACGTGTTAAGAAGAACTTTAGTTGAAGTGCTTATAATCTTGGTTTAATAATTCTTATTTTTATGATTATCTCATATTCTGTTGCACTTGTATTGTTGCTGTGTTTTCTTGTAAGTACTGAAAAATAAAAGCTAAAAAAATAAAAAAAAAAGTAAAAAAAAAATGTTTAAAAACTTTAGAATGACAAGCCATCAGGAAAACAAATTTATACAGAAGTTTACCAACCCATAGATGACTATTTCACATGAATTTTGAACACCAAATGTCAAACATTTAAGAAAAATATTTTATACATTTTCAGAATTATTCTGACCCATTGATGGCTAGCAATCATACGAAATTTGATTACCCTGTCATGGAAACTAGGTTTGATGACCCATATTCTAATACCTAAAAACCCAACAGGACTACTTACCCAACTATAATTGGAACATTAAATAAGTTAGTGTAGAATAATAACATTTGGGGAGAACTCAAGCCAACCTTGTAGAGAAAATTAGAATAACCAAGGCATGGACCACATTTGCTAAACTCGACCTTAGAAAGTTACCTCGAAATATCAATTTAGGGAGGATAACCCATCGTTAGAAAAATTGGTAGTAAATTCGATGAATGAATCCATGATCTACTCCCAAAGTTGAGCTTCATTTGGAACAATAATAAGTGTAGAAAATCACATTGGGAGGGCACTCAAGCCAATTCAGTAGGAAGTTGGAATAACCATAATAATGACTACCTTAAAGAAAATGAGTAGTTAGAGCAATAAGTGATAAACATGGGGAAGGAATTACAAAGACAAGAAGATGCCCATAGAAACATAGAAAATCAAGTTTAACTATTAACTAACTTATTAAACAATAAACCCTAAGGGATGTCAGTTTTTGTGGAAGGCCATAAATTTGAATTTGAAGAGTTGATCCCATAAGAGCATGCTGAGTTGGATGATTTTTGTTGGAGGATTTTCTTTTTTTGGTAAACCTCATTTATTCATGGGGTGAGTTTTATTTCATTAAAACATAAAGTAAAAAAAGAGGCAAGAAGAACCTATCTGCACATCCATACAACTCACACATGAAAATAAAACTTAAAGTTTCTTCTCCCTAACAAATAAATAAAATACACCTAACACTACCCACTAACCTAAACACTCAAAAAATGACAAAGAATAAAACAAAGTATTAGAGTAAATCAGCACAAACTATAAACATAAGAATTGAAGGAACTTCTTGAGAGATGATAGTAGCTCGAAGATATCTCCCCTATTTAGCTGTCCAATCCCCCACCATGTTACATTATCTTTTTGTATGTGTCCATAGCACATTCAACTCCTTTATTAACTACACAATCTTCTTCAGTTAAATAATAAAACTCCAATGATGCATTTTCCTCCACTTTCAATACTTCCAAACTAGTAAAGAATTTATTTCAATATTTATGACATACCATCCATAATGTTTAAAAAGCATTAAATAAAAAACCATCAAATATGTTTCAACCAAAAGAGGTGAGAAAGGAAAAGATGGGGAAGCAAACAAACAAATGACTGAACTAAGGAACTCCCTACAGACTCTACCCATGCTTGCAGAGTTGTTCTACCAACAAACATGAATATTAAACTTTACATGAGGAGCCTTCCGTTTGGACCAAAGCACTAAATATTGCTTAGCAATTTCAGACTGATGTTCCATATAACAATCACAAAGTTCTTCCAAAATAGAAGAAGGTGGAGCAGCAACACAAGAGGTAGAAGTTTTAGAGGTAGTGGTAGAAGGAATATCTGAAGATCGGCCTCTATATCTAAGGGTAACATGCTTATGATACAAATTTGCATTAGCCTTAATGATAGGCTTAAGTGGCTGTAATAATTCCTCCCATGCATCATATCTACTACTAGATTTCTTGCATATAGTAAAAACAAGTGAAGGTTAACCTCGTGGTACTACCTGTAGAAGAGCTGATAATGGACTTGTAGATGAGAAAGTCAATGTCAATTGGTTTCATCATCTAAATGCAGTAGTTTAAAGTGGCTCTCTCACAAGTCACTTCACTTAAATGATTTGTAGAAAGTAGGCAAGCAGAAATAAAATAATTTCAGGCCTTAGATGGGACATTGAGCTTAGAAGAAGAAAAGATTACCTTGTGATCATTCGTGATCTTCCAAGATCTACACCCATATGTCAGAAATCCAATGGTCTCATCCGGCCCCGCATATGTAGGATCAAATTCATAATAAAAGAGATTAAGAAAACTAGGCAGCTCGTGTAGGGCAATAACCAGCTCCGAGGTAAACTCAACTCTTCTTTCTCTAACAAATACCTCATCGTTCGTTGTCTCTGGGAGATTTGTGTAGAATTCTAGAACAACTGAAATAACTGCTACTATAGTGATGTAGTAGAAACTTTCCTAGTGAAGTGCAACAATTAAAGTATCTATTGAACCTCCCAGCTGAGAAAAGCTTTTTCTACAATTTACTTCTTTGATAACAATAAATCATTGTACCTATCCTGTGCTTTAAGACTAACAAATTTTCTTTAATCAAAATTTTCTCCTTTTCCTTTATTTGTTTTAGGTGCCATCACATACCTTAAAAAAATATAAATAAATACGAAAGATAAATCCTAAAGGCTCCTAGAAGTATATTCCAAGCAAATAAACTTCCTACCATGGATTTTCTACTATTTTCTCAAAATTTCCAAATTCTTGATATCTTTACAATGTGGAAGAAATCCATGGTGAGAGAAGAAAATTTCTGTGGAATAATGTAGCTCTTACCCAAAGAAGAGGAAATCGAGAGTTTTTAAGTCCAAAATCTTCAAAAATCGTGAGCTATGGAGATCCTTAGAGTACCTTGCAATGAGTTGAGGAGGAAGAAGATGGCTCGAGCTGTGAAAATGGTGTGAACCGGTCTATTTTGCTATATATGGGTAGTTCAGCTGGTTCAATGTCTAGGAACCAGTGTCCAGTTTTGTAAATTTCAAATTTTTAGATAAATGCACGACAAATCTAAGGCCTATATACGCTAATTTAGTTGATTTAAAATCATATTGCTAATTTTAACTTCTTCCAAATTTCTCCCAACATTCATTTGCACAAGTACTAGGTTTTTAAATACAAACAATCCAGTTGATTCAAGCACACTATCACTAAATATAACATTCACAAACTTAATATAAACACACAAAATTTAAACATTAGCTTGTTACAAGACAACATGTACCAATCCTACGTAAGCAAATAAGCAAATGTAGACATACAGCATAAACTGATTCACACACTAATACCTACAGAACCGAGTTTGGCCCAACATCAAACACACCTAAATATTAAATTTTCAGTACAAAGCACCTAGTACTAGTAATCATTGACACTATTTTCCTTAACATTCACATCCATTGGTTGGTGGTGCAAAAATTGGTTGTAAAAATGAAAATGAGGAAATTCTTTTGTAGAATTTTTCTTATCCAATAGTTCTTTTGATACATCCTTACTTGAACCTCCTGGAAATTCACCAAGTTATCAAATTGAAGCTTAATCTGCTAGTCCAGATGATCAAATAGATCAGAGATATTGCTAATTTTGGTACGAATATTTTCAATATCTTCCTCAATCTTCTTGATCTTTTCTATAATACCTTCAATACTAACTGCATGAAATCCACTGTAGTAAGTCTAGGCGTCTTTTTTGATGAATTTCTTTTGATCATAAACTGCATTGTTCTTGCTTTCCATAGATCTTAATGCCATAGTCACAAGAAAAGTCAATTTTGGCACTCTTCTCTCCTCCAAAATACTCTCCAACGCCAAGTTAATAAAGTCTTTAAGATCCCCATGTAGGTTCAGGATGGTTTTAGAGGGAGGAAGTTGGATCAAATTGCTAAGGGGTGGCTTAATCTAATTTTTTGAACTGTGGCATGATATACCTATAATATATAATATTTTTGTACACCTTTTATACCTATTTTTTATGATATTGAACTTTAATGGAAGGTATTTGAGTGTTTTTCTTTCAGGTAAAATTAATTAGACTAAATATATCAAAGGGAGTGAAAAGGGACAAAATTTGAAGCAAAAATGAAGGTGTTAAATTGAACTAAGGTGCTTAAGATTCCAGATCTGGCGCCTAAGCGCCAACAGACAGAGAAGACTGTGGCTAAGCGCCAGAGGACCGACGCTTAAGCGCAGGGTAGTTACTTTAAAATTTAAAGCAATTTTTAGTGAATTTTGAAGAGGTGTTTGAGGCAACCTTTGGTACAAATGTGGGTAGCTGATCAAGGGCGACAAAAGATATTAAAGAAGCACTTGAAAGGATGCATCTTTTAGGAAGATTCATTGAATATAGACACATTCTAAAGAGACACCAATGCACTTTTTGAGTAAATATAAAAGGAAGGACTTAAAGAAGCAGAATAAAGAGGGGGAAAATTTAATTAGTATGTGTAGAGAGAGTAGTTACAGTGAGAAGTTGTAGGATTATTAATTTGGGTTTCTTCACACTTATCTCATTACTAGTGAAAGGGAATGTGGGTAGAGATTTCTAAATAAAAATCCATTTTTTTAGAGAAATTTTAACCCTCCAGGTTTGGGTGACCAGTCCTAGGGAGACTTGTAAGAGAAAGGAAGAGATTCAAAGGAACTTCATGAGTTTAGTGGAGAGGAACTTGAGATAAGTATTTTTCTTTGTACTTCATTTGGTTTTAGTTGAGACTTCATGTGTTTCAACATGATTTCTACTTTAAAAATTACTTATTGTTGTGTTTTCTCCATGGATTCTGAGTAGTTTTCATTATCTTTTACCTTAAAATGAAAGTAATTAAGTGTTTGATGGAAGTTGTGGAATTATTGATCTTTAATGCTAGAATAATTTGTTGTTTATTTAATCCTTGCACTTCATTTTCTTCTTAATTTGGACAATTAAGATGTTAACATTTTGTCAGTCGCCAGAAGGTTGGTTAAGATTTAGTTTATAAAAGCATAGATAGAAGTTTGGAAAATATAAATTTAATTTTAAAATATGAAATCAAAACGATTTCATATATGCAATGATTTAAATTATCAAGCACTTCACCGTGAGCAATGTATATATCCTGAAGAATGGATAACAGATACATTGCTTGGTGGTGAGGCTTGATCAAATAAACTAAAGAATCCATGCCATCCGTTTGGTTTGAGAGCCTATTATGTAGACTGACAATTTTTCCTATATAATATGAAAGAATTAGATAGGGTTTTTATTAATCTGGGGACTTTAAGTTTCCTATAAGGGAAAACCCCTATGGTTAATTACATCTTAGATAACTGAAGTCACCTAAATAAACTCTTGATATAGATAAGGGAATATTGTATTCATGACTTTCAAAAAATAAGGTCTTCAAGTAAATGTGATAATAGAAAATCCAATAGGTAAGTGGCTCAAATTTGGAACTAATACTATAGAAATCCAAAGGAAGAGAAACCTAAGGGAAAGACAGAGATCCAAGAAAATTCTCAGAGTTTTTCCTAAACTATTTTATGTTTTGGCTTTTATTTGAGATATTTATTTAATGTTTCATTCTGTCAATTTTATTATTTAGGGCTTACATTCACTTGATCATGTCAAAAGTTTGGAAGATAGGAGGATTTATGTCATATCAGATGGCAACCTCGGAATCTAAGACGGGTTAAGGCTTATATTGCACGAAGTGAAAAGGCCTAAAAAGATAAGGTGAGGGGTTTATGCTACACTAGGCAAGCTATCTAGAAGTTCTATGGCTGGTTGTTTAATTCTAAGCAGTTTTGTTGTTGAAGATGGCCGTGCTGCCCACTATGCATGCTGTAAGCTCCTCGTCATAGCAAGTTTAGTTGTAAAAGTGTCAAATGTAAGAGGTTAAGAGAAGTAGCATGTTTCAGAAATGGTTTAAATTGAGATGTCTTAATATCTTTTTAGGGGAATATTTAGGTTGGTTATAGCGACATCGGTTAGGTTCCCACGGTTCCCTCATTCTGACACCACTATTTTCTTTGGTTTCACTTAGTCTAAATGAATTTATTAAAATAAACTAAATGAGTTCAATACATTCATTTAGACCTTGGTAAATCTCTTTAGCAGCTGTAGGTTGCATCCTCTTAGGTATTCCCGATCATCCGATAGATATATTTTAATTTAGTTGCAATTGTAATTTTTGTTTTGTTTGTGATTAAATTTTGAGTTGTCTTATATTTTTATTGTTATGACGGTAAATTTTATCTTTTTTTGTTAATTTTGATTTTGGTTTTGGTTTTATGGCTATCCTAAAAGTTTTTTTTTCATGCAGGGTGACATTATTATTTAGCATGCAAGCTTACAATAAAGAGTGCAGGAAAAGAAGATGTTGTAAACCTATAAAAGTGTACTTGTTGAGTCTTCCTGTTCCTCCACCTGAAACTTTAATATCTTGCAATAAACATTTATAATTTGCAAGATAGTAGAGGCCTATAGATAGGTTCATCACAGGCCTACAAAATCTTATGTCATAACTCAATGAGTCCCATTTATTTCATTTGAGAGATGCTTTCCTTTAATAAGTATGATAGGCTCAGTCGTCCTACAAGATGTCCAGAAGACTTGTGAAAAGATCTAGAGAGTACCTGGATTTTTCAAACATTTAAAAACTTTCTTGAGTTCATTGAACTTATCATACTTATTAAATGATTCATCTATTTCATACCCTTATGCTCAATGAACATCGATGTTTTAATCATCCCAAAAAGTGGGATAACTATCACTTGATATTTTATTCATAAATTATGTGAGTAAAGGCCTCTAGGGAGCAAACTTGATTCATCAAGAATTCTAAATAGTTTTCTTTTATTTGGACTTGTAGTGTTTCAAAAGGTTTAATATTAGTTAAGCTTTCTTTTCTAAACCTCATTAATCAAACTTAATTATGCCTAACTCACTACTAAGCCCTTAAGATTTTAGTGATATTTAAAAAAAAGTTAAGTTGACTTCTATGATTATGACTCTTATCAAAATATTGAATTATCATTAAACCACTGATTAGGAGTTTTAGATCATTAAATATCACCTTCCAAAGATAAAACCCTTAACTTAGGATCATTTAGTCATAATTATCTTCCAAATTAATATAATTTAAAGAAATTATGAATTTACCCTTAATATAAAAAATATAAGAAAGGTTTCTACCATTTATCATTTTATGTTTTAATCATTCAATCATGTTAATTAAGACCATTCATTGCCCATTTCCTACTTTAATCAAGCCTAAATATTGATTAAGGCTAAATTCTTTAAAATTACAACTTTGCCCCTAAGGCCTTAATACTTCATAATTAATCAAATTTAACTCAAATAACTTTAAAATTTTTATGGAACTCTACCCATTGGTAAATTAAAATATCAGAGGAGAAAATGTGATTTTTCAAAATTTTATTTAATTTATGTAATTATTTTTATGCAAACATAGGGATTTTCAAGGTTCATTTTATAACTCAATCAAAACATAATATTTATTTTTTAAAAAATTACTGGAGGTTCACCTAAACTAGGGGACCACTTGGACTAAGTTTCATGATTTTTTGAATTTTAATTTAATTATTATAAATATTTTAAAATTTAGAGTATTAATTAAACATAAAATATTAATTAATTTGAAAATTAAGTTTTGTATTTTTATTAAATCTCTCTGAGTCGGGGAATCTAAAAAACCAAGTTTCATAATTTTTTGATTTATATTTTAATTATTAGAATTATTTTATTTAGAAATTAGTGAAAATACATTTTTAAGCTTTAGAAAGTTTTTTAACCCTTTAAAATTTAATATCTTTACTTGGAGAGTTGGGGAAATTATCCCAATTATTCCTAATTGATTAGAAGGTTATTTAGAACATTTCCATCAATTTTATTAATTTAATAATTGTATTAATTTAATAATTTTATGAATTTTTAATTATTTAAATATTTAAAGTAGCCTTAAAAATGAAAATTTTATTTTAACTCCAATTTTATTTTTCTTATGTTCCTTTGATCACAGAGAACTCTCAAACCCACTTTGGTAAATTTTTTAGTTGTATTTTAATTTTTAGAATTATTTTAATGTCAAAAATACCATTTAACTTGGGAAATCAAATTAGGTAATCAACTCAATTCCAAATAACTTCAAAATTTTAATGAGAGTTCCTCTGACCCTAAGCCACAGTAGAGAATAAAAATCAAGTTATTCCTAATTATATAAAATTCAATTTAAATTTTTTTAGGTTTAGTTAGTTTATTTAAATTAGGATTAAGTTTAATGAGTTAGGCCAAGTTATAATTTTTCTATGGTGCTTTTTTCACAGTGAACCTACCAAAAAAAATTTATAATTTTCTGATGAGTATTTTAATTTTTATAATTTTTAAATTAAAAGAGACACAATAGCTTTGAAAAATAAGGATCACCTCATAGAAATCCTGCTAACTTTGGAAAAATCTGGGAACATCCCCTATGACGGAGGGAACGAAGCCTCAAATTTTAAAACCATGGTGAAATGTTCATGTAAATAGAGAATTAAAACACTAAATACTATATTTAATTAATTAAAAATAAAATATGTATTAAATAAAATTTAATCCAATTCAACATTGTTCTCCTCTGTTCATTGAACAAGATGGTATTTTTCTTTTATTTTTCTAATTTTTCTACACTAAGTTATGGATTTTTAAAGTTGGTCTAATTTAATTAATTAAATAAAGTCAATTTTTTTCCCACTTAAGTGACTCAGCGCCATGCAATCCTACGGTGCGTCGAAGCCACATGCATCTCCTTCTGATTAGGCACCACCTGCTGACTCAGTGCCACATGGCTTGCACTTTATGTAATATATCCTTGTCCGAGGCCATTTGGGTCCGTTCGATACACGTTCATCAACCAGCTCATGGTCATCATCTTTGACTGGTTCTTGCAGCTGACCGTCCACTCTCTAGACCTAATATCTCACTCTATACTCAACCAAATCACTTTGGGTTTGATCCAAGAGCTTCATCTAACCAAGACAAATTTTTCTATATGGCTTATATGGTATGAATACAGTAGACATGTATGAAGAATGAAGAATAGCTTGGGAGAGGGAGAGAGTTCAATACCTTTATCTGAGAGTAGAGGCCTTAATCAGATGGTTGTAGCAGCTTCAATTGGACCCAACAAGCCTGCAATTGACTCCTCTTGCTGTGGTGAAATGCCTAGACCTAAATTTGACCAGGGCTGATTTCAGGTGTTGATCAAAGTATGGGGTAGAGGCTCTCTGTGGTGGGGCTTTGATGATGGAAATTCTTCTCCTACTCTGGTGATGGTATAGAGCAAGTTTGTTTGGGGTTTTAGGCAATGTGAGATGCAATTGAAATTTTCCTAGTTTTAGCTGATATTTGAGTGGGGAATTGAATCTGGGTAGTGGGGATCAGGGCTAGAATGCAGTGGGATTGCACTTAGGGTATCTTAAAGAAGCTATGAGCACAATTTGGTAGAGTTCCCTTAAGAAGTTTTTCAGCACTCCCCTTTGGTCGTGAGGGATGGCTTTTACAGCCATGGCAATTGGGATGAGCTCAAGGGAACAATTCAGGTGCATTAGACCGCTTAGGTGGAGGGCAGATCAGATCTAGTGAGAAATAAGGGCTTGGTACATCAAGTGAGCTCAATTGAGTTTGGATTTGGTTGGGTGGCTCTCAAATTTGGGGTACTCTGGCGATTAAGTCTGTCGACAAGGACAGGGGAGGGTGGTTAGAGGTCAGGTGGCTCAGTGAAGTGTCACTCAAGGTAATAAGTTGGATGGGGGATGAGTTTAAGCAAGGATCCTTTTGGTTTAGCCATAAATGGAATGAAATCCCCTAATTTAGCGGACCCTTGGTCCATGGCTCATGTAGGTTGAGCTAGGTGGATCCAGGGTGGTTCCTAGGGTCAATTTGGTGGTTGTGGAAGGTTTGGTTTGATTAATTCGGCTAGGTTTGGTTAATTTGGGTCATGGGTTCAATTTTGGGTCAAGTGGATTCAAGTTGGGCTAGGTTGGGTTCAAGCTTGGGTTAGGTCTAATTGATTACTCAAAATCATGTACATGATTGTCAAAAAGAGTTTAGAAAAGGGTTGGAGTGACTTTGAATTGATTTGGGAGGTGAATTTGGTGAGATTTTGGTATTTGGTCCTTTTGGGGACATTTGGGCTAACTTGGGTTTAGCTTAGGCTAGGGTGTAGTGATGGCTCAATTGATGGTTCAAAAAGATATAGAAGATTGTTAAGAAGAGTTTTCAACATAAATTTGGTGTCAATATTGGGATGAGAGCATTCAATTTGATAGATTTTTGACATGTGATCAATTTGAGGTAAAATTAGGAATTTTGGATTTAATTGGACTTGAGAGTGAGGTTTGGAATCAAATTGGGGTAATGGATGGTTCAAATTTGTTTCGGGCAATGTCATGAAGAGCATTGGATATTAACTTGGGGGAATTGATTGGCTCATGGGGTTTAATTTGGGGAGATTTGGTAATATGGTCAATATTGTGGCTTTTTGGTTTAGGTTGAAATTGAGTTCAAATGTGGGTCGAATTGGGCTTACATTTGGTTTAGGTTGGCATTAGGGATATTGAATTAAAGTTTGGATTTGGAATTGAAGAGGTTTTAAGTCAATCTAGTGGACATTGGGGGTAATTTAGGCATTTTTGGGCTTAAAGGGCAAATTTGGGGATTTTGGTCAGAATGGGTCCATCTGGTAAAATTGGCTTAATGTGGTGGTTCAAAATTTAAATTGGAAATATTTTGAGGGTTTTGGGAATTTTTGAAATTTTTTGAGCTAGGAGGGGTATTTTGGTAATTTTGGGGTTTTGGACTTGTTTTGGGAAATTTGGTAAATTTAGGGTGTTATGGGTATTTTGAGTGGTGAGGGATGTTTTGGGATGATTTTTGAGTGATTTTGGTAATTTTGGTTAATTTTGAGAATTTTGGGCAAAATTAGGGTTTTAGGGGTAATTTAGTCATTTTTTGGAGTTTAGGGGCAAAGGGGTCAAAAGTTGGGAATTTATTCGAAAAATTAGGGTTGAGAGGGATTGATAACCTGTTTGAGCCATGCACCAAGGGATGTGGAAATTTCTAGCATAGGTGTGGTCAACAAATGGACCCCCAATAGGTGTGGTGTGCTGGACAAGCACAACATACGTATTAGTGTTGATTGAAGAGATCAACAAAACCAACACAACCATCTGAGCCAAAACCCAAGACAAAACGTAGAATTCAATGAGGAAGCTTCCATTGGGGATTATCTGGGTAGGGAACCTTCAAGTCCCGAGAACTCTTGCTAGGTAAGGAAAATGGAATACATTCATTAAGGAGCTATGAGTTACATGCCTCCAAACTTTGAAGGAGTCTGATTTGATTCAATTTGAAATTGGAATGGGGGTTATAATTCAGATTTGACTTGATTTTTAGATTTGAATTTGATTTTAAATTTAAATTTTGAGTTTAAATGTGATTTTGAACATTATGGTGTTGACCTCATTTATAGTGGGGTCTTTTCCTTTCTCTTAGTGCTTAGGATCTAGCCATAGGACTTCTCGTTGACTATCCTAGAGGACTAGAATTGGGACCCACCCTTTAGCAACTCAACTACTTCTTGACTCCTATTGGGACCCACTTGGATGGTTGCAAACCTCTAAATCACCTTAGAAGGTTAAGACCAACATATGGAGAACCAATAGTGAGTTACTATAAGGTTGTTCAAGCCTTAGGACTACCCTGGGTGGCCTGGTCCTGGCGAGGTCTGACTTACACACACTGCACTCTCACATACACCATCCTTACCCATTTCCTCCCCCGGTTTATGGGAGCACTCATGTGGCTAAGTCCAAACCCCTAGATCTTTGGCTAAGAGGGTTAGATACAACCCATGAGATGTTCAGAATTGACATTTCTAGGTCCATGGCTCATTTTAAGCTTCACCATGATCAAAATTCAACTTTTGCCAAAGTTCCTGGTTTTAACATTGAGTCCTTCAAACCCACCTAAAATTACCTAATTGCCCCAAAATTTTCAAAATTCTTACAAAATTACCCAAAATTCCCAAAAGTCCTAAAAAATCATTTTGAAACAATCCCCACCTCTTAAATCCACCAAAATGCCCCAATACTCCCCAAATAACCTCTCAATACCCTAAATACCCGTTTTAGCAAAAAAAATCTAAAAATTCCAAAAAATTCCAAAAAATTCTAGAAAATTCCAAATATTCCTAATTTTATTTTGTTCAACTACACCATAAGCCAAGTTTGCCAAAATAATCCACTTTTATCAAAATCCCCAATTTGATCTATTTTTAACCTAAATGGACCCAATGTCAAACCAAATTGATCCAATTGACCCCAATCTTGCCCAATTTCAATTCTAAACTTCTATTCAACCATCCCCAATACCAATATAAACCAAATCCAAGCCCAATTTGATCCACATTTGAGTTCAATTTCAACTTTAAACCAAAAACCCCCAATTTTAACCTATGACCCAAACCTACCCCAAATTCAGCCCAATTTAACTCATTTTCCCCCCAAATCAACTCTGAACTCTCCCTAATAATTTCCTACACCAAGCACAACATTAATTGGCCCTCAATTTAAACTCAAACTCTACCCAAAATCCCTTTGAAATCAAAACCCCCAAATTTAACCTAAAATTACCACATACCCTAAATTCCCAAATTGAATCCCCTAAACCCAAAATTTCCATCCAATTTCTATACTAAACCATTTATAACAATCATTTGTACCCTTTTGAATTATCAATAGGCCTTGAAGCAAGTTCTAGCCAAAACTAAATCTAACCTAACCCATGGTGGCCAAATTTAACCAAAATCCCAAAATTCACCTAATTGACCTTTCAATTGAACTCAAAACATCTCTATGTCTTCATAAAAGTTCTTCATGGCAATCCTCTCTACAATGTTGCTTAAGACACTTGGAACTAAATCGAGCCCAAACTCAAGTTAGCCTAACCTAAACCCAAGTGAGCCAATTTGAACCCATGGCCTAACTTAACCAAATTGAACCAAATGTGGCCAAACCAACTCTTCCACAGCCACCATTTGAACCCTAGGAGCCACCCTAGATCCACCTAGCCCAAGCTAAGTGAGCCATGGACCAAGGGTTCCCCATTTTAAGGGATTTCCTCCCTTAAGTGGATAAATCTCCTTTTGCCCCACCCCAAAATCCTCCCATACCTGATTAATCACCATTAAACCTCTCCATGACTCACCTGACCTGAGGGGCCAGCTCACCTGTCCTTGCCGGCCGAACTAGTCATTGGAGGGGGTCAAAACTGAGAGCCACCACCCACCTAAACTCACCCAAACTCCACAAATTGGCCACCTCAGCCAAATTAAACATTGGTGCCTTTTTGCCCTCCACTTAAGCAGTGGAATCCACCCACCAATTGAACCCAAACCCTGCTGAATGGCCCTGGCCATTTAAGCACCACCTCTTGGCCATGAGAGGGGGGTGTTGAAAGTTTTCTCAATGAAACCTCACCAAATCACTCCCAGAGCTTCTCCTAGCTTAGAGAAGAAGAACCCCACTGCTTTCCTGCTCCCTCCTCCACTAGTTGAGTTCAATTTTTGAGCTCAATCTCGGGCCGAAAACAAGACATTCCCAAAACCTGCACTAGAACCAAATTAAACTCACCCACACCTTCACAGCATCCATAAAAGGATTTCCCCAGTGGAAGCCCCCTCTCCAGGCTACCCAATCTCTCCAGCCATTAAAGCTTGAAATCGGGCTTGGTCGAAGTCATACTCAGGCAATTCACCACAGCTCTAGGCTTCATCCCTAGCTTCCTTGGACTCCAACAAACGTGTCGAGCCTCTCTGATAGAAGCTTCACTTCTCAGAGCCAAGGTGTTGCCCTCTTCTTTCTCTCGAGCTTCCAGCGATTCTTCATTTCATTCAAGTCAATTTCAATGCATGTTAGCCGTATGGATATGTTCGTCTCTTCAAGACGAGTTCATAGAGCATAAGAACATTTAATTTGGTTAAGTGTCGAGTGAGATATTAGGGTTAGAAGGTGGATGGTTCTCGACTCACACCAATCGGGATGATGAACAGCAGCCGTCAGATCGCGCGTGTATTGGATTGATGGCTAGGATCGCGTCGGACGGAGCAACAGGACATGAACCGCGAGCCGCGTGGCCGCCGAGCCAGATGGCGGCGCCGAATCTGGGAGCAACGCGTGGAGTTTAACCTGCCGTAGGTTGAGTTGGCGCCGATGCGGATAAGTAGAAAAATCCAATTTTTCTTATTTATTTAAATACCAAAAACTTCAAAAATTGATATCTTTGCATAGAAAAATCATAAAAATAAAAGAAAAATATCCTCTTGCTCAGTGAACAGAGGAGAACAATGTGGAAAAGGAATTGATCTATTTTGTTGAGTATTTCATTTTTAATTAATTTAATAATGTTTTGAGTATTTTAATTCTCCATGCATGTATGCATTTCACTATGGCATGAGACCATAGGGCTTTTGTAGCCTCTGATCTTGGGAATATTCCCTGAATTTTCCAAGGCCAGAGGCTATCCCTGTGGCAAGTTATTTATTTTCCAAGTTTATGTGCCTGTTTTTGTATTTTAATTCCAATAATCAGCATGTTGATCAATAAAATCTAGAAAAATTAGGGGAAGTACCTTATGACCAGAGAATCCTAGGATAATTATGGTTTAGCTTAAATCATTCAAATGAACCTTAATTTGACCAAAACCCTAAAATTGAACCCTAATTAATTAGGAATAACCAGACATCAAAATCACTTGAAATCAATTCTCCATTGATCTTTGGGATGAGAGAAACCTCACATAAAGATTTGAAGTCAATTGGAAATAATTTAACCCACTAAATGGATCATTTAAATTACATGATAATTATTAAACTTCAAAAATCCATAAAACCCAAAATACTTTTAAAAAATTCACCAAATTAATTTTTGGACTTCTCTGATATCAAAGGACTCTAGGAAAAATAAAATTGGAAATTTCTAAAAATTTTTATTTTTAGTCATTTTTTTAATATTTTAATAATTAAAAAATAATAAAAATCACAAAAACATTAAAAGTCACAAAAATGCTATATTTTACTCCCTAATCATTCAGGAACCAACAAAAAATTTTTCCCAAGTCTCTAGGTTAAAATATTAAATTTTAAAGGCTTAATGTAATTTCTAATATTAAAAAAAAATGAATTTTTAACCTTTCTCACTAAATTAATTCTCATAAATCAAAGAAAAATTAGAAAATTATAAAATTTATTTCTCTGAGTTCCTTGAGGTCCAAGAGATTTTTGAAAAAATATAAAATCCATTTTTTAACTTCTATTTTATTCTGAAGTTAATTAACACTCTAAAACCTAAAATAATTATAATAAATAAAATATAATTCAAAAAAATTACTAAAATAGGTACAAGTGGTCCTCTGGTCAATAGGAACATGCCATAATTTTCCTAAGGTTAGAAAAATTACCTTGGTCATGTTGTTGAATTTTTATTTAAAATCCATATTTTCCACAAAAAATAATTATATAAATTAAATTAAAAATAGAAAAATCACATTTTTTCCTTTAATGTCTTAATTGACATGTGAGTGAAGTGACACAAAAATTTCAAACTCACTTGAGCTCAATTTAGTGAGTTATGAAGTGAATAGGCTTAAGAGGGCATGAAAGTAATTAAGGATTTTAATTTTAATAAATATTTTAGGCCTATTGAAAGGGGAGGGTAAAATATTTGATTTAATATTCCCTTATATGATTGAAACCCATTAATCACTTTCAAAATATTAAGATGGAACCTTAATTAATTAAATTATTTAAATTTTGGAAGATTAATTAAAATTTTTTGGATGAATTTTTTATTAGGGATATAATTTATGAAGATACTAATTCTCTGATTCAAATCCTTAATTGAATTAATACAATGACATTCAACTCTTAAGAATTATAATTTAAATTATTTATTAAATAATAAATAATTCATAAATTTAAAATATCAAACGATTTAAATGGTTAATTAAAATTTAAAACTTTAACAATTTAGTAATCTATTAAAATTTAAAATGTTAAATCATTTAATAATTAAATCAAAGGAAGCTTAAAGAATTTGGAACTAATATAGAATCATTTAATAAGCAAATTCAAAACGTTAAATAAGAAAAAATGTGAGAATTCAATCAATTTAAGATCAACTTAAATTAGTCATTAAAATCAATCTAATTTAATAAAATTAATTCAAACTCAAATTTAAATCATCAAAACTTAAACTAAACAACTCAAGTATCCCTTTCAATCTAAGTAACTTAAGATGCTTAGGAGGAAACTAAAATTATCTTAATTTATCAATTAAATTTTAATTAAAGGATGGTTAGATTCCTTAACAAACCAATTTGCCCCTAAAGGCTTTTATTATTGTAACTCTTAAATAAAGTACTAAGTGAAATGTCACTTCACTCATAGAATAATCAAACGTCCTAGTTCACTTAGAAAGAGTCAAATGAAATCAAAACAATAAAGTAACCTGGGTGATTGATTCATCACCACAATGAAACTAACCGAACTTAAAATAATCTCTACAATGTTTAAGAAGATGTTCAGAATTCATTTCCGAGCACTTCTCTAACTTGATGGGATGTTTTAAAAGAATAGTGAGACTTCATTATTTTTTGATGAAGAAAATCATCCTTAACAAAACACAAGAACCTAGACGTTATAGGAGTTGACTAGCAGTAGGATTAGGATTTTGGCAGACAACCAAAACCTTCCCTTAGCTTTACCTAGGTACGTGTTGCAGATACTTAAATGCCTTAACACGTGTTTTAAGTGTAGCTTGGAATGATGACATGACCCTCCAGGTATGCTTTTATTTTATTGCAATTTACTTTATTGCAATTTATTTACCTGTACCGCGCTTTACTTTTCTTGCATGTTAAATAATATTGTCGCCCTGCATGAAAACTAAAACTTTTAGGATAGCCACAAAATGAAAAACAAAACTAAATTAAAATCAACGAAAGATAAAATTCACCTCCACAACATTTTAAAATATAAAACAACTCAAAATTTAATCACAAACAGAACAACAAAACTACAATTACAGTTAAATTAAAATGTCTTGTTGGATGATCGGGAATACCTAGGATGATGTAACCTACGTGTTGCTAACGGGATTTCCCACGGTCTAAATAAAAGTGTGGAACTCATTCAGTTGAGTTTAGCAAAATCATCTGACTAAGTGAATCCAATAAAAATAACGGTGCCAGAATGATGGAACCGTGGGATCTTAACCGGTGTAATTATAATCAACCTTAAGATTCCCCTAATAAAACATTAAAAATATTTGGAATTTAAAACTTTTTCTAAACCAAAACACTTCTCTAATCTCTTGATTTCCACCTTCTAAAACCAAACCTCTGTAACAACAAGGAGCTCGGAGTATAGTGGGCAGCACGTCCATCGTCGTAAGCAAAATTTGAATCTACATCAGCTAAACCTTTCTTAGCATTAAATAAACAAGCCATAGGATTTTGAGGTAGTTTACTTAGCGCAACATAAATCCTCAACTTTTCATTAGGCATTTGCATAATCATATTATGCAAATTAAGCTCTAACCGGTCTTAGAACTCCGAGGTAGTCGTTTGGTATGACATAAACCCTCACATCTTCGAGGCTATTTGTATGATTGTGTCATACGAATATAAGTCCTAATTAAATAAAATTGGTAGGATTACAACATTAAATAATATTCTTAAATTGAAACCAAACAATAGGATAGTTTGGGAAGTTGCCAAGTTTCTTCTTGGATCCTCAGCTTCTCCTACTTCTCTTCCTTTGGACTTCTGAAATTAACTGTTCCAAATTTGAGCTAATCCCTTCTAAAATTCCAAAATCAAATCCTTTGAAACCTTAAACTTTGAAATTATTGAGAGCAAAATCACTGATCATTAGAAAATGATTCCCGTCATTTAAGATGTAATTAACTATAGGGGCTTGCCTTTATAGGGTCTTTAAG
Source organism: Papilionanthe hookeriana x Papilionanthe teres (assembly GCA_022702705.1). Taxonomy (NCBI): domain Eukaryota; kingdom Viridiplantae; phylum Streptophyta; class Magnoliopsida; order Asparagales; family Orchidaceae; genus Papilionanthe; species Papilionanthe hookeriana x Papilionanthe teres. Next base: position 130,861,886 of record CM040425.1, on the reverse strand, counting down.
AACCTAAGTAATATAAACCCTGCTTAATTCCTTTATATTAAGTAGGGGAACTTGTCGGCTTATAAAATTGGTTCGCAGACCAAACAGATGTCACAAATCTTCTAGTTTATCTAATCGAGCCCCATCATCAAGCAGTGTGTCTATTCCTCGTGATAGATACACGGTCTGTGATATGGTGCTCGTTTATATAAACTATTTGGGATGTGATATTGGTTTTATTTCATATCTTAAAATTTTCAAACTTAAAATTATTTTCAAAATCAAATGCTACTTTCCAAATTATATATATTTAAATTAAATTTAAAATTTAATATTCGCCGACAATTTCTGTAGGCGACCCCTTTTAAAAACCTAAAAATATGCCGACATATGGACTTTATGGAAATTTATGGAATTCGTGGATTTTTTATTTTTATTTGATTTTAAAAATTTGTACTTTGTGGGAGTCTTCGAGTTTAAGTGAGTGTAAAGGGGAGAGTCTGAATTTAGGTATCGACCTCAAAAATGAGAATCAAAATTTAGGTACCGACCTCAGAATTTCATGGGTGTAGAGATTTCTCGGTTAGATTACAAGAATTTAGGGATTTTTGAAGGAATCAAACAACTGTGCTCCGATCCTGGAATTTCATCAAAAGTGAAAAAATTTCTCAGATAGGATGTGGAAATTTAGGGATTTTGAAGGGGACGATTGTGCTCCAATTCTATAATTTCATGGAAGGCTTAAAAATTTCTCAGATGGCATGTGGAAATTTAGGAATTTTCAGGAATTAGACGACCGTGCTCCAATTCTGGAATTTCATAGAAGGCGAAAAATTTTCTCGGATAGGAAGTGGAGATTTAGGAAATTTGAAATAATCAGACGACTGTGCTTCGATCCTGGAATTTCATGGAAGGCGGAAAAATTTCTCGGATAGGATGTGAAAATTTAGGGAATTTGGAGAAATCGGACGACTGTGCTCCGATTTTGGAATTTCATGGAAGGCAAAAAAATTTCTCATATAAGATGTGGAAATTTAGGGATTTGGAGGAATAGGATGACTGTGCTTTAATTCTGGAATTTCATGGAAGGCAAAAAAATTTCTAAGATAGGATGTGGAAATTTAGGGATTTTGAAGGAATCAGATGACTGTGCTCCGATCCTGGAATATCATGGAAGGAAGAAAAATTTCTATGATAGGATGTGGAAATTTAGGTATTTTGAAGGAATCAGAAGACTGTGCTCTGATCCTAGAATTTCATGGAAGGCAAAAAATTTCTCGGATAGGATGTTGACATTTAGGGATTTTGAAGGAATCAGACAATTGTGCTTCGATCCAGGAATTTCATGGAAGGAGAAAATATTTCTCGGATAGGATGTGGAAATTTTAGGGAATTTGGAGGAATCAAACGATTGTGCTTCGATTCTAGAATTTCATGGAAGGCAGGAAAATTTCTCGAATAGGATGTGGAAATTTAGGGATTTGGAGGAAATAAATGACTGTGCTCTGATTCAGGAATTTCATAGAAGACGGAAAACTTTCTCGGATAGGATGTGGAAAATTTAAGGATTTTGAAGGAATCAGATGACTTGTGCTCCGATCCTAGAATTTCATGGAAGGTGGAAAATTTTATCTGATAGGATGTGGAAAATTTATGGAATTTGAAGGAATTTTGAGAAGGAAAGCTCAAGGACTCACATCCAGCCCGAGGTAATAGAAGGGAATCTGAATTTAGGTACTGATCCCAGAATTTTATGGGAACAAATTCAGAGAGAATTTGATTTAGATCCTCGAAGAAGGTAGAATTGTTCAGTTCGGCCAAGATTTGTAGCCATTGCGAGATTCGTGGAATTTCTTGACATTTTGGATTTGTGGGAAGTGTCTTTGTGTAAAGTGCCAAACTGTGCGGAGTGCTTTTGGAGATGTAGAAACTGGGAATAAGCGCAAAGACCCGAAGTTTCTATATAGAGTTAGCTTATCATTTGTTTTCAATTTATCATTTATTTTTCAATTTGTTTTCATTTCACTTCCTTTCATTTAAGAAATATCTGATTTCATATTCAATTTTCTTTTATTTCATTTTATCTTAACTTCTTTATTTGTTATCATTTTCTTTTTAATCTTCTCTTGTATCGTTCTTTATTCATTTTAATTTGGGACCAATGTATGGTCCTGCGGTTTTTCAACCATTACGGCAAAAGAAACATCTTTGAAGTAGAAATCTTCTCTAATTGTGCTGAAAGCAGTAGTACAACTGATCACATGTTGTCAAGCATCTAAAAGTAGATTGAGTGTACATAGCTGAACAAGACTGTCATATCATATCATGCTGGTACAAAAAGCGGGTAACAACTGCCATGAGCTGGTTCAAGAGGTAGTAGATTTCTACCATCTGAGGCTACCCCGTGAACAAGCCAACCTACCAAGGCTTCGCTCTGGAACAAAAGACCTTGCTCATGAACACCCAGAGGTACTGCTGTCATAGTGGCAATGGACGAATGCTTTCCAACTCCGGATTTGGCTCATAGTAGAACGGTGCCTTATCTTCATCCGTTCTTCTGAAAGTAACTGAAACTCTTTATCTTGAGAATCTTGGGATGCAGTACTTTGCAAGATCTGCCCTATTTCATTTCAGCGCTAACATTGATCCAATTGGTAGAGGGATTTCTACAGAACCTCAAAACTCTCCTGGCCGGACAATCTGAATCTTCTGGTCGAACAATATATTGCTTTCACTTATTGATGAGACCGTGCAGAAGGGCCTCACAAAATTGTGGTGATCTATATGAGGTGGGATACAATGCCCATCCTTATAAATGTTTATGATGCATCTGTTGAGAATATAACATGGAGGCAACACGTGCCACTCGACCATCCTCTTTATCATTTTCTTAATTTACGACGACATCAGATCCACCTCATCATGCTGTATCCCTGGGGGATTTCCTCGTTGATCCTTTGTAAAGTTATAATATCATCCACATTGAATGGTGACCCTGCCTTTTCCCATTTTCCATTTCATCGGTTCTATGTACGTTTTTTCCTCCAAACAGTCTGCTCTACCCAAATCTTGAAGGCTGAAAACACAGTCCAAAATTTTCTCTAGATCTTTTTTCAAAAATACATCTGTGTAAAGCTCGAGGCCTTCCAAAAATTAATGAATCTTCGTTGAAATTTCTCATATTGTTGGAATTCTTTCTTTCTGACTTTTCTGATCTTAGCCATCACATAGTCCGGGACTCCTTGTTGCAATGGCGACAGAACAAACTGTGGTACGTAAGGCTTTAAGTCAGAATACTCCCTGCTCCTAAGTAGCATTGAGGTGGCTGAGTATGCCTTGAACGTGCCATACTCCTCCAACTGTAGAACATGACATTGTGGGCATTCCAAAAATGCCCCTGTGACTGAAGACTGTCTTAATAGACTTGAGCTGCAAGTCGAGCACTCGATAAAAATTTCTTTCATCGGATCCCATGTCGGTGTGAGGTCCTCGGTAGTCTCGGGCTTTGTTTATGTGCGTAGCAAACTGTCATCAGTCTCTTTCATTTCTGGCTCATAAAAATTCCTCTGTAATAGGCGGTAGCTCGGTGTCTGACTCCCAAGCCTGTCTCCTCTCCATTCTATCCAAGAGGTGGCACTTGCAGTGATGTGCATTTCTTCTCTTCGTTCATGCCAACAGCTCATTAGGAAACCTTTCAACTGTAGCAGTGATGAGACTACCTTATGGTGTAGTGATCATGGACAGAATCTGACTGTGTCCCTTGGCGAGGAGGTGTGAGTCAACAAAACCTCCAGTGCCTCCGTGTCCCGACATCTGTCTAGTCTCTCGATGACCAATTTTCATCACTGATTTCATCTTTATGACCTGGGGAATTGAAGTTGATAACACTTCCTGCAGATGCTTTTTCTTCTCGAAGCGCAAGGTTCAAGCCATTTTTTGAAGTAAAATCCAATTTACGGCCTGACACTTTATATACAAGAAAATAGGGGGAAATGTCAGTGGTTGGTATTTTGTATGAACAAGAACAATAACAAATTTATTATTATTATTTAGCGATTTTTTGTATTTATTTTGATGCCATTATCTTATTTAATATAGTTTTACAAAATTTGTAATTAAAAGCTTAACAAGAATATTATATCTTGTGAGAAAATTTATTTTATTTTATTTAACTTTATTTTATTACAAAATTTGGACTCTTTCACAGAAACTGGCCAATGGTTTATTTCAGAATAACCAACCCTTTCAAAAACTCTTCAAGTTTTATAATACTTCTTCAGGTAACATCCATTTATCGGTAACATGGATCTATCCCCTTGAGAAGCCACCAGTTTGTATGACCTGCCAGAGTAAACCTTCTCCACCATGAATGGTCCTTCCCAGGTTGGTTCAAAATTTTCACCTATCTTGCGGCGTGCAAGAATAGGCATTCTAAGAATGAGCACAAGGTCACTGAATTTAAACGACCTCAGGCAGAACAATTTATCGTGGGCTTGAATCATCTTCGCTTGATAAAGCTACAAATTCTGCTACTTTAGCAATCTCTTCCCGTCGAGGCTTTCTAATTATGCAAGTCAAGTTCAAGCATTCTCGTATGTTGTTATTTGATTGGAGATGACAAACCTAAGTGAAAATATTTGAACCTCTAAAGGAAGTACTGACTATATTTCGGTATGCCCATAATGCTTCCAGAAACTTCTCGTGCCATCCTCTCTTATTGTTGTTGAGCTTCTTCTTTAAAATCTGCACGAGCGTCTTATTGAAGGTTTCTACCAAGCCATTTTCTTTTAGATAGTAGATGGTTGAATACCACTAATCTATCCCATGTCGTTTGACGAAGAAGTAGATCTTGGTACTCTTGAAAGTGGACCCATTATCTGAAATGATCCTGTGCGGCACACCAAAGTGGTAGATGATCTGATTCTTAAAAATTTATATCACCTGGTGCTCTGTAACTTCTCGTAACTGAACTGTCTCAGCCTATTTGGAGAAGTAATCGGTAGCTGCAAGTATAAACCTAACTTCTTTGGTGGATGGAGGGTCTATCAGACCTACTATATCTGTGCCCCAACACTCGAATGGTCACGAGGCAATCGTGGGGTGTAAAATATTCGGAGGCTGGTGCAAGACGACTCCATGCACTTGACACTGATGACATTTGTTAGCTGTATCCATACAGTCTGTCATCATTGCTGGCCAATAGTATCCTAGTCATTTGATTTTCATTTTCATCTGTGGCATTAGCTGGTGAGCTCCACACAATCCCACATGTACTTTTTTGACGATATTCAGCGCTTCTGTTCTGCTTAGGCATCTTAACCACATCTGATCAAAAGATCTTTTGTACAATACATTATCAATTAAGGCATATGACGAAGCCCTCTTCTAAACTTGATGTGCTATTGACTTGTGTTCTGGCAATCTTCCTGTTTGCAGATATTCTATTAATAGCTGACGCCAATCTTCTGTATCATCTGTCACTGCAACTGCTATCTCGTCTTTCCAAGTTTGCACAAATTTTCAAGGTCGATTTATGACAAAATCTGACATCCTTGCATTATAATATGTATAGAATCTTCTTTTGGACATGCAAATTCTTTAGCCAATTTTGCTAAAGCGTCTGCATGGGCATTTTCCACTCGAGGAATCCTATATAACATCATGCTTGGAATTTTCTCTAACAATTTCACCATATATTGGTTGTATTCTTCTTATCTTAGCTTCAGAATCTTATACTGTGTTTCCACTTGCTATATGACGAGTTGTGATTCGCCATAAATGACAATGTACATAATTTCCATTAGTATTGCCAATTCCAGGCCAGTGATTGGTGCTTCATATTCTACATTGTTATTTGTGCACAACTCTATTAAGTGGTGGGAGAATCTCAGCATTCCCTGATCCAAAGTCACGAAGATCAAACCAATTCTTGCTTTGCCAAGTAGCACTGCCTACTATCCTTTGTCTCTTCTGGCTGACAACACTCCATCAATGTACATTTCTTAATTTCTGGCACTGGGCCGCTCTACTTGTAGTATCCCCTTCATCTGGTAGTTTGTCATTGAGCGGGGACCTAGCTGGCAGTGAGTGCGCTGCAAGAAAGTCTGCAAGAATCTCGCCTTTAATAGCGCAAAGGGACACAAAAGTTATCTCAATTTGCAATAGTATCATTGACCACCTTGCAAAAAGTCCAAAAAATGTTGGTTAGGTCATCAAATATTGCAACAGATTAACTTTCGAAATCAGGTTAACCTTATGAGATAACATGTAATGCCTAAGTTTTTCAGTGACCAAAACCAAAGTTAGACAATGTTTCTCAATAGGAGGATACTATATCTCTGACAATATTAGACGTCGACTCAGGTAGTAGAGTGTGTTTTCCTTACCCTCATCATTAACTTGTGCAAGTAAGGCTCCAAGGGTGTCATCTAAGGTCGCGGTATAAAGTATCAATGGCCTACTCAGGATAGGGTCTAATAAAATAGGAGGTGATTTAGATAAAGTTTAATATCTTTGAAAGCTCATTGGCACGGCTCTCCCTAAATGAATCTGACATCTTTTCAAAGTAAGATCAAAAGGGGTAGACACTTCTCGATAGATTAGATATAAAGCACCTTAGGTATGCCAATTTGCCTTTAAAAGAACATAATTGCTTCAAGGCTTTAGGAGGGGGCATTTCCCAGATGGCTTTAATCTTCTCAGGTTCGATTTTGATTTCCCAATGATGGACAACGAATCCTAGAAATTTCCCTGGGTAAAGCCGAAATCACACTTTAAGGGATTCATCTTGAGATTGTATTGCGGTAATCATTCAAATACGATTCTCAAATCATATAGGTGGTTTTCCTTCACTTTTCTCTTGATGACTAAGTCATCCACATAGCATTCCACTTGGTTGTGGATGAGATCATCGAAGATCTTAGTCTTTGTTCTTTGGTAAGTAACTCCGGCGTTCTTCAAACCAAACAACATCATGGTGAAGCTCTCGATTGGACTTTTGAATGCTGTAAGTGTTGCGTCTTATGGGGCCATCTTGATTTGGTTGTAACCCGATGATCCATCCATGAATGATAATATCTCATGTGCCAACGCCATGTCCACCATTAATTTTGGTATTTACAATGGAAACTCATCCGTTGGACATGCCTTGTCTAAATCTCTGAAGTCGACACTCCCTCGTATCTGCTCATTCTTTTTTTTAACTTGCACAATGTTGGCTAACCTTGTTGGATATTATTCTTCTCAGAAAAATTTATCGTCTATTAGCTTCTTTATTTCTGTTGTGCTTGTTGTTCTATTCCGAGGTGCATCCTTCTAGGAGCTTGCTTTACTGGCGTTGTATTTTGATCCACTCTGAGTCGATGAACTGCGACCTCCGGAGATAGTCCTGGCATCTCGTCATAGCTCCAGGCAAAACAATCTTTGAATTTGATAGTAACTTAATCAATTACGTAGATTCCACTTCACTGAGTAGTGAACTTATAAAATTAGTTTTCGCATACACTGTGAAAAGTAAGAAAAAAGTAATTCCATTAATTCATTAGAATCATTTTCTTCGAGAGTTACACAAGGTTCAGAGGTAGAAGGAGAAGCTCGCAAAAACTTGATCGGTTTAAAACCACCATTATGGACTTCCTTGACATCCATACTCTCGATCTTTTGAGGATGGGTAGGAGTGAGGGTCATGGCTTGAACATAATGGTTAATCTGATCATACATTGACTCTGTTGACCTCATTTTTGATGAGGTATTCTCTTCTCTCTTTAGTACTTAAGATCTAGCCTTAGGCTTTTCCTTTGACTATCATAGAGGACTAGAAATGGAACCCATCACTTAGAAATTCAAACACCTCTTAACTCCCTGCAAACCCAACAAGCTTGATTGTAGACCCCTAATCACCTAGAGGGTTGAAATCAAATGTGGAGGTTTAAAGGATGAGTTCCCTATAGGACTCTTTGGCCTTAGGACTACCTTGGGTGGCCTGGTCTGGTGAGGGCTGACTTACACATAAACTACACTCACACACACATTCCAAATCCTAAAACCCACACTCTCACCCAACTTGACCTCTTGACTCATGTAAGTAATTCACATGAATGGTCCTTAACCCCTAAGCCCCTGGCTAAGAGGGTTAGGAACAACAAAATGAATGCCTCAAATGAGTCCTCTCATGGCTCCTATGGGCTTAATATGGCTTCATGGCTCAACCAAAATGATTCCATTTCACTCACACTTGCCTAATTTTCATTTTTCCAAAATTTCGATTTTTGACCCCCGAGGCCCCGGACCCACCAAACATACTAAAAGCCCTTAAAATTACCAAGAACCTCCAAAATTTCCAAACCACCCAAAACTCCCCAAAATTAACCTTAAACATTCCCAACCATTCAAATTGATCATCCATAACCCAAAATACCAAAATTTCCAAAAATACCCCAAATACCCCAAATACCCTCCAAATTACGAAAATACCCCTCTTGACCCAAAAATTCAAAAAATCCAAAAATTCCCAGAAAAGTCCAGAAAATCCCAAATATTTTCAATTTCATTTTGTTCAACTAAATTATGGGCCAATTTTGTCAATCTACCCCACTTTTGCCAAAACCCCCAATTTGCCCAAAAGTCAAACCCAAATGAACCCAATGTCAAACCAAACCTTTCTAATTGACCTCAATTTTGGTCCAAATCAATTCTAAACTTCAATTCAATATCCCCAATATCAATCTAGACCAAATTCAAGCCCAATTTGATTGACATTTGAATCCAATTTCATTTTTAAGCTTAAAGCCCAATTTTGACCCATAACCCAAACTTAGCGCAAACCAACCCAATTTAACCCCAATTGACCCCAAACCTTTTCTAAACCTTCCCTAACATCTCCATAAAAAAAACACTAACATAGTTTGCCTAAAATTTGGAACCAAACCTTACTCAAATTCAACCCAAACCCAAAATCCCTTAAATTGACCTAAACCCAAACTTAACCCAAATGGGCCCAAGTACCAAAATTGAACCCCAACCAAAGTTGAAAACTCTTCATAATATTCCCCTAAACATTTCTCAACATTAATTTTACATCAAATCCAACATTAGCCCAACCTTAGCCCAAGTTAGCCCAAATTGACCCACTTTGGCCCCTTTACCAAAGAAACCCAAATTCAACCCAATTCAATTCCAAATCACTCCAAATTGATTTCAAATCACTCATGACACATCCCTAAACTAAACCCAACAATTACTTAGCCCGATATTTTACAAAAATCCCATCCACAAATTTGTTTTCAAAACCTAAAAGCCCACCCACTTAAATCATTTAAAAGCCCATTCCTAACCAATTCCAAAAGCCCAAAAATTCATCCAAAGCCCATATGACACTCTTCTTCATCATGGCTTCAATTGAAACCATCCCTAAATTTCCAATAAAATATCAATTTTTTCTAAATCAAGCTTCATGTTAACCTCTCATACATTTATCAAAAATGCCAAAATCCATTTTCATACAAGTAAGCCAAGCTATGTGCAAGCCATAGGCAAGCCATGAAGCCATACACAAGCCACATGGGAGCCATGAAAGCCCCTTTACATGTCACCATGCCATCTTGGGAAAAAGGAGAAGGTTCTTTCCATATTCCCTTAAAGTGATTAACCACTCCCATGTTTCCCCTAAACCATGCTTAGGCCTAATTATACTTGGATGGTGACTTGACCCTACTGATTAAGCTGAACCAAACAACTTTCTCTTCAGCCCAAGCAAGCCATGGGGAGGTGAACCTAGCCCAAAACCATGGGTTGACCCAAACCAAGCCAAAATCATCCCCTCCACATTCCATTTTAATCCAACTCCTTTACATATGGCCAACTCCAATTGACTTCACCATTGCCAAGCCCTGCCCTCACTGGTCAAGATGGAGACCAGACCCTGGCCGGCCAGCCACCACAGCCACCAGATAACACCATGGCCGAGACCTTGGGAGGAGCCAAAGTTTGGAATTCCCACCTGCTGAGCTGTCTCATGCCATTGGAGCTGTTCTTCCCTTGCCCAGAGCAGCTGATCCCAACCATTAACTCCCCCTGGGAAGCCATGACCATGGCTATTTAAACCAGCCATTCCTCTCGGCTAAAAAGGTTGGCTAAAACCAGACCTTCACAGAATCCCTCCAAACTCCTCACAAAGCTTCCCCTAGCCAAGAGCAATCCATCCCCACTGTTCTCCTGCCCTAACTCCCACTGATTGAGCTCAATTCTCAGGCCAGAACAGGACACTCCCAAATCCTCCACCAAAATCAAATTAAAATCACCCACACCTGCACAAGATCAAGAGAAGGAGTTCCCCAGTGAAAGCCCCTTCTACAGGCCACCCATTTGTTCTAGCCTCCAAAGGTTGAAATCGGGTCTGGTGGAAATCAGGTCTAGGAAATTCCCCAGGGCCAGAGACTTTATCTAGAGCTTGCTTAGGTCCAATCGAAGGTGACACAACTCTCAGATCGAAGCCACACTTCTTTGAGCAAAGGTATGAGCTCTCTCTTCTTCCCGAGCTTCTGAACATTCTCTATTTTGATTGGGTTAATTTCATGCCACATAAACTGTATGGATGTCTTCATCTCTTAATGACAAATCCATAGAGTATAAGAACACGAAAATCGGGTGAGAATCGAGTGAGATCTTAGGGTTTTAGTGTGGACGGTCACGGGTGCACACCAGTCGTAGACGATGACCAGGAGCCGTTAGATCGCGCGTGTATCGAGCGGACGGTTCAGATTGGAGCACTGAGTCAGATGGCGGTGCCGAAACAAAGCGGGCCGCGTGGCCTTTCGGATCTGCCGAGGATTGTGTGGTGCCACGTGGATAAGTAGGGAAATAGGGTATTTTTCTATTTATTTAATTATCAGAACTTCAAAAATTTATAACTTTGTGTAGAAAAATCATAAAAATAAAATAAAAATACCCACTTGCTCAGTGAACAGAGGAGAATAATGTGGAAAAGAAATTAAGTCATTTCATTAAGTATTGTATTTTTAATGATTTATTTACTCTCTGCATTGTTTTAATTCTTCATTTGCATAGGCAATTCACCATAGCATGAGACTATAGGGCTTTTGAAGCCTATAAACTTGGGAACATTCCATGAATTTTCCAAGGTCAGAGGCCATCCCTATGAGAAGTTATTGATTTTTTAATTGCGTGTTACTATTTTTGAGTAATTTAATTCCAATAATTATCATGTTGAGAAATAAATTCTAGGAAAATTTGGTGAGGTTTCTTATGACCAGGGGAACCTAGGAAAAATAGGTTTTGGATTAATTCACATGGAACAACCCTAATTGGCCTAAACACACAAAATTGAACATTAATTAATTAGGGTTAACTACAGATCAAATTGACTTGAAAACAATTCTCCACTGATCTTTAGGATCAGAGGAACATTACATAAAAATTTGAAATCAATTGGAAATGTTTAACCCCACTAAATGGATTAATTAAGTCACATAACTAAAATTAAATTTTAAAAATTCATAATTCACAAAATACTTTTCAAAAATTCAAAAAAATGGTTTTGAGGCTTCTCTGACATCAGAGGAATTTAGTAAAATTAAAATTGTAATTTTCTAAAAAAGTTGTTTTTTATTAATATTTTAATATTTTAATAATGAAAAAATAATAAAAATTAAAAAATATTAAAAATCACCAAAATATCACATTTTGAATTCTAATCACCTAGGAACAAACCAAATATTTTTCCTAAGTCTCTAAGGTAAGATATTGAATTTTAAAGGCTTAAAACAATTTTTCAATTTAAAAAATGATTTTCTTTAAACATTTCCACTAAAATAATTTTAATAAACCAAATAAAAATCAAAAAAATATAAAATTTGGTTCTCTGATTTCCCTGAAGTCAGAGAGATTTTTGAAAAATCTAAAATCCATTTTTCAACTTTTATTTATTTTTTTAAATTAATTAGCACTCCAACACTCAAAATAATCCTAATAAATAAAATATAATTCAAAAAATGACCAAAATTGATCCAAATGGTCCTCTGGTCATTAGGAACATCCCATAATTTTCTTAAGGATAGAAACGTTTCCTTTGTTATGTCATTGAATTTTCCTTGAAAATCCCTATTTTCCATTAAAAACAATTACATAAATAAACTAAATATAGAAAAACCACATTTTCTCCTTTAATGTTTTAATTGACATGTGAGTGAGGTTACATAAAAATTTCAAGTTCATTTGAGCTTAGCTTAGTGAGTTATAGAATTATTAAGCTTGAAGGGCAAAAGGGTAATTAAACATTTCAACCCTTAATTAAAATTTTAGGATTAATAAAAAAGGGGAGGGTAAAATATTTGATTTTAAGCTGATTTTGGATGATTGAAACTTAAATGATTGAGGGTTATAACCTACTAACCATTTCAAATATAATTAAAATAAAACTTTAATTAATTAATTAATTGAAATTTTGGAAGAATAATAAAATTGGAATTATTAAAGTAGGGATATTATTAAGAGGATATTTATTCTTTAATTAAAGAATCCCTAAATTAATCACTTCAATAATATTTAATTCTTAACTAAAAGGATAATGCTAACTTAAAATTTAAAATGTTAAATTAAATTAAATTAAATTTAAGATAAAAATTAAAATTAAATCAAAATAAATTAAATCAAATTAAGTTGAATTTCAAATTAAATTAAATTTAAATTTAAATTAAATTAAATTAAACCAAATTAAATTAAAATTAAATTAAATTAAATTAAATTAAATTAAATTAAGTTAAGTTAAGTTAAATTAAATTAAATTAAACTTAATTTAAATTAAAATTAAATTGAATTAAAATCATTTAACAACACATCCAAATGAAATCATTAAGAGTTAAACCAAACACTTAAAGTAATCTTCAAACATAAAGGACTTGAACACTATTCCAAACTTAAACTAATTTTTTTTAATTAAGTCAAAATTAAAATTAAATCATTAAGTTTAAATCATTAAAATACTTAATAAGTTGATTTGCCCTTTTAAAGCTCTTATTATTATAACTCTTAAATGAAGTATCAAGTGAAGTGTTACTTCAATTATAGGATATTCAAATGTCCTAGTTCACTGAGCAAGAAACAAAACAAAAATACAAATCCTTAGATGATCAATTCATCCATACAATAAAAATTCACTTGGACTCAAAACAATCCCCGAAACATTGAAAAGATTTTTAGAACTCGTCCTAAGCATTTCCTCAATATGACGGGATGTTTTAGAAGAACAATTGAATTTAATTGTTCTTTGATGAAGAAAATCATACTTAAACCAAACCAAGAACCTAGACGTCATAGGAGATGACTAGCAATAGGATTTGGAATTTGGTAAACAACCAAAACCCTTCCCTTAGCTTTACCTAGGTACTTGTTATAAGTATTTAAATGCCTTAACATGTGTTTTAAGTGCAGCTTGGGATGACGGGAAGACCCTCCAGGTACGCTTTTATTTTAATTGCAATTTATTTTATTGCAAATTACTTACATGAATTGTACTTTACTTTTCTTGCATGTTAAATAAAACTGTTGCATGAAAACCAAAACCTTTAGGATAGTCCCTGAACTGAAACCAAAACTAAATTAAAAGTCATTGCAAGATAAAATTCACCGCCACAACATTCCAAAATATAAAACAACTCAAATTTTAATCACAAACGAACAACAAAACTACAATTATAACTAAATTAAAACGTCTCATTGAATGATCGAGAATACCTCGGATGATGTAACCCACGTGTTGCTAACGGGATTTCCCACCTGTCTAAATGAAAGTGTGGAGCTCATTCGAGTTGAGTTTAGCAAATTCATCCGGACTAAGTGAATTCAATAAAAATAACGGTGCCGGGATGACGGAACCGTGGGATCTTAATCAGTTCTGTTTAAACAACTTTAAGATTTGTTTTAATTAAAATATTAAAACACTTGGATTTTAAGATTTTTCTCTAAACCAAAACACTTCTCTCATCTCCTGATTTATGACTTCTAAAACCAAACCTTTGCAACAATAAGGAGCTTAGAGCATAGAGGACAGCACGACCTTCGTCGTCAGCAAAACTCGGATCTACAACAGCAAAACCTTTCCTAGGTTTAAATAACCAAGCCATAGGACATCGAGGTAGTTTGCTTAGTGCAACATAATTCCTCAACTTTCCGTTAGGCATTTGTATAATCATGTTATGCAAATTAAGCCCTAACCGGTCTTAAGACTCCGAGATGGTCATTTGGCACGACATAAACCCTCACATCTTCAAGGCTATTTGTGTGATTATGTCATACAAATATAAGAACTAAATAAATAAAATTGGCAAGATTGAAACATTAAGTAAATTCTCAAATCTAAGCCAAACAATAGGATAGTTTGGGAAGTTGCCAAGATTCCTCTTGGATCCTCAGCTTCTCCTACTTCTCTTCCTTTGGATTCTCAAAATAAACTTTTCCTAATTCGAGCTAATGCCTATTGAAACTTCCAAAAAATTCAATCTTTTGAAACCTTAAACTTTGAAATTCTTGAGAGCAAAACCACTGATCATTATCGAGAGTTTTATTAAGTGTCTTCAGACATTTAAGATGTAATTAACTATAGGGGCTTGCCCTTATAGGGAACTTTAAGAACCCAGGTAATATAAACCCTGTTTAATTTCTTTATATTAAACATGGGAACTTGTCGGCTTATAAAATCGGTTCGCAGACCAAACGGATGTCACAAATCTTTTAGTTTATTTATTCGAGCCCCATCATCAAGCAAAGGTGTCTATTCTTCAGAATAAATACACGGTTTGTGGTGCGGTGCTCGTTTATATAAACTATTGGGAATGTGAGATCGGTTTGATTTCATATCTTAAAGCTTTCAAATTTAAAATTATTTTCAAAAACAAATACTACTTTTCAAATTATATATATATATATTTAAATTAAATTTAAAATTTAAAATTCACCGACAACTTCTGTAGGCGACCCCCTTTTCAAAACACATAACCTAAAAAAATATGCCTACAACTTCTGGCGACTCCGCTGGGGAATAATTCCTCTCTCCATTTTTGATTAGATGGTTTTCCTTTCATAAATCAGTAGTGTATCCATGTCCCTAGTGGAGCAAACTACCATTCTTCCATTGGAATACCTCGTTCATTTCTGTCTTGAACGAGTATAGACAACTCCTCTCAGATTTAGGAGCCACTGTTTAGACACCCCTAAACGGAGAAGTTCCGAGATCATTTTACCTCTTTTCTGAGGTGGGGTGGACCCCCAATAGGTGTTAGTTTAGGAGCAGTCCTTCGAGTCGAGAAGTCTTGCATAAGACTTTCTCTTCCTTTCCAATTCTAAATCGTGTCCTTTACCTTTTCTGCAACCCTTTTCCTTCAATCGTTTTGTCTCTAACAAACGAACCTACTAATAAATAATTTCTTTTAAAAATCACAAATAACTAAGATAAATGAAAATGTGTTCGGACTCTTCCTTTTTTTGTCCTAAACTTTACGATGAAAAGAAGCATAATTCAGGACTAATACTCAGAATCTGCCCTGCAGAAAATGACTGCCCCAAAGTTAATCTTCTCCTTCACCAATGGAATGGACTTCGCTGTTTACAAGGATGAGCTGCCCGACAATGGGATCATCTGTTTTGGACAAGGATTTGGCAACACAGATGTCAAGTTCGCTGACGTCACTCTCTTCACACTAATGAAAAAAGTGTCAGAAATTGAAGAGCCCGTGATTGAGTTCAACCTGAAGTCGACTCAAGAATTCCCTCCCCTACAAAGGGTTCCAGCTGAAAGAAGTATTACTCTTCATAAGAGGACTGTTGTCTCTACCCCCACTGGTCTAGTCATCTCTGCACCTACCCCGACTTCTGCCAAAATAAAGGGGAAGGAAATCCAAGTCTGTGATGAGCTTTTCACCTTGGAGGGTACAGATGTCGCTGCAATACCATCTATTTTTGAGATTGGGTCCAGTTCAAGAGTTGCACCCCTAACTCGGACTTAAAGGAGAAATAGAAGCAGGAAGATCGCCAAGAAAGCCAAAGATGCTGAAGTTTCTTTTCTAGAAGAAATTCCTGAGGAAGGAGAAGAACTGCCTGAGTATATACCTCTATTGGAAGGGAGCAGGTTTCACCCCCTCTCTGCCGCATCAGATGAAGAGGATGTTCGTAGGATCGCCACCGCATTACCCCGACCTGCATACTACAACAATTACAAGAGGAAAAGGGATAAGGCTATGCCATTTTCCCGACTGCAAGCTGTTATAGAAAGATTAACAAAGAAAGAAAGATGCTCTGTGTTAGAAATCTTAAGAAGGATAGGACGAGTGCCAGGTAAATCCCTGTTGCTACCACAGAGAAAACAAAGAAGAAGATAAAAGCCAGACCACCCGTTGTTGTATCGGGTCTACAAATTAGGGAGGATACCGCCTTCCAGCATATAGCCGATAGACCATCCGGTCCTAGGCTTCCGGCTACAAGAAGGATGGTGTGGAGACCTACTACCGGCCAGCTAAGACCAAAATAATGTCTTGAGAAGAAAAGTTTTGTCAGGAGACTTGAATCAGAAGAGAGTGCTACTGCAATAAAGGGGACTCCCGGGAAGGAAGTTCAACAACCGTCACGAGACAACTGCGAGACCGTGCGAAAAGGCCACTAGAGGATGCCATGGACAAGTTAAGGACGGACATCCGACGGTTAACAAAAGAAAGAGAAGAAGAATTAGGAGACGAAATTGACTCATCAGAGTTCATGGATGAGGAGTATGCCGAGATCAATATGGTTGAGACATGAGCATTGTCAGCTTCGCAAGGTGCTCCGACAGCTGCAGAAAGAGATGAACCAGAGGTGTTGAGAGCACAGCTTCGGGAAAGAGATGATACAATTTTCCAGATGGCAAAGAGGATGGAAGAGATGGTTGCTGCCTTAGCCACTCTCCAGAGTCAGGCCCAGCCTTAAAAAGAGACACCCCCAGAAATTATCCATATTGCAGATGGAGGAAAGGAGATCACATCCGTCAACGGAGATGAACCACCAAAGAAGGATTCAACACAAAGCATGATTCCGTAAAAGGATATTAAAAATATGGTAGAACAACGGAGTGCGAGAAGCTTTAGCACAATCTAAGAGTGGAGCATCTATTCAAACGGGCAGACCTTACCCCGAAGAGTTCGATGCAGTCCAATACCCGAAAGGCTTCGTACCACCTCTATTTAAGACTTTTGATGGAACAGGAAACCCTCGGCAGCATGTCACACATTTTCGTGCTAGTTCCTGTAATGCCGGTGGGAGCGATGCTTTACTCTTCCGCCAGTTCGTCAGCAGATTTTCAGGGATTGCCTTCGACTGGTACATACGAATCATCGAACGGTTCGAAGAAAACCTTTCGAACTGGAGAATCTCTTCGTTAAACGATTTGCCGGAGCTCGACACTACATCACTATCGGTGATATAGTGGTGGAGCAACAAAAGTCGAACGAGACTTTAGTGGATTACATACTTCGATGGAGAAACTTAAGCATGAAGTGTGAACCATGCCTTCGAGAACAACATGCAACCGACATCCTACTTAAAAGTATCCATTGCCCGATAAGCACTTCTCCTTAAAGGATTTACAATCAAGACTTTCGAGAAGTTGCTTAGCAAGGCCGGGAGCTTGCAAGAAGAGGCAAAGCAGTTATGTGTCGTGGACAAGAATGATAAGCAGAAGCCTGTGAAAACATTCGAAAAGAAATTTAGAATCGTCACGGCAGTAGATAAGGGCAAGCAGCCAATGCAGATACAGTCAGAGCGGCCACAGCCTAGTTACCAACCACCGCAACGAACATACCAACAACCTCAGCAGGGCTATCAGCAACCTCAGCAAGGCTATCAGCAACTTCGTCCGAGCTATCAGTCGTCTCAACATTATGAACAACTGCCTCATTCGTCATGTACTTTAAGAGAACTTCTAAATAGAGAATATCCATTCAAAACTGAAGCAGTAATGAAGATGTTCCACAGCTTAATGAAGACACCGGATTTTCAGCTTCCAGAGCCCAAGAAGACGGAGGAAGTCAATAAGAAAAATCATCAAACTATTGCCCTTACCACCAGATGCTCAGACACAAGATAGAGGATTGCATCACTTTCAAGAGTTGGCTTGATGACAATCTCCAAAAAGGGAACATAACAATCCCAAAGGAATACATGAAGGAACCCCTGAAAGGAGTTTCCGTCAATGTTATTTCAACGGATCCCATTGTTCTGATAGACCCTTACACGACTGATGATGGATGGAGTACTGTCTGGACAAGATCATCGAAGAAAATTTTGGATCACATCCAGGCCACTTCGGTACACGCTTCAACTCAGAGTTTGAAACCTGTCAAGCCGACATTATCACTTGCGATTGATGAGCCACCCCAGAAGGAGGAGAAGATCGTAGAAGAAAAGAAGACCGAGGCTCCGAAGGGTAGACTAGGGGCTGATTATCCTAGGATGGTTGTTTCTGATTCGGGGGAGAAATCCCTCGAACTCCTGACTCTGTATGATTATCTGCTCGCTCCAGCGAGATCTTATAATGATAAGGGTTATGGCGTTGGCTATGTTTTGACTGTTTCTAATGATTATGTAACTAACAACAACCGGCTTAATCCGAATCTCGATTCCAATATAAATAACGATTCTCAAATCATACACAACCTCTACGACCACGTCGAAGAAGATGTTCACGAAGGAGGCTACGAAAGCTCGACAAGCAACGAGTCCATTTATTAATTTCGAGGGGCTCCGATCACGATAGAATTAGAACCATCAGACACCGAAGCAACTTCAGAAGAGCCAGTGGCTCCAATTCAAGAGGATACACCAGTAAATTCAACACCAACTTCATAAGAAATAACTGAAGTAAATTTAAGAAGTGGAAAAGTTTTACCTCCGAGAATGGGTCCAAAGGATAAAGGAAAGCATGTGATTGCTCAGGAAGAGCTAACCCCAGTAGAAGAATTGCCCATTCGGGAAGAAACCGAGGAACATGACAATAAAGTGGACTACAACATGCTAGCCCATCTTAGGAAATTACCAGCCAAAATAAGCATATACGACGCTCTGATCCTGTCAAAGGAGATGAGAGAAGCTCTGATCAAGGCTTTACTTGATCCAGAGATTTGTTTAGCTCAAATGATCGGTGATTCCTTCGATGAGGTTTGCTTGTTAAGAGAACAGCGAGGTGTTACCTTCACGGACAATGATCTATTACTGGGAACAGCTGATCACAACCGACTGTTGTACATTTCAGTCACTATTGGAAAGTTTACGCTCTCCAGAGTATTGGTTGATCCGGGAGCATCAATACACATAATGAATCTTTGGATCCTAGCATATTTGGAAATTGATGTTCGCGAGCTTGAAGCAGACAAGATGCTATAAAGAGGCTTCAATCAAAAAGGAGAATGAGCTCATAGATCGATAACACTACTAATGAAGGTCGGTGATTTAGCAAAGACAACCGTAAAATTCCACATAATTGATTCTGAAACATCG
This sequence comes from Papilionanthe hookeriana x Papilionanthe teres, assembly GCA_022702705.1. Lineage (NCBI taxonomy): Eukaryota > Viridiplantae > Streptophyta > Magnoliopsida > Asparagales > Orchidaceae > Papilionanthe > Papilionanthe hookeriana x Papilionanthe teres. Next base: position 130,842,374 of record CM040425.1, on the reverse strand, counting down.
TTCAACGCTCTACTGGGTCGGCCATGGATCCATGAAAACCGGATGGTACCGTCATCTCTGCACTAGTGCATAAAGTATTACGAAGGAGGGGAACAGTGCATCAAAGGTGATTTGCAACCGTTCTCCGTGCATGAAATTGGAATTCATGAAGATGCGGCCTACTACGCGCCCCCGAAGAAAACAATCTTTTCTAGAAATACCATACCAAATGAAGCAAAAGAAATTCGAGACGATGAAGAACCTGAAGTTCTAGTCCAACAGTTACTCACCACTCCCTTACGGCGAGATGGTGAAGATTTCTCCAGGACTCGCACCCGAGGTCGAGGCCTGGGACGAGGATGTGGAAGAAATGTTGGAACAGTTGGACAGAAGAATCCAGTCATCGATGTTGATTTGGAAAACACTTCCGAAGAAGAAGGAGAAATCAAGAAAGAAGCTGCGGCAATAAGTCAAAAGAAACCTCAGTTCAAGATCTCTCTCGAAGAAAGAATGAAGAATATAAATCAATATACGAGAAGATTAACCATCATGTACATACTATGACCCTGACCCTGATCCATTCTAATAAGATCGAGGGTGTGGTGGTCAAGGAAAAGCATGGTGGTGGTACCAAGACAATCAAGTTTTACCGGGGTGCTTCCTCCTCCAATACTGAAAAAGATGTACAATTTGAAGATGTTACTTCTTCCAAATTAATTTAACTACCTTTTGAGTGGTACTCTCCCTGTGTTCAAAATTTAATTCAACGTGGTGTCTTACCTCGACAATGGATAAAAGGCCGATCACAACACTTTGAAATTATGGAATAATGCCGGTCGGCCTCCCAATTCAAAACATGGTCTCGGATTATGCACAGTAGGATCAGTTGACGATACAGAATTTTGCTTGGTTGTCACTTGTGAGCCTAATGAAAACTGCTTGGCAGCTACAGAAGATCTTGAAGATTTACAAATCGGAGATGCTTCACCAGAATTCAAAGAAGAAATCAAATCTACAATAGACGAGTTAATGGAAGTTAACTTAGGTACTAGCGAAGATTCCAGGCCAACCTTTGTTAGTTCCTTACTTAATAATCAAGCTACTAATAAAATTCAAGGACTGTTTGCTTGGAGTTACGATGAAATGCCAGGATTAGCTCCAGAAGTCGCAGTTCACAAGTTAAGAGTAGATCCTACTACATTCCGATCGTACAAGCTCCCAGAAGAATGCGTCTAGAAATTGAGCAACAAGTAATAGCCGAAGTTAAGAAGCTAATAGACGCTAAATTTGTCCGTGAAGAACAATACCCTACTTGATTAGCCAATGTGGTACCAGTCAGGAAGAAGAATGGTCAGATCAGAATCTACGTAGACTTCAGAGATTTGAATAAAGCATGTCCAAAGGATGAATTTCCACTACCAATCCCAGAACTGATGATTGAAATTGCTTCAACACATGAAATATTTTCACTCATGGATGGGTCATCAGGATACAACCAGATAAAGATGGTACCAGAAGACGAAAAGCTCACGGCATTCAGAACGCCGATCGGAGTGTATTGCTACACAGTAATGCCATTCAGACTAAAGAACGAAGGAGCAACATACCAAAGAGCGATGACGAAGATTTTTGATGATGTCATTCACAACCAAGTTGAGTGCTATGTGGATGATATGGTAATCAAAAGCAAACTAAAAGAAGATCACCTGTATGATTTGAGAATTGTTTTCGAGCGACTAAGACAATACAATCTTAAGATGAATCCCTTAAAATGTGCCTTCGGCGTCACCTCCGGGAAATTCTTAGGATTTGCTGTCCGACATCGCGGGATTGAAATCAATCCTGGAAAGATTAAAGCTATCTTAGAAATGCCACCTCCTAAAACCTTGAAACAGCTACTATCCTTTCAAGGAAAGTTGGCATATCTTTGACGCTTTATATCGAATTTGTCAGGAAGGTGTCAGCCTTTTTCTGCTTTGGTTAAGATGGATGCCAAGTTTACTTGGGACTCCAAGTGTCAACATGCCTTCGATAACATCAAACAATACTTAATGACACCTCCTATCTTAGCATCCCCAGTCTCAGGTAGACCGTTAATACTTTATACCGCGGCTTTAGACGACTCCCTTGGAGCCCTGCTAGCCCAGGTCAATGATGAGGGAAAAGAAAATGCTCTCTACAACTTAAGCCGTCGTCTAATCTCGACGGAAGTAAAGTATCCTCCTATTGAGAAGCACTGCTTGGCCCTGATGTTCGTCGCACAGAAGCTCAAGCATCACATGCTTTCTCATAAGGTCAACCTTATTTCGAGAGTTAATCCGTTGCAATACTTGATGCCCCGACCAACGCTCTACGCAGACTTGCCAGGCGGTCGATGATACTATTGCAATTCGACATAACTTTCGTTCCTCTTCGCGCCATAAAGGGACAAGTCCTAGCTGACTTCCTTGCAGCACACCCTTTACCGGCAGATTTGCCTCTCGACGACGATTTGCTCGACTCGGCGGATAATGAGCCTAGAAGACACCGATGATCGACGTTGGGAACTATACTTCGACGGTGCATCCTCAGCACAGAAGAACAAAGAATTGCAAACGTTAGTGCCCGGTAAGGCAGGAATCAGACTAATCTTTATAACACCGGAGCGGGGGATGTTAAGATACTCCTACCACTTAACAGAACCATGCATAAAGAACGAGGCATAATATGAAACCCTCATAACAGGACTGGAACTAACCATTCAAATGGGAATAACAAACATCAACATCTACGGAGATTCTCAGTTGATCATTCAACAGGTCGCCGGACAATACAAAATTTTAAAGCCAAGACTCGAGCTGTACTTTCAGTATGCCATGAAATTGTTGGAAGAAATTCCAAATGTGACAATCTACAAGATTCCCAGAAAAGAAAATGCTCTTGCCGATGCGTTACCCCGACTTGCAAAGGAATTTGCCTACTTGCAGGATGAGTCAGTTGAAGTGTCAGTTCAAGGACGACAGGTCCTATCACAGCTCGACATGGATACAATACATAAATCAGAAAAAGCAGAGAAATCAGTTGCAGAAATAATAGAAAACACAGAAGATTCGCGTCAATCGCTAATAGACTACCTGCAAACCTGGAAATTACCAGACGATAAGTCGCTAGCCCATCAGATCAAGAAAAGAACTATGTCTTACGCATTAATAAACAATACGTTATACAGAAGGTCTTTTGATCAAATGTGGCTGAGGTGCCTGGGTGGGTCCGAAGCTCGTGAAATTGTCAAAGAGATACACTCAAGATTTTGTGGCGCTCATCAGTCGGGTCCAAAGATGAAAATGAAGATTAAGAGACTAGGGTACTACTGGCCCTCAATGATGACCGACTGTATGAAGATCACCAAAAGTTGTCACCAATGCCAAGTGCATGGAGTGGTTCTACATCAACCTCCAAATGTGCTACATCCGACAATTGTGTCCTGGCCATTTGAATGCTGGGGCACAGATATAGTGGGTCCGATAGAACCACCATCTTCAAGAGGACATCGCTTCATTCTTACAGCTACAGACTACTTTTCTAAATGGGCAAAAGCAGTTCCACTCAGAGAAGTAAAGGCACACCACATGCTACAGTTTTTTAAAAATCAAGTTGTCTACCATTTCAGAGTACCGCGCAGAATCATTTCAGATAATGGGTCCGCATTCAGAAGCACAAAAATCAACAATTTTTTCAGAAGACATGGAATCGATTGGCGATACTCAAAAATCTACTATCCAAGAGCAAACGGCTTGGTCGAGGCTTTCAATAAAACTCTCGTCCAAATTTCAGGATTCCTACTCAGTCTATGCCTTACACTTTAGTGTACGGGTTCGAGACAGTTTTACCTTTGGAGATTCAGCTTCCATCACTCAGAATTACAGTTGCAAATAAAATTACTACAGAAGAAAATGCCAGATTACGACTGGAAGAACTGGAAAGCTTGGAAGGGAAAAGACTTAGCAGCAGCAAGAAAATTTAGAACTGTACCAAGCTAAGATGATCCAGGCCCATGATAAACTGGTCCACCTAAGAATTTTCAAAGTTGGTGACTTAGTTCTTATCCTCAAGAGACCTATTCTTGCACACTGTAAAATAGGAGGTAAATTTGAACCGACTTGGGAAGGGCCGTTTGTGGTCGAGACAGTCTACTCAGGAGGCTTCTACCAACTTGTGAATTGCCAAGGAGAATGGCAAATGCTTCCAACAATGGACGATATTTGAAGTATTACGCAACCTGATGTTTTGAAGGAATGAATTCTCATCCCTAGAAACATGGGTGAAGTAACCACTTGTGACTGGGTCCGAACCCAAAAAACATAAGAAAATGAATGACAAAAAAAAATCATTAACAAAAAATATGTGCTAAAAATAAAATATGTGAAATCATAATAATAAAGTTTTACCCTTCCTTTCAAATCAAATCTTGTTCCTGATCTTCCCTCATCTTTTCCCACTTTCCTTAAAGTTAAAATAAGTGAATAAGAATCTTCAGTGATAAATATTTTCTTAATGTTCTTGTTCTTAGTACAGCCCCTGATCCTTTCCTTATCTTTTTTGCAGGGAAATGTCGAACGGGCGGTTGGTCCTAAACTTTAAAAATGGCGCGAGTCTCACACTCGATGAAAAGACGGTGAAGGATGGAGCAGTGATAGAAATTGATTCTGACTTCACACTAGCCAGCCTACTGTACGAAGAAAATAATTGGGACCCAGTTGACCGAGAAGAGCTTCACAGCCAGACAATGATGAAGATGGGTGTCCCAAGCCACCAATCCAGCAACAAGAAAAGAAAGACAAACACCGAGGAGAACAAGAAAATTAAGTCAGTAGTTGCCACGGCAGAGGGTAGGCTCGTCAGCGCCGCGTCCGCAGAAGTTCAAGGGGTAAGGAGAGCTACTCTCACTACTACCCAAAGAAGGAATAAGAATCACCGTATCTGCAAGATGTTGACTAAATTAGCAGCAGATCAGCACGAGGAAACAACCGCTTTTGCCGACACACACATTTCAAAGATACCGGTTCTTCAGGAACCAGAAAGAAGAAAGTCAACGCCAAGAAAATCAGAACAAATTGAAGAAGTGCCAAGAAAAACAGGAATAGAGTCAGTGCCTCGACGTCGGACAAAGATACCAGATCTGAAGAACCTTGTTGCGGAAGCAACCCTGGAGAATGTCCCTACAGAGACAATCCCCGAGGAGCCAAGTTATGCAGGAGAATGTGACGGGATTGAGCCATACTTCCCGCAGTACGTTACTAGGCCTCGTCACTTACAAATCATCCCAGAATATGAATTAGAAAGAATACAAAATGTTGAGAAGAATACTTTTGAATACTTTGAAAGGATTAAAGGCAAGAGAATCAACATTTTGGAAGGCCTCGAGTTACACACAGAGGTATTCTCAGAGTACGAGCAGCAGCAGATTGTGGATTGCATCTTAGAGCTTCAGGAGATGGGTCGAGCAGGCCGTCTGAGGGGAAAATGACTTATTCACAATACAGTGCTAATGTTGCTATAACTTCACAGAGGACAGAAAAGGGAATCCACCAGGGATACTTCATCGCAGTGAGGTGGATCCAATGCCGAGGATAATTAAAAGAATGGTGAAAAGAATGATAACGTGGGGGTACTGCCAGCTGACTGCATACCCAACAGTTGCATCATCAACATTTACCAGAAAGGCGACTGCATACCACCACACAGACCACCACGACTTTGTCAGACCTTTCTGCACAGTTTCGTTGATCAACCAATGCAATATCATGTTCGGATCTGACCTCCAAATGCAGGCCCAGGTAAGTTCCGAGGGCCGGTGGAGATACCACTTCCAGTAGGCTCCATCATGATAGTAAAAGGAAATGGTGCAGATGTCGCAAAACATTGTATACCGGGAGTGCCAGTGGAGCGGATCTTCGTTACTTTTAGATGGATGGACGACAGAAAGGCGCCTTACCACTTCCAACCTGATCCAGAATTGGAGAGTCTCCAGCCTTACGAGCTGTGAGTTACATGGGAAATAATACACCTCCAATGCACATCCATGCAGTATTCCTGCCAAGGGTAGCTTGGAAGGTGATGTTATTGCCCATGTTTCTTACTATTTAGACATGGATTTTTGACAGATGCTTTTGGATGGACCAACAAGAAGTTTATACAGTCCGTTTTGGAGTTACATCGATTGTATAAGACATTAAATTTCTGAGAAAAATGTCATCATGACTAGATCAAGTTGTACGATGTACTTTCAGCAAGTTGAAATGCAAACGACTACGTCATATTTTGCCTTCACCTCTTTTTGTGCAAATTGACTGGTAAACACCATTAGAGTTAAATGAAATTTGAACAAAGAACAGAAGAGAAAAGAAAATAATTGAGAACTTTCCTTAAAAATCTAAATAATAAAATGAACTCCAAATTCATATGAACACTAAATGAACAACAAAAATAAAATCAGATTGCTAAAAGACAAATGAAATTAACCTAAATCTCAAATTGAATTCCAGTCTAAATCCACATTTTCAAACCCTCCAATTCTTCTTCAAATCAAAATCTACTTCAGACCTCCTTTGAAACCCTCTCTCGGGATAATTTCAGAACCACGAAAAAGTTTCGATTTGGTTCTGATGGGATGGATTCATACCCTTCGCCAAATAATCAAACTTTGATTGATTCTCGTGGGATGTGGAACACTTTCACATCTCATTTCAATCTACCGCTGAATCCAAATCTCAACAGTACATTTCAATTCAAAATTTTTGAGACTGGTACCTACATTCCAGTTCTCATTTCGAGATCGATACCTACATTTCGATTCTCATCTGAATTGATACCTACATTTCAATTCAAAATTTCCGAGACTGGTACCACATTCCAGTTCTCATTTCGAGATCGATACCAACAGTTCGATTCTCATCTGAATTGATGCCTACATTTCAATTCAAAATTTCTGAGACTGGTACCTACATTCCAGTTCTCATTTCGAGATCGATACCTACATTTCGATTCTCATCCGAATTGATACGTACATTTCAATTCAAAATTTCGAGATCGGTACCTACATTCCAGTTCTCATTTCGAGATCGATACCAACATTTCGATTCTCATCCGAATTGATACCTACATTTCAATTCAAAATTTCCGAGACTGGTACCTACATTCCAGTTCTCATTTCGAGATCGATTCCTACATTTCGATTCTCATCTGAATTGATATCTACATTTCAATTCAAAATTTCTGAGACTGGTACCTCCATTCCAGTTCTCATTTCAAGATCGATACCTACATTTGGATTCTCATCTGAATTGATACCTACATTTCAATTCAAAATTTCCGAGAATGGTACCTACATTCCAGTTCTCATTTCGATTCTCATCTGAATTGATACCTACATTTCAATTCAAAATTTCCGAGATTGGTACCTAAATTCCAGTTCTCTTCCTTCGAGATCGATACCTACATTTCGATTCTCTCTTTCGAGATCAGTACCTAAATTCTGGTTCCCATCCTTTTCAATCGACACTTAAACTCGGATGCTTACTCCAAGGCTGCTACCTAAAATCCAATTTTCTTCGCAATCCCGAAGTTGGAATTTGGGTTTCAATTCTTATTTCAAATCCAAGTTTCCTCAAACTAATTTTAAATCAAACTTCAATCTAAATTGGAACTCCAATTCAAAAATCTAAACTCACACATCAAAACTTGAACATGAAATGAAACGAAACCTAAATCGAAATTCCCCAGATCTTGTGATTTGGAATTCACCTCCTTTTCCTTTCCCCAGCAAGAGTTCAGGAACCTCCAGTCATGGAGATATACTTGATACTACCCAGCGAAAATTTTTCTACTCTGTCCTAAGTTTGTCACTTGGACATCTGTGTTGGTTTTGTTAATCTCTTCGGTCAACCCCAATAAGCGTGGTATGCTTGGTTAGCACACCACACCTATTGGGGGTCCATTTGTTGACCTCATTTTTGATGAGGTCTTCTTTTCTCTCTTTAGTACTTAGGATCTAGCCTTATACTTTTCCTTTGACTATCTTAGAGGACTAGAAATGGAACCCACCACTTAGAAATTCAAACACCTCTTAACTCCCTGCAAACCCCACAAGCTTAATAGTAGACCCCTAATCACCTAGAGGGTTGAAATCAAATGTGGAGGTTTAAAAGGATGAGTTCCCTATAGGACTCTTTGGCCTTAGGACTACCCTGGGTGGCCTGGTCTGGTGAGGGCTGACTTACACATACATTACACTCTCACACACACATTCCAAATCCTAAAACCCACACTCTCACCCAACTTGACCTCTTGAATCATGTAGGTAATTCACATGGATGGTCCTTAACCCCTAACCCCTAGCTAAGAGGGTTATGAACAACATAATGAATGCCTCAAATGAGTCCTCTCATGGCTCTTATGGGCTTAATATGGCTTTATGGCTCAACCAAAATGATTCCATTTCACTCACACTTGCTTAATTTTCATTTTTCCAAAATTTCGATTTTTGACCCCGGGGCCCCGGACCCACCAAACCTACTAAAAGCCCTTAAAATTACCCAGAATCTCCAAAATTTCCAAACCACCCAAAACTCCCCAAAATTAACCTTGAACATTCCCAACCATTCAAATTGATCATCCATAACCAAAAATACCAAAATTTCCAAAAATACCCCAAATACCCTCCAAATTACGAAAATACCCCTCTTGACCAAAAAATTTAAAAATTCCCAGAAAATTCCAGAAAATCCCAAATATTCTCTATTTCATTTTATTCAACTACACCATGGGACAATTTTTCCAATCTACCCCACTTTTGCCAAAACCCCCAATTTGCCCAAAAGTCAAACCCAAATGAACCCAATGTCAAACCAAACCTTTCCAATTGACCTCAATTTTGGTCCAAATCAATTCTAAACTTCAATTCAATATCCCCAATATCAATCTAGAACAAATCCAAGCCCAATTTGATTGACTTGAATGCAATTTCATTTTTAAGCTTAAAGCCCAATTTTGACCCATTACCAAAACTTAGCCCAAACCAACCCAATTCAACCACAATTGACCCCAAACCTTTTCTAAACCTTCCCTAACATCTCCATAAACAAAATACTAACATAGTTTTCCCAGAATTTGGACCCAAACCTTACGCAAATTCAACCCAAACCCAAAATCCCTTAAATTGACCTAAACCCAAACCTAACCCAAATGGGCCCAAGTCCCAAAATTGAACCCCAACCAAAGTTGAAAACTCTTCATAATATTCTCCTAAACATTTCTCAACATTAATTTTACATTAAATCCAACATTAGCCCAACCTTAGCCCAAGTTATCCCAAATTGACCCACTTTGGCCCCTTTACCAATGAAACCCAAATTCAACCCAATTCAATTCCAAATCACTCCAAATTGATTTCAAATCACTCATGACACATCCCTAAACTAAACCCAACAATTGCTTGGCCCGATCTTTTACAAAAATCCCATCCACAAATTTGTTTTCAAAACCTAAAAGCCCACCCACTTAAATCATTTAAAAGCCCATTCCTAACCAATTCCAAAAGCCCAAAAATTCATCCAAAGCCCATATGACACTCTTCTTCATCATGACTTCAATTGAAACCATCCCTAAAGTTCCAATAAAATATAAATTTATTCTAAATCAAGCTTCATGTTAACCTCTCATACATTTATCAAAAATGCCAAAATACATTTTCATACAAGTAAGCCAAGCTATGTGCAAGCCATAGGCAAGCCATGAAGCCATACACAAGCCACATGGGAGCCATGAAAGCCCCTTTACATGTCACCATGCCATCTTGGGCAAAAGGAGAAGGTTCTTTCCATATTCCTTTAAAGTGATTAACCACTCCCATGTTTCCCCTAAACCACGCTTAGGCCTAATTATACTTGGATGGTGACTTGACCCTACTGATTAAGCTGAACCAAACAACTTTCTCTTCAGCCCAAGCAAGCCATGGGGAGGTGAACCTAGCCCAAAACCATGGGTTGACCCAAACCAAGCCAAAATCATCCCCTCCACATTCCATTTCAATCCAACTCCTTTACACATGGCCAACTCCAATTGACTTCACCATTGCCAAGCCCTGCCCTCACTGGTTAAGATGGTGACCTGACCCTGGCCTGCCAGCCACCACAACCGCCGGAAAATACCGTGGCCGAGACCTTGGGAGGAGCCAAAGTTTGAAATTCCCACCTGCTGAGCTGCCTCATGCCCAATGGCCATTGGAGCTGTTCTTCCCTTGCCCAGAGCAGCTGATCCCAGCCATTAACTCCCCCTGGGAAGCAATGGGCATGGCTATTTAAACTAGCCATTCCTCTTGGCCAAAAAGGTTGGCTAAAACCAGACCTTCACTGAATCCCTCTAAACTCCTCACAAAAGCTTCCCCTAGCCAAGAGCAATCCATCCCCACTGTTCTCCTGCCCTAACTCCCACTGATTGAGCTCAATTTTGGAGCTCAATTCTCAGGCCAGAACATGACACTCCCATATCCTCCACCAAAATCAAATTAAACTCACCCACACCTGCACAAGACCAGGAGAAGGAGTTCCCCAGTGAAAGCCCCTTCTCTAGGCCACCCTTTTGTTCTAGCCTCCAAAGGTTGAAATCAGGTCTGGTGGAAATCAGGTCTAGGCAATTCCCCAGGGCCAGAGACTTCATATGAAGCTTGCTTAGGTCCAATCGATGGTGACACAACTCTCAGATCGAAGCCACACTTCTCTGAGCAAAGGTATTAGCCCTCTCTTCTTCCCGAGCTTCTGAACATTCTCTATTTTCATTGGGTTAAGTTCATGCCACATAATCTGTATGGATGTGTTCGTCTCTTCAAGACGAATCCATAGAGCATAAGAACACGAAAATCTGTTGAGAATCGAGTGAGATCTTAGGGTTTAGTGTGGACAGTCACGGGTGCACACCAGTCGTAGACGATGACCAGGAGCCGTTGGATCACACGTGTATCGAGCGGACGGTTCAGATTGCGCCTGACCAGGGAATGTTACGTGAATCGTGGGCCCCCAGAGCGCTGAGTCAGATGGCTATGCCTAATCAAAGCACGCCGCATGGCCTTTCAGAGCTGCAGAGGATTGCGTGGTGCCGCGTGGATAAGTAGGAAAATAGGATATTTTCTATTTATTTAATTATCAGAACTTAAAAAATTCATAACTTTGTGTAGAAAAATCATAAAAATAAAATAAAAATACCCTCTTGCTCAGTGAACAGAGGAGAATAATGTGGAAAAGAAATCAAGTATTTCATCAAGTATTTTATTTTTAATGATTTATTTACTCTCTGCATTGTTTTAATTCTCCATTTGCATAGGCAATTCACCATGGCATGAGACTATAGGGCTTTTGAAGCCTCTAAACTTGGGAACATTCCTTGAATTTTCCAAGGTCATAGGCCATCCCTATAAGAAGTTATTGATTTTTCAATTGCATGTTACTATTTTTTAGTATTTTAATTCCAATAATTAGCATGTTGAGAAATAAATTCTAGAAAAATTTGGTGATGTTTCTTATGACCAGAGGAACCTAGGAAAAATAGGTTTTGGATTAATTCACATGGAACAACCCTAATTGGCCTAAACACCCAAAATTGAACTTTAATTAATTAGGGTTAACTACACATCAAATTGACTTGAAAACAATTCTCCACTGATCTTTAGGATCAGAGGAACATCACATAAAAATTTGAAATCAATTGGAAATGTTTAACCCCACTAAATGGATTAATTAAGTCACATAACTAAAATTAAACTTTAAAAATTCATAATTCACAAAATACTTTTCAAAAATTCACAAAAAATGGTTTTGGGGCTTCTCTGATATCAGAGGAATTTAGAAAAATTAAAATTGTAATTTTCTAAAAAAGTTGATTTTTTATCAATATTTTAATATTTTAATAATTACAAAATAATAAAAATTATAAAAATATTAAAAATCACCAAAATGTCACATTTTGAATTCTATTCACCTAGGAACAAACTAAATATTTTTCCTAAGTCTCTAGGGTAAGATATTGAATTTTAAAGGCTTAAAACAATTTTTGAATTAAAAAAATGATTTTCTTTAAACATTTCCACTAAAATAGTTCTAATAAATCAAATAAAAATAAAAAATATATAAAATTTGGTTCTCTAATTTTTCTGAGGTCAGAGAGATTTTTGAAAAATATAAAATCCATTTTTCAACTTTTATTTTATTTTTTAAATTAATTAACACTCCAAAAATCAAAATAATCCTAATAAATAAAATATAATTCAAAAAATCACTAAAATTGATCCAAATGGTCCTCTGGTCATTAGGAACATCCCATAATTTTTTTAAGGACAGAAACATTTCCTTGGTCATGTCATTAAATTTTCCTTAAAAACCCCTATTTTCCATCAAAAATAATTACATAAATAAACTAAATACATAAAAATCACATTTTCTCCTTTAATGTCTTAATTGACATGTGAGTGAGGTTACATAAAAATTTCAAGTTCATTTGAGCTTAGCTTAGTGAGTTATAGAATTATTAAGCTTGAAGGGCAAAAGGGTAATTAAAAATTTCAACCCGTAATTAAAATTTTAGGATTAATCAAAAAGGGGAGGGTAAAATATTTGATTTTAAACTGATTTTGGATGATTGAAACTTAAATGATTGAGGGTAGAAACCTACTAACCATTTCAAATATAATTAAAATAAAACTTTAATTAATTAATTAATTGAAATTTTGGAAGAATAATAAAATTGGAATTATTAAAGTAGGGATATTATTAAGAGGATATTTATTCTTTAATTTAAGAATCCCTATATTAATCACTTCAATAATATTTAATTCTTAACTAAAAGGATAATCCTAACTTAAAATTTAAAATGTTTAAATAAATTAAATTAAATTTAAGATAAAAATTAAAATTAAATCAAAATAAATTAAATCAAAGTAAGTTGAATTTCAAATTAAATTAAATTAAATTAAACCAAATTAAATTAAAATTAAATTAAATTAAATTAAATTAAATTAAATTAAATTAAATTAAATTAAATTAAATTAAAATTAAATTGAATTAAAATCATTTAACAACACACCCAAATGAAATCATTAAGAGTTAAACCAAACACTTAAAGTAAACTTAAAACATAAAGGACTTGAACACTATTCCAAACTTAAACTAATTTTTTATAATTAAGTCAAAATTAAAATTAAATCATTAAGTTTAAATCATTAAAATACTTAATAAGTTGATTTGCCCTTTTAAAGCTCTTATTATTATAACTCTTAAATGAAGTATCAAGTGAAGTGTTACTTCACTTATAGGATATTCAAATGTCCTAGTTCACTGAGCAAGAAACAAAACAAAAATACAAATCCTTGGATGATCAATTCATCCGTACAATAAAAATTCACTTGGACTCAAAACAATCCCCGCGTCCTAAGTACTTCCTCAATATGAAGGGATGTTTTAGAAGAACAATTGAATTTAATTGTTCTTTGATGAAGAAAATCATCCTTAAACCAAACCAAGAACCTAGACGTCATAGGAGATGACTAGCAATAGGATTAGGAATTTGGTAGACAACCAAAACCCTTCTCTTAGCTTTACCTAGGTACTTGTTATAAGTATTTAAATGCCTTAACATGTGTTTTAAGTGCAGCTTGGGATGACGGGAAGACCCTCCAGGTACGCTTTTTATTTTAATTGCAATTTATTTTATTGCAAATTACTTACATGCATTGTACTTTACTTTTCTTGCATGTTAAATAAAACTGTTGCATGAAAACCAAAACCTTTAGGATAGTCCCTGAACTGAAACCAAAACTAAATTAAAAGTCATTGCAAGATAAAATTCACCGCCACAACATTCCAAAATATAAAACAACTCAAATTTTAATCACAAACAGAACAACAAAACTACAATTATAACTAAATTAAAACGTCTCATTGAATGATCAGGAATACCTCGGATGATGTAACCCACGTGTTGCTAACGGGATTTCCCACGGTCTAAATGAAAGTGTGGAGCTCATTCAGTTGAGTTTAGCAAATTTATCTGGACTAAGTGAATTCAATAAAAATAACGGTGCCGGGATGACGAAACCGTGGGATCTTAATCGGTTCTGTTTAAACAACTTTAAGATTTGTTTTAATTAAAATATTAAAAACACTTGGATTTTAATATTTTTCTCTAAACCAAAACACTTCTCTCATCTCCTGATTTATGACTTCTAAAACCAAACCTCTGCAACAACAAGGAGCTTGGAGCATAGTGGGCAGCACGACCATCGTCATCAGCAAAACTCGGATCTACAACAGCAAAACCTTTCCTAGTTTTAAATAACCAAGCCATAGGACATCGAGGTAGTTTGCTTAGTGCAACATAATTCCTCAACTTTTCTTTAGGCATTTGTATAATGATGTTATGCAAATTAAGCCCTAACCGGTCTTAAGACTCCGAGGTGGTCGTTTGGTACGACATAAACCCTCACATCTTCAAGGCTATTTGTGTGATTATGTCATACAAATATAAGACCTAAATAAATAAAATTGGCATGATTGAAACATTAAGTAAATTCTCAAATCTAAGCCAAACAATAGGATAGTTTGGGAAGTTGCCAAGATTCCTCTTGGATCCTCAGCTTCTCCTACTTCTCTTCCTTTGGATTCTCAAAATAAACTTTTCCTAATTCAAGCTAATGCCTATTGAAACTTCCAAAAAATTCAATCTTTTGAAACCTTAAACTTTGAAATTCTTGAGAGCAAAACCACTGATCATTATCGAGAGTTTTCTTAACTGTCTTCAGACATTTAAGATGTAATTAACTATGTGGGCTCGCCCTTATAGGGAACTTTAAGAACCCGTGTAATATAAACCCTGTTTAATTTCTTTATATTAAACATGGGAACTTGTCGGCTTATAAAATCGGTTCGCAGACCAAACGGATGTCACAAATCTTTTAGTTTATTTATTCGAGCCACGTCATCAAGCAAAGGTGTCTATTTTTCAGAATAAATACCCGGTTTGTGGTGCGGTGCTCATTTATATAAACTATTTGGGATGTGAGATCGGTTTGATTTCATATCTTAAAGCTTTCAAATTTAAAATTATTTTCAAAATGAAATACTACTTTTCAAATTATATATTTATTTAAATTAAATTTAAAATTTAAAATTCACCGAAAACTTCTGTAGGCGACCCCCTTTTCAAAACACATAACCTAAAAAAATATGCCGACAGACTCATATTCATTCTTTTCTGTATCTTTTAAAGAGATCTCCAATTGAGGCTTCTTCTGACTTATCAACATTATTTCTTCATTAAATTCATCCTCTTTAGAGCTTCCTTCTATGTAGATGCAAATTGCTGGCTACGTGTGTTCAACAATCTGGTGAGTTCTCCCTCACCCATGTCCCCGGCCTTAACCTCGGATGCGTGGGCTAAAAGAATCTCCACCAACTCATTGTAAAGTAGTGGTGGGAGACTGTTGAAGTGGAGATGATTGGTCCCATTCTTGTGATCTTTTTGAATCTTCAGTTTTATTCGACACATTGTCTCTTGAAAAGACTGTTTTCTTTGGGGGAGCGTAGTATGCAGCGTCTTCATGGATGCCAACTTTATGTATTGAAAAAGGTTGTAACTCTCCCTTGATGCAATGTTCTTTTCCATCTTTCTAGTACTTGATGCATTAGTGTAGTGACAATGAGACCATACTCATGGAGCCACAACTGACCAAGCAGTGTGTTGAACGAAGTATCCACATCGATGACATGGAATTTTGTGGTTGTTATTAGATTTCCAACTTTCATTTGTAGGGTTATAGATCTGAGTGCTCTTTCTCCTTTCTGGTTGAATCCTCTTAGCATCATCTTATCTTTGGAGAGCTCTCATGCGTCGATGTCCAAGTAAGCTAATGTCCGTAGACTCATTATGTTAAGTGACGCTCCAGGATCTACTAACACTCTGGAGAACACAAACTTGTTGATGATGACGGAAATGTAGTGCAGACGGTTCTGGTCGACGGTTCCAAGTAGCAAGTCTTCATGGGTGAAGGTTACACGAGGCTGTCCTTTCAAGTACAAACTCCATCTTAGGATGTGCTAGCAAACTGTGCCAAGCAAATGTATGGATCAAGTGGAGACTGGACCAAGTTTTCTCTCATCTCCTTTGACAGGATTAGAGCATCGTAGATGCTTAGTTTGGCTGGCAACTTCCTAAGATGTGCTAGTACATTGTAATCCACTTTGTTTGAATTCTTGATTTCGTTTCAAATCTGCACTTCTTCTGTTGTTGGAGGCAGTTCTATTTGAGTAACTATCTATTTTTCTTTCTCTACTGGAGTTGTCCTTGGAGGTAGCACCCTTCCACTTCTGAGATCCACTTCTGTGATTTCTTCCTCCCGAGGATCCGAAGGTTCTCTTGATGTTGTGGCTGACTCTTGTGGTACCATTTCTATGTCTGAGAAGTTCAAGTTAATGGATAATGGAGTTCCTTTGCACTCGAAGACTGGCTCCTTGCTTCTCGTACTATCGTAACTGGTATTGTTGATATCTTCTTCATTTTCTCTTTATTTACATTAATTTGGAAGATAGTAAAAATTAAATGATCCCTAGGTTAGGGGTTTGACTTTGAAAGTTAATAATCCATCAATCTAATACCTGTAATTGGTGTTTAAAGATAAATTCAATACTTTGATAAGAATCATAATCACATAAGTTATCTTTTCCCATAATTATAAAGATACCCATTAAGTCTTAAAGGCTTGGTAGTGAGCTAGGATTAATCAAATCTGATTATTATGGATTAGAAAAGATGATAAAATTAATTGTGAACTTATTTGAAGCACTAAGAGCCTAATTTTAAAATAAAATTGACTAAAGTTCTTAATAAATCAATTTACCGCTAAAGGTCTTTACTCACATAATTTATAAATATGATTTCAAGTGATAATTACCCTATCTTTGGGATAATTGAAATATCAATGTTCATTGGGCATAAGGGTATGATAAGGATGATTCATCAAGCAGTATATAAGTTTGAACAAACTCAAGTCTTTTCAAGAGATTATGAGATGTTCGGGACCCGGTCCCTAAACCTTTCTCAAACTTTATTTGGATACCTTGAGGGACCATTAAACTTATTATGTCTTTCTTCAGAAATTATCTAACGGTGAAATAAATGGGACCCACCAATTTATGACATAAGATTTGGTAGGCCTGTGACGAACCTATCTATAGGCTTTACTTTCTTGCAAATTATAAATGTTTAGTACAAAATATACTAAAGTTTCAGGTGGAGGAATGACAAAACTCGACAGGTAAGCTTTCATAAGTCTACAAAATCTTCATTTCCTATATTTCCTTTAATTCACTTTTCCTACTTATAAGCTTACATGTTAAACAACAAAGTCACTCTGCATGGCAAAACCAAAACTGTTAGGATAGTCGCAAAACCGAAACCAAAATCAAGGTTAAAACAAAATAATGCTAAAATTCATCGCCATAACAGTCAAAATATAAGACAACACAAATTTAATCACAAACAACACAAAAATCAAAATTACAACTAAATTAAAATATCTCTATCAGATGATCGAGAATACCTCGGAGGAGGCAACCTACAGCTGCTAACAAGATTTCCCATGGGGTCTGAATAAAGGCACTGAATTCATTTAGTTGAATTTGATAAATTCATCCAGAATAAGTGAATCCAAAGAAAATAATAGTGCTAGAATGAGGAAACTGTTAGATCCTAACCGGTGTCGCTATAATCAAATTAAATATTCCTCTAATAAGACATTAAGACATCTCAATTTAAATATTTTCAAAACATGCTTCATCACTCAATCTCTTCAATTTTACACTTATAAAACTAAACCTGCTTTGACGAGGAGCTTGGAGCTTGCACAGTGGGCAACACAGCCATCTTCAACACAAAATTCCTTAGAATAAAAAATAAGACATAAGACTTTGATGTAGTTCGCCTAGTGTAAAATAAATCATCACATTATCTCTTTAGGCCTTTACACCTTGCGCAATATAAGCCCTAACTCATTTTAGGTTTCCAAGGTTATCATCGGATGTGACATAAATCCTTCTATCTTCCAAGATATTCACATGATTGGTATCAAGTGAATGTAAGCCCTAGAATAATAAAATTGGCATGATGAAACACTAAATAACTTTCTCAAATTAGAGCCAAACCATAGGATAGTTTGGGAAAATACAAAGATTTTTCTTGGATTTATGTCTTTCGCCTAGTTTTCTTTTCCTTTAGATTCCTACAATGACAGTTCTAAAACTTAAGCCACTCACTCATTGGATTTCCTATTACCATATTTTCTTGAAGATCCTACCTTTTGGAAGCCATGAATACAATATTTCCTGATCTGTATCAAGAGTTTTCTTAGGTGACTTCGGTTATCTAAGATGTAATTAACTATAGGGGCTTTCCCTTATAGGAAACTTAAAGATCCCAAATTAATATAAAATTTACTACTTCGTTCATATTAGATAGGAGAAGTTATCAGTCAACATAAATGTTTCGTAGACCAAACATGTGTCATGAGTCTTTAGTTTATTTGATCAAGCCTTACCACAAAACAACGTATCCATTCTTCTGGATAGATACATGGCTTGTGGTGCAGTACTTGATTATTTAAACTACAACATATATGAGATCGGTTTGATTTCATTTTTTTGAAAATTAAAAAAATGATATTTTACAAACATCCATGTATATCTATATAAATTAAAACCCTAACCGATTCCAGTGTCCGATAATTTTCTAGCAATTCCACTGGGGACTAGTTTCTCTCTTCATTGAGATCAGGAAATTTTATATTCATACATCGGTAATGCGTTCATGCCCCTCATGAACCAGATTACCATTCTTTCATTGATATACTTGACCCATTTCTTTCTTGGAAAAATACAATCAACTTACCTCGATTTCAAGACCGTCTGTTTAACTATCCTTAAATAGAGGGGTTCAGGAAACTTTAGGTATCTTCTTGATTTTTGGGGTTGGACCCCTGATAGGTGTGTTGGTGAACGAGTTTCGCCAGGGCAATGTACATTGTGAAGGGGATCCCAGTCGGGGTCCCATACTTCACTTTCTCTTTGTGCCTCCCAGGTTTGAGCTTGTTATCAGCAAATTGAACCATTCTTTCTGAAAACTTAAATCGCTTTTAACAAATATACATAAAAAAATTAAAGAAGAAATAAAACATTAAAATAAATCATACACAGTTCACAAAATGACCTTTTTTGCAGTGTTTGCAGTATGATTACAAGGTTTTGATCTTCTCTAACTTTTAGAATGTTTCATTCGACAGTCATGATGTCAACCCTGATGCTTACCTTCTCCTGCAACTTGCCCTCCTTCCGTGAGGCTCGTCTTGCCGCTCCAATGATCCAGTTTGGGATTGGCTTCAGTGAGTTTGAAGTCGTGCTGGGAAAGGCCCCATTCGTTGTTGTGAAAGTTGCTTCCCTTAAAGTTTAAGAACCATCTGACGAGTTTGACTTGAACTCCCACCAGGATTTCCCTTTTGTTAAGAAAAATAAGGTTGCTACCTCCCCCGTCAAGTCAGTCGTCTCCGTGCCTAGAAGAGTCGTTACCCCTACCGCCATTGGTTTTGCCATCACCACACCTACCTTTGCGCCTACCAAACGAAAGAAAATTCTATTTGAAGTAGATTCTGATAATGTTTTCCTCACCCAGTCGTCAATTTTTGAGATTGGTTCCAGCTCTAGAGTTCTTCCCCCTACTAGGTCTCAAAGAAAGAATCACAGGCGTATGATTCTCAAGGTCGCCAAGGCATAAGTTACAAGTCTGCGAGTGATTGATGAGATTCCTTAAAAGGAGAAACTCAGTCTACCAGAGACCTCTCCTGTTCTTCGAGGGAGTTGGTTCCTCCCGTCGGTTGATACCATTGGAGAAGATACCCTCAACAGGATTGCTGCTACTCTGCCTTCACCATATGGTCGTGATGAGGTGAGGGAGAGGCCCAAACTCTCCACCCAAATCCACAATGTTTTCCAAAGATTGACTGTGCAAGAAAGATGTTCCGTTGCCAAGCTCCTCAACAGGATAAGATGTGCAATATCCCCCGAAATGAAGAATGATATTATGAGGAAGGAAAGACATGCCCGAGTTCCTGTCAGACACCATTTGGGGAAGCGTGTTGATGCCACCGCTCCAGATGCTACTACTGCCACTCCAACACATGTAGTGCGCAGATCAGTCAAATCTCAGTTGGGTCTGAGAGTACCATCTATCAATGATTTTAAGGAATTCCATAAGAAGATAAGTAGGAGAGGACTGTTTTCCTCTGTACATGGTCTACATCCTAGGGAGCATGCTCCTCCCCACCACATTGATTTCCTTGCCAAGACACTCTGTCTTAAGGGGCCAATTTTTAAGAGGAGAGTGTGGTTACCGAAGGTCATTGCAACAGTACGCTTCAAGAAGTCTGTGGATTGTCGGCATATTTTTAGGTTATGTGTTTTGAAAAGGGGTCGCCTACAAAAATTGTCGGCGAATTTTCATATTTTATAGTTTAAAAGATAACATTTGATTTTTGAAAGTAATTTTAAGTTTAAAAGTTTTAAGATATGAAATCAAACTGATCTCACATCCCAAATAGTCTATACAAACGAGCACCGCACCACAAACCGTGTATCTATCCCGAAGAATAGACACACTGCTTGATGATGGGGCTCAATTAAATAAACTAGGAGATTTGTGACATCCGTTTGGTCTGCAAACCAATTTTATAGGCCGACAAGTTCCCACGCTTAATATAAATGAATTAAGCGGGGTTTATATTGCCTCGGGTTCTTAAAGTTCCCTATAAGGGCAAGCCCCTATAGTTAATTACATCTTAAATGACGGGAATCATTTAAGAAAACTCTCGATAATGATCAGTGGTTTTGCTCTCAAGAATTTCAAAGTTTAAGATTTTCAAAGGATTTTCAGTTTTGGAGATTTCAACAGGGAATGGCTCAAATTTGGAATAATTTATTTCAGGAGTCCAAAGGAAGAGAAGTAGGGGATGTCACAGACCCGAAGTGAACTTCGGTGACTTCCAGATACTAGCCTAATGTTAGGCTTTGAATTTCGGAAGTGAATTTATTTAAGTTTCAATCCCGCCAATAAATTATAGGAATTACATTTACATAATCACCTGATTATACAAACAACCTGTAAAGTAGGAGGATTTACGTCGTATCGGACGACGACCTCGGAATCCTAAAGTGTTAGGGCTTATATTGCACAGCAAGACTATGTAAAGGCCTAAAAGAACAAGTGAGGATTTATGTCACACTAGGCGGACTACCTCGAAGTCCTATGGCTTGTTATTTAAACTAAGGAATTGTTTTGCTGATGTCGACACAGGTTTTGCTATTGACGATGGCCGTGCTTCCCTCGAAGTCTTGCTCCGTGCTCGACGACGTAGCAAAGTCGCAGTTTAGGTTTAAATCTTAAGTTAAAGTGAACATGCAAATCGTTTTATATCATTTTTATTATCATTTTATTGCAATAGTGAGTGTGTGCAACAGTGACAGGTGTAGCAAAAGAAAGCAGGAAAACAAGTAAGTAGGAATATGCTATAGCAAACAACAGGAAGCAAGTATCACAAGCAGGTTATCCTGAGCTAAACAGGAATAACAACAAGCAAAACATGCTAAGCAAGTATGTATACTGAAAATAAGCAGACTAGACTAGTAGCAATATATGCTAAAAAGTAAAGCATGCGTAACAGGTATAAACTGAAAGTTAACAGGCTAGACTAGCAGGAGTATGTACTGAAAAGTAAAGCAGGTATAACAGTAAAGAATGTAAAAACTGTGTCACAGGAGTACCGTATGCTCTGCTCATCCGCGGTGCACTGTTACCTGTTTATTATTTTCATATTTTTCTTATATTTCCTATAGAAAAGTCGTTAGCGCAGGAAAAAAAGCAAGAGTACAAGTAGTGGCCAAACACATGGCTCAACAGGAGTACTACGGTACGCACGAAAGTAGCGAAGTACGAAAACCCAATGGTAAAACAAAAGAAGGACGACAGGGGAGCGAACAAAATCACGAGAGAAAACCAGAAAATCGAGAAAGAAAGAAAAAGAACGTCCGTAGAGAACTCTAAAAAAGGTCACGAACGAAAAACAAAACAAAGTCGTAGAAAACCGCAAAGAACACAGGAAGAAACTCACAGATGGCTGGCTAAACTCACGGCAAACCGTAAGAAAGCCATGGGGCATCTGGAAAGAAAGACCCGTAAGCACGGTGGTGTTTCGGACTCAGAGCTGTGCTAATATCCGGACTTGAGTGCTGACTACTAGACCAACTTTCTGCAGAAGGCAGGCCTAATCTGACTCGAATAGCCAACCGTGGACCTTTATAAAATTTTTTCACACATTTCATTTTTTTTTCTGTTTGCATGCAAGTAAAATCGTAGGTAGGTAGGCTGTGTAGTAGTGGAGGTGATTTTGTATTTTTCAAACATATGTATTTTTTTTGTTTTTAAAATGTTTTAATCCACATGTTGACAATCCTAATAGGATTAGGACTATGAACATCCTTAGACTGTCGGCAGTAGAAACCCCAAGGACGGGCGAACGGTTCCGTGGTTCCTGCTCTACTCTCTACAGAGTCTCTGAGTTAGGCGGCCCCATTCTATGATTCTCGTAATTTTTCTTTTTTTGTAGTCTCATCAATGTCCCCACCGCACTTACAGCCTTGCTTGATGGCCCCACATATAGCCTAAAGGGGCTATATGTGCACACCTACACGTCCCCTGTAGAAGCAAGGAGAAAATCAAGGGATGAGGGATCAATGAAAGGAGAGAGGAGAAAACAATTCACCTAACACAAAATCGTAAAACGAGGTGAATTGGTTCTCAAAATCAATCAACTCAAGTCAATCACCCCGGACTCCCGACAATCCTCACTCGTCCTAAAGGAAAGACCTAAAAGTGTCGCCACGCTCGTGAAGTGACCTAGGCCTCTAGGGTGGTGCCAAACCCCTCCCCATGACGCTCAAGTAATGGCAAAGAAAAGGGAAACATTAGACAAAGCTGCGGGAAAAGAAAGTAAAATGGAGCGAAGTACAAATGAAGTAGAAAAAGAATGAAACCATCCAAGAAAAATCGGGCAGCATAACGACATAAAAATGAATTTTCCACACCTGCAATTTATATAGAAAGGAATGCCGCAAGCATGTATATGTAACAACCAATACTTACATTCATCCTAAGCATGTATAAATCATGTTAGAACTCTCTAAACCATAGGATAGCTTGCATGAAAAAGAGAACTTTAAATTCCTACAAGTAAAACACACTTTTATACTTGGAGTGAGATGAAACATGTGTGCAATTATAGCTTTGATGTTGTATATGTGAATACATGTTGAAATAGATGAAAAGCAAGCACACATAACTTCAAATTTTGATGTTTCATGAAGGGACATGTTTGAATCCGAAAATCGCAAATACTTCCCCAAGTTGTTTCATGTGTATGCAAACCAATGCAAAGCACCATAAATACATGGAATGAAGTGAGATATGTGTGGAAACCAAGTTTAGATGTTATACATATGAATGCTTGATGAAATAGAGGAAGAACAAGCACTCATGAGTTCAAATCTTGGAAGTTATACATGCGCCTATCTCCAAATCCGAAAATAGCACCAAATGAATAAATCTTTGTGTTTCAATATGCAAGACTTCAAAGCCACAACATGTAAGAGATGTAAACGATACATGCTAACTTCTCAAATAGTGCCTTTCAAGCCAAAAGCGACAAACATTAGATCAAATAAGGCATACTAAAACTTCCACATAACACACTTAAAGAGGCACATGAAGTATGCTAAACCTTTCCAAAGTGGCACATATCAAATTTAAAGTGGTAAATATAAGGTAAGTTAAGCCCTCCAAGCAAAAGAAAGCATGACTATGATCCAGATCATTTTAATATGATGAGCATCAAGCCAAGCTATGGTAAACGAGCTAAAAACATGTCAAGGGAACTTGATACAAAACCTACAAACCATCTCATATTCAAAAGGCACAACTAACAACTCCATAGCCTCATACATACAGGAAACCACAATGGCTCTCTCCCTTTCTCTTTTTTTTTTTTTTTTTAACTCCAATTTCATTTCATGCTACAAATTTAGGGGCCTGAACAAATGCTGCAACAAAGGCCCCCAACCCCAACATCAATTTATCACATAATTGCCAAACTCATGCTTTTGCATATTTCCTTCATCAATTTCAACATTTAACTCCCAAGCATTAATTGAAGCAAATGAGAAACGCTCCCACACTCATCCAAACTATCTCACAAGCAAGTGTAGTAAGAAATAAGAAAGAAGAAACATCACCACATCCACCATGTCATTCACACAAGCTTTCGGCCAAGACAGGAGCAAGGAGAGGCCCGCGGCTAAAGTCACAACGAAAGAAGCCACAAGGGGTAGAGCCCTTACCAAATCCCAAATTTCCATAAAGAAGCTCACGACCGAGCCTGACAAAAGACAACAAGGTAAGGCTTCCCACAATTCAACACATCACAAGTGAAGCTCACGGCCAAAGCTCCCTAACAAGCCGCTCACACACTTCCAGCTCAACACAAAGCCAAAACCGGAGCCCTCAAGGAGCTCCAAATAAGGGTGCAGCCGAGCCACCTATACTATTTCAAATTCATCATAAATAAATAGGAAGAAATCCACTAAGTAACCAAGCAATTCAGTCCCAGCCATAGCTTAACAAAGCATACAAATCGAGCCCCATATAGACCTTAACCCGAGCCCCAAACCAAGGCTGCACCAGGGGAGGTTGCATGAACAGCAGGAACCAAAGCAGAACCCCACTATAAACTACAGGAGCAGCTGTCAGGCATCAACAAGACAAAGTCACAAAAGGACCCCGATTCAAGCGCTTAAAGGGACGAGAATCGAGCAAAACGAAACGAAGAGAAAGGGAGCAGCTCCCCCTTAAATCCCAAATCCAAGTGTCACGACGGAGGACTACCGCAGGAGCAGCGAAAACACAAAGAGACAAGCCTCTTTTTTTAAGTGCAATAGGGCTAGCTGCTAGGCAGCATAAAAATGAAAATAAAACCAGCCCCTAATTCGAATGCCAAAACAACTCCAAAACCCAAAAAATAAGCCTAACGTAAATAGCCACCCCAAGCCTCCTTTAGAATGGAACAAACTTGCTTAAGAGTATATTGAGCCAAGATAGAGTTTAAAATTCAGCTAAACATGAAGCCTAGGTAAGCACTTCCATACCTCCAACATATCCAAGCATAATCCTTCAACAAGTTTCAAATGAAAGTAAACTTAGAGCTCTCCAAATCAATCTAAAGCCATCCTAGCATGCTTTTTCTTTTTTTTTTCTTTTTTTTTGAACAGAGAAGAAATGGAAGGAGAAAAAGAGCAAGCTCCACATATATATAGATTATATAAACCATTCCATATTTTCACATCCAATTAGCATGAATAAAGGAGAAGGGAGAGTAAGAGCATGCCACTTAACCAAGAAGCCATGGCCAATCCTAAAAAAAATGCATATATGGCCTCAAATATAAAAAGAATCTGAGCTAAAGATGCTCATACCTCAATGTATATCCAAGTAAAACACACCAATCCAACAGCAAGGGTCGAACAGCGCAAACCAGGCCAAACCGAGCAGCCGCGCCTCAATAATCTCAAGGAGTAAAGAAACAATGACCCCTCACCTCACTCAAACTAAACTTAGGGAGAACCGTGAGTAAGCAAAGAAGGAGAAAGGGGAGGAAGAGAGAAAGGTAATGGCAGCACTCTCACAACCGGCCAACAACACCACCAACAGCCAGCCAAAAGAAAAGCCAACCAAAAAAAAACAGCCCCTAGATCTTCCACAAGAGGGGTTTATATAGCCAAGGAGGAGGAGACGGAGTTACCTACTCTTACCTGGACGGTGAGCCGAAGCCATCGGGGACGAGTAGAGTCACGACAAAAGGAAGAGGCGACAAACGTCGCGACGAGAGCAGAGAGGCGTGGAGGACTTTAGCCGTGGGAGCGAGGAGCTTTACTGGGCATGCGTACGAGGAGGGGACAGAAGTCTTGCGAGGAAGAGGAAATGGCTTTCGACGAGGAAGGGAGGCGCTCGGCTCGACGCTCCATTCGGGAATGGGAGAGGGGAGCGATGGCTGTGTGCGTGAGTTTGGGGTGTGAGGGAGAGTGATGTGTGGGTTTATAATTAGGGATTTTAGGTTTTTTTTTATTATTTTAAAATAATGTTTTCGTCAAATTTCTCCGATTCGGACAAAAATCAATCCCGCACAAAATGATATCAAAATTAGTGTCCTTCCTAGGTAATTTCGACGTTCCGGACGCAACGGCGCAGTCCGTTTCATCATCCGAGGTCGTTTGGACAACCTCGTTATCAAAACGGGTCAAAAAAGGTCAAATTTGGGGATTTTGCGATTAAATCGCATTTGGTTGAAATTCAAGGTTGAACTCGGTAGCGATCGAATGTTGCATTCAGCTTTATGGGAGTGTGTCGAAGCGTTTAAAATTTAAATTGAGAAGAAAATGGCTAGCGTCGGGTCAATTTGGGTCAAATCGGAGCCTAGGTCGGGCTTAGGTCAAAATCGGGGTTTTTGATGAAATCGGCTTAAATTGACAAAATTGGGCTGTGGTGTAGTTGAACAAAATGAAATTGGGAATATTTGGGATTTTCTCGAGATTTTCTAGAATTTTTGAATTTTTGTAATTTTTGGAATTTTGGGTTAAAAAGGGTATTTTGGGTATTTGGAGGTTATTTGGAGGGTATTGGGGTATTTTGGTGGGTTTAGGGTTCAGGATGTGTGTGAGAGTGTGATGTGTGCAAGCTCAGACCCTCACCGCGACCGTACCATCCAGTGGTACTCCTAAGGCCAAAGAGTCCTATAGGAAACTCATCCTTTAAACCTCCACATATCGGTCTTAACCCTCCAAGTGGCCTGGGGGTTTACAATCAAACATGTGGGGTTCGAAGGGAATCAAGAAGTGTTTGGAATTTCTAAGTGGTGGGTCCCATTTCTAGTCCTCTAGGATTAGTCAAAGGAAAAGCCTAAGGCTAGATCCTAAGGACTAAGAAGAGAGAAAAGACAATACCTCATCAAAAATGAGGTCAACAAATGGACCCCCACTAGTGTAGGTGTGCCGACCAAGCACACCGCGCGTATTGGAGTTGACCGAAGAGATCAACAAAACCAACACAGATGTCCAAGTGACAAACTTAGGACGAAGTAGTAAGAAATTTCCACTGGGAGTACGAGTAAATCTCCAAGATCGGAGATTCCGTAACTCCCGCCTGGGAAAAAAGGAGGTGAATTTCGCATCACAAGATTTTAAGAGATTGGATCTTAGATTCGTTTCATTTTTTATTTCAAGTTTTAATTTTGAGTTTGAATTTCGATTTGAGTTTAAATTTTGGTTTTATGCGGAGAAAAGAGTATGGCTAAGGCCCACCCGAATGCAATTGTATGCTGAGAAGGAAGCAGGACTGAACCTAGTCCATATGTGTATGCTGAGAAGGATTAAGACTGAGCCTATCCCAAATGTGTATGTTGAGAAGGATTAGGAGTGAGCCTATCCCAAATGCTGAGGAAGAATAAGACAAAGCCTATCCGAAATGCAGAGTGCTTTAATTTCAATTTTTTGCTGAGAGGATCAAATCTCGAGATTGCCGAGAAAGGAGCAGACCGTGCCTATCCCGAGTACCGAGAATTGCCGAGAAGGAGTAGGCGAAGCCTATCCCGAGTGCCGAGAATATGCCGAGATGGGAGTACGCGTGCCTATCCCGAGTGCTGAGAATTGCCGAGAATGCTGAGAAGTGAGCAGGCGGAAGCCTATCCCAAGTGCCGAGAATTACTAAGAAGGACTAGGCGAAGCCTATCCCGAGTGCCGAGAATTGCCGAGAATATACCGAGAATTGCCGAGAAATGCCGAGAATTGCCGAGGATTGCTCGTGATTGCCGAGAATGCCGAGAATTGCCGAGAATTTGCCGAGAATGCCGAGAATTGCCGAGATTGCTGAGAATGCCGAGAATCGCCGAGAATTCGCCGAGAACGCCGAGAATCGTCGAGGCGGAGCAGGCAGCTATCCCAAGTGCCGAGAATTGCAGTAGATTCTCGCGAATGCAGAGACATCGAAGAATTTTGTCGACTTATGCCGAGACCGAAGAATTTTGTTGAAATTTATTTATGCGGAGATCGAGGGAAATTTTGCCGAGGTCCATGGGGAATTTTTGCCGAGATTCAGCTTTATGCAAGTGGTTGTGAAAAATTTTGTTGATATTTGATTTATGCTATGACTATGAAGAATTTTACCGAGATTTGGTTTATGCCGAGATTCGAGAAAGATTTTGCCGATATTCGGGAATGCGAGTTTTATGAATGCGAGATCGAATATATTGTCGAGATTTATGAATGCAGAGATTATGAAAACATATTGTAAAGTGCGAGAATGTTTGTAGAAGTTCATGTAAATGCCGAATTTTATCGAAATGCTTATGCAGAGATTTTTGAAAATTCACAAGGTGCAGCAGTTCTTTTGTTTTGTTCAAATGTTGACTTTTATTTTGTTTGATGCAGCAGTTTTATTTAGTTTCATTTGTTTTAAGATCTGGACCCAGTTTTAGACAAGTGTGGCATCACTGCTTCGTAGGACAAGAATTTATCTCTGAAACATCACGATGCGCAAGTATTTCCGAGGGTATCATCAACCGATTGAAATCAATCGTAGATAATAACTCACTCTTTAAGTTGCTATCGGAATTTATATTCTTTCAAGCACCTATAAAGATGTGTTATCTCTAAGGACGTCGTAGCTTTAGGAGGCCGCAACTCCGTAGCTTTGTTCGTAGCAGCTTGTCATTCGATTTTGTCACCGATTTCGTAAAGGGTGTTCACACTGTCTTCGAGAAATTACTATGACGTTCTTCGAACCGACGTTGAAGTTGTATTTGCCGGGCGCCGAAGGATACGACTTCGGGTTGAATTTACATTAACTCGCTAATATCGTTGTCATTTGTTTAATTCTTTCTTCCTGGGCTTAGCAGCATTTCAAAATTTCTATTCATGTGATTAAAATATTTTTCACCATCCAAAGATATTTCGAGCCAATTAATGACCGACCAAAAGGCATAGAATCACTTCGACTCTTTTCAAAGCATAATATCGGAGGAAACTTCTTAAGGTTGTCTTTCAAGTTTTATTAATCAGGGAGGATTAAGACACCAATTTTTGATTATGTGCTTGCCTCAAGCTTCTTCTCAGGGAGCATTCTTTTCATTTTTCATTTTTTTTTCATTTTTCTTTTCATTGAGCTTTTCGCTCTCTTTTTTTTTTTGAGGATTACTATATCTGGTGGAGCACATGTTAAAGATTTTGAATGTCTTGATTGAGACACCAATTTTTGATTTTGTGCCCACCTCAAGCTTCTCCTCAGAAACTTTTTTTTTTTGCTCCTTTGTTTTCTGAGAATTACTGTATCTGGCAGTGCATATTTTTGTTAAAGATTTTGAATGTTGAAACTCCCCTAATTAATAATTCCAAAATGTTTCTTAACATGAATCCTCGGGATATTATAACTTATTCGAAAGTCCGGACTCGCCACATGGCGGGAAATTAAAAGGCTCGTGATATCCCGAATCAATTACTCGTATTTCAACCACACTACTTCATTTTGAAATCAATTTAGGACCCAACCCAAATTCCTTAAAGTAAACGACTCAGCTTATTAGAGCATTAATTTCATTCTTCCCCGAAACCATAGTCTTAGCAAAATATCCAAATTTAAGCTTTTCCAAATATAGAGCAATTCTCGGACAAAAACAAACTCCTTTTCTTTCATTCATCTGCGGTGGGAGGGATGGGAGCGTACTAACATCGATTCCGCTAATGTCCCTTTTACACTTATTGTAGTATTAAAACGATAAACCCTACATTCTCCCGATGGAGAGGTCTTGAAATCCGCCTTCTAGCCTCGTACCGAAACTCGCTCGGATCTCGGTTATTTTCCTTTGTTTCCTTCAAGCTTTCACTCGCACCGTGTCATTCGACATCACCGCGTAGGAATCAATCGAAACAACCGGATCGACCGAAATCATATCGATAAACCACTTTCAGTGCTCTCTCAAATATTCTTTCGGATCGTTATGTTCCCCTTCTTAAAGTTCTTCTCGAGCCATTCTTCGAAACCGATGCAATTTTCTATGGTGTGCCCAAGCAACATGCGATATGGGCAATATCTTAGGTGATCCTTTTTATCAACCTCATCCGACTTCTTCGCTCATGCAATCTCGAACTCAGTGCCTCTTAATCAAGTTCCGAAACATCTTTTCCACTCGCCTCATCTTCGAAAGAATATACTCGCTTAGTTTCTCGGCCGTAGACGGACCCCGTCTTCCATCCATCCGAAGCGACCACCGTTGAGACGACCGCCGATAAGCATCGTTGCCGAGGCCGTTCAATCTGGATCCGCATCGGTCGCTCGCCTTTACCCACCACCGCCATTGTCTCGTACTCCTCAAATGTCTCGACCGGCTCTAGCTTTTCGAATTTTCCGGAAAACCCAACTCGTTTCGCTTCCTCTTGCAAACTTCCAGCTTTGCAAAGTAGTTTCTCGAACGTTTTGATCGTGAATCCTTTCGAGGAGAAATGCAACTGGTCCATGGATGCTCTTTAAGAGAATTTCAACCGCATGTCGCTCCCGGAGCTGTGGCTCACACTTCAGGCTCAAATTTCTCCATCGCAAAATGTAGTCTACCAATGTTTCGGTTGGCTTCTGTCGCTCCACCACAAGATCACCGATGGTGATATGGTGTCTAGCTCCAGCGAACCGCTTAACAAAGAGGTCTTCCAATTCTACGAACGTTCTCACCGAACCATTTAGCAGCCTCGCGTACTCGCCGAATGCAACCCCCGAAAGGCTATTCACAAATCGACGACACAACAATGCATCGCTACCCCCGCGTTGCAAGCAACTTGCTCGAAAGTGTGCAACATGCCGTCGGGGTTTCCGCACCATCAAAAATCTCGAACCGAGGTGATACGAAACCTCTCGGGATATCGGACAACATCAAACTCTTCGTGGTATGGTCTACCCTTCGAATCGATGTTCGTTCTTTAGACCGAGCCAAGGCTTCTCTCACCCGTTGTTCCACCATTTCGCTTAATGTCCTTTTCCGGCACCGGACCCCGAATCGAATCCCTCTTCCGTTGTACATCGACGGTGAACTCCCTTCTTTCATCCGTAACATTAATGGTCTCTAGTCGGTTTGTTTCCGGAGGTGTTATTCGCGGTGATTGTGACTTTCCTCGAATTGTGGCCATAGCAGCCCATCACTTCTTCTAGTTGCTTCTTCAAATGGTCGATATGTTCATCTCGTTGTCGAATGGCCCTTTGCCAATCCTCTCGCGGCGTTCTCTTCACCAAAAGGCGGAGTGTCGCTCGCAGATAATGTTGATCGGGTCTCGACGACGTCGATTTCGCGAATTCACCTTCCATGAAATCCGCTAGTTCGTAATCTTCCTCTTCAATGTTGTTTTTCCGATCTTTAGCATTGTGCAATGTTAGCTCGAAGCTTTTCCACAGCCTCCTCAATCGACTTTCCTTTGATGACTTTAAGGTCAACCGGAGATTTTCGAGAAACATCACTTATTTCTTCGAGTAACGGTGTTGTCATGTAGAATCCAATCGAATCATCCGAAATGATATTTACAGCACCTCTTTAATTTTCTTTTAAATATTCTTCCAGATTACCACCTTTCCACTTCGAAATTCTCCTCAAGCCAATCCTTAAAGCTGAAGCAGCTTTTCATAGTATGGCCGAGCAACCGTGGTATGGGCAAGACATCGGGGATCTTCCTTGCCACCTCCTCTCGGCTTTTTCGGCTCAGTAGCTCGATTTCCGAACTTAGAAGTAAGTCATGGAATATCTTCGACACCGACTCTTCCTCGAACGGGTATACCTTGTTTAATCGTTGACTCATTGTTGCTCTATCCGTAAGAGATGGTCTTCTTTCCGTGCCTTCGTCGCTTGTATGGGCTTTGAATCGGACCCAATATCGAATCCGGAAAATGGTAGGTCATAAACGCCGCCGACTTTCCCTCGTGTAGAATCTCTTTTCCTTTAGTTAGCGGAGCGACCGGTGCATGCGGTGGTGAATCCAAAGAAGAAGAGCAGTACACAACTCCATGAGCAATCCTAACATTTTTCGTAGCAGTACCTACGCAGAAAAGAAGAATTCATTCCAAACGACATCCTTTCCAGCAGGGGAGAATTCCGTAACAGTGCTTCAAGTTGAACTCCACAACAGTGCTTAACGAACTTGCTTATTTCGTACTTCATCACCGTGATATGCCACATCACCGAACATTGCTACAACATCGTCGAACCCTTGTCCAAACTTAATGACCGCCGTATCGAGCAACTCGTCTCTATTGATAGCGAATTCTTCTCCGGTGGCGAAAGAGAAGATCAACTTCGGTGAAGACATTGTCCCCGTCATTCGAAGAATTCCCGTAAGTCGCTGACATCCCGTGTCTTGCAGCTTCAGTGAAAGTACCGAAGTTAACGCACTCGTCTTACAACCGGACGCCTTGTAAATTTTTATTTCAAATTTTGCGCATTGTTTATTAAGTGTATTTGCTGTGTTTTTAAAAAGTTTTATTTTGCTTTTGAAATTTTGAAGAAATTTTGTTTTAGTTGAAATTTAAATGGAATGTTGTGAGAGCGAGATTTAGGTTTAACTTGTTTACAAAAAAAGTCAAACTCAAAGAGGAATGAAGAGTAAGACCCGGATCGAAATTTGCAGGGATTGATTTCGCATCGAATTTACTTCGATAGACCAATCATAACCCACCACACCTATCGGGGTCCACCCACCTCGTAAAAGAGGTAAAAGGATCTCGTAACCTCTCTCGTTTAGGGGTGTCTAAACAAAGGCTCCTAAATCCGAGAGAAATTGGATATACTCGTTCAAGACAGTAAATGAACGGGGTATTCCAACGGAAGAATCAGTAGCTTTGGTCCACTAGTGGACATGGACTCACTATCGATTTATGAAAGCAAAACCATCTAATCAAAAATGGAGAGAGGAACTATTCCCCAAAGGAGTCGCCAGAAATTGTCGGCATATTTTTAGGTTATGTGTTTTGAAAAGGGGTCGCCTACAGAAATTGTCGGCGAATTTTAAATTTTAAATTTAATTTAAATATATATATAATTTAGAAAGTAACATTTGATTTTGAAAGTAATTTTAAGTTTAAAAGTTTTAAGATATGAAATCAAACTGATTTCACATCCCAAATAGTTTATATAAACGAGCACCGCACCACAAACCGTGTATCTATCCCGAAGAATAGACATACTGCTTAATGATGGGGCTCGATTAAATAAACTAGGAGATTTGTGACATCCGTTTGGTCTGCGAACCAATTTTATAAGCCGACAAGTTCCCCGCTTAATATAAATGAATTAAGCAGTGGTTTATATTACCCGGTTCTTAAAGTTCCCTATAAGGGCAAGCCCCTAAAGTTAATTACATCTTAAATGACGGGAATCATTTAAGAAAACTCTCGATAATGATCAGTGGTTTTGCTCTCATGAATTTCAAAGTTTAAGGTTTTCAAAGGATTAAGGTTTTGTAGATTTCGATTGGGAATGGATCAAATTTGGAACAGTTTGTTTTGGAATCCAAAGGAAGAGAAGTAGGAGAAGCTGAGGATCCAAGAGGAATCTTGTCAACTTCCCGACTATCCTATTGTTTGGCTTCAATTTGGGGAGAATTATTTAGTATTTAAGTCCTGTCAATTAATTATAGGAATTACATTTACATAATCACCTGATTATGCAAATAACCTGAAAAGTAGGAGGATTTACGTCGTATCGAACGACGACCTTGGAATCCTAAGCGAGTTAGGGCTTATATTGCACAACAAGGCTATGCAAAGGCCTAAAAAAACAAGTGAGGATTTATGTCGCACTAGGCGGACGACCTCGAAATCCTAAGGTTTGTTATTTAGACTAAGGAATGGTTTTGCTGATGTCGACACAGTTTTTGCTGTTGACGATGGCCGTGCTGCCCTCAAAGTCATGCTCCGTGCTCCACGTCGTAAGCAAAGTCGCAGCTTAGGTTTAAATCTTAAGTTAAAGTGAACATGCAAATCGTTTTATTTCATCTTATTATTATTATCATTTTCATTTTCATACAAGGGTGAGTGTGTGCAACAGTGATGGGTAGTAGTAAAAGAAAGCAGGAAAACAAGTAAGCAGGAACATGCTATAGTGAACAACAAGAAGCAAGTATCACAAGCAGGTTATGCTAAGCTAAACAGAATAACATGCTACAACAAGCAAAGCATGCTAAGCAAGTATGTATACCGAAAATAAAGCATGCTATGACTAACAGGAGTATACGCCGAAAAGTAAAGCATGCGTAATGCATAAACCGAAAGTAAACAAGCTAGACTAGCAGGAGTATGTACCGAACAAGCTAAAGCAGTATAACAAGAAAGAAAGTAAATGACAAGTGTCACAGAGTACCGTATGCTCTGCTCATCCGCGGTGCACTCGTTACTCTGTTTATTATTTTCATATTTTTCTTATATTTCCGTAGAAGAGTCGTTAGCGCAGAAAAAGCAAGAGTAAAAGTAAGTGGGCAGAACACATAGCTCAACAGAGTACTACGATACGTACGAAAGTAGCAAAGTACGAAAACCCAACGGTAAAACAAAAGAAAGACGACGGAGAGCGAATAAAATCACGAGAGAAAACCAGAAAGTCGAGAAAGAAAGAAAAAGAACGTCCGTAGAGAACTCCGAGAAAAGTCACGAACGAAAAAACAAAACGAAGTCGTAGAAAACCGCGAAGAACACCGGGAGAAACTCACGGATGACCCGCTAAACTCACGGCAAACCGTAAGAAAGCCATGGGGCATCTGGAAAGAAAGACCCGTAAGCACGGTGGTGTTACTGACTCGTAGCCGTGCTAATATCCGTACTCGAGTGCCGACTACTAGCACCAACTTTCTCGCGTAAGGCAGCCTAATCTGACTCGAATAGCCAACCGTGGACCTTTATAAATTTTTTCACACATTTCATTTTTTTTTCTGTTTGCATGCAAGTAAAACCGTAGGTAGGTAGGCTGTGTAGTAGTGGAGGTGATTTTGTATTTTTCAAACATATGTATTTTTTTTGTTTTAAAACATTTTAGTCCACAGGTCGACTATCCTAATAGGACTAGGACTACGAACATCCTTAGACTGTCGGCAGTAGAAACCCCAAGGACGGGCGAACGGTTCCGTGGTTCCTGCTCTACTCTCTACAGAGTCTCTGAGTCAGGCGGCCCCATTCTATGATTCTCGTAATTTTTCTTTTTGCAGTCTCATCAATGTCCCCACCGCACTTACAACCTTGCTTGATGGCCCCACATAGCCTAAAGGGGCTATATGTGCACACCTACACGTCCCTCGTAGGTGCGGACATTGAACCAAGAAGCAAGGAGAAAATCAAGGGACGAGGGATCAATGACAAGGAGAGAGGAGAAAACAATTCACCTAACACAAAATCGTAAAACGAGGTGAATTGGTTCTCAAAATCAATCAACTCAAGTCAATCACCCCGGCTCCCGACAATCCTCACTCGTCCTAAAGGAAAGACCTAAAAGTGTCGCCACGCTCGTGAAGTGACCTAGACCTCTAGGGTGGTGCCAAACCCCTTCCCATAACACTCAAGTAATGGCAAAGAAAAGGGAAACATAAAGCAAAGCTCGGGAAAAGAAAGTAAAATGGAGCGAAGTATAAATGAAGTAGAAAAAGAATAAAACCATCCAAGAAAATTCGGGCAACATAACGACATAAAAATGAATTTTCCACACCTGCAATTTATATAGAAAGAGATGCCGCAAGCATATGTATATGTGACAACCAATATTTACATTCATTCCAAGCATGTATAAAGCATGCTAGAACTCTCAAAACCATAGGATAGCTTGCATGAAAAAGAGAACATTCAAATTCCTACGAGTGAGACACACTTTTATGCTTGGAGTGAGGTGAGACATGTGTGCAATTATAGCTTTGATGTTGTATATGTGAATACATGTTGAAATAGATGAAAAGCAAGCACACATAACTTCAAATTTTGATGTTTCATGAAGGGACATGTTTGAATCCGAAAATCGCAAATACCTCCCCAAGTTGTTTCATGTTTATGCAAACCAATGCAAAGCACCATAAATACATGGAATGAAGTGAGATATGTGTGGAAACCAAGTTTAGCATGTTATACATATGAATGCTTGACTGATCAATAGTAGGAAGAACAAGCACTCATGAGTTCAAATCTTTGAAGTTATACATGTGCCTATCTCCAAATCCGAAAATTGCACCAAATGAATAAATCTTTGTGTTTCAATATGAAAGACTTCAAAGCCACAACATGTAAGAGATGTAAACGATACATGCTAACTTCTCAAATAGTGCTTTTCGAACTTAAGGAAACGTGCAAAGCACATCAAACCTTTCAAGCCAAAAGCGACAAACATTAGATCAAATAAGGCATACTCAAAACTTCCACTTCAACACACTTAAAGAGGCACAAGAAGTAGCAAACCTTTCAACGTGGCACATATCAAATTTAAAGTGGCAAATATAGCGTATGTTAAGCCACATGCCAAAGCTAAATTCAGCATTATTTCCTCATGTATTTACATACCGCATCATACTTTATTAGATGTTCTTCGAGACCAAACTAAAGTGAACTTGTAGTCTAATAAACATGTAACAGAGAACTTTCACATTCTTCGAAACCTACAAACCATCTTCTATTTTTATTTATTAAGGCACAAGCTAAGCATACTCAATAGCCCCTTACATTTTAGCAAAACCACGATGGCTCTACTCTCTTTCTCTTTTTTTTCCCTCGTTTTCAAAGTATTATAAATGCCGCAATAAATTTCGATTTCACTGATAAGAACATAAGAGTTAGGGTGCATGTAACAAGAAAGGCAAAGCCAATTTGCCCCAATCAATCTCAACATCTATTGTATCAAATAATGTACACGAACTCATTGCTATTTGACATGATTTCCTTCATCACATTTCAACATTATAACTCCAAAACATTAATCGAAGCAAATGAGAATTACGCATCCCATACTCATCCAAACTATCTCACAATGCAAGTGTAGTAAGAAATAAGATAAGAAGAAACATCACTCACATCACACCATGTCATTCACGCAAGCTTTCGGCTGCAAGAACAGGAGTCAAGGAGATCCCGCGTACCAAAGCTCAATGATTAATGCATCATCTGGAGAATGAGAGTCAGAACATGCCACTTAACCAAAAGCTCATGGACACAGATGCTCAAACAAAGAAATGCATATTATGGCCTCAAATGAAATAAACAAGAATCCGAGCTAATGAATGCTCGATTACTCTTCAAATGTATATCCAAAGTAACAACACACCAATCCAACAAAGTCGAGAAGTCGACAAGATTATGAGCAAACCGAATCAAGACCGAGAAAGGCATTACCTTGACGCTCAATAATCATCAAGGAGTACAAGAAATCAATGAGACCTCTCACCTTCACTCAAACCTAAACTTAGGGAGAAGCGCGAGTAGCGAGAGCAAGC
Source organism: Papilionanthe hookeriana x Papilionanthe teres (assembly GCA_022702705.1). Taxonomy (NCBI): domain Eukaryota; kingdom Viridiplantae; phylum Streptophyta; class Magnoliopsida; order Asparagales; family Orchidaceae; genus Papilionanthe; species Papilionanthe hookeriana x Papilionanthe teres. The sequence goes on along the minus strand of CM040425.1, from coordinate 130,804,692 downwards.
GAGAAAGCGAGGAAGAGAGAAAAGTAATGGCAAGCACTCTCACAGCTCCTGCGCCAACAACTTTCACCAACCTAACCGTACCAAAGAGAAAGCCTAACAACAAGAAAGGCAGAGAAACATACCTCAGATCTTCCCAGCCATGAGGGGTTTATAGTAGCGACAAGGAGGAGGAGACGGAGTTACCTGACTCTTACATGGCGACATGCGTGGAGCCGATAGCCATACGGTGACAGGAGGAAGTCGCGACGAAAGAAGAGGCGACAAAGCGTCGACGGCATTCGACGAGCGAGGAGAGGCGTCGCGAGCGACTTTAGGCCGTGAGAAGAATCGCGTAGGGCAGAGGAGGGCGACAAGGCGTGAAGCTTTAGGCGAGGAAGAGGAGAATGGGCAATCTTCGACGAGGAGAGGGAGGCGCTCGGCTCGACGGCTCCATGTCGCGAATGGGAGAGGAGAGCAAGCGGCCGTGTGCGTGAGTTTGGGGCGTGAGGGAGAGTGATGCGTGGTTTAGAATTAGGGATTTTAGGTTTTTTTTATTTTAAAATAATGTTTTAATCAAATTTCACCGATTCAGACAAAAATCAATCCCACACGAAATTATATCAAAATTAGTGTCCTTCCTAGGTAATTTCGACGTTCCGGACGCAACAGCGCAGTCCGTTTCATCATCCGAGACCGTTTAGACAACCTCGTTATCAAAACAGGTCAAAAAAAAGGTCAATTTGGGGATTTCGCGATTAAATCGATTCGAGTTGAAGGTCGAATCGGTAGCGATCGAATGTTGCATTCAGCTTATGGGAGTGTGTCGAAGTGTTTAAAATTTAAATCGAGAAGAAAATGGCTAGCGTCGGGTCAATTTGGGTCAAATCGGAGCCTAGGCTCGGGCTTAGGTCAAAATTGGGATTTTTGATTAAATCGGCTTAAATTGACAAAATTGAGCTGTGGTGTAGTTGAACAAAATGAAATTGGGAATATTTGAGATTTTCTGGGAATTCTTGGAATTTTTGGAATTTTGGGTTAAAAAGGGTATTTTGGGTATTTGGAGGTTATTTCGAGGGTATTGGGGTATTTTGGTGGGTTTAGGGTTTAGGATGTGTGTGAGAGTGTGATGTGTGAAAGCTAAGACCCTCACCGCGACTAGTACCATCCAGTGGTACTTCTAAGGCCAAAGAGTCCTATAGGAAACTCATCCTTTAAACCTCCACATATCGGTCTTAACCCTCCAAGTGGCTCGGGGTTTACAATCAAACATGTGGAGTTGAAGGGAATCAAGAAGTGTTTGAAATTTCTAAGTGGTGGGTCCCATTTCTAGTCCTCTAGGATTAGTCAAAGGAAAAGCCTAAGGCTAGATCCTAAGGACTAAGAAGAGAGAAAAGACAATACCTCATCAAAAATGAGGTCAACATGGATCACAACATGTATCATGAGTCCGATGTTCCCATTGCCACTATCTCCTTTGCTTTTGAGTTAGTTGCAGAAAGAAGTGACAGTCGAGGGAAGCCTACAGATATGAAGTTAATTAAAGAGAAAACAGTCGATGATAAAGTCTGAAAGTTCTGAGTGGAGATTTCAGAGCTAACAAAATAATGAGGGTTGGATATTGATGATGAGGATTACTACCTATTGGAATACATGGAAGAAGAATTCATGGAAATTCATGTGGTTTAAATCAGGTCCACGTCCTCTGCACGCGATGTTCCTAGTGAGAAGAATTCATGGATGGGCTTCAAAAGGCCATATTGACAAGAGATAAACAGATCAGTCATTTGGAAAAGAAGATGGAGGAGATGGCCACCTCTATGACTACCATGGCCACACTACACGAAAAATTGTAGTCACGACTAGTGGCTTCGTCAGAAGTTAATCAACCCAAAATTATACATATCACATATGAAAGAAGGGAAGTCGCTTTTGCTAATGAAGACGAACCTCCAAGGAAGGATTCAGCTCTGATTCCACTAGAAAAGGACATCAAGCAGATGATTAAATAGCAGGTTTGGGAGGCCTTGGCTCAGTCTAAAGGCAGAGCATCAATTTTAAAGGGTAGACCCTAATCGAAGGAGTTCAATGCCGAGTAGTAACCCAATGGCTTTGTTCCCCCAACTTTTAAGTCATTCGACGGGACAGGAAACCCTCGTCAACATATAACACATTTCAAGGCCAGTTGTTGCAACATAAGAGGAAGTGAAGCTCTATTTCTGATAGTTTGTCAGTATCTTATCAGGGATAGCTTTCGACTGGTATACAAAAATACCCAATGTATTAGTAAAGATATTCATGGAAATAAAGAACATGTTTGTGAAAAGATTTGCTGGTGTGTAACACCACGTTACTATAGGAGATCTCGTAGTAGAGCGACAGAAGCCCGACGAGACTTTAGTCGACTCCATTTTGAAATGGAGAAACTTTAGCATGAAGTGTGAGTCTCAGCTACAAGAACATCAATGATTGAGATACTAGTCAAGAGTATCCACGGTCTGGTGGCTTCATGCTTAAGTGTCTCACTATTAAATCCTTTGAGAAGTAGCTTAGTATGGAAAATAGCTTACAAAAGGAAGTCAAGCATGTGAAACCTATAGAAAAAGCAGAGAAAATGAGACCAGTTAAGGCATAAGAGAACAGATCTGGTGTAGTGGCAACAGTCAAAAAAAGGGAAACAACAGATGAGGATTCAGGCCAAGCAGTCGCCACAACAACACAACTAATTGCCTCAATATAGTTAGCCTCCACATTACAGTCAGTCTCAGCAATAAGGTCAGCCCCGTCCATAGCAGAATAATCAGTCTGGTCAGCAGCAGAGGCCATACAGGACAAATGGACAATAGGGTTAGAAGATTTCAGAACGGCTACACAGGAAATACTCCTTCAAAGATGATGTCGTAGCAAAGATGTTCAGAAATTTGATTAAGAAGCCCAAGTTCAGATTGCTCGAGCTAAAGAAGCCAGAAGAGATGAATAAGAAAGACCATCCCAACTTTTGTTCGTACCACAGGTTGCTCAGACATACAATCGAGGGGTGTTTCAGCTTTAAGGATTGGCTCGAGAAGAACTATAAAGAGGGAAATGTTACAATCCTGAAAGAATATTTGAAACAACCTGAAAGAGGTTCTGTGAATATGATTTTGGCCAAGCCATACTACCTGATAGACCCATATTCTAACAGAGATGGATGAAGTATAGTTTGGACCAAGTATTCTAAGAAAAATCTCCATCAGGTTTAATCTGCTTCAAAGCAAGCTACCGCTGCACGAAGTCTGCCGCCTCCCAAGATAAAGATGGAAATTACACAGGAGAAACCACTACAGTAGAAGATCAAGAAGGAAGATGCCTTGGACAAGATGAAGATCGACAACACGAAGGCTAGGATAGGGGTTGCCCCCGTTAAATTGGTTCTCACGAATTTGAGGGAGAAATATCTCTAACCGTTAACTCTGTATAATTTCCTTTTCACCCCTCTGGGGTTTTATAATTATAAGAGTGACAATATTGGCTACGTTCTTACTATCTCTAGTGATGACGTGACTAGTCACAACTTATCTAACCTCAATTTTGATTCCCAAAATGAACCTCAAATCATACTAGTTCCCAATGGGAACGTTGAAGAATATGAAGAAGATATTGATAACACCAGTTACGACAGTTCGGGAAGTGAGGAGCCAGTCCTCGAGTGCAAAGCAACTCCGCGTGCCATCAAATTAAACTTCTCAGATATGGAAACAGTACCAGAAGAATCAACTACAACATCAACAGAACCTATGGGTTCAGAGGAGGAAGAAATAATAGAAGTAAATCTCAGAAGTGGAAAGGTACTACCTTTAAGGACAACTCCGGTGGAGAAGGAAAGCAAATTATTACTCAAGAACAATTACCCCCAACAACGGAAGAAGTGCAGATTTGAAATGAAATCGAAAATTCAAATAAAGTGGATTATAATGTACTAGCTCATATTAGGAAGCTCCCAGCCAAACTAAGCATTTATGACGCTCTAATCCTATCAAAAAAGATGGGAGAAAATATGGTCAATGCTCTACTTGATCCAGACATTTTCTTAGCACAGTTGGCTAGCACATCCTCAGTTGGAGTTTGTACTTTGAAGGGACAGCCTGGACTAACCTTCACTGATAAAGACTTGCTACTCGGCACCGCTGATGACCTCGACCCATAACTATCCCTACAATTTATCCTTTAATTTATAGTTCAAAGGGTAGTATGCAAAAATAAATATATAAATTTAGAAAATATTTTGCACACCAGAGGTACTACGCAAGTATAAATAACGTATCCAGTAATGCAGGGCTCTATTAGAGTCATGGTAATCGATCCCACAGGGAAGATTAATTTTAGAAATTAATAGATTTTCAAATTAAAAATAATTATAATTTTTATTTCTTTTTAAAAATCAGATTTTAAGTTTTATTAAGTTTCTACTAGATGTAAGTAATGTAGCAATACAGTAAAGGTTGATGCAAGTATAAATAAAACAACTTTCTCATTTTCAACTAATCCAAGATTTTTTCAGAAAAACTATCATTTGTGGAGAACTTGAAAATTATGGTATTGCGCCAAATAGAAGCATTCCTATTCTTTACCTTCGCTCGATAGTATAAAGAACATTGGCTAATCTATAGATTGGTTCAAGATGTATTATTAATAGAATGAGTTAATCTAGACTCATAATTCTAGATGTCCAAGGATGGCTATGGTCGGCCCTACTAGTGACCCGTTCCCTTTCTATAAACCAAACACTCTATAAACTAATTAATTCTACGCGCAATAAATAATATTTTTCTATTTATTTGCATTTCACCTTGAATAACCCGCACATGACCTTCAATTACCCAAGGATTCACGTGATATCTACTAGTTAAGAACTCATCTCTAGATAGGTCTCAGAATGCTTCAACAGATTTTAATAATTCAAATGGCCAGTTTAAAAAGTACTAAAGATCTGGTATGAATATCATCATAATAAATTTTAAAATTAAGTTTAAGTTCTCCAACGAAATCAAATTATCTTTATTATCTTTTCATGGTTGAAAGGAGAAAGAAAAGTAATTACTCAGAACACTATGAATTCACACAACAAAATATATTTATAAAACTTTGAACCAAGTTACAAATACTTATCTGAAATATTCCTTCAAGTGATCCTTTGACTCCTACTGACTCCAATGCAAAGTACAAGACTTCAACAGCACCAACTCTTACAAACTCTCACTTATTACTCAAAGGAGTTGAATAGTAACACTTAAAGTAACTAAAAAAAAACAAAAATAAACTCACTAAATAATTAAGAGAAGTATTTGGTGCCTCTCTAGAACTATTTTTGGGCACGGGAGAGCTATATTTTCTGTAGAAATGTCTTCTATTTGTAGAGCTTCAAAAATGACCAGGGGTTGTTTAAGGCACCTCTTCAAAATTTGTCCAAATTCAATGAATCTTCTAGAAAGTAACTGTGCTGCCTAGGCGTTGGGATCTGATGGCTAGACACCGGACTCTGTGACTAGATCTTCACACCCCTTCACTTTGAATCAATCCTCTTTGCGATTAAAATCGTTTTCTTGTGTCCAGATGCATTGTATCACATGTCCTATGTATCAGGAGTAACTTCCAGTCTTTTAGAAGGTCTGATAACCGCTTAATACCGTCAAAATAACTACCCAAAGTTATAAAAAATCTTAACTACTTCAGTATCGAACTGGCTCCTAGGTGCCGGATTTTGGCGCCTAGGCGCTAGACCTATAATTTGGGCAACTTTGCTTTTTAGCTCTATTTTTGCTCCTTTTTGCTCCTTTTTCCTCCTTGAACTCTTTTTTTCATTACCTATATCCAAAAACATAAAAATACCTTTCATTAAAGCATAATATCCTTAAAAATTGAATCGTAAATAAGACATAAAAATAGGTATTTTTTAAGTGGATCAAATTTTCCCAAACTTAAATGTTACTTGTCCTCAAGTAACCCTTTTTATTACATAAAATGTATAACATTTAGAATGAAATTTAAATATTTAAGATTCCATGTAATTTTTGGTATTATAATGCTCTAGTAAATAATTAACCAAATTTCACTAATTAAGGTTAATTTTAAGAATTTAATAAATACTTAACTACCAAATCATAAGACTTTAAAATTTTCATTTACTTCAAGAATAATTGTAATATATCATATTAATGTAACATAGATAATTTACAAGAAAAAGACTTTCATGAAAACTTTTCTAGTAACGATGCTTGTAGATAATATTAAGTTAAAAATGTAATTAGTTTTCTTCCTATAAGATAATTCAAGTGAAGCAATTTTTGATTAGGCATCTTGTGAAGCTTCTCATTACATTTCTTTTTTGCTCTTTTCTTCTTTTTTCTTCTTTTTTCTTTTTAAGGATATTTTTAATCCCCCCCTTTTTTTATAATTTGTAAGGATTACTATATCTGGATAGCCTGTTAATGATTTTGAACTTCACTACCATAACATATATTTTAAAACTTATACATTTTCACTTAATAAATATGACATTCTTAATAAGTATTTTTCAAAAATTATTTCAATCTTTTCTTTTTCAAGTAATAATCTTGACTCCTTAGTATTTCAAAATTACAATTCTTTTTACTATAAACAGAAAAAATTTTAATCTTATTATTCTTTAAGTTAAAAAATTATATTCTTAAAATCAATCAAAATTATTAAAATTTTAGTTAACTTCACTAAATTATTTATAAATTAAAAAATTTAAGTAATCTTAAATAAAATTTTCATTCCTTATGTTATGTTAATATTTTTAAAGAAAATATTAGTAATTATGGACAAATAATATTTAAATTTCAAAGTAATTTCCCTTCCCCCAAACTTCAGTTTTGGTATAAACATGAATCATGAAAATTTCAAAAGCATGAGAGAAAGAATAACATATTTCCACCAAGAATTTTTCTAAGTATATGAAAAATAATCTAGAAAGGAAAAGTTTATTTCTACACATGTTTATGAATATAAAAGAAATGTTTAAGCATATATAGAAAGATTTTAGTAAGCAGGATCAATTTCTACAAAATTTTATTTTATTTTATTTTATTTTTAAATTCTTTTGTCCTTTATAATTTTAAACAAAAATAACTAAACTAAACAGGTGTACTGATTACTATATTAAAACAAAAATAAAATATCTCATTACAGAAATAAACTCTAACAATCCAACAATCATCAATACAATAATAAGTGTCTCCGAATCAATACACTTTAAACATCAAAAGTACACTAACATCAACAGTGCATCAAACGTAAAAACAAATCATCACATATATCCAAAACTAACACACTAAAAAAACATAAGATAAATAACACAACTACTCAATCCTAGAAATCTACTCATCACTAGCTGTCTACTCATCCTCATCATCTCAAAAGAAATATCTACATTCTTATTCTGGTAATCATCATATGGTGAGAATCGAGGGTAAGTCGGGAACTGAACTGAATGATCACCCTTAAGGAATCTAACAAGAGTCTCAGAATACTCTGCATCAAAATCACTCTTCCTTCCGTCGTGCTCGTAAAGATGATCCACTTTCTTATCAATTGTATCCACTCTACAATGGGTTAAAGGTAACTTATTCTGCTGCTCTATAAATTTATCATGCATATTTTCCCAAAAACTAGATGGTTGCTCAACAACAGAAGTAGAGGGTCGAGAAGTAGAAGGTCTAGCTGAAGTAGGTAATGAACTCGAGGGTGCGGTAGAACTCTTACCTCGTAGTCGATCATTAATACTAACACTGTCCTGTCCAATGGGCTTGATAGACTTGAGCTTCTCCTCTGAAAGCTCACCAAAAACTCCAGAACTTTTGTATAGAGAATAAATCAAAAATGGGAATCCCAATCCCACAAAAGTGCTAGAACGAGCAGTGGCCTCCACAGAATCATAAATAATACTCCCGACATAAATTGGCTTCCTCTCCTGTATGCAGTAGTTGAGGATAGTTCTGTCCTTTGTGACCTCACTCATATGGTTGGATGGAAGGAGGCGAACAGAAATATAGGAATGCCAGGCCTTAGAAATACCATTTAACTTAAAAGACAAAAAATCTACCCGTTTCTCATTCCGGATCTTCCAAGCTCCAGTACCATCAGTCAAATATGCAATAATCATCTCCAAATCTCCCTCAAATAAATGTTGATTCTTTCAGGAGTAAATCCTACTCTAACTCATCTCACGAAGATCTCGTAATCTTCGGCATCCATAAAATTAGCATAAAATTCCCTGATGACATGGATCATAACAACATCAGTGAAGTAGCAGAATTGTTGCCAGTTTAGTGCAACGATCGTATCTTCAATCATTCCACCAGGATTGTAGAAACTCCTCTCTGAGATAAAGTTTCTTGTCGTAGCAATTCATTGTAACGAAAATGCGCTGCGAAAGTAGCAAATTTGATGTGATCAAAATTTTCTCGTTCTTTCCGTCGCTTAGATTTCAGATCCTCTAAATGCAAGAGAAAGAAAACAGAAAATAAATTAAAGGATCAAAATAATAAACTTATTTAAGCTTTAAAAACTTAAATAAAGCTTTAAATCCATGGATTAAACTCCAAAAATCAAATTTTTTTTTTAAAATTTTTAGTTTTTCTCAAAAATTGAGAAATCCATGGTGAAAATAAAAAATAAATGGATTAGAAGGTAGATCTGACCTCAAGATGAAGAAATCGAGTGATTCCAAGTTCAAAAACTTGAAAACCGACCAAAAAATGGATCCCTAGGTATGTATTTCACAAAAAAATGGAGGAAGAAGGAGCCTAGGCGTCATTAATGGCGTCAGTGGGTTTAAAAGCTCGAATTTTGGATTCAGGACGAACCGGCGCCTAGGTGGCAAATTCTGGCGCCTAGGCGCCAGACTCGCCTTCCAAAAAATTCGATTTCAAAATTGTATTTTCCACAAAAACTTAATAAATTTGACTTCTAATTACTCACATGAGACTATTACTCCAATTTCTAACTTCCAAACATTTCCACAAACAATTTATATGATAAAATAGATCCAACATTCAAACACAAGATATAATCACACACTTCCAATTCCATTTCAAAACTTTCCTTTCCAAGCTCAAGAAATTACAGAAAAGTACTATAACATGGTTCAACTCTTAATAAACAACACAAACATCACTATTTCAAAGCAAATTCACAATCAAACAACATACTCTGAACAATGAAAGCAAACACACAAACTAAATATTCGAGTCACTAAAACATGACTCAATCACACCTAGAACAAACCAACGATATAGTCTTCTCCAAACTTTGAATTTCCAACCCTCTCGCAATGAAGATTGCTAGGCCCGCATGGGTAGAAAACTAACGCCCTTGGAAATTCCAAAGCCATCTTCTCGTCAATCCATTTGTTCTTCGCATACATCGTCACTTGAGAATCTTAAAAGGCCTCCGTATCATCGAATTGAAGCTTTCTCTACCATTCCAAGTGCTCAATTTGGTGATATATCTCATGTAGACGATTTCCAACACTTAGCAATTCTGCCTCAATCTTATCAAGATGACTGAATAATTTCTCCAAACTTAGAAGACTTATCTCTTAACTCATTGTCATGATATCCTCTCTCCATTGCGTCTAAACTTCTCTTTTCTCTTCCTAAATGAGTTGTGTTGGACAAAATTAGGGTTGCTTAGGGATTGGGCACGAAGATAGGGTAGTTTATAGGAAGAATTCGTGTGAAAAACTGAAGATTTTCAATTTTTGCACGAACCTGTAACTGGGGCGCTTAGGCACCAAAATCTGGCGCCTAGGCACCGGACCATCGATACACAGGTTATGCTGGCGCTTAGGTGCCAAGTTTAGGTGCTTAGGCGTCAGAACCATGTTCGACTCCTTTTCTCTTATCGTCAAATTTACAAAGTTTCGGTCTTAAAATAGGTCTATTAAAATGGTGTGATCAACACACACATATCAATTGAGATAAATTAAGTTCACAAACAATCACAATGATAATATATGGGTTGCCTCCCACAAAGCGCTTGGTTTAACGTCGTCAGCCTAACTTAATCAGTTATTTTAATCGAGTAGACTCAGCTCGTAAGACTACTTGTAAATCAGTTTCATTTCTCCCATATAAGGCTTCAGTCTTAATCTTTTAACTTTAAATATTTTCCCGTCTTGGAATCTTTAATATCCATAGCTCCATAAGGGTATACTTTCTCAATAATAAATGGTCCCATCCATTTAGATCATAATTTTTCAAGAAAAAGTCTTAAACTAATATTAAATAATATTACTTCTTGTACAGGCTCAAATATTTTTCTTGAAATCTTTTCATCATGCAATTTCTTTAATTTTTCCTTATAAATCTTTGCATTTTCATAGGACTCATTTCTTATCTCTTCCATTTCATTTAGTTATAACAGTCGTTTCTCTCCTGCAACATTCAAATAATAATTGAACTCCTTTATCGCATAGTAAGCTTTATGTTCCAGTTCAACATGTACAATGTTTACCATAAACTAACCGATAAAGTGACATTCCGATAGGTGTCTTATAAGATGTTCTATAAACCCATAATGTAGAATCAAGTCTATCAACCCAGTCAGTTCTTTTAGGATTAACAGTCTTCTCTAATATTCTTTTAATTTTGCTGTTTGATACTTCAGCCATTCCACTTGTTTGTGGGTGATAAGCAGTTGCAATTCTATGTTTAATTCTAAATTTTTCCAGTAATGATTGAATTCTTACATTTCTGAAATGACTTCCCCCATCTGTGATAATTACCCTCGGCATTCCAAATCTTGTAAAAATCATTTTCTTTAAAAATTTTGAAACACTTTTGGAATCACAGTTTGGTAAAGCTACTGCTTCAATCCACTTTGAAATATAATCAATTACTAATAAAATATAAATCTTTCCAGATGATGGTATAAAAGGTCCCATAAAGTCTAAACCTCATACACAAAAATCTTAATTTCTAATATATAGCTTAGAGGCATTTCATCTTTTATGGATATTTTCCCCATTCTTTGACATCGATCATAAGTTTTCACATAATGTCCAACATCTTTGAATAATTGAGGCCAATAAAATATAGAATTTAAAATTTTAAACACAGTTTTATCCACTCTAAAGTGTCCTTCAAATTCAGAATCGTGACATTTTTGAATAATTGCAAAAGTTTCTTCATATGGTACACATCTTTGAATCACAGAATCTCTGCATAGTTTAAATAAATGAGGATCTTCCCAAATATACGATTTAGAATCATTTTTGATTTTTTTAATATATTTTCTATTCAATACATACTGTAAAATATTGCTAACTAAATAGTTAACTATATCTGCATACCAAGGCGTTTGTAATCCTTGAAAAGCATATAACTGTTCCTCAGGGAATTTCTCATTTATTTTTATTTAGTAATCTTCTCACTATCATTATTAATTCTTGATACATGATCAGCAATTTGGTTGTCAGCTCCTTTTCTATCCACTATTTGAGTAAAAGTAGAATCCATCTTATCAATCTTGGTTTAGCATCCTTTTTAGACATTAAATACTTAATAGCGGAATGATCAGTATGTACGATACATTTGGTCCCAAGAAGATAAAGTCTAAATTTATCAAAGGCATATACTATTGCTAAGAGCTCTTTCTTAGTAGTAGTGTAATTTATTTGAGTTTCATTAAATGTTTTGCTAGCATAATATATAACTTTGAAAATTTTCTCATATTTTTATCCCAATACAGCTCCAATTGCATAATCACTTGCATCACACATTAATTCAAAAGGTTTACTCCAATTAGGTGTAACAATGACAGGTGTAGTGATTAATTTCTCTTTTATAATATTGAAAGAATTCAAACAATCTTCATTAAATTCAAACTTAGCTTCTTTTTCTAATAAATGACAAAGAGGTTTAGCAATCTTAGAAAGTTCCTTTATATATCTTCTATAAAATCTAGCATGACCGAGAAAACTACTCACATTAGTAATAGTAGTAGGTGGTTGAAGTTCAACAATAATATTCACTTTGGCCTGATCAACTTTAATCCCTTTTTGTGAAATTTTATGTCCAAGTACAATTCCTTCTGTGACCATAAATTAACATTTTTCCCAGTTTAGAACCAAATTTGTTTCTTCACATCTTTTCAGAACTTTTGTTATATTTTCCAAGCAAGACTCAAAAGAAGTTCCAAATACTGAAAAATCGTCCATAAATACTTCAATTCCTTTTTCAATTAGATCACAAAATATTGACATCATACATCTCTGAAAAGTTGCAGGTGCATTACATAAACCGAAAGACATTCTTCTAAAGGCAAATGTTCTATAAGGACTTGTAAATGTCGTTTTCTCTTGGTCCTCAGTAGCAATAGGTAATTGATGATAACCAAAATATCCATCCAAAAAACAAAAATATGATTGTCCAGCTAATTTATCCAGCATATGATCCAAGAAGGGTAAAGGAAAATGATCCTTTCTAGTGACATTGTTTAATTTTTTGATAATCGATGCAAATTCACCATCCAGTAACTTGTCTTGTAGGGATTAATTTATTTTTATCATTAACAATGATAGTTACTCCTCCTTTCTTCAGAAGACAATGAATAGGACTTACCCATTAACTACCCGAAATAGAATAAATAATTCCAACATCTAAACATTTTAAAATCTCTTTTTTAACAACCTCTTTCATTATTGGATTCAATCTTCTTTGAGGTTCAATAGTTGGTTTACAATTTTCTTCCATTAAAATCCTATGCATACAGATTAAAGGGCTTATTCCTCTTATATCTGTAATAGTTCAACCAAAAGCTTTCTTATAGTTCTTCAGAACTCCTATTAATTTTTCTTCTTGATCTTTACTTAGTTCTGAAGATATAATCACAGGTAAAGTTAAAGAATTTCCAAGAAATGCATACTTTAAATGTGCAGGTAACATTTTTAATTCTAGTTCATGGGATTTTTTAACTGGTGGGTAAAAGTATATCATTTTTATTCGTGTATATAATTTCCCAATTATCATGAATATAATGAATTTCTTCAAATAAAATTTCTTCATTCACGTATTCAATTTCTTCAGTTAATGACACATTATATAACATAGATTCATCACTTTTTTCTTCAGAAATGACTTTACATTTTACTTGATAATGCTTTTCAATTATATAATCAATAATATCCATCTGATAGCATTTTTCTTTGTCAGGATACCTTATTGATTTCAGAACATTAAATGTTATCTCTTGATCATTAACTCTCATTTTTAGTTCTCCTTTTTGCACATCAATCATAGCACATTTGGTAGCTAGAAAAGGTCTCCCTAAAATAATAGGTATTTCTTTATCTTCTTCCATATCCAGTACAATGATATCCAAATAGAAGATAAATTTATCCCCTTTAACAAGGACAACCTCTATAACTCCTTTAGGATAAGTAATAGATCGATCAGCTAACTGAAGGGTTACAGTGGTGGGATAAATCTCTCCTAAATTTAACCTTCAAAAGATAGAAAATAGCATGAGATTAATACTTGCTCCTAAATCCCATAAGGATTGTCCACAAAATTTTTTTCCAATAGCACATGGTATAGTGAAACTTTCAAGATCTTTAAGCTTCTGAGGTAGTTTCTTTTGAATTATTGTACTACATTGTTCACTTAATGCAACAGTTTCATAAGCTTCAAATTTCCGTTTCTTGCTTAAAATATCCTTCAAAAATGTTACATAACTCGGCATTTGTTCCAAAGCTTCAACAAAAGGAATGTTGATGGTAAGTTTCTTAAAAATCTCAAAGAACTTAGAAAATTGATGGTCAAGCTTTTGCTGTTTTTGTCTTTGAGGAAAAGGTGGTGGTGGTCTTTCAACTTCCACTTCAATAGGAATTACAGTCTGATCTTTACTTGGAGAAAGAGTTTCTTTAGGTTTTTCAATCTCTTCAACCTCTCTCTCTTTTTCAATTTCATTTTGAATTTTCTCTTTTAATTCCTTTCCACTTCTAAGTTGTACAGCTTTTGCTTGTTCATGGTCTTTTCCAATTTCTTTTGGATTAATTTTGACATTGCTAGGAAGTGTTCCTTGAGGTTTGTAATTAATTAAATTAGCAATTTGTCCCATTTGATTCTCAATATTTCGAATAACAGTGTTTTGACTTTATAACTGATTACCTAGTTGCAAGATCAATTTTTCTAACGATAACTTTTTCTGTTGATTGTTAAAACCAGGAGGATAAGTATGTCTAAAGTTTGAACTTCCTTAATTGTTCTAATTCCCAGTTGGATTAACTTGATTATTACCCCATTGTTGATGTCCATTATTCTAATTAAAATTAGGGTGATTTTTCCAACCTGGATTATAATAATTTGAATAAGGGTTATTAGTTTTACTAGCAATAGCATGTCTCCATTATTTAAGAATCATTAATATTTACAGAATTTTCATTACTTACATGCGATACATTAATAACAAAATTATCCAATTTCTTAGATATCGCAGTCACTTGTGAAGCTAAAATAGAAAAGACTTCATTATCATGAATACTTGCCACTCCTTTAGGATCAACCCTTTCAGAAGGCCATTGAAAATTATCGTTAGCCATTTCTTCAATTAAGGTATAAGCTTCATCAAATGTCTTAGCCATTAAAGAACCTCTCACAGCAAAGATCTATAATAGATCTAAGTGATCCAATAAGTCCATTATAAAATGTTTGAATAATTAACCAATCTGGTAAAGCATGACGAGGACATTTTCTTAATAGTTCTTTAAATCTTTCCCATGTTTCATAAATTGTCTCTCCATCAAATTGAATAGATGAAGTAATATCATTTCTTAATTTAGCAGTTTTAGAAGGAGGAAAATATTTAGCAAGGAATTTTTGTGTCATATCTGCCAAAGTTTTAATAGAATTAATTGCTAATGAGTTCAGCCACATCTTTGCTTTATCTTTTAAAGAAAAAGGAAAGAGTCTAAGCCTAATTGCATCATCAGAAACATTATTATATTTAAAGGTAGCACAAAGTTCTAAGAAACTAGCAAGATGTAAGTTTAGATCCTCATTTGGTGTTCCTCCAAATTGATTATTCTGAACCATTTTAATAATAGAAGGTTTAAGCTTAAAAGAATTAGCATCTACAGCAGACATTTGAATACTAATATGAAGTTCATCAGCTGTAGGGTTTGCATAATCCCTTAATGGTTTATAAACATTTTTTTCATTAATTTCTATTGGATTTTCATTATCGTTATGTATGTTAGCCATTTCATGATATTTTTGAATTTGTTTTTCTTTTCTAATTCTTTTAACAGTTCTTTCTAATCAAAATCAAAAGGTAATAATCCTTCAGATCCATAACTATGTATAAAAATTAAATAAAATGATTTGAAAATAAAATAAAAAAAATCTTGTTGCTATTTTTATTTTTTTTAAATATTTTTGTATTTTTAAAGAAATAAAAGTGTATATAAAATATTTTTAATTTAAAAATTCTAAAAATTGTCTTTCACTTCCCCGGCAAGGCGCCAAAAACTATGATGACCTCGACCCGTAACTATGCCTACAATTTATCCTTTAATTTATATTTTGAAGGTAGTATGCAAAAATAAATATATAATTTTAGAAAATATTTTGCACATCAGAGGTAATACGTAAGTATAAGTATTGTATCCAGTAATACAAGGCTCTATTGGAGTCCTGGTTATCGATCCCACAGGGAAGATTAATTTTAGAAATCAATAGATATTCAAATTAAAAATAATTATATATTTTATTTCTTTTTATGAATCAGATTTTAAGTTTTATGAAATTTCTACTAGATGTAAGTAAAGTAGCAATAAAGTAAAAGTTGTTACAAGTTAAATAAAACAACTTTCTCCTTTTCAACTAATCCAAGATTTTTTAGAAAAACTATCATTCGTGGAGAACTTGAAATTATGGTATTGCGCCAAATAGAAGCATTCCTATTCTTTACCTTCACTCGATAGTATAAAGAACATTAGCTAATCTATAGATTGGTTCAGGATGTATTATTAGTAGAATGGATTAATCTAGACTCACACTTCTAGATGTCCAAGGGTGGCTATGGTCGGCCAAACAAGTGACCTGTTCTCTTTCTATAAACCAAATTAATTGAATTTAGTCTGTCACTCTAAAAACTAATTGATTCTACGCCCAATAAATAATATTTTCCTATTTATTTTCACTTCACCTTACACATGGCCTTTGATTACCCAAGGATTCATGTGATATCTACAGTTAAGAACTCATCTCCGGATAGGTCTTAGAATTCTTCAACAGATTTTAACAATTCAAATGGCCAATTTAAAAAGTAAATTAAGATCAGGTATGAATATCATCACAATAAATTTTAAAATTAAGTTTAAGTTCTCCAAGATATCGAATTATCTTTATTATCTTTTTATGGTTGAAAGAAGAAAGAAAAGTAACTACTCAGAACACATTGAATTCACACAACAAAACATATTTATAAAACTTTGAACCAAGTTACAAATACTTATCTAAAATGTTCCTTCAAGTGATCCTTTGATTCCTACTAATTCCAATGCAAAGTACAATACTTCAACAACACCAACTCTTACAAACTCTCACTTACTACTCAAGGAATTGATTAGTAACACTCAAAGTAACTACAATAAACTAAAATAAACTCATCAAATACTTAAGAGAAATATTTGGTGGCTCTCTAGAACTCTTTCCGGGTGCAGGAGAGCTCTGTTTTATGTAAAAATGTCTCCTATTTATAGAGCTTCAAAAATGACCAGGGGTTGCTTAAGGCACCTCTTCAAAATTCGTCTAAATTCAATGAATCTTCTAGAAAGTAACTGTGGTGCCTAGACACCGGGATCTGGCGCCTAGGCGCCGGACTCCTTGACCAGATCTTCGCACCCCTTCACTTTAGATCCAACCTCTTCTCGATTAAATCCATTTTCTTGTGTCCAGATGCATTGTATCACATGTCCTATGTATCAAGAGTAACTTCAAGTCTTCTAGAATGTCTGATAACTGCTTAAAACCGTCAAAATAACTGCCCAAAGTTGTCAAAAATCTTAACTGCTTCAGTATCGAACTGGCACCTGGCTCCTGATCCTGGCACCTTGGCGCCAGACCTATAATTTCGGTACCTTTGCTTTTTAGCTCTATTTTGGCTCCTTTTTACTCCTTTTTCCTTCTTGAACTCTTTTTTTATTACTTATATCCAAAAACATAAAAATACCTTTAATTTAAGCATAAAATCCTTAAAAATTAAATCATAAATAAAACATAAAAATAGGTACTTTTTAAGTGTATCAAACACATCACAACCGTCCGCTCTACATTTTCGTCATCCTCGATAGGTTTGTGCTCTCCAGAGTGTTAGTAGATCTTGGACCATCTCTTAAAATAATGTGTCTACAGAGGTTAGCTTACTTGGATATCAACAGACGAGAGCTCTCCACAAATAAGATGATGTTTAGTGGATTCAACTAGAAAGGAGAAAGAGCCCTTGGATTTACAACCCTGCAAATGAAAGTTAGAAATTTAGTAATTACTGAATATTCCATGTCATCGATGGAGATACTTCATTCAACACCCTGCCTGGCAGCCATAGCTTCATGAATACAATATGGTCCCGTCGTCTCTTCACCAAAGCATCAAGTACTACAAAAATGGACAAGAACATCGCATCAATAGAGGTTTACATCCTTTTTCAATACATGAAGTGGGCATCTACGAAGATGCCACCTTTTACACTCCCCCAAAGAGAACAGTATTTTCAAGGGAAAGTGTGCCAATGAAATTAAAGATTTAGAAACATCATGAGAACACGACCATTCACCTCCACTTCAACGATCTCCCACCACTTCTTCACAATGAGTTGGTGAAGGTTCTTTAAGCCCACACATCCGAAGTTGAGGTTAGGGACGCTGGCGAGAGAGAACTTACCAGATTATTGAACAGATGAAGCCAATGAATAGCATCGATGTAGAATGAACCTCTGAGGAGGATTAATTCAACAAAGAAACAATCTTGAGAAGTCAAAAGAGGCCTCAATTCGAGATCTCTTTAGAAGACACATAAAAGAATGAATATGAGTCAATGTACGATCAGATTTACCATTATATTCAAGCCATGAACCTAACTCTGATCCATCCTCAAAATATCGAGAGTATGGAGGTCAAGGAAGTTCATAAAGGTGGTGTTAAACTGATCAAGTTTTACCGAGCTTCCCCTTCTACTTCTAAACCTTGTGTAACTCTTGAAGAAAATAATTATAATGAATTAATAGAATTAGCTTTTGGTTACTTTTCATCGTGCGCACAAAAATTAATTCAACAAGGATATGTGCCAAAGCAAATGCCAAACAATATGCTACTATCATTTGAAAAATTATGAAATACAAAAGGAAAGAAAGTCAATTTGAAAGAAGGTCTTTGGTTTGGTACGATTGAACCCGTTGATGCCTCAGGATTTTGCATGGTTTTTACTAGCTAGTCAAAATAAAATTTCCTAGACAATCAAGATGAATTCAAAGATCAACAAATAAATGATGCTCTGTTAGAGTTTGAAGAAGAAATTAAATCAACAGTTGATGAATAAAAAGAGATCAACCTCGGGACTGAAGAGCAGCCTCGACAAACTCTTAAAAAGTTTGCTACTCAGTGAAGTGGAGTCTAAGGATCTGATCAAGTTATTGTCAGATATTATGATGAAATGTCATGAATATCTCCAAAAGTTGCAGTACGCTGCCTCGCAGTGGATAAAAGTATATCACTAGCAAAGAAAGATCCCAGAAGGATGCGCCTTAATTTAGAACAACAAGTCACAACTGAGGTGAAGAAGTTCATAGATGCTAAGCAGTATTCGACATGGTTAGCTAATTTCGTGCTAGTGAAGAAGAAGAATGAACAAATATGAGTGTATTTCTAATTCAGGGACTTAAACAAGGCATGTCCAAAGGATGAGTTTCCGTTGCTAATACCAGAATTAATGGTAGACATGCGTTGCCGCATGAAATTTTCTCTTTCATGGATGAATCTTCAGGTTACAACTTAAGATGGCTCCAAAAGATGAAACACTTATATCATTCAAAACTCTGATTAGGATTTACTGCTACACCGTGATGCCTTTTGGATTGAAGAACACCAGAGCTACCTACCAAAGAGTGATGACTAAGATCTTCGATGACCTCATTCACAGCCAAGTGGAATTCTATGTAAATGACTTGGACATCAAAAGAAAAATTAAGAAAAACCACTTATATTATTTGAGGATCATATTTGAATGATTACGATAATATAATCTCAAGATGAATCCCTTAGAGTGTGCTTTCAGTGTAACCTCAGGGAAATTTCTTGGATTCGTTGTCTGTCATTAGGGAATCTAAATCAACCTAGAATAGATTATAGCTATCTCAGAAATGCCTTTTCCTAAAGCCTTGAAACAATTACGTTCTTTTCAAGGCAAATTAGCATACCTAAGATGCTTTATATCCAATATGTCGAGAAGATGTCAACCCTTTTTTAACTTACTTCGAAAGGATGCCAAACTCGTTTGGGGAGAGTGATCCCTGATAAATATATGTGCACTAAAAACTTGACTCCACACCGAATATATGTGCTTACGATTTAGATATGAAAATTATGATTTTATAATATGGGATAATACGCAAGTGTATGTATCGTTTATGAAGTAATATAGGACTTTCTGATTAAGCTCCGCGATATCGAACCCATAAGGAAATGTAAAAACTTTGTAAAGAAATAAGAAAATTATATTTTTACTTTTTAAATTACTTTTGAATGTATGTTTTGATTTGTAAAGTTTGAAAATTATTTTTGGTATTTTTGATATAAAGCTAAGCAAGAAATGAAAATTATCAGAACTTTAAAATATGGTATAAAACACTAGAAAATAAAATATCTTTTTCTTTCTCTTATAAAGCAGTAATAATTATGAAAGTATTGTTGTGGAAGTATTTAAATGTGTTGTGACAAATAGGAGAAAATTTATTCTTTACCCTTACTTGGTTCTATAAAGAACATTGGTTAATTTGAAAATTTAAAATTTTAAACATGGTTAGATAGGGAAGATACCAACTTTCACTCTAGAGTTCCCTCGATTCCCCCCACCTAGGGGCTAACTTCTCATAACAAAATTTAAAATATCAAACCAAATTAGGGGGCTTTAGCCTGTCACTCTAAAGACCTCTAATTTTACTTCCCATTAAAAACATATCTCCTAATATATTTGCATTCAATTATATGGAATTCTCACCCATATAATTGCATATGATTTTTACCAATTATTTTTTGAGACAATACCGCATTGGATCTTACATAATCTCACAAAAAATTTTAACATCTTAACTGACCAAATTAAGAAGTTAATTAAGTTCATGGAATTAAATCTTCATAACTTATTCCAACTTTAAACACTTATACATTCCACAACAATTCTACATAAATTAATTACTTCTTCATTTAAGAAAGAAAAAGATAAAGAAAACTACTCAGAATTCATGGAGAAAACACAAGCACACATTGATTTGACAATAGAAATCATAAAGAAAACACAACAAGAAAAAATAAATATAAAAACAGAAGTAAACACTTATCTGAAAATCCTCCACAAGACTCCAGAAGTTCCTTTGAAACTTGACTGTCCACAGGACAACACTACAGAGGTTGGCACCCAACTCTGTTGACTCCAACTCGGACTTTAGACTTCAATAAAAACTAGATAAATGGATGAAAGAAAAATTGGTGGACAGAAAGTTTCACATCAACCCTTTCTCCTCTAAAACTAAACTAACTAACTCTAAACAATAAAAGACTGAAAGTAAAACTCTTTGAAACTATAAGAGTAGACCTACACACACCCACACACACACACTTAACACACTTAAGACACACACCTAACTACTCTCTAAACACACATTATGATGCTTCATTTTTATAATTTTCCAAAAGGTGCCTTGGTGTCTCTTTAAATTATGTTCTGATTCATCGTATCCACCAAAAGATGCATCCCTTCATTCAAATTTGCCGCCCATGGGAAGTTAAGGAAGTCACCACCAAAAGTTGCTTCAAACACCCCTTGAAATAGGCGCCAACAATGAAGAAAATTCTAATTTTAACTATGGCGGCTAAGCGCCAACCAGGTGGCGCTTAGCCGCCAAAGTCCAATTTTTCATTTTTTTCATTTTTTTACTCCAAATTTGATCCAATTTTGCTCCTTTCATCATAATCACTTATTTTCATCATACCTGCAAGAAAAACATAAAATACCTTCCATTAAAGTGCAATATCATCAAAAATAGGTGTAAAAATGTTCATAAAAACACTATATATTTTAGGAGTATCAAAATCCCCCAAACTTAAAATGTTACTTGTCCTCAAGTGACTCCTAATCACATAGAAAATTTTAGCATGCAAATTATATAATGAGTTTCTTAGGAAGGTAACAAAATTTTGTTCTAGAAATGAAATAGTCCAATTTAGAAAAAAATTTAGTAATTAAGAACAACTTAAAGTTTAGAAAGTTCTTAAGTAAAGGATAATGTAAAATATAGTTTCCTATATAATTCAAAAATACTTAAAAGATTCTTCAAAATATAAGATTCACACAGTTATTTTTCTCACTTAAAAATCTTTATTTGAAAATAATTTTTGTTACGATATTATAACCTTAAGCTTTAGATTTTCTCAGAACTTATATCTTAAACTTTAGTTATGGAACCAATTTTTGATTAGGCCCTTAAATTCTCAAGCTTTTCCTTCCTTTTCACATACTATTTTTCACTTTTTTATCTTTTTATTTTTTCTTTCTTTTCTTTTCTTTTCTTTCTTCTTTTTTTAAATAAGGCATGGATTATTATATCTGGATAAGCCTTGAATGATTTTGAATTCCACCCTTCCATTTAAAGTAAAGGTCTGATATACATATTTCACATAAAAATCATAACAATAGTATTTGAAAATTATTCCTCAATAAAAAAAATTTAAGCTTTGAAGAATAAAAGTCAAATCTTCTATTTATCCAAAAATACAACATTTCTTACTCAAGATAGTTGAACTATATTTAACACTTCTTTACAAAGAAAATTTTAACCTTAAATTTTTCATTATTACTATAAATTTTTAACTAAATTCTTTTATTCATTTCTATATTCAAAATTTTGTTCCCCTAATATAACTTCATATACATAATTGTTTTCAATAAAAAATAAAATTAATTTTAAGTATTCTTGAGAACAAATAAAATTTTAGGGTTTTGAAAAATTTTCTGTTTTTAAAATTCCCCCCCCCCCAACTTTAATTTTTAGTTAGGATAAAACAATTAAGCATAAGAAATGATACATGGGTGAGAATTAAAAACTATCATAGCATGCTTGCAGGAATCTTAATATCTTAAATATGCAAGTACAAAAATTTAAAAACAGGAGTAAAAAGAAATCAAATTCAAAATTTTTAGTTTTTCATTAAATAGAATTTTCAGAATTTCAAAGGACTTGTACAATAGTGGAGGTTTTCAAAGAAAACACACACCAACTGAAAACAACTGAAATCATACCAATACTAGATAACAAATTATAGTAGTAGATTTTAAAAAGTTTTAAACATGCAGTTTTTAAATAATAGTTTTTAATAGTGTTCCATATTCTTCTAACAATTTTGGAATTAAAGTACACACTATAAAAACTGTAACAAAACATACACATAAAAACATTTACTACTTCACATATATCACACAAAACAACATATAAAATATTAATCCAACAAAGATACATCTGAATATGCAAAAATAATAATCCAACTATAATCAGCATATTTCCAGAGTTCACATCACAAACACAATATCTAAACAAAACACAAGATATAATATACATCAGTACATCAACAAAAACTCAGTAACACATAAAAAACAAATCCAATAATCATCCTCCTCATCATCATCATCTTGCTCGTTCCAATCTCTGGATGGCATATAAGGTATACAAAATGGATGAGGGAGCATCTCAGCACTCATATCACCTCTAATTAATCTATCCAAATAATGCTGATAATTCTCCTCATATTCATCATGTTTTACAATATAACTTTCCATATTATCCATCTTACCATCCATGTCTCTAATATGCTCACGCGTAAGACTCACCT
Source organism: Papilionanthe hookeriana x Papilionanthe teres (assembly GCA_022702705.1). Classification (NCBI taxonomy): domain Eukaryota; kingdom Viridiplantae; phylum Streptophyta; class Magnoliopsida; order Asparagales; family Orchidaceae; genus Papilionanthe; species Papilionanthe hookeriana x Papilionanthe teres. The sequence goes on along the minus strand of CM040425.1, from coordinate 130,781,552 downwards.
TCTTCAAAAACTTTCTTAACAAACCAGTTTGTGAATCACTAGATGATGAAGCTCTCAAAGTAGTAGCACGGGAAGTAGAAGCAGCAGAAGCAGAAGCAGAAGCAGTAGAAGCCCTACCAAATCCTCCTCTCCAGCCAAACTCTGAGTGTACAGTGTAAGCTCCAACGTTTACACTGGTAATCAATTTTAAAGGCTGAAGGACCTCTTCCCAAGTTTCAAATTTCACACCAGACCACTCACATAATGAATGAATCAGAGAAGGAAATCCCATACCTGCAGTAGTGGTAGATCTGGCACAGTTCAAAATGTAATCATAAATGATTGCTCCAATATCTATAGACTTCTCTTGCTAAATGCAATAGTTCAACACAGCTCTCTCCCTTATAACTTCACTAGTATGACATGAAGGCAACAACTTAGATGAGATAAAATAATGTAATGCTTTATAAATGGCATTTAACTTAGAGGCCTAAAAATTGACTCTTCTATCATTAGTTATCTTCCATAATCCTCTTCCATCAGTCAAAAATGCCATTATCTCATCTAACTCTCCCTCGGTAGGATGATAGTTAGAATAAAAACAAAAAATTAGGAGGCAATTGATAAAAGACATTGATTACCGCAGACGTAAAATGTACTTCTTGCCTTCTCACCATCACCAAGTTCTCTTCTGCTGCAGGTAAGTTCTCATATAACTCTCTGACCACAGAAACAAAAACAACAGTGGAGAAGCAATAGTAATTCTTCCAATTCCGTCTTGGAATCATCTCCTTAATAACCTCTCCTGGCTTACTGGACAAACGCTCAGGAATCAATTTACGTGACTATAGTGCATCAACGTATCATTCCTCAGCCCTTGCACAAACAAACATGCCAGAATCAAATCTCATATTTTCTCTCGAGCGCTTTGACTTTGGAGCCATCTCTAAACATTCACGAAAAAGTTACCATAAATTCCAAAATTAAACTAAACTTGCTAAATTAACTTCTAAAAGTAATTTCCACTAATCCAAGCAATTTCTCATCCTTTTCCTCAAATTTTCACCATGAATATTGATTTTAGGATTTTCTAAAATGTACTCAAAATACATGGTGAAAATCAAATATTTTTATTTAGGAGTAGTGCTCTTACCTTAAGGAATCCAAATCTAACAATTTTTTTTGATATCGATCCTCAAATGATCCAATATATTAATGCCCTAGGCTCCTTTTCATGAAAATTAGAGGTTGAAGATGATAGGTAAGTTAAAAATGGCAATTTTGGGGTTGTTAACTGCTGAAAAATCATTTTTCACGAACCTGCGCCTAAGCGTGAGGCCTTCCGTGCTTAGCCGCAAAATCTGGCACTTAAGTGCCAGCACTCTGGCGCTTAGCTACCAGTGCCCATATTTTCACAATTAAGAAAATGCACTAAACCACTTAGTTAATCACCCTTAATCTTTTCAAAATAATTGTCTCTTCCCCATAAATCTCCAAATATTCCAATTTTAAATTTTAATATCCATTGATTCCAATCAAGTTTCACATAAACACAAACTTATATTCATTAAAAACAAACTACACTTAATAAAAATTATAAATTTCTATCCAAACACTTTGAATGAAATTCCCTAGACACAAAAGGACTCAATATCATAAAGATAGGTTTACATCTCTATGATGTAACAATCACATATTAAAGTGCAATAGATTGTAAACATAAAACATTAAACACTTAAAACATTTAAACACATATAAAACATAAAATACACAAAACAAATCACAAGATCAAACTAACATTTAATACCACTCTTCAGTAGCCAGAATATATCTAGAACCACTATTATTTCCATTTGACCCTTCTGGAATATAAATTTGATAGAACGGGCGATGATTGAACACTTTGTCGGCATATTTTTAGGTTATGTGTTGTATTTTGAAAGGGGTCGCCTAACATAAATTGTAGGCGAATTTTAGATTTTAAATTTAATTTAAATATATATATAATTTAGAAAGTAGCATTTGATTTTGAAAATGATTTTAAGTTTGAAAATTTTAAGATATAAAATCAAACCGATCTCACATCCCGAATAGTTTATATAAAAGAGCACCGCACCACAAACTGTGTATCTATCCCGAAGAATAGACACACTGCTTGATAATGGGGCTCAATTAAATAAACTAGAAGATTTGTGACATCCGTTTGGTACGTGAACTAATTTTATAAGATGACAAGTTCCTCTGCTTAATATAAATGAATTAAGTAGGGTTTATATTACTTGGGTTCTTAAAGTTCCCTATAAGGGCAAGCCCCTATAGTTAATTACATCTTAAATGTCTGAATACACTTAAGAAAACTCTCGATAATGATAAGTGGTTTTGCTCTCAAGAATTTCAAAGTTTAAGGTTTCAAAAGATTGAATTTTTGGAAGTTTCAATAGGGATTAGCTCGAATTAGGAAAATCCAAAGGAAGAGAAGTAGGAGAAGCTGAGGATCCAAGAGGAATCTTAGCAACTTCCCAAACTATCCTATTATTTGGCTTCATTTTGAGAGAATTATTTAATGTTTCAATCCTGCCAATTTTAATTAATTAGGACTTATATTAGTATAACATAATCACACAAATAGCCTTGAAGATGTGAGGGTTTATTCTGTACTAAACGACTACGTCGGAATCCTAAGACCGGTTAGGGCTTAATTTACGTAACATGATTATGCAAATGCCTAATAAAAGGGTTGATGATTTATGTTACACTAGGCAAACTACCTCGAAATCCTACGGTTTGGTTGTTTAATTCTAGGAATGTTTAGCTGATGTAGAGTTGTTTTGCTGACGACGATGGCCGAGCTGCCCACCATGCTCCGAGCTCCTTATTGTTACAGAGGTTTAGTTTTAGAAGTCATAAATTGGGAGATGAGAGAAGTGTTTTGGTTTAGAGAAAATCTTAAAATCCAAGTGTTTTTAATATTTTAATTAAAACAAATCTTAAAATTGTTTAAACAGAACCGATTAAGATCCCACGGTTCCGTCATCTCGACACCATTTTTTTCATCGAATTCACTTAGTCCAGATGAATTTGCTCAACTCATCTGAATGAGTTCCACACTTTCATTTAGACCGTGGGAAATCCCGTTAGCAACACGTGGGTTACATCTTCCGAGGTATTCTCGATCATTCGACGAGGCGTTTTAATTTAGTTGCAATTGTAGTTTTGTTGTTCTGTTTGTGATTAAATTTTGAGTTGTTTAATATTTTGGAATGTTGTGGCGGTGAATTTTATCTTGGAATGACTTTTAATTTAGTTTTGGTTTCAGTTTAGGGACTATCCTAAAGGTTTTAGTTTTCATGCAACAGTTTTATTTATCATGCAAGAAAAGTAAAGTACAATGCTTGTAAGTAATTTGCAATAAAGTAAACTGCAATAAAATAAAAGCGTACCTGGAAGGTCTTCCCATCATCCCAAGCTGCACTTAAAACACATGTTAAAGCATTTAAATATTTCAAAAGATACCTAGGTAAAGTTAAGGGAAGAGTTTTGGTTGTCTACTAAATTCCTAAACCTATAACTAGTCATCTCCTATGACGTCTAGGTTCTTGGTTTGGTTTAAGGATGATTTTCTTCATCAAAGAACAATTAAATTCAGTTGTTCTTCTAAAACATCCCGTCATATTGAGGAAATGCTTAGGACGAGTCCTAAACATCTTTTCAATACTTCTGGGATTATTTTGAGTCCAAGTAAATTTAATTGCACATATGAATTAATCATCCAGGAGTTTAATTAAACTTTGTCTCTTGCTCAGTGAACTTGGGTATTTGATTACCTGATGAATGAAGTGACATTTCACTTAATACTCTATTTAAGAGTTATAATAATTAAAGGCTTTAAGGGCAATTTGGGTTGTTGAGAATTTTAATCATTCTTAATTTGAGGTTTGAGCTAATGGCTTAAAGTGTTTTAATTTAATTATAATGTTTTAATTAATAATTTTAAGTTTAGAATAGTGTTCAAATTATTTTAGATTTAATTTAAATCTTTACATTTTCAATTATCTTAGTATTTCAAATTGATATTCATGTTTTAAACTTTTTTAGATAGGAAGAGGTGTTGAAATTATTGATATGTTTTGATTTAACTCTTAATGATTTCACTTAGGTTTCTTGTTAAATGTTTTTATTTAATTTAATTCAATTTTAATTTTAATTTAACTTAAATTTAATTTAATTTAATTTAATTTTAATTTTAATTTAATTTTAATTTTAGTTTAATTTTAATTTTAATTTAATTTTAATTTAATTTATTTTAATTTTAGTTTTAATTGTTAATTTGGATTATTATTTTAATTTTTAATTAAGAACTAAATATTGCTGAAGTGACTTATTTAGGGATTTTTTAAATTAAAGAATAAATATCCTCTTAATAATATCCCTATTTTAATAATCCAAACTTTAAATATATTCTTTCCAAAATTTAAATTATTTAATTAATTAGAGTTTCATTTTGATATTTTCAAAATTTTTAATTGGTTTCTACCCTTTTAATTTCCCTAAGTTTCAATTATCCAAAAGAAAGTTAAAATCAAATATTTTGCCCCCCATTTTGATTAAACCTAAAGTCTTAATTAAGGGTTAAAATTTTAATTACCTTTATGCCCTTTTAAGGTTATTTATTTCATAACTCACTAAATTGAGCTCATATGAATTTGAAATTTTTATGTCACCTCACTCACATGTCAATTAAGATATTAGAGGAGAAAATGTGATTTTTCTGAATTTAATTTATTTATATAATTATTTTTAGTAGAAAATAAGGGTTTTCAAAGAAAATTCAACAACATGACCAAGGAAAGGTTTCTATCCTTAAGAAAATTATGGGATGTTTTTAATGACTAGAGGACCACTTGGACCAATTTTTATGATTTTTTGAATTATATTTTATTTATCATAATTATTTTGCGTTTTAGAGTATTAATTAACTTTAAAAATAAAATAAGAGTTCAAAAATAGGTTTTATATTTTTGTTAAATTTCTCTGACCTCAAGGAGTTCAGAGAAACAAATTTTATAATTTTATGATTTTTTATTGATTTATTAGAATTATTTTAGTGAAGAAGATTGAAAATTCATTTTTTAATTTTAAAAATTACATTAAACCTTTAAAATTCAATATCTTACCCTAGGGACTTAGGAAAAATATTTGGTTTATTCCTAAATGATTAGGAGTTAAAATGTGATATTTTTATGATTTTTAATATTTTTATGATTTTTATTATTTTTTAATTATTAAAATATTAAAATATTGTGAAAAATTAACTTTTTTAGAAAATTCCAATTTTAATTTTCCTAAACTCCCCTGATATCAGAGAAGCTCCAAAACCATTTTTGTGAATTTTTGAAAAGTATTTTTGGATTTATTAATTTTTAAAGTTCCGTTGTGCTTATGAGGCTTAATCAATCCATTTGGTGGAGTTAATCAAGTACAATTGATTTCAAAATTTTATGTAAGGTTCCTCTAACCCTAAAGAACAATGGAGATTTGTTTTAAAATTAATTTGATGTGTCGTTAACCCTAATTAATTCAAATTCAATTTTAGGGGTTTAGGCCAATTAAGGTTATTTTGAATGAATTAACTCAAAATATATTTTTCATAGGGTCCTCTAGTCCTAAGAAATATCACCAAATTTTCCTAGAATTTATTTTACAACATGTTAATTATTGGAATTAAAATATCTAAAACAGTGACATGAACTTGAAAAATCAATAACTTTTCACAGAGATGGCCTCTGACCTTGAAAAATTCAGAGAATGTTCCCAAGATCAGAGGCTTCAAAAGTCCTATGGTCTCATGTCATGGTGAATTATCTATGCAAATGAAGAATCAAAACATTGAAAATAGTAAATAAATTATTAAAAATAAAATACTCATCCAATTAACTTAATTTCTTTTCCACATTATTCTCCTCTGTTCACTGAGCAAGTGGGTATTTTTATTTTATTTTTGTGATTTTTCTATGCAAAGATATGAATTTTTAAAGTTTAGGGCATTTAAATAATTCAAAAATACCCTAATTTCCTACTTATCCACGTGGCGCCGCGTCAACCTCGGCAGCTCCGAAAGCCCACGTGTCGAGCTGTAATTCTGCGCCGCCATCTGACTCAGCTCTCCAGGGGCCCGCGGTTCACGTACCATTGAGCTGTCTGGCTTGATCTCGATCGTTCGCTCGATACACGCGCGATCCAACGGCTCCTGGTCATCGTCTAAGACTGGTGTGCACCCGTGACCGTCCATACTCAAACCCTAATATCTCTCTCGATTCTCAATGGATTTTCGTGTTCTTATACTCTATCAATTCGTCTTGAAGAGACGAACACATCCATACAGTTTATAGGCTATGAAATTAACCCAAATAAAATGGAGAATTGCTGGAAGCTTGGGAGGAAGAATGAGTTCATACCTTTGCTCAGAGAAGTGAAGCTTCAATCTGAGAGTTGTGTCACCTTCGATTGAGTCCAGGCAAGCTCCAGATGAAGTCTTTGGCTGGGGAATTTTCTAAGTATGAAAGTGACCAAGGCCGATCAGAAAGCTTGGAGGCTGGAAGCAATGGCTGGCCTGGTGAGGGGGCTTTTGCTGGGGAACTTCTCCTCTTGGTCTGGTGAAGGTGTAGGATCAATCAATTTGGAGATTGGCTCACTGTGGTGAAGTGTCCTATTTTTTGGGTGGATTTTCAACTCAGAAATTGAGCTCACAGAGAGGGTTTTAGGGTTGGATTTCAGTGGGGATCAAGTTCTCTATGTCTGGAGAGTGGTATGGAAAGATTTTGGCAGAGTTTTAGAAAGGTTTGGTTCAACACCTCATTTGGTTGAGAGGTGGTGGTGTTTAAATAGAGGTGGCTGGAGGGCTTCCCAAGGGGGTTTAGTGGTTTGGATCATCTACTCTGGTGAGGATAAGAACAGCCATGGTAGCCATTAGGCATGGGACAAGTCAGCAAGGCATAATTCAAAAATTGGCTCACATGGGTGCTCTCGGCCTGGTAGTTTCCGGCGGCTGTGGTGGCTGGCCGGCCAGGGTCAGGTCACTCTCAAGGTCAGGGAGGTCAGGGCTGAGGTTTAGTGCAGTCAATTGGCCATGGACATGTGTAAAGGAGTTGAATTGAAATGGAATGGGGGAAGGCTATTTTGGGTTCAAATGAGTCAACCCATAGTTTTTGGCTAGGTTCACCAACCAAGGCCTGGTTTTGGGCTGAAAAGAATCACTTGGGTCAGCCAAGAGAAGATGGTGTGGTCCCCATCCATGGTGAGGTGGCTAAACTTGGTTTAGTGTGTATCATGGATGGGGTTAAAAAGGCTTAAGGTAGGCTTAAGAAAGGGGCTCCTCCATTTGCCATTTATGGGATGGTCACATGTCAAACTTCTCATGGCTTTACATGGGGCTTAAGGATGACTTCATGGCTTCATGTGGCTTGGGAATGGCTTAGCCAAGTTTCATGAATATGAGTTTTAGGGATTTTTGGAATTTAGGGGTGATTTGGCATGAGGATTGATTTGGAATCATTTGATCATGGATTTAAAACTTAGGGGTTGATTTTGGTTAAAAGGATGACAAATGAAAATGTCATGTGGGCTTTAGGATAGATATTGGGCTTTTAAAATGGTTTTGGATGGGCTTTTAAAGTGGTTTAAGGAAGTGGGATTTTGGATTTTAAAATGGGCTTTTGGATGAAAGTTTTGTGAAGGACCATGCTAAATAAATGTTGGGTTTAGTTTAGGGATGTGTCATGAGTGATTTGAAACAAATTTGAAGTGATTTTGAATTGAATTGGGTTTAATGTGGGTCCTTTAGTAAAGGGGCTAAAGTGGTTCAAATTCGGCTAACTTAGTTTAAAGTTATGCTAAAGTTGGATTTGATGTAAAATTAATGTTGAGAAATATTTATGGGAGTGTCACAAAGAGTTTTCAACTTTGGTTGGGCTTTGATTTTGGGATTTGGGCCCATTTGGGTTAGGTTTGGGCTTAGATCAATTTAATGGATTTTGGTTTTGGGTAAGATTTGGGTGGAGTTTAGGTTCAAATTTTGGGCAAATCAAGTTAGTTTTTTGTTTATGGGGGTGTTAGGAAGGCTTTAGAAAAGATTTGGGGCCAATTGGAGTTGAATTGGGCTAGTTTTAGGTCATGGGCCAAAATTGGGCCTTAGGCTTCAAATTGAAATTGAGCTCAAATGACAATCAAATTGGACTTGGATTTGGTCTAAATTGTTATTGGGGATACTGAATTGAAGTTTAGAATTGAATTGGACCAGAATTGAGGTCAATTGGGGTGGTTTGGTTTGACATTGGGTTCACTTGGGTTAAAAATGGGTCAAATTGGGGATTTTGGTAAATGTGGGGTAAATTGGCAAAATTGGCCCATGGTGTAGTTGAACAAAATGAAAATGGGAATATTTGGGATTTTTTGGAATTTTTTTGGGAATTTTCTGAATTTTTGGATTTTTGGGGTAAAAGGGTATTTTGGTAATTTTGGGGGGGGGGGTTTAGGGGTATTTTTTGAAAATTTTGGTATTTTTGGCCAAAGATGGTCAATTTGAATGGTGGGAAGTGTTTAGGATTGATTTTGAGGGATCTTAGGTAATTTAGGCAATTTTGCAAATTTTGGGTCATTTCAAGGGTATTTGGTAGGTCTGGGGCCCTGGCGGTCAAAAATTAAAATTTTGAAAAAAAGAAGATTGATCAAATGTGAGTGAAATGGGATCACTTTGGTTGAGCCATGAAGCCATATTAAGCCCATATGAGCCATGAGAGGACTCATTTGGGGCATTCACTATGTTGTTCCTAACCCTCTTAGCCAGGGGTTTAGGGGTTAAGGACCATCCATATGAATTACCTACACGAGTCAGGAGGTCAAGTTGGGTGAGAGTGTGGTTTTAGGACTTGAATTATATGTGGGAGTGTAGTGTATGTGCAAGTCAACCCTCACTAGGCCAGGCCACCCAGGGTATCCCTAAGGCCAAAAAGTCCTATAGGGAACTCATCCTTTAAACCTCCACATTTGATTTCAACCCTCTAGGTGATTAGGGGTCTTCAATCAAGCTTGTGGGGTTTGCAGGGAGTTAAGAAGTAGTTTGAATTTCTAAATGGTGGGTTCCATTTCTAGTCCTCTAAGATTAGTCAAAGGAAAAGCCTAAGGCTAGATCCTAAGTACTAAAGAGAGAATCAAAAGACCTCATCAAAAATGAGGTCAACACACTCTCACAACTTCTTCTTCTAACCACTTGTTCTTTAGGAACATCGCTTTATCTGCTTCTTCCACGTGACTTGTATGACTGAATTGCATATTGAGTTGCCATCCCATATGCTCAAAATGTGCATTAATTTCATTAATCTTTGCATCGATTGAAGTCACTCAGGCTTCGATCTTTATAATCTTTTATGCAATTCCCTAAATACAAATGCCGAGAAATCCATTGAATAACTCTTTAACACTATCACTAATAAATTTACTCTTGTCAGAATCCTCTTTCTTCTTAATCTCATCCACCCAGGAAGACATGATGCACTCAAAACACTCTTCTTAAGACTCAGGAATGAAAATAGAACTTGGGGCAAGTGTTTCTCTTAATCCAATGCCTTTTTATAGATTTTTAGAAGTGCATAAACTGCCCTTAAATGTTTAAAAACTTCAAAAACCACTTCCCTATGATCTAGGCTTCTAGAACCTCATTTATCACATGTTTCATAACTCTGGCACCTAAGCGCCAACTAGACGGCGCTTAGCCGCCAGTTCTCAATTTAGCACAGGTCTGCCAAATGTCCAAAATTTCATTCCGACTCCTCAAATTCATAAAATAAGGTCAAATAAACACTACTATAACATAAGAACTCTAAAATACTACTACAAAAACATAAAAACAAACCAAACAAAGCACACAAAGCAAACATAAAACAAAGCACACCGACTATGAGTTGCCTCCCACAAAGTTCTTGGTTTAACGTCTTCAGCCTGACATACCCAGAACTTATTCTGAGTGGCACAACATCAGATTTTCATTAGATTTAAGTTGGTCGACTGAAAATGAGGTTTAAGTCTATGACCGTTAACTTTAAATATTCTTATCAAAATAAATGGACCATCCACCTGGACTTAAGTTTTCCAGAAAAAATTCTCAATCTGGTATTATACAGTAAATGTTTCTATCCTGGCATAAGATTTTTAATAAGAATCTTCCGATCATGCCATAACTTCATCTTTTCCTTATAAATCTTAGCATTTTCATAAGATTCATTTCTTATCTCTTCAAGCTCATTTAATTGCAATAATCTCTTCTCAGTAGCATCTTTTAAATTATAATTGAACTCTTTAATAGCCCAATATGCTTTATGCTCAAGTTTAATAAGCAAATGACAAGCTTTTCCAAAAACCAGCCTATATAGGGACATTCCTATAGGGGTTCTGTAGGGAGTCCTATTGGCCCACAAAGCATAATCTAGTTTGATTAACCATTTCTTTCTGTTTGTATTAATTGTCTTTTTCAATATTATTTTAATTTCAAGATTGGATAATTCAACCAACCACTTGTTTGAGGATGATAAACAGTAGCAATGCGATGATTTATATGATATTTCTTTGCTAACTTCTCCATAATCACATTTTTAAATGACTTCCCCCATCAATTAAGATTACTCTTCGTATTCCAAATTTGCAAAATATATTATTTCTTAAAAACTTTGCAACACTTTGAGCATCAGATCGAGGTAAAGCAATAGCTTCAATCCATTTGGAAACATAATCTACAACTATCAAAATATAAACATTTCTGAAAGATGGTGTAAATGGACCCATGAAATCTAATCCCCAAACATCAAATATTTTAACTTCCAAGATATAATTGAGGGGCATCGCATTTCTTCTAGAAATATTGCCTACACGCTGACATTTATCACAATTTTTAATATAAGCATTCACATCCTTAAAAATTATAGGCTAATAAAATCCAGATTGTAAGATTTTATATGCAGTTCTTTCAACACCAAAATGTCCCCCATAATCAGAATCATGACATTTTTGAATAATTTCATAAGTCTCTTCTAAAGGTACACATCTTTGAATTATAAGATCCTTTCCTTGTTTATATAAAAATGGGTCATCCCAAAATAAGTCTTAGCATCAGGCAAAAATTTCTTCTTTTCCTGGTATGTCAAACCATAGGGTATAATATTACTGAAAATAAAGTTTACTATGTCGGCATACCACAGAACACGCCACTCATTAACAGTAAATAATTTTTCATCAGGAAAATGTTCATTAATTTCTTCAGCATCACAGAGAGATTTTTCATTTTCAAGCCTGGACAAATGATCAGCAATTTGATTATCAAAACCCTTTCTATCTAGTATAATAAATCTAAGCTTCACGTCCTTCTTTTTCATTAAATATTTGATAGCAGAATGATCAGTATGCACCACACATTTAATTCCAATTAAATATGATCGAAATTTATCAAAGGTAAATACTATAGCTAATAACTCTTTCTCAGTTGTGGTATAATTAATTTGAGCTTCATTAAGAGTTTTACTAGCATAATAAATAACTTTGAAAATTTTATCATATTTCTGACCCAAAACAACACCAATAGCATAATCACTAGCATCACACATTAATTCAAAAGGTTTTTCCCAATTTGGTGAAATTATAACAGGTGCAGCGATTAATTTTTCTTTTAATGTTTCAAAAGCTTTTAGGCAATCATCATCAAAATAAAAAATTGCATCCTTTTCCAGTAAACATCATAAAGGTTTCGTAATCTTTGAAAAGTCTTTGATGTAACGGCTGTAGAATCCAGCATGTCCCAAAAACTTATAATTCCCCTTACATTGGTCGGGCAAGGTAAATTAGAGATAACTTGAATTTTTGTAGGATCTACCTCCAAACCACTTTCTGAAATCCGATGTCCCAATACAATTCCTCCTGCTACCATAAATTGACATTTTTCCTAGTTAAGGACTAAATTAGTTTCTTTACAGTGTTCAAGAGCTTTAGACAAATGTTCTAAACATGATTCAAGTCATCCATAAAAACTTCAATCCCCTTTTCAATTAAACTATAGAAAACAACCATCACACATCTCTGAAATGTAGAAGGGGCATTACATAAACCAAAGGGCATTCTTCTAAAAGCAAGCGTACCATAAGGACTGGTAAACATAGTTTTCTCTTGATCGTCATGAGCAATTTGAATTTAGTGGTAACCAGTATATCCATCCAGAAAATAAAAGTATTTATGTCCAACCAGTCTATCCAACATCTGATCCAGAAATGGGAGTGGAAAATGATCGTTCCTTGTGGCAAGATTTAATTTTCTATAATCAATGCATATTCGTCATCCTATAACTTGTCTTGTTAGAATCTTTTCATTTTTTTCATTAACAGTCACAGTTACTCCTCCTTTCTTAAGAACAAAGTGAATAAGACTAACCCATGCACTGTCTGAAATAGGGTAGATAATTCCAGCATCCAACCACAACAAAATTTCTTTCTTAACAACATCTTTCATGATAGGATTTAATCTTCTTTGAAGATCAGCAAGAGGTTTGTAATTATCTTCCATAAGAATTCTGTGCATACAAATTGAAGGACTGATTCCTTTAATATTAGTAATTGTCCATCCGAAGGCTTTATTGTACTTCATCAAAATTTCAAGCAAACTCTCTTCTTCTTTTTCAGTCAATTGATATGAAATTATAACAGGCACGGTTGAGGATTAACCAGAAAAACATACTTCAAATGATCAAGAAGCATTTTTAACTCAAGTTCAGGAGGTTTTTAAAATGATGGACCAAAAGATTCATCTTTTTCAGTCATATCCAACAATTCAAAATTTTCATGAACATAATTTAATTCTTCCCCTTGAAAATCTTCAAAATGATGTAACTCCTCTTCTTGCTTATGTTCCAATTATTCTCTTTCAGGTTTTTCTTCATAAGTTGACTTGAAATGACATTCACTCAAATATCCGATAACATCCATCATACAACATTCATCATCTTTACCTATTGCAGGATATTTCATCGATTTTGAAATATTGAATGTAACAGTTTGATCATTAACCCTCATCGTTATTTCTCCTTTTTGCACATCTGTCATTGCTCTGCCTGTGGCTAGGAAAGGACTTCCCAAAATGATGGGTATCTCTTTATCTTCTTCCATATCAAGCACAATGAAATCAACAAGAAAGATAAATTGATCCACTTTAACAAAAACATCTTCTATAACTCTTTTTGGATATGTGATCGAACGATCTGCTAATTGCAGAGTTACAATATTTGGGGTTATTTCTCGTAATCCCAGACTTTTGATTATTGATAGAGGCATAAGGTTAATGCTTGCACCCAAATCACATAAAAATTTTCCATAGAATCTGTCTCTGATTGCACATGGAATTCTGAAACTACCAGGATCTTTAAGCTTTTCAGGAAGCCTCTTCTGAATTATTGCACTACACTCATCACTAAGTGCAATTGTCTCATTATCTTAAAACTTCCTCTTTTTGTTGAGAATATCCTTCATAAATTTCACATAGCTTAGCATTTGTTCTAAGGCTTCAGCAAATGGAGTATTAATGGTAAGCTTCTTAAATATCTCCAAGAATTTTGAAAATTGCTTATCCAACTTTTGTTGACGAAGTATCTGAGGAAATGGAGGTGGTGGCTTCTCCAAATCAAAATTAGGTGGAGAAATTGGTCTTTCCAAACCTTTCAGAGAGTCCTCTTTTGGTTCTTCAATCTCTTCTTTCTCTACTTCTGTTTCTTTCTGATCTCTACCTTCCACCTCTCTTCCACGTCTCAGTTGAATTGCTTTTACATGCTCTTTATTCTTATCTCTTGGATTCACTTCAGTATTACTTGGAAGCATTCCTTGGGATCTATTACTTAATGAATTTGCAATTTTCCCCAATTGATTTTTAATATTTCTGATGGTTGTTCCTTGAATTTGCAATTGATTTCCCATATGTGACACCACTTCTTCAATAAACAACTTCTCCTTTAATTGTAAAGCATTGTTAAAACCTGGATGATAGGTTGGTCTATAATTGTTATTTCCTTTATTATTCCAATTCCTAAATGGGTTTACTTGGTGGTTCCCCTATTGTTGATTAATACCACCCTGATTATTGGTATTCTAGTTAAAGTTAGGATGATTCTTCCAACCTGAGTAATAATAACTGGAATATGGGTTATTAGGCTTGCTTATAACATTCAAAGTTTCTGGTGAAGAATAAGAATCAACCATTTGGCCTAATGAATTTTCTTCAATCATGTAATTTGGCTGAGAAAAATTCATCCCAAATTGGTCTATCTTCCTTGAAATTACAGCAACTTGATTTGCTAACATTGCAAAAGCACCATTTTCATGAACACTGGCTACCTTTTTAGTATTTAACCTTTCAGAGGGCCATTGAAAATTATTAGTAGCCATTTCTTCAATTAAAGCATAAGCATCAGGAAACTATTTAGACATTAATGATCCACTAGCAGCAACATCAATAATTGATCTAAGTGATCCAACTAATCCATTGTCAAAGGTTTGAATTATTAACCAATCTGGTATCGAATGATGTGGACATTTCCTAAGGTGATCTTTAAATCTTTCCCATGCTTCATATATTGATTCACCTTCAAATTGACAAAAAGATGTAATATCATTTCTCAACTTTGCAGTCTTCGATGGTGGAAGATATTTATCAAGAAATCTTTGTTCTAAATCACCCTAAGTTCTGATAGATCCAGATGCTAACAAATTTAACCATATCTTAGATTTATCCCTTAGTGAGAAAGGAAAAAGTCTAAGTCTAATAGCATAATCATATTTAAAAGTAGCACTCAACTATATAAAATTAGCAAGATGCAAATTAGGATCTTCAGTTGTTGCTCCACCAAACTAATTATTAGACACAATTTAGATAATAGTAGGTTTATGTTCAAAGGAATTAGCAGCTATAGCAGGGTGTTAAATACTACCATAAAGTTCATCCACTGTAGGGTTAGCATAATCTCTTAAAGGTCGGAATTCTTGATAGATGCCAACATTTTGATTTTGGTGATTTACCATTTCCTGAATATTTTTAACTTTTTTAGAATTTTTTATGATAGTTCTTTCTAATTCAGAATCGTAAGACACAAGTCCCATAGAACGTGAACTATGCATACAACAATAAAAGAAAACAAAACACAACACACTAACAAAAATAAAAAGTAAAAATTTAAATTTTTCTTAATTTTCTTTAAAAATGCAGTTTTAATCAATTTCCTCGGCAACGATGCTAAAAACTTGATCCCTGATAAATATATGTGTGCCAAAAACTTGACTCCACACTTAAAATATGTGCTTACGATTTAGATATGAAAATTATGATTTTATAATATGAGATACTGCACAAGTATACGTATCGTTTATCATGTAATATAGGACTTTCTGATTAAGCCCGATATATCGAACCCACAGGGAAATGTAAAAACTTTATAAAGAAATAAGAAAATTATATTTTTATTTTCTAAATTACTTTTGAAAGTATGTTTTGATTTGTAAAGTTTGAAATTTTTTTTGGTCTTTTTGATATAAAGCTAAGAAGGAAATGAAAATTATCAGAACTTTATAATATTGTATAAAACACTAGAAAATAAAACATATTTTTCTTTCTCTTATAAAGCAGTAAAAATTATGAAAGTATTGTTGTGAAAGTATTTAAATGTGTTGTGACAAATAGGAACATTGGTAAATTCTTGTGAAAGTATTGTTGTGGAAGTATTTAAATGTATTTAAATGTATTTAATTATTCTTTACCCTTACTTGGTTCTATAAAGAACATTGGTTAATTTGAAATTTTGAAATTTTGAACATGGTTAGACAAGGAAGATACCAGCTTTCACTCTAGAGTTTCCTCGATTCCCTCCACTTGGGGGCTAACTTCTCATAACAAAATTTAAAAAATCAAGCCAAATTAGTGGGCTTTAGCCTGTCACTCAAAAGACCTCTAATTTTACTCCTCATTAAAAACATATCTCATAATATATAGGCATTCAATTATATGGACTACAATTCTCACCCATATAATTGGATGTAATTTTTACCAGTTGTTGTTTGAGACAATACCGCATTGGATCTTACATAATCTCACAACAAATTTTAACATCTTAACTGGCCAAATTAGGAAGTAAATTATGTTCATGGAATTAAATCTTCACAACTTATTCAAACTTTAAACACTTATACATTCCACAATAATCCTACATAAAGTAATTACTTATTCATTTAAGAAAGAAAAAGATAAAGAAAACTACTCAGAATTCATGGAGAAAACACAAGCACACATTGATTTGAAAATAGAAGTCATCAAAGAAAACACAATTAGAAAAACTAAATATAAAAACCGAAGCAAACACTTATCTGAAAATTCTCTTCGCAAGTCTCTAGAAGTTCCTTTGAAACTTGACTTTCCACATGACAACACTACAGAGGTTAGTGCCCAACTCTATTAACTCCAACTCTGACTTTAGACTTCAATAAAAACTAGATAAATGGATGAAAGAAAAATTGGTGGAAAGAAATTTTTACACCAACCCTTTCTAGTCTAAAACTAAACTAACTAATTCTAAACAATTAAAGACTGAAAGTAAAACTCTTTGAAACTAGAAGAGTAGACGTACACACACACACAAAACACTTAAGACACAAACCTAACTACTCTCTAAACACAAATTATGAGGCTTCATTTATTTAATTTTCCAAAAGGTGCCTTGGTGTCTCTTCAAATTATGTCCCAATTTAACGTATCCACCAAAAGATGCATCCCTTCATTCAAATTTACCGCTCACGGGATGTTAAGGAAGTCACCACCAAAAGTTGCTTCAAACACCCCTTAAAATTGGCTCTAAAAATGAAGAAAATTTGATTTTTAACTGTGGAGGCTAAGCTCCACCTGGTTGGCGCTTAGCTGACAAAGTCCAATTTTTCATTTTTTCATTTTTTCTCCAAATTTGATCAATTTTTTCTCCTTTCATCATACCTGTAAGAAAAAAAATAAAATACCTTCGATTGAAGTGCAATATAATAAAAAATAAGTATATAAATTTGCTTAAATCGAAACTTAAATCGAAACAAAATAAAATCTGAATTGAAATTTCCCCAGACCATGTGATTTGGAATTCACCTTCTTTTCCTTTCCCCAGCGAGAGTTCAAGAATCTCCAGTTTCGGAGATATACTTGATACTCCCCAACGGAAATTCTTCTACTTCGTCCTAAGTTTTTCACTTGGACATCTGTGTTGGTTTTCCTGATCGCTTCGGTCAACACCAATACGCGCGGTGTGCTTCGTCAGCTCACCACACCTATTGGGGGTCCATTTGTTGACCTCATTTTTGATGAGGTCTTCTCTTCTTCTTTTTAGTGCTTAGGATCTAGCCTTAGGCCTTTCCTTTGACTATCTTAGAGGACTAGAATTGGGATCCACCTTCTAGAATTTCAAACCACTTCTAAACTCCCTTCAAACTCCACAAACTTGACTATAGACCCCTAATCACCTAGAGGGTTGAAATCAAATGTGGAAGTTTAAAGGATGAGTTCCTATAGGACTCTTTGGCCTTAGGATCGCCTCACAGGTGGCCCGGTGCAGTGAAGGGGCTAACTTACACACACACTACACTTATACACTACACCTTCACACACCTATGCCTGACTTGACCTCCTGACTCATGTAGGTGATTCACATGGATGGTCCTTAACCCCTAAGCCCTTGGCTAAGAGGGTTAGGAACAACATAGTGGATGCCTCAAATGAGCCCCTTCATGGCTCATGTGGGCTTGATATGGCTTCATGGCTCAACCAAAATGATTTTATTCCACTTATATTTACCCAATCTTCAATTTTCCAAATTTTCAATTTTTGACCCCCGGGACCCTACACCCGCCTAGCCTACCCAAAACACTTGAAACTACCCAAAATTTACAAAATCACCTAAATTACCCAAAATTCCCCAAAATCAATCCCAAGCATTTCTACATCACTCAAATTGATCATCCATACCCAAAAATACCAAAAATTCCAAAAATACCTCCCAATACCCTCCAAATACTCAAAATACCCCTCTTGACCCAAAAATCCAAAAATTCAGAAAATTCCCAGAAAATTCCAGAAAATCCCGAATATTCTCAATTTCATTTTGTTCAACTACACCATAAGCCAATTTTGTCAATTTATCCTACTTTTGTCAAAACCCCTAATTTGACCCATTTTAACCCTAAGTGAACCCAATGTCAAACCAAACCTACCCAATTGACCCATATTCTGGTTCAATTCAATTCTAAACTTCAATTCAACATTCCCAACACCAATCTAGACCAAATTCAAGTCCAATTTGATTGACATTTGGATCCAATTTCACTTTTGGCCTTAAAGTCCAATTTGGACCCATGACCCAAACTTAACCCAAACTCACCCAATTCAACTCCAATTTACCCCAAATATTTTCTAAATCTTCTTTAGATCCCCACAAGCAAAACACTAACATGATTTGCCCAAAATTTGGACCCAAACCCCACTCAAATTCAACCCAAAGCTAAAAGGCCCAATTTTGACCTAAACCCAAACCTAACCCAAATGAGCCCAAACCCCATAATCAAAGCCCAACCAAAGTCAAAACCTCTTTGAAACACTCCCATAAACATTTCTCAACATTAATTTTATATCAATTTCAACCCTAGCCCAAAATTGGCCCAAGTTAGCCCACTTTGACCTAGATTGGCCCATTCACCTAAAGAGCCCAAATTCAGCCCAATTCAAACCCAAATCACTCCCAATTTGCTCCAAGTCACTCATGACACATCCATGAGCTAAACCCAACAATTATTTGTCCCAAGCTTTTACCAAAATTTCATCCCAAAATTCATTTTAAAATTCAAAAAGCCCACTTTCCTAAACCATCTTAAAAGCTCATCTAAAACCCTTTCAAAAAGCCCAAAATCCACCCTAAAGCCCACATGACATCTCCATTTGCCATCCACTTAATTAAAGCCATTCCCTAAGTCCTAAATTCATCATCAAATAATTCCAAATCAAGTTTCATACAAATTTCCATCAAATTACCAAAAATTCCTAAAATCCATTTTCATGAAATTGACCAAACTTTTTGCCAAGCCAAAGGTGAGCCATGGAGCCATGCATGAGCCACATGTGAGCCATGAGAGCTTTGGACACTCCACCATGCCATATTGGGTAAGAAGAGGGAGGGCTTTCCTTAATCCCTAAAGCTCATTAGCCTTAATCATGTTTCACTTAAACTTAAATTTAATCCAAATATATTTGGATGGAGACTTCTCCATGCCAAACCAGTGATCCCTTTGATTCCCCACCGCATCCAAAGCCACCTTGAGGGGTGCACCAAGCCCAAATGGGTGGGTTGACCCATTTAGACTCAAAACTAGCCCTTCCCCATTCCATTTTGATTCAAGCCCTTTACACATGTCCATGGCCAATTGACTGCACAAACCCCTAGTCCTGACCCACCTGGACCTGAGGGTGACCCATGCCTGCCGGCCAGCCGCCTGGGTCGCCAGAAAACACCATGGCCGAGAGCTCACATGTGAGCCCAACTTGGAATTCTCACCTGCTGAGCTGCCCCATCCCCGAGTGGCCATTGGAGCTGTTATTCTCTTGCCAAGAGCAGGCCGATCCCAAGCCCTAACTCTCCTCGGGAGGCCCTCCACCCTCTCCTATTTAAACACCACCCCTCTCGGCCATGAGAGGTGCTGAAACAAACCTTAAGGAAACTCGCCAAAATTGTTCCGGACTCCTCCCCATATACGAGCACTCGATCCCCACTAAAATCCCCCTGCCATTTCTTCTCTCGCGAGCTCAATTTCGTAGTTGAAATCTAGGCCCAAAAACGGGACACTTCTCCACGGTGAGCCAATCCCCAAATTGATTGGTTCTACACCTTCACCGGACCGAGGGAAGGTGTCCACCGACAAAAGCCCCGTCTCCAGGCCACCCAGTTGCTCCAGCCTCCAAGCTTTGTGATCGGGCTTGGTCTAAATCACACCTAGACAATTCACCAGACTAGGAGACATCATCTGGAGCTTGCTGGGATCCAATCGAAGGTGCAACAACCCTCAGATCGAAGCCACACTTCTCTGAGCAAAGGTATGAGCTAATTCTTCATCCCAAGCTTCTGAAGATTCTCCATTTCAAATGCTTTCATTTCAATGCATGATCACCGTATAGATGTATTCGTCTCTTCAATACGAATCCATAGAGTATAAGAACACGAAAATCCACTGAGTATCGAGTAAGATCTTAGGGATTTAGTGTGGACGGCTCTCGGGTGAGGACACTTGGGGACGATGAACGGATTCCGTTCATTTAATACACGCGCGGACGGACGGCCAGGATCGCGCCGGATCGGAAGACGGAACGACACGGCGGGCCCCGGAGCGCCGAGTCGGATGGCGGCGTCGAATGGGAGCGCGCCACGCGGCGCTTCGGAGCCGCCGAGGTCGACGCGGCGCCGCGTGGATAAATAGAAAATTAGGGGTATTTTCTATTTATTTAATTCCCTAAACTTCAAAAATTCATAACTATGTGTAGGAAAATCATAAAAATAAAAAAAAAATACCCTCTTGCTCAGTGAACAGAGGAGAATAATGTGGAAAAGAAATTACTTAATTTCATCAATTATTTTATTTTTAATAATTTATTTACCTCTGCATATTTTTAATTCTCCATGCATGTATACAATTCACCATGGTATGAGACCATAGGGCTTTTGAAGCCTTTGAATTTGGGAACATTCCCTGAATTTTCCAAAGTCAGAGGCCATCCCTATGAGAAGTTATTGATTTTTCAAACTCATGTTACTGTTTTGAGTATTTTAATTCCAATAAATAGCATGTTGTGAAATAAATCCTAGAAAAATTTGGTGATGTTCCTTATGACCAGAGGACCCTGAGAAAAATAGGTTTTGAGTTAGTTCATTTAAAATAACTCTAATTGGCTTAAACACTCAAAATAGGTCTCTAATTAATTAGAGCTAACCATACATCAAATTGACTTGAAATCAATTCTCCACTGACCTTTAGGATCAGTGGAACCCACCATAAAAGTTTGAGGTCAATTGGGCTTGGTTAGCCCTACTAAATAGGTTGATTAAGCCACTTAGTCATTTTAAATTTTAAAAATTCATAACTTTCAAAATATCTTTCAAAAATTCACCAAATTGGTTTTGGAGCCTCTCTGATGTTAGGGGAATTTAAGAAAATTAAAAGTTCAATTTTCTAAAAAAGTTGATTTTTAATATTATTTTAATATTTTTAATAATTAAAAAATAATAAAAATCACAAAAATAATAAAATTCACTAAAATGTCACATTTTGAATTTTAATCACTTAGGAACAAACCCCATATTTTTCTTAGGTCTATTTAGTGAGATATTAAATTTTAAAGCTCTAGGGTAATTTTAAAATTAAAATAATGTATTTTCTAGCATTTTCACTAAAATAATTATAATAAATCATAGAAAAATCAGAAAATTGCAAAATTTGATTCTCTGATTTCCTTGATATCAGAGAGATTTTTGAAAAATATAAAATTCATTTTTCAACATTTATTTTATTTTTAAATTAATTAATACTCCAAAATTTAAAATAATTATAATAAAAATAATATAATTCAAAAAATCACCAAAATTGGTCCAAGTGGTCCTCTGGTCATTAGAAATGTCCCCTAATTTTCTTAATTACAGAAACTTTCCCTTGGTCATGTTATTAAATTTTCCTTGGAAATCTCTATTTTCTACCAAAAATAATTATATAAATAAATTAAATATAGAAAAATCACATTTTTTCCTCTCATGTCTTTATTGACATATGAGTGAAGTCACATAAAAATTTCAAGTTCATTTGAGTTCAATTTAGTGAGTTATGAAATTATTAAGCTTAAAGGGCAAAATGGTAATTAAAATTTTAACCCTTAATTAAAACTTTAGGTTTAATAAAAAATTAACAAGTAAAATATTTGATCCTAATCTGATTTGGTTGATTGAAATTTAAATAATTAAAGGGTAGAAACCCATTAAGCAATTTAAAATAGTTAAACCTTAATTAAATAATTGATTAAATTTGGAAGAATAATAAAATTGGAATTATTAAAATAGGGATATTATTAGGAAGAGATTTATTCTTTAATTTAAAAATCCCTAAATTAATTATCTCATTAATATTCAATTCTTAATTAAAATGATAACTCAAATTCAAAACATTAAAAGACTTAATCATTAAACTAAAATTAAATTATTAAACTCTTTTAAAAATTTCAATTAAAATTAAAAATTAAATTAAATTAAAATTAAAATTTGAATTAAATTAAATTAAATTAAATTAAATTAAATCAAATCAAATTAAATTAAAATTAAATCAAATCAAATTAATTTAATGTAACATCAAATCAAACTAAATTGAATTAAATCGATTTAAATAGAATTAAAACTCAATTAAATTAAATTAAATTAAATTAAGTTGAATTAAATATAACATCACCAAAGACATAAAGAATTCAAAATAAATCTAAAGCAACTTGAACACTATTCCAAATTTAAACCCTTTAACTAAAGTTAAATGAAATCACAAACCATTTGAACACCAATTTGCCCTCGAGAGCTTTGGTTATCATAACTCCTAAACAGAATATTAAATGAAATGTTACTTCACCTATATGATATTCAAATGTCCTAGTTCACTGAGTAAGATAACAAAACTTGAATTCTCGGACGATTAATTCACTTGTATAATTAAATTCATTTGGACTTAAAACAATCCTAGAAATATTGAAAAGATGTTTAAGATTCTTCTTAAACACTTTCTCAATATGATAGGATGTTTATAAGAACAATTAAATTTAACTGTTCTTTGATGAAGAAAATCGTCTTCAAACCAAAACACGAAGAACCTAGACGTCATAGGAAATGACTAGCTATAGGATTAGGAATTTGGTAGAAAACCATAACCCTTACCTTAGCTTTACCTAGGAACTTGCTTAAATATTCTAATTGTGTTTTAAGTGCAGCTTGGGATGACGGGAAGACCCTCCAGGTACCTTTTTATTTTATTGCAATTTACTTTCTTGCAATTTACATTATTGCAACTTATTTAATCGCATTGCACTTACTTTTCTTGCATGATAAACAACTGTTGCATGAAAACCCACACCTTTAGGATAGTCCCTAAAGCCGAAACCAAAACTAAGTTAAAAGTTATTGCAAGATAAAATTCACCGCCACAACATTTCAAAATATAAAACAACTCAAAATTTAATCACAAACAGAACACAAAACTACAATTACAACTAAATTAAAACATCCTGTTGGATGATCGGGAATACCTCGGATGATGTAACCTACGTTTTGCTAACGGGATTTCCCACGGTCTAGATGAAAGTGTGGAACTCATTCAGTTGAGTTTAGCAAATTCATCTGGACTAAGTGAATCCGATAAAAATAATGATGCCGTAAGGATGGAACCGTGGGATCTTAACCGGTGTCGTTATAATCAACTTTAAGATTTATTTTAATTAAAGTATTGAAAACACTTGGAAATTAAGATTTTCTCTATACCAAAACACTTTTCTCATCCTCTGATTTATGATTTCTAAAACTAAACCTCTCGCAACAACAAGGAGCTCGGAGCATGGTGGGCGGCACGGCCATCGTCATCAAGCAAAACTCTGAGTATACTTCAGCAAAACTTTCCTAGAATTAAATAACCAAGCCATAGGACTTCGAGGTAGTTTGCCTAGTGAAACATAAATCCTCAACTCTTCGTTAGGCATTTGCATTGCAAATTAAGCCCTAACCGGTCTTAGAATTCCGAGGTAGTCATCTGATACGACATAAACCCTCACATCTTCGAGGCTATTTGTATGATCCTGTCATATAAATATAAGCCCTAATTAATTAAAATTGGCAAGATCAAAACATTTAAATAAATATTAGGACTTTCCTAAACTCGAAGCCAAACAATAGGATAGTCGGGAAATTACCGAAGTTCGCTTCGAATCAGTGATTTCTCCTACTTTTCTTCCTTTGGATTCCCAAAACAAAATGTTCCAAATTTGATCCATTCCCTATTGAAATTCCAAAATTCAATCCTTTGAAAACTTAAACTTTGAAATTCTTGAGAGCGAAATTATTGATTATTATCGAGAGTTTTCTTAGGTGATTCCCGTCACTTAAGATGTAATTAACTATAGGGGCTTACCCTTATAGGGAATTTTAAAGAACCCAGGTAAAATAAACCCTGTTTAATGCTTTCATATTAAGCAGGGGAATTTGTCGGCTTATAAAATTGGTTCGCATACCAAACGGATGTCACAAATCTTCTAGTTTATTTAATCAAGCCCCACCATTAAGCAGTGTGTCTATCCTTGGGGATAGATATACAGTTTGTGGTGCGGTGGTCGTTTATATAAACTATTTGGGATGTGAGATCGGTTTCATCTCATATCTTAAAATCTTCAAATTTAAAATTATTTTCAAAATCAAATACTACTTTTCAAATTATTTATTTAAGTTAAATTAAAAATTCGCCGACAACTTCTGTTAGGCTAACCCCTTTTCAAAATAAAACACACAACCTAAAAATATGCCGACAACTTCTGGCGACTCCGCTGGGGAAAATTCCTCTCTCCATTTTAATCAAATAATTCTGCTTTTAAAAATCAGTAGTGTATCCATGTCCTTAATGGGTCAAACTACCCTTCTTTCCGTTGGGATGCTATGTTCATTTCTACCTTGAACAAGTATAACCAACATTCTCTCGGATTTAGGAGCCACTGTTTAGACACCCCTAAACGAGAGGTTCCGAGATCCTTTTACCTCATTTCGAGGTTGGGTGGACCCCCAATAGGTGTTAGTTTAGGAATGATCCTTCGAGTCGAGAAGTCTTGCATAAGACTCTCTTTTCCTTTCCAACTTCGAATCAGATTCCTTACCTTCTCTACACCTTTGAACATTCCGTTCTAAATAAACAAACCCTCTAATAAGTGATTCTTTTAATAAGTGATTCCTTCTTATAAATACATGAACAAGAATGTGTTCGGACTCTTTTCAATTCCTTTCTTTTCGTCCTAAAGAAAAGAAGCATAACTTGGGACTAACAACCGAATCTACCCTGCGTAAATGGAAGCCCCAAAGCTGATTTTCTCCTTCACCAATGGATCGGACTTCGGCCGTCCATAAGGATGAGCTGCCCGACAATGGGATCATCCGATTTGGGCAAGGATTTGAAAACACGAATGTCAAGATCACCGACGTTTCCCTTTTCGCACTGACGAACAAGATTTCTGAAGCTAAGAAGCCGCTGATTGAGTTCAACCTTAGGTCAACCCAAGAGTTTCCTCCCCTGCAAAGGATCCCGACTGAGAGGAGTACTGCTGTCCGCAGGAGGACTGTTCTTACTACCCCCACTTGGTCTAATTGTTTACGCACCTACCCCGACTTCGCCAAATTAAAGGGGAAAGAAATCCAGGATTATGGTGAACCCGTTACCGTGCAGGGTACGGATATTCTGTAAGACCTTCGTTTTCGAAATCGGGTCCGGTTCGAGGATTCCATCACCGACGAGGACCCAAAGAAGAAACGAAGTAGAAGGATTGCTAGAGAAGCCGTAGCTGCCGAAATTGCTTTCTGGAGGAAATCCGGAAGCTGCTCGAATATACACCGCTGCTCGAATACATACCACTTTTGTGAGGAAGCGGGTTCCATCCCCTCTCCGCCGCGAGAAGATGAAGAAAATGTTCGCAAGATTCTTCGCCGCATTACCTCAGCCCGCATATTACAACGATAGCCGCAAGAAAAGGACTAGAACTACGCCGTTTGCTCGACTGCAAACTTTGATAGAGAAGTTAGCAAAGAAGGAAAAGTGCCCCGTATCGGAGAATCTACGAAGGATAGGGCGGGTGCCAGTCAAATCTCGTCTTGGGCCCCGAGTAGAACCCACCATCATGACAGAAAAGCCAAGTAAAAGAATGAAGGCTAGTCCGCCTGTTGTCGTCTCAGGATTACAGATTAGGGAGGATACCACCTTCCAGCATTTGGCCGAGCGGACCATCCGGTCCTAGACCTTTTACTGCTAGAAGGATGGTATGGCGTCCCACTACCGGGCAGTTGAGATTGAAACAACAGCCCGAGAAAGAAAGTCTCGCCAGGAGACTTGAATCTGAAGAAAGTGCTACTGCGATAAAGGGGATTCGTGAAAAGGGGACCCGGTAGCTATCGCACAACAACCGCGAGGACGCACAGAAAGCCCCGCTAGAAGATGCCATGGAAAAGTTGAGAACCGATATCCGACGATTAGCAAAAGAAAGAGAAGAAAAGTTCGGAGACGAGATTGATTAATCGGAATTCATGAACGACGAATATGCAGAAATCAACATGGTCGAAACACGAGCTTCATCAGCTTCGCAAGGTGCTCCTGCAGCCGTAGAAAGAGAGGAGCCAGAACTGATGAGAAGGCAGCTTCAGGAGAAAGACGACACGATCGCTCAAATGGCGAAAAGGATGGAAGAGATGGTTGTAGCTCTAGCCACTCTCCGAGTCAAGTGCAACCACAAAGAGAGACACCCCCGAGAGGTCATTCACATTGTAGACGGAGGAAAGGAGATTACATCCGTCAACGGGGATGATCAGCCGAAAAGGATACAACACAAAGTATGATCCCCGAAAAGGATATCAAGAGCTTGGTGGAACGAGCGAGTGCGAGAAGCCTTAGCACAATCAAAGAGCGGGACATCCATTCGGACGAGTAGACCTTACCCGGAAGAATTCGACGCTGTCCGAGTACCCGAAAGGCTTCGTACCACCTCCGTTCAAGACCTTCGATGGAGCCGGGAACCCCCGACGAGCATGTTGCGCACTTTCGTGCCGGTTGTTGCAATGCCGGCGGGAGCGATGCATTACTCTTCCGACGAGTTCGTCGGCGGCTCGTGAGGAATCGCCTTCGGCCGGTATGCGGAATTGCCAAATGGTTCGGTGAAGACGTTCTCGAACTAGAGAACCTCTTCATCAAGCGATTCACCGGAGCTCGGCACCACATCACTATAGGTGATTTAGTGGTAGAGAAACAAAAGCCGAATGAAACTTTGGTGGATTACATACTTCGATGGAGGAACTTAAGCATGAAGTGTGAACCACAATCGCAAGAACAACATGCGAGTCGGCATTTTACATAAAAGCATTCACGGCCCGATAGCACTTCTCCTCGAAAGGATTCACTATTAAGACTTTCAAGAAGTTGTTAAGCAAGGCCGAAAGCTTGCAAGAAGAGGCGAAGCAATTAAGTTTCGCCGACAAGACGGACAAGCAAAAGCACGTGAAGACTTTTGAAAAGAAATGCGGGATCGTTGCGGCAGATTGACAAAGGCAAGCAACCGATGCAAATACCGCTAGAACGGCCGCAGCAACCACAACAGAATTACCAGCAACTCCGACCCAGCTATCAGTCATCTCCGCAGTATGAACAACCGCCTCGTCCGCAACGTACATTAAGGGAGCTTCTGAGCAGAGAATATCCGTTCAAGAATGAAGCGATGTCGAAAATGTTCCGTAGTCGATGAAGACTCCGGATTTCCAGTGCCGTAGCCTAAAAGACCAGAGGAAGTCAACAAGAAAGGTGATCCCAACTTTTGCCCTTACCATCGGATGCTTAGGCACAAGATAGAAGATTGCATTACCTTCAAAAGTTGGCTCAACGACAACCTTCGGAAAGGGAATATAACTATCCCGAAGGAGAACATGAAGGAACCCCAGAAAGGAGGTTCCGTCAATGTTATCTCAATTGATCCCATCATTCCGATAGATCCCTATACGACTGATGATGGATGGACTACCGCTTGGACAAGGTCTTCGAAAAAGATTTTATACAGCATCCAAACCGCTTCGGTGCGAGCTTCAATTCAGAGTTCGAGACTTGTTAAGCCGGTACTATCACTTGCGATAGAAGAACCACCTCAACAGGAGACGATTGAAGAGAAGAAGAAAATCGACGAAGAAGAGAGGACTAAGGCTCCTAAGGCTAGACTAGGGGCTGCTTATCCTAGGATAGTTGTTTCGGATTCGGGGGAGAAATCCCTCGAACCTCTGACTCTGTATGATTATCTGCTCACTCTGGTGGGATCTTATAATGATAAGGGTTATGGCGTTGGCTACGTTTTGACTGTTTCTAACGATTACGTAACTGGCGACAATCCGGACATCGATTTCGATACCAACGACAATTCTCAAATCATACACAATCTCGACGAGCAAAATAACAAAGAAGACATCCATCAAGGAGGCTACGAGAGTTCAACAAGCAACGGATCTATCTGCGAGTTTCGAGGAGCTCCAGTCACGATAGAGTTAGAGCCTTCATATTCTGAAGATAATCCGGAAGAGCTTGTCATTCCGATTCAGGAGGAGACACCGGCAAACTCAACACTAGATTCAGAAAAAATTACAGAAGTCAACTTAAGAAGTGGAAGAGTTCTACCTCCGAGAATGGGTCCAAAAGACAAAGGAAAGCGTGTGGTTGTTCAAGAAGAACCAACCCCGACAGGAAGAAATACCCATTCGAGAAGAAGCCGAGACACATGGAAATAAAGTGGACTACAACGTGCTAGCCCATCTTAGGAAACTACCGGCCAACCGAGCATTTACGATGCTCTCATCTTATCAAAGGAGATGAGAGAAGCTCGATCGAGGCCTTACTTGATCCGGAAATTTGCTTAGCTCAAATGGCCGGAGATTCCTTAGATGAGGTTTGCTCGTTAAAGGAACAACGAGGTGTTACCTTCACGGACAATGACCTACTACTTGGGACGATGGATCACAACCGATCGTTATACATTTCGCTTACAATCGAAAAATTTACACTCTCCGTAGTATTGGTGGATCCGGGAGCATCAATCAATATAATGAGTCTTCGAACGCTAGCATACTTGGAAATTGATGCTCGCGAACTCGAAGCCGATAAAATGTTATTAAGAGGATTCAACCAGAAAGGAGAAAGAGCCCTCGGGTCAATAACGCTACTAATGAAGATCGGTGACTAAGCAAAGACAACCGCAAAATTTCACATAATTGATTCAGAAACGTCGTTCAACGCTCTACTGGGCCGACCATGGATACATGAAAACAGGATGGTACCATCATCTCTACATCAGTGCATCAAATACTACGATGGAGGGGAACGAGTGCATCAAAGGTGACTTACAACCATTCTCCGTACATGAGATTGGAATCCATGAAGACGCGACTTATTATGCACCACCAAAGAAAACAATCTTATCCGGAGATACCATAACAAATGAAGCAAAGAAAGTTTGGGACAACGAAGAACTCCGAAGTTCTAGTCCAACGATCACTCACCACTCCCTTACGGCGAGATGGTGAAGGTTTCTCCACAACTCGCATCCGAGGTCGAGGCCGGGGACGAGGCCGTGGTAGAGACGCTAGGACAGTTGGATAGAGGAAACCAACCATCAATGTTGATTGGGAAGACAATTCTGAAGAAGAAAAAGAAATCAAACAAGAAGCAGCGGCAATAAGTCAGAAGAAGCCGCAATTCAAGATCTCCCTCGAAGATGAAAGAATGAAGAATACAAATCATTGTACGAGAAGATTAACCACTACGTACATACTATGACCCTAACCCCGATTCATTCTAACAAGATCGAGGGTATGGTGGTCAAAGAGGTACGTAGCGACGGTGCAAAGCCAATCAAATTCTACCGTGGTGCTTCTTCCTCCAAAGCCGAAAAAAATGTACAATTCGAAGATGTCACTTCATCAGAATTAATGGAATTACCTTTTGAGTGGTACTCTCCATGTGTTCAAAATTTAATTCAACGTGGTTTCTTACCTCGACAATGGACAAAAAGTCAATCACAATGTTTTGAAAAATTATGGAATAACTCCGGTCGTCCACCCAATTCAAAGCATGGTCTCGGATTCGGCACGATAGGATCGATTGACGATACCGAATTTTGCTTGGTTGTCACTTGCGAGTCTAATGAAAACTGCATGGAAACTACAGACGAACACGAAGATTTACAAATTGGACACGCTCCACCAGAATTCGAAGAAGAAATTAAATCTACAATAGATGAACTAACAGAAGTTAACTTAGGTACTAGCGAAGAGCCTAGACCTACCTTTGTTAGCTCCTTACTCAATAAAGAAGACTCCGAAGAAATGATCAAGTTATTAATGGAATTTAAAGACTGTTTTGCTTGGAGCTACGATGAGATGCCATGATTAGCTCTAGAGGTCGCAGTCCATAAGCTAAGAGTGAATCCTACTTCGTCCCGTCCAGACGAGGTCCCGAAGAATGCGTCTAGAAATCGAACAACAAGTCATAGCCGAAGTTAAAAAGCTAATAGACGCCAAATTTGTCCGCGAAGAACAATACCCAACTTGGCTAGCCAATGTAGTGCCAGTCAGAAAGAAGAATGGTCAGATCAGAATTTGTGTGGACTTTAGAGATTTAAATAAGGCATGTCCAAAAGATGAATTCCCTCTACCGATCCCAGAACTAATGATCGACATTGCTTCAATGCATGAAATATTCTCATTCATGGTTGGATCTTCAGGATACAACCAGATAAAAATGGCTCCTGAAGATGAAAAGCTTACAGCATTCAGAACGCCGATCGGAGTATTTTGCTACACAGTAATGCCATTCGAACTGAAGAACGCAGGAGCAACCTACCAAAGAGCGATGAAAAGAATTTTTGATGATCTCATCCACAATCAAGTCGAATGCTACGTGGACGATGTGGTCATCAAAAGCAAAGTAAAGGAAAACCACCTGTATGATTTGAGAATTGTTTTCGAACGATTAAGACAATTTAACCTTAAGATGAATCCCTTAAAATGCGCCTTCGGCGTCACCTCCGGGAAATTCTTAGGATTCGTTGTCCGACATCGTGGAATTGAAATCGACCCGGAAAAGATTAAAGCTATCTTAGAAATGCCGCCTCCCAAAACCTTAAAACAACTACGATCCTTTCAAGGAAAGCTGGCATATCTTCGACGCTTTATCTCAAACTTGTCAGGTAGGTGTCAGGCTTTCTCGGCACTAGTTAAAAAGGACGCCAAATTTATTTGGGAAGAGAAATGCCAGAAAGCCTTCGAGGACATTAAACAATATTTAATGACACCTCCTGTCTTAGCGACCCCGGTCTCGAGTAGACCGCCGATACTTTACACCGCGGCTTTAGACGACTCTCTCGGAGCCCCGTTAGCCAGGGTCAATGATGAGGGTAAAGAAAATGCTCTTTACTACTTAAGCCGTCGTTTACTTCCGACGGAAGTAAGGTATCCCGGAATTGAAAAGCATTATTTGGCCACGATCTTCGCCGCTCAAAAGCTCGGGCACTACATGCTTTCTCATAAGGTCAACTCGATCTCGAAGTTTAATCCATTGCAATACTTGATGACTCGTCCGACGCTTTCCGGCGGACTTGCCGGATGGTCAATGATATTATTGCAATTCGATATAACTTTCGTGCCTCGCGTGCCGTGAAGGGACAAGTCTTAGCGGACTTTCTCGCAGGCACACCCTTCGTCGACGGAATCTCCTCTCGATGACGATTTGCCGGATGAACAAATAATGAGCTTAGAAGACACCGATGATCGACGTTGGGAATTGTATTTCGACGGAGCATCTTCAGCACACAAAGACGAAGAATCACAAGTGATAGTGCCAGGTAAGGCAGGAATCTAGCTAATCTTTATAACCCCGAAGCGGGGGATGTTAAGATACTCCTACCACTTGACAGAACCATGTACAAACAATGAAGCAGAATATGAAGCCCTCATAACGGGACTGGAGTTAACTATTCAAATGGGGATAACAGACATCAACATCTACGTGGATTCGCAGTTAATCATTCAACAGTTCTTCGGACAGTACAGAATTTTAAAGCCAAGGCTCGAGCTATACTTCCAAGTATGCCATACAAATTGTTGGAACGGATTCCAAATGTGACAATCTACAAAATTCCCGAAAAAGAAAATGCTTTAGCCCGTCTCGCAAAAGAATTTGCCTGTTTGCAAGATGAATGCGTGGAAGTGTCGGCTCACGGACGTCGGGTCCTATCACGGCTCGACATAGACACAATACACAAATCGAAAAAGAAAAAGAATCGATTGCAAGCGAGTGACGGAAAACACGGAAGATTGGCGACGACCATTGATGAACTACCCGCAAACAGGAAAGCTACCGGACGATAGGTCGCTAGCTCCATCAGATCAAGAAAAGAACTCTGTCTTACGCATTAATAAACAACACATTGTACAGAAGGTCTTTTGATCAAATGTGGCTAAGGTGCCTAAGCGGGTCCGAGGCCTGTGAAATTGTTAAGGAGGTGCATTCAGGACTCTGTGGCACTCACCAGTCGGGTCCGAAGATGAAAATGAAAATTAAAAGACTAGGGTATTACTGGCCCTCGATGATGACCGACTGCATGAAAATCGCCAAGAGCTGTCACCAATGCCAAGTGCACGGAGTGATTCTACACCAACCTCCAAATGTGCTGCACCCGACAATTGCGTCGTGGCCATTTGAATGTTGGGGCACAGATATAGTGGGTCCAATAGAACCACCATCTTCAAAAGGACATCGCTTCATTCTTGCGGCTACAGATTACTTTTCCAAGTGGGCAGAGGCAGTTCCACTTAGAGAAGTGAAAGCACACCACGTGCTACAATTTTTTAAGAATCAAGTTGTCTACCGTTTCGGAGTGCCGCGCAGGATCATCTCGGATAATGGGTCGGCATTCGAAGCACACAAATCAACAATTTTGTCAGGAGACACGGAATCGACTGGCGATATTCCACAATTTACTACCCAAGAGCAAACGGCCCGACTGAGGCTTTTAATAAAACTCTCGTTCAAATCTTAAAGAAAACTTTGGACGATAATAAGAGAAATTGGCACGAGAAGTTGTTAGAAGCCTTATGGGCCTACGGGACAACCTTCGAACTCCTACTCGAAGCTACACCTTACGCTCCGGTGTATGGGTCCGAGGCAGTGTTACCTTTAGAGGTTCAGCTTCCTTCACTCAGAATTGCAGTTGCAAACAAGATCACGACAGAAGAAAACGCCAAATTACGATTAGAAGAATTAGAAAGCCTGGAAGGGAAAAGACTTGCAGCACAACAGAATTTAGAACTATACCAAGCTAAGATGGTTCAAGCCCATGACAAACTGGTCCGCCCAAGAACCTTCAAAGTTGGTGACTTAGTTCTCGTTCTCAAGAGACCTATTCTTGCACATCGCAAGATAGGAGGAAAATTTGAACCCACTTGGGAAGGACCGTTTGTGGTTGAAGCGAGTATACTCGGGAGGTTCCTACCGGCTCAGTGAATTGCCGGGGAGAACGACATATGCTTCCGATCAACGGACGATACTTGAAAAAGTATTACGCTACCTCGATGTTTCGAAGGAATGAATTCTTCGACCTCTAAGAAACACGGCAAAGTAATTACTTATGATTGGGTCCGAACCCAAAAAATAATAAAATGTGCTAAGATAAATAAAATCATGATAATAAAGTTTTCCTTGTTTTCTTTTCCAAATCAAAATCTCTTCCCTGATCTTATCCTACTTCATTCCTGTTAAATTTGAAAATAAAAAAAATATATATATATAAAAAAAAATGTCTTTAATAAACATTTTCTTAATGTTCTTGTTCTTAGCACAGCCCCTGATCCTTTTCCTTGTCCCTTCGCGGGGAAATGTCGAACAGGCGGTTGATCCTAAACTTTAAGAATGGCGTAAGCCTTGCACTCGATGAAAAGAAGGTGAAAGATGGAGCGATAATCGAGATTGACTCGGATTTCGCACCGAGCGAGCCTACGAGTACGAGGAAAGTGACCGGGTCCCGGTTGATCGAGAAGAACCGCCCGGGCGACACGGTGATGAAAGTGGGTGGCCCAAGCCACCAATCCAAGCAGAAGAAAAGAAAGACAAACATTGAAGAAGACAAGAAAATGAAGTCTGTAGTCGCTACAGCAGAAGGCAGGCTTGTCAGCGCCACACCCACAGACATTCAAGAAGTTCGAAGAGCTACTCTCACAGCAACGCAACGAAGAAATAAGAATCGCCGTATCTGTAAGATGTTAACCAAACTAGCTACGGACCAGCGCGACGAGACAATTGCTAATGCCAGTACATACACTTCAAGGACACCGGTTCACCGAGAACCTCGAAGAAAGGAGGCCAGCTCCTAGGATAACGGAAAGAACCGGGGAAATCTCACAAAGATCGAAGAAAGAAGGCTACCACGCCACCGGATAGAACCACCGGTAATGCATAACCTTGTTGCGGAGCAACCCGGGGGATGTTCCGACGGGCATCATCCCCGAGGAGCCGAGGTATGCGGGAGAACGTGAAGGGATTGAACCGTATATCCCACAATATGTCACCAGGCCTCGCCATCTGCAGATCATTCCAGAATACGAGCTGGAGAGAATGCAGAATGTCGAAAAGAAAACCTTTGAATACTTCGAGAGAATTAAAGGCAGAAGAATCAATAAACTAGAGGGCCTCGAGCTACATACAGACGTATTCTTAGAGTATGAACAACAGCAAATCGTGGATTGCATCCGGGATTTGAAAAGAATGGGCCGAGCAGGCCGCCTAAGGGAAAACACATACTCAGAACCCCGGAGATGGATGCCGGGGAAGGGAAGAATCACAATACAATGTGGATGTCTGTTACAACTTTGCGGAGGACGGGAAGGAAACCCACCGGGAATACTCCGTCATGGGCGAGCGGATCCGATGCCATTAGTCATCAAGAGAATGGTAAAGAGATTGATAACATGGAGGGTACCGCCAGCGGATTGCATACCCAATAGCTGCATTATCAACATCTACAGACGGTGGTGATCGCATACCCCCACACATAGATCACCACGACTTTGTCGGACCCTTCCGCACGATCTCTTTCCCGAACGAGTGTAACATCATGTTCGGATTCGACCTCCGGATAGCGAGCCCGGGTGAGTTCCGAGGGCCGGTGAAGATACCTTTACCGGTAGGTTCCATCATGATGCCGAAGGGCAACGGAGCGGATATCGCTAAGCATTGCATACCGGGAGTACCGAGTGAAGCGGATCTCGGTTACTTTCGAAGGATGGATGACGGGAAGACACCTTACCATTTCCGGCCCGGACCGGAGCTAGAGAGCCTCCGGCCTTACGAGCTTTGAGTTACATGGGAGATATCACACCTCCAACGTACATCCAGTCGGCATCCTTGCCAAGGATGGCTTGGAAGGTGATGTTATTAACCATGTACCCCACTATTCAGACATGGATTTTTGACAGATGCTTCTTTTGATGGATCGACGAAGATCATACATAGTCCGTTTTGAGTCTACATGGATTGTATGAAATATATGCCAGATCAAGTTGTACGATGTATCTTCAACATGATTGGAATGAAAGTGAACATGTCACATTTTTGGCCTTCACCTCTTTTGTGCAAATTGATCGGGAAACGCCATTAAAGTTAAATGAACTTCGAACAAAGAACAGAAAAGAAATAAAAAAAAGAGAATAAAAGAAAACTTTCCTTAAAAAATCTAAAAAATGACGAACACCAAATTCACATGAACATTAAATAAACGATAAAATAAATTTGAATCATTAAAAGACAAACAAAATGAACATAAATATCAAATCAAATTCTCAATCAAATTTCAAATCCAATCTTTCCAAATCTCAAATCAAATTTCGATTGAGTTCAAACTCATCCTTCCAAATTTCAAATTCAATCAACTCAAATCTCAAATCAAATTCTCAATCAAATTTCAAATCCGATCTCGATCAAATTTCAAATTTGATCTTCCAAATTTCAAATCAAATTGCAATCGACATCAAATTCAAATTTTTGGGTCGAGGATTTTACATCCAAGACTGCATTGCTTTAGGATCTTTTCCCTATCGCAATGAAGTACATCAAATTCAAACTTTTGGGTCGAGGATTTTACATCCAAGACTGCATTGCTTTAGGATCCTTTCCCTATCGCAATGAAGTACATCAAATTCAAACTTTTGGGTCGAGGATTTTACATCCAAGACTGCATTGCTTTAGGATCCTTTCCCTATCGCAATGAAATACATCAAATTCAAATTTTTGGAGTTGAGGATTTTACATCCGAGACTGCATTGCTTAGGATCTTTTCCCTATCGCAATGAAATACATCAAAATCAAATTCTTGGGGTTGAGGATTTTGCATCCGAGACTGCATTGCTTTAGGTTCTTTCCCTATCGCAATGAAATACATCAAAATCAAATTTTTGGAGTTGAGGATTTTACATCCAAGACTGCATTGCTTTAGGATCCTTTCCCTATTGCAATGAAATACATCAAATTCAAATTTTTGGAGTTGAGGATTTTACATCCAAGACTGCATTGCTTTAGGATCCTTTCCCTATCGCAATGAAGTACATCAAATTCAAATTTTTGGGTCGAGGATTTTACATCCAAGACTGCATTGCTTTAGGATCCTTTCCCTATCACAATGAAGTACATCAAATTCAAACTTTTGGGTCAAGGATTTTACATCCAAGACTGCATTGCCTTAGGATCTTTTCCCTATCGCAATGAAGTACATCAAATTCAAACTTTTGGGTCAAGGATTTTACATCCAATACTGCATTGCTTTAGGATCCTTTCCCTATCGCAATGAAATACATCAAATTCAAATTTTTGGAGTTGAGGATTTTACATCCGAGACTGCATTGCTTTAGGATCTTTTCCCTATCGCAATGAAATACATCAAAATTAAATCTTTTTGGAGTTGAGGATTTTACATCCGAGACTGCATTGCTTTAGGATTCTTTCCCCTATTGCAATGAAATACATCAAATTCAAATTCTTGGGGTTGAGGATTTTACATCCGAGACTGCATTGCTTTAGTATTCTTTCCCTATTGCGATGAAATACATCCAATTCAAATTTTTGGGGTTGAGGATTTTACATCTGAGACTGCATTGCTTTAGGATTCTTTCCCTATTACAATGAAATACATCAAAATCAAACTCTTGAGGTTAAGGATTTTACATCCAATACCGCATTGCTCTGAGATCTCTCCTCATTGTAATGATTCAATCCAATCAATTCAATTTTCTTTTGAGGTTGAAGATGTTACATCTAAAACCACGAAATTCCAATTTTCATTTCAAATCAAATCCTTTCAAATTAATTTTGACAAACTTCAATCTAAATTGAAACTCTAAATTGAAATCTAAACTCACACATCGAAACTTAAATCGAAACAAAATAAAATCTGAATTGAAATTTCCCCAGACCATGTGATTTGGAATTCACCTTCTTTTCCTTTCCCCAGCGAGAGTTCAAGAATCTCCAGTTTCGGAGATATACTTGATACTCCCCAAAGGAAATTCTTCTACTTCGTCCTAAGTTTGTCACTTGGACATCTGTGTTGGTTTTCCTGATCGCTTCGGTCAACACCAATACGCGCGGTGTGCTCCGTCAGCTCACCACACCTATTGGGGTCCATTTGTTGACCTCATTTTTGATGAGGTCTTCTCTTCTTCTTTTTAGTGCTTAGGATCTAGCCTTAGGCCTTTCCTTTGACTATCTTAGAGGACTAGAATTGGGATCCACCTTCTAGAATTTCAAACCACTTCTAAACTCCCTTCAAACTCCACAAACTTGACTATAGACCCCTAATCACCTAGAGCGTTGAAATCAAATGTGGAAGTTTAAAAGATGAGTTCCTATAGGACTCTTTGGCCTTAGTACTGCCCTGGGTGGCCTGGTCTGGTGAAGGGGCTAACTTACACACACACTACACTTATACACTACACCTTCACACACCTATACCTGACTTGACCTCCTGACTCATGTAGGTGATTCACATGGATGGTCCTTAACCCCTAAGCCCTTGGCTAAGAGGGTTAGGAACAACATAGTGGATGCCTCAAATGAGTCCCTTCATGGCTCATGTGGGCTTGATATGGCTTCATGGCTCAACCAAAATGATTTTATTCCACTTATATTTACCCAATCTTCAATTTTCCAAATTTTCAATTTTCCAAATTTTCAATTTTCCAAATTTTCAATTTTCCAAATTTTCATTTTTTGACCCCCGGGACCCTACACCCGCCTAGCCTACCCAAAACCCTTGAAACTACCCAAAATTTGCAAAATCACCTAAATTACCCAAAATTCCCCAAAATCAATCCCAAGCATTTCCACATCACTCAAATTGATCATCCATACCCAAAAATACAAAAAATTCCAAAAATACCTCCCAATACCCTCCAAATACTCAAAATACCCCTCTTGACCCAAAAATCCAAAAATTCAGAAAATTCCCAGAAAATTCCAGAAAATCCCAAATATTCCCAATTTCATTTTGTTCAACTACACCATAAGCCAATTTTGTCAATTTACCCTACTTTTGTCAAAACCCCCAATTTGACCCATTTTAACCCTAAGTGAACCCAATGTCAAACCAAACCTACCCAATTGACCCAAATTCTGGTCCAATTCAATTCTAAACTTCAATTCAACATTCCCAACACCAATATAGACCAAATACAAGTCCAATTTGATTGACATTTGGATCCAATTTCACTTTTGGCCTTAAAGCCCAATTTGGACCCATGACCCAAACTTAACCCAAACTCACCCAATTCAACTCCAATTAACCCCAAATCTTTTCTAAATCTTCCTTAGCATCCCCACAAGCAAAACACTAACATGATTTTGCCAAAATTTCGACCCAAACCCCACTCAAATTCAACCCAAAGCTAAAAGGCCCAATTTTGACCTAAACCCAAACCTAACCCAAATGAGCCCGAACCCCAAAATCAAAGCCCAACCAAAGTCAAAACCTCTTTTAAACACTCCCATAAACATTTATCAACATTAATTTTACATCAATTTCAACCCTAGCCCAACATTGGCCCAAGTTAGCCCACTTTGACCTAGATTGGCCTATTCACCTAAAGAGCCCAAATTCAACCCAATTCAAACCCAAATCACTCCCAATTTGCTCCAAGTCACTCATGACACATCCATGAGCTAAACCCAACAATTATTTGTCCCAAGCTTTTACCAAAATTTATCCCAAAATCCATTTTAAAATTCAAAAAGCCCACATTTCTAAACCATCTTAAAAGCCCATCTAAAACCCTTTCAAAAAGCCCAAAATCCACACTAAAGCCTACATGGCATCTCCATTTGCCATCCACTTAATTAAAGCCATTCCCTAAGTCCTAAATTCATCATCAAATCATTCCAAATCAAGTTTCATACAAATTTCCATCAAATTACCAAAAATTTCTAAAAATCCATTTTCATGAAATTGACGCAATCTTTTCCCAAGCCAAATGGAGCCATGAAGCCATGCACAAGACATATGCAAGCCATGGAAGCCACTTTACACGTCACCATGTCATTTTTGGCAAAGGGAGGAAGTCCTTTAATGACTCCCTTAAGAGAGATTAAGACTTTTCATGACTCTTCTAAACCTTGATTAAACATAAATGTACTTAGATGGTGACTTCTCCCCACTAAGCTAGCCGACTTACCCGATTCCCTCATCCCAAAAATCGAGGCCTTGGAGGGTGAACCAAACCTAAATCCATGACTTGGACCCATTTGGACCCAAAATTAGCTCCTCCCCCATTCCATCTAAATCAAACCCTTTACAGTGGCCAATGCCAATTGATTGCACTAAGCCCCAGCCCTGACTTCCCTGACCAAGATGGTGACCAATGCCTGGCCGGCCAGCCACCAGGTCGCCGGAAAACACCATGGCCGAGAGCTCACATGTGAGCCCAACTTGAAATTCTCACCTGCTGAGCTGCCCCATCCCCAGTGGCCATTGGAGTTGTTCTTCTCTTGCCAAGAGCAGCTGATCCCAAGCCCTAACTCTCTCGGGAGGCCCTCCACCCTCTCCTATTTAAACACCACCCCTCTCGGCCATGAGAGGTGCTCGAAACAAACCTTAAGGAAACTCGCCAAAATTGTTCCGGACTCCTCCCCATACACGGAGCACTTGATCCCCACTGAAATCCCCTAGCCATTTCTTCTCTGCGAGCTCAATTTCGCAGTCGAAATCTAGGCCCAAAACCGGGACACTTCTCCACAGTGAGCCAATCCCCAATTGATTGGTTCTACACCTTCACCGGACCAAGGGAAGGTGTCCACCAACAAAAGCCCCGTCTCCGAGCCACCCGGTTGCTCCAGCCTCCAAGCTTTGTGATCGGGCTTGGTCGAAATCACACCTAGACAATTCACCGGACTAGGAGACTTCATCCGGAGCTTGCCGGGATCCAATCGAAGGTGCAACAACCCTCGGATCGAAGCCACACTTCTCCGAGCAAAGGTATGAGCTAATTCTTCATCCCGAGCTTCGGAGATTCTCCATTTCAAATGCTTTAATTTCAATGCATGATCACCGTATGGATGTATTCGTCTCTTCAATACGAATCCATAGAGTATAAGAACACGAAAATCCACTGAGTATCGAGTGAGATCTTAGGGATTTAGTGTGGACGGCTCTCGGGTGAGGACACTTGGGGACGATGAACGGATGCTGTTCATTTAATACACGCGCGGATGGACGGCCAGGATAGCGCCGGATCCGGAGACGGAACGAAACTGCGGGCCCCCGGAGCGCTGAGTTAGATGGCGGCGTCGAATGGGAGCGCGCCACGCGGCGTTTCGGAGCTGCCGAGGTTGACGCGGCGCCGCGTGGATAAATAGAAAATTAGGGGTATTTTCTATTTATTTAATTCCCTAAACTTCAAAAATTCATAACTTTGTGTAGGAAAATCATAAAAATAAAATAAAAATACCCTCTTGCTCAGTTGAACGAGAGGAGAATAATGTGGAAAAGAAATTACTTAATTTCATCAAGTATTTTATTTTTAATAATTTATTTACTCTCTGCATATTTTTAATTCTCCATGCATGTATACAATTCACCATGGTATGAGACCATAGGGCTTTTAAGCCTCCGAATTTGGGAACATTCCCCGAATTTTCCAAAGTCGGAGACCATCCCTATGAGAAGTTATTGATTTTTCAAACTCATGTTACTCGTTTTGAGTATTTTAATTCCAATAAATAGCATGTTGTGAAATAAATCGTAGAAAAATTTGGTGATGTTCCTTATGACC
Source organism: Papilionanthe hookeriana x Papilionanthe teres (assembly GCA_022702705.1). Classification (NCBI taxonomy): domain Eukaryota; kingdom Viridiplantae; phylum Streptophyta; class Magnoliopsida; order Asparagales; family Orchidaceae; genus Papilionanthe; species Papilionanthe hookeriana x Papilionanthe teres. Next base: position 130,740,328 of record CM040425.1, on the reverse strand, counting down.
AGAGGACCCTAGGAAAAATAGGTTTTGAGTTAGTTCATTTAAAATAACTCTAATTGGCTTAAACACTCAAAATAGGTCTCTAATTAATTAGAGCTAACCATACATCAAATTGACTTGAAATCAATTCTCCACTGACCTTTAGGATTAGAGGAACCCACCATTAAAGTTTGAGGTCAATTGGGCTTGGTTAGCCCTACTAAATGGGTTGATTAAGCCACTTAGTCATTTTAAACTTTAAAAATTCATAACTTTCAAAATATCTTTCAAAAATTCACCAAATTAGTTTTGGAGCCTCTCTGATGTTAGGGAAATTTAAGAAAATTAAAATTTCAATTTTCTAAAAAAGTTGATTTTTAATATTATTTTAATATTTTTAATAATTAAAAAATAATAAAAATCACAAAAATAATAAAATTCACTAAAATGTCACATTTTGAATTTTAATCACTTAGGAACAAACCCCATATTTTTCTTAGGTCTATTTAGTGAGATATTAAATTTTAAAGCTCTAGGGTAATTTTAAAATTAAAATAATGTATTTTCTAGCATTTTCACTAAAATAATTATAATAAATCATAGAAAAATCAGAAAATTGCAAAATTTGATTCTCTGATTTCCTTGATATCAGAGAGATTTTTGAAAAATATAAAATTCATTTTTCAACATTTATTTTAATTTTAAATTAATTAATACTCCAAAATTTAAAATAATTATAATAAAAATAATATAATTCAAAAAATCACCAAAATTGGTCCAAGTGGTCCTCTGGTCATTAGGAATGTCCCCTAATTTTCTTAAGGACAGAAACTTTCCCTTGGTCATGCTATTTTCTACCAAAAATAATTATATAAATAAATTAAATACAGAAAAATCACATTTTTTCCTCTCATGTCTTTACTGACATATGAGTGAAGTCACATAAAAATTTCAAGTTCATTTGAGTTCAATTTAGTGAGTTATGAAATTATTAAGCTTAAAGGGCAAAATGATAATTAAAATTTTAACCCTTAATTAAAACTTTAGGTTTAATAAAAAATTAACAAGTAAAATATTTGATCCTAATCTGATTTGGATGATTGAAATTTAAATAATTAAAGGGTAGAAACCCATTAAGCAATTTAAAATAATTAAACCTTAATTAAATAATTGATAAAATTTGGAAGAAAAATAAAATTGGAATTATTAAAATAAGGATATTATTAGGAAGAGATTTATTCTTTAATTTAAAAATCCCTAAATTAATTATCTCATTAATATTCAATTCTTAATTAAAATGATAACTCAAATTCAAAACATTAAAAGACTTAATCATTAAACTAAAATTAAATTATTAAACTCTTTTAAAAATTTCAATTAAAATTAAAAATAAAATTAAATTAAAAATTAAATTAAATTAAGTAAATTAAATTGAATTAAATTAAATTAAATTAAATTAAATTAAATCAAATCAAATTAAATTAAAATTAAATTAAATCAAATTAATTTAATGTAACATCAAATCAAACTAAATTGAATTAAATCGATTTAAATAGAATTAAAACTCAATTAAATTAAATTAAATTAAATTAAGTTGAATTAAATATAACATCACCAAAGACATAAATAATTCAAAATAAATCTAATGCAACTTGAACACTATTCCAAATTTAAACCCTTTAACTAAAGTTAAATGAAATCACAAACCATTTGAACACCAATTTGCCCTCGAGAGCTTTGGTTATCATAACTCCTAAACAGAATATTAAATGAAATGTTACTTCACCTATAGGATATTCAAATGTCCTAGTTCACTGAGCAAGATAAAAAAACTTGAATTCTCGGACGATTAATTCACTTGTATAATTAAATTCATTTGGGCTTAAAACAATCCTAAAAATATTGAAAAGATGTTTAAGATTCTTCTTAAACACTTTCTCAATATGATAGGATGTTTATAAGAACAATTAAATTTAACTGTTCTTTGATGAAGAAAATCGTCTTCAAACCAAAACACAGAGAACCTAGACGTCATAGGAAATGACTAGCTATAGGATTAGAAATTTGGTAGAAAACCATAACCCTTACCTTAGCTTTACCTAGGAACTTGCTTAAATATTCTAATTGTGTTTTAAGTGCAGCTTGGGATGATGGGAAGACCCTCCGAGTACGCTTTTATTTTATTGCAATTTACTTTCTTGCAATTTACATTATTGCAACTTATTTAATCGCATTGCACTTACTTTTCTTGCATGATAAACAATCGTTGCATGAAAACCCACACCTTTAGGATAGTCCCTAAAACTGAAACCAAAACTAAGTTAAAAGTTATTGCAAGATAAAATTCACCACCACAAAATTTCAAAATATAAAACAACTCAAAATTTAATCACAAACAGAACACAAAACTACAATTACAACTAAATTAAAACGTCCTGTTGGATGATCGGGAATACCTCGGATGATGTAACCTACTCGTTGCTAACGGGATTTCCCAATGTCTAAATGAAAGTGTGGAACTCATTCAGTTGAGTTTAGAAAATTCATTTGAACTAAGTGAATCCGATAAAAATAATGATGCCGGAAGGATGGAACCGTGGGATCTTAACCGGTGTCGTTATAATCAACTTTAAGATTTATTTTAATTAAAGTTTTGAAAACACTTGGAAATTAAGATTTTCTCTAAACCAAAACACTTTTCTCATCCCCTGATTTATGATTTCTAAAACTAAACCTCTGCAACAACAAGGAGCTCGGAGCATGGTGGGCGACACGGCCATCGTCATCGACAAAACTCCGAGTCTACTTCGACAAAACTTTCCTAGAATTAAACAACCAATCCATAGGACTTCGAGGTAGTTTGCCTAGTGCAACATAAATCCTCAACTCTTTGTTAGGCATTTGCATTGCAAATTAAGCCCTAACCGGTCTTAGGATTCCGAGGTAGTCATCCGATACGACATAAACCCTCACATCTTCGAGGCTATTTGTATGATCCTGTCATATAAATATAAGCCCTAATTAATTAAAATTGGCAAGATCAAAACATTTAAATAAATATTAGGACTTTCCTAAACTCAAGCCAAACAATAGGATAGTCGGGAAATTACCGAAGTTCGCTTCGAATCCGTGATTTCTCCTACTTTTCTTCCTTTGGATTCCCAAAACAAAATGTTCCAAATTTGATCCATTCCCTATTGAAATTCCAAAATTCAATCCTTTGAAAACTTAAACTTTGAAATTCTTGAGAGCAGAATTATCGATTATTATCGAGAGTTTTCTTAGGTGATTCTCGTCACTTAAGATGTAATTAACTATGTGGGCTTGCCCTTATAGGGAATTTTAAAGAACCTGTGTAATATAAACCCCGTTTAATGCTTTCATATTAAGCGGGGAATTTGTCGGCTTATAAAATTGGTTCGCGGACCAAACGGATGTCACAAATCTTCTAGTTTATTTAATCGAGCCCCACCATTAAGCAGTGTGTCTATCCTTGGGGATAGATATACGGTTTGTGGTGCGGTGCTCGTTTATATAAACTATTTGGGATGTGAGATCGGTTTCATCTCATATCTTAAAATCTTCAAATTTAAAATTATTTTCAAAATCAAATACTACTTTTCAAATTATTTATTTAAGTTAAATTAAAAATTCGCCGACAACTTCTGTTAGGCAAACCCCTTTTCAAAATAAAACACACAACCTAAAAATATGCCGACACCAGGCAAGGCAGAAATCAGTCTGATCTTTGTAACACTGGATTAGGCGATCCTAAGATTATCTTACCACTTGACAGAGTCGTGCACCAATAATGAAGCAGAGTATGAAGACCTAATCACCAGATTAAAATTGACAATATTAATGAAAATAACAGACATTGCCATATATGGGGACTCATAACTCTTCATTCATCAAGTGGTAGGACAGTGTGAGATTCTATAAGAAGAATACCACCAATTTAAGATGAAATTACTGGAGCAGATTCCCAACGTAACATTCTATAGGATTCTACGAGGAGAAAATGCTTATGCAAATGCTTTAGTGAAGCTTGCAAAATAATTTTCTTCTCCACTTAAAGATTATATAGATATTATAGTGTAAGGACGTCAAGTTTTATCGTAAATTAACCTCGACAATTTGCATGAGCTTGAAAAGAAGAGATAGCAGCTATAGTCTCAAATGTTACAGAAGATTGGCGTTTACTGATTGATCCATAAAAAAATACCTATTTTTATGCCTTGATTTTTATTAAATTTTTGAGGATATTATGCTTTAATGAAAGGTATTTTTGTGTTTTGGATGTAGGTGATGCAAAAATGTCCAAGAAGGAAGAAAAGATGAAAAAGGAGCAACAAGGAGAAAAATGGAGCAAAAATGCAAAATTATCAAAATAATTGGATTGGTGCCTAGGAGCCAGAATCCGACGCCTAAGCGCCAGTTCGATACAAAATTCTGTAAGATTTTTTACGAGTTTTGGACGGTTATTTTGATGGTGTTATCGGTTATTAGACCATCTAGAAGATTGGCAGTTATTCCTGGATTATATGACATGTGATACATTGTATTTGGACGCTTGGACGGTTAGGATCGCGAAGAGGTACGACTCAAAGTGAAGAGGTGTGAAGAACTGGACACAGAGTCCGACACCTAGGCGCCAAATTCCGGTGCCTAGGCGCCAAACACACCTTCTAGAAGATTTATTGAACATGGACGCATTTTGAAGAGGTACCTCAAGTCAACTTTTGAAGCCTATAAATAGAAGGCTACTCCTTCAGAGAAAAATGCCCAAGCCCAAAAAGCCAAAGCCCAAAAAGCCTAAAAACCCACAACCCAACCAAAAACCACCTAGTCCCATAGTTCCATTTAGAGAGAGAAATATTTTAAGGGCCATATTTATAGTTTCTTTTATTATTTAGTGAGTTTAATTTAGAGTTTTATTAAAAGTATTTAAAGAGTCGGTGCTTTTGAAGTCTATTTACTTTGGAGTCAGAAGGATTCAGAGGTTCAGTTGGAGAAACACTTGAGATAAGTATTTGTATTTTGATTCAAAGTTTTATTTATATGCTTGCTGTTTAAATTCAATGTGTTCTGAGTAGTTACTTTACTTTCTCCTTTCAATTTAGCAGTTTTAGAACTTTCAATTTAGCTGCTATATCTAAGAAATTAGATAATTTTGCTATCAATATATCACATAACAACTCTGCTAATATTGAAGATTCTCAAACTATTGAAACTTTACAAGCTATTGCTAGTAAAAATAACCGTTATTCCAATTATTATAATCCTGGATGGAAAAATCACCCTAATTTTAACTGGGATAATTCACAATGACAATGGGGTAATAATCAATCCCATCCAACTGGTAATTGGAACAATCAAGTAAATTCAAACTATAAACTACCTGGATTTAATTATCAAAAGAAAAGGTTATCTATAGAAGAATTAATTTTACAACTAAGTAATCAATTACAAAATCAAAACACTGCTATTCGTAATATTGAGAATCAAATGGGTCAAATTGCTAATTTAATTAATTACAGACCTCTAGGAACACTTCCTAGTAATGTTGAAATCAATCCAAAAGAAACTGGAAAAGAATAGTAACATGTTAAAGCTGTGCAACATAGAAGTGGAAAGGAATTAAAATAAAGAATGCAGAATGAAATTGAAAATGAGATTGAGGTTGAAGAGATTGAAAAACCTAAAGAAACTCCTTCTCCTAGTGAAGATCAGATTGTTATTCCTATTAATGTGGAAGTTGAAAAACCACCACTCCCTTTTTCTCAAAGATTAAAACAGCAGAAGCTTGAACATCAATTTTCTAAGTTCTTTGAAAATTTTAAGAAACTTACTATTAACATACATTTTGCTGAAGTTTTGGAACAAATGCCAACTTATGCAAAATTTATGAAGGATATTTTAAGTAAGAAACGAAAATTTGAAGCTTTTGAAACTGTTGCATTAAGTGAAGAATATACTGCAATAATTCAAAAGAAATTACCTCAGAAACTTAAAGATCCTGGAAGTTTTACTGTACTTTGGAGAAAAATTTTGTGGAAAAGCTTTATGTGATTTAGGAGCAAGTATTAATCTCATGTCATTTTCTATTTTTCGAAGGTTAAATTTAGGAGAGATTACTCCCATCACTGTAACCCTTCAGTTAGCTGATAGATCTATCACCTACCCTAAAGGAGTTATAGAGGATGTTCTTGCTAAAGTGGATAAATTTATTTTCCCTGTGGATTTCATTGTACTTGATATGGAAGAAGATAAAGAGATACTAATTATTTTAGGGAGACCTTTTCTAGCTACTGGACGAGCTATGATTGATGTGCAAAAAGGAGAATTAACCATGAGAGTTAATGATAAAGAAATTAAATTCAATGTTCTTTAATCAATGAAGTACCCTGATAAAGAAAAATGCTATCGAATGGATATTATTGACTATATAATTGAAAAACATTATCAAGAAAGATGTAAAGTCATTTCTAAAAAAAATTGAATTATTAACTAATGAAAATGAAGAACTAAAAGAAGAAGAATTATCTAAAGAAACTCATTATATTAAAGATAACTAGGGAAATTTTGGACATAACTCAAAATTATATACTTTTACCCTCAAATAAAAAAGCCCCTGAACTGGAATTTAAAATGTTACCTGCACATTTAAAGTATGCTTTTCTTGGAAATTCATTAACTTTACCTGTTATTATTTCTTCTAAACTAAGTTTAGATCAAGAAGAAAAACCGATAGGAGTGTTAAAGAATTATAAGAAAGCTTTTGGTTGGACTATTGTTGATATAAGACGAATAAGCCCTTCCATCTGTATGCATAGAATTTTAATGGAAGAAGATTTTAAACCTACTATTGAACCTCAAAGAAGATTAAATCCTATCATGAATGAGGTTGTTAAAAAATAAATTTTAAAATGGTTAGATGCTGAAATAATTTATCCTATTTCAGATTGCCAATGGGTAAGTCTTATTCCTTGTGTTCCGAAGAAAGGAGAAGTAACTGTCATTGTCAATGATAAACTTGAACTAATTCCTACAAGACAAGTTACTGGATGGCGAATTTTTATTGATTATCGGAAATTAAATGACGCCACTAGAAATGATCATTTCCATTTACCTTTCTTGGATCAAATGCTTGATAAATTAGCTGGACACTCATATTTCTATTTTCTGGATTGATATTCTGGTTATCATCAATTACCTGTCACTCCTGAGGACCAAGAGAAAAAAACATTTACAAGTCCTTATGGAACATTTGCATTTAGAAGAATGCCTTTCGGTTTATGTAATGCACCTGCAACTTTTCAAAGATGTATAATGTCAATATTTTGTGAGTTGATTGACAAAGGAATTAAAATATTTATGGACGATTTTTCAGTCTTTGGAACTTCTTTTGAATCTTGTTTGGAATATATTTTTAAAGTTCTGAAAAGATGTGAAAAAACAAATTTAGTTCTGAACTGGGAAAAATGTCAATTTATGGTCACAGAAGGCATTGTACTTGGTCACAAAATTTCACAAAAAGGGATGGAAGTTGATCAAGCGAAAGTGAAAATTATTGCTGAACTGCAACCACCTACTACTGTTACTGATGTGAGAAGTTTTCTCGGTCATGTTGGATTATATAGAAGATATATAAAGGATTTTTCTAAAATTGCTAAACCTCTTAGTCATTTATTGGAAAAAGAAGCTAAATTTGAATTTAATGAAGACTGTATTAATGCTTTCAATATTTTAAAAGAAAAATTAATAACTGCACCCATAATTATTGCACCTAATTGGAATAAACCCTTTGAATTAATGGGTGATGCAAGTGATTTTGCAATTGGAGCTGTATTGGGACAAAAATATGAGAAAATTTTCAAAGTTATATATTATGCTAGTAAAAAGCTTTCTGAAACTCAAAGAAATTACACTACTACTGAGAAAGAGCTTTTAACTATAGTCTATGTCTTTGATAAATTTAGACCTTATCTTCTTAGTACCAAATGTATAGTTCATACTAATCATTCCGCTAGTAAAATTTAATGACAAAAAAAAGATGCTAAGCCTAGACTGATAAGTTGGGTTTTACTTCTACAAGAATTTGATTTTCAATTAGTGGATAGAAAAGGAACTCGCTAACCAAATTACCGATCATTTATCTAGATTTAAGAATGATGTTATTACCGAGGAAAATATAAATGAGAAATTTCCCGATGAACATTTATATGTTATTCAAGGATGCCAAACACCTTGGTATGCGGATATAGTTAACTATTTAGTTAGCAATATTCTACCTTATGGATTGAATAACAAATATATTAAGAAATTTAAAAATGATGCTAAATCTTATATTTGAGAAGATCCTCATTTATTTAAATTAGGAAGAGATTCTGTAATTCGAAGATGTGTACCTTATGAAGAAACTTTTGCTATTATTCAAAAATGTCATGATTTCAATTTTGAAGGACACTTTGGAGTAGATAAAACTGCATTTAAAATTTTAAATTCAGGATTTTATTGGCCTACCTTGTTCAAAGATGTGAGACATTATGTGAAAACATGTGATCGATGTCAAAGGATAGGAAATATATCTAGAAAAAATGAAATGCCTTTAAACTATATATTGGAAGTTGAAATATTTGATTTATGGGGTTTAGACTTTATGTGACCATTTGTACCATCATCTGGAAAGATTTATAATTTATTAGCAGTTGATTATGTTTCAAAGTGGATTGAAGCTGTAGCTTTACCTAACTGTGATTCCAAAAGTGTTTCAAAATTTTTAAAGAAAATGATTTTTTCAAGATTTGGAATGCCTAAAGTAATTATCACAGATGGTGGAAGTCATTTTAGAAATATAAGAATTCAATTATTAGTGGACAAATTTGGAATCAAACATATAATTGCAATTGCGTATCACCCTCAAACAATTGGAATGGCTGAAGTATCAAACAGAGAAATTAAAAGAATTTTAGAGAAGACTATTAATCCTAAAAGAACTGATTGGGTTGATAGACTTGATTCTGCATTATGGGCTTATAGAATAGCTTATAAGACACCAATCAGAATGTCACGTTACCGGTTAATTTATGGTAAACATTGTCATTTACCTGTTGAACTTGAACATAAAGCTTATTGGGCGATAAAGAGGTTTAATTTTGATTTGAATACTGGAGGAGAAAAACGATTATTACAATTAAATGAGATGGATGAAATAAGAAATGAATCTTATGAAAATGCAAAAATTTATAAAGAGAAAATGAAGATGTTACATGATAAAAAGATTTCAGGAAAAATATTCGAGCCTGGACAAGAAGTATTATTATTTAAAACTCGTTTAAGACTTTTTCCTAGAAAATTAAGATCTAAATGGATAGGACCATATATAATTGAGAAAGTATACCATTATGGAGCTGTGGATATTAAAGACCCAAAAACAGGAAAAATATTTAAAGTTAACGGATTTAGATTGAAGCCTTATTTTGGAGACATTAAAATGATTTATAAAGAAGCTTACGCCTGATTAAAGTCTTAATTAGGTTGGGCTGACGATAACCAAGCGCTTTGTGGGAGGCAACCCATATTTATTTTTGTGTGTTTTTAAATTTTTAATGTAAGGTTATGCCTCGATCTTGACTAATTTTATATAACTATAGAAAATTGGATGCTAACAAGTCTTCATTGACTTAAGCTAAATATTATCTAGAAGTATATAAAGTTTGGACTTTGAATCACTCCATTTCATATGTGAGTAAAAAGGAGATCAAGTTAACCTTCATTATGATTTGTGTTACTAAGACTATATTGATCTTACCATTCTAATTTACCTATTTTGGAGAATGAAACTTTGAAATTTGACGATAGGCGAAACGGAGTCGAACGTGGTTCCAGCGCCTAGGAGCGAAATTTGGCGCCTAAGCGCCAGAGTTAAACTGTGTATCGATGGGTCCAACACCTAGGCGCCAGATTTGGCGCCTAAGCGCCACTGTTACTGGATCATGTAAAAACTAAAAATTTTTAGTTTTTCACACGATTTTCTTCTTTAAATTACCACATCTTCTTCCCCAATCCCTAAGCAATTAAAATTATGACCTAGACACTTCATTCTTGAGAGATTAGAAAGGATTTTTGAAGAAATGGAGAGAAGAAATCTTGGAGAAGAGGCTAGAGACAAGGGTTCAAAGGATCCTCAACCCTACTTCAATGGTTTTATCGCAGTAGGTTTGGAGAAAATTTCAATTCTTCTAGATAAATTCTAGCAGAATTCAAAAGTATTTGAGATCGCCACCATGAGATGTATCATCAAATTGAACATCTGGAATGGCAGGCAAAGCTTTAATTTGATCATCTAGCGGCTTATCAAGATGCTCAAGTGGAGATGTATGCGAAGAACAAATTGATCGACGAGAAAATGACTATGGATTTTCTGAGGGTGTTAGTATTCTTCCTAAGCAGGCCTAGTAATCTTCCTTGTGAAGAGAATGGAAATTTCTAATTTTAAGATTAGATAGTTTTTGTGGTGTGATCTAGATTTTTATTAGTGTGTCATTGTATCGATTTAGTAAATCGATTGTGTTGTTTGTGTGTTTGATTTATTGTTCAATGCGTGTTGTATTTGCTTTGAAATTGTGTAGTTTGATTGTTTATTAGGACTTGAATCATATTACTATACTTATCTGTATTGTATTGAGCAAAATTGAAGATTATGAATAGAATTAGAAGAGTTTGATTTAAACCTTGTTTTTATTTGGTGGATTTAAATTTTTAATTTTTAAAATTTTTGGGAAATATTTTGGAAGTTGGAAACTAAAGCACTACTATAATATGAGTAATTGGAAGTTGAATTTATGAGTTTTTGTGGAAAATAAAATTTTTAAAGTGATTTTTGTGAAATGCGAGTCTGGCGCCTAGGCGCCAGAATTCGGCGCCTAGGCGCCGGTTCAGCATGCTTACCGAAAATTAGCATTTAAACCCCATTAGCCATGGTTGACGCCTAAGCTTCATCCCCTTCCTCTTTTTCATGAAAATACAACCCTAGATCCATCTTGAGGTCAATACATCAGGTTTTTGAGCCCGAAATCACTTGATTTCTTCATCTCGAGGTCAGATCTACCTTCTAATCCATTTATTTTTTATTCTTACCATAGTTTTTCCTATTTTTTGCTAAAAACTGAAATTTTGAGAAAAATTTCAGTTTTTAAAGTTTCTCCATGGATTTTTAAACTCATATTAAGTTTCTTAAGCTTAAAAAGAGTTTAAATATTTGATTCCTAAAATTATTTGTGTTTTCTTTCACGTTCATATGACACCAAAATCTAAGCGAGGAAAGGCACGAGAAAATTTCGACAGCAGCAAGTTTTGGACTGCGGCAGTGCATTTTTGTTATCACAAATTTGTGACGTCAAGAAAGTTTATCTCGGAGCGCAGTTTTTACAATCCTGGTGAAATGATCGAGAACACGATCGTTGCACACAACTGGCAACGATTTTGTTATTTCACTACTATTGCTGTTATTCCTATTGTATGCTAGTTTTATACCAACCTTTTGGATGTGGAAGACTACGAAGTCTTCGTTAGAGGTGTAGGATTAGGATTTACTTCAGAATGGATCAATATTTTCTACGGCCTGCTGTTGACCTCAATTTTGATGAGGTCTTTTCTCTTCTCTCTCCTTAGTACTTAGGATCTAGCCTTAGGCTTTCCCTTTAACTATCTTAGAGGACTAGAAATGGAACCCACCACTTAAAAATTTAAACACCTCTTAACTCCCTGCAAACCCCATAAGTTTGATTGTTAACCCCTAAGTCACCTGGAGGGTTAAGATCAAATGTGGAGGTTTAAAGGATGAGTTCCCTATAGGATTCTTTGGCCTTAGGACTACCCTGGGTGGCCTGGACTGGTAAGAGTTCACCTGCACACATTACACTTTCACACACATTCCAAATCCTAAAATCATTCATACCTAACTTGGCTTCCTGACTCATGTAGGAAATTCATATGGATGGATCTTAACCCCTAAGCCCTTGGCTAAGAGGGTTAGGAACAACATAGTGAATGCCTCAAATGAGTCCTCTCATGGCTCCTATGAGCTTAATATGGCTTCATGGCTCAACCAAAGTGATTCTATTCTACTCAAACTTGATCAATCTTCATTTTTCCAAAATTTCAGATTTTGACCCCCGGGGCCCTACACCCACCAAACCTACCAAATGTCCTTGAAGCTACCCAAAATTCACAAAAATCACCTAAATTACCCAAAATTCATCAAAATCAATCATAAAAATTTTCCACCATTCAAATTGATCACCCATGGCCAAATATACCAAAAATTCCAAAAATACCCCTCAATACCCTTCAAATACCCAAAATGCCCTTTTTAACCAAAAAATCCATAAATTCCAAAAATTCCCAGAAAATTCCAGAAAATCCCAAATATTCCCAATTTCATTTTATTCAACAACACCATAGGCCAATTTTTAAATTTAACCCACTTTTACTAAAACCCCCAATTTGACCCATTCTTAACCCAAGTGGACCCAATGTCAAACCAAATCAACCCAATTGACCTCAAATTTGACCCAATTCAATTCTAAACTTCAATTCAATATCCCCAATATCAATTTAGATCAAATCCAAGCCCAATTTGATTAAAATTTGGATCCAATTCAAATTTGAAGCTTAAAGCCCAATTTTGGCTCATGACCTCAACTTAGCCCAAACTAACCCAACTCAATTCTAATTAGCCCCAAATCTTTTCCTAAACCTTTCCAATATCCCCACAAACAAAAAACTAACAAGATTTGTCCCAAATTTGAACCTAAACTCCACCAAAACCTAACCAAAAACCAAAATCTCCATTTTCGGCCGAAACCCCACCATAAACCCAAATGGGCCCAAATCTCAGAATCAAAGCCCAACCAAAGTTGAAAACTCTTTGTGACACTCCCATAAACATTTCTCAACATTAATTTTACATCAAATCGAACCTTAGCCCAACCTTAGCCCAAGTTTGCCCAATTTGACCCACTTTGGCCCCTTTACTAAAAGAAGCCCAAATTAAACCCAATTAAACCCCAAATGATACCAAATCTTTTCTAAAATGTTCATGACACATCCCTAAACTAAACCAAACATTTGTTTGGCCCAATCCTTCACTAAAATTCCATCCACCAATTTGTTTTCAAAATCTAAAATCCTACTCCCTTAAAGCATTTAAAAGCCCACTTCCACCAAATCCTTAAAGCACAAAACCCATTCCAAAGCCCACATTAAATTTTACCTCATCACCCCTTTGATTTAAATCAATCTCTAAAGTTATAATTGATCATCAAATTATTTCAATCTTGGCCTCATGACAATCTCCCTTAAAATCATCAAAAATGCCAATATCATTCTTCATGCAAATGACTTGACTTTTCCAAAGCCAAATGAAGCCACAATGGAGTCATTCACAAGGCATATGAAGCCATGAGAGCATGGCCTTGTCATCAATCCATTTATGGAAAGAGAGGGGAGCCCCTTAATGATTCCCTTAAAGTTGATTAAACATTCCCATGCTTCCCTTAACCTATGCTTAAACTTAATTGTACTTGGATTGTAACTTGACCCCACTAATCAAGCTGACCCAAGTGACTTTCTCTTCAACTCAAACCAGCCTTGGGTGGTGCACCAAGCCTAAAACCATGACTTGATCCATTTGGAGCCAAAATAAGCCTCCGCCATTCCATTTCAATTCAACCTCTTTGCACATGGAAACAGCCAATTGCTTGCACCAAATTCAAGCCCTGACCTCCCTGACCCTGGCCAGACCACCACCACAGCCGCCGGAAAACACCAGGCCGAGAGCACCCATTTAATTCAAAAAATTCAAACTCACTAGGTGAGCTGTCCTAACTCAATTGGTCACCATGGCTGTTCTTACCTTGACCAAGGCAGCTGATCCCAAGCCCTAACTCCCCCTAGGAGGCCCTCCAGCCATGCCTAATTAAAGCCACCACCTTCTCGGCCAAACAAGGTAATGAACCAGAACTAAACAAAACTCTGCCAAAATTGCTCCAAGACCTTCTCCTAACCTAGAGCAATTGATCCCAGTGTCCGTTTGCCCTAATCCACATTGACAGAGCTCAATTTCTCAGTCAAAAATCCACCCAAAAACCAGGACAACTCTGAAACCTCCACCAAAATCAAATTAAACTCACCCACACCTATACAGGACCAAGAGAAGGAGTTCCCCAGTGGAAGCGTCCTCACCAAGCCAGCCATTCACTCTATCGACCAAGCTTTGAAATCGGGCTTGGTGGAAGTTGTACCTAGGCAATTCCCCAGAGCCAGAGAATTTATCTGGAGCTTCCTTGGGTGCAATAAAAGGTGCCACAACTCTCTTATTGAAGCTTCACTTCTCAGAGCCAAGGTATAGATATCTCCTTTATCCCGAGCTTCCAGTGATTCTCTATTTTGATTGACTTAATTTCATAGCATGCAAACTGTATGGATGAGTTCGTCTCTTCAAGTCGAATCCATAGATTATAAGAACACAAAAATCCATTGAGAAATGTGAGAGTTCTTAGGGTTTTAATGTGGACGGTCACAGGTGCACAGTAGTCGTAGAAGATGACTAGGCGCCGTCCGATCGAGCGTGTATCAAATGGGTGGTCCAGATTGCGCCGCACCAGAGAACGGTACGTGAACCTCGGGCCCCCAGAGTGCTGAGTCATATGGCAGCATCGAATAGGAGCATGCCGCGTGGAATTTCGGAGCTGCCAAGGATGAGTCGGCGCCGCGTGGATAAGTAGAAAAATATGGATTTTTTTATTTATTTAAATACCCAGAACATAAAAATCCATATCTTTATGTAGAAAAATCATAAAAATAAAATAAAAATACTCTCTTGCTCAGTGAACAGAGGAAAATAACGTGGTAAAGAAGTTAAGTTATTTTGATGAGTATTTTATTTTTAATTAATTATTTACTCATTTTTGTATTTTAATTCTCTATTTGCATAGACAATTCACCATGGCATGAGAACATAGGGCATTTGGAGCCTCTGATCTTGGGAACATTCCCTGAATTTTTCAAGGTCAGAGGCCATCTCTATGGAAAGTTATGTATTTTTTAAGTTTAGGTCACTAATTTTGGTATTTTAATTCCATTAATTACCATGTTGCTTAGAAAATTCTAGGAAAATTTGGGTAAGTTTCTTAAGACTAGAGGACCCTAGGATAATTATATTTTGAGTTAATTCTTTAAGAATAACCCTAATTGGCCTAATTACTCAAAATTAAACTTTAATTAATTAGAGTTAACCACACATCAGAAGAACTTGAAAACAATTGTCCATTGATCTTTAGGATCAAAGTGACCTCACATAAAAATTTTTAATCAATTGAAAATGTTTAACCCCAATAAATGGATTAATTAAGTCACATAACCAAAATTAAACTTTAAAAATTCATAACTCCAAAAATACACTTTAAAAATTCACCAAATTAGTTTTGGGGCCTCTCTGATATCAGAGGAGTCTTAGAAAATTAAAATTAAAATTTCTAAAAATCTTCATTTTTCACCATATTTTAATATTTTAAATAATTAAAAAATAATAAAAATCATAAAATATTAAAAATCATAAAAATGTCATATTTCACCTCCTAATCACTTAGAAATAAACCAAATAATTTTCCCAAGTCTCAAAGTAAAGATATTGAATTTTAAATGCTTAAAACAATTTTTGAATTAAAAAATGAATTTTCCAACCTTTTCACTAAATTAATTCTAATAAATCAAAGAAAAATCAGAAAATTATAAAACTTATTTCACTGAACTTCTTGAGGTGAGTGAGATTTAAGAAAAATATAAAACTTAATTTTCAACTTTTATTTTATTTTATAATTAATTAACACTCCAAAACTCAAAATAATTATAATAAATAAAATATAATTCAAAAATCACCAAAATTAGTCCAAGTGGTCCTCTAGACAGTAAAAACATCTCATAATTTTCTTAAGGATAGAAACCTTTTCTTGGTCATGTTGTTGAATTTCTATTTAAAATCCCTATTTTTTCATTAAAATAATTATATAGATTAAGTTAAATTCAGAAAAATCACATATTCTCTCTAATGTCTTAATTGACATATGAGTAAAGTGACATAAAAATTTCAAGTTCATTTGAGCTCAACTTAGTGAGTTATGAAATAAATAAGCTTAAAGGGGCATAAAGGTAATTAAAAGATTTTAACCCTAATTAACATTTAGGTTTAACCAATGGGGAGGGTAAAATATCTGATTTTAAATTTTCATTAGAAAATTAAAACCTAGAGATTTAAGGGGTAGAAACTCATTAATCATCTTGAAAATATTTAAAGTAAACCTTAATTAATTAAACAATTTGAATTTTCGAAGAATAAGTTAAAATTTGGATTATTAAAATGGGGATATAATTTAGAGAGACTATAATAACTTAAACTAAAATATCTAAATGAATCACTATAATAATATTTATCTTTTAATTAAATTTAAAGTGATAATTAAAATTAATAATTAAATAATTAAAAGATAAGTGAACCTTAATTAAATTAAAACTTATAACATAAAATAATTTGATAATTAAATAGAAATAAATTTAAAACATTAAAAAAATAATTAATTTCAAAAATCACTTGAAAACAAACTTAAAACAAATTTGAAACATTAAGAATCAATTTCACAAAAATAAATTCTTAATTAAAAAAAATCAAACCAATTAAAAGTTAATCTAGAATATTGCAATTAAATTAAAATTAAATCATTAAAGTCTAGATTAAATAATTTAAACTCCTCTTTCAATTCAAATAGTTTAAAATACTTAAGAATAAAACAACTTAAAAACTATTCCAAACTTAAATTTATTAAAATTTTATAACTAAATTAAATCACCTTAAATCATTAATTCTAATTTTAAATCATTAAATTCTTTAACAAACTGATTTGCCCCCTAAAGGTTTTCATTATCATAACCCTTAAGTAAAGCATCAAGTGAAATGTCACTTTACTTATAGGATAATCAAACATCCTAATTCACTGAGCAAGAAACTAAACTAAATTTTGGGATGATTAATTTACCTTTGCAATAAAACTCATTTGGACTAAACAATAATCCCAAAAATATTGAAAGGATGTTTAAGACTCGTCCTAAACACTTCTTCAATATGGTGGGATGTTTTAGAAGAACAATTGAATTTAATTTTTCTTTGATGAAGAAAATCATCCTTAACAAAATATAAGAACCTAGACGTCATAGGAGATGACTAGCAATAGGATTAGGAATTTGGTAGACAACCAAAACCCTTCCCTTAGCTTTACCTAGGTACTTGTCATAAATATTTAAATGCCTTAACATGTGTTTTAAGTGCAGCTTGGAATGATGAGAAGACCCTCCAGGTACGCTTTTAATTTATTGCGATTTACTTTATCGAAATTTATTTATATGAGCTGCACTTTACTCTTCTTGCATGTTAAATAAGATTGTTGCTTGAAAACTAAAACCTTTAGGATAGCCGCAAAACTGAAACCAAAATTAAATTAAAAGTCACAACAAGATACAATTCACCGCCACAACATTCAAAAGATAAAACAACTCAAAATTTAATCACAAATAGAATACAAAACTATAATTGCAATTAAATTAAAACATCTTGTTGGATGATCGGGAATACCTCGGATGGTGTATCCTACGTGTTGCTAACGGGATTTCCCACGGTCTAAATAAAAGTGTGGAACTCATTCAGTTGAGTTTAGAAAATTCATCTGGACTAAGTAAATCCGATAAAAATAACGGTGCTGGAATGATGGAACCGTAGGATCTTAATCGGTGTTGTTATAATAAACTTGAAGATTCCCCTAATAAAACATTAAAGACATTTGAACTTTAAGACTTATAAACTAAAACACTTCTCTCATTACCTGATTTTCACCTTCTAAAACTAAAACTCTGCAACAACAAGGAGCTCGGAGCTTGGTGGATAGCACAGCCATCTTCGTCAGCAAAACTTGTGTGTACTTCAGCAAAACCCAATCTTAGAATTAAACAACAAAGCCATAAGATTTCGAGGTAGTTTGCCTAGTGCAACATAAATCCTCAACTTTTTGTTAGGCATTGGCATAATCATATTATGTAAATTAAGCCCTAACTGGTCTTAGGATTCTGAGGTAGTCGTTTGGTACGACATAAACCCTCACATTTTCGAGGCTATTTGTATGATCATGTCATACAAATATAAGTCCTAATGAATTAAAATTGGCAAGATTGAAACATTAAATAGATTCCCAAATTGAAGCCAAACAATAGAACTGTTTGGGAAGTTGCCAATATTCTTCTTGGATCCTCAGCTTCTCCTACTTCTCTTCCTTTGGAATCTAAAAATAAACTGTTCCAAATTTGAGCTAATCCCTTTTGAAATTTCCAAAATCCAATCCTTTGAAAACTTTAAAATTTGAAATTCTTGAGAGCAAAACCACTGATCATTATCGAGAGTTCTCTTAAATGTCTTAGGACATTTAAGATATGATTAACTACAGGGGCTTGCCCTTATAGGGAACTTTAAGAACCCAGGTAATATAAACTCTGCTTAATTCCTTTATATTAAACAAGAGAATTTGTCGGCTTATAAAATTGGTTTGCAGAGCAAACATATGTCACAAATCTTCTAGCTTATTTAATCGAGCCCCATCGTCAAGCAGTGTGTTTGTCCTTCAAGATAGATACACGGTTTGCATTGTGGTGTTCGTTTATATAAACTATTTGGGATGTGAGATCGGTTTAATTTCATATCTTAAAATTTTCAAACTTAAGATTATTTTCAAAATCAAATGCTACTTTCTAAATTATATAAACATGTTTAAATTAAATTTAAATTCTAAAAATCGTCCACAATTTCTGTTAGGCCACCCCTTTTCAAAATACAACACTCAACCTAAAAATATGCCGACAACTTCTGGTGACTCCGCTGGGGACTAGTTCTTCTCTCCATCCTAATCAGATGATTTTGCTTGCATAAATAGATAGTGAGTCCATATCCATAGTGAACCAAACTATCATTCTTCCGTTGGCATACCACGTTCATTTCTATCTTGAACGAGTATAGCCAACTTCTCTCATTTAGGAGGCACTATTTAGACACCCCTAAATAGAGAGGTTCTAAAATCCTTTTACCTCTTTTCTGAGGTAAGGGTGGACACCAATAGGTGTTAGCTTAGGAGTAGTCCTTCGGGTTGAGAATTTTTATGAGACTTTCTCTTCCATTCCAATTCCGAATCGGGTCCCTTCCTTTTTCTATAAACATCCGTTCTTTAAACATTTCGTTCCTAACAAACAAATCTTCTAATAAACAACCCTTTAATAAACAAACTCTTTTAGATCGTAAATACATTAAGATAAACGAAAATTTGTTCGGACTCTTTCTTTTTTCATCCTAAATTTTGTGACAAAAAGAAGCATAATTCGGGACTAATACTCAGAATCTACCCTGCAGAAAATGTCTGCCCCAAAGTTAATCTTCACCTTCACCAACGGAATAGACTTCGTCGTTTACAAGGATGAGCTGCCCGACAATGGGATCATCCATTTTGGACAAGGATTTAACAATATAGAAATTAAGTTCGCTGATGTCACTCTCTTCGCACTAATGGAAAAAGTGCCAGAAACTGAGAAACCCTTGATTGAGTTCAACTTGAAGTCGACTCAAGAATTCCCTCCCCTACAAAGGGTTCCAGCTGAAAGAAGTACTGCTATTCGTAGGAGGACTGTTCTCTCTACCCCCACCGGTCTAGTCATCTCTGCACCTACCTCGCTTCTGCCAAACTGAAGGGGAAGGAAATCCAAGTCTGTGATGAGCTTGTCACCGTGGAGGGTACAGATTTGGCTACAATACCATCTGTTTTTGAGATTGGGTCCAGTTCAAGAGTTGCACCCCTAACTCAGACTCAAAGGAGAAATAAAAGTAGAAAGGTAGCCAGGATTAAGAAAGCCAAGGCCACTGAAGTTGCTTTCCTGGAAGAGATCCCTGAACTGCCTGAGTATATACCTTATTTGGAAGGGAGTAGGTTTCACCCCCTCTCTACTGCATCAGATGATTAAGACGTCCGAAGGATTGCTGCTACATTACCACGACCTGCATACTATAGTAACTACAAAAGAAAAAGGGTTAAGACTACGCCATTTGCTCGGCTACAAGCTGTGATAGAAAAATTGGCAAAGAAAGAAAGATGCCCCATGTCAGAAATCCTAAGAAGAATGGGACGGGTGCCAGCTAGATCCCGCCTCAGACCGCGAGTAGAGCCTGTCACTGTCGTAGAGAAACCAAGGAAGAAAATGAGAGCTAGTTCACTTGTTGTTGTATCGGACCATCATATTAGGGAGGACACCACCTACCGGCAAGTAGCTAACAGACCATCCGGTCCTAGGCCTTCTACTGCAAGAAGGATGGTGTGGCAACCTATTATTACCGAGCCGAGACCAACACGACGTCCTGAAAAAAAAGCCTCGTCAAAGAGCTTGAATCTGAAGGAAGTGCTGCTGCAATAAAAGAAACTCTCGAAAAAGAAGTTCAATAGTCGTCACACGACAACCGCGAGGCCGTGTGGAAGAGACCTCTCGAGGATGCTATAGAAAAGCTAAGGATGGATATTCGACGATTGGCGAAAGAAAGAGGAGAAAAGTTGGAAAATGAAGTTGATTCATCAGAATTTATGGATGAAGAGTATGCCGGGATCAACATGGTTGAAACAGGAGCATCGTCAGCTTCGCAAGGTGCTCCGGAAGCTGCGGAAGGAGACGAACCAGAAGTGATGAGAGCACAGCTTTGGGAAAGAGATGACACATTTTCCCAAATGGCAAGGAGGATGGAGGAGATGGCTGCTGCTTTAGCCATTCTCCAAAGTCAGGTGCAACCTCAAAAAGAAACACCCCCAGAAATCATCCATATTGCAGATGAAGGAAAAGAGATCACATCCGTCAACGGAGACGAGTCACCAAAGAAGGATTATGCACAAAGCATGATTCCCGAAAAGGACATTAAAAACATGGTAGAATGGCAGTTGCGAGAAGCTTTAGCACAATCCAAGAGTGGAGCATCTATTCAGACGAGTAGACCTTACCCTGAAGAATTTGATGTCGTCCAATACCCAAAAGGATTCGTACCACCTCTGTTTAAGACTTTTGATGATATGGGAAACCCCCGGCAGCATGTCGCACATTTTTGTGCTAGTTGCTGCAATGCCGGTGGGAGTGATGCTTTACTCTTCCGTCAGTTTGTCAGCAGTTTATCAGGGATTGCCTTCGACTGGTACGCAGAATTACCTAATGGTTCAGTTAAGACCTTTTTAGAATTGGAAAACCTCTTCGTTAAGCGGTTTGCCAGGGCTCGACATCACATCACTATCGGTGATCTAGTGGTAGAGCACCAGAAACCGAAAAAAAACTCTAGTGGATTACATACTTCGATGGAGAAATTTAAGCATGAAGTGTGAACCACAGCTACAGGAACAACATGTAATCGGTATTTTGCTGAAAAGCATCCACGGCCCGATAGCACTTCTCCTTGAAGGATTTACAATCAAGACATCCGAGAAGCTTCTTAGCAAGGCCGGGAGCTTACAGGAGGAAGCAAAATAGCTAAGTTTCGTGGATAAGACCGATAAAAAGAAACCAGTGAAAACATTCGAAAAGAAGTCCATAATCGTCGCAGCAGTAGATAAGGGCAAGCAGCCAGTATAGATACAGCCAGAGCGGCTATAGCCCAGCTATCAACCACCGCAACATACCTACCAACAACCTCAGCAGGGTTATCAACAGCCTAGACCGAGCTATCAGTCACCTCAGCATTTTGAAAAACCACCTCATCCACAACATACCTTGAAAGATTATCTGAATAAGGAATATCCATTCAAAACTGAAGCAGTAGCGAAGATGTTCCATATGTTAATGAAGACACCCGATTTTCAGCTACCAGAGCCCAAGAGGCTGGAAGAAGTCAATAAGAAAGATCATCCAAATTATTGCCCTTACCACCGGATGCTCGGGCATAAGATAGAGGATTGCATCACTTTCAAGATTTGGCTTGACGACAATCTCCGGAAAGGGAATATAATGATCTAGAAGGAATACATGAAGGAACCCCAAAAGGGAGGTTCCGTCAATGTTATTTCAACGGATCCTATTGTTTTGATAGACCCTTACACGACCCACGATGGATGGAGTACCGTCTGGACAAAGTCTTCAAAGAAAATCTTAGATCATATCCAGAACGCTTTGGTGCACGCTTCAACTCAAAGTTTGAAAACTGCCGAGCCGGCACTATCGCTTGCGATAGAAGAACCGCCCTAGAAGAAGGAGAAGATCGTAGAAGAAAAGAAGATCGAGGCTCCGAAGAGTAGACTAGAGGCTGCTTATCCTAGGATAGTTGTTTCTGATTCAAGGGAGAAATCCCTCGAACCTCTAACTCTGTATGATTATTTGCTCACCCCGGTGGGATCTTATAATGATAAGATTTTTGGTGTTGTCTACGTTTTGACTGTTTCTAAAGATTACTTAACTAACGAAAACCAAGCTAATCCAGATTTCGATTCCAATATAAATAACAATTCTCAAATCATACTAAACCTCAATGACCACGACAAAGGAGAAGATGTTCACAAAGATGGATAAGAAAGCTCAACAAGCGACGAGTCTATTTGTGAATTTCGAGGAGCTCCAATTGCGATAAAATTAGAGTCATCAGATTCCGAAGCAACTGCAGAAGAGCAAGTCATTCCAATTCAAGAGGATACACCGTCAGATTCAACACCAGATTCAGAAGAAATAACTGAAGTAAATTTAAGAAGCGGAAAAGTTCTACCCCCAAGAATGAGTCCAAAGGATAAAGGAAAGCAGGTGGTTGCTAAGGAAGAGCCAACTCCAGCAGAGGAACTGCCCATTCGGGAATAAATTGGAGAACCCGGTAATAAAGTGGATTATAACGTGCTAGCCCATCTTAGGAAGCTACCAGCCAAATTGGGCATCTACGACGCTCTGATCCTGTCAAAGAAGATGAGAGAAACTCTAATCAAGGCTTTACATGATCTAGAAATTTGTTTAGCTCAAATGGCCGGTAATTCCTTCGACGAGGTTTGCTCGTTAAAAGAACAACGAGGTGTTACCTTCACGAACAATGATCTACTACTCGGAACGGCTGATCACAATCGACCGCTGTACATTTTTGTCACTATTGGAAAATTTACGCTCTCTAGGGTGTTGGGTTGATTCAGGAGCATCAATCAACATAATGAGCCTTTAAACGTTAGCATATTTGGAAATTGATGCTCGCGAACTTAAAGCAGACAAGATGTTATTAAGAGGGTTTAATCAGAAAAGAGAAAGAGCTCTTGGATTAATAACACTGTTAATGAAGATCGGTGACTTAGCAAAGACAACCGCAAAATTCCACATAATTGATTTTGAAACATCATTCAACGCTCTACTGCGTCGGCCATGGATCCATGAGAATCGGATGGTACCGTCGTCTCTGCACCAGTGCATAAAGTATTATGAAGGAGGAAAACAATGTATCAAAGGTGATTTGCAACCATTCTCCGTGCATGAAATCAGAATTCACGAAGATGCAGCCTATTATGCTCCTCCGAAGAAAACAATCTTTTCCAGAAATACCGTACTAAATGAAGCAAAAGAAGTGCAAGACGATAAAGAGCCTAAAATTTTAGTCCAACAGTTACTCACTACTCCTTTACGGCGAGATGGTGATGGTTTCTTCAGAACTCGCACCCGAGGTCGAGGCCGGAGATGAGGTTGTGGAAGAGACATTAGAACAGTTGGATAGAAGAAACCATTCATCAACGTCTATTGGGAGAGCAATTCTGAAGAAGAAGAAATCAAGAAAGAAGCAGCAACAGTAAATCAAAAGAAACCCCAGTTCAAGATCTCTCTCGAAGATGAAAGGAATGAAGAATATAAATCAATGTACGAGAAGATTAACCATTATGTACATACTATGACCCTGACCCCGATCCATTCTAATAAGATCGAGGGTATGGTGGTCAAGGAAGTACGTGGTGGTACTAAATCGATCAAATTCTACCATGGTGCTTCTTCTTCCAATACTGAAAAAGATGTATAATTTGAAGATGTTACTTCTTCTGAACTAATGGAACTGCCTTTTGAGTGGTACTCCCCCTGTGCTCAAAATTTAATTCAACGTGGTGTCTTACCTTGACGATGGACAAAAGGCCGATCACAACACTTTGAAAAATTATGGAACATTGCTAATCGGCCTCCCAATTCAAAACATTGTCTCGGATTCGGCATGGTAGGATTAGTTGACGATACGGGATTTTGCTTGGTTGTCACTTGCGAGCCTAATGAAGACTGCTTGGAAGCTTCAGAAGATCTCGAAGATCTACCAAATGGAGTTGCTCCACTAGACTTTGAAGAAGAAATTAAATCTACAATAGACGAGTTAATGGAAGTTAACTTAGGTACTGGCGAAGAGCCTAGGCCGACCTTTGTTAGCTCCTTACTCAATAAAGAAGACTTCGAAGATATAATCAAGCTATTGATGGAATTCAAGGATTGTTTTGCTTGGAGTTAAGATGAAATGCCAGGATTAGCTCCAGAAGTCGCGGTTGATAAACTAGGAGTGGATCCCACTGCCGTTCCAGTCAGACAGGCTCCAAGAAAAATGCGTCTGGAGATTGAACAACAAGTTCTAGCTGAAGTTAAGAAGCTAATAGATGCTAAATTTGTCCGTGAGGAACAATATCCAACTTGGTTAGCCAATGTGGTACCAGTCAGAAAGAAGAATGGTCAGATCAGAATCTGCGTGGATTTCAGAGATTTGAACAAAGCATGTCCAAAGAAAGAATTCCCGCTACCCATTCCAGAATTGATGATCGACATTGCTTCAACACATGAACTCTTCTCATTCATGGTAGGATCATCAGGATACAACCAGATAAAGATGTCACCAGAAGATGAAAAGCGTACAGCCTTCAGAACGCCGATCGGGGTATACTGCTACACAGTGATGCCTTTTGGATTAAAGAACGCAGGAGCAACCTATCAAAGAGCAATGACGAGGATTTTTGATGATCTCATTCACAACCAAGTCGAGTGTTACGTGGATGATGTGGTCATCAAAAGCAAACTAAAAGAAGATCATTTGTATGATTTGAGAATTGTTATCGAGCGATTAAGACAATATAACCTTAAGATGAATCCCTCGAAATGCGCCTTCAGCGTCACCTCTGGAAAATTCTTAGGATTTGTTGTTCGACATCGTGGAATTGAAATCGATCCGGAGAAGATTAAAGCTATCTTAGAAATGCCACCTCCTAAAACCTTGAAACAACTACGATCCTTTCAAGGAAAATTGGCATATCTTCGACGCTTTATCTCAAATTTGTTAAAAAGGTGTCAGCCTTTTTCAGCTTTAGTTAAGAAGGATGCCAAGTTTACTTGGGACTCCAAATGTCAACATGTCTTCGATGACATTAAACAGTATTTAATGACACCTCCTGTTATAGCAGCCCCAGTCCCTGGTAGACCATTGATACTTTATACCGTAGCGTTAGACGACTCTCTCGGAGCCCTGCTAGCCCAAGTCAATGATGAGGGAAAAGAAAATTCTCTCTACTACTTAAGCCGTTGTCTAATTCCGACGGAAGTAAAGTATCCTCCTATTGAGAAGCACTGTTTGGCCCTGATCTTCGCCGCACAGAAACTCAGGCACTACATACTTTCTCATAAGGTCAACATTATTTCGAAGTTCAATCCATTACAATATTTGATGACCCGTCCGACACTTTCCGGCAGACTTTCCAGCTGGTCGATGATACTATTGCAATTCGATATAACTTTCATTCCTCTTCGTTCCGTAAAGGGACAAATCCTAGCAGACTTCCTTGCAAAGACACCCTTTACCGGCAGAATCGCCTCTCAACGACGACTTGCCAGACGAGCAGATAATGAGCCTAGAAGACCTTGATGATCAGCGTTGGGAACTGTACTTCGACGGAGCATCTTCAGTACAAAAAGAAAAACAATTGCAAACGATAGTGCCAGGTAAGGCAGGAATCAGACTAATATTTATAACACTGGAGCAGGGAATGTTAAGGTATTCCTACTATTTAACAGAGCCGTGTACGAACAATGAAGCTGAATATGAAGCCCTTATAACTGGACTGGAATTAACCATTCAGATGGGGATAACAGACATCAACATCTACGGGGATTCTCAGTTGATCATTCAACAGGTCGCCAGACAATACAGAATTCTAAAGCTAAGACTCGAACAGTACTATCAGTACGCCATGAAATTGTTAGAGCAAATTTCGAATGTAACAATCTACAAGATTCTCAGAAGAGAAAATGCTCTCGCAGATGCGTTAGCCCGCCTTGAAACAGAATTTGCCTGCTTACAGGATGAGTCAGTTGAAATGTCAGTTCAAGGACGACAGGTCCTATCACAGCTCGACATGGATACAATACACAAATCAAGAGAAAAAGAAAAAGAATCGGTTGTAGCAGTAACAAAAGTTACAGAAGATTAGCGGAAACCATTAATAGACTACTTGCAAATAGGAAACCTACCAGACGATAAGTCGATAGCCCATCAAATCAAGAAAAGAACTCTGTCTTACACATTAATAAACAACATGTTATACAGAAGGTCTTTTGATCAGATGTGGCTAAGATGCCTGAGCAGGTCTGAGGCTCATGAAATTGTTAAAGAAGTACACTCAAAACTTTGTGG
This sequence comes from Papilionanthe hookeriana x Papilionanthe teres, assembly GCA_022702705.1. Taxonomy (NCBI): domain Eukaryota; kingdom Viridiplantae; phylum Streptophyta; class Magnoliopsida; order Asparagales; family Orchidaceae; genus Papilionanthe; species Papilionanthe hookeriana x Papilionanthe teres. The sequence continues at coordinate 130,713,576 of CM040425.1, read as the reverse complement.
CGCTCATCAGTCGGGTCCGAAAATGAAAATGAAAATTAAAAGACTAGGGTATTACTGGCCCTCAATGATGACCGATTGCATGAAGATTGCCAAAAGTTGTCACCAGTGCCAAGTGCATGGAGTGGTTCTACATCAACCTCCAAATGTGCTGCATCCGATAATGGCCGTTTGAGTGTTGGGGCACAAATATTGTGGGTCCGATAGAACCACATTCTTCAAGAGGACATCGCTTCATTCTTGCAGCTACAGATTACTTTTCTAAGTGGGCAGAAGTAGTACCGCTCAGAGAAGTGAAAGCACATCACGTGCTACAGTTCTTCAAGAATCAAGTCATCTACCATTTTGGGGTACCGCGCAGAATTATCTCAGATAACGGGTCCGCATTCAGAAGCACGAAGATCAACAATTTTGTCAGAAGACACGGGATCGACTGGCGCTATTCAACAATCTACTACCCAAGAGCGAACGGCTTGGCCGAGGCTTTTAATAAAACTCTCATCCAAATCCTAAAGAAAACTTTGGACGACAACAAAAGAAATTAGCACGAGAAGTTGATAGAAGCCTTATGGGCCTACAAGATGACTTTCAGAACTCCCACCCAGTCTACGCCTTACGCCTTAGTGTACGGGTCCGAGGCTGTTCTACCCTTATAGGTTCAGCTTCCGTCTCTCAGAATTGCAGTTGCAAACAAGGTCACTAAAGAAGAAAATGCCAGACAACTACTAGAAGAATTGAAAAGCTTGGAAGGGAAAAGAATTTCAGCACAACAGAATTTCGAACTATATCAAGCCAAGATGATCCAGGCCCATGATAAATTAGTCCTTCCAAGGACATTCAAAGTCATGTCGGCATATTTTAGGTCTGTGTGTTTATTTTGAAAAGGGGTCGCCTAACAGAAGTTATCGGCGAATTTAAATTTTAAATTTAATTTAAATATATATAATTTAGAAAGTAGTATTTGATTTTTGAAAATAATTTTAAATTTGAAAGTTTTAAGATATGAGATTAAACTGATCTCACATCCCAAATAGTTTATATAAACGAGCACCGCACCACAAACCGTGTATCTATCCCTAAGGATAGACACACTCGCTCAAGGTGGGGCTCGATCAAATAAACTAGAAGTTTTATGACATCCGTTTGGTCCGCAAACCAATTTTATAAGTCGACAAATTCCCGCTTAATATGAAAGTATTAAACAGGGTTTATATTACCTGGGTTCTTTAGAATTCCCTATAAGGGCAAGCCCCTATAGTTAATTACATCTTAAGTGACGGGAATCACCTAAGAAAACTCTCGATAATAATCAATAATTCTGCTCTCAAGAATTTCAAAGTTCAAGTTTTCAAGGGATTGAATTTTGGAGTTTCAATAGGGAATGGATCAAGTTTGGAATATTTTATTTTGAGAATTCAAAGGAAGAAATGTAGGAGAAATTACAGATTCGAAGTGAACTTCGGTAATCTCCCGACTATCCTATTGTTTGGTTTGGATTTAGGAAAGTCCTAATGTTTATTTAGATGTTTTGATCTTGCCAATTTTAATTAATCGTGACTTATATTTGCATGACGCAAGTCATGCAGATAGCCTCGAAGATGTGAGGGTTTATGTCTTACCGAACGACTACCTCGTAATCCTAAGTCCTAGTTAGGGCTTAATTTGCAATGCAAATGCCTAACAAAAGGTCGAGGATTTATGTTGCACTAGGCAAATTACCTCGAAGTCCTATGGCTTTGTTATTTAATTCTAGGAAAGTTTTGCCGATGTAGATTCAAGTTTTCATCGACGACGATGGCCGTGCTGCCCACCATGCTCCGAGCTCCTTGTTGTTGCAAAGGTTTAGTTTTAGAAGTCATAAATCAGGGGATGAGAAAAGTGTTTTGGTTTAGAGAAAATCTTAATTTCCAAGTGTTTCAATATTTTAATTAAAACAAATCTTAAAGTTGATTATAACGACACCGGTTAAGATCCCACGGTTCCATCCTTCCGCATCATTATTTTTATCGGATTCACTTAGTCCGGATGAATTTGCTAAACTCAACCGAATGAGTTCCACACTTTCATTTAGACCATGGGAAATCCCGTTAGCAACACGTAGGTTACATCATCCGAGGTATTCCCGATCATCCAACGAGACGTTTTAATTTAATTGTAATTGTAGTTTTGTGTTTTATTTGTGATTAAATTTCGAGTTGTTTTATATTTTGAAATGTTGTGGCGGTGAATTTTATCTTGCAATGACTTTTAACTTAGTTTTGGTTTCAGCTTTAGTGGACTATCCTAAAGGTGTGGGTTTTCATGCAACAACTGTTTTATCATGCAAGAAAAGTAAAGTGCATTTGCAATAAAGTAAATTGCAAGAAAGTAAATTGCAGGAAAGTAAATTGCAATAAAATAAAAGCGTACCTGGAGGGTCTTCCCGTCATCCCAAGCTGCACTTAAAACACAATTAGAATATTTAAGCAAGTTCCTATGTAAAGCTAAGGGAAGGGTTATGGTTTTCTACCAAATTCCTAATCCTATACCTAGTCATTTCCTATGACGTCTAAGTCTTTGTATTTTGGTTTGAGGACTATTTTCTTCATCAAAGAACGATTAAGTCCAATTGTTCTTATAAATGTCCTATCATATTGAGGAAGTGCTTAAGAGGAATCTTAAACATCTTTTCAATATTTCTAGGATTGTTTTAAGTCCAAATGAATTTAATTATACAAATGAATTAATCGTCCAAGAATTTCAAGTTTTATTGTTATCTTGCTTCGATGAACTAGGACATTTGAATATCCTATGAGTGAAGTAACATTTTATTTAATGTTCTGTTTAGGAGTTATAATAACCAAAGCTTTCGAGGGTAAATTGGTATTCAAATGATTTAATTTAAGTTAATGAGTTTAAATTTGGAATAGTGTTCAAGTTATTTTTAGATTTATTTTAAATTCTTTATGTCTTTGGTGATGTTATATTTAATTCAACTTAATTTAATTTAATTTAATTTAATTTAATTCAATTTAGTTTGATTTGATGTTAAATTAATTTGATTTGATTTAATTTTAATTTAATTTGTTTTAATTTAACTTAATTTAATTTAATTTATTTAATTTAATTTAATTTTTAATTCAATTTAATTTAATTTAATTTAATTTTTAATTTAATTTAATTTAATTTAATTTAATTTTTTAATTTAATTTTATTTTTAATTTAACTTATTTTAATTTAATTTAATTTAATTTAATTTTTAATTTTTTTAATTTAATTTGATTTAATTTTTAATTTAATTTTAATTTAATTTAATTTAATTTAATTTAATTTAATTTTTAATTTATTTTAATTTTAATCAAAATTTTAAAAGAGTTCAATAATTTGATTTTAGTTTAATGATTAAGCCTTTTAATATTTTAAATTTGAATTATCATTTTAATTAAGAATTAAACATTAATGAAATGATTAATTTAGGGAATTTTAAATTAAAGAATAAATCTCTTCCTAATAATATCTCTATTTTAATAATTCCAATTTTATTATTCTTCCAAATTTAATCAATTATTTAATTAAGGTTTAATCATTTTAAATTGTTTAATGGGTTTCTACCCTTTAATTATTTAAATTTCAATCATCCAAATCAGATTAGGATCAAACATTTTACTTGTTAATTTTTTATTAAACCTAAAGTTTTAATTAAGGGTTAAAATTTTAATTACCACTTTACCCTTTAAGCTTAATAATTTCATAACTCACTAAATTGAACTCAAATGAACTTGAAATTTTTATGTGACTTCACTCATATGTCAATAAAGGCATGAGAGGAGAAAATATGATTTTTCTGTATTTAATTTATTTATATAATTATTTTTGGTAGAAAATAGAGATTTTCAAGGAACATGACCAAGGGAAAGTTTCTGTCCTTAAGAAAATTAGAGGACATTCCTAATGACCAGAGGACCACTTGGACCAATTTTGGTGATTTTTTGAACTATATTATTTTTATTATAATTATTTTAAGTTTTGGAGTGTTAATTAATTTAAAAATAAAATAAATGTTGAAAAATGGATTTTATATTTTTAAAAAATCTCTCTGATATCAAGGAAATCAGAGAAGCAAATTTTGCAATTTTCTGATTTTTCTATGATTTATTATAATTATTTTAGTGAAAATGCTAGAAAATACATTTTTTTAATTTTAAAATTACCCTAGAGCTTTAAAATTCAATATCTCACTAAATAGACCTAAGAAAAATATGGGGTTTGTTCTTAAGTGATTAAAATTCAAAATGTGACATTTTGGTGAATTTTATTATTTTTGTGATTTTTATTATTTTTTTAATTATTAAAAATCAACTTTTTTAGAAAATTGAAATTTTAATTTTCTTAAATTCCCCTAATATCAGAGAGGCTCCAAAACCAATTTGGTGAATTTTTGAAAGATATTTTGAAAGTTATGAATTTTTAAAAGTTTAAAATGACTAAGTGGCTTAATCAACCCAATTAATAAGGCTAACCAAGTCCAATTGACCTCAAATTTTTATGATGGGTTCCTCTGATCCTAAAGGTCAGTGGAGAATTGATTTCAAGTCAATTTGATGTATGGTTAGCTCTAATTAATTAGAGACCTATTTTGGGTGTTTAAGCCAATTAGGGTTGTTTTAAATGAACTAACTCAAAACCTATTTTTCCTAGGGTTCTCTGGTCATAAGGAACATCACCAAATTTTCCTAGAATTTATTTCACAACATGCTATTTATTGGAATTAAAATACTCAAAACAGACAACATGAATTTGAAAAATCAATAACTTTTCATAGGGATGGCCTCTGACTTTGGAAAATTTAGGGAATGTTCCCAAATTCAGAGGCTTCAAAAGCCCTATGGTCTCATGCCATGGTGAATTATATACATGCATGGAGAATTAAAAGTATGCAGAGAGTAAATAAATTATAAAAAATAAAATACTTGATGAAATTAAATGATTTCTTTTCCACATTATTCTCCCCTGTTCACTGAGCAAGAGGGTATTTTTATTTTATTTTTCTGATTTTTCTACACAAAGATATGAATTTTTGAAGTTTAGGGAATTAAATAAATAGAAAATACCCCTAATTTTCTATTTATCCACGCGGCGCCAACTCATCCTCGGCATCTCCGAACGCACACGCGTCGCGCTCCCATTCGACGCCGCCATCTGACTCAGTGCTTCCGGGGCCCGCCGTATCGCTCCGTCTTCCGGTTCGACGCGATCCGAGCCGTCTGTCCGCGCGTGTATTAAATGGACGGCATCCGTTCATCGTCCCCAAGTGTCCTCACACGAGAGCCGTCCACACTAAATCCCTAATATCTCACTCGATACTCAATGGATTTTCATGTTCTTATGCTCTATGGATTCGTCTTGAGAAGACGAACACATCTATACGGTTATCATGCATTGAAATTAAAGAATTCGAAATGGAGAATCTCCAGAAGCTCGGGATGAAGAATTAACTCATACCTTTGCTCAAAGAAGTGTGGCTTCGATCTGAGGTTTGTTGCACCTTCGATTAGATCCCAGCAAGCTCCAGATGAAGTCTCCTGGTCTGGTGAATTGTCTAGATGTGATTTCGACCACAGCCGATCACAAAGCTTGGAGGCTGGAGCAACCGGGTGGCCTCGGAGATGGGGCTTTTGCTGGTGGACACCTTCCTCGGTCCGGTGAAGGTGTAGGACCAATCAATTTGGGAATTGGTTCACCGTGGAGAAGTGTCCCGGTTTTGGGTGGAAATTCAACTCGAAATTGAGCTCATAGAGAAGAAATGGCAGGGGGATCTCACCTGGGATCAAGTGCTCGTGTATGGGGAGGAGTCCGGGACAATTTTGGCGCAGTTTCCTTAAGGTTTTTTTCAGCACCTCTCATGGCCGAGAGGGGTGGTGTTTAAATAGGAGAGGGTGGAGGGCCTCCCGGGGAGAGTTAGAGCTTGGGATCAGCTGCTCTGGCAAGAGAAGAACAGCTCCAATGGCCACCGGGGATGGGGCAGCTCAGCAGTGAGAATTCCAAGTCGGGCTCACATGTGAGCTCTCGGCCATGGTGTTTTCTCGGCGACCCGGGCGGGCCGGCCGGCAGGCATGGGTCACCCTCGAGTCCAGGTGGGTCGGGACTGGGGTTTGTGCGATCAATCGGCCATGGACATGTGTAAAGGGCTTGAATCAAAATGGAATGGGGAAGGGCTAGTTTTGAGTCTAAATGGGTCAACCCACCCATTTGGGCTTGGTGCACCCCTCAAGGTGGCTTTGGATGCGGTGGGGAATCAAAGGGATCAGCTGGTTTGGCATGGAGAAGTCTCCATCCAAATATATTTGGATTAAATTTAAGTTTAAGTGAAACATGATTAAGGCTAATGAGCTTTAGGGATTAAGGAAAGCCCTCCCTCTTCTTACCCAATATGGCATGGTGGAGTGTCCAAAGCTCTCATGGCTCACATGTGGCTCATGCATGGCTCCATGGCTCACCTTTGGCTTGGCAAAAAGTTTGGTCAATTTCATGAAAATGGATTTTAGGAATTTTTGGTAATTTGATGGAAATTTGTATGAAACTTGATTTGGAATTATTTGATGATGAATTTAGGACTTAGGTAATGGCTTTAATTAAGTGGATGGAAAATGGAGATGTCATGTGGGCTTTAGGGTGGATTTTGGGCTTTTTGAAATGGTTTTAGATGGGCTTTTAATATGGTTTAGGAAGGTGGGCTTTTGGATTTTAAAATGGATTTTGGGATGAAATTTTGTAAAGAGGTTGGTCCAAATAATTGTTGGGTTTAGCTCATGGATGTATCATGAGTAACTTGAAGCAAATTGGGAGTGATTTGGGTTTGAATTGGGTTGAATTTGGGCTCTTTTGGTGAATGGGCCAATATAGGTCCAAGTGGGCAAAATTGGGCCAATGTTGGGCTAGGGTTGAAATTGATGTAAAATTAATGTTGAGAAATGTTTATGGGAGTGCTTCAAAGAGGTTTTGGCTTTGGTTGGGCTTTGATTTTGGGGTTTGGGCTCATTTGGGTTAGGTTTGGGTTTAGGTCAAAAATGGGCCTTTTAGCTTTAGGTTGAGTTTGAGTGGGGTTTGGGTCTAAATTTTGGGCAAATCATGTTAGTGTTTTGTTTGTGGGGATGTTAAGGAAGATTTAGAAAAGGTTTGGGGTTAATTGGAGTTGAATTGGGTGAGTTTGGGTTAGGTTTGGGTCATGGGTCCAAATTGGGCTTTAAGGCCAAAAGTGAGATTGGATCCAAATATCAATCAAATTGGACTTAGATTTGGTCTAGATTGGTATTGGGAATGTTGAATTGAAGTTTAGAATTGAATTGGACCAAAATTGGGGTCAATTGGGTAGGTTTGGTTTAACATTGGGTTCACTTTGGGTTAAAATGGGTCAAATTGGGGGTTTTGACAAAAGTAGGGTAAATTGACAAAATTGGCCCATCGTGTAGTTGGAAAAAATGAAATTGGCAATATTTGGGATTTTCTGGAATTTTCTGGGAATTTTCTGAATTTTTGGATTTTTGGGTCAAGAGGGGTATTTTGGAGGGTATTGGGAGGTTTTCTTGGAATTTTTGGTGTTTTTGGGTATGGTTGACCAATTTGAGTGATGTGGAAATGTTTGGGATTGGTTTTGAGGAATTTTGGGTAATTTAGAAATTTTTGAGAATTTTGGGTAGTTTTAAGGGTTTTTGGTAGGTTTAGTAGGTGTAGGGCCCCGGGGGTCAAAAATTGAAAATTTGGAAAATTGAAGATTGGGTGGATGTAAGTGGAATAAAATCATTTTGGTTGAGCCATGAAGCCATATCAGGCCCATATGAGCCATGAAGGGACTCATTTGAGGCATTCACTATGTTGTTCCTAACCTTCTTAGCCAAGGGCTTAGGGGTTAAGGACCATCCATGTGAATCACCTACATGAGTCAGGAGGTCGAGTTAGGTATGGTTGTGGTTTTAGGAAGTGTGTGAAAGTGTAGTGTATAAGTGTAGTGTGTGTGTAAATCAGCCCCCACTGCACTGAGCCACCTGTAGGCGGTCCCAAGGCCAAAGAGTCCTATAGGAACTCATCCTTTAAACTTCCACATTCGATTTCAACCCTCTAGGTGATTAGGGGTCTACGAGCCAAGTTTGTGGAGTTTGCGGGAGTTAAGAAGTGGTTTGAATTTCTAAAAGGTGGGTCCCAATTCTAGTCCTCTAAGATAGTCAAAGGAAAAGCCTAAGGCTAGATCCTAAGCACTAAAAAGAAGAAGAGAAGACCTCATCAAAAATGAGGTCAACAAGTCAGTGACTTGGTTTTGGTTCTCAGAAGACCTATTCTTGCACATTGCAAGATAGGTGGTAAATTTGAACCGACTTGCGAAGGGCCATTCGTGGTCGAGACAGTTTACTCAGGAGGTTCCTACCAGCTTATAAATTGTCGTGGAGAACGACCTATGCTTCCAATTAATGGACGATATCTAAAGAAGTATTACACAACCTGATGTTCGAAGGATGAATCCTTATTCCTAGAAGCACAAGCACAATAATCACTTATGACTGGGTCCGAACCCAAAAATATAAATAAAAAAAATGGATGATAAAAAAAAAAGAGAAAATGTTAAAGGAAAACATGTGAAATCTTGATAATAAAGTTTTTATCCTTCCTTTCAAATCCAGTCTCACTCTTGATCTTTCTTCCTCTTTTCTTACTCATATTTAAATTTGAGATAAACAAAGAAAAGCTCTTCATTAATAAATTTTTTTTCTATTGTTTTTGTTCTTGGTACATCCCCTGATCATTTCCTTGTTTTTCACAGGGAAATGTCAAACGAGCGGTTGGTTCTGAACTTTAAGAAAAGCATGAGTCTAGCACTCGATAAAAAGAGGATGAATGATGGAGCCGTGATTGAGATCAACTCTGACTTCACACCAGCTAGGCTACAGTACAAAGAAAATGATTGGAATCCGATTGATCGGGAAGAGCTCCACAGCCATACAATGATGAAATTGGCTGGCTCAAGTCAACCATCTACTAGCAAGAAGAGAAAAGTAAATACCGCTCATGAACAAGAGAAGATAAGAAAGTTAAGTCCATTGTTGCTACAACAGAGGGCAGGCTTGTCAGTGAAATGCCCACAGAAATCCATGGGGTAAGGAGAGCTACTCTCACTGCCACCCAGCGGAGGAACAAGAATCGCCACATTCGCAAGATGTTAACCAAGTTAGCAGCAGATCAACATGAAGAGACAGTTGCTACCGGCAATACAAATACTCCGAAGAAATTGGTTCGTCAGGAACCGGAAAGGAGGAGATCAACTCCAAGGAAAGCAGAACAGATAAAGGAAATTCCAAGAAGAGCAGAAATAGAATCAGCGCCTCGATGCCAGATAAATGCCCCAGTCTTAAAGAGTCTTGTTGCGAAAGCAACCCCGGAGAATGTCCCGACAGAGACTATCCCCGAGAAGCCAGGACATACAGGAGAGCGTGCCGGGGTTGAACCATACATTCCCCAGTACGTTACTAGACCTCGCCAGTTGCAGATAATTCCAGAATATGAGTTGGAAAGAATGCAGAATGTTGAAAAGAAAACTTTCGAATACTTTGAGAGAATTGGAGGCAAAAGGATCAATATCTTAGAAGGCCTCGAGCTACATACAGATGTATTCTCAGATTACAAAAAACATCAAATTGTAGACTGCATTGTTGAACTCCAGAAAATGGGCCAAGCTGGTCGTCTGAGGGAAAAGACCTATTCAGAATCCTGAAGATGAATGCCAGGAAAAGGAAGACTTAAGATCCAGTGCGGATGTCGCTACAACTTGACGGTAAATAGAAAAGGAAATCCACCAGGGATACTCCGTCACAGTGAGGTGGAACCGATGCCAAATACTATTAAAAGAATGGTAAAGAGGATCATAACATGGAGGGTATTTCCTACAGATTGCATACCCAACAGCTGCATCATTAACATCTACAAGGAGGGCGACTGCATACCTCCACACATAGACCATCATGATTTCGTTAGACCTTTCTGCACAGTGTCTTTTGTCAACCAGTGCAATATCATGTTTAGATCTGACCTCCGAATTGCAGGCCCCGGTGAGTTTTGAGGGCCGGTGGAGATACCAATACCGGTAGGTTCCGTCATGGTGTTAAAAGGGAATGGGGCGGACATCGCAAAGCATTGCATTCCAGGAGTGCCTGTTGAGCGGATCTCTGTTAATTTCAGGAGAATGGATGACATAAAGATTCCTTTTCACTTCTATCCAGATCCAGAGATAGAGAGCCTACAGCCTTACGAGCTTAGAGTTACATGGGAGATAGCACACCTCCAATGCACATCCGTACGACATTTCTGCTAAGGGTGGCTTGGAAGGTGATGTTATTGTTCATGTATCTCACTATTCAGACATGGATTTTGCAGTTGGTTTTAAAAGAAACTTGAAGAATCTTACACAATATGTTTTGGATTTATATGGATTGTATGAGATATTAAATTCTCAAGGAAAATATCATCATGTTTTGGATCAAGTTGTATGATGTATTTTCAACAAGATTCGAATGAAGACGACCATGTCATGTTTTGCCTTCACCACTTTTTGTGCAAATTGACTGGGAAACGCCGTTAAATTAAAAGAACTTCGAACAAAGAACAAGGGAAAACTAAAAATAAATGAAAACTCTCTTTTTAAAAAAATCTGAATGTCAAAATAAACTACAAATAAACACGAATTATAAATAAATGTGAACTCTAAATAAATGTGAACCCTAAATTGAAAATCAAGCTAAAATCAAATCACAACAAACGACTAAAACAATTTCCTGAATTTGAAATCTCCAGCCTTCGGTTATTCTCAAATCTTTTTTTGACTCTCCATATTTCCTTCCCTCTTTTGAGAAGGTCGACTGAATCTACTGACACAGAACCACGAAAATTTTCGATTTGTGTCTGATGGCATGGATTCATATCCTTCGCCAAAGAATCAGACTTTAATCGATCCTCATGGGACGTGAAACACTTTCACGTTTCATTCCAAATCTTCCGCTAAACTTAAATCTCCACAGCAAATTTCAACCCTTTAAACCTTCGAGACTGGAACCAGATTCCAGTTCTCTTTAAATCTTTGAGATTTGAACCAGATTCCAATTCTCTTTAAACCTTCGAGACTGGAACCAGATTCCAGTTCTCTTTAAGACTAGAACCAGATTCCAGTTCTCTTTAAACCTTTGAGACTGGAACCAGATTCCAATTCTCTTTAAACCTTCGAGACTGGAACCAGATTCCAGTTCTCTTTAAGACCGGAACCGATTCCAGTTCTCTTTAAACCTTTGAGACTGGAACCAGATTCCAATTCTCTTTAAACCTTCGAGACTGGAACCAGATTCTAGTTCTTTTTAAACCTTCGAGATTGGAACCAGATTCCAATTCTCTTTAAACCTTTGAGATTGGAACCAGATTCTAATTCTCTTTAAACCTTCAAGACTGAAACCAGATTCCAGTTCTCTTTAAACCTTCGAGATTGGAACCAGATTCCAATTCTCTTTAAACCATCGAGATCGGAACCGCATTCCAGTTCTCTTTAAACCAGATTCCAGTTCTCTTTAAACCTTCGAGATTGGAACCACATTCCAGGTCTCTTTAAACCTTTGAGACTGGAACCAGATTCCAGTTCTCTTTAAACCTTCGAGACTGGAACCAGATTCTAATTCTCTTTAAACCTTCGAGACTGGAACCAGATTCTAGTTCTCTTTAAACCTTCGAGACTGGAACCAGATTCCAGTTCTCTTTAAAACTTCGAGATTGGAACCGTATTCCAGATCTCTTTAAACCTTCGAGAATGGAACCAAATTCCAGTTCTCTTTAAACCTTCGAGATTGGAACCAGATTCCAGTTCTCTTTAAACCTTCGAGATTGGAACTAGATTCCAATTCTCTTTAAACCTTCGAGATTGGAACCAGATTCCAGTTCACTTTAAACCTTCGAGACTGGAACCAGATTCCAGTTATCTCCTTTTGAGGTCGGTACCAAATTCCAACTCTCTTCCAGAGATTGATACCAAATTTCAACTCTCTCCCTCCGAGGCTGGTACCTAAATTCCAGTTCTCTTCGTAATCCCAAGGTTGGAACCTAGGTTCCAATTCTCATTTTAAATCTAGATTTCTTTGAATTGATTTTAAATTAAATCTCAATCGAAATTGAAACTCAGAACAAATCAAAATCTAAACTCACACATTAAAAAAAAATTCAAAATAGAAAATGAAATGAAATCTAAATCAAATTTCCCCAGATCTTATGATCTGGAATTCACCTCCTTTTCTTTTCCTCAAGTGAGAGTTCAGTGGATCTCCAGTCTTAGAGATATACTCGATACTCCCAGACGGAAATTTGTTTCTACTATGTTCTAAGTGTGTCACTTAGACGTCTGTGTTGGTTTTTTTGATCTCTTCGGTCAACGCCAATACGCGCGGTGTGCTTGGTTAGCACACCCCACCTATTGGGGGTCCATTTGTTGACCTCATTTTTGATGAGGTCTTTTCTCTTCTCTCTCCTTAGTACTTAGGATCTAGTCTTAAGCTTTCCATTTGACTATCTTAGAGGACTAGAAATGGAAGCCACCACTTAGGAATTTAAACACCTCTTAACTCCCTGCAAACCCCATAAGTTTGATTGTAAATCCCTAAGTCACCTGAGGGTTAAGATCAAATGTGGAGGTTTAAAGGATGAGTTCCCTATAAGACACTTTGGCCTTAGGACTACCCTTGGTGGCCTGGTCTAGTAAGGGTTGATCTGCACACATTACACTTTCACACACATTCCAAATCCTAAAACCATTAATACCTAACTTGGCTTCCTGACTCATGTAGGTAATTCATATGGAAGGACCTTAACCCCTAAGCCCTTGGCTAAGAGTGTTAGGAACAACATAGTGAATGCCTCAAATGAGTCCTCTCATGGCTCCTATGAGCTTAATATGACTTCTTGGCTCAACCGAAGCTATTCTATTCTACTCAAACTTGATCAACCGTCATTTTTCCAAAATTTCAAATTTTGACCCCTTGGGCCCTACACTCACCAAACCTACCAAATGTCCTTGAAGCTACCCAAAATTTGCAAAAATCACCTAAATTACCCAAAATTCATCAAAATCAATCCTAAACATTTCACACCATTTAAATTGATCACCCATGGCCAAATACACCAAAAATTCCAAAAAAACCCCTCAATACCCTTCAAATACCCAAAATGCCCTTTTAACCAAAAAATCCATAAACTCCGAAAATTCCCAAAAAATTCCAGAAAATCCCAAATTTTCCAAATTTTATTTTATTCAACTACACTATAGGCCAATTTAGTCAATTTAACCCACTTTTACCAATAGCCCCAATTTGACTCATTCTTAACCCAAGTGGACCCAATGTCAAACCAAATCAACCCAGTTGATCTCAAATTTGACCCAATTCAATTCTAAACTTCAATTCAATATCCCCAAAATCAATTTAGATTAAATCCAAGCCCAATTTGATTAACATTTGGATCCAATTCCAATTTGAAGCTTAAAGCCCAATTTTGGCCAATGATCTAAACTTAGCCCAAACTAACCCAACTCAACTCCAATTAGCCCCAAATCTTTTCCTAAACCTTCCCAATATCCCCACAAACAAAAAACTAACAAAATTTTCCCCAAATTTGAACCTAAACTCCACCCAAACCAAAATCTCCATTTTTGGCCTAAACCCACCATAAACCCAAATGGGCCCAAATCTCAGAATCAAAGCCCAACCAAAGTTGAAAACTCTTTGTGACACTCCCATAAACATTTCTAAACTTTAATTTTACATCAATTGTAACCTTAGCCCAACCTTAGCCCAAGTTAGCCCAATTTGATCCACTTTGGCCCCTTTACCAAAAGAAGCCCAAATTAAACCCAATTAAACCCCAAATGATACCAAATATTTTCTAAAATGTTCATGACACATCCATAAACTAAACCCAACATTTGTTTGGCCCAATCCTTCACAAAATTTCCATCCACCAATTTGTTTTCAAAATCTAAAAGCCCACTCCCTTAAAGCATTTAAAAGCCCACTTCCACCAAATCCTTAAAGCACAAAACCCATTCCAAAGCCCACATGAAATTTATCCACATCACCCATTTAATTTAAATCAATCTCTAAAGTTCTAATTGATCATAAAATTATTCCGATCTTGGCCTCATGACAATCTCCCTTAAAATCATAAAAAATTCCAATATCCTTCTTCATGCAAATGACTTGACTTTTCCAAAGCCAAATGAAGCCACAATGGAGTCATTCACAAGCCATATGAAGCCATGATAGCTTGGCCTTGTCATCAATCCATTTATGGCAAGAGAGGGGAGCCCTTTAATGATTCTCTTAAAGTTAATTAAACATTTCCATGCTTCCCTTAACCTATGCTTAAACTTAATTGTACTTGGATTGTGTCTTGACCCCACTAATCAAGCTGACCCAAGTGACTTTCTCTTCAGTCCAAACCAGCCTTGGGTGGTGCACCAAGCCTAAAACCATGACTTGATCCATTTGGACCCAAAATAAGCCTCCTCCCATTCCATTTCAATTCAACCTCTTTACACATGGCAATAGCCAATTGCTTGCACAAAATTCAAGCCCTGACCTCCCTGACCCTGAGACTGACTTGACCCTGGCCGGACCACCATCACAGCCACCGGAAAACACCAGGCCGAGAGCACCTATTTGATTCAAAAATTCAAACTCACTAGGTGAGCTGTCCCAACTCAATTTGTCACCATGGCTGTTCTTCCCTTGACCAAGGCAGCTGATCCCAAGCCCTAACTCCCCTTAGGAGGCCCTCCAGCCATGCCTATTTAAATCCACCACCTTCTCGGCCAAATAAGGTGATGAACTAGAACTAAACAAAACTCTGCCAAAATTGCTCCAGGACCTTCTCCTAACCTAGAGCAATTGATCCCCAGTGTCCCTTTGCCATAATCCCCATTGACATAGCTCAATTTTTAAGTAAAAAATCCACCCAAAAATCAGGACAACTCTGAAACCTCCACCAAAATCAAATTAAACTCACCCACACTTGCACAGGACCAAGAGAAGGAGTTCCCAAGTGGAAGCCCCATCACCAGGCCAGCCATTCTCTCTATCGACCAAGCTTTGAAATCGGGCTTCGTGGAAGTTATACCTAGGTAATTCCCCAGAGCCAGAGACTTCATCTAGAGCTTCCTTGGGTGCAATCGAAAATGCCACAAGTCTCTGATTGAAGCGTCACTTCTCAGAGCCAAGGTATAGACCTCTCCTTTCTCCCGAGCTTCCAGAGATTCTCTATTTTGATTGACTTAATTTCATAGCATGTAAACCATAGGGATGTGTTCATCTCTTCAAGACGAATCCATAGAGTATAAGAACAGGAAAATCCGTTAAGAAATGAGAGAGTTCTTAGGGATTTAGTGTGGATGGTCACGGGTGCACACCAGTCGTAGAAGATGACCAGGCACCGTTCGATCGAGTGTGTATCAAATGGACGGTCCAGATTCCGCCGGACCAGAGAACGGTACATGAACCACGGGCCCCCGAAGCACTTAGTCAGATGGCAGCGTCAAATGGGAGTGCGCCGCATGGACTTTCAGAGCTGCCGAGGATGAGTCGGCGCCGCATGGATAAGTAGAAAAATATGGATTTTTTGATTTATTTAAATACCTAGAACTTAGAAAATCCATATCTTTGTGTAGAAAAATTACAAAAATAAAATAAAAATACCACCTTGCTCAATGAACAGAGGAGAATAATGTGGAAAAGAAATCAAGTTATTTTGATAAGTATTTTATTTTTAATTAATTATTTACTCATTTCAGTATTTTAATTCTCCATTTGCATAGACAATTCACCATGGTATGAGACCATAGGGCTTCAGAGGCCATCTCTATGGAAAGTTATGTATTTTTCAAATTTAGGTCATTGATTTTGGTATTTTAATTCCATTAATTAGCATGTTGCTTAGAAAATTCTAGGAAAATTTGGGGAAGTTTCTTAGGACCAGATAACCCTAGGATAATTATATTTTGAGTTAATTCATTAAGAAAAACCCTAATTGGCCTAATTACTCAAAACTGAACTTTAATTAATTAGGGTTAACCACACTTCAAAAGAACTTGAAAATAATTTTCCATTGATCTTTAGGATCAGAGGGACCTCACATAAAAATTTGGAATCAATTGGAAATGTTTAGCCCCACTAAATGGATTAATTAAGTCACATAACCAAAATTAAAGTTTAAAAATTCATAACTCCAAAAATACACTTTAAAAATTCACCAAATTGGTTTTGGGGCCTCTCTGATATTAGAGGAGTGTTAGAAAATTAAAATTAAAATTTTCTAAAAATCTTCATTTTTCACCATATTTTAATATTTTAGATAATTAAAAAATAATAAAAATCATAAAAATATTAATAATCATAAAAATTTCTTATTTCACCTCCTACTCACGTAGCAATAAACCAAATATTTTTCCTAAGTCTAAAAGTAAAGATATTGAATTTTAAATGCTTAAAACAAATTTTGAATTAAAAAATGAATTTTCCAACATTTTCACTAAATTAATTATAGTAAATCAAAGAAAAATCAGAAAATTATAAAATATATTTCTTTGAACTCCTTGAGGTCAGAGAGATTTAGGAAAAATATAAAACTTAATTTTCAACCTTTATTTTATTTTATAATTATTTAACACTCTAAAATTTAAAATAATTATAATAAATAAAATATAATTCAAAAAATCACCAAAATTGGTCCATGTGGTCCTCTAGTCAGTAGAAACATCCCATAATTTTCTTAAGGATATAAACCTTTCCTTGGTTATGTTGTTGAATTTCCATTGAAAATCTTTCTTTTTTCATTAAAATAATTATATAGATTAAATTAAATTCAGAAAAATCACATATTCTCCTCTAATGTCTTAATTGACATATGAGTAAAGTGACATAAAAATTTCAAGTTTATTTGAGCTCAACTTAGTGAGTTATGAAATAAATAAGCTTAAAGGGGCATAAAGGTAATTAAAAGATTTTAACCCTAATTAACATTTAGGTTTAACCAATGGGGAGGGTAAAATATCTGATTTTAAATTTTCATTAGAAGATTGAAACCTAGAGAATTAAGGGGTAGAAACTCATTAATCATCTTGAAAATATTTAAAGTAAACCTTAATTAATTAAACAATTTGAATTTTGGAAGAATAAGTTAAAATTTGGATTATTAAAATGGGGATATAATTTAGAGAGACTATAATAACTTAAACTGAAATCCCTTAATGAATCACTCTAATAATATTTAACTTTTAATTAAATTTAAAGTGATAATAGAAATAAATAATTAAATAATTAAAAGGAAAGTGAACCTTAATTAAATTAAAACTTAAAACATTAAATAATTTGATAATTAAATTGAAATAAATTTAAAACATTAAAAAATAATTAATTTCAAAAATCACTTGAAAAAAAACTTAAAACAAATTTGAAACATTAAGAATCAATTTCAAAAAAATAAATTCTTAATTAAAAAAATCAAACCAATTAAAAGTTAATCTAGAATATTGCAATTAAATTAAAATTAAATCATTAAAGTCTAGATTAAATAATTTAAACTCCTCTTTCAATTCAAATAGTTTAAAACACTTAAGAATAAAACAACTTGAATACTTTTCCAAACTTAAATTTATTAAAATTTTATAACTTAATTAAATCACCTTAAATCATTAATTCTAATTTTAAATCATTAAATTCTTTCACAAACTGATTTGCCCCCTAAAGGTTTTCATTATCATAACCCTTAAGTATAGCATCAAGTGAAATGTCACTTTACTTATAGGATAATCAAACATCCTAATTCACTGAGCAAGAAACTAAACTAAATTTTGGGATGATTAATTCACCTATGCAATAAAACTCATTTGGACTAAAAAAATCCCAAAAATACTGAAAAGATGTTTAGGACTCGTCCTAAACACTTCCTCAATATGGTGGGATGTTTTAGAAGAACAATTGAATTTAATTGTTCTTTGATGAAGAAAATCATCCTTAACAAAATACAAGAACCTAGACGTCATAGGAGATGACTAGCAATAGGATTAGGAAATTGGTAGACAACCAAAACCCTTCCCTTATCTTTACCTTGGTACTTGTCATAAATATTTAAATGCCTTAACATGTGTTTTAAGTGCAGCTTGGAATGACGAGAAGACCCTCCAGGTACGCTTTTATTTTATTGCGATTTACTTTATTACAATTTATTTATATGAGCTGCACTTTACTCTTCTTACATGTTAAATAAGATTGTTGCATGAAAACTAAAACCTTTAGGATAGCCACAAAACTGAAACCAAAACTAAATTAAAAGTCACAACAAGATAAAATTCACCACCACAACAATCAAAAGATAAAACAACTCAAAATTTAATCACAAATAGAACACAAAACTACAATTTCCATTAAATTAAAACATCTCGTTGGATGATCGAGAATACCTCGGATGATGTAACCTATGTGTTGCTAACGGGATTTCCCACGGTCTAAATGAAAGTGTGGAACTCTTTCAGTTGAGTTTAGTAAATTCATCTGGACTAAGTGAATCCGATAAAAATAACAGTGCCAGAATGATGGAACCGTGGGATATTAACCGGTGTTATTATAATAAACTTTAAGATTCCCCTAATAGAACATTAAAGACATTTGAACTTTAAGACTTCTAAAGAAAAACACTTCTCTCATCCCTTGATTTTTGATCTATAAAAAAATACCTATTTCTTTATGTCTTAATTCTTATTAATTTCTAAGGATATTATGCTTTAATGAAAGGTAATTTTTGTATTTTTGGATGTAGGTGATGTAAAAAGGTCTAAAAAGGAAAAAAGGAGCAAAAAGGAGCAAAAATGGAGCAAAATACAAAAAGTATAAAAAAATATGCCTGAATCCTAGGCGCCAGAAGCTGGCGCCTAAGCGCTAGACTCGATACAAAAACTGTCAAGTTTTTGACAACGTTTGATCAGTTATTTTGACGGAGTGAGAGGTTATTGGACATTCTAGAAGAATGGCAGTTGTTCCTTGATAATAGGACATGTGATACATTGCATTTGGACGCTCCAAAACGGTTTTAAACGCAAAGAGGTGCGAGACAAAGTGAAGAGGCGCCTAGGCGCCAGATTCCGGCGCTTAGGCTCCAGACCGAACTTCTAGAAGATTCGTTGAATGTGGACATGTTTTGAAGAGGTGCCTCAAGGAAACCCTTGAAGCCTATAAATAGGGATCCATTTCTTCAGAAAATGTGCCCCTCCCATTGTAACCCTTTCTCTTATCCACTTTAGGATCTCTCATCCTTAGAGAGAGAAATAGAGAGAGAAATTTAGGGCCACTTTTATTTAGTTTAGTGAGTTTATTTTCAAGTTGTTACATTTGGAGTTCATTACACTATGGAGTCAATAAGAATCAGAAGATCTGTAGAAGAAATATTTGAGATAAGTATTTTTATATTTGATTCAAAGTTTATTTATCATGTTTTGCTATTTATTTTCAATGTGTTATGAGTAGTTAGTTTACTTTCTTCCTTCAATTATAAAGAGATAGATAAGATAATATAAAATTCGATGGAGAATTGAAATTCAAAATATTTTCAAAATATTGTGATGACATTAATACCTGATTTTACTTTACTTTTTAGATAGGCCATTTAAATTGTTAAAACCTGTTGAAGAGTTTTGAGACCTGGAAGGAGAAGAACACTTAACTTGTAAGTGTCACATGAATCCTTGGGTTGTCGAATGCCATGTGCGGGCTATTCAAGGTGAAGTGCAAATAAATAGGAAGATAAGATTTAAAGGGCGTAGAATTGATAAGTTTTAGAATGACAGAATAAATTCTTATAATTTGATTTATAGATTAGGAAAGGGTCACTAGTAGGGCCGACCATAGCCACCCTTGGACATCTAAAAGTGTGAGCCTATATTAACCCATTCTACTAACAATACATCCGGACCTATTCTGTAAATTAGCCAATGTTCTTTGCTCTTGGATCAAAGGGTAAAGAATAGGAATGCTTCTATTTGGCATAATACCATAAATCAAATTCTCCAACGAATATTAAATTATCTTTAAAATCTTAGTTTAATTGAAGGAAAGAAAGTTTTTTATTTTATATAGTTTTCATAAATCATTTTCTTATTATTGTTTTATTTATTTGCATCTAGTAAATTAATAGTAATTTATAATTAAATTAAAAGATAAAAAAATATTTTTTTTATTTAGAAAATTTATCACTATAATTCTTCTCTGTGGGATCGATACTGGGGTCTTTGTTTCAAAGCCCTATATTACTTGAAACGATATGTATACTTGCGTAGTACCCTTAGTGTGTAAAAATATTTTCTAAATTTACATCATATTAATTTTATACACTAATCGCTATTTATAAATTGAGTCAAAGTTTTTGGCTATCTTTTAGGAGCGAATATTACTGCATTATTTGCGGTCGGGTCAAGTTTTTGGCGCCGTTGCCGGAGAGGAAAGAAATAGAATAGTATAAATTTTCTTATAAAAAATAACTAAAAAATAAAAAGAAGATATATATTTTATTCCTTGTTTTATGCGAAGATTTGGTTTTGAAGGATTAATACCTTTAGATTCTGAATTAGAAAGAACAATTAGAAAAATTAAAAAGGGAAAACAAATTAAAAAATTTCAAGAAATGGCTACTTTACAAAATCTAATTGAACTTAATGATCAAAATGTTTATAAACCATTAAGGGATTATGCTAACCCTATAGTTGATGAACTTCATAGTAATATTCAAATACCTACTGTAGATGCTAATTCTTTTGAACTTAAACTGTCTATTATTCAAATGGTGCAAACAATCAATTTGGTGGATCACGAAATGAGGATCCAAATTTACATCTTATTAGTTCTTTAGAACTTTGTGCTACCTTTAAATATAACATTGTTTCTAATGATGCTATTAGACTTAAACTCTTTCCTTTTTCTTTAAGAGATAAAGCAAAGATGTGGTTAAACTCATTAGCGACTGGTTCTATTAAAACATGGGCTGAAATGACACAAAAATTCCTTGCTAAATATTTTCCTCCTTCTAAAACTGCTAAATAAGAAATGATATTACTTCGCTTAGTCAATTTGACGGGGAGACAATTTATGAAACTTGGGAAAGATTTAAAGAACTATTAAGAAAATGTCCTCATCATGCTTTACTTGATTGGTTGATTATTCAAACATTTTATAATGGATTAATTGAATCTTTAAACTCAATTATTGATGCTGCTGCTGGAGGTTCTTTAATGTCTAAATCATTTGAAGAAGCTTACACTTTAATTGAAGAAATGGATAATAACAATTTTCAATGGCCTTCCAAAAGGATTAATCCTAAAAAGATGGCCAATATTCACGATAATGAAGCCTTTTCTATCTTAGCTTCACAAGTTGCGGCAATGTCTAAGAAATTAGATAATTTTGCAATTAATATTACGCATAATAACTCTGCTAATATTGAAGATTCTCAAACTATTGAAACTTTACAAGCTATTGCAAGTAAAAATAATCCTTATTCAAATTATTATAATCCTAGGTGGAAAAATCATCCTAATTTTAACTGGAATAATTCACAACAACAATGGGGTAATAATCAATCTCATCCCACTAGAAATTGGAATAATCAAGTTAATTCAAATTATAAACCTCCTGGATTTAAAAATCTACAAAAAAAGTTATCAAAAAAAGAATTAATTATGCAAATGAATAATCAATTACAAAATCAAAATACTGTTATTCTTAACATTGAAAATAAAATGGGGCAAATTGCTACTTTAATTAATAATAGACCTGTAGGAACACTTCCTTGTAATGTTGAAATTAATCCAAAGGAAACTAGAAAAGAACATGAACAAGTTAAAGTTGAGCAACTTAGAAGTGGAAAGGAATTAAAAGAAAGAAAGTAGAATGAAATTGAAAAAGAGATTGAGGTTGAAGAGATTGAAAAACCTAAAGAAACTCTCTCTCCTAGTCAAGATCAGACTGTTATACCTATTAATGTGGAAGTTGAAAAACCACCACCACCTTTTCCTCAAAGACTTAAATAGCAAAATTTATAAAGGATATTTTAAGCAAAAAATGAAAATTTGAAGCTTTTGAAACTGTTTCATTAAGTGAAAAATGCAGTTCAATAATTCAAAAGAAATTACTTGAAAAGCTTAAGGATCCTGGAAGTTTCACTATACACTGTGCTATTGGAGAAAAATTTTGTGGAAAAGCTTTATGTGATTTAGGAGCAAGTATTAATCTCATGCCATTTTCTATCTTTTGAAGATTGGATTTAGGAGATATTACTCCTACCACTGTAACACTTTCAGTTAGCTGATAGATCTATCACTTATCCTAAAGGAGTTATAGAGGATGTCCTTGTTAAAGTGGATAAATTTATATTCCCTGTAGATTTCATAGTACTTGATATGGAAGAAGATAAAGAGATACCTATTATTTTAGGGAGACCTTTTCTAGCTACCGGAAGAGCTATAATTGATGTGCAAAAAGGAGAACTAACCATGAGAGTTAATGATCAAGAAATTAAATTCAATGTTTTTAAATCAATTAAGTACCTTGATAAAGAGAAATGTTATTGAATGGATATAATTGATTATTTAGTTGAAAAACATTATCAAGAAAAATGTAAAGTCATTTCTGAAGAAAATTTTGAATTTTTAACTGATGAAGATGAAGTAGTAGAATAAGAAGAGACTCATTTTGTTAAAGATAATTGGGAAACTTTATACATAACTCAAAATGATATACTTTTACCCTCAATTAAAAAAGCCCCTGAACTGGAATTAAAAATGTTACCTTCCCATTTAAAATATGCGTTTCATGGAAATTCGTTAACTTTACCTGTTATTATTTCTTCTGAACTGAGTAAAGATCAAGAAGAAAAATTACTAGGTGTGTTAAAGAATTATAAGAAAGCTTTTGGTTCGACTATTGCTTATATAAGAGGAATAAGCTCTTCCATTTGCATGCATAGAATCTTAATGGAAGAACATTTTAAACCTACTATAGAATCGCAATGAAGATTAAATCCTATCATGAAAGAGGTTGTTAAAAAGAAATTATTAAATGGTTGGATGCTGATATTATTTATCCTATTTCGGATAGTCAATCGGTAAGTCCTATTCATTGTGTTCCGAAGAAAGGAGGTGTAACTGTCATTGTTAATGATAAAAATGAACTTATTCCTACAAGACAAGTTACTGGATGACGAATTTGTATTGACTATAGGAAATTAAATAAAGCCACTAGAAAGAATCATTTTCCTTTACCTTTCTTGGATCAAATGCTCGATAAATTAGTCGGACACTCATATTTCGTTTTCCGGATGGATATTCTGGTTATCATCAATTACTTATTGCTCCAGAGGACCAAGAAAAGACAACATTTACAAGTCCTTATGGAACATTTGCTTTTAGAAGAATGCCTTTTGGTTTATGTAATGCACCTGCAACTTTTCAAAGATGTATGATATCAATATTTTGTGATTTGATTGACAAAAGAATTGAAATATTCATGGACGATTTTTCGATCTTTGGAACTTCTTTTGAATCTTGTTTGGAAAACATAGCCAAAGTTCTGAAAAGATGTGAAGAAACAAATTTAGTTCTTAACTGGGCAAAATGTCAATTCATGGTCACAGAAGGCATTGAACTTGGTCACAAAGTATCACAAAAAGGGATGGAAGTAGATCAAGAAAAAGTAAAAATTATTGTTGAATTGCAACCACCTACTACTGTTACTGATGTGAGAAGTTTTCTAGGTCATGCTGGATTTTATAGAAGATACATAAAGGATTTTTCTAAAATTGCTAAACCTCTTTGTCATTTATTAGAAAAAGATGCAAAATTTGAATTTAATAAAGAATGTATTAATGCTTTTAATATTCTAAAATAAAAATTAATAACTGCACCTATGATTGTTGCACCTAACTGGAATAAATCTTTTGAATTAATGTGTGATGCAAGTGATTTTGCAATTGGAGCTGTATTAGAACAAAAATATGAGAAAGTTTTCAAAGTTGTATATTATGCTAGTAAAACTCTCACTGAAACACAAAGAAATTACACTACCACTGAGAAAGAGCTTCTAGCTATAGTATTTGCCTTTGATAAATTTAGACCTTATCTTCTTAGTACTAAATGTATAGTTCATACTGATCATTCTACTATTAAATATCTATTATCTAAGAAGGATTCTAAACCTAGACTTATAAGATGGGTTTTACTTCTACAAGAATTTGATTTTCAAATAGTAGATAGAAAAGGAACTGAAAACCAAATTGCTGATCATTTGTCTAGAATTAAAAATGATATTATTTCAGAAGAAAATATAAATGAGAAATTCCCGGATGAATCTTTATATGTTATTCAAAGATGCAAAACACCTTGGTATGTTGATATTGTTAATATTTAGTTAGCAATATTTTGCCTTATGACTTGGATAACAAATTTATTAAGAAATTTAAATATGATGCTAAATCTTATATTTGGGAAGAACCTCATTTATTTAAAATTGGTAAAGATTCTATGATTCGAAGATGTGTACCTTATGAGGAAACTTTTGCTATTATTCAAAAATGTCATGATTCTGATTTTGGAGGACACTTTGGCATAGATAAAACTGCATTTAAAATTTTAAATTCTGGATTTTATTGGCCTACCTTATTTAAAGATGTGAGACAATATGTGAAAACATGCGATCGATGTCAAAGGATGGAAAATATATCTAGGAAAGATGAAATGCCTTTAAACTATTTATTGGAAGTTGAAATTTTTGATATATGGGGTTTAGACTTTATGGGACCATTTGTTCCATCATCTGGAAAAATTTATATTTTATTAGCAGTTGATTATGTTTCAAAGTGGATTGAAGCTGTTGCTTTACGAAACTATGATTCCAAAAGTGTTTCTAAATTTTTAAAGAAAATAATATTTTCAAGATTTGGAATGCCTAAGGTAATTTTCACTGATGGTGGAAGTCATTTCAGGAATATAAGAATTCAATCATTACTACAAAAATTTAGAATCAAACATAGAATTGCAACTGCTTATCACCCACAAACTAGCGGAATGGCTGAAGTATCAAACAGAGAAATTAAAAGAATTTTAGAGAAAATTGTTAATCCTAAAAGAACTGATTGGGTTGGTAGACTTGATTCTGCATTATGGGCTTATAGAACAGCTTATAAGACACCAATCAGAATGTCACCTTACCGGTTAATTTATGGTAAACATTGTCACTTACCTGAAAAACTTGAACATAAAGCTTATTGGGCGATAAAGGATTTTAATTTTAATTTGAATAAAGTAGGAGAAAAACAATTATTGTAACTAAATGAGATGGAAGAAATTAGAAATGAATCGTATGAAAATGCGAGAATTTATAAAGAAAAAATGAAGATGTTGCATGATAAGAAAATTTCAGGAAAAATTTTTGAGCCTGGACAAAAAGTATTACTGTTTAATTCTTGTTTAAGACTTTTTTCTAGAAAATTAAGATCTAAATGGATTGGACCCTATTTAGTTGAGAAAGTATACCATTATGGAGCTGTAGATATTAAAGATCCCAAAACAGAAAAATTTTTTAAAGTAAATGGAGTAAGATTGAAGCCTTATTTGAGAGATATTAAAAAGATTTATAAAGAGGCTTATGAATTGAGTCAACTTGATTAAAGATTTACGGAAGTCGGGCTGACGACGTTAAACCAAGCGCTTTGTGGGAGGCAACCCATAATTATCTTGTGTTTTGAGTGTTTTTGTGTTTTGATGTAAGGTTATGCCTCGATCTTGATTAATTTTATATTACTTCAGAAAAATTTGATGCTTATAAGTCTTTGATGACTTAGGCTAAAATTATTTTGAAGTATGTAAGATTTAAAAATAGGATCACTCTATTTTGAATATGAGTAAAAAGGAGGTCAAGTTAACCTTCATTATGATTGTTTACAATGAGTGTTATTGAGTATAAATTACTCTTACCAGTATAATTTACCTATCTCAGAGAACAAAGTTTTGAAATTTAACAATTAGGCAAAACAGAGTTGAACATAGTTCCAGCGCCTAGGCGCCAGAATTCGGTGCCTAAGCGCCAGAATCAACTATGTATCAATAGGTCCGGCGCCTAGGTGCCAGATTGGTCGCCTAAGCGCCACAGTTACTGGGTCGTGCAAAAACAAAAAATTTTCAGTTTTTCACACGATTTTCCCCTTTAAATCATCCTATCTTTTTCCCTAACAATCAAGCAATCAAAATTACGTCCCTTGCACTTCATTCTTGAGAGATTTGAGAAATTTTTGAAGAAATGGAAGGAAGAAATCATGGAGAAGAAGCTAGGGACAAGGTTTCAAAAGATCCTCAACCCTACTTCAATGGTTTCATCACTGTAAGTTTAGAGAAAATTTCTAGTCGTTTGGATAAGTTTGAAGCGGAGTTTAAAAGCTTTGGAGATCGCCTTCATGAGATGTTTCTTCAAGTTGAACATCTAGAATGGCAAATGAAGCTTCAATTTGATCATTTTATGGCTTATCAAGATGCTTAAGTTGAAATGTATGCGAAGAACAAGTGGATTGACGAAAAGACGGCTACGTATTTCCCGAGAGCGTTAGTCCAAGTGGAATACACAATTTCCCTTGTGAAGATTAAAATATTCTGGTAATGAGATAGTTATTATGGTTTGTTGAGTTGTTGTATCGATTTAGAAAATCGATTGTGTTTGCTTGAGTATTTGCTTTCATGTTCAACGTGTGTTGTTTTTGCTTAGAAATTGATATGTTTGAGTGTGTATTAAGAACTTGAAACAAATATAGTACTTATCTGGAATGTATTGAGTCAATATTGAATGTTATAAATGGAATTTAGTGAGTTTGATTGAAACCTTATGTTTGATTGGTGGATTTAATATTTAATTTTATAAATTTTTGAAAAATATTGTGGAAGTTAAAAACTGAAGCTCTACTCTGATATGAGTAATTGGAAGTTGAATTTATGAATTTTGGTGGAAAATTAAATTTAAAAAAAAAATTTGTGAAAGGCGAGTCTGGAACCTAGGCGTCAGAATTTGGCGCTTAAGCGCCAGTTCGGCCAGTACCTGAAAATTTACTTAAATAACCCCCAAAAGCCATTTTTGACTCCTAAGCTTCATCTTATTCCCCATTTTCGCGAAAATACATCCTCTAGATCCATTTTGACGTCAAAACATCAAGGATTTGAGCGTGAAACCACTCTATTTCTTCGTCTAAAGGTTAGATCTACACTTTAAACAATTTACTTTAGATTTTAACCATAGATTTCCCTAGGTTTTGCTAAGAACTGAAAATTTTGAAAATTTTTTCGATTTTTAGTGATTTGTTTGGATTTCAAAACTTATTTTAAGTTTTATAAACTTAAGAAATGTTTAAATCTTTGATTCCTAAATTTGTTCTTGTTTTCTTTCACGTTTAGATGGCTCCAAAATCTAAACGCGGGAAGGTACGAGATAACTTTGATACCAGCAAATTTTCTACTTCGGCTGCGCAATTTCGCTTCCATGAATTTTCGACGTCCATGTTGACCTCATTTTTGATGAGGTCTTCTCTTCTTCTCTTTAGTACTTAGGATCTAGCCTTAGGCTTTTCCTTTGACTATCCTAGAGGATTAGAATTGGGACCCACCACTTAGAAATTCAAACCACTTCTTAACTCCCCGCAAACTCCACAAACTTGACCGTAGACCCCTAATCACCTAGAGGGTCGAAATCAAATGTGGAAGTTTAAAGGATGAGTTCTCGTAGGACTCTTCGGCCTTGGGACCGCCCCAGGTGGCCTGGTCTGGTGAGGGCTGACTTACACACACACTACACCTATACACTACACTTTCACACACATCCTAAAAACACACCCATACCTAACTTGACTTCCTGACTCACAAAGGTAATTCACATGGATGGTCCTTAACCCCTAAGCCCTTGGCTAAGAGGGTAAAGAACAACATAGTGGATGCCTCAAATGAGTCCCTTCATGGCTCATGTGGGCTTGATATGGCTTCATGGCTCAACCAAAATGATTTTATTCCACTTACATTCACCTAATCTTCAATTTTCCAAATTTTCAATTTTTGACCCCCGGGACCCTACACCCGCCTAGCCTACCCAAAGCCCTGGAAATTACCCAAATTTTTCAAAATTTCCAAATCACTCAAAATTTCCCAAAATTATCATTGAACATTTCCTCACCAATCAAGTTGATCATCCATAGCTAAAAATACCAAAAATTCCAAAAATACCTCCCAATACCCTCCAAATACCCAAAATACCCCTCTTGACCCAAAAATCCAAAAATTCAGAAAATTCTCAGAAAATCCCCAAAAATCCCAAATATTCCCAATTTTATTTTGTTCAACTACACCATGGGCCAATTTTGTCAATTTACCCATCTTTTATCAAAACCCCCAATTTGACCCATTTTAACCCAAAGTGAACCCAATGTCAAGCCAAACCTACCCAATTGACCCAAATTCTGGTCCAATTCAATTATAAACTTCAATTCAACATTCCCAACACCAATCTAGACCAAATCCAAGTCCAATTTGATTGACATTTGAATCCAATTTCACTTTTGGCCTTAAAGCCCAATTTGGACCCATGACCCAAACCTAATCCAAACTAACCCAATTCAACTCCAATTAACCCCAAACCTTTTCTAAACCTTCCTTAGCATCCACACAAACAAAAAACTAACATGATTTTCCTAACCAAACCCCACTCAAATTCAACCCAAAACTAAAAGGCCCAATTTTGACCTAAGCCCAAACCTAACCCAAATAAGCCCAAACCTTAAAATCAAGACCCAACCAAAGCCAAAACCTCTT
Organism: Papilionanthe hookeriana x Papilionanthe teres; assembly: GCA_022702705.1. Classification (NCBI taxonomy): domain Eukaryota; kingdom Viridiplantae; phylum Streptophyta; class Magnoliopsida; order Asparagales; family Orchidaceae; genus Papilionanthe; species Papilionanthe hookeriana x Papilionanthe teres. Next base: position 130,684,658 of record CM040425.1, on the reverse strand, counting down.
TGAAACACTCCCATAAACATTTCCCAACATTAATTTTACATCAATTTCAACCCTAGCACAACATTGGCCCAAATTAGCCCAACTTGACCTACATTGAGCCATTTACCAAAGAGGCCCAAATTCAAACCAATTCAATTCCAAGTCACACCAAATTGACTCCAAACCATTCATGAAACATCCCTAAACCAATTGCAACATTTATTTGACATGATCCTTCACAAAATTTTCACCCAAAAGCCCATCCTAAAATAAAAAAACCCACTTCCCTAAATCACTTTAAAAGCCCATCTAAAACCATTTCAAAGAGCCCAAAATCTACCCTAAAGCCCATATGACATTTTCATTTGCAATCCATTTAATCAAAGTCATTCCCTAAGTTCCAATCCCATTATCAAATGATTCCAAATCAAGCCTCATGCCAAATCACCCCTAAATGCCAAAATTCACAAAATCCTTCTCCATGAAAGTTGACTTAACTTTTCCCAAGCCAAATGGAGTCATGAAGTCATGCATGAGCCCCATCGGAGCCATGAGAGCCATGGAATCTACTTTCCACCTCACCAAACCATTAATGGCAAGAGAGGGGATCTCTTTCTTAAACCCTCTTAAACCCTTTTTTACCTTAAGCATGTCACACACTAAACCATGCTTAGCCACCTCACCATGGATGGAGACCACACCATTTTCTCTTGGTCGACCCAAGTGACTCTTTTCAGCCCAAAATCAGGCCTTGGGTGGTGAACCTAGCCCAAAACCATGGGTTGACTCATTTGAACCCAAAATAGCCTTTCCCCCATTCCATTTCAATTCAACTCATTTACACATGTCCATGGCCAATCGATCGCACTAAGCCCCGCACCGACCTCCCCGACCTCGAGGGTGACTCCGACCCCGGCCGGCCAGCCCACCACAACCGCCGAAAACCACCGTGCCGAGAGAACCCATGTGAGCCAAAGTTTGGAATTCCCACTTGCCGAGCCGCCCCATGCCCAATGGCCATCCCGGCTGTTCTTCCCTCGACCTAAGCAGCGATCCCAAGCCTTAAACCCCCTGGAGGCCCTCCACCCTCTCCTATTTAAACCTCACCTCCTCTCGGCCATGAGAGGTGCTGAACCAGACCTTACTGAAACCCTGCCAAAATTGCTCCAGACCACTCTCCATACTTAGAGCAGTTGATCCCCAGTGACAATTTGCCCTAATCCCCACCAACAGAGCCCAATTTCTCAACCAAAATTCCACCCAAAACCAGGACACTTCTCCACAGTGGATCAATCCCCAAATTGATTGATCCTACACCTTCACCAGACCAAGGGAAGAGGTCCACCAAGCAAAAGCCCCTCTCCAGAGCCACCCATCTATTCCGGACTCCAAGCTTTGTGATCGGGCTTGGTCGAAATCATACCTAGGCAATTCACTGCGACCAGGAGACTTCATCCTGAGCTTGTCGGGACGCAATCGAAGGTGACTCAACCCTCGATCGAAGCCACACTTCTCCGAGCAAAGGTATGAGCTAACTCTTTATCCCGAGCTTCTGGAGATTCTCCATTTCAAATGCCTTAATTTCAATGCATGATCACCATATAGATGTATTCATCTCTTCAAGATGAATCCATAGAGCACAAGAACATGAAAATCCGTTAAGTATTGAGTGAGATATTAGGGATTTAGTGTGGATGGTTCTCGGGCTAGGAGGCTTGGGGACGATGAACGGATGTCGTTCATCTAATACACACGCGGACAGACGTCCAGGATCGCGCCGGATGAGGAGACGGAACGATACAGCGGGCCCCCGGAGCGCTGAGTTGGATGGCGGCGCCGAATCAGAAGACGACGCGTGGCCTTTCGGAGACGCCGAGGTTGAGTCAGCGCCGCGTGGATAAGAAGAAAAATAGGCTATTTTTCTTATTTATTTAATTCCCTAAACTTTAAAAATGCATAACTTTGTGTAGAAAAATCAGAAAAATAAAATAAAAATACCCTCTTGCTCAGTGAACAGAGGAAAATAATGTGGAAAATAAATCATTTAATTTCATCAAGTATTTTATTTTTAATGATTTATTTACCCTCTGCATTGTTTTAATTCTCCATGCATGTAGGAAATTCACCATGGCATGAGACCATAGGGCTTTTGAAGCCTCTGAACTTGGGAATATGCCCTGAATTTTCCAAGGTCAGAGGCCATCCCTATGAGAAGTTAATGATTTATTTACCCTCTGCATTATTTTAATTCTCCATGCATGTAGGAAATTCACCATGGCATGAGACCATAGGGCTTTTGAAGCCTCTGAACCTGGGAATATTCCTTGAATTTTCCAAGGTCAGAGGCCATCCCTATGAGAAGTTATTGATTTTTCAAATTCATGTTGCTGTTTTGAGTATTTTAAATCTAATAATTAGCATGTTGTGAAATAAATTCTAGGAAAATTTGGTGATGTTTCTTATGACCAGAGGACTCTAGAAAAAAAAGGTTTTGAATTAATCCACTTGGAATAACCCTAATTGGCTCAAACACTCAAAATAGGACCCTAATTAATTAGAGCTAATCATACATCAAATTGACTTGAAATCAATTCTCCACTAACCTTTAGGATCAGAGGAACCCACCATAGAAATTTGAAGTCAATTGGACTTGGTTAGCCCTACTAAATGGGTTGATTAAGCCATTTAGCCAATTTAAATTTTAAAAATTCATAACTTTCAAAATACTTTTCAAAAATTAACCAAATTGGTTTTGGAGCCTCTCTGATATCTGGGGAATTTAGAAAAATTAAAATTTCAATTTTCTAAAAAAGTTGATTTTTTGCATTACTTTAATATTTTAATAAATAAAAAATAATAAAAATTACAAAAATAATAAAATTCATCAAAATGTTATATTTTGAATTTTAATTACTTAGGAAGAAACCCCATATTTTTCTTAGGTCTATATGATGAGATATTAAATTTTAAAGCCCTAAGGTAATTTTAAAATTAAAAAAATATATTTTTTAGCATTTCCACTAAAATAATTCTAAGAAATTAAAGAAAAATCAGAAAATTGTAAAAATTGATTCTCTGATTTCCTTGATATCAGAGAGATTTTTGAAAATATAAAATTCATTTTTCAACTTCTATTTTTTTTAAAATTAATTAATGCTCCAAAATTCAAAATAATTATAATAAAAAGAATATAATTCAAAAAATCACCAAAATTGGTGCAAGTGGTCCTCTGGTCATTAGGAATGTCCCATAATTTTCTTAAGGATAGAAGCTTTCCCTTGGTCATATTATTAAATTCTCCTTGGAAATCCCTATTTTCCACCAAAAATAATTACATAAATAAATTAAATACAGAAAAATCACATTTTCTCCTCTCATGCCTTTATTGACATATGAGTGAAGTCACATAAAAATTTAAAGTTCATTTAGGCTCAATTTAGTGAGTTATGAAATTATTAAGCTTGAAGGGCAAAATGGTAATTAAAATTTAAACCCTTAATTAAAACTTTTGGCTTAATAAAATTAAAGAGTAAAATATTTGATCCTAATCTGATTTGGATGATTGAAATTTAAATAATTAAAGGGTAGAAACCTACTAAACAATTTAAAAATAATTGAAATAAACCTTAATTAAATAATTGATTAAATTTGGAAGAATAATAAAATTGGAATTATCAAAATAGGGATATTATTAGGAAGATATTTGTTCTTTAATTTAAGAATCCCTAAATTAATCATCTCAATAATATTTAATTCTTAATTAAAATGATAATTCAAATTTAAGATTTAAAATGCTAAAAGACTTAATCATTAAATTAAATTAAAGTTAAATTATTTAAATTAAATCCTTTTAAAATTTCAATTAAATTAATACTTTAACAATTACAATTAAATCATCTTTAAAACATAAAAAATAAAATATTAAATTAAAATTTAAAATAAAATAAAATTAAAATTTAAATTAAATTAACTTAAAACATATTAAATTAAATTAAATTAAATTAAATTAAATTAAATTAAATTAAATTAAATTAAATTAAATTAGAGTAAATTAAATCAAATTAAATTAAATCAAATTAAATTAAATTAAATTAAATCATATCAAATCAAACTAAATTGAATTAAATTAAATTAAATAATAGAATCAAGTTAAAATTAAAATCAAATTAAATTAAATTTGATGCTAAACCAAATTAAATTAAATTAAAGTTAAATTAAATTGAATTAAAAATAACATCACCTAAGACATAAAGAAATTCAAAAACAAACTTGAACACTATTCCAAATTTAAACCCGATAACTGAAATTAAATCATAAACCATTTAAACATTAATTCGCCCTCAAAAGCTTTTGTTGTCATAACTCCTAAACAGAATGTTAAATGAAATGTTACTTCCCTCATAGGATATTCAAATGTCCTAGTTCACTGAGCAAGAGAACAAAACTTAATTAAACCTCGGACGATTACTTCACCTGATTGATTAAATTCATTTGGACTTAAAACAATTCTAGGAATATTGAAAAGATGTTTAAGATTCTTCTTAAGCACTTCCTCAATATGATAGGATATTTATAAGAAAAATTGAACTTAATTGTTCTTTGATGAAGAAAATCGTCCTCAAACCAAAACATAAGAACCTAGACGTCATAGGAAATGACTAGCTATAGGATTAGGAACTTGGAAGAAAACCATAACCCTTCCCTTAGCTTTACTGAGGAACTTGCTTTAAATGCTTAAATATTCTAAATTGTGTTTAAGTGCAGCCTGGGAGACTGGAAGACCCTCCAGGTACGCTTTTATTTTATTGCAATTTACTTTCTTGCAATTTACTTTATTGCAAATGTACTTTACTTTTCTTGCATGATAAACAACTGTTGCATGAAAACCCACACCTTTAGGGTAGCCCCTAAAACTGAAACCAAAACTAAATTAAAAGTCATTGCAAGATAAAATTCACCGTCACAACATTTCAAAATATAAAACAACTCAAAATTTAATCACAAACATAACACAAAACTGCAATTACAACTAAATTAAAACCTCTTGTTGGATGATTGGGAATACCTCGGATGATGTAACCTACGTGTTGCTAATGGGATTTCCCACAGTCTAAATGAAAGTGTGGAACTCATTTAGTTGAGTTTAGCAAATTCATCTGGACTAAGTGAATCCGATAAAAATAACGATGCCGGAAGGATGGAACCGTGGGATCTTAACCGGTGTTGTTATAATCAACTTTAAGATTTGTTTTAAATAAAACATAAAAAACACTTGGAAATTAAGATTTTCTCTAAACCAAAACACTTCTCTCATCTCCTGATTTATGACTTCTAAAATTAAAATTCTGCAATAACAAGGAGTTTGGAGCACGGTGGGCAGCAGGGCCATCTTCGTCAGCAAAACAACTCTACATCAGCTAAACATTCCTAGAATTAAATAACCAAACCATAGGACTTCGAGGTAGTTTGCCTAGTTCAACATAAATCCTCAATCTTCTGTTAGGCATTTGCATTGCAAATTAAGCCCTAACCGGTCTTAGGATTCCGAGGTAGTCATCTGATATGACATAAACCCTCATATCTTCGAGGCTATTTGTGTGATCACATCATACAAATATAAGTCCTAATTAATTAAAAATTGGCAAGATCAAAACATTAAATAAACATTAGGGCCTTCCTAAATTCAAGCCAAACAATAGGATAGTCGGGAAATTACCGAAGTTCGCTTCGAATCTGTGATTTCTCCTACCTTTCTTCCTTTGAATTCCCAAAACAAAATGTTCCAAATTTGATCCACTCCCTATTGAAATTCTAAAATTCAATCCCTTGAAAACTTATATTTTGAGATTCTTGAGAGCAGAACTACTGATTATTATCGAGAGTTTTCTTAGGTGATTCTCGTCACTTAAGATGTAATTAACTATAGGGGCTTGCCCTTATAGGGAATTTTAAGAACCCAGGTAATATAAACCCTGCTTAATTCATTTATATTAAGCAGGGGAACTTGTCGGCTTATAAAATTGGTTCGCAGACCAAATGGATGTCACAAATCTTCTAGTTTATTTAATCGAGCCCAATCACCAAACAGTGTGTCTATTCTTAGAGATAGATACACAGTTTGTGATGCGGTGCTCGTTTATATAAACTATTCGGGATGTGAGATCAGTTTGATTTCATATCTTAAAATTTTTAAATTTAAAATTATTTTCAAAATCAAATACTACTTTCCAAATTATTTATTTAAATTAAATTGAAAATTCGCCGACAATTTCTGTAGGCGACCCCCTTTTCAAAATAAAACACACCAACCTAAAAATAAGCCGTACAGTCCAGAAAGTTCATTTTTGAATGAAGTTTCTATCATCCTGGAGAAATCATTGAAAACACTATTGTTGCACACAATTCGCAACGATTTTATTATTTTACTGCTGTTGCTGTTATCCCGATTGTTCAAGAATTTTATGCAAATTTTCTGGATGCCGAGGATTATGAAGTTTTTGTCTGAGGAATCAGAGTAAGATTTAGTTCAGAAAGAATCAACATATTTTATGACCTGCCACCGACTATTGAGTGCTATTATTCTGGATTATCACTAACTGAGGAAGATTTGGATATGATCATTGCTTATCTGACTGATGGTACTGGATCTTGGAAGATCAGGAATGGAAAAAGGGTAAACTTCAAATCCTCCGAACTAAATGGTATTTCTAAAGCATGGCACTATTTTTATTTCTGCAAGATTGTTACCTTCCAACCACCTGAGTGAAGTGACTAGAGATCAAGTGATCTTAAACTACTGCATTTAGGAGAGGAAGCCTATTGATGTCGGGAGCATTATTTATGATTCTGTGGATTCTACTGCAAGGTCCCGCACTTTTGTTGGATTGGGATTTCCATCTCTGATCTATTCACTGTGTGTTAGTAATGGAGTCACTGCTGATATTTCTGAGAAGTTAAAGTCTACCAAGCCAATTGGGCAGGAGAGTGTTAGTATCTATGATCGTCTTCGAGGAAAGAGATCGATCGCTCCTTCTACTTCGCACATACTTCGAGTAGACCTTCTACTTCTCGACCCTCTACTTCGCCGAGCCACCATCAGATTTCTGGGAATCAAAGCATGATCAGTTTTTAGAGCAGCAGCAGGAGTTATTTCAAACTCACTACAGGATTGATAATATTGATAGAAAACTAGATCAATTATCTGATTATACCCAGAGGAAGATTAGTTATGATGCTGAGTATGATAAAGACCTAGTCAGATTTCTGAAGGGTGAACATGATGTTAGTTTTCCTACTTTTCTTAGATTCACACCATTTGCTGATCCTAAGGACGTAGAATTTTTCTTTGGTGATGATGATGATGATGAGGCTACAATTAGTGACTAGTAGTTACAGATCTTTATGTTGAGCTACTCTGTTAGTTTGTTTTGTTTTTTTTTGTTTGTTTAGTTTTTTCTTTGATATATGTTGATTGATTAGTGTTAAGATTCTGTTGTTAAAATATTCTTAGTATATTGTGTTGAGACTGAAGTTAGAATTAATTTATATTTTATTTTAGTCTACTGTTTAGTATTTAGTAATTTTGCTCTGTTTTAATTATGTTTCAAATTTAGTATCATCATAAAATTAGCCTGCTTACTTTTTATACATGCTTAAATTTTATCTTTTATTCATAAAAGCATGATAGAAGTTAATTTTTCTTTTTAAGATTGTTTTTACATACTTATTAAAAATTCTTATGATTTTCTTTCTCTCATACTTTCAAATTATCATAGTATACCAAAACTTAAGTTTGGGGGAAGGTAAAATCCATTCAAAATTAAATTTTATTTGTCCTTAAAGAGCTAATATTTTCATAAAAATAAAAAAAAACTTTTTAACATAACTTAAGGAATGAAGAATTTATTTGAGATCACTTTTATTTTTGAAATTATAAACAATTTAGTGAAAATTAACCAAAATTTTACTAACTTTGATTGATTTTAAGAATAGAATTATTTAACTTAAAGAAGAATAAGATAAAGAGTTTTTTTTATTCATGATAGAAATAATAGAATTTTAGAAATATTAAGTAATAAAAAATTATCACTTGAAAAAGAAAAGATTGGAAATCTTTTTGAATTCTTATTTATGTTATAATAATTAAGTGGAAATGTATAAGTTTTGAAAATATAAGTGAAGGATAGTGAAGTTCAAAACCATTAACAGGCTATCCAGATATAGTAATCCTCTATCTATACATAAAAAAAAGGAAAAAAAAAGAGAAAGAAGAAAAAAAAAGAAGAAAAAAAAAAGAGAAGAGAGGAGAAGCTTGAGGAAATGCCTAATCAAAAATTGGCTTCACTTGAATTATCTTATAGGAAGAAAACTAGTTACATACTTTACTTAATTTTTAAACATAAATTTTTATTTAGAAAAGATTTTTCAGGAAGATCTTTTTCTTGTAAATAATCTATGAAAGCTTAATATAATAGACTTCTATTATTTTCAAAATGGATGGAAAGTTTGAAATCTTATGATTTGGTAGTTAAATATTCTTTAAATTCTTAAAATTAAACCTAGTTAGTGAAATTGGGTTAATAACTTACTAAAGACTTTATAAAATAAAAAATTATAAGGAATCTTAAATATTTATCTTTTAATCCAAAGGTTATATATTTTATATAGTAGAAAGAGTTACTTGAGGACAAGTAACATTTAAGTTTGGGGGATTTTGATCTATAAAAAAATACCTATTTCTTTATGTCTTAATTCTTATTAATTTCTAAGGATATTATGCTTTAATGAAAGGTATTTTTTGTGTTTTTGGATGTAGGTGATGTAAAAAGGTCTAAAAAGGAAGAAAGAGCAAAAAGGAGCAAAAATGGAGAAAAATACAAAAAGTATAAAAAAATATGGCCTGGCGCCTAAGCGCCAGACTCGATACAAAAACTGTCAAGTTTTTGACAACGTTTGATCAGTTATTTTGACGGGTTGAGCGGTTATTGGACATTCTAGAAGACTTGCATTTGTTCCTTGATAATAGGACATGTGATACATTGCATTTGGACGCTCCAAAATGGTTTTAAACACGAAGAGGTGCGAGCCAAAGTGAAGAGGTATGAAGAACTGGACGCGGTGTCCGGCAACAAGGCGCCAAATATTGTGATGACATTAATACCTGATCTTACTTTACTTTTTAGATTGGCCATTTAAATTGTTAAAACCTGTTGAAGAGTTTTGAGACCTTGAAGGAGAAGAACTCTTAACTTGTAAATGTCACATGAATCCTTGGGTAGTAGAAGGCCATGTGTGGGCTATCCAAGGTGAAGTACAAATAAATATGAAGATAAGATTTAAAGGGCATAGAATTGATAAGTTTTTAGAGTGACAGACTAAATTCTTATAATTTGATTTATAGATTAGGAAAGAGTCACTAGTAGGGCCGACTATAGCCACCCTTGGACATCTAGAAGTGTGAGCCTAGATTAACCCATTCTACTAACAATACATCCGGACATATTCTGTAAATTAGCCAATGTTCTTTGCGCCTGGATCAAAGGGTAAAGAATAGGAATGCTTCTATTTGGCACATTACTGAAAATCAAATTCTCCAATGAATATTAAATTATCTTAAAAATCTTAGATTAATTGAAGGAAAGAAAGTTGTTTATTTTATATAGTTTTCATAAATCATTTTCTTATTATTGTTTTCTTTATTTGCATCTAGTAAATTAATAGTAATTTATAATTAAATTAAAAGATAAAAAAATATTTTTTTATTTAGAAAATTTATCACTATAATTCTTCCCTGTGGGATCGATACTGGGGTCTTTGTTTCAAAGCCCTATATTACTTGAAACGATATGTATACTTGCGTAGTACCCCTAGTGTTTAAAAATATTTTCTAAATTTACATCATATTAATCTTATACACTAGCCGCTATTTATAAATTGAGTCAAAGTTTTTGGCTATCTTTTGGAAGCAAATATTACTGCGTTATTTGCGGTCGGGTCAATTTTAACCTTCTAAAACTAAAACTCTGCAACAACAAGGAGCTCGGAGCACGGTAGGCAGCACGACCATCTTCGTCAGCAAAACTTGTGTCTACTTCAGCAAAACCCATTCTTATAATTAAATAACCAAGCCATAGGATTTTGAGGTAGTTTGCCTAGTGCAACATAAATCCTCACTTTTTGTTAGGCATTTGCATAATCATATTATGTAAATTAAGCCCTAACTGGTCTTAGGATTCTGAGGTAGTCGTTTGGTACGACATAAACCCTCAATCTTCAAGGCTATTTGTATGATCATGTCATACAAATATAAGTACTAATTAATTAAAATTGGCAAGATTGAAATATTAAATAGATTCTCAAATTGAAGCCAAACAATAGGACAGTTTGAGAAGTTGCGAAGATTCTTCTTGGATCCTCAGCTTCTCCTACTTCTTTTCCTTTGGACTCTTAAAATAAGTTGTTCCAAATTTGAGCTAATCCCTTTTGAAATTTCAAAAATTCAATCCTTTGAAAACTTTAAAATTTGAAATTCTTGAGAGCAAAACCACTGATAATTGTCGAGAGTTTTCTTAAATGTCTTCGGACATTTAAAATATAATTAACTACAGGGGCTTGCCCTTATAGGGAACTTTAAGAACCCAGGTAATATAAACCTGCTTAATTCCTTTATATTAAGCAGGGGAATTTGTCGGCTTATAAAATTGGTTGGCAGACCAAACGGATGTCACAAATCTTCTAGCTTATTTAATCGAGCCCCTTCGTCAAGCAGTATGTTTGTCCTTCGAGATAGATACACAGTTTGTGTTGTGGTGCTCGTTTATATAAACTATTTGGGATGTGAGATCGGTTAATTTCATATCTAAAAATTTTCAAACTTAAGATTATTTTCAAAATCAAATGCTACTTTCTAAATTATATATACATATTTAAAATCTAAAACTCGTCGATAATTTTTGTTAGAGATCGAGCGATGGCACTATTTTCAAAATGGATGGAAAGTTTGAAATCTTACTATTTGGTAGTTAAATATTCTTTAAATTCTTAAAATTAAACCAAGTTAGTGAAATTGGGTTAATAACTTACTAAAGACTTTATAAAATAAAAAATTATAAGGAATCTTAAATATTTATCTTTTAATCCAAAGGTTATATATTTTATATAGTAGAAAGAGTTACTTGAGGACAAGTAACATTTAAGTTTGGGGGATTTTGATCTATAAAAAAATACCTATTTCTTTATGTCTAAATTATATATACATAGATACACGGTGTGGTGCTCGTTTATATATACATATTTAAAATTTAAAATCTACCCCTTTTCAAAATACAACACTCAACCTAAAAATATGCCGACACTTACCACCTACCATCGAATGCTACTATTTTGGTTTATCTCCATCTGAGGGAGATCTTGAGATGATTATTGTATATCTGATTGATGACACTGGAACTTGGAAGATCCGAAACGACGAACGGGTAAACTTCAAATCTTCTAAGCTAAATGGTATTTCAAAGGCATGGCATTATTTTATTTCTGCTAGACTTCTACCTTCCAACCACCTAAGTGAAGTTACCAGAGATCGAGCTATCCTGAACTACTGCATTCAGGAGAGGAAGCCGATAAATGTTGGCAGTATTATTTATGATTCAGTGGAATTGATTGCTAGATCCAGCACTTCTGTGGGATTAGGATTCCCATCCTTAATTTATTCTTTATGCATGAGCAATGAAGTTTCTGCTGATATATCAGAGGAGAAGTTGAAGTCTACAAAGCCAATTAGGCAGGAGAGTATTAGCTTTTATGATCGTCTTCGAGGGAAGAAAACAATTGGTCCTTCTACTTCTGTACCTACTCCAGGTAGAGCTTCTACTTCTAGACCTTCCACTTCTACTGCTGAGCCACCATCTAGCTTCTGGGAATCGATGCATGATCAATTTCTGGAGCAGCAGAATGAGTTATTTCGAACTCACTGCAGAGTAGATACTATAGACAAGAAGATTGATCATTTATCTGAATTTACCCAAAGGAAAAGTGAGTATGATGCTGAGTATTCAGAGTCTTTATTGTGATTCTTGAAGGGTGAGCATGATGTTCAGTTTCCTACCTGTCCTAAATTTTCACTGTATGTTGATCCAAAGGATTTAGAGTTTTCTTTTGGTGATGATGATGATGAGGCTACAAATAGTGATTAGTAGCTTGATTTACCTCTGAGATGTGCTGATTCTATTGTTAGTTTATTTCTTATTTACTAGTGATGTTTGCTGTTTGTTGTTTGTTAGTGTAGATTTATTTATGAAACTTTATGTGGATTGTTTGATGTTGAGACTGTTTTAAATATTTAGTGTATTGTGTTGAAAACTGAAATTTGGATGAATTAATGTTTATTTCTGTTTCAGCCTACTGTTTAGTATTCTTAAATAGTTAGTAATTTTGTTGTGTTTCTATTACTATTAGTAGTATAGTCATTTAATTCAGCTACTGATATATATAAAAAAATGATGAGCTTGCTTCCTTTTATATATGCTTCATTATTTCAGTAATATTCATAAAAAGCATGTGTAGAAGTAAATTTTTCTTTTTAGACTATTTTTACATACTTATAAAGATTCATTTTTAAATTATACCTTTCTTTCTCTCGTACTTTAAATATTTTTCAAGATAGACAAAAGCTTAAGTTTGGGGGAAGGGAAAATACATACAAATTTAAATTTTATTTGTTCTTAATGAACTAATATTTTCTAAAAAAATATTAACATAACATAAGGAATGAAGAATCTATTTAAGATCATTTAAATTTTTGAAATTATAAATAATTTAGTAGACTTAACCAAAATTTTAATAACTTTGATTGATTTTAAGAATAGAATTATTCAACTTAAAGAAGAGTAAGATTAAGAAAATTTTCTATTCATAGTAGAAATAATTGAATTTTAGAAGTATTAAGAAATAAAAAATTATAACTTGAAAAAGAAAAGATTGAAATTCTTTTTGAAATCTATTCATGTTATAGTAATTAAGTGAAAATGTATAAGTTTGAAAATATAAGTTAAGGATAGCAAAGTTCAAAACCATTAACAGGCTATCCAGATATAGTAATCCTCTCTGTAAAAAAAAAATAAAATAAAAAAAAGAGAGGAGAAGCTTGAGGAAATGCTTAATAAAAAATTGGCTTCACTTGAATTAGCTTATAAGAAAAAAACTCATTACATATTTTACTTAATTTTTATGCATGTATCTTTATTAGAAAAGATTTTCATGAAGATCTTTTTCTTGTAAATAATTTATGTGATCTTAATATAATAAAATACAATTATTTGTGAAGTGAACGAAAATTTTTGAAATCTTATGATTTGGTAGTTAAATATTCTTTAAATTCTTAAAACTAAACTTAGTAAAATTTGGTTAATGATTTACTAAAGCCTTTATAAAATAAAAAATTATAAGAAATCTTAAATATTTACCTTTTATTCCAATTGTTATACATTTTATATAGTAAAAATGGTTACTTGAGGACAAGTAACGTTTCATTTTGGGGGATTTTGATCCATAAAAGAAATACCTATTTTTGGGCCTTGATTTTTATCAAAATTTTAAGGATATTATGCTTTAATGAAAGGTATTTTGTGTTTTAGATGTAGGTGATGCAAAAATGTCCAAGAAGGAAAAAAAAGATGAAAAAAGAGCAAAAATGGAGCCAAAATGCAAAATTGTCAAAATAATTAGCCCGACTCCTAGGCGCCAGAATCCGGCGCCTAAGCGCCAGTTTGATACGGAATTCTGAAAGATTTTTGACGACATTTAGATGGTTATTTTGACAGTGTTAGCGGTTATTGGATCATCTAGAAGATTGGCAGTTATTCCTGGATTATAGGACATGTGATACATTGTATTTGAACGCTTGGAAACGGTTAGGATCGCGAAGAGGTGCGACCCAAAGTGAAGAGGTGCGAAGAACTGGACGCAAAGTCCGGCGCATAGGAGCCAGATTCCGGTGCCTAGGAGCCAGATTCCGGCGCCTAGGCGCCAGACACACCTTCTAGAAAATTCATTTAACATGGACACATTTTGAAGAGGTACCTCAAGGCAACTCTTGAAGCCTATAAATAGGAGGCTACTCCTTCAGAGAAAAACACCCAAGTCCAAAAAGCCCATGCTCGAAAAGCCCAAAAACCCACAACCCAACCAAAAACCACCTAGTCCCATAGTTCCATTTAGAGAGAGAAATTAGAGAAATATTTTAAGGGCCATATTTATTTTTTCTTTTATTATTTAGTGAGTTTATTTTAAAGTTTTTATTAAGAGTATTTGAAGAGTCAGTGCTTTTGAAGTCTATTTACTTTGGAGTCAGAAGGATTCAGAGGTTCAGTTGGAGAAACACTTGAGATAAGTATTTGTATTTAGATTCAAAGTTTTTTTTATATATTTTGTTGTTTAAATTCAATGTTTTCTGAGTAGTTACTTTATTTTCTCCTTTCAATTATGAAAAGATAAACGAGATAATATAAAATTTGATGGATAATTAAAAACTATATTTATATTTTAAACATTGTGATGATATTAATACCAGATCTTAATTTACTATTTAAATTGTCCATTTAAACTGTTAAAATCTGTTGAAGAGTTTTTAGACCTAGAGGGAGATGAACTCTTAACTAGTAGATATCACATGAATCCTTGGGTAGTCAGAGGCCTTGCACGGGTTATTCAAGGTGAAGTGCAAATAAATAGGAAGATATTATTTAATAGGTGTAGAATTGATACGTATTTAGAGTGACAGGCTAAATTCTTGTAATTTGGTTTATAGAGAAGGAAAGGGTCACTAGTAGGGCCGACCATAGCCACCCTTGGACATCTAGTAGTGTGAGCCTAGATTAACCCATTCTACTAATAATACATCTAGACCTGATCTATAGATTAGCTAATGTTCTTTATACTATTGAGCGAAGGTAAAGAATAGGAATGCTTCTATTTGGCACAATACAAAAAAATTATATTCTCCATGAATATTACATTATCTAAAAAGTCTTGGATTAATTGAAAGGAAGAAAGTTGTTTGCTTATTTTTATTTACAACAATCATTACTTTATTATTGCTTTATTTCTGCATCTAGTAAATTAAATATCAACTTTTTAAATTTAAAAGAAATACATAAAAATAAAATCAAAATATTTAAAAAATCTATAATTCTCCTCATGGGATCGATACTGGAGTCTTTATTTAAAGCTCTATATTACTTGAAGCGATACGTATACTTGCGTAGTACCCCTAGTGTGTAAAATATTTTCCATAAAATTATATTTATATACACTAGCCGCTATTATTATTTGAGTCAATGTATTGACTATAATATATTTTTGATAGCATAAATTACTGCATTTTTTGGCGATTCCAAACCATGATTTTGGTGCATTACTGCGGATCGAGGGTCACTGATAATAGAATATTTGTAAATAGGAAGATTGCCAGATGAAAAGTCAGCAACTCACCAGATTCAAAAAAGGGCTCTATCGTATGCCATAATCGATAATTTTCTGTACAGAAGATCTTTTGATCATATGTGGTTTAGATGCCTAAGTGGAACAGAAGCGTAGAAAATCGTCAAAGAAGTGCATGCCAAATTATATGGAGCACACCAGTCCGGGCTGAAGATGAAAATGAAGATCAAACGACTCATACTATTGGCCAAAAAAGATGAAAGATTGTATGGAAATGTCGGCATATTTTTAGGTTGTGTGTTGTATTTTGAAAAGGAGGTCGCCTACGAAGTTGTCGGTGAATTTTAAATTTAATTTAAATATATAATTTGAAAATTAGTATTTGATTTTTTTCAAAATAATTTTAAATTTAAAAATTTTAAGATATGAAATCAAACTGATCTCACATCCCGAATAGTTTATATAAACAAGCACCGCACCACAAACCATATATCTATCCCGAAGAATAGATACACTACTTGATGATGGGGCTCGATTAAATAAACTAGAAGATTTGTGACATCAGTTTGGTCTGCAAACCAATTTTATAAGCCGACAAGTTCCCCTGCTTAATATAAATGAATTAAGCAGGGTTTATATTACCTGGGTTCTTAAAGTTCCCTATAAGGGCAAGTCCCTATAGTTAATTACATCTTAAATGACAAGAATCATTTAAGAAAACTTTCGATAATGATCAGTGGTTTTGCTCTCAAGAATTTCAAAGTTTAAGGTTTTCAAATGATTGAATTTTGGAATTTCAAAAGGGGTTAGCTCAAATTTGGAACAGTTTATTTTGGAGTACAATGGAAGAGAGGTAGGAGAAGCTGGAGATCCAAGAAGAATCTTGACAACTTCCCAAACTATCCTATTATTTGGTTTAGATTTGGGAGTTTATTTAATATTTCAATCCTGCCAATTTTAATTAATTAGGACTTATATTTGTATGGCATGATCATACAAATAGCCTCGAAGATGTGAGGGTTTATGTCGTACCAAACAACTACCTCGGAGTCCTAAGACCGGTTAGGGTTTACTTTACATGACATGATCAGGCAAATTCCTAACGAAGAAGTTGAGGATTTATATTGCACTAGGCAAACTACCTCGAAGTCTTATGGTTTGGTTGTTTAATTCTAGGAATGTTTAGTTGATGTAGATCAGAGTTTTACTGACGAAGATGGCCGTGCTGCCCACTATGCTCCAAGCTTCTTGTTGTTGCAGAGGTTTAGTTTTAGAAGGTGAAAATCAATAGATGGGAGAAGTGTTTTGGTTTAGAAAAAATCTTAAAATCCAACTGTTTTTAATATTTTAATTAAAACAAATCTTAAAGTTGTTTAAACAGAACCGATTAAGATCCCACGGTTCCGTCATCCCGGCACCATTATTTTCATCGAATTCACTTAGTCCAGATGAATTTGCTAAACTCAACTGAATGAGTTCCACACTTTCATTTAGACCGTGGGAAATCCCGTTAGCAACACGTGGGTTACATCATCCGAGTATTCCCGATCATTCAACGAGACGTTTTAATTTAGTTGCAATTGTAGTTTTGTTGTTCTGTTTGTGATTAAATTTTGAGTTGTTTTATATTTTGAAATGTTGTGGCGGTGATTTTTATCTTGTAATGACTTTTAATTTAGTTTTGGTTTCAGTTCAGGGACTATCCTAAAGGTTTTGGTTTTCATGCAACAGTTTTATTTGACATGCAAGAAAAGTAAAGTGCATTGCAGTAAAGTAAATTGCAATAAAATAAAAGCGTACGGTGGGTCTTCCCGTCATCCCAAGATGCACTTAAAACACATGTTAAGGCATTTAAATATTTCAACAGCTACCTAGGTAAAGCTAAGGGAAAGGTTTTGGTTGTCTACCAAAGTCCTAATCCTATAGCTAATCATCTCCTATGACGTCTAGGTTCTTGTGTTTTGGTTTAAGGATGACTTTCTTCACCCAAGAACAATTAAATTCAGTTGTTCTTATAAACATCCTATCATATTGAGGAAGTGCTTAAGACGAGTCTTAAACATCTTTTCAATACCTCTAGGATTGTTTTAAGTCCAAGAGAATTTAATTATACAAGTGAATTAATCTTCCAGGAGTTTAAGTTTTGTTCTCTTGCTCAGCGAACTAGGACATTTGAATATCCTATAAGTGAAGTAACACTTCACTTGATGCCTCATTTAAGAGTTATAATAATAAGAGCTTTAAAAGGGCAAATCAAATTAATAAGTATTTTAATGATTTAAACTTGATGATTTAATTTTAATTTTGACTTAATTATAAAAAATTAGTTTAAGTTTGGAATAGTGCTCAAGTTATTTTAGATTTAATTCTTAATGATTTCATTTAGGTTTGTTGTTAAATGATTTTAATTTAATTCAATTCAATTTAATTTTAATTTAATTTAATTTAATTTTAATTTAATTTGATTTGATTTAATTTTAATTTAATTTAATTTAACTTGATTTGATTTAATTTTAATTTAATTTAATTTAATTTAATTTAATTTTAATTTAATTTAGTTTTAATTTAATTTAATTTAATTTAATTTAATTTTAATTTAATTTACTTTTAATTTAATTTTAATTTTAATTTAATTTAATTTTAGTTTAAATTTAATCTTAATTTGATTTAATTTTAGTTTAATTTTAATTTGGATTATTATTTTAATTTTTTTAATTAAGAATTAAGTATTTTTCAAGTGATTTATTTAGGGATTTTTTAAATTAAAGAATAAATATCCTCTTAATAATATCCCTACTTTAATAATTCCAATTTTTATTATTCTCCCAAAATTTCAATTAATTAATTAATTAAAGTTTTATTTTAATTATTTTTGAAATGGTTAGTAGGTTTCTACCCTTAATCATTTAAGTTTCAATCATCCAAAATCAGTTTAAAATCAAATATTTTACCCTCCCCTTTTTAATTAATCCTAAAATTTTAATTAAAAGTTGAATTTTTTTAATTACCATTTTGCCCTTCAAGCTTAATAATTCTAAAACTCTCTAAATTAAGCTCAAATGAACTTAAAATTTTTATGTAACCTCTAATGTCTCCTTAAATTATATAACTCAATAAATTAAGCTCAAATCACATTTTCTCCTCTAATGTCTTAATTGACATGTGAGTGAGGTTACATAAAAATTTCAAGTTCATTTGATCTTAATTTAGTGAGTTATAGAATTATTAAGCTTGAAGGGCAAAATGGTAATTAAAAAATTTCAACCCTTAATTAAAATTTTAGGATTAATCAAAAAGGGGAGGGTAAAATAATTGATTTTAAACTGATTTTGGATGATTGAAAATTAAATGATTGAGGGTAGAAACTTACTAACCATTTCAAAAATAATTAAAATAAAACTTTAATTAACTTATTAATTGAAATTTTTGGAAAATAATAGAAATTGGAATTATTAAAGTAGGGATATTATTAAGAGGATATTTATTCTTTAATTTAAAAATCCCTAAATAAATCACTTCAATAATACTTAATTCTTAATTAAAAAAATTTAAATAATAATCCAAATTAAAATTAAATTAAATTAAAACAAATTAAAATTAAATTAAAACTAAAATTAAATTAAATTAAAATTAAAATTAAATTAAAACTAAATTAAATTAAAATTAAATTGAAATTAAATTAAAATTAAATTAAATTAAATAAAATAAAATTAAATTAAATTAAATTAAAGTAAATTAAATTAAAATTAAATCAAATCAAATTAGATTAAAGTTAAATTAAATTAAATTAAAATTAAATTAAATTAAATTAAATTAAAATCATTTAACAACAAACCTAAATGAAATCATTAAGAATTAAATCTAAAATAACTTGAACACTATTCCAAGCTTAAACTAACTTTTTATAATTAAGTCAAAATTAAAATTCAATCATTAAGTTTAAATCATTAAAATACTTAATAATTTGATTTGCCCTTTTAAAGCTATTATTATTATGACTCTTAAATGAGGCATAAAGTGAAGTGTTACTTCACTTATATGATATTCAAATGTCCTAGTTCACTGAGCAAGAGAACAAAACTTAAACTCCTGGATGATTAATTCACTTGTATAATTAAATTCTCTTGGACTTAAAACAATCCTAGAGGTATTGAAAAGATGTTTAAGACTCATCTTAAGCACTTCCTCAATACGACAAGGTGTTTATAAGATCAACTGGATTTAATTGTTCTTGGGTGAAGAAAGTCATCCTTAAACCAAAACACAAGAACCTAGACGTCATAGGAGATGATTAGCTATAGGATTAGGACTTTGGTAGACAACCAAAACCTTTCCCTTAGCTTTACCTAGGTAGTTGTTGAAATATTTAAATGCCTTAACATGTGTTTTAAGTGCATCTTGCGATGACGGGAAGACCCTCCAGATACGCTTTTATTTTATTGGAATTTACTTTATTACAATTTATTTATATGCAATGTACTTTACTTTTCTTGTATGTTAAATAAAACTGTTGCACGAAAACCAAAACCTTTAGGATAGTCCCTGAACTAAAACCAAAACTAAATTAAAAGTCATTACAAGATAAAATCACCGCCACAACATTTCAAAATATAAAACAACTCAAAATTTAATCACAAACAGAACAACAAAACTACAAATTGCAACTAAATTAAAACGTCTCGTTGAATGATCGGGAATACCTCGGATGATGTAACCCACGTGTTGCTAACGGGATTTCCCATGGTCTAAATGAAAGTGTAGAACTCATTCAGTTGAGTTTAGCAAATTCATCTGGACTAACTGAATTCAATGAAAATAATGGTGCCGGGATGACGGAACCGTGGGATCTTAATCGGTTCTGTTTAATTAACTTTAAGATTTGGTTTAATTAAAACACTAAAAAACACTTGGATTTTGAGATTCTCTCTAAACCAAAATATTTTTCTCATCCTCTAATTTTAACTTTCTAATACTAAACCTCTGCAACAACAAGGAGCTTGGAGCATAGTAGGCAGCACGACCATCTTCGTCAGCAAAACTCGGATCTACATCAACTAAACATTACTAGAATTAAATAACCAAGCCATAGGACTTCGAGGTAGTTTGCCTAGTGCAACATAAATCCTCAACTCTTCGTTAGGCATTTACATGATCATGTCATGTAAATTAAGCCCTAACCGGCCTTAGGACTTCGAGGTAGTCGTTTGGTACGACATAAACCCTCACATCTTCGAGGCTATTTGTATGATTTTATCATATAAATATAAGTCCAAATTAATTAAAATTGGCAAGATTACAACATTAAGTAAATTGTCAAATTGAAGCCAAACAATAGGATAATTTGGGAAGTTGCTAAGATTTCTCTTGAATCCTCAGCTTCTCCTACTCCTCTTCCATTGGACTCCTGAAAATAACTTTTCCAAATTTGATCCATTCCCAATTGAAATTTCCAAAATCCAATTCTTTGAAAACCTTAAACTTTGAAATTCTTGAGAGCAAAACCACTGATCATTATCGAAAGTTTTCTTAAATGATTCAAGTTATTTAAGATGTAATTAACTATAGGGGCTTGCCCTTATAGGGAACTTTGAGAACCCAGGTAATATAAACCCTGCTTAATTCATTTATATTAAGCAGGGGAACTTGTCGGAAATGAATTAAGCAGGGGAACTTGTCGGCTTATAAAGTTGGTTCGCAGACCAAACAGATGTCACAAATCTTCTAGTTTATTTAATCGAGCCCCACCGCCAAGCAGTGTGTCTATTCTTCGGGATAGATACACGGTTTGTGAGTCCATGCCCCTTTTCGAAATACAACACAACCTAAAAATATGCTGACAACTTCTGGCGACTCTGCTGGGGACTAGTTCCTCTCTCCATTTTGATCAGATGGTTTTGCTTTCATAAATCGGTAGTGAGTCCATGCCCTTAGTGGACCAAACTACTATTCTTTTCGTTCGACTATCCCGTTCATTTCTGTCTTGAACGAGTATAGCCAACACCTCTCGGATTTAGGAGCCACTATTTAGACACCCCTAAACAGAGAGGTTCCAAGATCCTTTTACCTCTTTTCTGAGGTAGGGTGGACCCCCAATAGGTGTTAGCTTAGGAGCGGTCATTCGAGTTGAGAAGTCTTGCATAAGACTTTCTCTTCCTTTCCAATTCTAAATCAGGCCCTTTACCTTTTCTATAACCTTTTTCCTTTAATTGTTTTATTTCTAACAAACGAACTACCTAATAAACAACCTCTTTTATAAATCACAAATGCACTAACATAAAAAAATTGTGTTTGGACTCTTTCTTTTTCATCCTAAACTTTACGACGAAAGAAAGTATAATTCGAGACTGACATTCGGAATCTGCCCTGCAGAAAATGGATGCCCCAAAGTTAATCTTCTCCTTCACCAAAGGACTGGACTTCCCTGTTTACAAGGATGAGCTGCCCGACAATGGGATCATCCGTTTTGGACAAGGATTTGGCAACACAGATGTCAAGATCTCTGACGTCACTCTCTTCACACTAATGGAAAAAATGTCAGAAACTGAAGAGCCCGTGATTGAATTCAACTCGAAGTCGGCTCAAGAGTTCCCTCCCCGCAAAGGGTTCCAGTCGAGAGGAATACTCGTCGTTCGTAGGAGGATTGTTGTCTCTACCCCCACCCGCCCAGTCGTCTCTGCACCTACCCCGGCTCCCGCTAAACTAAAGGGGAAGGAAGTCCAAGTTTGTAATGAGCCTGTTACCGTGGAGGGTACAGATCTCCCTGCGAGACCTTCTGTTTTCGAAATTGGGTACAGCTCAAGGGTTCCACCCCTAACACGGACTTAGAGGAGAAACAGAAGTAGAAAGATCGCCAGAAAGGCCAGAGCTTCTAAAGTCGCTTTCTTAAAAGAGATCCCTGAGTACACACCATTGCCTGAGTACATAACATTGCCTGAGTATACACCGCTTTTGGAAGGAAGTAGATTCCATCCCCTCTTCGCCACAGCTGACGAGGAAAATGTCAGCAAGATTGCTTCTACATTACCTCAACCCGCATACTATAGCAACAACCGAAAGAAAAGGGCTAGGATTACACCATTTGTTCGATTGCAGACTGTGATAGAGAAGTTAGCAAAGAAAGAGAAATGTCCTGTATCAGAGATTTTAAGAAGGATAGGGCGGGTGCCAGCCAAATCCCGTCTTGGGCCGCGAGTAGAACCCGTTAGCGCCATAGAAAAGCCGAATAAGAAGATGAAAGCTAGTCCACCCGTTGTTGTTTCAGGTTTACAGATCAGGGAAGATACCACCTTTCAGCATTCAGCAGACAGACCATCCGGTCCTAGACCGAAACAACGACCTGAAAAGGAAAGTCTCTTCAGGAGACTCGAGTCCGAAGAGAGCGCCACTGCGATGAAGGGGACTCCCAAGAAGAAAATCCAACAGCCATCGCATGATAACTGTGAAACCATACGAAAAAGACCATTGGAGGACGCTATGGAAAAACTAAGAACTGAAATTCAACAATTAGCAAGAGAAAGAGAAGAAAAATTTAGAGATGAAGTCGATTCGTCGGAATTCATGGATGACGAATATGTGGAGATCAATATGGTTGAGACACGAGCATCGTCAGCTTCGCAAGGTGCTTTGGCAGCTACGGAAAGAGATGAACCGGAAATGTTAAGAGCACAACTTTCGTGAAAAAGATGATACAATCTCTCAAATGGTGAAAATGATGGAAGAGATAGCTGCAGCCCTAGCCACTCTTCAGAGTCAGGCTCAACCCCCAAGAGAAACACCTCCAAAAGTTATTCATATTACAGACGTAGGAAAAGAGATTACATCCGTTAACGGAGAAGATCAGCCGAAGAAAGATTCTACCCAGAATGTGATTCCAGAGAAAGACATCAAGAGCATGGTAGAACAGCAGGTGCAAGAAGCCTTAGCACAGTCTAAGAGCGGAGCATCTATTCAGACGGGTAGACCTTACCCCGAAGAATTTGATGCATTACAATACCCAAAAGGCTTCGTACCACCTCTGTTCAAGACTTTTGATGGTACCGAAAACCCTCGACAGCATGTTGCACATTTTCACGCTAGTTGTTGCAACGCCGGTGGAAGTGACGCCTTACTCTTCCGACAGTTCGTCAGCAGCCTGTCAGGGATCACCTTCGATTGGTACGCAGAGTTACCAAACGGTTCGGTAAAAAAATTTTCAGAATTAGAGAACCTCTTCATCAAACGGTTTGTCAGAGCTCAACACCATATCACCATCGGTGATCTAGTGGTCGAGAAACAGAAACCGAACGAAACTTTAGTGGACTACATACTTCGATGGAGGAATCTAAGCATGCAGTGTGAGCCACAGCTACAAGAGCAGCATGCGGTCGGTATCTTGCTTAAATGCATTCACGGCCCGATAGCACTCCTCCTTAAGGGATTTATGATTAAGACTTTCGAGAAGTTGTTAAGCAAGACCGGAAGCTTGCAAGAGGAAGCGAAACAACTAAGTTTCATCGACAAGATAGAAAAACAGAAGCCTGTGAAGACATTTGAAAAGAAATCCGGGACGTC
The DNA here is from genome assembly GCA_022702705.1 of Papilionanthe hookeriana x Papilionanthe teres. Taxonomy (NCBI): domain Eukaryota; kingdom Viridiplantae; phylum Streptophyta; class Magnoliopsida; order Asparagales; family Orchidaceae; genus Papilionanthe; species Papilionanthe hookeriana x Papilionanthe teres. The sequence goes on along the minus strand of CM040425.1, from coordinate 130,660,694 downwards.
GTGGCAGTCGATAAGGGCAAGCAGCCAATGTAAATACAGCTGAAGCAGCCGCAACCCAGCTATCAGCCACCGCAACAGATGTATCAGCAACCTCAGCAGAACTACCAACAACCTCAACCTGGTTATCAGCCAACTCAACAGTATGAGCAACCGCCTCGCTCGCAGCGCACGTTAAAGGAGCTTATAAATAGAGAATATCTGTTCAAGAATGAGGCAGTGCCAAAGATGTTCCACAGTTTGATGAAGAATCCAGATTTTCAACTGCCAGAACCTAGGAAGCCAGAAGAAGTCAATAAGAAAGACCATCCCATCTATTGCCCTTACCACCGGATGCTCGGGCACAAGATAGAGGATTGCATTACCTTCAAGACTTGGCTCTACGACAATCTCCGAAAAGGGAACATAACGACTCCGAAAGAATACATGAAGGAACCCCAGAAAGGCGGTTCCGTCAACGTTATTTCAACGGATCCTATTGTTCCTATAGATCCTCACACGACAAATGATGGATGGAGTACCACTTGGACGAGGTCATCAAAGAAAATTTTGGATCGCATCCAAACCGCTTCGGTGCGTGCTTCGATTCAAAGTTCGAAACCTGTCAAGCCGGCGCTATCGCTTGCGATCGAAGAACCATCCCGGGAAGAAAAGATCGTAGAAAAGAAGGAGATCGTAGAAGAAGAAAAGACCGAGGCTCTTAAGGCTAGACTAGGGGCCGCTTATCCTAGGATGGTTGTTTCGATTCGGGGGAAAATTTCTCGAACCTCTGACTCTGTATGATTATTTGCTCGCTCCGGCGGGATCTTATAATGATAAGAGTTATGGCGTTGGCTACGTTTTGACTGTTTCTAACGATTACGCAACTAACGACAACCAACCTAATCCGGATCTCGATTCCAATACAAATAATAATTCTCAATTCAGACACAACCTCGACAAGCACGATGACAAAGAAGACATTCCCCAAGAAGGCTACGAAAGTTCAACGAGCAATGAATCTATTTGTGAATTTCGAGGAGCTCCAATCACAATAGAGTTAGAGCTTTCAGATTCCGAAGCGACTCCGGAATAACTCCGTCATGCCGATTCAAAAGGAGACAACGATAGAACTCGCACTGCAGTTCACAAGAAATCATAGAAGTCAACTTAAGGAGCGGAAGGGTTCTACCTCCGAGAATGGGTCCAAAAGACAAAGGAAAGCAAGTGGTTCTTCAGGAAGAATCAACCCCAGTAGAAGAATTGCCCATTCGAGAAGAAACTGAAACACATGGTAACAAAGTGGACTATAACGTGCTAGATCATCTTAGGAAACTACCAGCCAAACTGAGCATCTACGAAGCTCTCATCTTATCAAAAGAGATGAGGGAAGCTCTGATCAAGGCCTTACTTGATCCAGAGATTTGTTTAGCTCAGATGGCCGGAGATTCCTTAAACGAGGTTTGCTCGTTAAAGGAACAACAAGGTGTTACCTTCACAGACAATGATCAACTACTTGGGACAACCGATCACAACCGACCGTTGTACATTTCAGTCACAATCGGAAAGTTTACGCTCTCCAGAGTATTGGTGGATCCAGGAGTGTCAATCAACATAATGAATCTTCGGACGTTAGCATACTTGGAAATTGATGCTCGCGAGCTTGAAGCAGATAAGATGTTACGAAGAGGATTAAACCAGAAAGGAGAAAGAGCCCTCGGATCAATAACGCTGTTGATGAAGACCGGTGATTTAGCAAAGACAACCGCAAAATTCTGAATAATTGATTCTGAAACATCATTCAATGCACTACTGGGCTGGCCGTGGATACATGAGAACCGGATGGTACCGTCGTCTCTGCATCAGTGCATAAAATACTACGATGGAGGAGAACAGTGCATTAAAGGTGACTTGCAACCTTTCTCCATATATGAAATTGGAATTCATGAAGATGCAGCTTACTACGTGACTCCAAAGAAAACAATCTTCTCCAGAAATACCATGCCAAATGAAGCAAAAGAAGTTCAAGACAACGAAGAACCTGAAGTTCTAGTCCAACAGTCACTCACCACTCCCTTACGGGAGATGGTGAAGGTTTCTTCACAGCTTGCACCTGAGGTCGAGGCCGGGGACGAGGTCGTGGCAGAAACATTGGGACAGTTGGACAGAAAAAGCTGGTAATCAACGTGAATTGGGAGAACAACTCTGAAGAAGAAGAAGAAATCAAGAAAAAAGAAGCTACAATAAACCAGAAGAAACCACAATTTAAGATATCCCTTGAAGATGAAAAGAATGAAGAATATAAATTAATGTGCGAGAAGATTAACTACCATGTACACACTATGGTCCTGACCCCGATCCAGTGTAATAAGATTGAGGGTATGGAGGTCAAGGATATGCATGGCGGTGGTGCTAAACCAATCAAATTTTACCGTGGTACTTCTTCTTCCAATAATGAAAAAGATGTACAATTTGAAAATTTCACTTCTTCCGAATTAATGGAATTACCTTTTCAGTGGTACTCTCCCTGTGTTCAAAATTTAATTCAACGTGATGTTTTACCTCGACAATGGACAAAGGGTCAATCACAACATTTTGAAAGACTATGGAACAATGCCGGTCAGCCTCCCAATTCAAAACATGGTCTCGGATTCGGCACAATATGTTCAATTAACGATGCGGGATTTTGCTTGGTTGTCACTTGCAAGCCTAATAAAGACTGCTTGGAAGCTTCAGAGGACCTCGAAGATCTACCAATCGGAGATGCTCAGCCAGAATTCGAAGAAGAAATCAAATCTACAATAGACGAGTTAATGGAACTTAACTTAGGTACTAGCGAAAACCCTAGACCAACCTTTGTTAGCTCCTTACTCAATAAGGAAGATTCCGAGGAAATGATCAAGCTATTAATGGAATTCAAGGACTGTTTTGCTTAGAGTCACAGTTCACAAGGTAGGAGTAAATCCTACTTCTGTTCCAGTCAGACAAGCTCCCAGAAGAATGCGTCTAGAAATTGAGCAACAAGTAATAGCAGAAGTTAAGAAGCTAATCGATGCTAAATTTGTCTGTGAAGAACAATACCCTACTTGGTTATCCAACGTGGTACCAGTTAGAAAGAAAAATGGTCAGATCAGAATCTGCGTAGACTTCAGGGATTTAAATAAAGCTTGCCCAAAGGATGAGTTTCCACTGCCAATCCCAGAACTGATGAACGACATTGCTTTAACACATGAAATAGTTTCATTCATGGATGGATCATCAGGATAAAACTAGATAAAGATGGCACTAGAAGACGAAAAGCTCACAGCTTTCAGAACACCGATCGGAGTGTATTGCTACACAGTAATGCCATTCAGACTAAAGGACGCAGAAGCAACATATCAAAGAGCAATGACAAAGATTTTTGATGATCTCATTCACAACCAAGTCGAGTTCTACGTGGATGATGTGGTTATCAAAAGCAAACTGAAGGAAGATCACCTGTATGATTTGAGAACTGTTTTCGAGCGACTAAGGCAATACAACCTTAAGATGAATCCCTTAAAATGCACCTTCGGCGTCACCTCTGGGAAATTCTTAGGATTTGTTGTCCGACATCACGGAATCGAAATTGATCCGAAAAAGATTAAAGCTATCTTAGAGATGCCGCCTCCCAAAACCTTAAAACAGCTACGATCCTTTCAAGGGAAGCTGGCATATCTTCGACGATTTATCTCGAACTTGTCAGGTAGGTGTCAGCCCTTCTCGGCATTAGTTAAAAAGGACGCCAAATTCATTTGGGAAGAGAAATGCCAATGGGCCTTCGAGGACATTAAGCAATATTTAATGACACCTCCTGTCTTAGCAGCCCCAGTCTCAGGTAGACCGTTAATACTTTATACCGCGGCTTTAGACGACTCTCTCGGAGCCACTGTAGCCCGAGTCGATGACGAGGGAAAAGAAAATGCTCTTTATTACTTAAGCCGTCGTCTATTGCCGACGGAAGTAAAGTATCCTCTTATTCGAAGCATTGTTTGGCCACGATCTTCGCCGCACGTAAACTCGGGCATTACATGCTTTCTCATAAGATCAACCTCATTTCGAAAGTCAATCCGTTGCAATATTTAATGACCCGACTGACACGTTCTGGCAGACTTGCCAGGTGGTCGATGATACTATTGCAATTTGACATAACTTTCGTTCCTCTTCGTGCCGTAAAGGGACAAGTACTAGCTGACTTCCTTGCAGCACATCCTTTACCGGCAGATTCGCCTCTCGATGATGACTTGCCAGACGAACAAATAATGAGTTTAGAAGACCCCGATGATCGACGTTGGGAACTATACTTTGACGGAGCATCTTCAGCGCAGAAGGATAAATAATCGCAAGCGATAGTGCCCGGTAAAGCAGGAATCGAACTAATCTTTATAACACCGGAACGGGGGATGTTAAGATACTCCTACCACTTAACAGAGCTATGCACAAACAACGAGGCAGAATACGAGGCCCTCATAACATGACTAGAACTAACCATTCAAATGGGAATAATGGATATCAACATCTACGGAGATTCTCAGTTGATCATTCAACAGGTCGCCGGACAATACATAATTTTAAAGCCAAGACTCGAGCAATACTTTCAGTATGCCATGAAACTGTTGGAACAAATTCTGAATGTAACAATCTACAAGATCCCCAGAAGAGAAAATACTCTCGTGGATGCACTAGCTCCCCTTGCAAAAGAATTTGCTTGCTTACAAGATGAGTCAGTTGAAGTGTCAGTTCAAGGACGATAGGTCCTATCACAGCTCGACATGGATATAATACAGAAATCAGAAAAATCAGAGGAATCAGTTGCAGCAGTGACAGAAACACAGGAGATTTGTGTCAGCCGCTAATAGACTACTCGCAAACAGAGTAAATTACCGGACGATAAGTCATTAGCCCATCAAATCAAGAAAGAACTCTGTCTTATGCATTAATAAACAATACATTATACAGAAGGTCTTTTGATCAGATGTGGTTAAGATGCCTGAACGGGTCCGAGGCTCGTGAAATTGTCGAAGAGGTACACTCGGGATCGTGGCGCTCATCGGTCGGATCCGAAAATGAAAATGAAAATTAAAAGACTAGGGTACTACGGCCCTCAATGATGACCGACCGTATGAAAGTCGCCAAGAAGCTGTCACCAGTGCCAAGTGCACGGAGTGGTTCTACACCAACCTCCAAATGTGCTACATCCGACAATTGCGTCGTGGCCATTTGAGTGTTGGGGTACAGATATAGTGGGTCCGATAGAACCACCTTCTTCAAGAGGACATCGCTTCATCCTTGCAGCTACAGACTACTTTTCTAAATGGGCAGAAGCAGTTCCACTCAGAGAAGTAAAGGCACACCACGTGCTACAGTATTTCAAAAATCAAGTTGTATACCGTTTTGGAGTACCGTGTAGAATCATTTCAGATAATGGGTCTGCATTCAAAAGTACAAAGATCAACAATTTTGTCAGAAGACACGGGATCGATTGACGATACTCAATGATCTACTACCCAAGAGCAAATGGCTTGGTCGAGGCTTTTAATAAAACTCTCGTTCAGATTTTAAAGAAAACCTTGGATGACAACAAGAGAAATTGGCACGAGAAGTTCTTAGAAGCCTTATGGGCCTACAGGACAACTTTCAGGACTCCTACTCAGTCTATGCCTTACACTTTAGTGTACGGGTCCGAGGCCGTTTTACCTTTGGAGGTCCGACTTCCATCACTCGGGATTGCGATTGCAAATAAAATTACTACGAGAAGAAAATGCCAGATTACGGCTGGAAGAACTAGAAAGCCTGGAAGGGAAAAGACTTGCAGCGCAACAAAATTTGGAACTATACCAAGCTAAGATGATCCAAGCCCATGATAAACTGGTCCGCCTAAGAACTTTCAAAGTTGGTGACTTAGTTCTTGTTCTCAGAAGACTTATTCTTGCACATCACAAGATATGAGGCAAATTTGAATTGACTTTGGAAGGGCCGTTTGTGGTCGAGGCAGTCTACTCAGGAGGCTCCTACCAACTTGTGAATTACCAAGGAGAACGACAAATGCTTCCAATCAATGGACGGTATTTAAAGAAGTATTACGCAACCTGATGTTTCGAAGGGTGGCCTCTAAAATAGAGTCTTATCCCTAGAAACACGTGTGAAGCAATCACTTTGTGACTGGGTCCGAACCCAAAAAAAAATGTGCTAAAAATGGAATATGTGAAATCATAATAATAATGTTTTACCCTTCCTTTCAAATCAAATCTTGTTCCTGATCTTTCTTCATATTTTCCTACTTTCCTTAAAAATTAAAATTAAAATAAGAGAATAAGAATCTTCAGTGATAAATATTTTCTTATTGTTCTTATTCTTAGTACAACCCCTGATCCTTTCCTTGTCTTCTTCGCAGGAAAATGTCGAACGGGCGGTTGGTCCTAAACTTTAAAAATGGCGTGAGTCTCGCACTCGATCAAAAGAGGGTGAAGGATGGAGCAGTGATAGAAATTGATTCTGACTTCACACCATCCAGCCTATAGTATGAAGAAAATTATTGGGTCGCAGTGGACCGAGAAGAGCTTCATAGCCAGACAGTGATGAAGATGGGTGGCCCAAGCCACCAATCCAGCAACAAGAGAAGAAAGAAAAACACCAAGGATAGCAATAAAATCAAGTCTGTAGTTGCCACGGCAGAGGGCAGGCTTGTCAGCGCCGCGCCCGCAGAATTTCAAGGGGTAAGGAGAGCTACTCTCACTGCTACTCAAAGAAGGAATAAGAATCTCCGTATCTGCAAGATGTTGACTAAGCTAGCAGCAGATCAACACGAGGAAACAACCACCTTCGCTAATACACACATTTCAAAGATACCGGTTCGTCAGGAACCAGAAAGAAGAAAATCAATGTCGAGAAAATCAGAATAGATCGAAAAAGTTCTAAGAAGAACAGAAATAGAATCAGTGCCTCGACGCCGGACAGAGATACCATATTTGAAGAACCCTGTTGCGGAAGCAACCCCAGAGGATGTCTCAACAGAGACAATCCCCGAGGAGCCAAGGTATGCAGGAGAACGTGACGGGATTGAGCCATACATCCCGCAATACGTTACTAGGCATCGTTACTTGCAGATCATCCCAGAATATGAACTAGAAAGAATGCAAAATGTTGAGAAGAAGACTTTCGAATACTTTGAAAGGATTAGAGGCAAAAGAATCAACATTTTGGAAGGCCTCGAGTTACACAATGGTGTATTCTCAGAATACGAGCAACAGCAGATTGTGGATTGCATCTTAGAACTTCAGAAAATGGGTCGAGCAGGCCGTCTGAGAGAAAAGACTTATTCAGAACTCCGGAAATGGATGCCAGGGAAAGGAAGAGTCACAATACAATGTGGATGTTGCTATAACTTCACATAGGACAGAAAAGGAAATCCACCAGGGATACTCCGTCACGGTGAAGTGGATCCAATGCCGAGGATAATTAAAATAATGGTGAAAAGAATGATAACGCGGGGGGTACTGCCAGCAGACTGCATACCCAACAGTTGCATCATCAACATTTATCAGAAAGGCGACTGTATACCTCCACAGATAGACCACCATGACTTTGTCGGACCTTTCTGCACAGTTTCGTTCGTCAACCAATGCAATATCATGTTCGGATCTGACCTCCGGATAGAAGGCCCGGGTAAGTTCCGAGGGCCGGTGGAGATACCACTTCTGGTAGGTTCCGTCATGACATTAATAGGAAATGGAGCAGACATCGCAAAACATTGCATACCGGGAGTACCAGTGGAGCGGATCTCCATCACTTTTAGAAGGATAGACGACAGAAAGGCGCCTTAACACTTCCAGCCAGATCCAGAATTGGAGAGTCTTCGGCCCTACGAGCTGTGAGCTACATGGGAAATAACACACCTCCAATGCACATCCATGCGACATTCCTGCCAAGGATGGCTTGGAAGGTGATGTTATTGACCGTGTATCTCATTATTCAGACATGTATTTTTAACAGATACTTTTTGGATGGATCAACAAGAATCATACATAGTCCTTTTTGAGTCATGGATTGTATGAGAAATATTTCAGATCGAGTTGTATGATGTATCTTTAACAAGATTGGAATGAAAGTGACCATGTCACATTTTGCCTTCACCTCTTTTTGTGCAAATTGACTGGGAAACGCCATTAGAGTTAAATGAACTTTGAACAAAGAACAGAAAAGAAAAGAGAAATAAATAAGAACCGTTCTTACAAATCCAAATATTCAAATGAACTTTAAATCCACATGAACACCAAATAAAATTCACGTGAACATTAAATAAACAACAAAAATAGAATTGGATCATTAAAGGACAAACAAAATGAAAATGAATCTCAAATGGAATTACAATCTCAATCTATCTCATTCAAATCCTTCAATTCTTCCTCAGATCAAAATATACTTCAAACTACTTTGAAACCCTCTTTCGGGATGGTTCTTCCTCACGGAAAACTCACACTTCAAATTTCAAAAATCCTACACCTTTTTCGTCACATCGAAATCCTTTTGATTTTTTGTGATCTCCTTCCCCTCTTGTAAGGAGATTGACTAGGTCTATTGACACGGAGCCATGAACTTGGTTCAGTTTGGTTCTGATGGCATGAGACTGGGTCCTTCTTTATACATTATAACTTCCGAGACTGGTACCTAAATTCCTGTTCTCATTTCGAGGTCGGTACCAAAATTCTGACTCTCCTTTCGAGATCGATACCTAAATTTCGATTCTCTTCCGAATTGATACCTAAATTTCAATTCTAAACTTCCAAGACTGGTACTTAAATTCTAGTTCTCATTTCGAGGTTGGTACCTAAATTCCGACTCTCCTTTCAAGATCGATACTTAAATTTCGATTCTCTTTCGAATTAATACCTAAATTTAAATTCTAAACTTCTGAGACTGGTACCTAAATTCCAGTTCTCATTTCGAGGTCGGTACCTAAATTTCGACTCTCTTTTGAGATCGATACCTAAATTTCGATTCTCTTTCGAATTGATACCTAAATTTCAATTCTAAACTTCCGAGACTGGTACCTAAATTCCAGTTCTTATTTCGAGGTCGGTACCTAAATTCCGACTCTCTTTTGAGATTGATACCTAAATTTTGATTCTTTTTCGAATTGATACTAATTTCAATTCTAAAGTTCCGAGACTGGTACCTAAATTCCAATTCTCATTTCGAGGTCGGTACCTAAATTCCGACTCTCTTTTGAGATCGATACCTAAATTTTGATTCTCTTTTGAATTGATACATAAATTTCAATTCTAAACTTCCAAGACTGGTACCTAAATTCTAGTTCTCATTTCGAGGTCGGTACCTAAATTTCGACTCTCTTTTGAGATCGATACCTAAATTTTGATTCTCTTTCGAATTGATACCTAATTTTAATTCTAAACTTCTGAGACTGGTACCTAAATTCCAGTTCTCATTTCGAGGTCGGTACCTAAATTCTGACTCTCTTTTGAGATCGATACCTAAATTTTGATTCTCTTTTGAATTGATACCTAAATTTCAATTATAAACTTCTGAGACTGGTACCTAAATTCCAGTTCTAATTTCGAGGTCGGTACATAAATTCTGACTCTCTTTTGAGATCGATACCTAAATTTCGATTCTCTTTCGAATTGATACCTAAATTTCAATTCTAAACTTCCGAGACTGGTACCTAAATTCCAGTTCTCATTTCGAGGTCGGTACCTAAATTCTGACTCTCCTTCTGAGATCGATACCTAAATTTCGACTCTCTTCCGAGATCGATACCTAAATTTCAATTCTCATTCCGAGATCAGTACCTAAATTCTGATTCTCATCCTTTTCGAGGTCGATACCTAAATTTTGACTCTCTTTCAAGATTGATACTTAAATTTCAATTCTCATCCCTCTCGAGATCAGTACCTAAATTCTGATTCTCATCCTTTTTACGTCGATACTTAAACTCTGATTCTCACTCCGAGGCTGGTACCTAAATTCCAGTTCTCTTCGCAATCCCGAGTTTGAAACCTAGGTTTCAATTCTCATTTCAAATCCAAATTTCAAATTCAAAATCTCCTCAAATTGATTTTAAACCAAACTTCAATCTAAATTAAAACTCAAGCTAAAATCTAAACTCACACATCAAAGCTTGAACATGAAATGAAATGAAATCTAAATTGAATTCTGCAGATCATATGATTTGGAGTTCACCTCCTTTTCCATTCCCTAGCGAGAGTTAAGGAACCTCCAGTCTTGGAGATATATCTGATACTCCCCATCGGAAGTCCTTCTACTCTGTCCCAAGTTTATCATTTGGGAATCTGTGTTGGTTTTTTTGATCTCTTCGGTCAACGCCAATACGCGCGGTGTGCTCCGTCAGCACACCACACCTATTGGGGGTCAATTTGTTGACCTCATTTTTGATGAGGTCTTCTCTTCCCTCTTTAGTGTTTAGGATCTAGCCTTAGGCTTTTCCTATGACTATCTTAGAGGACTAGAATTGGGACCCATCCCTTAGAAATTTAAACCACTTCTTGTCTCCCTGCAAACCCTACAAGCTTGATTGTAGACCCCTAATCACCTAGAGGATTGAGATCAAATGTGGAGGTTTAAAGGATGAATTCACTATAGGACTCTTTGGCCTTAGGACTACCCTGGGTGGCCTGGTCTATTGAGGGTTGACTTACACACTCACTACACTCACACTCTACACTCTCTCACACACAACCCAAAGCCAAGATTTTCACTTTTGACCTAAACCCAAACCTAACCCAAATGAGCCCAAATCCCAAAATTAAAGCCCAAACAAAGTTGAAAACTCTTTGTAGTACCCTCATAAACATTTCCCAACATTAATTTTACATCAATTTCAACCCTAGCCAAACATTGGCCCAAATTAGCCCAATTTGACCAATATTGGTTCCTTTACCAAAGAAGCCCAAACTCCACCCAATTCAAACCCAAACCACCTCAAATTTATTTCAAATTACTCATGACACATCTCTAAACCAAACCCAACAATTATTTGGCCCAACCTTTTACAAAATTCCCATCCATAAATTTATTTTAAAACCTAAAGCCCACTTCCCTAGGCCTTCCTAAAAAGCCCACTCCAAAATGATTCCAAAAGCCCAAACTTCATGCTAAAGCCCATATGACAAATTCCTCTCATCATAACCTTAATTGAAATCATCCATACGTTCTAATTGAGCAATCAAATTTTTCTAAATTAAGTCATATGCCAAATCCTATCAAATCACCCCTAAATTACCAAAATTCCTAAAAACCTCTTTCATGAAAGGTGACTTGGTTTCTTCCAAGCCAAAGGTGAACCCAACCCAAATGCACGAGTTGACTAAATTGAACCAAAATTAGCCATGGCCCCATTCCATTTTGATCCAACCACTTTACACTTGGCAACTACCAATTGAATACACAAAACCCCAGCCCTGACTCACCTGAACCTGAGGGTGACCCATGCCTTGCAGGCCAGCCGTCTGGATCACCGGAAAACATCACACCCAAGAGCACCATGTGAGCCTAAAATTGAAATTCTCCCCTGCTGAGCTGCCCCATGCCCAATGGCCTCCATGGCTGTTCTTCTCTTCCCCTGAGCAGCTGATCCCAGTCTTCAAACCCCCCTGGGAGGCCCTCCAGCCTCTCCTATTTTAACCCCACCTCTCTCGGCCATGAACGAGGCTGAACAAACACCTTGAGGAAACTCTGCCAAAATCACTCCAGACTCTCTCCCACACCTAGAGCACTTGATCCCCATTGAAATCCCCCTGCCATTTCCTCTCTGTGAGCTCAATTGTAGAGTTGAAATTCAAGCCCAAAACCAGGACACTTCACCACAGTGAGTCAATCCTCAAATTGATTGGCTCTACACCTTCACCAGACCAAGAGGAGAAGTTTCCCAGTAAAAGCCCCTTCACCAGGGCAGCCATTACTTCCAGCCTCGAAGCTTTGTGATCGACTTTGGTCACTTTTGTACCTAGGAAATTGACCAGGCCAAGGGACTTCATCTGGAGCTTGTTTGGACCCAATCGAATGTGACACAACTCTCAGATTGAAGCTTAACTTCTCTGAGCAAAGGTATGAACTCTCTCTTCTTCCTGAGCTTCTGGAGATTCTCTATTTGATATGAATCGATTTAAATGCATGTTTACCGTATGGATGTGTTCATCTCTTCAAGATGAATCCATAGAGCATAAGAACACAAAAATCTGTTGAGAATCGAGTGAGTTCTTAGGGTTTTAGTGTAGACGGTCACGAGTGCACACCAGTCGTAGACGATGACCAGGAGGCGTCGGATTGAGCGTGTATCGAGCTGACGGTCAAGATCGAGCTGGACAGCGCAATGGTACATGAACCACAGGCCCCTGGAGCGATGAGTCGGATGGCGACGTCGAATAAGAATGTGCCGCGTGGGCGTTCGGAGCTGCCGAGGATTGCGTGGCGTCGCGTGGATAAGTAGATAAATAGGGATTTTTCTTATTTATTAAATACCCAGAACTTCAAAAATGCATAACTTTGTGTAGAAAAATCATAAAAATAAAATAAAAATACCCTCTTGCTCAGTGAACGGAGGAGAATAATGTGGAAAATAAATCAAGTAATTTCATTGAGTATTTTATTTTTAATGATTTATTTACTCTCTGCATTGTTTTAATTCTTCTTTTGCATAGACAATTCACCATGGCATGAGACCATAGGGCTTTTAAAGCCTCTGAACTTGGGAACATTCCCTGAATTTTCTAAGGTCAGAGGCCATCCCTATGAGAAGTTATTGATTTTTCAATTGCATGTTACTGTTTTGAACATTTTAATTCTAATAATTAGCATATCGAGAAATAAATGCTAGGAAAATTTGGTGATATTTCTTATGACCAGAGGAACCTAGGAAAAATAAGTTTTGAGTTAATTCACTTGGAATAACCCTAATTGGTCTAAATACCAAAAATTGAATCTTAATTAATTAGGGTTAACTACACATAAAATTAACTTCAAAACAATTCTCCACTGATCTTTAGGATTAGAGGAACATCTCATAAAAATTTGAAATCAATTGGACTTGATTGACCCCACCAAATGGGTTGATTAAGCCTCTTAAGCAAAATGGGTAAAATTAAACTTTAAAAATTCATAACTCACAAAATACTTTTCAAAAACTCACAAAAATAGTTTTGGAGCTTCTCTGATATCAGAGGAACTTAGGAAAATTAAAGTTGTAATTTTCTATAATAGTTGATTTTTATCATTATTTTAATATTTTTAATAATTAAAAAATAATAAAAATCATAAAAAAATTAAAAATTACCATAATGACACATTTTGAATTCTAATTACATAGGAACAAACCAAATATTTTTCTTAAGTCCCTAGGATAAGATATTGAATTTTAAAGGCTTAATTTAATTTTTAATATTAAAAAATGTATTTTCCAACCTTTTACTAAAATAATTCTAATAAATCAAAGAAACATCAGAAAAATATAAAATTTGTTTCACTAGACTCCTTGAGGTTAGAGAGATTTAAAAAAAAATATAAAATCCATTTTTCAACTTTAATTTTATTTTAAAATTAATTAATACTACAAACTTAAAATAATTCTGATAAATTAAATATAATTCAAAAAATCACCAAAATTGATCCAAATGGTCCTCTATTTATTAGAAACATCCCATAATTTTCTTAAGGACAAAAACATTTCCTTGGTCATGTTATTGAATTTTCCTTGAAAACCCCTATTTTCCATTAAAAATAATTACATAAATAAGTTAAATGCAGAAAAATCACATTTTCTATTCTAATGTCTTAATTAACATGTGAGTGAGGTTACATAAAAATTTCAAGTTCATTTGAGCTTAATTTAGTCAGTTATAGAATTATTAGGCTTGAGGGGCGAAATGGTAATTAAAAAATTTCAACCCTTAATTAAAATTTTAGGATTAATCAAAAAGGGGAGGGTAAAATATTTGATTTTAAACTGATTTTGGATGATTGAAACTTAAATGATTGAGGGTATAAACTTACTAACCATTTCAAAAATAATTAAAATAAAACTTTAATTAATTAATTAATTGAAATTTTAGGAAAATAATAGAAATTGGAATTATTAAAGTAGGGATATTATTAAGAGGATATTTATTCTTTAATTTAAAAAATCCTTAAATAAATCACTTCAATAATACTTAATTCTTAATTAAAAAAAATTTAAATAATAATCCAAATTAAAATTAAATTAAAATAAATCAAATTAAAATTAAATTAAAACTAAAATTAAATTAAATTAAAATTAAAATTAAATTAAAACTAAATTAAATTAAAATTAAATTAAAATTAAATTAAAATTAAATTAAAATTAAATTAAATTAAATTAAATTAAATTAAATTAAAATTAAATCAAATCAAATTAGATTAAAGTTAAATTAAATTGAATTAAAATTAAATTAAATTAAATTAAATTAAAATCATTTAACAACAAACCTATATGAAATCATTAAGAATTAAATCTAAAATAACTTGAACACTATTCCAAACTTAAACTAACTTTTTATAATTAAATCAAAATTAAAATTAAATCATTAAATTTAAATCATTAAAATACTTAATAATTTGATTTGCCCTTTTAAAGCTATTATTATTATAACTCTTAAATGAGGCATCAAGTGAAGTGTTACTTCACTTATAGGATATTCAAATGTCCTAGTTCACTGAGCAAGATAACAAAACTTAAACTCCTGGATGATTAATTCACTTGTACAATTAAATTCTCTTGGACTTAAAACAATCCTAGAGGTATTGAAAAGATGTTTAAGCCTCGTCTTAAGCACTTCCTTAATACGAGAGGATGTTTATAAGAACAACTGGATTTAATTGTTCTTGGGTGAAGAAAGTCATCCTTAAACCAAAACACAAGAACCTAGACGTCATAGGAGATGATTAGCTATAGGATTAGGACTTTGATAGACAACCGAAACCTTTCCCTTAGCTTTACCTAGGTACTTGTTGAAACATTTAAATATCTTAACATGTGTTTTAAGTGCAGCTTGGGATGACGGGAAAACCATCCAGGTACGCTTTTATTTTATTGTAATTACTTTATTGCAATTTACTTATATGCAATGTACTTTACTTTTCTTGCATGTTAAATAAAACTGTTGCATGAAAACCAAAACCTTTAGGATAGTCCCTGAACTGAAACCAAAACTAAATTAAAAGTCATTACAAGATAAAATCACCGCTACAACATTTCAAAATATAAAACAACTCAAAATATAATCACAAACAGAACAAAAAAACTACAAATTGCAACTAAATTAAAACATCTCGTTGAATGATCGGGAATACCTCGGATGATGTAACCCACGTGATGCTAACGGGATTTCCCACGGTCTAAATGAAAGTGTGGAACTCATTCAGTTGAGTTTAGCAAATTCATCTGGACTAAGTGAATTCAAAGAAAATAACGGTGCCGGGATGACGGAACCGTGGGATTTTAATCGGTTCTGTTTAATTAACTTTAAGATTTGGTTTAATTAAAACACTAAAAAACACATGGATTTTAAAATTCTCTCTGAACCAAAATACTTTTCTTATCCTCTGATTTTCACTTTCTAAAACTAAACCTCTACAACAACAAGGAGCTTGGAGCATAGTGGGCTGCACGGCCATCTTCGTCAGCACAACTCGGATCTACATCAACTAAACATTCCTAGAATTAAATAACCAAGCCATAGGACTTCAAGGTAGTTTACCTAGTGCAACATAAATCCTCAAATCTTCATTAGGCATTTGCATGATCATGTCATGTAAATTAAGCCCTAACCGGTCTTAGGACTCCGAGGTAGTCGTTTGGTACGACATAAACCCTCACATCTTCGAGGCTATTTGTATGATTTTATTATACAAATATAAGTCCAAATTAATTAAATCTGGCAAGATTACAACATTAAGTAAATTATAAAATTGAAGCCAAACAATAGGATAGTTTGGAAAGTTGCCAAGATTCCTCTTGGATCCTCAGCTTCTCCTACTCCTCTTCCATTGGACTCCTGAAAAATAACTGTTCCAAATTTGATCCATTCCCAATTGAAATTTCCAAAATCCAATTCTTTGAAAACCTGAAACTTTGAAATTCTTGAGAGAAAAACCACTGATCATTATCGAGAGTTTTCTTAAACGATTCCCGTCATTTAAGATGTAATTAACTATAGGGGCTTGCCCTTATAGGGAACTTTAAGAACCCGGGTAATATAAACCACCGCTTAATTCATTTATATTAAGCAGGGGAACTTGTCGGCTTATAAAATTGGTTCGCAGACCAAACGGATGTCACAAATCTTCTAGTTTATTTAATCGAGCCCCATCTCCAAGCAGTGTGTCTATTCTTCGGGATAGATACACGGTTTGTGGTGCGGTGCTCGTTTATATAAACTATTTGGGATGTGAGATCGGTTTGATTTCATATCTTAAAATTTTCAAACTCAAAATTATTTTCAAAAAAAAAATCAAATACTACTTTTCAAATTATTTATTTAAATTAAATTAAAAATTTGCCGACAACTTCTGTTTGGGGACCCCCTTTTCGAAATACAACAAAACCTAAAAATATGCCGACACCCTTCTGATAAATTTTGATGATGCAACTGTTGGGTATGCATTCTGCTGGAAGTACCCTCCACGTTATCATTCTTTTCACCATTCTTTTAATTATCCTCGGCATTGGATCCACCTCACCGTGACGGAGTATCCCTGGTGGATTTCCTTTTCTGTCCTCTGCGAAGTTATAGCAACATCCGCATTGTATTATGACTCTTCCTTTCCCTGGCATCCATTTTCGGGGTTCCGAATAAGTTTTTTCTCTCAGACGGCCTGCTCGACCCATCTTCTGAAGTTCTAAGATGCAATCCACAATTTGCTGTTGCTCGTACTCTGAGAATACACCTGTGTGTAACTCGAGGCCTTCCAAAATGTTGATTCTTTTGCCTCTAATCTTTTCAAAGTATTCGAAAGTCTTCTTCTCAACATTTTGCATTCTTTATAGTTCATATTCTGGAATGATCTGCAAGTGACAAGGCCTAGTAACGTATTGCGGGATGTATGGCTCAATCTCATCACGTTCTCCTGCATACCTTGGCTCCTCGGGGATTGTCTCTGTCGGGACATCCTCCGGGGTTGCTTCCGCAACAGGGTTCTTCAGATATGGTATTTCTGTCTGGCGTCGAGGCACTGATTCTATTTCTGTTCTTCTTGGCACTTTTTTGATCTGTTCTGATTTTATGGTTCCTAACGAACCGGTATCTTTGAAATGTGTGTATTGGCGAAGGTGGTTGTTTCCTCGTGTTGATCTGCTGCTAGTTTAGTCAACATCTTGCGGATACGGAGATTCTTAGTCCTTCTTTGGGTAGCAGTGAGAGTAGCTCTCCTTACCCCTTGAACTTCTGTGGGCGCGGCGCTGACAAGCCTGCCCTCTGCCGTGGCAACTACAGACTTGATTTTCTTTCTTTCCTTAGTGTTTGTCTTTCTTTTCTTGTTGCTGGATTGGTGGCTTGGAACACCCATCTTCATCACTGTCTGGCTATGAAGCTCTTCTCGGTCCACTAGGACCCAATCATTTTCTTCATATTGTAGGCTGGCTGGGGTGAAGTCAGAATCAATTTCTATCACTGCTCCATCCTTCACCCTCTTTTCATCGAGTGCAAGAATCACGCCATTTTTAAAGTTTAGGACCAACCGCCCGTTCGACATTTCCTCGCGAAGAAGACAAGGAAAGGATCGAGGGCATGTACTAAGAACAAGAACATTAAGAAAATATTTATCTCTGAAGATTCTTATTCTCTTATTTTAAGTTTAATTTTTAAGGAAAGTAGTAAAAGATGAAGAAAGATCAGGAACAAGATTTGAATTGAAAGAAAGGGTAAAACTTTATTATTATGATTTCACATGTTTCATTTTTAGCACCTATTTTTTTAATGATTTTTTTTCTTTATCCATTTTTATGTTTTTGGGTTCAGACCCAGTAACAAAGTGATTGCTTCACCCGTGTTTCTAGGGATAAGACTCTATTTTAGAGGCCACCCTTCGAAACATCAGGTTGCGTAATAATTCTTCAAATACCGTCCATTAATTGGAAGCATTTGTCGTTCTCCTTGGCAATTCACAAGTTGGTAGGAGCCTCCTGAGTAGACTGCCTCGACCACAAACGGCCCTTCCCAAGTTGGTTCAAATTTGCATCCTATCTTGCGATGTGCAAGAATAGGTCTTCTGAGAACAAGAACTAAGTCACCAACTTTGAAAGTTCTTGGTCGGACTAGTTTATCATGGGCCTGGATCATCCTAGCTTGGTACAGTTCCAAATTTTTCTGCGCTGCAAGTCTTTTCCCTTCCAAGCTTTCGAGTTCTTCCAGTCGTAATCTGGCATTTTCTTTTGTAGTGATTTTATTTTCAACTGCAATCCTGAGTGATGGAAGCTGAACCTCCAAAGGTAAAACGACCTCGGACCCGTACACTAAAGTGTAAGGCGTAGACTGAGTAGGAGTCCTGAAAGTCGTCCTGTAGGTCCATAAGGCTTCTAACAACTTCTCGTGCCAATTTCTCCTGTTGTCGTCCAAAGTTTTCTTTAAAATTTGAACGAGAGTTTTATTAAAAGCCTCAGCCAAGCCGTTTTCTCTTGGGTAATAGATCGTTGAGTATCGCCAATCGATTCCATGTCTTCTGACAAAATTATTTATTTTTGTGCTTCTGAATGCGGACCCATTATCTGAAATGATTCTGCGCGGTACCCCAAAACGGTAGAAAACTTGATTTTTGAAAAACTGTAGCATGTGGTGTGCCTTTACTTCTCTAAGTGGAACTGCTTCTGCCCATTTAGAAAAGTAGTCTGTAGCTGCAAGGATGAAGCGATGTCCTTTTGAAGAAGGTGGTTCTATCGGACCTACTATATCTGTGCCCCAACACTCAAATGGCCACGACACAATTGTCGGATGTAGCACATTTGGAGGTTGGTGTAGAACCACTCCATGCACTTGACACTGGTGATAACTCTTGGCGACTTTCATACAGGTCATCATTGAGGACCAGTAGTACCCTAGTCTTTTAATTTTCATATTCATTTTCGGACCCTACTGATGAGCGCCACAAAGTCCTGAATGCACTTCTTTGACAATTTCACGAGCTTCGGACTCGCTCAGGCACCTTAGCCACCTCTGGTCAAAAGACCTTCTGTATAATGTATTATTTATTAATGCGTAAGATTGAGTTCTTTTCTTGATTTGATGGGCTAATGACTTACCGTCTGGTAATTTACCTGTTTGCAGGTAGTCTATTAGCGGTTGACGCCAATCTCCTGTGTTTTCTGTCACTGCTGCAACTGATTCCTTTTCTTTTTTCTGATTTCTGTATCATATCCATGTCGAGTTGTGATAGGACCTGTCGTCCTTGAACTGACACTTCAACTGACTCATCTTGTAAGCAGGCAAATTCTTTTGCAAGGCGAGCTAGCGCATCCTCGAGAGCATTTTCTCTTCTGGAGATCTTGTAGATTGTTACATTTGGAATTTGTTCCAACAGTTTCATGGCATACTGAAAGTATTGCTCGAGTCTTAGCTTTAAAATTCTGTATTGTCCGGCGACCTGTTGAATGATCAACTGAGAATCTCTGTAGATGTTGATATCCGTTATTCCCATTTGAATGGTCAGTTCTAGTCCTGTTATGAGGGCTTCGTATTCTGCCTCGTTGTTTGTGCATGGCTCTGTTAAGTGGTAGGAGTATCTTAACATCCCCCGCTCCGGTGTTATAAAGATTAGTCCGATTCCTGCCTTACGGGGCAGTATAGCTTGCGATTCTTTGTCTTTCTGTGCTGAGGATGCTCCGTCGAAGTATAGTTCCCAACGTCGATCGTCGGGGTCTTCTAAACTCAATATTTGTTCGTCTGGCAAGTCATCATCGAGAGGCGAATCTGCCGGTAATGGATGTGCTACAAGGAAGTCAGCTAGTACTTGTCCCTTTACGGCATGAAGAGGAACGAAAGTTATGTCAAATTGCAATAGTTTCATCGACCACCTGACAAGTCTTCCAGAAAGTGTCGGACGGGTCATCAAATATTGCAACAGATTAACTTTCGAAATGAGGTTGACCTTATGAGAAAGCATGTAGTGCCTGAGCTTTTGAGCGTCGAAGATCAGGGCCAAACAATGCTTCTCAATCGGAGGATACTTACTTCCGTCGGCAATAGACAACGGCTTAAGTAATAAAGAGCATTTTCTTTTCCCTCGTCAATGACCTGGGCTAGCAGGGCTCCGAGAGAGTCGTCTAAAGCCACGGTATAAAGTATTAACGGTCTACCCGAGACTGGGGCTGCTATGACAGGAGGTGTCATTAAATATTGCTTAATGTCCTCGAAGGCCCATTGGCATTTCTCTTCCCAAACGAATTTGACATCTTTTTTAACTAATGCCGAGAAGGGCTGACACCTACCTGACAAGTTTGAGATAAAGCATCGAAGATATGCCAGCTTCCCTTGAAAGGATCGTAGCTGTTTTAAGGTTTTGGGAGGCGGCATCCCTAAGATAGCTTTAATCTTTTCTGGATCAATTTCGATTCCGCGATGTCAGACAACAAATCCTAAGAATTTCCCGGAGGTGACACCGAAGGTGCATTTTAAGGGATTCATCTTAAGGTTGTATTGCCTTAGTCACTCGAAAACAATTCTCAAATCATATAGGTGATCTTTCTTCAGTTTGCTTTTGATGACCACATCATCCACATAGCACTCGACTTGGTCGTGAATGAGATCATCAAAAATCTTTGTCATTGCTCTTTGATATGTAGCTCCTGCGTTCTTTAGTCCGAATGGCATTACTGTGTAGTAATACTCTCCGATCGGCGTTTTGAAAGCTGTGAGTTTTTCGTCTTCTAGTGCCATCTTTATCTGGTTGTATCGTGATGATCCATCCATGAATGAAAATATTTTATGTGTTGAAGCAATGTCGATCATCAGTTATGGGATTGGTAGTGGAAATTCATCCTTTGGACATGCTCTATTTAAATCCCTGAAGTCTACGCAGTTCCGATCCGACCATTTTTCTTTCTAACTGGTACCACGTTGGCTAACCAAGTAGGGTATTGTTCTTCACGGACAAATTTAGCGTCGATTATCTTCTTAACTTCGGCTATTACTTGTTGCTCAATTTCTAGACGCATTCTTATGGGAGCTTGTCCGATCGGAACGCAGTAGGATCTACTCCTAACTTGTGAACTGCGACTTCTGGAGCTAATCCTGGCATTTCGTCGTAACTCCAAGAAAAACAGTCCTTGAATTCCATTAATAGCTTGATCATTTCCTTGGAATCTTCTTTATTGTGTAAGGAGCTAACAAAGGTTGGTCTAGGCTTTTCGCTAGTACCTAAGTTAACTTCCATTAACTTGTCTATTGTAGATTTGATTTCTTCTTCGAATTCTGGTGGAGCATCTCCGAATGGCAGATCTTCGAGGTCCTCTGAAGCTTCCAAGCAGTTTTTATTAGGCTTGCAAGTGACAACCAAGCAAAATTCTGTATCGTCAACTGAACCTACTGTGCCGAATTCGAGACCATGTTTTGAATTGGGAGGCCGACCGGCATTGTTCCATAGTCTTTCAAAATGTTGTGATTGACCCTTTGTCGATTGTCGAGGTAAGACACCACGTTGAATTAAATTTTGAACACAGGGAGAGTACCACTTAAAAGGTAATTCCATTAATTCGGAAGAAGTGACATCTTCAAATTGTACATCTTTTTCATTATTTGAAGAAGTACCACAGTAAAATTTGATTGGTTTAGCACCACCACCATGCACTTCCTTGACCACCATACCCTCGATCTTATTAGACTGGATCGGGGTCAAGGTCATAGTGTGTACATGGTAGTTAATCTTCTCGTACATTGATTTATATTCATTATTCTTTTCATCTTCAAGGGAGATCTTGAATTGTGGTTTCTTCTGGTTTATTGTAGCTCCTTCTTTCTTGATTTCTTCTTCTTCTTCAGAGCTGTTCTCCTAATTCACGTTGATTACCGGCTTTTTCTTTCCAACTGTCCCAACGTTTCTGCCACGACCTCGTCCCCGGCCTCGACCTCGGGTGTAAGTTGTGAAGAAACCTTCACCATCTCGCCGTAAGGGAGTGGTGAGTGACTGTTGGACTAGAACTTCAGGTTCTTCATCGTCTTGAACTTCTTTTGCTTCATTTGGCATGGTATTTATGGAGAAGATTGTTTTCTTATGGAGAAAGGTTGCAAGTCACCTTTAATGCACTGTTCTCCTCCATCGCAGTATTTTATGCACTGATGTAGAGACGACGGTACCATACGGTTCTCATGTATCCATGGTCGGCCCAGTAGTGCATTGAACGATGTTTCAGAATCAATTATATAGAATTTTGCGGTTGTCTTTGCTAAATCACCGGTCTTCATCAACAGCGTTATTGATCCGAGGGCTCTTTCTCCTTTCTGGTTGAATCCTCTTAGTAACATCTTGTCCGCTTCAAGCTCGCGAGCATCAATTTCCAAGTATGCTAACGTCCGAAGATTCATTATGTTGATTGACGCTCCTGGATCCACCAATACTCTGGAGAGCGTAAACTTTCTGATTGTGACTGAAATGTACAATGGTCGGTTGTGATCGGCTGTCCCAAGTAGTAGATCACTGTCCCTGAAGGTAACACCTCGCTGTTACTTTAACGAGCAAACATCTTCTAAGGAATCTCCAACCATCTGAGCTAAACAAATCTCTGGATCAAGTAAGGCCTTGATCAGAGCTTCCCTCATCTCTTTTGATGAGATGAGAGCATCGTAGATACTTAGTTTGGCTGGTAGTTTCCTAAGATGGGCTAGCACGTTATAGTCCACTTTGTTACCATGTGTTTCGGTTTCTTCTCGAATGGGCAATTCTTCTGCTGGGGTTGATTCTTCATGAGAAACCACCTGCTTTTCTTTGTCTTTTGGACCCATTCTCAGAGGTAGAATCCTTCCACTCCTTAAGTTGACTTCTGTGATTTCTTTTGAATCTGGTACTGAGTTTACTGGTGTCTCATTCTGAATCGGCATGACAGGTTCTTCTGGAGTCGCTTCGGAATCTAAAATCTCTAACTCTATTGTGACTGGAGCTCCTCGAAATTCACAAATAGATTCATTGCTCGTTGAACTTTCATAGCCTTCTTGGTGAATGTCTTCTTTGTCATCATGATTGTTGAGGATGTGTATGATTTGAGAATTGTTATTTGTATCGAAATCGAGATCCGGATTAGGTTGGTTGTCGTTAGTTACGTAATCGTTAGAAACGGTCAAAACGTAGCCAAAGTCATAACTCTTATCATTATAAGATTCTGCCGGAGCGAGCAAATAATCATAAAGAGTCAGAGGTTCGAGGAATTTTCCCCCGAATCAGAAACAATCATCCTAGGATAAGCAGCCCCTAGTCTAGCCTTAAGAGCCTCAGTCTTTTCTTCTTCTACGATCTCCTTCTTTTCTACGATCTTTTCTTTCTAGGGTGGTTCTTCAATCGCAAGCGATAGCGCCGGCTTGACAGGTTTCGAACTTTGAATCGAAGCAAAAACCGAAGAGGTTTGGATGCGATCCAAAATTTTCTTCGATGACTTTGTCCAAGCGGTACTCCATCTATCATTCGGCGTATAGGGATCTATAGGAACAATAGGATCCGTTGAAATAACATTGACGGAACTGCCTTTCTGGGGTTCCTTCATGTATTCCTTCGGAATCGTTATGTTCCCTTTTCGGAGATTGTCGTAGAGCCAACTCTTGAAGGTAATGCAATCCTCTATCTTGTGCCCGAGCATCTGGTGGTAAGGACAATAGTTGGGATGATCTTTCTTATTGACTTCTTCTGGCTTCCTGGGTTCTGGCAGTTGAAAATCCGGAGTCTTCATCAAACTGCTGAACATCTTTAGCACTGCCTCATTCTTGAACAGATATTCTCTATTTATAAGCTCCTTTAACGTGCGCTACGGGCGAGGTGGTTGCTCATACTGTTGAGTTGGCTGATAACCGGGTCAAGGTTGTTGGTAGTTTTGCTGAGGTTGCTGATACATCTGTTGCGGTGGCTGATAGCTGGGCTGCGGCTGCTCCGGCTGTATTTGCATTGGCTGCTTGCCCTTATCGACTGCCACGATGATCCCAGATTTCTTTTCAAATGTCTTCACAGGCTTCTATTTGTCTGTCTTGTCGATGAAACTTAGTTCTTTTGCTTCCTCTTGTAAGCTTCCGGCCTTGCTTAACAACTACTCGAAAGTCTTTATCGTAAATCCCTTAAGGAGGAGTGCTATCGGGCCATGAATTCTTTTAAGCAAGATACTGACTGCAGGCTGCTCTTGTAGCTGTGGCTCACACTTCATGCTTAGATTCCTCCATCGAAGTATGTAGTCCACTAAAGTTTTGTTCGGTTTCTGTTTCTCCACCACTAGATCACCGATGGTGATATGGTGTTGAGCTCTAGCAAATCGTTTCACGAAGAGGTTCTCTAATTCTGAAAATGTCTTTACCGAACCGTTCGGTAACTCTGCGCACCAATCGAAGGCGATCCCTGACAGGCTGCTGACGAACTATCGGAAGAGTAAGGCGTCACTTCCACTGGCTTTGCAACAACTAGCGCGAAAATGTGAAACATGTTGTCGAGGGTTTTCGGTACCATTAAAAGCCTTGAATAGAGGTGGTACGAAGCCTTTTGGGTATTCTACTGCATCAAATTCTTTGAGGTAAGGCCTACCCGTCTGAATAGATGCTCCGCTCTTAGACTGTGCTAAGGCTTCTCGCACCTGCTCGTTCTACCATGCTCTTGATGTCTTTCTCTGGAATCATATTTTGGGTAGAATCTTTCTTCAGCTGATCATCTCCGTTAACAGATGTAATCTCTTTTCCTCCGTCTGTAATATGAATAACTTCTGGAGGCGTTTCTCTTGGGGGTTGAACCTGAATCTGAGGAGTGGCTAGGGCTGCAGCCATCTCTTCCATCCTTTTTGCCATTTGAGAGATTGTATCATATTTTTCTCGAAGTTGTGCTCTTAACATTTCCGGTTCATCTCTTTCAGCAACTGCCGGAGCACCTTGCAAAGCTGACGATGCTCGTGTCTCAACCATGTTGATCTCCACATATTCATCATCCATGAATTCTGACGAATCGACTTCATCTCCAAACTTTTCTTCTCTTTCACTTGCTAATCGTTGAATGTCGGTTCTTAGCTTTTCCATAACGTCCTCCAATGATCGTTTTTGTACGGTTTCGTAGTTATCATGCAATGGCTGTTGGATTTCCTTCTCGGGAGTCCCCTTCATCGCAGTGGCGCTCTCTTCGGACTCGAGTCTCCTGACGAGACTTTCTTTTCAGGTCGTTGTTTCGGTCTTAATTGGCTAGTAGTAGGACGCCATACCATCTTTGTAGCGGCGAAGGCCTAGGACCGGATGGTGCACGTCCGCCGAATGCTCTGGAAGGTGCTATCCTCCCCGATCCGTAAACTCGAAACAACAATAGGTGGACTAGCTTTCATCTTCTTATTCGGCTTTTCTGTGGCGCTAACAGGTTCTACACGCGGCCCAAGACGGGATTTGGCTGACACCCGCCCTATCCTTCTTAAAATCTCTGATACAGGACATTTCTCTTTCTTTGCTAACTTCTCTATCACAGTCTTCAGTCGAGCAAATGGTGTCATCCTAGCCCTTTTCTTTCGGCTGTTGCTATAGTATGCAGGTTGAGGTAATGTAGAAGCAATCTTGCGGACATTTTCCTCGTCAGATGCAGCGGAGAGGGGATGGAATCTACTTCCTTCCAAAAGCGGTGTATACTCAGGCAATTGTATGTACTCAGGCAATGGTGTGTACTCAGGGATTTCTTCAAGAAAGTGACTTCGGCAGCTCGACCTTTCTGGCAATCTTTCTACTTCTGTTTCTCCTCTGAGTCCATGTTAGTGGTGGAACCCTTCAGCTGGACCCAATTTCGAAAACAGAAGGTCTCACAGGGAGATCTGTACCCTCCACGGTAACAGGCTCATTACAAACTTGGACTTCCTTCCCCTTTAGTTTAGCGGGAGCCGGAGTAGGTGCAGAGACGACTAGACCGGTGGGGGTAGAGACAACTGTCCTCCTATGAACAACAGTATTCCTCTCAGCTGGAACCCTTTGCAGGGGAGGGAACTCTTGAGCTGACTTTAGGTTGAATTCAATCACGGGCTCTTCAGTTTCTGACATTTTGTCCATTAGTGTGAAGAGAGTGACGTCAGCGATCTTGACATCTGTGTTGCCAAATCCTTGTCCAAAACGGATGATCCCATTGTCGAGCGACTCATCCTTGTAAACGGCGAAGTCCGGATCATTGGTGAAGGAGAAGATTAACTTTGGGGCATCCATTTTCTGCAGGGCAGATTCCGAATGTCAGTCCCGAATTATACTTCCTTTTGTCGTAAAGTTTAGGATGAAAAAGAAAGAGTCCGAACAAGTTTTCATTTATATTAGTGCATTTATGATTTATAAAAGAGGTTGTTTATTAGGTAGTTCGTTTGTTAGAAACAAAACGATTAAAGGAAAAAAGTTATAAAAAAGGTAAAAGGCCTGATTGAATTGGAAAGGAAGAGAAAGTCTTATGCAAGACTTCTCAACTCGAAGGACTGCTCCTAAGCTAACACCTATTGGGGGTCCACCCTACCTCAGAAAAGAGGTAAAAGGATCTCGGAACCTCTCTGTTTAGGGGTGTCTAAACAGTGGCTCCTAAATCCGAGAGAAATTGACTATACCTGTTCAAGATAGAAATGAACGTAGTATGTCAACGGGATAGTTTTAGTCCACTAGGGATATGGACCCACTATCGATTTATGAAAGCAAAACCATCTAATTAAAATGGATAGAGGAATTAATCCCCAGCGGAGTCGCCAGAAGTTGTCGGCATATTTTTAGGTTGTTTGTTGTATTTTGAAAAGGAGGTCGCCTACAGAAGTTGTCGGCGAATTTTAAATTTAATTTAAATATTTAATTTGAAAAGTAGTATTTGATTTTTTTCAAAATAATTTTAAATTTGAAAATTTTAAGATATGAAATCAAACTGATCTCACATCCCGAATAGTTTATATAAACGAGCACCGCACCACAAACCGTATATCTATCCCGATGAATAGACACACTACTTGATGATGGGGCTCGATAAATAAACTAGAAGATTTGTGACATCCGTTTGGTCCGCGAACCAATTTTATAAGCCGACAAGTTCCCCTGCTTAATATAAATGAATTAAGCAGGGTTTATATTACCTGGGTTCTTAAAGTTCCCTTTAAGGGCAAGCCCCTATAATTAATTACATCTTAAATGACGAGAATCATTTAAGAAAACTCTCGATAATGATCAGTGGTTTTGCTCTCAAGAATTTCAAAGTTTAAGGTTTTCAAATGATTGAATTTTGGAATTCAAAAGGGGTTAGCTCAAATTTGGAACAATTTATTTTGGAGTACAATGGAAGAGAGGTAGGAGAAGTTGGAGATCCAAGAAGAATCTCGGAAACTTTCCAAACTATCCTATTGGCAACTTCCCAAACTATCCTGCCAATTTTAATTAATTAGGACTTATATTTGTATGACATGATCATACAAATAGCCTCGAAGATGTGAGGGTTTATGTCGTACCAAACAACTACCTCAGAGTCCTAAGACCGGTTAGGGTTTACTTTACATGACATGATCATGCAAATGCCTAACAAAGAAGTTGAGGATTTATATTGCACTAGGCAAACTACCTCAAAGTCCTATGGTTTGGTTGTTTAATTATAGGAATGTTTAGTTGATGTAGATCCGAGTTTTGCTGACGAAGATGGCCATGCTGCCCACTAAGCTCGAAGCTCCTTGTTGTTGCAGATGTTTAGTTTTAGAAGGTGAAAATCAAGAGATGGGAGAAGTGTTTTGGTTTAGAGAAAATTCTAAAATCCAAGTGTTTTTAATATTTTAATTAAAACAAATCTTAAAGTTGTTTAAACAGAACCTATTAAGATCCCACGGTTTCGTCATCCCGACACCATTATTTTCATCGAATTCACTTAGTCCAGATGAATTTGCTAAACTCAACTGAATGAGTTCCACACTTTCATTTAGACTGTGGGAAATCCCGTTAGCAACATGTGGGTTACATCATCTGAGGTATTCCCGATCATTCAACAAGACATTTTAATTTAGTGGCAATTGTAGTTTTGTTGCTCTATTTGTGATTAAATTTTGAGTTGTTTTATATTTTGAAATGTTGTGGCGGAGATTTTTATCTTGTAATGACTTTTAATTTAGTTTTGGTTTCAGTTCAGGGACTATCCTAAAGGTTTTGGTTTTCATGCAACAGTTTTATTTGACATGCGAGAAAAGTAAAGTGCATTGCAATAAAGTAAATTGCAATAAAATAAAAGCGTACTCGGAGGGTCTTCCCGTCATCCCAAGCTGCACTTAAAACACATGTTAAGGCATTTAAATATTTCAACAAGTACCTAGGTAAAGCTAAGGGAAAGGTTTTGGTTGTACGCAAAGTCCTAATCCGATAGCTAATCATCTCCTATGACGTTTAGGTTCTTATGTTTTGGTTTAAGGATGAATTTCTTCACCCAAGAACAATTAAATTCGAGTTGTTCTTATAAACATCCTATCATATTGAGGAAGTGCTTAAGATGAGTCTTAAACATCTTTTCAATACCTGCAGGATTGTTTTAAGTCGAGAGAATTTAATTATACAAGTGAATTAATCATCCACGAGTTTAAGTTTTGTTCTCTTGCTCGTCGAACTAGGACATTTGAATATCCTATAAGTGAAGTAACACTTCACTTGATGCCTCATTTAAGAGTTATAATAATAAGAGCTTTAAAAGGGCAAATCAAATTATTAAGTATTTTAATGATTTAAACTTGATGATTTAATTTTAATTTTGACTTAATTATAAAAAATTAGTTTAAGTTTGGAATAGTGTTCAAGTTATTTTAGATTTAATTCTTAATGATTTCATTTAGGTTTGTTGTTAAATGATTTTAATTTAATTCAATTCAATTTAATTTTAATTCAATTTAATTTAATTTTAATTTAATTTGATTTGATTTAATTTTAATTTAATTTAATTTAACTTGATTTGATTTAATTTTAATTTAATTTAATTTATTTTAATTTAATTTATTTTAATTTTAATTTAATTTAGTTTTAATTTAATTTTAATTTTAATTTAATTTAGTTTTAATTTAATTTTAATTTTAATTTAATTTAATTTTAGTTTAATTTTAATCTTAATTTGATTTAATTTTAGTTTAATTTTAATTTGGATTATTATTTTAATTTTTTTTATTAAGAATTAAGTGTTATTGAAGTGATTTATTTAGGGATTTTTTAAATTAAAGAATAAATATCCTCTTAATAATTGCCCTACTTTAATAATTCCAATTACTATTATTCTCCCAAAATTTCAATTTATTAATTAATTAAAGTTTTATTTTAATTAATTTTGAAATGGTTAGTAGGTTTCTACCCTCAATCATTTAAGTTTCAATCATCCAAAGCGAGTTTAAAATCAAATATTTTACCCTCCCTTTTTAATTAATCCTAAAATTTTAATTAAAGTTTGAAATTTTTTAATTACCATTTTGCCCTTCAAGCTTAATAATTCTATAACTCACTAAATTAAGCTCAAATGAGCTTAAAATTTTTATGTAACCTCACTCACATGTCAATTAAGACATTAGAGGAGAAAAATGTGATTTTTCTGTATTTAATTTATTTATGTAATTATTTTTAATGGAAAATAGGGGTTTTCAAGAAAAATTCAATAACATGACCAAGGAAATGTTTCTATCCTTGAGAAAATTATGGAATGTTCCTAATGATTAGAGGACCATTTAGACCAATTTTGGTGATTTTTTGAATTATATATTATTTATTAAAATTATTTTGAGTTTTGGAGTATTAATTAATTTTAAAATAAAATTAAAGTTGAAAAATAGATTTTATATTTTTTAAATCTCTCTGACCTCAAGGAGTTCAAAGAAATAAATTTTGTATTTTTCTGAGTTTTCGTTGATTTATTAGAATTATTTTAGTGAAAAGGTTGAAAAATACCTTTTTTAATATTTAAAATTACATTAAGCCTTTAGAATTCAATATCTTATCCTAGGGACTTAAGAAAAATATTTGGTTTGTTCCTAAGTAATTAGAATTCAAAATGTGACATTTTGGTGATTTTTAATATTTTTATGATTTTTATTATTTTTTAATTATTAAAAATATTAAAATAATGATAAAAATCAACTTTTTTAGAAAATTACAATTTTAATTTTCCTAAGTTCCTCTAATATCAGAGAAGCTCCAAAACTATTTTTGTGAATTTTTTAGAAGTATTTTGTGAGTTATGAATTTTTAAAGTTTAATTTTATCCACTTTGCTTAAGAGGCTTAATTAACCCATTTGGTGGAGTTAATCAAGTCCAATTGATTTCAAATTTTTATGAGACGTTCCTCTAATCCCATAGATCAATGGAGAATTGTTTTTAAGTTAATTTGATGTGTAGTTAACCCTAATTAATTAAAATTCAATTTTGGGTATTTAGACCAATTAGGTTTATTCCAAGTGAATTAACTCAAAACTTATTTTTCCTAGGTTCCTCTGGTCATAAGAAATATCACAAAATTTTCCTATAATTTATTTCTCAATATGCTAATTATTGGAATTAAAATGTTAAAAACAGTAACATGCAATTGAAAAATCAATAACTTCTCATAGAGATGGCCTCTGACCTTGGAAAATTCAGGGAATGTTCCCAAGTTCAGAGGCTTTAAAAGCCCTATGGTCTCATACCATGGTGAATTATCTATGCAAATGAAGAATTAAAACAATGCAGAGAGTAAATAAATCATTTAAAATAAAATACTCAATGAAATTACTTGATTTCTTTTCCACATTTTTCTCCTCTGTTCACTGAGCAAGAATGTATTTTTATTTTATTTTTAGGATTTTTCTACACAAAGTTATGCATTTTTGAAGTTCTGGCTATTTAATAAATAAGAAAAATCCCTATTTATCTACTTATCCACGCGGCGCCACGCAATCCTCGGTAGCTCCGAATGCCCACGCGGCGCATTCCTATTCGACGCTGCCATCCTACTCAGCACTCCAGGGGCCCGCAGTTCATGTACCATTGCGCTGTTCAGCTCAATCTCGACCGTCCGCTCGATACATGCTAGATCCAACGGCTCCTGGTCATCTTCTATGACTGGTGTGCACCCGTGACTGTCCACACTAAAACCCTAAGAACTCACTCGATTCTCAACGGATTTTTGTGTTCTTATGCTCTATGGATTCGTCTTGAAGAGACGAACACATCCATACGGTAAACATGCATTGAAATCGATTCATATCAAATTGAGAATCTCCAGAAGCTCAGGAAGAAGAGAGAGTTCACACCTTTTCTTAGAGAAGTGAAGCTTCGATCTGAGAGTTGTTTCACTTTTGATTGGGTCCAAACAAGCTCCAGATGAAGTCCCTTGGCGTGGTGAATTGCCTAGGTACAAAAGTGACCACAACCGATCACAAAGCTTGGAGGCTGGAAGCAATGGCTGGCCTGCTCAAGGGGCTTTTACTGGGAAACTTCTCCTCTTGGTCTGGTGAAGGTATAGAGTCAACCAATTTAAGGATTGACTCACTATGGTGAAGTGTCCTAGTTTTGGGCTTGAATTTCAACTTTGAAATTGAGCTTACAGAGAGGAAATGGTAGGGGGATTTCAGTGGGGATCAAGTTCTCCAGGTGTGGAGGAGAGTCTGGAATGATTTTGGCAGAGTTTCTGTATGGTTTCCTTTCAGCACTCCCCATGGCCGAGAGAGGTGGAGTTTAAATAGGAGAGGCTGGAGGGCCTCCCAGGGGGGTTTGAAGGCTTGGATCAGCTGCTTAGGGGAAGAGAAGAACAGCCATGGTGGCCATTGGGCATGGGGCAGCTCAGCAGGGGAGAATTTCAAGGTTAGGCTCACATGGTGCTCTCGGGTGTGGTGTTTTATGGCCATCCAGGCAGCTGGCCAGTATGCATGGGTCACCCTCAGGTTCAGGTGAGTCAGGGTTGTGGTTTTGTGTATTCAATTGGCAGTTGCCAAGTGTAAAGTGGTTGGATCAAAATGGAATGGGGACATGGCTAATTTTGGCTCAATTTGGTCAACTCATGTATTTGGGTTGGGTTCACCTTCCCTTGACTTGGTTTTAGGCTGAGGGAATGAGTTAGGTTAGCGAGTCGAAGGTGGTGAGGTCCCTTTCTAAGAATATTTAAATTAGATTTGGGTTTATGGGAGACATGATTAAGGCTAATGACTTTTAGGAATTATGGGAAGAGCCTTCCTCCTTTCCTATCTTGGGTATGGTGAGGTGCGCAAAGCCCTCATGGCTCCCATGTGGCTCATGCATGGCTTCATGGCTCACCTTTGGCTTGGAAGAAGCTAAGTCAACTTTCATGAAAGAGGTTTTTAGGAATTTTTGTAATTTTGGGGTGATTTGATAGGATTTGGCATATGGCTTAATTTAGAAAAATTTGATGGCTTAATTAGAACTTAGGGATGATTTCAATTAAGGGTATGATGAGAAGAATTTGTTATATGGGCTTTAGCATGAAGTTTGGGCTTTTGGAATCATTTTGGAGTGGGCTTTTTAGGAAGGCCTAAGGAAGTGGGCCTTAGGTTTTAAAATAAATTTATGGATGGGAATTTTGTAAAACGTTGGGCCAAATAATTGTTGGTTTTGGTTTAGAGATGTGTCATGAGTAATTTGAAAGAAATTTGAGGTGGTTTGAGTTTGAATTGGGTTGGATTTGGGCTTATTTGGTAAAGGGGCCAATATAGGTCAAATTGGGCTAATTTGGGCCAATGTTGGGCTAGGGTTGAAATTGATGTAAAATTAATGTTGGGAAATGTTTATGGGGGTAGTACAAAAGAGTTTTCAACTTTGGTTGGGCTTTAATTTTGGGATTTGGGCCCATTTGGGTTAGGTTTGGGTTTAGGTCAAAAGTGGGAATTTTTGCTTTGGGTTAGATTTGGGTGGAGTTTAGGTTCAAATTTTGGGCAAATCATGTTAGTGTTTTGTTTGTGGGGATGTTAGGGAAAGTTTGGAAAAGGTTTGGGGTGAATTAGAGTTAAATTGGGTTAGTTTGGGCCATGGGTCCAAATTGGGCTTTAAGATCAAAAGTGAAATTTGATTCAAATGTCAATTAAATTGGGCTTGGATTTAGTCTAGATTGAAATTAGGGATATTTAATTGAAGTTTAGAATTGTATTGGACCAAAATTGGGGTCAATTGAGTTGATTTGGTTTGACATTGGGTTCACTTTAGGTTAAAAATTGGTCAAATAGGGGGTTTTGGTAAAAGTGGGGTAAATTGGCAAAATTGGCCCATGCTGTAGTTGAAAAAAATAAAATTAAGAATATTTGGGATTTTTTGGAATTTTCTGGGAATTTTTGGAATTTATAAAAGTTTGGCCAAAGTGTATTTTTAGTGTATTTGGAGTGTATTTTTGGAAATTTTGGTATATTTGGCTATGGATGATCAATTTGAGTGATGTGGAGATGTTTGGGATTGGTTTTGAGGAATTTTGGGTGATTTGGAGATTTTGGAAAATTTGGGCAATTTCAAGGGCTTTTGGTAGGTTTGATGGGTGTAGGGTCCCAGGGTCAAAAATTGAAATTTTGGAAGAATGAAGATTGATCAAATGTGAGTGAAATGAAATCACTTTGATTGAGCCATGAAGCCATATTAAGCCCATATGAGCCATGAGAGGACTCATTGGAGGCATTCACTATGTTGTTCTTAACCCTCTTAGCCAGGGGCTTAGGGGTTAAGGTCCATCCATATGAATTACCTACATGAGTCAGGGAGTCAAGTTGTGTATAAGTGTGGTTTTAGGATTTGGATTCTGTGTGTGAGAGTGTAGTGTGTGAGTGTAGTGAGTGTGTAAGTCAAAACTTACCAGACCAGGCCACCCAGGGTAGTCCTAAAGCCAAAGAGTCCTATAGGGAACTCATCCTTTAAACCTCCACATTTGATCTCAACCCTCTAGGTGATTAGGGGTCTACGATCAAGCTTGTGGGGTTTGCGGGGAGACAAGAAGTGGTTTAAATTTCTAAGGGATGGGTCCCAATTCTAGTCCTCTAAGATAGTCAAAGGAAAAGCCTAAGGCTAGATCCTAAACACTAAAGAGGGAAGAGAAGACCTCATAAAAAATGAGGTCAACAGGACATAGCTAAGAAATGTCATCAATGTCATGTGCATGGTGTGGTCTTGCACCAACCTCCAAATTTTCTACACCCCATGATCGGGTCATGGCCATTCGAGTGTTGGGGCACAGATATAGTAGGACCGATAGACCCTCCATCCTTAAAAGGACAACAGGTTCATAGATGTAATTATAGATCACTTCTCCAAATGGGCAGAAGCAGTTATGTTATGAGAAGTCACAGCGTAGCAGGTGCTACGGTTTATCAAGAATCAAATCATTTATTACTTTGGTGTACCACAAAAAATATTTTAGATAATGGGTTCGCCTTCAAGAGCACCAAGATTAACAACTTCACCAGATGACACAGGATCGATTGAGTAAATGGCTTGGCTAAAGCTGTCAATAAAACACTCATGCAGATTTTGAAGAAAACACTCGACGATAACAAAAGAGGATGGCATGAAAAGTTATTATAAGCATTATGAGCATAAAGGGCAATAGTCAGAACACCAATGTTGTCTACACCTTACGCACTCATGTACGGGTCTAAGGCAGTGATTCCGTTAGAGGTTCAGCTATCTTCGCTCAGAGTCGTCATCTCCAGTCAGGTAACAATAGAAGAGAATGCCAAACCTTAGCTTGCAGAGAAAGACAGTCTTAAAGGAAAAAGACTGCTCACATAGCAGAACTTGGAACTTTATCAATCAAAGATGATTCAAGTCCACGATAAATTGGTCCACCCGTGGTCGTTTAAAGTCGAAAACCATGTTCTTGTTCTCAGGAGGCTTATTCTTGCACCTCTCAAGATAGGTGAAAAATTTGAACTAACCTGGGAGGGACCACTCGTGGTGGAGAAGGTTTACTCGGGAGGGTTGTACCAGCTCGTGGATTATTAAGGAGATAGACGTATGTTACCGATAAATGGATGCTACTTGAAGAAGTACTACGTAATGCAAAGAAATATTGAAAGACGTTAATATTTTGAAATGAGCCGTTGGCCAGTGTCTGTGACTGGGTCTAAAATTTGTAATAAAATAAAATTAAATGAAATAAAATAAATTTTCTCACAAGACAAAATATGCTAGTTAAGTTTCTAATGCCAAATTTTGTAAAATTACATTAAATAAGATAATTGCATCAAAATAATTACAAAATTTGCTAAATAAATAAATAATAAGAAGTTTTTTATTGTTCTTGTGTGTGCAAGATACCAACTACTGAAATTTCCCCTCTTTTATTGTGTAGGAGTGCCAGGTCGTGAGTTGGTATTTGCTTTCAAAGAAGGCTTGAACCTTGCTCTTCGAGAAGAAAAAAACACCTACAGGAAGTGTGATCAACTTCGACTTTGATTACTCACATGTTTATGTCACCTAAGAGGACCGCTTCTTTGACGTGATCAGTCATGAGGAGGTCGCAAATATGAAATCAATGATGAAAATTGGTCATAGAGACCGGACAGATGACAGAATACAGAGGCACTGGATATTTTGTTGGCTCGCACCTCCCCACCAAGAGACACAGTCAGATTTCGTCCATGATCACTATCCTAGAGGGTAGTCTTTCCTTCACTATAGCTATAGATGCACCGTTAGCATGCGCAAAGAGAAGAAATGCAATCGCCGCAAGCATCGCCTCTTGGACAGGATGGAGAGGAGACAGGCTTGGGAGTTAGCCACCGAGCTACCACTTATTTCAGAGAAATTTTACAAGCTAGAGATTAAAGAAATTGATGATAGCTTGCCGCACACAGAGATAGAGCTAAAGTTTACTGAGGAGTCTGTACTGACATGAAACCTGATTGAGGAGATTTCACTGGGTGTTCGACTTGCAGCTCAGGTTTACCTAGACAGCTGATACACCTAAAATATATAGTGTTTTAATGCACAATTTTATACCTATTTTTGATGATATTGCACTTTAATGGAAGGTATTTTATGTTTTTCTTGTAGGTATGATGAAAATGAGTGATTATGATGAAATGAGCGAAATTGGATCAAATTTGGAGGAAAAAAATGAATAATTGGACTTTGACGGCTAAGCGCCGTCTGGTCGGCCCTTAGCCGCCACAGTTAAAAATCAAATTTTTTTCATTTTTGGCACCAATTTAAAGGGGTGTTTGAAGCAACTTTTGGTGGTGA
The DNA here is from genome assembly GCA_022702705.1 of Papilionanthe hookeriana x Papilionanthe teres. Lineage (NCBI taxonomy): Eukaryota > Viridiplantae > Streptophyta > Magnoliopsida > Asparagales > Orchidaceae > Papilionanthe > Papilionanthe hookeriana x Papilionanthe teres. The sequence continues at coordinate 130,624,337 of CM040425.1, read as the reverse complement.
ATTCCTTAACTTCTCATGAGTGGCAAATTTAAATGAAGGGATGCATCTTTTTGTGGATACGTTGAATCGAGACATAATTGGAAGAGACACCAAGGCACCTTTTCGAAAATTATGTCATTAAGACTTAGAATTAGTTTTTGTGTGTGTCTAAAGTGTGTTAAGTGTGTGTGTGTAGGTCTACTCTTCTAGTTTCAAAGAGTTTTACTTTCAGTCTTTTATTGTTTCTAGTTAGTTAGTTTAGTTTTAGAGAAGAAAGGGTTGGTGTAAAACTTTCTTTCCATCAATTTTTCTTTCATCCATTTATCTAGTTCTTATTGAAATCTAAAGTTAGAGTTGGAGTCAACAGAGTTGGGCGCCAACCTCTGCAGTGTTGTCCTGTAGAAAGTCAAGTTTCAAAGGAACTTCCGGAGTCTTGTGGAGAGGATTTTCATATAAGTGTTTACTTATTATTTTATATTTAGTTTTTCTTGTTGTGTTTTTTTTATGATTTCTATTTTCAAATCAATGTGTGATGTTGTTTTCTCCATGAATTCTGAGTAGTTTTCTTTATCTTTTTATTTCTTAAATGAAGAAGTAATTAATTTATGTAGGATTGTTGTGGAATGTATAAGTGTTTAAAGTTAGAATAAGTTGTGAAGATTTAATTCTATGAAATTAATTTACTTCTTAATTTGACCAGTTAAGATGTTAAAATTTGTTGTGAGATTTTGTAAGATCCAATACGTTATTATCTCAAACAACAATTGGTAAAAATCACATGCAATTATATGGGTGAAAATTGTAGTACATATAATTGAATGCAAATATATTAAGAGATATGTTTTTAATGGGAATAGAATTAGAGGTCTTTAGAGTGACAGGCTAAAGCTCCCTAATTTGGTTTGTTATTTTAAATTTTTTTATGAGAAGTTAGCCCCCAGGTGGAGAGAATCGAGGGAACTCTAGAGTGAAAGCTGGTATATTCCCTGCCTAACCATGTTCAAAATTTTTAAATTTCAAATTAACCATTATTCTTTAAAAAACCAAGTAAGGGTAAGGAATAAATTTGCTTCTATTTGTCACAACACATTTAAATGCTTCCACAACAATACTTTCATAATAATTACTGCTTATAATAGAAAGAAAAAAATATTTTATTTCCTAGTGTTTTATACCGCATTTTAAAGTTCTGATAATGCATAGTTTTATTGCAAAAATACCAAAAACAATTTTCGAACTTTACAAATTAAAACATACTTTCAAAAGTAATTTAAAAAGTAAAAATATAATTTTTTTATTTCTTTAAAAGTTTTTACATTTCTCTGTGCGTTCGATATCTCGGGCTTAATCAGAAAGTCCTATATTACTTGATAAATGATATGTATACTTGTGTAGTATCCCATATTATAAAATCATAATCTTCTTATTTAAATCATTTGCACATGTATATTCATTGGGGATCAAGTTTTTGGCGTCGTTGCCTGGGAAATTGATTAAAACTGCATTTTTAAAGAAAATTAAGAAAAAAATTAAATTTTTACTTTTCTTTGTTTTTGTTAGTGTGTTGTGTTTTGTTTTATTTTATTGTTGTATGCATAGTTCAGGTTATGTGGGACTTGTGCCTTGCGATTTTTGAATTAGAAAGAACTATCAGAAAAATAAAAAGAAATTTAAAATTTTGAAAAAGATAAAAATTTTCAATAAATGGAAAATCATCAAAATCAAAATGTTGGCATCCATCAAGAATTCAGACCTTTAAGAGATTATGCTAACCCTACAATGGATAAGCTTCATGGTACTATTCAACACCCTGCTGTAGCTGCTAATTACTTTGAGCTTAAACATGTTATTATCCAAATGATGTCTAATAATCAGTTTGGGGGAGCAACAACTGAAGATCCTAATTTGCATCTTGCTAATTTTCTCGAGTTGTGTGTTACTTTTAAATATGATGGTGTTTTGGATGATGCTATTAGACTTAGAATTTTACTTTCTCACTAAGGGATAAAGTTAAGATATGGTTTAATTCTTTAGCACCCAGATCTATCAGAACTTGGGGTAATTTAGCACAAAAATTCCTTGCTAAATATTTTCCACCATCGAAGACTGCGAAGTTGATAAATGATTTTACTTCTTTTTGTTAGTTTGAAGGTGAATCAATATATGAATTATGCAAAAGATTTGATGATCTCCTCACAAAATGTCCAAATCATTCGATACCAGATTGGTTAATACTTCAAACCTTTTATAATAGATTAGTTGGATCTCTTAGATCAATTATCGATACTGCTACTGGAGAATCATTAATGTTTAAATAGTTTTCTGATGCTAATGCTTTATTTGAAGAAATGTATACTAATAATTATCAATGGCCTTCTGAAAGGTTAAATCCTAAAAAGGTAGCCATTGTTCATGAAAATGATGCTTTTACAATGTTAGTAAACTAAGTTTCTGCAATTTCAAGGAAAATAGACCAATTTGGGATGAATTTTCCTCAACTAAGTTACATGATTGAAGAAACTTCACTAGGCCAAATGGTTGATTCTCATTCTTCACCAGAAATTTTGAATACTATAAGCAAGCCTAATAACCCATATTCCAGTTATTATAACCCAGGTTGAAAGAATCATCCTAACTTTAACTCGAATACCAATAATCAGGGTGGTATTAATCAACAATGGGGGATCCACCAAGTAAACCCATTGGGGAATTGGAACAACTAAAGAAATATTAATTATAGGCTAACCTATACTCTAGGTTTTAACAATGCTTTACAATAAAAGGAGAAGAAGTTGTCTATTGAAGAAGTGGTGTCACATATAAGAAATCAATTGCAAATTCAAGGAGCAACCATCAAGAATATTGAAAATCAATTGAGGAAAATTGCAAATTCATTAAGTAATAGATCCTAAGGAATGCTTCCAAGTAATACTGAAGTGAATCCAAGAGATAAGAATAAAGAGCATGTAAAAGCAATTCAATTGAGAAGTGGAAGAGAGATAGAAGGTAGAGTTTAGAAAGAAATTGGAGTAGAGAAAGAAGAGATTAAAGAACCAAAAGAGGATGCTCTGAAAGGTCTGGAAAGACCAATTTCTCCACCTAAGGTTGATTTAGAAAAGACACCACCTCCATTTCCTCAGAGACTTCGTCAACAAAAGTTGGATAAGCAATTTTCAAAATTCTTGGAGATATTTAAGAAGCTTACAATTAATATTTCATTTGCTAAAGCCTTAGAACAAATGCTGACCTATGTGAAATTTATGAAAAATATTCACAACAAAAAGTGGAAGTTTAAAGATAATGAGATTATTGCACTTAGTGAGGAGTGCAGTGCAATAATTCAGAAGAAGCTTTCTGAAAAGCTTAGAGATCCTGGTAGTTTCACTATTCCATGTGCAATCAGAGACAAATTCTATTAAAAAGCTTTATGTGATTTAGGTGCAAGCATTAACCTTATGCCTCTATCAATATTCAAAAGACTGGGATTAGGAGAAATAACCCCAACTACTGTAACTCTGTAATTAGCAGATCGTTCGATCACATATCCAAAAGGAGTTATAGAAGATGTTTTAGTTAGAGTGGATCAATTTATCTTTCCTGTTGATTTCATTGTGGTTGATATGGAGGAAGATAAAGAGATACCCATAATTTTGGGAAGACCTTTCCTAGCCATAGACAGAGCAATAATAGATGTAAAAAAAGGGGAATTAATGATGAGGGTTAATGATCAAAAGGTTACATTTAAATAATTTGAAATAAATGAAATATCCTGCAATAGTTAAAGATGATGAATGTTATAGGATGGATGCTATCAGATATTTGAGTGAATGTCATTCCAAGTCAACCTATGAACAAAAACTTGAAAGAGAAGAATTGGAGCATAAGCAAGAAGAGGAGTTACTTCATTCTGAAGATTTTCTAGAGGAAGAATTAAATTATGTTCATGAAAATTTTGAATTATTGGATATGACTGAAAAAGATGAATCTTATGGTCCATCAATTGAAAAACCTCCTGAAATTGAGTTAAAAATGCTTCCTGATCATTTGAAGTATGCTTTTCTGGGTGAATCCTTAACAGTGTCTGTTATAATTTCATCTCAATTGACTGAAAAAGAAGAAGAGAGTTTGCTTGAAATTTTGAAGAAGTACAAGAAAGCCTTTGGATTGATAATTGCTGATATTAAAGGAATCCGTCATTCAATTTGTATGCACAGAATTCTTATGGAAGATAATTATAAACCTCGGGCTGATTCCCAAAGGAGATTAAATCCTATGATGAAAGAGGTTGTTAAGAATGAAATTTTGAAGTGGTTGGATGCTGGAATTATCTACCCTATTTCAGATAGTGCATGGGTTAGTCCTATTAATTGTGTTCTTAAGAAAGGAGTAGTAATTGTGACTGTTAATGAAAAGAATGAAATGATTCCAACAAGACATGTTACAGGATTGCGAATATGCATTGATTATTGAAAATTAAATCTTGTAACAAGGAAAGATCATTTTCCACTCCTATTTGTGGATCCGATGCTGGATAGACTAGCTGGGCATAAATACTTTTATTTTCTAGATGGATATACTGGTTTCCACCAAATTTAAATTGCTCCTGAGGATCAAGAGAAAACTACGTTTAAGAGTCTTTATGGTACTTTTGCTTTTAGAGGAATGCCTTTTGTTTTATGTAATTCCCCTGCTACATTTCAGAGATGTATGATGGCTATTTTTTGTGATTTAATTGAAAAAGGGATTGAAGTTTTTATGGATGACATTTCAGTGTTTGGAATTTATTTTAAATCATGTTTAGAACTTTTTTCTAAAGTTCTAAAATGCAGTGAAGAAACTTATTTAGTCCTTAACTGGGAAAAATGCCAATTTATGGTAGTAAGAGGAATTGTATTGGGATATCGGATTTCAAAAAAAAAGGTTTAAAGGTCGATCCTGCAAAAATTCAAGTTATCTCTAATTTAACTTGCCTTACCAATGTAAGGGAAATTATAAGTTTTCTGGGACATGCTGGATTTTACAGGTGTTACATCAAAGACTTCTCAAATATTACAAAACCTTTATGTCGTTTACTAAAAAAGGATGCAATTTTTTATTTTAATGATGATTGGCTAAAACCTTTTGAAACATTAAAAGAATAATTAATCAATGAACCTATTATAATTTCACCAAATTGGGAAAAACCTTTTCAATTAATGTGTGATGCTAGTGATTATGCTATTGGTGTTGTTTTGGGTTAGAAATATGATAAAAGTTTCAAAGTTATTTATTATGCTAGTAAAACTCTTATTGAAACTTAAATTAATTATACCGCTACTGAGAAAGAGTTATTATCTATAGTATTTGCCTTTGATAAATTTCGATCATATTTAATTGAAACTAAAAGTGTGGTGCATACTGATCATTTTGCTATTAAATATTTAATGAAGAAGAAGGACGCAAAGCCGAGCGATTAGATGGATTCTTCTTTTGCAAGAATTTGATTTCGAGATAGTAGATAGGAAAGGTTCTGATAATCAAATTCCTGATCATTTGTCGAGGCTTGAAAATGAAAAATCTCTCTATGATTCTAAAGAAATTAATGAACATTTTCTCGATGAAAAATTATTCACTGTTAATGAGTACCGTGTTCCGTGGTATGCCAACATAGTAAACTTTTTTGTCCGTAATATTATACCCTATGGTTTGACATACCAAGAAAAGGAGAAATTTTTATCTGATGCTAAGACTTATTTTTGTGATGACCCATTTTTATATAAACATGGAAAGATCTTATAATTCGAAGATGTGTACTTTTGGAAGAGACTTATGAAATTATTCAAAAATGTCATTATTTTAATTATGGGGGATATTTTGGAGTTGAAAGAACTGTATATAAAATCTTACAATTTGGATTTTATTGGCATACAATTTTTAAGGATGTGAATGCTTATAATAAAAATTGTGATAGATATCAGTATGTAGGCAATATTTCTAGAAGAAATGAGATGCCCCTCAGTTATATGTTAGAAGTTGAAATATTTGATGTTTGGGGATTAGATTTCATTGGTCTATTTACATCAACTTTCAAAATTTTTTATATTTTGATAGTAGTAGATTATGTTTCCAAATGGATTAAAGCTATTGCTTTACCTCGATGTGATGCTCAAAGTGTTGCACAGTTTTTAAGAAATAATATATTTTGCAAATTTGGAATACCAAGAGTAATCATAACTGATGGGGAAGTCATTTTAAAAATGCGATTATTGAGAAGTTAGCAAAGAAATATCATATAAATCGTCGCATTGCTACTACTTATCATCCTTAGACAAGTGGGTTGGTTGAATTATCGAATCATGAAATTAAAAGAATATTGGAAAAGATTGTTAATCTAAATAGAAAGGATTGATCAATCAAATTGAATTATGCTTTGTGGGCTTATAAGACTGCCAACAGAACCCCTATAGGAATGTCCCCATACAGGCTGATTTTTGGAAAAGCTTGTCATTTACCATTGAACTTGAGCATAAAGCAAATTAGGCTATTAAAGAGTTCAATTATAATTTGAAAGATGTTGTTGAGAAGATATTATTGCAATTAAATGAGCTTGAAGATATAAGGAATGAATCTTATGAAAGTGCTAAGATTTATAAGGAAAAGATGAAGTTATGTCATGATCAGAAGATTCTTACTAAAAATCTTGTGCCAAGATAGAAAGTTTTGCTCTATAATGCCAGATTGATAATTTTTTCTGGAAAACATAAGTCCAGGTGGATGGGTCTAGTTATTGTGATAAAAATTTATTCCTATGGAGTTGTGGATATTCAAGATCGTAAAACTGGAAAATTATTAAAGTTAACGATCATAGTCTTAAACCTTATTTTTCAGTCAATCAACTTAAATCTGATAAGAGTCTGATGTTGGGCCACTTAGAATGAGTTTTGGGTATGTCAAGCTGATGAAGTTAAACCAAGCGCTTTGTGGGAGGCAACCCATAGTTATTGGTGTGCTTTGCTTTATGTTTGCTTTGTGTGCTTTGTATGGTTTGTTTTTATGTTTTGGAACTAGTATTTTAGAGTTTTTATGTTATAATACTGTTTATTTGACCTTATTTTATGACTTAGAGGAGTCAGAATGAAATTTTGGACATTTGGCAGACCTGTGCTAAATTGAGCACTAGCAGCTAAGCGCCGCTTAGTTGGCGCTTAGGCGCTGGAATTATGAAACATGTGATAAATGAGGTATAGAAGCCTAGATCATGGGGAAGTGGTTTCCGAAGTTCTTTTGAAGTTTTTAAAAGTTTAAGGACAATTTATGCACTTCTAAAGTCTATAAAATGGCCCTGGATTAAGAGAAACACTTTCCTCAAGTCCTAGTTTCATTCCTGAGTCTTAAGAAGAGTGTTTTGAGTGCATCTTGTCTTTCTAGGTGCATGAGATCAAGAAGAAAGAGGATTCTGACAAGTGTAAGTTTATTAGTGACAATGCTAATGAGTTATTCAATGGATTTCTCGCCGTTGGTATTCAAGGAATTGTAGAAAAGAATGCAAAGATCAAAGCCCGAGTGACTTCAATCGAAGCAAAGATTAATGAAACTAACGCACATTTGGAGCATATGGGATGGCAACCCAAGATGCAATTCGGTCATATAAGTCACGTGGAAGAAGCAGATAAAGGGATGTTCCTGAAGAATAAGTGGTTAGAAGAAGAAGATGTAAGAGTGTTCAATAATCGCACATTTAATCAAATTTATATTCCAGAAGGGTCAAATGGAAATAATAGTGGTATTGTATATATTCCGCCTATTGGAGAGTGGAATTAAATGTTAGTTTGATCTTGTGATTTGTTTTGAGTAATTTATATGTGTTTGAATGTTTTAAGTGTTTAATGTTTTATGTTTGTGATCTGTTGCACTATAATGTGTGATTGTTACATCTTAGTGATGTAAACCTATCTTTATGATATTGAGTCCGTTTGTATTTAGGGAATTTCATCCAAAGTGTTTGGATAGAACTTTATTGTATGTATTAAGTGTAGTTTGTTTTTAATGAATATAAGTTTGTGTTTGTGTGAAACTTGATTGGAATCAAGGGATGTTAAAATTTGAAATTTATGTATTGGATGATTTATGGGGAAGAGACACTTATTTTGAGAAGATTAAGGTTGAAGTGGTTTAGTGCATTTTCTTTATTGTGAAAATGCGGCACTGGCGGCTAAGCACCGGAGTGCAGGTGCTTACGCACCAGATTGCGCGGCTAAGCGCCGAAGGCCTCACTCTTACGCGCCGGTTTGCGAAAATTGATTTTCAGCAGTTAAAAACCTGAAAATTGCCATTTTTAACTTACTTATCACCTTCAACCTCTAATTTTTGTGAAAGGGAGCCTAGGGCATCAATATATTGGATCATTTGAAGGCCGATCTCAACAAAAAATTGTTAGATTTGGATTCCTTAAGGTAAGAGCACTACTCCTAAGTAAATTTTTTTTTTTATTTTCACCATGTATTTTGATTACATTTTGGAAAATTCTAAAATCACTATTCATGGTGAAAATTTGAGGAAAAGGATGAGAAATTGCTCGGATTTAGTGAAATTTACTTTTGGAAGTTAATTTAGCAAGTTTAGTTTGATTTTGGAATTTATGGTAAATTTTTTCGTGAATTTTTAGAGATGGCTCCAAAGTCAAAGCGCGCGAGAGAAAAGATGAGATTTGATTCTGATATGTTTGTTAATCCAAGGACTGAGGAACGATACGTTAACGCACTACAGTCACGTAAATTCATTCATGAGCGCGTGTTCAGTAAGCCAAGAGAGGTTATTGAGGAGATGATTTCTAGACAGAATTGGAAGAATTAGTGTTGCTTTTTCGTTGTTTCTATTATTTCTGTGGTCAGAGAGTTTTATGCAAAGTTACCTGCAGCAGAAGAGAACTTGGTGAAGGTGAGAAGGCAATAAGTACATTTTACATCTGCAGTAATCAATGTCTTTTATCAACTCCTCTTGATATGTTTTGTATTTATTCTAACTATCATCCTACTGAGGGAGTGTTAGATGAGATAATGACATTTCTAACTGACGGAAGAGGATTATGGAAGATCATTAATGATAGAAGATTCAATTTACAAGCCTTTAAGTTAAATGCCACTTCTAAAGCATGGCATTATTTTATCTCATCTAAGATGTTGCCTTCAAGCCATACTAGTGAAGTTACAAGGGGGAGTGTTGTGTCGAACTATTGCATTCAGCAAGAGAAGCCTATAGATATTGGAGCAATCATATATGATTACATTTTGAATTGTGCCAGATCTACCTTTACTGCAGGTATGGAATTTCCTTCCCTGATTCATTGATTATGTGAGCAGTCTGATGTGAAATTTGAAACTTAGGAAGAGGTTTTTTCAGCCTTTGAAACCAATTAACAGTGTAAATGTTGGAGCTTACACTGTACATTTATAGTTTGGCTGGAGAGGAGGATTTGGTAGGGCTTCTACTTTTTCTGCTTCTGCTTCTGATGCTTGTACTTCCCGTGCTACTACTTCTAGAGCTTCATCATCTAGTGATTCACAGACTGGTTTGTTAAGAAAGATTTTGAATAAGGTGAGTCTTACTCGTGAGCATATTAGAGACATGGATGGTAAGATGGATAATATAGAAAGGTATATTGTAAAACATGATGAATATGAGGAGAATTATCAGCATTATTTGGATAGATTGATTAGAGGTGATATGAGTGCTGAGATGCCCCCTCATCCATTCTATATACCTTATGTGCCATCCAAAGATTGAAAAGAGCAAGATGATGATGATGATGAGGATGATTAGTGAATTTATTATATGTTTTTCATGTGTTACTAAGTTTTTGTTGATGTACTGATGCATGTTAAGTGTTGTGTTTTATTTTGATATTGTGTTTGTGGTGTGAACTCTGCAATTATGCTGATTATAGTTGTATTATTATTTTTGCATATTTAAATGTATCTTTGTTGGATTGATATTCTATATGTTGCTTTGTGTGATATATGTGTAGTAGTAAATGGTTTTATGTGTATGTTGTGTCAGAGTTTTTATAGTATGTACTTTAATTCCAAAATTGGTAGGAGAATATGGAACACTATTAAAAACTATTTTTTAAAAATTGCATGTTTAAAAACTTTTCTAAATCTACTACTGACATTTATTATCTAGTATTGGTGTGATTTCAGTTATTTTCAGTTGGTGTGTATTTGCTTTGAAAACCTCCAGTATTGTAGAAGTCCTTTGAAATTTTGAAATTTTTATTTTATGAAAAACTAAAAAATTTGAATTTGAATTCTTTTTACTCCTATTTTTAAATTGTTATACTTGCATATCTAGGATATTAAGATTCCTGTAAGCATGTTATGTTAGTTTTTAATTCTTACCTATGTATCATTTCTTATGCTTAAATGTTTTATCCAAACTAAAAATTAATGTTGGGGGGGGGGGGTGATTTTAAAAATAGAAAATTTTTCAAAAACCTAAAATTTTATTTGTTCTTAAGAATTCTTAAAATTAATTTGATTTTTGATTGAAAACAATTATGTATATGAAGTTATATTAGGGGAACAAAATTTTGAATATAGAAATGAATAAGAGAATTTAGTTAAAATTTATAGTAATAATGAAAAATTTAAAATTAAAATTTTCTTAGTAAAGAAGTGTTAAATATAGTTCAACTATCTTTAGTATGAAATGTTGTATTTTTTGATTAAAAAAATATTTCACTTTTATTCTTCAAAGCTTAAATTTCTTTTATTGAGGAATAATTTTCAAATACTATTATTATGACTTTTAAGTGAAAGATGTATATCAGACCTTTATTTTAATTGGAAGGGTGGAATTCAAAATCATTAAAGGCCTATCCAGATACAATAATTTATGCCCTATAAAAAAAAGAAAGAAAAGAAAAGAAAAGAAAGAGAAAATGAAAAAGAGACAAAAGTAAAAAATAGTATGTGAAAAGGAAGGAGAAGCTTGAGGATTTAAGGGCCTTATAAAAAACTGGCTCCATACCTAAAGTTTAAGATAAAAGTTCTAAGAAAATCTAAAGCTTAAGGTTATAATATAGTAAGTAAAATTATTTTCAAATAAATATTTTTAAGTGAGAAAAATAAGTGTGTGAATCCTATATTTTGAAGAATCTACAAGTATGTTTGAAAAAGATAAAAAACTATATTTTACATTATCCTTTACTTAAGAACTTTCTAAACTATAAGTTGGTCTTAATTACTAAATTTTTTTTCTAAATTGGACTATTTCATTTCAAGGGGAAAATTTTGTTATCTTCCTAAGAAACTCATCACATAATTTGCATGCTAAAATTTTCTATGCGATTAAGAGTCACTTGAGGATAAGTAACATTTTAAGTTTGGGGGATTTTGATACACCTAAAATATATAGTGTTTTTATGCACAACTTTATACCTATTTTTGATGATATTGCACTTTAATGCAAAGTATTTTGTGTTTTTCTTACAGATGTGATGAAAATGAGTGATTATGATGAAATGAGCAAAATTGGATCAAATTAGGAGAAAAAAATGAAAAAAATGAAAAATTGGACTTTGGCGGCTAAGCGCCGCCTTGTCGGCGCTTAGTTGCCATAGTTAAAAATCAAACTTTCTTCATTTTTAGCGCCAATTTCAAGTGGTGTTTGAGCAAATTTTGGTGGTGACTTCCTTAACTTCCCATGAGCGGCAAATTTGAATGAAGGGATGTATTTTCTGGTGGATACATTGAATCGGGACATAATTTGAAGAGACACCAAGTCACCTTTTGGAAAATTATATCATGAAGACTTGGAATTAGTTTTGGTGTGCCTTAAGTGTGTTAAGTGTGTGTGTGTGTAAGTCTACTCTTCTAGTTTTCAGTGTCATCTTCTAGTTTCAAAGAGTTTTACTTTCAGTCTTTTATTGTTTATAGTTAGTTAGTTAAGTTTTAGAGGAGAAAGAGATGGTGTGAAATTTTCTTTCCACCAATTTTTCTTTCATCCAATTATTTAGTTCTTATTGAATTCTAAATTCAGGGTTGGAGTCAACATAGTTGGGCGCCAACCTCTGTAGTGTTGTCCTATGGAAAGTTAAGTTTCAAAGGAACTTTCGGAGTCTTGTGGAGAGGATTTTCAGATAAGTGTTTTCTTCTATTTTTATATTTAGTTTTCCTTGTTGTGTTTTCTTTATAATTTCTATTTTCAAATCAATGTGAGCTTGTGTTTTCTCCATGAATTTTGAGTAGTTTTCTTTATCTTTTTCTTTCTTAAATGAAGAAGTAATTAATTTATGTAGGATTGTTGTGGAATGTATAAGTGTTTAAAGTTGGAATAAGTTGTGAAGATTTAATTCCATGAACTTAATCTAATTCTGAATTTGGCCAGTTAAGATGTTAAAATTTGTTGTTAGATTATGCGAGATCCAATGTGGTATTGTCTCAAACAACAATTGGTAAAAATCACATGCAATTATATGCGTGAGAATTGTAGTCCATATATATGAATGAAAATATATTAGGAGATATGTTTTTAATGGGGAGTAGAATTAGAGGTCTTTAGAGAAACAGACTAAAGCCCGCTAATTTTTTTTAATATTTTAAATTTTGTTATGAGAAGTTAGCCCCTAGGTGGAGGGAATCGAGGGAAATGATATTTATACCAATTGTTATTTGAGACAAAATTTAAAATATCTAGGGGCTTGATTCACCTGATATTTATACTTACAAATATGATATGAAAATTGGCAACGGTGATAGAAACTTAATCCAGCCAGATATTTATATGCTTATGATTTTGATTTATAATGTGGATACTACGCAAGTATACGTATCGTTTATCAATTAATATAGGACTTTCTGATTAAGCCCCGAGATATCGAACCCACAGGGAAAGTGAAAAATCATTAAAGAAATAAGAAAATTATCTTTTTACTTTTTTAATTGACTTTTGAAAGTATGTTTTGATTTTGAAAAGTTCAATAGTTGATTTATCTCTTTAAATTTTCTTATAAAAGTCAAACAAGAAATTAAAATGATAATAACTATAAACACGGTATGAAAAACACTATTAACTAGAATATCTTTTTCTTTTCTTTATAAAGTAGTTTTACTTATGAAAGTATTGTTGTGGAAGTATTTAAATTTGTTGTGATAAATAGGAGCAAATGTATTATTTACCCTTACTTGGTTTTATAAAGAACATTGGTTAATTTGAAATTTTATCATTTTGAGCATGGTTAGGCAGGAAAGATACCAGCTCTCACTCTAGAGTTCCGTCATTTCCCTCCACCTAGGGGCTAACTTCTCATAACAAAATTCAAAAATTCAAACCAAATTAGGGGCTCTTAGCCTGTCACACTAAAAATCCTCTAATTTTACTCCCCTTTTTAAAACATCTTCTAATATATTGCATTCAATTATATGAACTACAATTTTCACCCATATAATTGCATGTGATTCTTTCTAACTTTTATGAGACAATACCGCATTGAATCTTACATAATCTCACCACAAATTTTACATATTAACAAGCCAAATTAAGAAGTAAAAAAAGTTTATAGAATCAATTTCCACAACATCTTCCAACTTTAAACACATACATTCCACAACAATATTTCATGAATTACTTACTTCTTCATTTAAGAAAGAAAAAGATAAGGTAAATTACTCAGAATGCATTGAGAAAATACAAAACACATTAATTTGAAATTAAAAACCATAAGAAAAACAACAAACATAACAAGTATTAATTAAAAAGTAAATGTAAGAACAAATAAACACTTATCTGAAAATCCATTCCACAAGACTCAGGAAGTTCCTCTGAAACTTTGACTCTTCACTAAACTACTCCTCAGAGCAGGTCTCCCAACTCCAATGACTCAGAAACAAACTTTAGACTTCAATAAAAACTAAACTAAAGGAAATAAAAGAAGTGGGAAGAAGAAGGCTTCAATCCTACCCTTTTCTCTTTTCTACTCTCTACTCCTACTCCTACTCCTAATGAAAACTAAAATAAAAACTCTGTAAAAACACTCATAAAAAGGAAATGGAATATCCCTTCAAAATTTAAAGGAAGAGCCCCTAATCTTTCCTAAGACTCTCTTTAAATATTAAACCAAAAGGTGCCTTGGTGTCTCTTCAAAATGTGTCCAGATTCGATGTATCCACAAAATAATGCAACCCTTCATTTAAACTTGCCGCCCAAAGGAAGTTATGGAAGTTACCACCAAGAGTTGCATCCTATCCCCTTTGAAAATGGCACCAAATTCAATATAATCTCGATTTTTAACTGTGGCGGCTAAGCGCCGGCCTAGCTGCGCATAGCCGCTAGTGCCTAAATTTTTATTTTTTATTTTTTTGCTCCAAATTTGATCTAATTTTGGTCCTTTCATCATACTCACTCATTTTCATCATGCCTACAAGAAAAACACAAAATACATTCCATTAAAGTGCAATATCATAAAAAATAGGTATAAAAATGTGCATAAAAAATACTATATATTTTAGGTGTATCAAATCCCCCAAACTTAAAATGTTACTTGTCCTCAAGTGACAGTTTATCTCATAGAAAAATTTTAACATGCAAATTATGTAATCAGTTTCTTAGGAAGATAATAAAATTTTGTTCTAGAAATGGAATAGTCCAATTTAGAAAAAATTTCAGTAATTAAGACCAACTTAAAGTTTAGAAAGTTCTTAAGGAAAGAAAAATGACAAATATAAGTTTCTATCTAATTTAGAAATATTTGTAGATTCTTCAAAATATAGGATTCAAACATCTTCCTTTCGCCATTCAAAATCTTTATAGGAAAATAGTTTTACTTACTATATTATAATATTAAGCTTTAGATTTTCTCTGAACTTATATGTTAAACTTTAGGTATGGAACCGATTTTTGATTAGGCTCTTAAATCCTCAAGCTTCTCCTCCCTTTTTACATACTATTTTTCACTTTTTCTTTTTCTTTTACTTTTCTTTTTTTTTTCCTTTTTTTTCTAAGGCAAGGAAAATTCATCAAAACATAATCATCAAACAAAATACTAGACAAAGTACAAAATAACAATAGCACAACAACACAACAATTAAAACAAACAACATAAATCTACTCTTCATCCTCATCCTCATCGTCATCATCATCCTGCTTGTTCCAATCCCTAGATGGAACATAAGGTAGTAGAATGGATGAGGGGGCATCTCAGCACTCTGATCACCTCTAATCAGTCTATCCAAATAATGTTGATAATTCTCCTCATACTCATCATATTTTACAATATATCACTACACATTATCCATCTTACCATCCATATGTTTCAGATGCTCTCGAGTAAGACTCACTTTATTCAAAATTTTTCTTAATAAACAAGTCTGTGAATTATTAGATGATGAAGCACGTGAAGTAGTAACACGAGAAGTAGATGCATCAAAAGCAGAAGAAGCCCTACCAAATCCTCTTCTCCAGCCAAATTCTGAATGTACAGTGTAAGCTCCAATGTTTACACTGGTGATAGGTCTCAAAGGCTGAAGTACCTCTTCCCAGGTTTCAAATTTCACTTCAGACTGTTCACATAATTAATGAATCAGAGAAGGAAATCCCATATCTGCAGTAGTGGTAGATCTGGTACAATTCACATTATAATCATAAATGATCGCTCCAATATCTATAGGCTTCCCTTGCTGAATGCAATGGTTCAAAACAGCTCTTTCCCTCGTCACTTCACTAGTATGACTTGAAGGCAATAGTTTAGAAGAGATAAAATAATGCCATGCCTTAGAAGTGACATTTAATTTAGAAGAAGGAAAATTCACTCTTCTATCCTTAGTTATTTTTCATAATCCTCTTCCGTCAGTCAAAAATCCCATTATCTCATCTAACTCTCCCTCCGTAGGATGAAAATTAGAATAAAAACAAAACATAACAGGAGGCAGTTGATAGAAAGTGTTAATTACCCTAGAAGAAAATTTCACATCTTGCCTACTAACCATCACCAAATTCTCTTCTGATGCAGGCAAATTCGTATAGAATTCTCTAACAATAGAAACAACAGCAACAACGGAGAAGCAACAGTAGTTCTCCCAGTTCCTCCTAGCAATCATATCTTCAATTACTTCTCCTGGCTTACTGACCACTCTCTCAGGAATCAATTTACGTGAATGCAATGCATCAATTTATCGTTCCTCAGCCCTCGCACTAACAAATTTGTCAGAATCAAACTTCGTCTTTCCTCTCGCGCATTTTAACTTTGGAGCCATCTCTAAAAATTCACGAAAAATTTGTCATAAATTCCAAAATAAAACTAAACTTGCTAAATTATCTTCCAAAAGCTGTTTCCACTAAATCCAAGCAATTTCTTAAGTTTTTCCTCAAATTTTTACCATGAATAGTGATTTTAAGATTTTCCAAAATGTACTCAAAATACATGGTGAAAATTAATAATTTTTACTTAGGAGTAGTGCTCTTACCTCAAGGAATCCAAATTACAAACTTTTGTTGAGATTGACTCTTAAATGATCCAAAGCAAGGATGCCCTAGACTCTTTCCTGCATGAAAAAGATGGGTTGAAGATGAACAGGGGAGTTAAAATGGCGATTCACGGGTCCCTTCGGCGCTTAGCCGCGAAATCTGGCGCATAAGCGCCGGCACTCTGGCGCTTAGCCGCCAATACCCAGATTTTCACAATTAAGGTATATGCTTTAAAGCACTTCGTTAATCACCCTTAATCTCTTAAAAATAAATATCTCTTCCCCATAAATCTTCCAATGTTCCAATTCAAAAGTTCAATATTCATCGATTCCAAACAAATTTCACACAAACAAAAACTTATATTCATTAAAATAAACATAACACTTAACACAATTTTATAATTTCTATCCACATACATAGGATGAAATTCTCTAGATACAGGAGACTTAATCTCAAACTGATAAGTTTACATTTCTAGGATGTAACTATCACATCATAAGGTGTAATTAAAACTCAAACATAAACACTAAACACACCAAACAAAACACATAAGAACACTAAACATATTAAACAAAACATATAAGAACACAAAACATATAAGAAAAAAGAACACTTAATTCCACTCCCCATTAGGCGGATTATATTCAGGACCACTATTATTCTCATTTGACCATTCTAGAATATAAATATGATAGAACGGGCGATAATTGTTCATTCTTATATCTTCTTCTTCAATCCATTTGTTCTTCAAAAAGATTGCCTTATCCGCTTCTTCCACGTATCTTGAATGATCGAATTGCATCTTAAGTTTCCATCCCATGTGCTCCAAATGTAAGTTAGTTTCATTGATCTTTACTTCCATTGAGTCACTCGGGCTTCAATTTTTGCAATCATTTTTGTAATCCCTTGATAATTAACAGCGAGAAATCCATTGAATAACTCTTTAGCACTGTTACTAATGAACTTACTCTTGTCATAATCTTGCTTCTTCTTAATCTCATTTCCCTAGGAAGACATGATGTACTCAAAATACTCTTCTTAAAACTCAGGAATGAAACTTGGGGCAAGTGTTTCTCTTAAATCAGTTTTTTTTTTATGGACTTGGGAAGTGCTAAAACTACCGCAAGACATTTTAAAACTCCAAAATAACTTCCAAAACCTCTTCCCCACGATCTTGGCTTCTAGAATCTTATTTTTCACATTTTTTTTGTAACTCCGGCTCCTAAGCAGCAACTAGGCGGCGCTTAGTCGCCAGTGCTCAATTTAGCACAGGTTTGCCAAATGTCCAAATTTTCATTTTAACTCCTCTAAGTCATCAAATAAGGTCAAATAAACTCTATTCAGCTTAAAAACTCCAAATTACTACCACTAAAAATATAAAAACAAACAAAAAAAAGAAACAAAGCACACAAAACGAACATGAAGAAAAGCTCAATGATAATTATGGGTTGCCTCCCACAAAGTGCTTGGTTTAACGTCTTCAGCCTAACAAACCCAGAACTCATTCTGAGTGACCCAACATCAGATTCTCATCAGACTTAGATTGTTCGACTAAAAAATAAGGTTTAATCTATTTCCATTAACTTTAAATATTTTTCTAGTCTTAGGATCTTGAATATCCACAGCTCCATAAGAATAAATTTTCATCAAAATAAAAGGACGCATCCACTAGGACTTAAGTTTTCCAGAAAAAATTCTCAATCTGGCATTATACAGCAATACTTTCTATCCAGGCACAAGATTTTTAGTAATAATCTTTCGATCATGCCATAACTTCATCTTTTCCTTATAAATCTTAGCACTTTCATAAGATTCATTCCTTATCTCTTCAAGCTCATTTAATTGCAATAATCTCTTCTCAGCAACATCTTTCAAATTATAATTGAACTCTTTAATAGCCCAAAATGCTTTATGCTCAAGTTCAATAGGTAAATGACAAGCTTTTCCAAAAATCAGCCGATATAGGGACATTCCTATAGGGGTTCTGTAAGCAGTCCTATAGGTCAACAAAGCATAATCTAGTTTGATTGACCAATCCTTTCTATTTAGATTAACAGTCTTTTCCAATATTCTTTTAATTTCACGATTGGATAATTCAACCAAACCAATTGTCTGCGGATGATAAGCAGCAACAATGCGATGATTAATATGATATTTCTTTGCTAACTTTCAGTTATGAGTAATCTTGGTATTCCAAATCTGCAAAATGTATTCTTTCTTAAAAACTTTTCAACACTTTGAGCATCACATAGAGGAAAAGCAATAGCTTCAATCCATTTGGAAACATAGTCTATTGCCATCAAAATATAAACATTTCTAAAAGATGGTGTAAATGGTCCCATAAAATCTAATCCCAAAATATTAAATATTTCAACTTCCAACATGTAATTGAGGGGCTTCTCATTTCTCCTAGAAATATTGCCTACACGCTAACATCTGTCAAAATTTTTAATATAATCATTCACATCCTTAAAAATTGTAGGCCAATAAAATCCAGATTGTAAGATTTTATATGCAGATTTATCACTTCCAAAATGTCCCCCATAATCAGAATCATGACATTTATGAATAATTTCATAAGTCTCTTCCAAAGGTACACATCTTCGAATTATAAGATCCTTTCCTTGTTTATATAAAATTGGGTCATCCCAAAAATTAGTCTTAGCATCAAACAAAAATTTCTTCTTTTCTTGATATGTCAAACCATAGGGTATAATATCACTAACAATAAAATTTACTATGTCTGCATACCACATAACACACCACTCATTAACAGTGAACAATTTTTCATCAGGAAAATGTTCATTAATTTCTTCAACATCACATAGAGATTTTTCAATTTCAAGCCTGGACAAATGATCAACAATTTAATTTTCAGAACCCTTTCTATCTACTATCTCAAGGTCAAATTCGTGCAAAAGAAGAATCCGTCTTATCAGTCTCAGTTTTGCATCTTTTTTCTTCATTAAGTATTTGATAGCAGAATGATCAGTATGCATAACACATTTAGTTCCAATTAAATATGATCGAAATTTGTCAAAGGTAAGTACTATAGCTAATAACTCTTTCTCAGTAGTGGTATAATTACTTTGAGCTTCATTAAGAGTTTTACTGGCATAATAAATAACTTTGAAAAATTTATCATTTTTTTGACCCAAAACAGCACCAATAGCATAATCACTAGCATCACACATTAATTCAAAAGGTTTTTCCCAATTTGGTGAAATTATTGCAGGTGCAATGATTAATTCTTCTTTTAATGTTTTAAAGGCTTTGAGGTAATCATCATCAAAATTAAAAATTGCATCCTTTTCCAGTAAATGACATAAAGGTTTTGTAATCTTTTAAAACTCTTTGATGTAACGCCTGTAGAATCCAGCATGTCCTAAAAAACTTCTAATTCCCCTTACATTGGTTGGGCAAGGTAAATTAGATATAACTTGAATTTTTGCAGGATCTACCTCCAAACCATTTTCTGAAATTCGATGTCACAAAACAATTCCTCCTGCTACCATAAATTGGCATTTTTCCCAGTTAAGGACCAAATTGGTTTCTTCACAGTGTTTTAGAACCTTAGATAAATGTTCTAAACATGATTCAAACAAAATTCCAAACACTGAAAAGTAATCCATAAAAACTTCAATCCCTTTTTCAATTAAATCACAAAAAATAGCCATCATACATCTCTGAAATGTAGCGGGGGCATGACCCAATGCTATATATATGCGTACTAAAAATACAATCCCCAACAACGACGCCAAAAACTTGACCCGCAATCCGCTGATGACAAATATAATAATTAATGCTTTCAAATATATGTAATAGATAATAATAGCAACTAGTATATACAAATATAATTTTATTGAAAATATTTTACTCATTAGGGGTACTACGCAAGTATACGTATTGTATCAAGAAATATAGGGCTTTGAAACAATGACCCCAGTATCGATCCCTCGAGGAGTGAGTTATGGATTTATAAATATTTTAATTTTATTTTTATGTATTTCTTTTATAGTTTAAAAATTTGATATTTTTAATTTACTAGATGCAATAATAAATCAGTAATGAAAGATGCAATAATAAAGCAGTAATGAAATGATTGGTGTAAATAACAATAAGAACACAACTTTCTTCCTTTCAATTAATCCAAGATTTTCTAAGATAATGATAATATTCATGGAGAAAATAAATTTATCGTATTGTGCCAAATAAAAGCATTCATATTCTTTACCCTTTGATCCATGTGTAACGAACATTGGCTAGCCTATAGATCAGGTCCAGATGTATTGTTAGTAGAATGGGTTAATCTAGGCTCACACTACTAGATGTCTAAGGGTGGCTTTGGTCGGCCCTACTAGTGACCCTTTCCTTCTATATAAACCAAATCACAAGAATTTAGTCTGTCACTCTAAAAACTTAAAAATTCTACGCCCATTATAAAATATCTTCCTATTTATTTGCACTTCACCTTGAATAACCCGCACAAGGCCTTCGACTACCTAAGGAGTCATGTGATATCTACTAGTTAAGAATTCATCTCCTTCTAGGTATCAAAACTCTTCAACAGATTTTAACAATACAAGTGATCAATTTGTAAAGTAAACAAAGATCCGGTATTAATATCATCATAATGTTTTAAAATATAAATAGTTTTTTAATTCTCCATCGAATTTTATATCATATTATTTATCTTTTCATAATTGGAAGGAGAAAATAAACTAACTACTCAGAACACATTGAATTTAAACAACAAAACATGATAATAAAACTTTGAATAAAATTACTAATACTTATCTTAAATGTTTCTCCAACTGAACCTCTGAATTCTTCTAACTCCAACGCAAATAAACTTCAAAAGCACCAACTCTTTAAACTCTCAATACACACTATAAATAAACTCACTAATTAATAAAAGTGGCCCTAAAGTATTTCTCTAATTCTCCCTCTAGATGGGGCTCTAGATAGGGGGATGTATGGGGGGCATTTGTGGGCATTTTTCTCTGAAGGAGTACCCTCCTACTTATAGGATTCAAGGGTTGCCTTGAGGCACCTATTCAAAATGTGTCCACATTCAATGAATCTTCTAGAACGTGTGTCTGGAGCCTAGGCTCCGAAATCTAGCGCCTAGGCGCTGGACTCTGCGTCCAGTTCTTCGCACCTCTTCACTTTGGATCTCACCTCTTCGCGATTAAAACTGTTTCCAAGCGTCCAAATACATTGTATCACATGTACTATAAACTAGGAACAACTGCCAGTCTTCTAGAAGGTCCAATAACCGCTAACACCGTCAAAATAACCGTCCAAAAGTCATCAAAAATCTTGACAGATCCCGTATCGACCTGGCGAGTAGGCGCCGGATTCTGCCGCCTAGGCACCAGACCAATAATTTTGACAATTTTGCATTTTGGCTCCATTTTTCCTCCTTTTTCCTCCTTTTTGCTCCTTTTTCAATTTTTTTCTTCTTGAACATTTTTCCATCACCTATATCCAAAAACACAAAAATACTTTTCATTAAAGCATAATATCCTTAAAAATTTGATAAAAATCAAGGCATAAAAATGGATATTTTTTTTCATGGATCAAAATCTCCCAAACTTAAATGTTACTTGTTCTCAAGTAACCCTTTTTACTATATAAAATGTATAATATTTAGAATGAAAGATAAATATTTAAGACTCCTTGTAATTTTTGATCTTATAAAGGCTTTAGTAAATCATTAACCAAATTTCACTAACTAAGTTTAATTTTTAAGAATTTAAAGAATATTCAACTACCAAATCATAGGACTTCAAAAATTGTTCATTCATTTAGAAAATATAGAAGTTTATTATATTAAGATCACATAGACTATTTATAAGAAAAATCTTTTCATGAAAAGTCTTTCTTAAATAAAGATTCATGCATGAAAAATAAGTAAAAGTATGTAACTAGTTTTCTTTATATAAGATAATTCAAGTGAAGCCAATTTTTGATTAGGCATATCCTCAAGCTTCTCCACTTTTTCTCTCTCTTTTTTTTTCACAGTGAGGATTACTGTATCTGGATAGTGTGTTAAAGATTTTGAACTTCACCTTCCTTAACTTATATTTTCAAACTTTTACATTTTCACTTAATTATTATAGCATGAATAGAATTTCAAAAAGATTTTCAATCTTTTCTTTTTAAAGTTAAAATTTTTGATTTCTTAATACTTCTAAAATTCAATTATTTCTATTATGAATAGAAAAATTTCTTAATCTTATTCTTCTTTAAGTTATATAATTCTATTCTTAAAATAAATCAAAGTTATTAAAATTTTGGTTAAGTCCACTAAATTATTTATAATTTCATAAATTTAAGTGATCTTAAATAGATTCTTTATTCCTTATGTTATGTTAAGATTTTTTTTAAATATTAGTTTATTAAGGATAAATAAAATTTAAATTTGCATGTATTTTCTCTTCCCCTAAACTTATGTTTTGGTATATCATGAAAATGATAAAGTATGAGAGAAAGAAAAGTATAATTTAAAATGGAATTTTATAAGCATGTAAAAAAAATTCTAGAAAGAAATATAATATACTTCTACACATGCTTTTTATGAATATTATAGAAATAATGGAGCATATAAAAGTAAGCAGGCTCAAAAATTTTATATAGCAGTAGTTGAATTAAATAACTATATTACTAACAAAATTAAAACAACATTACTAACTATTTTATAATACTAAGCAGTAGGCTGAAACCAAAAATAAACACAAATTCATTCAAATTTCAGTCTGCAACTAAATATCTAAAACAGTCTGAACATCAAATAATTCATACAAAGTCTCATAAACAAATATAAACTACTAAACAACATACAACAATCAGTACTAGCAAACAAAAACTAAACTAACAACAAACTCAGCACATCTCAGAGGTAAATCAGGCCACTAATCACTGTCTGTAGCCTCGTCATCTTCATCACCAAAAGAAAACTCCACATCCTTAGGATCAACATATGGTGAAAATCTAGGACAAGTGGGAAACTGAATATCATGCTAACCCTTCAGGAATCTGACTAAAGGCTCTGAATTCTCAGCATCATATTCACTCTTCCTCTGGGTGTAATCAAATAGGTGATCAATCCACTTATCCATAGTGTCAACTCTGCAGTAAGTTAGAAATAACTCATTTTGCTGCTCCAGAAATTGATCATGCATCGATTCCTAAAAACTAGACGGTGGCTCAGCAGTAGAAGTAGAAGGTTTGAAAGTGGAAGCTCTACCTGGAGGAGTTACAGAAGTAGAAGGGGCTGTAGACGATCATAGATACTAACACTTTCCTGCCCAATTGCTTGGTAGACTTCAGCTTCTCCTCAGAAATATCAGCAGTGACTCCATTGTTCACACATAAAGAATAAATCAGAGATGGGAATCCTAGTCCTACAGAAGTACTTGATCTAGCAGTAGACTCCACAGAATCATAAATAATACTGCCGACATTTATCGGCTTCTTCTCCTGAATGCAGTAGTTTAAGATAGCTTGATCTCTAGTCATTTCGCTCAGGTGGTTGGAAGGTATAAGTCTTGCATAAATAATGTAATTCCATGCCTTTTAAATACCATTTAACTTGGAAGATTTGAAATTTACCTGTTTATCGTTCCAAATCTTCCAAGCTTCAGTGCCGTCAGTCAAATAAGCAATAATCATCTCAAGATCTCCCTCAGATGTAGATAATCTAGAATAGTGGCACTAGATGGCAGGTGACAGTCCATAAAAAACATTGATCCTTTCTGGAGTAAATCCTACTCCAACACCTCTGACGAAGACTTCGTAGTCTTCTGCATCCAAAAAGTTAGCATAAAATTCACGCACAACTGAAATAACAGCAACAGCGGTGAAATAACAAAATCGTTGCCAGTTGTGCACAACGATCATGTTCTCGATCATTTCACCAGGATTGTAAAAGCTTCGCTCTGAGATAAATTTTCTGGACGTCCCAAATTCATGATATCGAAAATGCACTGTTGCAGTCGCGAACTTGCTACTGTCAAAATTTTCTCGTGCCTTCCCTCGCTTTGGTGCCATCTAAACGTGAAAGAAAACACAAATAAATTAAGGAATTAAAGATTTAAACTCTTTTTAAGCTTAAGAAACTTAAAATGAGTTTATAAATTCATGGAGGAACACTAAAAATCATAATTTTTCTCAAAATTTCAGTTTTTAGTCAAAAATAGGAAAAACTATGGTGAAAATAAAAGATAAATAGATTGGAGTGTAGATCTGACCTTGAGATGAAGAAATCAAGTGATTTCAGGCTCAAAATCTTGATGTGTTGGCCCTAAAATGGATTTAGGAGGTGGGTGTTCGCGAAAAAGAGGAAGAACATGAAACTTAGGCGCCAAAAATTGAAAATGGGGGTTTAAATGGTGTTTTTCGAGTAAGCAGGCCGAACCGGCGCCTAGGTGCCGAATTCTGGCACCTAGCACCAGACTCTGCCTTTCCAAAAAAATCTCTTAAAAATTTTATTTTCCACCAAAATTCATAAATTAAACTTTCTAATTTAGAATCGTAAGGCACAGGTCCCTCAAAACCTGAACACGCATACAATAATAAAACAAAACAAAACACAACAAACTAACAAAAACAAAGAAAAGAAAAAATTTAAAATTTCTTAATTTTCTTTAAAATATAATTTTTAATTAATTTTGATCCCCAGCAACGGCATCAAAAACTTGATCCACCTGATATTTATACTTAAAAATATGATATGAAAATTGGCAACGGTGACAAAAACTTGATCCCGTTGGATATATATATGCTTATGATTTTGATTTATAATATGGATGCTACGCAAGTATATAGATCGTTTATCACATAATATAAGACTTTGTGATTAAGCCCCAAGATATCGAACCTACAGGGAAAGTGAAAAATCTTTAAAGAAATAAGAAAATTATCTTTTTACTTTTTTAATTAGCTTTTGAAAGTATGTTTTGATTTTGAAAAGTTTGATAGTTGATTTTACTCTTTAAATTTTCTTATAAAAGTCAAACAAGAAATTAAACTGATAATAATTGTAAACATGGTATGCAAAACACTATTAACTAGAATGTCTTTTTCTTTCCTTTATAAAGTAGTAATAATTATGAAAGTATTGTTGTGGAATTATTTATATTTGTTGTAATAAATAGAAGCAAATGCATTCTTTACCCTTACTTGGTTCTATAAAGAACATTTGTTAATTTGAAATTTTATCATTTTGAACATGGTTTGACAGGGAAGACTTCAAACCAAAATTCCCTCATTTCCCTCACTCTAAATTTCTCTCATTTCCCTCCACCTGGGGGCTAACTTCTCATAACAAAATTCAAAACTTCAAACCAAATTAGGGGCTCTTAGCTTGTCACACTTAAAATCCTCTAATTTTTCTCCCCTTTTAAAACATCTTCTAATATATTGCATTCAATTATATGAACTACAATTTTCACCCATATAATTGCATGTGATTCTTTCTAACTTTTATGAGACAATACTGCATTGGATCTTACATAATCTCACCACAAATTTTACATCTTAACAGGCCAAATTAAGAAGTAAACAAAGTTTATAGAATCAATTTCCACAACTTCTTCCAAATTTAAACACATATACATTCCACAACAATTATTCATGAATTACTTACTTCTTCATTTAAGAAAGATAAAGATAAAGTAAACTACTCAGAATGCATTGAGAAAATACAAAAACACATTAATTTGAAATTAAAAACCAAAAGATAAACAAAAAACACAACAAGTATTAATTAAAAACTAAATGTAAGAACAAAAGTTAACACTTATATAAAAATCCTCTCTAGAAGATTCAGGAAGTTCCTCTGAAACTTTGACTTTTCACGAAACTACTCCTTAGAGCAGGTTTCCCAACTTTGATGACTCAGAAACAGACTTCAGACTTCAATAAAAATTAAACTAAAAGAAAGAAAAGAAGTGGGAAGAAGAAGGCTTCAATCCTACCCTTTTCTCTTTTCTACTCTCTACTCCTACTCCTAATGAAAACTAAAATAAAAACTCTGTAAAAACTTTCTTAAAAATTCAATGAAATAGCCCGTTAAAATGCAAAGGAAGAGCCCATAACCTTTCCTAAGACTCACTTTAAATATTAAACCAAAAGCTGCCTTGTTGTCTCTTCAAAATGTGTCCAGATTCGATGTATCCACCAAAGAATGCACCCCTTCATTCAAACTTGTTGCCCAAAGGAATTTATGTAAGTTACCACCAAGAGTTTCATCCCATCCCCTTTGGAAATGGTGCTAAATTCAAATTAATCTCGATTTTTAACTGTGGCGGCTAAGCGCCGGCACAGCGGCGCTTAGCCGCCAGTGCCCAAATTTTCATTTTTCATTTTTTTGCTCCAAATTTTATCCAATTATGTTCCTTACATCATAATCACTCATTTTCATCATACCTACAAGAAAAATACAAAATACCTTCCATTAAAGTGCAATATCATCAAAAATAGGTATAAAAATGTGCATAAAAAATACTATATATTTTAGGTGTATCTGGGATTAATCAGAAAGTTCTATATTACTTGATAAACGATATGTATACTTGCGTAGTATCCCATATTATAAAATCATAATTTTCTTATTTAAATTATTTGCACATGTATATTCATCGGGGATCAATTTTTTCATGTCGTTGTTGGGGAAATTGATTAAAACTGCTTTTTGAAAGAAAATTAAGAAAAATTTAAATTTTTACTTTTCTTTGTTTTTGCTAGTGTGTTGTGTTTTGTTTTATTTTATTATTGTATGCGTAGTTCAGGTTCTGAGGGACTTGTGCCTTACGATTCTGAATTAGAAAGAACTATTAGAAAAATAAAAGAAAATTTAAAATTCTAAAAAAGAAAAAAATATTCAAGAAATGGCAAATCATCAAAATCAAAATGTTGGCATCCATCAAGAATTCAGACCTTTAAGAGATTATGCTAACCCTACAGTGGATGAACTTCTGGGTAGTATTCAACACCCTTGTTTAGCTGCTAATTCCATTATGCTTAAAACTGCGATTATCCAAATGGTGTCTAATAATCAGTTTGAGGGAGCAACAACTGAAGATCCTAATTACATCTTGCTAATTTTCTAAAGTTGTGTGCTACTTTTAAATATGATGCTATTTCAGATGATGCTATTAGAATCAAAATTTTTCCTTTCTCACTAAGGGATAAAGCTAAGATATGGTTAAATTCATTAGCACCTGGATCTGTCAGAACTTGGGGTGATTTAGCATAAAAATTCCTTGCTAAATAGTTAAAAATCAAAGGAAGATTTATCCAAGGATGAAAAAGATATGTTGTGTCAGAAAGAAAGAATTTCAACATTATGAAGAAATCCAAGGAAGATTTATCAATATTTTAGAAGGTCTTGAGCTTTAAACAAATGTATTTTTGAGGAACGATCAAGAGAAAATTGTGTATTTCATTTTCGGCCTTAGAGACTTAGGCATGACTGGCCGTTTAAGGGCAAAGACATATTCCAATCTGACAAAATTGAAGAGAGGAAAGGGAAAGATCACCATTCAGGTGGGTGCTACTATAACGTTGTAAAATACTGACAGGGTAATCCCCCAGGGATTGTACAACATGATGAGGTGGATTTGATGCTGCCACAGATTAAGAAAATGATAAATAGAATAGTCGAGTGGCACTTGCTACTTGCAGACTGTATTCCCAATAACTGCATTATAAACATCTATGAGGATGGGGATTGTATCCTACATATATCAACCAGCATGACTTTGTGAGGCCTTTCTGCACGGTCTCATTAAAAAGTGAATGCAGTATATTGTTTGACCGAGAGATTCAGATTGTCAGGCCAGGAGAGTTTCATAGTTCCGTCGAGATCCCTCTACCATTCAGATCAGTTTTGATATTAAAATAAAATGGGTCAGATCTTGCAGAGCACAGCAACCCATGAGTCACAAGATGAAGAGTTTCAGTTACTTTTAGAAGAATGGAGGAGGACATGGCACCATTCTCCTATGAGCTGGATCTAGAGTTGGAAAGCCTTCGTCCCTTGCCACTATGATAACAGTACCTCCGGGTGTTCGCGAGGAGACTTTTATTCCGAAGTGTAGCCTTAGTAGGTTGGTTTGTTAATGGGGCAGCCTCAGACGGCAGAGTTCTACTACCTCCTCTACCAGTTCATAGCAGTTCTCACAGTTTTCTATTTTTTTTTGGACTAGCATGATGTGATATGTTAGATTTATTCACTTATGTATGCATGATCTACTTTTGGATGCTTTTCAGCATGTGATCAGTTGTACTACTACTGTTAGCAAAAATAGTGAAGATTTACATTTCAGCTCCCCGAGTTTTTCATAAATATTTCTTTTGGTACAATGGTAAAAAATTCACAGGACCACATACTGGTCCCAAATTAAGACGTATTAAGGTTGATAAAAGAAAGATTAAAAGAAAATGATAAAGAATGGAAAATTTAAAAGAAAATGAAACAAAAGAAAATCAAATCTAAAATTAGATTTCCCCCAAATTAAATGACATGAAATGAACCAAATTGGAAAATGATAAATTGAAAAAAATGATATGCTAACTCTTTCTCGAAACACCGAGTCTCTACACTCATTCTCAGATTCTACTTTTCGAAAAGCACTTCGAGAATTTTGGCACTTCACACAATTTCACTTCCCACAAAAATGTCACAAAATTCTACAAATCTTGAAATGGCTATGAGTCTTGGCCAAATTGTACAATTCTACTTCCATCAAAGGTCAACATCAAATTTTCTCTAAATCTTTTCAGATGAAATTCTGGGATCTGTACCTAAATTCTGTTTCCCTTTTCATCATCTCTTGGGTTGGATGTGATTCCCCGAGCTTTCCTTCTCAATGTATTCAATTTCCCTAAATTTTTGCATCCTTCCGGAGATATTCTCCACCTTCCATGATATTTCCATGCCGGAGCTTTGTCATTTGATCCCTTCAAATTTCCTTAAGTTTTTCCATCTTCCGAGATATTTTCCACCTTTCATGATATTTCTGGGTCAGAATTTCGTCATTCGATCCCTTCAATCTCTCTAAATTTCTGCATCCTTTATGATATATTTTTCACCCTCCACAATACTTCAGGGTTGGAGCTTTGTTGTCCAATTTCTTCAAAATTCCCTAAAATTTCTCATCCTTTCCAAGATATTTTTGCATTCACAATATTTCGAGATTGATACCTAAATTTCGATTCTCATCTTCAAGATTGGTACTTAAATTTCAGTCCTTATTTACGAGACTGCTACTTAAATTCTAGTTCTTGTCATTCTGGATCAGTTCTTAAATTCTGATTCACTTCTTTTGAGGTCGGTACCTAAATTCTGATTCTCCCCTCTGCACTCACTTAAACTCGAAGAATCCCACGAAATTAAGATTATCAAAATTTAAACATAGTGAAGATTTCACAAATCCTAAATTTCATAAACTGAAATTTCCATAAATTACATAAATCTTAAAATCAAATCAAAATCTAAAATCCTAATTCTAAATTCCTTTTCAAACTCAAATCAAGTTCAAATCGAATCAGTTTCCCTTCAGAATTTGGAAGCTTAAAATTCATAGCTCCAACCCAAAAGTGATTCCCTAGCTTTACCCAACGAGTCTTCCCGGGTTTGAAGGTTTCTACAAGATAATACCCAGCGGACACTTTCTCATTGAATTCCTATGTTGTATCTTGAGTTTTGACTCAGACAGTGTTAGTTTTTTCATCTCATTTGTTAACACCAACGCGTATGGTGTGCTTGCTCGACAGACAACACCTATTAGGGGTCCATTTTTTGACCTCATTATTGTTGAGGTCTAGTCTTTCTTTAGAATAGCCTAGGGTCTAGCCATAGGACATACCTGGTGACTACCTTAGAGGACTAGCAAAAGAGCCCTTAACTCATATAAATTCAAAAAAAACACTTCCTTGCTTCACTTGGAGTTTTAAAATAATTAAAGTTTATCCTCTAAGCACTTAGGAGGATAAGAACAAGCATATGAAAGCTAAAGAGGAGTTCCATATAGGGTGGTCAAATCTTAAGGATGACCTTGTTTTGTCTGGAGCTGGCACACACACACTTGCACATTAGACTTACACTCACTACCTCACAATCCTAAACCAAACATAACAATATTCCCCACACTTAATCCCCACTCTTTTTGGAAACTCATGTGGGTGGTTTCCCCAAGCTCTTAGCCCCATGCTAAGGTTTGGCTAGTACCAACACACAGAGGCTCCAAATGGGGAGTTTACTTTGGTCGATGGCTCAAATGAGTAGACATTTCCAATTAACAACCAACCTTACCAAAAATATCAAACTTTTAACCCCTTTACCCTAAACTCTACCAAATGACCAAATTACCCCTAAAACCCTAATTTTGTCTAAATTCTCATATTCCTTCAAAAATTATCTAAAAACATTGCTCACCACTCAAAATACCCATAACACTTCAAATTTACCAAAATTTACAAAATAGACCAAAAATCCCCAAAATTACCAAATTGCCACTCTTAGCCCAAAATTCCCAAATCCCTAAAAATATTCCTAATATCAATTTTGAACAACTAAAATTTCCCAATTTGACCAAAATAACCCAACATGACCAAAAGCTCCAAAATTTCCTTTAAGCCCAAAGTGCCCAAATCACTCCAATTTACATCAAATTGATTCCAATATTCCCCAATTTAAATTCTAAACTTTAATTCAATATCACCAGTACCATCCCAAACCAAATCCAAGCACAATATGACTTAATTTCAAGCTCAATTTTAACTCAAACCAAAATGGCCCAAATTTGACCATGATCCCAAACCCACCAAATTAAGCCCTTTAGGCAAGGCTTATTCTTCAAATTTGAATCCCAAACCCTTCATAACATTCCTATACATCATATTGATCAACCAATTGATCCCAATTTGAGCCTAAACCTCACCCAAATCCAACCCAAATCAAAATCCCTAAATTTACCCCAAATGTGTCATATGCCCAAATTCCACCAAATTGAATGTCTGAATCCTAAAATTTCCACCAAATTCCTATCCAAAACAGCTCATGACATTCTCCTACCCCATTTTTATGAATCAATTGAGACATAAGCCCACTATAGCTTAAACCAAACCCAAGCTAACCCAAAGGTCCCAAAATTGACCAAATGACCAAATCTCACCAAATCCATCTCCCAAATTAATTCAAAACCCCTCCAATTCTTTTCTAAACCCTTCATGACAATCATTTACACCATTGTGCTCAATCGATTGGGTCCAACATAGGCTTAAACCTAAGTTAGGCCAACCTAGCCCAAATTGACCCTATGGCTAAATGTGACCTAACTTAGCCCAATGTGACTAGACGAAACCTCCTACATCCACCAAATTGACCCTAGCGACTGAGCTAGATCCACCTAGCCTAACCTAGTGGAGCCATCGACCAAGGGTCTCTTAATATAGAGGATTTCATCGCATTTTAGGCTAAGACAAGGGAATCTTTGCCAAAAGCTTTCTCTAAACCCATTTAGGGCCTGTTTGGCGCAACTGCAGCTTCTCAGCTATTCAGCTGCGTACTGCGTTGCCCCGGGAAGCTACTGCGGGGAAGCTAGTTGTCTGTTTGGTTCAGTTGTGTGAAAATAGCTGCTGGGCTGTTTTTTTTGCATAAATGACCAAACTGCCCTTGTTTGTTAAAACTGTTTAAAAATTTTAATATATTTATGTGTGTCGAGGTTTAATATTTGTAAAATTTTTAAAAATACTATGAATATTTTTTAAATTCCTATAAAACATATTTAAAATAATGATATTTTCTATTTATACAAAATATTTAAAATAAAAATATGTTATGTTAATAAAAAATATTTAAAATTATGATATTTTTAAAATTTAATTGTTTAATTGATTTACTATAAAAATAAATTTGCAAACATATATGTTTTAAAGAATAATTTTAAATTTTGTGAACATATAAACATATATTTTTACTTACATAAATAAACATATATAAAAGAAACTCAAACCAAATACACTAGAGTTTTTTATAGATAAATACATTTCAAGCCATATAGTTTTGGCATTCAAAATAGTCCAGATGTACTTGAAGACATCTCAAACACCTAGTAGGAGTATAGTGAAAAAAATTTGTAAAACTATTACATTGATGCGTAAGATAATAATAATGTTATTTTTAAAATAACACGTTGTAGCTCCCATGACAGCCCGTCCTCAAATGAAACTCGCAACTCCTTACTATTGTCATCCTGTGAATCCGCCAAACTGTCCTCCCACCGGAAGAACTTGCACTACTCAGCAATGTTCCGTGGGCAACTATAAAACTTACGACCATAATTGTGTGGCTGGCTTGACGTCAGAAGCGGTGTTTGCAGGCCACAATGACATAGCACTCGTCGAGAGGTAGCTTACATCCTATAGATCATATTTTCCTGAAATGCATGTCAAGATAAAACATATTTAATGACATATTTACTAATAAAAAGGGAATGCTCATTAACCCATATATAAATATGATTCAGAAAGGACAGTTGCTGCTAACAACAGTATTAAACTCAACAAAATGAAAATCTTCTTTCCAAAAGAAATATTATTCTAAATTTTAATGTCATTACAACAAATCAGAAAGAAGGTAATTACTATCCAACTAATATGGTGGCTATCTGCTCTTGAAGGGCTGTCATTTCATTTGCACCCTCCCCATCCTTTGTGCAAATGGCGTGATCCCCAAATATTTATGCTTATGATTTAGATATGAAATTTATGATTTATAATAAGGGATACTACACAAGTATACGTATCGTTTATCAAGTAATATAGGACTTTCTGATTAAGCCCCGAGATATCAAACCTATAGAGAAATTTCTAAGACTTTAAAGAAATAAGAAAAATAACTTTTTTAATTGATTTTTGTAAGTATGTTTTAAGGTATTAATTTATAAAGTTGTTTTTGATATTTTTAATAAAAATTTAAGCAGTAAATAAAATTATCAATACTCTAAACACGATATAAAAGCTATAAGAATCAAATATCTTTTCCTTCTTCAATGAATCACTAATAATTATGGATATTTATGTTGTGGAAGTATTTAAATGTATTATGCCAAATAGGAGCAATTATATTTTTTACCCTTACTTGGTTCAATAAAGAAAATTGGCTAATTTAAAATTTTGAAATTTTGTAGATGGGTTAGGCAGAGAATATACCAGCTCTTAATCTAGAGTTCCCTCTATTCCCTCTACCTGGGGCTAACATCTCATAACAAAATTTAAAATAACAAACCAAATTAGGGGAATTTATCCTGTCACTCTAATGTCCTCTAATTTTACTTCCCAATAAAGCTTATCTCCCTATATATTTGCATTCAATCATATGGACTACAATTCTCACCCATATAATTTCATGTGATTCTTTCCAATTGTTGTTTGAGAAAATACCATATTAGATCTTAAATAATCTCACAAGAAATTTTAACATCTTAGTTGGACAAATCAAGAAGTAAATTAAGTTCAAGGAATTGAATCATCAAAAATTTATCCCAACATTAAAAACTTATACTTTCCACAATATACTTCCAAAATTTAATTACTTCATCATCTAAGAAAGAAAATGTTAAAGTAAACTACTTAGTTTTCAAGAAGAAAACACAAACACAACTTGATTTAAAAGCATAAACCATAATGAAAACACAACAATTTTACTTAGTGTAAAACAAAGTTAAATACTTATCTGAAAATCGTCTCCACAAGACTCTGGAAGTTCCTTTGGAATTTTGCTTTCCACAATACAACTCTAAAGAGGTTGGCGCCTAACTCTAATGACTATAATAAGAACTTTAAACTTCAATAACAACTAGATACAAGGATAAAAGAAAATTGGTGAGAAGAAGGCTTCACACCAACCCTTTTTCTTTTTTTACTCTCTACTCTCTACTAACAACCATAGAAAAGAAAAACTCTAAAAAAACACTTTCAATACTAACAACTACCACTCTCTTTAACACCGACACACACACACTTGCAAATTATGAGGCTTCATTTTTATAATTTTCCAAAAGGTTCCTTGGTCTCTCTTCAAAGCATGTCCAGATTCATTGTATCCACCAAAGGATACATCCCATCAGTCACATTTGCCACCCAAAGGAAGTTAAGGAAGTCACCACCAAAAGTTTCTTCAAACACCCCTTGAAAATGATGCAAAATTTGATTTTTAACTGTGGCGTTTAAGCGCCGGCACTTTGGCGCTTAAGCACCAGAGGCCAAAATTTTCAAATATAATAATTTTGCTCCAAATTTGATCCTTTTTCGCTCCTTTCATCATAATTAATCATTTTCATCATACCTGCAAGAAAAACAAAAAATATCTTTCATTAAAGTGCAATATCATTAAAAATAGGTATAAAAATGTGCAGAAAAATACTATATATTTTAGGTGTATAAAAATCTCCCTAAACTTAAAATTTTACTTGTCCTCAAGTGGCTCTTAACCATAAAAATTTTAACATGCAAATTATGTAAATGAGTTTCTTTAGAAAGGTTTCAAAATTTTGTTCTAGAAATGAAATAATTCAATTTAGAAAAAAATTTAGTAAATAAGACCAATTTAAAGTTTAGAAAGTTCTTAAGTAAAGGATAATGAAAATATAAATTTCTATCTAATTCAGAAATACTTGTAGATTTTACAAAATATAGGATTCAAACATTTTTTTTATCTCACTTAAAAATTTTAATTGAGAATAATTTTACTTACTATATTATAAACTTATGTTTTAGATTTTCTCAAAACTTATATTTTAAACTTTAGGTATAGAACTAATTTTTTATTAGGCCCTTAAATCCTCAAGCTTCTCCTTCCTTTTCACATACTATTTTTAAACTTCTTTTTCTTTTTTTTTCTTTTTTCTTTTTTTCTTTTTTTTTCATAAGGCAAGGATTATTATATCTGGATAGGCTTTTAATGATTTTAAATTCCACCCTTCCATTTAAAATAAAGGTCTCATTTGTATCTTTCACTTAAAAAATCATAATAATAGTGTTGAAAATTATTTCTCAATAAAAGTAATTTAAGCTTTGAAAAATAAAAGTCACATATTTTTTTCATCCAAAAATACAGCATTTTTTATTAAAGATAGTTTAACTATATTTAACATTTCTTTTTTAAGAACATTTTAACTTTAAAATTTTCATTATTACTATAAATTTTAACTAAATTTTTTTATTCATTTCTATATTCAAAAATTTGTTTCCCTAATATATCTTCATATACATAATTACTTTCACTCAAAGGCCAAATTTATTTTAAGTATTCTTGAGAACAAATAAAATTTTAGGTTTCTTGAAAAATTTAGTTTTTTAAATTCCCCCCAAACTTTAATTTATAGTCAGGATAAAAACATTTAAGCATAAAAAATGATACATTAGTGAGAATTAAAAACTAAAATAACATTCTTGCAGGAATTTCAATATCCTAAATATACAAGTATAACAGTTTTAAAGAAAAATAGGAGTAAAAAGAAACTAAATTCAGTTTTTCTTAAAATAAAAATTTTAAAAGACTTCTACAGTAGTGGAGGTTTTCAAAGCAAATACACACCAACTTAACATAACTAAAATCACAACAATACTTGATAATAACTGGTAGTAGATTTTGAAAAGTTTTAAACATGTAATTTTCACATAGTGGTTTTTAATAGTGTTCTACATTTCCTAATAGATTTGGAATTAATTTATAATCTATTAAAAATTCAAACACTAGATACATATTAAAACTTTTACTACTGCACACATATCACAAACTACAACATAAAACATTAATTTATCGCATAAACATCTGAATGTGCATGAAACGAAATAACCAAACTATGTTCTATACAATATCCGAGTTCATCATAAATACATCACACAACAATTAATCATAACATCACATATAAAAACATCAAAATAAAAAACATAACTACACATAAGGAATCACAAAATAAAGCAAACTAGACACAACAAACCTAATCATCATCCTCATCATCATCTTCTTCAGCCCAGTCTCTGGATGGCACATAAGGTATATAGAACGGATGAGGGGGCATCTCAACACTGTGATCACCTTGAATCACTCTATCCATATACTGCTAATAATTCTCCTCATATTCATCATGCTTAACAATATAACTTTCAATAATTTCAATCTTACCATCCATATCTCTAACATGCTCTCGGGTAAAACTCACTTTCTTCAAAATCTTCTTTAATAGTCCAGTTTGTGAATCACTAGATGATGATGCTCTAGAAGTAGTGGCACGTGAAGTAGAATTACTAGAAGCAGAAGCAGTGGAAGTTCTAAATCCTCCTCTCCAGCCAAACTCTGAATGTACATTGTAAAAACTAACATTGACACTGGTAATAGGTCTCAATAGCTGAAGAACTTCATCCCATGTTTCATACTTCACACCTGACCACTCACAAATCAAATGAATTAAGGAAGGAAATCCCATACCTGAAGTAGTAGCAGGTCTAGCACAGTTCATCACATAATAAAAAATAATAGCCCTTATGTCAATAGGCTTTCCTAGCTGAATACAATGGTTCAGAATAGCTCTTTCCCTCGTAACTTCACTAGTATGACTTGATGGCAATAGTTTAAATGAGATAAAATAATGCCATGCCTTTGAAATGGTATTCAACTTAGAGGCCTGAAAATTTACTCTTCTTTCATTTGTTATCTTCCATAAACTTCTTCCATCATTCAGAAAAGATATGATCTTATCTAATTCTCCTTCCGTAGGACGATAATTAGCATAAAAACAAAATAATGCAGGAGGCAAGTGATAGAAGACATTGATTACCGCAGGTGAAAAATTCACTTCTTCACCTCTAACCATCATCAAATTCTTTTCTACTGCACGCAAGTTTGCAAAAAACTCTCTGACCAAAGAAACTACAATGACAGCAGAGAAGTAACATTAATTCTCTCAATTCCTTCTAATAATCATTTCTTCAATAACCTCTCCTGGCTTACCAAATACAAGTTCAACAATCAATTTACGTAATGATAGTACATCGATGTATCGATCCTCTGCTCTTGTACTAACAAATTTGTTGGAATCAAATTTTGCTTTATCTTTTGAGCTCTTTGACTTTCGAGCCATCTCTAAAAAAAATTGCAAAAATTCACCATAGATTCTAAAATAAAACTAAACATGCTAATTTAACTTCCAAAGGTAATTTCCACTAAATCCAAGCAATTTTTCATGCTTTTCCTCAAATTTCATCATAAATAATGATTTTTGGATTTTTTAATAATAAACTCAAAATATTTGGTGAAAATAAAAAATTTTTACTTAAGAGTAGTGCTCATACCTTAAAGAATTCAAATCTAACAAATCTCGTTGAAATCAGTTCTTCATTGATCCAATATAAGAATGCCCTAAATCCTATTTCACAATTTTGAGAGGTTGAGGGTGATGGGAGGTGTTAAAAATGTCAACTTTTGGGTTTTTAACTATAGAAAACTGATTTTCGCGAACCGGCTCTTAAGATCGAGGCATCGGCTCTTAGCCGCAAAATCTGGTGCTTAAGCACCAAAGTTTCGGTGTTTAGGCTCAAGTATCCTGATTTTCATAATTAATTTAAAAATGTACTAAATCCCTTGGTTAATCAGCCTAAATCACTTCAAATAATCATTTCTCACCGATAAACTTTTCTAATTCTCCAAAGCAAGTTAAATTTCCATTAATTCAAAACAAATTTCACACAAACAAAAACTTTCATTTAATTAAAACAACCACTCTCAATTATTCAAATACATAAAAAACAAAGATAAATTTACATCATTAAGATGTAACAAACACACATTAAAGTTCAATAAAACACAAATATATAACACTAGACACAAAACACATAACACATAAAACCACAACACTAGACTATACTCAAATTAATTACAATCTACATTAGGTGGAATATATATGCATAACCACCATTAGTTCCATTTGAACCATCTAGAATATAGATCTGATAAAACAGGCAATGGTTGAAAACTCTCACATCTTCTTCTTCTAACCATTTATTTTTTAAAAACATCGCCTTATCTACTTCTTCCACAAGAGTTGTATGACTGAATTGCATTTTAAGTTGACATCCTATATGCACTAAATGAGGGTTAGTTTCATTTACCTTTGCTTCAGTTGACTCCATGTACGGCTTATTTTTAGGTTGTGTTGTATTTTGAAAAGGGGTTGCCTACAAAAATTGTCGGCGAATTTTTAATTTAATTTAAATAAATAATTTGAAAAGTAGTATTTGATTTTAAAAATAATTTTTTAAATTTGAAGATTTTAAGATATGAAATCAAACCGATCTCACATCTCAAATAGTTTATATAAACGAGCACCGTACCACAAACCGTATATCTATCCCGAAGAATAGGCACACTGCTTGACGATGGGGCCCAATTAAATAAACTAGAAGATTTGTGACATCTGTTTGGTCTGCAAACCAATTTTATAAGCCAACAAATTCCCCTACTTAATATAAATGAATTAAGCAGGGTTTCTATTACCTGCATTCTTTAAAATTCCCTATAAGGGCAAGCCCCTATAGTTAATTACATCTTAAGTGACAGGAATCACCTAAGAAAACTCTCGATAATAATCAGTAGTTCTGCTCTCAAGAATTTCAAAGTTTAAGTTCTCAAGGGATTGAATTTTGAAATTTCAATAGGGAATGAACCAAATTTGGAACATTTTGTTTTGGGAATTCGAAGGAAGAAAGGTAGGAGAAATCACAGATTCGAAGCGAACTTCGGTAATTTCCCGACAATCCTATTGTTTGGCTTGAATTTAGGAAAGTCCTAATATTTATTTAATGTTTTGATCTTGCCGATTTTAATTAATTAGGGCTTATGTTCGTATGACATGATCATACAAATAGCCTCGAAGATGTGAGGGTTTATGTCGCATCGGACGACTACCTCGGAATCCTAAGACCAGTTAGGGCTTAATTTGCAATGCAAATGCCTAACAAAAGGTGGAGGATTTATGTTGCACTAGGCAAACTACCTCGAAATCCTATCGTTTGGTTATTTAATTCTAAGAATGTTTTGCTGAAGTAGACTCAGGTTTTGCTGATGTCGATGGCCGTGCTGCCCACCATGCTCTGAGCTCCTTGTTGTTGCAGAGGTTTAGTTTTAGAAGTCATAAATCAGGAGATGAGAAAAGTGTTTTGGTTTAGAGAAATTCTTAATTTTCGAGTGTTTTTTATGTTTTAATTAAAATAAATCTTAAAGTTGATCATAACAACACCGGTTAAGATCCCACGGTTCCATCCTTCCGGCATCGTTATTTTTATCGGATTCACTTAGTCCAGATGAATTTGCTAAACTCAACTCGAAAGAGTTCCACACTTTCATTTAGACCGTGGGAAATCCGTTAGCAACACGTAGGTTACATCATCCGAGGTATTCCCGATCATCCAACAAGACGTTTTAATTTAGTTGTAATTGTAGTTTTGTGTTACTGTTTGTGATTAAATTTTGAGTTGTTTTATATTTTGAAATGTTGTGGCGGTGAATTTTATCTTGCAATAACTTTTAATTTAGTTTTGGTTTCAGTTTTAGGGACTATCCTAAAGGTGTGGGTTTTCATGCAACGATTGTTTATCAAGCAAGAAAAGTAAGTGCGATGCGATTAAATAAATTGCGATAAGGTAAGTTGCAATAAAATAAAAGCGTACCCGGAGGGTCTTCCCGTCATCCCAAGCTGCACTTAAACACAATTAGAATATTTAAGCAAGTTCCGAGTAAAGCTAAGGGAAGGGTTATGGTTTTCTACCAAATTCCTAATCCTATAGCTAGTCATTTCCTATGACGTCCAGGTTCTTGTGTTTTGGTTTGAGGACGATTTTCTTCATCAAAGAATAATTAAGTTCAATTATTCTTGTAAGTATCCTATCATATTGAGGAAGTGCTTAAGAAGAATCTTAAACATCTTTTCAATACTGATAGGATTGTTTTAAGTCCAAATGGATTTAATTAATCAGGTGAAGTAATCGTCCGAGGATTCAAGTTTTGTTATTATCTTGCTCAGTGAACTAGGACATTCGAATATCCTATAGGTGAAGTAATATTTCATTTAACGTTCTATTTAGGAGTTATGACAACCAAAGCTTTCGAGAGCGAATTGGTGTTCAAATGATTTAATTTAAGTTAATGGGTTTAAATTTGGAATAGTGTTCAAGTTACTTTATTTTGAATTTCTTTAAATTCTTTATGTCTTAGGTGATGTTATTTAATTCAATTTAATTTAACTTTAATGTAATTTAATTTGGTTTAGTTTTAATTTTAATTTAATTTTAATTTTTAATTTTAATTTTAATTTTAATTTTAATTTAATTTTATTTTTAATTTGATTTTTTATTTTTATTTTATTTAATTTAATTTAACTTGATTTAATATGCTTTAATTTAATTTAATTTAATTTAATATGATTTAATTTAATTTAATTTAATTTAATTTAATTATTATTTTATTTTTTTTAATTTAATTTTATTTAATTAATTTAATTTAATTTTAATTAAATTTAATTCAATTTAATTTAATTTGTTCAATTTAATTTAATTTAATTTAATTTAAATTAATTTAATTTGTTTGATTCAATTTAATCTTTAATTTAATTTTATTTTTTAATTTTAATTTAATTGAAAATTTAAAAAGAGTTTA
Organism: Papilionanthe hookeriana x Papilionanthe teres; assembly: GCA_022702705.1. Taxonomy (NCBI): domain Eukaryota; kingdom Viridiplantae; phylum Streptophyta; class Magnoliopsida; order Asparagales; family Orchidaceae; genus Papilionanthe; species Papilionanthe hookeriana x Papilionanthe teres. The sequence goes on along the minus strand of CM040425.1, from coordinate 130,583,194 downwards.
ATAATTTAACTTTTAACTTAATTTTGATGATTAAGTCCATTGATATTTTAAAATTTAAATTTGAATTATAATTTTAATTGGAAATTAAATATTATTGAGATGATTAATTTAGGGATTTTTAAATCAAAGAATAAATCTCTTCCTAATAATATCCCTATTTAATAATTCCAACTTCATTATTCTTCCAAATTTAATCAATTATTTAATTAAGGTTTATTTCAATTATCTTAAATTGTTTAGTAGGTTTCTACCCTTTAATTATTTAAATTTCAATCATCCAAATCAGATTAAGATCAAATATTTTACTCTTTAATTTTATTAAGCCTAAAGTTTTAATTAAGGGTTAAAATTTTAATTACCATTTTGCCCTTCAAGCTTCATAATTTCATAACTCACTAAATTGAGCTTAAATGAAGTTGAAATTTTTATGTGACTTCACTCATATGCCAATAAAGATATGAGAGGAGAAAATGTGATTTTTTCTGTATTTAATTTATTTATGTAATTATTTTTGGTAGAAAATAGAGATTTCCAAGGAAAATTTAATAACATGACCAAGGGAAAGTTTCTGTCCTTAAGAAAATTATGGGACATTCCTAATGACTAGAGGACCACTTGGACCAATTTTGGTGATTTTTTGAATTATATTATTTTTATTATAATTATTTTATGTTTTGGAGTATTAATTAATTTAAAAAATAAAATAAAGGTTGAAAAATTAATTTTATATTTTTCAAAAATCTCTCTGATATCAAGGAAATCAGAGAATCAATTTTTACAATTTTTTGATTTTTCTTTGATTTATTAGAATTATTTTAGTGAAAATGCTAAAAAATACATTTTTTTAATTTTAAAATTACCTTTGGGCTTTAAAATTTAATATCTCATTAAATAGACTTAAAAAAAATATGGAGTTTGTTCCTAAGTGATTAAAATTCAAAATGTGAAATTTTGGTAAATTTTATTTTTTTTGTGATTTTTATTATTTTTTAATTATTAAAATATTAAAATAATACTAAAATATCAATTTTTTTAGAAAATTGAAATTTTAATTTTCTTAAATTCCCCTGATATCAGAGAGGCTCCAAAACCAATTTGGTGAATTTTTGAAAAGCATTTTGAAAGTTATGAATTTTTAAACTTTAAATTGGCTAAATGAGTTAATCAACCCATTTAGTAGGGCTAACCAAGTCCAATTGACCTCAAATTTTTTATTGTGAGCTCCTCTTATCCTAAAGGTCAGTGGAGAATTGATTTCAAGTCAATTTGATGTATGGTTAACTCTAATTAATTAGGGATCTATTTTGGGTGTTTAAGCCAAATAGGGTTATTTTAAATGAATTAACTCAAAACCTATTTTTCCTAGGGTCCTCTGGTCATAAGAGACATCACCAAATTTTCCTAGAATTTATTTCACAACATGCTAATTATTGGAATTAAAATACTTAAAATAGCAACAATAATTTGAAAAATCAATAACTTCTCATAGGGATGGCCTCTGACTTTGGAAAATTCAGGGAATTTTCCCAAATTATGAGGCTTCAAAAGCCCTATGGTCTCATGCCATGGTGAATTGTATACATGGATGGAGAATTGAAATAGCGCAAAGAGTAAATAAATCATTAAAAATAAAATACTTGATGAAATTAAATGATTTCTTTTCCACATTATTCTCCTCTGTTCACTGAGCAAGAGGGTATTTTTATTTTATTTTTCTGATTTTTCTACACAAAGTTATGGATTTTTGAAGTTTAGGGAATTAAATAAATCAGAAAATACCCTAATTTTCTATTTATCCACGCGACGCCGCGTCAACCTCGGCAGCTCCGAACGCACACGCGTCGCCTTCTGATTCGGCGCCGCCATCCGACTCAGCGCTCCAGGGGCCTGCTGTATCGTTCCGTCTCCTGATCCGGCGCGATCCTGGCCTTCCGTCCTCGCGTGTATTAAATGAACGGCATCCGTTCATCGTCCCCAAGCCTCCTAGCCCGAGAACCGTCCGTCTTCTAGGCCTAAGATCTCACTCGATACTTGACCAAATTGAACGTTCTTATACTCTATGGATTCGTCTCAAGAAGACGAACACATCCATATGGTTTATGTGGCATGAAATTGACTCAATAAAAATGGAGAACGTTCAGAAGCTCAGGAAGAAGAGTGAGGCCATACCTTTGCTCAGAGAAGTGTGGCTTCGATCTGAGGGTTGTGTCACCTTCGATTGGATCCCGATGAAGCTCCGGATGAAGTCTTCTAGTCCGGTGAATTGCCTGAGTTATGAAAGTGACCACGGCCGATCACAAAGCTTGGAGGTCGGAACAACTCGGGTGGCTCTGGAGATGGGGCTTTCGGTGGGAAACTTCTCCTCTTGGTCAAGTGAAGGTGTAGGACCGGTCGATTTGAGGATTAACTCACTGTGGCAAAGTGTCCTGGTTTTGGGTGAAATTTCAGTTGAGAAATTGGATTCTGTTGGTGGGGATTAGGGCAAATTGACATTGGGGATCAACTGCTCTAAGTATGGAGTAGGGTTTGGAACAATTTTGGAAGAGTTTCGGCAAGGTTTGTGCAACTCTCCTCTCATGGTCGTGAGGGGTCGGGTTTAAATAGAGGTGGCTGGAGAGCCTCACAGGGATGGCCAAGGGTTGGGATCAGCTGCTCTGGGCATGGGAAGAACAGCTATGGTGGCCATTGGGCATGGGGCAGCTCAGTAAGGTGGAATTCCAAAGTTTGGCTCCTCCCAAGGCCTCGGCCATGGTGTTTTCCGGCGACCCAGGTGGCTGGCCGGTAGGCATGGGTCACCCTCAGGTCAAGGTGGGTCAGGGCTGGAGGTTTGTGCAGTCAATTGGCAAATGCCATGTGTAAAAGGCTTGGATTAGAATGGAATGGGAAAGGGCTCATTTTGGCTCAAATTGGTCAACCCATCCATTTGGGCTAGGTGCACCACCCGAGGCTTGGTTTAAGGTTGAAGGAAAAGTGATTTAGGTCAGCTTAATCAGTGGGGAATGGTCACCATCCAAGTACAATTAAGCTTAAGCAAGTTTTAGTGGAATCATGGGAGTGGTTAATCACCTTTAGGAATTAAAGAAAGAGTCTCCTCCTTTTGCCCAAAATGGCATGGTGACATGTAAAGAGGCTCTCATGGCTTCCATGTGGCTCATGCATGGCTTCATGGCTCACCTTTGGCTTGGGAAAAGTTGAGTCAATTTCATGGAAATGGATTTAAGAAAAATTTTGGTATTTTGATGGGAATTTGTATGGGGCTTAATTTGAAATGGCTTCATGATGAATTTTCAAACTTAGGGATTGATTTTAATTAAGGGTGTGATGTAGAGCAATTGTCATATGGGCTTTAGCATGAAATTTGGGCTTTTAGGAAGGTTTCATGTAAGTGGGATTTTCGTTTAAAAAGTAAATTTGTGGATGGCAATTTTGTGAAGGATAGGGCCAAAAAATGTTGGGTTTAGTTCATGGATGTGTCATGAGTGATTTGAAATGAGTTTGGAATGATTTGGGTTTGAATTAGATTGAATTTGGGCTTCTTTGGTGAATGGGCCAATATAGGTCAAATTGGGCTAACTTGGGCCAATGTTGGTTTAGGGTTGAAATTGTTGTAAAATAAATGTTGGGAAATGTTTATGGGAGTGTTTCAAAGGGGTTTTGGCTTTGGTTGGGTTTTGATTTTGGGGTTTGGGCTTATTTGGGTTAGGTTTGGGTTTAGGTCAAAATTGGGCTTTTTGGCTTTGGGTTGAATTTGAGTGGGGTTTGGGTCTAAATGTTGGGCAAATCATGTTAGTGTTTTGTTTGTAGGGATGTTAAGGAAGGTTTAAAAATGATTTGGAGTTAATTGGAGTTGAATTGGGTGAGTTTGGGTTAGGTTTGGGTCATGGGTCCAAATTGGGCTTTAAGGCCAAAAGTGAAATTGGATCCAAATGTCAATCAAATTGGACTTGGATTTGGTCTAGATTTGTGTTGGGAGTGTTGAATTGAAGTTTAGAATTGAATTGGACCAGGATTTGGGTCAATTGGGTAGGTTTGGTTTGACATTGAGTTCACTTAGGGTTAAAATGGGTCAAGTTGGGGGTTTTGATAAAAGTGGGGTGAATTGACAAAATTGGCCCATGGTGTAGTTGAACAAAATGAAATTGGAAATATTTAGGATTTTATGAAATTTTCTGGGAATTTTCTGAATTTTTGGATTTTTGGGTCAAGAGGGGTATTTGGGGTATTTGGAGGGTATTGGGAGGTATTTTTGGAAATTTTGGTATTTTTGGCTATGAATGATCAATTTGAGTAATGTGGGAATGTTTGGGAATAATTTTGAGGAATTTTGGGTGATTTGGAAAATTTTGAGGATTTCAAGGGTTTTGGGTAAAGGTAGCAGGTGTAGGGTCCAGGGGTCGAAAATCGAAAATTTGGAAAATTGAAGATTGGGTAAATGTAAGTGGAAGAAAATCATTTTGGTTGAGCCATGAAGCCATATCAAGCCCACATGAGCCATGAAGGGACTCATTTGAGGCATTCACTATGTTGTTCCTAACCCTCTTAGCCAAGGGCTTAGGGGTTAAGGACCATCCATGTGAATCACCTACATGAGTCAGGAGGTCAAGTTAGGTATGGGTGTGCTTCTAGGATGTGTGTGCAAGTGTAGTATATGAGTGTATAAGTGTAGTGTAGTGTGTGTGTGTAAGTCAGCCCTCACCAGACCAGGCCACCCAGGGCAGTCCTAAGGCCAAAGTGTCCTATAGGGACCCATCCTTTAAACTTCCACATTTGATTTCAACCCTCTAGGTGATTAGGGGTCTATAGTCAAGTTTGTGGAGTTTGCAGGGAGTTAAGAATTGGTTTGAATTTCTAAGTGGTGGGTCCCAATTCTAGTCCTCTAAGATAGTCAAAGGAAAAGCCTAAGGCTAGATCCTAAGTACTAAAAAGAAGAAGAGACGACCTCATCAAAAATGAGGTCAACAAATGGACCCCCAATAGGTGTGGTGAGCTGACGGAGCATACCGCGCGTATTGGCGTTGACCGAAAAGATCAACAAAACCAACACAGATGTCCAAGTGACAAACTTAGGACAAAGTAGAAGTGTTTCCGCTGGGGAGTGCGAGTATATCTTTGAAACTGGAGATTCTTGAACTCTCGCTGGGGAAAGGAAAAGGAGGTGAATCCCAAATCACATGACCTGGGGGAGTTTAAATTTAGATTTTATTTTGTTTCAGTTTAATTTTTGATGTGTAAGTTTAAATTTTAGTTTGAGTTTCAATTTAGATTGAAGTTTTGTCAAAATTAATTTGAAGGGATTTGAACTGGAAGTGAAAATTGGAATTTTGTGGTTTTAGATGTAACATCTTCAACCTCAAAAGAAAATTGAATTGATTAGATTGAATCATTACAATGAGGAGAGATCTCAGAGCAATGCGGTATTGGATGTAAAATCCTTAACCTCAAGAGTTTGATTTTGATGTGTTTCATTGCGATAGGGAAAGAATCCTAAAGCAATGCAGTCTCGGATGTAAAATCCTCAACCCCAAGAATTTGATTTTGATGTACTTCATCGCAATAGGGAAAGAATCCTAAAGCAATACAGTTTCGGATGTAAAATCCTCAACTCCAAAAGTTTGAATTTGATGTATTTCATTGCAATAGGGAAAGGATCCTAAAGCAATGCAGTCTCGGATGTAAAATCCTCAACCCCAAGAATTTAAATTTGATGTATTTCATTGCAATAGGAAAGAATCCTAAAGCAATGCGGTCTCGGATGTAAAATCCTCAACCCCAAGAATTTGATTTGATGTTGATGTATTTCATTGCGATAGGGAAAGGATCCTAAAGCAATGCAGTCTCGGATGTAAAATCCTCACCCCAAAAGTTTGAATTTGATGTATTTCATTGCGATAGGGAAAGAATCCTAAAGCAATGCAGTCTCGGATGTAAAATCCTCAACCCCAAAAGTTTGAATTTTGATGTATTTCATTGCGATAGGGAAAGAATCCTAAGGCAATGTAGTCTCGGATGTAAAATCCTCAACTCCAAAAATTTGAATTTTGATGTATTTCATTACGATAGGGAAAGAATCCTAAAGCAATGCAGTTTCGGATGTAAAATCCTTAACTCCAAAAGTTTGAATTTTGATGTATTTCATTGCGATAGGGAAAGAATCCTAAGGCAATGCTGTCTCGGATGTAAAATCCTCAACTCCAAAAATTTGAATTTTGATGTATTTCATTGCGATAAGGAAAGAATCCTAAAGCAATGCAGTCTCGGATGTAAAATCCTCAACCCAAAAGTTTGATTTTTTATGTATTTCATTGCGATAAGGAAAGAATCCTAAAGCAATGCAGTCTCGGATGTAAAATCCTCAACCCCAAGAATTTGAATTTGATGTATTTCATTGCGATAGGGAAAGGCTCCTAAAGCAATGCAGTCTCGGATGTAAAATCCTCAACTCCAAAAGTTTGATTTTGATGTATTTCATTGCAATAGGGAAAGGATCCTAAAGCAATGCAGTCTCGGATGTAAAATCCTCAACCTAAAAGTTTGATTTTTGATGTATTTCATTGTGAAAAGGAAAGAATCCTAAAGCAATGCAGTCTCGGATGTAAAATCCTCAACCCCAAGAATTTGAATTTGATGTATTTCATTGCGATAGGGAAAGGCTTCTAAAGCAATGCAGTCTCGGATGTAAAATCCTCAACTCCAAAAGTTTGATTTTGATGTAATTGATTTTGCAAAGATTTGTCGTGTTAATTTGAAAAGTGTGGAGTTTTGGTGTTTCGAGCATTTCATGAAAGTTGTAAAAGACTTCATGAAGGAAATAGATTAGGAGGGAGTATGTAGATGCTACATACCCCGTTCAAAAGAGTTGATCGGAAGTCACTGGTTTGGATTGGATATAATCCCTCGCCATCAGCTTCAATCCGTGTCAATGGAATTAACCGCTTCCATCCCAGACAAGGGAGAGAATAGAACATATTGCATTTCAGATTTGGAAGGTTGAGTTTGAATTTGATTGAGATTTGATTTGAAATTTGGAAAGATTGGATTTGAAATTTGATATAAAATTTGATTTGAAATTTGTGTTCATTTTGTCTGTCCTTTAACGATTCAAATTTATTTTATCATTTATTTAATGTTCATGTGAATTTGGTGTGATTTGTTGACCTCATTTTTGATGAGGTCTTCTCTTCTTCTTTTTAGTACTTAGGATCTAGCCTTAGGCTTTTCCTTTGACTATCTTAGAGGACTAGAATTGGGATCCACCATCTAGAATTTCAAACCACTTCTTAACTCCCTGCAAACTCCACAAACTTGACTGTAGACCCCTAATCACCTAGAGGGTTGAAATCAAATGTGGAAGTTTAAAGGATGAGTTCCTATAGGACTCTTTGGCCTTAGGACTGCCCTGGGTGGCCTGGTCTGGTGAAGGGGCTAACTTACACACACACCACACTCATACACTACACTTTCACACACCTCCTAAAACCACACCCATACCTAACTTGACCTCCTGACTCATGTAGGTGATTCACATGGATGGTCCTTAACCCCTAAACGCTTGGCTAAGAGGGTTAGGAACAACATAGTGAATGCCTCAAATGAGTCCCTTCATGGCTCATGTGGGCTTGATGTGGCTCCATGGCTCAACCAAAATGATTTTATTCCACTTACATTTACCTAATCTTTAATTTTCTAAATTTTCAATTTTTGACCCCCGGGACAATACACCCGCCTAACCTACCCAAAGCCCTTGGAATTACCCAAAATTTTCAAAATTTCCAAATCACCTAAAATTCCCCAAAATCAATCCCAAACATTTCCACATCACTCAAATTGATCATCCATACCCAAAAATACCAAAAATTCCAAAAATACCTCCCAATACCCTCCAAATACCCAAAATACCCCTCTTGACCCAAAAAAATCCAAAAATTCAGAAAATTCCCAGAAAATTCCAAAAAATCTCAAATATTCCCAATTTCATTTTTTTCAACTACACCATGGGCCAATTTTGTCAATTTACCCTACTTTTGTCAAAACCCCCAATTTGACCCATTTTAACCCTAAGTGAACCCAATGTCAAACCAAACCTACCAAATTGACCCAAATTCTGGTCCAATTCAATTCTAAACTTCAATTCAACATTCCCAACACCAATCTAGACCAAATCCAAGTCCAATTTGATTGACATTTGGATCCAATTTCACTTTTGGCCTTAAAGCCCGATTTGGACCCATGACCCGAACCTAACCCAAACTCACCCAATTCAACTCCAATTAACCCCAAATCTTTTCTAAATCTTCCTTAGCATCCCCACAAGCAAAACACTAACATGATTTGCCCAAAATTTAGACCGAAACCCCACTCAAATTCAACCCAAAGCTAAAAGGCCCAATTTTGACCGAAACCCAAACCTAACCCAAATGAGCCCAAACCCCAAAATCAAAGCCCAACCAAAGTCAAAACCTCTTTGAAACACTCCCATAAAAATTTCTCAACATTAATTTTACATCAATTTCAACCCTAGCCCAACATTGGCCCAACTTGGCCCACTTTGACCTATATTGGCCCATTCACCAAAAGAGCCCAAATTCAACCCAATTCAAACCCAAATCACCCCCAATTTGCTTCAAGTCACTCATGACACATCCATGAGCTAAAACCAACAATTATTTGGCCCAACCTCTTTACAAAATTCCCACCCATAAATTCATTTTTAAACTTAAAGGCCCATTCCTTAAACCATTTTAAAAGCCCATCTTTTACCACATCCAAAGGCCCAAAATTGGTCCCAAAGCCCATAAGACATTTCCCCTCATCATACTTTCAATTAAACTTAATACCTAAGTCCTAAATTCATCATCAAATCATCCCAAATCAAGCCATAAGCCAATTCCCATTAAAATACCAAAATTCAAAAAACCCTTTTTCATGAAATTGACTTAACTTTCCCCAAGCCAAAGGTGAGCCATGAAGCCATGCATGAGCCACATGTGAGCCATGAGAGCCTTGGACACTCCACCATGCCATATTGGGTAAGAAGAGGGAGGGCTTTCCTTAATCCCTAAAGCTCATTAGCCTTAATCATGATTCACCTAAACTTAAATTTAATCCAAATATATTTGGATGGAGACTTCTCCATGCCAAACCAGCTGATCCCTTTGATCCCCCACAGCATCCAAAGCCACCTTGAAGGGTGCACCAAGCCCAAATGGGTGGATTGACCCATTTAGACTCAAAACTAGCCATGCCCCATTCTACTTTGCATCAAATCCTTTACACATGGCAATTGCCCAATTGCTTGCACCATGTCCCGACCACGACCCACCTGACCTCGAGGGTGACCCATGCTCGGCCAGGCCGGCCACCGGGTCGCCGGAAAACACCATGGCCGAGAGCTCACATGTGAGCCGACTTTGGAATTCTCCCTTCTGTAGCTGCCCCATCCCCGAGTGGCCATTGTAGTTGTTCTTCTCTTGCCAGAAGCGGCTGATCCCAAGCCCTAACTCTCCCCAGGAGGCCCTCCACCCTCTCCTATTTAAACACCACCCCTTCTCGGCCATGAGAGGTGCTTGAAACAAACCTTAAGGAAACTCTTCCAAAATTGTTCCGGACTACTCCCCATACATAGAGCATTTGATCCCCACGCTGAATTCCGACCCCAATTCCCTCCAGTCGAGCTCGATTTTGAGTTCGAACTTTAGCTTAAAAATCGGGACACTTCTTCACGGTGGATCAATCCTCGAATTGATTGGTCCTACACCTTCACCGGACCAAGAGAAGGTGTCCACCAGCAAAAGCCCCATCTCCAGGGCCACCCGGTTGCTCCGACCTCCAAGCTTTGTGATCGGTTGTGGTCGAAATCCTACCTAGGCAATTCACCGGACCGGGAGACTTCATCGCGGAGCTTGCTGGGATCCAATCGAAGGTGAAACAACCCTCAGATCGAAGCCACACTTCTCTGAGCAAAGGTATGGCCTCACTCTTCTTCCCGAGCTTCTGAACACTTTCTATTTCTATTCAGTAAATTTCATCCCACATAAACCGTATGGATGTGTTCGTCTTCTCGAGACGAATCCATAGAGCATAAGAACGTTAAATTTGGTCAAGTATCAAGTGAGATCTTAGGCTCAGAAGATGGACGGTTCTCGGGTTAGGAGGCTTGGGGACGATGAACGGATGCCGTTCATTCAATACACGCGCAGACGGACGGCTTAGATGGCATCGGACCAGGAGATGGTACGTGAACAACGGGACCCGGGCTACTGACTCAAGCGGCGGCGTCGAATGAGAGCGCGCCGCGTGGCCGTTCGGAGATGCCGAGGATGACGCTGCGCCGACTCGGATAAATAGAAAATTAGGGATTTTTCCTATTTATTTAATTACCAGAACTTGGAAAATCCATAACTTTGTGTAGGAAAATCAGAAAAATAAAATAAAAATACCCTCTTGCTCGGTGAACGAGAGGAGAATAATGTGGAAAAGAAATCATTTAATTTCATCAAGTATTTTATTTTTAATAATTTATTTACTGTCTGCATTGTTTTATTTCTCCATGCATATAGGAAATTCACCATGGCATGAGACCATAGGGCTTTTGAAGCCTCTAAATTTGGGAACATTTCCTGAATTTTCCAAAATCAAAGGCCATCCCTATGAGAAGTTATTGATTTTTCAAATTCATGTTACTGTTTTGAGTATTTTAATTCTAATAATTATCATGTTGTGAAATAAATTCTAGGAAAATTTGGTGATGTTCCTTATGACCAGAGGACCCTAGGAAAAATAGGTTTTGAGTTAGTTCATTTAAAATAACCCTAATTGGCTTAAACACCCAAAATAGTTCCCTAATTAATTAGAGCTAACCATACATCAAATTGAATTGAAATCAATTCTCCACTGACCTTTAGGATCAGAGGAACCCACCATAAAAATTTGAAGTCAATTGGACTTGATTAGCCCTACTAAATGGGTTGATTAAGCCATTTAGTCAATTTGAACTTTAAAAATTCATAACTTTCAAAATACCATTCAAAAATTCACCAAATTAGTTTTGGAGCCTCTCTAATATTAGGGGAATTTAAGAAAATTAAAATTTCAATTTTCTAAAAAAGTTGATTTTTAATATTATTTTAATATTTTTGATAATTAAAAAATAATAAAATCACAAAAATAATAAAATTCACCAAAATGTCACATTTTGAATTTTAATCACTTAGGAACAAACCCCATATTTTTCTTAGGTCTATTTAATGAGATATTAAATTTTAAAGCCCTAGGGTAATTTTAAAATTAAAAAATGTATTTTCTAGCATTTTCACTAAAATAATTATAATAAATCATAGAAAAATCAGAAAATTGCAAAAATTAATTCTCTAATTTCCTTGATATCAGAGAGATTTTTGAAAAATATAAAATTCATTTTTCAACCTTTATTTTATTTTTAAATTAATTAACACTCCAAAACTTAAAATAATTATAATAAAAATAATATAATTCAAAAAATCACCAAAATTGGTCCAAATGGTCCTCTGGTCATTAGGAATGTCCCCTAATTTTCTTAAGGACAGAAACTTTCCCTTGGTCATGTTATTAAATTTTCCTTGGAAATCTCTATTTTCTACCAAAAATAATTATATAAATAAATTAAATACAGAAAAATCACATTTTCTCCTCTCATGTCTTTATTGACATATGAGTGAAGTCACATAAAAATTTCAAGTTCATTTCAGCACAATTTAGTGAGTTATGAAATTATTAAGCTTAAAGGGCAAAGTGGTAATTAAAATTTTAACCCTTAATTAAAACTTTAGGTTTAATAAAATTAACAAGTAAAATATTTGATCTTAGTCTGATTTGGATGATTGAAATTTAAATAATTAAAGAGTAGAAACCCATTAAACAATTTAAAATAATTGAAATAAACCTTAATTAAATAATTGATTAAATTTGGGAAGAATAATAAAAATTGGAATTATTAAAATAGGGATATTGTTAGGAAGAGATTTATTCTTTAATTTAAAAATCCCTAAATTAATCATCTCATTAATATTTAATTCTTAATTAAAATGATAACTCAAATTTAAAATATTAAAAGACTTAATCATTAAACTAAAGTTAAATTATTAAACTCTTTTAAAATTTCAATTAAAGTTAAAAATAAAATTAAATTAAAAATTAAATTAAATTAAATAAATCAAATTGAATTAAATTAAATTAAATCAAATTAAATTAAATTAAAGATTAATTAAGTTAAATTAAATTAAATTAAATAAACAAATTAAATTAAATTAAAATAAATTAAATGAATAAATTAAATTAAATTAAATTAAATTAATAAATTAAATCAAATTAAATTAGATTAATTTAAATTAAAACAAATTAAATTAAATTAAATTAAATTAAATTAAAACATATTAAATTAAATTAAATTAAATTAAATTAAATCAAATTAAATTAAAATAAACTCAAATTAAATTAAATTAAAGGAAATTAAATCAAATTAAACTAAATTAATTTAACATCAAATCAAACTAAATTGAATTAAATTAAATTAAATTAAAATTAAATTAAATTAAATTAAATTAAAGTTAAATTAAATTGAATTAAATAACATCACCTAAAACAGAAAGAAATTAAATATAAAGCAACTTGAACACTATTCCAAATTTAAACACATTAATTGAAATTAAACTAAATCACAAACCATTTGAACACCAATTTACCCTCGAAAGCTTTAGTTGTCATAACTCCTAAACAGAATATTAAATGAAATGTTACTTCACTTATAAGATATTCAAATATCCTAGTTCACTGAGTAAGATAATAACAAAACTCAACTAAACCTCGGACGATTATTTCATTTGTGTAATTGAATTCATTTGGACTTAAAACAATCCTAGAAATATTGAAAAAATGTTTAAGATTTGCCTTAAGCACTTCCTCGATATGATAGGATGTTCATAAGAACAATTGAACTTAATTGTTCTTTGATGAAGAAAATCGTCTTCAAACCAAAACACGAGGAACCTAGACGTCATAGGAAATGACTAGCTATAGGATTAGGAATTTGGTAGAAAACCATAACCCTTCCCTTAGCTTTACCTAGGAACTTGCTTAAATATTCTAATTGTGTTTTAAGTGCGGCTTGGGATGACGGGAAGGCCCTCACGGTACGCTTTTATTTTATTGCAATTTACTTTCTTGCAATTTACATTATTGCAATTTATTTAACCGCATTGCACTTACTTTTCTTGCATGATAAACAATTGTTGCATGAAAACCCACACCTTTAGGATAGTCCCTAAAACTGAAACCAAAACTAAACTAAAAGTCATCGCAAGATAAAATTCACCGCCACAACATTTCAAAATATTAAACAACTCAAAATTTAATCACAAACAGAACACAAAACTACAATTACAACTAAATTAAAACGTCCTGTTGGATGATGGGGAATACCTCGGATGATGTAACCTACGTGTTGCTAACGGGATTTCCCACGGTCTAAATGAAAGTGTGGAACTCATTTAGTTGAGTTTAGCAAATTCATCTGGACTAAGTGAATCCGATAAAATAATGATGCCGGAAGGATGGAACCGTGGGACCTTAACCGGCGTCGTTATAATCAACTTTAAGATTTGTTTTAATTAAAACACAAAAAACACTTGGAAATTAAGATTTTCTCTAAACCAAAACACTTTTCTCATCCCCTGATTTATGACTTCTAAAATTAAACCTCTGCAACAACAAGGAGCTCGGAGCATGGTGGGCAGCACGGCCATCGTCATCGCAAAAACCCGAGTCTACTTCAGCAAAACTTTCTTAGAATTAAATAACAAAGCCATAGGACTTCGAGGTAGTTTGCCTAGTGCAACATAAATCCTCAACTCTTCGTTAGGCATTTGCATTGCAAATTAAGCCCTAACCGGTTTTAGGATTCCGAGGTAGTCGTTCGATACGACATAAACCCTCACATCTTCGAGGCTATTTGTATGATTCTATCATATAAATATAAGCCCTAATTAATTAAAATTGACAAAATCAAAACATTAAATAGACATTAGGACTTTCCTAAATTCAAGCCAAACAATAGGATAGTCGGGAAATTACCGAAGTTCACTTCGAATCCGTAATTTCTCCTACCTTTCTTCCTTTGAATTCTCAAAACAAAAATGTTCCAAACTTGATCCATTCCCTATTGAAATTCCAAAATTCAATCCTTTGAAAACTTAAACTTTGAAATTCTTGAGAGCAGAATTATTAATTATTATCGAGAGTTTTCTTAGGTGATTCCCGTCACTTAAGATGTAATTAACTATTGGGGCTTGCCCTTATAGAGAATTTTAAAGAACCCGGGTAATATAAACCCCTGTTTAATACTTTCATATTAAGCGGGGAATTTGTCGGCTTATAAAATTGGTTCGCGGACCAAACGGATGTCACAAATCTTTTAGTTTGTTTAATCGAGCCCCACCGTCGAGCGGTGTGTCCATCCTTAGGGATAGATACATGGTTTGTGGTGTGGTGCTCGTTTATATAAACTATTTGGGATGTGAGATCAGCTTGATTTCATATCTTAAAATCTTCAAATTTAAAAAATTATTTTTAAAATCAAATACTACTTTTCAAATTATTTATTTAAATTAAATTAAAATTTCGCCAACAACTTCTGTTAGGCGACCCCTTTTCAAAATACCACACAACCTAAAAATAGTGCCGACATTCGTCATTTTTAGATTTTTACGGAAAGTTTTTTTTTTATTCCTTTTTTTTATTTCTTTTCTGTTCTTTGTTCGAAGTTCATTTAACTTTAATGGCGTTTCCCAGTCAATTTGCACAAAAGAGGTGAAGGCCAAAAATGTGACATGGTCACTTTCATTCCAATCGTGTCGAAGATACATCATACAACTCGATCTGGAATACATCTCATACAATCCATGTAGACTCCAAACGGACTATGTATGATCTTTGTCGATCCATCCAAAAAGGTATCTGCCAAAAATCCATGTTTGAATAGTGGGTTACATGGTCAATAACATCACCTTCCAAGCCATCCTTGGCAAGGATGCCGTATGGATGTACGTTGGAGGTGTGATATTTTCCATGCAACTCACAGCTCGTAAGGCCAGAGGCTCTCTAGCTCCGGGTCCGGTCGGAAGTGGTAAGGTGTCTTCCTGTCGTCCATCCTTCGAAAGTAACCGAGATCCGCTTCACCGGTACTCCCGGTATGCAATGTTTAGCGACATCTCGCTCCGTTGCCCTTCAATATCATGACGGAACCTACCGGTAATGGTATCTTCATCGGCCCTCGGAACTCACTCGGGCTCGCTATCCGGAGGTCGATCCGAACATGATATTACATTCATTCAGAAAAGAAACCGTGCGAAAGGTCCGACAAAGTCGTGGTGATCTATGTGCAGGGGTATGCAGTCACCCTTCTTGTAAATGTTAATAATGCGAACATTAGGTATGCAATCCGATGGCGATACCCTCCCTGTTATCAATCTTTTTACCATTCTCTTGATGACTAATGGCATTGGATCCACTTGGCCATGACGGAGTATCCCTGGTGGGTTCCCCTTCCTATCTTCTGCGAAGTTGTAACAACATCCGCATTGTATCGTAATTCTACCTTTCCCTGGCATCCATCTCCGGGGTTCTGATTAAGTGTTTTCTCTTAGGCGGCCAGCTCAGCCCATTCTTTTCAAATCCCGGATGTAGTCCACGATTTGTTGTTGTTCGTATTCTGAGAACACGTCTGTATGTAGCTCAAGGCCTTCTAGTATATTGATCCTTCTGTCTCTGATTCTTTCGAAGTATTCAAAAGTTTTCTTTTCGACATTCTGCATTCTTTCCATCTCGTATTCTGGAATAATCTACAAATGGTGGGGCCTGGTGACGTATTGTGAGATATACGGCTCAATCCCTTCACGTTCTCCTGCATACCTCGGCTCCTCGGGGATGATGTCCGTCGGGACATCCTCCGGGGTTGCTTCTGCAACAAGGTTATGCATTACCTGGTGGTTCTATCTCGGTGGCGTGGTAGCCTTCTTTATTCCGATCTTCTTGAGATTTCCCCGGTCCCTTCTGTTATCCTAGAGCCGGCCTCCTTTCTTCCGATACTCGTCGAACCGGAGTCCTCGAAGTATATGTACCGGCAGAGCAATCGCCTCGTCGTCGTCGATCTGCTGCTAGTTTAGTTAACATCTTGCGGATACGACGATTCTTATTTCTTCGATGGGTTGCTGTGAGGGTAGCTCTTCGTACTTCCTGAGTTTCTGTGGGCGCGGCGATGACAAGCCTGCCTTCTACTGTAGCGACTACAGACTTGATTCTCTTGTCTTCTTCTGTGTTTGTTTTCCTTTTCTTGCTATCGGATTGGTGGCTTGGGCCACCCACTTTCATTATCGTCCGATCGGGCAGCTCCTCTCGATCAACTGGGACCCATTCACTTTCTTCGTATTGCAGGCCTGCTGGTGCGAAGTCCGAGTCAATCTCGATTATTGCTCCATCTTTCACTCTCTTTTCGTCGAGTGCAAGGCTTACACCATTTCTAAAGTTCAGGACCAACCGCCCGTTCGACATTTCCCTGCGAAAAGATAAGGAAAAGGATCAGGGGCTGTACTAAGAACAAGAACATTAAGAAAATGTTTATTAAAGACAGTTTTTTTTATTACTTTTGTATTTTTAAATTCACAGGAATGAAGTGGGATAAGATCAGGAAAGGGATTTTGATTTAGAAGAGAAAACAAGGAAAACTTTATTATCATGATTTTATTCATTTTAACACATTTTTATTATTTTTGGGTTCGGACCCAGTCATAAGTAACTACTTCGCCCGTGCTTCTAGGGATGAGGAATCCATTCCCTCGAAACATCAGGTAGCGTAATACTTTTTCAAGTATCGTCCATTGATCGGAAGCATATGTCGTTCTCCTTGGCAGTTCACTAGCTGGTAGGAGCCTCCTGAGTAGACTGCCTCAACTACAAACGACCCTTCCCAAGTGGGTTCAAATTTTCCTCCTATCTTGCGGTGTGCAAGAATAGGTCTCTTGAGAATGAGAACTAAGTCACCAACTTTGAAGGTTCTTCGGCGGACCAGCTTGTCATGCGGCTCGAACCATCTTAGCTTGGTATAGTTCTAAATTCTGTCGCTGCCGCAAGTCTTTTCCTTCCGAGGCTTTCCAATTCTTCTAGTCGTAATTTGGCATTCTCTTCGTCGTAATTCGTTTGCAACTCGCAATTCGAGTGAAGGAAGCCGAACTTCTAGGGTAACATCGCCTCGGACCCATACACCGGAGCGTAAGGTGTAGCTTGAGTAGGAGTTCGAAGGTTGATCGGTAGGCCCATAAGGCTTCTAATAACTTCTCGTGCCAATTTCTCTTATTATCGTCCAAAGTTTTCTTTAAGATTTGAACGAGAGTTTTATTAAAAGCCTCAGCCAGGCTGTTTGCTCTTGGGTAGTAAATTATTGAATATCGCCAGTCGATTCCGTGTCTCTTGACAAAATTGTTAATTTGTGTGGCTTCTGAATGCTGACCCATTATCTGAGATGATCCTGCGCGGCACTCCGAAATGGTAGAAAACTTGGTTCTTGAAGAACTGTAGCACATGGTGTGCTTTAACGTCTCTGAGTGGAATTGCCTCTACCCACTTGGAAAAGTAATCTGTAGCCGCAAGAATGAAGCGATGTCCTTTTGAAGATGGTGGTTCTATTGGACCCATTATATCCGTACCCCAACATTCAAATGGCCATGACGCAATTGTCGGATGTAGCACATTTGGAGGTTGGTGTAGAACCACTCCATGCACTTGGCATCGGTGACGACGACTTGGAGATTTTCATGCGATCGGTCATCATCGAGGGCCGACAGTACTCTAGTCTTTTAATTTTCATTTTCATCTTTGGACCCGACCGGTGAGCGCCACGGAGTCCCGAATGCACCTCTTTAACAATTTCACGGGCCTCGGACCCGCTTAGGCACCTTAGCCACATTCGATCAAAAGACCTTCGTATAACGTGTTGTTTATTAATGCGTAGGACATAGTTCTTTTCTTGATCCGATGGGCTAACGACCTATCGTCCGGTAGTTTTCCCGTTTGCGGGTAGTCTATTAATGGTCGTCGCCAATCTTCTCGTGTTTTCCGTCATCGCATGCAATCGACCCTTTTTCTTTTCTTGATTTGTGTATTGTGTCTATGTCGAGCTGTGATAGGACCCGACGTCCGTGAACTGACACTTCCACTGACTCATCTTGCAAACAGGCAAATTCTTTTGCGAGGTGAGCTAACGCATCTGCTAAGGCATTTTCTTTTCTGGGAATTTTGTAGATTGTCACATTCAGAATTTGTTCCAACAAATTGTATGGCATATCGGAAGTATTGCTCGAGTCTTGGTTTTAAAATTTTGTACTTGTCCGTCGATCCGTTGAATGATTAACTGCGAATCCTCGTAGTTGTTGATGTCTCGTTATCCCCATTCGAATAGTTAATTCCAGTCCGTTATGAGGGCTTCGTATTCCGCTTCGTTGTTTGTACACGGTCCTGTCAAGTGGTAGGAGTATCTTAACATCCCCCGCTCCGGTGTTATAAAGATTAGTCCGATTCCTGCCTTACCGGGCACTATCACTTGCGACTCTTCGTCTTTGTGTGTTGAAGATGCTCCATCGAAATATAACTCCCAACGTCGATCATCAGGGTCTTCTAGATTCATTATTTGTTCATCTGGCAAGTCGTCATTGAGAGGAGATTCTGCCGGCAAAGGTTGTGCTGCGAGGAAGTCTGCTAAGACTTGTCCCTTTACGGCACGAAGAGGCACGAAAGTTATATCGAATTGCAATAATATCATTGACCATCCGGCAAGTCCGTCGGAAAGTGTTGGACGAGTCATCAAGTATTGCAATGGATTAAATTTCGAGATCGAGTTGACCTTATGAGAAAGCATGTAGTGCCCGAGCTTTTGAGCGGCGAAGATCGTGGTCAAACGATGCTTTTAATTGCGGGATACCTTATTTCGTCGGAAGTAAACGACGGCTTAGGTAGTAAAGAGCATTTTCTTTACCCTCATCATCGACTCGGCTAACGAGGCTCCGAGAGAGTCGTCTAAAGCCGAGGTATAAAGTATCGGCGGTCTACCCGAGACCGGGGATGCTAAGACAGGAGGTGTCATTAAATATTGTTTAATGCCCTCGAAGGCCTTCTCGGCATTTCTCTTCCCAAATAAATTTGGCATCCTTTTAACTAGTGCCGAGAAAGGCCGACATCTACTCGACAAGTTTGAGATAAAGCGTCGAAGATATGCCAGCTTCCCTTGAAAAGATCGTAGTTGTTTTAAGGTTTTGGGAGGTGGCATTTCTAAGATAGCTTTAATCTTTTCCGGTCGATTTCAATTCCACGATGTCGGACAACGAATCCTAAGAATTTCCCGGAGGTGACGCCGAAGGCGCATTTTAAGGGATTCATCTTAAGGTTAAATTGTCTTAATCGTTCGAAAACAATTCTCAAATCATACAAGTGGTTGTCCTTTACTTTGCTTTTGATGACCACATCATCC
This sequence comes from Papilionanthe hookeriana x Papilionanthe teres, assembly GCA_022702705.1. Lineage (NCBI taxonomy): Eukaryota > Viridiplantae > Streptophyta > Magnoliopsida > Asparagales > Orchidaceae > Papilionanthe > Papilionanthe hookeriana x Papilionanthe teres. The sequence goes on along the minus strand of CM040425.1, from coordinate 130,563,648 downwards.
ATGTAGCATTCGACTTGATTGTGGATGAGATCATCAAAAATTCTTGTCATCGCTCTCTCGGTATGTTGCTCCCGCGTTCTTCGAGTCCGAATGGCATCACTCGTGTAAGCAATATACTCCGATCGGCGTTCGAATGCCGTAAGTTTTTCATCTTCCGAGCCATTTTTATCCGGTTGTATCCCGAAGATCCATCCATGAATGAACATATTTCATGTGTTGAAGCAATGTCGATCATTAATTCGGGATCGGTAGAGGAAATTCATCTTTTGGACATGCCTCGTTTAAATCTCCGAAGTCCACACAAATTCCGATCCGACCATTCTTCTTCTCGACCGGCACCACATTGGCTAACCAAGTTGGGTATTGTTCTTCACTGGACAAATTTAGCGTCTATTAGCTTTTTAACTTCATCTATGACTTGTTGCTCGATTTCTAGACGCATTCTTCCGGGACCTTGTCTCGACTGGGATGTAGTAGGATCCACTCCTAGCTTATGGATCGCGACCTCTCGGAGCTAATCCCGGCATCTCATCGTAGCTCCAAGCAAAACAGATCTTTAAATTCCATTAATAACTCGATTATTTCTTTAGAATCTTCTTTATTGAGTAAGGAGCTAACAAAGGTAGGTCTAGGCTCTTCGCTAGTATCTAAGTTAACTTCCGTTAACTCATCTATTGTAGATTTAATCTCTTCTTCGAATTCTGGTGGAGCGTCTCCAATTTGTAAATCTTCAAATTCTTCTGTAGTTTCCATGCGCTTTTCATTAGACTCGCAAGTGACAACCAAACAAAATTCGGCATTGTCAATCGATCCTACCGTGCCGAATTCGAGACCATGTTTTGAATTGGGTGGACGACCGGAGTTATTCCATAATTTTTCAAAATTTTATGATTGACCTTTTGTCCATTGTCGAGGTAAGAAACCACACTGAATTAAATTTTGAACATAGAGAGAGTACCACTCAAAAGGTAATTCCATTAATTCTGATGAAGTGACATCTTCAAATTGTTCATTATTTTCAGTTTTGGAGGAAGGAGCACCACGGTAGAATTTTATTGGTTTTGCACCGACGCTACGTACCTCTTTCGACCACCATACACTCGATCTTATTAGAATGGATCGGGGTCGTGGTCATAAGTATGTACATATCGGTTAATCTTCTCGTACATCGATTTGTATTCTTCATTATTTTCATCTTCGAGAGGGATCCCGAATTGCGGCTTCTTCCGACTTATTGTCGTCGCTTCTTGCTCGATCTCTTTTTCTTCTTCGAACTCGTCTTACCAATCAACATTGATGGCCGGTTTCCTCCGTCCAACCGTCCTAACGTCTCCGCCACGACCTCATCACCGCCTCGACCTCGGATGCGAGTTGTGGAGAAACCTTCACCATCTCGCCATAAGGGAGTGGTGAGTGATCGATGGACTAGAACTTCAGGTTCTTCGTCGTCCTGAACTTCTTTTCCTTCATTCGTCATGGTATCTCTGGAGAAGATTGTTTTCTTCGGAGGTGCATAATAAGCTGCATCTTCATGAATTCCAATTTCATGTACGGAGAATGGTTGTAAGTCACCTTTGATGCACTGTTCCCCTCCATCGTAGTATTTGATGCACCGATGTAGAGATGATGGTACCATCCTCGTTTTCATGTATCCATGGTCGGCCCAAGAAAGCGTCGAACTACGTTTCGAATCAATTATGTGAAATTTTGCGGTTGTCTTTGCTAAGTCACCGGTCTTCATTAGTAGTGTTATTGATCCGAGGGCTCTTTCTTCTTCTCGGTTGAATCCTCTTAATAACATTTTGTTCGCTTCGAGCTCGCGAGCATCAATTTCCAAATATGCTAGTGTTCGAAGACTCATTATATTAATTGATGCTCCCGGATCCACCAATACTCGGAGAGTGTAAACTTCCCAATTGTAATCGAAATGTACAATGGTCGGTCAGTGATCCGCCGTCCCAAGTAAGTAGGTCATCGTCTATGAAGGTAACACCTCGTCGTTCCTTTAACGAGCAAACCTCATCTAAGGAATCTCCAGCCATTCGAGCTAAGCAAATTCCGGATCAAGTAAGGCCTCGATCGCAGCTTCTCTCATCTCCTTTCGATAAGATGAGAGCGTCGTAGATGCTCGGCTCGTCGGTAGTTTCCTAAGATGGGCTAGCACGTTGTAGTCCACTTTATTTCCATGTATCTTGATTTCTTCTCGAATGGGTATTTCTTCTGCCGGGGTTGAGTCTTCTTGAACAACCACCTGCTTTCCTTTGTCTTTTGGACCCATTCTCATAGGTAAAACTCTTCCTCTTCTTAAGTTAACCTCTGTAATTTCTTCTGAATCTAGTATTGAGTTTGCTGGTGTTTCTTCCTGAATCGGAATGACAGGTTCTTCTGGATTAGCTTCGGAGTCTGAAGGCTCTAACTCTATCATGATCGGAGTGCCTCGAAACTCGCAAATAGATTCGTTGCTCGTTGAACTCTCGTAGCCTCCTTGATGGATGTCTTCTTCGTCATTGTGATCGTCGAGATTGTGTATGATTTGAGAATTGTCATTTGTATCGAAATCGATGTCCGAATTGTCGCTAGTTACGTAATCGTTAGAAACAGTCAAAACGTAGCCAACGCCATAACCCTTATCATTATAAGATCCCACCGGAGTGAGCGAGATAATCATACGAGTCAGAGGTTCGAGGGATTTCTCCCCCGAATCCGAAACAACTATCCTAGGATAAGCAGCCCCTAGTCTAGCCTTAGGAGCCTCGGTCTTCTCTTCTTCGTCGATTTTCTTCTTCTCTTCAATCGTCTCCTGTTGAGGTGGTTCTTCTATTGCAAGTGATAGTGTCGACTTAACAGGTTTCGAACTCTGAATTGAGGCTCGCACCGAAGCGGTTTGGATGTGATCCAAAATCTTTTTTGAAGACCTCGTCCAAGCGGTAGTCCATCCATCATCGGCTGTATAGGGATCTATCGGAACGATGAGATCGGCCGAGACAACATCGACGGAACCTCCTTTCTGGGGTTCCTTCATGTATTCCTTCGGGATTGTTATATTCCCTTTCCGAAGATTGTCGTTGAGCCAACTTTTGAAGGTAATACAATCTTCTATCTTGTGTCCAAGCAAAAGTTGGGATCACCTTTCTTGTTGACTTCTTCCGGTCTCTTAGGCTCGCAGACTGGAAATCCGGAGTCTTCATCGACTACGGAACATTTTCGGCATCGCCTCATTCTTGAATGGATATTCCTCGCTCGAAGTTCCCTCAATGTACGTTGTGGACGGGGCGGTTGTTCATACTGTTGAGATGACTGATAGCTGGGTCGGGGTTGTTGGTAATTCTGTTGAGGTTGCTGCGGCCTTTCGGACGATATTTGTATCGGTTGCTTGCCTTTGTCAACTGCTGCAACGATCCCAGATTTCTTTTCAAAAGTCTTCACAGGCTTTTGCTTGTCTGTCTTGTCGGCGAAACTTAATTGCTTTGCCTCCTCTTGCAAGCTCCCGGCCTTGCTTAACAACTTCTCGAAAGTCTTAATGGTAAATCCCTTGAGGAGAAGTGCTATCGGGCCATGAATGCTTTTAAGTAAGATGCCGACTACATGCTGTTCTTGTAATTGTGGCTCACATTTCATGCTTAAGTTCCTCCATCGAAGTATGTAATCCACCAAAGTTTCGTTCGGCTTCTGCTTCTCTACCACTAAATCACCTATAGTGATGTGGTGCTGAGCTCCGACAAATCGCTTGATGAAGAGGTTCTCTTGTTCTGAAAATGTCTTCACCGAACCATTCGGTAATTCTGCATACCAATCAATGGCGATCCCTGACAGGCTGCTGACAAATTGTCGGAAGAGTAATGCATCACTTCCGCCGGCATTGCAACAACTGGCACGAAAGTGTGCAACATGCTGTCGGGGGTTCCTGGTTCCATCAAAGGTCTTGAACAGAGGTGGTACGAAGCCTTTTGGGTATTGGACAGCGTCGAATTCTTCAGGGTAAGGTCTACCAGTCCAAATGGATGTCCCGCTCTTTGATTGTACTAAGGCTTCTCACACCTGCTGTTCCACCAAGCTCTTGATATCCTTTTCTGGAATCATGCTTTGTGTTGTATCTTTCTTTAACTGATCATCCCCGTTGACGGACGTAATCTCCTCTCCTCCGTCTACTATGTGAATGACCTCTGGGGGTGTCTCTCTTTGGGGTTGCGCTTGACTCTGGAGAGTGGCTAGGGCTACAACCATCTCCTCCATCCTCTTCGCCATTTGGGTGATCGTATCGTCTTTCTCTTGAAGCTGCCTCCTCATTGCTTCCGGCTCCTCTCTTTCTGCGGCTGCAGGAGCACCTTGTGAAGCTGACGAAGCTCGTGTTTCGGCCATGTTGATTTCTGCATACTCATCGTCCATGAATTCCGACGAATCAATCTCATCTCCGAATTTCTCTTCTCTTTCTTTTACTAATCGTCGAATATCAGTCCTCAACTTTTCCATAGCATCCTCTAGCGGTCCTTTCTGTGCATCCTCGCAGTTGTCGTGTGATAGCTGTCGTGTTCCCTTCTCACGAGTCCCCTTTACTGCAGTAGCACTTTCTTCGGATTCAAGTCTTTTGACGAGACTTTCCTTTTCAAGCTGTTGTTTCAATCTTAATTGTCCAGTAGTGGGACGCCACACCATCCTTCTAGCAGCAGAAGGTCTAGGACCGGATGGTCCGTCGCCCAAATGCTGGAAGGTGGTATCCTCCCTAATCTGTAACCCTGAAACGACGAGAGGCGGACTAGCCTTCATCCTTTTATTTGGCTTTTCTGTAACGATGGCGGGTTCTACTCGTGGCCCAAGACGGGATTTGACTGGCACCCGCCCTATCCTTCTCATAATTTTCCATAATGGGCATTTCTCTTTCTTTGCTAGCTTCTCGATCACAGTCTGTAGTCGGGCAAATGGTGTGATCCTAGCCCTTTTCTTTCTGCTGTCGTTGTAGTATGCTGGTCGAGGTAATGTAGAAACAATCCCGCGGACATTTTCCTCGTCGAGCTTGCGGCGGAAAGGGAGTGGAATCTACTTCCTTCCAAAAAGGGTGTATCTTCGGGAAATGGTATGTATTCGAGTAGTGGTGTGTACTCGTGGATTTACGGGATTTCCTCCAGGAAAGCAACTTCGGCAGTCTCCGGCCTTCCCGGCAATCTTCCTACTTCGTTCCTTCTTTGGGTCCGTGTTAGTGATGGAATTCTCGAGCCGGAACCGATTTCAAAAATAGAAGGTCTCACAGGAAGGTCTGTACCCTCCACGGTAACATGTTCACCATAGTTCTGGATTTCCTTCCCCTTTAATTTGGCAGAAGCCGGGGTAGGTGCAGAGACAACAGTACTCCTCTCAGTTGGAATCTTTTGCAGGGGAGGAAACTCTCGAGTTGACCTAAGGTTGAACTTGATCAGCGGCTTCTTAGCTTCAGATACTTTGTTTGTTAGTGCGAAAAGGGAAACGTCGGTGATCTTGACATTTGTGTTCTCGAATCCTTGTCCAAACCGGATGATCCCATTATCAGGCATTTCATCCTTGTAAACAGCGAAGTCCAGCCCATTGGTGAAGGAGAAAATCAGCTTTGGGGCTTCCATTTCTGCAGGGTAGATTCTGATTGTCAGTCCCAAGTTATGCTTCTTCTCATCGGGACAAAAAGAAAGGAATCGAAAAGAGTCCGAACACATTCTTGTTCATGTATTTATAAGGAGTTATTTGTTAAAAGAGTCATTCATTAGAGGGTTTGTTTACTTAGAACGGAATGTTCAAAGGTGTAGAGAAGGTAATGAATCTGATTCAGAGTTGGAAAGGAAAAGAAAGTCTTATGCAAGACTTCTCGACTCGAAGGATCACTCCTAAACTAACACCTATCGGGGGTCCACCCCACCTCGTAAATGAGGCAAAAGGATCTCGGAACCTCTCCATTTAGGGGTGTCTAAACAAATGGCTCCTAAATCCAAGAGAATGTTGGCTATACTCGTTCAAGGTAGAAATGAACATAGTATTCCAACGAAAAGAAGGGTAGCTTGATCCATTAGGGACATGGATGCATTACCGATTTTTGAAAGCAGAACTATCTGATTAAAAATGGAGAGAGGAATTTTCCCCAGCGGAGTCGCCAGAAGTGTTACGGCTTATTTTTAGGTTGTGTTGTATTTTGAAAAGGGGTCGCCTACAGAAATTGTCGGCGAATTTTTAATTTAATTTAAATAAATAATTTGAAAAGTAGTATTTGATTTTAAAAATAATTTTTTAAATTTGAAGATTTTAAGATATGAAATCAAACCGATCTCACATCTCAAATAGTTTATATAAACAAGCACCGTACCACAAACCGTGTATCTATCCCGAAGAATAGGCACACTGCTTGACGATGGGGCCCGATTAAATAAACTAGAAGATTTGTGACATCCGTTTGGTCTGCGAACCAATTTTATAAGCCGATAAATTCCCCTCGCTTAATATAAATGAATTAAGCAGGGTTTATATTACCTGGGTTCTTTAAAATTCCCTATAAGGGCAAGCCCCTATAGTTAATTACATCTTAAGTGACAGGAATCACCTAAGAAAACTCTCGATAATAATCAGTAGTTCTGCTCTCAAGAATTTCAAAGTTTAAGTTTTCAAGGGATTGAATTTTGAAATTTCAAAAGGGAATGGACCAAATTTGGAACATTTTGTTTTGGGAATTCGAAGGAAGAAAGGTAGGAGAAATCACAGATTCGAAGCGAACTTCGGTAATTTCCCGACTATCCTATTGTTTGGATTGAATTTAGGAAAGTCCTAATATTTATTTAATGTTTTGATCTTGCCGATTTTAATTAATTAGGGCTTATGTTTGTATGACATGATCATACAAATAGCCTCGAAGATGTGAAGGTTTATGTCGTATCGGACGACTACCTCGGAATCCTAAGACAGGTTAGGGCTTAATTTGCAATACAAATGCCTAACAAAAGGTTGAGGATTTATGTTGCACTAGGCAAACTACCTCGAAATCCTATGGTTTGGTTATTTAATTCTAAGAAAGTTTTGTCGAAGTAGACTCGGTTTTCGCTGATGACGATGGCTGTGTCGCCCACCATGCTCCGAGCTCCTTATTGTTGCAGGGGTTTAGTTTTAGAAGTCATAAATCAGGAGATGAGAAAAGTGTTTTGGTTTAGAGAAATTCTTAATTTTCGAGTGTTTTTTATGTTTTAATTAAAACAAATCTTAAAGTTGATCATAACAACACCGGTTTAGATCCCACGGTTCCATCCTTCCGGCATCGTTATTTTTATCGAATTCACTTAGTCCAGATGAATTTGCTAAACTCAACTGAATGAGTTCCACACTTTCATTTAGACCACTGGAAATCCCGTTAGCAACACGTAGGTTACATCATCCGAGGTATTCCCGATCATCCAACAAGACGTTTTAATTTAGTTGTAATTGTAGTTTTGTGTTCTGTTTGTGATTAAATTTCGAGTTGTTTTATATTTTGAAATATCGTGGAGGTGAATTTTATCTTGCAATGACTTTTAATTTAGTTTTGGTTTCAGTTTTAGGGACTATCCTAAAGGTGTGGGTTTTCATGCAACAGCTTGTTTATCATGCAAGAAAAGTAAGTGCAATGCGATTAAATAAATTGCAATAAGGTAAGCTGCAATAAAATAAAAGCGTACCTGGAGGGTCTTTCCGTCATCCCAAGCTGCACTTAAATACAATTAGAATATTTAAGCAAGTTCCTAGGTAAAGCTAAGGGAAGGGTTATGGTTTTCTACCAAATTCCTAATCCTATAGGTAGTCATTTCCTATGACGTCTAGGTTCTTGTGTTTTGGTTTGAGGACGATTTTCTTCATCAAAGAATAATTAAGTTCAATTGTTCTTGTAAGTATCCTATCATATTGAGGAAGTGCTTAAGAAGAATCTTAAACATCTTTTCAATACTGATAGGATTGTTTTAAGTCCAAATGGATTTAATTAATCAGGTGAAGTAATCATCCGAGGATTCAAGTTTTGTTATTATCTTGCTCAGTGAACTAGGACATTTGAATATCCTATAGGTGAAGTAATATTTCATTTAACGTTCTATTTAGGAGTTATGACAACCAAAGCTTTCGAGGGCAAATTGGTGTTCAAATGATTTAATTTAAGTTAATGGGTTTAAATTTGGAATAGTGTTCAAGTTACTTTATTTTGAATTTCTTTAAATTCTTTATGTCTTAGGTGATGTTATTTAATTCAATTTAATTTAACTTTAATGTAATTTAATTTGGTTTAGTTTTAATTTTAATTTAATTTTAATTTTAATTTTAATTTTAATTTAATTTTATTTTTAATTTGATTTTTTATTTATATTTAATTTAATTTAATTTAACTTGATTTGATATGCTTTAATTTAATTTAATTTAATTTAATATGATTTAATTTAATTTAATTTAATTTAATTTAATTTAATTTAATTATTATTTTTTTTAATTTAATTTTATTTAATTAATTTAATTTTAATTAAATTCAATTCAATTTAATTTAATTTGTTCAATTTAATTTAATTTAATTTAATTAATTTAATTTAATTTAATTTAATTTAATTTGTTTGATTCAATTTAATCTTTAATTTAATTTTATTTTTTAATTTTAATTTAATTGAAAATTTAAAAAGAGTTTAATAATTTAACTTTTAACTTAATTTTGATGATTAAGTCCATTGATATTTTAAAATTTAAATTTGAATTATCATTTTAATTGGAAATTAAATATTATTGAGATGATTAATTTAGGGATTTTTAAATCAAAGAATAAATCTCTTCCTAATAATATCCTCTATTTAATAATTCCAACTTTTTTATTCTTCCAAATTTAATCAATTATTTAATTAAGGTTTATTTCAATTATCTTAAATTGTTTAGTAGGTTTCTACCCTTTAATTATTTAAATTTCAATCATCCAAATCAGATTAAGATCAAATATTTTACTCTTTAATTTTATTAAGCCTAAAGTTTTAATTAAGGGTTAAAATTTTAATTACCATTTTGCCCTTCAAGCTTAACAATTTTTTGATTTTTCTTTGATTTATTAGAATTATTTTAGTGAAAATGCTAAAAAATACATTTTTTAAATTTTAAAATTACCTTAGGGCTTTAAAATTTAATATCTCATTAAATAGACCTAAAAAACTATGGGGTTTGTTCCTAAGTGATTAAAATTCAAAATGTGACATTTTGGTGAATTTTATTATTTTTGTGATTTTTATTATTTTTTAATTATTAAAATATTAAAATAATACCAAAATATCAACTTTTTTAGAAAAATGAAATTTTAATTTTCTTAAATTCCCCGATATCGGAGAGGCTCCAAAACCAATTTGGTGAATTTTTGAAAAGCATTTTGAAAGTTATGAATTTTTAAAGTTTAAATTGGCTAAATGACTTAATCAACCCATTTAGTAGGGCTAACCAAGTCCAATTGACCTCAAATTTTTTATTGTGAGCTCCTCTGATCCTAAAGGTCAGTGGAGAATTGATTTCAAGTCAATTTTATGTATGGTTAACTCTAATTAATTAGGGATCTATTTTGGGTGTTTAAGCCAATTAGGGTTATTTTAAATGAATTAACTCAAAACCTATTTTTCCTAGGGTCCTCTGGTCATAAGAGACATCACCAAATTTTCCTAGAATTTATTTCACAACATGCTAATTATTGGAATTAAAATACTTAAAACAGCAACATGAATTTGAAAAATCAATAACTTCTCATAGGGATGGCCTCTGACTTTGGAAAATTCAGGGAATGTTCCCAAATTCAGAGGCTTCAAAAGCCCTATGGTCTCATACCATGGTGAATTGTATACATGCATGGTGAATTGAAATAGTGCAAAGAGTAAATAAATCATTAAAAATAAAATACTTGATGAAATTAAATGATTTCTTTTCCACATTATTCTCCTTTGTTCACTGAGCAAGAGGGTATTTTTATTTTATTTTTTTGATTTTTCTACACAAAGCTATGGATTTTTGAAGTTTAGGGAATTAAATAAATCAGAAAATACCCTAATTTTCTATTTATCCATGCGGCGTCGCGTCAACCTCGGCAGCTCCGAACGCACACGCGTCGCCTTCTGATTCGGCGCCGCCATCCGACTCAGCGCTCCAGGGGCCCGCTATATCGTTCCGTCTCCTGATCCGGCGCGATCCTGGACGTCCGTCTGCGCGTGTATTAAATGAACGGCATCCGTTCATCGTCCCCAAGCCTCCTAGCCCGAGAACCGTCCGTCTTCTGGGCCTAAGATCTCACTCGATACTTGACCAAATTGAACGTTCTTATGCTCTATGGATTCGTCTCGAGAAGACGAACACATCCATACGGTTTATGTGGCATGAAATTGACTCAATAAAAATGGAGAATGTTCGAAGCTCGGGAAGAAGAGTGAGGCCATACTCTTCGCTCGGAGAAGTGTGGCTTCGATCCGAGGGTTGTGTCACCTTCGATTGGATCCCAGTAAGCTCCAGATGAAGTCTCCTGGTCTGGTGAATTGCCTAGCTATGAAAGTGACCACAGCTGATCACAAAGCTTGGAGGCTGGGACAACTGGGTGGCCTGGAGATGAGGCTTTCAGTGGGAAACTTCTCCTCTTGATCCAGTGAAGGTGTAAGACCAATCAATTTAAGGATTGGCTCACTATGGCAAAGTGTCCTGGTTTTGGGTGAAATTTCAGTTGAGAAATTGGATTCTGTTGGTGGGGATTAGGGGCAAATTGACACCGGGATCAACTCGCTCTAAGTATGGAGTAGGGTTTGGAACAATTTTGGCGCAGTTTCGGCAAGGTTTGTGCAACTCTCCTCTCATGGCCGCGAGGTGTCGGGTTTAAATAGAGGTGGCCGGAGAGCCTCGCGGGGATGGCCAAGGGTTGGGATCGAGCCTGCTCCGGGCACGGGAAGAACGACCATGGTGGCCATAGGGCATGGGGCGGCTCGGCAAGGTGGAATTCCAAAGTTTGGCTCCTCCCAAGGTCTCGGCCATGGTGTTTTCCGGCGACCTAGGTGGCTGGCCGGTAGCATGGGTCACCCTCGGGTCCAGTGGGTCAGGGCTGGAGGTTTGTGTAGTCAATTGACAAATGCCATGTGTAAAAGGCTTGGATTAGAATGGAATGGGAAAGGGCTCATTTTGGCTCAAATTGGTCAACCCATCCATTTGGGCTAGGTGCACCACCCAAGGCTTGGTTTAGGCTGAAGGAAAAGTGATTTAGGACAGCTTAATCGATGGGGAATGGTCACCATCCAAGTACAATTAAGCTTAAGCAAGGTTTAGTGGAATCATGGGAGTGGTTAATCACCTTTAGGAATTAAGGAAAGAGTCTCCTCCTTTTTCCCAAAATGGCATGGTGACATGTAAAGAGGCTCTCATGGCTTCCATGTGGCTCATGCATGGCTTCATGGCTCACCTTTGGCTTCGGGAAAAGTTGAGTCAATTTCATGGAAATGGATTTAAGAAAAATTTTGGTATTTTGATGGGAATTTGTATGGGGCTTAATTTGGAATGGCTTCATGATGAATTTTCAAACTTAGGGATTGATTTTAATTAAGGGTGTGATGTAGAGCAATTGTCATATGGGCTTTAGCATGAAATTTGGGCTTTTAGGAAGGTTTCATGTAAGTGGTCTTTTCGTTTAAAAAGTAAATTTGTGGATGGGAATTTTGTGAAGGATTGGGCCAAAAAAATGTTGGGTTTAGTTCATGGATGTGTCATGAGTGATTTGAAATGAGTTTGGAATGATTTGGGTTTGAATTGGATTGAATTTGGGCTTCTTTGGTGAATTGGCCAATATAGGTCAAATTGGGCTAACTTGGGCCAATGTTGGGCTAGGGTTGAAATTGATGTAAAATAAATGTTGGGAAATGTTTATGGGAGTGTTTCAAAGGGGTTTTGGCTTTGGTTGGGTTTTGATTTTGGGGTTTGGGCTTATTTGGGTTAGGTTTGGGTTTAGGTCAAAATTGGGCTTTTTGGCTTTGGGTTGAATTTGAGTGGGGTTTGGGTCTAAATGTTGGGCAAATCATGTTAGTGTTTTATTTGTAGGGATGTTAAGGAAGGTTTAAAAAATATTTGGGGTTAATTGGAGTTGAATTGGGTGAGTTTGGGGTAGGTTTGGGTCATGGGTCCAAATTGGGCTTTAAGGCCAAAAGTGAAATTGGATCCAAATGTCAATCAAATTGGACTTGGATTTGGTCTAGATTGGTGTTGGGAGTGTTGAATTGAAGTTTAGAATTGAATTGGACCAGGATTTGGGTCAATTGGGTAGGTTTGGTTTGACATTGGGTTCACTTAGGGTTAAAATGGGTCAAATTGGGGGTTTTGATAAAAGTGGGGTAAATTGACAAAATTGGTCTATGGTGTAGTTTAACAAAATGAAATTGGGAATATTTGGGATTTTCTGGAATTTTCTGGGAAGTTTCTGAATTTTTGGATTTTTGGGTCAAGAGGGGTATTTGGGGTATTTGGAGGGTATTGGGAGGTATTTTTGGAAATTTTGGTATTTTTGGCTATGAATGATCAATTTGAGTAATGTGGGAATGTTTGGGAATAATTTTGAGGAATTTTGGGTGATTTGGAAATTTTGGAGGATTTCAAGGGTTTTGGGTAGGCTTAGCGGGTGTAGGGTCCCAGGGGTCAAAAATTGAAAATTTGGAACATTGAAGATTGGGTAAATGTAAGTGGAATACAATCATTTTGGTTGAGCCATGAAGCCATATCAAGCCCACATGAGCCATTAATGGACTCATTTGAGGCATTCACTATGTTGTTCCTAACCCTCTTAGCCAAGGGCTTAGGGGTTAAGGACCATCCATGTGAATCACCTACATGAGTCATGAGGTCAAGTTAGGTATTGGTGTGCTTCTATGATGTGTGTGCAAGTGTAGTGTATGAGTGTAGTGTGTGTGTAAGTCAGCCCTTCACTGCACTGAGCCACCTGTGGCGAGTCCTAAGGCCAAAGAGTCCTATAGGGACCCATCCTTTAAACTTCCACATTCGATTTCAACCCTCTAGGTGATTAGGGGTCTATAGTCAAGTTTGTGGAGTTTGCAGGGAGTTAAGAAGTGTTTTGAATTTCTAAGTGGTGGGTCCCAATTCTAGTCCTCTAAGATAGTCAAAGGAAAAGCCTAAGGCTAGATCCTAAGTACTAAAAAGAAGAAGAAACGACCTCATCAAAAATGAAGTCAACTCTCCACGTTGGCTTTAATCTTCACAATCCTTTCTGCAATACCTTAAATACTAACTGCTAGGGTGTCAGCATATTTTTAGGTTTGTGTTTTGAAAAGGGGGTCGCCAACAAAAGTTGTCGGTGAATTTTAAATTTAATTTAAATTTAAATGTATATATAGTTTTAGAAAGAATCATTTGATTTTGAAAACAACTTTAAATTTAAAATTATATTAAGATATGAAATCAAACAGATCTCACATCCCAAATAGTTTATATAAACGAGCACCACATCACAAACTGTGTATCTATCTCGAAGGACAAACACACTGCTTGACGATGGGGCTCGATTAAATAAACTAGAAGATTTGTGACATCAGTTTGGTCTACGAACCAATTTTATAAGCTGACAAGTTCCCCTGCTTAATATAAATGAATTAAGCAGGGTTTATATTACCTGGGTTCTTAAAGTTCCCTATAAGGGCAAGCCCCTATAGTTAATTACATCTTAAATGTCCGAAGACACTCAAGAAAACTCTCAATAATGATCAGTGGTTTTGCTCTCAAGAATTTCAAAGTTTAAGGTTTTCAAACAATTGGATTTTGGAAATTTCAATAGGGAATGGATCAAATTTGGAACAATTTATTTTAGGGAATCAAAGGAAGAGAAGTAAGGGATGTCACGGATTCGAGACAAGTCTCGGTGACTTCCCAACTATCCTATTGTTCGGCTTCAATTTAGGAGTTTATTTAATGTTATAATCCTGCAAATTTCAATTAATTAGGACTTATATTAGTATGACATAATCATACAAATAATCTTGAAGGTGTGAGGGTTTATGTCGTACCAAACAACTACCTCAGAATCCTAAGACCGGTTAGGGCTTAATTTACATAATATGACTATGCAAATGCCTAACGAAAAGTTAAGGATTTATGTTGCACTAGGCAAACTACCTCAAAGTCCTATGGCTTTGTTATTTAAACTAAGAAAGGTTTTGCTGATGTAGATTCCGGTTTTGCTGACGACAATTGTCGTGCTGCCCATTATGCTCCAAGCTCCTTGTTGTTATAGAGGTTTAGTTTTAGAAAGTGAAAACCAGGAGATGAGAGAAGTGTTTTGGTTTAGAAAAGTTTTAAAGTCCAAATGTCTAATGTTTTATTAGGGGAATCTTAAAGTTGATTATAACAACACCGGTTAAGATCCTACGGTTCCATCATTCCAGCACCGTTATTTTTATCGGATTCACTTAGTTTAGATAAATTTGCTAAACTCAACTAAATGAGTTTCACACTTTCATTTAGATCGTGGGAAATCCCGTTAGCAACACTTAGGTTACATCATCCGAGGTATTCCTGATCATCCAACAAGACGTTTTAATTCATTTATAGTTGTAGTTTTGTGTTCTGTTTGTGATTAAATTTTGAGTTGTTTTATATTTTGCAATGTTGTGGCAGTGAATTTTATCTTGTTGTGACTTTTAATTTTAGTTTTGTGTTTCAGTTTTGTGGCTATCCTAAAGGTTTCAGTTTTCATGCAACAATCTTGTTTAACATGCAAGAAAAGTAAAGCGCAGTACATGTAAGTAACTTACAATAAAAAAAAATCGTACCTGGAGGGTCTTCCTGTCACTCTAAGTTACACTTAAAACACATATTAAAGCATTTATATAATTTGCAAGAAAACACCTAGGTAAAGCTAAGGGAAGGTTTTGGTTGTCTACCAAAGTCCTAATCCTATAGCTAGTCAATTCCTATGATGTCTAGGTTCTTTTGTTTTGTTAAGGAAGATTTTCTTCACCAAAGAACAATTGAATTCAATTTTTCTTCTTAAAACATCTCATTGCATTGATAAAGTGCTTAGAACGGATCCTAAAACATCTTTTTAATACTTCCGAGATCAATTCGAGTCCAAATGAATTTCATCGTAGAGGTGAATCAATCATCCAAAAATTTTAGTTAAGTTTTAACTCTTGCTCAGTGAATTAGGATGTTTGATTATCATATAAGTGAAGTGACATTTCACTTGATGTTTCATTTAAGATTCATGATAACGAAAGCCTTTAAGGGGAATTTAATTTATTAAAGATTTTAATGATTTAAAATTGGAATTGATGATTTAAAGTGGTTTAATTTAGTTATGAAATTTAAATAATTTTAAGTTTGGAATAGTGTTCAAGTTGTTTTAATTTAATTAAATATTCACATTTTAAATGATCTCAATATATTAGATTAATTTGAGTTGAAAGAGGTGTTTAGATTATTCAATTTAGATTTTAATGATTTAATTTTAATTTAATTGAAATATCTTAGATTAATTTTTTAATTGGTTTGATTTCGATGTTTCAAGTTTGTTTTAGATTTGCTTTCAAGTGATCTTTGAGATTAATTTTAATGTTTTAAATTTATTTCAATTTGATTATTAAATTACTTAATGTTTTAAGCTTTTAATTTAATAAGGGTTACTCCTTTTCTTTTAATTTATTTAATTTTTTAATTTCAATTATCACTTTAAATTTAATTTAAAAAAAACTAAATATTATTAAAGTGATTCATTTAGAGATTTTTTTTTAAATTAAAGAAGTAATATCTTCTTAAATCATATCCCTATTTTTTAATAATCCAAATTTTGGTTATTCTTCCGAGATTCAAATGATTTAATTAATTACTTAATGTTCCATTTTTGATATTTTTAAAGTGTTTAATAGGTTTCTACCCTTCTATTCTCTAAGTTTTAGTCATCCGAAAGAAGATAAATATTAGATATTTTACCCTCCCCTTGATTAGACCTACGGTATTAATTAGGGTTAAAGTTGTTTAATTACCTTTATGGCCCTTTAGGCTTATCTATTTCATAACTCACTAAATTAAACTCAAATGAACTTGAAATTTTTATGTCACCTCACTCATATGTCAATTAAGACAATAAAGGAGAAAATGTGATTTTTCTAAATTTAATTTAATTTATATATTTATATTTGTGAAAAATATGGGTTTTCAATGAAAATTCAACAACATGACCAAGGTAAAGTTTTTTCCATAGGAAAATTATGGGATGTTCCTACTGTCCAGAGAACCACTTGGACTAATTTTGGTGATTTTTTGAATTATATTTTATTTATTATAATTATTTTAAGTTTTGGGGTATTAATTAATTATAAAATAAAATTAAACTTAAAAAATGGAATTTATATTTTTCATAAATCTTTATGAACTCAAGGAGTCAAGAGAAACAAATTTTATCATTTTTTGATTTTTATTTTATTTATTAGAATTAATTTAGTGAAAAGATTAGAAAACCCTTTTTTAATATTAGAAATTGTCTTAAGCCTTTAAAAATTAATATCTTAACCTAGAGAATTGGGAAAAATATTTGGTTTATTCTTAAGTGATTAGGAGTCAAGATGAGACATTTTTGTGATTTTTAATATTTTTATGATTTTTATAATTTTTTAATTATTTAAATTTTAAAGTAAGGTGGAAAATAAATATTTTTGAAAAATTACAATTTTAATTTTCTTAGACTCCTCTGATATTAGAGAAGTCCCAAAACCAATTTAGTGAATTTTAAAAATGTTTTTTTGGAGTTATGAATTTTTAAAGTTTAATTTTGGTCATGTGACTTAATTAATCCATTTAGTAGGGCTAATCACTTCTAATTAATCTCAAATTTTTATGTGAGGTTCCCCTAATCCTAAAGACCAGTGAAGAATGATTTTCAAGTTATTTTGATGTGTGGTTGACCCTAATTAATTAAAATTTAGTTTTGAGTACTTAGGCCAATTAGGGTTGTTCTTAATGAATTAACACAAAATACATTTTTCCTAGGGTCTTCTGGTCCTAAGATACTTTCCTAAATTTTCCTAGAATTTATCAAATAATATTCTAATTATTGGAATTAAAATCCCAAAACAGAGACATGAACTTGAAAAATATATAACTTGCCATAGAAATGGCCTCTGACCTTGGAAAATTCAGAGAATGTCTCCAAGAACAGAGGCTACAAAAGCCATATGGTCTCATGCTATGGTGAATTATCTATGTAAATGGAGAATTAAAATACAAAAATCAGTGAATAATTAATTAAAAATAAAATTCTCATCAAAATAACTTGATTTCTTTTCCACATTATTCTCCTCTGTTCACTGAGGAAGAGGGTATTTTTTATTTTATTTTTATGATTTTTCTATGCAAAGATATGATTTTTTAAAGTCTCAGGTATTTAAATAAATAGAAAAAATCTTATTTATCTACTTAACCCAGTCAGCGCCGCGTCAACCTACGGTGGATCGAAAGACCACACGGCGCGCTTGTATTTGACGCCGCCATCTAAGTCAGCCGCCACGCGTCCCGTGGTCCCATACCTTCCTCTGATCCGACTCAATCTGAGCCGTTCAACCGATACACGCGCGGTCCAACGGCGCCTGGTCATCGTCTACGACTAGTGTGTCCCGTGAGCTGTCCACAATAAAACCCTAGGATCTCTCTCATTTCTCAACTAATTTTTGTGTTCTTATGCTCTATGGATTCATCTTGAGGAGACGAACACATCCATATAGTTTACATGCTATGAAATTAAAACCAATCAAAATAGAGAATCACTGGAAGCTCGAGAGAAAGGAGAGGTCTATACCTTGGCTCTGAGAACTGAAGCTTCAATCAGAGAGTTGTGGCACCTTCGATTGCACCCAAGGAGGCTCCGGATGAAGTCTCCGGCTCCGGGAATCGCCTAGGTATGAAAGTGACCAGTGACCGATTTCAAACTTTGGAGGCTAGAGCAATTGGGTGGCTTGGAGAAGGGGCTTTCACTGGGGAACTCCTTCTCTTGGCCTTGTGCAGGTGTGGGTGAGTTTAATTTGATTTTGGTGGAGGTTCAAGAGATCTCCTAAATTTTGGGTGGATTTTTTCTGAGAAATTGAGCTATGTTAATGGGGATAAGGGCAAAGGGACACTGGGGATCAATTGCTCTAGGTTAGAAGAAGGTCTTGGAGCAATTCTGGCAGAGTTTTGTTAAGCTCTAGTTCATCATCTTTTCTGGCCGAAAGGGTGTGAAGTTTAAATAGGGGTGGCTGGAGGGCGTCCCAGGGGGGTTTGATGGCTTGGATCCACTGCTCTGGTGAGGAGAAGAACAACCATGGTGTCCACTGGCCATGAGACAGCTCAGCAAGGAATAATTCAAAATTTGGCTCACATGGGTGCTTTTGGCCTGGTGTTTTCCGGCAGCTGTGGTGGCTGGCCAGCCCTGGTTGGGTCACCATCCTGATCAGGAAGGTCAGGGCTTGAGATTCTGAGCTTAATTGGAGTTTGCCAAGTGTAAAGGGGTTGTATTGAAATGGAATGCGGGGAGGCTCATTTTGGGTTCAATTTGGTTAACCCATGCTTTTGGGCTAGGTGCACCCTCCAAGAACTGATTTTGGACTGAAAAAAATTACTTGGATCAGCCTCCCATGTGTGGTGAAGCCCCCATCCAAGGTGAGGTTGCTGATTTTGGTTAAAGTGTATCATGAATGGGGTTAAACAATTTAGTGAAGGTTTAAGAAATTAATCCCCTCTTTTTCCATTAATGGGTTGGTGAGGTGGAAAAGACTCCTCATGGCTTGCATATGGCTTTTGCATGGCTCCATGGCTCCATTTGGCTTGGGACAAGTTTAGTCAATTTCATGGAAATGGGTTTAAGGATTTTGGATATTTAGGGGTAATTTGGCACATGGCTTAGTTTTAGAAAATTTGAATGATAAATTTAAAACTTAGGGAGTTACTTAAATCAAAGGGATGATGAGGTGAAAGTGTCATGTAGGCTTTGGATTGATTTTGGGCCTTTTGAAATCATTTTGGATGGGCTTTTAAAATGGTTTAAGGAAGTGGGATTTATGTTTCAAAATGGACTTTTGGATGAAAAATTTTGTGAAGGACAAATCCAAATAAATTTTGTGTTTAGTTTATGGATGTATCATGAGTGATTTGGAAAAGTTTTGGTGTCATTTGGAGTTGAAATGGGTTTAATTTGGGCTTTTTTGATAATGGGTTCAAGATGGGCCAAAAAGGGCTAACTTGGGCTATCTTGGGCTAAGGTTGGATTAATGTTGGTTTTAATGTAAAATCAATGTTGGGAAATGTTTATAGGAGTGTTACAAAGAGTTTCCAATTTTGGTTGGGCTTTGATTTAGGGATTTGGGCCTATTTGGGTTAGGTTTGGGTTTAGGCCAATTTAGGGGATTTTGGTTTTGGGCTGGGTTTGGGTGGATTTTAGGTTCAAATTTGGGGCAAATCAAGTTAGTGTTTTGTTTGTGGGGATGATAGGGAGGTTTTAGAAAAGATTTGGGGAAAATTGGGGTTGAGTTGGGTTGGTTTGGGCTAGTTTTAGGTCATGGGCCAAAATTGGGCTTTAGGCTTCAAATTGAAATTGGATCCAAATTTTCATCAAATTGGGCTTGGATTTGGTCTAAATTGATATTGGGGATATGGAATTGAAGTTTAGAATTGAATTAGATCAAAATTGAGGTCACTAGGTTGGTTTGGTGGGACATTGGGTTCACTTTGGGTTAAAAATGGGTCAAATTTGGCAAAAGTTGGCTTATGGTGTAGTTGGACAAAATGAAATTGAGAATATTTGGGATGTTCTAGAATTTTTTGGGAATTTTCGGAATTTTTGGAATTTTTGGGTTAAAAGGGTATTTTGGGTATTTGGAGGGTATTTGAAGGTATTTTTGGAATTTTTGATGTATTTGGATATGAATGATTAATTTGAGTGGAGAGAAATGTTTAGGACTAATTTTGAGAAATTTTGGGTAATTTAGGCAATTTTGCAAATTTTGGGCAATTTCAAGGGCATTTGGTAGGCTTGGTGGGTTTAGGGTCCCGGGGGTCAAAAATTGAAATTTTGGAAAAAAATGAAGATTGATCAAGTGTGAGTGAAATGTTTCATTTTGGTTGAGCCATGAAGCCATATTAAGCCCATAAGAGCCATGAGAGGACTCATTTGAGGCACTCAATATGTTGTTCCTAACCCTCTTAGCCAAAGGCCTAGGGGTTAAGGTCCATCCATATGAGTTACCTACATGAGACAGGGAGTCAAATTGATTAAAGGTAGTTTTAGGATTTGGAATGTGTGTGGTGTGCAAGCTTACCCTCACTGCACCAGTGCCACCTGGGGTAATCCTAAGGCCAAAGAGCCCTATAGGAAACTCATCCTTTAAACCTCCACATTTGATTTTAACCCTCCAAGTGGCTTAGGGGTTTACAATCAAACTTGTAGGGTTTGAAAGGAGCCAAGAAGAGTTTGAATTTCTAAGTGATGGGAACCATTTATAGTCCTCTAAGATAGTCAAGGAGAAGCCCTATGGCTAGATCCTAAGTACTAAGGAGAGAGAAGAGAAAAGACCTCATCAAAAATGAGGTCAACAAATGGACCCCCAATAGGTGTGGTGTGCTAACCAAGCACACCACGTGTATTGGCGTTGACCGAAGAGATCAACAAAACCAACACAGATGGCTAAGTTACACACTTATAACGAAGTATAGAAAATTTCACTGGGGAGTCTCAAGTAAATCTCCAAGACTGAAGATCCCTGAACTCTCGCTGGGGAAAAGGAATGGAAGTGAATTTTAGATCACAAGATCTAGAGAGATTCGATTTAGATTTCGTTTTATTTTTTTGTTTCAAGTTTTAATGTGTGAGTTTGGACTTTCGTTTGAGTTTCAGTATTGGTTGAAATTTGGTTTATGATTGATTTCAAGGTGGATTTCGTTGAAATTTTGGATTTGAAGTGAGCATTGGAACCTAGGTTCCAACCTTGGAATATGAAAGAGAACTAGAATTTAGGCTCTAGTCTCGAAGAAGAGAGTTGGAGTTTAACCTCGGACAGAAGATCAAAATTTAGGTACTAATTGAAAGGGATGAGGACTGGAATTTAAGTACCAGCCTCAGAGAGAGAATTGGAATTTAGGTGCCGACCTTACAAAGGATAAGAATCACAACTTGGGTACTGATCTCGAAAGAGTGAGAATTGAAATTTAAGTATCAATCCTAGAAGAGAATCAAAATTTAGGTATCAATCTCGAAGGAGAGTCGGAATTTGGAACCTACCTCGAAAGGAGAGAACTAGAATTTGGTAACAGTCTCGGAAGTGAGAATTGAAATTTGGTATCAATTCGGAAGAGAGTCGAAATTTGGTACCGACCTTGAAAGGAGAGAACTAGAATTTGGTACCAGTCTCGGAAGTTTAGAATTGAAGTTTGGTATCAATTCGAAAGAGAGTTGGAATTTGGTACCGACCTTGAAAGGAGAGAACTGGAATTCGGTACCAGTCTCGAAAGAGAGAATTGAAATTTAGTATCAATCTCGGAAAGAGAGTCGAAATTTGGTACCGACCTTGAATGGAGAGAACTGGAATTTAGTACCTGTCTCGAAAGTTTAAAATTGAAATTTGGTATCAATTCAGAAGAGAGTCGGAATTTGGTACCGACCTCTAAAGGTGAGAACTGGAATTTGGTACCAGTCTCGGAAGTTTAGAATTGAAATTTGGTATCAATTCGGAAGAGAGTCGAAAATTTGGTATCGACCTCGAAAGGAGAGAACTGGAATTTTGTACCAGTCTCGGAAGTGATAATTAAAATTTGGTATCAATTTAGAAGAGAGTTGGAATTTGGTACCGACCTCGAAAGGAGTGAACTGGAACTTGGTACCAGTCTCAGAAGTGAGAATTGAAATTTAGTATCAATCCCAAAAGTTTGTATTTGATTTGGTTTGGAAGATTTTTTGGGAATTTCTGTTTAGTGGAGGATTGGAATGAGACATGAAAGTGTTTCACATCCCAAGAGAGTTGATTAAAGTTTGATTATTTGGCGAAGGATATGAATCCATGTCATCAGAACCAAATCGAAAATTTTCGTGGTTCTGTGTCAGTAGACTTAGTCGACCTTCTCAAAAGAGGGAAGAAATCGTGGAGAGTCTGAAAGAGATTTGAGAATGTACCGAAGGCTCGGGCATTCCAGCATTCAGGAATTTTTTTTAGTTGCTTGTTGTGATTTGATTTTAGCTTGATTTTCAATTTATGATTCACATTTATTTGGAGTTCGTTTTGTCATTTAGATTTTTTTTAAGAGAGTTCTTATTATTTTTTTTATTTTTTTTATTTTCCTTCGTTATTCGTTCATAGTTCATTAAACTTAATGGTGTTTCCCAGTCAATTAGCATAAAAAGAGGTGAAGGCAAAACATGACATGGTCATTTTCATTTCCATCTTGTCAAAAATACATCATACATCTTGCTACAAAACATGATGATATTTTCTTTGAAGACTGAGTATCTCATACAATCCACATAAATCCAAAACGAATTGTGTATGATTCTTGCAAGTTTCTTCCAAAAGCAATCTGTCGAAATCTTTGTCTGAATAGTGATACACAAGGATAATAACATCACCTTCCAAGCCACCCTCGGCGGGAATGTCGTATGGATGTGCATTGGAGGTGTGCTATTTCCTATGTAACTCATAGCTCGTAGGGCCGGAGACTCTCTAACTTTGGATCTGGCTGGAAGTGGAAAGACATTTTTATGTCGTCCATCCTCCTGAAAGTGACGGAGATCCGCTCAACAGGCACTCCTGGAATGCAATGTTTTGTTATGTCGGCTTCATTTCCCTTCAACACCAAGACGGAACCTACCGGTAGTGGTATCTCCACCGGCCCTCGAAATTTTCCGGGGCCTGCTATCCGGAGGTCAGATCCGAACATAATGTTACACTGGTTGACGAAGGACACTGTGCAGAAAGGTCTGACAAAGTCGTGATGATCTATGTGTGGAGGTATACAGTCGCCGTCCTTATAGATGTTAATGATGCAGCTGTTGGGTATGCAATATGCAGGCAACACCGTCCATGTTATCATCCTTCTTACCATTCTCTTGATGATTCTTGGCATCGGATCCACTTCTTCTATCTTGGGTTTCCTTTTCTGTCTTCTGCGAAGTTGTAGCAACACCCGCACTGGATAGTAACTCTTCCTTTTCCTAGCATCCATCTTCGGGGCTCTGAATAGGTCTTCTCCCTCAAGCGGCCAGCTTGGCCCATTTTTTGAAGTTCAAGAATACAGTCTACAATTTGCTGTTGTTCGTAATCTGAGAACACATCCGTATGTAGCTCGAGGCCTTCCAAGATATTAATCCTCTTGCCTCGGATTCTCTCAAAATATTCAAAGGTCTTCTTCTCAACTTGCTGCAATTTCTCCAGCTCGTACTCCGGGATTATTTGAAGTCCTCGGGGTCTGGTAACATATTGTGGGATGTACGGCTCAACTCCAGCACACTCTCCTGCATGTCTCAGCTCCTCGGGGATATTCTCTATCGGGACATCATCCGGGGTTGCTTTCGCAGGAAGACTCTTCAGAACTGGTGCATCTGTCCGGCGTTGTAGCACCGATTTTGTCTCTGACTTTCTCGGAATTTCTTTCATCTTTTTTGTTGTTCTTGAAGTTGATTTCCTCTTTTCTGGTTCCCGATGAACCAGTTTCCTCGGGGTATTTGTATTGACGGTAGCAACTGTCTCTTCATGCAGATCCACTGCTAGCTTAGTTAGCATCTTGAGAATGCGACGATTCTTGTTTCTTCGTTGGGTAGGAATGAGAGTAGCTCTTCTCACCTCCTGAATTCTTGTGGGCATGGCGCTGACAAGTCTGCCCTCTGCTATAGTAACCATGGACTTAACCTTCTTGTCCTCTCCCGTTACATGAGCGGTGTTTGCTTTCCTCTTCTTGCTGGTGGACTGCTGGCTTGGGCCACCCAATTTCATCACTGTATGGCTGCGGAATTCCTCCCGGTCAACCGGAGTCCAATCAGTTTCTTCATATTGTAGCCTGGCTGGTGTGAAATCAGAGTCGATCTCAATCACGGCTCCATCCTTCATCTTCTCTTCATCGAGTGCTAGACTCATGCCATTTTTAAACTTCAGAACCAACCTCTCGTTCGACATTTCCCTGCGAAAACAAGGAATGGATCAGGGGCTGTACTAAGAACAAGAACAATAAGAAAATTTATTAATGAAAAAATTTTATTTACTTCTTCTAAATTTTAAAGAGAGTAGGAAGAGATGAGGAAAGATCATGAATGAATTGATTTAAAAGGAAGGGATTAAAATTTCATTATTATGATTTCACATGTTTTCTTTTAACACATTTTTTTAGTAAACGATTTTTATCATCCATTTTTATATTTTGGGTTCGGACTCAGTTATAAGTGATTACTGCACCCGTGCTTCTAGGAATGAGACTTCATTTTTTATTTAAAGTTCATCCTTCAAAATATCAGGTTGCGTAATACTTCTTCAAATATCGTCCATTGATTGGAAGCATAGGTCGTTCTCCATGAAAATTCACAAGTTTGTAGGAACCTCCTAAGTAGACTGTCTCGACCATGAATGGCCCCTCCCATGTCGGTTCAAACTTACCTCCTATCTTGCAGTGTGCAAGAATAGGTCTTTTGAGAACTAGAACCAAATCACCAACTTTGAATGTCCTCGGGCGGACCAGCTTATCGTGGGCTCGGATCATCTTGGCCTCGATACGAGTTCCAAATTTTCGCCGCTGCCGAAAGTTGTTCTCCTTCCAAACTTTCCAGCTCTTCTAGTAGTAGCTTGGCATTTTCTTCTGTAGTGATCTTGTTTGCAACCGCAATTCTAAGTGACGGAAACTGAACTTCTAAAGGTAGAACGGCTTCAGACCCGTACACTAGAGCATAAGGTGTAGACTAGGTAGGAATCCTGAAAGTCGTTCTGTAGGACCATAAGGCTTCTAACAACTTCTCGTGCCAATTTCTTTTGTTGTCATCCAAAGTTTTCTTTAGAATCTGGCAAGAGTTTTATTAAAAGCTTCGGCCAAACCGTTTCGCTCTTGGGTAGTAGATTGTCGAATAACGCTAATCAATCCCATGTCTTCTGACAAAATTGTTGATCTTTGTGCTTCTAAATGCAGAATCATTATCTTAGATAATTCTGCGCGGTACCCCGAAATAGTAGACGACTTGATTCTTGAAGAACTGCAACACATGGTGCACTTTTACTTCTCCGAGCGCATCGCTTCCACCCATTTGGAGAAGTAATCTGTAGCTGCAAGGACAAATCGATGTCCTCTTGAAGAGGGCGGTTCTATCGGACCTACTATATCGGTGCCCCCAACACTCAAACGACCACGACGCCATTGTCGGATGTAGCACATTTGGAGGTTGATGTAGAACCACTCCATGCACTTGGCACTGGTGACAACTCTTGGCGACCTTCATGCAATCGGTCATCATCGAGCGCCAGTAGTTCCCTAGTTTTTTTTATCTTCATTTTCATCTTTGGACCTGACTGGTGTGTGCCACAAAGTCCTGAGTGTACTTCTTTGATGATTTCACGAGCCTCGGACTCGTTCAGGCACCTTAGCCACATCTGATCGAAAGACCTTCTGTATAACATATTGTTTATTAATGAGTAAGACAGAGTTCTTTTCTTGACTTCATGGGCTAAAGACTTATCATCCGGTAGGTTTCCCGTTTGCAAGTAGTCTATTAATGGCTGCCGCCAATCTTCTGCATTTTTTTTACTGCTGCAATCGTTTCTTCTTCTTTTCCTGACCTGTGTATTGCATCCATGTCGAGCTGTGAAAGGACCTGTCGTCCCTGAACTGACACCTCAACTAAATCATATTGTAAGTTGGCAAACTCTTTCATAAGGCAGGCTAGCACATCTGTGAGGGCATTTTCTCTCCTGGGAATCTTGTAGATCGTTACATTCGGAATTTGTTCTAACAACTGCATGACATACTGAAAGTACTGCTCAAGACTTGGTTTCGAATTCGCATCGTCCGACGACTCGCCGAATGATCAACTGAGAATCACCGTAAATGTTGATATCCGTGATCCCCATCTGAATGGTTAATTCCAATCCGGTTATGAGGGCTTCGTATTCGACTTCATTGTTTGTACACGGTTTTGTTAAATGGTAGGAATACCTTAACATTCCCCGCTCCGGTGTTATGAAGATTAGCCCGATTCCTGCCTTACCGGGCACTATCGTTTGTAATTCATTGTCTTTCTGTGCTGAGGATGCTCTGTTGAAGTACAATTCCCAATGCTGATCATCGAGATCTTCTAGGCTTATTATCTGCTCGTCTAGCAAGTCGTCGTTGAGAGGCGATTCTGCCGGTAAAGGATTTGTTGCGAGGAAGTCTGCCAGGACTTGTCCCTTTACGGCACGAAGTAGAACGAAAGTTATATCGAATTGCAATAGTACCAACGACCACCTGGCAAGTCTGCCGGAAAGAGTCGGTCGGGTCATCAAATATTGCAACGGATTAAACTTCGAAATAAGGTTGACCTTATGAGAAAGCATGTAATGTCTGAGCTTTTAAGCGGCGAAGATCAGGGCTAAAGAATGCTTCTCAATTGGAGGATACTTTATTTCCGTCAGAATTAGACGACGACTTAAGTAGTAGAGAGTGTTTTCTTTTCCCTCATCATTGATCAGGGCTTGTAGGGCTCCGAGAGAGTCGTCTAAAGGAGCGGTATAAAGCATCAACGGTCGTCCCAAGACTAGGTCTGCTAAGACAGAAGGCATCATTAGGTATTGTTCGATGTCATCGAAGGCATGTTGACATTTGGATTCCCAAGTAAACTTGGCATCCTTCTTAACCAAAGAAGAAAATGGCTGACACCTTCCTAACAAATTCTAGATAAAGCGTCGAAGATATGCCAATTTCCCTTGAAAGGATCGTAGTTGTTTCAAGGTTTTGGAAGGCGGCATTTCTAAGATAGCTTTAATCTTCTCTGGATCGATTTCAATTCCACGATGGCGGACAATGAATCCTAAGAATTTCCTGGAAGCGAAGCCGAAGGCGCATTTCAGGGGATTCATCTTAAGATTAAATTGTCTTAATCGCTCGAAAACAATTCTTAAATCATACAGGTTATCTTCTCTTAGTTTGCTTTTAATGAACACAAAATCCAAGTAGCACTCAACTTGGTTGTGAATGAGATCATAAAAAATTCTCGTCATTGCTCTTTGGTATGTTGCTCTCGTGTTCTTCAATCCGAAACGGCATCATCGTGTAGTAGTACACTCCGATTGGCGTTCTGAATGCTGTGAGCTCTTCATCTTCCGGTGCCATCTTTATCTGGTTGTATCCTGAAGATCCATCCATGAAAGATAAGATTTCATGTGTTAAAGCAATGTCGATCATCAGTTGTGGAATTGGTAGTGGGAATTCGTCTTTTTGACATGCTTTATTCAAATCTCTGAAATCCACATAGATTCTGATCTGATCATTATTCTTTCTGACTGGTACCACATTGGCTAACCAAGTTGGATACTATTCTTCACAGACAAATTTAGCTCTTATTAGCTTCTTAACTTTAGCTATTACTTGTTGTTGGATTTCTAGACGCATCCTTCTTGGAGCTTGTCCGATCGGAACGAAGGTGGAATCCACTACTAGCCTCGTGAACCGCCACCTATGGAGCTAATCCCGGCATTTCGTCGTAACTCCAAGCAAAACAATCCTTAAATTCCATTAGTAGCTTGATCATGTTTTTGGAGTCTTCTTTATTGAGTAAGGAGCTAACAAAGGTCGTCCTAGGCTCTTCGCTAGTACCATAGTTAACTTCTATTAACTCGTCTATTGTACATTTAATTTCTTCCTCAAATTCCTGTGGAGCATCTCCGATTTGTAGATCTTTGAGATCATCTGAGACTTCTAAGCAATCTTCATTAGGCTCGCAAGTGACAACCAAGCGAAATTCTGTGTCATCAAATGATCCTACTGTGCCAAATCAGAGACCATGTTTTGAATTGGGAGGCCGATTGGCATTATTCCACAATTTGTCAAAGTGTTACGATTGACCTTTTGTCCATCATCGAGGTAAGACACCACGTTGAATTAAATTTTGAACACAGGGAGAGTACCATTCAAAAAGCAGTTCCATTAATTCGGAAGAAGTAACATCTTCAAATTGTACATCATTTTCAATTTTAGAAAAAGAAGCACCACGGTAGAATTTGATCTATTTAGTACAGCCACCATGTACTTCCTTGACCACCATACCCTCGACCTTATTAGAATGGATCGGGGTTAGGGTCCTTGTATGTACATGAAGGTTAATCTTCTCGTACATTGATTTATATTCTTCATTCTGTTCATTTTCAAGAGAGATCTTGAACTGTGGTTTCTTCAGACTTATTGTCACTACTTCTTTCTTGGTTTCATCTTCTTCGGAACTATTCTCCCAATCAACGTTGATGACCGGTTTCTTTTGTCCAACTGTTCCAACATCTCTTCTACGACCCCGTCCTTGGCCTCGACCTCGGGTGCAAGTTCTGGAGAAACCTTCACCATCATGCCGTAAGGGAGTGGTGAGTAACTGTTGGACAAGAACTTCAGGCTTTTCATCGTCTCGAACTTCTTTGGCTTCATTTGGTACGGTGCTTCTGGAGAAGATTATTTTCTTCGGCGGCGCGTAGTAGGCCGCATCTGCATGGAATCCGATCTCGTGTACGGAGAATGGTTGCAAGTCACCCTTGATACACTATTCCCCTCCTTTGTAATACTTGATGCACTGATGTAGAGATGACAGAACCATCCAGTTTTCATGGATCCATGGCTGACCCAGTAGAGCGTTGAACGATGTCTCGGAATCAATTATATGGAATTTTACGGTTGTCTTTGCTAAATCACCAGTTTTCATTAACAGTGTTATTGATCCGAGAGCTTTCTCTCTTTTCTGATTGAAGCCTCTTAATAACAACTTGTCTGCTTCGAGCTCGCGAGCATCAATTTCCAAGTATTCTAGCATCTGAAGATTCATTATGTTGATTGATGCTCCTAGATCAACCAACACTCTGGAGAGCGTAACTTTCCAATAGTGACTGAAATGTACAACCGTCGGTTATGATCAGCTGTTCCCAGTAGTAGATCATTGTCCGTGAAGGTAACACCTCACTGTTCTTTTAATGAGCAAACCTCGTAGAAGGAATTACTGGCCATTTGAGCTAAACAAATCTGTGGATCAAGTAAATCCTTGATCAGAGCCTCTCTCATCTCCTTTAACAAGATCAGAGCGTCGTATATGCTCAGTTTGGCTGGTAGCTTCCTAAGATGGGCTAGCACATTATAGTCCACTTTATTACCATGTTCCTTGGTTTCTTCATGAATTGATAATTCCTCTACTGGGGTTGGCTCGTCCTAAGCAACCGCCTGCTTTCCTTTATCCTTTGGACCCATTCTCAGAGGTAGAACTTTTCCGCTCCTTAGATTGACTTCTGTTATCTCTTCTAAATTTGATGTTGGATCTACAGATTGACTTCTATTATCTTTTCAGTTATCTCTTCTAAATTTGACTGGCTCTTTTGGAGTTGCTTTGAAATCTGATAACTCCAATTTTATTGCGATTGGAGATCCTCGAAATTCACAAATAGACTCGTTGCTTGTTGAGCTTTCGTAGCCATCTTTGTGAACATCTTTTTTGTCGTGGTCATCTAGGTTGTGTATGATTTGAGAATCATTATTTGTGTTGGAATCGAGATCCGGAATAGGTTGGTTATCGTTGGTTACGTAATCATTAGAAACAGTTAAAATGTAGCAAACGCCAAAACTCTTATCATTATAAGATCGAGCCGGGGCGAGCAAATAATCATACAAAGTCAGAGGTCCGAGGGATTTCTCCCCTGAATCGAAAAAATGATCCTAGGATTAACAGCCCCTAGTATACCCTTCAGAGCCTCGGTCTTTTCTTCTTTCACGATCTTCTCCTCCTCCTGGGGTGGTTCTTCAATTGCAAGTGATAGTGCCGGCTTGGCAGGTTTCGAACTTTGAGTTGAAGCGCGCACTGAAGCGGTTTGGATGTGATCCAAAATTTTCTTCGAAGACTTTGTCCAGAAGGTACTCCATCCATCATTGGTCATGTACGGGTATATCGGAACAATAGAATGCGTCGAGATAACATTGACAGAACCTCCTTTTTGGGGTTCCTTCATGTATTCCTTCGGGATTGTCATGTTCCCTTTCTGGAGATTGTCATCAAGCCAACTCTTGAAAGTGATTCAATCCTCTATCTTGTGCCCGAGCATCCTGTGGTAAGGGCAGTAGTTTGGATGATCTTTCTTATTGACTTCTTCTGGCCTCTTGGGCTCTGGTAGCTAAAAATCTGGTGTCTTCATTAAACTGCGGAACATTTTTGCTACTGCTTCAGTCTTGAATGGATATTCCCTATTTAGAAGTTCTTTCAAGGTACGCGATGAATGAGGCGATTGTTCATAATGCTGAGGTGACTGATAGCTTGCTTAAGGCTGTTGATAGCCCTGTTGAGGTTGCTGATAAATCTATTGTGGTTGTTGGTAAGTCCGTCGCGGTGGTTTATAACTAGGCTGTGGCCGTTCTGACTGTATCTGCACTGGCTGCTTGCCCTTATCCACTGCCACGATGATTCCAGATTTCTTTTTGAATGCTTTCACAGGCTTCTGCTTATCAGTCTTGTCCACAAAACTTAGCTTCTTTGCCTCCTCTTGCAAGCTCCCGGCACTGCTAAGCAACTTCTTGAAAGTCTTGATTGTAAATCCTTTAAGGATAAGTGCTATTGGGCCATGGATACTCTTCAGTAGAATACCGACTGCGTGCTGTTCTAGAAGCTGTGGTTCACATTTCATGCTTAAATTCCTCCATCGAAGTATGTAGTCCACTAAAGTTTCGTTCGGTTTCTGTTGCTCCACCCCTAGATCAACGTTAGTGATGTGGTGCTGAGCCCCGGTAAACCCCTTAATGAAGAGGTTTTCTAGTTCCGCAAAGGTCTTAACTGAACCATTTGGCAATTCTGCGTACCAGTCGAAGGCAATCCCTGACAAACTGCTGACGAACTGATGAAAGAGTAAAGCGTCACTCCCACCGGAATTGCAGTAACTAGCACAAAAATGTGCGACATGCTGATGGGGGTTTCCCGTTCCATCAAAAGTCTTGAACATAGGTGGTACGAAGCCTTTTGGGTATTGGACTGCTTTAAATTCTTTAGGGTAAGGTCTACCATTCTGAATAGATGTTCCACTCTTAGATTGTGCTAAGGCTTCTCGCACCTGCTATTCTACCATGTTTTTAATGTCCTTTTCTGGAATCATGCTTTGTGCAGGATCCTTCTTCAGTTGTTCGTCTTCGTTAACGGATGTGATTTCTTTTCCTCCATCTGTAATGTGGATGATCTCCGGGGGTGTCTCTTTCTAAGGCTGTACCTGACTCTGGAGAGTGGCTAAAGCGGCAGCCATCTCTTTCATCCTCTTAGCCATCTGGGAAATTGTATCATCCTTTTCTTGAAGACGTGCTCTCATCACTTCCGTTTCATCTCTTTCTGCAGCTGCTGGAGCACCTTGCGAAGCCAATGATGCTAGTGTCTCAACCATATTGATCTCAGCATATTCTTCATCCATGAACTCTAATGAATCTACTTCATTTTTCAACTTTTCTTCTCTTTCTATTGCCAACTGTCGGAGGTCTCTTCTTAGCTTTCCTATAGCATCCTCTAGGAGTCTCTTCTAGACGGTATCGCAGTTGTCATGTGATGGCTGTTGAACTTCTTCCTTAGGGGTTTCTTTCAGTGCAGTAGCACTTTCTTTTGATTCTGGCACTCTGACGAGGCTTTTCTTTCGAGGACGTTGTGTTGGTCTCGGTTCAGTAATAATAGATCGCCACACCATCCTTCTTGCAGCAGAAGTCCTATGAATGGATGGTCTGTCGGCTATGTGCTGATAGGTGGTGTCCTCCCTAATATGATGACCTGATACAACCACAGGTGAACTATCCCTATCTTCTTACTTGACTTCTCTATGGCAGTGATAAGCTCTACTCGTGATCCAAGACGGGACTTAATTGGTACTCGTCCCATTCTCCTCAGGATCTCTGATACGGGCACTTTTCTTTCTTTGCTAATTTCTCTATAACAGCTTGCAGCCGAGCGAATGGTGTAGTCTTAACCCTTTTTCTTTTGTAGTTACTATAGTATGCAGGTCGGGGTAATGTAGCGGCGATCCTTCGGACATCTTCTTCATCTGATGCGGCAGAGTGAGGGCGAAACATACTTCCTTCCAACAGAGGTGTATACTCAGGCAGTTCTTCCTCCTTTTCAAGAAACTTTTCCAGAAAGGCAACTTCAGCAACATTGGCCTTCTCAATCCTGGCGATCTTTCTGCTTCTATTTCTTCTTTGAGTCTGAGTCAGGGGTGCAACTCTTGAACTGGACCCAATCTTAAAAACAGATGGTATTGTAGCAAAATCTGTACCCTTCACGGTGACAGGTTCATCACAGACTTGGATTTCCTTCCCCTTCAGTTTGGCAGAAGCTGGGGCAGGTGTAGAGATGACTAGACTCGAAGGAGTAGAGATCATAGTCCTCCTACAAATAGCAGTACTTCTTCCAGCTGGAACCCTTTGCAGGGGAGGAAATTCTTGAGTCGATTTCAGGTTGAACTCAATCACAAGTTTCTCAGTTTCTGGCACTTTGTCCATTAGTGAGAAGAGAGTGATGTCAGCGAACTTAACATCCATATTGTCGAATGCTTGTCTAAAACGGATGATTCCATTGTCGGGCAATTCATCCTTATAGACGGCGAAGTCCATTCCATTGGTGAAGGAGAAAATTAGCTTTGGTGCAGACATTTTCTGCAGGGTAAATTCCGAACGTCAGTCCCGAATTATGCTTCCTTTCACCGCAAAACTTAGGGCGAAAAAGAAAGAGTCCGAACACATTTTAATTTATCTTAATGTATTTGTGATTTAAAAGAGTTCGTTTATTAAAAGGTTGATTATTAGAGGATTTGATTGTTAGGAGGAAGGTTAAAGGAAAGGTAAAGGATTTGATTTAAAATTACAAAGGAAGAGAAAGTTTCGTAAGACTTTTCAACCCGAGGGACCGCTCCTAAGCTAAAACCTATTGGGGGTCCACCCCAACTCAGAAAAAAGCAAAAGTATTTTAGAACCTCTCTGTTTAGGGGTGTCTAAACAGTGGCTCCAAAATCCAAGAGAGTTGACTATACACGTTCAAGACAGAAATGAACGTGGTATTTCAACGAAAAGAATGATAGTTTGATCCAAAAGGGGCATGGATTCACTATCGATTTATGAAAGCAAAACCATTTGATTAAAATGGAGAGAGGAACTAGTCCCCAGCGGAGTCGCCAGAAATTGTCGGCATATTTTTAGGTTTGTGTTTTGAAAAGGGGTCGCCTACAGAAGTTGTCGGTGAATTTTAAATTTAATTTAAATTTAAATATATATATATATATATATAGTTTTAGAAAGAAGCATTTGATTTTGAAAATAACTTTAAGTTTAATATTATTTTAATATATGAAATCAAACAGATCTCACATCCCAAATAGTTTATATAAACGAGCACCACATCACAAACTGTGTATCTATCTCGAAGAACAAACACACTGCTTGACGATGGGGCTCAATTAAATAAACTAGAAGATTTGTGAAATTATTTTCATCTGCAAACCAATTTTATAAGCCGACAATTTCCACTTCTTAATATAAATGAATTAAGCAGGGTTTATATTATGTGGGTTCTTAAAGTTCCCTATAAGGGCAAGCCCCTATAGTTAAGTACATCTTAAATGTCTGAAGACACTCAAGAAAACTCTCGATAATGATCAGTGGTTTTTCTCTCAAGAATTTCAAAGTTATAAGGTTTTCAAACAATTGGATTTTGGAAATTGCAATAAAGAATGGATCAAATTTGGAACAGTTTATTTTAGGGAATAAAAGGAAGAGAAGTAAGCGATGTTATGGATTTGAGACAAGTCTCGGTGACTTCCCAACTATCCTATTGTTCGACTTCAATTTGGGAGTTTATTTAATGTTATAATCCAACCAATTTCAATTAATTAGGACTTATATTAATATGACATAATCATACAAATAGCCTTGACGGTGTGAGGGTTTATGTCGTACCAAACAACTACCTTGGAATCCTATGATCGGTTAGGGCTTAATTTACATAATATGATTATGTAAATGCCTAACAAAAAGTTGAGGATTTATGTTGAACTAGGCAAACTATCTCGAAGTCCTATGGCTTTGTTATTTAAACTAAGAAAGCTTTTGCTGATGTAGATTCTGGTTTTGCTGACGACTTTGGACGTGCTGCCCACTATGCTCCATGCTCCTTGTTGTTTCAGAGGTTTAGTTTTAGAAAGAGAAAATAAGGAGATGAGAGAAGTGTTTTGGTTTAGAAAAGTTTTAAAGTCCAAATGTCTTTAATGTTTTATTTGGGGAATCTTAAAGTTGATTATAACAACACCGGTTAAGATCACACGGTTGCATCATTTAGGCACTGTTACTTTTATCGGATTCACTTAGTCCAGATGAATTTGCTAAACTCAACTGAATGAGTTCCACACTTTCATTCAGACTGTGGGAAATCCTATTAGTAACACGTAAGTTACATCATCCGAAGTATTCCCGATCATCCAACAAGACATTTTAATTTAGTTATAGTTATAGTTTTGTGTTCTGTTTGTGATTAAATTTTGAGTTGCTTAATATTTTGCAGCGTTGTGGCGGTGAATTTTATTTTGATGTAACTTTTAATCTTAGTTTTGGGTTTCTGTTTTGTGGCTATCCTAAATGGTTCAGTTTTCATGCAACAAACTTTTTTAACATGTAAGAAAAGTAAAGCGCAGTACATGTAAGTAACTTGCAATAAAATAAAACTGTACCTAGAGGGTCTTCCAGTCATTCCAATCTACACTTAAAACACATATTAAACCATTTATATAATTTGCAAGAAAACACGGGTAAAGCTAAGGGAAGGTTTTGGTTGTCTACCAAAGTCCTAATCCTATAGCTAGTCAATTCCTATGACGTCTAGGTTCTTTTGTTTTGTTAAGGATGATTTTCTTCACCAAAAAACAATTGAATTCAATTGTTCTTCTAAAAACATCTCATTGCATTGAGAAAGTGCTTAGAACGGATCTTAAAACATCTTTTCAAAACTTCTGAGATCATTTCGAGTCCAAATGAATTTCATCGTAGAGGTGAATCAATCATCCAGAAATTTTAGTTAAGTTTTAACTCTTGCTCAGTGAATTAGGATGTTTAATTATCCTATGCGTGAAGTGACATTTCACTTGATGTTTCATTTAAGAGTTATGATAACGAAAGCCTTTAAGGGCAAATTAATTTATTAATGATTTTAATGATTTAAAATTGGAATTGATGATTTAATGTGGTTTAATTTAGTTATGAAATTTTAATAATTTTAAGTTTGGAATAGTGTTCAAGTTGTTTTAATTTAATTAAATCTTTACATTTTAAATGATCTCAATATATTAGATTAATTTGGGTTGAAAGAGGTGTTTAGATTATTCAATTTAGATTTTAATGATTTAATTTTAATTTAATTGAAATATCATAGATTAATTTTTTAATTGGTTTGATTTCGATGTTTCAAGTTTGTTTTAGATTTGCTTTCAAGTGATCTTTGAGATTAATTTTAATGTTTTAAATTAATTTCAATTTGATTAACAAATTACTTAATGTTTTAAGCTTTTAATTTAATAAGGGTAACTCCTTTTCTTTTAATTTATTTAATTTATTAATTTCAATTATCACTTTAAATTTAATTAAAAAAACTAAATATTATTAAAGTGATTCATTTAGGGATTTTTTTTAAATTAAAGAAGTAATATCTTCTTAAATCATATCCCTGTTTTTTAATAATCCAAATTTTGGTTATTCTTCCGAGATTCAAATGATTTAATTAATTAATGTTCCATTTTTGATATTTTCAAAGTGTTTAATGGGTTTCTACCATTCTATTCTCTATGTTTCAGTCATCCGAAAGAAGATTAATATTAGATATTTTACCATCCCCTTGATTAGACCTAAGGTATTAATTAGGGTTAAAGTTGTTTAATTACCTTTATGCCCCTTTAGGCTTATCTATATCATAGCTCACTAATTTAAACTCAAATAAACTTGAAATTTTTATGTCACCTCACTCACATGTCAATTAAGACAATAAAGGAGAAAATGTGATTTTTCTAAATTTAATTTAATTTATATATTTATTTGTATGAAAAATAAGGGCTTTCAATGAAAATTCAACAACATGACCAAGGTAAAGTTTCTATCCTTAGGAAAATTATGGAATGTTCCTACCGACTCAGAGGACCACTTGGACCAATTTTGTTGATTTTTTTAATTATATTTTATTTATTATAATTATTTTGAGTTTTGGCGTATTAATTAATTATAAAATAAAATTAAACTTGAAAAATAGATTTTATATTTTTCATAAATCTATCTGACCTCATAGAGTCCAAAGATACAAATTTTATAATTTTTTTATTTTTATTTGATTTATTAGAACTAATTTAGTGAAAGGATTATAAAACCCATTTTTTAATATTAGAAATTGTCTTAAGCCTTTAAAAATTAATATCCTAACCTAGAGACTTGGGTAAAATATTTAGTTTGTTTCTAAGTGATTAGGAGTCAAAATGTGACATTTTGGTGATTTTTAATATTTCTATAATTTTTATAATTTTTTAATTATAAAAATATTAAAGTAAGGTGGAAAATAAAGATTTTTGAAAAATTACAACTTTAATTTTCCTAGACTCCTCTAATATCAAAAAAGTCCCAAAGCCAATTTGGTGAATTTTAAAAATGTATTTTTGGAGTTATGATTTTTTAAAGTTTAATTTTGGCCATGTGACTTAATTAATCCATTTAGTGGGGCTAATCACTTCCAATTAATCTCAAATTTTTACGTTAGTTTCCCCTGATCCTAAAGACCAGTGGAGAATGATTTTCAAGTTATTTTGATGTGTGGTTAACCCTAATTAATTAAAATTTAGTTTTGAGTACTTAGGCCAATTAGGGTTGTTCTTAATGAATTAACTCAAAATACACTTTTCCTAGGGTCCTCTAATCCTAAGATACTTTCCTAAATTTTCCAAGAATTTATTGAACAATATGCTAATTATTGGAATTAAAATCCCAAAACAGAGACATGAACTTGAAAAGTACATAACTTGCCATAGAGATGGCCTCTGACCTTGGAAAATTCAGAGAATGTCCCCAAGAACAGAGGCTACAAAAGCCCTATGGTCTCATGCCATGGTGAATTGTCTATGCAAATGAAGAATTAAAATACTAAAATTAGTGAATAATTAATTAAAAATAAAATACTCATCCAAATAACTTGATTTCTTTTCCACATTATTCTTCTCTATTCGTTGAGCAAGATGATATTTTTATTTTATTTTTATGATTTTTCTATTCAAAGATATGATTTTTTAAAGTTTCAGGTATTTAAATAAATAAAAAAATCCTATTTATCTACTTAACCCAGTCAGCGCTGCGTCAACCTACGACAGATCGAAAGACCACGCGGTGCGCTTCTATTTGACGCCGCCATCTGAGTCAGCTGCCACGCGTCCCGCGATCCCGCTCCTTCTTTTGATCCGACACAATCTGAGTTGTTCAACCGATACACGCGTGATCCAACGGCGCCTGGTCATCTTCTACGACTGGTGTGTCCCGTGAGCATCCACACTAAAACCCTATGATCTCTCTCGTTTCTCAACGGATTTTCATGTTCTTATGCTCTATAAATTCGTCTAGACGAGATAAACACATCCATATAGTTTACATGCTATGAAATTAAGCTAATCAAAATAGAGAATCACTGGAAGCTCGGGAGAAAGGAGAGGTCTATACGTTGGCTCTGAGAAGTGAAGCTTCAATCAGAGAGTTGTGGCACCTTCGATTGCACCCAAGGAGGCTCCAGATGAAGTCTCTGGCTCTGAGGAATCGCATAGGTATGAAAGTGACCGGGGCCGATTTCGGACTTTGGAGGCTAGAGCAATTGGGTGGCCTGGAGAGGGGGCTTTCACTGGGGAACTCCTTCTCTTGGCCTTGTGCAGGTGTGGGTGAGTTTAATTTGATTTTGGTGGAGGTTCAAGAGATGTCCTGGTTTTTGGGTGGATTTTTGACTGATAAATTGAGCTCTATCAATAGGGATTAGGGCAAAGGGACACAGGGGATCAATTGCTCTAGGTTAGGAGAAGGTCCTGGAGAAATTCTGGCAGAGTTTTGTTAAGCTCTGGTTTATCATCTTTTTTGGCCGAGAGGGGGTGGAGTTTAAATAAGGGTGGCTGGAGGGCCTCCCAGTGGGGTTTGATGGCTTGGATCCACTGCTTTGGTGAGGAGAAGAACAACCAAGGAGCAATTCTGTCTTGAACGGGTATAGCCAATTTCTCTAGGATTTAGGAGCCACTATTTAGACACCCCTAAACAGAGAGGTTCCGAAATCCTTTTACCTCTTTTCTAAGGTAGGGGTGGACCCCCAATAGGTGTTAGCTTAGGTGCGGTCCCTCGGGTTGAGAAGTTTTTTTTGCGAGACTTTCTCTTCCTTTCGAATTCTGAATCGGGTCCTTTACCTTTTCTATAACCTTCCTCATTTAATTGTTTTGTCCCTAAACAAATCGCCTAACAAACAACTCTTTTAATAAATGAATTCTCTTAGAAATCATAAATACACTAAGATAAACGAAAATGTGTTTGGACTCTTTCTTTTTCGTCCTAAGTTTTGCGACAAAGGGAAGCATAATTTGGGACTGAAGTTCGGAATCTGCCTTGCAGATAATGACTGCCCCAAAGTTAATCTTCTCCTTCACCAACGGACTGGACTTGGTTGTCTACAAGGATGAGCTGCCTGACAATGGGATCATCCGTTTCGGACAAGGATTCGGTAATACAGATATCAAGTTCACTGACGTCACTCTCTTCGCACTAATGGACAAAGTGCCAGAAACTGATAAACCTATGATTGAGTTCAACCTGAAGTCGACTCAAGAATTACCTCCCCTGCAAAGGGTTCCAGCTGAAAGAAGTACTGTTATTCGTTGGAAGACTGTTGTCTCTACCCCCACTGGTCTAGTCATCTTTGCACCTACCCCGGCTTCTGCTAAACTGAAGGGGAAGAAAATCCAAGTCTGTGATGAGCCTGGCACCGTGGAGGGTACAGATTTTGCTACAATACCATATGTTTTCGAGATTGGGTCCAGTTCAAAAGTTGCACCCCTAACTCGGACTCAAAGGAGAAATAGAAGCAGAAAGATAGCCAGGATTGAGAAAGCCAAGGCCACTGAAGTTGTTTTCCTGGAAGAGATCCCTAAACTGCCTGAGTATATACCTCTGTTGGAAGGAAGTAGGTTTCACCTCTTCTCTGCTGCATCGGATGAAGAAGACGTCCGAAGGATTGCCGCTACACTACCCTGACCTGCATACTATAGTAACTACAAAAAAAGGGTTAAGAATATGCCATTTGCTCGGCTACAAGCTGTGATAGAAAAATTGGCAAAGAAAGAAAGATGCCCCGTGTCAGAAATCCTAAGAAGAATGGGACGAGTGCCAGCTAGATCCCGCCTCGGACCGCGAGTAGAGCCTGTCACTGCCGTAGAGAAACCAAGGAAGAAAATGAGAGCTAGTTCACTTGTTATTGTATCGGGCCATCATATTAGGGAGGACACCACATACTAGCATATAGCCGATAGACCGTCCAGTTCTAGGCCTTCTGCTGCAAGAAGGATGGTGTGGCGACCTATTATTACCAAGCCGAGACCAACACAACGTCATCAGAAGAAAAGCCTCTTCAAAGAGCCTGAATCAGAAGAATGTGCTACTGCAATAAAAGAAACTCCCGAAAATGAAGTTCAACAACCATCACACGACAACTGCGAGATTGTATGGAAGACACCCCTCGAGGATGCTATAGGAAAGCTAAGGACGAATATCCGACGGTTGGTGAAAGAAAGAGGAGAAAAGTTAGAAAATGAAGTTGATTCATCAGAGTTCATGGATGAGGAGTATGACGAGATCAATATGGTTGAGACACGAGCATCATCAGCCTCGCAAGGTGCTCCGGCAGCTGCAGAAAGAGATGAGCCGGAAGTGATGAGAGCACAGCTTTAGGAAAAATATGACGCAACTTCCTAGATGGCAAAGAGGATGGAAGAGATGGTTGCTACTTTAGCCACTCTCCAGAGTCAGGTACAACCTCAGAAATAAACACCCCCATAGATCATCCATGTTGCAGATGGAGGAAAAGAGATCACATCCGTCAACAGAGATGAGCCACCAAAGAAGGATTCTGCATAGAATATGATTCCCGAAAAGGACATTAAAAACATAGTAGAACAGCAGGTGCGAGAAGCCATAGCACAATCTAAGAATGGAGCATCTATTCATACGGGTAGACTTTACCCCGAAGAGTTCGATGTAATCCAATACCCGAAAGGCTTCGTACCACCTCTGTTCAAGACTTTTGATGGAACGGGAAACCCCCGGCAACATGTCACACATTTTGCGTGCTAGTTGCTGCAATGCCGGTGGGAGTGATGATTTACACTTCTGTCAGTTCGTCAGCAGTTTGTCATGGATTGCCTTCGACTGGTACACAGAATTGCCAAATGGTTCAGTTAAGACCTTTGCAGAATTGGAAAACCTCTTCGTTAAGCGGTTTGTCGGGGCTCAGCACCACATCACCATCGGT
This sequence comes from Papilionanthe hookeriana x Papilionanthe teres, assembly GCA_022702705.1. Lineage (NCBI taxonomy): Eukaryota > Viridiplantae > Streptophyta > Magnoliopsida > Asparagales > Orchidaceae > Papilionanthe > Papilionanthe hookeriana x Papilionanthe teres. The sequence goes on along the minus strand of CM040425.1, from coordinate 130,522,904 downwards.
GATCTAGTGGTGGAGCACCTGAAACCGAATGAGACTTTAGTGGATTACATACTTCGATGGAGGAAATTAAGCATGAAGTGTGAACCACAACTTCAAGAATAGCATACAGTCAGCATCTTGCTTAAGGGTATCCATGGCCCGATAGCACTTCTCCTTAAAGGATTTACAATCAAGACTTTCGAGAAGTTGCTTAGCAAGGCCGGGAGCTTGCAAGAAGAGGCAAAGCAGTTAAGTATCGTGGACGAGAGTGATAAGTAGAAGCCCGTAAAAGCATTTGAAAAGAAATCTGGAATCGTCGCGGTAGTAGATAAGGGTAAGCAGACGGTTTAGATATAGCCAGAGCAGCTACAGCCTAGTTATCAACCACCACAACAGACATAGCAACAACCGCAACAGATCTATCAGCAACCTCAGCAGGGTTATCAACAGCCTCGACCGTGCTATCAGTCACCTCAGCATTATGAACAACCGCCTCATCCACAGTGTACCCTGAAAGATTTTCTGAATAAGGAATATCCATTCAAAACTGAAGCAGTAGCGAAGATGTTCCGCAGTTTAATTAAGACACTAGATTTTCAACTACCGGAGCCCAAGAGGCTGGATGAAGTCAAAAAGAAAGTTCATCCAAACTATTGCCCTTACCACCGAATGCTCGGACATAAGATAGAGGATTGCATCACTTTCAAGGGTTAGCTTGATGACAATCTTCGGAAAGGGAACATAACGATCCCGAAGGAATACATGGAGGAATCCCAAAAAGGACGTTCCGTTAATGTTATCTCGACGGATCCTATTATTCCGATAAATTCGTATACGGCTGATGATGGATGGAGTACCATCTGGACAAAGTCTTCAAAGAAAATTTTGGATCACATCCAAACCGCATCGGTATGCGCTTCAACTCAGAGTTTGAAACCTGCCGAGCTGGCACTATCGCTTGCGATCGAAGAACCACCTCAGAAGGAGGAGGAGATCATAGAAGAAAAGAAGATCGAGGCTCTGAAGGGTAGACTAGGGCATGCTTATCCTAGGATGGTAGTTTTCGATTCGGGGGAGAAATCCCTCGGACTTTTGACTCTGTATGATTATTTGCTCGCCCCGGCGGGATCTTATAATGATAAGAGTTATGACGTTGGCTACGTTTTGAATGTTTCTAATGATTACGTAACTAGAGACAACCGACTTAATCCGGATCTCGATTCCAATACAAATAACGATTCTCAAATCTTACACAACCTCGGTGACCACAATGAAGAAGATGTTCACAATGGAGACTACGAAAGCTCAACAAGCAAAGAGTCTATTTGTGAATTTCGAGGTGCTCCAATAGTGATAGAATTAGAGTTTTCGGATTTTGAAGCAACTTCAGAAGAGCCAGTCGTTCCAATTCAAGGGGAAACATCGGTAGATCCAGCACCAGACTCAGAATAAGTAACTAAAGTCAACCTAAGAAGCGGAAAAGTTCTACATCCGAGAATGGGTCCAAAGGATAAAGGAAAGCAGGTGGTTGCTCAGGAGGAGCCAACCCCAGCAGAGGAATTTCCCATTTGGGAAGAAACCGAGGAACATGGTAATAAAGTGGACTATAACGTGCTAGCCCATCTTAGGAAGCTACCAGCCAAACTAAGCATATACGATGCTCTGCTCCTATCAAAGGAGATGAGGAAAGCTCTGATCAAGGCTCTACTTGATCCAGAGATTTTTTTAGATCAAATGGCCGGTAATTACTTCGACGAGGTTTGCTTGTTAAAAGAACAGCGAGATGTTACCTTCACGGACAATGATCTGTTACTGGGAACAGCTGATCACAACCGACCATTGTACATTTCAGCCACTATTGGAAAGTTTACGCTCTCCATAGTGTTGGTTGATCTGGGAGCATCAATCAACATAATGAATCTTCGGACACTAGCATATTTAGAAATTGATGCTCGTGAGCTTAAAGCAGACAAGATGTTATTGAGAGGCTTCAATCAGAAAGGAGAGAGAGCACTCAGATCGATTACACAGTTAATGAAAACTGGTGACTTAGCAAAGACAACCGCAAAATTCCATATAATTAATTCTGAGACATCGTTCAATACTCTACTGGGTCGGCCATGGATCCATGAAAACTGGATGGTACCGTCGTCTCTGCACCAGTGCATAAAATATTATGAAGGAGGAGAACAGTATATTAAAGGTGACTTGCAAGCATTCTCCGTACACGAGATTGGAATTCATGAAGATACAACCTATTACACGCCTCCGAAGAAAATAATCTTCTCAGAAAATGTCATAGAAAATGAAGCAAAAGAAGTGCAAGACAATGAAGAGCCTGAAATTCTAGTCCAACAGTTACTCACCACTCCCTTGCGGCGAGATGGTGAACGTTTCTCCAAAACTCACACCCGAGGTCGAGGCCAGAGATGAGTTCGAGGAAGAGACGTTGGAACAGTTGGACAGAAGAAACCAGTCATCAACGTTGATTGGGAGAACAATTCCGAAGAAGAAGAAATCAAGAATGAAGCAGCGGCGATAAGTCAAAAGAAACCCCAGTTCAAGATCTCTCTCGAAGATGAAAAGAATGAAGAATATAAATCAATGTACGAGAAGATTAACCACTATGTACATACTATGACCCTAAACCCGATCAACCCTAATAAGGTCTAGGGTATGATGGTCAAGGAAGTGCATGGTGGTGGTACTAAACCAATCAAATTTTACTGTGGTGCTTCTTCTTCCAAAACTCAAGATGTACAATTTGAACATGTTACTTCATCTGAACTAATGGAACTGCCTTTTGAGTGGTACTCTCCCTGTGTTCAAAATTTAATTCAACATGGTGTCTTACCTCAACGATGGACAAAAGGTCAATCACAACATTTTTAAAAATTATGAAATAATGCCAGCCGACCTCCCAATTCAAAACATGGTCTCAGATTCAACACGGTAAGATCAGTTGACGATACGGGATTCTGCTTGGTTGTCACTTACAAGCCTAATGAAGACAGCTTGGAAGCTTTAGAAGATCTCGAAGATCTACCAATCGGAGATGCTCCACCAGAATTCGAAGAAGAAATTAAATCTACAATAGACGAGTTAATGGAAGTTAACTTAGGTACTAGCGAAGAGCCTAGGCCGACCTTTGTTAGCTCCTTACTCAATAAAGAAGACTCCGAAAACATAATCAAGCTATTAATGGAGTTCAAATACTGTTTTGCTTGGAGTTACGATGAAATGCCAGGATTAGCTCCAGAGGCTGCAGTTCACAGGCTAGGAGTGGATCACACTGCTGTTCCAATCAGACAAGCTCCGAGAAGAATGCGTATAGAGATTGAACAAAAAGTAATAGATGACGTTAAGAAGCTAATAGACTCTAAATTTGTCCGTGAAGAGCAATACCTGACTTGGTTAGCCAATGTGGTACCAGTCAGAAAGAAGAATGGTCATATCAAAATCTGCGTGGATTTCAGAGATTTGAATAAAGCATGTCCAAAGGATGAATTCCCGTTACCAATTCCAAAATTAATGATCGGCATCACTTCAACACATGAAATCTTTTCTTTCATGGATGAATCTTCGGGATACAACCAGATAAAGATGGCACCGGAAGATGAAAAGCTTACAACCTTCAGAACGCCAATTGGAGTTTACTGCTACGCAGTGATGCCATTTGAATTGAAGAACGCAGGAGCAACCTACCAAAGAGAAATGACAAGAATTTTTTATGATCTCATTCACAACAAGGTCGAGTTTTACGTGGATGATGTGTTCATCAAGAGCCAATTAAAGGAAGATCACTTGTATGATTTAAGAATTGTTTTCGAGCGATTAAGACAATTTAACCTTAAGATGAATCCCCTGAAATGCGCCTTCGGCGTCAGCTCTGGGAAATTCTTAGGATTTGTCGTACGACATCGTGAAATTGAAATCGATCCGGAGAAGATTAAAGCTATCTTAGAGATGCCGCCTCCTAATACCTTGAAACAACTACTTTCCTTTCAAGGGAAATTTGCATATCTTCGACGCTTTATCTCAAATTTGTCAGGAAGGTGTCAGCCATTTTCTACTTTAGTTAAGAAGGATGACAAGTTTACTTAGTACTCCAAATGTCAACATGCCTTCGATGACATCAAACAATATCTAATGACACCTCCTGTCTTAGCAGCCCCAGTTTCAAGTAGACCGTTGATACTTTATACCGCGGCTTTAGACGGCTCTCTCGGAGCCCTGTTAGCCCAGGTCAACGATGAAGGAAAAGAAAACGCGCTCTATTACCTAAGCCGTCGTTTAATTCCGACGGAAGTAAAGTATCCTCCTATTGAGAAGCATTGTTTGGCCCTGATCGTCACTGCTCAAAATCTCAGGCCTTACATGCTTTCTCATAAGGTCAACCTTATTTCGAAGTTTAATCCGTTGCAATATTTGATGACCCGACTGACGCTTTCCGGCAGACTTGCTAGGTGGTTAATGATACTATTGCAATCAATATAACTTTCGTTCCTCTTCATGCCGTAAAGGGACAAGTCCTGGCATACTTCCTTGCAGCACACCCTTTACCGATAGAATCACCTCTCAACAACGACTTTCCAGACGAGCAAATAATGAGCCTAGAAGACCCCGATGATCTACATTGGGAACTGTACTTCGACAGAGCATCTTCAGCACAAAAAGATAAAGAATCGTAAATGATAGTGCCCGGTAAGGCAGAAATCGGACTAATCTTTATAACACCGGAGCAGGGGATGTTAAGGTACTCCTACCACTTAACAGAACCGTGTACAAACAACGAAGCAGAATACGAAGCCCTTATAATCGGATTAGAATTAACTATTCAAATGGGGATAAAAGACATCAACATCTCGGGGATTCTCAGTTGATCATTCAACAGGTCCCCGGACAATACAGAATTCTAAAGGCAAAACTCGAGCAGTACTTTAAGTACACCATGAAAATGTTGGACCAAATTTCAAATCTAACGATCTACAATATTCCCAACAGAGAAAATACTTTTGCAGATGTGTTAGCCTGCCTTGCAAAAGAATTTGCCTCGCTACGAGATGAGTCGCTGAAATGTCGGGCTCGTGGACGACAGTGTTCTCTCACAGCTCGACATGGATACAATACACAAATCGAAAAAGATGTAGAAACAATCGCGTAAAGGATGTAAAATACAAAAGATTGGCGGCAGCCACTAATAGACTACTTGTAAACAGGAAACCTACCAGAAGATAAGTCGATAGCCATCAAGTCAAGAAAAGAACTCTATCGTACGCATTAATAAACAACACGTTATACAGAAGGTCTTTTGATCGGATGTGGCTAAGATGCTTGAGCGGGTCCAAGGCTCGTGAAATTATCAAAGAAGTACACTCAGGAATTTATGGCGCTCATCAGTCAAGTCCGAAAATGAAGATGAAAATTAAGAGACTAGGGTACTACTGGCCCTCGATGATGACCGACTACATGAAAGTTGCCAAAAGTTGTCACCAGTGTCAAGTACATGGAGTGGTTCTACATCAACCTCCAAATGTGTTACATCCGACAATTGTGTCGTGGCCATTTGAATGTTGGTGCACAGATATTGTGGGTCCGATAAAACTGCCTTCTTCAAGGGGACATCGCTTCATTCTTGCAGCTACATATTACTTTTCCAAGTGGGCAGAAGTTATACCACTCAGAAAAGTGAAAGCGCACCATGTGTTGCAGTTTTTCAAGAATCAAGTTGTGTACCATTTCGGAGTACACGCATAATCATTTCAAATAACGGGTCCGCCTTTAGAAGTAAGAAGATCAACAATTTTGTCAGAAGACACGGGATTGATTGGAGTTATTCGACGATCTATTACTCGAGAGCAAACAACTTTGCTGAGGCTTTTAATAAAACTCTCGTCCAAATCCTAAAAAAGACATTGGACGACAACAAAACAAATTGGCACGAGAAGTTGTTAGAAGCCTTATGGGCCTACAGGACGACTTTCAAAACTCCTACTCAGTCTACGCCTTACGCTTTAGTGTACCGGTCCGAGGCCGTCTTACCTTTAGGAGTTCAGCTTTCGTCACTCAGAATTGCAGTTGCGAACAAGATCACTACAGAAGAAAATGCCAAACTACGACTAGAAGAATTGGAAAGCATGGAAGGAAAAAGACTTTCAGCACAGCAGAATTTGGAACTGTATCAACCCAAGATGATCCAGGCCCACGATAAACTAGTCCATCCAAGGACATTTAAAGTCAGTGACTTGGTTCTAGTTCTTAGAAGACCTATTCTTGCACACCACAAGATAGGAGGTAAATTTGAGGCAACATGGGAAGGGTCATTCGTGGTCGAAACAGTCTACTCAAGAGGTTCCTACCAACTAGTGAATTGTCGTGGAGAACGACCTATGCTTCCAATTAATGGACGATATTTGAAGAAGTATTACGCAACCTGATGTTTTGAAGGATGAACTTTAAAAATGAGGTCTCATTCCTAGAAGCACGGGTAGAGTAATCATTTGCCACTGGGTCCCAAAACATAAAAAAAAATAGACGATAAGAAAAAAAATCATTAACAAAAAATGTGTTAAAAAATGTGAAATTGTAATAATAAAATGTCAATCTTTCCTTTTAAATCTATTCATTCTTGATCTTTCCCTCATCTCTTCCAACTTTCTTTAAAAATTAAAAGAGATAAATAAGAATTTTTCATTAATAAATGTTTTTCTTATTGTACTTGTTCTTAGTATAGCCCCTGATCCTTTCCTTATTTTTTTCACAGGGAAATGTCAAACGAGCGGTTGGTTCTGAACTTTAGAAATGACATGAATCTAGCACTTGATGAAAAGAGGGTGAGGGATGGAGTCGTGACCGAGATTGACTCTAACTTCACACCAGCTAGGCTACAATATGAAGAAAATGATTGGACCCCGATTGATCGGAAAGATTTCCATAGCCAGACTGATGAAAGTGGGTGGCCCAAGTCAGCAATCCACCAGCAAGAAGAGAAAAGCAAACGCCGCTCATGCAACAGGTGAAGATAAGAAAGTTAAGTCCGTTGTTTCTACAAAGAAAGGGCAGGCTTGTCAGTGCTATGCCCGCAAAATTCCAAGGGGGTAAGGAGAGCTACTCTCACTACCACCCAGTGGAGGAACAAGAATCGCTGCATTCGCAAGATGTCAACGAAGTTAGCAGCAGATCAACATGAAGAGACAATAGATACCGTCAATACAAATGCTCCGAAAAAATTGGTTCGTCAGGAATCAGAAAGGAGGAGATCAACTCCAAGGAAAGCAGAACAGATAAAGGAAATTCCAAGAAGAGCAGAAATAGAATCATTGCCTTGACGCCAAGCAGATGCACCAGATCTGAAGAGTCTTGTTGCAAAAGCAACCCCGGAGGATGTCCCGACAGAGACTATCCCCGAGGAGCCAAGACATGCAGGAGTGTGTGTCGGGGTTGAACCATACATTCTCCAGTATGTTACTAGACCTCGCCGATTACAGATAATCCCGTAATATGAGTTGGAAAGAATGCAGAATGTTGAAAATAAAACCTTTGAATACTTTGAGAGAAATGGAGGTAAGAGGATCAATATATTAGAAGGCCTCGAGCTACATACAGAAGTATTCTCAGATTATGAGCGCAAAAAATTGTAGATTGCGTCGTTGAACTTCAGAAAATGGGCCGAGCCGGCCTCCTAAGGGAAAAGACCTATTCAAAACTCCAAAGATGGATGCCAGGAAAAGGAAGAATTACAATCCAATGCGGATGTTGCTACAACTTCGCGGTAGACAGAAAAGGGAATCCACCAGGAATACTCCGTCGCAGTGACGTGGATCTGATGCCGAATATTATTAAAAGAATGCTAAAGAGGATGATAACATGGAGGGTATTGTCTGCAGATTGCATACCCAGCAGCTGCATCATTAACATCTACAACGAGGGCGACTGCATACCTCCACACATAAACCATCATGACTTCGTCAGACCTTTCTGCACAGTGTCTTTTGTCAACCAATGTAACATCATGTTCGGATCCGAACTCCGGATCGGCAGCCCCGCCGAGTTCGGAGGGCCGGTGGAGATACCACTACCGCAGGTTCCGTCCCGGTGTTGAAAGGAAACGGAGCAGACATCGCAAAACATTGCATTCTAGGAGTGCCTGTGGAATGAATCTCCGTCACTTTCAGAAGGATGGACGACAGAAAAAATGCCTTTCCACTTCCAGCCAGATCCAGAGTTAGAGAGTCTCCGGCCCTACGAGCTGTGAGTTAAATAAGAAATAGCACACCTCCAACGCACATCCATACGACATTCCCACCAAGGGTGGCTTGGAAGGTGATGTTATTGTCCATGTATCTTACTATTCAGACATAGATTTTGACAGCTGCTTTTAAAAGAAACTTGAAGAATCTTACACAATTCGTGTTTGATTTATATGGATTGTATGAGATATTGAATTCTCAAGGAAAATATCACCATGTTTTGGAGCAAGATGTATGATGTATTTTCGACAAGATTGGAATGAAAACGACCATGTCATGTTTTACCTTCACCTCTTTTTGTGCAAATTGACTGGGAAACGCCATTAAGTTAAATGAACTTCGAACAAAGAACAAAGGGAAAATAAAAATAAATGAGAATCTTTTAAAAATCTAAATGTCAAAATGAACCCCAAATAAATGTGAACCCTAAATTGAAAATCAAGCTAAAATCAAATCACAACAAGCGACTAAGACTAACTCTTGAATCTGAAATCCCCAGCCTTCGGCTATTCTCAAATCTCTTTTTTACTCTCTATATTTCCTTCCCTCTTTTGATAAGGTCGACTAAATCTACTGACACAGAACCACGAAAATTTTTGATTTGGTTCTGATGGCATGGATTCATATCCTTCGCCAAATAATCAGACTTTGATCGATCCTCGTGGGACGTGAAATACTTTCACATCTCATTCCAAATCTTCCGCTAAACTCAAATCTTCACAGCAAATTTCAACCCTTTAAACCTTCGAGACTGGAACCAGATTCCAGTTCTCTTTAATCCTTCAAGACTAGAACCAAATTCCAGTTCTCATTAAACCTTCGAGATTGGAACCAAATTCCAGTTCTCTTTAAACCTTCGAGATCGGAACCGCATTCCAGCTCTCTTTAAACCTTCGAAGCCGGAACCGCATTCCGGTTCTCTTTAAACCTTCGAGACTGGAACCAGATTCCAATTCTCTTTAAACCTTCGAGACTAGAACCAGATTCCAGTTCGAGACTGGAACCACGTTCCAGTTCGCTTTAAACCTTCGAAACTAGAACCAGATTTTAGTTCTCTTTAAACCTTCGAGATTGGAACTAGATTCCAGTTCTCTTTAAACCTTTGAGACTGGAACCACATTCCAGTTCTCTTTAAACCATCGAGACTGGAACCAGATTCCAGTTCTCTTTAAACCTTCGAGACTTGAACCAGATTCCGGTTCTCTTTAAACCTTCGAGACTGGAACCAGATTTCAGTTCTCTTTACACCTTCGAGACTGGAACCAGATTCCATTTCTCTTTAAACCTTCAAAATTGGAACTAGATTCCAGTTCTCTTTAAACCTTCGAGACTAGAACCAGATTCCAGTTCTCTTTAGACCTTCGAGACTGGTAACAGATTCCAGTTCTCTTTAAACCTTTGAGACTGGAACCAAATTCCAGTTCTCTCCTTTCGAGGTAGGTACCAAATTCCGACTCTCTTCCCGAGATTGATACCAAATTTCAACTCTCTTCTTCCGAGGCTGGTACCAAATTCCAGATCTTATTTCGAGATCAGTACCTAAATTCTGCTTCTCATCCTTTTCAATCGATACTTAAACTCCGATTCTCACTCTGAGGCTGGTACCTAAATTCTAGTTCTCTTCACAATCCCGAGGTTGAACTTAGGTTCCAATTCTCATTTCAAATCTAGATTTCCTTGAATTGATTTTAAATTAAACCTCAATCGAAATTGAAACTCAGAACAAATCGAAATCTAAACTCACACATTAAAAAAACTCGGAATAGAAAATGAAATAAAATCCAAATCAAATTTCCCCAGATCTTATGATCTGGAATTTACCTCCTTTTCTTTTCCCAGCTGAGAGTTCGTGATCTCCGCCTTGGAGATATACTCGATACTCCCCAGTGGAAATTTGTTTCTACTCTGTTCTAAGTGTGTCACTTAGACTTCTGTGTTGGTTTTGTTGATCTCTTTGATCAATGCCAATACACGTGGTGTGCTTGGTTAGCACACCACACCTATTGGGGGTCCATTTGTTGACCTCATTTTTGAAGAGGTCTTTTCTCTTCTCTCTCCTTAGTACTTAGGATCTAGCCTTAGGCTTTCCTTCGACTATCTTAGAGGACTAGAAATGGAACCCACCACTTAGAAATTCAAACACCTCTTAACTCCCTGCAAACCCCATAAGTTTCATTGTAAACCCCTAAGTCACTTGGAGGGTTAAGATCAAATGTGGAGGTTTAAAGGATGAGTTCCCTATGTCCTCTTTGGCCTTAGGACTACCCTGGGAGGCCTAGTCTGGTGATGGTTGACCTGCACACATTACACTTTCACACACATTCCAAATCCTAAAACCATTCATACCTAGCTTGACTTCCTGACTCATGTAGGTAATTCATATGGATGGACCTTAACCCCTAGGCCCTTGCCTAAGAGGGTTTGGAACAACATAGTGAATGTCTCAAATGAGTCATCTCATGGCTCTTATGGGATTGATATGGATTCATGGCTCAACCAAAATGATTTCATTTCACTCACACTTGATCTATCTTTAGTTTTCCAAAATTTCAATTTTTGACCCCCGGGACCCTACACCTACCAAACCTACCAAATGCCCTTGAAACTACCCAAAATTTGCAAAATCTCCTAAATTACCCAAAATTCCTCAAAATCAATCCTAAATATTTCCCACCATTCAAATTGATCATCCTTAGCCAAATATACCAAAATTTCCAAAAATACCCCCCAATACCTTCCAAATACCCAAATTGCCCTTATAACAAAAATCCAAAAATTAAGAAAATTCCCAAAAAATTCCAAAAAATTCCAAATATTCCCAATTTCATTTTGTTCAACTACAGTATAAGACAATTTTGTCAATTTAGCCCACTTTTACCAAAACACCCAATTTGACCCATTTTTAACCCAAAGTGAACCCAATGTCCCACTAAATCAACCCAATTGACCTCAATTTTGATCCAATTCAATTATAAACTTCAACTCCATATCCCCAATATCAATTTAAACCAAATCCAAGTCCAAATTGATTGACATTGGGATCCAATTTCAATTTGAAGCTTAAAACCCAATTTGGGCCCATGAGCTAAACCTAGCCTAAACCAACCCAATTCAACCCAATTGGCCCCAAATCTTTTCTGAAACCTTCCTAACATCCCCACAAACAAAACACTAACTTTATTTTCCTCAAATTTGAACCTAAACTCCACCCAAACCAAAAATCCCCTAAATTGGCCTAAACCCAAACCTAACCCAATTGGGCCCAAATCCCAAAATTAAAGCCCAACCAAAGTTGAAAACTCTTTGTAATACTCCCACAAACATTTCTCAACATTAATTTTACATCAAATCTAACATTAGCCCAACCTTAGCCCAAGTTAGCCCCATTTGACCCATTTTGGCCCCTTTACCGAAAAGTCCCAAATCAAACCCAATTCAACTCCAAATCACCTCAAATTTGTTTCAAATCACTCATGACACATCCTTAAACTAAACCCAACACTTGTTTGGCCCAATCCTTCACAAAATTTCCATCCACCAATTTTTTTTCAAACCTAAAGGCCCACTTTCTTAAATCATTCTAAAAGCCCATTTTCACCAAATCCAAAAGCTTCAAAGCCAATCCAAAGCCTACATGACACTTTCACCTCATCATCCCTTTGATTTAAATCACTCCCAAAGTTTCAAATTCATCATTAAACTTTTCTAAACTAAGCCATGTGCCAAATTACCCCTAAATATCTAAAATTATTAAAACCCATTTCCATGAAATTGACTAAGCTTGGCCACAAGCCAAATGGAGCCATGGAGCCATGCATAAGCCATATGTAAGCCATGAGGAGCCATATACTTGTCATCAATCCCTAAATGGCAAAATGAGGAGATCCTTTAAGCACTCCCTAAAAGTCATTAGCCCTACCCATGATTCCCCTTAACCCAAAACTAATCTAAATAATCTTGATGGGGACTTCACCACTCTTCATAAGCTGACTCACCTAACCTCCCTCGGCCCAAAATCAGAGCTTTAGATGGTGCACCAAGCCCTAAGCCATGACTTGATCCATTTGAACCCAAAATGACCCTTCCCCCTTTCCACTTAAATCAAACCTCTTTACACTTGGCATCGGCAACCGAACCCATAAACTTCAAGCCCCGACCCTCCCGATCAGATGGTGACCCGACCCCGGCCGCCCATCCACTGTGTCACCGTAAAACACCATGGCCGGGAGGTCTAAATGGATTCAAAAATTCAATTTGAACTAGCTGAGTTGTCCCATGCCCAATGGCCGCCGCAGCTATTCTTCTCTTCACTAGAGAAGTTGATCCAAGACATCGAACCCCCCTGGGAAGCCCTGGCCATGGCTATTTAAACCAGCCACCCCCTCTCGCCCAAAAGGTTGGCTGAAATCAACCTTCACGGAATCCCTCCAAACTCCTCACAGAGCTTCCCCTAGCCAAGAGCAATCCATCCCCACTGTTCTCCTGCCCTAAATCCCATTGATTGAGCTCAATTTTGGAGCTCAATTCTCAGGCCAGAACATGACATCTCTCAAACCTCCACCAAAATCAAATTAAAATCACCCACACTTGCACAGGAATAAGAGAAGGAGTTCCCCAATGAAAGCCCCCTCTCTAGGCCACCCAATTGCCCTAGCCACCAAAGTCTAAAATCGGACCTGGTCACTTTCATACTTAGACCTTTCACCAGGGCCAGAGGCTTCATCCCTAAGCTCTTCCAGCTCCAACGAACGTGCCGAGCACATTCAGTTGAGGCCTCACCTCCTAAACCAAGGTATGGAGACTTCTCTTTAACCCGAGCTTCCAGCGATTCTCCATTTTGTTTTAGTTAATTTCATAGCATGTAAACTATATGGATGTGTTTGTCTCTTCAAGAGGAATCCATAGAGTATAAGAACATGAAAATCCATTGAGAAACGAGGGAGATATAAGGATTTGAGTGTGGACGGTCACGTGTGCACACCAGTCGAAGACGACGACCAACCGCCATTGGATCAAGCGTGTATCGACTGGACGGCTCAGATTGCGTCGGACCAGAGCACTGAGTCAGATGGCAGTGTCGAATAAGGAGGCGATGCGTGGGCTTTCGGTGCTGCCGAGGATGAGTCGGCGCCGCGTGGATAAGTAGATAAATAAGATTTTTTTATTTATTTAAATACCTGAAACTTAGAAAATCCATATCTTTGGGTAGAAAAATCACAAAAATAAAATAAAAATACCCTCTTGCTCAGTGAACAGAGGAAAATAATGTGAAAAAAGAATTGAGTTAATTTGATGAGTATTTTATTTTTAATTAATTATTTACTCATTTCAGTATTTTAATTCTCCATTTGCTTAGACAATTTACCATGGCATGAGACCATAGGGCTTTTAAAGCCTCTGATCTTGGGAACTTTCCTTGAATTTTTCAAGGTCAGAGGCTATCTCTATGGCAAGTTATGTATTTTTCAAGTTTACGTCACTGTTTTTGGTATTTTAATTCCATTAATTAGCATGTTGCTTAGAAAAATCTAGAAAAATTTGGGGAAGTTTCTTATGACAAGAGGACCCTAGGATAATTATATTTTGAGTTAATTCATTAAGAATAACCCTAATTGGCCTAATTATGTAAAACAGAACCTTAATTAATTAGGGTTAACCACACATCAAAAGAACTTGAAAATAATTCTCCACTAATCTTTAGGATCAGGGGGACGTCACATAAAAACTTGGAATCAATTGGAAATGTTTAAACCCACTAAATGGATTAATTAAGTCACATGGGTAAAATTAAACTTTGAAAATTCATAACTCCAAAAATACATTTTAAAAATTCACTAAATTGGTTTTGAGACTTCTCTAGTAATAGAGGAGTCTTAGAAAATTAAAATTGGTATTTTCTAAAAATCTTTATTTTTCACCATATTTTAATATTTTAATAATTAAAAAATCATAAAAATCACAAAAATATTAAAAATCATAAAAATGTCTTAATTCACCTCCTAATCACTTAAGAACAAACCAAATATTTTTCCTAAGTCTCAAAGTAAAGATATTGAATTTTAAAACCATAAGGCAATTTTTGAATTAAAAAATGGATTTTCCAACCTTTTCACTAAATTAATTCTAATAAATAAAAAAATCAAAATATTATAAAATTTATTTCTCTGGACTCCTTGAGGTTTGAGAGAGTTAAGAAAAATATAAAATCCATTTTTCAACTTTAATTTTATTTAATAATTCATTAATACTCTAAAATTCAAAATAATTATAATAAATAAAATATAATTCAACAAATCACCAAAATTGGTCCAAGTGGTCCTCTGGTCATTAGGAACATCCCATAATTTTCTTAAGGATAGAAGCCTTACCTTGGTCATGTTGTTGAATTTCCATTGAAAATCCCTATTTTTCATTAAAATAGATATATAAACTAAATTAAATTCAGAAAAATCACACTTTCTCCTCTAAGGTCTTAATTGACATATGAGTGAAGTGAAATAAAAATTTTAAGCTCATTTGAGCTCAATTTGATGAGTTATGAAATAATTAAGCTTAAAAGGGCATATTAATAATTAAGAATTTTAATCCCTAATTAAAACTTTAGGATTAATCAAAATGGGGGAGTAAAATATTTGATCTTAATTCTTTCTTAGATGATTGAAACTTTGGAAAATAAAAGGGTAGGAACTCATTGATCACTTTTAATAAACCAAAAAAAGAAACCTTAATTAATTAAATAATTTGAATTTTGGAAAAATAATTAAATTTTTGGATTATTAAAATAGGGATATAATTTAGAGAGACTATAATCACTTGAACTAAAATCCCCAAATGAATCACTTGAATTATATTTAACTCTTAATTAAACTTAAGATGGTAATTGAAATTAATAAATTAATAATAAAGAAATTCTTAATAAATTGATTTGCCCCTAAAGACTTTTATCATTATAACTCTTAAATGGAGTATTAAGTGAAATGTCACTTCATTCATGGGATAATCAAATGTCCTAAGTTCACTGAGCAAGAGTTAAAACTTAACTAAAAATTTCTGGATGTTTGATTCGTCTCTACCATAAAAATTCATTTAGACCCGAAATAATCTCAGAAGTATTGAAAAGATGTTTAGAACTCGTTCTAAGCACTTACTCAATACAATGAGGTGTTTTAAGAAGAATAATTGAACTTAATTGTTCTTTGATGAAGAAAATCATCCACAAAATATAAAGAACTTAGACGTCATAGGAAATGACTAGCAATAGGATTAGGACTTTGGTAGACAACCAAAACCTTCCCTTAGCTTTACCTAGGTGTTTTCTTGTAAATTATATAAATTCTTTAATATGTGTTTTAAGTTTAGCTTGGAATGACGGGAAGACCCTCCAAGTACGCTTTTATTTTACTGCAAGTTACTTACATGCACTGCGCTTTACTTTTCTTGCATGATAAACAGGATTGTTGCATGAAAACTGAAACCTTTAGGTTAGTCACAAAACTGAAACCAAAACTAATTTAAAAGTCACACAAGATAAAATTCACCACCACAACATTCAAAAAATATAAAACAACTCAAAATTTAATCACAAACAGAACACAAAAACTACAACTATAACTAAATTAAAACATCTTGTTGGATGATCGGGAATACCTCGGATGATGTAACCTATGTGTTGCTAACGGGATTTCCCACGGTCTAAATGAAAGTGTGGAACTCATTTAGTTGAGTTTAGCAAATTCATCTAGACTAAGTGAATCCGATAAAAATAACGGCTCCGGAATGATGGAACCTGGGATCTTAACCGGTGTTGTTATAATCAACTTTAAGATTCCCTTAATAAAAAATTAAAAACACCTGGACTTTAAGATTTCCCTAAACCAGAACACCTTCTAAAACTAAACCTCTGCGATAATGAAAAGGAGCTTGGAGCACGGTGGGCAACACGACCATCTTCTTCAAAGAAAACTCGGGTTTACTTCAGCAAAGCCATTCTTAGAATTAAATAACCAAGCTATAGGATTTCGATATAGTTTGCCTAGTGCAACATAAATCCTCAACATTTTTGTTAGGAACTTGCATAATTATTTTATGCAAACTAAGTCCTAACCGGTCTTAGGATTCTGAGGTAGTCGTTTGGTACAACATAAACCCTCACATCTTCGAGGCTATTTGTGTGATTATATCATACAAATATAAGTCTTAATTAATTAAAATTGGCAGGATTGAAACATTAAATAATTTTTCCAAAATTGAAGCCAAACAATAGGATAGTTTGGGAAGTTTCCAAGATTCCTCTTGGATCCTCAACTTCTCCTACTTTTCTTTCCATTTGATTCTCAAAACAACTGTTCCAAATTTGATCCATTCCCAATTGAAATTACCAAAATCCAATTGTTTGAAAACATTAAACTTTGAAATTCTTGAGTGCAAAATCACTAATCATTATCGAGTGTTTTCTTAAGTGATTCCCTTCATTTAAGATGTAATTAACTATAGGGGCTTTCCCTTATAGGGAATTTTAAGAACCCAGGTAATATAAACCCTGCTTAATTCCTTTATATTAAGCAGGGGAATTTGTCGGCTTATAAAATTGGTTCACAGACCAAACGGATGTCACAAATCTTCTAGTTTATTTAACCGAGCCCCATCATCAAATAATGTGTCTATTCTTCGGGATAGATACACGGTTTGTGGTTTGGTGCTCGTTTATATAAACTATTTGGGATGTGAGATCAGTTTGATTTCAAATCCTAAAATTTTTAAACTTAAAAATTATTTTTAAAATAAAATGCTACTTTCAAGTTATATATAATTATAAATTAAACACACAACCTAAAAGAAAAATACGCCGACACATCTTTATTAATATGATTTAATCTCCTTTGAGGCTCAGCCCTAGGTTTACAATTATCTTCCCTAAGGATTCTATACATACAAATTGAAGGACTGATTCGTTTAATACAAGCTATCGTCCATCCAAAGTCTTTCTTGTATTTCTTCAAAACTTCAAACAAACTCTCTTCTTCTCTTTTAATTATTTAAGAGGAAATTATCACTAGCAAAGTTGAGGACTCACCTAGAAAAATATACTTCAAATGATCAGGAATCATCTTTAAATCAAGTTCAGGAAGTTTTTCAATTGATGAACCAAAAGATTCATTTTTTTCAGTCATGTCCAACAGTTCAAAATTTTCAGGAACATAATTTAGATCTTCCTAATGAAAATCTTCAGAATGATGTAACTTCTCTTCTTACTCATGTTCTAATTCTTCATTTTCAGATTTCTCTTCATAAGCTAATTTAAAATGACATTCACTCAAATACTTGATAACATCCATCCTATAACATTCATCATCTTTACCTCTTATAGAATATTTCATTGATTTTGAAATGTTGAATGTAACAACCTGATCATTAACTCTCACTGTTAATTCCCATTTTTGCGCATCTATCATTGCTCTACCTGTGTCTAGGAAAGATCTTCCTAAAATTATGGGTACCTCTTTATCTTCCTCCATATCCAACACAATGAAATCAACAAGAAAGATAAATTGATCCGCTTTTACCAAAACATCCTCTATAACTCCTTTAGGACATGTGATCGAACGATCTGCTAATTGCAGAGTTAAAGTAGTTAGACTTATTTCTCCTAATCCTAGTCTTTTAAGTATTGATAAAGGATTAAGGTTAATGCTTACACCCAAATCACATAAAGCTTTTCAATAAAATATGTCTCCGATTGCACATGGAATTGCAAAACAACCAGGATCTTTAAGCTTTTCAGGAAGCTTCTTCTGAATTATTGCACTACACTCCTCAGTAACTGCAACTGTCTCATTATCTTCAAAATTTCTTTTTTTATTGAGAATATCTTTCATAAATTTCACATAGCTTGGCATCTGTTCTAAGGCTTCAGTAAATGGAATGTTTTTTGTTAGCTTCTTAAATATCTCTAAGAGTTTTAAAAATTGCTTATCCAGTTTTTGTTGATGAAGTCTTTAAGGAAATGGAGGTGGTGGTTTTTACAAATCTTCCTTAAGTGGAGAAATAGGTCTTTTCAAACCTTTCGGAGCGTCCTCTTTTGGTTCTTCAATCTTTTCCTTCTCTACTTCAATCTATTTTTGAACTCTACCTTCCAACTCTTCTCCACTTCTCAGTTGAATTGCTTTTACATGCTCTTTATTCGTATCTCTTATATTTACTTCAGTATTAATTGGAAGCATATCTTGGGATCTGTTATTTAATGTATTGGCAATTTGTCCCAATTGATTTTCAATATTTCTAATTATTGCTCCTTGACTTTGCAATTGATTTCCCATTTGTAACACTACTTCTTCAAGAGAAAACTTCTTCTTCTTAAATTATGAAGCATTGTTAAAACCTAGAGGATAGGTTGGTTTATAATTATTATTCCCTTGGTTGTTCCAGTTCCCCAATGAGTTTACTTGGTTGTTCTCTCATTGTTGATTAATACCACCCTAATTATTGGTATTCCATTTAAAGTTTAGATGGTTCTTCCAACCGGGGTTATAAAAATAAGAATAAGAGTTATTAGGCTTACTTATAGAATTTAAAGTTTCTGGTGAAGTATGAGAATCAACCATTTGACCTAATAAATTTTCTTTAATCATGGAAATTGATTAAGAAAAATTCATCCCAAATTGTTCTATCTTCCTTGCTAACATCGCAAAAGCATCATTTTCATGAATATTGGCTACCTTTTTAGGATTTAACCTTTCAGAAGGCCATTGAAAATTGTTAGTAGCCATTTCTTCAATCAAAGAATAAGCATCAGTAAACTGTTTAGACATTAGTGATCCTCCTGCAACAGCATCAATAATAGATCTAAGAGATCAAACTAATCCATTGTAAAATGTTTGAATTATTAACCAATCTGGTATCGAATGATGTGGACATTTTTTTTAGGATATCTTTAAATCATTCCCATGCCTCATATATAGATTTGCCTTCAAACTGACAAAAAGATCTGATATCATTTTAAGCTTCGTAATCTTTGATGGTGGAAAATATTTAGCAAGGAGCATTTGTGCTAAATCACCCCAAGTTCTGATAGATCCAAGTGCTAATGAATTTAACCATATCTTAGCTTTATCCCTTAAGAAGAAAGGAAGAAGTCTAAGTCTAATAGCATCATCTGAACACCAAAATATTTAAAAGTAGCAGACAACTCTAGAAAGTTGGCAAGATGTAAATTAGGATCTTCAGTTGGTGCTCCCCCAAACTAATTATTAGACACCATTTGGAGAATAGCAGGTTTAAGCTCAAAGGAATTAGCAGCTACAGCAGGGTGTTGAATACTACCATGAAGTTCATCCACTGTAGGGTTAGCATATCCTCTTAAAGGTCTAAATTCTTGATGGATGTCTACATTTTGATTTTAATGATTTCACATGTCTTGAATATTTTTATCTTTTTCAAAATTTTTAATTTTTCTGATTGTTCTTTCTAATTCAGAATCGTAAGGCACAAGTCCCTCAGGCCCTGAACTACGCATACAACTTTAAATAAAATAAAACAAAACAAACTAACAAAAACAAAGAAAAGTAAAAAAAAATTAAATTTTTTTAACTTTCTTTAAGTGAAATTTTAATCAATTCCCCCTGCACCAGTGCCAAAAACTTGATCGCCAAATATTTATGCTTACGATTTAGATATGAAATTTATGATTTATAATATGGGATACTACACAACTATACGTATCACTTATCAAGTAATATAAGACTTTCTGATTAAGCCCCGAGATATCGAACCCATAGGGAAATGTGTAAAACTTTAGAGAAATAAGAAAAATAAATTTTTACTTTTTTAATTGATTTTTGTAACTATGTTTGAAGGTATTAATTTTGAAAAGTTCTTTTTGAAATTTTTAATAAGAAGTTAAGCAGGAAATAAAATTATCAATACTCTAAACACGATATAAAAGCTATAAGAATGAAATATCTTTTTCCTTCTTCAATGAATCAATAATAATTATGGATATTTATGTTGTGGAAATATTTAAATGTATTATGCCAAATAGGAGCAAATATATTCTTTACCCTTACTTGGATTTATAAAGAGAATTGGTTAATTTGAAAATTTGAAATTTTGTAGATGGGTTAGGCAGGGAAGATACCAGCTCTCACTCTAGAGTTCCCTCTATTCCCTCCACCTGGGGGCTAACATCTCATAACAAAATTTAAAATAACAAACCAAATTAGGGGGCTTTAGCCTGTCACTCTAAATTCCTTTAATTTTACTCCACAATAAAGCATATCTCCCTATATATTTGCATTCAATCATATGGAATACAATTCTCACCTATATAATTGCATGTGATTCTTTCCAATGGTTGTTTGAGACAATACCACATTGAATCTTACCTAATCTCACAAAGAAATTTAACATCTTAATTGACCACATTAAGAAGTCAATTAAGTTTAAGGAATTGAATCATCACAATTTATTCCAGCATTAAACACTTATACTTTCCACAACATACTTCCAAAATTTAATTACTTCATCATCTAAGAAAGAAGAAGATAAAGTAAACTACACAGATTTCAATAAGAGAACACAAACACAACTTGATTTAAAAGCATAAACCATTATGAAAACACAACAATCTTACTTAAAAATAAAGTGTAAAAACAAAGGTAAATACTTATCTGAAAATCCTCTCCATAAGACTCTGAAAGTTCCTTTGGAATTTTGCTTTCCACAATATAACTCTACAGAGGTTAGCACCCAACTCAGATGACCTTAATAAGAACTTTAAACTTCAATAAAAACTAGATACAAGGATGAAAGAAAATTGGTGAGAAGAAGGCTTTACGCCAACCCTTTTTCCTTTCTTACTCTCTATTCTCTACTCAAAACTATAGAAAAGAATAACTCTAAAAAAAAACACTTTCAATATTAACAAATACCACTCTCTTCAACACCCACACAGACACACTTACAAATTATGAGGCTTTATTTTTATAATTTTCCAAAACGTATCCTAGTGTCTCTTCAAATCATGTATAGATTCAATATATCCACCAAAAGATGCATCCCTTCAATCAAATTTACCGCCTGAAGGAAATTAAGGAAGTCATCACCAAAAGTTGTTTCAAATACCCCTTCAAAATGGTGCAAAATTTGATTAAAATTTGATTTTTAACTGTGGCACTTAAGCACCGGCACTTAGGCGCTAGAGGCCAAATTTTTCAAACTTCATAATTTTGCCCAAATTTGATCCTTTTTCACTCCTTTCATCATAATTAATCATTTTCATCATACCTGCAAGAAAAACATAAAATAACTTCCATTAAAGTGGAATATCATCAAAATAGGTATAAAAATATGCATAAAATACTATATATTTTAGGTGTACCATGGTGGCATTGCCGTTCTCCTCCCGTGATAGAGATTGTCCAATGTGGTATTCAAATGCTTATAGGGGCACTTCCTCCAGTCGGCTATCTTTAAGAGTAATGTTATTGATCCAAGAGCTAGTTCTCCTTGCAGATTGAATCCTCGTAACATCATTGTATCGCTTGATAGTTGAGAGGCATAAATATCCAGATATACAAGAGTTCTCAAATTCATAATGTTAATTGAGGAGCGTGGGTTAATAAGAACCCTTGAAAGTGTCGTGTCATTTATGTTCACTGTGATATACAGTGGACGATTATGTTCAGTTGTTCCGAGCAACAAGTCATTGTCAGAGAGGGTAATCTTCATTGATTCTTCTAATGGACAAGCTTCATTTTGAGTAATACTAGCAAGTTGAGCTAAGCAAATGTCTGGATCTAGAAGAGATTTTATCAATGACTCTCTCATTTCTTTGGAGAGCATAAGAGTGTCATAGATGCTCAATTTTGCTGGTAATTTCCTCAAATGGGCTAGTACGTTATAGTCCACTTTGTTGTGAAGATCATCCTTATCTCTTTCAGGGAGTTGTGGATGTGTTGAAGGAATGATCTTTTCAGATGTGACTATTTGTTTTTCTTTTTCTTGTGGAGTCACTCTGGGAGGTAGAACCTTTCCACTTCTTAAATTGATTTCAACTATTTCTTGAAATTGTTTATCCGACTCTTTTGTCTCTGAGTCTGAAGATTCCAATTCTATGGAAATCGGAGTTCCTTGTAATTGGAGCATAGCAATGTCATTTTCATCTTTGTCGTTGTCAGAATTTTCATCAATGTTTTTGTCATTTTGATTTTCAATAGTTTGATCAAAATCATATACGATTTGAGCATTGTCTACGGGATTAGGATTTGAATGATCATTTTCAGAAGCATCACCTAAAATAGACAAAATTTAAGCAGAACTGGAATTATTATGATTCACAGTAGGAGCAAAAAGGAATTCATACAAAGTCATCAGTTCAAGGATTTTTCATCCTTCAACCGATATAACTACCCTAGTAGAAGATGGGGAAACATAAGAATGAGAAGGTACAAGAGCAATTGCAGCCCCTATATCTAGAAAACCTCTAGTTTTTTTTGGTTCTTTATCTTTCTTTCTCTTTTCCTTCCTGGGAGGCTTGGTAACCTGAAATTCAGTGAGGTTCTCCTCAGAAGATTTACTTCGAAAAATGTTGTCTTTATTCTTGTTCTTGGATTTGAATTTTTCCACCGAAATCATATTGATTGAACATTTGTTAGGTTCTTTCAAATATTCTTTCAGAGTTACTATATTTCCTTGTTTAAAGTTACACTCTAAACCGTCTTTGAAGACAAAACATTCTTCAATCTTATGTCCGAGCATTCTATGATAAGGACAATAATTGGGATTGTCCTTCATGTCAACTTCTGCAGGCCTTTTAGCTTATGGTAGCTTAAATTTGGGTATTTTAAGCAAGCTACAGAATATTTTGTCGACGGTTTCCGTTTTAAATGAATATTCATTATTAATTATTTCAGCCATTGTTCATTTATCTGTCGGTGCTGGGATTGGTTGTTGAAGTTGTAATTGAGGTGATTTCTGTGATGTCGACGGGTTCTGGCGTTGTTTCTTTTGATCAGGTTGAACTTGCATCACTTGTTTGCCTTTTTCCACAACATTCCCCGGTCTCTTTTCAAATGTCTTAACAGTCTTTGTCTTTTCAATCTTTTCCGTTACACTCATCTGCTTAGCTTCTTCCTTAAGATTGGCAGCTTTGCTAAGCAATTTTTCAAAAGTTTTTATTATAAATCCTTTAAGCATAAATGCTATAGGACCATGAATATTCTTAAGAAGGATTTCAATAGCATGTCATTCTTGGAGTTGTGGTTCACATTTCATGCTGAGATTTCTCCAGCGTAAAATGTAATCCACTAAGATTTCGCCTGTTTTCTATTATTCCACTACAAGATCACCAACTGTAGTGTGATGTTGAGCTCCAACAAATCTTTGAATGAAGAGGCTTTCATGATCTACAATAGTTTTAACAGACCCATTAGTTAGTTCTACATACCAGTCAAAGGCAACTCCTGTGAGAATGTTAACAAATTGTCAGAATAGAAGAGCATCACTTCCCCCCTGCATTACAGCAGCTCGCTCTGAAATGCAGTATATGTTGTCGGGGATTACCTGTTTCATCAAACATTTTGAAGACAGGAGGAACAAAACCTTTAGGGTATTGGACAGAATCAAATTCCTCTGGATATGGTCTACCCTTTGGAATTAGTGATCCAGCTTTTACCTGAGCCATCGTTTCTTTTATCTTTTGTTCTATGAGTTGACTGATATCTTTTTCTAGAATTCTGCTATGAGGGGAATCCTTTTTCTTTTGAGTGCTTTCTTCAATGTCTATTGGCTCTCCTTTGTCTTCTAAAATGTGAACAACCTCTGGCCTAACAATTTCAATTGCCAGTGATGTATTTGTTGGTGGATTTTGCAAAGCTGCTACCAACTCTTCCATTTTTTGTTCATGATGACTGATTTGCTCGTCTCACTGTCGTATAATTGCTCATAATTCATTCATTGCATCTTCTTCATTTAGTTCCCGTTCTAAGGAAGTAGATCGTGTTTCCACCACATTAATACTGACAACATTTTCATTTGAGCTGTCAGAAGAATTTTTCTTTACTCGCATCGAGAATTGTTTGATATCATTTTTTAATATTTTCAATCTTTCTTCAAATTATTTTTCAAAATTTTCTCTACAAGTTCCTTCTTGTAAATTGTGCGCAGGGGTGCTTGTAGCATTTGAATTTCATTCAGACAATCTTTGTTTCCATACATTGTCTTTTAGTATGGGACGAGACCCTCTAGGCAGTGTATCATCATATGAATAATCTGCATTTTGTAGGATATAAACCAAATCTGTCATTTTAGTGGATGTATCTTCCACTTCAGACATCAGTTTGTCATATTTGGCCTTGTCTTTTGTGATTGTCACATTTTTCACCATTGGCCCTAGTCGAAACTTCACAGGCACTCGAGTACATTGATCTTCTATCGGAGATTGATAACCTATTTCCTCATAAACAGAATCTTCTATTGCTAGAATTCTTCTTTTCATTGTTTTTGAGACTGCACATCCCATTTTGTTCAACAATCAGAAAATTGAACATTTATCTTTTCGTGCTAGTCTTTTAAACACTGAATGTATAGCATGAATTGAGGGAGAACACTTGGTTGAAAGAAATTGTCAGTATATTCAACAGGAATCAGGATATACCGATTTTCTTCTGAAAAGGAAGGGTTTCCGAAAACACATTGTTCAAATTCAGGTGTTTCAAAATTATCATTCTCATTCCACCTTTTCTTTCTTTTAAGCAGACGAGCTTTATTTTTGTGAATGTTTATGGAACATGATCCAAATTCATATGTGGATGGTGGCAGAACATCATCATAGATTTGTTTTCCTTTGTCCTCAATTTTTCTTTTCATTTCTTCAAGAACATAAGGATCTTCAGATATATACTCAAGTGGATCCTCGGTAGAATTCAGAAAGTCTTGATAAGGTTGCAGGCCAAATTCTTCAAAAGATTGCATATCAGTTTGATATGGATTATCTAATGTAAATTTTGTTTCAATAAATAATCCATAATCATTCTGATAAAAGGGAAAGTCTTCCTCCATTGGTATATTGAAGTCTTGAAAATAAGAAAAGACTGAATTCGGAGAATGCATTGCAACTTTTCTTAAATTTCAAGAAAGATGAATATTATTTATTTGTTTATAAATTGGGAGTTTGTTTTTTTTTTTAAGTTTTGTAGAACGAAATGTCAAATGAAAACCAGTGATAATAAAAGATGAGAAGAAAGAATGTTCCCAGCGGAGTCACCAAACTCTCTTTGATGGCGAGCAGAGTCGATGTCGCTTGGATGTCGTCGCCATCAATTCTCATATCAATGTGATGGAGTCGCTACTCTATTTTGATATTGCTCTAATCTTATTTCTATGAATCTTATAAAGGAATCAAGAAATTTAGGGCTAATATAAAATAGAGAAAAAGAAAATGTTTTGTGATAATCCTTATAAAGAAGATCCTAGAATGCCATATCCTAAAGTTTCTATATAAAGAAGATCGTGAAGTGTCAACCAGAGATTCTGTCATGGGTTCTTTAATTCTCCTATAGAAGCAAGCTTCTATAGTAAATTACATCTTAGACAATTTATAATTGTCTAAGAAAACTTCTTATTATTGTTGATCACTAATTTTTTGGATTTTTTTTTTAGGGAAAGATGTACCCACTATCAATCCCAAATGTCGTTGTATTATGTCGTTTTCATGTCATGTTGTTTTGTTTATCGAAATTTTTATGTTTTGTGGCTAACCTAAAAGTTTTGGTTTTTTCATTGTTGTCGATGTCGATGTTTTGTTGAAAGTTATAGGTTTTGTGGCTAACCTAAAATTTTTGGTTTTGTCATTGTTGTCGATGTCGTTGTTTTGTTGAAAGTTTCAGGTTTTTTGGTTAACCTAAAAGTTTTGGTTCTCTTATTGTTGTCGATGTCGTTGATTTGTTGAAAGTTTTATGTTTTGTGAGTAACCTAAAAGTTTTGGTTTTGTCATTGTTCGTCAATAATGTCGTCCTGCAAAACAGAGTTAGCACACCCTATAACATGCAAAGGAAATCTAAACAAAATTTGTCTTCATCCTACAAAGAAAATAATTTCAGAAATAGTGTCACATTCATTGTCTAAGAATTTTGTAGGATGTTTTGATTTAACATATCCTGAATGTCAATTAATGTCATTTGAAATATTTGAATTAATATCAGTGTTTGTTAAATTTGCATTTGAAATGCCAAATTTATGTCAAACTTTGTTTGAAATGTCAAATTAATGTCAATTATGTCGATTTAGGTTTGCAATATCAAATTTATGTCGATTATATCAAATCTTGTTTGAAATGTCAAATTTATGTCGATCATGTTTGAAATGTCAGATTTATGTCGATTTTCTCGATGGAATCTTTGGAATATCAAATTTATGTCGATTTAGGTTTGAAATATCAAATTTGATTTTGGTTTGAAATGTCAAATTTATGTCGATTATGTTGATTTTTGGCTTGAAATGTCAAAGTTATGTTGATTATGTTGATTTTAGTTTGAAATGTCGAATTTAGGTCGGTTATATTGATTTTGGTCTGATTTTGGTTTGAAATATCGATCTTATGTCGGTTATGTCGATTTTGGTTTGAAATGTCGAATTTATGTCTTGACTTAAGGTTAAACTTAAATCTTTAGTTCATATCTGTCTGCACTTAAATTGAATTCACTTGAGTTCATGTATGTTTAAGTTAATAGATGGATTAGATTAACTTGAGTTCATGTCTGTATGAACTTAAGTTAATAGTTGGATTAGATTAACTTGAGTTCATGTCTGTTTGAACTTAATTTAAAAGTTTAATGTTAGATTCAATATAGATTGAATTAACTTGGGTTCATGTCTAGTTGAACCTAAGTTGAATTAACTTGAGTTCATGTCTGTCTGAACTTAAGTTAAAAGGTTTAAATCTAGATTCAATATGGATTGAATTAACTTGAGTTCATGTCCGGTTGAACCTAAGTTGATTGAATTTAATTTACATGAGTTCATGTCAGTTTGAACTTAAGTTAAAAACATTGAACGTTAGATTCAATATTGATTGAATTAACTTGGGTTCATGTCTGGTTGAACCTAAGTTGAATTCAATGTTGATTGAATCTAATTAACTTGAGTTCATGTCAGTTTGAACTTAAGTTAAAAGTTTGGTTTAATCAGAATAGACCTAATTATGTTTTAAGCCTTGTTTAGATAAGACATAAAGGTTAATTAAGTCTAATAAACTAGACTTAATTAGAAGTGTAGACCATCTAAGTCCTTTTAAGGTAAGGCTTATGTTTTAATAAAGTCTAATTTGATTTAACCGAGATTTTTTAGATATTAAGTCTTAGTGAATTAGACTTAATCATGGTTTGTGTTTATTTAAACCTTAGTTGATTAAGGTATAATGATTTAATTAAGTATACTGTGATAGACTTAATTAAGGTTTATGTCGGATTTGGGTTTGATTTAAGTTAGGTTGAACCTAGACTTAAGGTTAAATTAAGTTCAATATGGGTTGAAATCAAGTTAAGATTTGAGTTTAATTTAAGTTAGGTTCAAGTTAGGTTCAATCTAGACTTAAGGTTGACTTAAGTTCAATGTGGGTTGAACTTAAGTTAAAGTTGAACTTGGGTTCATATTGTGTTGAACCTAAGTTGATCTAATTAGGGTTTATGTTTGATTAAAACTTAGTTAGTTAAGGGTTAATTATTTAATTAGGTCTAATGGGTTAGACCTAATTTGGGTTTAGGTTTGATTAGACCTTAGTTAATTAAGGTTTAATGGTTTAATTAGACTTAATGGGTTAAACCTAATTAGGGTTTAGGTTGATTAAACCTTAGTTAGTTAAGGTTTAATGGTTTAATTAGGTCTGATGGGTTAGACCTAATAGGGTTTAGGTTTGATTAAACCTTAGCTAGTTAAGGTTTAATGGTTTAACTAGGTTTAATGGGTTAGACCTAATTAGGGTTTATGTTTGTCTTAAACCTAATGTGTAAGGAGGTTAATTAAGTTTAATATGTCCTTAAACTTAATTAAAGGTTTTGTTTTGTATTAAACCTAATTTAGTTAAGGTTTAATGGGTTAATTAAGTTTAATATGTCCTTAAACTTAATTAAAGATTTGATTTTTAATTAAACCCTAAGGTTCAATGAGTTAATTAAGTTTAATATGTCCTTAAACTTAATTAAAGGGTTTGGTTTTGATTAATTAAGTTTAATATGTCCT
The DNA here is from genome assembly GCA_022702705.1 of Papilionanthe hookeriana x Papilionanthe teres. Taxonomy (NCBI): domain Eukaryota; kingdom Viridiplantae; phylum Streptophyta; class Magnoliopsida; order Asparagales; family Orchidaceae; genus Papilionanthe; species Papilionanthe hookeriana x Papilionanthe teres. The sequence continues at coordinate 130,494,444 of CM040425.1, read as the reverse complement.
TAAACTTAATTAAAGGGTTTGGTTTTGATTAATTAAGTCTAATATGTCCTTAAACTTAATTAAAGGTCTGATTTTTGTTAATTAAGTTTAATATGTCCTTAAACATAATTAAAAGTTTTTGTTTTGGTTAATTAAGTTCAGTATGTCCTTAAACTTAATTAAAGAGTTTGATTTTTGTTAATTAAGTTTAATATGTCTTTAAACTTAATTAAAGGGTTTTGATTTTGATTAATTAAGTTTAATATGTCCTTAAACTTAATTAATGGGTGATTTTGAATTGAACCCTAAGGTTTATTGGTTTAATTAAGTTTAATATGTCTTTAAACTTAATTAATGGTTTTGATTTTGATTAATTAAGTTAAATATGTCCTTAAACTTAATTAAAATGTTTGATTTTGATTAATTAAATTTAATGTCCATAAACTTGATTAAAAGGTTTGATTTTTGTCTTAAACCCTAAGGTTTAATGGTTTAACTAGGTTTAAGTTATCTTTAAACCTAATTATTGTTTGATTTGAGTTCATTTAAGTATGGATTCATCACTTGCTTAGTCCATGATGAGATGGATTAAATATGTGAAGAGGAGGTTTTGAATTATTAATTTTAAAATTAATAAATCTTAACCTTGTTTCAAAAAGTCTTTTAGATTGATTTGATGACTTGAGAATTATTGTTTTAGGATTGTTGTTTGTTATCCTAAGGTTCTCAATCATTTTGCATTTAAACTTTCCAATTTTCCAAATTTTATAATTATTTTTGAAAATAATTACAAAATATCATGGAAATTAGAAAATCACATCCTAGAGAGTTATCATAGCCTTAGAAAAATCAGAAGATGTGTCTAAGTGCTTAAAGGTTCTTCCCTAAAAATTTCATATATTTTCTGACTTGTAAATAATTTTTAGTAATTAAAATACTCCATAGAGTATTTAATTCATTAAAAATTAATACTGAGAATAAAATTATGATTTTTGTCTCATAATTTTCTTCTCTTCAAGAGCTTTCCAGAGGTATTTTTATTTTATTTTATGACCTCTGTATCAAAAGATATGGAATTTTGAAGTTTTTAAGGTTTTTTTGAATTAATTTAACCCAGAAAAACGAGGACACGACACGCGTCCTCGTACGTGTCGAAAGGGCAAGATGATCTCGTGTATGGTGTGGTAAAACAAACACGACGAGCTTAGATCAGCGCCGTCCATTCTAAAACACGGGAACGAACAGAGGAGATAATTCCCCATTTAATTCAAAATTTTCAAACAATTAAACTTCAAAGTTCAATATCTCACTCATTTCTCAACGAAACTGAGTGATTTTTGAACCTATGGAATCATCTGGACGTATAGATTATATCTATATGGTGATGATACATTTTTGGGCTAGTTTAACCCATGATATTTAGAATATATGAAATATTTTGGAGAAAAAAAATCCATACTTTAGCCACAAGTTTGTCGAGCTTGATCAGGCTTGATGGCCAGCTTCTAGGACTCCCAAAGAAGATCCTTGTCACTTTAATTTGGTTTTGTAGCTAGCCTTGGAGAGTAATTTTGGCAAAATGGCTAGTTTGGGCTGATTTTGGATATTGGCCAAATTGGCTTGATTGGGCTAACCCTATGGCTTTGGTTTGATTGGAATAGGTTGCTGAGGTCCACAGGAAGATTTTTTGTGCTGGAAGCCAAGGGATTTGGGTAGCCTATAGGTTTCTATGGGATCATTCTCTCCTCTTGGTATTTTCTGCCAAGGGAAGTATTTATAGCCATGAATGGCTATGAATTAACCATGGTTAGCTTTGATTTGGTCATAGTATGGTTAGGGCTGTAGAGTACAACCTCCCCCATGTAAACCAAGCTTCACCTCTTCTTCCTCCAAGAGAATTTTGCCACTTAAGCAAGTGCACATTTCATGATAATTTTGGCTTAAATTTTGTCAAGATGGATTTTAACCTCTTTGTTTCCATTCCATTGGCTAAGTGGGAGGTTCATGGTAGTCGAAATGGTTGAGACCCTCTCCTTGCAACACCTCATTTATCATTTCATGAGGTGGTGACACATTAGCCCTTCTCTTAATACTTTTTCATGAAATGTTATGATGAGTTTAACCATGGTGTGAAGGATGGTTAAAGCTTTGTCTCCACACTATTGGGTGGCTAGGGAGGTGGCTAAACTATCCTCACCATGGAAAGACACCTCACACTTTAAATTACCATGGTTAGGCCACCTCATTTCTCATGTCGTGATGGCCCTTACTATGGTTAAATGTGAGTGATTCATGGGTTTTTTTCTCTTTAATGAGTCATATTGGTTGTGTCTAACCCTTATGAGGTCATGTGTGATGTCATAAAAGAGTTTTAGAATTTTTAGAAAACCATATGTCATAGGTTTTAAAAATTATATCTAATGCCCTCTTCATTTTAATTTTTGTATTTAATTAATTATGTCATTAATTAAATATTGGAAATTATTTTATTAATCAATAATTAATTGGAAATAACTTCAAATTAATTATTTGATTAATATCCATGTCATTAAAATTGATTTTTGTCTCTTTTCATGACTTTTCAATTTAATTTTTTCTTTAATTAATTATGCCATTAATTAAAACATGAAAATTAAATTATTGGTTAATTAATTAATTAAAAATAATTTTGGAATTATTTATTTGATTAATTCCACTATTTTTAATCAATTTGTGGATTTTGAGATTTTACAGCTTTTGAATTTAATTTTTCATGTTAATTAATTATGTCATTAATTAAAATTTGAATTCATTAGCCAATTAATTAATCTAAATAATTTTGAGATCAATTATTTGATTAATTTTGTCATTTTATGACTTTTAATTTAATTTTCATTTTAATTAATCATGTCATTTGATTAATTAAAATATTGAAAATTAATTTATTAGTCAATTTAATTAATCAAAATAATTTTTGAAATTAATTTGATTAATTTTTATCATTGTGAGGTCTTAAACATGTCATTGGTTATTTGATTAAAAACTGATCATTTTAACCAAAATTGACTTTTTTGTTCATGTGTTGACCTATTGGGTCAATAAGGTTGGTGATTGGATCTGGATTGGCCATTTTGACCAAAATTGTCATTTTAGGTCAAAAGGTTGTCTTATGCGGTCAACAGGGCTGGTCATAGGGTCTGGATTGATCATTTTGAGCAAAATTATCATTTTGGGTAAAAAAGTTGACCTATGGGGTCAACAGGGTTGGTTATTGGGTCAGGATTGAGCATTTTGACCAAAATTGTCATTTCGGATAAAAAGGTTGACCTATGGGGTCAACAGGGTTGGTCATAGGGTATGGATTGACCATTTTGACCAAAGTTGTCATTTTAGGTAAAAGGGTTGACCTGTGGGGTCAACAGGGTTGGTGATTGGGTCTGGATTGACCATTTTGACCAAAATTGTCATTTTAGGTAAAAAGGTTGACCTGTGGGGTCCACAGGGTTGGTCATTGGGTCAAGATTGACCATTTTGACCAAAATTGTCATTTAAGGTAAAAAGGTTGACCTGTGGGGTCAACAGGGTTGGTGATTCGGTTTGTATAGACCATTTTGACCAAAATTGTCATTTTGGGTAAAAACATTAACCTAGTGTAAAAATGAGGTCAACAATGGCTAGGAAACAACTTTGTGACATAGTGTGCCTACAGTGAATTTATCTCTTATCCTGTCTTTTTATGCAGTTCACTAGATGGGACAGTTTCATCTATAAAATTAATGTGTGATACAATCTTGATCTATCAGTGATACATGTAGATTCAGGCAGATTCATGATGAAATTCAAGAGAAATATAAAAACTGGGAGGATGACAAAGTTAATGGGTGAAAAACACATATTTTACATAATGTCCCTACAGTGAATTGCTCTCCTCTCCTTTCCTACCATGCACCCCATCTAATGAGCCTTTTTCATGCATGAAATTATAGCGTGTTACATAATGCTCTGTAAATGATATACATATCATGGAAATTTCTTAGTGAAATGTAAGTCAAATATAAGAACTGGTAGGATGACAATATTCATGGTTCTTTTGATTCATTTGTCACTAGTTTCCAGTGATAGAGGTTGGTACTGGAGAACAACACTTTTTACATAGTGTGCCTACAGTGAAATTCATCTCCTCTCCTTTATTTCTATGCACCCCACCTAATGGGGCTTTTTTCATGTATGAAATTATAGTGTGCTACATATTGATGGCTGGATAAATGTAAATTCGTAGCACCTTTCTTTTATATGCACATTTCTTTTATAAAAACTATGATTTTTGAAACCTGCAAAAACAAAATTTTTCATGCTGTGGCTACATCACAATTTTGGTGCAACCCAACAACCGGACATGTTTCATCTATCTCAATATCTTGTGGTAAAGGTTGTTGTTGGAAGACAAAATTTTGTAGTGCATAATGGTCTGCTGTTGATACAAATATCCTGGTAGATTCATAGTGAAATGCTAGTGAAACAAAGAAAACTAGGAGGATGACTATATTGATGGTTGGGAAACAACTCTGTTACATTGTGGGCCTACAGTGAATTTATCTCTTATCCTTTCTTTCAAGTCAGTTCACTAGATGGGAAAATTTCATCTATCAAATTAAAGTATGATAAAATCTTGATCTGTCAGTCATACCTATAGATTCTGGCAGATTCATGGTGAAATGCCTAAGAAATATAAAAACTAGGAGGATGACAAGGCTGATGGGTGAAAAACATCTATTTTACATAATGTTCCTACAGTAAATTTCTCTCCTCTCCTTTCCTTCTATGCACCCCACCTAATGGGGCTTTTTCATGTATGAAATTATCGTGTGCTACATAATGATCTGCAAATGATATACATATCATGGCAATTTCATAGTGAAATGCGAGTGGAACATAAAAAATAGGGAGGATGACAGTATTCATGATTGTTATGATTCATCTGTCACCTATAGTGAAATTCATCTCCTATCCTTTTTTTCTATGCACCCCACCAAATGGCGCTTCTTCATGTATGAAAGTATAGTTTGAAAAATGCTCTGCAAATAATGTACATATCATGGCAAATTCATAGTGAAATGCAAGTTAAACATAAAAAACCATGAAACAATATTACAAGTGATACAAATTTCTTGCAAGATTCTTCCTGAAAATAAACAGATACATAAAAAGTGAGAAAAAAGGAGAGGAGAAGAGAGATTCATGCAGGGAAGGAGAGGACAAAGAGAAATTCATCAAAACTTACGAGGAAGAAGAGGGGTGTTATGCTTTTACCTCATGCTTGGTCGAGAAAGAAGATATAAATTCTATGGCGGAAGAGGAGAGAATGAGTTTGGACTTGTGGAAGGCCGAGTGCAGCCAAGAAATTCTAGCAAAAAGAGCAGAGACAGTAGGGATCGCGGGGGTTATCCCGCGGCCGGTTTTCTCCCAAACTTTGTGGCACCTTGTCGCGAAGACGACTCCCAAACAACACCCATAAACAAACTTTGCAGCAGAAGGCCTTGTCGCACCCCAAAAAGCGGAACCAAACAGGCCCTTAATGCCTTACGTGACTACCCACTTGATCACCTGACATCTGGATACCCTCCTCTAGCCTGGCCAGCCGGCCTAGTCACTGGAGCATATTAAAACTGAGAGCCACCTCACATGGACAAAACCCAAATTAACCCATCCAAGCTGTCCAACCCTAATTGGCCATTGGTGTCTTACTGCCTTCCACCTAAGCAGTTGATTCCACCCATTGCCAAGCCCTGAGCCCAGCTCCAGACATGGCAATTGAAACCTCTCCCCTTCATGATCAAAGGAGGAGATGAACATTTAACTTGAGAAAACTATGCAAAATTGCTTCCAGAGCTTCCTCTAGCCCTCCTAAGCTCAACCTAACCAATTTCCAACCATCATCCCCACTATCTGAGCTCAGTTTTTTAGCTCAAAATCAAGCTGAAACCAGGAAACACTTGACCACACCTCCACACTGCACCAAATTTCAATTAGCTACACCCACACCATTCCCACAGTCAACAAATAAGATCCCTCATAAAAGCCCCATCACAGAGAGCCTCAGCATAGACTTTAATCAACACCTAAAATCGGGACTGGTCAAACTTGGGTATAGGCATTTCACCAGGGCAAGAGACTTCGTTTGTGACCTTTTTGAACCTCCTTGAAGCTTAAGCAACTATTTGATTGAGGCCTCCCACCTCAGACAAAGGTTTTGAATTCTCCCCCTCTCCCAAGCTTATTTCGATTCTCCATCCATGTTGGCTTGATTTACGGCTAGGTTAGTCGTATAGATAGGTTTCGTCTGGGCTAGATGATTCCATAGAAAAAACCCCATGTGACTTTTTTGAGTATCAAGCGAGATATTAGGGTTAGAAGGTGGGCAGTGCTTGCGATGAACAAGGTGAAGATGATGACCCATAGCCATTGGATGGAACATGTATCAAACGGACAGCGAGGATTGCACTAGAAAGAGATATGTTACATAAAGTGTGGCAACTGACTCGAAAGGTGGCACAGAATGGGGAGATGATGCGTAGCGCTTTGACACGCCATAAGATGAGGTGGTTTCGTGCTGGTTAAGTAGGAAAATAGGGTTTAAATTAATTATTTAAATTAGTCCAACTTCAAAAATCCATAACTTGGTGTAGAAAAATCCAAAAAATAAAATAAAAATTTCTTAGTGAATATAGGAGAACAACATGGAAATATTTTCATTTTTATGTGATGCATATTTGATTTTTTATTAATTAAGTATAGTATTTAGTATTTCAATTCTCCATTTGCATACATATTTCAGCATGACATGAAACATTTGGCTTTTGTTCTCTCTCTCAAGAGAGATCTTCTTTGATTTTTCCAAGGTCAGAGGAGAACTCTATGAGGAGATCCCTATTTTTCAAGTTTATTGTGTCTTTTTTATTTAAAATTATAAAAATTAAAATATTCATCAACAAAATATAAGATTATTTTGGTTGGTAACCTGTGACCAGAGGACCATAGAAAGATACAAATTTAGTTTAACTCATTAAAACTCATCAACATTTAAATCAACTCACTAAACCTAAAGAAAATTAAATTAGATTAAATATAAAAGTAAATGACTTGATTTTTGTTCCCCACTATGGCTTAGGGTCAGAGGAACTCCAAAATAAAATTTGAAATCAATTAGAGTTAATTTGATCACCTAACTTGATTTTCTTAGTTAAATAACATTTTTTATATTAAAAAATCATAATAAATAAAATTTAAGTTGAAAAATTATAAAATTGGTTTTGGGAGTTTCTTACGACCAGGGGAGTTTAATAAAAATAAATGGCAATTAAAATAAATACTTCATTTTAAAGCTTATTTTTGAATTTTAAATTAATTAAAATTATTAAAATTCATTAAAATAATAAAAATCACTAAACTTTTAAACTCTACCAAAGTGTCATATTTGGTCTCTTGATCATTTAAGAACCATTAAAATAATTTTCCTAATTTTCTAAATAAAGATATCAATTTCTGAACGCTAAAAATTTCTTTTTTGTTAATTTCTCACTAAAATAATTCTAATAAATAAAATACAAATTACAAAGATATGAAACTTGTTTTTCTAGGTCAGCTGACCTTAGGGAGATTTATAAAAAAATATAAAACTTAATTTTCAATATAAATAATATTTTATATTTAATTAATGCTCAAGAACTGAAAATAATTGTAATAACTAAATTAAAAATATAAAAATCATGAAAATTAGTTCAAGTGGTCCCCTAGTTTAGGTGAACCTTCAATAATTTTATTAAAAATAATTATTTTGTTTTTATTGAGTTATAAAATTATCTTTGAAAGTCCCTATTTTGAAATGAAAATAATTATATAAATTACATTAAAGTTGGAAAAATCACATTTGGACCTTCAGTGATTTTTAAATTTTTAGGGTACCAAATTTCATAAAAATCACTGAAGGTCCAAATGTCATACAAATCACTATAGGGAACCATAAAAATTTTAAAGTCATTTTCATTGAATTTGATAAATTATGAAGTGTTAAGTCCTAAGGGACAAAATTGTAATTTTGAAAATTTAGCCTTTAATCAATATTTAGATTTTATTAAAGTGGGTAATGGGAAATGAATTATCATAATTAGATTTTTTGGATGATTGAAATACAAGGGATAAGAGGTAGAATCCAATCTCACCTTTGTCACAAGAAAAAAAAGGATAAATTTATAATCTCTTTAATTACTTTAATTTGGAAGATAATAAAAATTAAATTATCCCAGGGTTAGGGCTTGACTTTGGAAGTTGATAATCCATCAATCTAATACCCATAATTGGTGTTTAATGATAAATTCAATACTTTGATAAGAATCATAATCACATAAGTTAACTTTTCCCAAAATTGCAAATATACCCATTAAGACTTAAAGGCTTTGTAGTGAGCTAGGTTTATTAAAATCCGATTAATATGGTTTAGAAAAGATGATAAAATCAATTGAGAACATATTTAAAACACTACAAGCCCAATTTTAAAATAAAATTGACTAAAATTATTAAAAAATCAATTTACCCTTAATGGCTTTTACTCAAATAATTTATAAATAGAATTTCAAGTGATAATTACCCTATCTTTGAGATAATTGAAATATCAATGTTTATTAAGCATAAGAGTATGATAGGGATGATTCATTAAGCAACATAATAAGTTTGATTGAACTTAAGACTTTTCAAGAGATTATGAGGTGTCCGAGACCCGGTCCCTGAACTTTTCTCATACTTTTTTCGGATACCTTGAAGGACAATTAAACTTATTATGTCTTGCCTGAGAAATTATCTAATAGTGAAATAAATAGGACCCATCAAGTTATGACATAAGATTTGGTAGTCCTGTGATGAACCTATCTATAGGCTTTACTTTCCTGCAAATTATAAATTTTTAGTGTAAAAGATACTAAGGTTTTAGGTGGAGGAACGAGAAGACTCGACAGTTACGCTTTCATAAATCTACATAATCTTTTTTCCTGCATTTCCTTTACAGTACTTTTTCTTCTTAGAAGCTTGCATGTTAAACAACAAGTCACCCTGCATGTCAAATCCAAAACTTTTAGGATAACCGCAAAACTAAAACCAAAATCAAAGTTAAAACAAAACAGATATAAAATTCACCGCTACAACAGTCAAAATATAAGATAACTCAAAATTTAATCACAAACAAAAAAAATCATAATTACAACTAAATTACAATATCTCTATCAGATGATCGGGAATACCTCGGAGGAGGTAACCTACGACAGCTAACGAGATTTTCTACGGTCTAAATGAAAGTACTGAATTCATTTAATTTAATTTGGTAAATTCATTCAAACTAAGTGAATTTGAAAAAAAATTGTGGTGTCAGAATGAGGGAACCGTGAGATCCCAACAGGTGTCGCTATAATCAACTTAAATATTCCCCTAACAAGATATTAAGACATCTCAATTTAAACATTTCTAAAACGTTCTACTTTTCTCAATCTCTTTAATTTGAAACTTCTAAAACTAAACCTGCTATGATGAAGAGCTTCGAGCATGCACAGTGGGCAGCACGACTGATGCACCAAAAATATATACTAGTTTTGCTATATAATTTTACCCATTTTTAGTGATATTGCACTTTAAAGGAAGGTATTTTTGATGATTTATTGCAGGTATGTTGATTTTAGGTGATTGGAGCAAAAAGAAGTAAAAAAGAACGAATTTGGAGCAAAAAGGAGCAAAAAGGAGGAAAACAGATTCTCGCACCGCTAGGGCCATTTTTCAGAGAACTCAGCAATTAATTCAAAGTTCCGCTGGCGCCCGCCGGTGGAATTCAAATTTGAAGAGTTTTGGCGACTTTTTGAAGGGATGCCTATGGAAACTCTTGGGATTTTGTTTCTAACTTATAAGTAACTATTTTTGGACAAAAATGTGATGGTTTTTAGTGTGGGTTATGAAGTTCTAGAGAGGGAGAGTGTGTGTTGAGTGTTAGGGCCTAGGAGAAAAGTGTGTAGAAGTTAGAATTTGAGAGGAATTCTTCTCTAAGGAGTGAAGGAAAAGAAGTAAAGTGAGAGATTGCTTCTTCCTTTCCATTCTAAGGAGGGAATTAAGTGTTGTAAAGAAGAGAGCAAATGATTCAAAGGAACTTCAAGAGAATTGCATTGGGGAAGTGAAAGAGATAAGTTGTATTTTCTTTTGTGGTTTGTACGACTTCTCTTTTATACATAAAATCCATGTTTGATTGTATCTTCTTCATGAATTCTGAGTAGTCTCCTCTGTCTTTCTTATTGCATAGAGATGTGATGATGGATTGATGTGGATTTGAAGTGCTTTTAATGTATTGAAGAAATTGTGATGTTTTTTCATTTCAAACTCAATTTACTTTTTGATCTGGACAATTAAATTGTTAAAATATATTATTGAACATTAATTCTGAAAGGATTTAGTGTCCTACAATAATAATGAAGAATCCATTCAATTTTCATGGATGAATTGCGTAGTTCATGGGAATTGAGTGCAAATAAGTAAAGAAATGTGTTTTGATGGTTTTCGAATTGGAGGTTTCAGGGTGACAGGCTGAGATCCCCAATTTAGTCCTAAGATTATTAACTATACTCGAAGGTTAGCCTTCAGGTGAAGGGTGAGTGGGAGCTCTGTAGTGAGAGCCGCTATCCTCCCAGCCTAGCCTTAGATTTAGTGACTAAACTTAAGATTTGTCAATGTTCTTTTCATGCTTGGAAGAGGGGTACTCTTTTAAGGGTAAAGAAACATTTATGCTCCTATTTAGAATAATAACATAAATAATCGCTCCATATCATCCACACATCATATTCTCATTGCAAGAGGAAAGATACTTTTCTTGTATAATCAAAATACCTTTCAAATATATAGCTCAGTGTATGTCTGTTAGTTAATTCTGTTTTCAAAGTTATTAGAAGTAGTTGTAGTTTGATTAATTGTTTCTATTTTCTGCATAGTGGTAGTAGAAGTAAGCTTTAAAATTTAAGTGCAATTTAAGTATAGGATTTTAGTGCTACATTACCTATTATGAAACATTTTCTTCTACTCTGTAGCTTCCCTGTGGGATCGATAACCAGGACTCCATTAGAGCCATGTATTACTTGATACGATACGTATACTTGCGTTGAATGCTTAGACTTTACAAAATCATTATAAACATATATAAATTTGAGTTCATAAATTCTTGCAAAATAAAAGTCTCTAAATCGTTCGGTCAAGTTTTTGGCGCCGTTGCCGAGGAAGGTGACGAAGTAACTAAGTAAGTAAGCAAGGAAGGAAGTATAAACAATATTTATTGATAATATAGTGACTGAAAACCTTTAATTTGATGTGTGTAATTTTGTGTTTGTTTACTTTTTAAAAGTATTTGTGTGATTGTATACGAGTCATAGTAGATCTATAGGTTTAGTGCCTTACAATTTGGAGTTAGAGCGTACTGTCAGAAAAATTAGAAAACAACAAAAACAAACTGAAAATCCTTGTGAAATGGAAAATAATCAAGATAATTAGAGAAATGATATTGCAAATTTTCCAAGACCTTTAAAAGATTATGCTAACCCAACAATGAGACAAAATTCACATAACTATTCAAAATCCTGATGTTGCTGCAAATTTATTTGAACTTAAACCTGCTATTATTCAAATTGTACAAAAACAATCAATTTGGAGGAACACCTAATGAGGATCAAAATTTACACTCGCTAGTTTTTTAGAGTTGTGTGCAACTTTTAAATATGACAGTGTCTAGTGACGCTGTCAGACTCAAACTTTTTCCTTTTTCTTTAAGGCATAAAGCTAAGGCGTGTTTAAACTCATTAGCACCTGGATCTATTAGAACTTGGGGAGAATTATCTCAGAAGTTTCTATCAAAATATTTCCCCCTCGAAAGACTGCTAAACTAAGAAATGATATTACATCTTTTGGTTAGTTTGAAGAAGAGTCAATATATGAAGCTTGTGAGAGATTTAAAGATCTTCTTAGGAAGAGCCCACATCATGCTTTTACTAGATTGGTTAATGATTCAAACATTTTACAATGGAATATTGAGATCATTGAGATCTATTATAGATGCTACTGCTGGTAGATCGTTAATGTCAAAACCTGTTGATGAAGCATATGCATTAATTGAAGAAATGACTACTAATAATTTTCAGTGGCCCTCTGAATGGGTAAATCCTAAGAGAGTATCTAGTGATCATGATTCAGATATGATGATTATGAAAATTTCTCAAATTGCAGCCCTTTCTAAGTAAATATATCAATAGGGAATGAATTATTCTTAATCACCTCTAGTGTTGGAGGAAAATTCATTTGGATAGATAACAGAATCTCAAACACCTTATGAGACTTTAAATGCTATTAATAGACCTAACAATCCTTATTCAAATTATTATAATCTTTGTTGGAAGAGTCACCCAAATTTCAATTGGAATAATAGCAATGCCAATGTTAACCCACATTGGGGGAACATTTCTAAAAATCCAATTGGAAATTCATACAATCAAGGAAATATCAATTTTAGACCATCTTATCTTCCTAAATTCAATAGTAACCTGCAATTTAAGGATAAGAAGTTGTCTACTGAAGAAATGATTCTAAATTTGGGAAATCAATTGCAAGCTCAAGGTGTTGCTATGAAAAATATTGAAAATCAATTTGGCCCTTCTGGAACGCTTCCAAGTAATGTTGAGATCAATCCAAAAGATGAAAATAAGGAACAACTTATGGCAATTCAATTAACGAGTGGAGAAGAATTGGAAACTAGAGTGCAAAAAGAAATTAAAATAGAAAAAGGAGAAGGTGCAAATCAAAAAAGGTTCAAATAATATTTATCCAGACCTGGATTATCCTCTTGAGCCAATGAAGATAACTGTTGAAAAACTACCACCTCCATTTCCTTAAAGATTGATGAAACAAAATAGGGATAACAGATTTGGAAAATTTTTGGAGATCCTTAAGAAATTAATGATAAATATTCTTTTTCTTGAAGCATTAGAAAAAATGCCTGACTATGCCAAGTTTTTGAAGGAAATCCTGAAAAAGAAAATAAAGTTTACAGATCATGAAACTGTTGCACTTAGCGGAGAGTGTAGTGCAACTAATCAGAAGAAGCTTCCGAAAAAACTTAAAGATCCTAGTAGTTTCACTATTCTTTGTGCTATAGGTGAAAATTTTTTCAGAACAGCCTTACGTGACTTTAAATGCTATTAATAAACCTAACAATATTTATTTGAATTATTATAATCTTGGTTGAAAGAATCACCCAAATTTCAATTGGAATAATAGCAATGCCAATGTTAACACACATTGGGGGAATAGTTCTATAAATCCAATTAGAAATTCAAACAATCAAGGAAATATCATTTTTAGACCATCTTATCCTACTAGATTCAATAGTAACCTGCAATTTAAGGATAATAAGACGTCTACTGAAGAAATTATTATGAATATGGGAAATCAATTACAAGCTCAAGTTGTTGCTATGAAAAATATTGAAAATCACTTGGGCCCTTCTGGAATGCTTCTAAGTAATGTTGAGATCAATTGAAAAGATTAAAATAAGGAACAACTTAAGGCTATTCAATTAAGAATTGGAAAAGAATTGGAAACTAGAGTGCAAAAAGAAGTTAAAATAAAAAAAAGGAGAAGGTGGAAATAAAAAAGGTTCAAATAAAATTTATCCAGACCTGGATTATTGATCCCCGATAGATATAAGTGCAACGGTTGCCAAAAACTTGACTCCACTAGATATAAGTGCGTTGATGATTTAAGATATGAAAATTGTGATTTTATAATATAGGATACTACGCAAGCATACGTATCGTTTATCAAGTAATATAGGACTTTCTGATTAAGCCCTGAGATATCGAACCCACAGGGAAAAGTTGAAAATCTTTAAAGGAATTTAGAAAATTATCTTTTTACTCTCTTTAATTGTTTTTGAAATAGTATTTCTTGATTTTGAAAAGTTTTAGAAAGTTTATTTGTCTTTTGAAATTTTCTTAATAAAATGCTAAGCAATGAAAGTAAAAGTTTCAATAACTAATAACACTAGATGTAAAAATACTATTAACTAAAATATCTTTTTCTTTCCTTTCATGAAGTAGTAATAATTCTTTAAAGTATTGTTGTGGAAGTATTTAAATTTTGTTGTGACAGATAGAAGCAAATGTGTTCTTTACCCTTTCTGGGTTCTATAAAGAACATAGGTTAATTTGAAATTTATATTATTTTGAACATGGTTAGGCAGGGAAGATACCAGTCTCTCACTCTAGAGTTCCCTCGATTACCACCACCTGGGGGCTAACTTCTCATAACAAAACTCAATACTTCAAACCAAATTAGGGGGTTTTAGCCTGTTACTCTAAAATCCTCTAATTTTACTCCCTTCTATAAAAATATCTTATAATATTACATTCACTTATATAGACTACAGTTCTCACCCATATAATTGCATGTGATTCCTACTAACTTTAATGAGATAATGCCGCATTGGATCTTACATAATCTGAAGAAATTTTACAACTTAACAGGCCAAATTAAGAAGTAAATAAAGTTCTCAGAATCAATCTTCACAACTTCTTCCATCTTTTAAACACTGATACTTTCCACAACAATTCTCTTAAATTAATTACTTATCCATTTTAAGAAAGAAAAAGATAAAGTAAACTACTGAAAATGCATTGGGAAAATATAAAAACACATTTATTTGAAATTAAAAATGATAAGAAAAATAATACACAAAAGCAAGTATTGATAAGCAAAATAAAAGTAAATACTTATCTGAAAATCCTATCCACAAGACTAAGGAAGTTCCTCTGATACTTTGACTCTTCCCTAAACTACTCCTCAGAGCAAGTCTCCAAACTCCAATGACTCAGAATACAGACTTCAGACTTCAATAAAAACTAAACTAAAAGAAAGAAAACAAGTGGGAGAAGAACTCTTAACTCCGACCCTTTTCTCCTTTCTACTCGCTACTCCTACTCTAAATAAAAACTTAAAATGTAGTGGGAGAATCTCCTAAAATTCTCTCTTCAAAATATAGTGAAGAGCCTCTTCAATTCTTCACTTCTTCACTTTTAAGACTCTCTTTAAATAATGAACCAAAAGGTGTCTTTGTGTCTCTTAAAAATGTGTGCAGATTCGATGTATCTACTAAGGAATGCACCCCTTCATTCAAATTTGCCGCCCAAAGGAAGTTATGGATGTTAACACCAAGAGTTGCATCCATTCCCTTTTAAATTTAGTGCCGAATCTAATTAAAGTTTGATTTATAACTGTGGTGGCTATGGGCCGGCCCAGCGGCGCTTAGCCGCCAGTGCCAAATTTTTTATTTTTTATTTTTTTGCTCCAAATTTGATCCAATTTTGCTCATTTCATCATGACCATCGATTTTCATCATACATGCAAGAAAAATACAAAATAACTTCCACTAAAGTGTAATATCATTAAAAATAGGTATAAAAATGTGCATAAAAATACTATATGTTTTAGGTGTATTAAAATCCCCCAAACTTAAGATGTTACTTGTCCTCAAGTGACAGTTAATCTCATAAAACATTTTAACAGGCAAATTATGTAATGAGTTTCTTAGGAAGATAACAAAATTTTGTTCTAGAAATGGAATAGTCCAATTTAGAAAAAATTTCAGTAATTAAAACCAACTTAAAGTTTAGAAAGTTCTTAAAAGAAAATGTTAAATATAAGTCTGTATCTATTTCAGAAATATTTATAGATTTTTCAAAATATAGGATTCAAACATTTATTTCTCTCACTTAAAAATCTTTATTTGAAAAATAAGTTTACTTACTATATTACAGCTTTAAGCTTTAGATTTTCTCTGATCTTATATCATAAACTTTAGGTATGAAACCAATATTTGATTAGACCCTTAAATCCTCAAGCTTCTCTTCCCTTTTCATATACTATTTTTCACTTTTTCTCTTCTCTTTTTTTTATTTTTTTATAAGGTAAGGATTACTATATTAGGATAGGCCTTTAATGATTTTGAATTCCACCCTTCCATTTAAAATAAAGTTCAGATATACACATTTCACTTAAAAATCATAATAATAGTATTTGAAAATTACTCTTCAATAAAAGAAATTTAAGCTTTGAAGAATAAAAGTTAAATATTCTATATATCCAAAAAATACAAAACTTCTTACTAAAGATAGTTAAACTTTATTTAACACCTCTTCAATAAGAAAATTTTAACTTTAAGTTTTTCATGATTACGATAAATTTTAACTAAATTCTTTTATTCATTTCTTTATTCAAAATTTTATTCCCCTAATATAACTTCATGTACATAATTGTTCTCAATCAAAAATAAGATTTATTTTAGGTATTCTTGAGAATCAAATAATATTTTAGGTTTTTAAAAATCTTTGTTTTTAAAATCCCCCCCCCCAAAACAAAACTTTAAATTATTAATTAAGATAAAACATTTAAGCAAAAGAAATGATACAGGGGTGAAAAATAAAAAACTGACATAACATGTTTGCTGGAATTTTTAATATCCTAATATGCAAGTATAACAATTTAAATAACATGAGTAACATGAAAACAAATTTAGTTTTTCAAAAAAAATTTCTTTTTTTTTTTAATAAGTAAAAATTTCAGAAGACTTCTACAGTAGTGGAGGTTTTCAAGGCAAATACACAGCAACTAAAATAAAACACTGATACAGATAACAGATAATAGTGGAATTTGAAGAATTTTAAACATGTAGTTTTCCTATGTATAAGTTCCTAGTAATGGTTTATAATCTCCTAACAGTTTTTGAATTAAAGTACACACTATTAAAAACTCTGACATAACATACACATAAAAAATATTTTCAATTACACACTTCCACACAACAACATATAAATCCATAATAAAATAACAACAATACCTGAAAATGTATAACAGATAAATAGTACAACTACAATCTGCATACTATCAAGGTTTACATCACAATACAATCATCAAAAAAAAATACTAGATGAAGCATACAAAAACACAACACAACAACACAATAACTAAAACAAACACACATACAACTACTCTTTATCCTCGTCATCATCATCATCTTGCTCATTCCAATCTCTGGATGGCACATAAGGTATATAAAATGGATGAGGTGACATCTCAGCACTCTGATCTCCTCTAATCAATCTATCCAAGTATTGCTGACAATTCTCCTCATATTCTTCATGTTTTACAATATATCTCTCAACATTATCCAGCTTAACATCCATATCTCTCACATGCTCTCGAGTAAGACTCACTATTTTCAAAATCATTCTTAATAAACTAGTCTGTGAATCAGTAGATGAAGAAGCAAGTGAAGTAGAAGCATGAGAAGTAGAAGCAAAAGAAACAGAAGCAGTAGAAGCCCTACCAAATCCTCCTCTCCAAACAAACTCTGAATGTACAATGTAAGCACCAACATTTACACTAGTAATTGATCTCAATGGCTGAAGTACCTCTTCCCAGGTTTCAAATTTCACTCCAGATCTTTCACAAAGTGAATGAATCAAGGAAGGAAATCCCATACCTGCAGTCGTGGTTGATCTAGCATAGTTCACAAAAATAATCATAAATTATCCCTCCAATATCAATAGGCTTCCCATGATGAATACAGTGGTTCAACACTGACTTGAAGGTAACAACTTAGATGAGTGCTTTCAAATTGTTTAAAGAGAAATTAATCACTGCACCTATAATTGTTTCACCAGATTGGGAGAAACCATTTGAACTTATGTATGATGCGAGTGATTATGCGATCGGAGTAGCATTGGGGCAAAGGCATGATAATGTTTTCAAAGTCATTTACTATGCTAGTAAAACTCTTAATGAGGCTCAAATTAATTATACCACTACTGAAAGAGAGCTATTACCTATAGTATTTGATTTTGACAAGTTTAGACCTTATTTAATTGGAGCTAAAAGTATTGTGCATACAGACCATTCGGCTATCAAATATTTAATGAAAAAGAAGGATGCGAAACATAGACTAATTAGATGGATACTTCTTCTACAAGAATTTGATTTTACGATAGTTTACAGGAAGGGAGCTGATAACCAAATAGCTGATCATCTATCAAGATTAGAGTATGATAAATTATCTGAGTTTGAGAAGGAAGTTACAGAAACTTTCCCTGATGAAAAACTTTATACTATCATGGGAAGAAATATACCCTGTTATGCTGATATTATGAATTATATTGTATGTGATTTTGAACCATCTGATTTAACAAGACAACAAAAAAAAATTTTTAATATGATGCATGATTTTATTTTTGGGATGAGCCCTATCTATATAAGCAGTATAAGGATCTGAGTATTAGGAGATGTGTGCCACAAGAAGAAACGAATTTGATTATTCAATGATGTCATGATTTTGAATTTGGAGGTCATTTTGGTGCTGATAAAACTGCTTTTAAGATTTTACAATCTGGATTTTATTGGCCTACTCTTTTTAGAGATGTTTATAAATATATTAAATCATGTGATCGATGTCAGAGAGTAGGTAATATCTCTAGAAGAAATGAGATGCCTCTAATTTATATGGGACCATTTACTTCTTCAATTTGAAATTTATATATACTTGTTGCTGTTGATTATGTCTCAAAATGGATTGAAGTAATTGCTTTACCTAGATGTGATGCTCGAAGTGTTTCAAACTTATTAAAGAAATATATATTTACATGATATGGAATGCCGAGAGTGATCACAACTGATGGTGGAACCCATTTCAAGAATAATCAAATTAAGAGATTGATTGAGAAATATAATATTATTCATAGAATCTTTATTGCTTATCATCCCCATGCTAGTGATTTAGCAGAAGTGTCTAATCATGAAATTAAAAGAATTTTGGAGAAATATGTGGATAATCATAAATTAGATTGGTCTTCTTGATTATATACTGCTTTATGTGCTTATATGACTGTTTTTAAATCCTCTATTGGAATGTCTCCTTATAGATTAGTGTTTGCTAAGACTTGCCATTTACCGGTTGAATTGAAGCATAAAGTATATTGGGTGATAAAAGAGTTGAATTTTAATTTAAAAAATGCTAGAGAAAAAAGATTTATGCAATTGAATGATTTAGAAGAGATTAGAAAGGCATCTTATCAGAATGGCACGATCTATAAAGAAAAAATGAAATTGTGGCATGATCAGAAGATATTGAGAAAGAAATTAGAATTTGGATGAAAAGTTTTGTTATATAACACAAGATTGAAGTTATTTCCTAGAAAGCTCAAGTCTAGATGGTTAGGACCTTTTACAGTTGTAATAGTTCATTATTTTGGAGTTGTTGATATTAAAGATCCTGATACTGGAAAGATTTTCAAATTTAATGGGCATCAATTAAAACCTTACTTTGATAGGTTTCAACCTGACTTCAAGGAGGTTTTAATGCTGAACCATCTCGATTAACTGTATGGTTTATCGGGCTGACGACATTAAACCAAGCACTTTATGGGAGGCAACTCATATGTATCTTCGTAGTTTGTTTGCTTGTTTTTTGTAGTTGTCCTTTTAGTTAGATATTTTTTAATCCTAATTACTCCTAAATACTTAAAAAATTGATAATTGTTGGATCAAATTGAGATATTGGAATATTTTGGGCCAAACGAAGTTCGGTGAGAATTTTTTACCATTGGCGCCTCTTACAGTAGAATGGGCTCCGTCGGCGCCCAATCCTAGAGAAGTTGCTGAACTTACAGGTTTGAGCGCCGCCGGTGCCCTATCGAGCACCGCCTGTGCCCAAAACCTATTGACAATTTTTGGAGTTTCAAAATGCAAGTTTTAGTAGTTTTGAGCAGGATCTTCGTCCTTATAACTCCCTAAACTCCATTTTAGACTTCCTAACTCCAGAAAAATGAAAACTCCCATTTCCAATTTGCATCCCATGGATTCCTACTCTATAGAAACCCCTTGATCTTGCATTTTTAACCAAAGGAAGTTTATAAGTTTCGAGGCGCAAGAATTGTTCAATAAAGTGATGATGAAGAGGAGGAATATCAAGGAAAGAAGCTTCATAAATCGAGGTATGGATAATCCTGCTACTAGAATTGAAGAGATAATTAAGGAGAGAATTTGGGAAGTGCTTTGCTACACTACCACAGTTGTAGTTGTTCTGGTCGTGAAAGAATTCTATGGAAATCTTCACGGGATCAACAAATGGTTCGTATTTGTGTGAGGTAGGTTTGTGCAATTCACTCCTGCAAGAATTAATGATGTCTTTATGATTGAGAATGTACCTATTTTCCCTTATTCTAATTTTAATGCCACAAGAGATAATATGAATGATGTGTATCATCATTTGACGGATGAGAATGAGGATTGGGAAAATAGAGAAAATGGATATATTAGTTTCCCATCTGAATCTCTTAATCCAGTGTCAAAGCAGCGGCATTACTTTATTTCGGTAAAGTTATTTCCAACATTGAAGATTAGCAAGGTAACCAAGGAAAGTGTCATTTTGAATTTCTATATTCAAACTCAGAGGCCGATTGAAATTGGTACTATAATTGTAAAATCAGTTTTGTGATTAATTGTTCATGGATCTAAATATGGGCTTGGACACCAGTCCACCATATTTCTATTATATAGTCAATCACAAGTTCCATATGAGAGTTGGGAAAAGGTTCTTCTTCCATGGAGGCCTATTGATCCAACTAATCCTTATGACTACCAAACTGTGGGAGATGAAGATGATATGAATTTGCTTGCTGATCAACCAACACAGACTTCACAACTGATTCAACCTTATTTTCCTGAAAGTTCCAGAATGATATTGAAGAGGATCAAACAGTTGGAGAAAGTGGTACAGAACGTTATAATTGCAATCAATAACATTTCTGATTTATTCGAACATATAAATTGGAGGATGAAGGAGCAATTTGATCACATTGGTCGAATTGAGATGGGCTTGATTAATCTGATGAAGAAGGGCACGATGATTGCTGAGGATTCATCTGACGAATTCCCATTTCGTCCATTCAACAATTTTTTTATGCATCAACAATCAATTGAAGACATCAGAGGAGAAGATAGTTCTGAAACTGATGTGGAGTAATTATTGGATTTTACTTATGTTTGTTGTGTGTTTAGTTTACTTTGCTTAATTTTACTTAGTGTGTGTGATATTTACTTTACTTTGCTTTGTAATTTGAACTTAGATTTGGATATGCTTACTTTCATTGTGTGCTTAGATTTTAGTGTTTTATTATTGTAGCGTACTTGCAACACTAAACATCTAAGAGTTGTTGGCTTGGTTTGAATGAACATATTTGGTGTTTATATTGTAACTTGGATTTTAAATATAAAAGTATGTTGTGTATTGTTTGTGTAAGGAATTGTGTTAATTATTGCTTGTGGGGTGAAGTAGATGCTTATTGAAGTGTCAAACATCATTTTGGAAGTCGAAATGATCAAAATTATGAACAAAACTTTAGACCCAGAAAATATTTTGGACTGGTGCCGCCAGAATGGGCTCCGCCGACGCCAGAATAGGCGGCACCGGCGTCCAAATCCAAAGAGTTTGGAAATTTTATAAAATAAAGCGACATCGGCTCCTTATCGAGTGCCGCTGGCACCCAAGTATAGAATATCACCTCAAATCTTTTATTTCACGATTTTGACCCTGGGACCCATTGTTTTTTCCATTGCTTTCATCTTCCTCCTCCATTTTCGTGATTTTGAAGACCTGGGGCTTGCTAGATCTCGGATTTGAAGTTATTTCAAAGCTTCTCGAGACCTGATCTACACTTCTCTTTGTAAGAGCTTCACTTTAAGTTAAAATTTTTAAATTTTGACCATGGAAATCTCTCACATTGCTTAGGTTGGAATTTTTGTAATTTTAAAGAGATTTTGAGATTTCCATGATGAAATTTGCTCTTAATTGTTTAGAATAGTATTTGGAGTTTGTTACATTGTGAATTTTGAATTTATTGCAATTTTCTTGCAAATTTTAGAAATTCACATGACTCCAAGGATGAGTAAAGGGAAGAGAAAATTGAATTTTGATGAAGAAAAATTTGTTAATATTAAAGCGCTATTTTGCTTTAACTCTTACCTTTCAATAAGAAGTGTATTCAGGATCGAGCTTTTGATAATCCTGGTAGATCTGTTGAATAGTTAATTACAGAGTAGAACTGGGAACGATTTGGTTATTTTACTGCGAATGCTGTTATGCGAGTTGTTAGAGAGTTCTATGCAAATGTGCCCTGAACTGAGACTGAGTATGTGTTAGTTAGAGGAAAAATGGTTGATTTTACTCCTAAACGTATTAATGTCTTCTATCAGACTCGGGAACCATTTGTTTGTGAATATGAAAACTTTGATACTCGAGAGGCAAATATGAGAGAAGTGATTGCGTTTCTGACTGTTGGAAGAGGGGAATGGAAAATAAGTAAAAAACAGACAATTAACTTCCCCGCTTCCACATTGAATGTTGCATCAAAAGTTTGACACTATTTCATATCTACAAGACTATTACCTTCTTATCACCACAGTGACGTTACAAGGGATAGAGCAATTCTGAACTCTTGTATTCAAAAGATGAGAAAGATTGATATTGGAACTATTGTCTACAAGAACATTCAGACTATTGCTAGAGGCGAGACTACTAGTGGATTAGGGCATCCTTCTTTAGTTCATGCCTTGTGTGTTCAGTCTGGAGTGGAGTTCAACAATTCTGAATAAGTGGCTATACCGCTGAGAACAATTACAAAGACTATTATCCGTACTTATAAGCCTCATGTGGGAGCCTGAGTTGAGAGTAGGAGTACTGATATTCCTACTACGAGTTATGACTAAGAGTTTGGGGAGAGTAGAGAAATATTAACTCTTATTTGTTCTCAATAATTATATTTTCAAAAATTATTAACTTAACTTCTGGCAGTTGAACCTTACTGTAGGTAACTAAATCTTTTTATTTCAGTTTAATAATATGGAAGGATTGGATGAAATTTTTTAGCAATAAAGGTTAATTTTATAAGGGTAAGATATTTGGTATGATAGGATTTGATTATAGTTAACTATTTAAAGTAAAGAAAACTATATTTTTGAAATGTTAAGGGACTAAAAGTATTGTGTGTTAAGAAAAGATTGTGACTTTATGATGAATAATAAAGCTTGTACCTAATTATAAAGTAAGGAGGTTTCTCAAGTTTGAACTTTAGAAAGAGGAGAGTGAAGTTCAAAATCATTAAAAGCTATCCATATATAGTAATCCTCATTAAAAAAGAACAAGAAAAGAAAAGAATGATTGAAAAATAATCCCCAAAATAAAAGAAAAAGATAATTATGAGGGGAAGCTTGAGGAGATGCCTAATAAAAAATTGGCTTCACTTGAATCACCATAAAGGGAGAACTTGATTTCATTTCTGAGTTTATATTTAGGGTATTGGCTTACATTCTAATAAAGTTTGCATGAACTCCTTTTTCACATAATCTTTCAAGACATTCTTAATGTGACAAATTATGGTTCATCTAGAAATAAATAGAAGAGTAGAACTCTTACACTTGATTGATGAATATTCTTATACTTGTAGTATTGACCTGAGTTACTAAATTTCTTTCTTAAGATCTAACCAATATATTCTTTTGAATGAAAATTTTAGTATCTTACAGGTGAAAAGTGCATTGCATAGAGTTATATTTTTATGTAGTAAAATGATTACTTGAAGACAATTAATAGTTAAGTTTGGGAGATTTTTATGCACCAAAAATATATATTATTTTTGCTATATTATTTTACCCATTTTTGGTGATATTGCACTTTAAATAAATTTATTTTTCATTATTTATTGTAGGTATGATAATTTTAGGTGATTTGAGAAAAAAGAAGTAAGAAGTAACGAATTCAGAGCAAAATGGAGCAAAAAGGATTACCTTAGCTTGGAAGATGGAGAGGAGGAAGAGGAGAGGCTCACGGCTAGGAGGAAATTTTGGGGGATGGAATGGCTAAGTGTAAGAGTATGTGTAAGTGAGTGTGTAAGAGTGGGTGTAAGGGGGTATGAAGTGGGATTATGGGGAGATTTATGGAGGAGGCTCACGGCTAGGAAGATTAAGGAGGGAGTGGGATGAGCGCCCTATCGGGAGCCGCAGGCACCCAATATCAGTGGAATTCAAATTTGAAGATTTTTGATCATTTTTGAAGGTATGCCTATGGAAACACTTGGAATTTCATTTCTAACTTATAAGTAACAGTTTTTGGACGAAAATGTGGTGGTTTTTAGTATGTGTTCTGAAGTTCTAGAGAGGGAGTGTGTGTGTGTTGAGTGTTAGGGCTTAGGAGAAAAGTGTGTAGAAGTTAGAATTTGAGAGGAATTCTTCTCTAAGGAGTGAAGGAGAAGAAGTAAAGTTAGAGATTGCTTCTTCCTTTCCTTTCTAAAGAGGGAATTAAGTGTTGCAAAGAAGAGAGAAAATAATTCAAATGAACTTCAAGGGAATTGCAATGGAGAAGAGAAACAGATAAGTTGTATTTTCTGTTGTGGTTTGTATGACTTCTATTTTATATTTAAAATCCATGTTTGATTGTATTTTCTTCATGAATTCTGAGTAGTCTCCTTTGTCTTTCTTCTTGCATAGAGATGTGATGATGGATTAATGTGGATTTGAAGTGCTTTTAATGTATTGAAGAAATTGTGATGCTTTTAATTTTTGATCTGGCCAATTGATTTGTTAAAATATGTTATTGAACATTAATTCTGAAAGGATTTAGTGTCCTACAACAATAATGAAGAATCTATTCAATGTCCATGGATGAATTGCGTAGTTCATGGGAATTGAGTACAAATAAATAGGGAAATGTGTTTTGATCAAATTGGAGGTTTCAGGTTGGCAGGCTAAGATCCCCAATTTGGTCCTAAGATTAGTACAAATTGAAGGTTAGCCTTCATGTGAAGCGTGAGTGGGAGCTTCGTAGTGAGAGCTGGTATATTCCCAGCCTAGCCTTAGATTTAGTGACTAAACTTAGTATATGTCAATGTTCTTTTCATGCTTGGAAGAGGGGGGTACTCTTTTAAGGGTAAAGAAACATTTATGTTTCTATTTGGCACAATAACATAGATAATCATTCCATATTATCCACACATCATATTCTTGTTGCAATAGGAAAGATACTTTTCTTATATAATCAAAATACCTTTCAAATATAGCTTAGCGTGTGTCAGTTAGTTAACTTTATTTTCAAAGTTATTAGAAGTAATTGTAGTTTGATTAATTGTTACTGTTTTCTGCATAGTGGTAGTAGAAGTAAGCTTTAAACATTAAGTGCAATTTGAGTATCGGATTTCAGTGTTACATTACTTATTTTGAAACACTTTCTTCTACTCTGTAGCTTCCTTGTGGGATCAATAACCAGGACTCCATTAGAGCCTTCTATTACTTGATACGATACGTACACTTGCGTTAAATGCTTGTACTTTATAAAATTATTATAAACATATATAAATTTGAGTTCATAAATTCTTGCAAAATAAAAGTCTGTAAATCGTCCGGTCAATGACCATCTTCAACAACAAACTCCTTAGAATAAACAACAAGTCATAGGACTTTGAGGTAGTTTTTCTAGTGAAACATAAATCCTCACTTTATCTCTTTAGGCCTTTTCACCCTGTGCAATAGAAGCCCTAGCTTGTCCTAGATTTCTGAGGTTGTCATTAGATGTGACATAAATCCTCCTATCTTCCAGGTTATTCACATGATTGGTATCAAGTGAATGTAAGCTTTAAAATAATAAAATTGGCAGGATCAAACTCTAAATAACTTTCTCAAATTGGAGCCAAATCATAGGATAGTTTGGGAAAACACAAAGATTTTTCAAGGATCTATGTCTTTCCCCTAGTTTTCTTTTCCTTTGGATTCCAAAAATAACTATTCTAAAACTTGAGCCACTCACCTATTGGATTTCATTTTACCACATTTTCTTGAAAATCCTACCTCTTAGAAGCCATAAATACAATATTTCCTGATCTTAATCAAGGGTTTTCTTAGGTGACATCGGTTATCTAAGATGTAATTAACCATAGGGGTTAGCCCTTTTAGGAATATTAAAAACCCCAAATTAATATAACCCTATCTAGTTCCTTCATATTAGATAGGGTAAGTTGTCGATAAACAAAAATGGTTCGCAGACCAAAAGGAAGTCATGAGTCTTTAGTTTATTTGATCAAGCCTCACCACCAAGAAACGTATCCATTCTTTGAGATACATGCATGACTTGTGGTGCAGTACTTGATTATTTAAACTATAGCATATATGAGATCGGTTTGATCTCATATTTGTTTTTAAAAAATAATGGTATTTCCCAAACATCCATATATATCTATATAAATTAAAACCCCAACTGAATCCGGTGACCGACAACACAGAAAAAAGACTGGGTACATCGGGCTAACGACGCAAAACAAAGCGCTTTGTGGGAGGCAACTCATAGTTATCGCTGTATTTTTGTTTTTTAATGTTATGTGGTTGTGTTTATTTTAGAGAATTGTGGTAGTCTTTTGAATATGTTTTGATAATTTTATGACTTTAATTGATGTCTTAGATGTGTTAGAATGAAAATTTAGACGTTAAGGTGACCTGTGCTAAAATGAGCACTAGTGCTTAAGTGCCAAAAGTTAGCTCTTAAGCGCCCAAATTTGGCTCTTACGCGCAGCAATTAAAAAAACATGCCTAAATAATGTTCTAGAAGAATTAAACATGGTAAAATGGTCTGAACGTTATTTGGTGGTTTTTAGATTTGGGAAGTGGGTATATGCTCTTCTAAACTCCATAAATAGCATAAAAATGAATAAAATTTTTGCCTCTCTCAAAATTTTCATTCTAATGTCTAAGTGAAGAGAAATTTGAGTTGTAAGAGGTGTTAAGTGAGCAAAATTATCTTCTCGGGAGAATGATTTGAGGAAGAAGGTTGAATCTATCAAGAAGAAGTTTATAAGTCAAAGTGCGCAATAGTTATAAGAAAAGTTCTAGCCCTTAGTACTGAAGGAATAACAGAGAAGATTGCAAAATAGAGGCTGATGTGGCTTCAATTGAGGCAAAGGTAAATGAAACTCACATTTAGCACATACTAGATGGCAACTCAAAATGCAATTCAGTCATACAAGTTATTTTTAAGAAGCAGAGAAGGCGATATATCTGAAAAACAAGTGGATTGAAAAGGATTCTATAAGAGTTCTTCATCATCGTTCATTCTATCAAATCTCTGTACCAAATGGTTCAAAAGAAATAGATGATGGTCAGGGATATATTCCACCGAATGGAGAATGAAATTAACTTCGAGAGTCTAGTTTGTTTGCTTGCTATTTGTGTTTGTTTGAGTTTGACTGTTTTAAGAGTTTAATTTAATTTTGTCTAGTATTGTGATGAATTTAGATGCTATCTCATCCAACATATTTTGGTGTGTAAATTAGATATGTGATATGTGTTTGTACTTGTTGAATATGTGAAAGTGTTTTGTTTGTGTGGAAATTTCTTGTTCTTGTGATCGAATCTAAGTTGTAAAAAATTGAAATTTTTTTAGAAAGAAGAGAGCAGAAGGGGAAGAAAATTGTTAATATAATTTATTAAGAGCATATAAGGGTGGTTGACATAGGATGATGTGCATTTGAATCAAAAAATGGAAATATAAATAATGGTGCACTAGTTCATAAGTGCTAATTCCACATGCTTAAGTGCAAGCAAACCAGAGAGCTAGGTGCCTAATCGTCGGTTCAATAAAATTATTTTGT
This sequence comes from Papilionanthe hookeriana x Papilionanthe teres, assembly GCA_022702705.1. Lineage (NCBI taxonomy): Eukaryota > Viridiplantae > Streptophyta > Magnoliopsida > Asparagales > Orchidaceae > Papilionanthe > Papilionanthe hookeriana x Papilionanthe teres. Next base: position 130,466,686 of record CM040425.1, on the reverse strand, counting down.
GACAGTTTTAAGAGCCGAAAACCACCATTTTTCCCCATTCCTCTTATTCTTCCTAAATCTTTCTCAATTTTGGACTTAGGTCTTCCCCAAATGTGAATAAAACTTGGTGAAATTTGGCCAAAGTTGTTATATTTATTCATCTTAAGGTTAGAGCTTCTCTTTTATGTAAACATTTTTTATTTTCACCATAGATTAGGAGTGCATTATGGAAAATCTGAAATTTACTATTCATGGTGAAAATTAGATAAAAATTGATGTATTTTACATGGAAAAATGAGTTTAAGTTATAGAAGTTAGATCTAGCAAGTTAGGGTTGATTTTGGAATTTATTATGAATTTTTGTTACTAATTTTTAGAAATGGTACCAAGGATGAAAAGGAGCAAGGGGAAAGCTGCTTTCGATTTGAGCAAGTTTGCTAGTTCAAAAGCTCAAGATAGATACACTAATGTGATGCAATCGAGGAAATTAAATTTTGAGCCTTGTTTCAAGAATCTGGGTGGAGAAGTAGAACACTTGATTGTTTTCCAATAGTGGGATCAATTATGTTATTTTTCTACTATTGCTGTGATTTTTGTAGTTTGGGAGTTCTATGCCAATCTCCTTGAATTAGAGGATGATCTGGCCATGCTAAGAGGAAAGAATAGCATTTTCACTTGAGGTAATAAATTTTTTTACCAACTACTTTTGGATACTACGTGTTTTTATGCTAATTATAATCCTACAGAAGAAGGGGTTAGATGAGAACATTTCTTCATTAACTGCTGGAAGAGTAATATGGAAAATTACCAGTGGAAGAGAAGTGAATTTTTCTACTTCAAAGATGGATCCCACGGTGAAAGCATGGCACTATTTTATTTTTGTTTGTTTACTCCCTACGAACCATCTTAGCGAAGTGACCAGAGAGAGGGCCACACTAAACTACTGCATTCAACAAAATAAGGCAATTAATATTAGATCTCTACGTTTAAGGTTATCACCAGTTCTACCAGAGCTGCCACTACTACAGGTTTGGGATCCACATCCTTAATCTTTTCTTTTATGTGAACAAGCTGGTGTGAAATTTGATAGTTGGAAGGAGATTCTACAATCTCTAAAGCCCATTACTAGTGTGAATGTAATGTCTTGTTCTGAGCATTCTATTTTTGGCTGGGGAGGACTTTCTAGAAGTTCTGGTGCTTCTACATCACATGCTTCTACATCTTGTGCATCTGCATCCCATGGTAGATCTACCAATCTGGATTCATAGACTCAATTACTATAAAAGATGATGTATAATATCAACTATGCTACAGATAGGGAATCAAATTTAGAAAATTATGTAGATCATATTGATACTTACTTGAGAAAACATAGTGATTATGAAGAGAAATACAAAACATATTTGGAAAAACTCATTCAAGGTGATTAGAGTGTAGTATTTCCCTCATATCCACAGTATCCTCTTTATGAATCTTAAATGTTTTGGGATGCCTGATGATGATGAAGAGGATGATGATGGTGATAAAGATGAGTAGTGATTGGACTATGTTGAGTTATGTTTGAGCTTTTATCTGTTTTGTTATTTTGATTATTATGATGTTTTGTCTAATAATGTATTGTTGATGTGGTAGTAGTTATGTGAACTCTGTTATTTTAAATGTACATTGTTGGATTGTGTTAAACTTATTCCTTCTACTTTAGAGAAGTTTAGAGTAGACTTAACCTTCATTTACAATTTTATGATTAAGTTTCAATTTACTACCATGTATTTTCTTTCTATTGTGGTTGTGATATCCTGTTAGTTTGTGTGATTTACTTTTATATTTACTTCCAATTCAAAGAAGTCGTTTGAATTAAATATATGTTCAATTCAAAATGAAATTTGATCATTTTTACTCCAGTTTATAAGTTTTTGTACTTGTATACTTAGGATATTAAAATCCCTATAAGCATAATACTTTAATTTTTTCATTCATTTGTATATATATATATATATATATATATATATATATATATATATATATATATATATATATATATATATATATATATGATATGCTAAAATGTTTAATCTTATTAAAACTTTAAGTTTGGGGGGGGATGAAAAATAATTTTTAATACTTGAATTTTATTTGCTCTCAAAAAAACTATAAATAAATTTGATTTTTGATTTGAAAAAAAAATATTATGTGTATGAAGTTATATCAGGGTAATAAAAAATTGAATATAGAAATGACTAAGAGAATTTGGTTAAAACTTCATAGTGATGAAGAAAAAATTCAAGTAAAAAATTTTCTTAATGAAGGGATGTTAAATATGGTATAAATATCTTTAGTAAGAGATATTGTATTATTGAAAAACATAGAAGAATTAGACTTTTATTTTCAATACTAAAATTTCTTTTATTAAAATTAATTTTCAAAACTATTATTATATTTTTAAGTAAAGAATATATATCAGACCTTTGTTTTAGGAACAAAAGAGTGTAATTCAAAATTGTTAAAGGCCTATCCAGATATAGTAATCCTTGCCAAAAAAAAGAGAAAGTGAAGTATAGTATGTCAAAAATGGAGGAGAAGCTTGAGGATTAGTGCCTAATCAAAAATTGGTTCCACATCTGATCTTTTTAGTGCATAAGATTTGAGAAACTCCTAAGCTGAAGGATATAATATAGTGAGTATAATTATTTTTAATGAAAATTTTGAAGTGAAGAAGATAAAAAGGTCTAAACTCTGAAATTGGAAAATATACAAATATTTTTGAATTAGATAGAAACTCATATTTTCATACTTTCTCACTTTAGAGATTTTTTAAGCTTTAAATTAATCTCATTCACTAAAGTTTTTTCTAAATTGGAATACTACATTTATAGAACAAAATTTTAGAATCTCCTAAAAAAAATTATCCACATAATTTGCTTATATTGGTTTTGAAAGATTGTAGTGTCACTTGAAAACAAGTAGTATTTTAAGTTTAGTGGAATTTGATATACCTATAATATAAAATATTTTTGTACACATTTTTTTACATTTTTTTTTATGATATTGCAATTTAATGGAAGGTATTTGTGTGTTTTTCTTTCAGGTACAATTAAATGAACTAAATTTATCAAAAGGAGTGAAAAAGGATCAAATTTAAAGTAAATATGAAGAAGCTATAAAATTGAACTGGACCGCCTAAGCACCTAGATCTGGCGCCCAAGTGCCGGCAGATAGAGAAGTTCGTGCCTAAGCACCAGAGGCCCTGCGCTTAAGCACAGAGTAGTTATTTTGCAATTTCAAGGAACATTTGGCAAATTTCAAAGGGGTGTTTAAGGCAACCTTTGTTACAAAAGTGGGTAACTGATCAAGGGTGCCCAAAGATATTCAAAAACAACTTGAAAGGATGCATTTTTTTGGGAAGATTCATTAAAAATAGACACATTTGAAGAGACACCAATGCACTTTTTGAGAAAATATAAAAGGAAGGACTTGAAAAGGCTCAAAAAAGGGGGGAGAAAGTAGAATTAGTGTGTGCAGAGAGAGTGGTTATAGTGATTACTTATAGGATTATTACTTAGGGTTTCTTTACACATATCTCATTCCTAGTGAAAGGGAAGGTGGGTAGAGATTTCTAAGAAAAAATTCATTGTTTTAGAGAGATTTTAACCCTTTAGGGTTAGGCAACCATTCTTAGAGAGACTTGTAAGAGAAAGGAAAAGATTTAAAGGAACTTCAAGTGTTAAGTGGAGAAGAAATTGAGAAAAGTTTTTATCTTTATACTTCATTTGGTTTTAATTGAGACTTCTTGTGTTTCAACATGATTTCTACTTTTAAAATTACTTATTGTTATGTTTTCTCCATGAATTATGAGTAGTTTTCTTTATATTTTTCCTTAAAAAGAAAAGTATTTAAGTGTTTGAAGGAGCTTGTAGAAGTATTGGTCTTTAATGTTGGAATAAGTTGTGCTGATTTAATCCTTGCACTTCATTTACTTCTTGATTTGGCCAATTAAGATGTTAACATTTGTTGTGAGAGCATGTAATATCCTTGTAGGTATTGTCTCAGTCAACTATTGGGAGAAATTACATGTGATTATATGAATGACAAAGTAATTCATATAATTTTGTGTAGATAAATCAAAAAATATACTTTGATGGGTATAGAATTAATGAAATTTAGGATGACAGACCAAAGCCCCAAAATTGGTTTATTATTTTAGGTTTTTATGCAAGATGTTAGTCCCCAGGTGGAGGGAAAGGAGGGAACTCTAGAGTGAGTGCTAGTATCTTCCTTACTTAACTCGCCTAAAAAACAATTCAAAATTTAAACTAGCCAATGTTCCTTATAGCATCTCTAGTAAGGGTAAAGAATAACATTGCTCCTATTTAACACAACATATTTTGAATACTTCCACAATAGAACACTTGTACTTAATACTTATTCATGATAAGGAAAAATATAGTTTCATTTATTCTTCTTTAATCTTACAAAAATTTCATTATATTTAGATAATTGTTCACTTTATTTCATAATAAAAGAAAATACAAAAAAGAATAAATATTTCAAGTTTTCTGTTATCTGAAACTGTTTACGTGTCTTTTTCTAAATAGATTTTCTGATCTAATTCCTTATTATTTTCAAATATCCAAAAAGAAATTTCTCCGTGGGATCGATATTTCAGGGCTTAATCAGAAAGTCCTATATTGCTTGATAACGATACGTATACTTACGTAGAATTCCTTAAATTAAATATAATTATAAATCGCATTACCACAAGTATAAATATCAGAAACTAGGGATCGTGGCGCCTAGATACTAGGTTTTGGCGTATGGCCAGTGCTCAAACAAGAACCGCTTTGCCATAGGTTCAATTAATATGACTCAACCTCATCTTGATCATTAAATTAATGTATAATGCCTTCACTTCTCAAGTATATCTCAAAATAACTTAATACAATCAACATAACAACAATAGACAACAAAAATCACATGACACAGATAACCATGGGTTGCCTCCCACAAAGCGCTTGGTTTAACGTTGTTAGCCTAACGTATCCAATGTTTACTCTGGCTGACCCAACACCAGTACTTCTTCAAGTATAAGCCTATGTTTGTTCACTTTAAATATTATTTCATTTTTTGATCTTTTGTATCCATTACACTATAAGGATAGAGTTTTGTCACATTAAATGGCCTTGTCCACCTAGACCATAAGTTTTCTAGAAAATAATTTCAATTTTGTATTATATGATAAAAATTCTTGTCCAAGCTCAAAATATTTTCATAAAACCTTCTAATCATTTAAAAATTTCATCTTTTCCCTATAATTTTTTGCATTCTCATAAGACTCATTTCTAATTTCATCGAGCTCATTTAATTGCAATAATCATTTCTCGCTAACATCCTTCAAATTGTAGTAAAATTTCTTTGACAGCCCAATAATCTTTATGCTCAAGTTCAACTGGAGAGTGACAAGGCTTTCCAAAAATGATTTTATTTGGAGTCATTCCTACAGAAGTTTTATAATAAGTCTTATAAGCTTATAATGCATAATCAAATCTAGCAGACCAATCTTTTCTATTAAGATTTATAGTCTTTTCCAATATTCTTTAAATTTAATGATTGGACACTTCAGCAAGACCATTGATCTGAGGATGATATGTTAAGACAATTCTATGTTAAATTCCATATTTCTCAGTTAATGTTTCAATTCTTTTATTCTTAAAATGACTCCCCTCATCTGTAATGATCACTCTAGACATTTAAAATCTGGTAAAAATATTTTTGTATAAAAATTTTGCAACACTCTGAGCATCACAGTGGGGTAAAGTTTCTGCTTCAATCCATTTAGAAACATAATCCAGAGCTATTAAATTATACAGATTTCTGAAAGATGGTATAAATGGTCCCATAAAATCCAAATCCGATACAAAAAAGAATTCTACTTCCAAAATAAAATTTAGGGACATTTCATTCCTTTTAGAAATATTGCCTATTCTCTGACATTTATCACATGTTTTTGCATAAATATTAACATCCCTAAATAAAGTAGGCCAATTAAAATCATATTGAAGAATTTTAAATGCAGATTTATCCACTCCAAAATTTCCCTTAAATCTGATTCATGAAATTTTTTAATAATTTCTAGGGTTTCTTCAAATGGTACACATCTTCGGATAGTTTTATCCTTACATTTCTTATAAAAGTAAGGGTCCTCAAAAAAGCAAAATCATGTTTCGTGAATGAATTTCTTCTTTTGTGGCATGTTAATCCGTGGGAAAAAATATCACTAACTATATAGTAATCTATATCAGCATGCGACGGAACACACCACTCTAAAATAGTATATAATTGTTATTATAGAAAATTCTTATTTATTTCACTATCAAATTACCATAATTTTATTATTCAAGCCTTGATAAATGATCAACAATTTGATTATCAGATCCCTTCCTATCCACTACTTCAAAGTTAAATTCTTGCATCAGAAGGACCCATTTAATTAATCTTGGTTTTGTATCCTTCTTCAACATCAGATATCTTATATCAGAGTGATCAGTATGCATAATGCAATTTGCTCCGATTAGATAAAATCTAAATTTATCAAATGTATATATTATTGCTAATAATTTCTTTTCAATAGTAATATTGTTTATTTGAGCTTAATTAAGAGTTTTATTTGCATAGTATATAATATTAAAATTCTTATCATTTTTTTTCCATATCACGGGCCCAACAACATAATCACTCGCATCACACATTAATTGAAATAGTTTTCTTAATCAGGTGAAACAATAATATCTGCAAAGATTATTTTTTCCTTTAATAAATTAAAGGCATGTAGGCATTTTTGGTAGGAATCGAATAATGCATATTTTTCCAAAAGATGATATAGAGGCTTAACAATTTTTGAAAAGTCTTTAATATAGCGCCTAGAAAACTTCTAACTCCTCTTACTGAAGTAGGAGTGACGCGCCTAAAAAATGTTCAATATTTCATATACTTTTAAAGCCTAAATTTTGTGAATTTTAATGATATTGCACTTTAAAGGAAGGTATTTTGCATGTCTTTAGTTTCAGGTATAATAAATGGAATATTGGAGAAAATGAACAAAAAACGGTGTAATTTGGAGTCAAAATGAGTAAGGAAGAAAATTATGACCTGACATATTTAGATATATTTTCTATTCTAAGTCTAATTTACATTTATCACATATTTTTGAATGAAATTAATTTTTTTTTAAAATGTTTTTTTTATGTCTATCTTGTAGGTGTATCTGTTAGGAGTGAAGCGTAACTAAAACATGGTAATATGGAGCTGAAACTGAGCTAAACGATGCGAAACAATGGAGTTGTGCTTAGGGTGGCGCCTAAGCCCCGAGACAGGTGCTTACGCGCTAGTCATAATGGAAAAATGGTGCCTAAGCACCAAAAATTGGTGCTTAGACACCAGAAGAGGACTGTTAAGTGCCCAAAATCGGTGCTTAGCTGCCATTGAAGATTTTGGACGGTTATTGGTGGCTCTGGGATGTTCTAGAAGCTACTGGGTGTTTACGAATGCCCCAAGATGATATTGAATGAATCTAGACACTTTTGAATGAAGAGATGTATCTCTTGGAGTGAAAATAAGTGTCTCTTGGAGTGAAGAGGCTCTTAAGACACCCTTTGGAAGATTCATTGAATATGGACACATTTGAATAGACACTTAAGCACCTTCTTGGAAATTTTAAAAAAACACTGTACACTCTTGAAAGGAGGGAACTAATTAGAAGAGAATAAGAAGACTTTGAGAAGAAGAAGAAGACTTGGGTGAAAGCCCCAAGTGGAGCGAGAAAGTGAGAGATTTCTACTTTTCTTTTCACTTTATTCTTGGAGAGGATTATTAGGAGATTGCTTTTGCTATACAAGGAGAGTTTGATTTCCATCAAAAATAAGAATTGCTATTGTATTTTGATTTAAATCTAGTACCTTTTTTGCATAGTTTTAAATTCTTGTTCAATGAAAAGTTCTTGTTGTTTCTCTATGTGTAGTGAGTAGTTTTCTTTTCTCTTCCCTCTTACAATGAATTAGTATTCATTTGTATGATATAGAATTCTGTAGAGTTAGAATATATTGTGATGATATTACTTTTTTCTTAATTTACATGTAAACTTGATCAACTTGCATGTTAAAATCTGTTCTGAGAACATGTAAGAACCGGTATGGTATTTTCTAAGTCAACAATTGGTAAGAATCACAGAAGATTGTATGGATGAGAATATAATTCATATAATTAAGTGCAAATAAATAATGAGATAAAAATTAATGGGTGTAGAATTAGAATACTTTAGAGTGAAAGGCTAAAGCCCCCTAATTTAGTCTATAGTTTTTGGTTTTGATGCATAATGTTAGCCACCAGGTGGAGGGACAAGAGGGTACTCCAGAGTGATAGCTAGTATCTTCCCTTCCTAGCCCATCTTCTAAACTATTCAAATGTTAGATTAACCAATGTTTTTTTATAGCATCTCTATTAAGGGCAAAGAATATAATTACTCCTATTTGTCACAATCTCTCTCGCTATTTGTTTTACTTTTGCACATGTTACTAATTTCATTGTATGAGGAAGGGTACTTTTAATATATCAAACCTCACTTTCTGATTTTTACTAAGTATTTTAGTCTATAAGTAAAAGTAGTATTTTAGTGATGATTGTAGGATTTAATCAAAATCAAACCTTTAACGACCTTCCAACTAGGGCGTGTTATTATAGACTAGAATTTCTCTTGAAAGCCGTCATGATTAACCTCTATCTTCGTAGGATCGATATTCAGGGATTAATCAGAAAATCTATATTACATGATAATGATACATATACTTGCGTAGAATCCCAATTAAAATATCATTTGCATCAGTAACAAGTTTTTGGCGTCATTGTAAAGAAAGAGATAAAATTAAAAGGAAGTATAAAGTATAAACTCATATATAAAACATAAGCATAAATATCTGGGATCAAGTTTTTGTCACCGTTGCTGGCGATCGCAACGGTTAATCTTGACTTTTAGGAGAATTTTAGTTGAAGTAATTATACTTAATCTTGGAAAACTATAGTGTAGTAAAAGCTGTTTTTCGTGTGAAAAGTATTTTTTACGTGAAAAAGTATTGTGAAAAAACTGTTTGTGTGCAATACAAGGTGTTTTTGAAAATGTATTATTATGTTGAATATATTTTTTGTTTTATTTTTTAAATTGTTAATGTATTGATTGTTGTGTTACGCATGCGAAATAAAGGATTTGTAGGACGTTTGGCTCATGGTCCCGAGTTAGAAAAATGAAAAATAAATAAAAAAATAGAAAAGACTTGAAAAATTAGAAATGGAAATGGAAAACATTCAAAATAATAACTTGGAAAATCATCGTAAATCATTGAGGGATTATGTAAATCCTATGACAGATGAAATTTACTAAGGTATACAAAATACTGTCATAGAATCTTACTCGTTTGAACTAAATCCAACGATTTTCGAATTAGTGCAGATCAATCAGTTTGGGGGAACTCCTTCAGAGGATTCCTATTTACACTTACCATGTTATCCTGAACTTTCTGCAACATTTCGTTATAACGACATGTTAGACGATGCTGCTAGAGTAAGACTTTTTCCTTTATCACTAAGGGATAAGGCTAAAATGTGGTTATACTCGTTAGCACCTGACTTTATTAAAAACTGGGTGGAGTTATCTCAAAAATTCCTAATTAAGTATTTTCCACCTTCAAGAACTACTATACTTAGAAATGATATTCTCTCATTTTGTTAGTATGAAGGGAATCCATATACGATGCCTGAGAAAGATTTTAGGAACTCCTAACAAAGTGTCCATATCATTCTCTGCCCAAATGGTTAATCCTTCAAACTTTTTACAATGGGTTAGTAGGAACCCTTAGGTCCATTATTAATTCTGCTACTGGTGGTTCATTAATGTCAAAACCATTTAATGAAGCGTATGTGTTAATTGAATAAATAGCTATAAATGAACTTCTATGGCCCTTTACAAGGGTAAATCCTAAAAAGGTAGCTAATGTTTATGATACAGATGCGATTGCAATTATTGCATCTCATGTTGCTGCAATATTAAGGAAGTTGGACAAATTTGGAATGAACCACCCTCAATTTACTCCAGTAAGTGAGGAAATTTCATTGGGCATATGATTGATTCTAACTTATCATGTGAGACTTTAAATGATATAAACAACCTGTATTCTAACTTTTACAATCCAGGTTAGAAGAATAATTCTAATTTTAACTGGAATCATACTACTGGGGGTGGAAAGCAATGATACTAAAATAATCATGCAAATCCTATTGAAATTTAGAATAATTTAGGGAACACAAACTATAAACATTCATATCCACTAGACTCTAACAATGATAAAAAATCTGAGGATAAGAATATGTCTATATAAGAAGTGGTATTGAAAATGGGAAACCAGTTGCAAAGTCAAATTGCAGTGATTATAAACATAGAGAAACAACTGGAAAAAATGGCTAATACACTTAGCAATAGACCCTAAGGAACACTTCTTAGCAACACTGACATCAAATCTAAAGAGAACAATAATGAACAAGCATAAACTGTCCAATTAACAAGTGGAAGATAGATAGAGGAGGTGGTTAAAAAAAAGAAAGAAGTTGTGAGAGAAATAAAAGAAACTAAAAGACGTGAAAACATTTTTCTATGGATCTGGAAAAATTAACATCCAACTAAAATCAATTTAGAAAGATCACCACCTCCATTTCCATAAAGACTTAGACAACATGAGTTGGTTAAAAAATTTTCAAAGTTCATGAAAGTAATTAAGAAGTTAATGATAAATATTCCTTTTGCAGAAGCTTTGGAATAGATGCCAAGTTATGCAAAGTTTATGAAGGAGATATCAAACACGAAAAGGAAATTTGAGGATTATGAGACAGTTGCACTAAGTGAGGAGTGCAATGTTGTACTTCAGAAAAAGTTTCCTCATAAACTTAAAGATCATTGTAGCTTAATAATTACTTGTGAAATTGGAGAAAGATTATGTGGAAAACCTTTATGTGATTTAATAGCAAGCATTAATGTGATGCCTCTATCTATATTTAAAATGTTAGGTTTAGCTGATATTTCTCCCACTACGGTAACCCTTCAGTTAGCTGATCGATCTATCATTTATTCAAAAGGAGTTATAGAGCACATGCTTGTTAAAGTGGATAAATTTATCTTTCCTATGGACTTTATTTTATTAGATATGGAGGAAGATATAGAAAATCCAATTATTTTGGGGAGACCTTTACTTGTTACTAGACAAGCTATAATAGATGTATGAATAAGAGAGTGGATTATGAATATTAATGACAAAAAATCACTTTTGATGTGAAGACTATGAAATGTCCAGCTGAAAGAAAAGATGATGATTGTTTTTGGATTGATGAAATTGATTATCTATGCAAATACCATTTCCGAGAATGTTTTGAAAGTAATTTAATAGAAGAGATTGAAATGGACATTCAAGATGAGTTTAAATGATGTTTAAAGAAGACTATATGTATGCTCAGGAGAGGTGTGAAATGATGGACGTTACCTAGAATAGTAAACATTTAATTCCATCTATTGAAAAATCTCATTAACTTATGATGAAAATACCCCATAAAATTTTAAATCCTACCTATTTAGGGAATTCATCTACACCACCAGTCTTTATATCTTTAGATTTGACTCAATCACAAGAAAAACTTAAATTGAATGATGAACAAGAAAAATTTATCGAACTAAGACTTGAATAGAATTTGTGGATATATTTCAAAATAACTTTGAGTTGAGAAAAATGGATAAGGATATTAAAAGACCAATACAATAAATTCATAAGAAATTAGAAAAGCCAATTTCCCAACTAAGTTAAATATAGAAGGACCAACCCTACCATTTAATCAATACCAAGGGGAAGAATTAGAAGATAACATGAGACAAAAGAATATCCCAGTAGAATTTGATCGAGAATGTGAATTATCTATAGAGAATCAGATCCAAAATTTAGGAGATCTTGACGTATCTTATAGAGATCCATTTCTTATAAATTTCAAGAAAGATATTAATATGCAAATTGATAAAATTATTAGAAGAATATTGGATCTAGAATGAAATATGTGGAACAATGATATGAATCAATCTGAAAAAGAAGAGCTGAAAGAAAACTTATAATTTAAAGATGTTGTAAGAATCCCTGGATCTGAAAAAGATTTGGCGATTGATCAAGGATTACCTAAATGGAATTTTGATCTAGGAGGAATCATTTGCTAGACTGATGACGTTAAACCTAGCACTTTATGGGAGGTAACCCATAGTTATCAGTGTGGTTTGATTTTGTATGCTTGAGTGTTATGATTTTTAGTGTTGTATAGTGTTTGCTTTGGTGTGAATTGATCAGATTGATTGATGATTGGTGGATTTTTTATTGTTAGTGTTTTGATTTGATCTTTATTTGTGCGATGAGGGAGGTGATTCCTTAACTTCTAACTATGGATAAACTTGTATATTTTCTTGTAGTAGTTCGATTGATAAGTCCACTATGACTCGGGTCTCACCCGGACTAGAGTTTTACAAGAGACATCTTACTTCCTTTTTCTGACTTTGTTTTCATTTGGTAGGAGTCATGAACCTATTTGATGAATAACATGTTGATAATCATATAAAACGCCTTCCATTAGAAATTGAAGGTAAGTTAGTGAGATGCGATGATTGAAAGGATGATTCAACCTCAGTTGTTGTTTATTTATGGATATGTGAGTCTATGTATTGGAGTTTATGTGTCTATGTTTGTGAGTCAAGTTGAATGAGTCATTGGAGATGACAAAACTTATCTTAATATTTTAAACTTGTAAGCATCCAACAATTCCTTTATAAAGTTTAAAATGTGTTCCTGTTTAATCTTTAGTTTGTACCTGTTCTACTATTTAAAATTCTTTTATAATGTTATGTCAAGCATGTTTAGAATAGATTTACTTTCTACTGCAATATTGTACCATGTGTTATTGTTGATAATTTTTTAGGATGTGTATTAAATTGTAAAAGTGATTTTTCGCTGCCGCATATTTTTGTACTTCATTTTTACACATGTTTGAGCTTCTGTTTAGGTGGGGAAGAAAAATATTTCAAATTTAAACCTTACTTTTTTTTCAAAAGTACTATAAATAAATTTGTGTTTTATTTCTAATGATTATTGTTTTGTGGAGTCATCTTAAGAATGTTAGAATTTGAAATATAGAGATGGAGCAGGAAAACTTAGTTGATATGGAGTCAACGTAATAAATTTGCACTTTACGCTGTGGTCTTTTACGTTCCAAATTTTCTCTATGGATCCAAATTCTGGATAATCAAAGGTCAAATATAAGTAGTAGGATTCAATATTACTACAAACTAACACTAAACTCAAACAAACACATAATAAATAAAGATAACTATGGGTTGCCTCTCATAAGGCGCTTGGTTTAACGTCATTAGGCCGACCTATTCAGGTGTTATTCAGGTTGCTGAGCATTAAAACCTCTTCATAATTTGGTCTTTTACCTTCAAAATATGGTTTTAATCTATGTCCATTTACTTTAAATCTTTTCACAGTCTTCTGATCTTCAATTTCAACAGCTCCATAAGTGTAAACCTGAATCACAGTAAAGGGTCCTAACCAACGAGACTTGGATTTCCCAGGAAATAATTTCAACCTTGTATTATTAAGCAAAACTTCTTACCCTGGTTCAAAGTTCTTCTGATTAATCATCCGATCATGCATTAACTTCAGTTTTTCCTTATAAATTCTGTCGTTATCGTAAGATTCATTTTTTTAATTCTTCTAACTCATTCAATTGGAACAATCTCTTCTCAGCAGCATTTTTAAAATTATAGTTGAATTCTTTAATCGTCCAATATGCTTTATGCTCCAATTCTACTGGTAACTAACAATTTTTTCCATATATAAGCCCGTAAGGAGTCATACCAATAGGAGTTTTATAAGCAGTCTTGTATGTCCATAATGCAGTATTTATTCTTGTAGACTAATCTACTCTATTAGGATTTACAATCTTTCCTAAAATTTTTTTAATCTCACGATTAGAAACTTAAGCTAAACCACTAGTTTGAGGATGATAGGCAGTAGAGAATCTATGAACAATATTAAATTTTTCTTCTAATCTTTGAATGTATTTATTCCTAAAATGGGATCCTCTGTCAGTGATAATCACTCTTGGCATTCCGTATCTTGTGAAAATGCTTTTTATTAAGAATCTTGAAACACTTTTAGCTTCACAACGAGGTAAAGCTTGTGCTTCAATCCACTTTGAAACATAATCAACTGCAATTAAAATATATAAGTTTCCAAATGAAGGAATAGATGGTCCCCAAACATAAAAAATCTCCACTTCTAACAAGAAATTCAGAGGAATTTCATTTCTTCTAGATATATTACCCAATCGTTGGCATCTATCACAAGTTTATATATATCTATAAACATCTCTAAAAAGAGTAGGCCAATAAAATCCAACTTGCAAAATTTTATGTGTAGTTTTGTCAATGCCAAATTGTCCTCCAAATTCAGAATTGTGGCATTTTTGAATAATATGTTCAGTTTCTTCATGAGACACACATCTCCTAATAATAAGATTGTTACATTGCTTATATAAATATGGTTCATCTCAAAAATATGCTTTTGCATCATGAATGAATTTTTTCTGTTGCTTCAGAGTTAGCATAGATGGCAAAATATTTCTTACTATATAGTTAACAATATCAGCATACAAAGGTATTTTCCACTCATTTATATTATAAATTTTTTCATCAGAGAAACTGTCTGTAATTTCATTGCCGGTATCAAATGATTCATCATATTCCAGTCTCGACAAATGATCAACAATTTGATTGTTAGTTCCTTTTCTATCAATCACCACAAAATCGAATTCTTGCATTAAAAGTACCATCTAATTAATCTAGGTTTTATATCCTTCTTTTGCATTAGATATTTAATAGCAGAATGATCAGTACGCACAATACAGTTAGTTCCAATTAAATATGATCTAAATTTATCAAAAGCATACATAATAACCAGTAACTTTTTTTCAGTAACTGTGCAGTTAATTTGAACACATTAAGAATTTTACTAGCATAGTATATAACCTTAAAAATTTTATCATATCTTTGACCAAGAACCACTCCAATAGCAAAATCACTAGCGTCACACATTAATTCAAAAGGTTTCTCCTAATCAGGTGAAACTATTGAAGGTGTTGTGATTAGTTTTTTCTTTAATAATTCAAAGGCATTTAAGCAGTCTTCGGTAAATTCAAATTTCTTGTCTTTTTCTAAAAGATGGTATAGATGTTTTGTACTTTTTGAAAAATTTTTAATATAGCGCCTGTAGAAACTAGCATGTTCAAGAAAAATTCTTACCCCTCTAACTGTAGGAGGTGGTAATTTAGCTATTAATTGAACTTTTACAGGGTCTACGTCTATGTCATTTTCTGAAATTTTATGCCTTAATACATTTCCTCCTGCAACCATAAATTGACATTTCTCCCAATTTAAAACTAAGTTAGTTCTTTTGCATAGCTCCATTATTTTTTCAAGATGATTTAAGCATGTGTCAAATGATGTTCTAAACACAGAGAAATCATCCATAAATACTTCTATTCCATTATCTATTAATTTATTAAAGATAGACATCATACATCTCAGGAATGCTGTAGGTACATTACATAGTCCAAAAGGCATTCGTCGAAAAACAAAAATTCCATAAGGACTAGTAAAAGTTGTTTTCTCTTGATCCTTAGGAGAAATAGGTGTTTGATGGTAACCAGTATATCCATCCAGAAAGCAATATTACTTGTGTCCAGTAAGTCTATCCAACATTTGGTCTAGAAAAGATAGAGGAAAGTGATCTTTCCGGGTGGCGGCATTTAATTTTCGATAGTCAATACAAATACACCATCCAGAAACTTGTCTGATATGTATTAATTCATTATTTTCATTTTCTTCAACAGTTACTCTTCCTTTCTTGGGAACACAATGAATTGGAATTACCCCAAGTACTATCTGAAATAGGATATATAACTCCAGCATCTAACCATTTTAAAATCTCTTTTTTAACTACTTTTTTCATTATAGGGTTCAGTCTCCTTTGAGTGTCAATTCTAGGTTTATGTTCTTCATTTAATAAGATTCTGTGCATACAAATCGAAGGACTGATTCCTTTAATATCAGCTAAAGTCCAACCAAAAGTTTTTTATATTTTTTTAATGTATCCATTAATTTTTGTTCTTGAATTTCATTTAAGTTTGAGGATACAATTACTGGTAAAGTTGAAAACTCTCCTAAAAATACAAACTTCAAATGATTTGGAAGATTTTTTAATTTAAGTTCAAAGGGTTTTACATCAGATGGTATTAATGTTTCTTTTTCTGGTGCTGTTGAATTGAGCGTTTCATATTTCTCCTGAATATAATCAGCTTCTTCACTATCAATTTCATCATAATCTTTTTCTATATCTTCTTTTTCTTCATAATTTTCATTGAAATATTCTCTTTTCAGATAATCACATAAATCCATTATGAAACATTCATCATCTTTTTCTATTGAAGGACATTTTATTGACTTTGAGATGTTAAATTTTACTTCTTGATCATTTACTCTCATTGTCAATTCTCCTTTTTGAACATTTATCATGGCTCTTTTTGTAGTTAGGAATGGTCTTCCTAAAATTATTGGAATTTCTTTATCTTCTTCTATATCTAAAATGATAAAGTCCACAAGAAAAATAAACTTATCAACCTTGACCAGAACATCTTCTACAACTCCCTTAGGTTGTGTAATAGATTGATCAGCTAACTTTAGAGTTACAGAAGTTGGTGATATCTTCTCAATTCCTAACCTTTTATGCCTTAGTTATAATTTAATTCTAAGGATATTATGCTTTAATGAAATATATTTTTATATTTTTGAATGTAGGTGATAAAAAAGAGTTCAAGAAAGAAAAAGGAGCAAAAAGGAGCAAAAATGGAACTAAAAGAGCAAAGTTGTCGAAATTGTAGGTCTAGCGCTTAGGAGCCAGAATCTGGCGCCTAAGCGCCAGTTCGATACAGACACAGACAAGATTTTTGAAGACTTTGGGCAGTTATTTTGACGGTGTTAAGTGTTTATTAGAGCTTTTAGAAGACTGGAAGTTACTCTTAATATATAGGACATGTGATACAATGCATCTGGATGCAGGGAAACGGTTTTAATCGTGCAGAGGTGCGACCCAAAGTGAAGAGGTGCGAAAGACCTGGACACCGAGTATGGCGTCTAAGCACCAGATCCCAGCGCCTAGGCATGATAGTTACATTCTAGAAGATACATTGTATTTGGATGAATGTTGAAGAGGTTTTTTAAGCAACTACTGGTTAAATTCAGAGCTCTATAAATACGAGCCCATTCTACAGAGAAAATCACCCATTTCACCCCTTCTAGCATCCTTTAGTCCCCAAGCACTATATAGCCATCCAATCATTTTAAGGAGCCACCTTCTTTATTTTTTAATGAGTTTATTTTTAGTTTATTTTAAGTCTTAAGTGTGAGATTATTAGTATTGTTGTTCTTGAAGTCTTTCATCATTGCATTGAAGTCAGTAGGAGTCAGCAGATCACTTGAAGGAACATTCCAGATAAGTATTTGTAACTTGTTTCAAAGTTTTATAAATATGTTTTGTTGTGTGAATTCAATGTGTTTTGAGTAATTAGTTTTCTTTCTCCTTTCAACTATGAAAAGATAATAAGATAATTAAACTTTGTTGGAGAACTTAATTTAAAATATTTATAAAAATTGTGATGATATTAATACCTGATCTTAGTTTACTTTTTAAACTGGCCATTTAAATTTTTAAAACATGTTGAAGAATTTTGAGACCTATCCGGAGATGAGCTCTTAATTATTAGATATCACATGAATCCTTGGGTAGTCGAAGGCTTTATGCGGGTTATTCAACGTGAAGTACAAATAAATAGGAAGATACGATTTATTGGGCTTAGAATTAATTCATTTTTCGAGTGACAGACTAAATTCTAATAATTTGATTTATAGAAAGGGAACGGGTCACTGGTAGGGCTGACCAGAGCCACTCTTGGACATCTAGTAGTGTGAGCCTAAATTAACCCATTCTACTAATAAAAAATCCTGAACCAATTTATAGATTAGTCAATGTTTTTTATGCCTGGACCAAAAGGTAAAGAATAGGAATACTTCTATTAGGCACAATACCATAATCTAAATTCTCTACAAATGATAATTATTCTAAAAATCTTGGATTAATTGAAAATGAGAAAGTTGTTTTATTTATACCTGCATTAATATTTATTTTAGTGTTGCTTACTTAGATTTAGTATAAATTTCATTAAATTTAAAATCTAAACATTAAAAAGAAAAAATAATAAAAATTTCTTTTAATTTGAAATATCTAAAAATAATACTTAATATTCTTAAAATCTTCCCTGTGGGATCGATAATTAGGTCTCCACTAGAGCATTGTATTACTTGATAGGATACATATACTTACGTTTGAAATTATGACTTTTACAAATTAAAAAAAATCTAAATTTAAATTCATAAAATCTTTCATAAGTAAAATCACGTCAAGTTTTTGGTGCCGCTGTCAAAGATTAAATTTTCTATTAGTGGAATCAAAATCTTGCATTTAAAAGTATATATAAAGCCCCATAGGCTGAGTTACACATCACGTTTTTGGCGCCATTGCCGGGGAAGATAAGGAAAATAAGTAAGAAAGTTAAAAAGACATTTTTTCAAATTAATTATAATTTATACACATTTATTTCTTTTAAAAATATAAAAAAAATAAAATATAAAAATTTAAAATACTATATATATATATATATATATATATATATATATATATATATATATATATATATATATATATATATATATATATGGAGGCGGGAATCGGTGCTGCGCTAGGGTTCGAATGGCGGCGGGGGTGACTACCACTCGGTGGAAGTGTTTTCGAGGTTGGTGGTGTGGTGCTTTTTGACTTCCTGGGTTGTTTCAGGGGGTAAGGTTGCACTGGTCTCTGGTTTTGGCTTATTCCTGGCTGTTTACTTAAGTTACTGTTCCATTGGTAATGGCTCGTGAGGGGTTTGAAGCTGATCCTTCTTGGGGAGCTAAACGATCTTATGCTGAGGTTACTGTTAGAAATGAGGGAGGAGTCACTCTGGGGGACAAGCTGGTGTTCCCGCAACTTTATCATGATGCAATAGATGGGAAAGCAGAATGTGAATTCATTAGAAGGTGTACAAGGAAGGCTGGAAAGCTTGCTTTGATCTTTACAGAGGAGGAAATTAGTAAACTAGCAGAACCTTACAAATTTACTTTGGTGGGGAAGTTCCAGTTTGGGCATCCCAAACTTGACATTGTTAGAAAGGTGATTGATGATCTCAAACTCCTTGGACAATGGAAAATTGGAGTGTTTGATAGTAGACACATTATGCTTCAACTCTCAAGAGAAGATGATTATGCTCAGGTCTTTTCAAAGAAATTTATCATGGTGGATGGGAAAACCATGAAGCTGTTGAAATGGACCATGGATTTTGATCCTTCACAGGAACCCCCTATTGTTCCTGTTTGGTTTAACCTCCCTAATTTAAAACTACCTTATATCCATCACCAAATCTTATATGACATAGCTGACTCTATGGGGAAACCACTCAAGTTGGATATGCCTTCTGCAAACCTTTCCAGAATCTCCAAAGCCAGATTTCTGGTGGAAAGGGATATAACCCAGCCATATATTGATGGGGTATGGCTGGGTACAGCTAATAATGGCTATTGGCAACCAATTGTGCTGGAATATCAACCTCTATATTGCAAACACTGCCATATTTTTGGGCATACTGTGGAGCAGTGCTATAGAGTACATCCAGAGCTCAGACCTTTTAAGATAGCCCAGAAGAACCCTCTAGAGGTTAATCAACCTTCAACCAGTAAACAGCAAACTGAAAATGGTCAAATTCATCTGCACACTGTTGCTGACAGGAGTAATAATGAGTCTCAGGGTGCTGGAATTTCTGAAACCAGTGCTAGGAGGAACAATCAAACTACTCACTATAATTCTAATCCTACATCTGTGGAAGATATCACTGAAAAGAACCCCCCTGATGAAAATAGATTAGATGGATCAGAAGATGTGGCTACTGATAGTAGGATTGATCCTTTATCAAGTGCTCAGGTGAATCCCTTGGCTGATACTGAGACTCAGTGTCCTCCTATCCTCCCTCCAGATTTTTCAGGTGCCAACAATACAGTTTACAATGAGGATCTTGTACCACAAGCTCCTGAGCAGATCCTCTTTAGATCATTTGCCTTCAGAAATGGAAGGAGCCTGGACAATTCAGAAAAGCAGAAAAAAAGGAAAGATGTCATGGAACTCAAATACCTGTCTCACACTAATATCATTGATGCTCTGGATCCTGATACTTCTAAGGCCCCTCCCCCTAGGTTGACTAGGGCTGGTAAGGCTACTCACCATGATTAACTTAATGTGCTGGAATGTTAGGGGTGTGAAAAGTCCTGGCACCCTTAACAGAATCAAAAACATTATCAGGACTTATAGACCTTGGATCATTGCATTGCTGGAACCTATGGTTAATAGCAACACTCTCAGATTCAACAAAAAGTTTAAAGGTTATAATTTCTCTGTTAACTGTAATAATAAAATCTGGCTCTACATAAGACAAGAGATTACTTTCCAGATTCTTGCTGATGACTTCCAGTTCCTCCACCTGCACTTCAACATTGATCATTTCTCTGGGCTGGCTACTTTCATCTATGCTGGTTGCACTTCCCTAGATAGATCCATGCTATGGGATAAGCTTATTAATATTAGCAGTGTTATCCAGGAAAATTGGTTAGTTGGTGGTGATTTTAACAGTATTGCCGATCCTAGTGAGAAATTTGGTGGGAGAACCCCTAACCTCCAGAATATGTTGCAATTCACTCCAGAATCCAAAGTGCTCAATTATTTGACTTGGGCTATATTGGTACTCCCTTCACTTGGCAAAGAGGAAAAATTTTAGAGAGACTAGACAGATTTCTAGTCAACAGTAATTGGATGAATACCTTCCCAATCACTAGAGTGCACCATTTAAATAGGACTTGTTCTGATCACTCTCCCATTATTATTAAGATATCACTTTTTCAGCATAATGGACATCCTTCTTTCAGATTTCAAAATGTTTGGGCTAAACACTGTAACTTTCTTGAAGCTGTCAAGATAGGGTGGAAATCCCCATCTTCTTCTTTTGATAACCCTTTAATTAGGCTGTGGAGATTACAGAAACATCTATCAAGTCATTTGAAAAGTTGGAACAAAGCTGTCTTTGGTAATGTATTTGAGCAGGCTAAGCAATGGGCTGATAAGGTACAATTTCTGGAGGCTGAACAGGCTAGGGGGCTGGATAATCTTGATGAACTCATGGATGCCCAAGATAAGTATTTACATGCCTTGACTATTGAAGAAGAATTTCTATCACAGAAGGCTGCTATTAACAAACAGCTGTATGGGGATAGAAACTCCAAGTATTTCCATGCAGTGATCAAATACAGAAGACAAATTAATGCAATAACCAAAATCAAAACTCAGGATGGACAGTGGTTAGATGATCCTCTCCTGATTAAGGAGAATGCTGTTCAGTACTTTCAAAGCCTCCTTGCTGCAACCCCTATAGAACCTGCTGTCTTTAAGGGGGATTTGTTTAATGACCAACTGAATACTGTGCAAAATCTGCAGTTGCTTCATTTACCTGATGAAGCTGAGATTCTTCATGCTTTGAAATCAATGGATGGGAACAAGGCTGCAGGTCCTGATGGGTTTACTCCTGTTTTCTACCTGACTGCCTGGGATATTGTTGGTAAAGATGTGGTGGAGGCTGTTCAAGCTTTTTTCAGTGGGACTGACTTACCAAACTATTTTGCTGCCACAAGTATTGCTCTGATTGCTAAAGATGAGAAGAGAAGTACCTGGAATGATTTCAGACCAATAAGTATCACCAATACTCTCAACAAGATTATTAGTAAGATCATGGTGAGAAGACTTCAGCCATCTCTACATCTTTTAGTCAGTGAAAACCAGTCTGCTTTCATCCAGAATAGGAATATAATGGATAATGTAATGCTTGCTCAAGAATTACTTTTGGAGATTGACAAGCCTTGCAGAGGACATAATGTCATATTTAAGTTGGACCTAAGGAAGGCCTATGATTCTATTAGCTGGCATTTCATCCAAATCATGCTACAGGCAAGAGGCTTCAGCCCAACTTTTTGTCAGTTTATTCAGAGATGGTTAAATAACACTTCCTTCACTATTCTACTCAATGGTTCTAATTATGGGTTCTTTAAACCGGGCAGGGGCTTAAAGCAGGGGGATCCCTTATCTCCAACAATCTTTATACTTGCTTTTGATTATTTTTCTCGATTTATTAACCAGGCTCATAGAAATTTTCCATATCTATGTTATCATCACAGCTCTAAACCTATCATAAGTCACCTTGCCTATGCTGATGATGTGATCCTCTTCACTAATGGTGGCAAACAATCTATAAAGAAGTCCTTGGATATTCTGAAACATCTTCAGCAAGTCTCAGGGCTGGAACTCAACAAACACAAATGTCAATTCATGGCTGGGAAACATTTCAGAAATCTCAATTGGATAAAGGATACTACTGGTTTTTCTACTTCTGATAAGCCTTTAAAATATCTGGGGGTTCAGTTAATCAAAGGTAGGAAGAAACAAACTCAGTATGATGAAGTGGTTCACAAGGTCACAGCTCAGATTAACAGTTGGACCAACAGTTTTCTCTCCAATGGTGGGAGGGTGACCCTTCTCAAGAGTATTCTTACCACCTTCCCATTGTTTACTATGGGGATGGTCAGAATGAAGAAAAGCATACAAAGACTGCTGGAAACTACCTTTAACAAATTTTTGTGGGAGGGGCAAGCACAAGCAAGCACATTGGGCCACACTGGAATAAGCTGTGTAAACCCATTAAATCTGGTGGCCTGGGGTTCAAGAGCTTTCAACACATCAGAAAAATTTTCCTTTGTAAGCTGTGGATGAAATTCAGGAAACTTGATACCACTGTAGGCTCAATTCTTATTAGCTAAATATCTGTAGAACCAGCCATCCTGATGTCTGTGAAGTTGAAAATTGGGGATTCTCAACAATGGAAAAGTTTACTAAAGATCAGGACTGAAGCTAATAATTTTTTCTGCTGGGAGATTAGAAATGGTTCTGCCAATTTCTGGCTTGACAACTGGCTTTTGGATGAACGACTGTATCCCATCCCTAACATTTCTCTGAATTATAATTCTAGAGTTGCTGATTTCTGGACTAACCATCAATGGGATGAAGAAAAATTGAAGGAGGTTGTGGATATTTCATCCATTCAAAAGATCAAGGAGATCCCCATTATTAGAGTACAGGAGAAATCTGATAAGCTCATTCTCAAGAAACCTCCCTCTCAATCTATTAACTCCTACATCTACCAGTCCACACATCATTGGCCTCAAAATAATTGGGGTTGTCACCTATGGAATAAATATTTGACCCCCTCTATGTCATTTTTCAGGCTTGGAGATTGTTTCACGCATTCTTGCCTATTGATGATATACTGAAATTGAAGGGCCTTAGGCTGGTTTCCAGATGCCATCTTTGTTGTGCTCAGGAGGAATCATATGACCACCTATTTCTTCAATGTCCTGTGGTTAGGGAAGTATGGAATAGGGTGCTGGAGCATTTCCAACTCACACAACACTTCAAGAACTCGGACATCCGTAGAGATCTGTTGGCGACTGGCCAGTGAAGCCGAGGCTTCCAATGTATCCACTTATCATTTGGTGGTTTGTCTGGATGGCAAGAAATAAAAATAAGTATGAGAACTGTTTATGTTCTATAAACCAAATCCTTGCTAACTGCTGCTCCTTCATACACATGGCTAATATTAAACATGAATTGAGGAACAAAACCGGGATCCAAATTAAGTTATTTCACTCGGATCCCTCCCTCCACTTCTTGGGTCAAAGTTAACATAGATGGGAGTTATTTCCCTAATTCTTCTGGTTGTGGTGGTGTGTGTAGGAACCACCAAGGTAAATTACTGTGGGGATTTCAAACTTCTATAGTCTCTGATTCTCCTCTTCAATCTGAAATGACTGCTGCCATTTGGGCTCTTAAGGTTGCTAAGTGCTGCTGGGCACTCTCTTATTTGGATGGAATCGATTCACTTCAACTAGTCAATATAATGGATGGCATTATCGATGTTCCATGGATGCTTATTTACCTTCACAGATCTTTGATGGGCTTAACAAAGGAGGTGACAATCCACTGGAGTCATTTGCATAGGGAGGGAAATCAACCAGCAAATTGGCTTGCAAAACGGCTTCAAAAACCGCAACTTTCAAATGTTTTAATTTCTCTTCTGGGTATCTAAAACAACTACTTTTTGGTGATTTGCTTTAACTTCCTTTTATCGGATGTAACTAAACTTTGCTCCTTAATGCATTTTATATTTTGCTGAAATATATATATATATATATATATATATATATATATATATATATATATATATATAATATACATATGGAGTTTTAGGTGGCGGCGTTTTGCTCGCTAGGGTTTCTAGCATGAGCTCATCAGCGGCGCCTTCCCGGTGGTTGTTTGGTCTGGAGGTAAGCGGAGTGGTCGATAAAACTCTGTGGTTCCCCGTCCGAACAACCCATTTGGGGATCTCTTTGAGTGGAAGAGCCTTCTCGGGCTTCCTCAATTTGAATTTTACTGTTTTATTGCTTGGTCTTGGCCTGCTCTTGTTTCTGGTTTGGGTGGTTTCCCTCAGCTGCTGGGTGATGGCTACCCCAGTAGATTTGGAGACTAATGTTCAATGGGCTAAGGCCACTTTTGCTAGTGTTGTGGGTAACAGGAACCACATTGAAACCAACCCTAATAACACCTTCTTCCCCCAACAATTTCATGATGCTGCTGCTGGTCGTGTCTCTTGTCCCTTCATTCACCCCATTGGCTCTAACGATGGAGCACCTGCTGTCTTTTTTACTAACCAGGAACTCCAACAACTTAATGAGGAAGTTAAGCTTACTCTCATTGGCAAATTTGCCTTGGGGCATCCCAAAATGGAGCTTGTTCGACAGTACTTCAACTCCATCCAGTTTGTGGGACAATGGCAGCTGGGACTTCTTGATGGTAGACATTTACTAATTCAATTGTCCACTGAGGAGGATTATGCATGTTTGTTTGCCAAAAAGCGATAGTTATTGTCGGATCTGAAATGAGACTGCTTAAGTGGACTCCAGACTTCAATCCAAGGAAGGAACCACCTGTGGTGCCAATCTGGTTTAAGTTTCCTGATTTACCAATCGGGTACTTTAACCAAAAAGCTCTCTTCAATATAGCTAAAGCCTTTGGAACTCCTTTAAGGGCTGATAACCCCACTGTTAATAGAGCTAGACACTCGCTTCGCCAGGGTCTTGGTGGAAGGAGATGTGACCTTACCCGTAGTTTCAAGGATTTGGGTGGGCTCGATGAGGAGGCCGCTCGGCAAGAGGTTGTGATGGAGCAGAAGCCTTACTATTGTTGCCACTGCAGGATGTTTGGGCATACCCTGGACAAGTGTTATAGATTGAACCCACATTCTAGGAGAACTGGAACCTCTAAACCCAGTTTTTCTGCTAGTACATCTGGTCTTCTTGGTCCAGCACCAAACTCCCCTCTCCTTGCCCCCACACTGGACCCCCCCCCTCCAGATGCTTCAGGGCTGCATTCTCCTTCCCCCTCCACTGACCAAATTACCCATATCTCCCCACTTCCTTCCATTCTTGGCCCTGACTTTGTTAACCCAACCTCCCACAAGGCATCCTTTGCCCCTCCTCCCCTTGTGGCCCCTACCCCAGTGCTGCTTCCTGGGCCATCCCATATTCCCCTACTTACCCATTCTTCTCCCATTGAAGGCCCTGCCCAACATCACCCAATTGTGAATTCTCTTGAACCTTCATCACCTCCAATTTTCCCTTCACCTCAGCCCTCCTCCCCTTTAGGTAGAATGAGAAAAGAATGTGACCCTATATCCATTATTACCCCTTCTTCCTCCCTGCCTGCTGGTACCAAGGAGCATCTAATGGAGGGTGAGTGGCATGTCATTTCCCCTAAGAAGAAGAAGAAAAATCATAAAGCTATCTTATTGACAAACTCCATTCCTTCTCCTTAGAAATGGATAACCTCCTAGCTGCTGCTCTAGTCACTAGAGGTAGAACTAGATCAAGATCTCAAACATCCCTACATCCCCCCACCAACAAATCTAATGATTAATCTAATTTGCTGGAATATCAGAGGGGCTGCTCACCCCCTATCCCTCAATAGGCTGATCAACCTCAACAGGAAGCACAAATTTTGGTGTATAGTTATACTGAAACCAATGGTTCACAAACATCCTGATAAAATTCTTAAAAATTTTTATGGCTTCTCCCATTTTTCAAATCTCAGCAACAAAATTTGGTTATCATGCAGACCTGAAGTTACTTGGTCTGTTCTTGTGGATGACATGCAATTCATTCATACTTCCTTTAAGATAAATGGCCATATTGGTGAGGCTTCTTTTATTTATGCAGGATGTTCCAAATCAGACAGACAGGAGCTCTGGATCAAGCTCCACTCTATTGGATCTAATTTGCATCTCCCCTGGCTAGTGGGGGGAGATTTTAACTGCATTCAGAACTCTTCTGAAAAACTGGGTGGGAGACCTCCTAACACTGCTACAATGAGTACCTTTAGTAACAATATCTCACAAGCAGCTCTCTATGATCTGGGTTACAAGGGACCAAAATATACATGGAAAAGAGGCAGAATTTGGGAAAGATTGGACAGATTCTTGGTGAATGACTGCTGGCAACAACACTTCCTCTTCACCTTCGTCACTCATCTCCAATTTGTTGGATCTGATCATAGACCCATACTTATTACCATCACTACCCCACCCCAAACTCCCTAGCAAACCTCATTCAGGTATCTAAATATGTGGTCTACTCAGGACTCATTTCTGAAAGTGGTAGCTGATCATTGGAATGGAGTGCATCATTATGATCCTTGGCTTAACATATGCTTACTCCACCAAAAAGTTGCTAAAGGCCAAAAGAATTGGAATTGGAATACACTGGGGGATATTTTCAAGGCTGTGGTGTTGACCTCATTTTTGATGAGGTCTTCTCTTCTCTCTTTAGTACTTAGGATCTAGCCTTAGGCTTTTCCTTTGACTATCTTAGAGGACTAGAATTGGGATCCACCATCTAGAATTTTAAACCACTTCTTAACTCCCCGCAAACTCCACAAACTCGACCGTAGACCCCTAATCACCTGTGAGGGTGAAATCAAATGTGGAAGTTTAAAGGATGAGTTCCATAGGACTCTTTGGCCTTAGGACTGCCTTGGGTGTCCTGGTCTGGTGAAGGGGCTGACTTACACACACACTACACTCATACACTACACTTTCACACACCTCCTAAAACTACACCCATACCTAACTTGACCTCCTGACTCATGTAGGTAATTCACATGGATGGTCCTTAACCCCTAAACCCTTGGCTAAGAGGGTTAGAAACAACATAGTGAATGCCTCAAGTGAGTCCCTTCACGGCTCATGTGGGCTTGGTATGGCTTCATGGCTCAACCAAAATGATTTCATTCCACTCAAATTTACCCAATCTTTAATTTTCCAAATTTTCAATTTTTGACCCCCGGGACCCTACACCCGCCTAACCTACCCAAAGCCCTTGAAATTACCCAAATTTTTCAAAATTTCCAAATCACCCAAAATTCCCCAAAATCAATCTCAAACATTTCCACACCACTCAAATTGACCATCCATACCCAAAAATATCAAAAATTCCAAAAATACCACCCAATACCCTCCAAATACCCAAAATACCCCACTTGACCTAAAAATCCAAAGATTCAGAAAATTCCCAGAAAATTCCAGAAAATCCCAAATATTCCCAATTTCATTTTGTTCAACTACAACATTGGCTAATTTTGTCAATTTACCCTACTTTTGTCAAAACCCCCAATTTGACCCATTTTAACCCTAAGTGAACCCAATGTCAAACCAAACCTACCCAATTGATCCAAATTCTGGTCCAATTCAATTCTAAACTTCAATTCAACATTCCCAACACCAATCTAGACCAAATCCAAGTCCAATTTGATTGAAATTTGGATCCAATTTCACTTTTTGCCTTAAAGCCCAATTTGGACCCATAACCCAAACCTAACCCAAACTCACCCAATTCAACTCCAATTAACCCCAAATCTTTTCTAAATCTTCCTTAGCATCCCCACAAGCAAAACACTAACTTGATTTTCCCAAAATCTAGACCCAAACCCCACTCAAATTCAACCCAAAGCTAAAAGGCCCAATTTTTACCTAAACCCAAACCTAACCCAAATGAGCCCAAACCCCAAAATCAAAGCCCAACCAAAGTCAAAACCTCTTTGAAACACTCCCATAAACATTTTTCAACATTAATTTTACATCAATTTTAACCCTAGCCCAACATTGGCCCAACTTGGTCCACCTTGACCTATATTGGCCCATTCACCAAAAGAGCCCAAATTCAACCCAATTCAAACCCAAATCACCCCCAATTTGCTTCAAGTCACTCATGACACCTCCATGAGCTAAACCCAACAATTATTTGACCCAATCTCTTTACAAAATTCTCATCCATAAATTCATGTTTAAACTTAAAGGCCCATTCCTTAAACCATTTTAAAAGCCCATCTTTTACCACATCCAAAGGCCCAAAAATTGGTCTCAAAGCCCATATGACATTTCCCCTCATCATACTTTCAATTAAACTCAATACCTAAGTCCTAAATTCATCATCAAATCATTCCAAATCAATTTTCATACAAATTTCCATCAAATTACCAAAAATTCCTAAAACCCATTTTTATGAAATTGACCAAACTTTTTCCAAGCCAAATGTGAGCCATTGAGCCATGTACAAGCCACATGGAAGCCATGGAGACCACTTTCCACCTCACTAAGCCATTAATGGCAAGAAGAGGGGATTCTTTCCTAATCCTTCATTAAGCCCTTTTAACCATATTCATGTCACTCTCTAAACCATGCTTAGCCACCTCACCATGGATGGAGACTTCACCACTCCAATCAAGCTGAACCAAATGACTTTCCCTCAGCCCACACCAGTTCATGGGAGGGTGAACCCAACCCATTTGCATGGGTTGACCAAAGTAAGCTAAAATGGCCCCTTCCCCTTTCTACTTTGATTCAACCACTTTACACATGTCATACCTCAATTGAATGCACCAAACCCCAGCCCTGACCCACCTGAACAAGATGGTGACCAATGCCTGGCCGGCCACCACCGAGTCGCCGGAAAACACCATGGCCGAGAGCTCACATGTGAGCCAACTTTGGGATTCTACCTTGCTGAGCCGCCCCATGCCTAATGGCCACCATGGCTGTTCTGCCCTTGACCTAAGCAGCTGATCCCAAGCCCAAACTCTCCCTGGGAGGCCCTCCACCCTCTCCTATTTAAACACCACCCCTCTCGGCCATGAGAAGGTGCTGAAACAAACCTTAAGGAAACTCTGCCAAAATTGTTCCAGACTACTCCCCATACATAGAGCACTTGATCCCCACTGAAATCCCAATGCCATTTCCTCTCTGTGAGCTCAATTTCAGAGTTGAAATCCAAGCCCAAAACCAGGATACTTCTCCACAGTGAGCCAATCCCCAAATTGATTGGTCCTACACCTTCACCAGACCAAGGGAAGGTGTCCACTAGCAAAAGCCCCATCTCCAGGCCACCCGGTTGCTCCAGCCTCCAAGCTTTGTGATCGGCTGTGGTCGAAATCCTACCTAGGCAATTCACCAGACCAGGAGACTTCATCTGGAGCTTGCTGGGATCCAATCGAAGGTGAAACAACCCTCAGATCGAAGCCACACTTCTCTAAGCAAAGGTATGGCCTCCCTCTTCTTCCCGAGCTTCTGAACATTCTCCATTTTTATTGAGTAAATTTCATTCCACATAAACCGTATGGATGTGTTCGTCTTCTCAAGATGAATCCATAGAGCATAAGAACACAAAAATCCATCAAGTATCGAGTGAGACATTAGGGATTTAGTGTGGACGGCTCTCGGGTGAGGACGCTCGGGGACGATGAACGGATGCCGTCCATTTAATACACGCGCGGACGGACGGCTCGGATGGCGTCGGACCAGGAGATGGTACGTGAACCGCGGGACCCGGAGCGCTGAGTCAGATGGCGGCGTCGAATGGGAGTGCGACGCGTGTGCATTCGGAGCTGCCGAGGTTGACGTGGCGCCGCGTGGATAAATAGAAAATTAGGGTATTTTTCTATTTATTTAATTCTCTAAACTTCAAAAATGCATAACTTTGTGTAGAAAAATCAGAAAAATAAAATAAAAATACCCTCTTGCTCAGTGAACAAAGGAGAATAATGTAAAAATGAAATCATTTAATTTCATCAAGTATTTTATTTTTAATAATTTATTTACTGTCTGCACTACTTTAATTCTCCATGCATGTAGGAAATTCACCATGGCATGAGACCATGGGGCTTTTGAAGCCTCCGAATTTCGGAACATTCCCCGAATTTTGCAAAGTCAGAGGCCATCCCTATGAGAAGTTATTGATTTTTCAAACTCATGTTACTATTTTGAGTATTTTAATTCTAATAATTAGCATGTTGTGAAATAAATTCTAGGAAAATTTGGTGATGTCCCTTATGACCGAGGACCCTAGAAAAAACAGGTTTTGAGTTAGTTCATTTAAAATAACCCTAATTAGCTTAAACACCCAAAATAGATCCCTAATTAATTAGAGTTAACCATACATCAAATTGACTTGAAATCAATTCTCCACTGACTTTTAGGATCAGAGGAACCCACCATAAAAATTTGAAGTCAATTGGACTTGGTTAGCCCTACTAAATGGGTTGATTAAGCCATTTAGTCAACTTGAAATTTAAAAATTCATAACTTTCAAAATACCTTTCAAAAATTCACCAAATTGGTTGCGGAGCCTCTCTGATATTAGGGGAATTTAAGAAAATTAAAATTTCAATTTTCTAAAAATGTTGATTTTTAATATTATTTTAATATTTTTAATAATTAAAAAAAAATAAGAATCACAAAGATAATAAAATTCACCAAAATGTCACATTTTAAATTTTAATCACTTAGGAACAAACCCCATATTTTTCTTAAGTCTATTTAATGAGATATTAAATTTTAAAGCTCTAGGGTAATTTTAAAATTAAAAAAAATGTATTTTCTAGCATTTTCACTAAAATAATTATAATAAATCATAGGAAAATCAAAAAATTGCAAAAAATTGCAAAAAATTGATTCTCTGATTTCCTTGATGTCAGAGAGATTTTTGAAAAATATAAAATTCATTTTTCAACCTTTATTTTATTTTTAAATTAATTAACACTCCAAAACTTAGAATAATTATAATAAAAATAATATAATTCAAAAAATCACCAAAATTGGTCCAAGTGGTCCTCTGGTCATTAGGAATGTCCCCTAATTTTCTTAAGGACAGAAACTTTCCCTTGGTCATATTATTAAATTTTCCTTGGAAATCTCTATTTTCTAACAAAAATAATTATATAAATAAATTAAATACGAGAAAAATCACATTTTCTCCTCTCATGTCTTTATTGACATATGAGTGAAGTCACATAAAAATTTCAAGTTCATTTAAGCTCAATTTAGTGAGTTATGAAATTATTAAGCTTAAAGGGCAAAATGGTAATTAAAATTTTAACCCTTAATTAAAACTTTAGGTTTAATAAAATTAACAAGTAAAATATTTGATCTTAATCTGATTTGGATGATTGAAATTTAAATAATTAAAGGGTAGAAACCCATTAAACAATTTAAAATAATTAAACCTTAATTAAATAATTGATTAAAATTGGGAAGAATAATAAAATTGGAATTATTAAAATAGGGATATTGTTAGGAAGAGATTTATTCTTTAATTTAAAAATCCCTAAATTAATCATCTCATTAATATTTAATTCTTAATTAAAATGATAACTCAAATTTAAAATATCCAAAGACTTAATCATTAAACTAAAGTTAAATTATTAAAATCTTTTAAAAATTTCAATTAAAATTAAATAAATAAATTAAATTAAACTAAATTAAAAATTAAATTAAATAATTAAATTAAATTAAATTAAATTAAATAAAATAAACAAATTAAATTAAATTAAATGAATAAATCAAATTAAATTAAATTAAATGAATAAATTAAATTAAATTAAATTAAATGAATAAATTAAATTAAATTAAATTAGACTTAATTAAATTAAAACAAATTAAATTAAATTAAATTAAATTAAATTAAATCAAACATATTAAATTAAATTAAACTAAATCAAATTAAATTAAAATTAAATCAAATTAAAATTAAATTAAAGGAAATTAAATCAAATTAAACTAAATTAAATTACCATCAAATCAAACTAAATTGAATTAAATTAAATTAAATTAAATTAAAGTTAAATTAAATTAAATTAAATAACAACACCTAAAACAGAAGGAAAATTAAATATAAAGCAACTTGAACACTATTCTAAATTTAAACCCATTAATTGGAATTAAACTAAATCACAAATTATTGGAACACAAATTTACCCTCGAAAGCTTTAGTTGTCATAACTCCTAAACGGAACATTAAATGAAATGTTACTTCACTTATAGGACATTCAAATATCCTCGTTCCCTAAGTAAGATAATAACAAAACTTAACTAAACCTCGGACGATTAATTCATTTGTGTAATTGAATTCATTTGGACTTAAAACAATCCTAGAAATATTGAAAAGATGTTTAAGATTTGCCTTAAGCACTTCCTCGATATGATAGGATGTTCATAAGAACAATTGAACTTAATTGTTCTTTGATGAAGAAAATCGTCCTCGAAACCAAAATACAAGGAACCTAGACGTCATAGGAAATGACTAGCTATAGGATTAGGAATTTGGTAGAAAACCATAACCCTTCCTTTAGTTTTACCTAGGAACTTGCTTAAATATTCTAATTGTGTTTTAAGTGCGGCTTGGGATGACGGGAAGACCCTCCAGGTACGCTTTTATTTTATTGCGATTTACTTTCTTGCAATTTACATTGTTGCAATTTCTTTAATCACATCGTACTTACTTTTTCTTGCATGATAAACAACTGTTGCATGAAAACCCACTCCTTTTGGATAGTCCCTAAAACTGAAACCAAAATTAAAATAAGAGTCATTGCAAGATAAAATTCACCGCCACAACACTTCAAAATATAAAACAACTCAAAATTTAATCACAAACAAAACACAAAACTACAATTACAACTAAATTAAAGCGTCCTGTTGGATGATCGGGAATACCTCGGATGATGTAATTTACGTGTTGCTAACGGGATTTCCCACGGTCTAAATGAAAGTGTGGAACTCATTCAGTTGAGTTTAACAAATTCATACGGACTAAGTGAATCCGATAAAAATAATGATGCCGGAAGGATGGAACCGTGGGATCTTAACCGGTGTCGTTATAATCAACTTTAAGATTTGTTTTAATTAAAACACGAAAAACGACTTGGAAATTAAGATTCTCTCTAAACCAAAACACTTTTCTCATCTCCCGATTTATGACTTCTAAAACTAAACCTCCGTAACAACAAGGAGCTCGGAGCATGGTGGGCGGCACGGCCATCGTCATCAACAAAACTCGAATCGTCATCAGCAAAGCTTTCTTAGAATTAAACAACAAAGCCATAGGACTTCGAGGTAGTTTGTTTAGTGCGACATAAATCCTCAACTCTTCGTTAGGCATTTGCATTGCAAATTAAGCCCTAACCGGTCTTAGGATTCCGAGGTAGTCGTTCGATACGACATAAACCCTCACATCTTCGAGGCTATTTGTATGATTCTATCATATAAATATAAGCCCTAATTAATTAAAATTGACGAAAATCAAAACATTAAATAGACATTAGGACTTTCCTAAATTCAAGCCAAACAATAGGATAGTCGGGAGATTACCGAAGTTCACTTCGAATCCGTAATTTCTCCTACCTTTCTTCCTTTGATTTCTCAAAACAAAATGTTCCAAACTTGATCCATTCCACTATTGAAATTCCAAAATTCAATCCTTTGAAAACTTAAACTTTGAAATTCTTGAGAGCAGAATTATTGATTATTATCGAGAGTTTTCTTAGGTGATTCCCGTCACTTAAGATGTAATTAACTATAGGGGCTTGCCCTTATAGGGAATTTTAAAGAACCCGAGTAATATAAACCACGTTTAATGCTTTCATATTAAGCGAGGGGAATTTGTCGGCTTATAAAATTGGTTCGCAGACCAAACGGATGTCACAAATCTTTTAGTTTGTTTAATCGAGCCCCACCATCGAGCGAGTGTAGTCTATCCTTAGGGATAGGTACACAGTTTGTGGTGCGGTGCTCGTTTATATAAACTATTTGGGATGTGAGATCGGTTTGATTTCATATCTTAAAATCTTCAAATTTAAAAATTATTTTCAAAATCAAATACTACTTTTCAAATTATTTATTTAAATTAAATTAAAAATTCGCCGACAATTTCTGTAGGCGACCCCTTTTCAAAATAACAACACAACCTAAAAAATAGTGCCGACAATTCACAGCGACTCAGCTGGGGACAATTCCTCTCTCCATTTTAATCGAACAATTACGCTTGCAAATCGGTAGTGTATCCATGTCCTCGATGGATCAAACTACCCTTCTTTCCGTTGGAATACCATGTTCATTTCTACCTTGAACAAGTATAACCAACATTCTCTCGGATTTAGGAGCCATCTGTTTAGACACCCCTAAACAGAGAGGTTCCGAGATCCTTTTACCTCATTTTCGAGGTGGGGTGGACCCTGATAGGTGTTAGTTTAGGAGTGATCCTTCGAGTCGAGAAGTCTTGCATAAGACTTTCTTTTCCTTTCCAACTCGAATCGGATTCCTTACCTTCTCTACACCTTTGAACATTCCGTTCTAAATAAACAAACCCCCCTAATGAATGATTCTTTTAACAAATGATTCCTTCTTATAAATACATGAACAAGAATGTGTTCGGACTCTTTCGATTCCTTTCTTTTCGTCATGATGAGAAGAAGCATAACTTGGGACTGACAACCAGAATCTACCCTGCAGAAATGGGGGCCCCAAAGCTGATTTTCTCCTTCACCAATGGACTCGACTTCGCTGTTTACAAGGATGAGTTGCCCGACAATGGGATCATCCGGTTTGGACAAGGATTCGAGAACACGAATGTCAAGATCACCGACGTTTCCCTTTTCGCGCTGACAAACAAAGTATCTGAAGCTAAGAAACCGCTGATCGAGTTCAACCTTAGGTCAACCCAAGAGTTTCCTCCCCTGCAAAAGATCCGATCGAGAGGAGTACTGTCGTCTGCGGAGGATCGGTTCTTGCTACCCCCACTCGGTCTAGTTGTTTACGCACCTACCCCGACCACGCCAAATTAAAGGGGAAGGAAATCCGGAACTATGGTAAACCCGTTACCGTGGAGGGTACAAACTTTCTGTGAGACC
Organism: Papilionanthe hookeriana x Papilionanthe teres; assembly: GCA_022702705.1. NCBI lineage: Eukaryota > Viridiplantae > Streptophyta > Magnoliopsida > Asparagales > Orchidaceae > Papilionanthe > Papilionanthe hookeriana x Papilionanthe teres. The sequence continues at coordinate 130,431,005 of CM040425.1, read as the reverse complement.
TTCGTTTTTGAAATCGGGTCCGGCTCAAGAATTCCATCACTAACACGGACCCAAAGAAGGAACGAAGTAGGAAGATTGCCGGGAAGGCCGAGCTGCCGAAGTTGCTTTCCTGGAGGAAATCCCGAAATCCCCGAGTACACACCACTACCCGAATACATACCATTGCTCGAAGATACACCCTTTTTGGAAGGAAGTAGATTCCATCCCCTTTCGTCGTAGTCGACGAGGAAAATGTCCGTAGGATTGTTTCTACATTACCTCGACCCGCATACTACGATGACAGCAGAAAAAAGAGGCTAGGATCACGCCATTTGCCGACTACAACCGTGATCGAGAAGCTAGCAAAGAAAGAGAAATGCCCCGTATCGGAGATTCTACGAAGGATAGGGCGGGTGCCAGTCAAATCCCGTCTTGGGCCACGAGTAGAACCCGCCATCATTACGGAAAAGCCAAATAAAAGGATGAAGGCTAGTCCGCCTGTCGTCGTTTCAGGATTACAGATTAGGGAGGATACCACCTTCCAGCATTTGGCTGACAGACCATCTGGTCCTAGACCTTCTGCTGCTAGAAGGATGGTATGGCGTCCCACTACTGGACAGCTGAGATTGAAACAACAACACGAGAAGGAAAGTCTCGTCAGGAGACTTGAATCTGAAGAAAGCGCTACTGCAGTAAAGGAGACTCGCGAGAAGGGAACCCGGCAGCTATCACACGACAACTGTGAAGATGCACAGAAAAGACAGCTAGAGGACGCTATGGAAAAGTTGAGGACTGATATTCGACGACTAGCAAAAGAAAGAGAAGAGAAATTCGGAGACGAGATTGATTCATCGGAATTCATGGACGATGAGTATGCGAGAAATCAACATGGTCGAAACACGAGCTTCGTCAGCTTCACAAGGTGGTCCTGCAGCCGCAGAAAGAGAGGAGCCAGAAGTGATGAGAAGACAGCTTCAGGAGAAAGATGATACGATCGCCCAAATGGCGAAGAGGATAGACGAGATGGCTATAGTCAAGTGCAACCCCAAAGAGAGACACCCCCAGAGGTCATTCACATTGCAGACAGAGGAAAGGAGATTACATCCTTCAACGGGGATGGTCAGCTAAAGAAAGATACAACAAAAAGTATGATGCCAGAAAAAGATATCAAGAGCTTGGTGGAACAGCGGAGTGCGAGAAGCCTTAACACAATCAAAGAGCGGGGCATCTATTCGGACGGAGTAGACCTTACCGGAAGAATTCGACGCCGTCCAATACCCAAAAGGCTTCGTACCACCTCTCGTTCAAGACCTTTGATGGAACAGGGAACCCCGACGAAGCATGTTGCACACTTTCGTGCCGGTTGTTGCAATGCCGGCGGGAGCGATGCATTACTCTTCCGACGAGTTCGTCGGCGACATGTCGGGGATCGCCTTTGATTGGTATGCGGAATTACCAAATGGTTCGATGAAGACGTTCTCGTAACTAGAAAACCTTTTCATCAAGCGATTCGCCGGAGCTCGGCACCACATCACTATAGGTGATTTAGTGGTAGAGAAGCGGAGCCGAACGAAACTTTAGTGGATTACATACTTCGATGGAGGAACTTAAGTATGAAGTGTGAACCACAACTACAAGAGCAACATGCAGTCGGCATCTTACTTAAAAGCATTCATGGCCCGATAGCACTTCTCCTCAAAGGATTCACTATTAAGACTTTCGAGAAGTTGTTAAGCAAGGCCGGAGGCTTGAAAGAGGAGGCAAAGCAATTAAGTTTCACCGATAAGACGGACAAGCAAAAGCCTGTGAAGACTTTTGAAAAGAAATCCGGGATCGTCGCGTACCGTCGATAAAGGCAAGCAACCGATACAAATATCGTCCGAACGGCCACAGCAATCTCAACAGAATTATCAACAACCCCGACCCAGCTATCAGTCATCTCCAAAATATGAACAACCGCCTCGTCCGCAACGTACATTAAGGGAGCTTCAGAGCAGGGAATATCCATTCAAGAATGAAGCAGTGCCGAAAATGTTCCGTAGTCTGATGAAAACTCCAGATTTCCAGCTGTCAGAGCCTAAGAGACCGGAGGAAGTCAACAAGAAAAGTGATCCCAACTTTTGCCCTTATCACCGGATGCTTGGACACAAGATAGAAGATTGCATTACCTTCAAAAGTTGGCTCAATGACAACCTTCGGAAAGGGAATATAACAATCCCGAAGGAGTACATGAAGGAACCCCAGAAAGGAGGTTCCGTCAATGTTGTCTCGACTGATCTCATTATTCCGATAAATCCCTATACAACTGATGATGGGTGGACTACCGCTTAGACAAGGTCTTCAAAAACGATTTTAGACAGCATCCAAACCGCTTCGGTGCGAGCTTCAATTCAAAGTTCGAAACCTATCAAGTCGGCACTATCACTTGCGATAGAAGAACCACCTCAACAGGAGACGATTGAAGAGAAGAAGAAAATCGACAAAGAAGAGAGGACCGAGGTTCCTAAGGCTAGACTAGGGGCTGCTTATCCTAGGATAGTTGTTTCCGATTCGGGGGAGAAATCCCTCGAACCTCTGACTCTGTATGATTTTTTGCTCACTTCGGTGGGATCATATAATGATAAGGGTGATGGCGTTGGCTACGTTTTGACTGTTTCTAACAATTACGTAACTAGCGACAATCCGGACATCGATTTCGATACCAATGACAATTCTCAAATCATACACAATCTCGACGATCAAAATGACAAAGAAGACATCCATCAAGGAGGCTAAGAGAGTTCAACAAGCAACGAATCTATCTGCAAGTTTTGAGGAGCTCCAGTCACAATAGAGTTAGAGCCTTCAGACTCTGAAGCTAATCAAGAAGAACCTGTCATTCCGATTCAGGAAGAAACACCAGCAAGCTCAACACTAGATTCAGAAGAAATTACAGAAGTTAACTTAAGAAGTGGAAGAGTTTTACCTCCGAGAATGGGTCCAAAGGACAAAGGAAAGCAGGTGGTTGTTCAGGAAGAACCAACCCCGGCAGAAGAAATACCCATTCGAGAAGAAGCCGAGACACATGGAAATAAAGTGGATTACAACGTGCTAGCCCACCTTAGGAAACTACCGGCCAAACTGAGCATCTACGACGCTCTCATCTTATCAAAGGAGATGAGAGAAGCTCTGATCAAGGCCTTACTTGATCCGGAAATTTGCTTAGCTCAAATGGCCGGAGATTCCTTAGATGAGGTTTGCTCGTTAAAGGAACAACGAGGTGTTACCTTCACGGACAATGACCTACTACTTGGGATGACGAGACCACAACCGACCGTTGTACATTTTAGTTACAATTGGGAAGTTTACGCTCTCCAAAGTATTGGTGGATCCAGGAGCATGAATCAATATAATGAGTCTTCGAACACTAGCATATTTGGAAATTGATGCTCGTGAGCTCGAAGTAGACAAAATGTTATTAAGAGGATTCAACCAGAAAGGAGAAAGAGCCCTCGGGTCAATAACGCTACTATTGAAGACCGGTGACTTAGCAAAGACAACCGCAAAATTTCACATAATTGATTCAGAAATGTAGTTCAACGCTCTACTGGGCCTACCATGGATACATGAAAACAGGATGGTACCATCATCTCTACATCAGTGCATCAAATACTACGATGGAGGAGAACAGTGCATCAAAGGTGACTTACAACCATTCTCCGTACATGAAATTGGAATCCATGAAGACGCAGCTTATTATGCACCACCGAAGAAAACAATCTTCTCCAGGAGATACCATAACAAATGAAGCAAAGAAAGTTCGGGACAACGAAGAACCCGAAGTTCTAGTCCAACAGTCACTCACCACTCCCTTCCGGCGAAATGGTGAAGGTTTCTTCACAACTCGCATCCGAGGTCGAGGCCGGGGACGAGGCCGTGGTAGAGACGTTAGGACAGTCGGACAGAGGAAACCAGCCATCAATGTTGATTGGGAAGATAGTTCTGAAGAAGAAAAAGAAATCAAGCGAGAAGCAGCAACAATAAGTCGGAAGAAACCGCAATTCAAGATCTCCCTCAAAGATGAAAAGAACGAAGAATACAAATCGATGTACGAGAAGATTAACCACTATGTACATACTATGACCCTGACCCCGATCCATTCTAATAAGATCGAGGGTATGGTGGTCAAAGAGCTACGTAGCGGCGATGCTAAGCCAATCAAATTCTTCCGTGGTGCTACTTCCTCCAAAACTGAGCATAATGTACAATTTGAAGATGTCACTTCATCAGAATTAATGGAATTACCTTTTGAGTGGTACTCTTCCTGTATTCAAAATTTAATTCAGCGTGGTTTCTTACCTCGACAATGGACAAAAGGTCAATCACAAGATTTACAAATTGGAGACGCTCCACCAGAATTCGAAGAAGAGATTAAATCTACAATAGATGAGTTAACGGAAGTTAACTTAGGTACTAGCGAAGAGCCTAAACCTACCTTTGTTAGCTCCTTACTCAATAAAGAATACTTCGAAGAAATAATCAAGTTATTAATGGAATTTAGAGACTGTTTTGCTTGGAGCTACGATGAGATGCCAGGATTAGCTCCGGAGGTCGCGATCCATAAGCTAGGAGTGGATCCTACTTCGTCCCGGTCGGACAAGGTCCGTGAAGAATGCGTCTAGAAATCGAAAAACAAGTCATAGCCGAAGTTAAAAAGTTAATAGACGCTAAATTTGTCCGTGAAGAACAATACCCGACTCGGTTAGCTAATGTGGTGCCGATCGAAAGAAGAATGGTCGGATCGAATTTGTGTGGACTTCGGAGATTTAAACAAGGCATGTCCAAAGGATGATTTCCCTCTACCGATCCCGGAACTAATGATCGACATTGCTTCGACACATGAAATATTCTCATTCATGGATGGATCTTCAGGATACAACCGGATAAAAATGGCTCCGAGAAGATGAAAAGCTTACAGCATTCAGAACGCCGATCGGAGTATATTGCTACACAGTGATGCCATTTGGACTGAAGAACGCAGGAGCAACATACCAGAGAGCGATGACAAGAATTTTTGATGACCTCATCCACAATCAAGTCGAATGCTACGTGGACGATGTGGTCATCAAAAGCAAAGTAAAGGAAAACCACCTGTATGATTTGAGAATTGTTTTCGAACGATTAAGGCAATTTAACCTTAAGATGAATCCCTTAAAATGCACCTTCGGCGTCACCTCCGGGAAATTCTTAGGATTCGTTGTCCGACATCGTGGAATTGAAATTGACCCGGAAAAGATTAAAGCTATCTTAGAAATGCCGCCTCCCAAAACCTTAAAACAACTACGATCTTTTCAAGGGAAGTTGGCATATCTTCGACGCTTTATCTCAAACTTGTCAGGTAGGTGTCAGCCTTTCTCGGCACTAGTTAAAAAGGACGCCAAATTCATTTGGGAAGAGAAATGCCAGAAGGCCTTCGAAGACATTAAACAATATTTAATGACACCTCCTGTCTTAGCAGCTCCAGTCTCAGGTAGACCGTTGATACTTTATACCGCGGCTTTAGACGACTCACTCGGAGCCACGTTAGCCTGAATGTCGATGATGAGGGTAAAGAAAATGCTCTTTACTACTTAAGCCGTCGTTTACTTCCGATGGAAATAAGGTATCCCGCAATTGAAAAGCATTGTTTAGCCCTGATCTTCGCCGCTCAAAAGCTCAGGCACTACATGCTTTCTCATAAAGTCAACCTGATCTCGAAATTTAATCCATTGCAATACTTGATGACTCGTCCAACACTTTCCAATGAGACTTGCCGGATGGTCAATGATATTATTGCAATTCGATATAACTTTCGTGCCTCTTCGTGCCGTAAAGGGACAAGTCTTAGCAGACTTTCTCGCATCACACCCTTTGCCGGCAGAATCTCCTCTCAATGATGACTTGTCAGATGAAGAAATAATGAGCCTAGAAGACTCTGATGATCGACGTTGGGAATTATATTTCGACATAGCATCTACAGCACACAAAGACGAAGAATCGCAAGTGATAGTGCCCGGTAAGGCAGGAATCGGGCTAATCTTTATAACACCGGAGCGGGGGATGTTAAGATACTCCTACCACTTGACAGAACCGTGTACAAACAACGAAGCAGAATACGAAGCCCTCATAACAGGATTGGAATTAACTATTCAAATGGGGATAACAGACATCAACATCTACGGGGATTCGCAATTGATCATTCAACAGATCCCCGGACAGTACAGAATTTTAAAGCCAAGACTCGAGCAATACTTCCAGTATGCTATATAGCTGTTGAAACAAATTCCGAATGTGACAATCTACAAAATTCCCAGAAAAGAAAATGCTTTAGCAGATGCTTTAGCCCGTCTCGCAAAAGAATTTGCCTGTTTGCAAGATGAATCAGTAGAAGTGTCAGTTCACGGACGTCGAGTCCTATCACGGCTCGACATAGACACAATACACAAATCGGGAAAAGAAGAAGAAGCAGTTGCAACAGTGACAGAAAACACAGAAGATTGGCGACAGCCATTAGTAGACTACCTAGAAACAGGAAAACTACCAGATGATAGGTCACTAGCCCATCAGATCAAGAAAAAAACTCTGTCCTACGCATTAATAAACAACACATTATACATAAGGTCTTTCGATCAAATGTGGCTAAGGTGCCTAAGCGGGTCCGAGGCCTGTGAAATCGTTAAAGAGGTGCATTCGGGACTCGTGGCGCTCACCGCCGGGTCCGAAGATGAAAATGAAAATTAAAATACTAGGGTACTACTGGCCCTCGATGATGACCGCCTGCATGAAAATCGCCAAGAGCTGTCACCAATGCCAAGAGCACGGAGTGGTTCTACACCAACCTCCAAATGTGCTACATCCGACAATTGCATCGTGGCCATTTGAATGTTGGGGCACAGATATAGTGGGTCCGATAGAACCACCATCTTCGAAAGGACATCGCTTCATTCTTGCGGCTACAGATTACTTTTCCAAGTGGGCGGAGGCAGTTCCACTTAGAGAAGTGAAAGCACACCACGTGCTACAATTTTTTAAGAACCAAGTTGTCTACCGTTTCGGAGTGTCGCGCAGGATTATCTCGGATAATGGGTCAGCATTCAGAAGCATACAAATCAACAATTTTGTCAGGAGACACGGAATCGACTGGCGATACTCAACAATTTACTACCCAAGAGCAAACGGCCTCGCTGAGGCTTTTAATAAAACCCTCGTTCAAATCTTAAAGAAAACTTTGGACGATAATAAGAGAAATTGGCACGAGAAGTTGTTAGAAGCCTTATGGGCCTACCGGACAACCTTCGAGACTCCTACCCAAGCTACACCTTACGCTCCGGTGTATGGGTCCGAGGCGGTGTTACCTTTAGAGGTTCGGCTTCCTTCACTCGAATTGCGATTGCAAATAAGATCACGACAGAAGAGAATGCCAAATTACGGCTAGAAGAATTAGAAAGCTCGGAAGGGAAAAGACTTGCAGCGCAACGAATTTAGAACTATACCAAGCTAAGATGGTTCAAGCCCATGACAAACTGGTCCGCCCAAGAACCTTCAAAGTTGGTGACTTAGTTCTCGTTCTCAAGAGACCTATTCTTGCACACCGTAAGATAGGAGGAAAATTTGAACCCACTTGGGAAGGGCCGTTTCGTGGTTGAAGCGAGTATACTCGGGAGGTTCCTACCGCCTAGTGAATTGTCGTGGAGAACGACATATGCTTCCGATCAACGGACGATACTTGAAAAAGTATTACGCTACCTGATGTTTCGAAGAAATGAATTCTTCATCCCTAAGAAACACGGGCGAAGTAGTTACTTATGATTGGGTCCGAACCCAAAAATAATAAAATGTGCTAAGATAAATAAAATCATGATAATAAAGTTTTCCTTGTTTTCTTTTCCAAATCAAGATCTTTTTCCTGATTTTTTTCCACTTCATTCCTGTTAAATTTGAAAATACAAAAAATATAAAAAAATGTCTTTAATAAACATTTTCTTAATGTTCTTGTTCTTAGTACAGCCCCTGATCCTTTTCCTTGTCTTTTCACAGGGAAATGTCGAACGGGCGGTTGGTCCTGAACTTTAGAAATTGCGTAAGCCTTGCACTCGATGAAAAGAGGGTGAAAGATGGAGCGATAATCGAGATTGACTCAGATTTCACACCAGCAGGCCTACAGTACGAGGAAAGTGACCGGGTCCCGGCTGACCGAGAAGAGCCGCCCGGCAGTACAGTGATGAAAGTGGGTGGCCCAAGCCAACAATCCAGCAGCAAGAAAAGAAAGGCAAACACTGAAGAAGATAAGAAAATGAAGTCTGTAGTCGCTACAGTAGAGGGCAGGCTTGTCAGCACCGTGCCCACAGAGATTCAAGAAGTTCGAAGAGCTACTCTCACAGCAACGCAACGAAGAAAAAAGAATCGCCGTATCCGTAAGATGTTAACAAAACTAGTCGCGGACCAGCGCGACGAGACAGCATTGCTACGCGCACGTACACTTCAAGGACACCGGTTCACCAGAACTCCGGAGAAAGGAGGCCAGCTCCTAGGATAACAGAAAGGACTAGAGAAATCTCACAAAGATCAGAAGAAAGAAGACTACCACGCTACCAGATAGAACCACCAGTAATGCAAGACCTTGTTGCAGAAGCAACCCCGGGGGATGTCCCGACGAACATCATCCCCGAGGAGCCGAGGTTTGCAGGAGAGTGTGAAGGGATTGAACCGTATATCCCACAATATGTCACAGTGCCTCGCCATCTGCAGATTATTCCGGAATACGAGCTGGAGAGAATGCAGAATGTCGAAAAGAAAACCTTTGAATACTTCGAGAGAATTAAAGGCAGAAGGATCAATATACTAGAGGGCCTCGAGCTACATACAGACGTATTCTCAGAGTATGAACAACAGAAAATCGTGGATTGTATCCGGGATTTGAAAAGAATGGGCCGAGCGGGCCGCCTAAGGGAAAATACCTACTCAGAACCCCGGAGATGGATGCCAGGGAAAGGAAGAATCACAATACAATGTGGATGCTGTTACAACTTTGCGGAAGACAGGAAGGGAAACCCTCCAGGAATACTCCGTCATGGCCAAGTGGATCCGATGCCATTAGTCATCAAGAGAATGGTAAAGAGTTTGATAACATGGAGGGTACTGCCAACAGATTGCATACCCAATAGCTGCATTATTAACATCTACAAGCAGGGTGACTCTATACCCCCACACATAGATCACCACGACTTTGTCAGACCTTTCTCCACGCCTCTTTCCCGAACGAGTGTAACATCATGTTCGGATCCGACCTCCGGATAAGCAGGCCCGTGTGAGTTCCGAGGGCCGTTGAAGATACCATTACCGGTAAGTTCCGTCATGATACCGAAGTGCAACGGAGCAGATATCGCTAAGCATTGCATACCAGGAGTACCGATGAAGCGGATCTCAGCTACTTTCGAAGGATGGACGACAGGAAGACACCTTACCATTTCCGAACTGCACTCGGAGCTAGAGAGCCTCCGCCTTACGAGCCGTGAGTTACATGAAAGATATCACACCTCCAATGTACATCCATACGGCATCCTTGCCAAGGATGGCTTGGAAGGTGATGTTATCGACCATGTACCCCACTATTCGTACATGGATTTTTGACGTGATGCTTCTTTGGATGGATCGACAAAGATCATACATAGTCCGTTTTGAGTCTACATGGATTGTATGAGATATATTCCAGATCGAGTTGTATGATGTATCTTCGACATGATTGGAATGAAAGTGACCATGTCACATTTTTTTGGCCTTCACCTCTTTTGTGCAAATTGACTGGGAAACGCCATTAAAGTTAAATGAACTTCGAACAAAGAACAGAGAAGAAATAAAAAGAGAGAATAAAAGAAAACTTTTCTAAAAAAAAAAATCTAAAAATGTCAAACACCAAATCCACATGAACACCAAACAAACAAAAAAAAAACGGGATAGTTAAAGGACAAACGAAACAAATTTAAAGCTCAAATTGAATTCCAGTTTAAACCCATCTTCTCAAATCCTCCAATCCTTCTTCAAATCAAGATCTACTCTAGACCTCCCTTGAAACCCCCTCTCAAGATGATTTCAGAATCACGAAGAATTTTCAATTTGATCCGGATGGCTTGGGTTTGTACCCTTCGCCAAGTAATCAGACTTTGATTGATTCCCATGGGATATGAAACACTTTCATATCTCATTTCGATCTCCCGCTAAATCCAAATCTCCACAAGAAATTTCAATTCAAAATTTCCGAGATCGGTACCTAAATTCCAGCTCTCACTCCGAGATCGATACCTAAATTTCGATTCTCATCCGAGTTGATACCTAAATTTCAATTCAAAATTTCCGAGACCGGTACCTAAATTCCAGCTTCTCATTCCGAGATCGATACCTAAATTTCGATTCTCATCCGAATTGATACCTAAATTTCAATTCAAAATTTCCGAGATCGGTACCTAAATTCCAGTTCTCATTCCGAGATCAATACCTAAATTTCGATTCTCATCCGAATTGATACCTAAATTTCAATTCAAAATTTCCGAGACTAGTACCTAAATTCCAGTTCTCACTCCGAGATCGATACCTAAATTTCGATTCTCATCCGAATTGATACCTAAATTTCAATTCAAAATTTCCGAGATCGTTACCTAAATTCCAGCTTCTCATTCCGAGATCGATACCTAAATTTCGATTCTCATCCGAATTGATACCTAAATTTCAATTCAAAATTTTCGAGACCGGTACCTAAATTCCAGCTTCTCATTCCGAGATCGATACCTAAATTTCGATTCTCATCCGAATTGATACCTAAATTTCAATTCAAAATTTCCGAGACCGGTACCTAAATTCCAGCTTCTCATTCCGAGATCGATACCTAAATTTCGATTCTCATCCGAATTGATACCTAAATTTCAATTCAAAATTTCCGAGACCGGTACCTAAATTCCAGCTCTCACTCCGAGATCGATACCTAAATTTTGATTCTCATCCGAATCGATACCTAAATTTCAATTCAAAATTTCCAAGACCGGTACCTAAATTCCAGCTCTCACTTCGAGATCGATACCTAAATTTCGATTCTCATCCGAATTCGATACCTAAATTTCAATTCAAAATTTCCGAGACCGGTACCTAAATTCCAGCTTCCCACTCCGAGATCGATACCTAAATTTCGATTCTCATCCGAATTGATACCTAAATTTCAATTCAAAATTTCCGAGACCGGTACCTAAATTCCAGTTCTCATTCCGAGATCGATACCTAAATTTCGATTCTCATCCTAATTGATACCCAAATTTCAATTCAAAATTTCCGAGACTGGTACCTAAATTCCAGTTCTCATTCCGAGATCAATACCTAAATTTCGATTCTCATCCGAATTGTTCCCTAAATTTCAATTCAAAATTTCCGAGGCTGGTACCTAAATTCCAGTCCTCTTCCTTCGAGGTCGGTACCTAAATTCCGACTCTCATTCGAGATCAATACCTAAATTTCGATTCTCTTTCGAATTGATACCTAAATTTTAATTCTAAACTTTCGAGACTGGTACCTAAATTCCAGCTCTCATTTTCGAGACTGGTACCTAAATTCCAGTTCTCATTCCGAGATCAGTACCTAAATTCTGATTCTCATCCTTTTCGAGGTCGATACCTAAATTTCGACTCTCTTTCGAGATTGATACTTAAATTTCAATTCTCATCCCATTCGAAATCAGCACTCAAATTCTGATTCTCATCTTTTTCAATCGACACTTAAACTCCGATTCTCACTCCGAGGGTGGTACCTAAATTCCAGTTTTCTTTGCAATCCTGAGATTGGAACCTAGATTTCAATTCTCCTTTCAAATCCAAATTTCCTCAAATTGATTTTAAATCAAACTTCAATCTAAATTAAAACTCAAAATCTAAACTTACACATAAAAACTTGAACATGAAATGAAACGAAATCTAAATTGAATTCCCCCAAATCATGTAATTTGGGATTCACCTCCTTTTCCTTTCCCCAGCGAGAGTTCAGGAATCTCCAGTCTCAGAGATATACTTGACACTCCCCAGCGGAAATTCTTCTACTTCGTCCTAAGTTTGTCACTTGAACATCTGTGTTGGTTTTGTTGATCTCTTCGGTTAACGCCAATACGCGCGGTGTGCTTCGGTTAGCTCACCACACCTATCGGGGGTCCATTTGTTGACCTCATTTTCGATGAGGTCTTCTTCTCTCTTTAGTACTTAGGATCTAGACTTAGGCTTTTCCTTCGACTATCTTAGAGGACTAGAATCGGGATCCACCATCTATAATTTCAAACCACTTCTTAACTCCCCGCAAACTCCACAAACTTGACCGTCGACCCCAAATCACCTGGAGGGTCGAAATCAAATGTGGAAGTTTAAAGGATGAGTTCCCATAGGACTCTTTGGCCTTAGGACCGCCCCGGGTGTCCCGGTCCGGTGAAGCGGCCGACTTACACACACACTACACTCATACACTACACTTTCACACACCTCCTAAAACTACACCCATACCTAACTTGACCTCCTGACTCATGTAGGTAATTCACATGGATGGTCCTTATCCCCTAAACCCTTGGCTAAGAGGGTTAGGAACAACATAGTGAATGCCTCAAATGAGTCCCTTCATGGCTCATGTGGGCTTGGTATGGCTTCATGGCTCAACCAAAATGATTTCATTCCACTCAAATTTACCCAATCTTCAATTTTCCAAATCTTCAATTTTCCAAATCTTCAATTTTCCAAATCTTCAATTTTCCAAATCTTCAATTTTCCAAATCTTCAATTTTCCAAATCTTCAATTTTTCAAATCTTCAATTTTTCAAATCTTCAATTTTTGACCCCCGGGACCCTACACCCGCCTAACCTACCCAAAGCCCTTGAAATTACCCAAATTTTTCAAAATTTCCAAATCACCCAATATTCCCCAAAATCAATCCCAAACATTTCCACATCACTCAAATTGACCATCCATACCCAAAAATATCAAAAATTCCAAAAATACCTCCCAATACCCTCCAAATACCCAAAATACCCCTCTTGACCTAAAAATCCAAAGATTCAGAAAATTCCCAGAAAATTTCAGAAAATCCCAAATATTCCAAATTTTATTTTGTTCAACTACACCATGGTCCAATTTTTTCAATTTACTCTACTTTGGTCAAAACCCCCAATTTGACCCATTTTAACCCTAAGTGAACCCAATGTCAAACCAAACCTACCCAATTGACCCAAATTCTGTTCCAATTCAATTCTAAACTTCAATTCAACATTCACAACACCAATCTAAACCAAATCCAAGTCCAATTTGATTGACATTTGGATCCAATTTCACTTTTGGCCTTAAAGCCCAATTTGGACCCATAACCCAAACCTAACCCAAACTCACCCAATTCAACTCCAATTAACCCCAAATCTTTTCTAAATCTTCCTTAGCATCCCCACAAGCAAAACACTAACATGATTTTCCCAAAATCTAGACCCAAACTCCACTCAAATTCAACCCAAAGCTAAAAGGCCCAATTTTGACCTAAACCCAAACCTAACCCAAATGAGCCCAAACCCCAAAATCAAAGCCCAACCAAAGTCAAAACCTCTTTGAAACACTCCCATAAACATTTTTAAACATTAATTTTACATCAATTTCAACCCTAGCCCAACATTGGCCCAACTTGGTCCACTTTGACCTATATTGGCCCATTCACCAAAAGAGCCCAAATTCAACCCAATTCAAACCCAAATCACCCCCAATTTGCTTCAAGTCACTCATGACACCCCCATGAGCTAAACCCAACAATTATTTGGCCCAATCTCTTTACAAAATTCTCATCCATAAATTCATTTTTAAACTTAAAGTCCAATTCCTTAAACCATTTTAAAAGCCCATCTTTTACCACATCCAAAGGCCCAAAAATTGGTCTCAAAGCCCATATGACATTTCCCCTCATCATACTTTCAATTAACCTCAATACCGGAGTCCTAAATTCATCATCAAATCATTCCAAATCAAGTTTCATACAAATTTCCATCAAATTACCAAAAATTCCTAAAACCCATTTTTATGAAATCGACCAAACTTTTTCCAAGCCAAATGTGAGCCATCGAGCCATGTACAAGCCACATGGAAGCCATGGAGACCACTTTCCACCTCACCAATCCATTAATGGCAAGAAGAGGGGATTCTTTCCTAATCCTTCATTAAGCCCTTTTAACCATATTCATGTCACACTCTAAACCATGCTTAGCCACCTCACCATGGATGGAGACTTCACCACTCCAATCAAGCTGAACCAAATGACTTTCCCTCAGCCCACACCAGGTCATGGGAGGGTGAACCCAACCCATTTGCATGGGTTAACCAAAATAAGCTAAAATGGCCCCTTACCCTTTCTACTTTGATTCAACCACTTTATACATGTCAAACCTCAATTGAATGCACCAAACCCCAGCCCTGACCCACCTGAACAAGATGGTGACCAATGCCTGGCCGGCCAGCCACTGTGTCTCCGGAAAACACCATGGCCGAGAGCTCACATGTGAGCCAACTTTGGGATTCTACCTCGCCGAGTCGCCCCATGCCTAATGGCCACCATGGCTGTTCGCCCTTGACCCAAGTAGCCGATCCCAAGCCCTAACTCTCCCCGGGAGGCCCTCCACCCTCTCCTATTTAAACACCACCCCTCTCGGCCATGAGAAGGTGCCGAAACAAACCTTAAGGAAACTCGCCAAAATTGTTCCGCACTACTCCCCATACATAGAGCACTTGATCCCCACCGAAATCCCCCTACCATTTCCTCTCTGCGAGCTTAATTTCGCAGTCGAAATCCAAGCCCAAAACCAGGACACTTCTCCACAAGTGAGCCAATCCCCAAATTGATTGGTCCTACACCTTCACCGTACCAAGAGAAGGTGTCCACCACAAAAAGCCCCATCTCCGAGCCACCCAGCTGCTCCAGCCTCCAAGCTTTGTGATCGACTCGTGGTCAAAATCCTACCTAGGCAATTCACTGCACCAGGAGACTTCATCTGGAGCTTGTTGGGATCCAATCGAAGGTGAAACAGCCCTCAGATCGAAGCCACACTTCTCTGAGCAAAGGTATGGCCTCCCTCTTCTTCCCGAGCTTCTAAACATTCTCCATTTTTATTGAGTAAATTTCATTCCACATAAACCGTATGGATGTGTTCGTCTTCTCAAGAGGAATCCATAGAGCATAAGAACAAGAAAATCCATCGAGTATCGAGCGAGATATTAGGGATTTAGTGTGGACGGCTCTCGGCGAGGACGCTCGGGGACGATGAACGG
Organism: Papilionanthe hookeriana x Papilionanthe teres; assembly: GCA_022702705.1. Lineage (NCBI taxonomy): Eukaryota > Viridiplantae > Streptophyta > Magnoliopsida > Asparagales > Orchidaceae > Papilionanthe > Papilionanthe hookeriana x Papilionanthe teres. The sequence continues at coordinate 130,415,696 of CM040425.1, read as the reverse complement.
ATGCCATCCATTTAATACACGCGCGGACGGACGGCTCGGATGGCGTCGGACCAGGAGATGGTACGTGAACCGCGGGACCCGGAGCGCTGAGTCAGATGGCGGCGTCGAATGGGAGCGCGACGCGTGTGCATTCGGAGTTGCCGAGGGTGACGCGGCGCCGCGTGGATAAATAGAAAATTAGGGTATTTTTCTATTTATTTAATTCCCTAAACTTCAAAAATGCATAACTTTGTGTAGAAAAATCAGAAAAATAAAATAAAAATACCCTCTTGCTCAGTGAACAGAGGAGAATAATGTGGAAAAGAAATCATTTAATTTCATCAAGTATTTTATTTTTAATAATTTATTTACTGTCTGCACTACTTTAATTCTCCATGCATGTAGGAAATCCACCATGGCATGAGACCATAGGGCTTTTGAAGCCTCTGAATATGGGAACATTCCTTGAATTTTCCAAAGTCAGAGGCCATCCCTATGAGAAGTTATTGATTGTTCAATCTCATGTTACTATTTTGAGTATTTTAATTCTAATAATTAGCATGTTGTGAAATAAATTCTAGGAAAATTTGATGATGTCCCTTATGACCAGAGGACCCTAAGAAAAATAGGTTTTGAGTTAGTTCATTTAAAATAACCCTAATTGGCTTAAACACCCAAAATAGATCCGTAATTAATTAGAGTTAACCATACATCAAATTAACTTGAAATTAATTCTCCACTGACCTTTAGGATCAGAGGAACCCACCATAAAAATTTGAAGTCAATTGGACTTGGTTAGCCCAACTAAATGGGTTGATTAAGCCATTTAGTCAACTTGAACTTTAAAAATTCATAACTTTCAAAATACCTTTCAAAAATTCACCAAATTGGTTTTGGAGCCTCTCTGATATTAGGGGAATTTAGGAAAATTGAAATTTCAAATTTCTAAAAAAGTTGATTTTTAATATTATTTTAATATTTTTAATAATTAAAAAATAATAAGAATCAGAAAAATAATAAAATTCACCAAAATGTCACATTTTTAATTTTAATCACTTAGGGACAAACCCCATATTTTTCTTAGGTCTATTTAATGAGATATTAAATTTTAAAGTTCTTGGGTAATTTTAAAATTAAAAAAAATGTATTTTCTAGCATTTTCAATAAAATAATTATAATAAATCATAGGAGAATCAAAAAATTGCAAAAATTGATTCTCTAATTTTCTTGATGTCAGAGAGATTTTTGAAAAATATAAAATTCATTTTTCAACCTTTATTTTATTTTTAAATTAATTAACACTCCAAAACTTAGAATAATTATAATAAAAATAATATAATTCCAAAAATCACCAAAAATTGGTCCAAGTGGTCCTCTGGTCATTAGGAATGTCCCCTAATTTTCTTAAGGACGAAACATTCCCTTGGTCATGTTATTAAATTTTCCTCGAAATCTCTATTTTCTACCAAAAATAATTATATAAATAAATTAAATACAGAAAAATCACATTTTCTCCTCTAATGTCTTTATTGACATATGAGTGAGGTCACATAAAAATTTCAAGTTAATTTAAGCTCAATTTAGTGAGTTATGAAATTATTAAGCTTAAAGGGCAAAATGGTAATTAAAATTTTAACCCTTAATTAAAACTTTAGGTTTAATAAAATTAACAAGTAAAATATTTGATCTTAATCTGATTTGGATGATTGAAATTTAAATAATTACAGGGTAGAAACTCATTAAACAATTTAAAATAATTAAACCTTAATTAAATAATTGATTAAAATTGGGAAGAATAATAAAATTGGAATTATTAAAATAGGGATATTGTTAGCAAGAGATTTATTCTTTAATTTAAAAATCCCTAAATTAATCATCTCATTAATATTTAATTCTTAATTAAAATGATAACTCAAATTTAAAATATCAAAAGACTTAATCATTAAACTAAAGTTAAATTATTAAACTCTTTTAAAAATTTCAATTAAAATTAAATAAATAAATTAAATTAAATTAAATTAATAATTAAATTAAATAATTAAATTAAATTAAATTAAATTAAATTAAATTAAATAAACAAATTAAATTAAATTAAATTAATAAATCAAATTAAATTAAATTAAATGAATAAATTAAATTAAATTAAATTAAATGAATAAATTAAATTAAATTAAATTAGACTTAATTAAATTAAAACAAATTAAATTAAATTAAATTAAATTACATCAAACATATTAAATTAAATTAAATTAAATTAAATTAAATCAAATTAAATTAAAATTAAATAAAATTAAAATTAAATTAAAGGAAATTAAATCAAATTAAACTAAATTAAATTACCATCAAATCAAACTAAATTGAATTAAATTAAATTAAATTAAAATTTAAATTAAATTAAATTAAAGTTAAATTAAATTAAATTAAATAACATCACCTAAAACAGAAGGAAAATTAAATAGAAAGCAACTTGAACACTATTCCAAATTTAAACCCATTAATTGGAATTAAACTAAATCACAAATTATTGGAACACCAATTTACACTCGAAAGCTTTAGTTGTCATAACTCCTAAACGGAACATTAAATGAAATGTTACTTCACTTATAGGACATTCAAATATCCTCGTTCACTAAGTAAGATAAAAACAAAACTTAACTAAACCTCGGACGATTAATTCATTTGTGTAATTGAATTCATTTGGACTTAAAACAATCCTAGAAATATTGAAAAGATGTTTAAGATTTGCCTTAAGCACTTCCTCAATATGATAGGATGTTCATAAGAACAATTGAACTTAATTGTTCTTCGATGAAGAAAATCGTCCTCAAACCAAAATACAAGGAACCTAGACGTCATAGGAAATGACTAGCTATAGGATTAGGAATTTGGTAGAAAACCATAACCCTTCCTTTAGTTTTACCTAGGAACTTGCTTAAATATTCTAATTGTGTTTTAAGTGCAGCTTGGGATGACGGGAAGACCCTCCAGTACGCTTTTATTTTATCGCAATTTACTTTCTTGCAATTTACATTGTTGCAATTTCTTTAATCGCATCGTACTTACTTTTTCTTGCATGATAAACAACTGTTGCATGAAAACCCACACCTTTAGGATAGTCCCTAAAACTGAAACCAAAATCAAACTAAAAGTCATTTCAAGATAAAATTCACCGCCACAACACTTCAAAATATAAAACAACTCAAAATTTAATCACAAACATAACACAAAACTACAATTACAACTAAATTAAAACGTCCTGTTGGATGATCGGGAATACCTCAAATGATGTAACCTACGTGTTGCTAACGGGATTTCCCACGGTCTAAATGAAAGTGTGGAACTCATTCAGTTGAGTTTAACAAATTCATCTGGACTAAGTGAATCCGATAAAAATAATGATGCCGGAAGGATGGAACCGTGGGATCTTAACCGGTGTCGTTATAATCAACTTTAAGATTTGTTTTAATTAAAACACGAAAAACACTTGGAAATTAAGATTCTTTCTAAACTAAAACACTTTTCTCATCTCCTGATTTATGACTTCTAAAACTAAACCCCTCAACAACAAGGAGCTCGGAGCATGGTGGGCAACGACGGCCATCGTCGTCGCAAAACCCGAATCGTCATCAGCAAAACTCGTCTTAGAATTAAACAACAAAGCCATAGGATTTCGAGGTAGTTTGTTTAGTGCAACATAAATCCTCAACTCTTCATTAGTGCATTTGCATTGCAAATTAAGCCCTAACCGGTCTTAGGATTCCGAGGTAGTCGTCTGATACGACATAAACCCTCACATCTTCGAGGCTATTTGTATGATTCTATCGTATAAATATAAGCCCTAATTAATTAAAATTGACAAAATCAAAACATTAAATAGACATTAGGACTTTTCTAAATTCAAGCTAAACAATAGGATAGTCGGGAGATTACCGAAGTTCACTTCGAATCCGTAATTTCTCCTACCTTTCTTCCTTTGATTTCTCAAAACAAAATGTTCCAAACTTGATCCATTCCCTTTTGAAATTCCAAAATTCAATCCTTTGAAAACTTAAACTTTTAAATTCTTGAGAGCAGAATTATTGATTATTATCGAGAGTTTTCTTAGGTGATTCCCATCACTTAAGATGTAATTAACTATAGGGGCTTGCCCTTATAGGGAATTTTAAAGAACCCGTGTAATATAAACCATGTTTAATGCTTTCATATTAAGTAGTGGAATTTGTCGGCTTATAAAATTGGTTCGCAGACCAAACGGATGTCACAAATCTTTTAGTTTGTTTAATCGAGCCCCACCGTCAAGCAGTGTGTCTATCCTTAGGGATAGATACATGGTTTGTGGTGTGGTGCTCGTTTATATAAACTATTTGGGATGTGAGATCAGTTTGATTTCATATCTTAAAATCTTCAAATTTAAAAAATTATTTTCAAAATCAAATACTATTTTTCAAATTATTTATTTAAATTAAATTAAAAATTCGCCAACAATTTCTGTAGGCGACCCCTTTTCAAAATACAACACAACCTAAAAAATAGTGCCGACATGTGGATGTAGCTCAACATAAAGTAAACCTGCTGGAGGAGAAGATTAAGACTGACATTTCTGTAGAAAGTGAGTCCTATCAGGCTCAGGAGGAATTACTTAAAGCTATCCAACTGCAGGAATAGGTTTTAAAACAAAAAGCAGCTGTCAATATTTTTAAGGATGGGGATAGAAATACCAAATTCTTTCATGCTTTTATCAAATATAGAAGGAAATGTAACACTGTGCATACCATCCAATCTGATAATGGTAACATTCTGAAGGATAATACTGCTATTGCCATGGATGTTGTTAAGTACTTCAGCAATCTTCTGAACCCATCAACAGCTGTGAGAAATGAACTAGAGAGCTCTATCTTTATGGGGGAAATGCAGTTTGTTAACTCTCTCATCTTAACTGATATACCCAATGAAATCGAAATTGGATCGCTCTCTCCACCATCGATATTAACAAGATCTGCAGGGCTCGATGGTTTCACTCGCAGATTTCTACAAGATGGCTTGGCACTCGGTTAAAAAGGAGGTTCTGCAGCTCTATTCAATCTTTCTTCCAGGTCGAATATACCTAACTACTTCGACCATTCAAATCTTGTGTTGATTCCCAAATCTGAATCCGCTAAGCACCGGAGTCACTACGAGCCCATTTGCTTGTCATCTGTTATTAGTAAAATTATCAGTAAAATCCTGGTGAATAGACTTCAGCCCCATTTAGATAAGATCATTTCCCCTAACCAATCTGCTTTTGTTCAGGGAAGATCTATTTCAGACAATGTACTATTGGCACAGGAGTTGCTGCTGGATTTAGATAAAACCTGCAGGGGGGTAATCTCATTTACAAACTAGACATCAGTAAAGCATATGACACTATTGATCGGAAGTTCCTGATGGAGGTGCTTTCTGCTAAAGGATTTTCTAAGCAGTTCTGCAATATCATTAGCAGATGGCTTCAGTCCACTAGCCATTCCATCCTTCTTAATGGATGCTCCTGGGGAAATTTCAAAGCAAGTAGGGGACTCAAACAAGGTGATCCTTTGTCCCCCACCCTTTTCATACTGGCCATGGATTATCTTTCCAAATTGCTTAACTCTCAAGCCTTCATACAACAACACAACAGATATCATCATAGATCAACCTTGCATATCTCACACCTTATGTATGCAGATGATGTAATAATTTATTCCAATGCTCAGAAGAACACAGTCAAACATTAAATGAAAAGTCTCCAATTGTTTCAATCTTCTTCTGGTATGAGCCTTAACTTGCAGAAATGCCACATCATCTGCCCTTGTAAACTGTCCATGAGCCTAAAAAACTGGATAAGGGAGTACATTGGTTTCTCTTTTCTCACAGGAAATCTGAATTATCTTGGGGTCCCCCTTCTCAAAGGAAGAGTTAAGCAAACACACTTTGAATCCATTCTGCAAAAGATCCAGGCTCAGTTGACAAGCTGGTCTCATTCCTTCCTTTCAAGTGGGGGTAGAATTACCCTCCTCAAAAGCATACTAACAACCTTCCCATCTTATATTCTGCAGATGATCTCCATGACTAAATCTACCCAAGTACAGATGGAAAGAATTTTTAATAGGTTCTTATGGGCTGGGAAAAGGAAGCGCATTCATTGGTTATCCCGGAAGAAGGTGGCCAAACCCACTGGGTCGGTGGCCTTGGCTTCAAAAGCTTGAACCATCTTTCCTTAGTGAATCAATACAAGTTGTGGATTAAATTCAAAGCACAGAACTCATTGTGGGCTAAATTCATGAAAGGTAAATACTGCAAAGCTTTACATCCCTCTCTTGCTACCAGGAAACTTGGGGATTCCAGAATCTGGACTGCCATGTTAAAGGTCAGGGATAAAGCTGAATCTCTGGTCACCTGGGAGCTGGGGCATGGTAATCTGTCCTTTTGGTTGGACAGATGGTGTCCTGAGGAGTGGCTATCTCCTATTCCTAATGTTCTGAAGGATCCTAACCTGAGTGTGGCTGATTGCTGGGATAATGGTTCCTGGTCTCTGACAAAACTATATTCACTGATCCAAACTCCTTCAGTTCAGCATATTACTTCAATTCCTATAATCAACCACAAGCCAGACAGAATCATATGGGCTGCATACAAAAATCAAAGTTTGTCTAAAGCAATTTATGCTAAAGTTGTTAACTGGCAGGTTTTCCCTGGAGGTTCTCTTATCTGGAATAAATACATCACCCCATCAATGTCGTTCTTCAGCTGGAAAATGCTCCACCATATTGTTCCAACTGATGACATGCTTAAACTTAAAGGATTGAGGGGACCCTCCATCCGCAGATTGTGTAGAATGAATGAGGAGTCTGCTAGGCATCTCTTCTTCCACTGCAGCTTTTCTCAGCAAGTTTGGACTCTCTGCATAAAGCATTTTATGGTAAATCTGCTAACTCTGTCATGGCTTGATTTCTGGGAAAGTTGGTATGACTGGCAGAGGGCCAAGATGGGACAAATTCCACTAATTCTTGCTTGGTTCATTTGGAAATGTAGAAACCACTCAGCTTTTGATGACCACAAACCTTGTGCAATCAAAGTGGCAAATAATTGCATCAGTTTTATCAGAAAGCTGAGTAAATGGAAAGGTTTCCCTCATATTTGCCCTTTAAACAAAGCAGAAAAAAGACCCCCCACTACTATAACTTTAGTAACCTGGCAACCCCCCCATACACCTTTTATCAAAGCTAACACTGATGGTAGCTTCACTTCTTTGGGGGCTGGGGTGGGTGGGGTTTTAGAAATCCTATGGGAAGGTGTATTCTTTTCTTCCAATTCCCCGTGGCCGCTAAGGATGCTCTCGAGGCCGAATTCATTGTCGTGTATCGGGCTTTTAAACTTGCATCATACTTTCATTGGAAATTTCTTATAGTGGAAGTAGACTTATCCATTATCATCACTTCTATGAACACTGAAGAAGCCCTCCCTTGGCATCTTCAATTGTGGCTCAATAAAATCAGCAAGCTTAAAGAATTTTGTATGCACCAACTTCAGTTCATATTCAGGGAAGGCAACAGACCAGCAAACTGGCTGGCAAGAAATGCCTTAGCTACTGGAACCAGTGAAATCTCTGCCTCCTTCCCCACTCCCCTAATTTATCTGTTGAATGGAGATCAGTTAGCAATTCCCAATATCTGAGCCAACCTTCATACATGTTGATTTACTGGTCTTTATGGCACCATGGCTGGTTCTGTTTATCTCCTAGGTTTTCTTGTCCTGCAGGGGTACTTCTTGGTTGTAACTTCTTTATTGGAATGTTTTGTTAGCAATAGTTTTTTGGCTTGTTTCCATGAGGGTTGCTTATTTTTTGGCTTTTTAGGAAGGTTACAATGTATCTTGTAAGAACTATTTTTATTAACATCTAGGGAGCCTCTCGCAGCCTCCTTTCCCAATATATATATATATATATATATATATATATATATATATATATATATATATATATAAATGGCGGTCTGGCTCCTTTGCTCGCTAGGGTTTGGTCGGTGATGGCTTCCCGGGTGGCGGCCGGGCAAGTCAGGCTGTTTCTCCAAGGCTGGGGGTGCTGTTTGGTCTTCAAGTTTGCCTTCACTGGTGGTGGTGGGTGGTTGGTAAGGTCCTTTCAAGGGGTTTCGATCTTTCCCGGGCAAAGTTTTTGAATTTTACTGTTCCATTGGTTGGGTTCTGCTGCTTGCTGCCTTTTCCTCCCAGTGTCTTCTCCCTTTGTTGTGTCCTCTGATGTTATTTCAGCTCTGAAAATCTGCTGTCATGGCTGGGATCAACATATCCTCCTCTTATGCAACTCGCACTAAGTAATGGCTTGCACTGTTACTAATGCTGCAGAAAAATTGCTTTTCCCCCAAAATTTACATGATGCAAGCAGTGTGAAATCGATTGCCCCTTCATTAGACCTCTTGGCTCTAAGGAGGGCGGACCAACCATTATTTTCACTTCTAAGGAAATGGAATCTCTTGCTCGAAGCTATTAAGTTCTCCATTGTGGGTCAATTCCAATATGGCCACCCTAAGATGGAATTAGTCGGAATTGCTTTGAGCGGATTCCCTTTGTGGGTCAATGGAAACTTGGAGTGATGGATGGAAGACACCTCCTTATCGATTATCCAGGGAAGAAGACTATGCAAGATTAATTGGAATGCAGATTATGTAAATAGCTAACACCTGCATGAAACTCATCAAATGGTACCTCGGCTTTCGATCCAGCTAAAGAACCCCCACTTAAACCTATGTGGTTTAAATTTCCTAATCTACCTATCAATCGTTCCACACTAATGCTCTATTTCGGATTAGTAGAGCATTAGGGACTCCCCTTAAAGTTGACCCCTCCACTTCTAATTTGGGGAACATTCATGGTGCTAGAGTGCCGATCGAGAGAGATGTTTCTCTCCCCGAGTTGAGACAAATCGTGGATTACCACCTCCGACAAGCGGTGAGGGTTTCTGGTAAAAAATCCAAATGGAAACTAAACCAGTGTTCTGTAAACACTGTAGAATGTTTGGCCACTTAATGGAAAATTGTTACAGATTAAAACCCCCATCCAAAAAGCCAGTCAGACCCCAACCTTCAGTGCAACAAACCAAAGATACTATTCAAGGGAACTTTTTAGTAGAACCTATTGCTCTAGACTCTCTGGTTGATGTCTCCAGATTGCACAGAGATGTGAACCCGCAGATTATCCCGCAGGATCCGATAAATCCCGCTCAAGGAGACACCTCTACATTACCACTCGAACTCACAATTAAAGCTCCAAAAGACTCACACAACCAAGATATCATCGAGCAGGTCATTATACCCTCCATAGATATTATATCTACATCCCGAATAATATTCAAGTCGCTTACGTAGAACGAAGGCAAAAAAGAAGAAAAAGGTGTTATCCGAACTTCAAAATCGACCCAAGGTGGGGAAAGTGTCACTACCCCACCCGATATCGAAGTGGCAGAACCAGATCTAGATCCGGATCAGCCCTACTACTCCCCTCCCCGACCTAAACCCCCGGATGTTTAACTTCTTATGTTGGAATATTAGGGGTGTAGCCCACCCCTCATCTCTTAAAAGGCTTTTGCATCTCTTTAAGAAACACCAACTCTGGGGCATTGTGCTTCTTGAACCATTGGTTCACAAACACAAATCCAAATTATTTTCCAAGTTTGCTCGCTGTTCCTTTTTTCTAACTCTTCCAATAAAATTTGGGTTCTCAGCAGTGTGAACTCCATTGCAAAGTTATTGTGGACCATCCTCAATTGATTCATTTACATTGTACAGTTAATGGTATTTCTTTTGCTACAACTTTTGTTTATGCAGGCTGCACTAAAACTACTAGAAGAGAACTCTGGCAAGAAATCCATCTTTCAGCTCTAGGGAATCTTTTAGCTGGATTGTGGGTGGGGATTTCAACAACATTTCTTCTACTATAGAAAAATCTAGTGGCAGGCCTCCTAATCTCAACCAACTCACTGAGTTTAATGATAACATCCAGAGAGCAAACCTTTTTGATTTGGGGTTTCAAGGGAACCCTTTTACTTGGAGGAGGGGTAAAATCTGGGAGAGACTTGATAGATTCCTGGCAAATGATTCTTGGCACCATACTTTTCTTCATACTACCATTTCACATCTAAATTTTGCTGGGTCTGATCACAGACCATTACTTATTTTCATTTCAACTCCCCCCAACCAAACCAGTTCTCCCCATTTCGATTCCCGAATTTCCGGTCTTCCCACCCTCAATTTCAATCTATTATCTCTAAGCAATGGACTCGGTTGTCCCCACTCCGATCCTTTTATCGGACTTCGGAATCTTCAACTCGAAACCCGTCGCCGTCCTTTCTCACCGGAGTTGGGAGACTATTGGTGACATCACTCATAACATTGTACAAGCCGAGAAGGATCTCTCTTCTTTGGAAGTTGTCGCCCTTACCGATGATACTAAATATTGCCGGATGGTCACCGCTCAAGAACATCTACTTACTCTTATTGATCGGCAGACCAATTCCTTAGACTAAAGTCGCTACTACTAAATTCAAAGATGGAGATAGGAACACTAAATTCTTTCATGCATGGATAAAATTCAAAAGGAAATGTAATGCTATACATTCCGTCTTAAATGACCAAGGCCTTCTACTCAATGAGGAAGCCGCTATTGCATATGATGTCGTCAAGTATTACCGAGAACTTCGACTTTTAAACTCTGACAGCATCTCCTATCGATGATACCGTTTAATAAAGAGTTTAATTACACCCAGCCTTTACAATTAGCCGATATTCCTCTCTTGAGGAAATTTTGGTGGCACTTAACTCTATCGATGACTCTAAATCGACTGGTCCTGATGGGTACAAGGTCGACTTCTATAAAAACCCGGAATACTTGCAAAGCCGAGGTCACCATCGCTATCCAAAGCTTCTTTTCAGGTAGGGACATTCCCTAATACTTCCATGCATCTACTATTGTGCTTGTGCCTAAGACCAATGCCCCCAAGTGCCGGAACCACTATAGCACCAATTAGCTCTAACCATCGTTATCGATAAGGTTATCGACAAAATCTTAGTTGCGCATTGCAACCTCATCTTGCTCATATTATCACCCCAACCAATCGCCTTTTGTTAAAGGCAGATCTATTGCCGATAATGCCCTCCTTGCTCAAGAACTTTTGTTGGATTTGGACGAGACCTTGTAGGGGTGGTAACTTGATTTACAAACTCGACATCAAAAAGGCTTATGATACTATCGATTGGAACTTTATTCTTCAGTGTGCCGCATGCTAGAGGCTTTTCCAATACCTTCGTTTACTCATTAAGAGATGGCTTCAGAATAATAACCATTCTATCCTCATTAATGGCAAATGCTGGGGTGATTTCAGAGCTACTAGAGGGCTTAAACAAGGTGATCCACTCTCTCCCACTATCTTCATCATTGTTATGGACTATCTCTCAAGGTTGCTGGATACTCAAGTCTCCTCTCACCCTTATGCACAATTCCACCACGAGTCGGATATTAACATCTCTCACCTTTTATATGCCGATGATTTAATGATATTCTCCGGAGCTTCTAAAGCTGCCGTCAATAAGGTGATGCACTCGTCTCAACAAGTTTCAACGGATATCCGGCCTTCATTTCAACAAAAACAAGTGTGAATTGCTTTTCCCCAACCATATCCACCCTAACATTATCCATTGGACCACTCGAATTCACCGGCTTTGTCAAAACCAACCTTCCCATAAAATACTTGGGGGTTCTTCTTATCAAAGGCAGATCTAAACAAACTCATTTTGAGGAGATCATTGCTAAGCTGAATACTCAACTCTCTAATTGGTCCAATTCCTTCCTCTCATCTCAGTGGCGGAATTACACTCCTAAATAGCATATTAACCTCTTTCCTCGCTTATATACCTGCGGATGGCTTGCTTAAAGAAAAGTTCCGGGATTCAGATTGAAAGAATATTTAACGATTTCTATGGTCCGGTCATAGAAAACGATTTCATTAGCTAGCATGGCAAAGAGTAGCCTTGCCTAAAGTAGCTGGTGGTTTAGGTTTTAAAGGCTTGAAACACCTACAACAAGTTAATTTCCGTAAGCTATGGATCCATTTCAGGGAGCGAATTCTCTTTGGGCTCTTTTCATGAAAGGGAAATATTGTAGAACCACTCATCCCTTAGCCTCTCATATCGAAACGGTATTTCTAGAATCTGAAACATATGCTCATTAACAAGGAATCAACTTGAATCTCTTATTTACTCGGGAGTTAGGCAAGGGTGACATCCTGTTTTGGCAAGATAATTGGTGTCAAAAGGAACTTTTGGTTCCCTACCTAATATTAACAAAGACCAATTCCCTATTTCCGTCGTTGGGACAACATGAATTGGTCCATTCCTAAACCGAAACAATTATCGGCCGAGTCCGTTGTTGATCGAGTGGCTCTTATCCCCTTTGATAGGTATCAACTCGATAAACTCGGATGGATAAATGGCAAGAATAGCAGCATTACCAAGCACATTTATTCCACTATCAACTCTTGGAATCAGGTCAGCTGGGGCAAGAGCATATGGAACAAATATCTTACCCCCTCTATGTCCTTCCTCATTTGGAGAATTTTCCATGGGCTCCTCCCTACTGATGATATTCTAAAACTCAAAGGTTTGAGAGGCCCTTCTAAATGCCTTCTCTGTGCTGTTAATTCAGAAACTCTGAACCATCTTTTCTTTAAATGCCCCTTTTCCTAAGAGGTTTGGTCGAGTCCGATCGGCAAGTTGAAAATTAACTCCGTCGTTGTTAGATTGGCATGATTTTAATGATTCCCGGCATTCCCGGCAGAAAGTTAAAGCTGGGGAGATCCCTTGTATTGTGGCTTGGTTCATTTGGATGCATAGAAATGGGGTTAAATATGATGGGGTGCTTCATAAAGCTAACGGTGGTAGTTACCCATCGCCTTACTTTTATCTCTAAATTGATCTCTCGTTAAAAATTTTCCAAACATTCTTCGAGCTTCCTTGTCTCGCAAATAGACCTATGCTTCACAAAGTTACTAAGATCTTTTGGAAAGCCCCTAGCCCTCCTTTTATTAAAGTCAATACCGATGGTGCTTTCAAGGATCAATTAGCCGGCATTGGAGGCATCTTCGCAGACCATATCGGGAAAGGTTTGCTTTTCTTCCGAGCTCCCACTACCGCTGATGATCCATTGGAAGCTCGAATTGGCTGCTGTTTTTTGGGCTCTTCACATTGCTACACTCTTTCAATGGTCTTCCATCATTGTGGAGGGAGACTCTTCTACTCTAGTTCAGTACTTTCGTAATGACCTTCTTCCTCCTTGGCACCATTCCACTTGGGTTTACCAAATCAGATCTTTGCTGCCTTAGCTTACTGTTCAATTTAACTTTATTTTCAGAGAAGGTAACAAACCTACTAATTGGATTGCTAAAAAAGCTTTATCTTCACAAGAGATAATGGTCTCCTCTACTCTACCTCCCCAGCTGCTTCATCTCATCCAGGCTGACTCATTCCAAGCCCCTCACTTCAGAATTTTGGAGTGATGTCCCCGCAATTGTTACTCTCCCTACACTCGCTTAAAGTCGTTTATAATTACTCGTAGGAGCATTTTGGTGTCTTTTTTCACTTGGTTTTTACTTGGATATTTCGCTCCTTTTGGGTTTTCTCTTCGTGGTTGTTCTCTTCTTTTACTGGGAATGGCCACTACTCTCTAGTTTATTTCATTTACTTAGTCTCTTTTACTTTTGGTGTGGAGTTGTATCGGGATCTTCTTCCTGGGGATCTCCTTTTGTAACTCGCATACTTTTTTATTAACATGTAGGGGGCCAGTGTAGCCTCTTCTTCCCAAATATATATATATATATATATATATATATATATATATATATAATTTTATGTGTAGTTCTGGATCGAAAAGATTATTACCGTTTGATTCTGAATTAGAAAGAACAGTTAAAAGAATTAAAAATCGAAAACAAGGTAAAAAAATTCAAAAATATCAGGAAATGGCTAACTTACATAACAATAATCAAAATCTAATAGAAATGAATGAGTTTATAAACCATTAAGGGATTATGCAAACCCTACAGCTGATGAACTTCATATTAGTATTCAAATACCAGCTGTAGATGCTAGTTCTTTTGAGCTTAAACCTTTTATTATTCAAATGGTTCAATATAATCAATTTGGAGGACCACCTAATGAGGTTCCAAATTTACACCTTGCCAGTTTCTTAGAACTTTGTTTTACCTTTAAATATAATAATGTTTCTGATGATGCTATTAGTCTTAGACTCTTTCCTTTTTTCCTTAAAGGATAAAGCGAAGATGTGGCTTAATTCATTAGCAACTTGTTCTATTGAAACTTGGGCAAATATGGCACAAAAATTCCTTGCTAAATATTTTCTTCTTTCTAAAATTGCTATATTAAGAAATGATATAACTTCATTTACATAATTTTATGGAGAAACAATTTATGAAGCTTGGGAAAGATTTAAAGAACTATTAAGAAAATGTCCTCATCATGCTTTGCCAGATTGGTTAAGTATTCAAACATTTTATAATGGACTTATTGGATCACTTAGATCTATTATTGATGCTGCTGCTGTTGGTTCTTTAATGGCTAAGACATTTGAAGAAGCTTATAGTTTAATTGAAGAAATGACTAATAATAATTTTCAATGGCCTTCTTAAATGGTGAATCCTAAAAGAATGGCAAGTATTCAAGATAATGAAGCCTTTTCTATTTTAGCTTCACAAGTGGCTGCAATATCTAAGAAATTAGATAATTTTGCTATTAATATATCACATTTAAGTAATGATAATTATGCAAATACTGATGATTCTCAAATAATGGAAACTTTGCAAGTTATTGCTAGTAAAACTAATAACCTATATTCTAATTATTATAATCTTGGTTGGAAAAATCATCCTAATTTTAATTGGAATAATGGACATAAATAATGGAGTAATAATCAAGTTAATCCAAATTGGAACAATCAAGGAAATTCAAACTTTAGACCAACTTACCCTCCTGGTTTTAATAATCAGCTGAAAAATTTATCTATAGAAGAATTGATCTTGCAACTAGGTTATCAGCTACAAAGTCAAAACACTGTTATTCGTAATATTGAGAATCAGATGGGTCAAATTGCTAATTTTATTAATTACAGACCTCAAGGAACACTACCAAGCAATGTCGAAATTAATCCTAAAGAAACTGGGAAATAACATGAACAAGCAAAAGCTGTACAACTTAGAAGTGGAAAGGAATTAAAAGAGAAAAATTGGAATGAAATTGAAAATGAGAGAGATGAAGAAGAAATTGAAAAACCTAAAGATAGTCCTTCTCCAAGTAAAGATCAAACTGTAATTCTTATTGAAGTGGAAGTTGAAAGACCACCCCCACCTTTTCCTCAAAGATTAAATCAACAGAAGCTTGACCATAAATTTTCTATGTTTTTTGAGATTTTTAAGAAACTTACCATCAACATTCCTTTTGCTGAAGCATTGGAACAAATGCCAAGCTATGCAAAATTTATGAAGGATATTTTAAGCAAGAAAAGAAAATTTGAAGCTTATGAAATTGTTGCATTAAGTGAAGAATGTAGTGCAATAATTTAGAAGAAACTACCTCAGAAACTTAAAGATCCTGGAAGTTTCACTATACTATGTGCTATTGGAGAAAAATTTTATGGAAAAGCCTTATGTGATTTAGGAGCAAGTATTAATCTCATGCCATTTTCAATCTTTCGAATGTTAGATTTAGGAGAGATTTCTCCCACCACTGTAACCCTTCAGTTAGCTGATCGATCTATCACTTATCCTAAAGGAGTTATAGAGGATGCTATTGTTAAGGTAAATAAATTTATCTTTCCTTTGGATTTCATTGTGCTAGATATGGAAGAAGATAAAGAAATAACTATTATTTTTGGGAGACCTTTTCTAGCTACCAGACGTGCTATGATTGGCTGGCAAAAAGAAGAATTAATGATGAGAGTTAACGATCAAGAGATAACGTTTAATGTTCTGAAATCAATGAGGTATCCTGATAAAGAAAAATGCTATCAGATGGATATTTTTGATTATATAATTGAAAAACATTATCAAGAAAAATGTAAGGTTATTTCTCAAGATAAAAATGATGAATCAGTGTTATATAATGAGTCATTAACTGAGGAAATTGAAAAATTATCAGACGAAACTCATTATATTCATGAAAACTAGGAAATTTTAGACACAATTAAAAATGATATACTTTTACCCTCAATCGAAAAAGCCCCTGAACTGTAATTAAAAATGTTACCTACACTTTTAAAGTATGCATTTCTTGGAAATTCATTAACTTTACCTGTAATTATATCTTCAGAATTGAGTAAAGATCAAGAAGAAAAATTAATAGGAGTTCTGAAGAATTATAAGAATGCTTTTGGTTGGACTATTGCAGATATAAAAGGAATAAGCCCTTCAATCTGTATGCATAGGATTTTAATGGAAGAAAATTGTAAACCCACTATTGAACCTCAAAGAAGATTGAACCCAATTATGAAAAAAGGTTGTAAAGAAAGAGATTTTGAA
This sequence comes from Papilionanthe hookeriana x Papilionanthe teres, assembly GCA_022702705.1. NCBI lineage: Eukaryota > Viridiplantae > Streptophyta > Magnoliopsida > Asparagales > Orchidaceae > Papilionanthe > Papilionanthe hookeriana x Papilionanthe teres. The sequence goes on along the minus strand of CM040425.1, from coordinate 130,399,111 downwards.
ATGGCTAGATGATGGAATTATTTATCCTATTTCGGATAGCCAATGGGTGAGTCCTATTCATTGTGTTCCGAAGAAAGGAGATGTAACTGTCATTGTTAATAAAAAATGAATTAATCCCAACAAGACACGTTACTGGATGACGAATTTGCATTGATTATCAAATTAAACAACGCCACTAGAAAGAATAATTTTCCTTTACCTTTCTTGGATCAAATGTTGGATAAATTAGCTGGACAGTCATATTTGTATTTTCTGGATGGATATTCTAGTTATCATCAAATATCCGTTGCTCCTGAGGACCAAGAAAAAAGAACATTTACAAGTCCTCATGGAATATTTGCCTTTAAAAGAATGCCCTTAGGTTTATGCAAGGCACCTGCAACTTTTTAAAGATGTATGATGTCAATATTCTGTGATTGAATTGATAATGGAATTGAAGTATTTAAGGATGATTTTTCAGTATTTGGAACTTCTTTTAAGTCTTCCTTGAAAAATATAATGAAAGTTTTGAAGAGATGTGAAGAAACAAATTTAGTTCTAAACTGGGAAAAATGTCAATTTATGGTCACAGAAGTAATTGTACTTGGACATAAAATTTCATAAATAGGGATGGAAGTTGATCAGCTAAAAGTAAAAATTATTATTGAACATCAATCACCTACTACCGTTACTGATGTGAGATGTTTTTTGGGTAATGTTGGATTTTATAGGAGATATATAAAGGATTTTTCTAAAATTACTAAACCTCTTTGCAATTTATTGGAACATGAAGCTAAATTCAAATTCAATAAAGATTGTCTGAATGCATTTAATATTTTAAAAGAAAACTTAATCACTACACCTGTTATTGTTGCACTTGATTGGAGTAAACCTTTTGAATTAATGTGTGATGCAAGTGATTATGCAATTGGAGCTGTATTAGGACCATTTATAATTGTGAAAGTGTACCCTTATGGAGCTGTGGATATTAAAGATCCCAGAACAGGAAAAGTATTTAAAGTTAATGGATTAAGACTGAAGCCTTATATGGGAGAAATGAAACCAAATTACAAAGAGGCTTACTAACTGATTCTAACCGATTAATTCAATTAATTAGGTTAAGTTGACGACATTAAACTAAGCACTTTGTGGGAGGCAACCCATTTATTATCAGTGTGATTGTTTGTAATTTGAATTTATCTTAATCGTGTTTGTATGTGGATCACACCCTTTTTATTAGACCTATTTTTAAGATCGAAACTTTGTAAATTTGACGATAGGTGAATCAGAGTCGATCGAGGTTACAGCGCCTAGGCGCCAAAGTTAGTGCCTAAGCGCCAGAATAACCTGCGCATATCGATGATCCGGTGCCTAGGCACCAGATTCCAAAGACCTAAGCTCCACAGTTACAGGTCGTGTAAAAACTGAAATTCTTCAGTTTGTCACACAAAATCTCCGTATATATTTACCTATCTTTTTCTCTAATCACATAGAAACCTTAATTTCGACCAGAACAATCTATTTTGAAGGAGTTAGGAAGAGTATGGAAGGAATGGATAGAGGAAATCATAGAAATGAGGTAATAGAAAAATCTCCCAAAGATCCTCAAACTTATTTTAATGGTTTTATCGCTGTTAGTATGGAGAGATTGTTTAGTCGTTTGGAAAAGTTTGAAGTGGAACTTCAAAACATTGGGAATTGTTTGCATGAAATGTATCATCAAATTGAACACATGACATGGCAAATGAAACTTCAATTTGATCATATGGCAGCCTATCAAGATTCTCAAGTAGCAATGTACGCGAAGAACAAGTGGATCGACGAAAAGACGACTTTGGAATTTCTAAGGGCATTGGTTTTCTATCTCGGCGGTCCTAGCAAACTTCATTGTCAAAGAGATGAAAATTGAAGATCGGTGGTGAATAGATCTCTTATGTGTTCTAGGTGTGATTGAGTCAAGTTCTAGTGTGTCGATTATCTAATTTGTGTGTTTGCTTAATTGTTCAATGTGTGTTGTTGAATTTGGAATTTGTTTTGAATTTATGTTATTTGTGTTGTTTATAGAATGATGAACCTTGTTATAGTCTTGTTATGGAATTCATTGAGTTTGGAATGAAAATTATGAATTGGAATTGAAGAGTTTAGTTAAATTTCATGTTTGAAATGTGGATCTTAGTTATCATTTTAAATTGATTGTGGAAATATTTGGAAAATATAAATTGGATTAATACTCTTATAAGAGTAATTAGGAGTCAAATTTGACAAGTTTTTGTGGAAAATATAAAATTTAAATCAAATTTTTGGTAAGGAGAATTCGGCGCCTAGGCGCCAGAATTCGGCGCCTAGGCGCTGGTTCAGCCTGAACCTGAAACTTCATCTTCCTAAACACCCCCTTGCCATTTTTGACACCTAAGCTTCCCTTTCCTCTGGTTTTCGAGAAAAGAGACCCTAGAGATCCCATTTGAGGCCAGATTTTCAAGTTTTTGAGCTTGAGATCACTTGATTTCTTCATCCTAAGGTCATATCTACATTTTAAACCAGTTATATTCAATTTTCACCATGGATTTTTTTCACATTATAGAAAACTGAATTTTGAGAAAATTTTGATTTTTGAAGTTAAATCCATGGATTTTTAAGCTCTTTCAAGTTCGAAAAGCTTAAATTAGTTGATCCTATGAATTTATTTTGCATTTTTATTTCACGTTTAGATGGCACCTAAATCTAAGCAAGGAAAGGAACAAGAAAATTTTTATCGTAGCAAGTTTGTCACTACCGCTGCACATTTCCGGTACAATGATATTGCTACGACTCGGAAGTTAATCTCGGAACAAATTTTTTACAGTCCTGGAGGAAAAATTGAGGAAACGATCGCTGCACTCAAGTGACAATGATTTTGCTATTTTACAGTTGTTGTTGTTATCCCTGTGGTTAAGGAGTTTTATGCCAATTTTATGGATGCTGAAGAGTATGAGATTTTCGTTAGAGGAGATGGAGTAGGATTCACTCTCGAGCGTATCAACATTTTCTACGGTCTGCTGCCGAACATCGAGTGTTATTACTCTGAATTATCTCCATCTGAGGGAAATTTAGATATGATTATTGCTTACCTGACTGATGGTACTGGAGCTTGGAAAATCCGGAATGGAAAAAGGGTAAATTTTTCATCTTCTAAGCTAAACGTTGTTTTAAAGGCATGGAAATACTATATTTTTGCTCGTCTCATTCCATCTAATCATTTGAGCGAGGTTGCCAAGGATAGATCTATCCTCAACTATTGCATTCAGGAGAGGAAGCTGATTGATGTAGGAAGTATCATTTACGATTCTATAGAGGCCACTGCTCGTTCTAGCACTTCTATTGGACTTGGATTTCCATCTTTGATATATTCTCTGTGTGAAAGTGCTGGAGTAGTTGCTGAGCTTTTTGAAGAAATGCTCAAGTCTACAAAGCCCATAGGAAGAGAAAGCGTCAGTATCTATGATCGACTTCGAGGTAAGAGTTCTACTACACCTTCTTATTCACTACCTACTTCTGGTAGAGCTTCTACTTCTAGACCTTCTACTTCTACTGCTGAACCACCATCTAGTTTTTGGGAGTCCATGCATGATCAGTTTATGGAGCAGCAGAATGAGTTATTTCTAACTAATTGTAGAGAAGATACAATCAATAAGAAGATTGATCATCTCTCTGAGTATACTCAAAGGAAGAGTGATTATGATGATGAGTATTCTGAGTGTTTAGTCAGATTCCTGAAGGGTGAGAATGTTGTTCAGCTTCCTACCTGTCCAAGATTTTCACCGTATATTGATCCCAAAGATATGGAATTTTATTTTGGAGATTATAATGATGAGGTTACAAACAGTGATTATTAGCCAGATTTACCTCTTGAGATGTGCGATTCTGTTTTTAGTTTATTTCTTGTTTGTTAGTACTAATTAGTGTGATTGTATTGTTGTTTGCTAGTGTCAATTTGTTTAAGTAACTTTGTGTGAACTTTTGATGATGAGATTATTTTAAAGTATCTGTTGTGTTATATGTTTAAGTCTGAAATATGGATGAATCTTTTATTTTCTATGATAAATGAATGTTTCTGTTTTAGCCTACTGTTTAGTATTCATGAATAGATAGTAATTTTGCATGTTTTAAATAAATGAAAAATTAATTAACTCTTGCTCTGCAAACTTTTCTATATATGCTAAATTATTTCTGTTATATTCATATTAAAGCATGTGTAGGAGTAGAAATGAGTTTTTCCTTAATGCATTATCACTGTACCTAGATGAATTCCTGTTTATTTCTTTCTCTCACGCTTTAGAAAAATTTATAATTCATTTATATACTAAAGCTGAAGTTTGGGGGAAGGGAACATATTTTTTTTCAAATTCAAGTATTATTTGTCCTTAATAAACTAATATTTTCTTTAAAAAATTTCTAACATAACATAAGGAATGAAAAATTTATTTAAGATTACTTAAATTTTTGAATTTATAAATAAGTTAGTGAACTTAACTAAAGTTTCAATAAGTTTGATTGATTTTAAGAATATAATTATTTAACTTAAAGAATAATAAGTTAAGAATTTTTCTATTTATAGTAAAGAGAATTGTATTTTAGAAATAATAAGGAATCAAGATTATTACTTGAAAAAGAAAAACATTGAAATAATTTATGAAAAATACTTATTAATAATGTCATATTTATTAAGTAAAGAAATGTATATGTTTTTAAATATAAGTTAAGGATAGTGAAGTTCAAAATCATTAACAGGCTATCCAAAAATAGTAATCCTCACAAATAAATAAAAAAAATGGAGGATTGAAAAATATCCTTAAAATAAATAAATAAATAAAAATAAAAAAGAAATGTGAGGAGAAACTTGAGGAAATGCCTAATCAAAAATTGGCTTCACTAGAATTATCTTATAGGAAGAAAACCAATTACATTTTTAACTTAATTTTTATGTATAATTATTTTTAGTAGAAAAATGTTTCATGAAAATCTTTTTCTTGTAAATATTCTATGTGACCTAAATATGATAAATTACAATTATTCTTGAAATAAATGAAAAATTAGAAGTCTTATGATTTGGTAGTTAAATATTCTTTAAATTCTTAAAATTAACCTTAATTGGTGACATTTAGTTGATGATTTGCTAAAACTTTTATAAAACCAAATATTAAAAAACACTTAAATATTTAAACTTCATTCCAAATGTTATATATTTTATCTAATTAAAAGGGTTACTTGAGGACAAATAACGTTTAAGTCTGAGGGAATTTGATCCACTTTAAAAATACTCATTTTTATGCCTTATTTATTATTAAATTCTTAAGGATATTATGCTTTAATGGAAGGTATTTTTATGTTTTTGGATGTAGGTGATAAAAAAAGATTTCAAGAAGGAAAAATGAGTAAAAAAGAGGACAAATGGAGCTAAAAGAGCAAAGTTGTCGAAATTATAAGCCTGGCGCCTAGGCGCCAGAATCCGGCGCCTAAGCACCAATTCAATACAGAATCCGACAAGATTTTTGATGACTTTGGGCAGTTATTTTCACGGTGTTAAGCAGTTATTACAACTTTTAGAAGAGTGGAAGTTACTCCTAATATATAGGACATGTGATACAATGCTTTTGGATGCGGAGAAAGGATTTTAATCACGAAGAGGTGCGACCCAAAGTGAAGAGGTGCGAAAGACCTGGTCACAGAGCCGGCGCCAGATCCCGGGGCCTAGGTGCGACAGTTACCTTCTTAAAGATACATTGTATTTGGACGAATTTTGAAGATGTGCCTTAAGCAACCCCTGGTCAAATTCAGAGCTCTATAAATAGGAGCCCATTCTACAGAGAAAATCACCCCTTTCACCCCTTCTAGCATCCTTTAGTCCCCAAGCACTATATAGCCATCCAATCATTTTAGGGAGCCACCTTCTTTATTATTTAGTGAGTTTATTTTTAGTTTATTTTGAGTGTTAAGTGTGAGATTATTAGTGTTGTTCTATTGAAGTCTTTCATCATTGCATTGAAGTCGGTAGGAGTCAGCGGATCACTTGAAGGAACATTCCAGATAAGTATTTGTAACTTGGTTCAAAGTTATAAAAATATTTTGTTGTATGAATTCAATATGTTCTGAGTAGTTAGTTTTCTTTCCCCTTTCAACTAAGAAAAGATAATAAGATAATTAAACTTTGTTAAATAATTTAATTTAAAATATTTACAAAAATTGTGATTATATTAATACCTGATCTTAGTTTACTTTTTAAACTGGACATTTAAATTGTTAAAACCTATTGAAGAATTTTGAGGCCTTTCCGAAGATGAGTTCTTAACTAGTAGATATCACATGAATCCTTGGGTAATCGAAGGCTTTATGCGGGTTATTCAAGGTGAAGTGCAAATAAATATGAAGATATGATTTATTGGGCGTAGAATTAATTAGTTTTTAGAGTGACAGACTAAATTCTAATCATTTGATTTATAGAAAGGGAACGGAGCCACCCTTGGACATCTAGTAGTGTGAGCCTAGATTAACCCATTCTGCAAATAAAACATCTTGAACCAATCTATAGATTAGTCAATGTTCTTTATGCCTAGACCAAAGGGTAAAGAATAGGAATGCTTCTATTTGGCATAATATCATAATCTAAATTCTCCACAAATGATAATTATTCTAAAAATCTTGGATTAGTTGAAAAGGAGAAAGTTGTTTTATTTATACCTACCTTAATATTTATTTTGGTGTTGCTTACTTACATTTATTATAAATTTCATTAAATTTAAAATCTAAACTTTAAAAGAAATAAAAATAAAAAGTACTTTTAATTTGAAAAGTTTAAAAATATTACTTAATATTAAAAAACCTTCCATGTGGGATCGATAACCAGGACTCCACTAGAGCCCTGTATTACTTGATACGATAGGTATACTTGCGTTTGAAATCGTGACTTTTACAAATTATAAAAATCTAAATATAAATTCATAAATATTTCATAAGTAAAATCACATAAAGTTTTTGGCGCCGCTGTGAGTGATTAAATTTTCTAGCAGTGGAATCAAAATCTTGCATTTAAAAGTATATATAAAGCCCCATTAGGCTGAGTCACGCATCAAGCAGCTCCTTGACTTTTTAATTGATTACCCATATTGAAAACTAATTCTTCCATAGACAACTTCTTCTCCTTAAATTGTGAATTATTATAAAAACCCGGTGGATTAGAACGTTTATAATTAAAATTACTCTGGTTGTTTATATTTCCTAATGGGTTTAGAGGATTGTTCCCCCACTGAGGATTAACAAAATTTGCATTACCTTGGTTATTCCAATTAAAGTTTGGATGACTTTTCCAACCTGGATTATAATAGTTGAGTAAGGGTTATTTTTTCTATTATTTATTGCATTTATAGTTTCATATGAAGATTAAGCATCTACAATTTGTCCTAGTGAATTTTCTTCTAACACTAGAGGTGTTTGAGAACGATTCATTCCGTATTGATCTATTTTCTTTGAAAGAGCGGCAATTTGAGAAACTATCATAGTTAAAGCATCAGAGTCAAGAATACTGGCTATTCTCTTAGGATTTACCCTTTTAGCAGGCCACTGAAAATTATTGGTAGCCATTTCTTCTATTAACGCATAGGCTTCTTCAAAAGGTTTAGACATTAGTGATCCATCAGCAGCAGCGTCAATTATAGATCTAAGAGATCCTACTAATCCATTATAAAATTTTTGAATAATTAACCAATTTGGTAAAGCATGATGTGAACATTTCCTAAGATGTTCTTTAAATCTTTCCTAAGATTTATATATCGATTCTCCCTCATATTGACTGAAAGATGTGATATCATTTCTAAGCTTAGCAAACTTAGATTGTGGAAAATATTTCGATAAGAAATTTTGTGAAAGTTCTCCCCAAGTTCTAATAGATCCAGGTGCTAACGAATTTAACCAAGCCTTGGCCTTATCCCTTAGTGAAAAAAAAGCCTAAGTCTGACAGCATCATTAGACACTCTGTCGTACTTAAAAATAGCACAAAATTCTAAAAAACTTGCTAGATGTAAATTAGGATCTTCATTTGAAGTTCCACCAAATTTATTGTTTTGTACCATTTAGATAATTGCAGGTTTAAGCTCAAATGAATTAGCAACTTCATTAGTATTTTTGATAGTCAAGTGAATTTCATCTAATGTAGGGTTAGCGTAATTTCTTAGTGGTCTAGATTGATGTTCATTTTCTATTCTTTGGTTGTTTGTTTTCCATTGTTTCAGAATTATAGGTTCTTTTCTCAGTTTTCTAATTCTCCTAACAGTGTGTTCTAATTCTGAATCGTAGGTTATAAGATTTTCATAACCAAATTTATGCATACAATCGAAATCAGTACTTAGCAAAATAGTTAACTAAATAAGTTACAATTCTATTAATAAGTTTTCTAGCAGTCCTAAATTATCTGTTACTCTAATTATGTGATATTCTAATTATATTATATTTCAATTATATTCCAATATTCCCCGACAACTGTGCCAATAACTTGACCGCGATTTTTAATATACTTAAAAATATAAGAATTCAACACCACTACTACAAGATCTAAATCCTCAACAATAGTGCCAAAAACTTGACTTGGAGTGTAATTTTAATTTTAGTAACAAATATATATTATAATCTTTTAATCGCAAAGTTACCTTTAAATGCAAGTATACGTATCGCTCAATTAATATAGAGTTTTCTTTAAAAACCCTAGTATCCATCCCATTGGGAATTGTTGACCTCATTTTTAATGAGGTCTTCTTTTCTCTCTTTAGTACTTAGGATCTAGCCTTAGGCTTTTCCTTTGACTATCCTAGAGGATTAGAATTGGGACCCACCACCTAGAAATTCAAACCACTTCTTAACTCCCTGCAAACTCCACAAACTTGATTGTAGGCCGCTAATCACCTAGAGGGTTGAAATCAAATGTGGAAGTTTAAAGGATGAGTTCCTATAAGACTCTTTGGCCTTAGGATTGCCCTGGGGGGCCTGGTCTGGTGAGGGTTGACTTACACACACCTTCCACTTGTACACTACACTTTCACACACCTCCTAAAACCACACCCATACCCAACTTGACCTCCTGACTCATGAAGGTGATTCACATGAATGGTCCTTAACCCCTAAGCCCTCGCGCAAGAGGTTAGGAACAACATAGTGAATGCCTCAAATGAGTCCCTTCATGGCTCATGTGGGTTTGATATGGCTTCATGGCTCAACCAAAAGGATTTCATTCCACTTACATTCACCTAATCTTCAATTTCCCAAATTTTCAATTTTTGACCACCGGGACCCCGGACCCGCCTAGCCTACCCAAAACCCTTGAAATTACCCAAATTTTTCAAAATTTCCAAATCACCCAAAATTCCCCAAAATTAACCTTGATCATTTCCTCACCACTCAAATTGATCATCCATAGCCAAAAATACCAAAGATTCCAAAAGTACCCCCCAATACCCTCTAAATACCCAAAATGCCCCTCTTAGCCAAAAAACTCCAAAAATTCAGAAAATTCCCAAAAAATTCTAGAAAATCCCAAAAATTTCCAATTTCATTTTGTTCAACTAAACCATGGGCCAATTTTGTTATTTTAGCCCACTTTTGTCAAAATCCCCAATTTGACCCATTTTAACCCAAAATGAACCCAATGTCAAACCAAACCTACCCAATTGACCAAAATTCTAGTCCAAGTCAATTCTAAACTTCCATTCAACATTCCCAACACCAATATAGACCAAATCCAAGTCCAATTTGATTGAAATTTGAATCCAATTTCACTTTTGGCATTAAAGCCCAATTTGGACCCATGACACAAACCTAGCCCAAACCAAACCAATTTAACTCCAATTAACCCCAAATCTTTTCTAAACCTTCCTTAACATCCCCACAAACAAAACACTAACATGATTTGCCCAAAATTTGGATCCAATCCCCACTCAAATTCAACCTAAAACCAAAAGGCCCAATTTTGACTTAAATCCACCCCTAACCCAAATGAGCCCAAATCCCAAATTCAAAATCCAACCAAAGTTGGAACCTCTTTCAAACACTCCCATAAACATTTCCCAACATCAATTTTACATCAATTTCAACCCTAGCCCAACATTGGCCCAAGTTAGCCCAATTTGACCTACATAGGCCCATTTATCAAATCAACCCAAATTCAACCCAATTCAAACCCAAATCACTCCAAACTTGTTTCAAATCAAAAAACATCCTTAAGCCAAACCCAAAAATTATTTGGCCCAAGCCTTTACCAAACATTCATTCTAAAATCCATTTTCAAATCCAAAAGCCCACTTCCCTAAACCATTTTAAAAGCCCATCTTCACTAAATTTCAATGGCCCAAAATTCATCCAAAGTCCATATGACACTCTTCTTTATCATGCATTCAATTAAAATCATCCCTTAAGTCCTAAATCAATCATCAAATGGTTCCAAATCAAGCCATATGCCAAATCACCCCTAAATGCCAAAAATCCCTAAAATCCATTTCCATGTAAATAAGCCAAGCCATCCCTAAGCCAAATTGAGTCCTTGAAGCCATGCACAAGCCACATGAAGCCATGGGATCCACTTTACACATCATCATACTATTAATTGCAAAAGGAGGAGCCTCTTTTAAGCCCCCTTAAAAAGGTTTTAACCCTTTTAATGCTTCACCTTAATCCATGATTAATCAAAATATTCATGGATGGTGACTTCTCTACCCTTTCCTAGCTGATTCATCAGATCCTCCCTCAGCCCAAATCAGCCATGGGGAGGTGAACCAAGCCCATTTCCAATGGGTTGACCAAACCAAGTGCAAAAGAAGCCACCTCCCCATGCCATTTTGATCCAACCACTTTACACATATAAGGCTTCAATTAAATTCACCAACTTCAACCCCTGACCTCCCTGACCTTGAGGGTGACCCTTGCCTACCGGCCAGCCACCTGGGCCACCGGAAAACGCCATGGCTGAGACATGGGGAGGAGCTAAACTTTGGAATTCTACCTTGCTGAGTTGCCCCATGCCCAATGGCCACCATGGCTATTCTTCCCTTGACTCAGCGGTCGATCCCAAGTCCTAACTCCCCCGGGAGGCCCTCCGAGCCTCTCCTATTTAAACCCCACCCCTCTCGGCCATGGAGGAGGTGCTCGAATCAACCTTAAGGAAACTGCGCCAAAATCACTCCGGACTCTCCCCACACCTAGAGCACTTGATCCCCACTCGTCATCCCGCCCTAATCCCCACTAATCGAGCTCGATTTTGGAGCTCGATTCTCGAGCCGAACGAGGACATTCCCAAATCCTCCACCAAAGTCAAATTAAACTCACCTACTCCTGCACAAGGTCAAGAGTAGAAGTTCCCCAGTGAAAGCACCTTCTCTAGGCCACCCATCTGTTCCAGACTCCAAAGGTTGAAATCGGGCTTGGTCAAAATCATACCTGGACAATTCACCAGGCCAAGAGACTTCATCTGGAGCTTTTTTGGACCCAATCAAAGGTGACACAACCCTCAGATAGAAGTCATACTTCTCTGAGCAATGGTAAGGTATCACTCTTCTTCCCGAGCTTCTGAACATTCTCTATTTTTATTGAATCAATTTCATGCTACATAAACCATATGGATGTGTTCGTCTCTTCAAGACGAATCCATAGAGCACAAGAACATGAAAATCCGTTGAGAAATGAGTGAGTTCTTAGGGTTTTAGTGTGGACGGTTCTCAGGCTAGGAGGCTTAGGGACGATGAACGGATGTCTTTTATTCAATACACGCGTGAATGGACGGCTCAGATCAGGTCGGATCAGCGGATGATACGTGGAAGGCGGGACCCGGCCTGCTGACTCAAATGGCTGCGTCGAATGGGAACGCGTCGCGTGGCTGTTCGGAGATGCCGAGGATGACAGGGCGCCGCGCTGGATAAGTAGGAAAATAGGCATTTTCTTATTTATTTAATTCCCTAAACTTCAAAAATACATAACTTTGTGTAGAAAATCAGAAAAATAAAATAAAAATACCCTCTTGCTCAGTGAACAGAGGAGAATAATGTGGAAAAGAAATCATTTAATTTCATTGAGTATTTGATTTTTAATAATTTATTTACTCTCTGTACTATTTTAATTCTCCTTGCATGTATACAATTCACCATGGCATGAAACCATAGGGATTTTGAAGCCTCTGAATTTGGGAACATTACCTGAATTTTCCAAAGTCAGAGGCCACCCCTATGAAGAGTTATTGATTTTTCAATTCTAGCCCACTATTCTGAATATTTTAATTCCAAAAATTAGCATGTTGTGAAATAAATTCTAGAAAAATTTGAGGATGTTTCTTATGACCAGAGGACTCTAGGAAAAATAGGTTTTGAATTAATCCACTTGGAATAACCCTAATTGGCTTAAACACCCAAAATAGGTCATTAATTAATTAGAGCTAATCATACATCAAATTGACTTGAAATCAATTCTCCACTGACCTTTAGGATCAGAGGAACACACCATAAAAATTTGAAGACAATTGGACTTGGTTAGCCCTACCAAATGGGTTGATTAAGCCATTTAGCCAACTTAAACTTTAAAAAATTCATAACTTTCAAAATACTTTTCAAAAATTCACCAAATTGGTTTTGGAGCCTCTCTGATATCAGGGGAATTTAGGAAAATTAAAATTACAATTTTCTAAAAAAGTTGATTTTTTGCATTATTTTATTATTTTTAATAATTAAAAAATAATAAAAATCACAAAAATAATAAAATTCACCAAAATGTTATATTTTGAATTTTAATCACTTAGGAACAAACCCCGTATTTTTCTTAGGTCCCTATGATGATATATTAAATTTTAAACCCCTAAAGTAATTTTAAAATTAAAAAAATGTACTTTCTAGTACTTCCATTAAAATAATTCTAATAAATCAAAGAAAAATTAGAAAATTAAAAAAAAAATTTCTCTGGTTTCCTTGATATTAGAGAGATTTTGGAAAAATATAAAATTCATTTTTCAACCTTTATTTTAAATTTAAATTAATTAATACTCCAAAACTCAAAATAATTATAATAAAAATAATATAATTCAAAAAATCACCAAAATTGGTCCAAGTAGTCCTCTGGTCATTAGGAATGTCCGATAATTTTCTTAAGAACAGAACCTTTCCCTTGGTTATGTTGTTGAATTTTCCTTGAAAATCCTTATTTTCCACAAAAAATAATTATATAAATAAATTAAATACAGAAAAAATCACATTTTGTCCTTTAATGTCTTGATTGACATATGATTGAAGCCACATAAAAATTTCAAATTTATTTAAGCTCAATTTAGTGAGTTATTAAATTAGTAAGTTTAAAGGGCAAAATAGTAATTAAAATTTTAACCTATAATTAAAAATTTTTAGGTTTAATTAAAAGGGTGGGTAAAATATTTGATATTAAGTTGATTTTGGATGTTTGAAACTTAGGTATTTAAAGGGTAGAAACCTACCAAATAATTTGAAAGTAATCAAAATAAACCTTAATTAATTAATTAAATTTGGAAGAATAATAAAAATTTAGAATTATTAAAATAGGGATATTATTAGGAAGAAATTTATTCTTTAATCTAAGAATCCCTAAATTAATCACCTCGATAATATTTAATTCCAAATTAAAATGATAATCCAAATTCAAAACTTAAAATGCTTAATCATTAAATTAAATTAAAATTAAAACATTTAAATTAAATCCTTTTAAAATTTCAATTAAATTAATACTTTAACAATTAAAATTAAATCATCCCTAAAGCATAAAAAATATAAAATATTAAATTAAAATTAAAAAAATAATAATAAAATAATAAAATTAAATTAAAATTAAAAATAAAACTAAATTAAAATTAAATTAAAATTTAAATTAAATTAAATTAAATTAAATTAAATCACATTAAATTAAAACATATCAAGTTGAATTAAATTAAATAAAATAAAAAAATAATAATAAAATCAAGTTAAAATAAAATTAAAATTAAATTAAATAAATAAAATTAAAATAAAATTAAAACTAAATCAAATTAAATTAAATTAAAATTAAATTAAATTAAATTAAATTAAATATAACATCACTTAAGACATAAAAAATTCAAAAATAAATCTAAAACAACTTGAACACTATTCCAAACTTAAAACCATTAATTGAAATTAAGTTAAATCACAAATCATTTGAACGTTAATTTGCCCTCAAAAGCTCATGATGTCATAACTCTTAAACAGAGTGTTAAGTGAAGTGTTATTTCACTCATAGGATATTCAAATGTCCTAGTTTACTGGGCAAGATAACAAAACTTGAACTCCTCGATAATTGATTCATTAAATAATTAAATTCTCTTGGACTTAAAACAATCCTAAAAGTATTGAAAAGATTTTTAAGATTCGTCTTAAGCAGTTCCTCAGTACGATAGGATGTTTATAAGAACAACTGAACTTAATTGTTCTTTGATGAAGAAAATCGTCCTTAAACCAAAACACAAGAACCTAGACGTCATAGGAAATGACTAGCTATAGGATTAGGAACTTGGTAGAAAACCATAACCCTTCCCTTAGCTTTACTTAGGAACTTGCTCTAAATGCTTAAATATTCTAAATTGTATTTAAGTGCAGCCTGGGATGACGGGAAGACCCTCCAGGTATGCCTTTATTTTATTGTAATTTACTTTCTTGCAATTTACTTTATTGCAAATGCACTTTACCTTTCTTGCATGATAAACAATCGTTGCATGAAAACCCACACCTTTAGGGTAGCCCCTAAAACTGAAACCAAAACTAAATTAAAAGTCATTACAAGATAAAATTCACCGCCACAATATTTCAAAATATAAAACAACTCAAAATTTAATCACAAACAAAACAGCAAAACTACAACTACAATTAAATTAAAACGTCTTGTTGGATGATCGGGAATACCTCGGATGATGTAACCTACGTGTTGCTAACGAGATTTCCCATGGTCTAAATAAAAGTGTGGAACTCATTTAGTTGAGTTTAGCAAATTCATTTTGGACTAAGTGAATCCGATAAAAATAACGATGCCGGAAGGATGGAACCGTGGGATCTTAACCGGTGTTGTTATAATCAACTTTAAGATTTGTTTTAATTAAAACATAAAAAACACTTGGATTTTAAGATTTTCTCTAAACCAAAACACTTCTCTCATCCTTTGATTTATGACTTCTAAAACTAAACCTCTTCAACAACAAGGAGCTTGGAGCACGGTGGGCAGCACGGCCATCTTCGTCAGTAAAACAACTCTACATCAGCTAAACATTCTTAGAATGAACAACCAAAGCCATAGGATTTCGAGGTAGTTTGCTTAGTGCAACATAAATCATCAACTTTTCGTTAGGCATTTGCATAATCATGTTATGTAAATTAAGCCCTAACGGGTCTTAGGATTCCGAGGTAGTCGTTCGGTACGACATAAACCATCACATCTTCGAGGCTATTTGTATGGTCATGTCATACGAATATAAGTCCTAATTAATTAAAATTGGCAAGATCAAAACATTAAATAAACATTAGGACTTTCCTAAATTCAAGCCAAATGATAGGATAGTCGGGAAATTACCGAAGTTTGCTTCGAATCTGTAACTTCACCTACCTTTCTTCCTTTGAATTCCCAAAACAAAATGTTCCAAACTTGATCCATTCCCTATTGAAATTCCAAAATTCAATCCCTTGAAAACTTAAACTTCGAGATTCTTGAGAGCAGAACTACTGATTATTATCGAGAGTTTTCTTAAGTGATTCCTGTCACTTAAGATGTAATTAACTATAGTGGGCTTGCCCTTATAGGGAATTTTAAGAACCCGAGTAATATAAACCCCGTTTAATGCTTTCATATTAAGCAGGGGAATTTGTCGGCTTATAAAATTGGTTCGCAGACCAAACGGATGTCACAAATCTTTTAGTTTATTTAATTGAGCCCTATCATCAAGCAGTGTGTCTATTCTTCAGGATAAATACACAATTTGTGATGCGGCGCTCGTTTATATAAATTATCTGGGATGTGAGGTTGGTTTGATTTCATATCTTAAAATTATTTTCAAAATCAAATACTACTTTTCAAATTATTTATTTAAATTAAATTAAAAATTCGCCGTCAATTTCTGTAGGCGACCTGTTTTCAAAAATACAACACTCAACCTAAAAATATGCCGACAACTTCTGGCGACTCCGCTGGGGAAAATTCCTCTCTCCATTTTTAATCAGATAGTTCTGCTTTCAAAAATCGGTAGTGTATCCATGTCCCTAGTGGATCAAACTACCCTTCTTTCCGTTGGAATACTATGTTCATTTCTACCTTGAACAAGTACAGCCAACATTCTCTCGGATTTAGGAGCCACTGTTTAGACACCCCTAAACAGAGAGGTTCCGAGATCCTTTTACCTCATTTCTGAGGTTGGGTGGTCCCCCAATAGGTATTAATTTAGGAGCGATCTTGAGGGTCGAGAAGTTTCTACAAGACCTTCTCTTCCTTTTCCAGTTCCTAATCAATTCCTTTTACCCTTCCTACAACTCTCCTTCTTTTAATAACTCTCTGTCTTAACGAACAAATCTTTTCGAAAAAACAATTTTCTTTTAATATCACAAATACACTAAGGTAAACGAAAATGTGTTCGGACTGTTTCTTTTTCGTCATAAGTTTTACGACAAGAAGAAGCACGATTCATGGACTAACACTTGGAATCTGCCCTGCAGAAATGGAAGCCCCAAAACTGATCTTCTCCTTCGTCAACGGACTAGACCTAGTTGTGTTCAAGGACGAACTGCCTGATAATGGAATCATTCGATTCGGACAAGGATTCGGGGACACCAACATCAAAATCCCTGACGTCACTCTCTTTTCACTCACAAGCAAAGTACCGGAAACTGAGAAACCGTTGATTGAGTTTAATCTCAAGTCAACTCATGAATTCCCTCCTCTGCAAAAGATTCCAACTGAAAGGAGTACTGTTGTTCGCATAAGGATTGTTGTTACTACCCCACTCGGTCTAGTTGTTTCGCACCTACCCCGGCTACGCCAAATTAAAGGGAAAGGAAATTCGGAACTCGTGATGAACCCGTTATCGTGGAGGGTACAGATCTTCCTGTGAAACCTTCTATTTTTGAAATCGGGTTCAGCTCGAGAATTCCATCACTGACACGGACTCAGAGAAGGAACAGAAATAGAAGGATTGCTAGAGAAGCCAGAGCTGCTGAAGTTTCTTTCCTGGAGGAAATCCCAGAACAACACGAGTATACACCGCTGCCTGAATACATACCACTTTTGGGAGGAAGTAGGTTCCATCCCCTCTCCGCCATAGAGGATGAGGAAAATGTCCACAAGATTGCAGCTGCATTGCCTCAACCCGCATATTACAACGATGGTCGTAAGAAAAGGGCTAGAATTACGCCGTTTGCTCGACTGCAAACCCTGATATAAAAGTTAGCAAAGAAAGAAAAATGCCCTGTGCCAGAGATTTTAAGAAGGATAGGGCGGGTGCCAGCCAAGTCCCATCTTGGGCCGCAAGTAGAACCTACTATCGTTGCAGAAAAGCCGAATAAGAGAATGAAAGCTAGTCAACCTGTCGTTATTTCAAGACTACAAATTAGGGAGGATACCACTTTCCAGCATTTGGCTGACAGACCATCCGGTCCTAGACCTTCTGCTGCTAGAAGGATGGTATGGCGTCCCACTATCGGACAATTAAGATTAAAACAACAACCTGAGAAGGAAAGTCTCGTCAGGAGACTTGAATCCGAAGAAAGCGCTACCGCAGTGAAGGGGACTCATGAGAAGGAAACCCGACAGCTATCACATGACAACTGCAAAGATGTACAGAAAAGACCATTAGAAGATGCTATGGAAAAGCTAAGAACCGATATTCGGCGATTAGCAAGAGAAAGAGAAGATAAATTTGGAGATAAAGTTGACTAGTGAGAGTTCATGGATGATGAATATGCAGAAATTAACATGGTTGAAACGCGAGCTTCGTCAGCTTCACAAGGTGCTCCTGCAGCCGCAGAAAGAGAAGAGCCTGAAGTAATGAGGATGCATCTTCAGGAGAAAGATGATACGATCACCCAAATGGCAAAAAGGATGGAAGAGATGGTTGTAGCCCTAGCCACTCTCCAGAGTCAGGTTCAACCCCGAAAGAGAAACACCCCCAGAAGTTATTCACATTGTAGACGGAGGAAAGGAGATTACATCCGCCAAAAGGGATGATCAATTAAAAAAGGACACAACACAAAACATGATTCTAGAAAAGGATATCAAGAACATGGTGGAACAGCAGGTGCGAGAAGCCTTGACACAGTCAAAGAGTGGGACATCCATTCGGACGGGAAGACCTTACCCCGAAGAATTCGACGCTGTCCAATACCTGAAAGGCTTCGTACCACCTCTATTCAAGACCTTTGATGGAACCGAGAACCCCCGACAGCATGTTGCACATTTTCGTGCCAGTTGTTGCAATGCCGGCGAAAGTGACGCTTTACTCTTCCGACAATTTGTCGGCGACTCGTCGGGAATCGCCTTTGATTGGTATGTCGAATTACCGAACGGTTCGGTGAAGACATTTACAGAATTAGAGAACCTCTTCATCAAGCGATTTGCCGGAGCTCAGCACCACATCACTATAGGTGATTTAGTGGTAGAGAAACAGAAGCCGAATAAAACTTTGGTGGACTACATACTTTGATGGAGGAATCTAAGAATGAAGTGTGAGCCACGGCTACAAGAACAACATGCAGTCGACATTCTACTGAAGAGCATTCATGGGCCGATAGCACTTCTCCTCAAGGGATTTACTATTAAGACTTTCGAGAAGTTGTTAAGCAAGGCCGGAAGCTTGCAAGAGGAGGCGAAGCAAGTAAGTTTCACCGACAAAACAGACAAACAGAAGCCTGTGAAAACTTTTGAAAAGAAGTCCGGGATCGTGGCAGCTGTCGATAAAGGCAAGCAACCAATACAAATACAGCCAGAACGATCACAGCAAACTCAACAGAATTACCAGCAACCCCGACCCAGCTATCAGTCATCTCAACAGTATGAACAACCGCCTCGTCCACAACGTAAGCTAAAGGAGCTTCTGAGCAGGGAATATCCGTTCAAGAATGAGGCAGTGCCAAAAATGTTCCGCAGTCTGATGAAGACTCCAGATTTCCAACTGTCAGAACCTAAGAGACCAAAAGAAGTCAACAAGAAAGGTGATCCCAACTTTTTCCCTTACCACCGGATGCTTGGACACAAGATAGAAGATTGTATTACCTTCAAAAGTTGGCTCAATGACAATCTTCGAAAAGGAAATATTATGATCCCGAAGGAGTACATGAAGGAACCCCAGAAAGGAGGTTCCGTCAATGTTATCTCGACGGATCTCATTGTTCCGATAAATCCCTATGCGACTGATGATGGATGGACTACCGCTTGGACAAAGTCTTCTAAGAAGATTTTGGATCACATCCAAACCGCTTCGGTGTGAGCCTCAATTCAGAGTTCGAAACCTGTCAAGTCGGCACTATCACTTGCGATAGAAGAACCACCTCAACAAGAGACGATTGAAGAAAAGAAGAAAATTGATGAAGAAGAAAAGACCGAGGCTCTTAAGGCTAGACTAGGGGCTGCTTATCCTAGGATAGTTGTTTCTGATTCGGGGGAGAAATCCCTCGAACCTCTGACTCTGTATGATTATTTTCTTGCTCCGGCGAGATCTTATAATGATAAGGGTTATGGAGTTGGCTACGTTTTGACTATTTCTAACGATTACGTAACTAGCGAAAACCAGCCTAATCCGGACATCGATTCTAATACAAGTGACAATTCTCAAATCATACACAATCTCGATGATCACAATGACGAGGAAGACATCCACCAGGGAGGCTACGAGAGTTCAACAAGCAATGAATCTATTTGCGAATTTCGAGGAGCTCCAGTCACAATAGAGTTAGAGCCTTCAGACTCTGAAGCTAATCCAGAAGAATCTGTCATTCCAATTTAGGAGGAAACACCAGCAAACTCAATACTGGATTAAGGAGAAATTACAGAAGTCAACTTAAGAAGTTGAAGAGTTCTACCTCCGAGAATGGGTCCAAAGGACAAAGGAAAGCAGGTGGTTGTTCAGGAAGAACCAACCCCCGCAGAAGAAATACCCATTTGGGAAGAAATCGAGACACATGGAAATAAAGTGGACTACAACGTGCTAGCCCATCTTAGGAAACTACCGGCCAAACTAAGCATCTATGACGCTCTCATCTTATCAAAGGAGATGAGAGAAGCTGCGATCGAGGCCTTACCCGATCCGGAAATTTGCTTAGCTCAAATGACCGGGAGATTCCTTAGATGAGGTTTGCTCGTTAAAGGAACAGACGAGGTGTTACCTTCACGGACAATGACCTACTACTTAGGACGGCGGACCACAACCGACCGTTGTACATTTCGGTTACAATTGGGAAGTTTACACTCTCCGCAGTATTGGTGGATCCGGGAGCATCGATCAATATAATGAATCTTCGGATGCTAGCATACTTGGAAATTGATGCTCGCGAGCTCGAAGCGGACAAAATGTTATTAAGAGGATTCAACCAGAAAGGAGAAAGAGCCCTCGGATCAATAACATTGCTAATGAAGACCGGTGACTTGGCAAAGACAACCGCAAAATTTCACATAATTGATTCAGAAACGTCATTCAACGCTCTACTGGGCCGACCATGGATACAGTAAAACCGGATGGTACCATCATCCCTACATCAGTGCATCAAATACTACGATGGAGGGGAACAGTGCATCAAAGGTGACTTACAACCGTTCTCCATACATGAAATTGGAATCCATGAAGATGCAGCTTATTACGCACCCCCGAAGAAAACAATCTTCTCCAGAGATACCATAACAAATGAAGCAAAGGAAGTTCGGGACGACGAAGAACCTGAAGTTCTAGTACAACAGTCACTCACCACTCCCTTACGGCGAGATGGTGAAGGTTTCTCCACAACTCGCATCCGAGGTCGAGGCCGGGGACGAGGTCGTGGCAGAGGTGTTAGGACAGTTGGACAGAGGAAACCAGCCATCAATGTTGATTGGGAAGACAATGCTGAAGAAGAAAAAGAGATCAAACAAGAAGCAGCGACAATAAGTCGGAAGAAGCCGCAATTCATGATCCCTCTCGAAGACGAAAAGAACGAAGAATATAAATCGATGTACGAGAAGATTAACCACTATGTACATACTATGACTCTGACCCCAATCCATTCTAATAAGATTGAGGGTATGGTGGTCAAAGAGGTACATAGCGGCGGTGCAAAGCCCATCAAATTCTACCGTGGTGCTCCTTCCTCCAAAACTGAAAATAATGTACAACTTGAAGATGTCACTTCATAAGAATTAATGGAATTACCTTTTGAGTGGTACTCTCCCTGTGTCCAAAATTTAATTCAGCGTGGTTTCTTACCTCGACAATGGACAAAAGGTCAATCACAACATTTTGAAAAATTTTGGAATAACTCCGGTCGTCCACCCAGTTCAAAACATGGTCTCGGATTCGGCATAGTAGGATCAGTTGACGATACTGAATTTTGCTTGGTTGTCACTTGCGAGACTAATGAAAACTACATGGAAACTACAGAAGAATTTGAAGATTTACAAATTGGAGACGCTCCACCAGAAATCGAAGAAGAGATTAAATCTACAATAGATGAGCTAACGGAAGTTAACTTAGGTACTAGCAAAGAGCCTAGACCTACCTTTGTTAGCTCCTTACTTAATAAAGAAGACTCCGAAGAAATAATCAAGTTATTAATGGAATTTAAAGATTGTTTTGCTTGGAACTACGATGAGATGCCAAGATTAGCTCCAGAGGTCGCAGTTCATAAGCTTGGAGTGGATCCTACTTCCGTTCGACGACAAGGTCCCGTGAAGAATGCGTCTAGAAATCGAACAACAAGTTATAGCTGAAGTTAAAAAGCTAATAGACGCTAAATTTGTTCATGAAGAACAATACCCGACTTGGTTAGCCAATGTGGTGCCAGTCAGGAAGAAGAATGGTCAAATCAGAATCTGTGTGGATTTCAGAGATTTAAACAAGGCATGTCCAAAAGATGAATTCCCTCTACCGATCCCAGAATTAATGATTGACATT
Source organism: Papilionanthe hookeriana x Papilionanthe teres (assembly GCA_022702705.1). Lineage (NCBI taxonomy): Eukaryota > Viridiplantae > Streptophyta > Magnoliopsida > Asparagales > Orchidaceae > Papilionanthe > Papilionanthe hookeriana x Papilionanthe teres. Next base: position 130,376,985 of record CM040425.1, on the reverse strand, counting down.
GCTTCGAAACATGAAATATTCCCATTCATGGATGGATCTTCAGGATACAACCAGATAAAAATGGCTCCAGAAGATAAAAAACTTACAGCATTTAGAACGCCGATCGGAGTATATTGCTACACGGTGATGCCATTCGGATCGAAGAACGCGGGAGCAACCTACCGAGAGCGATGACAAGAATTTTTTATGATCTCATCCACAATCAAGTCGAATGCTACGTGGACGATGTGGTCATCAAAAACAAAGTAAAGGAAAACCACCTGTATGATTTGAGAATTGTTTTCGAACGATTAAGACAATTTAACCTTAAGATGAATCCCTTAAAATGTGCCTTCGATGTCACCTCCGGGAAATTCTTAGGATTCGTTGTCTGACATCGTGGAATTGAAATCGACCCGGAAAAGATTAAAGCTATCTTAGAAATGCCGCCTCCCAAAACCTTAAAACAACTACGATCTTTTCAAGGAAGTCGGCATATCTTCGACGCTTTATCTCAAACTTGTCAGGTAGGTGTCAGCCTTTCTCGGCATTAGTTAAAAAGGACGCCAAATTTATTTGGGAAGAGAAATGCCAGAAGGCCTTTGAGGACATTAAACAATATTTAATGACACCTCCTGTTTTAGTAGCCCTAGGCTCAGGTAGACCGCTGATACTTTATACCGCGGCTTTAGACGACTCACTCGGAGCCCTGTTAGCCCAGGTCAATAATGAGGGTAAAGAAAATGCTCTTTACTACCTATGCCATCGTTTACTTCCGACAGAAATAAAGTATCCCGCAATTGAAAAGCACTGTTTGGCCCTGATCTTCACTGCTCAAAAGCTCAGGCACTATATGCATTCTCATAAGGTCAACCTGATCTCGAAATATAATCCATTGCAATACTTGATGACCCGTCCAACACTTTCTGGCAGACTTGCCAGGTGGTCAATGATATTATTGTAATTCGATTTAACTTTCGTGCCTCTTCGTGCCATAAAGGGACAAGTCCTAGAAGACTTCCTCGCAGCACACCCTTTGCCGACAGGATCTCCTCTTAATGACGATTTGCCAGATGAAAAAATAATGAGCTTAGAAGACCCTGATGATCGACGTTGGGAATTATATTTCGTAGGAGCATCTTCAGCACGCAAAGATGAAGAATCACAAGTGATAGTGCCCGGTGAGGCAGGAATCGGACTAATCTTTACAACACCGGAGCGGGGGATGTTAAGATACTCCTACAACTTCACAGAGCCATGTACAAACAACGAAGCAGAATACGAAGCCCTCATAACAGGACTGGAATTAACTATTCAAATGGGGATAACAAACATCAACATCTACGGGGATTCACAGTTAATCATTCCACAGATCGTCGGATAGTACATAATTTTAAAACCAAGACTCGAGCAGTACTTCCAGTATTCCATACAGTTGTTAGAGCAGATTTCAAATCTGACGATCTACAAAATTCCCAGGAAAGAAAACGCTTAAGCAGATGCGTTAGCCCGCCTCGCAAAATAATTTGCCTGCTTGCAAGATGAATCAATGGTAGTGTCAGTTCAAGGACGACAGGTCCTATCACAGCTCGACATGTATATGATACACAAATCAGAAAAAGAAGAAGAATCAGTTGCAGCAGTAACAGAGAACACAGATGATTGGTGACAACCATTTATAAACTACCTGCAAATAGGAAAACTACCAGACGATAGGTCGTTAGCCCATCAGATCAAGAAAAGAACTCTGTCCTACGCATTAATAAACAACACGTTATACAAAAGGTCTTTCGATCAAATGTGGCTAAGGTGCCTAAGCGGGTCCGAGGCCCGTAAAATTGTTAAAGAGGTGCATTCAGGACTCTGTGGTGCTCACCGATCGGGTCCGAAGATGAAAATGAAAATTGAAAGACTAGGGTACTACGGCCCTCGATGATGACCGATCGCATGAAAATCGCCGAGAGCCGTCATCAATGCCAAGTGCACGGAGTGGTTCTACACCAACCTCCAAATGTGCTACATCCGACAATTGCGTCGTGGCCATTTGAATGTTGGGGCACGGATATAGTGGGTCCAATAGAACCACCATCTTCAAAAGGACATCGCTTCATTCTTGCGGCTACGGATTACTTTTCCGAGTGGGCGAGAGGCGGTTCCACTCGGAGAAGTGAAAGCACACCACGTGCTACAGTTTTTCAAGAACCAAGTTGTTTACCGTTTCGGAGTGCCGCACAGGATTATCTTAGATAATGGATCAGCATTAAGACGCATGCAAATCAACAATTTTGTCAGGATACATGGACTCGACTGGCGGTATTCAACAATTTACTATCCAAGAGCAAACGACCTGGCTGAGGCTTTTAATAAAACTCTCGTTCAAATTTTATAGAAAACTTTGGACGATAATAAGAGAAATTGGCACGAGAAGTTATTAGAAGCCTTATGGGCTTACCGGACAACCTTTAGAACTCCTACTCAAGCTACACCTTACGCTCGCGGTGTATGGATCCGAGGCGAGTGTTACCCTTAGAGGTCCAGCTTCCTTCACTCGAATTGCGAGTTGCAAACAAAATCACGACGGAAGAGAATGCCAAATTACGACTAGAGGAATTAGAAAGCACGAAAGGGAAAAGACTTGCGAGCACAACGGAATTTAGAACTATACCAAGCTAAGATGGTTCAAGCCCATGACAAGCCGAGTCCGCCCAAGAACCTTTAAAGTTGGTGACTTAGTTCTCATTCTCAAAAGACCTATTCTTGCACACCACAAGATAGGAGGAAAATTTGAACCCACTTGGGAAGGACCGTTTGTGGTTGAAGCAGTATACTCAGGAGGCTCCTACCAGCTAGTGAATTACCAAGGAGAACGACATATGCTTCCGATCAACGGACTATACTTGAAGAAGTATTACGCTACCTAATGTTTCAAAGGAATGAATTCTTCATCCCTAGAAGCACGGGCGAAGTAATTACTTATGACTGGGTCCGAACCCAAAAATAATTAAAAATGTGCTAAAATAAATAAAATCATGATAATAAAGTTTTCCTTGTTCTCTCTTCCAAATCAAAACATTTTTCCCGATCTTTTCCCACTTCATTCCTGTTGAATTTAAAAATATAAAAGGAATAATAAAAAAAAAGAAAAAACTCTGTCTTTAATAAACATTTTCTTAATGTTCTTGTTCTTAGTACAGCCCCTGATCCTTTTCCTTGTCTTTTAGCAGGGAAATGTCGAACGGTCGGTTGGTCCTGAACTTTAGAAATGGCGTAAGCCTTGCACTCGACGAAAAGAGGGTGAAAGATGGAGCGATAATAGAGATTGACTCAGACTTCGCACTAGCAGGCCTGCAATACGAGGAAAGTGACAGGGTCCCAGTTGACCTAGAGGAATTGCCCAGTCAGACAATAATGAAAGTTGGTGGCCCAAGCCACCAACCCAACAACAAGAAAAGGAAAACAAACACTGAGGAGGACAAGACAATCAAGTCTGTAGTCGCTACAGCAGAGGGCAGGCTTGTCAGCGCCGCGCCCACAGAGATTCAGGAAGTATGAAGAGCTACTCTCACGACGAACTCGGCGAAGAAATAAAAATCGTCGTATCGGCAAGATGTTAACTAAACTAGCGGCGGACCGGCGCGACGAGGCGATCTCTACTACCGGTGCATATACTTCGAGGATACCGGTTCGCCGGGAACACGAAGAAAGAAGGTCGGCTACGAGGATAACGGAAAAGACCGGGGAAATCTCAAGAAGATCGGAAGAAGGAAGGCTACCACGCTACCGGATAAAGCCACCGGTAATGCATAACCTTGTTGCGAAGCAACCCCGATGGATGTCCCGACGGAGACCATCCCCGAGGAGCCGAGGTATGCGGGGAGAACGCGAAGGGATTGAGCCATACATCCCACAGTACGTCACCAGGCCTCGCCATTTGCAGATTATTCCAGAATACGAGCTAGAAAGAATACAGAATGTCGAGAAGCAAACTTTTGAATACTTCGAGAGAATTAGAGGCAGGAGGATCAATATACTAGAAGGCCTCGAGCTACATACAAACGTATTCTCAGAATACGAACAACAACAAATTGTGGACTGCATCCAGGATTTGAAAAGAATGGGTCGAGCAGGCCGCCTAAGGGAAAACACCTACTCGGAACCCACCGGGGAAAGGGAGAATTACAATACAATGTGGAAGCTGCTACAACTTCACAGAAGACAGGAAGGGAAACCCACCGGGGATACTCCGTCATGGCAAGGTAGATCCAATGCCATTAGTCATCAAAAGGATGGTAAAGAGAATTATAACATGGAGGGTACTGCCAGCAGATTGCATACCCAACAGTTGCATCATTAACATTTACAAGAAGGGTGACTGCATACCCCCGCACATTCATCACCACGACTTTGTCAGACCTTTCTGCACAGTTTCTTTTCTGAACGAGTGTAATATCATGTTCGGATCTGACCTCCGGATAGTAGGCCCAGGTGAGTTCTGAGGGCCAGTAAAGATACCATTACCGGTAGGTTCCGTCATGATACTAAAGGGCAACAGAGCAGATGCCGCTAAACATTGCATACCGGGAGTACCAATGAAGCAGATCTCAGTTACTTTCAGAAGGATGGATGATAGGAAAGCACCTTACTGCTTCCAGCCAGACCTGGAGCTAGAGAGCCTTCGGCCTTACGAGCTGTGAGTTACATGGAAAATATCACACCTCCAACGTACATCCATACAGCATCCTTGCCAAGGATGGCTTGGAAGGTGATGATATTGACTGTGTACCTCACTATTCAGACATGGATTTTTTGACAGATGCCTTTCTGGATAGATCGACAAAGATCATACATAGTCTGTTTTGAGTATACATGGATTGTATGAGATGTATTCCAGATCGAGTTGTATGATGTATCTTCGACATGATTGGAATGAAAGTGACCATGTCACATTTGGGCCTTCACCTCTTTTGTGCAAATAGATTGGGAAACGCCATTAAAGTTAAATGAACTTCGAACAAAGAACAGAAAAGGAACAAAAAGAATAAAAGAAAACTTTCCATAAAAAAATCTAAAAAAAAAATGATGAACGCCAAATTCACATGAACATTAAATGATCAGTAAAATAAATTTTAATCGTTAAAGGACAAACAAAATGAACACAAATTTCAAATCAAATCTCAATCAAATTCAAATTCAACCTTCCAGATCTCAAATCAAATCTCAATCAAATCTCAAATTCAATCTTCCAGATTTCAAATCAAATCTCAATCAAACTCAAATTCAACCTTCCAAATCTCAAATCAAATCTCAATCAAATCTCAAATTCAATCTTCCAGATCTCAAATCAAATCTCAATCAAATTCAAACTCAACCTTCCAAATCTGAAATCCAATCCGTTCTACTCTCTCCCTTGTCTGGGATGGAATCGGTCAATTCCATTGACATGGAGCAACGAGGTTTTCGATTCGGATCTAGTGGCGAGGAATTGTATCCAATCCAAAACAACAACTTCGATCAACTCTTTTGAATGGGATATGTAGCATCTACATATTCCCTCCTAATCTGTTTCTTTCCACAAAATCTTTTACAACTTCCATGAAATTCTCGAGACACCAAAATTCCACACTTTTCAAATCAACACTACAAATCTTTGCAAAATCAATACATCAAAATCAAATTCTTGGAGTTGAGGATTTTACATCCGAGACTGCATTGCTTTAGGTTCTTTCCCTATAGCAATGAAACAAATCAAAATCAAATTCTTGGGGATGAGGATTTTACATCCGAGACTGCATTGCTTTAGGATTCTTTCCCTATCGCAATGAAATACATCAAATTCAAACTTTTGGGGTTGAGGATTTTACATCCGAGACAACATTGCTTTAGGATGCTTTCCCTATTGCAATGAAATACATCAAATTCAAACTTTTGGGGTTGAGGATTTTATATCTGAGACTGCATTGCTTTAGGATTCTTTCCCTATCGCAATGAAATACATCAAATTCAAACTTTTGGGGTTGAGGATTTTACATCCGAGACTGCATTGCTTTAGGATTCTTTCCCTATCGCAATGAAATACATCAAATTCAAACTTTTGGGGTTGAGGATTTTACATCTAAGACTGCATTGCTTTAGGATTCTTTCCCTATCGCAATGAAATACATTAAATTCAAACTTTTGGGGTTGAGGATTTTTACATCCGAGACTGCATTGCTTTAGGATTCTTTCCCTATCGCAAAGAAATACATCAAATTCAAACTTTTGGGGTTGAGGATTTTACATCCAAGACTGCATTGCTTTAGGATTTTTTCCCTATCGCAATGAAATACATCAAATTCAAACTTTTGGGGTTGAGGATTTTACATTCGAGACTGCATTGCTTTAGGATTCTTTCCCTATCGCAATGAAATACTTCAAATTCAAACTTTTGGGGTTGAGGATTTTACATCCGAGACCGCATTGCTTTAGGATTCTTTCCTATCGCAATGAAATACATCAAATTCAAACTCTTGGGGTTGAGGATTTTTACATCCGAGATCGCATTGCTTTAGGATTCTTTCCCTATCGCAACGAAATATATCAAATTCAAACTTTTGGGGTTGAGGATTTTACATCCGAGACTGGATTGCTTTAGGACTCTTTCCCTATCGTAATGAAATACATCAAATTCAAACTTTTGGGGTTGAGGATTTTACATCCGAGACTGCATTGCTTTAGGATTCTTTCCCTATCGCAATGAAATACATCAAAATCAAACTTTTGGGGTTGAGTATTTTACATCCGAGACTGCATTGCTTTAGGATTCTTTCCCTATCGCAATGAAATACATCAAAATCAAACTCTTGAAGTTAAGGATTTTACATCTAATACCGCATTGCTCTGAGATCTTTCCTCATAGTAATGGTTCAATCCAATCAATTCAATTTTCTTTTGAGGTTGAAGATGTTACATTTAAAACCACAAAATTCCAATTTTCATTTCAAGTTCAAATCCCTTCAAATTAATTTGAACAAACTTCAATCTAAATTGAAACTCAAACTAAAATGCGAGCTCACACATCAAAACTTAAACCGAAACAAAATGAAATCTAAATTGAAATTCCCCCAGATCATGTGATTTGGGATTCACCACCTTTTCCTTTCCCCAACGAGAGTTCAGGAATCTCCAGTCTTAGAGATATACTTGACACTCCCCAGCAGAAACTCTTCTACTCTGTCCCAAGTTTGTCACTTGGACTTTTGTGTTGGTTTTGTTGATCGCTTCGGTCAACACCAATACGCGCGGTGTGCTCCGTCAGCTCACCACACCTATTGGGGGTCCATTTGTTGACCTCATTTTTAATGAGGTCTTCTTTTCTCTCTTTAGTACTTAGGATCTAGCCTTAGGCTTTTCGTTTGACTATCCTAGAGGATTAGAATTGGGACCCACCACCTAGAAATTCAAACCACTTCTTAACTCCCTACTAACTCCACAAACTTGATTGTAGACCCCTAATCACCTAGAGGGTTGAAATCAAATATGGAAGTTTAAAGGATGAGTTCCTATAAGACTCTTTGGCCTTAGGACTGCCTTAGGTGGCCTGGTCTGGTGAGGGCTGAATTACACACACCTTCCACTTGTACACTACACTTTAACACACCTCCTAAAACCACACCCATACCCAACTTGACCTCCTGACTCGTGAAGGTGATTCGCATGAATGGTCCTTAACCCCTAAGCCCTTGGCTAAGAGGGTTAGGAACAACATAGTGAATGCCTCAAATGAGTCCCTTCATGGCTCATGTGGGCTTGATATGGCTTCATGGCTCAACCAAAATGATTTCATTCCACTTACATTCACCCAATCTTCAATTTCCCAAATTTTCAATTTTTGACCCCGGACCCGGACCCGCCTAACTTACCCAAAACCTTGAAATTACCCAAATTTTTCAAAATTTCCAAATCACCCAAAATTCCCCAAAATTAACCTTGAGCATTTCCGCACCACTCAAATAGATCATCCATAGCCAAAAATACCAAAGATTCCAAAAGTACCCCCTAATACCCTCTAAATACCCAAAATGCCCCTCTTAGCCAAAAAAATCCAAAAATTCAGAAAATTCCAGAAAATCCCAAATATTCCCAACTTTTGTCAAAATCCCCAATTTGACCCATTTTAACCCAAAATGAACCCAATGTCAAACCAAACCTACCCAATTGACCCAAATTCTAGTCCAATTCAATTCTAAACTTCAATTCAACATTCCCAACACCAATCTAGACCAAATCCAAGTCCAATTTGATTGACATTTGAATCCAATTTCACTTTTGGCATTAAAGCCCAATTTGGACCCATGACCCAAACCTAGCCCAAACCAAACCAATTTAACTCAATTAGATCTAATTAATCCTTAAGCTCTACTTACATTAGGCTTAAGTAATCTTTAAACCCCAATTAAGTCTAACCCAATTAGAATTAATTAATCCTTAAGCTCTACTTACATTAGGCTTAAGTAATCTTTAAACCCCAATTAATTTTAACCTAATTAGACTTAATTAACACTTAAACCATACTTACATTAGGCTTAAGTAATCTTTAAACCCCAATTAAGACTTACCTAATTAGACTTAATTGATCCTTAAGCTCTACTTACATTAGGCTTAAGTAACCTTTAAACCCCAATTAAGTCTAACCCAATTAGAATTAATTAATCCTTAAGTTCTACTTTCATTACACTTAAGTAACATTAAACCCTATTTAAGTCTAGCTAAATTAGACTTAATTAATCCTTAAGCTCTATTTACATTAATTTAAGTAACATCTAAACCATAATTAAATCCAACCTAATTATACTTAATTAATCCTTAAACTTTAGGCTTAAACAACTTTAAACCCTAATCAAATTTATCTTTAATTAACCTAAACCTTAGGTTCAACCCATATTGAACCTAACTAAACCAAAACCTAACTTGAGTTCAACCTAACTTAAACCCAAGATAACCTAAACTTTAGGTTCAACCCATATTGAACCTAACTAAACTAAAACCTAACTTAACCAAAACCTAACTTGAGTTCAACCTAACTTGAACCCAAGTTAACCTAAACCTTAGGTTCAACCCATATTGAACCTAACTTAACTAAAACTTAACTAGAGTTCAACCTAACTTGAACCCAAGTTAACCTAAACCTTAGGTTCAACCTATATTGAACCTAACTAAACTAAAACCTAACTTAACCAAAACCTAACTTGAGTTCAACCTAACTTGAACCCAAGTTAACCTAAACCTTAGGTTCAACCCATATTGAACCTAACCTAACCAAAACCTAACTTGAATTCAACCTAACTTAAACCAAGTTAACCTAAAGCTTAGGCTCAACCCATATTGAACCTAACTAAACTAAAACCTAACTTGAGTTCAACCCAACTTGAACATAAGTTAACCTAAACTTCAAGTTCAACCCATATTGAACCTAACTTAACCAAAACCTAACTTGAGTTCAATCTAAATTGAACCCAAGTTAACCCCAAACCTTAGGTTCAACACAAGAATCTAAGTTAAATCTAAGTCAAATATTAAACTTTTTTATAAGATCAACCCCAACTTAAACTTGAATCAACCTCAAATTTAATCTAAATTAAAACCAAATTTAAGCTCAATCCATATTTAACTTGAATTCAGCCCAACCTGAATCAAATAATAAACTTAAATCAAACCAAATTTAATTAAATATTAATTTCAACTTAAATTAAACTTACTTGAACATTAAGTTCAACTTAAATTAAACTTATTTCGATATAAATACTAAAATTTAAAATAAATCAAGTTTGACTTAACATTGAGTTCAACTCAAATCGAACTCATAAAATTAAGTTTAACTCAAATCAAATTTAGTTAAAATTAATCTAAATTAATAAATTTGACTAAATCAAATTTATTAGATTTAATATAAGATTCAAGTAGCACTGAATCTAAAATTAAAATTAAAATTATAAATAAATCTAATGTTAAATGTTTTTTGCATATTATAAAATGTGCTAACTCTGTTTTGCAGGATAACTAAAACAATGACATTAACTTCGTTTAGATTTCATTTACATGTTATAGGATGTGCTAACTTTGTTTTGCAGGATGATATGAAACCATAAAACAAAACCAAAACTTTTAGGTTAGCCACAAAACCTAAAACTTTCAACAAAACAAAACAAAACAATGACATTGAAAAAAAAAACTAAAACCATTAGGATAGCCACAAAGCCTAAAACAAAAACATAGTGACATTGAATTTTTTAGGATAAAAATATTGACAAAATAAAATGACAAACAATAAAATAAAACAGAAATATGAAATGAAATGACAAGATAAAATTTGAAACCTTTCAGATAGCCGTAAAATTAAAACAATAATAAATTAAATGACAAAATAACAAAAACAACATGATTAAGTAATATTTAGGATTAATAGTGGGTACATCTTTCCTTAAAAACAAAATTTTAGAAAACAAGTGATCAACATTAATCAGAGGTCTTCTTAGATAAATAAAAATTGTTTATGATGTAATTAACTATAGAAGCTTGCTTCTATAGGAAATTTGAAAGAACCCATGATAGAAATCTCTGGATATTAAAATTTCATGATTTTTCCTTATATAGAAATCCTAGGATATGGCATTCTAGAATTTTTTTCTATAAGGATCATCATAAACATCCTTTTCTACTGTTTCCTATTAGTCCTAAATTTTCCAAATTCGTCCATAGGAATAAGATTAGGAAAATATTAAACATAGTTTGGCGACTCCTTGACATAGACCTAATCCTTGACGGCGACGATCCAATTCGTTGCCACCAATGGGCTTGCTTGTTTCCCTCAGGTTTATGAGTCTCTTGAGCATCGATTAGTTGTTGCTGAGGTGACTCAAAGATTAAGGCTTTCGCTTCTATCTAAAGATGGAGATATTCATGAGGACGAGATAAAGAAGTGGAATATAATGTCGAGGAGCTCTCAAGATAGTGCAAGTAGTATTACACTAAGCTCAATTTCAACCGGGTACAATAACAATTATACAAATAATAATAGTATTTCATGAATTGCTGGCTCGCCCCTGATCTACCTAAAAATATACCCATTTTTATGCCTTATTTATGATTCAATTCTTAAGGATATTATGCTTTAATGAAAGGTATTTTCATGTTTTTGGATATAGATGATTAAAAAGAGTCCAAGAAAGAAAAAGAAGAAAGAAGGAGGAAAAAGGAGAAAAATGAAGCTTATGGAGCAAAATGTTGGAATTATTGGCCTGGCTCCTAGGTGCTAGAATCTGACGCCTAAGCGTCAGCTTGATACAGACGTTAAGATTTTTTGATGATTTTGGGGATTTATTTTGACGGAGTTAAGCGGTTATTAGAGCTTCAAGAAGACTGGAAGTTACTCCTAATATATAGGACATGTGATACAATGCATTTGGACACAAGTAAATGGTTTTAATCGCGAAGAGATGTGATCCAAAGTGAAGAGGTGCGAAGACCTAGTCACGGAGTCCAGCGCTTAGGCTCCAGATCCCTGCGCCTAGGCGCGATAGTTACCTTCTAGAAGATGCATTGAATTTGGACGAATTTTAAAGGGGTGCCTTAAGCAACCCATGGTCAAATTCAAAGCTCTATAAATAGGAGCTTATTCTATAGAGAAAATCACTCCTTTTAGCACCATATAGTTTCTTTCACCCCTTCTTGCATCTTTGACCCCTTTTAGCACCTTCTCTCCCCCCTCTAGTTTTACTTAGTTTTTTTAGTCTCTTCCACACTTAGGGTGCCACTTTACTTTGTATCTAGTGAGTTTATTTTGAGTATTTATTGTGTATTATTGATGTTGGAGTCTTTCATCATTGCTTTGGAGTCAGTAGAAGTCAGAGAATCACTTGAAGGAATACTTTAGATAAGTATTTGTACCTTAGTTCAAAGTTTTATAAATATGTTTTATTGTGTGAATTCAATGTGTTCTGAGTAGTTAGATTTTTTTCTCCTTTCAACTATGAAAAGATAATAAAATAATTAAAATTTGGTGGAGAATTTAACTTACAATATTTATAAAAATTGTGATGATATTAATACCTAATCTTAGTTTACTTTTTAAACTGACCATTTAAATTGTTAAAACCTGTTGAAGAATTTTGAGACCTATCCGGAGATAAATTCTTAACTAGTAGATATCACATGAATCCTTGTGTGGTCGAAGGCTTTATGCGGGTTATTCAAGGTGAAGTGCAAATAAATAGGAAGATATTATTTAGTGGGAGTAAAATTAATTAGTTTTCAGAGGGACTGACTAAATTCTAATAATTTGTTTTATAGAAAGGAAACGGGTCACTGGTAGGGCTGACCATTGCCACCCTTGGACATCTAGTAGTGTGAGCCTAGATTAACCCATTCTACAAATAAAACATCCTGAACCGATCTACAGATTAGTCAATGTTCTTTGCATCTGGATAAGGGGTAAAGAATAGGAATGCTTCTATTTGGCACAATACCATAATCTAAATTCTCCACAAAAGATAATTATTCTAAAAATCTTGGATTAGTTGAAAAGGAGAAAGTCGTTTTTATACTTGCATTGAATTTTAATTACTGCTAACTTTACTTTATTACTACTTACTGCTTACTTGCTTATAGTACAAATTGTTAGTAAACTAAATATAAAAATAATATATATATATATATATTTTTTTTTTGGGAAGAGGCAACACTCGGCTCCCTACATGTTAATAAAAAAGTATGCGATTACAAAGGGAGATCCCCTAATATATATATATATATATATATATATATATATATATATATATATATATATATATATATATATTACTTTTATTTTGAAAAATTCCAAAATATTTATTACATTTCTTACTTTTTATAAAAACACTATCCCTGTGGGATCGATAACAATGAATCCACTAGAGCCCTGTATTACTTGAACGACGTATACTTGAGTTTAAAATTGTGACTTTTACAATAATTAATATAAAATCTAAATATAAATTCATAAGTAAAAGTAAACATCACACATCAAGTTTTTGAAGCCATTTGCCAGAAATTAAATATTCTAAAAATTGATATTAAATTGTTCTATTTGAAAGCATATATAATGTTGCATCGCATCAAGTTTTTTGCGCCGTTGCCGGGGATAGAATATAATAAAAACTAAAAAGAAAGATAAGAAAAAAAATAAACCAAACAAAAACAAAACAAAAATATTTTAAATTATATGCGTAGTTTTGGATCTGAAGGATTACTACCTTTTGATTCTGAATTAGAAAGAACAATTAAAAGTATTAAAAAAGGAAAAAAAATTCAAAACATCAAGAAATGGCTAACATACATTACAATAATTAAAATCCAATCGAAATTAATGAACAAAATATTTATAACCATTAAGGGAGTATGCAAACCCTACAGCTGATGAACTTCATGTTAGTATTCAAATGCCAGCTGTAGATGCTAATTCTTTTGAGCTTAAACCTTCTATTATTCAAATGGTTCAAAATAATCAATTTTGAGGAACACCAGATGAGGATCCAAATTTACACCTTGCTAGTTTTTTTGAATTTTATGCTATTTAAATATAATAATGTTTCTGATGATGTTATTAGGCTTAGACTCTTTCCTTTTTCCTTAAAAGATAAAGCAAAGAAGTTGCTTAATTCATTAGTAACTTGTTCTATTAAAACATGGGCAGATATGGCACAAAAATTCCTTGCTAAATATTTTCCTCCTTCTAAAACTGCTAAATTGAGAAATGATATTACTTCATTTACGCAATTTGATGGAGAAACAATTTATGAAGCTTGGGAAAGATTTAAAGAATTATTAAGAAAATGTCCTCATCTTGCTTTACCAGATTGGTTAATTATTCAAACATTTTATAATGGACTTATTGGCTCACTTAGATCTATTATTGATGCTGGTGGTGGTGGTTCTTTAATGGCTAAGACATTTGAAGAAGACTACATTTTAATTGAAGAAATGGCTAATAATAATTTTCAATGGCCTTCTGAAAGGGTTAATCCTAAAAGAATGGCAAGTATTCAAGATAATGAAGCCTTTTCTATTTTAGCTTCTCAAGTGGCTGCGATATCTAAGAAATTAGATAATTTTGCTATTCATATATTGCATGTAAGTAGTGATAATTCTACTGAAGCACCAAAAATATATACTCTTTTAGCTATATATTTTTACCTATTTTTGGTGATATTTCACTTTAAAGGAAGATATTTTTCATGATTTGTTGCAGGTATGATGATTATGAGTGATTGGAGCGAAAAGAAGCAAAAAGAAATGAATTTGGAGCAAAATGGAGCAATTTGGAGGAAAACAACCCTGGCGCCGTCGGCGCCCTATGTCGGTTCACTTAGAATTCAAAAGTTTTGGTGGATTTTTGAAGAGGTTCTTGAAGAAACTCTTGGGAAATTTGTTCCTAACATTAAATTAAGTGTCCAAGACGAAAGTAGAGAGGAGGAATAGAAGAGAATTGCTGTAGAGAGTGTAAGGAAAGTGTGAGAGAGAGTTAGGGTTAGTGATTTTAAGAGAGATTCTTCTCTAAGGAGGGGAGAAGAGGGAGTAATGTGAGAGATTGCTTCTTCATCTTTGTTCCAAGGAGAGATTCAAGTGTTGCAAGGAAGTGAAAAGGAATCAAGGGGACTTTGAAAGAATTTGCTTGGGGAGAGAAAGAGATAAGTTGTATTTACTATTGTAGTTTCTATGACTCTTCTTTTATATATAAAATCCATGTGTTTTTATATCTTCTCCATGGTTAGTGAGTAGTCTCCCTTGCCTTTCTTCTTGAATGAAGTAATTATGATGTGGTGATGTGGAAATGATGTGCCCTTTAAGTGTTATAAAAGTTGCAATGTTTCTTTAATTTAGAACTTAATTTACTTTTCAATCCGGCTAATTGAATTGTAAAAACAAGTTGAGGAACATTAATTCCAAAAGAATTGAATGTTCTACAACAAAATGAAGAAACCATTTAATGTCTGTGAATGAATTGTGTAGTTCATGGGGATTAAGTGCAAATAAATAGGGAAATGAGTTTTGATGGACTTCAAATTGGAGGTTTCATGGTGACAGAATGGGATCCCTAATTTGGTCTTAAGTTTGGTAACTGAAACCTATGGTTAGCCTTCGGGTGAAGGGTGAGTGGGAGCTCCGAAGTGAGAGCCAATATCCTCCCAGCCTAGCCTTAGATTTAGTAACTAAACTTAAGATATAGCAATGTTGTTTACCTGCTTGGAAGAGGAGGTACTCTTTTAAAGTTAAAGAACCAGATATGCTCTTATTTGGCATAACACAAATAATTACCATTTTTCATCATCCACACATAATAATCATTATGCAGGAAGAAAGGCACTTTTCATATAGAAGTATCTTATAAATCACAAAAGTTAGTGTGTTTGTTAATTAATATAGTTCAGTAATTAGAAGTAATTGTAGCGGCTTATTATACTTTTCATTAACTAGTGGTGGTACACTTAAGTCATTGTTACATTGGGTATTGGATTTTAGTGCAATATTATCTGATTTAAAGAACATTCACCTCCCTGTGGGATCGATAACCAGGACTCCATTAGAGCCATGTATTACTTGATACGATATGTATACTTGCGTTGAATTTGTGACTTTACTAAAAAATTCTAAATATATAAATTCAACTTCATAAATTCTTGCTTAATATATATAGTTGCGGTCAAGTTTTTAGCGCTGTTGCCAGGGAGGTAGATAAATGGTACTTATTTATAGATATTGTAGTATCTGAAAACCTTTACTTTGTAGTGTGATTTTATACGCGTAGTAGTGGATCTATTGGTTTGATACCTTACAATTCAGAGTTAGAGCGTACTATTAGGAAAATTAGAAAACAACAAAAATAAAATGAAAATTACTATGAAATGACGAATAATCATGAGAATCAGTTGGAAATTTGCCAAGACCTTTGAGAGATTATGCTAACCCAATAGCAGATGAAATTCATATAACTATTCAAAATCCTGATGTTGCTGCTAATTCGTTTGAACTTAAACCTACTATTATCCAAATGGTACAAAATATTCAATTTAGAGGAACACCTAATGAAGACCCAAATTTACATCTCGCTAGTTTTTTAAAACTGAGTGCTACTTTTTAGTATGACGGAGTGTCGAGTAATACTGTCAGACTTAGACTTTTTCCTTTTTCCTTATGGGATAAGGCTAAGGAGTGGTTAAACTCGTTAGCACCTGGATCTATTCGAACTTGGGGAGAACTTTCTCAAAAGTTTTTATTGAAATATTTGGCTCCATCGAAAACTGCTAAATTAGGAGATGATATCACATCTTTTGGTCAGTTTGAAGGAGAGTCAATATATGAAGCTTGGGAGAGGTTTAAAGATCTTCTTAGGAAGTGTCCACATCATGTTTTGCCAGATTGGTTAATAATTCAAACTTTTTATAACGGATTAGTGGGATCATTAAGATCAATTATTGATGCTACTGCTGGTGGATCGTTAATGTCAAAACCTTTTGATGAAGCATATTCATTAATTGAAGAGATGGCTACTAATAATTTTCAATGGCCCTCTAAATGGGTAAATCCTAAAAGAGTAGCTAGTGTTCGTGATTCTAACATGATGAATATGATAGTTTCTCAAATAGCAGCACTTTCTAAGAAAATAGATCAATATGGAATGAATTATTCTCAACCACCCCCAGTGTTAGAGGAAAATTCATTTGGGGAGATAACTGAATCCCAAACACCTTATGAGACTTTGAACGTAATTAATAGACCTAATAACCCTTATTTGAATTATTATAACTCTGGTTTGAAGAATCACCTAAATTTCAATTGGAATAATAATAATGCTAACGTGAACCCACAATGGGGACACAATTCTATAAACCCAGTTGGAAACTCAACCAACCAAGGAAATACTAACTTTAGACAATCTTATCCTCCTGGATTTAATAATAACCCACAGTTTAAGGATAAGAAGTTGTCTATAGATGAAATGATTTTGAATATGGGTAACCAATTACAAGTTCAAGGTGTTGCAATCAAAAATATTGAAAGTCAATTGGGACATATTTTCACTACGCTTAATAATAGACCTTCTGGAAAGCTTCCTAGTAATGTGGAGATCAATCCAAAAGATTAAAACAAGGAGAAACTTAAGGCTATTCAATTAAGGAGTGGAAAATCAGTAGAAACTAAAACGCAGAAAGAAGTTGTAGAAGAGAAGGAGAAGGTGAATATTGAAAAAGATTCAAATTAGATTTATCTAAACCTGGAATATCCTCTTGAACCAATGAAGATTACTGTTGAGAAACCACCTCCTCCATTCTCTCAAAGATTGAAGCAGAAGAATAGGGATAATATATTTGGCAAATTTTTAGAAATCCTTAAGAATTTAACAATAAATATACCTTTTGTTGAAGCATTAGAAAAGATGTTTGATTATACGAAATTTATGAAGGATATTCTTAAAAAGAAGAGAAAGTTCACGGATCATGAGACTGTTGCACTTAGTGAAGAGTCTAGTGCAATAATTCAGAAAAATCTTCCTGAAAAACGTAAAGATCCTGGTAGTTTCACTATCCCGTGTGCTATAGGTGAAAAGTTTTTTGGAAGAGCATTATGTGATCTGGGAGCTAGTATTAATCTTATGCCTTTATCAACTTTCAAAAGATTGGGAATTGGAGAAATTTATGCTACATCTGTAACTCTTCAATTAGCTGATCGTTCTATTACTTATCTTAAGGGAGTGGTAGAAGATGTGTTAGTAAAAGTGGATAAATTTATCTTTCCTGTGGATTTTATTGTGCTTGATATGGAGAAAGATAAAGATATTCCAATTATTTTCGGAAGACCATTCCTAGCTACTGGAAGAGCTGTAATTCATGTTCAGAAAGGGGAATTAACATGAGAGTTAATGATCAAGAGGTGACCTTTAATACTTTGAAGTCTATGAAGTATCCCTCAGTTGAAAAAGATAATGAATGTTTTAGGATGGAAGTATGCGAATATTTGAGAAAAGATTATTTTTAAGAGATGTTTGAAAAGAAAGTGGAGTGTGAAAATATAATTAAAGATGAAACGAAAAATGAAACAGATTCAGATAATGAGAAGAATAAGGAATTATATTATATTCGGGAGAAATTTGAAGTGTTAGATACCATGGAAGGTGGAGATAAAGTTTAATTTCATCTATAGTTAAACCTCCTAAACTTGAGATGAAAATTCTCCCTAAACATTTAAAGTATTTGTTCTTAGGAGAATCATCTACCTTACAAGTTATTATATCTTCGGAATTAACTGAATATCAAGAACAAAAATTATTGGAAATCTTAAAAAGATACAAAAGAGATTTTGGATAGACTTTGGCAGATATCAAAGGAATCAGTCCTTTGATCTGTATACATAGAATTTTATTAAATGAAAAACATATACCTAAAATTGATCCGCAAAGGAGATTAAATCCCATAATGAACGAAGTAGTTAAGAAGGAGATTTTAAAATGACTTGATGCTGGAATTATTTATCATATTTCGGATAGTTCTTGGGTAAGTACAATTCATTGTGTACCGAAGAAAGGCGGACTGACTGTGGAAGTAGATGAAAGGAATGAAATTTTACCTACTAGACAAGTTAATGGATGGCGAATTTGTATTGATTATAGAAAACTAAAAGCTGCCATCTGGAAAGATCACTTTCCTCTACCTTTTCTCGATCAAATGTTGGATAGACTTGCTGGACACAAGTACTATTGCTTTTTGGATTGATATACTGGTTATCATCAAATACCTATTGCTCCTGAGGATCAAGAAAAGACAACATTTACTAGCCCCTATGGAACATTTGCTTTTTGAAGAATGCCTTTTGGATAGTGTAACGCACCTGCAACTTTTCAAAGATGTATGATGTCTATCTTTAGTAGTATAATAGATAATGGAATAGAAGTTTACATGGATGATTTTTCTATGTTTGGAACTTCATTTGATATTTTTTTGCAAAACTTGGTAAAAGTTTTGGAACTCTGTGAGAAAACAAATTTAGTCTGAACTGGGAAAAGTGTCAATTTATGGTTGCAGGAGGAATAGTGCTTGGACATAAAATTTTTGAATATGGTATGGAGGTCGACCCTACTAAAATTCGAGTGATTGAGAGATTACCACCACCCACTACTGTGAGAGAGGTGCAGAGTTTCTTAGGACATGCTAAATTTTACAGGAGTTATATTAAAGATTTTTCTGAAATTACTAAACCTTTATGGCAACTTCTAGAAAATGATAGGAAGTTTGTTTTTAATGATGAATGTTTGTGTGCTTTTGAATTACTTAAATAAAAATTAATCACTGCTCCTATAATTATTTCACCTGATTGGGAGAAACCCTTTGAATTAATGTGTGATGCTATTGATTATGTTA
The DNA here is from genome assembly GCA_022702705.1 of Papilionanthe hookeriana x Papilionanthe teres. Classification (NCBI taxonomy): domain Eukaryota; kingdom Viridiplantae; phylum Streptophyta; class Magnoliopsida; order Asparagales; family Orchidaceae; genus Papilionanthe; species Papilionanthe hookeriana x Papilionanthe teres. Next base: position 130,357,582 of record CM040425.1, on the reverse strand, counting down.
TTGGAGTTGCGTTGGGGGGAAAGGTATGATAAAACTTTCAAAGTTATTTACTATGCTAGTAAAACTCTTAATGATGCTCAAATTAATTATACCACTACTAAAAGAGAGTTATTAGTTATAGTATTTACTTTGATAAGTTTAGACCTTATTTAATTAGAACTAAAAGTATGGTGCATACTGATCATTCAACTATCAAGTATTTAATGCAAAAGAAGGATGCTAAACCTAGATTGATTAGATGGATACTCCTTTTGCAAGAATTTGAATTTGAGATAGTTGATAGGAAAGGATCTGATAATCAAATTGCTGATCATTTGTCAAGAATAGAATATGATAGATTTTCTGAGTTCGAGAAGGATGTTGTAGAAACTTTTCCTGATGAACAATTGTATATTCTTATGGAAAAGAATTTGCCTTAGTATGCTGATATTATGAATTATATTGTAAGTGATATTATACCATCAGATTTAACAAGGCAACAAAAAAAAGTTTAAATATGATGCTAAATTTTATTTTTGGGATGAGCTCTATTTATATAAATAGTGTAACAATTCGATTATTAGAAGTTGTGTGCCACATGAAGAAATTAATCCAATCATTCAGAGATGTCATGATTCTGAATTTAGAGGTCATTTTGGTGTTGATAAAATGGCTTATTAGATTTTACAATTTATTAGCCCACTCTTTTTCGTGATGTTTATAAATATGTTAAATTTTGTGATCGATGTCAAAGAGTAGGTAATATTTCTATAAGAAACGAAATGCCTCTGAATTACAATTTGGAAGTTGAAATTTTTGATGCATGGGGATTAGATTTTATGGGACCATTTGCACCTTCATTTGGAAATTTATATATATTGGTCACTGTTGATTTTGTTTTGAAATGGATTGAAGCTATTGCTTTACCAAGATTTGATGCTTGGAGTGTTTCTAAATTTTTGAAGAAAAATATATTTACAAGATATGGAATGCCGAGAGTGATTATAACTGATGGTGGATCCCATTTCAGAAACAATCAAATTAAGAGATTATCTGTAAAATATAACATTATTCATAGAATCTTAACTGTTTATCATTCCCAGACTAGTGGATTAGCGGAAGTATTGAATAGGGAAATTAAAAGAATTTTGGAGAAAATAGTAGATATTCATAAATTAGATTGGTCTGCTAGATTAGACACCGCATTATGGGCTTATAGGACTGCTTTTAAGACCCCTATTAGAATGTCTCCTTATAGATTAGTGTTTGGAAAAACTTGTCATTTGCCGGTTGTATTGGAGCATAAAGCATATAGGGTGATTAAGGAGTTGAATTTTAATTTGAAAAATGCGGGAGAAAAAAGATTTATGCAATTAAATGAGTTGGAAGAAATTAGAAATGAATTATATCATAACGACAGGATTTATAAAGTGAAAATGAAATTGTGGCATGATCAGAAGATATTGAAAAAATGATTTGAACTGGGACAAAGAGTTTTATTATATAATACAAGATTGAAATTATTTCCAGGAAAACTTATGTCCAGATGGATAGGACCTTTTACTGTAGTAAAAGTTCATTCTTTCTGAGCTGTTAATATTGAGGATCCTAAAATTGGAAATATTTTCAAGGTTAATGGGCATCATTTAAAACCTTACTTTAGAGGGTCTTTACCTAATTTAAAAGAGGTTTTATTGCTAATTCATCCTAGTTAACTGAATGGTTTGTCGGACTGACGACGTTAAACCAAGCACTTTATGGGAGGCAACCCATATGTTTGTTTGTATGTTGAGTTTTCTTGCTTATTGTTATTTGTGCTTTTAGTTTAATATTAAAGAATCCAAATTACCCCTAAATAAGTTAAAAATTTAAAATATATTGGATTGTATTGAGGAAACAAAGTATTTCGAGCCAAACGAAGTTCGGTGAAAATTTTTGTCACTAGCGCCGCCGGCGCCCTATTCTTTTATACAACCAAATTTCTAGTTTGAGGCCGTTGGAGCCCAAACTCTGGGTGACGGTTTTTACATTTTAAAATGCGGTTTTTGGCAGTTTTGAGTGAGATTTTCTTCCTTAAAACACCCCGAAACTCCATTTTAAATCCAAAACCACTAGAGAAATGAAAACGCCCTTTCTCAATTCGCATCCCATGGATTCCCACTCCTTTGAACTCCCTAGATCTCGCATCTACAATCGACCGAACTTCATTAGTTTTGAGGCGCAACGTCTATTCCATAAAGTGATGATGAAGAGAATGATTATCAAGGAAAGAGGCTTTGTGAATCGAGGTTTGAAGAGTCTGACGATAAGAGTTGAAGAGATAGAAAAGCAAAGATGTTGGGAAGTGTTATGCTACACTACCTCCGTAGTGGTTGTTCCGGTCGTGAAAGAATTTTATACAAATCTGCATGGGATCAACCAAGGATGTGTTTTTGTGCGAGGAAGGTATGTACGATTCACTCCTGCGAGGATAAATGATCTCTTCATGATAGAAAGTGTACCTATTTGTCATTATGCAAATTTTAATGCGACGAGCAATGATATGAACGAAATCTATCGTTATTTGACGGATGAGAATAAAGAATGGGAAGTAAGGGATAATGGATATCTCAGTTTCTCTTCTTCATCCTTGAATCCGGTATCAAAGTAGTGGCATTACTTTATTTCGACAAAATTAATTCCTACTATGAAGATAAGTAAGGTGACGAAGGAAAGTGTTATTCTGAATTTCTACATACAATTGGAAGGCTAGTAGATATTGGATCAATCATTACTATATCTGTATTGGGATTGATTGTGCATGGATCTAAATATGGGCTTGGACACTTGTCCACCATCTTTCTGTTATGTAGTCAATCACAAGTGCCATATAAGAGTTGGGAGAAAGTTCTTCTACCCTGGAGACCTATTGATCCCAATGATCTTTATGACTACAGAACAGTTGGTGATGAAGGAGACATGGATGTGCTTGCTGATCAGCCCACTGAGAGTTCACAGCCTCTTCAGCCTTACTATTCTGAAAGTTTGAGGGTGATATTGAAGAAGGTAAAGAAGTTAGAAAATGAGGTACGGAATATTATGAATGCTATTAATAACATTTCTGATTTATTTGATCACATTGATTGGAGGATGAAAGAGAAATTTGATCATACTGGTCGATTTGAGTTGGGTTTGGTTAATCTGTTGAAGAAGAATGTTGTGGTGGTTGAAGATTCATCTGATGAATTCTCATATCGTCCATTCTACAATCTGTTCGTTCATCGTCAATCAATGGGAGACATTAGAGAGGATGAGACTTCTGAGACTGATGAGGAGTAATTAGTAGATTTTATATGCTACTTTATTATGTTTAAGTGTTTGCTTTGATTGCTATGTTGTTTGCTTTGCTTTGGTTTAGTAGGGTGTGTTTGGACTTTGCTTTGAATTCTTGTGTGTACTTAGGACTACGTGTTTGCTTATCGTAATGTACCTGCAACACTAAGGATCTAAGGAGTGTTGCTTATTGTAATCATTGTATCGTGGATTTTATATATATAAAAGTAATGTGATGTGTTATTTTTGTAAATTGATGTTGTTTAATGTTTGTAAGATGAAATAGATGCTTGTTGATGTGCTAAATAGGAATGCGGAGGTTAAAAAGATTGAATTTGCGACGAAAATTTTTGAACCCAATAGAATTTTGGATTGGTGTCACCGGCGTCCAAATCCAGAGAGAGGGTTATTATTTTAAATAGAGCGCCACCGGTGTCCTATTGGGTGTCGCCGGTGCCCAAACACCGAAAATAGCCCGGGACCCTTTAAAATTTGTGAAAATAGCCTGGGACCCATTTTTCAGCCATTTCTTTCGTCTCCCACCTCCATATTCGCGATTTTGAAGCTTTAGGGCTTGTTAGATCTCTGATTAGAGAGGATTTCAAGGATTTCTGACGCCGGATCTACACTTCTCTTGGTAAGAGCTTTACTTTAACCTAAAATTTATGGATTTTTGCTATGTGAAACTCTCACATTGTTGGATGATATTTTTGGAAATTTTTGAGAAAAAGTGAAGTTTCATATAGTAGAATTTGTTCTTACTTGAATAGATTAATGCTTGGAGTTAATACATTGTGGATTTGGAATTTATTGGCAAATTTCTGCAATTTTTTTAAAAATCCACATGGCTCCTATAACAAGTAAGGGAAAGCGAAAATTTGATTGGGACGATGAAAGACCTGTTAATATTAAGGCTCGGTTTCGTTTCAACTCTCAATTGCAAAATAAGAAGTGTATTCAGGATCGAGAGTTTGAAAATCCTGGTGGATCTATAGAACAGTTGATTTCTGAGCGAAATTAGGAACATTTCTGTTACTTTTCTGCTAATGCTGTTTTGGGAGTAGTTTGAGAATTTTATGCTAACATGCTCTGGTCTGAAACGGAATATGTGCTAGTTCAAGGGAAACTGGTTGAGTTCACCCCACATCGTATCAATGCATTTTATCAAATTTAAGACCTTTTGTTTATGAATTTGAAAATTTTGATACTAGTGAGGGGAATTTGATGAGTGTAATCACGTATCTGATCGATGGAAGAGGGGAATGGAAGATGAATCAGAAACAGATGATTAACTTCCCTGCTTCTACTTTAAATGTTGCTTCTAAAGCATGGCATTATTTCATTTCTGCAAGACGACTGCCTTCTTATCATCACAATGAAGTTACTAGGGATCGAGTTATTTTAAATTATTTCATCCAGAATATGAAGAAGATTAATATTGGAGCCATTATTTTTAAGAGCATTCACTCTATTGCCAAAGGAGAAACCACTCGGTGGATTATGACATCCTGCCCGATTCATGCACTTTGTGTTCAGTCTGGAGTGGAGTATAGTAGTTCTGAGGAAGTGGCAATACCTTTGAGGCCGATTACGAAGACCATTATTCGTTTTTATGAGGCTCATGTGGGTGCAAGAGAGGAGGGTAGGAGTATTGATATTCCAACCACAAGTTATTATGTTCCATCTACTTATGAGCCCCCGACACTATCTGATATCATGCAGCAGATGAGATTGCAGAGTGATAGTATGGATAGGATGCATCATAGGATGGATGTATTTGAGGCCCGAAGTGATGTGAATGAAGACTATTTACAGAGAAGAGTTGAGTTTGATATGGCTTATTACGATGCTCAGGTCAGATTTATGAGGGGGGAGTCCGATGTGACATTTCCTTCTTGCCCTAGTTATACACCGTACAGGCCTGGATCTTCTGACCCTGTTAATGACCCTACTGCTGGTCCATGTGATGGAGACTGGTAGATAGTTTGTTTGTTTTATTTCTATTGTTCTTATTCTGTTGAGATGTACTGATGTGATGTAGTGAACATTTACTTTTCATGTGATGTGTAACCTTGTGCTGTGCTATGTGATGTAGTGTCATTTACTTTTTATGTTGAACTGTTAGTTGTACTGTTATGTGGTGTAATAATTTGCTTGATGTTATAGTGTTCTGTTAGATATTTAGTTGTTTAAATGTTTATTTCTCTTTACCGATGTAAATATTTAAAATTGTTATATCACTGCTACTAATTGTTTCATGCTTGCTAGCTGTAAATTTTGATTAATACTAGGTAAATTATGAAGATTTTAAAATCTCAGCACATAAAGGTTAGTTTTCTTTTACTCTCAACTATTTCAAATTTATTGAAAAATGTAAGTTTGGGGGAGGGTAGAGAAATGCTAAACTTTTATTTGTTCTCAATTACTATATTTTCAAATTATATTAGCATAACTCTTGGCAGTTGAACTTCATTATAAGATAACTAAAACTTTTTAATTTAGTTGAATATTATGGAATGAAAGGATGAAATTTTTTAGTGATAAAAGTTGATTTTATAGAAGTAAGATATTTGGTATGAAAGGATTTGATTATAGTCATCTATATAAAGTAAAGAAAACTGTATTTTTGAAATGTTAACAGATTTAAAGTATTGTGTGTTAAGAAGAGATTGTAACTTTATGATGAATAATAAAGCTTGTACTTAACTATAAAGTAAAGAGATGACTTAAGTTTGAACTTTATAAATAGGAGAGTGAAGTTCAAAATCATTAATGGTTATCCATATATAGTAATCCTCAGAAAAAAAAGAAAAGAAAAAGAAAAATAAAAATAAAAAGAAAAATAAAAAGAAAAGAAAAGAAAAATGTTATGAGGAGAAGTTTGAGGAGATGCCTAATCAAAAATTGGCTTCACTTAAATCACCTTAAAGGGAGAGCTTGATTTCATTTCTGAATTTATGTTTAAGGTACTAGCCTATATTCTAATAAAGTTTGCATGCACTCCTTTCTCACATAGTCCTTTAAAGCACTCTTAATATAACAAATTATGGTTCATCTTAAAATAAATAGAAGACTAGAACTCTTAGACTTAAGTACTGAATAGTCTTATACCTGTAATGTTGACCTGAGTTGCTAAACTTTTTTTTGAAAATCTAAACACTATATTATTTTGAATGAAAAATTTTGGTCTCTTACAATTGAAAAGAACATTGCCTAGAGTTATATTTTTATGTAGTAAAATGATTACATAAAGACAAGTAATAGTTTAAGTTTGGGGGATTTTGATGCACCAAAAATATATACTCTTTTAGCTAAATGTTTTTACCTATTTTTTGGTGATATTGCACATTAAAGGAAGGTAGTTTTCATGATTTATTGTAGGTATGATGATTATGGGTGATTGGAGCGAAAAGATGCAAAAAGGAACGAAATTGGAGCAAAATGGAGCAATTTAGAGGAAAACAGCCATGGCGCCTGCGCCCTACTCCAGAGAACTCCAAAATTAATTGGCATGATAGGGCGCCGCTGGCTCCCTATGTTGGTTCACTTTGAATTCAAAAGTTTTGGCAGATTTTTGAAGAGGTGCTTGAAGAAACTCTTAGGGAATTCGTTCCTAACATTAAATTAAGTGTCCAAGACGAAAATAGAGAGGAGGAAGAGAAGCGAATTGCTGTAGAGAGTATGAAAAAAGTGTGAGAGAAAGTTAGGTTTGTGATTTTAAGAGAGATTCTTCTCTAAGGAGGGGAGAAGAGGGAGAAAAGTGAGAGATTTCTTCTTCATCTTTGTTCCAAGGAGAGATTCAAGTGTTGCAAGGAAGAGAAAAGGAATCAAGGGTACTTTGAAGGAATTTTCTTGGGGGAGAGAAAGAGATAAGTTGTATTTACTATTGTAGTTTCTATGACTCGTCTTTTATATATAAAATCCATGTGTTTTTATATCTTCTCCATGGTTAGTGAGTAGTCTCCCTTGCCTTTCTTCTTGCATGAAGAAATTATGATGTGGTGATGTGGAAATGATGTGCCCTTTAAGTGTTATAAAAGTTGCAATGTTTCTTTAATTTGGGCAATTGAATTGTTAAATCATGTTGAGGAACATTAATTCCAAAGGAATTGAATGTTCTACAACAAAATGAAGAAACCATTTAATGTTTGTGAATGAATTATGTAGTTCATGGGGATTAAGTGCAAATAAATAGGGAAATGAGTTTTGATGGACTTCAAATTGGAGGTTTCATGGTGACAGAATGGGATCCCCAATTTGGTCTTAAGATTGGTAACTAAAGCCTATGGTTAGCCTTCGGGTGAAGGGTGAGTGGGAGCTCCGAAGTGAGAGCCGGTATCCTCATAGCCTAGCCTTAGATTTAGTAACTAAACTTAAGATACGGCAATGTTGTTTACCTGCATTGAAGAGGAGGTACTCTATTAAAGGTAAAGAAGCAAATATGCTCCTATTTGGAACAACACAAATAATTACCAATTTTCATCATCCACACATAATAATCTTTATGTAGGAAGAAAGACACTTTTCATATAGAAGTATCTTATAAATCACATAAGTTAGTGTTTTGTTAGCTAATATAGTTCATTAATTAGAAGTAATTGTAGTAGCTTATTATACTTTGCATTAACTAGTGGTATTACACTTAAGTCATTGTTACATTGGGTATTGGATTTTAGTGTTATATTATCTGATTTAAAGAACGTTCACCTCCCTATGGGATCGATAACCAAGAGTCCATTAGAGCCCTGTATTACTTGATATGATACGTATACTTGCGTTGAATTTGTGACTTTACTAAATCAGTCTAAATATATAAATTCGACTTTATTAATTCTTGTTTAATATATAAAGTCGCGGTCATCTACAAATACTGATGATTCTCAAACAATGGAAACTTTGCAAGCTATTGCTAGTAAAACTAATAACCCTTATTCTAATTATTATAATCCTGGTTGGAAAAATTATCCTAATTTTAATTAGAATAATGGACATCAATAATGGAAAAATAATCAAGTTAATTCAAATTGGAACAATCAAGGAAATTCAAACTTTATATCAACATACCCTCCGGTTATAACAATCAGCAGAAAAAGTTATCTGTAGAAGAATTGATCTTGCAACTAAGCAATCAGCTGCAAAGTAAAAACACTGCTATTCGTAATATTGATAATCAGATGGGTCAAATCGCTAATTTCATTAATTACAGACCTCATGGAACACTGCCTAGCAATGTCAAAATTAATCCTAAAGAATCTGGCTAAGAAGTGGAAAGGAATTAAAAGAGAAAACACGGAATGAGATTGAAAAAAAGAAAGAATTTGAAGAGATTGAAAAACCTAAAGATACACTTTCTCCAAGTAAAGATCAGACTGTAGTACATGTTCAAATGGAAGTTGAAAGACCACCACCTCCTTTTTCTTAAAGACTAAAACAATGAGAATCTTGACCATCAATTTTCTAATTTCTTTGAAATTTTTAAGAAACTTACCATCAACATTCCTTTTGCTGAAGCTTTGGAGCAAATGCCAAGCTATACAAAATTTATGAAGGATATTTTAAGCAAGAAGAGAAAATTTGAAGCTTATGAAACTGTTGCATTAAGTGAATAATGTAGTGCAATAATTCAGAAGAAATTACCTCAGAAACTTAAATATCCTGGAAGTTTCACTATACCATGTGCTATTGGAGAAAAAATTATGTGGAATAGCCTTATGTGATTTAGGATCTAGTATTAATCTCATGCCATTTTCAATCTTTCAAAAGGTTAGATTTAGGAGAGATTTCTCCTACCACTGTAACTCTTCAATTAGCTGATCGATCGATCACTTATCCTAAATGAGTTATAAAGGATGTTCTTGTTAAGGTAGATAAATTTATCTTCCCTGTGGATTTCATTGTTCTAGATATGGAAGAAGATAAAGAAATATCTATCATTTTACGTAGACCTTTTCTAGCTACTGGACTAGTTATGATTGATGCGCAAAAAGGAGAGTTAACGTTGAGAGTTAACGATCAAGAGATAACATTCATTGTTCTAAAATCAATGAGGTATCCTAATAAAGAAAAATGTTATCAAAAGGATATTTTTGATTATATAATTGAAAAGCATTGTCAAGAAAATGTAAGGTCATTTCTGATGATAAAGATAAAGAATCTATGTTATATAATGAGTCGTTAAATGAAGAAATTGAAAACTTAAATGAAGAAAATTTATCTGAAAAAACTTATTATATTCATGAAAATTAGGAAATTTTAGACACAACTAAAAATGATATACTTTTACCCTCAATTGAAAAAGCCCCTGAACTGGAATTAAAAATTTTACCTCCACATTTAAAGTATGCATTTCTTGGAAATTCATTAACTTTACTTGTTAAGCAAAGATCAAGAAGAAAAATTAATAGGAATTCTGAAGAATTATAAAAAAGCTTTTGGTTGAACTGTTGCAGATATAAAAGGAATGAGTCCTTCAATCTGTATGCATAGGATTTTAATGGAAGAATTTTTGCAAGCCCACTATTGAACCCCAAGGAAAATTAAACCCAATTATGAAAGAGGTTGTTAAGAAAGGGATTTTGAAATGGTTAGATACTGGAATTATTTATCCTATTTCGGATAGCTAATGGGTAAGTCCTATTCATTATGTTTCGAAGAAAGGAGAAGTAATTGTCATTGTTAATCAAAAAAATGAATTAATCCCAACAAGACAAGTTACTGGATGGTGAATTTGCATTGACTATCTAAAATTAAACAACGCTACTAGAAAGGATCATTTTCCTTTACCTTTCTTGGATCAAATACTGGATAAACTAGCTGGGCACTCATATTTCTATTTTCTGGATGGATATTCTGGTTATCATCATTTACCAGTTGCTCCTTTGGATCAGGAGAAGACAAAATTTATAAGTCCTTATGGAACATTTGACTTTAAAAGAATGACTTTTGGTCTGTGCAATGCACCTGCAACTTTTCAAAGATGTATGATGTCAATATTCTGTGATATGATAGATGAAGGAATTAAAGTATTTTTGGATTATTTTTCATTATTTGGAACTTCTTTTGAATCTTGCTTGGAAAATATAACGAAAGTTTTGAAGAGATGTGAAAAAACAAATTTAGTTCTAAACTAGGAAAAATGTCAATTTATGGTTACAAAAGGAATTGTACTTAGACATAAAATTTCACAAATAGGGATGAAAGTTGATCAGGAGAAAGTGAAAATTATTGTTGAACTTCAACCACCTACTACCGTTACTGATGTGAGAAGTTTTTTGGGTCATGTTGGATTTTATAAGAGATATATAAAGGATTTTTCTAAAATTGCTAAACCTTTTTGCCATTTATTAGAAAAAGAAGCTAAGTTCGAATTTAATGAAGATTGTCTAAATGAATTCAATATTCTAAAAGAAAAATTAATCACTGCACCTGTCATTATTGCACCTGATTGGAATAAACCTTTTGAATTAATGTGTGATGCAAGTGAATATGCAATCAGAGCTGTATTATGGCAAAAATATGAGAAAAGTTTCTAAGTTATATATTATGCTAGCAAAACTTTAAATGAAACTCAAATAAATTACACTACTATTGAAAAAGAGCTGTTAGCAATAGTATATGCCTTTGATAAATTTAGACCATATCTTTGTTGACCTCATTTTTGATGACGTCTTCTCTTCCTTTTTTTCGTACTTAGGATCTAGTCTTAGGCTTTTCCTTTAAATATCCTAGAGGATTAGAATTGGGACCCACCACTTAGTAATTCAAACCACTTTTTAACTCCCTGCAAACTCTACAAACTTGATTGTAGACCCCTAATCACCTAGAGGGTTGAGATCAAATGTGGAAGTTTAAAGGATGAGTTCCTATAGAACTCTTTGGCCTTAGGACCGCCATGGGTGGCCCTGGTCGCAGTGAGGGCTGACTTACACACACACTACACTTATACACTACACTTTCACACACCTCCTAAAACCACACCCATACCCAACTTGACCTCCTGACTCATGAAGGTGATTCACATGGATGGTCCTTAACCCCTAAGCCCTTGGCTGAGAGGGTTAGGAACAACATAGTGAATGCCTCAAATGAGTCTCTTCATGGCTCATGTGGGCTTGTATGGCTTCATGGCTCAACCAAAATGATTTCATTCCACTTACATTTACCCAATCTTCAATTTTCTAAATTTTCAATTTTTGACCCTCGGGACCCAGGACCCGCCTAGCCTACCCAAAACCCTTGAAATTACCGAAATTTTCCAAAATTCTCCAAAATCATCCAAATTCCTCAAAATAAATCCTAAACATACTCCCACCACTCAAATTGACCATTTTTACCCAAAATACCCAAAATTCCAGAAAATACCCCAAATACCCTCCAAATTACCAAAATGCCCCTCTTGACCCAAAATCCAAAAAATTCCAAAAATTCCGAGAAAATTTAAGAAAATCCCAAATATTCCCAATTTCATTTTGTTCAACTATACCATGGGCCAATTTTGTCAATTTACCCCACTTTTGTCAAAATCCCAAATTTGACCCAATTTAACCCAAAGTGAACCCAATGTCAAACCAAACCTACCCAATTGACCCAAATTCTGGTCCAATTCAATTCTAAACTTCAATTCAATATCCCCAACACCAATCTAGACCAAATCCAAGCCCAATTTGATTGGTATTTGAATCTAATTTCACTTTTGACCTTAAAGCCCAATTTGGACCCACGACTCTAACTTAGCCCAAACTAACCCAATTCAACCCCAATTAACCCCAAATCTTTTCTAAACCTTCCCTAACATCCATACAAACAAAACACTAACATAATTTTCCCAAAATTTGAATCCAAACCCAACTCAAATTCAACCCAAAGCCAAAACTCCTTATATGGGTCTACACCTAAACCTAACCCAAATAGGCCCAAACCCCAAAATCCAAACCCAAACAAAGTTGAAACCTCTTTGAAATAGCCCTACAAACATTTCTCAACATTAATTTTACACCAATTTCAACATTAGCCCAAGTTAACCCAAATTGGCCTACCATTGGCCACTTTACCAAAAAGCCCAAATTCAACCCAATTCAAACCCAAACCACCTCAAATTTGTTTCAAATTACTCATGACACATCCCTAAACCAAACCCAACAATTATTTGGCCCAAACTTTTACAAATTTCCCATCCACCAATTTATTTCCAAGCTTAAAAAGCCCACTTTCTTAAACCTTCCTAAAAACCCATCCAAAACAAATTTAAAAGCCCAAAACTCATTCCAAAAGCCCACATGAAATTTCTCTCATCATACCTATAATTTAAAACACTTCCTAAGTTCCAAAATCAATAACCAAATAGTTCCAAATCAAGCTTCATGAAATTTTTCCACTAAAATACCAAAATTCCTTAAACCCACTTTCATGAAACCAAGCCAACTTTTCCCAAGCCATATATAAGCCATGAAGCTACTCTTAAGCCACATGCAAGCAATGTGAGTTGTTCACATGTGACCTTACCACATTGGGCAAAAGGAGGAGATCCTTTCCGCATTCCCTTAAGGTGATTAACTATTTCCATGTCTCTCCTAAACCATGTTTAATCCTAATTGTACTTGGATTGTGACTTGACCCCACTAATCAAGCTGATCCAAATCACTTTCTCTTCAGCCTAAACCAAGCCTTGGGTGGTGCACCTAGCCCAAAAGGATGGGTTGACCCATTTAGAGCCAAAATAGCCATGCCCCCATGCCATTTTGATCCAACTCCTTTACACATGTCCAAACCCAATTGACTTCACCATTGCCAAGCCCTGACCTCCCTGGTCAAGATGGTGACTCATGCCTGCCGGCCAGCCGCCCGGGCCGCCGGAAAACGCCATGGCCGAGACATTGGAAGGAGCCAAGCATTGAAATTCTCCCTTACTGAGTTGCCCCATGCCCAGTGGCCATTGCAGCTGTTCTTCCCTTGCCAAGAGCAGCTGATCCCAGTCCCTAACTCCCCCTGGGAGGCCCTCCAGCCTCTCCTATTTAAACCTCACCCCTCTCGGCCATAAAGAGGTGCTGAACCAACCTTAAGGAAACTCTGCCAAAATCAGTCCAGACTCTCCCCCACACCTAAAGCATTTGATCCCCACTGTTCTCTTGCCCTAATCCTCACTAATTGAGCTAAATTTTGGAGCTCAATTCTTAAGCCAGAACAGGACACTTCCAAATCCTCCACCAAAGTCAAACTAAATTCACCCACACCTGCACAAGACCAAGAGAAGGAGTTCCCCAGTGAAAAACCCCTCTCTAGGTCACCCATCTATTCCAGACTCCAAAGGTTGAAATCGGGCTTGGTCAAAATCATACCTGGACAATTCACCAGGCCAGGAGAATTCATCTGGAGCTTGCTTTGATCCAATCAAAGGTGACACAACCCTCAGATCGAAGCCACACTTCTCTAAGCTAAGGTATGAGCTAACTCTTTATCCCAAGCCTCTGGAGATTGTCTATTTCAAATGCTTTAATTTCAATGCATGATCACCGTATAGATGTGTTCGTCTATTCAAGACGAATCCATAGAGCACAAGAACACCAAAATCCATTAAGTATTGAGTGAGATATTAAGGATTTAGTGTGGACGGCTCTCAGGTGAGAACGGCTGGGGACGATGAATGGATGCCGTCCATTCAATACACGCGCGGACGGATGACTCAGATCTGGTCGGATCAGCGGATGATACGCGAAAGGCGGGACCCGGGCTTCTGACTCAAGTGGCGGCGTTGAATGGTAGCTCGACACGCGGCGTTTCGGAGATGCCTAGGATGAGTCAGCGCCGCCGTTTTAAATAGAAAATTAGGGTATTTCTTTGATTTATTTAATTCCCTAAACTTTAAAAATCCATAACTTTGTGTAGAAAAATCCTAAAAATAAAATAAAAATACCCTCTTGCTCGGTGAACAGAGGAGAATAATGTGGAAAAGAAATCATGTAATTTCATTAAGTATTTTATTTTTAATGATTTATTTACTCTCTACATTGTTTTAATTCTCCATGCATATAGGAAATTCACCAAGGCATGAGACCATAAGGCTTTGAAGCCTCGAACTTGGGAACATTCCCCGAATTTTCCAAGGTCGAGGCCACCCCTATGAAGAGTTATTGATTTTTCAATTCTAGGTCACTATTCTGAATATTTTAATTCCAATAATTAGTATGTTATGAAATAAATTCTAGAAAAATTTGGTGATGTTTCTTATGACCAGAGGACCCTAGGAAAAATGGTTTTTGAGTTAACTCACTTATAATAACCCTAATTGGCCTAAACACCCAAAATAGAGCTTTAATTAATTAGAGCTAATCATACATCAAATTGACATGAAATCAATTCTCTACTGACCTTTAGGATCAGAGGAACTCACCATAAAAATTTGAAGTCAATTGGACTTGGTTAGCCCTATCAAATGGGTTGATTAAGCCATTTAGCCAAATTTAAACTTTAAAAATTCATAACTCTCAAAATCCTTTTCAAAAATTCACCAAATTAGTTTTGGAGCCTCTCTGATATCAGGGGAATTTAAGAAGATTAAAATTGCAATTTTCCAAAAAAGTTGATTTTTTACATTATTTTAATATTTTTAATAATTAAAAAAATAATAAAAATTACAAAAATAATAAAATTCACCAAAATATCACATTTTGAATTTTAATCACTTAGGTACAAACCCCATAATTTTCTTAAGTCTCTATGATGAGACATTAAATTTTAAAGCCCTAAGGTAATTTTAAAATTAAAAAAAATGTATTTTCTAGCATTTCCACTAAAATAATTCTAATAAATCAAAGAAAAATCAGAAAATTATAACAATTGGTTCTCTGGTTTCCTTGATATCAGAGAGATTTTTGAAAAATATAAAATTCATTTTTCAATCTTTATTTTATTTTTAAATTAATTAATACTCCAAAACTCAAAATAACTATAATAAAAATAATATAATTCAAAAAATCACTAAAATTGGTCCAAGTGGTCCTCTGGTTATTAGGAATGTCCCATAATTTTCTTAAGGAGAGAAACTTTCCCTTGGTCATATTATTAAATTTTCCTTGAAAATCCCTATTTTCCACCAAAAATAATTACACAAATAAATTAAATACAGAAAAATAACATTTTCTCCTCTAATGTCTTGATTGACATATGAGTGAAGTCACATAAAAATTTCAAATTCATTTAAGCTCAATTTAGTGAGTTATGGAATTAGTAAGTTTAAAGGGCAAAATGGTAATTAAAATTTTAACTTATAATTAAAAATTTTAGGTTTAATTAAAAGGGTGGGTAAAATATTCGATACTAAGTTGATTTTGGATGTTTGAAACTTAGGTATTTAAAGGGGAGAAACCTACCAAATAATTTGAAAATAATTAAAATAAACCTTAATTAAATAATTAATTAAATTTGGAAGAATAATAAAAATTGGAATTATTAAAATAGGGATATTATTAGAAAGAAATTTATTCTTTAATCTAAGAATCCCTAAATTAATCACCTCAATAAAATTTAATTCCTATTTAAAATGATAACCCAAATTCAAAATTTAAAATGCTAATCATTAAATTAAATTAAAATTAAAACATTTAAATAAAACCCTTTTAAAATTTCAACTAAATTAATACTTTAACAATTAAAATTAAATCATCCTTAAATCAAAAAAAATATATATTAAATTAAAATTAAATTAAAAAAAAATAATAATAAAATTAAATTAAAATTTAAATTTAAATTAAAATTAAAAATAAAACCAAATTAAAATTTAAATTAAATTAAAATTAAAATGAAATGAAATTAAATTAAATTAAATTAAAATTTAAATTAAATTAAAATTTAAATTAAATTAAAATTTAAATTAAATTAAATTAAATTAAATTAAATCACATTAAATTAAATTAAATTAAATAAAAATAATAATAAAATAAATTAAATCAAGTTAAAATAAAATTAAAATTAAATTAAATAAGTAAAATTAAATTAAAATTAAAACTAAACCAAATTAAATTAAAATTAAATTAAATTAAATTGAATTTAATATAACATCACTTAAGACAAAGAATTTGAACACTATTCCAAACTTAAACCCATTAATTAAAATTAAATTAAATCACAAATCACTTAAACATCGATTTGCCCTCAAAAGCTCTTATTGTCATAACTCCTAAATAAAGTGTTAAGTGAAGTGTTACTTCACTCATAGGATATTCAAATATCCTAGTTCACTAAGCAAGATATTAAAATTTGAACTCCTGGATGATTGATTCATTGTATAATTAAATTCTCTTGGACTTAAAATAATCCTAAAAGTATTGAAAGGATGTTTAAGATTCGTCTTAAGCACTTCCTCAATACGATAGGATGTTTATAAGAACAATTGAACTTAATTGTTTCTTTGATGAAGAAAATCGTCCTCAAACCAAAATACAAGAACCTAGACGTCATAGGAGATGACTAGCTATAGGATTAGGAACTTGGTAGAAAACCAAAACCCTTCCTTTAGCTTTACCTAGGAACTTGTTTTAAATGCTTAAATATTCTAAATTGTATTTAAGTGCAGCCTAGGATGACGGGAAGACCCTCCAGGTGCGCTTTTATTTTATTGCAATTTACCTTCATGCAATTTACTTTGTTGCAAATGCACTTATTTTTCTTGGGTGATAAACAACTGTTGCATGAAAACCCACACCTTTAGGATAGTCCCTAAAACCAAAACCAAAACTAAATTAAATGTCATTTCAAGATAAAATTCACCGCCACAACATTTCAAAAGATAAAATAACTTAAAATTTAATCACAAACAAAACAACAAAACTACAATTATAACTAAATTAAAACGTCTTGTTGGATGATCGGGAATACCTCGGATGATGTAACCTACGTGTTGCTAACGGGATTTCCCACGGTCTAAATGAAAGTGCGGAACTCATTTAGTTGAGTTTAGCAAATTCATCTGGACTAAGTGAATCCGATAAAAATAACGATGCCGGAAGGATGGAACCGTGGGATCTTAACCGGTGTCGTTATAATCAACTTTAAGATTTGTTTTAATTAAAACATAAAAAATACTTGGATTTTAAGATTTTCTCTAAACCGTAACACTTTTCTCATCTCTTGATTTTCATCTTCTATAACTAAACCCTCTGCAACAACAAGGAGCTCGGAGCATGGTGGGCAGCACGACTATCGTCATCAGCAAAACCTGAGTCTACTTCAGCAAAACTTTCTTAGAATTAAATATCTAAGCCATAGGACTTCGAGGTAGTTTACCTAGTGCAACATAAATCCTCAACCTTTTGTTAGGCATTTGCATTGCAAATTAAGCCCTGACCGGTCTTAGGATTCCGAGGTAGTCGTCCGATACGACATAAACCCTCACATCTTCGAGGCTATTTGTATGATCATGTCATACGAATATAAGTCCTAATTAATTAAAATTGGCAAGATCAAAACATTAAATAAACATTAGGACTTTCTTAAATTCAAGCCAAACAATAGGATGGTCGGGAAATTATCGAAGTTCTCTTCGAATCTATAATTTCTCCTACCTTTCTTCCTTTGAATTCCCAAAACAAAATGTTCTAAACTTGATCCATTCCCTATTGAAATTCCAAAATTCAATCCCTTGAATACTTAAACTTTGAGATTCTTGAGAGCAGAACTACTAATTATTATCGAGAGTTTTCTTAAGTGATTCCCGTCACTTAAGATGTAATTAACTATAGAGGCTTGCCCTTATAGGGAATTTTAAGAACCCAGGTAATATAAACCCTACTTAATTCCTTTATTTTAAGCAGGGGAACTTGTCGGCTTATAAAATTGGTTCGTAGGCCAAACGAATGTCACAAATCTTCTAGTTTATTTAATCAAGCCCCATCATCAAGCAAAGGTGTCTATGCTTCGGGATAGATACACGGTTTGTGATGCGGTGTTCATTTATATAAACTATTTGGGATGTGAGACCGGTTTGATTTCATATCTTAAAATTTTTAAACTTAAAATTATTTTCAAAATTAAATGTTACTTTCCAAATTATATATATTTAAATTAAATTTAAAATTTAAAATTTAAAATTAGCCGACAATTTATGTAGGCGACCTCTTTTCAAAAATACAACACACAACCTAAAAATATGCCGACAACTTCTGGCGACTCCGCTGGGGACAATTCCTCTCCCCATTTTTAATCAGATAGTTCTGCATTAAAAAATCGGTAGTGTATCCATGTCCCTAGTGGATCAAACTACCCTTCTTTCCGTTGGAATACTATGTTCATTTCAACCTTGAGCGAGTATAGCCAAC
This sequence comes from Papilionanthe hookeriana x Papilionanthe teres, assembly GCA_022702705.1. Lineage (NCBI taxonomy): Eukaryota > Viridiplantae > Streptophyta > Magnoliopsida > Asparagales > Orchidaceae > Papilionanthe > Papilionanthe hookeriana x Papilionanthe teres. The sequence goes on along the minus strand of CM040425.1, from coordinate 130,338,983 downwards.
ATTCTCTCGGATTTAGGAGCCACTGTTTAGACACCCCTAAACAGAAAGGTTCCGAGATCCTTTTACCTCATTTCGAAGGTGGGGTGGACCCCCAATAGGTATTACTTTAGGAGCGATCTTGTGGGTCGGGAAGTTTCTACAAGACTTTCTCTTCCTTTTCCAGTCCCTAATCAATTCCTTTTATCCTTCCTACAACTCTCCTTCTTTTAATAACTCTCTGTTTTAACGAACAAATCTTTTCGAAAAACAATTTTCTTTTAATACCACAAATACACTAAGGTAAACAAAAATGTGTTCGGACTCATTCTTTTTCGTCATAAGTTTTACGACAAGAAGAAGCACGATTCAGGGACTAACACTTGGAATCTGCCCTGCAGAAATAGAAGCCCCAAAACTGATCTTCTCCTTCGTCAACGGACTGGACCTGGCTGTGTTCAAGGACGAACTGCCTAATAATGGATTCATTCGATTAGGACAAGGATTCGGGGACACAGACATCAAAATCCCCGACGTCACTCTCTTTTCACTCACAAGCAAAGTACCGGAAACTGAGAAGCCGTTAATTGAGTTTAACCTCAAGCCAACTCATGAATTCCCTCCTCTGCAAAAGATTCCAGTTGAGAGGAGTACTGTTGTTCACAGAAGGACTGTTGTTGCTACCCCCATTGGTCTAGTTGTCTCTGCACCAACCCCGGCTTCTGCCAAATTAAAGGGGAAGGAGATTCAGAATTGTGATGAACCTGTTACCGTGGAGGGTCCAGATCTTCCTGTGAGACCTTCCGTTTTTTAGATCGGGTCCAGCTCGAGAATTCCACCACTGACACTGACTCAGAGGAGGAACAAAAGTAGAAGGATTGCTAGAGAAGCCAGAGCTGCTGAAGTTGCTTTCGTAGAGGAAATCTCAGAATTGCCCGAGTATACACCGCTGCCTGAATACATACCACTTTTTGGAGGAAGTAGGTTCCATCCCATCTCCGCCGTAGAGGATGAAGAAAATGTCCGCAAAATTGCCGCTGCATTGCCTCAGTCCGCATATTACAACGACGACCGTAAGAAAAGGGCTAGAATTACGCCATTTGCTCAACTGCAAACCTTGATAGAAAAGTTAGCATAGAAAGAAAAATGCCCTGTGTCAGAGATTTTAAGAAGGATAGAGCGGGTCCCAGTCAAGTCCCGTCTTGGGCCGCGAGTAGAACCTGCTATCGCTGCGGAAAAGCCAAATAAGAGAATGAAAGCTAGTCCACCTGTCGTTGTTTCAGGACTACAAATTAGGGAGGATACCACCTTCCGAAGCATTTGGTCGACGGACCATCCGGTCCTAGACCTTCCGTCGCTAAAGGATGGTATGGCGTCCCACTACCGGACAATTAAGATTAAAACAACCTGAGAAGGAAAGTCTCGTCAGGAGACTTGAGTCAGAAGAAAGTGCTACCGCAGTGAAGAGGACTCATGAGAAGGAAACCCGACAGTTATCCCATGAAGACTGCAAAGATGTACAGAAAAGACCAATAGAAGATGCTATGGAAAAGCTAAGAACCGATATTCGGCGATTAGAAAGAGAAAGAGAAGAGAAATTAGGAGATGAAGTTGACTCGTCAGAGTTCATGGATGATGAATATGCAGAAGTTAACATGGTTGAAACACGAGCTTCGTCAGCTTCACAAGGTGCTCCTGCAGCCACAGAAAGAGAGGAGCCGGAAGTAATGAGGATGCGGCTTCGGGACAAAGATGATACGATCGCCCGAATGGCAAAAAGGATGGAAGAGATGCCGCAGCCCTAGCCACTCTCCGGAGTCGGGTTCGACCCCAAAGAGAAACACCCCGGAAGTTATTCACATTGTAGACAGAGGAAAGGAGATTACATCCGTCAATGGGGATGATCAATTAAAAAAGGACACAACACAAAACATGATTCCGGAAAAAGATATCAAGAGCATGGTGGAACAGCAGGTGCGAGAAGCGTTGGCACAATCAAAGAGCGGGACATCCATTCGGACGGGTAGACCTTACCCCAAAGAATTCGACGATGTCCAATATCCGAAAGGCTTCGTACCACCTCTGTTCAAGACCTTTGATGTAACCGGAAACCCTCGACAGCATGTTGCACATTTACGTGCCAGTTGTTGCAATGCCGGCGGAAGTGATGCTTTACTCTTCCGACAATTTGCCAGCAGCCTGTCAGGGATCGCCTTTGATTAGTATGCAGAATTACCAAATGGTTAGGTGAAGACTTTTTCAGAATTAGAGAACTTCTTCATCAAGTGATTTGCCGGAGCTCAGCACCACATCACTATAGGTGATTTAGTGGTAGAGAAGCGAAGCTTCAACGAAACTTTGGTGGACTACATACTTCGATGGAGGAATCTAAGTATGAAGTGTGAGCCACGACCTACAAGAACAGCATGCAGTCGACATTTTACTTAAGAGCATTCATGGCCCGATAGCACTTCTCCTCAAGGGATTTACTATTAAGACATTCGAGAAGTTATTAAGCAAGGCCGGAAGCTTGCAAGAGGAGGCGAAGCAATTAAGTTTCATCGACAAAACAGACAAGCAGAAGCCCGTGAAAACTTTTGAAAAGAACTTTGGGATCATCGCAGCAGTCGATAAAGGCAAGCAGCCAATACAAATACCGCCAAAAAGGCCGCAGCAAATTTATCAGCAATCTCAACAGAATTACCAGCAACCCCGACCTAGCTATCAGTCATCTCAACAGTATGAACAGCCGCCTCGTCCACAACGTACGTTAAGGGAGCTTCGAGCGAGGAGTATCCGTTCAAGAATGAGGCGATGCCGAAAATGTTTCGTGATCGATGAAGACTCCGGATTTTCAAGCTGCCGAGCCTAAGAAACCAGAAGAAGTCGATAAGAAAGGTGATCCCAACTTTTTCCCTTACCACCGGATGCTTGGACACAAGATAGAAGATTGTATTACCTTCAAAAGTTGGCTCAACGACAATCTTCGAAAAGGGAACAGAACAATCTCAAAGGAATACATGAAGGAACCCCAAAAAGGAGGTTCAATCAATGTTATCTCAACGGGTCTCATTGATCCGATAGATCCCTATGCAACTGATGATGGATGGATTACCGCTTGGACAAAGTCTTCGAAGAAGATTTTGGATCACATCCAGACCGCTTCGGTGCGAGCCTTAATTCGGAGTTCGAAACCTGTCAAGTCGGCACTATCACTTGTGATAGAAGAACCACCTCAACAAGAGACGATTGAAGAAAAGAAGAGAATTGATGAACAAGAGAAGACCGAGGCTCCTGAGGCTAGACTAGGGGCTGCCTATCCTAGGATAGTTGTTTCCGATTCTGGGGAGAAATCCCTCGAACCTCTGACTCTGTATGATTATTTGCTCGCTCTGGCGGGATCTTATAATGATAAGGGTTATGGCGTTGGCTACGTTTTAACTATTTCTAACGATTACGTAACTAGCGACAACCAACCTAATTCGGACATCGATTTCGATACAAGTGATGATTCTCAAATCATACATAATCTCGACGATCACAATGACGAAGAAGGCATCCACCAGGGAGGCTATGAGAGTTCAACAAGCAGTGAATCTATTTGCTAGTTTCGAGGAGCTCCAGTCACAATAGAGTTAGAGCCTTCAGACTCTGAAGCTAATCCGGAAGAATCTGTCATTCTGATTCAGGAGGAAACACTAGCAAACTCAATACTGGATTCAGGAGAAATTACAGAAGTCAACTTAAGAAGTGGAAGAGTTTTATCTCCGAGAATGGGTCCAAAGGACAAAGGAAAGCATGTGGTTTTTCAGGAAGAACCAACCCCGGCAGAAGAAATACCCATTCGGGAAGAAATCGAGACACATGAAAATAAAGTGGACTACAACGTGCTAGAACATCTTAGGAAACTACCAGCCAAACTAAGCATCTATGACGCTTTCATCTTATGAAAGGAGATGAGAGAAGCTCTGATCAAGGCCTTGCTTGATCCAGAAATTTGCTTAGCTCAAATGACCGGATATTCCTTAGATGAGGTTCGCTCGTTAAAGGAACAGCGAGGTGTTACCTTCACAGACAATGACCTACTACTTGGGACGATGAGACCACAACCGAACGAGTTGTATATTTCGATTCTGATTGGGAAGTTTACACTCTCCAGAGTATTGGTGGATCCAGGAGCATCAATCAATATAATGAACCTTCGAACGCTAGCATACTTGGAAATTGATGCTCGTGAGCTTGAATCGGACAAAATGTTATTAAGAGGATTCAACCAGAAAGGAGAAAGAGCCCTCGGATCAATAACACTGCTAATGAAGACCGGTGACTTGGCAAGGACAACAACAAAATTTCACATAATTGATTCAGAAACGTCATTCAACGCTATATTGGGCCAACCATGGATACATGAAAATCGGATGGTACCATCATCCCTACATTAGTGCATCAAATACTACGATGGAGGGGAACAATGCATCAAAGGTGACTTACAACCGTTCTCCATACATGAAATTGGAATCCATGAAGATGCAGCTTATTATGCACCTCCGATGAAAACAATCTTTTCCAGAGATACTATAACGAATAAAACAAAGGAAGTTCGGGAAGACGAAGAACCCGAAGTTCTAGTCCAACAGTCACTCACCACTCCCTTACGGCGAGATGGTGAAGGTTTCTCCACAACTCGCATCTGAGGTCGAGGCCGGGGACGAGGACGTGGCAGAGATGTTAGGACAGTTGGACAAAGGAAACCAGCCATCAATATTGATTGGGAAGACAATTCTGAAGAAGAAAAAGAGATCGAACAAGAAGCAGTGACAATAAGTCGAAAGAAGCTGCAATTCAGGATCCCTCTCGAAGATGAAAAGAACGAAGAATATAAATCTATGTACGAGAAGATTAACCTCTATGTACAAACTATGACCTTGACCCCGATCCATTCTAATAAGATCGAGGGTATGGTGGTCAAAGAGGTACGTAGCGGCGGTGCAAAGCCCATCAAATTCTACCGTGGTGCTCCTTCCTCCAAAACTGAAAATAATGTACAATTTGAAGATGCTACTTCATCAGAATTAATGGAATTACCTTTTGAGTGGTTCTCTCCCTGTGTTCAAAGTTTAATTCAGCGAGGTTTCTTACCTCGACAATGGACAAAAGGCCAATCACAACATTTTGAAAATTTATGGAATAACTTCGGTCGTCACCCGATTCGAAAACATGGTCTCGGTTTCGAGCACGGTAGGATCGATTGACGATACTGAATTTTGCTTGGTTGTCACTTGCAAGTCTAATGAAAACTGCATGGAAACTACAGAAGAATTTGAAGATTTACAAATTAGAGACGCTCCACCAGAATTCGAAGAAGAGATTAAATCTACAATAGATGAGTTAACGGAAGTTAACTTAGGTACTAGCGAAGAGCCTAGACCTACCTTTGTTAGCTCCTTACTCAATAAAGAAGACTCCGAAGAAATAATCAAGTTATTAATGGAATTTAAAGACTGTTTTGCTTGGAGCTACGATGAGATGCCAGGATTAGCTCCGGAGGTCGCGGTCCATAAGCTAGGAGTGGATCCTACTTCGTCCCAGGTTAGACGAGGTCCCGGAAGAATGCGTCTAGAAATCGATCAACAAGTCATAATCGAAGTTAAAAAGCTAATAGACGCTAAATTTGTCCGTGAAGAACAATACCCGACTTGGCTAGCCAATGAGGTACCGATCGAGAAGAAGAATAGTCGAATCGGGAATTTGTGTGGATTTCGGAGATTTAAACAAGGCATATCCAAAAGATGAATTCCCTCTACCCATCCGGAATTAATGATCGACATTGCTTCAACACATGAAATATTCTCATTCATGGATGGATCTTCGGGATACAACCGGATAAAAATGGCTCCGAGAAGATGAAAAACTTACGACATTCGGAACGCCGATCGGAGTATATTGCTACACAGTGATGTCGTTCGGACTGAAGAACGCAGGAGCAACCTACTAGAGAGCAATGACAAGAATTTTTGATGATCTCATCCACAATCAAGTCGAATGCTACGTGGATGATGTGGTCATCAAAAGCAAAGTAAAGGAAATCCACCTGTATGATTTGAGAATTATTTTCGAACGATTAAGAAAATTTAACCTTAAGATGAATCCCTTAAAATGCGCCTTCGGCGTCACCTTCGGGAAATTCTTAGGATTCGTTGTCCGACATCGTGGAATTGAAATCGACCCGGAAAAGATTAAAGCTATCTTAGAAATGCCACCTCCCAAAACCTTAAAACAACTACGATCTTTTCAAGGGAAGTTGGCATATCTTCGACGCTTTATCTCAAACTTGTCAGGTAGGTGTCAGCCTTTCTCGGCATTAGTTTAAAAGGATGCCAAATTTATTTGGGAAGAGAAATGCCAGAAGGCCTTCGATGACATTAAACAATATTTAATGATACCTCCTGTCTTAGCAGCCCCAGTCTCAGGTAGACCATTGATACTTTATACCGCGGCTTTAGACGACTCTCTCGGAGCCCTGTTAGCCCAGGTCAATGATGAGGGTAAAGAAAATGCTCTTTACTACCTAAGCCGTCGATTATTTTCGACGAAAATAAAGTATCCCACAATTGAAAAGCACTGTTTGGCCCTGATCTTCGCCGCTCAAAAGCTCAGGCACTACATGCTTTCTCATAAGGTCAACCTGATCTCGAAATTTAATCCATTGCAATACTTGATGACCCGTCCAATGCTTTCTGGCAGACTTGCCAGGTGGTCAATGATATTATTGCAATTCGATATAACTTTCGTGCCTCTTCATGCCGTAAAGGGACAAGTCCTAGAAGACTTCCTCGCAGCACACCCTTTGCCGGCAGAATCTCCTCTCAATGACGACTTGCCAGATGAACAAATAATGAGCTTAGAAGACCCCGATGATCGACGTTGGGAATTTTATTTCGACGGAGCATCTTCAGCACACAAAGACGAAGAATCGCAAGTGATAGTGCCCGGTAAGGCAGGAATCGGACTGATCTTTATAACACCGGAGCAGGGGATGTTAAAATACTCCTACCACTTAACAGAGCCGTGTACAAACAAATAAGCAGTATAGGAAGCTCTCGTAACAGTACTAGAATTAACTATTCAAATGGGGATAACAAACATCAACATCTACGGGGATTCGCAGTTAATCATTCAACAGATCGTCGGACAGTACAGAATTTTAAAGCCAAGACTCGAGCAATACTTCCGGTATGCTATACAAGTTATTGGAACAGATTCCAAATGTGACAATCTACAAAATTCCCGGAAAAGAAAATGCTTTAGCAGATGCTTTAGCCCGTCTCGCAAAAGAATTTGCACTGTTTGCAAGATGAATCGGTAGAAGTGTCGGTTCACGGACGTCGGGTCCTATCACGGCTCGACATAGACACAATACACAAATCGAAAAAGAAAAAGAATCGATTGCAAGCGAGTGACGTGAAAACACGAAGATTGGCGACGACCATTAATAGATTACACCGCAAACGGGAAAACTACCGGACGATAGGTCGTTAGCCCATCAGATCAAGAAAAGAACTCTGTCCTACGCAATAATAAACAACACGTTATACAGAAGGTCTTTCGATCAAATGTGGCTAAGGTGACTAAGAGGATCCGAATCCCGTGAAATTGTTAAAGAGGTGCATTAAGGACTCTGTGGCGCTCACCAGTCGGGTCCAAAGATGAAAATGAAAATTAAAAGACTAGGGTACTACTGGCCCTCGATGATGACCGACTGCATGAAAATCGCCAAGAGTTGTCACCAATGCCAAGTGCATGGAATGGTTCTACACCAACCTCCAAATGTGCTACATCCGACAATTGCGTCGTTGCCATTTGAATGTTGGGGCACAAATATAGTGGGTCCAATAGAACCATCATCTTCAAAAGGACATCGCTTCATTCTTGCGGCTACAGATTATTTTTCCAAGTGGGCAGAGGCAGTTCCACTCAGAGAAGTGAAAGCACACCACGTGCTACAGTTTTTCAAGAGCCAAGTTATCTACTGTTTCAGAGTGTCACGTAGGATCATCTCAGATAATGGATCAGTATTCAGAAGCACGCAAATCAACAATTTTGTCAGGAGATACGGAATCGACTAGCGGTATTCAACAATTTACTATCCAAGAGCAAACGGCCTGGCTGAGGCTTTTAATAAAACTCTCGTTCAAATTTTAAAGAAAACTTTGGACGATAATAAGAGAAATTGGCACGAGAAGTTATTAGAAGCCTTATGGGCCTACCGGACAACCTTCAGAACTCCTACTCAAGCTACACCTTACGCTCCGGTGTATGGATCCGAGGCAGTGTTACCCTTAGAGGTCCAGCTTCCTTCACTCAGAATTACAGTTGCAAACAAAATCATGACAGAAGAGAATGCCAAATTACGACTAGAGGAATTAGAAAGCTTGGAAGGGAAAAGACTTGCAGCGTAGTAGAATTTAGAACTATACCAAGCTAAGACGGTTCAAGCCCATGACAGACTGGTCCGCCCAAGAACCTTCAAAGTTGGTGACTTAGTTCTCGTTCTCAAGAGACCTATCCTTGCACACCGCAAGATAGGAGGAAAATTTGAACCCACTTGGGAAGGGCCGTTTGTGGTTGAGGCGGTCTACTCAGGAGGCTCCTACTAGCTAGTGAATTGCCAAGGAGAACGACATATGCTTCCGATCAACGGACGATACTTGAAGAAGTATTACACTACCTGATGTTTCGAAGGACTGAATTCTTCATCCCTAGAAGCACGGGTGAAGTAATTACTTATGACTGGGTCCGAACCCAAAAAATAATAAAACAAAACAAAATAAAATAAAACAAAATAAAATAAAACAAAAAAATAGGAAAAAATAATAAAAAATGTGCCAAAATAAAAAAAATCATGATAATAAAGTTTTCCTTGTTCTCTCTTCCAAATCAAAATCTTTTTCCTGATCTTTTCCCACTTCATTCCTGTTGAATATAAAAATACAAAAAAAAGAGAAAAAAAAAAGAAAAACTCTATCTCTAATAAACATTTTCTTAATGTTCTTGTTCTTAGTACAGCCCCTGATCCTTTTCCTTGTCTTTTCGCAAGGAAATGTCGAACGGGCGGTTGGTCCTGAACTTTAGAAATGGCGTAAGCCTCGCACTCGACGAAAAGAGGGTGAAAGATTGAGAGATAATAGAGATTGACTCAGACTTCGCACCAGCAGGGCTGCAATACGAGGAAGGTGACTGGATCCCAGTTGACCGAGAGGAACTGCCCAGTCAGTCAGTAATGAAAATGAGAGGCCCAAGCCACCAACCTAGCATCAAGAAAAGGAAAAAAAACACTGAGGAGGACAAGAGAATCAAGTCTGTAGTCGCTACAGCAGAGGGCAGGCTTGTCAGCGCCGCGCCCACAGAGATTCAAGAAGTACGAAGAGCTACTCTAGCAGCAACTCAGCGAAGAAATAAAAATTGTCGTATCCGCAAGATGTTAACTAAACTAGTAGCAGACCAGCGCGACGTGGCAGTTGCTACTACCAGTGCATATACTTCAAGGATACCGGTTCGTCAGGAACCTGAAGAAAGGAGGCCAGCTACGAGGATAACAGAAGAGACCAGGGAAATCTCAAGAAGATCAGAAGAAGGAAGGCTACCACGCCACCAGATAAACCTACCAGTAATGCATGACCTTGTTGCAAAATCAACCCCGGAGGATGTCCCGACAGAGACCATCCCCGAGGAGCCAAGGTATGCAGGAGAATGCGAAGAGATTGAGCCATATATCCCACAGTACGTCACCAGGCCTCGCCATTTGCAGATTATTCCAGAATACGAGCTAGAAAGAATGCAAAATGTCGAGAAGCAAACTTTTGAATACTTCGAGAGAATCAGAGGCAAGAGGATCAATATACTAGAAGGCCTAGAGCTACATACAGACGTGTTCTCAGAATACGAACAACAAAAAATCGTGGACTGCATCCAGGATTTGAAAAGATGGGGTCGAGCAGGCCGCCTAAGAGAAAACACTTACTCGGAACCCCAGAGATGGATGCCAGGGAAAGAGAGAATTACAATACAATGTGGATGCTGCTACAACTTCGCGAGAAGACGGAAGGGAAACCCACCGGGGATACTCCGTCATGGCAAGGTAGATCCAATGCCATTAGTAATCAAAAGGATGGTAAAGAGAATGATAACGTGGAGGGTACCGCAGTGGATCGCATACCCAACGAGCTTGCATCATTAACATTTACAAGATGGGTGACCGCATACCCCCTCACATAGATCACCACGACTTTGTCGGACCATTCCGCACGTTTCTTTTACGAACGAGTGTAATATCATGTTCGGATCCGACCTCCGGATAAGCGAGCCCGAGTGAGTTCCGAGGACCCATAAAGATACCATTACCGGTAGGTTCCGTCATGATACTAAAGGGCAACAGAGCATATGTCACTAAACATTGCATACCGGGAGTACCAATGAAGCGGATCTCAATTACTTTCAGAATGATGGATGACAGGAAAGCACCTTACCACTTCCAGCCAGACCCAGAGCTAGAGAGCCTCCGGCCTTACGAGCTGTGAGTTACATGGAAAATATCACACCTCCAACGTACATCCATACGACATCCTTGCCGAGGATGACTTGGAAGGTGATGTTATTGACCATGTACCTCACTATTCAGACATGGATTTTTGACAGAAGCCTTTTTGGATGGATCGACAAGGATCATACATAGTCCGTTCTGAGCCTACATGGATTGTATGAGATGTATTCCAGATCGAGTTGTATGATGTATCCTCAACATGATTGGAATAAAAGTGACCATGTCACATTTTGGCCTTCACCCCTTTTGTGTAAATTGACAGGGAAACACCATTAAAGTTAAATGAACTTTGAACAAAGAACAGAAAAGAAACAAAAAGAATAAAAGAAAACATTCCTTAAAAATCTAAATAAAAAAATGATGAACGCCAAATTCACATGAACATTAAATGAACGATAAAATAAATTTGAATCGTTAAAGGATGAACAAAATGAACACAAATTTTAAATCATATCTCAATCAAATTCAACCTTCCAGATCTCAAATCATATCTCAATCAAATTCAACCTTCCAGATCTCAAATCAAATCTCAATCAAATTCAAACTCAACCTTCTAAATCTGAAATCCAATCCGTTCTACTCTCTCCCTTATCTGGGATGGAAGCGGTTAATTCCATTGACACAGAGCCACGAGGTTTTCAATTCAGATCTGATGGCGAGGAATTGTATCCAATCCAAACCAGCAACTTTCGATCAACTCTTTTGAATGGGATATGTAGCATCTGCATATTCCCTCCTAATCTGTTTCTTTCCACAAAAATCTTTTACAACTTTCCTGAAATTCTCGACACACCAAAATTCCACACTTTTCAAATCAACACTACAAATCTTTGCAAAATCAATTACCAATCAAAATCAAACTTTTGGGGTTGAGGATTTTACATACGATACTGCATTGCTTTAGGTTCTTTCCCTATCACAATGAAATACATCAAAATCAAACTTTTGGGGTTGAGGATTTTACATCCGATACTGCATTGCTTTAGGTTCTTTCCCTACCGCAATGAAATACATCAAAATCAAACTTTTGGGGTTGAGGATTTTACATCCGATACTGCATTGCTTTAGGTTCTTTCCCTATCGCAATGAAATACATCAAAATCAAACTTTTGGGGTTGAGGATTTTACATCCGATATTGCATTGCTTTAGGTTCTTTCCCTATCGTAATGAAATACATCAAAATCAAACTTTTGAGGTTGAGTATTTTACATCTGATACTGCATTGCTTTAGGTTCTTTCCCTATCGCAATGAAATACATCAAAATCAAACTTTTGGGGTTGAGGATTTTACATCCGATACTGCATTGTTTTAGGTTCTTTCCCTATCGCAATGAAATACATCAAAATCAAATTCTTGCGGTTGAGGATTTTACATCTGATACTGCATTGCTTTAGGTTCTTTCCCTATCGCAATGAAATACATCAAAATCAAATTCTTGGGGTTGAGGATTTTACCTCCAATACTGCATTGCTTTAGGTTCTTTCCCTATCGCAATGAAATACATCAAAATTAAGCTTTTGAGGTTAAGGATTTTGCATCCAATACCGCATTGCTTTAGGTTCTCTCCCTATTGCAATGAAAGCACACCATATCAAGCAGTTGAGGTTAAGGATTTTACATCCAATACCGCATTGCTCTGAGTTCTTTCCTCATTATAATGGTTCAATCCAATCAATTCAATTTTCTTTTTTTTTTTGAGGTTGAAGATGTTACATCTAAAACCACAAAATTCCAATTTTCATTTCAAGTTCAAATCCCTTCAAATTAATTTTAACAAAACTTCAATCGAAATCCAAACTCACACATCAAAACTTAAACTGAAACAAAATGAAATCTAAATCGAAATTCCCCCAGGTCATGTGATTTAGGATTCACCTCATTTTCCTTTCCCCAGCGAGAGTTCAGGAATCTCCAGTCTCAGAGATATACTTGACACTCCCCGGCGGAAACTCTTCTACTCGTCCCAAGTTTGTCACTTGGACTTCGTGTTGGTTTTGTTGATCGCTTCGCTCAACACCAATACGCGCGGTGTGCTCCGTCAGCTCACCACGCCTATTGGGGTCCATTTGTTGACCTCATTTTTGATGAGGTCTTCTCTTCCTTTTTTTAGTACTTAGGATCTAGCCTTAGGCTTTTCCTTTGACTATCCTAGAGGATTAGAATTGGGACCCACCACTTAGCAATTCAAACCACTTTTTAACCTCCTGCAAACTCCACAAACTAGATTGTGGACCCCTAATCACCTAGAGGGTTGAGATCAAATGTGGAAGTTTAAAGGATGAGTTCCTATAGAACTCTTTGGCCTTAGGACCGCCATGGGTGGCACAGTCGCGGTGAGGGCTGACTTACACACACACTACACTTATACACTACACTTTCACACACCTCCTAAAACCACACCCATACCCAACTTGACCTCCTGACTCATGAAGGTGATTCACATAGATGGTCCTTAACCCCTAAGCCCTTGGCTGAAAGGGTTAGGAACAACATAGTGAATTCCTCAAATGAGTCTCTTCATGGCTCATGTGGGCTTGATATGGCTTCATAGCTCAACCAAAATAATTTCATTCCACTTACATTTACCCAATCTTCAATTTTCTAAATTTTCAATTTTTGACCCCCAGGACCCAGGACCCGCCTAGCCTACCCAAAAGCCTTGAAATTACCGAAATTTTCCAATTCTAAAACAGCAGAATCTTGACTAAAACAGCAGAATCTTGTCCATCAATTTTCTAATTTCTTTGAAATTTTTAAGAAACTTACCATCAACATTCCTTTTGCTGAAGCTTTGGAGAAAATGCCAAGCTATACAAAATTTATGAAGGATATTTTAAGCAAGAAGAGAAAATTTGAAGCTTATGAAACTGTTGCATTAAGTGAAGAATGTAGTGCAATAATTCAGAAGAAATTACCTCAGAAACTTAAATATCCTGGAAGTTTCACTATACCATGTGCTATTGGAGAAAAATTATGTGGAATAGCCTTATGTGATTTAGGATCTAGTATTAATCTCATGCCATTTTCAATCTTTCAAAGGTTAGATTTAGGAGAGATTTCTCCTACCACTGTAACTCTTCAGTTAGCTGATCGATCGATTACTTATCCTAAATGAGTTATAAAGGATGTTCTTGTTAAGGTAGATAAATTTATCTTCCCTGAGGATTTCATTGTTCTAGATATGGAAGAAGATAAAGAAATATCTATCATTTTACGGAGACCCTTTCTAGCTACTGGACTAGTTATGATTGATGTGCAAAAAGGAGAGTTAATGTTGAGAGTTAACGATCAAGAGATAACATTCATTGTTCTAAAATCAATGAGGTATCCTGATAAAGAAAAATGTTATCAAATGGATATTTTTGATTATATAATTGAAAAGCATTGTCAAGAAAATGTAAGGTCATTTCTGATGATAAAGATAAAGAATCTATGTTATATAATGAGTCATTAAATGAAGAAATTAAAAAATTAAATGAAGAAAAATTATCTGAAGAAACTCATTATATTCATGAAAATTAGGAAATTTTAGACACAACTAAAAATGATATACTTTTACCCTCAATTGAAAAAGCCCCTGAACAGGAATTAAAAATTTTACCTGCATATTTAAAGTATGCATTTCTTGGAAATTCATTAACTTTACTTGTTAAGCAATGATCAAGAAGAAAAATTAATAGGAATTTTGAAGAACTATAGAAAAGCTTTTGGTTGAACTATTGCAGATATAAAAGGAATGAGTCCTTCAATCTGTATGCATAGGATTTTAATGGAAGATTTTTTGTAAGGCCACTATTGAACCCCAAAGAAAATTAAACCCAATTATGAAAGAGGTTGTTAAGAAAGGGATTTTAAAACGGTTAGATACTGGAATTATTTATCCTATTTCGGATAGCCAATGGGTAAGTCCTATTCATTATGTTTCGAAGAAAGGAGAAGTAATTGTCATTGTTAATGAAAAAAATGAATTAATCCCAACAAGACAAGTTACTGGATGGTGAATTTGCATTGACTATCGAAAATTAAACAACGCCACTAGAAAGGATCATTTTCCTATACCTTTCTTGGATCAAATGCTGGATAAACTAGCTGGGCATTCATATTTTTGTTTTCTGGATGGATATTCTGGTTATCATCATTTACCAGTTGTTACTTTGGATCAAGAGAAGACAGAATTTATAAGTCCTTATGGAACATTTGACTTTAAAAGAATGCCTTTTGGTTTGTGCAATGCACCTGCAACTTTTCAAAGATGTACGATGTCAATATTCTGCGATATGATAGATGAAGGAATTAAAGTATTTTTGGATTATTTTTCATTATTTGGAACTTCTTTTGAATCTTGCTTGGAAAATATAACGAAAGTTTTGAAGAGATCTGAAAAAATAAATTTAGTTCTAAACTGGGAAAAATGTCAATTTATGGTTACAAAAGGAATTGTACTTGGACATAAAATTTCACAAATAGGGATGGAAGTTGATCAGGAGAAAGTGAAAATTATTGTTGAACTTCTACCACCTACTACCGTTACTGATGTGAGAAGTTTTTTGGGTCATGCTGGATTTTATAAGAGATATATAAAGGATTTTTTTAAAATTGCTAAACCTTTTTGCCATTTATTAGAAAACGAAGCTAAGTTTGAATTTAATGAAGATTGTTTAAATGCATTCAATATTCTAAAAGAAAAATTAATCACTGCACCTCTCATTATTGCACCTGATTGGAATAAACCTTTTGAATTAATGTGTGATGCAAGTGAATATGCAATCAGAGCTGTATTATGGCAAAAATATGAGAAAAGTTTCTAAGTTATATATTATGCTAACAAAACTTTAAATGAAACTCAAATAAATTACACTACTATTGAAAAAGAGCTGTTAGCAATAGTATATGCCTTTGATAAATTTAGACCATATCTTTGTTGACCTCATTTTTGATGAGGTCTTCTCTTCCTTTTTTTTTAGTACTTAGGATCTAGCCTTAGGCTTTTCCTTTGACTATCCTAGAGGATTAGAATTGGGACCCACCACTTAGCAATTCAAACCACTTTTTAACTCCCTGCAAACTCCACAAACTTGATTGTAGACCCCTAATCACCTAGAGGGTTGAGATCAAATGTGGAAGTTTAAAGGATGAGTTCCTATAGAACTCTTTGGCCTTAGGACTGCCCTGGGTGGCCTGGTCTGGTGAGGGCTGACTTACACACACACTACACTTATACACTACACTTTCACACACCTCCTAAAACCACACCCATACCCAACTTGACCTCCTGACTCATGAAGGTGATTCACATGGATGGTCCTTAACCCCTAAGCTCTTGGGTCGAGAGGGTTAGGAACAACATAGTGAATGCCTCAAATGAGTCTCTTCATGGCTCATGTGGGCTTGATATGGCTTCATGGCTCAACCAAAATGATTTCATTCCACTTACATTTACCCAATCTTCAATTTTCTAAATTTTCGATTTTGACCCCGGGACCAGTGACCCGCCTGCCTTACCCAAAACCCTTGAAATTACCGAAATTTTCTAAAATTCTCCAAAATCATCCAAATTCCTCAAAATCAATCCTAAACATCCTCCCACCACTCAAATTGTCCATTTTTACCCAAGATACCCAAAATTCCAGAAAATACCCCCAATACCCTCCAACTTACCAAAATGCCCCTCCTGACCCAAAATCCAAAAAATTCCAAAAATTCCCAGAAAATTTCAAAAAATCCCAAATATTCCGAATTTCATTTTGTTCAACTACACCATGGGCAATTTTGTTAATTTATCCCACTTTTGTCAAAATCCCAAATTTGACCCATTTTAACCCAAAGTGAACCCAATGTCAAACCAAACCTACCCAATTGACCCAAATTCTGGTCCAATTCAATTCTAAACTTCAATTCAATATCCCCAACACCAATCTAGACCAAATCCAAGCCCAATTTGATTGGCATTTGAATCCAATTTCACTTTTGACCTTAAAGCCCAATTTGGACCCATGACCCAAACTTAGCCCAAACTAACCCAATTCAACCCCAATTAACCCCAAATATTTTCTAAACCTTCCCTAACATCCAGACAAACAAAACACTAACATGATTTTCCCAAAATTTGAACACAAACCCAACTCAAATTCAACCCAAAGCCAAAACTCCTTACATGGGTCTACACCTAAACCTAACCCAAATAGGCCCAAACCCCAAAATCCAAACCCAACCAAAGTTGAAACCTCTTTGAAACATTGTTGACCTCATTTTTGATGAGGTCTTCTCTTCTTCTTTTTAGTACTTAGGATCTAGCCTTAGGCTTTTCCTTTGACTATCCTAGAGGATTAGAAATGTGAGCCACCACTTAGAAATTCAAACCACTTCTTAACTCCTCGCAAACTCTACAAACTTGACTATAGACCCTCGATCACTAGAGGGTTGAAATCGAAATGTGGAAGTTTAAAGGATGGGTTCCTATAGGACTCTTTGGCCTTAGGACTACCCTGGATGGCCTGGTCTGGTGAAGGGGCTGACTTACACAAACACTACATTTATACACTACACTTTCACACACCTATACCCAACTTGACCTTCTGACTCATGCAGGTGATTCACATGGATGGTCCTTAACCCCTAAGCCCTTGGCTAAGAGGGTTAGGAACAACATAGTGGATGCCTCAAATGAGTCATTCATGGCTCATGTGGGCTTGATATGGCTTCATGGCTCAACCAAAATGATTTCATTCCACTTATATTCACCCGATCTTCAATTTCCCAATTTTCGATTTTGACCCCAGGACCCTACACCCGCTTAGCCTACCCAAAACCCTTGAAATTACCCAAATTTTTGCAAAATATCCAAATCACCCAAAAATTCCTCAAAATCATTCCTAAACATTCCAACACCAATCAAGTTGATCATCCATAGCCAAAAATACCAAAAATTCCAAAAATACGTCCCAATACCCTCCAAATCCCAAAATACCCCTCTTGACCCAAAAATCCAAAAATTCTGAAAATTCCCAGAAAATTCCAGAAAATCCTAAATATTCCCAATTTCATTTTGTTCAACTACACCATAGGCGAATTTTTTCAATTTACCTAACTTTTGTCAAAACCCCCAATTTGACCCATTTTAACCCAAACTGAACACAATGTTAAACCAAACCTACCCAATTGACCCAAATTCTGGTCCAATTCAATTCTAAACTTCAATTCAACAATCCCAACACCAATTTGATTGACATTTGGATCCAATTTCACTTTTGGCCTTAAAGCCCAATTTGGACCCATGACCCAAACATAACCCAAACTCACCCAATTCAACTCCAATTAACCCCAAATCTTTTCCAAATCTTCCTTAACATTCCCACAAACAAAACACTAACATGATTTGCCCAATATTTAGACCCAAACACCACTCAACTTCAACCCAAAGCTAAAAGGCCCTATTTTGACCTAAACCCAAACCTAACCCAAACGAGCCCAAACCCCAAAATCAAAGCCCAACCAAAGTCAAAACCTCTTTTAAACACTCCCATAAACATTTCCTAACATTAATTTTACATCAATTTCAACCCTAGCCCAACATTGGCCCAAGTTAGCCCAATTTGACCTATATTGGCCCATTCACCAAAGGAGCCCAAATTCAACCAAATTCAAACCCAAATCACTCCCAATTTGCTCCAATTCACTCATGACACATCTATGAGCTAAACCCAACAATTATTTGGCCCAAGCCTTTGCCAAATCTTCATCCTAAAATTCATTTTAAAATCCAAAAGCCCACTTCCCTAAACCATTTTAAAAGCCCATTTCCACCAAATACAAAAGCCCAAAATTGGCCCTAAAGCCCACATGGGAAATTTCTTTTCATCATACCTTTAATTGATATCACCCCTAAGTTTCAAAACCATCATTAAACCATTCCGAATCAAGCTTCATACAAATTCCCATCAAATTACCAAAAATTTCTAAAATCCATTTTCATGAAATCGACCAAGCTTTTCCCCAAGCCAAAGACAAGCCAAGCAAGCCATGGACAAGCCACATGAAGCCATGGAAGGTTTGACATGTGATCAAGCCATTAATGGAAAAAGGAGGAGCCTCTTTTAAGCCCCCTTAAAAAGGTTTCAAACCTTTTTATGCTTCACCTTAATCCATGATTAATCAAAATATTCATGGATGGTGACTTCTCTACCCTTTCCTAGCTGATTCACCTGATCCTCCCTCAGCCCAAATCAGCCATGGGGAGGTGAACCAAGCCCAAAAGGTGGACTTGACCAAATCAAGCCAAAATTAGCTCTTCCCCATTCCATTTCAATTCAACTCCTTTACACATGTCCATGGCCAATTGACCGCACTAAGCCCCAGCCCTGACCTCCCTGACCTTGAGGGTGACCTGACCCTGGCCGGCCAGCCACCACAGCCGCCGGAAACCACCAGGCCGAGAGCTCACATGTGAGCCCAAACTTGGAATTCTCACCTGCTGAGCTGCCCCATCCCCAGTGGCCATTGCAGCTGTTCTTCTCTTGCCAAGAGCAGCTGATCCCAAGCCCTAACTCTCCCTGGGAGGCCCTCCACCCTCTCCTATTTAAACACCACCCCCTCTCGGCCATGGGAGGTGCTGAACCAGATCTTACTAAAACCCTGCCAAAATTGTTCCAGAACACTCTCCATACTTAGAGCAGTTGATCTCCAGTGCCAATTTTCCCTAATCCCCACCAACAAAACTCAATTTCTCAGCCAAAATTCCACCCAAAACCAGGACACTTCTCCACAGTGGATCAATCCTCAAATTGATTGGTCCTACACCTTCACCAGACCAAGGGAAGGAGTCCACCAGCAAAAGCCCCCTCTCCAGGCCACCCATCCGTTCCAGACTCCAAGCTTTGTGATCAGGCTTGGTCGAAATCATACCTAGGCGATTCATCAGACCAGGAGACTTCATCTGGAGCTTGCTGGGATCCAATCGAAGGTGACACAACCCTCAAATTGAAGCCACACTTCTCTGAGAAAAGGTATGAGCTAATTATTCATCCCGAGCTTCTGGAGATTCTCCATTTCAAATGCTTTAATTTCAATGCATGATCTCCATATAGATGTATTTGTCTCTTCAAGACGAATCCATAGAGCATAAAAACACAAAAATCCATTGAGTATTGAGTGAGATATTAGGGATTTAGTGTGGACGGCTCTCAGGTGAGGACGCTTGGAGACGATGAACGGATGTCGTTCATTTAATACCCGCGCGGACGGACGGCCAGGATCGCGTCAGATCAGGAGATGGAATGACACAGTGGGGCCCCGGAGCGCTGAGTCAGATGGCGGCGTCGAACCAGAACACGCCGCGTGGCCTTTCGGAGCTGCCGAGGTTGACGCGGCGCCGCGTGGATAAAAAGAAAATTAGGGTATTTTTGATTTATTTAATTCCCCTAAACTTCAAAAATCCATAACTTTGTGTAGGAAAATTAGAAAAATAAAATAAAAATACCCTCTTGCTCAGTGAACAGAGAAGAATAATGTGGAAAAGAAATTATTTAATTTCATCAAGTATTTTATTTTTAATGATTTATTTCCCTTCTGCGTTGTTTTAATTCTCCATGCATATAGGAAATTCACCTTGGCATGAGACCATAGGGCTTTTGAAGCCTCTGAATTTGGGAACATTCCGTGAATTTTCAAAAGTCAGAGGACATCCCTATGAAAAGTTATTGATTTTTCAAATTCATGTTGCTGTTTTAAGTATTTTAATTCCAATAATTAACATGTTGTGAAATAAATTGTAGGAAAATTTGGTGATGTCTCTTATGACCAGAGGACCCTAGGAAAAATAGGTTTTGGATTAGTTTATTTAAAATAACCCTAATTGGCTTAAACACCCAAAATAACTCCTTAATTAATTAGAGTTAACCATATATCAAATTAGCTTGAAATCAATTCTCCACTGAACTTTAGGATCAGAGGAACCCACCATAAAAATTTGAAGTCAATTGGACTTGGTTAGCCCTACTAAATGGGTTGATTAAGTCATTTAGTCAATTTGAACTTTAAAAATTCATAACTTTCAAAATACTTTTTAAAAATTCACCAAATTGGTTCTGGGAGCCTCTCTAATATCAGGGGAATTTAAGAAAATTAAAATTTCAATTTTCTAAAAAAGTTGATTTTTTGGTATTATTTTAATATTTTAATAATTAAAAAATAATAAAATTCACAAAAATAATAAAATTCACCAAAATGTCACATTTTGAATTTTAATCACTTTGGAACAAACCCCATATTTTTCTTAGGTCTATTTAATGAGATATTAAATTTTAAATCCCTAAGGTAATTTTAAAATTAAAAAAATGTATTTTCAAGCATTTTCACTAAAATAATTATAATAAATCAAAGAAAAATCAGAAAATTGAAAAAATTGATTCTCTGATTTCCTTGATATCAGAGAGATTTTTGAAAATATAAATTTCATTTTTTAAGCTTTATTTTATTTTTAAATTAATTAATACTCCAAAACTTAAAATAATTATAATAAAAATAATATAATTCAAAAAATCACCAAAATTGGTCCAAGTGGTCCTCTAGTCATTAGGAATGTCCCATAATTTTCTTAAGGACAGAAACTTTCCCTTGGTCATATTATTAAATTTTCCTTGGAAATTCCTATTTTCCACCAAAAATAATTACATAAATAAATTAAATACAGAAAAATCAAATTTTCTCCTCTCATGTCTTTATTGGCATATGAGTGAAGTCACATAAAAATTTCAAGTTCATTTAAGCTCAATTTAGTAAGTTATGGAATTATTAAGCTTGAAGGGCAAAATGGTAATTAAAAATTTTAACCCTTAATTAAAACTTTAGGTTTAATAAAATTAACAAATAAAATATTTGATCTTAATCTGATTTGGATGATTGAAATTTAAATAATTAAATGGTAGAAACCTATTAAACAAATTGAAGATAATTAAAATAAACCTTAATTAAATAATTGATTAAATTTGGAAGAATAATAAAATTGGAATTATTAAAATAGGGATATTATTAGGAAGAGATTTATTATTTAATTTAAAAATCCCTAAATTAATCATCTCAATAATATTTAATTCTTAATTAAAATGATAATTCAAATTTAAGTTTTAAAATGTTAAAGGACTTAATCATTAAATTAAATTAAAAAGTTAAATTATTAAACTCTTTTTAAATTTTCAATTAAATTAAAATTAAAAATAAAATTAAATTAAAGATTACATTAAATTAAATCAAACAAATTAAGTAAATTAAATTAAATTAAATAAATAAATTAAATTAAATTAAATTAAATTAATTAATTAATTAAATTAAATTAAACTAAATTAAATTAAAAAATATTAAATTAAATTAAATTAAATTAAATTAAAACATATTAAAATAAATTAAATTAAATTAAATTAAATTAAATTAAAATTAAATCAAATTAAATTAAATTAAAGGAAATTAAATCAAATTAAACTAAATTAATTTAACATCAAGTCAAACTAAATTGAATTAAATCAAAATTAAATTAAAATTAAAATTAAACCAAATTAAATTAAATTAAAGTTAAATTAAATTGAATTAAATAACATCACCTAAGACATAAAGAAATTAAATATAAAGCAACTTGAACAATATTCCAAATTTAAACCCTTTAACTGAAGTTAAACTAAATCACAAACCATTTGAGCACCAATTTGCCCTCGAAAGCTTTGGTTACCATAACTCCTAAACAGAACATTAAATGAAATGTTACTTCACTTATAGGATATTCAAATGTCCTAGTTCACTGAGCAAGATAACAACAAAACTTGGAT
The DNA here is from genome assembly GCA_022702705.1 of Papilionanthe hookeriana x Papilionanthe teres. Lineage (NCBI taxonomy): Eukaryota > Viridiplantae > Streptophyta > Magnoliopsida > Asparagales > Orchidaceae > Papilionanthe > Papilionanthe hookeriana x Papilionanthe teres. Next base: position 130,316,592 of record CM040425.1, on the reverse strand, counting down.
TCTTGGACGATTAATTCATTTGCATGATTAAATTCATTTGGACTTAAAACAATTCTAGTAATATTGAAAAGATGTTTAAGATTCTTCTTAAGAACTTCCTCAATATGAGAGTATACTCATGAGAACAATTGAACTTAATTATTCTTTGATGAAGAAAATCGTCCTCAAACCAAAACACAAGGACCTAGACGTCATAGGAAATGACAAGCTATAGGATTAGAAATTTGGTAGAAAACCATAACCCTTCCCTTAGCTTTACCTAGGAACTTGCTTAAATATTCTAATTGTGTTTTAAGTGCAGCTTAGGATGACGGGAAGACCCTCCAGGTACGCTTTTATTTTATTGCAATTTACATTATTGCAATTTTTTTAATTGCATCGCACTTACTTTTTCTTGCATGAAAACAACTGTTGCATGAAAACCCACACCTTTAGGATAGTCCCTAAAACTGAAACCAAAACTAAATTAAAAGTCATTGTGTCGGCATATTTTTAGGTCGTGTTTTGTTATGAAAAGGGGTCTCCTAACAGAAATCTGTCGGCGAATTTTTAATTTAATTAAAATAAATAATTTGAAAAGTAGTATTTGATTTTGAAAATAATTTTAAATTTGAAGGTTTTAAGATATGAGATTAAACCGATCTCACATCCCGAAATAGTTTATATAAACGAGCACCGCACCACAAGCCGTGTATCTATCCCTAAGGATAGACACATGCATGATGGTGGGGCTTGATTAAATAAACTAGAAGATTAGTGACATCCGTTTGGTCCGCGAACCAATTTTATAAGCCGAACAAGTTTCCCTGCTTAATATGAAAACATTAAACGGGGTTTATATTACACAGGTTCTTTAAAATTCCCTATAAGGGCAAGCCCACATAGTTAATTACATCTTAAGTGACGGGAATCACCTAAGAAAACTCTCGATAATAACCAATAATTCTGCTCTCGAGAATTTCAAAGTTTAAGTTTTTCAAAGATTGAATTTTGGAATTTCGATAGGGAATGGATCAAATTTGGAACATTTTGTTTTGTGAATCCAAAAGGAAGAAAGGTAGGAGAAATCAACGATTCGAAGTGAACTTCGGTAATTTCCCGACTATCCTATTGTTTGGCTTGAATTTAGGAAAGTCCTAATGTTTATTTGATATTTCAATCTTGCCGATTTTAATTAATTAGGACTTATATTTGTATGATAAAATCAAACAAATAGCACAGAAGATGTGAGGGTTTATTGTCGTATCGGACGACTACCTCGGAATCCTAAGACCGGTTAGGGCTTAATTTGCAATGCAAATGCACAACGAAGAGTTGAGGATTTATGTTGCACTAGGCGAGCTACCTCGAAGTCCTATGGCTTTGTTGTTTAATTCTAGAAAAGTTTCGTTGAAGTAGGTTCGAAGTTTTCTTGACGACGATGGCCGTCTTGCCCACCATGCTCCGAAGCTCCTGGTTGTTGCGAGAGGTTTAGTTTTAGAAGTCATAAATCGGGAGATGAGAGAAGTGTTTTGGTGCTAGAGAAGTCTTAATTTTCCAAGTGTTTTTTTATATTTTGATTAAAACAAATCTTAAAGTTGATTATAACGACACAGGTTAAGATCCCACGGTTCCATCCTTAGGCATCATTATTTTTATCGGATTCACTTAGTCCGGATGAATTTGCTAAACTCAGTTGAATGAGTTCCACACTTTCATTTAGACCGTGGGAAATCCCGTTAGCAACACGTAGGTTACATCATCCGAGGTATTCCGATCATCCAACGGGACGTTTTAATTTAGTTGTAATTGTAGTTTTGTGTTACGTTTGTGATTAAATTTTGAGTTGTTTTATATTTTGAAATGTTGTGGCGGTGAATTTTATCTTGCAATGACTTTTAACTTAATTTGGTTTCAGCTTTAGGGTCTATCCTAAAGGTGTGGGTTTTCATGCAACTGTTGTTTTATCATGCAAGAAAAATAAAGTACATTTGCGAAAGTAAATTGCGGGAAAGTAAATTGCAGAAAGTAAATTGCAATAAAAATAAAAGCGTACACGGAGGGTCTTCCCGTCATCCCAAGCTGCACTTAAAACACAATTAGAATATTTAAGCGAGTCCTAGGTAAAGGCTAAGGGAAAGGTTATGGTTTTCTACCAAATTCATAATCCTATAGCTAGTCATTTCCTATGACGTCTAGGTTCTTTGTGTTTTGGTTTAAGGACGATTTTCTTCATCGAAGAATAATCGAATTCGATTGTTCTTATAAATGTCATATCATATTGAGGAAGTGCTTAAGAAGGATCTTAAACATCTTTTCGATATTTCTAGGATTGATTTAAGTCGAAATGAATTTAATTATACGAAATGAATTAATCGTCCAAGAATTTCAAGTTTTGTTAACTTGCTCGGTGAACTAGGACATTTGAATATCCTATGAGTGAAGTGACACTTCATTTAATGTTTTATTTAGGAGTTATAATAACTAAAGCTTTCGAGGGTAAGTTAGTATTCAAATGATTTGGTTTAAGTTAAAGAGTTTAAATTTGGAATAGTGTTGAAGTTGCTTTTAAATTTATTTTCTTTCTGTTTTAGGTGATGTTATATTTAATTCGATTTAATTTAATTTTAATTGAGTTTTAATTTAATTTGATTGAGTTTGATTTAATTTGATTTGATGTTTAATTAATTTGATTTGATTTAATTTTAATTTGATTATTTAATTTAATTTAATCCAATTATTTAATTTAATTTGATTTAATTCAATTTTATTTAATTAATTTAATTTATTTAATTTAATTTAATTTAATTTAATTTAATTGTTTAATTTAATTTATATTAATTATTTAATCTAATTTAATTTAATTATTAAATTTAATTTAACTTAATTTAATTGTTAAATTTAATTTAATTTTAATTTAATTTATCTTTAATTTACTTTATTTTTAATTTTAATTAAAATTTTAAAAGAGTTTAATAATTTAATTAAGTCTTTTAATATTTTAAATTTGAGTTATCATTTTAATTAAAAATTGAGTATTAATGATATAATTAATTTAGGGATTTTTTAAATTAAAGAATAAATCTCTTCCTAATAAATATCCCTTATTTTAATAATTCCAATTTATTATTCCTCCAAATTTAATCTACTTATTTAATTAAAGTTTAATCATTTTAAAATTATTTAATGGGTTTCTACCCTTTAATTATTTAAATTTCAATCATCCAAATCAGATTAAGATCAAATATTTTACTTGTTGATTTTTTTATTAAACCTAAAGTTTTAATTAAGGGTTAAAAGTTTAATTACCATTTTACCCTTTAAGCTTAATAATTTCATAATTCACTAAATTGAACCCAAATGAACTTGAAATTTTTATGTGACTTCACTCATATGTCAATAAAGACATGAGAGGAGAAAATGTGATTTTTCTGTATTTAATTTATTTATATAATTATTTTTGGTGGAAAATAGAGATTTTCAAGGAAAATTTAATAATATGACCAAGGGAAAGTTTCTGTCCTTAAGAAAATTAGGGGACATTCCTAATGACCAGAGAAGCACTTGGACCAATTTTGGTGATTTTTGAATTATATTATTTTTATTATAATTATTTTGAGTTTTGGAGTGTTAATTAATTTAAAAATAAAATAAATGTTGAAAAATGGATTTTATATTTTTCAAAAATCTCTCTGATACCAAATAAACCAGAGAAGCAAATTTTGCAATTTTCTGATTTTTTTATGATTTATTGTAATTATTTTAGTGAAAATGCTAGAAAATACATTTTTTTTAATTTTAAAATTACCCTAGGGCTTTAAAATTTAATATCTCACTAAATAGACTTAGGAAAAATATGGGGTTTGTTCCTAAGTGATTAAAATTCAAAATGTGACATTTTGGTGAATTTTATTATTTTTGTGATTTTTATTATTTTTTAATTATTAAAATATTAAAATATTATTAAAAATCAACTTTTTCAGAAAATTGAAATTTTAATTTTCTTAGGTTCCTCTGATATCAGAGAGGCTTCAAAACCAATTTAGTGAATTTTTGAAAAGTATTTTAAAAGTTATGAATTTTTAAAGTTTAAAATGGCTAAGTGACTTAATCGACCCGATTAGTGGGGTTAACCGAGTCCAATTGACCTCAAATTTTTATGGTGGATTCCTCTGATCCTAAAGGTCAGTGGAGAATTGATTTCAAGTCAATTTGATGCACTGGTTAACTCTAATTAATTAAAGACCTATTTTGAGTGTTTAAGCGATTAGGGTTGTTTTGAATGAACTAAGCCAAAACCTATTTTTCCTAGGGTTCTCTGGTCATAAGGAACATCACCAAATTTTCCTAGAATTTATTTCACAACATGCTATTTTTTGGAATTAAAATACTCAAAACGACAACATGCATTTGAAAAATAAATAACTTTTCACGAGAGATGGCCTACGACCTTGGAAAATTCGGGGAATGTTCCCGAGTTCGGAGGCTTCAAAGCCACTATGGTCTCATGCCATGGTGAATTGTATACATGCATGGAGAATTAAATGTATGCAGAGAGTAAATAAATTATAAAAAATAAAATACTTGATGAAATTAAATGATTTCTTTTCCACATTATTCTCCTCGTTCATCTGAGCGAGAGGTATTTTTATTTTATTTTTGTGATTTTTCTACACAAAGATATGGATTTTTAAAGTTTCGATATTTAATAAATACATTAAATACCCTATTTATCTATTTATCCACGCGGCGCCGGCGAAACATCGGCGACTCCGAAGGGGTACGTGTCGCGGCGTGATTGGGCGCCGCCATCGCGAGTCATCCGTCCGGGCCCCGCGGTTCTCGCACCGTTTCCCGGTCCGACGCCATCGAGCCGTTCGTCCGCGCGTGTATCGAATGGACGGCATCCGTTCATCGTCCCCGAGTTTTCTCACCGAGAGCCAGTCCACACTAAATCCTTAAGATCTCGCTCGATTCTCGATGGATTTTTACGTTCTTATGCTACATGGATTCGTCTTGAAGAGACGAACACATCTATACGGCTAACATGCATTGAAACTAAGGCATTTGAAATGGAGAATCTCCGAAGCTCGGGATGGAGAGTTAACTCATACCTTAGCTCGGAGAAGTGTGGCTTCGATCCGAGAGTTGTTGCACCTTCGATTGGGTCCCGCAAGCTCAGGATGAAGTCTCTTGGTACAGGGAATTGTACTGGATATGATTTCGACCAAGCTCGATCACAAAGCTTGGAGGCTGGAGCAAGCTCGGGTGGCTCTGGAGATGGGGCTTTTGTTGGTGGACACCTTCTCTTGGTACGGTGAAGGTGTAGAGCCAATCAATTTGAGAATTGGCTCACTTGTGGAGAAGTGTCCTGGTTTTGGGTGGAATTTCGACTACGAAATTGAGCTTACGGAGGAGAAATGGCAGGGGGATTTCACTGGGGATCAAGTGTTCTAAGAGTGGAGAAGGGTCTGGAACAATTTTGGTAGAGTTTTGGCAAGGTTTGTGCTTAGCTCTCTCCATGGCCGAGAGAGGTGGAGTTTAAATAGGAGAGGGTGGAAGGCCTCCCAGGGGGAGTTGAGGCATGGGATCAGCTGCTCTGGTGAGGAGAAGATCAGCCATGGTGACCACTAGGCATGGGGCGGCTCGGCGAGTGAGAATTTCGATGTTGGCTCACATGTGAGCTCTCGGCCATGGTGTTTTCCGGCGGCACAGTGGCCGGCCGGCCGAGCAATGGTCACCATCTTGGTCGGGTGGGTCGGGGCGGGGTTTAGTGTAGGCGATTGGCAAATGCGCATGTGTAAAGGCTTTGATTCAAAGTGGAATGGGGGCATGGCTAAATTTGAACCTAAATGGGTCAACCCACCCATTTGGGCTAGGTGCACCACCCGAGGCCTGGTTTTGGGCGAGGGAAAAGTGATTTGGCTCGGCATAATCGGTAGGGTCGAGTCACCATCCAAGCACGATTAGGCTTAAGCATGGTTTAGTGGAATCATGGAAGTGGTTAATCACCTTTAGGAATTAAGGAAAGAGCCTCCTCCTTTTGCCCAAAATGGCATGGTGACATGTAAAGAGGCTCTCATGGCTTGCATATGGCTTGTGCATGGCTCCATGGCTCCATTTGGCTTGGGAAAAGGTTTGGTCGATTTCATAAAAAAGGATTTTAGGGATTTTGGATAATTTGGTGGAAATTTGGATGAAGCTTCATTTAGAATTATTTGATGATTGGTTTAGGACTTAGGGATGATTTTAATTGAAAATATGATGAGGGGAAATGTCATATGGGCTTTGGAAGAATTTTTTGGGGTTTTGGATTTGGTGGAAGTGGGCTTTTAAAATGGTTTAAGGAATGGGCCTTTTAAGTTTTGAAAATGAATTTATGGATGGGAATTTTGTAAAGTGGTTGGCCCAAATAATTGTTGGTTTTGGTTTAGGGATGTTTCATGAATAATTTGAAATAGATTTAAGGTGGTTTGGGTTTGAATTGGGTTGAATTTGGGTTTATTTGGTAAATGGGCCGATGTAGGTCGAATTGGGCTAACTTGGGCCAATGTTGGGCTAGGGTTAAAATTGATGTAAAATAAATGTTGAGAAATGTTTATGGGAGTGTTTCAAAGAGGTTTTGGCTTTGGTTGGGTTTTGATTTTGAGGTTTGGGCCTATTTGGGTTAGGTTTGGGTTTAGGTCGAAATTGGGCTTTTTGATTTTGGGTTGAATTTGAGTGGGGTTTGGGTCAAAATCTTGGGCAAATCATGTTAGTGTTTTGTTTATGGGGATGTTAAGGAAGATTTAGAAAAGATTTGGGGTTAATTGGAGTTGAATTGGGTTAGTTTGGGCTAAGTTTGGGTCATGGGTCCAAATTTGGGCTTTAAGGCCCAAAGTGAAATTGGATCCAAATGTCAATTAAATTGGACTTGGATTTGGTCTAAATTGGTATTGGGAATGTTGAATTGAAGTTTAGAATTGAATTGGACCAGAATTTGGGTCAATTGGATAGGTTTGGTTTAACATTGGGTTCACTTTGGGTTAAAATGGGTCGATTTGGGGGTTTTGACAAAAGTAGGGTAAATTGACAAAATTGGCCCATGGTGTAGTTGGACAAAATGAAATTGGGAATATTTAGGATTTTCTGGAATTTTCTGGGAATTTTTTGAATTTTTGGATTTTTAGGCCAAGAAGGGTATTTTGGGTTATTTGGAGGGTATTGGGGGGTATTTTTGGAATCTTTGGTATTTTTGGGTATGGATGATCAATTTGAGTGATGTGGAGATGTTTGGGGTTGATTTTGGAAAATTTTGGGTAATTTGGAAATTTTGCAAAAATTTGGAGTAATTCGAGGTTTTGGGTAGGTTTAGTAGGTGTAGGGTCTCGGGGGTCAAAAATTGAAAATTTGGGAAATTGAAGATTGGGTGAATTTAGGTGGAAAGAAATCATTTTGGTTGAGCCATGAAGCCATTTCAAGCCCATATGAGCCATGAAAGGACTCATTTGAGGCATTCATCTATGTTGTTCCAACCTCTTGCGCGAGGGCTTAGGGGTTAAGGACCATCCTTGTGAATCACCCACATGAGTCGGGAGGTTAAGTTGGGTATGGGTGTGGTTTTAGGAAGTGTGTGGAAATGTAGTGTGTAAGTGTAGTGTAAGTCGGCCCCTCACCGGACCGGGCCGCCGAGGGCGGTCCTAAGGCCGAAGAGTCCTATAGGAACTCATCCTTTAAACTTCCGCATTTGATTTCGACCCTCTAGGTGATTAGGGGTCTATGGTCGAGTTTGTGGAGTTTGCGGGGAGTTTAGAAGTGGTTTGAATTTCTAAAAGGCGGGTCCCGATTCTAGTCCTCTAAGACAGGTCGAAGGAAAAGCTTGAAGTCTAGATCTAAGTACTAAAAGAGAAGAGAAGACCTCATCGAAAAAAATGAGGTCGACAAATGGACCCCCAATAGGTGTGGTGAGTGACGGAGCACACGAGCGTATTGGTGTTGGCCAGAAGCGATCAACAAAACCAACACGGATGTCCAGTGACGAACTTAGGACGAAGTAGAAGAGTTCTATTCGGGGAGTGTCGAGTATATCTGCGGAGCCGGAGATTCTTGAACTCTTCGTTGGGGAAAGGAAAAGGAGGTGAATCCCAAATCACATGATGCGGGGAATTTCGATTTAGATTTTATTTTGTTTCAATTTATGTTTTGATGTGTGAGTTTAGATTTCGACTTGGAGTTTTTTTTAGATTGAAGTTTGTCGAAATTAATTTGAAGGATTTGATTTGAAATTAAAATTGGAGTTACGAGGTTTTAGATGTAACATCCCCAACCTCGAAAGAAAATTGAATTGATTAGATTGAATCGTTGCAATGAGAAGAGATCTCAGAGCAAAGTGGTGTTGGATATAAAATCCTTAACCTCAAGAGTTTGATTTTGATGTATTTCATTGCGATAGGGAAATGATCCTAAAGCGATGCGGTCTCGGATGTAAAATTCTTAACCCGGGAATTCGATTTGATGTATTTCGGTGCAATAGGGAAAGAATCCTAAAGCGAGTGCGGTCTTGGATGTAAAATCCTTGACCCAAAAATTGAATTTTGATGTACTTCGGTGCAGATAGGGAAAGAATCCTAAAGCGGTGCGGTCTTGGATGTAAAATCCTCGACCCGAAAGTTTGATTTGATGTACTTCGGTGCGATAGGAAAAGAATCCTAAAACGGTGCGGTCTTGGATGTAAAATCCTCGACCCAAAAGAGTTTGAATTTGATGTATTTCGGTGCGATAGGAAAGAATCCTAAAGCGGTGCGGTCTTGGATGTAAAATCCTCGACCCAAAAGGTTTGAATTTGATGTATTTCGGTGCGATAGGAAAAGGATCCTAAAGCGGTGCGGTCTTGGATGTAAAATCCTCGACCCAAAAGTTTGAATTTTGATGTACTTCGGTGCTGATAGGAAAAAATCCTAAAGCGGTGCGGTCTTGGATGTAAAATCCTCGACCCAAAAGGTTTGAATTTGATGTATTTCGGTGCGATAGGAAAAGGATCCTAAAGCGATGCGGTCTTGGATGTAAAATCCTCGACCCAAAAGGTTTGAATTTGATGTATTTCGGTGCGATAGGAAAAGGATCCTAAAGCGGTGCGGTCTTGGATGTAAAATCCTCGACCCAAAAGTTTGAATTTTGATGTACTTCGGTGCTGATAGGGAAAGAATCCTAAAGCGGTGCGATCTTGGATGTAAAATCCTCGACCCAAAAGAGTTTGATTTTGATGTATTTCGGTGCGATAGGAAAAGAATCCTAAAGCAGTGCAGTCTTGGATGTAAAATCCTCGACCCAAAAGTTTGAATTTGATGTATTTCAGTGCAATAGGAAAAGAATCCTAAAGCAGTGCAGTCTTGGATGTAAAATCCTCGACCCAAAAGGTTTGAATTTTGATGTAGACTTGAAGCCTGGAAAGATTGAATTCGGAATTTTGGAAATTTGGAAGGATGAGTTTGAACTCGATTGAAATTTGATTTAAGATTTGATTTGAAATTTGAAAGATCAAGTTTGAAACTTGATCGAGATTGGATTTGGAATTTGATTGAGGATTTGATTTGAAATTTGTAAAGATGGAATTTGATTTTGAAGTTTGGAAGGATGGAATTTGAGATTTGTGTTGATTTCGTTTATCTTTTAATGGTTCAAATTTTATTTTATTGTTTATTTAATGTTCATGTGAACTTGGTGTTTGTCATTTTTCAGATTTTTTTTTTTAGAAAGTTTTCTTTTATTCTTTTTTTTTTATTTCTTTTCTGTTCTTTGTTCGAAGTTCATTTAACTTTAATGGCGTTTCCTAATCAATTTGCACAAAAGAGGTGAAGGCCAAAAACGTGACATGGTCACTTTCATTCCAATCATGTTGAAAATACATCATACGACTCGATCACGGAATATATTTCATACAATCCATGTAGACTCGAAACGGATGTGTATGATCTTTGTTAATCCATCGAAAAGAATCATCGTCAAAAATCCATGTACGAATAGTGAGGTACATGGTCGATAACATCACCTTCCAAGCCATCCTTGGCAAGGATGCCGAGTTGGATGTACGTTGGAGGTGTGATATTTCCCATGTAACTCACGGCTCGTAAGGCGGAGGTTCTCTAGCTACGGGTACGGTTGGAAATGGTAAGGTATTTTCTTGTCGTCCATCCTCACGAAAGTAAGCGAGATTCGCTCCACTGGCACCCCGGTATGCGATGCTTTGCGATATACGCTCTGTTACCTTGCGGTATCATGACGGAACCCACCGGTAAAGGTATCTTTGCGGCCCTCGGAACTCACCGGGCACTGCTTATCCGGAGGTCGGATCCGAACATGATGTTACACTCATTCAAGAAAGAGACCGGTGCGAAGGTCGACGAAGTCGTGGTGATCAATATGTGGGGGTATGCGGTCACCCTGTTTGTAGATGTTGATAATGCGAGCTATTGGGTATGCGACTGCGGCGGTACCCTCCATGTTATCAATCTTTTTACCATTCTCTTGATAGCGATGGCATCGGATCTACTTGCCCATGACGGAGTATTCTGGTGGGTTTCCCTTCTGTCTTCGGCAAAGTTGTAGCGACATCCGCATTGTATTGTGATTCTTCCTTTCCACGGCATCCATCTCCGGGGTTACGAGTATGTATTTTCCCTCGGGTGGCTCGCTCGGCCCATTCTTTTCGGATCCGGATACAATCCACGATTTCTTGTTGTTCATACTGCGAGAATACGTCGGTGTGTAGCTCGAGGCCTTCTAGTATGTTGATTCTTCTTCCTTTAATTCTCTCGAAGTATTCGAAAGTTTTCTTTTCAACATTACGCATCCTCTCCGGCTCGTATTCGGAATGATGCCGGATGGCGAGGCCTTGTGACATATTGTGGGATATATGGTTCGATCCCTTCACGTTCCCACGCATACCTCGGCTCCTCGGGGATGATGCACTGTCGGGACATCCCCGGGGTTGCTTCTGCAACAAGGTCATGCACTGCTGCGGTGGTTCTATCCGGTGGCGTGGTAGCCTTCTTCCTTCGATCTTACGGAGATCTCCCTAGTTCTTTACGTTATTCTAGGAGCTGGCCTCCTTTCTTCGGAGTTCTGGTGAACCGGTGTCCTTGAAGTGTATGTGCTTGGCATAAGCAATTGTCTCGTCGCGGCGGTCCGCGGCTAGTTTTGTTAACATCTTACGGATACGGCGATTCTTATTTCTTCGTTGCGTGGTTGTGAGAGTAGCTCTCCGAACTTCTTGAATCTGCGCGGGCGCGGCGGCGACAAGCTCGCCCTCCGTCTGTAGCGACTACGGACTTCATTTTCTTGTCTTCTTCGGTGTTTGCTTTTCTTTTCTTGTTGTTGGATTGGTGGCTTGGGCCACCCACTTTCATCACTTGTACTGTCCGGGCGGTTCTTCTCGGTTAGCCGGGACCCGGTCACTTTCCTCGTACTTTAGGCTGTCGGTGCGAAATGCGAGTCGATCTCGATTATCGCTCCATCTTTCACCCTCTTTTCATCGAGTGCGAGGCTTACGCCATTCTTAAAGTTCAAGACCGACCGCCGTTCGACATTTCCTGCGAAAAGACAAGGAAAAGGATCGGGGGTTGTACTAAGAACAAGAACATTAAGAAAATGTTTATTAAAGATACATTTTTTATTATTCTTATATTTTAACAGGAATGAAGTAGGATAAGATCAGAAAAAGGGACTTTGATTTGGAGAAGAAAACGAGGAAAACTTTATTATCATTTATTTATTTATTTTAACACATTTTATTATTTTTTTGGGTTCGGACCCGATCACGAGTAATTACTTCGCCGTGTTTCTTAGGGATGAAGAATTCATTCCTTCGAAACATCGGGTAGCGTAATACTTTTTCAAGTATCGTCAGTTGATCGGAAGCATATGTCGTTCTCCTCGGCGATTTACTAGCTGGTAGGAACCTCCCGAGTATCTTGCTTCGACCACAAACGGTCCTTCCCAGTGGGTTCGAATTTTCCTCCATCTTGCGGTGTGCGAGAATAGGTCTCTTGAGAACGAGAACTAAGTCACCAACTTTGAAGGTTCTTGGGCGGACCGGTTTGTCATGGGCTTGAATCATTTTAGCTTGGTACGGTTCTAAATTACGTTGCGCTGCAAGTCTTTTCCCTTCCCGAGCTTTCTAATTCTTCGAGTCGTAGTACGGCGTTTTCTTACGTCGTGATCTTGTTTGCAAGCTGCAATTACGAGTGAAGGAAGGCTGAACCTCTAAAGGTAACCTTGCCTCGGACCCATACACCGGAGCGTAAGGTGTAGCTTGAGTAGGAGTTCGAAGGTTGTCCGGTAGGCCCATAAGGCTTCTAACAATTTCTCGTGCCAATTTCTCTTATTATCGTCCGAGGTTTTCTTTAAGATTTGAACGAGAGTTTTATTAAAAGCCTCGGCGAAGACCGTTTGCTCTTGGGTAGTAAATTGTTGAGTATCGCCGGTCGATTCCGTGTCTCACGACAAAATTGTTGATTTGTGTGCTTCGAATGCTGACCCATTATACGAGATGATCTGCGCGGCACTCCGAAACGGTAGACAACTTGGTTCTTGAAAAGCGTAGCACGTGGTGTGCTTTCACTTCTCTAAGTGGAGCTGCATCGCCACTTGGAAAAGTAATCTGTAGCCGCAAGAATGAAGCGATGTCCTTTTGAAGATGGTGGTTCTATCGGACCCACTATATACGTGCCTCGACATTCGAATGGCCGCGACGCGATTGTCGGGTGCGGCACATTTGGAGGTTGGTGTAGAACCACTCCGTGCACTTGGCATTGGTGACGGCTCTTGGCGATTTTCATGCGGTCGATCATCATCGAGGGCCGGTAGTACCCTAGTCTTTTAATTTTCATCTTCATTTTTGGACCCGTGGTGAGCGCCACGGAGTCCTGAATGTACCTCTTTAACAATTTCACGGGCCTCGGACCCGCTTAGGCACCTTAGCCACATTTGATCAAAAGACCTTCGTATAATGTGTTGTTTATTAATGCGTAAGACAGAGTTCTTTTCTTGATGCGATGGGCCGGCGACCTATCATCTGGTAGTTTTCTCCTTGCGGAGTGATGTCTATCGATGGTTGTCGCCTGATCTTCGTGTTTTACATCACTTCTTCAGTTGATTCTTTTTCTTTTGCTTGATTTGTGTATTGTGTCTATGTCGGTTGTGATAGGACTGACGTCCGTGAGTCGACACTTCCATTGATTCATCTTGCAAACGGGCAAATTCTTTTGTGAGACGGGCTAAAGCATCTGCTTAAAGCATTCTCTTTTCTAGGAATTTTGTAGATTGTCACATTTGGAATCTGTTCAACAATTTGTATGGCATCTTGGAAGTATTGTTCGAGTTTTGGCTTTAGAATTCTGTCTTGTCCGGCGATCTGTTGAATGATTAACTGTGAATCCGTAGATGTTGATGTCCGTTATCCCCATTTGAATGGTTAATTCCAATCCCGTTATGAGGGCTTCGTATTACGCTTCGTTGTTTGTACACGGTTCGTCGAGTGGTAGGAGTATCTTAACATCCCCCGCTCCGGTGTTATAAAGATTAGCCCGATTCCTGCCTTACAGAGCACTTATCACTTGCGATTCTTCGTCTTTGTGTCTTGAAGATGCTCCGTCGAAATATAATTCCCAACGTCGATCGTCGAGGTCTTCTAGGTTCATTATTTGTTCATCCGGCGGATCGTCGTTGAGAGGAGATTCGGCCGGCAAAGGGTGTCTTTGCGAGGAAGTCTGCTAAGACTTGTCCCTTTACGGCACGCGGAGGCACGAAAGTTATATCGAATTGCAATAATATCATTGACCATCCGGCAAGTCTGCTAGGAAAGTGTTGGACGAGTCATCAAGTATTGCAATGGATTAAACTTCGAAATCGAGTTGACCTTATGAGAAAGCATGTAGTGCACGAGCTTTTGAGCGGCGAAGATCGGGGCCAAACAATGCTTTTCAATTGCGGGATACCTTACTTCCGTCGGAAGTAAACGACGGCTTAAGTAGTAAAGAGCATTTTCTTTACCCTCATCATTGACACAGGCTAACGGGGCTCAGAGAGAGTCATCTAAAGCCGCGGTGTAAAGTATCGGTGATGCACCGAGGCCAGGGTTGCTAAGACGGGAGGTGTCATTAAATATTGTTTAATGTCTTCGAAGGCCTTACGGCATTTCTCTTCCCGAATAAATTTGGCGTCCTTTTTAACTAGTGCCGAGAAAGGTGACACCTACCGACGGGTTTGAGATAAAGCGTCGAAGATATGCCGGCTTCCCTTGAAAAGATCGTAGTTGTTTTAAGGTTTTGGGAGGCGGCATTTCTAAGATGGCTTTAATCTTCTCCGGGTCGATTTCAATTCCACGATGTCGGACAACGAATCCTAAGAATTTCCGGAGGTGACGCCGAAGGCGCATTTTAAGGGATTCATCTTAAGGTTAAATTGTCTTAATCGTTCGAAAACAATTCTCGAATCATACGAGTGGTTTTCCTTTACTTTGCTTTTGATGACGACATCGTCCACGTAGCATTCGACTTGATTGTGGATGAGATCATCAAAAATTCTTGTCATTGCTCTTTGGTAGGTTGCTCCTGCGTTCTTCGATCCGAATGGCATCCTTTGTGTAGCAAAATACTCCGATCGGCGTTACGAATGCTGTAAGCTTTTCGTCTCCTGGAGCCATTTTTATCCGGTTGTATCACGAAGATCCATCCATGAATGAGAATATTTCATGTGTCGAAGCAATATCGATCATCGGTTCCGGAATCGGTAGAGGAATTCATCTTTTGGACATGCCTTGTTTAAATCTGCGAAGTCCACACAAATTCGATCGACCATTCTTCTTTACGACTGGCACCACATTGGCTAACCGGGTTGGGTATTGTTCTTCACGGACAAATTTAGCGTCTATTAGCTTTTTAACTTCGGCTATGACTTGTTGTTCGATTTCCGGACGCATTCTTCACGTGACCTTGTCGGTCGGAGCGAAGTAGGATCCACTCCTAGCTTATGGACTGCAACCTATGGGGCTAATCCTGGCATTTCATCGTAGCTCCAAGCAAAACAGTCTTTAAATTCCATTAATAACTTGATTATTTCTTCGGAGTCTTCTTTATTGAGTAAGGAGCTAACAAAGGTAGGTCTAGGCTCTTCGCTAGTACCTAAGTTAACTTCCGTTAACTCATCTATTGTGGATTTAATTTCTTCTTCGAATTCGGTGGAGCGTCTCCGATTTGTAAATCTTCGAGTTCGTCCGTAGTTTCCATGCGGTTTTCATTAGACTTGCAAGTGACAACCAAGCAAAATTCGGTATCGTCAGTCGACCCTACTGTGCCGAATCCGAGTCCATACTTTGAATTGGGTGGACGACCGGAGTTATTCCATAACTTTTCAAAATGTTGTGATTGGCCTTTTGTCCATTGTCGAGGTAAGAAACCACGTTGAATTAAATTTTGAACACAGGGAGAGTACCACCCAAAAGGTAATTCCATTAATTCTGATGAAGTGACATCTTCGAATTGTACATTATTTTCAGTTTTGGAGGAAGAAGCACCACGGTAGAATTTGATTGGCCTTGCACCATCATTACGTACCTCTTTGACCACCATACCCTCGATCTTGCTAGACTTGATCGGGGTTAGGGTCATAGTATGTACGTAGTGGTTAATCTTCTCGTACATTAATTTGTATTCTTTGTTCTTTTCATCTTCGAGGGGGATCTTGTATTGCGGCTTCTTTCGACTTATCGTCGCTGCTTCTCGCTTGATTTCTTTTTCTTCTTCAGAACTATCATCCCAATCAACATTGATGGTTGGTTTCCTCTGTCCAATTGTCCTAGCGTCTCTACCACGGCCTCGTCCCCGGCCTCGACCTCGGATGCGAGTTGTGGAGAAACCTTCACCATCTCTCCGGAAGGGAGTGGTGAGTGGCTGTTGGACTAGAACTTCGGGTTCTTCGTTGTCTCGAACTTTCTTTGCTTCATTTGTTACGGTATCTCGGAGAAGATTGTTTTCTTCGGCGGTGCATAATAAGTTGCATCTTCATGGATTCCAATTTCATGTACGGAGAATGGTTGCAAGTCACCTTTGATGCACTTGTTCCCCTCCATCGTAGTACTTGATGCACTTGGTGTAGAGATGATGGTACCATCCCGTTTTCATGTATCCATGGTCGGCCTGACAAAGCGTTGAACGACGTTTACGAATCGATTATGTGAAATTTTGCGGTTGTCTTTGCTAAGTCACCGGTCTTCATCGATAGCGTTATTGACCCGAGGGCTCTTTCTCCTTTACGGTTGAATCCTCTTAATAACATTTTGTCGGCCTCGAGCTCACGAGCATCGATTTCCAAGTATGCTTAGTGTTCGAAGACTCATTATATTGATTGATGCTCCTGGATCCACCAATACTCCGGAGAGCGTAAACTTCCCGATTGTAAGCTGAAATGTACAACGGTCGGTTGTGATCCGCTGTCCCAAGTAGTAGGTCATTGTCCAGTGAAGGTAACACCTCGTTGTTCCTTTAACGAGCAAACCTCATCTAAGGAATCTCCGGCCATTTGCGCTAAGCAAAATTCCGGATCAAGTAAGGCCTTGATCAGAGCTTCCCTCATCTCCCTTGATAAGATGAGAGCATCGTAAATGCTCAGTTTGGCCGGTAGTTTCCTAAGATGGGCTAGCACATTGTAGTCCACTTTGTTTCCATGCGTCTCGGCTTCTTCTCGAACGGGTATGTCTTCCGCTGGGGTTGGTTCTTCTTGAACAACCACCTGCTTTCCTTTGTCTTTTGGACCCATTCTTGGAGGTAGAACTTTTCCACTTCTTAGGTTGACTTCGTAATTTCTTCGAATCTAGTGTTGAGTTTGTCGGTGTCTCCTCTCGAATCGGAATGATCGGCTCTTCCGGATTATCTTCAAAATCCGAAGGCTCTAACTCTATCGTAATCGGAGCTCCTCGAAACTCGCGAGATAGAGCCGTTGCTTGTTGAGCTCTCGTAGCCTCCTTGATGGATGTCTTCTTCGTCATTTTGATCGTCGAGATCTTGTATGATTTGAGAATTGTTGTTGGTATCGAAATCAACGCCCGGATTGTCGCTAGTTACGTAATCGTTAGAAACAGTCAAAATGTAGCCAACGCCATCACCCTTATCATTATATGATCCCACCGAAGTGAGCGAGATAATCATACAAAATCGAGAGGTTCGAGGGATCTCTCCCCAGAATCGAAGCAACTATCCTAGGATCGGCGGCCCCTAGTCTAGCCTTAGGAATCTCGGTCCCCTCTTCTTCGTCGATTTTCTTCTTCTCTTCGATTGTCTCTGTCGAGGTGGTTCTTCTATCGCAAGTGATAGTACCGGCTTAACGGGTCTCGAACTACGAATTGAAGCTCGCACCGAAGCGGTTCGGATGTTGTCTAAAATCTTCTTCGAAGATCTCGTCCGAGCGGTAGTCCATCCATCGTTGGTTGCATAGGGATCTATCGGAATGACGGGATCGGTTGAGATAACATTGACGGAACCTCCTTTACGGGGTTCCTTCATGTACTCCTTCGGGATTGTTATATTTCCTTTCCGAAGGTTGTCGTTGAGCCAACTTTTGAAGGTAATGCAATCTTCTATCTTGTGCCCGAGCATCCAGATGGTAGGGGCAAAAGTTGGGATCACCTTTCTTGTTGACTTCCTCCGGTCTTTTGGGCTCGCAGCGGTGGAAATCTGGAGTTTTCATTAGGCTACGGAACATCTTCGATCTTGCTTCATTCTTGAACGGATATTCTCCGCTCGAAGCTCCCTCGATGTACGTTGCGGACGAGACGGTTGTTCATACTTGCGGAGACGGCCGATAGCTGGACCAGGGTTGCTTGGTAATTTTGTTGTGGTTCTTGCGGCCGTTCGGTGGTATTTGCATCGGTTGTTTGCCTTTGTCAACTGCTTGCAACGACCCGGATTTCTTCTCGAAGGTCTTCACCGAGCTTCGCTTGTCCGTTTTGTCGGCAAAACTTAATTGCTTCGCCTCTTCTTGCAAGCTTCCGGCTTTGCTTAACAACTTCTCAAAAGTCTTAATAGTGAATCCCTTGAGGAGAAGTGCTTATCGGGCCGTGAATGCTTTTAAGCAAGATGCTGACTGCATGTTGTTCTTGCGGTTGTGGTTCACACTTCATGCTTAAATTTCTCCATCGAAGTATGTAATCCACTAGAGTTTCATTCGGCTTTTGTTTCTCTACCACTAAATCACCTATAGTGATGTGGTGTCGAGCTCCGACAAATCGCTTAATGAAGAGGCTCTCTAGCTGCGAGAATGTCTTTACGGATCCGTTGGGTAATTCGCATACCGGTCGAAGGCGATCCACGACGGATCGCTAACGAGCCGTCGGAAGAGTAGCGCATCGCTCCCGCCGGCATTGCAACAAGCGGCACGAAAGTGTGCGACATGCTCGTCGGGAGTTCCCGGTTCCGTCGAAGGTCTTAAACGAGAGGTGGTACGAAGCCCTTCGGGTATTGGACGGCGTCGAATTCTTCCGGATAAGGTCTACCCGTCCGAATAGATGTCCCGTTCTTCGATTGTGCTAGGGCTTCTCGCACTTGCTGTTCTACCGAGTTCTTGATATCCTTTTCGGGGATCATACTTTGTGTTGTATCCTTTTCGGCTGGTCATCCCCATTGACGGATGTAATCTCCTTCCCTCCGTCTACGATGTGAATGACTTCGGGGGTGTCTCTCCATGTGGTTGTACTTGACTCGGAGAGTGGCCGGAGCTACGGCCATCTCTTCCATCCTTTTCGCCATTTGAGCGATCGTGTCGTCCTTTTCTGAAGCTGTCTCTTCATCGGTTCCGGCTCCTCTCTTTGCGCGGTTGCGGGAGCACCTTGAGAAGATGATGAAGCTCGTGTTTCAACCATGTTGATTTCTGCATATTCGTTGTCCATGAATTCCGATGAGTCGATCTCATCTCCGAACTTTTCTTCTCTTTCTTTTGCCAGCCGTCGGATGTCGGTTCTCGGCTTTTCCATGGCATCTTCAGCGGAGCTTTACGTGTATCTTTGTGGTTGTCATGCGATGGTTGCGGGTCCTTTTTCACGAGTCCCCTTCATCGCGGTAGCGCTTTCTTCGGATTCGAAGCCTCTCGGCGAGACTTTCTCTCTCGGGCTGTTGTTTCGATCTCAGTCGCCCGTAGTGGGACGCCACACCATCCTTCTAGCGACGGAAAGTCTAGGACCGGATGGTCTCGTTGGCTAAATGTTGGAAGGTGGTATCCTCCCTAATCCGTAATCCCGATACTACGACGGGCGGGCTAGCCTTCATTCTCTTGCTTGGCTTTTCTATCATGACGGCGGGTTCTACTCGGGGCCCAAGACGGGATTTGAGCGGCACACGCCACTATCCTTCGTAGAATTTCCGACACGGGGCAATTTTCCTTCTTTGCTAACTTTTCTACCAAAGTTTGCAATCGAGCAAACGGCGTAGTTCTATTTCTTTTCTTGCGGCTATCATTGTAGTATGCGGGTCGAGGTAATGTGGCGACAATCTTTCGAACATTCTCCTCGTCCTCGCGGCGGAGAGGGGATGGAACACCGCTTCCTCCCAAAAGTGGTATGTAGTCGAGGGCGGTGGTGTATATTCGAGTAGCGGTGTATATTCCGGCAACTCCGGAATTTCCTCCGGGAAGGCGATCTCGGCGGCTACGGCTTCCACGGCGATCCTTCTATTTCTATTTCTTCTTTGGGTCTTTGTCAGCGACGGAATTTTCGAACTAGACCCGATTTCGAAGACAGAAGGTCTTACAGGAAGATCCGTACCCTCCCCGGTAATAGGTTTACCATAGTTCTGGATTTCTTTCCCCTTTGATTTGGCGAAGTCGGGGTAGGTGCGAAACAACTAGACCAGGTGGGGGTAGTGAGAACGGTCCTCCTGCGGACGAGCGGTACTCCTCCTAGTCGGGACCCTTTGCGGGGGAGGAAACTCTTGGGTCGACCTAAGGTTGAACTCGAGCGGTGGTTCCTCGGCTTCGGATACCTTGTTCGTCGGTGCGAAGAGGGAGACGTCGGTGACCTTGACGTTCGTGTTTTCAAATCCACTGTCCAAATCGGATGACCCCATTGTCGGGCAGCTCATCCTTATAGACGGCGAAGTCCAGTCCGTTGGTGAAGGAGAAAATCGGTTTCGGGGCTTCCATTTCGCGAGGTAGATTCGGTTGTCGGTCCCGAGTTATGCTTCTTTTCTTCAGGACGAAAAGAAAGGAATTAAAAGAGTCCGAACTCATTCTTTGTTCATGTATTTATAAAAAAAAAATCATTTGTTAAAAGAATCACTTATTAGAGGGTTTGTTTATTTAGAACGGAACGTTCAAAGGTGTAGAGAAGGTAAGGAATCCGATTCAGAAAGGAAAAGAAAGTCTTAAGCAAGACTTCCCGACTCGAAGGATCATTCCTAAACTAACACCTATTGGGGTCCACCCCACCTCGGAAATGAGGTAAAAGGATCTCGGAACCTCTCTGTTTAGGGGTGTCTAAGCAGTGGCTCCTAAATCCGAGAGAATGTTGGCTATACTCGTTCAAGGTAGAAATGAACATAGTATTCCAACGGAAAGAAGGGTAGTTTGATCCATTAGGGACATGGATACACTACCGATTTTTGAAAGCGAATTATTTGATTATAATGGAGAGAGGAATATTCCCACGTGAGTCGCCGAAATCTCGTCGGCATATTTTTAGGTCGTGTTTTGTTTTGAAAAGGGGTCGCTAGCGAAATCGTCGGCGAATTTTTAATTTAATTAAAATAAATAATTTGAAAAGTAGTATTTGATTTTGAAAATAATTTTAAATTTGAAGGTTTTAAGATATGAGATTAAACCGATCTCACATCCCAAATAGTTTATATAAACGAGCACCGCACCACAAGCTAGTGTATCTATCCCTAAGGATAGACACCTTTGCTTGATGGTGGGGCTTGATTAAATAAACTAGAAGATTAGTGACATCCGTTTGGTCGCGAACCAATTTTATAAGCAGACAAGTTTCCCCGCTTAATATGAAAACATTAAACAGGGTTTATATTACTCAGGTTCTTTAAAATTCCCTATAAGGGCAAGCCCCTATAGTTAATTACATCTTAAGTGACGGGAATCACCTAAGAAAACTCTCGATAATAACCAATAATTCTGCTCTCAAGAATTTCAAAGTTTAAGTTTTTCAAAGATTGAATTTTGGAATTTCAATAGGGAATGGATCAAATTTGGAACATTTTGTTTTGTGAATCCAAAAGGAAGAAAGGTAGGAGAAATCACTGATTCGAAGTGAACTTCGGTAATTTCCCGACTATCCTATTGTTTGGCTTGAATTTAGGAAAGTCCTAATGTTTATTTGATATTTCAATCTTGCCAATTTTAATTAATTAGGACTTATATTTGTATGATAAAATCAAACAAATAGCTCAGAAGATGTGAGGGTTTATTGTCGTATCGGACGACTACCTCGGAATCCTAAGACCGGTTAGGGCTTAATTTGCAATGCAAATGCCTAACGAAGAGTTGAGGATTTATGTTGCACTAGAGCGAGCTACCTCGAAGTCCTATGGCTTTGTTGTTTAATTCTAGAAAAGTTTCGTCGAAGTAGGTTCAAGTTTCTGCGACGACGATGGCCGTGCTGCCCACCATGCTCCAAGCTCCTGGTTGTTGCAGAGGTTTAGTTTTAGAAGTCATAAATCAGGAGATGAGAGAAGTGTTTTGGTCTAGAGAAGTCTTAATTTTCCAAGTGTTTTTTTATATTTTGATTAAAACAAATCTTAAAGTTGATTATAACGACACCGGTTAAGATCCCACGGTTCCATCCTTCGGCATCATTATTTTTATCGGATTCACTTAGTCCGGATGAATTTGCTAAACTCAATTGAATGAGTTCCACACTTTCATTTAGACCGTGGGAAATCCCGTTAGCAACACGTAGGTTACATCATCCGAGGTATTCCCGATCATCCAACAGGGACGTTTTAATTTAGTTGTAATTGTAGTTTTGTGTTCTGTTTGTGATTAAATTTTGAGTTGTTTTATATTTTGAAATGTTGTGGCGGTGAATTTTATCTTGCAATGACTTTTAACTTAATTTGGTTTCAGCTTTAGGGTCTATCCTAAAGGTGTGGGTTTTCATGCAATCGTTGTTTTATCATGCAAGAAAAATAAAGTACATTTGCAAGAAAGTAAATTGCGGGAAAGTAAATTGCAAGAAAGTAAATTGCAATAAAAATAAAAGCGTACACTGGAGGGTCTTCCCGTCATCCCAAGCTGCACTTAAAACACGATTAGAATATTTAAGCAAGTCCCTAGGTAAAGCTAAGGGAAAGGTTATGGTTTTCTACCAAATTCCTAATCACTATAGCTAGTCATTTCCTATGACGTCTAGGTTCTTTGTGTTTTGGTTTAAGGACGATTTTCTTCATCGAAGAATAATCGAAATTCGATTGTTCTTATAAATGTCCTATCATATTGAGGAAGTGCTTAAGAAGGATCTTAAACATCTTTTCAATATTTCTAGGATTGTTTTAAGTCCAAATGAATTTAATTATACAAATGAATTAATCGTCCAAGAATTTCAAGTTTTGTTAACTTGCTCGGTGAACTAGGACATTTGAATATCCTATGAGTGAAGTGACACTTCATTTAATGTTTTATTTAGGAGTTATAATAACTAAAGCTTTCGAGGGTAAGTTAGTATTCAAATGATTTGGTTTAAGTTAAAGAGTTTAAATTTGGAATAGTGTTCAAGTTGCTTTTAAATTTATTTTCTTTCTGTTTTAGGTGATGTTATATTTAATTCAATTTAATTTAATTTTAATTGAGTTTTAATTTAATTTGATTGAGTTTGATTTAATTTGATTTGATGTTTAATTAATTTGATTTGATTTAATTTTAATTTGATTATTTAATTTAATTTAATTCAATTATTTAATTTAATTTGATTTAATTCAATTTTATTTAATTAATTTAATTTATTTAATTTAATTTAATTTAATTGTTTAATTTAATTTAATTTAATAATTTAATCTAATTTAATTTAATTATTAAATTTAATTTAACTTAATTTAATTGTTAAATTTAATTTAATTTTAATTTAATTTATCTTTAATTTACTTTATTTTTAATTTTAATTAAAATTTTAAAAGAGTTTAATAATTTAATTAAGTCTTTTAATATTTTAAATTTGAGTTATCATTTTAATTAAAAATTGAGTATTAATGATATAATTAATTTAGGGATTTTTTAAATTAAAGAATAAATCTCTTCCTAATAAATATCCCTTATTTTAATAATTCCAATTTATTATTCCTCCAAATTTAATCTACTATTTAATTAAAGTTTAATCATTTTAAAATTATTTAATGGGTTTCTACCCTTTAATTATTTAAATTTCAATCATCCAAATCAGATTAAGATCAAATATTTTACTTGTTGATTTTTTTATTAAACCTAAAGTTTTAATTAAGGGTTAAAAGTTTAATTACCATTTTACCCTTTAAGCTTAATAATTTCATAATTCACTAAATTGAACCCAACTGAACTTGAAATTTTTATGTGACTTCACTCATATGTCAATAAAGACATGAGAGGAGAAAATGTGATTTTTCTGTATTTAATTTATTTATATAATTATTTTTGGTGGAAAATAGAGATTTTCAAGGAAAATTTAATAATATGACCAAGGGAAAGTTTCTGTCCTTAAGAAAATTAGGGGACATTCCTAATGACCAGAGAAGCACTTGGACCAATTTTGGTGATTTTTTGAATTATATTATTTTTATTATAATTATTTTGAGTTTTGGAGTGTTAATTAATTTAAAAATAAAATAAATGTTGAAAAATGGATTTTATATTTTTCAAAAATCTCTCTGATACCAAGGAAACCAGAGAAGCAAATTTTGCAATTTTCTGATTTTTTTATGATTTATTGTATTTATTTTAGTGAAAATGCTAGAAAATACATTTTTTTTAATTTTAAAATTACCCTAGGGCTTTAAAATTTAATATCTCACTAAATAGACTTAGGAAAAATATGGGGTTTGTTCCTAAGTGATTAAAATTCAAAATGTGACATTTTGGTGAATTTTATTATTTTTTGTGATTTTTATTATTTTTTAATTATTAAAATATTAAAATATTATTAAAAATCAACTTTTTCAGAAAATTGAAATTTTAATTTTCTTAGGTTCCCTTGATATCAGAGAGGCTCCAAAACCAATTTAGTGAATTTTTGAAAAGTATTTTAAAAGTTATGAATTTTTAAAGTTTAAAATGGCTAAGTGACTTAATCAACCCAATTAGTGGGGTTAACCAAGTCCAATTGACCTCAAATTTTTATGGTGGATTCCTCTGATCCTAAAGGTCAGTGGAGAATTGATTTCAAGTAAATTTGATGCCTGGTTAACTCTAATTAATTAAATACCTATTTTGAGTGTTTAAGCCAATTAGGGTTGTTTTGAATGAACTAAGCCAAAACCTATTTTTCCTAGGGTTCTCTGGTCATAAGGAACATCACCAAATTTTCCTAGAATTTATTTCACAACATGCTATTTTTGGAATTAAAATACTCAAAACAGCAACATGCATTTGAAAAATAAATAACTTTTCACGAGAGATGGCCTCCGACCTTGGAAAATTCGGGGAATGTTCCCAAGTTCAGAGGCTTCAAAAGCCCTATGGTCTCATGCCATGGTGAATTGTATACATGCATGGAGAATTAAATGTATGCAGAGAGTAAATAAATTATAAAAAATAAAATACTTGATGAAATTAAATGATTTCTTTTCCACATTATTCTCCTCTGTTCACTGAGCAAGAGGGTATTTTTATTTTATTTTTGTGATTTTTCTACACAAAGATATGGATTTTTAAAGTTTCGATATTTAATAAATACATTAAATACCCTATTTATCTATTTATCCACGCGGCGCCGGCGAAACATCGGCGACTCCGAAGGGGTACGTGTCACGCCGTGATTGGGCGCCGCCATCTGAGTCATCCGTCCCGGGCCCCGCGGTTCTCGCACCGTTTCCTGGTCCGACGCCATCTGAGCCGTTCGTCCGCGCGTGTATCGAATGGACGGCATCCGTTCATCGTTCCCAAGTGTTCTCACCCAAGAGCCGTCCACACTAAATCCTTAAGATCTCACCTCGATTCTCAATGGATTTTTACGTTCTTATGCTCTATGGATTCGTCTTGAAGAGACGAACACATCTATACGGCTAACATGCATTGAAACTAAGGCATTTGAAATGGAGAATCTCCAGAAGCTCGGGATGGAGAGTTAACTCATACCTTAGCTCGGAGAAGTGTGGCTTCAATCCGAGAGTTGTTGCACCTTCGATTGGGTCCCGCAAGCTCCGGATGAAGTCTCTTGGTCCGGGGAATTGTACGGATATGATTTCGACCAAGCCCGATCACAAAGCTTGGAGGCTGGAGCAACCGGGTGGCTCGGAGATGGGGCTTTTGCTGGTGGACACCTTCTCTTGGTCCGGTGAAGGTGTAGAGCCAATCAATTTGAGAACCGGCTCACTGTGGAGAAGTGTCCTGCTTTTGGGTGGAATTTCGACTACGAAATTGAGCTTACGAGAGGAGAAATGGCAGGGGGATTTCACTGGGGATCAAGTGTTCTAAGAGTGGAGAAGGGTCTGGAACAATTTTGGCAGAGTTTTGGCAAGGTTTGTGCTTAGCTCTCTCCATGCCGAGAGAGGTGGAGTTTAAATAGGAGAGGGTGGAAGGCCTCCCAGGGGGAGTTGAGGCATGGGATCAGCTGCTCTGGTGAGGAGAAGATCGGCCATGGTGACCACTAGGCATGGGGCGGCTCGAGCAAGTGAGAATTTCAATGTTGGCTCACATGTGAGCTCTCGGCCATGGTGTTTTCCGGCGGCTCAGTGGCCGGCCGGCCGAGCAATGGTCACCATCTTGGTCGGGTGGGTCGTGGCTGGGGTTTAGTGTAGGCAATCGGCAAATGCCATGTGTAAAGGCTTTGATTCAAAGTGGAATGGGGGCATGGCTAAATTTGAACCTAAATGGGTCAACCCACCCATTTGGGCTAGGTGCACCACCCAAGGCCTGGTTTTGGCTGAGGGAAAAGTGATTTGGCTCAGCATAATCGGTAGGGTCAAGTCACCATCCAAGCACGATTAGGCTTAAGCATGGTTTAGTGGAATCATGGAAGTGGTTAATCACCTTTAGGAATTAAGGAAAGAGCCTCCTTCTTTTGCCCAAAATGGCATGGTGACATGTAAAGAGGCTCTCATGGCTTGCATATGGCTTGTGCATGGCTCCATGGCTCCATTTGGCTTGGGAAAAGGTTTGGTCAATTTCATAAAAAAGGATTTTAGGGATTTTGGATAATTTGGTGGAAATTTGGATGAAGCTTCATTTAGAATTATTTGATGATTGGTTTAGGACTTAGGGATGATTTTAATTGAAAATATGATGAGGGGAAATGTCATATGGGCTTTGGAAGAATTTTTTGGGGTTTTGGATTTGGTGGAAGTGGGCTTTTAAAATGGTTTAAGGAATGGGCCTTTTAAGTTTTGAAAATGAATTTATGGATGGGAATTTTGTAAAGAGGTTGGCCCAAATAATTGTTGGTTTTGGTTTAGGGATGTTTCATGAATAATTTGAAATAGATTTAAGGTGGTTTGGGTTTGAATTGGGTTGAATTTGGGTTTATTTGGTAAATGGGCCAATGTAGGTCAAATTGGGCTAACTTGGGCCAATGTTGGGCTAGGGTTGAAATTGATGTAAAATAAATGTTTAGAAATGTTTATGGGAGTGTTTCAAAGAGGTTTTGGCTTTGGTTGGGTTTTGATTTTGAGGTTTGGGCCTATTTGGGTTAGGTTTGGGTTTAGGTCAAAATTGGGCTTTTTGATTTTGGGTTGAATTTGAGTGGGGTTTGGGTCAAAATCTTGGGCAAATCATGTTAGTGTTTTGTTTATGGGGATGTTAAGGAAGATTTAGAAAAGATTTGGGGTTAATTGGAGTTGAATTGGGTTAGTTTGGGCTAAGTTTGGGTCATGGGTCCAAATTTGGGCTTTAAGGCCCAAAGTGAAATTGGATCCAAATGTCAATTAAATTGGACTTGGATTTGGTCTAAATTGGTATTGGGAATGTTTAATTGAAGTTTAGAATTGAATTGGACCAGAATTTGGGTCAATTGGATAGGTTTGGTTTAACATTGGGTTCACTTTGGGTTAAAATGGGTCAATTTGGGGGTTTTGACAAAAGTAGGGTAAATTGACAAAATTGGCCCATGGTGTAGTTGGACAAAATGAAATTGGGAATATTTAGGATTTTCTGGAATTTTCTGGGAATTTTTTGAATTTTTGGATTTTTTAGGCCAAGAAGGGTATTTTGGGTTATTTGGAGGGTATTGGGGGGTATTTTTGGAATCTTTGGTATTTTTGGGTATGGATGATCAATTTGAGTGATGTGGAGATGTTTGGGATTGATTTTGGAAAATTTTGGGTAATTTGGAAATTTTGCAAAAATTTGGGTAATTTCGAGGGTTTTGGGTAGGTTTAGTAGGTGTAGGGTCTCGGGGGTCAAAATCGAAAATTTGGGAAATTGAAGACTGTGTGAATTTAGGTGGAAAGAAATCATTTTGGTTGAGCCATGAAGCCATTTCAAGCCCATATGAGCCATGAAAGGACTCATTTGAGGCATTCACTATGTTGTTCCTAACCCTCTTAGCCAAGGGCTTAGGGGTTAAGGACCATCCTTGTGAATCACCCACATGAGTCAGGAGGTTAAGTTGGGTATGGGTGTGGTTTTAGGAAGTGTGTGGAAATGTAGTGTGTAAGTGTAGTGTAAGTCAGCCCCTCACTGGACCGGGCCACCTGGGGCGGTCCTAAGGCCAAAGAGTCCTATAGGAACTCATCCTTTAAGCTTCCACATTTGATTTCAACCCTCTGGGTGATTAGGGGTCTATAGTCAAGTTTGTGGAGTTTGCGGGGAGTTTAGAAGTGGTTTGAATTTCTAAAAGGCGGGTCCCAATTCTAGTCCTCTAAGACAGTCAAAGGAAAAGCCTAAGGCTAGATCCTAAGTACTAAAGAGAGAAGAGAAGACCTCATCAAAAAAAATGAGGTCAACACATTGCAAGATAAAATTCACCGCCACAACATTTCAAAATATAAAACAACTCAAAATTTAATCACAAACAGAACACAAAACTACAATTACAACTAAATTAAAACGTCCTGTTGGATGATCGGGAATACCTCGGATGATGTAACATACGTGTTGCTAACGGAATTTCCCACAGTCTAAATGAAAGTGTGGAACTCATTCAGTTGAGTTTAGCAAATTCATCTGGACTAAGTGAATCCGATAAAAATAACGATGCCGGAAGGATGGAACCGTGGGATCTTAACCGGTTCCGTTATAATCAACTTTAAGATTTGTTTTAATTAAAACACAAAAACACTTGGATTTTAAGATTTTCTCTAAACCAAAACACTTCTCTCATCTCCTGATTTATGACTTCTAAAACTAAACCTCAGCAACAACAAGGAGCTCGGAGCATGGTGGGCAGCACGGTCATCGTCATCTGCAAAACCTAAATCTACATCTGCAAAACTTTCTTAGAATTAAATAACCAATCTATAGGACTCCGAGGTAGTTTGCCTAGTGTAACATAAATCCTCAACCTTTTGTTAGGCATTTGCATTGCAAATTAAGCCCTGACCGGACTTAGGATTCCGAGGTAGTCGTTCGGTACGACATAAACCCTCATAACTTCAAGGCTATTTGTGTGATTCTATCATATGAATATAAGTCCAAATTAACTAAAATTGGCAAGATGAAAACATTAAATAAACATTAGGACTTTCCCAAATTCAAGCCAAACAATAGGATAGTCGGGAAATTACCGAAGTTCACTTCGAATCCGTAATTTCTCCTACTTTTCTTCCTTTGAAATCCCAAAATAAAATCTTCCAAATTTGATCCATTCCCTATCGAAATTCCAAAATTCAATCCCTTGAAAACTTACACTTTGAAATTCTTGAGAGCAGAACTACTGATTATTATCGAGAGTTTTCTTAGGTGATTCCCGTCACTTAAGATGTAATTAACTATAGGGGCTTGCCCTTATAGGGAATTTTAAAGAACCTGGGTAATATAAACCCCGTTTAATGCTTTCATATTAAGCGGGGTAATTTGTCGGCTTATAAAATTGGTTCGCAGTACCAAACGGATGTCACAAATCTTCTAGTTTATTTAATCGAGCCCCACCATCAAGCAGGTGTGTCTACCCTTAGGATAGATACATGGTTTGTGGTGCGGTGTTCGTTTATATAAACTATTTGGGATGTGAGATCGGTTTGATTTCATATCTTAAAATCTTCAAATTTAAAATTATTTTCAAAAATCAAATACTACTTTTCAAATTATTTATTTAAATTAAATTAAAAATTTGCCGCACAATTTTTTTAGGCGACCCCTTTTAAAAATAAAACACACAACCCGAAAATATGCCGATAATTTATGGCGTCTCCGCTGGGGATGATTCCTCTCTCCATTTTTAATCAGACAATTCTGCTTTCAAAAATTGGTGGTGTATCCATGTCCCTAATGGATCAGACTACCCTTCTTTCCGTTGGAATACTATGTTCATTTCTACCTTGAACAAGTATAGCCAACATTCTCTCGGATTTAGGAGCCACTGTTTAGACACCCCTAAACGGAGAGGTTCCGAGATCCTTTTACCTCATTTCTGAGGTGGGGTGGACCCCCAATATGTGTTAGTTTAGGAGTGATCCTCCGAGTCGAGAAGTCTTTCATAAGACTTTCTCTTCCTTTCCAAGTCTGAATCGGATTCCTTACCTTCTCTACACCTTTGAACATTTCGTTCTAAATAAACAAACCCTCTAATGAATGATTCTTTTAACAAATAACTCCTTATAAATACATGAACAAGAATGTGTTCGGACTCTTTTCAATTCCTTTCTTTTCGTCCTAATGAGAAGAAGCATAACTTGGGACTGACAATCGGATCCGCCCTGCGAAATGGAGGCCCCAAAGCTGATTTTCTCCTTCACCGTTGGACTCGACTTCGCTGTTTACAAGGATGAGCTGCCCGACAATGGGATCATCCGGTTTGGACAAGGATTCGAGAACACAAATGTCAAGATCACCGACGTTTCACTTTTCGCGCTGACAAACAAAGTATCTGAAGCTGAGAAGCCGTTGATCTAGTTCAACCTCAGTCAACCCAAGAGTTTCCTCCCCGCAAAAGATCCCGACCGAGAGGAGTACCGCTGTCCGTGAAGGAGTGTTCTTGCTACCCCCACCGGTCTAGTTGTCTCTCGCACCTATCCCGGCTTCTCGCCGATTAAAGGAGAAGGAAATCCATAACTATGGTGAACTCCGTTACCGTGGAGGGTACGGACTTTCTCGTGAGACCTTCTCGTTTTGAAATCGGGTCCAGCTCAAGAATTCCATCACTAACACGGACCCAAAGAAGGAACAGAAGTAGGAAGATTGCCAGGAAGGCTAGAGCTGCCGAAGTTGCTTTCCTGGAGGAAATCCCAGAACTGCCTGAATATACACCACTACCTGAATACATACCATTGCCTGAAGATACACCCCTTTTGAAAGGAAGTAGATTCCATCCCCTTTCCGCCGCAGCTGACGAGGAAAATGTCCGTAGGATTGTTTCTACATTACCTCGACACGCATACTACAGCGACAGCAGAAAGAAAAGCGCTAGGATTACACCATTTGCCCGACTACAGACTGTGATTGAGAAGTTAGCAAAGAAAGAGAAATGCCCTGTATCGGAGATTTTAAGAAGGATAGGGCTGGTGCCAGTCAAATCCCGTCTTGGGCCACGAGTAGAACCTGCCATCGTTACGAAAAAGCCAAATAAAAGGATGAAGGCTAGTCCGCATGTCATTGTTTCAGGGTTACAGATTAGGGAGGATACCACCTTCCAGCATTTAGCTGACATACCATCTGGTCCTAGACCTTCTGCTGCTAGAAGGATGGTATGGCGTCCCACCACTGGACAGTTAAGATTGAAACAACAGCCAAAGAAGGAAAGTCTCGTCAGGAGACTTGAATCCGAAGAAAGTGCTACTGCAGTAAAGGGGACTCGTGAGAAGGGAACCCGGCAGCTATCACACGACAACTGTGAGGATGCACAGAAAAGACCGCTAGAAGACGCTATGAAAAAGTTGAGGACTGATATTCGACGACTAGCAAAAGAAAGAGAAGAGAAATTCGGAGACGAGATTGATTCGTCGGAATTCATGGACGATGAGTATGCAGAAATCAACATGGTCGAAATGCGAGCTTCGTCAGCTTCACAAGGTGCTCCTGCAGACGCGCAGAAGAGAGGAGCCGGAAGTAATGAGGAGGCGACTTCAAGAGAGAGACGATACGATCGCCCAAATGGCGAAGAGGATGGAAGAGATGGTCAGTAGCACTAGCCGCTCTCTAGAGTCAAGTGCAACCCCAAAGAGAAACACCCCCGGAGGTCATTCACATTGTAGACGGAGGAAAGGAGATTACATCCGTCAACGGGGATGATCAGCTAAAGAAAGATACAACATAAAGCATGGTTCCAGAAAAAGATATCAAGAGCTTGGTGGAACAGCAGGTGAGAGAAGCCTTAGCACAATCAAAGAACGGGACATCCATTTGGACGGGTAGACCTTACCCGGAAGAATTTGACTCTGTCCAGTACCCGAAAGGCTTCGTACCACCTCTCGTTCAAGACCTTTGATGGAACCGGGAACCCCCGACAAGCATGTTGCACACTTTCGTGCCGCTTGTTGCAATGCCGGTGGGAGCGATGCATTACTCTTCCGACGGCTCGTCGGCAGCTCGTCGGGGATCGCCTTTGATTGGTATGCGAATTACCGAATGGTTCAGCAAAGACATTCTCAGAACTAGAAAACCTCTTCATCAAGCGATTCGCCGGAGCTCAGCACCACATCACTATAGGTGATTTAGTTGTAGAGAAGCAGAGGCCGAACGAAACTTTGGTGGATTACATACTTCGATGGAGAAATCTAAGTATGAAGTGTGAACCACAATTACAAGAACAGCATGCAGTCGGCATGTTACATAAAAGCATTCATGGCCCGATAGCACTTCTCCTCAAGGGATTCACTATTAAGACTTTTGAGAAGTTGTTAAGCAAGGTCGGAAGCTTGCAAGAGGAGGCGAAGCAATTAAGTTTTGCCGACAAGACAGACAAGCAAAAGCCTGTGAAGACTTTTGAAAAGAAATCTGGGATTGTTGCAGAAGTCGACAAAGGCAAGCAACCGATACAAATATTGTTCGAACGGCCGCAGCAACCTCAACAGAATTATCAACAACCTCGACCTAGCTATCAGTCATCTCAACAGTATGAACAACCGCCTCGTCCGCAACGTACATTAAGGGAGCTTCTGAGCAGGGAATATCCATTCAAAAATGAGGCAGTGCCGAAAATGTTCTGTAGTCTGATGAAGACTTCGCATTTCCAGTGCCGAGCCTAAGAGACCGAAGAAGTCAACAAGAAAGGTGATCCCAACTTTTGCCCTTACCACCGGATGCTTGGGCACAAGATAGAAGATTGCATTACCTTCAAAAGTTGGCTCAACGACAATCTTCAGAAAGTGAATATAACAATCCCGAAGGAATACATGAAGGAACCCCAGAAAGGAGGTTCCGTCAATGTTGTCTCGACTGATCTCATTGTTCCGATAGATCCCTATGCAACTGACGATGGATGGACTACCGCTTGGACAAGGTCTTCAAAAAAGATTTTAGACAGCATCCAAACCGCCTCGGTGCGAGCTTCAATTCAGAGTTTGAAACCTGTCAAGTTGGCACTATCACTTACGATAGAAGAACCACCTCAACAGGAGACGATTGAAGAGAAGAAGAAAATCGACGAAGAAGAGAAGACCGAGGCTCTTAAGGCTAGACTAGGGGCTGCTTGTCCTAGGATAGTTGTTTCGATTCGGGGAGAAATCCCACGAACCTCCGACTCCGTATGATTATTTGCTCACTCCGGTGGGATCTTATAATGATAAGGGTGATGGCGTTGGCTACGTTTTGACTGTTTCTAACGATTACGTAACTAGCGACAATCCGGACATCGATTTCGATACAAATGACAATTCTCAAATCATACACAATCTCGACGATCAAAATGACGAAAATGACATCCATCAAGGAGGTTACGAGAGTTCAACAAGCAACGAATCTATCTGCGAGTTTCGAGGAGCTCCAGTCACAATAGAGTTAGAGCCTTCAGACTCTAAAGCTAATCAAGAAGAACCTGTCATTCCGATTCAGGAAGAAACGCCAACAAACTCAACACTAGATTCAGAAGAAATTACAGAAGTTAACTTAAGAAGTGGAAGAGTTCTACCTCCGAGAATGGGTCCAAAGGACAAAGGAAAGCAGGTGGTTGTTCAGGAAGAACCAACCCCGGCAGAAGAAATACTCATTCGAGAAGAAGCCGAGACACATGAAAACAAAGTAGACTACAACGTGCTAGCCCATCTTAGGAAACTACCAGCCAAACTGAGCATCTACGACGCTCTCATCTTATCAAAGGAGATGAGAGAAGCTCTGATCAAGGCCTTACTTGATCCAGAAATTTTCTTAGCTCAAATGGCCGGAGATTCCTTAGATGAGGTTTGTTCGTTAAAGGAACAGCGAGGTGTTACCTTCACGGACAATGACCTACTGCTTGGGACAGCAGACCACAACCGACCGTTGTACATTTCGCTTACAATTGGGAAGTTTACGCTCTCCGAGTATTGGTGGATCCAGGAGCATCAATTAATAT
This sequence comes from Papilionanthe hookeriana x Papilionanthe teres, assembly GCA_022702705.1. Lineage (NCBI taxonomy): Eukaryota > Viridiplantae > Streptophyta > Magnoliopsida > Asparagales > Orchidaceae > Papilionanthe > Papilionanthe hookeriana x Papilionanthe teres. The sequence continues at coordinate 130,282,814 of CM040425.1, read as the reverse complement.
AATGAGTCTTCGAACACTAGCATATTTGGAAATTGATGCTCGCGAGCTCGAAGCCGACAAAATGTTATTAAGAGGATTCAACCAGAAAGGAGAAAGAGCCCTCGGATCAATAACACTACTAATGAAGACCGGCGACTTAGCAAAGACAACCGCAAAATTTCACATAATTGATTCAGAAACGTCGTTTAACGCTCTACTAGGCCGACCATGGATACATGAAAACAGGATGGTACCATCATCTCTACATCATTGCATCAAATACTATGATGGAGGGGAACATTGCATCAAAGGTGACTTACAACCATTCTCCGTACATGAAATTGGAATTCACGAAGATGCAGCTTATTATGCACCACCGAAGAAAACAATCTTCTCTAGAGATACCATAACAAATGAAGCAAAGAAAGTTCGGGACAACGAAGAACCTGAAGTTCTAGTCCAACAGTCACTCACCACTCCATTACGGCGAGATGGTGAAGGTTTCTCCACAACTCGTATCCGAGGTCGAGGCCGGGGACGAGGTCGTGGCAGAGACTTTAGGACGATTGGACAGAGGAAATCAACCATCAATGTTGATTGGGAAGACAGTTCTGAAGAAGAAAAAGAGATCAAACAAGAAGCAGCGACAATAAGTCGGAAGAAGCCGCAATTCAAGATCTCTCTCGAAGATGAGAAGAACGAAGAATACAAATCGATGTACGAGAAGATTAACCACTATGTACATACTATGACCCTAACCCCGATCCATTCTAATAAGGTCGAGGGTATGGTGGTCAAAGAGGTACGTAGCGGCGGTGCAAAGCCAATCAAATTCTACCGTGGTGCTCCTTCCTCCAAAACTCGAAAATAATGTACAATTTGAAGATGTCACTTCATCAGAATTAATGGAATTACCTTTTGAGTGGTACTCTCCCTTTGTTCAAAATTTAATTCAGCGTGGTTTCTTACCTCGACAATGGACAAAAGGTCAATCACAACATTTTGAAAAATTATGGAATAACTCCGGTCGTCCACCCAATTCAAAGCATGGACTCGGATTCGGCACAGTAGGATCAGTTGACGATATTGAATTTTGCTTGGTTGTCACTTGTGAATCTAATGAAAACTACATGGAAACCACAGAAGAATTTGAAGATTCACAAATTGGAGACGCTCCACCAGAATTTGAAGAAGAAATTAAATCTACAATAGATGAGCTAACGGAAGTTAACTTAGGTACTAGAGAAGAGCCTAGACCTACCTTTGTTAGCTCCTTACTCAATAAAGAAGACTCCAAAGAAATAATCAAGTTATTAATGGAATTTAAAGACTGTTTTGCCTGGAACTACGATGAGATGCCGTGATTAGCTCCAGAGGTCGCGATCCATAAGCTAGGAGTGGATCCTACTTCGTCCAAGTCGACAAGGTCCCGAAGAATGCGTCTAGAAATCGAACAACAAGTCATAGCTGAAGTTAAAAAGCTAATAGACGCTAAATTTGTCCGTGAAGAACAATACCCGACTTGGTTAGCCAATGTGGCGCCGCCGTAAAGAAGAATGGTCGGATCAGAATTTGTGTGGACTTCGGAGATTTAAACAAGGCATGTCCAAAAGATGAATTCCCTCTACCGATCCCGTAATTAATGATCGACATTGCTTCAACGCATGAAATATTCTCATTCATGGACGGATCTTCAGGATACAACCAGATAAAAATGGCTCCAGAAGATGAAAAGCTTACAACATTCAGAACGTCGATAGGAGTATATTGCTACACAGTGATGCCATTCGAACTGAAGAACGTAGGAGCAACATACCAGAGAGCGATGACAAGAATTTTTGATGATCTCATCCACAATCAAGTCGAAAGCTACGTGGACGATATGGTCATCAAAAGCAAAGTAAAGGACAACCACTTGTATGATTTGAGAATTGTTTTCGAACGGTTAAGGCAATTTAACCTTAAGATGAATCCCTTAAAATGCGCCTTCGGCGTCACCTCCGGGAAATTCTTAGGATTTGTTGTCCGACATCGTGGAATTGAAATCGACCCGGAAAAGATTAAAGCTATCTTAGAAATGCCTCCTCCCAAAACCTTAAAGCAACTACGATCTTTTCAAGGGAAGCTGGCATATCTTCGACGTTTTATCTCAAACTTGTCAGGTAGGTGTCAGCCTTTCTCGGCACTAGTTAAAAGGACGCCAAATTTATTTGGGAAGAGAAATGCCAGAAGGCCTTCGAGGACATTAAGCAATATTTAATGACACCTCCTGTCTTAGCAACCCCAGTCTTTGGTAGACCGCTGATACTTTATACCGCGTCTTTAGAAGACTCTCTCAGAGCCCTGTTAGCCCAGGTCAATGATGAGGGTAAAGAAAATGCTCTTTACTATTTAAGCCGTCGTTTACTTCCGACAGAAATAAGGTATCCCACAATTGAAAAGCATTGTTTGGCCCTGATCTTCGCGGCTCATAAGCTCAGGCACTACATGCTTTCTCATAAGGTCAACCTGATCTCGAAATTTAATCCATTGCAATACTTGATGACCCGTCCAACGCTTTCCGGCAGACTTGCCAGATGGTCAATGATATTATTGCAATTCGATATAACTTTCGTGCCTCTTCGTGCCGTAAAGGGACAAGTCTTAGCAGACTTCCTTGCAGCACACCCTTTGCCGGCAAAATCTCCTCTCAATGACGATTTGCCAGATGAACAAATAATGAGCCTAGAAGACCCTGATGATCGACGTTGGGAATTATATTTCGACGGAGCATCTTCAGCACACAAAGACGAAGAATCGCAAGTGATAGTGCCCGGTAAGGCAGGGATCGGATTAATCTTTATAACACCGGAGCGGGGGATGTTAAGATACTCCTACCACTTGACAGAGCCGTGTACAAATAACGAAGCAGAATACGAAGCCCTCATAACAGGACTAGAATTAGCTATTCAAATGGGGATAACAGACATCAAAATCTACGGGGATTCGCAGTTAATCATTCAACAAATCGCCGGACAGTACAAAATTTTAAAGCCAAGACTCGAGCAATACTTCCAGTATGCCATACAGCTATTGGAACAGATTCCAAATGTGACAATCTACAAAATTCCCGTAAAAGAAAATGCCTTAGCAGATGCGTTAGCTCGCCTCACAAAAGAATTTGCTCGTTTGCAAGATGAGTCGCTGGAAGTGTCGATTCACGGACGTCGAGTCCCGTCACGACTTGACATAGACACAATACAAAAATTAGAAAAAGAAGAAGAATCGGTTGCAAGCAAGTGATGTAAAAACACGAGGATTGGCGACAGCCATTAATAGACTACCTGCAAACAGGAAAACTACCAGATGATAGGTCGCTAGCTCATCAGATCAAGAAAAGAACTCTGTCCTACGCATTCATAAACAACACCTTGTACAGAAGGTCATTTGATCAAATGTGGCTAAGGTGCCTAAGCGGGTCTGAGGCCCGTGAAATTGTTAAAGAGATACATTCAGGACTCTGTGGCACTCACCAGTTGGGTCCGAAAATGAAAATGAAAATGAAAATTAAAAGACTAGGGTACTACTGGCCCTCGATGATGACCGATTGCATGAAAATCGCCAAGAGCTATCACCAATGCCAAGTGCACGGAGTGGTTCTACACCAACCTCCAAATGTGTTACATCTGACAATTGCATCGTGGCCATTTGAATGTTGGGGCACAGATATAGTGGGTCCAATAGAACCACCATCTACAAAAGGACATCGCTTCATTCTTGCGGCTACAGATTACTTTTCCAAGTGGGCAGAGGTAGTTCCACTTAGAGAAGTGAAAGCACACCACGTGCTACAGTTTTTCAAGAACCAAGTTGTCTACCGTTTTGGAGTGCCGCGCAGGATCATCTCAGATAATCGGTCAACATTCAGAAGCACGCAAATCAACAATTTTGTCAGGAGACACGGAATCGACTGGCGATATTCAACAATTTACTACCCAAGAGCAAACGGCCTTGTTGAGGCTTTTAACAAAACTCTTGTTCAAATCTTAAAGAAAACCTTGGACGATAATAAGAGAAATTGGCACGAGAAGTTATTAGAAGCCTTATGGGCCTACCGGACAACCTTCAGAACTCCTACTCAAGCTACACCTTACGCTCTGGTGTATGGGTCCGAGGCAGTATTACCTTTAGAGGTTCAGCTTCCTTCACTCAGAATTGCAATTGCGAACAAGATCAAGACAGAAGAGAATGCCAAATTACGACTAGAGGAATTAGAAAGCCTGGAAGGGAAAAGACTTGCAGCGCAGCAGAATTTAGAACTATACCAAGCTGAGATGGTTCAAGCCCATGACAAATTGGTCCGCCCGAGAACCTTCAAAGTTGGTGACTTAGTTCTCGTTCTCAAAAGACCTATCCTTGCACACCGCAAGATAGGAGGAAAATTTGAACCCACTCGGGAAGGGCCGTTCGTGGTCGAAGCAAGTATACTCATGAGGTTCCTACCGGCTAGTGAATTGCCAGGGAGAACGACATATGCTTCCGATCAACGGACGATACTTGAAAAAGTATTACGCTACCTGATGTTTCGAAGGAATGAATTCTTCATCCTTAGAAGCACGGGCGAAGTAATTACTTATGACTGGGTCTGAACCAAAAATAATAAAAAATGTGCTAAGATAAATAAAATCATGATAATAAAGTTTTCCTTGTTTTCTTTTCCAAATCAAAATCTCTTTCCTGAACTTATCCCACTTCGTTCCTGTTAAATTAAAAAAAAAGAAATAAAAAAAATGTCTTTTATAAACATTTTGTTAATGTTCTTGTTCTTAGTACAGCCCCTGATCCTTTTCCTTGTCTTTTCGTAGGGAAATGTCGAACGGGCGGTTGGTCCCGAACTTGAGAAATGGCGTAAGCCTTGCACTCGATGAGAAGAGGGTGAAAGATGGAGCGATAATCGAGATTGACTCGGACTTCGCACCAGCAGGCCTACAGTATGAGGAAAGTGACTGGGTCCCAATTGACCGAGAGGAACTGCCCGGGCAGACATTGATGAAAGTGGGTGGCCCAAGTCACCAATCCAGCAGCAAGAAAAGAAAAACAAACACTGAAGAAGACAAGAAAATCAAGTCTGTAGTCGCAACAGCAGAGGGCAGGCTTGTCAGCGCCGTGCCCACAGAGATTCAGGAAGTTCGAAGAGCTACTCTCACAGCAACGCAACAAAGAAATAAGAATCGCCGTATCCGTAAGATGTTAACCAAACTAGCAGCGGACCAGCGCGACGAGGCAGCTTGCCACTGCCGAGACATATACCTCAAGGACGCCGACTCACCGTGTACCGGAAGAAAGGAGGCCAGCTCCTAGGATAACAGAAAAAACCAGGGAAATCTCACGGAGATCAGAAGAAAGAAGGATACCACGCCACCAGATAGAACCACCAGTAATGCATGACCTTGTTCCAGAAGCAACCCCGGAGGATGTCCCGACGGACATCATCCCCGAGGAGCCGAGGTATGCAGGAGAACGTGAAGGGATTGAGCCGTATATCCCACAATATGTCACTGTGCCCCTCCATTTGCGTGATTATTCCGGAATACTAGCCGGAAAGAATGCGTAATGTCGAAAAGAAAACTTTTGAATACTTTGAGAGAATTTGAGGCAGAAGGATCAATATACTAGAAGGCCTCGAGCTACATACAGACGTATTCTCAGAATATGAACAACAAAAAATCGTGGATTGCATCCGGGATTTGAAAAGAATTGGCCGAGCGGACTGCCTAAGGGAAAACACCTACTCAGAACCCCGGAGATGGATGCCAGGGAAGGAAAGAATTACAATACAATGTGGATGTTGTTACAACTTTGTGGAAGACAGGAAGGGAAACCCACCAGGGATACTCCGTCATGGCCAAGTGGATCCAATGCCATTAGTCATCAAGAGAATGGTAAAAAGATCGATAACATGGAGGGTACCGCAGCAGATTGCATACCCAATAGCTGCATTATTAACATTTACAAGCAGGGTGACTGCATACCCCCGCACATAGATCACCACGACTTTGTCAGACCTTTCTGCACAGTCTCTTTCCTGAACGAGTGTAACATCATGTTCGGATCTGACCTCCGGATAGCATTTAGAAGGTGATGTTATTGACCATGTACCTCACCATTCAGACATGGAATTTTGACAGATGTTTTTTTGGATGGATCGACAAAGATCATACATAGTCCGTTTTGAGTCTACATAGATTGTATGAGATGTATTCCAGATCGAGTTGTATGATGTATCTTCAACATGATTGGAATGAAAGTGACCATGCCACATTTTTGGCCTTCACCTCTTTTGTGCAAATTGACTGGGAAACGCCATTAAAGTTAAATGAACTTCGAACAAAGAACAGAAAAGAAATAAAAAAAAATAAAAGAAAACTTTCCTTAAAAATCTAAAAAATGATGAACTCCAAATTCACGATAAAATAAAATTTGAATCGTTAAAGGACAAACAAAATGAACACAAATCTCCATGAAATTTCAAATTCAATCTTTCCAGATTCCAAATCAAATTTCAATCAAATTCCAAATCCAATCTCGATCAAATTTCAAATTTGATCTTCCAGATCTCAAATCAAATTTTAAATCAAATTTCAAATTCAATCCTTCCAAATCTCAATCAAATCTCAAATTCGATCTTCCAGATCTCAAATCAAATTTCAATCGAGTTCAAACTCAATCTCCCAAATCTGAAATCCAATCCGTTCTACCCTCTCCCTTGTCTGGGATGGAAGCGGTTGATTCCATTGACACGGATCGAATCTGATGGCGAGGAATTGTATCCAATCCAAACCAGTGACTTCCGATCAACTCTTTTGAACGGGATATGTGACATCTACATATTCCCTCCTAATCTATTTCCATCCATGAAAGTCTTTTACAACTTTCATGAAATTCTCGAAACACCAAAATTCCACACTTTTCAAATCAACACTACAGATCTTTTCAAAGTCAATGACTACATCAAATTCAAACTTTTGGAGTCGAGGATTTTACATCCAAGACTGCATTGCTTTAGGATTCTTACCCTATCGCAATGAAATACATCAAAATTCAAACTTTTTGGAGTTGACGATTTTACATCCGAGACTGCATTGCTTTAGGATTCTTGCCCTATCGCAATGAAATACATCACATTCAAACTTTTGGAGTCGAGGATTTTACATCCAAGACTACATTGCTTTAGGATTCTTGCCCTATCGCAATGAAATACATCAAAATCAAACTTTTTGGTTGAGGATTTTACATCCGAAACTGCATTGCTTTAGGATTCTTTCCCTATTGTAATGAAATACATCAAAATCAAACTTTTGGGTTGAGGATTTTACATCCGAAACTGCATTTCTTTAGGATCCTTTCCCTATCGCAATGAAATACATCAAATTCAAACTTTTGGAGTTGAGGATTTTACATCCGAGACTGCATTGCTTTAGGATTCTTTCCCTATCGCAATGAAATACATCAAAAATCAAACTTTTGGAGTTGAGGATTTTACATCCGAGACTGCATTGCTTTAGGATCATTTCCCTATCGCAATGAAATACATCAAAAAATCAAATTTTTGGAGTTGAGGATTTTACATCCGAGACTGCATTGCTTTAGGATCATTTCCCTATCGCAATGAAATACATCAAATTCAAACTTTTTGGAGTTGAGGATTTTACATCGGAGACTGCATTGTTTTAGGATTCTTTCCCTATCACAATGAAATACATCAAAATCAAATTCCTGGGGTTGAGGATTTTTCATCCGAGACTGCATCGCTTTAGGATTCTTTCCCTATCGCAATGAAATACATAAAAATCAAACTCTTGAGGTTAAGGATTTTACATCCAATACCGCATTGCTCTGAGATCTCTCCTCATTGTAATGATTTAATCCAATCAATTCAATTTTCTTTTGAAGTTGAAGATGTTACATCTAAAACCACAAAATTCCAATCTTCATTTCAAGTTCGAATCCCTTCAAATTAATCTTAACGAAACATCAATCTAAATTAAAACTCCAAACTAAAATCTAAGCTCACACATCAAAACTTAAACTGAAACAAAATAAAATCTAAATTGAAATTCCCCCAGGTCATGTGATTTGGGATTTACCTCCTTTTCCTTCCCCCAGCGAGAGTTCAGGAATCTCCAGTCTCAGAGATGTACTTGACACTCCCCAGCGGGAATTCTTCTACTTCGTCCTAAGTTTGTCACTTGGACATCTGTGTTGGTTTTGTTGACCTCTTCGGTCAATGCTAATACGTGCGGTTAGCATTGACCCTCAATAGGTGTGGTGTGCTTGGTTAGCTCACCACACCTATTGAGGGTCCATTTGTTGACCTCATTTTTGATGAGGTCTTCTCTTCTTCTTTTTAGTACTTAGGATCTAGCCTTAGGCTTTTCCTTTGACTATCCTAGAGGATTTGAAATGGGACCCACCACTTAGAAATTCAGACCACTTCTTAACTCCCTGCAAACTCTACAAACTTGGCTATAGACCCCTGATCACCTAGAGGGTTGAAATCAAATGTGGAAGTTTAAAGGATGGGTTCCTATAGGACTCTTTGGCCTTATGACTACCCTGGATGGCCTGGTCTTGTGAAGGGGCTAACTTACACCCACACTACATTTATACACTACACTTTCACACACCTATACCCAACTTGACCTCCTGACTCATGTAGGTGATTCACATGGATGGTCCTTAACCCCTAAGCCCTTGGCTAAGAGGGTTAGGAACAACATAGTGGATGCCTCAAATGAGTCCATTCATGGCTCATGTGGGCTTGATATGGCTTCATGACTCAACCAAAATGATTTCATTCCACTTATATTCACCCAATCTTCAATTTCCCAAATTTTCAATTTTTGACCCCCGGGACCCTACACCCGCTTAGCCTACCCAAAACCCTTGAAATTACCCAAATTTTAGCAAAATATCCAAATCACCCAAAAATTCCTCAAAATCATTCCCAAACATTCGCACACCAATCAAGTTGATCATCCATAGCCAAAAATACCAAAAATTCCAAAAATATCTCCCAATACCCTCCAAATACCCAAAATACCCCTCTTGACCCAAAAATCCAAAAATTCAGAAAATTCCCAGAAAATTCCAGAAAATTTCAAATATTCCCAATTTCATTTTGTTCAACTACACCATAGGCCAATTTTGTCAATTTACCCTACTTTTGTCAAAACCCCCAATTTGACCTATTTTAACCCAAAGTGAACCCAATGTTAAACCAAACCTACCCAATTGACCCAAATTCTGGTCCAATTCAATTCTAAACTTCAATTCAACAATCACAACACCAATCTAGACCAAATCCAAGTCCAATTTGATTGACATTTGGATCCAATTTCACTTTTGGCCTTAAAGCCCAATTTGGACCCATGACCCAAACATAACCCAAACTCACCCAATTCAACTCCAATTAACCCCAAATATTTTCCAAATCTTCCTTAACATTCCCACAAACAAAACACTAACATGATTTGCCCAACATTTAGACCCAAACCCCACTCAACTTCAACCCAAAGCTAAAAGGCCCTATTTCGACCTAAACCCAAACCTATCCCAAATGAGCCCAAACCCCAAAATCAAAGCCCAACCAAAGTCAAAACCTCTTTTAAACACTCCCATAAACATTTCCCAACATTAACTTTACATCAATTTCAACCCTAGCCCAACATTGGCCCAAGTTAGCCCAATTTGACCTATATTGGCCCATTCACCAAAGGAGCCCAAATTCAACCCAATTCAAACCCAAATCACTCCCAATTTGCTCCAAGTCACTCATGACACATCTATGAGCTAAACCCAACAATTATTTGGCCCAAGCCTTTGCCAAAATTTCATCCTAAAATCCATTTTAAAATCCAAAAGCCCACTTCCCTAAACCATTTTAAAAGCCCATTTCCACCAAATACAAAAGCGCAAAATTGGCCCTAAAGCCCACATGGCAATTTCTTTTCATCATACCTTTAATTGATATCACCCCTAAGTTTCAAAATCATCATTAAACCATTCCAAATCAAGCTTCATACAAATTCCCATCAAATTACCAAAAATTTCTAAAATCCATTTTCATGAAATTGACCAAGCTTTTCCCCAAGCCAAAGACAAGCCATGCAAGCCATGGACAAGCCACATGAAGCCATGGAAGGTTTGACATGTGATCAAGCCATTAATGGCAAAAGGAGGAGCCTCTTTTAAGCCCCCTTAAAAAGGTTTTAACCCTTTTTATGCTTCATCTTAATCCATGATTAATCAAAATATTCATGGATGGTGACTTCTCTACCCTTTCCTAGCTGATTCACCTGATCCTCCCTCAGTCCAAATCAGCCATGAGGAGGTGAACCAAGACCAAAAGGTGGACTTGACCAAATCAAGCCAAAATTAGCTCCTCCCCCATTCCATTTCAATTCAACTCCTTTACACATGTCCATGGCCAATCGACCGCACTAAGCCCCACCACGACCTCCCCGACCTCGAGGGTGACCCGACCTCGGCCGGCCAGCCACCACGGCCGCCGGAAACCACCGGGCCGAGAGCTCACATGTGAGCCCAAACTTGGAATTCTCACTCGCCGAGCCGCCCCATCCCCACGTGGCCATTGCGACTATTCTTCTCTTGCCAAGAGCAGCTCGATCCCAAGCCCTAACTCTCCCGGGAGGCCCTCCACCCTCTCCTATTTAAACACCACCCCCTCTCGGCCATGGGAGGTGCCGAACTGGATCTTACCGAAACCCCGCCAAAATTGTTCCGAACACTCTCCATACTTAGAGCAGCTTGATCTCCAAGTGCCAATTTGCCCTAATCCCCACCAACGAACTCAATTTCTCACCAAAATTCCACCCAAAACCAGGACACTTCTCCACAGTGGATCAATCCTCAAATTGATTGGTCGTACACCTTCATCGGACCGAGGGAAGGAGTCCACCAACGAAAGCCCCCTCTCCGGGCCACCCATCCGTTCCGTACTCCAAGCTTTGTGATCGTGCTTGGTCGAAATCATACCTAGGCGATTCATCGCACCGTGAGACTTCATCCGGAGCTTGTCGGGATCCAATCGAAGGTGACACAACCCTCGGATTGAAGCCACACTTCTCCGAGAAAAGGTATGAGCTAATTATTCATCCCGAGCTTCTGGAGATTCTCCATTTCAAATGCTTTAATTTCAATGCATGATCACCGTATAGATGTATTCGTCTCTTCAAGAGGAATCCATAGAGAATAAAAACACAAAAATCCATTGAGTATTGAGTGAGATATTAGGGATTTAGTGTGGACGGCTCTCGGGTGAGGACGCTTGGGGACGATGAACGGATGCCGTTCATTTAATACCCGCGCGGACGGACGGCCAGGATCGCGTCGGATCAGGAGATGGAACGACACGGCGGGGCCCCGGAGCGTTGAGTCAGATGGCGGCGTCGAACTAGAACACGCCGGTGGCCTTTCGGAGCTGCCGAGGTTGATGCGGCGCCGCGTGGATAAATAGAAAATTAGGGAATTTTTGATTTATTTAATTCCCGTAAACTTCAAAAATCCATAACTTTGTGTAGGAAAATCGAAAAATAAAATAAAAATACCCTCTTGCTCAGATGAACGAGGAGAATAATGTGGAAAAGAAATTATTTAATTTCATCAAGTATTTTATTTTTAATGATTTATTTCCCTTCTGCATTGTTTTAATTCTCCATGCATATAGGAAATTCACCATGGCATGAGACCATAGGGCTTTTGAAGCCTCTGAATTTGGGAATATTCCCTGAATTTTCCAAAGTCAGAGGACATCCCTATGAAAAGTTATTGATTTTTCAAATTCATGTTGCTGTTTTAAGTATTTTAATTCCAATAATTAACATGTTGTGAAATAAATTCTAGGAAAATTTGGTGATGTCTCTTATGACCAGAGGACCCTAGGAAAAATAGGTTTTGGATTAGTTTATTTAAAATAACCCTAATTTGCTTAAACACCCAAAATAGCTCCTTAATTAATTAGAGTTAACCATATATCAAATTAGCTTGAAATCAATTCTCCACTGAACTTTAGAATCAGAGGAACCCACCATAAAAATTTGAAGTCAATTGGACTTGGTTAGCCCTACTAAATGGGTTGATTAAGCCATTTAGTCAATTTGAACTTTAAAAATTCATAACTTTCAAAATACTTCTTAAAAATTCACCAAATTGGTTTTAGGAGCCTCTCTAATATCAGGGGAATTTAAGAAAATTTAAATTTCAATTTTCTAAAAAAGTTGATTTTTTGGTATTATTTTAATATTTTAATAATTAAAAAATAATAAAAATCACAAAAATAATAAAATTCACCAAAATGTCACATTTTGAATTTTAATCACTTAGGAATAAACCACATATTTTTCTTAGGTCTATTTACTGAGATATTAAATTTTAAAGCCCTAAGGTAATTTTAAAATTAAAAAAATGTATTTTCTAGCATTTTCACTAAAATAATTATAATAAATCAAAGAAAAATCAGAAAATTGCAAACATTGATTCTCTGATTTCCTTGATATCAGAGAGATTTTTGAAAAATATAAATTTCATTTTTCAACCTTTTTTTTATTTTTAAATTAATTAATACTCCAAAACTTAAAATAATTATAATAAAAATAATATAATTCAAAAAATCACCAAAATTGGTCCAAGTGGTCCTCTGGTCATTAGGAATGTCCCATAATTTTCTTAAGGACAGAAACTTTCCCTTGGTCGTATTATTAAATTTTCCTTTGAAATTCATATTTTCCACCAAAAATAATTTCATAAATAAATTAAATACAGAAAATCACATTTTCTCCTCTCATGTCTTTATTGGCATATGAGTAAAGTCACATAAAAATTTCAAGTTCATTTAAGCTCAATTTAGTAAGTTATGGAATTATTAAGCTTGAAGGGTAAAATGGTAATTAAAAATTTTAACCCTTAATTAAAACTTTAGATTTAATAAAATTAACAAATAAAATATTTGATCTTAATCAGATTTGGATGATTGAAATTTAAATAATTAAAGGGTAGAAACCTATTAAATAATTTGAAGATAATTAAAATAAACCTTAATTAAATAATTGATTAAATTTGGAAGAATAATAAAATTGGAATTATTAAAATAGGGATATTATTAGGAAGAGATTTATTCTTTAATTTAAAAATCCCTAAATTAATCATCTCAATAATATTTAATTCTTAATTAAAATGATAATTCAAATTTAAGTTTTAAAATGTTAAAGGACTTAATCATTAAATTAAATTAAAAAGTTAAATTATTAAACTCTTTTTAAATTTTCAATTAAATTAAAATTAAAAATAAAATTAAATTAAAGATTAAATTAAATTAAATCAAACAAATTAAGTAAATTAAATTAAATTAAATAAATAAATTAAATTAAATTAAATTAAATAAATAATTTAAATTAAATTAAATTAAATTAAATTAAATAAATTAATTAAATTAAATTAAATTAAACTAAATTAAATTAAAAAATATTAAACTAAATTAAATTAAAACATATTAAATTAAATAAAATTAAATTAAATTAAATTAAATTAAAATTAAATCAAATTAAATTAAATTAAAGGAAATTAAATCAAATTAAACTAAATTAATTTAACATCAACTCAAACTAAATTGAATTAAATCAAAGTTAAATTAAAATTAAAACTAAACCAAATTAAATTAAATTAAAGTTAAATTAAATTGAATTAAATAACATCACCTAAGTCATAAATAAATTAAATATAAAGCAACTTGAACACTATTCCAAATTTAAACCCTTTAACCGAAGTTAAACTAAATCACAAACCATTTCGAGCACCGATTTGCCCTCGAAAGCTTTGGTTACCATAACTCCTAAACGTAACATTAAATGAACTCGTTACTTCACTTATAGGATATTCAAATGTCCTAGTTCACTGAGCAAGATAACAACAAAACTTGGATTCTCGGACGATTAATTCATTTGCATGATTAAATTCATTTGGACTTAAAACAATTCTAGTAATATTGAAAAGATGTTTAAGATTCTTCTTAAGCACTTCCTCAATATGATAGTATACTCATGAGAACAATTGAACTTAATTATTCTTTGATGAAGAAAATCGTCCTCAAACCAAAACACAAGGACCTAGACGTCATAGGAAATGACTAGCTATAGGATTAGGAATTTGGTAGAAAACCATAACCCTTCCCTTAGCTTTACCTAGGAACTTGCTTAAATATTCTAATTGTGTTTTAAGTGCAGCTTGGGATGACGGGAAGACCCTCCGGTACGCTTTTATTTTATTGCAATTTACATTATTGCAATTTCTTTAATTGCATCACACTTACTTTTTCTTGCATGATAAACAACTCGTTGCATGAAAACCCACACCTTTAGGATAGTCCCTAAAACTGAAACCAAAACTAAATTAAAAGTCATTGCAAGATAAAATTCACCGCCACAACATTTCAAAATATAAAACAACTCAAAATTTAATCACAAACATAACACAAAACTACAATTACAACTAAATTAAAACATCCTGTTGGATGATCGGGAATACCTCGGATGATGTAACCTACATGTTGCTAACGGGATTTCCCACGGTCTAAATGAAAGTGTGGAACTCATTCAGTTGAGTTTAGCAAATTCATCTTGACTAAGTGAATCCGATAAAAATAATGATGCCGGAAGGATGGAACCGTGGGATCTTAACCGGTGTCGTTATAATCAACTTTAAGATTTGTTTTAATTAAAACACAAAAACACTTGGATTTTAAGATTTTCTCTAAACCAAAACACTTCTCTCATCTCCTGATTTATGACTTCTAAAACTAAACCTCTGCAACAACAAGGAGCTCGGAGCATGGTGGGCAGCACGGCCATCGTCATCAGCAAAACCTAAATCTACATCAGCAAAACTTTCTTAGAATTAAATAACCAATCTATAGGACTCCGAGGTAGTTTGCCTAGTGTAACATAAATCCTCAACCTTTTGTTAGGCATTTGCATTGCAAATTAAGCCCTGACCGGACTTAGGATTCCGAGGTAGTCGTTCGGTACGACATAAACCCTCATAACTTCAAGGCTATTTGTGTGATTCTATCATACGAATATAAGTCCAAATTAACTAAAATTTGCAAGATGAAAACATTAAATAAACATTAGGACTTTCCCAAATTCAAGCCAAACAATAGGATAGTCGGGAAATTACCGAAGTTCGCTTCGAATCTGTAATTTCTCCTACCTTTCTTCCTTTGAAATCCCAAAATAAAATCTTCCAAATTTGATCCATTCCCTATCGAAATTCCAAAATTCAATCCCTTGAAAACTTACACTTTGAAATTCTTGAGAGCAGAACTACTGATTATTATCGAGAGTTTTCTTAGGTGATTCCCGTCACTTAAGATGTAATTAACTATAGGGGCTTGCTCTTATCGGGAATTTTAAAGAACCCAGGTAATATAAACCCTGTTTAATGCTTTCATATTAAGCAGGGGAATTTGTCGGCTTATAAAATTGGTTCGCAGACCAAACGGATGTCACAAATCTTCTAGTTTATTTAATCGAGCCCCACCATCAAGCAGTGTGTCTACCCTTAGGATAGATACACGGTTTGTGGTGCGGTGTTCGTTTATATAAACTATTTGGGATGTGAGATCGGTTTGATTTCATATCTTAAAATCTTCAAATTTAAAATTATTTTCAAAAATCAAATACTACTTTTCAAATTATTTATTTAAATTAAATTAAAAATTTGCCGCACAATTTTTGTAGGCGACCCCTTTTCAAAATAAAACACACAACCCGAAAATATGCCAACAATAGCCCTACAAACATTTCTCAACATTAATTTTACACCAATTTCAACATTAGCCCAAGTTAACCCAATTTAGCCTACCATTGGCCAATTTACCAAAGAACCCAAATTCATCCCATTTCAAACCCAAACCACCTCAAATTTGTTTCAAATTACTTATGACACATCCCTAAACCAAACCCAATAATTATTTGGGCCAAACTTTTACAAATTTCCCATCCACCAATTTATTTCCAAGCTTAGAAAGCCCACTTTCTTAAACCTTCCTAAAAACCCATCCAAAACAAATTTAAAAGCCCAAAACTCATTCCAAAAGCCCACATGAAATTTCTCTCATCATACCTATAATTTAAAACACTTCCTAAGTTCCAAAATCAATAACCAAATAGTTCCAAATCAAGCTTCATGAAATTTGTCCACTAAAATACCAAAATTCCTTAAACCCACTTTCATGAAACCAAGCCAACTTTTCCCAAGCCATATATAAGCCATGAAGCCACTCTTAAGCCACATGCAAGCCATGTGAGTTGTTCACATGTGACCTTACCACATTGGGCAAAAGGAGGAGATCCTTTCCACATTCCCTTAAGGTGATTAACTATTTCCATGTCTCTCCTAAACCATGTTTAATCCAAATTGTACTTGGATTGTGACTTGAACCCACTAATCAAGCTGATCCAAATCACTTTCTCTTCAACCTAAACCAAGCCTTGGGTGGTGCACCTAGCCCAAAAGGATGGGTTGACCCATTTAGAGCCAAAATAGCCATGCCCCCATGCCATTTTGATCCAACTCCTTTACACATGTCCAAACCCAATTGACTTCACCGTTGCCAAGCCCTGACCTCTCTGGTCAAGATGGTGACTCATGCCTGCCGGCCAGCCGCCTGGGCGCTGGAAAACGCCATGGCCGAGACATTGGAAGGAGCCAAGCATTGAAATTCTCCCTTGCTGAGTTGCCCCATGCCCAGTGGCCATTGCAGCTGTTCTTCAGCTCATCCCAGTCCCTAACTCCCCCTGGGAGGCCCTCCAGCCTCTCCTATTTAAACCTCACCCCTCTCGGCCATGAAGAGGTGCTGAACCAACCTTAAGGAAACTCTGCCAAGATCACTCCAGACTCTCCCCCACACCTAAAGCATTTGAACCCCACTGTTCTCTTGCCCTAATCCTCACTAATTAAGCTCAATTTTGGAGCTCAATTCTCAGGACAGAACAGGACGGCTCTCGGGTGAGAACAACTGGGGACGATGAATGGATGCCATCCATTCAATACACGCGCGGACGGACGACTCAGATCTGGTCGGATCAGTGGATGATACGAGGAAGGCGGGACCCGGGCTGCTGACTCAAGTGGCGGCGTCAAATGGTAGTTCGACACGTGGCATTTCGAAGATGCTTAGGATGAGTCAGCGTCGCCGTTTTAAATAGAAAATTAGGGTATTTCTTTGATTTATTTAATTCCCTAAACTTTAAAAATCCATAACTTTGTGTAGAAAAATCCTAAAAATAAAATAAAAATACTCTCTTGCTCAGTGAACAGAGGAGAATAATGTGGAAAAGAAATCATGTAATTTCAATAAGTATTTTATTTTTAATGATTTATTTACTCTCTACATTGTTTTAATTCTCCATGCATATAGGAAATTCACCATGGCATGAGACCATAAGGCTTTTGAAGCCTCTGAACTTGGGAACATTCCCTGAATTTTCCAAGGTCAGAGGCCACCCCTATGAAGAGTTATTGATTTTTCAATTCTAGGTCACTATTCTGAATATTTTAATTCCAATAATTAGTATGTTATGAAATAAATTCTAGGAAAATTTGGTGATGTTTCTTATGACCAGAGGACCCTAGGAAAAATGGTTTTTGAGTTAACTCACTTATAATAACCCTAATTGGCCTAAACACCCAAAATAGAGCTTTAATTAATTAGAGCTAATCATACATCAAATTGACATGAAATCAATTCTCCACTAACGTTTAGGATCAAAGGAACCCACCATAAAAATTTGAAGTCAATTGGACTTGGTTAGCCCTATCAAATGGGTTGATTAAGCCATTTAGCCAAATTTAAACTTTAAAAATTCATAACTCTCAAAATCCTTTTCAAAAATTTAGCAAATTAGTTTTGGAGCCTCTCTGATATCAGGGGAATTTAAGAAGATTAAAATTGCAATTTTCCAAAAAAGTTGATTTTTTACATTATTTTAATATTTTTAATAATTAAAAAAATAATAAAAATCACAAAAATAATAAAATTCATCAAAATGTCACATTTGGAATTTTAATCACTTAGGAATAAACCCCATAATTTTCTTAAGTCTCTATGATGAGATATTAAATTTTAAAGCCCTAAGGTAATTTTAAAATTAAAAAAAATGTATTTTCTAGCATTTCCACTAAAATAATTCTAATAAATAAAAAAAAAATCAGAAAATTATAACAATTAATTCTCTGGTTTTCTTGATATCAGAGAGATTTTTGAAAAATATAAAATTCATTTTTCAATCTTTATTTTATTTTTAAATTAATTAATACTCCAAAAATCAAAATAATTATAATAAAAATAATATAATTCAAAAAATCACTAAAATTGGTCCAAGTGGTCCTCTGGTCATTAGGAATGTCCCATAATTTTCTTAAGGATAGAAACTTTTTATTGGTCATATTATTAAATTTTCCTTGAAAATCTCTATTTTCCACCAAAAATAATTACACAAATAAATTAAATACAGAAAAATCACATTTTCTCCTCTAATGTCTTGAATGACATATGAGTGAAGTCATATAAAAATTTCAAATTCATTTAAGCTCAATTTAGTGAGTTATGGAATTAGTAAGTTTAAAGGGCAAAATGGTAATTAAAATTTTAACTTATAATTAAAAATTTTAGGTTTAATTAAAAGGGTGGGTAAAATATTTGATACTAAGTTGATTTTGGATGTTTGAAACTTAGGTATTTAAAGGGGAGAAACCTACCAAATAATTTGAAAATAATTAAAATAAACCTTAATTAAATAATTAATTAAATTTGGAAGAATAATAAAAATTGGAATTATTAAAATAGGGATAATAATAGGAAGAAATTTATTCTTTAATCTAAGAATCCCTAAATTAATCACCTCAATAACATTTAATTCCTAATTAAAATGATAACCCAAATTCAAAATTTAAAATGTTAATCATTAAATTAAATTAAAAGTAAAACATTTAAATTAAACCCTTTTAAAATTTCAACTAAATTAATATTTTAACAATTAAAATTAAATCATCCTTAAAAAAAATAATAAAATATTAAATTAAAATTAAATTAAAAAAAAATAATAATAAAATTAAATTAAAATTTAAATTTAAATTAAAGTTAAAAATAAAACCAAATTAAAATTTAAATTAAATTAAAATTAAAATGAAATGAAATTAAATTAAATTAAATTAAATTAAATTAAAATTAAAATTAAATTAAATTAAATTAAATTAAATTAAATTAAATTAAATTAAATTAAAACATATTTAATTAAATTAAACTAAATAAAAAAAATAATAAAATAAATTAAATCAAGTTAATATAAAATTAAAATTAAATTAAATAAGTAAAATTAAATTAAAATTAAAACTAAACCAAATTAAATTAAAATTAAATTAAATTAAATTAAATTAAATATAACATCACTTAATACATAAAGAATTTGAACACTATTCCAAACGTAAACCCATTAATTAAAATTAAATTAAATCACAAATCACTTAAACATCGATTTGCCCTCAAAAGCTCTTATTGTCATAACTCCTAAATAAAGTGTTAAGTGAAGTAACGATATTCAAATATCCTAGTTCACTGAGCAATATAATAAAGTTTGAACTCCTGGATGATTGATTCATTGTATAATTAAATTCTCTTGGACTTAAAATAATCCTAAAAGTATTGAAAATATGTTTAAGATTCGTCTTAAGCACTTCCTCAGTACGATAGGATGTTTATAAGAACAATTGAACTTAATTGTTTCTTTGATGAAGAAAATTGTCCTCAAACCAAAACACAAGAACCTAGACGTCATAGGAGATGACTAGCTATAGGATTAGGAACTTAGTAGAAAACCATAACCCTTCCCTTAGCTTTATCTAGGAACTTGTTTTAAATGCGTAAATTTTATAAATTGTATTTAAGTACAGCTTGGGATGATGGGAAGACCCTCCAGGTGCACTTTTATTTTATTGCAATTTACCTTCTTGCAATTTATTTTGTTGCAAATGCACTTATTTTTCTTGCGTGATAAACAACTGTTGCATGAAAACCCACACCTTTAGGGTAGTCCTTAAAACCAAAACCAAAACTAAATTAAAAGTCATTTCAAGATAAAATTGACCGCCACAACATTTCAAAATATAAAATAACTCAAAATTTAATCACAAACAAAACAACAAAACTACAATTATAACTAAATTAAAATGTTTTGTTGGATGATCAGGAATACCTCGGATGATGTAACCTACGTGTTGCTAACGGGATTTCCACGGTCTAAATGAAAGTGTGGAACTCATTTAGTTGAGTTTAGCAAATTCATCTGGACTAAGTGAATCCGATAAAAATAACGATGCCGGAAGGATGGAACCGTGGGATCTTAACCGGTGTTGTTATAATCATCTTTAAGATTTGTTTTAATTAAAACATAAAAAATACTTGGATTTTAAGATTTTCTCTAAACCAGAACACTTTTCTCATCTCTTGATTTTCATCTTCTATAACTAAACCCTCTGCAACAACAAGGAGCTCGGAGCATGGTGGGCAGCACGTGCATCGTCATCAGTAAAACCTGATTCTACTCCAGCAAAACTTTCTTAGAATTAAATAACTAAGCCATAGGACTTCGAGGTAGTTTGTCTAGTTCAACATAAATCCTCAACCTTTTGTTAGGCATTTGCATTGCAAATTAAGCCCTAACCGGTCTTAGGATTCCGAGGTAGTCGTCCGATACAACATAAACCCTCACATCTTCGAGGCTATTTGTATGATCATGTCATATGAATATAAGTCCTAATTAATTAAAATTGACAAGATCAAAACATTAAATAAACATTAGAACTTTCTTAAATTCAAGCCAAACAATAGGATAGTCGGGAAATTATCGAAGTTCGCTTCGAATCTGTAATTTCTCCTACCTTTCTTCCTTTGAATTCCCAAAACAAAATGTTCCAAACTTGATCCATTCCCTATTGAAATTCCAAAATTCAATCCCTTGAAAACTTAAACTTTGAGATTCTTGTGAGCAGAACTACTAATTATTATCGAGAGTTTTCTTAAGTGATTCCCGTCACTTAAGATGTAATTAACTATAGGGGCTTGCCCTTATAGGGAATTTTAAGAACCTAAGTAATATAAACCCTACTTAATTCCTTTATTTTAAGCAGGGGAACTTGTCGGCTTATAAAATTGGTTTGTAGGCCAAACGGATGTCACAAATCTTCTAGTTTATTTAATCGAGCCCCATCATCAAGTAGTGTGTCTATGCTTCGGGATAGATACACGGTTTGTGATGCGGTGCTCGTTTATATAAACTATTTGGGATGTGAGACCGGTTTGATTTCATATCTTAAAATTTTTAAACTTAAAATTATTTTCAAAATCAAATGTTACTTTCCAAATTATATATATTTAAATTAAATTTAAAATTTAAAATTTAAAATTCTCTGACAATTTCTGTAGGCGATCTCTTTTCAAAAATACAACACACAACCTAAAAAATATGCCGACAATCTTCTTGGAATGAAATGTATCATACATACTGATCATTCTGCTATTAAGTATTTAATGTCTAAAAAAGATGCTAAACATAGATTGATCAGATGGGTTTTACTTTTACAAGAATTTGATTTTAAGATAATAAACAGAAAAGGAACTGACAACCAAATTGCTGATCATTTATCAAGATTTAAAAATAATAATGAGAAGATTTAGGAAGAAAATGTAAATGAGAAATTTCCTGATGAACAATTTTATGTCATTCAAGGATTACAAATGCCCTGGTATGTTGATATAGTTAACTATTTGGTTAGCAATATTTTACCTTATGGGATGAATAACAAATATATTAAGAAATTAAAGAATGATTGTAAATCATATATTTGAGAATATCCTCATTTTTTTAAAATAGGAAGAGATTCTATGATTTAAAGATGTGTACCTTATAAAGATTCTTTTGCAATTATTCAAAAATGTTGCGATTCTGAATTTGGAGGACACTTTGGAGTGGAGAAAACCGCATTTAAAATTTTAAATTCTAGATTTTATTAGCCTATCTTATTTAAAGATGTTGGACATTATGTGAAAACTTGTGATCAATGTCAAAGAATGGGAAATATATCTAGAAAAGATGAAATGCCTCTAAACATTATATTAGAAATCAAAATTTTTGATGTATGGGGTTTAGACTATATGGGACCTTTCATACCATAAGCTGGAAAAATTTATATTTTATTAGCAGTTTATTATGCTTCAAAGTGGATCTAAGCTGTAGCTTTACCTAACTGCGATTCCAAAAGTGTTTGATGATTTTTACAAGATTTGGAATGCCCAGGATAATTATCACAGATGGGGGAGTCATTTTAGAAATATAAGAAATCAATCTTTATTAAAAAATTTGGAATTAAACATAGAATTGCAACTGCTTATCACCCGCAAACAAGTGGAATGGCTGAAGTATCAAACAGAGAAATTAAAAGAATATTAACTGTTAATTCTAAAAGAACTGACTGGGTTAATAGACTTAATTCTGCATTATGGGCTTATAGAACAGCTTATAAGATGGCTATCGAAATGTCACCTCATCCGTTAATTAATGGTAAACATTGTCACTTACGTGTTGAACTTGAACATAAAGCTTATTGGGTGATAAAGAAGTTCAATTATTATTTGAATACTGCAGGAGAAAAATGATTATTACAACTGAATGAGATGGAAGAAATAAGAAATGAGTCTTATGAAAATGAAATAATTTATAAATAAATAATGAAGAAATTGCATGACAAAAAGATTTCAAGGAAAATGTTTGAGCCTGGACAAGAAGTGTTATTATTCAATGCTCGTTTAAAACTTTTTCCTGGAAAATTAAAATCTAAATGGATGGTACCATTTATAATTGAGAGAGTATACCCTTTTGGAGCAGTGGATGTTAAAGATCCCAAAACTGAAAAGTATTTAAAGTTAATGGATTAAGACTGAAGCCTTATATGGGAGAAATGAAATTAAATTACAAAGAGGCTTATAAGCTGACTCTACCTGATTAATTCAATTAACTAGGTCATGCTGACGATGCGTTAAACCAAGCGCTTTGTGGGAGGTAACCCATATTTATTAATGTGAGTTAAATTATTGTTGTCAGGTTATGCCTTGGTCTTGACTAAATTTGTATATAACTCCTGGAAATAGAAAGCTAACAAGTCTGTATTGGCTTAAGCTAAACATTATCTTGAAGTATATAGAATTTGGACTTGGACCACTCAATGTCAAATCTGAGTAAAAAGGAGATCAAATTAACCTTCATTTGTGATTGTTTGTGATTTAAATTTTTCGTAATTGTGTTTGTGTGTTGATCATACCCATTTGTTAGACCTATTTTTTACGACCGAAACTTGCAAAATTTGACGATAGGCGAATCAGTGTTGATCGAGGTTCCGGCACATAGGTGTCAAAAGTTGGCGCCTAAGCGCAGAATGGCCTGCGTATCAATGATCCGGCGCCTAGGCTCCAGATTTTGGCTCCAAGGAGCCAGATTCCGGCGCCTACGCGCCACGGTAACTGATCATGTTAAAACCGAAAATCTTCAGTTTTTCACACGAAATCTCTTTATATATTGCCTTATCTTTGTCCCCAATCCCATAGAAACCTTAATTTTGACCAGAGCAATGCATTTTAGAGGAGTTAAGAAGGATTTGGATTCAATGGATAGAGGAAATCATGGAAATGAGGTAAGAGACAAATCTTCAAAGATCATCAGCCTTATTTTAATGGTTTTATTGCTGTTAGTATGGAGAAATTGTTTAGTCGATTAGAGAAGATTGAAGCAGAACTTCAAAGCATTGGGAATCACTTACATGAAATGTATCATCAAATTGAGCATGTGGAATGGAAACTTCAATTTGATCATATTGCGGCCTATCAAGACGCTCAAGTAGAAATGTACGCGAAGAACAAGTGGATCGATGAAAAGACGGCTTTGGAATTTCCAAGGGTGTGGTGTTCTATCCCTTCGGTCCTAGTGAACTTCATTGTGAAAGATATGGTAATTAAAGATCGGTGTTATATAGATCTTATATGTGTTTTAGGTGTGATCAAGTCATGTGTTAGTGTTTTGATTATCGAATTTGTGTGTTTGCTTAATTTTTCAATGGGTGTTGTTGGATTTGAATATTTGCTTTGAATAGGTTGTTTTTTGTGTTATTTATAAAATGAAGAACCTTGATATAGACTTGTACTGAAATTTATTGAATTTGGAATGGAAGTTATGGATTGGAATTGAAGAATTTGGATACATTTTTGGGGATCTAAACTATCATTTTAAATTAATTGCGAAAATGTTTGGAGGATATAAATTGGATTAATACTCTCATAAGAGTAATTAGGAGTCAAATTTGATAAGATTTGGTGGAAAATATAAAATTTAAATCGAATTTTTGGAAAGGCGAGTCGGGCGCCTAGGAGCCAGAATTCGGCGCCTAGGCACCGGGTCGGCCTAAAATTGAAAACTCATCTTCTTTACATCCCCCCACACCCTTTTTTATGTATAAGCTTCTTTCTCCACTGGTTTTCGCGAAAATACCCCCTATAGATCTCATTTAAAGTCAGATTTTCAAGTTTTTGAGCTTGAAATTACCTGATTTCTTCATCCCAAGGTCAGATCTACATTCTAAACTCATTAATTTCGATTTTCACCATGGATTTTGCTCTCATTGAGAAAAACTGAAATTTTGAAAAGCTTAAATTAGTTTATTTTCCTAGATCCGTTGAATTTATTTCTCATTTTTATTTCACGTTTAGATGGCACCCAAATCTAAGCAAGGAAAGGAACGAGAAAATTTTGATTGTAGCAAGCTCATCACTGCTGCTGCACACTTCTGAAACAATGATTTTGCTACGACTCAGAAATTTATCTCCGAGCGAAGTTTTTACAATCCTGGAGGAAGAATTGACGATACAATCATTGCGCTCAATTGGCAACGATTCTGCTATTTCACTGTTGTTGTCGTTATCCCGGTTGTTAGAGAGTTTTATGCTAATTGCGTGGATGCTGAAAAATACAAAATTTTTGTCAGAGGAGTTGGAAAGGATTCACTCCTGAACGTATAAACATTTTCTATGTCCTACCGCCAAAAATTGAGTGTTATTACTCCTGATTATCTCCATCTGAGGGAGATTTGGATATGATCATTGCCTACCTGACTGATAGTACTAGAGCCTGGAAGATTCAGAACGGAAAAAGGGTAAATTTTTCATCTTCTAAGCTTAATGGTGTTTCAAAGGCATGTCACTACTTTATTTCTTCTCATCTCCTTCCATCCAATCATCTGAGAGAGGTTACCAAATATAGAGCTATCCTCAACTACTGCATTCAAGAGAGGAAGCCTATTTATGTAGGGAGCATTATTTATGATTTTGTAGAGGCTACTGCTTATTCTAGCACTTCTATTAGACTTGGTTTTCCATCTCTGATATATTCTCTATATGAAAATGCTGGAGTACTTGCTGAGCTTTCTGAGGAAAAGCTCAAGTCGACAAAGCCTATAGGAAGAGAGAGTGTAAGTAACTATGATCGACTTCAAGGTAAGAGTTCTACTGCACCTTCTGGTTATTACCTACTGACCTCCGGCTGCAAATATAAGAATTCAGCCTCGGGGGAGAGCAGGGTAAAAATAGAAGGATGTATATAATTGTAAAGCTTAATAAAGTTATATATGTTTTTCAAAGTAAAGTAGCAATTGTACTCCCTCCCCTTTAATCAACGCAAGTATATGTATTGCTCAAGTAATAAAGGGCTCTATTGGAGTCCTAGATATCAATCCCACAGGGAAGTTAGAGATTTAAAGACTAATTTTTAGTAAAGTCGATTACTAATCTAATTTAGTATAGTATACGAAAAATGAAGAATTCTTAAACTTAAAACTAATACTTAAAAGACAGAATATATAAGTCAATTTAGAAAAGTATCTTTCTCCTTCTTAAGAGGATTGAGTGAATGAATAATTAAATGAGTTTAGAATTATATTGTGTTAAATAGGAGCATTCTTATTCTTTATTCTTTGGTCCAGGTGCAAATAACATTGACTAAAGCTTATGTTTGGTTACTGAATCTGTGGCTAGGCTGGGAGGATATTGGCTGCCACTTCAGAGCTCCCACGTTCCCCTCACTTGAGGGCTAACATCTACACTTCAGCTCCCAAACAATAGTACCGAATTGAAGATTTAGTCTGTCACACTAAAATATTCAATTCTTCGCCCGATAATTAATATTTTCCTATTTATTTGTACCCTTTATTCAAGGCATTTGAATTCCCTGAATCTTAGATGTTATATTTATTATAGTTGATAATTCAACATATGTTAAAAATTCAATTGGCCAAATTGAAAGTAAATTAAGATTTAAGTAAAAGATTATCACAATCTCTATTTAATATTATTAAGTGACCCGATTTTTGTATTTCCAAATAAAAGGATTTGTTACCACTGCTAGAAAATTTAATTTCTGGCAAAGGCGCGAAACACTTGACTGGAATAACTTGCTATATAGATGTGTACCAAATTTTAATTATGGCAATAATATTAAATAAAACTTGATTGCTACTTAATGCTAGGCCATTAATACTTTTTAAATATATGTTTATATAGCAAAATATAATTTAAAAAGAAAATATTTTATATACTTTTTGGGTACTACGCAAGTATACATATCGTTTCAAGTAATAAGGCTTTGAAACAAAGACCCCAGTATCGATCCCACGGGGAAAAAATATGGTAATAAATTTTTGAATATTGTATTTCAAAAATTGTTTTGTATTTTAATCTAACTATAAATAACTTTTAATTTACTAGATGCAGATAAAGAGAATAATAATAAGAAAATGATTTTGTGAAAACTATATAAAACAAACAACTTTCTTCCCTTAAATTAATCTAATATTTTTAAGATAATTTAATATTCGTTGGAGAATTTGATTTATGGTATTGTGCCAAATAGAATCATTCTTATTCTTTACCCTTTGATCTAGGTGCAAAGAACATTGGCTAATTTATAGATCAGGTCCGGATGTATTGTTAGTAGAATGGGTTAATCTAGACTCACACTACTAGATGTCCAAGGGTGGCTATGGTCGACCCTACTAGTGACCCTTTCCTTATCTACAAATCAAATTATAAGAATTTAGTCTCACTCTAAAAACTTATCAATTTATGCCCTTTAAATCTTATCTTCCTATTTATTTGCACTTCACCTTGAATAGCCCGCACATGGCCTTCGACTACCCAAGGATTCATGTGATATTTAAAAGTTATGAGTTCTTCTCCTTCTAGGTCTCAAAACTCTTCAATAGAATTTAACAATTTAAATGGCCAATTTAAAAAGTAAAGTAAGATTAGGTATTAATATCATCACAATGTTTTGAAAATATTTTGAATTTCAATTCTCCATCGAATCTTATATTATATTTTTTATCTCTTCATAATTAAAGGAAGAAAGTAAACTAACTACTCAGAACACATTGAATATAAACAGCAAAACATAATAAATAAACTTTGAATCAAAAATAAAATACTTATCTCAAATATTCCTTCTACAGATCTTCTGATTCCTACTGACTCCATAGTGTAATGAACTACAGATGTAACAACTTGAAAATAAACTCTCTAAACTAAAATAAAAGTGACCCTAAATTTCTTACTCTATTTATCTCTCTAAGGATGAGAGATCCTAAAGTCGATAAGAGAAAGGGGTTACAATGGGGGCACATTTTTCTGAAGAAATGGACTCCTATTATAGGCTTCAAGGGTTGCCTTGAGGCACCTCTTCAAAACATGTCCACATTCAATGAATCTTCTAGAAGGTCTGTCTGGCGCCTAGGCGCCGGAATCTACCGCCTAGGCGCCGGACACCGCGTCTAGTTCTTTGCACCTCTTCACTTTGGCTCGCACCTCTTCGCGATTAAAACTATTTTGGAGCATCCAAATGCAATGTATCACATGCTCTATTATCAAGGAACAACTGCAAGTCTTCTAGAATGTCCAATAACAGCTCACTCCGTCAAAATAACTATTTTTTTATTTTTTTATTTTTTTTTATATATAGAGAGGATTACTATATCTGGATAGCCTGTTAATGGTTTTGAACTTCACTATCCTTAACTTATATTTTCAAAACTTATACATTTCCACTTAATTACTGTAACATGAATAAGAATTCAAAAAGATTTCCAATCTTTTCTTTTTCAAGTGATAATTTTTGATTAATTAGTATTTCAAAAATTCTATTATTTCTATCATGAATAGAAAAATTTCTTAGTCTTATTCTACTTTAAGTTAAATAATTCTATTCTTAAAATCAATCAAAGTTATTAAAATTTTGGTTAATTTCACTAAATTATTTATAATTTCAAAAATAAAAGTGATCTCAAATAAATTCTTCATTCCTTAAGTTATGTTAAAAAGTTCTTATTTTTAGGAAAATATTTGCTCTTTAAGGACAAATAAAATTTAAATTTGAATGTATTTTCCCTTCCCCCAAACTTAAGTTTTGGTATACTATGACAATTTGAAAGTATGAGAGAAAGAAAATCATAATTTTAAAAAGGAAATTTTTATAAGTATGTAAAAACGATCTTAAAAAGAAAAATTAACTTCTACTCATGCTTTTATGAATAATTAAGATAAAATTGAAGCATGTAAAAAAAGTAAGCAAGCTAATTTTTATGATTATACTAAATTTGAAACAAAATAAAAGTAGAGCAAAATTACTAATTACTAAACAGTAGACTAAAACAAACATATCATAAATTAACTCTAATCTCAGTCTCAACAAAGTATACTAAGAATATTCTAATAACAGAATCTTAACACTAATCAATCCACACAGATACTTAAACAAATCAACATACATCAAACTTAAAACTAAACAAACAAACCAAACAAAACAAACCAACAAAGTAGCACAATATAGAGATCTATAAACTACTAGTCACTGGCTGTAGCCTCATCATCGTCATCGTCACCAAAGGAAAATTCTACATCCTTAGGATCAACAAATGGTGCGAAACTAGGAAAAGTAGGGAAACTAACATCATGTTCACCCTTCAGAAATCTGACTAGGGCTTCATTATACTTAGCATCATAGCTACTCTTCCTCTGGGTATAATCACATAAATGATCAAGTTTCCTATCAATAGTATCAATCCTGCAGTGAGTTTGAAATAATTCTTGCTGCTCCTCTATAAACTGATCGTGTATTGATTCCCAGAAACTCGATGGTGGCTCAGCAGAAGTGGAGGGTCGAGAAGTAGAAGGACTACCTGGAGTAGGTACAGAAGAAGGAGTAGTCGATTTCTTCCCTCGAAGATGATCATAAATGCTTATGCTCTCCTGACCAATCGGCTTAGTAGTCTTCAACCTTTCCTCTGAAATATCTGCAGTGACTCCATTGCTAATACATAATGAATAAATCAGAGATGGGAATCCCAGTTGAACAGAAGTGTTGGATCTCGTAGTAGAATCCACATAATCATAAATAATACTGCCGACATCAATAGGCTTCCTTTCCTGAATGCAGTAGTTTAAGATCGCTTGATCTCTAGTCACTTCACTCAGGTGGTTGGAAGGTAACAATCTTGCAGAAATAAAATAGTGCCATGTTTTAGAAATACCATTTAATTTGGAGGATTTGAAGTTTACCCTTTTTCCGTTCCTGATCTTCCAAGATCCAGTACCGTCAGTCAAATAAGCAATGATCATATCCAAATCTCCCTCAGATGGTGATAATCCAGAATAGTGGCATTTAATAGTCGGTGGCAGGCCATAAAATACATTGATTCTTTCAGGATGAAGACCTACTTTGATACCTCTGACAAAAACTTCATAATCTTTGGCATCCAGAAAATTTTGCATAAAACTCTCGAACTATAGGGATAACAGCAACAGTAGTGAAATAACAGAATCGTTGCCAATTGTGCGCAACAATCATTTCTCCTGGATGATAGAAACTTCGTTTTGAAATGAACTTCCTAGACATCGCAAATTCATGGAATCAAAAATGCATAGCAGCAGTAGAAAATTTGCTGCTATCAAAGTTATCTCGTGTCTTCCCGCGTTTAGATTTTGGAGCCATCTAAACGTGAAAGAAAACAAGAACAAATTTAGGAATAAAAAATTTAAACTCTTTTTAAGTTTATAAAACTTAAAATAAGTTTAAAAATCCAAATAAATCACTAAAAATCAAAAAACATTTTAAATGTTCGTTCTTAGAAAAACCTAGGAAAATCTATGGTGAAAATCGAAAATAAATGGTTTAAAGTGTAGATCTGACCTTGAGACGAAGAAATCGAGTGGTTTCGAGCTCAAATCCTTGATGTTTTGACCTCAAAATGGATCTAAAAGGTGTCTTTTCGTGAAAATGGGGAAGAAGATGAAGCTTAGGCGTCGAAAATGGCTTTTGGGGGTATTTAAGTAAATTTTCAGGTACAGGCCGAACCGGCGCTTAGGCGCTGAATTCTGGCCCCTAGGCGCCAGACTCGCCTTTCACAAAAAATTATTTTTAAATTTAATTTTCCACCAAAATTCATAAATTCAACTTCCAATTACTCACATTAGAGTAGGGCTTCTGTTTCTAACATCCATAACATTTTTCAGAAATTATAAAAACTAAATATTTAATCCACCAATCAAACATAAAGTTTAAATCAAACTCACTAAATTCCATTTATAATCTTCAATATTGGCTCAATACATTCCACATAAGTATTATAATTGATTCAAGTTCCTAATACACACTCAAACACAATAATTTCTAAGCAAAAACAACACACAATGAACATGAAAGCAAATACACAAACGAACACAATCGATTTACTAAATCGATACAGCGACTCAACAAACCAGATAATAACTATCTCACTACCAGAATATTCTAATCTTCACAAGGGAAATTGTGTATTCCACTTGGAAAGAAAACTAACACTCTCAGGAAATCTGTAGCCGTCTTTTCGTCAATCCACTTGTTCTTCGCATACATTTCAATATGAACATCTTGATAAGCCGCAAAATGATCAAATTAAAGTTGCATCTGCCATTCTAGATGTTCAATTTGATGAAACATCTCATGAAGGTGATCTCCAATGCTTTTAAACTCCGTTTCAAACTTATCCAAACGACTACAAATTTTCTCTAAACTTACCGCGATGAAACCATTGAAGTAGGGTTGAGGATCCTTTGAGACCCTGTCCCTAGCTTCTTGTCCATGATTTCTTCCTTCCATTTCTTTAAAAATTTCTCAAATCTCTCAAGAATGAAGTGTAATGGATGTAACTTTGATTGCTTGATGGTTAGGGAAGAAGATAGGTTGATTTAAAGGTGAAAATCGAGTGAAAAACTGAAAATTTTCGGTTTTTGCACAATCTAGTAACCGTGGCGCTTAGGCGCCGAATCTGGCACCTAGGCGCCAGACCTATTGACACATAGTTTGATTCTGGCGCTTAGGCGACGAATCTTGGCGCCTAGGCGCCGGAACTATGTTCAACTCTGTTTCGCCTAATCATCAAATTTCAAAATTTTGTTCTCCAAGATAGGTAAATTATACTAGTAAGAGTAATCTTGACTCAATAACTTACATCGTAAACAATCATAATGAAGGTTAACTTGATGTCCTTTTGACTCATATTTAGAATAGAGTGATCTAATTTCTAAATCTTACATACTTCAGAATAATCTTCAGTCTAAGTCAACAAAGACATATGAGCATAAAAAAAAATTAAAGTAATATAAAATTAGTCAAGATCGAGGCATAACCTTACATTAAAACATAAAAACACTCATATCAAAAGATAATTATGGGTTGCCTCCCACAAAGCGCTTGGTTTAACGTCGTCAGCCCGACTTAAGTAAATCTTTAATCAGGTTGACTCTTTTCATAAGCCTTTTCATAAATCATTTTAATATCTCCCAAATAAGGCTTCAATCTTAATCCTTTTACTTTAAAAAATTTTCCTGTTTTGGGGTCTTTAATATCCACAGCTCCATAATGGTATACTTTCTCAACTATATATGGTCCAATCCATTTAGATCTTAATTTTCCAGGAAAATGTTTTCAACGAGAGTTAAACAGTAATACTTCTTATTCATGCTCAAATATTTTTCCTGAAATTTTCTTATCAAGCAAAATCTTCATTTTCTCTTTATAAATCCTCGCATTTTCATATGAGTCATTTCTTATTTCTTCCATCTCATTCAATTGCAATAATCGCTTTTCACCTGCTTTATTCAAATTAAAATTAAACTTCTTTATCGCCCAATAAGCTTTATGTTCAAGTTCTACAGGTAAGTGACAATGTTTACCATAACTTAACCGGTAAGGTGACATACCGATTGGTGTCTTATAAGCTGTTCTATAAGCCCATAATGCAGAATCAAGTCTATCAACCCAATCAGTTCTTTTAGGATTAACAGTCTTCTCTAAAATTCATTTAATTTCTCTGTTTTATACTTTAGTCATTCCACTTGTTTGTGGGTGATAAGAAGTTGCAATTCTATGTTTGATTCCAAATTTTTGTAGTAATGATTGAATTCTTATATTCCTGAAATGACTTCCATCATCAGAGATAATTACCTTAGGCATTCCAAATCTTAAAAATTTCATTTTCATTAAAAATTTAGAAACACTTTTGGAATCACAGTTTGGTAAAGCAACAGCTTCAATCCACTTTGAAAAATAATCAACTGTTAATAACATATAAATTTTTCTAGATGATGGAACAAATGGTCCTATAAAGTCTAAACCCCATATATCAAAATTTTCAACTTCCAATATATAGTTTAAAGGCTTTTCATTCTTCCTAGATATATTTCCCATCCTTTGACATCGATCACATTTTTTCACATAATGTCTCACATCTTTAAATAAGGTAGGCCAATAAAATCCAGAATTTAAAATTTTAAATGCAGTTTTATTTGCCAAAGTGTCCTCCAAAATCGGAATCATGACATTTTTGAATAATAGCAAAAGTTTCCTCATAAGGTACACATCTTCGAATCATAGAATCTTTTTCAATTTTAAATAAATAAGGTTCTTCCCAAATATAAGATTTAGCATCATATTTAAATTTCTTAATAAATTTGTTATCCAATTCATAAGGCAAAATATTGCTAACTATATAATTAATAATATCAGCATACCAAGGTGTTTTGCATCCTTGAATAACATATAAAGATTCATCAGGAAGTTTCTCATTCATATTTTCTTCCGAAAAAATATCATTTTTAATTCTAGACAAAAGATTAGGAATTTGGTTTTCAGTTCCTTTTCTATCTTCTATTTGAAAATCAAATTCTTGTAGAAGTAAAACCCATCTTATAAGTCTAGGTTTAGAATCCTTCTTAGATAATAGATATTTAATAGCAGAATGATCAGTATGAACCATGCATTTAGTACCAAGAAGATAAGGTCTAAATTTATCAAAGGCATATACTATAGCTAGAAGCTTCTTCTCAGTGATAGTGTAATTTCTTTGTGTTTCAGTGAGAGTTTTACTAGCATAATATACAACTTTGAAAATCTTCTCATATTTTTGTCCTAATACAGCTCCAACTGCAAAATCACTTACATCATACATTAATTCAAAAGATTTATTCCAATTAGGTGAGACAATGATAGGTGCAGTTATTGATTTCTCTTTTAGAATATTAAAAGCATTAATACATTCTTTGTTAAATTCAAATTTCGCATCTTTTTCCAATAAATGACAAAGAGGTTTAGCAATTTTAGAAAAATCCTTTATGTATCTTCTATAAAATCTAGCATGACCTAGAAAACTTCTCACATCAGTAACAGTAGTAGGTGGTTGCAATTTAGCAATAATTTTCACTTCTGCTTGATCTACTTCCATCCCTTTTTAGGACACTTTGCGACCAAGTACAATGCCTTCTGTGGCCATGAATTGACATTTTTCCCAATTAAGAACTAAATTTGTTTCTTCACATATTTTCAGAACTTTGGCTATGTTTTCCAAACAAGATTTAAAAGAAGTTCTAAAAACTGAAAAATCGTCCATGAATATTTCAATTTCTTTGTCAATAAAATCACAAAATATTGACATCATACATCTTTGAAAAGTTACAGGTGCATTACATAAACCAAAAGACATTCTTCTAAAAGCAAATGTTTCATAAGGACTTGTAAATGTTGTTTTTTCTTGGTCCTCAGGAGAAATAAGTAACTGATGATAACCATAATATCCATACAGAAAACAGAAATATGGGTGTCCAGCTAATTTATCGAGGATTTGATCCAAGAAAGGTAAAGGAAAATGATCATTTCTAGTGGCTTTATTTAATTTCCTATAGTCAATACAAATTCGCCATCCAGTAACTTGTCTTGTAGGAATTAGTTTATTTTTATCATTAACAATGACAGTTAAACCTCCTTTCTTTGGAACACAATGAATAAGACTTACCCAATGACTATCCGAAATAGGATAAATAATACCAGCATCTAACCACTTAACAATTTCTTTATTAACAACCTCTTCCATGATAGGATTTAATCTTCTTTGTGATTCAATAGTAGGTTTAAAATTTTCTTCCATTAAAATTCTATGCATACAAATGGAAGGGCTTATTCCTCTTATATCAGCAATAGTCCAACCAAAAGCTTTCTTATAATTCTTTAACACACCTAGTAGTTTTTCTTCTTGATCTTTACTCAGTTCTGAAGAAATAATAACAGGTAAAGTTAACAAATTTCCAAGAAACACATATTTTAAATGTGAAGTAACATTTTTAATTCCAATTCAGGGGCTTTTCTAATTGATGGTAAAAGTATATCATTTTGAGTTATGTCTAAAGTTTCCCAGTTATCTTTAATAAAATGAGTCTCTTCTTCTTTTTCATCAGTTAAAATTCAAATTTTTCTTCAGAAATGACTTTACATTTCCTTGATAATGTTTTTCAATTAAATAATCAATTATATCCATTCGATAACATTTCTCTTTATCAGGGAACTTCATTGATTTAAGAACATTGAATTTAATTTCTTGATCATTAACTCTCATGGTTAGTTCTCTCTTTTGCACATCAATCATAGCTCGTCCGGTACCTATAAAAGGTCTCCCTAAAATAATAGGTATCTCTTTATCTTCTTCCATATTAAGTACGATGAAATCTACAAGGAAGATAAATTTATCCACTTTAACAAGGACATCCTCTATAACTCCTTTAGGATAAGTGATAGATCTATCAGCTAACTGAAGGGTTACAGTGGTGGGAGTAATATCTCCTAAATCCAATCTTCGGATAGAAAATGACATGAGATTAATACTTGCTCCTAAATCACATAAAACTTTTCCACAAAATTTTTCTCCAATAGCACAGGGTATAGTGAAACTTCCACGATCCTAAAGCTTTTCAGGTAATTTCTTTTGAATTATTGCACTGCATTCTTCACTTAATGCAACAGTTTCAAATGCTTCAAATATTCGTTTCTTTCTTAAAATATCCTTCATAAATTTTGCATAAGTTGGCATTTGTTCCAATGCTTCAGTAAAAGGTATGTTAATAGTAAGTTTCTTAAAAATTTCAAAGAACTTAGAAAATTGATGATCAATTTTCTGTTATTTAAGTCTTTGAGCAAAAGGTGGTGGTGGTTTTTCAACTTCCACATTAATAGGTATAACAGTCTAATCTTGACTAGGAGAGAGAGTTTCTTTAGGTTTTTCAATCTCTTCAACCTCAATCTCATTTTCAATTTCATTCTGCATTCTTTCTTTTAATTCATTTCCACTTCTAAGTTGCACAACCTTAACTTATTCATGTTCTTTTCCAATTTCTTTTGGATTAATTTCAACTTTACTAGGAAATGTTCCTACAGGTCTGTTATTAATTAAAGTAGCAATTTGTCCCATTTGATTTTCAATATTACAAATAACAGTATTTTGATTTTGTAATTGATTATTCATTTGTAAAATTAATTCTTCTATTGATAACTTTTTTTGTTGAATATTAAATCCAGGAGGTTTATAATTTGGATTAACTTGATTATTCCAATTTCCAGTGGGATGAGATTGATTATTACCCCATTGTTGTTGTGAATTATTCCAGTTAAAATTAGGATGATTTTTCCACCCAGGATTATAATAATTTGAATAAGGATTATTTTTACTTGCAATAGCTTGTAAAGTTTCAATAGTCTGAGAATCTTCAATATTAGCAAAGTTATTATGTGAAATATTAATTGCAAAATTATCTAATTTCTTAGACATTGCTGCTACTTGTGAAGCTAAGATAGAAAAGGCTTCATTGTCGTGAATACTTGCCATATTTTTAGGATTAATCCTTACGGAAGGCCATTGAAAACTGTTATTAGCCATCTCTTCAATTAAAGTGTAAGCTTCTTCAAATGATTTAGACATTAAAGAACCTCCAGCAGCAGCATCAATAATTGATTTTAAAGATCCAATTAATACATTATAAAATGTATGAATAATTAACCAATTAGGTAAAGCATGATGAGGACATTTTCTTAATAGTTCTTTAAATCTTTCTCAAGTTTCATATATTGTCTCCCCTTCAAATTGACTAAACAAAGTAATATCATTTCTTAATTTAGCAGTTTTAGAAGGAGGAAAATATTTAGCAAGGAATTTTTGTGCCATTTCAGCCCATATTTTAATAGAAATAGTTGCTAATGAGTTTAACCACATCTTTGCTTTATCTCTTAAAGAAAAAGGAAAGAGTCTAAGTCTAATAGCATCATCAGAAACATTGTTATATTTAAAGGTAGCACAAAGTTCTAAGAAACTAACAAGGTGTAAATTTGGATCCTCATTAGGTGTTCCACCAAATTAATTGTTTTGCACCATTTGAATAATAGACGGTTTAAGTTCAAAAGAATTAGCATCTACAGTGGGTATTTGAATACTACTATGAAGTTCATCAACTGTAGGGCTAGATTAATCCCTTAATGCTTTATAAACATTTTGATCATTAAGTTTAATTAGATTTTGTAAAGTAGTCATTTCTTAAAATTTTTGAATTTGTTTTCCCTTTTTTAATTTTTCTAATTATTCTTTCTAGTTTAGAATCGAAAGGTATTAATCCTTCAGAACCAAAACTTCGCATAAAAAAAATAAAACAAGGAATAAAATTTTTATATATATATTTTTTATTTTTTTCTTTTATATTATTAAATATTTTTTTATCTCGTTTTTGGAAATATAATATTTAAAAATCTATAACTATTCTTATTCCTTCCCCGAGCAACGACACCAAAAACGTGACCCGATTTTTGTATTTCCAAATACAAGGATTTGTTACCACTGCTAGAAAATTTAATTTTTGGCAAAGGCGTGAAACACTTGAC
Organism: Papilionanthe hookeriana x Papilionanthe teres; assembly: GCA_022702705.1. NCBI lineage: Eukaryota > Viridiplantae > Streptophyta > Magnoliopsida > Asparagales > Orchidaceae > Papilionanthe > Papilionanthe hookeriana x Papilionanthe teres. The sequence continues at coordinate 130,245,402 of CM040425.1, read as the reverse complement.
CTGGAATAACTTGCTATATAGATGTGTACCATATTTTAATTACGACAATAACATTAAATAAAACTTGATTGCTACTAAATGCTAGAACATTAATGTTTAATACTTTTTTAAATATATGTTTATATAGCAAAATATAATTTAAAAAGAAAATATTTCATATACTTTTTGGGTACTATGCAAGTATACGTATCGTTTCAAGTAATATAGGGCTTTGAAACAAAGACCCCAGTATCGATCCCACAGAGAAAAAATATGGTAATAAATTTTTAAATATTGTATTTCAAAAATCTTTTTGTATTTTAATCTAACTATAAATTACATTTAATTTAGTAAATGTAGATAAAGAGAACAATAATAAGTAAATGATTTTGTGAAAACTATATAAAACAAACAACTTTCTTCCCTTCAATTAATCTAAGATTTTTAAGATAATTTAATATTCGTTGGAGAATATAATTTATGGTATTGTGCCAAATAGAAGCATTCATATTCTTTACCCTTTGATCCAGGTGCAAAGAACATTGGCTAATTACAGATCAGGTCCGGATGTATTGTTAGTAGAATGGGTTAATCTAGACTCACACTACTAGATGTCCAAGCGTGGCTATGGTCGGTCCTACTAGTGACCCTTTCCTTATCTATAAATCAAATTATAAGAATTTAGTCTGTCACTCTAAAAAATTATCAATTCTATGCCCTTTAAATCTTATCTTCCTATTTGTTTGCACTTCACCTTGAATAGCCCGCACATGGCCTTCGACTACCCAAGGATTCATGTGATATTTACGAGTTAAGAGTTCTTCTCCTTCTAGGTCTCAAAACTCTTCAACAGGTTTTAACAATTTAAATGGCCAATTTAAAAAGTAAAGTAAGATCAAGTATTAATATCATCACAATGTTTTGAAAATATTTTGAATTTCAATTCTCCATAGAATCTTATATTATCTTATTTATCTCTTCATAATTAAAGGAACAAAGTAAACTAACTACTCAGAACACATTGAATATAAACAACAAAACATAATAAATAAACTTTGAATCAAAAATAAAATACTTATCTCAAATATTCCTTCTACAGATCTTCTGATTCCTACTGACTCCACAGTGTAATGAACTCCAGATGCAACAACCTGAAAATAAACTCTCTAAACTAAAATAAAAGTGGCCCTAAATTTCTCTCTCTATTTATCTCTCTAAGGATGAGAGATCCTAAAGTGGATAAGAAAAAGGGGTAAAATGGGGGGCACGTTCTTCTAAAGAAATGGACTCCTATTTATAGGCTTCAAGTGTTGCCTTGAGGCACCTCTTCAAAACATGTCCGCATTCAATGAATCTTCTAGAAGGTCTGTCTGGCGCCTAGGCATTGGAATCTGGCGCCTAGGCGCCGGACACCGCGTCCAGTTCTTCGCTCCTCTTCACTTTGGCTCACACCTCTTCGATATTAAAACCATTTTGTAGCGTCCAAATGCAATGTATCACATGTCCTATTATCAAGGAACAACTGTCAGTCTTCTAGAATGTCCAATAACCGCTCACTTCGTCAAAATAACAGTTCAAACGTTGTCAAAAGCTTGACAGTTCTATATCGAGTCTGGTGCATAGGCGCCAACTTCTGGCGCCTAGGCGCCAGGCCATATTTTTTTTATAATTTTTGTATTTTGCTTCATTTTTGCTCCTTTTTCCTTTTTTGAACCTTTTTAAATTGCTCCATTTTTCTCCTTTTTGCTCCTTTTTCTTTTTTTGGACCTTTTTACATCGCCTACATCCAAAAACAAAAAATACCTTTCATTAAAGCATAATATCCTTAGAAATTGATAAGAATTAAGGCGTAAAAAAATAGGTATTTTTTATGGATCACTAAGCACAACTCTTTTAATTCTTCATTTCACAAAACCTCAACAACAAGGAGAAAGACAAAGGAAACTACTCAGACTGCATGAGAATAATAACACAGATGTTGGATTTCATTTAAAGTTATAAAACAATAAACAAATATACTTATCTCAATTCTTCTCCCTAAGCAGATTCCTCAAGTTCCTCTGACTCTTCCTTCTTGTACAACACACTTATAACTCACCAAGATACTAAACACTTACTCTTACTACAAAAGGAAACATTAATTTTGAAACCAATTGACACACCATAACACAAAAAATCATCTCTATTTGTAGAAGGAGTCATATTTCCAAAGGTTACTTAAGCACCTCTTCAAAACGCGTCCAGATTCATCGAATTTGGCTTGAATCAACTGTCTCGCCATCGGCGGGCTTCTAGAAGCAAGGCTAACCGTTCAGGCTCACTGTCGGCGGGCTCGATCTCGCCGTCGGCGGGCTCTATTATAATATATTAAAAACTTTTGGGAAAATCTCGTCGTCGGCGGCTTAAATCTCGCCGTCGGCGGGATAGTTCAATTTTCATCAATTTTTGTCCTTTTTGCTCCAGATTAGCACCTTTTTGCTCTTTTTACTCTCAGCACCTATAAATCGTCATTCCTGCAATAAAACACAGAAATAGCTTTCTTTAAAGTCTAATTTCATATGAAATTGGTATAAATTTCGCAATATATTTTCTTGTGGTCAAATCCCGCAAACTTAACTTTTACTTGTCCTCAAGTAATTTAGATACTACATAAAAGTAATGATTATTTGTAGTAAAGTTTTAATTTAGAATTACTATGAATTTGATTCAAATAAATATTATAGTAAAGTTTTCTAGAAATATTTTAAAATAATTAAATTAAGTTTGTATAGATAAGGTTATTTAGTCATCAAGTTTAAGATTTCTGGTTTTCCATTTATTTCAAGAATGACTATATTCTTGAATATTAAATTATTTAAGATATTCGGATGATCGGAATTTCATGAAAGCACAACTTAGTAAAATACTAATCCATATATATAAGTTCGAAATCTAGCTGAAGTTTACCCTTTAGGTTGATTCAAATGAAGCCAATTTTTGATAATTCATCTCCTTAAGCTTCTCCTCACTTATATATATATATATATATATATATATATATATATATATATATATATATATATATATTTATATATATATATATATATATTCTTTTTTTTTCTTTTTCTTTTCTTTCCTGTTTGATTTTTAATCCTTTTTTTCTTTTCTTTTTCAAGTGAGGATCACTATTTTTGGTTAGCATGTTAATAATTTTGAACTTCATTTTCCTCTTCCTAAATTTGAAACTTGAAACATTTACTTCCCTTATATGTATTTCAAAGTTTTTACTTCATTGAGTTTCAATCTTTTCTTTCTCAATTAAATACCTAAGAATTTTATATTTGAAAATATAGTTTTCCTTATTTTAAATAGTTAACTATATTCTTATTATATTATACTAAATATCTTAATCTACAAAATTAGTTAATCATTAAAACTATTTCTTTTACCTTTCTATAATAATTAAATAAATTAATTCTAGTTTACCGAATTAAAATTACCACTGAAAATTATTCTATAATAATTTTTGAAAATATAAATTGAGAACAATTTAATAATTAAATTTGTATTTTTCCCTCCCTAAAACTTCAATTTTTCTATCTATCTATATAGGGTGATGACCAAAATAAACTATAAATTTAAATCATACCTTTGTGCTTTAGGTATTTCTTCTTTTTGAAGTTCTGCAGGTTCTATCCATTACATAATTAACCTGTACTGTTAATAACTTTCTACACACATAATATCAAAGAAATAGCTGGGTAAAGAAGTTTTGAAATAAGTATAAAATACTATCATAACTTATATTTAATCTAATGCTAAACACACACAATTGACTATTTCGGTTTAAGGCCACAATAACAGTCTGAAATATTAAAATTTACAAACTATATAACTTAACTTATACAACCATTTTAAAAATGTCTTACACAAAATAACAAACGAAGTCCACAAACTAAACATCAATATTGAATTTAAGAAAATGAACAAACAATCACATAAAATAAATATCTAATCAGAGATTCTAATAATCAATATTAAAATCCCAAGCAATATCTTCATCTCCAAGTTCCGCAGGTGGAGTAGGTTGGTAATGACTATAACGGGGGCACTCAGTAAATAAAACATTAAGCTCTCCTCTCCTGTAATGATTCTCAGCATCATAATAAGCTATCTCAAACTCTGAATGTCTCTGGAGATACTCGCTATCATAATTGTGCATTCGCTCCTCCAATTCTCTGATCAATATGCTCTAATTTTTCCTCAATCTTTTAAAAACTCTTTCGCTGCAGGGTCATTTCATTCATCAAATCATGAAGGGTAGGAGAACTATAAGTAGGAGGATCATAACTGGTGGAGGGAATATCCCTATTAGTTGAAGGTACGTAACTCCTAGTTCCAGATCTCAATCCTTCGTGGGATTCTTAAGTCTTTATATTAGCCTGGGTAATGGGTTTTTCATAGGCTACCCCCATTCCTCATCATCTCTTACCTCTACCCCAGATAATTGGCAGAGTGCATAAAATTGACCAGGATGCCCTAGTCCTCCTCCACTCTCACTTGTTGCAGTGGCTAATACATTCTTGTAAATAATACTTCCCACATTAATACTTCTTTGGTTTTGAATACAGAAATTCAGAACTGCTCTATCTCTTATTACTTCACTATGGTGATAGGTAGGTAACAAGGTAGAACAAATAAAATAGTGCCAAGCTTTAGATATTGCATTCAGCATAGAAAGAGGGAAGTTTACCCGTTCACCCTGCATGATTTTCCTGACCCCTTTCCCATTAGTGAGAAAGTTGATTACTTCTTCCAGCGGTCCTTCCATTGTTCCAAAAGTATCATACTCGCTGGTGTGTAGGTCGCATACTTCATAGAAAGAATAGATTCTTGCAGCATTGAAATTAACTAAAAATCCTCTAACCTTTATTGGTGCATCTTCTACTTCAGTTAGGTTGGCATAAATTTCCTTCACTACTTCCACTGCAGCTCTATTTGTTGTATAACGAAAATTTTCCCATCTCCTCTCTTTTATGGTTCGTTCCACTTCTCCTCCTTGATTCTTAAATATTCGATCTTGTATGCACTTCCTTGCTTGGATATTGTGGAAGTATCTTGACTGCGCTCGAGCACTTACAAATCGTATTTCGTCATAATCCATTCGCCTCTTTTGTCATGGAGCCATTTTTTTGATCTATCAAATTTACAAAAATCTCAACTAATCTCTAAAATATTACTAAAATGGCTTCTAAAGATGATTAAAATCACTCTAAATCAATTTCCATGAACTTCTTCCAAATCTTTTCTCCACATTTTAAATTTTTGCAACATTCCTCAATGTGGAAGAAATTTATGGTGAAAATCAAAAAATTTTATATAGGAGGGAAGCTCTTACCGAGGGAAGATGAAATGCGGTGTAAAAAGTGTTGAAATTGCTCCAAAACTATGATATATCAAGCCCTAGGTCAGTTTTTTGAAGTTTTGAGGAAGGGGATGATGAATAGTGATGGTTGACAGGACAAAATATAGTGTTGTATGGAATCTCGCTGTCGGCGAAAAATTTCTCGCCTTCGGCGAGGTAATTAATTACATAGGTCTAATGTTTCTGAAAAATCTCGCCGTCGGCGGGATCGATCTCGCTGTCGGCGAGGTTTTCGAATTTTTAATATTTTTAAGATTTATAATATTTTCAATTCATTTTAAGCCTTGTTTTATGTCCGGTCACTTTAGAATATACTTTATCATGATTAGATACTATTTTAACACATAAATTTACACAACACAAACATCATAAATTATATATATGAATTCCAGGTGATTACAAATTTCACACTTTACATTATTAACAAATTGCTTTGAAAAATCTTAACACACACAGTTCAGCGTCGCAATCCACACTACAATACTCAAAACACTGAGAGTAAACAAATAACACACAATCATATCTAGACTGAGATTAACTATATAAAGTGCAAATAAAAACTAAATTCAAGCAATCACACACAAATAAGTAAGAATGAATATCTTCTACTCATTAAGATCTGAACTTAATTCTTCTCAGATATTTTCGATAGAACGTAAAGGCACGAACATATTATAGAAAAGCCTGAAAGGGAATTCTTCGGTAGAATCTTCTTCAATCCATCCCTTTCTTCTGAAAAGTCGTATACAACTTACTTCCAGACATCTTGAATGATCAAAGTGCTCTTTCAAAATCCAATCAATGTGATCAAATAAATCAGAGATATTGTCAATGAAATTCATCACATTTTGTATTTCATTCTCCAATCCTTTAAGTTTCTGTAAGATCATGTTCGTTTTATCAGTCAAGGGCTTGATTGAAGGATTGTTTTGAGATTCTTGGTCCGTAATAATGGTTGTCTCATTATCGTTATCCAAATTTGGAAACATATCAGTAAGATCTAATGGTTTCAAAGGCAATAGTACTTTTTCCCAAGCTTCGTAGGAAACTTGGTATTGACTACATAATGCGAAAATTGTTGAAGGATGTCCGAGCCTGTGAACAAATCCATGCACAATTAGGCCTAAGGCAGACTTCACAATAATAGTTCTAACGTCGATGGGTAATCCAGTTTGAATACAATAATTTAAAATCATACATTCCTTAGAGACTTTATTTACCCTTATAGTGGGTAATGATTTTGAGGAAATAAACAAGTGCCAGTGCTTAGAGACGGGGTTATGAAGTGATGTAGAAAAAGTAACATACCCGTCTTCTCGCATTTCCCAATCTTCTGGTTCATCAGTTAAGTATCGGTAAATCTCATTCATATTGTATCTTGTAGGGACGAAATTTGAATAGTGGCAAACAGGTGTATTCTCAATTGAATACAACTCATTAATTCTTGAAGGAGTGAAAGTTACCCATCTGCCTCGTACAAATACGCTTCCATTGTTGATTCCATGAAGATTGGAGTAGAATTCTTTGACTACAGGGATAACTACTGCAGAAGTTGTATAGCATAATACTTCCCAACATCGTCGAATAATCATCTCCTCAATAGATTTTGTTGAATTCTCCGCTCCTCTATTAATGAATCCTCTTTCTTTAATCAATCGCTTTTTCGTCATAACCTTGTTGAATATCCACTGTGCCTCATAACTGACGAACTTTCTCCTATTGAACACTTGGGATTTCATGATTTCAAGTGGTTCATCATTATTCCAAAAATGGTATCAGAGCCATGTTGGCCTGAAAAAGATATATATATATATATATATGTCCAAAACATAAAAAATGTCTTTGTACATCTACTTGGTCATACGAAACATTTATTAGTTCATATAAACAACAAATGAAAGATGAAAAAGATTTAAAAAGAAAAATTTTAATGGATGAAGTTAAAGATTGGATTGATGAAAAGGAATTAGAAAAAACATTGATAATAAATGAACTTAGCGAACTTATTGAAAAGAAATTAGATGTTGAATAAATTCTTCTTAGAAACTGAATTTAATAGAATTTGTGAAGTTCTTCAAATAAATATAAGAAATAAACAATTAGAAGTATTCCGGAAAGAACATGCTTTTCATATAAAATCTCCTTTAGGAAATAGTAACGAATGGATAGTAATAAGTTATATGATTTTAAAACAACAAATTGAGCTAGGAATTTACTCAGAAAATATACAAAATACTGAGTTCATTAATATATGGAATTAAATCAATAACAATTAGAAAAAATTAAAATGTTTAAAAATTTAACTCAAAATCGATTTAAAAGTTTGACTAATACCGAAAGTACTTCTATTATTTTTAAACTAGGATCAAAAATATTTCAGAATCAACAGATTTTAAATAATAATATAGCTACATCAGCCATCTTAGCTGCCTGTTGTAATTTAAAAAGGCAAGAAAACAATACTGAAATTCTTAATTGGTGTAATATAAATAAAGTTAACCCACAAGGAAATTTACAAGGAGCCATTAGAATCAACGAAATTATCCATATTGATGAACCTTCCCCTTCCGAAGATGAAATAATAAATTTAATAGATGTTTTAACTAAACATCAATTTATGGCAGGACCAGTCAATTATCCTTCTATAGATGCACCAAGTACATGTACCAATCAACCTCTAAGTATAACTTCCGGTATAAACCAACCAGCCAATGACCAAAACCCCAGCTCTTCTGTACGATATCTACCTCCTAGCGTCAAACGTATTCCTACCTATAGACCAGAAAAGAAAAATAATATACCAGAACCTATTAGCGGTCATGGAATCTATTTAAATTTAGATTATACAAAAGATCTAACTGAAATAATAGATAGATGGATAATATAAAATAGTTTAGCAATCTATAATTATAATCTAAAAGGAGAAGATGCTCATGCATTCATTGAAAATATGTTAATAGGTATAACCAGAAAATGGTTCATTGGACTTGAACCTGATCAAAAACGTACTATTAGAGAAATATGTCAAGCTCAAGAAACAATCAATACTCCAGGAAGATGGCCAAATATTTATGGTAGTTTTCTAAAAAGTGAATTTTTAGGATATTTAGCTCATAATACAGAATTAGAAAAGAGAGAGATCCAAGCAGATACAGCTAAACAAAAAATAACAAATTTAAATATTTGTAACATTTGCTACCTGAAAGAATATAGCTGTGATTATCAAAAATTCTTTTATGATATATTAGATAAAGATAAACCGCTATATTTAGATTCATATTTTTATAAGTTACTTGAACCTTATAATATGTTATGGAGTCAAGAATTTAAAAAGGTTTATCCTGACGATAAAACTTTACGAGGTCGCATACAATTTGCCTAAGAAAAATTAACACAAGCATGTCAATATATCGACCTACATAAACAAAATAAAAAATATAAACAATCTCTTTGCTGCGAAAAATCTGATTTGATTATTTAGCAATGGGGATGTCCAACTTCTAAAGAAAGCTGTAATTGTTCTACAAAAGATAGAAAGAAAAAATGCTTCAGAAAAATAAACAAAAAATACTTTAATCCTAACAAATGAACCTTTATAAAAAGAACTAATTATTTAAATAATAAAAATAAAAATAATAAATGTTGGATCCGCAAAAAAGAAGGGCATTATGCCAAAAAATGTCCACAAAAGAATAAATTAAGCCATGTCGCATCTGTCTCAATTATCAACGAACACGAATTAGAACCTATCATCTGTCTCAATTATCAATGAACACAAATTAGAACCTATCTTCAATTTCTCGGATATCCAAACTGATGAAGAATTATATCAATTATCAGAAACAGAGAACACTTTGATAGAAATGATTAATTCAGATAATGAAATAGACGAATATTTATTTTCTGATTAGATGGAACAGAATTCCCAAATCGATATATCTAATGATGATTCAATCCAATATGAAAGACATATTACTTTATCTGAAGAATCATATAATAAAATACGGAAAAGAAAGTTATCTTTAGGAACTAAAGACTGTTTTGATATGCCTGTATTCTTATGGAAAAGATCAATACATTATCGTATTAGACAAGGCGAACACCCTATAGATATAATACAGACAGAAGGCAAAACTAAAATAGCACTCTATAATCAACAAATAAAAATACAGGATTTACAAAGAATAAAAAATCCCGAAAAATACAAACATATATTTTTTGGAGGCATCCAAATATTAATAAAAGCATATTTTAGAAAAGGAATAGATAGCCCAATTACAATCTGGATATATGATGATCGAATAATACATTCTAAAAAAGATGCCTTATTGGGAGTTATACAAGGAAATCTGTGTTACCAAACATTAATATTCAATTTACATCCAAACTATGCTATTAATATAAACGATAGACACATTGACCGCTCTCTAACCTTAAGACATAAATTAGATAGAGTAAAAATGAGAGAAGGCAGCGCTGTCTATAGTATAACCTATCAAGCTGCTTATGCTTACAGCAACCAACACAATACTGTAGCGTTCAAAACGCATACAATACCCCTTCATCTAGACCCCATTTTTTCCCACATAGGACAAACTATTCAACCAAAAGAAATCAACGAATTAGATATTACACCACCATCAACTAATATACTTTTAAAATTTGATGAAGGATCAAGTACAAGCCAAAGATTTCCAAAACTCACATATTTGGAACATAATAACTCATTATCAATAACACATAGAAAATCCTTAGATCATTACAAATCGACACTTCACAGACCAAGCCTCGACATAGAAGAACATAGCAACAACCAATTATTAGTTCTAGGATATTACATCACCCCAAATAATAAATGCAAAATACTTCTAGATACAAGATCCAACAAATCACATATAGACCAAAATTTAATTCCACAAAACCTAAAAATATTAAAAGACAAACCATACATTTACCAAGATTATTTACAACAACAACATGTTTGTACTCACGAAACAAATATTCTTTTTGGATTTTGGGATATAAATAACTCTAGAATAGATATTCCAACATACGAACTTATACCTGTACACGCTCTATGAGATACACGAAGCGACATCACTGTATGCAAAAATTTCATAATTCCAAAACATATACCACTCCATTCACAAATGCTACTACTACAAACATTCAATGGAAACACAACCATCAATCAATATTGGCAAAATCAATTACTCCACCTCGAATCAACCTTAATAAAAATAGAAAAACTATGGTGCCTCATAGATGACGGTCCAGATATAATACTTGGAAATAACTTTTTAAATCATTTTCATCATTTACACAAACAGAAAACTCAATAATCTTAGTTACACCACAAGGTTACTCAATCAATTGTCCCATAATAAAAAACCCAAACTCTTATTTAACTCAACCAACATTCCGCAGCCAACGTGGTGATTACCCAATAGACCAAAGTATGAAAAAATCCTTTCCCAATCCATTTACAACAAATTAAGCATGAATAGCATCGATTCATCCTCCTCCAAACTTGAACTACTTAGATCCTTTGCCAATTCCTTGTTCAAAACATTTTCAGAAAACCCACTTGAATTTTGGAATAATGATGAACCATTTGCATCAATAGAACCTATTAATCCTGCTCTTATCATTAGAGTAAAACCGATGAAATACACTTTAGAAGACAAAAATGAATTCCAAATACAGATTAAAGAATTATGAAATCTTAAATTAATAGAATCTAGTAAGAGCCCACATAGCAGTCCAGCCTTTTTAGTTAAAAACCATGCTGAACAAGTTAGAGGAAAAGCAAGGCTAGTTATAAATTACAAAAAAATAAACGATAACACTAAATTTGACGGATATTACTTACCTAATAAAGAAGTATTAATTAATCTTATCAAAAATGCTAAATGGTTTTCTAAACTAGATTGTAAATCAGGATTCTGGCAAATAAACATGCACCCAGAGAGCAAAGAATATGCTGCATTTAGTACTCCACAGGGACATTATCAATGGAATGTAATGCCATTCGGATTAAAAAACGCACCCCAAATATTCCAAAGATGAATGGATAATATATTTAAGGATTTATCTCATTTTTGTCTTATTTATGTTGACGATATTCTAATATTCAGTGAAAATATCACCGAACATTTATAATATCTATCCATACTTGCTCAGAGAGCGCAAAAACATGGAATTGTACTAAGTAAAAAGAAAGCCGTGTTTTTAGTTAACACTATTGATTTCCTAGGACTTATCATTAATCAATGATCTATTGAATTACAAGAACATATTCTAACAAAAATAAGTTATTTTAAACAAATCAATAATCAGAAAGATTTATAGTGCTTCTTAGGATGTGTTAATTATGCAGAAGCATTTGTAAAAAATCTTGCCAAACTAAGAGCACCATTGCAGAAAAGATTAAAGAAAAATATGGCATGGAATTGGAACAATAATGATACTAACGCTTTAAATCAAATTAAAGAAGTATGCATGAACTTACCAAAGTTACACTTACCAATACAAGGTGATTATCTTATTATAGAAACTGATAGTACTGAAATATCATGGGGAGCTATCCTTAAAGCAAAAAGAGAAAAAATAGAATTATTATGTAGATATGCATCTGGAACATACACCCAAACTGAACAAAATTATTATATCAATGAGAAAGAATTATTAGCCATTAAAAAGAAATTAAAAAATTTGAAATATTTTTAACTGAAACATTTTTAATACGAACATATAATAAAACAACTATTTCTTTTATAAAAGGAAAAATTGTTGATTCTCTACCTAATAAGAGACTCATTCGTTGGCAAAGCTGGTTTTCTGCCTATAGTTTTGATATAGAGTATATAGAAGGAAGTAAAAATAATCTGGCTGACGTTTTGTCATGTGAATTATGCAGGAAATAAGCATGGAAATAGAAAATACTGATGTATTATGCGAGATTGATGACAAACTCAATCTCGAACTAAACACTTATTTAGAAACTGTGGATCTGCAAAAATGGAAAATTGAATGCGAAATTGCCCTTGCCAGTAATGTTCTCGTCGAATTAAGAAAGCTAAGCCATTTGGTAAGTAAGATCCGTCGAATTTAGTGTTATCATTTAATTTTTTGTAATTTATAACTAGCCTTGCTTTTCCTCTAACCTGTTCAGCATGGTTTTTAACTAAAAAGGCTGGACTGCTATGTGGGCTCTTACAAGATTTTATTAATTTAAGATTTAATAATTCTTTAATCTGTATTTGGAATTAGTTTTTGTCTTCTAAAGTGTATTTCATCGGTTTTACTCTAATGATAAGAGCAGGATTAATAGGTTCTAGTGATGCAAATGGTTCATCATTATTCCAAAATTCAAGTGGGTTTTCTGAAAATGTTTTGAACAAGGAATTGGCAAAGGATCTATGTAGTTCAAGTTTGGAGGAGGATGAATCGATGCTATTCATGCTTAATTTATTTGTAAATAGATTGGGAAAGGATTTTTTCATACTTTGGTCTATTGGGTAATCACCACGTTGGCTGCAAAATGTTGGTTGAGTTAAATAAGAGTTTGGGTTTTTTTTTATGGGACAATTGATTGAGTAACTTTGTGGTGTAACTAAGATTATTGAGTTTTCTGTTTGTGTAAATGATGAAAATGATTTAAAAAAGTTATTTCCAAGTATTATATCTGGACCATCATCTATGAGGCACCATAGTTTTTCTATTTTTATTAAGGTTGATTCGAGGTGGAGTAATTGATTTTGCCAATATTGATTGATGGTTGTGTTTCCATTGAATGTTTGTAGTAGTAGCGTTTGTGAATGGAGTGGAATATGTTTTGGAATTATGAAATTTTTGCATACAGTGATGTCGCTTCCTGTATCACATAGAGCGTATACAGGTATAAGTTCGTATGTTGGAATATATAGATCTATTTTAATGTAACTATGGTACCGAATTTCTGGATAAAGTATAATTATCTATATTAGCATAGTCATATGTAAATGTTATTGTATGCTGTTGTAGAAAATTCATTCCTATTGAAATTCGGTTAGAATTTATGTCGTCTGTTAAAAATGTATGTTGAAAATCTATTCTAGAGTTATTTATATCCCAAAATCCAAAAAGAATATTTGTTTCGTGAGTACAAACATGTTGTTGTTGTAAATAGTCTTGGTAAATGTATGGTTTGTCTTTTAATATTTTTAGGTTTTGTGGAACTAAATTTTTGTCTATATGTGATTTGTGGGATCCTGTATCTGGAAGTATTTTGCATTTATTATCTGGGGTGATGTAATATCCTAGAACTAATAATTGGTTGTTGCTATGTTCTTTTATGTCGAGGCTTGGTTTGTGAAGTGTCGGTTTGTAATGATCTAAGGATTTTCTAGGTGTTATTGATAATGAGCTATTATGTTCCAAATATGTGAGTTTTGGAAATCTTTGGCTTGTACTTGATCCTTCATCCAAGTTTAAAAGTGTATTAGTTGATGGTGGTGTAATATCTATTTTGTTGATTTCTTCTGGTTGAATAGTTTGTACTATGTGGGAAAAAATGGGGTCTAGATGAAGGGGTATTGTGTGAATTTTGAATGCTACAGTATTGTGTTGGTTGCTGTAAGCATAAGCAGCTTGATAGGTTATACTATAGACAGCGCTGCCTTCTCTCATTTTTACTCTATCTAATTTATGTCTTAAGGTTAGAGAGCAGTCAATGTGTCTATCGTTTATATTTATAGCATAGTTTGGATTTAAATTGAATATTAATGTTTGGTAACATAGATTTCCTTGGGATTGGATTTCATAATTTCTTATTTTGGTGGAGTTTTTATTCGTTTCTAAGAAGTAGAAAGTGAAGATTTCGAGTTCTAGTCGTCTTATATAGAGAAAAACACTTAGAATATCCAGAAACTGCCAAAATAACTCCCTAAAATCGCTCTTGTACCAGTCTCACTGTCGGTGTTAACGATATCACCATCGACGGGATAGTTATAATTTTAAACTTAATTAAGATGAGCCGATCTAGCCGTCGGCGGCGTCGATCTTGCCGTCGGCGAGCTAAGGTAAGTTTGCCCAGTTTCGCTTTTGTTCCCGAAATTTTTCATTTCTTTTGTTACTCTTAATATTGTGATGATTACAAAGATAAATGTGAGTAGTAGAATTCATTTATACTATAATTATCAATAAATCAAGTAAATAAACTATAATTTAAGACTACTATGGGTTGTCTCCCATAAAGCGCTTGGTTTAACGTCGTCAGCCTGACCTATTCTGGTTGTTAATCAGGTTGACTAAACTTTAAAACCTTTTTAAAATTGGGTCTTATTCCTTCAAAATATGGTTTTAATCTATGTCCATTTACTTTAAATTTGTATCCAGTCTTTGGATCTTTAATTTCTATAGTTCCGTAAGTAAATATTTGAGTTATAGTAAAAGGTCCTAACCATTGAGATTTCAATTTTCCAGGAAATAATTTTAATCTTGTATTATGGAGCAAAATTTCTTGTCCTGGCTCAAATTTTTTCTGTTTAATCTTTTAATCATGCCATAATTTCATTTTCTCTTTATAGATTCTACCGTTATTGTAAGATTCATTTCTTAATTCTTCTAAATCATTCATCTATAATAATCTCTTTTTAGCAGCTTCTCTTAAATTATAATTAAATTCTTTCATCGAACAATATGCTTTGTGCTCTAATTCAACTGGTAAGTGACAAGTTTTTCCATAAATAAGCCTGTAAGGAGTCATTCCAATCTGAGTTTTATAAGTAGTCCTGTATGCTCATAATGTAGTGTCTAGTCTTGTAGACCAATCTAATCGATAAGGGTTTACAGTTTTTTCTAAAATTTATTTAATTTCTCGATTAGAAACTTCAGCTAATCCACCGGTTTATGGATGATAAACAGTTGAAATTTTGTGAATAATGTTGAATTTTTTTACTAATTTGTGAATATATTTGTTCCTAAAATGGGATCCTCCGTCAGTGATAATCACTCTCAGGATTCCGTATCTTGTAAAAAAATTTTTCATTAAAAATCTCGAAACACTCTTAGCATCACATCGAGGTAAGGCTTGTGCTTCAATCCATTTAGAAACATAATCAACAACAACTAATATATATGAGTTTCCAAATGAAGGTATAAATGGTCCCATGAAATCTAATCCCTAAACATCAAAAATTTCAACTTCTAATATAAAATTTAGAGGCATTTCATTTCTTCTAGATATATTACCTACTCTTTGGCATTTAACGCAAGTTTTGATATATCTATAAACATCTCTAAAAAGAGTATACCAATAAAATCCTGATTGTAAAATTTTATAAGAAGTTTTATTTGTTCTAAAATGTCCTCTAAATTCAGAATCGTGACATTTTTGAATGATTTGTTCAGTTTCTTCATAAGGCACACATCTTCTAATTATTAAATCCTTACATTGCTTATATAAATTTGGTTCATCCAAAAAATATGTTTTAGCATCATGAATGAATTTTTTTTGTTGTTACAGAGTTAGCATGGGTAGTAAAATATCACTTACAATATAATTTACTATATCAGCATACCAAGGTATTTTTCATTCATTTATATTATTAAGTTGTTCGTCAAGAAAATGGTATGTAATTTCATTATCAGTGTCAGATAGTTCATTATATTCTAGTCATGAGAAATGATATCCAATTTGATTATCAGTTCCCTTTTTATTAATGATTTCAAAATCAAATTCTTGCATCAATAATATCCATCTGATTAATCTTGGTTTGGTATCCTTCTTTTGTATTAAATATTTAATAGCAAAGTGATCAGTATGCACAATACATTTAGTTCCAATTAGGTAAGATCTAAATTTATCAAAAGCATAAACAATTGCTAATAATTCTCTTTCCGTAACTGTGTAGTTGATTTCAGCATTATTGAGAGTTTTACTAGCATAGTATATGACTTTAAAAATGTTATCATATCTTTGTACAAGAACAGCTCCTATAGCATAATCACTAGCATCACACATAAGTTCAAATGGTTTCTCCTAATCAGGGGAAACTACTATATGTACTGTGATTAATTTATCTTTTATTAATTCAAAAGCATTTAAGCATTCTGTTGTGAATTCAAATTTCTTGTCCTTTTCTAAAAGTTGGCATAAAGGTTTAGTAATTTTTGAAAAATCTTTTATGTAGCGTCTGTAAAAATCGGCATGTCCAAGAAAACTTCTTACTCCTTTCACTGTAGTAGGAGGTGGTAATTTAGCTATAACTTAAATATTTGCAGGATCTACTTCCATGTCATTTTCCTAAATTTTATGCCCTAATACAATTCCCCCTGCAACCATAAATTGACATTTCTCCCGATTTAGAACTAAGTTAGTTTTCTCGCATACTTCTAAGACTTTTTCAAGGTGACTCAAGCATACATCAAATGATGTTCCAAATACAGAGAAATCATCCATAAATACTTCCATTCCATCATCAATTAATTTGCTAAATATAGACATCATACATCTCTGCAATGTTGCAGGTGCATTACATAATTCAAAAGGCATTCTTCGAAAAGCGAATGTTCCATAAGGACTGATAAATGTAGTTTTCTCTTGATCCTCAGGAGCAATAAGAATTTGATGATAACCGGTATATCCATCTAAAAAACAAAAATATTTATGTCCGGCTAGTCTATCCAACATTTGGTCTAGAAATGGTAAAGGGAAGTGATCTTTCCTGGTGGCTGCATTTAATTTTCTATAGTCAATACATATACACCATCCAGTAACTTGTCTTATAGGTATTAAATCATTATTTTCATTAGCTTCAACAGTCACTCCTCCTTTCTTAGGAACACAATGAATTGGGCTTACCCAAGCACTGTCAGAAATAAGATATATAATACCATTATCTAACCATTTTAATATTTCTTTCTTGACTATCTCTTTCATAATCGGATTTAATCTCCTTTAGGGATCAACTCTTGGTTTGTGTTCGGTATCTAAAATAATTATGTTCATACAGATTGAAGGACTAATTCCTTTAATACTACTAAAGTCCAGTCAAAAGCTTTCTTATATTTTTTTAATGTGTCCAAAAGTTTTTTCTCTTGCGATTCATTTGATTCTGCTAATATAATAACTAATAAAGTTAAAGTGTTACCTAAATAAGCATACTTCAAATGAGTAGGTAAGATTTTTAATTCAAGTTCAGGAGGTTTAATAGTTGATGGAATTATATTATTTTTAGCATTTTCTGTATTATCCAACAATTCAAATTTTTCCTGTATATAATCTAATTATTTATTGTTTGTTTCTTCAGTTAATTCAGTATTTTCTATTTCAAGTTTTTCTTCAAAGTATTCTTTAAAATGTTCATTTTGTAGATGTTCAATAATTTCCATTCGAAAACATTCATCATCTTTTCAATAGCAGGATATTTCATTGATTTTGCAATGTTGAAGGTAACTTTTTGATCGTTTACTCTCATAGTTAATTCTCCTTTTTGAACATCAATCATAGCTTTTCTAGTAGCTAAGAAGGTTCTTCCTAATATTATGGGTATTTCTTTATCTTCTTCCATATCAAAAAACAGTAAAATCTACTGGGAAGATAAACTTATCCACTTTTACTAACACATCTTCAATAAATCTCTTAAGATAAGTAATAGAATGATCCGCTAACTGAAGAGTTACTGAATTAGGTGAGACTTCTCCTAATCCTAATCTTTTAAAAATTGATAGAGGCATTAGATTTATGCTAGCTCCTAAATCACATAATGCTTTTCCATAAAATTTTTCTCCAATAGCGCAAGGTATAGTGAAACTGCGAGGATCTTTTAATTTTTCAGAAAGCTTTTTCTGAATAATTGCACTACATTCTTCGCTAAGTGCAATAGTTTCATTGTCTGTGAATTTTCTTTTTTTATTTAAAATATCTTTCATAAATTTCACATAATTGGGCATTTGTTCCAATGCTTCTACAAAAGGAATGTTTACCGTTAATTTTTTTTAAATTTAAAGAAATTTAGAAAATTTCTTATCTTTTTTATGTTGCCTTAGTTGCTGAAGAAATAGTGGTGGTGGTTTTTCTACAGAAATTTTCATAGGTATCAATGGATCTTCTAGATTTTGATCTTTCTGATACTTATCTTTTTCAATTTCCACCTCCTCATTCTAACTTTATGTTTCTTTCTGTATTCTTGTTTCTAACTCTTTTCTACTTCGTAACTGTATTGCTTTAATTTGTTCTTTTCCTTGATCTTTAGGATTTATTTCCACATTACTAGGAAAAGTTCCAGGACTTCTATTATTAAGTGCAGTAGCGATATGTCCAAGTTGAGTTTCAATATTTTTAATTGCTGTTCCTTAAGTTTGTAATTGGTTTCCTTGAATTTGTAACCGATTACCTTGATTCTGTAAATATTGACCCATATTTAATATTAATTCTTCTATAGATAACTTCTTATCTTTAAATTGAGAGTTATCATTAAATCCAGGTAGATAATAAGGTTTAAAATTAACATTTCCTTGGTTAGATGGATTTCCTACTGGGTTTACTGAATTATTCATTTATTGCTGATTAGCAGAATTGTTATTCCAATTAAAATTTGGATGATTTTTCCACCCAGGGTTATAATAATTTGCATAAGGATTATTGGGTCTATTGTTAACAGCATTTATAGTTTCATATGAGGATTGAGCATCTATAAGTTGTCCAGATAAATTTTCTTATGTTATATTAGGAGAATAATTCATTCCAAAATGATCTAATTTCTTCGATATAGCAGCAATTTAAGAAGCTAACATAGATATTGCATCAGAATCATGTATACTGGTTATTTTTTAGGAATTAATCTTTCAGAAGGCTATTAAAAATTATTAGTAGCCATTTCTTCAATTAATGAATAAGCTTCATCAAAAGTTTTTGACATTAATGAACCTCCAGCAGCAGCATCAATGATCGATCTAAGAGATCCTACTAAACCATTATAAAAAGTTTGTATAATTAACCAATATGGTAATGCATGATGTGGGCATTTCCTAAGAAGATCTTTAAATCTCTCCCAAGCTTCATATATTGATTCTCCGTCAAACTGACTAAAAGAAGTTATATCATTTCTAAGCTTTGCAGTTTTTGAAGGAGGAAAATATTTGGATAGAAATTTTTGTGATAATTCTCCCCAAGTTTTAATTGATCTAGGTGCTAATGAATTTAACCATATCTTAGCCTTATCCCTTAAAGAAAAAGGAAATAGCCTAAGTCTAACGTCGTCATTAGATACTCCGTCATATGTAAAAGTAGCACATAGCTCTAAAAAACTTGCAAGATGTAAATTAGGATCATCATTTGGTGAACCACTAAATTGATTATTCTGTACCATTTGGATAATTGCAGGTTTAAGCTCGAATGAGTTAGCCTCTACATTAGGATTTTGAATAGTTAAGTGAATTTCATCTAATATAGGGTTAGCGTAATCTTTCAAAGGTCTTGGTTGATTTATATTTTCAATTTTTGGATTATTTGCCATTTCATTTAATTTTATGATTTCTCTTTTCTTTTTTCTAATTCTTTTAATAGTGCGCTCTAATTCTGAATCGTAAGGTATTAAACTTTCGGTTCCAAATTTACGCATACACCCCTAAAATAATAATAAAATAGTCTGTTACTCTAGTAATTATCTTTAATAATTATTCTAGTGATTTCCTTAATAATTACTTTGCTTCCCTGGTAACAACGCCAAAAACTTAGCCTCCGGCTACAAATATAAGAATTCAGCCTTGGGGGAGAGCAGGGTAAAAATAGAAGGATGTATATAATTGTTAAGCTTAATAAAGTTATATATGTTTTTCAAAGTAAAGTAGCAATTGTACTCCCTCCCCTTTAATCAACGCAAGTATACGTATCGCTCAAGTAATAAAGGGCTCTATTGGAGTCCTAGATATCGATCCCACAGGGAAGTTAGAGATTTAAAGACTAATTTTTTAGTAAAGTCGATTACTAATCTAATTTAGTATAGTATACAAAAAATGATGAATGCTTAAACATAAAACTAATACTTAAAAGACAAAATATATAAGTCAATTTAGAAAAGTATCTTTCTCATTGTTAAGAGGATTGAGTTAATGAAAAATTAAATGAGTTTAGAATTATATTGTGCCAAATAGGAGCATTCATATTCTTTTCCCTTTGATCCAGGTGCAAGGAAAATTGTCTAATGCTTATGTTTAATTACCGAATCTGTGGCTAGGCTGGGAGGATACGAGCTGCCACTTCAGAGCTCTCATGTTCCCCTCACCTGAGGGCTAACATCTACACTTCACCTCCCCAACAATAGTACCGAATTGAAGATTTTAGTCAGTCACACTAAAATATTCAATTCTTTGCCCGATAATTAATATTTCCCTATTTATTTGCACCCACCTTTCAAGGCTTTTGAATTCCCTGAATCTTGGTTGCAATCTTTACTATAGTTGATAATTCAACATATGTTAACAATTTAATTAGCCAAATTGAAAGTAAATTAAGATTTAAGTAAAAGATTATCACAATCTCTATTTAATATTATTAAGCACAACTCTTTTAATTCTTCATTTCACAAAACCTCAAAAATAAGAAGAAAGACAAAGGAAACTACTCAGAATGCATGGGAATAATAATACATATGTTGGATTTCATTTAAAGTTATAAAACAATAAACAAATATACTTATATCAATTCTTCTCCCCAATCAGATTCCTCAAGTCTCTCTGACTCTTCGTTCTTGTACAACACACTTATAACTCACCAAGATACTAAACACTAACTCTTACTACAAAAGGAAACACTAATTTGACACCAACTGACACACCATAACACACAAAATCATCTCTGTTTATAGAAGGAGTCATATTTCCAAAGGTTACTTAAGCACCTCTTCAAAACGTGTCCAGATTCATCGAATTTGGCTTGAATCAACTGTCTCGCCGTCGGCGAGCTCGATCTCATCGTCAGAGGGCTTCTAAAAGCAAGGCTAACCGTTCAGGCTCGCTGTCGGCAGGCTCGATCTCGCCCTCGACGGGCTCTATTATAATATATTAAAAACTTTCAGGAAAATCTCACCGTTGGCGGCTTAAATCTCGTCGTCGGCGGGACAGTTCAATTTTCATCAATTTTTGTTCTTTTTGCTCCAGATTCAAGCCTTTTTGCTCTTTTTGCTCTCAGCACCTATAAATCTTCATTCCTGCAATAAAACACAGAAAATACCTTTCTTTAAAGTGTAATTTCATATGAAATTGGTATAAATTTCACAATATATTTTCTAGTGGTCACCTACTTCAGATAGAGCTTCTACTTCTAGACCATCTACTTTTTGGGAAACCATGCATGATAAACTTATAAAGCAGCATAATGATTTATTCCTAACTCATTGTAGAGTAGATACGATCGATAAGAAGATCGATCATCTTTCTGAGTATACATAAAGAAAGAGTGATTACGATGCTAAGTATTCTGAGTCTTTAGTGAGATTTCTGAAGGGTGAGCACGATGTTCAGTTCCCTACTTGTCCCAGATAGTCACCATATGTTAATCTGAAGGATATGGAGTTTTATTTTGGTGATGATGATGATGAAGCTACAGATTGTGATTAGTAGCTTGACTTACCTCTGGAGATGTGTTGATTCTGTTTTTAATGTGTTTCTTATTTTTGTCTTTGTTTAGTGTGATGTTATTTGTTAGTGTTGATGTGAATTTTTTATGTTGAAACTGTTTTTAGATTATCTGATGTGTGTTTAAGACTAAAATATGAATGAATTTTCATAAAAGTTTAATTCTGTTTCAGCCTACTGTTTAGTGTTCATGAATAGTTAGTAATTTTGCATGTTCAAAAATAAAAAATATATATATATATATATGCTTAATAATTTCTGTTATATTCATATTAAAACATGTGTAGAAGTAGAAGTTAGTTTTTCCTTACTACATCATTAATGTACTTAGATTAATTCTTGTTTATTTCTTTCTTTCATGCTTTAGAAAATTTCATGATTCATATTTATACTAAAGCTGAAGTTTGGGGGAAGGGAAACATTTATCAAATTTAAATATCATTTGTCCTTAATGAACTGATATTTTCTTTAAAAATATATTAACATAACATAAGGAATGAAAAATTTGTTCAAGATTACCTAAATTTTTTAATTTATAAATAATTTTTTAAATTTAACTAAAATTTTAAAAACTTTGACTTATTTTAAGAATAGAATTATTTAACTTAAAGAATAATAAGATAAAATTTTTTCTATTTATAGTAAAGAGAATTGTATTTTTGAAAGGAATCAAGATTATTTCTTGAAAAAGAAAAGATTGAAATAAGTTTTGAAAATTAATAAATTATTAAAAATGTCATATTTATTAAGTAAGAAGGTATAAGTTTTTGAAAATAAGTTAAGGATAATGAAGTTCAAAATCATTAACAGGCTATCCAAAAATAGTAATCCTCACTTGAAAAAAAATAGAAAAAAAAAGAATGTGGGGAGAAGCTTGAGGAAATGCCTAATCCAAAATTGGCTTCACTTGAATTATCTTATAGGAAGAAAATTGATTACATTTTCTATGTACAAATATTTTTACTAGAAAAATATTTCATGAAAATCCTTTTCTTGCAAATATTCTATGTGACCTTAATATGATAAACTACAATTATTCTTGAATAAAGGAAAAATTAGAAGTCTTATGATTTGGTAGTTAAAAGTTCTTTAATTCTTAAAATTAAACTTGATTAGTGAAATTTAGTTAATGATTTGCTAAAGGATTTATAAAACCAAAAATTGCAAGGAATCTTAAATATTTTAACTTCATTCCAAATGTTATCTATTTTATGTAATTAAAAGGGTTACTTGAGGACAAGTAATGTTTAAGTTTGGGGGAATTTGTTCTACCTAAAAACATACCCATTTTTATGCCTTATTTATGATTCAATTCTTAAGGATATTATGCTTTAATGAAAGGTATTTTCATGTTTTTGGATGTAGATGATTAAAAAAGAGTCCAAGAAAGAAAAAAGACGAAAAAATGTGCAAAAAGGAGCAAAATGGAGCTTATGGAGCAAAATATTGGAATTATTGGCCTAGCGCCTAGGCGCCAGAATTTGGCGCCTAAGCGCCAGCTCGATACAGATGGTGTTAAGAATTTTTGATTATTTTGGGGAGTTATTTTGACAGAGTTAAGAGGTTATTGGAGCTTCTAGAAGACTGGAAGTTACTCATAATATATAGGATATGTGATACAATGCATTTGGACACAAGGAAAAAGTTTTAATCGCGAAGAGGTGTGATCGAAAGTGAAGAGCTGCGAGGACCTGGTCACAGAGTCTGACGCTTAGGCGCCAGATCCAGGCGCCTAGACGCGACAGTTACCTTCTAGAAGATGCATTGAATTTGGATGAATTTTAAAGGGTTTTTTAAGCAACCCCTGGTTAAATTCAGAGCTCTATAAATAGGAGCACATTCTACAGAAAAAATCGCCCCTTTTAGCACCACATAATCTCTTTCACCCCTTCTTGCATCTTTGGCCCCTTTTAGCACCTTCTCTCTCCCCTCTAGTTTTACTTCGTTTTTTTAGTCTCTTCCACATTAGGGTGTCACTTTACTTTGTATCTAGTGAGTTTTTTTGAGTATTTATTGTGTGTTGTTGTTGTTGGAGTCTTTCATCATTGCTTTGGAGTCAGTAGAAATCAGCGGATCACTTGAAGGAACACTTCATATAAGTATTTGTACCTTGGTTCAAAATTTTATAAATATGTTTTGTTGTGTGAATTCAATGTGTTTTGAATAGTTAGATTTCTTTCTCCTTTCAACTATGAAAAGATAATAAAATAATTAAACTTTGGTGGAGAATATAACTTATAATATTTATAAAAATTGTGATGATATTAATACCTGATCTTAGTTTACTTTTTAAACTGGTCATTTAAATTGTTAAAACCTGTTGAAGAATTTTGAGACCTATCAGGAGATAAATTCTTAACTAGTAGATGTCACATGAATCCTTGTGTAGTCGAAGGCTTTATATGATTATTCAAGGTGAAGTGCAAATAAATATGAAGATATTATTTATTAGGCGTAAAATTAATTAATTTTTAGAGTGACAGACTAAATTCTAATACTTTAGTTTATAGAAAGGAAACAGGTCACTGATAGGGCCGACCATAGCCACCCTTGGACATCTAGTAGTGTGAGCCTAGATTAACCCATTCTACTAATAAAACATCATGAACTGATCTATAGATTAGTTAATGTTCTTTGCACCTAGAACAAAGGGTAAAAAATAGGAATGCCTCTATTTGGCACAAAATCATAATCTAAATTTCCCACAAAAGATAATTATTCTAAAAATCTTGGATTAGTTGAAAAGAAGAAAGTCGTT
The DNA here is from genome assembly GCA_022702705.1 of Papilionanthe hookeriana x Papilionanthe teres. Classification (NCBI taxonomy): domain Eukaryota; kingdom Viridiplantae; phylum Streptophyta; class Magnoliopsida; order Asparagales; family Orchidaceae; genus Papilionanthe; species Papilionanthe hookeriana x Papilionanthe teres. Next base: position 130,220,641 of record CM040425.1, on the reverse strand, counting down.
TTTATACTTGCATTGAATTTTAATTACTGCTTACTTTACTTTATTACTGCTTACTGCTTACTCTCTTATAGTAAAAATTGTAAGTAAATTTACTTTTAATTTGAAAAATTCCAAAATATTTCTTACATTTCATACTTTTTATAAAAACATTATCTTTGTGGAATCGATAACCAGGACTCCACTAGAGCCCTGTATTACTTGAACGATACGTATACTTGCGTTTAAAATTGTGACTTTTACAATAATTATTATAAAATTTAAACATAAATTCATAAGTAAAATTAAACATCGCACATCAAGTTTTTGAAGCCATTTGTCATGATTTAAATATTCTAAAAAGTGGTATCAAATTCTTGTATTTAAAAGCATATATAAAGTCGCATCGCATCAGCCCCCCAACATTTCTGATAATGCAGAGCTCGGAGTTAGTGGAGTACCAAATTGCTTTCTTGGAATAACACCATGTTTTCTATGACAAGTCCATCCCCAACAAGCTACTGTGGCGGTGAACCCGACAGAGTATCAGAAGTTTATTATCATGGAGATTGAGTCTCGGCTAGAAGCAAAGTATGATACTTTGGCTAATATTTTCACAATGGATGACAGTGATTCTTCTTAACTAAGTCAGATTTCAGGTGCCTGACTCCTCGATGGATAAAAAGTTCTCAGAGCATTTCAATGTCATAGAACAAATACTAGAGGTACTTATTAAGTTTTTTATGGACCTAAAATTGCAGCATCAACATGAATTTAATGAATTGAAAAAAAATTGGCTTTGCAAAAGATTCCAAACAATGAATGCCAAATTGAGGGTTCTGGAGCATCTTCTTTTGTGTGATACTTATACGAAGGAATCTGTGCCTGCTCTTCACAGGATTTGAAAGTATCTCGTAGAGAGAACTGAGGAAGCATCCATTGCTTAAAATAAAGTGGTTACACGTCTAAGGGAATATCAAGGCGTAGATCCATACTTTGACCAAATTGCCAGACAGTACAATGATATTGTGAAGAAACTGGAGGGAATGTAATGGACAATTCACCATGTTGAAATGGATCTAAAGCGTTCACTTGATCAATCAGCAACATAAAACTGCTATTATTTTTGAGTTGTCTAAGCCGAGGTTGCTCCCAATAATGTTTCATGAGGATCTTTCCAAGGGCACCCCCAAGACATTCTCGTCCTATATCCCTAGGAGGTATGGAGAATTTGAATGTTAGGTTTACATATATGATTAGTTTAAATTTTAGGAATTGTATTGTGAATAAGCTCATTTTTATAACATGTTGCTAACTCTTGTTATTATTGGAAAATAAAAAAAAAATAGATTACATATTAAGCTTAAAATAAAGGATGTGTGAAATATATATATTTATCATATATATATATATATATATATATATACATAGGATAAAAAAAGAATGGTGGTCGGGTGTGGTGCTCTGCTAGGGTTTCGGCCATGACTCGCGGCGAGTTGGCCTTCGAGTGGCGAGAGAGGTGAGTGGAACTTGTGGTTTTCCTGGTTTTGACTCTTGGTTGAGTGTGGTGGCTGTTTTGGGCTTCCTTGCTTGGTGGTTCGACTTTCCCGGGCTCCTCCTTTTAAATTTTCTACTTGTTTCATTGGTTTTCTTGGCTACCTTTGCTTGTTGTCCCCTCTATTTCTTCGGATTACGTTGCGGTTTTAGTGTTCCTTCTTGGATCACTTCGTTGTGTTGAGTCCTTGACTTTGCGGCCACTTTTTTTTTAAGGTTGGTTGAGCTTGGTTTTTCCTGCAATGGCTCACCCCATTGACTTGGAAACTAACATAGCTTGGGCCAAAGCTACTTATCTTTGGTGTGGTGGGTAATGCTCCTTCTATTTCGAGCCCTCAAAGCTTCTCTTTCCCCAAAGACTCCATGATGCTTCTGCTTGGTAGGCTATCCTGCCCCTTTATCGGACCCATTGAGGAAAGGGAGAGTCTGCCAACTTGTTATTTTTACTTACGAGGAGTTAAATGTATTGGATGAAGAAGTTAAACTTACCACGGTTGGTAAATTCGGTTTGGGCCACCCCAAGATGGAGCTTGTTAGGAAGTTCTTTGAGTTTCTCAACTTGAAAGGGAGTTGGAAAATTGGACTCTTGGATGGCGGACATTTGTTAATTAACTTCACCGGTGAAGAGGATTATGCTTTCTTGTTTGCTAAACAATTGGTAAGCATTGCGGGAGTGGATATGAAAATCATTAAGTGGACGGTCGACTTTGATCCTAGCAAAGACCCCCCGATTGTTCCCCTCCGGTTTAAACTCCCCGATCTTCCTTACGGATATTTTAACCGATCCGCTTTATTCCAAATTGGTAGAGCGATTGGGACCCCCTCGGGTGTGATGCTTGCTACAATTAATAAAGCAAAGCTCTGAAATGGCCGAATCCGAGTTGAAAGAGATGTCTCCTTGCTCGAAATCAAGAAAATATGGATTGGGTCTCGAGAGGAGGGCCGATGGCGAGGAGGTGATAATGCAACAAAAACCTTATTTACGCACGCACCGTAAGATGTTTTGGCCATACCCTTGACGGATGTTACGGAATCCATCCCCCTAACAAAAGAATCCCTCTCTTGTCTTAAGCGAACCTTCCATCTGCTGGTGTTGAGCCGGCACTTCGAGTTTCTGTCGTGAGACATGGTTTCGATCCCAATACTTATCCATTTGAATCCCGAGTGTGCCGGAGGTGAGATCTGCAGGAACTACGGGTTTCCTTAATGAGGGTATTTCCAACCCTGGGGCTCTTGAGGGAGTGCTTCCGGGGCTTTTACCCACAGTCGGGGTTTCGATCTCGACTCCCCCAGAAGTTGGACTCTTCTACTAGAGAGTCTACTCCTGTGTTTGAGTCCCCTCCTAAAGAAAATGATAACTGGTGCAGAAGAGAAGAGGTAGAAATTCAAATCATCACACCATCTCAAGATTCTGTGCCTTGGGTAGAAAAGTTACCTGCTAATGTTATGGCTAATATGGAAGCTGAGTTAGAAGGGAAATGGCACACACAGATCTCGAGGAAGAAAAAAAGGCATTATACGAAGCCAAAAACTTGGCACACCCCTTGCGAGGGGAACCGCTGGGACCGTCAAAACCGGATCCAAATCACAACCCCCTTCCCCCATCCATGATTAATCTACTTTGTTGGAACATTAGGGGTATTGGCAACCCCTCATCTGCGAAAAGAATTCTTCACCTTACTAAAAAATACAAACTTTGGTGTATTGCAATCCTTGAACCCATGGTGTACAAACATTCCGAGCAAAATTACCAATAAATTCAATGGCTTCAAACACTTTGCCAATTGCAATAATAAAATTTGGATATTTTATAGGAAGGAAATCACTTGGACCCTCCTCATGGACAATCGGCAATTCATTCACTCCTCCTTCAACATCAATGGTCAAAGCGGGTTTGCAACTTTTGTTTATCTTGGATGCGGACCGGATGATAGAACTAACTTATGGGGACATCTACATAGCATTGGTGCCGGTCTCTCTTCCCCTTGGCTTGTGGGAGGAGATTTCAATCGCATCTGCTCACCAGCCGAAAAGCCGGGAGGTAGAGCTCCTAACACTCGCTTCTATGTCGAAGTTTAATGAACAAATTCGAATCTGCAGATCTCTTTGATCTTGGCTTCGAGAGGACCTCTCCACACTCGGAAAAGAGGTAACACACGGGAAAGATTGGACGGAATTCTAGTTAACGGCGAGTTGGATTTCCCATTGGCTCCTCACCTATGTGACACATTTAAGTCTCACGACCTCCGATCACGAGACCCCTTCTTATTACTATAACCTCCCAAAACCTTCTATTTACTCCCCCTTCGAGTACTCGAACATGTGGTCCTCACGGATCGATTTCCTTAGCATTGTTCAAAGTAGCTTGGGGTAGTGTGTATCATGATTCTCCTCTCACTGACTAAAACACCTTCGGATCGAAGCTCGGTAAAGCACTTAGATATTGGAGCTGGCATACTTATTGGTGATGTTTTTAAAGGCGTGATCAAGGTCGAAGAAGAAGTTGCTCTCTTAGAAACAAAAGTACAAGCTGGAACTGCAAGTGAAGACCAACTTATCTCTCGCTCGAGCCAACCTCCTCTTAGTTTCGAAAGACGGGAGCTTTATCCGAAACAAAAAGGCTGCGATCAATCACCTCATCCTAGGAGATAGGAATACCAAATACTACCAAGCCTACATCAGGTATAGAAGAAAATGCAACAACATTCACAGTATCAAGTCTGCAGATGGTACTATGTTAAGTAATCTTGCGGAAATTGCCCAGGATGCTGTCCATTATTTTGAGGAACTTCTTACCCATAGCAGCAGTACCGAATTCCAATTGATAGCTCTATCTTCCAGAATGATATCCAGTACACTAGCAATTTAAATTTGACAGGCATCCCCTCTGAGCAGGAAATTTGGGAAGCATTAAATTCGGTGGACGGCTCTAAACTGCAGGTCTCGATGGATACACTCGCTGATTTCTACCGAAAGCTCGGGATTTTGTTAAAGGTGATGTGGTTAAGGGCATCCAAAGTTTCTTTCGAGGTCACACCCTCCCCAGCTATTTCGGTGCCTCTAACATTGTTTTGATACCTAAGAATAATAACCCTCGAATTGGAATCGGTATAGGCCGATTAGTCTCACTTCGTGATCGGCAAAATCATCGGCAAAATCATTGTGGGTAAACTCCAACCCCACTCGGATGGCTTGATTAGCCCGAACCCGATCTGCTTTTATTAAAGGAAGATCCATAAATGACAACATCTTACTAGCACGAGGAGCTCCTTCTTGATCCGGATAAATTGAAGAGGGGGCAATATCATTTACAAATTGGATATTCAAAAGGCCTATGACACAATTAATCGGGATTTCATTATGGAGGTGCTTACTGCTAGAGGATTTAATTCTCGATTTTGCAATCTTATAAGAAGATGGCTTGAGTCCAATGTACACTCTATCCTTCTTAATGGCCAAGCTCAGGGCTCCTTTAAAGCTACTAGAGGGCTCAAACAAGGAGACCCCCATCTCCCACCATTTTCATCATCTCACCTGGATTACTTCTCTAGAGTACTTGGATAGAGACTTTCCGCATCAAAACTACACCGGGTATCATCATAGATCTAACATAGCTATTTCCCATCTTATGTTTGCAGATGACATCATGATCTATTCCAAGGCCCACGGGAAGGTTGTTAAGAAGCTAAAACGATTAATCGGATTCTTTTCAAACTCATTCTGGCCTGATTTTTAATACTGCTAAGTGCCAAGTGGTCTTCTCTAAACACATCCCTACCCAAACTAAACACTGGATTCTGGAATTTACTGGCTTTTCTCCCACTGCTCTCCCTATCAAATACTTGGGTGTACTTCTCACCATGGGAAGGGTAAAACAAGTGCACTTTGATGAGATTACTGGATAAGATTCATTCCGGATTGAATTCTTTGGACCAACTCTTTTTATCAAATGGTGGCAGAATAACCCTCTTAAGAAGTATACTAACATCCTTTCCTTCCTATATGCTACAAGTTACCCCACTGAAAAAGAGCACTCAGATCCAAATTGAAAGAGCTTTTAATCATTTCCTATGGTCTGGACAGAGACAGCAACTCCACTGGACATCCTGGCAGAGAGCAACTAAACCCACTGAAGCTGGTGGTTTGGGGTTCAAGGGGCTTGACCAACTTCAGCAGATTAATTTTTACAAACTATGGATTCATTTCAGGGCACAGAATTCCCTGTGGGCTAAATTCATGAAAGGGAAATATTGCGAGCACACTCACCCCTCTCTTCTTGTGAGAAAAGCTGGGGGATTCCAAAATGCGGGTCGAATGTTAAGAGTTAGAAATGAAGGCTGAAAACTACTTCTTATGGAATTTGGGCAATGGGGAGATTAGCTTCAGGCTGGATAGCCGGTGCCCGAAGGACTCGGTTGATTCCCATTTCTCCCCAAGTGGATCATAAATTATTGGTGGGCTGATCTTTGGGATGGCTTTAACTTGGTCTCTCCCCCATCTTAAAGCTATCCTTCAAGACCATTCTGCAAACCAGATTTCCACTATCAAATTTACTAGGGGGAGGCCTGACAGCATAATTCTGGAAAAGCTAAAGTCTCAAAGTTTAACCAAGGCTATCTACAAGAAAACTTTCCAATGCACTCCTGTAACCTGGAGCAAGGCTATTTGGAACAAATTTCTGTCCCCCTCCATGTCCTTTCTCTCTTGGAGAGCCTTGCACGAATTATTCCAGCCGATGACATTCTCGAATTAAAAGGGCTGAGAGGGCCTTCCATTTGTGTTCTATGCCATCAACAAGAGGAGACACTCGATCACCTGTTTTTCAGATGTATTTTTGCCCAGGATGTGTGGAAAGCTCTTTGTCCTCTACTGAGTAAAGGTTGTTGTACCCATTGGGATCTTTTTCATACATGCTTGGCAGGATAGAAACTATCAAAACTTTAATCCCACTTACTTTATTGTCATGTGGTTTACACGGATGGCCAGAAACAAGTCTAAATTTAACAGCATTCCAGCTACAGTTTCTACTGTGGTTAGAAACTGTAGAAACTATATCTCCAAAATTATTACACACAAGCAGTTTCCTAACATCCTCAGGACATACCAAACATCTTGGGCTCCCAAACCTTTCATCAGAATTGTCAAATGGCTCCCCCTCCGGTAATATCATTAAAATCAACACAGATGGTAGCTTCTTCAAGGATTGTGCTGGTGTGGGGGGCATATTTATGAATACTAAAGGTCAATGTTTGTTATTCTTCCATGGCCCTGTGGCTGTACAAGATGCTTTTGAGGCAGAACTCATTGTTGTGCTGTGGGGTTTACAGTTGGCCAGGTTTGCTGGCTGGACTGATCTTTGGATTGAGGTGGATTCAAATGATCTAATCTCGAAGCCTTACCGGTGGCTCTCATACCATCCGGCACCATAACTACTGGATCCAACTCATCCGAACTATGTTGCAACCACGGATCAAAATCTCCTTCGACTACGAGGAGGCCGACAAACCGGCCCATTGGTCGGCTAGAAAAGGTGTTGTCTCACCCAAAGTTCGGTTTCCAACACCCCCTCCTGGGACCTCGATTTTCTTATCAATGGGGATAACCTCTACTCCCCTCATTTCGGAATTGAGTACAACTCCTCATTAGATGTCGGTACATCTCCTGTTGTGGCTGTTGCCACTGTCTTATGAGTAGTTTCACTATTTTTGTTTCCTGTCACTTGCCTCTATGCTTATACTTTGTAATGGCATCCTATAAGCCTCCAGTGATGTTTTTCTTTTGGCCTTTTGGGGGACCCCTTACCCAATGGCTTTCCTGTAATCGGCTTCTTTATTTCAACATGCGGGAAGCTTGAGTTGCTTCTTTTATAAAAATATATATATATATATATATATATATATATATTACGCAAGAGAACTTAAGTATCGTAATACTTAAATATGGTAACTTAAGTATGGTAATATAATAAAGGTTACTCTTCAATATAATAATATAATAAATGTGTATATCATCTAACAGCGTTATGAGGTCATTTCTCCACAAAACAAGGATGCCTCCCGATTTGCCATTAGACGGGTGGAAATCAAAATTCCATCGCTTACCTGCAAGTTTCCCAACATCCTACCGACTGAAACTTTGAGCCAGTGTTTCAACTAATCCAAGAAATATAATATTTTTATATCATTGAAGAGGGTGCTTTAAGTAGTGGCCCGTCGCCTACTTTCGGGCCCCATGATAATTCCAAAACATTATTGAAGTCATTGAGCAAACATAGTGGACGCGTTCCTGCCAGCGGTAGAAGTATGCGGATGCTTACAATGACTCTTGCGCTTAAGTTCTACTGGGCCTACCTATCTTAATTACTTCTCAAAGCGAGATTTGGAAATTCTGATTTTGAACTCTTTAGCTTTAATTTCCAGTTTGTGATTATGAAAGAAGTCCGCTTTTGGTGCTGGCTAGAAAACTTCATCATTGTTGTCCGGAATTCGCAATTGTGAGCAGTTTATGTTTCTTCATTACTTGGACTTTCTTTCTCAGGCAGAGTGGGTTCTTGTTCAGTGGTAGGATGAGTGTGCTGCAGCTCTCCAATCTTTAATACTCGTTTAAGACTTTTTCCTGGAAAATTGAGATCAAAATGGATAGGACCACATATAATTGAAAAAGTATACCAATATGGAGCTGTGGATATTAAAGACTCCAAAACGGGAAAAAAATTTAAAGTTAATGGATTAAGATTAAAGCCTTATTTGGGAGACATTAAAAAGATTTATAAAGAGGCTTATGAATTAAGTCAACCTAATTAAGAATTACTTAGGTCGGGCTGACGATGTCAAACCAAGTGCTTTGTTGGAGGTAACCCATAGATTTTAATTTTTAGTGTGTTTTTACATTTTTGATGTATGGTTATGCCACGGTCTTGTCTAAATTTATTTAACTTTAGAAACTTAAAAATTATCTTGAAGTATATAAAGTTTTGACTTTAGATCACTCCATTTCATTAAAATTATGTATAATTGTGTTGTTGAGATTGTTCTGATCTTACCATTATAATTTACCTATTTTTGGAGAATGAAACCTTGATATTTGACCTTAGGCGAAATGGAGTCGAACATGGTTTTGACCGATCGGTCCGATTCCTAGGTACCAAATTTGGTGCCTAAGCACCACAGTTACTGGGTCGTATAAAAACCGAAAACTTTTAGTTTTTCACACGATTTTCACCTTTTAATCAACCCATCTTCATCCCCAATCCCTAAGCAATCAATATTTTGACCCATACACTCCATTCTTGAGAGATTAGATAGGATTTTTGAAGAAATGGAGGGGAGAAATCTTGAAGAAGAGGCTAGAGACGAAGGTCCAAAAGATTCTCAACCCTTCTTCAATGGTTTCATCGCTGTAAGTTTGGAGAAAATTTCTAGTAAACTTGATAAATTTGAAGTGGATTTCAAAAGTATTGGAGATCGCCTTCATGAGATGTATCATCAGATTGAACATCTGGAATGGCAAGAGAAACTCCAATTTGATCATCTAGCGGCTTATCAAGATGCTCAAGTGGAAATGTATGTGAAGAACAAGTGGATCGACGAGAAAACAACTACGGATTTTCCAAGAGCATAAGTGTTCTTCCTTAGTAGGCCAAGCAATCTTCATTGTGAAGATAATGAAAATTAGATAGTGATTTGGTGAGATCGTGATTTATCTAGTGAGTCGTTGTATTGATTTAGTGAATTGATTGTGTTTGTTTGTGTATTTGCTTTCATGTTCAATGTGTGTTGTATTTGTTTTCAAATCGTGTTGTTTGATTGTGTGTTAGGACTTGAATCATTATATTATACTTATTTGAAGTGTATTGAGCCAATATTGAAGATTATAAATGGAAATTAGAGAAGTTTGATTTAAACCTTGTGTTTGATTGGTTGATTTAATATTTAATTTTTAAAATTTTTGGAAAATGTTTTGGGAGTTAGAAACTGAAGCCCTACTCAAATATGAGTAATTGGAAGTTGAATTTATGAATTTTGGTGAAAAGTAAAATTTTTAGAGTGATTTTTGTGAAAGGCGAGCCTGGCGCCTAGGCGCCAGAATTCGGCGCCTAAGCGTTGGTTTGGCCTGCTTACCTAAAAAACACCATATAAACCCCATTAGCCATGGATGACGCCTAAGCTTCATCTTTTTCCCCATTTTTGCAAAAATACACATCTTAGATCCATTTTGAGGTCAAAACATCAAGTATTTGGGCACGAAATCACTTGATTTCTTCATCTCGAGGTCAGATCTACACTCTAATCCATTTATTTTTGATTTTCACCATGGTTTTTCCTATGTTTTGCTAAAAACCAAAATTTTGAGAAAAATTTTGATTTTTAGGTATTATATTTGGATTTTTAAACTTATTTTAAGTTTATTAAACTTAAAAAGAGTTTAAATAATTGATTCATAAATTTGTTCTTGTTTTCTTTCACGTTTAGATGGCACCGAAATCTAAGCGAGGGAAGGGACGAGAAAATTTTGACAATAGCAAGTTCGCGACTGTGGCAGTGCATTTTTGATATCACAAATTTGTGACATCGAGAAAGTTTATCTCGGAATGAAGCTTTTATAATCCAGGTGAAATGATCGAGAACACAATCGTTGTGCACAACTGACAACGATTTTGTTATTTCACTGCTATTGTTGTTATTCCAGTAGTTCGCGAATTTTATGCTAACATTTTAGATGCGGAAGACTACGAAGTCTTCGTCAGAGGTATTGGAGTAGGATTTTCTCCAGAGAGGATCAATGTGTTTTATAGACTGCCACCTACCATCGAGTGCCACTATTCTGGATTATCTCCATCTGAGGGAGATCTTGAGATGATTATTGCTTATTTGACTAACGACACTGGAGCCTGAAAGATCCGAAATGAAAAACGGGTAAATTTCAAATCTTCCAAATTAAATGGTGTTTCAAAGGCTTGGCATTATTTTATTTCTGCTAGACTTCTACCTTCCAACCACCTGAGTGAAGTCAGTAGAGATCGAGCTATCTTAAACTAATGCATTCAGGAGAGGAAGCTGATAGATGTCGGTAGTATCATTTATGATTTTGTGGAGTCTACAGCTAGATCCAACACTTCTGTGAGACTGGGATTCCCATCTTTCATCTATTCTTTATGTGTTAGTAATGGAGTCACTTCTGATATTTCTAAGGAGAATTTGAAGTCTACCAAGCCAATTGGGCAAGAGAGTGTTAGTATCTATGATCATCTTCGAGGGAAGAGATCGACCGCTCCTTCTACTTCTACACACACTTCAGGTAGACCTTCTACTTCTACCGCTGAGCCACCATCTAGTTTTTGGGAATCGATGCATGATCAGCTTATAGAGCAGTAGCATGAGTTGTTTCAAACTCACTGTAGAATTGATTCTATTGATAAGAAAATTGATCATTTATCTGAGTATACCCAGAGGAAGAGTAGTTACGATGCTGAGTATGATGAAGCTCTCATTAGATTCCAGAAAGGAGAGCATGGCGTTCAGTTTCCTGCCTTTCCTAGTTTCTCACCATATGTTGATCCTAATGATGTTGAGTTTTCTTTTGGTGATGATGACGATGCTGAGGCTACAGACAGTGATTAGTGGCCTGATTTACCTTTGAATTGTGCTAAGTCTGTTGTTAGTTTAGTTTGTATGCTAGTATTGATTGTTGTTTGTTGTTTGCTAGTTTAGGTTTGTTTATTTACTTTGTGTGGATTGTTGGGTGTTAAGACTGTTGTTAGAGTATTTTTAATGTATTGTGTTTAAGATTGAAATTTGGATAAATTTATTGTTATTTCTGTTTCAGCTTACTATTTAGTAGTTAGTATTGTTGCTCTATTTCTGTTATTATAAGTAGTATAGTCATTTAATTTAATTAATAATGAGCTGGCTTACTTTTATACCTGCTTTATTATTTCAGTATTATTCATAAAAGCATGTGTAGAAGTAAATTTTTTTTTCTAGAATGAATATTTTTTACATACTTATAAAAATTCATTTTTAAAATTATGTTTTTCTTTCTCTCATACTTTAAAAAAAATAAATTGATAGACAAAAACTTAAGTTTGGGGGAAAGGGAAAATACATTCAAATTTAAATTTTATTTGTCCTTTAAGAACTAATATTTTTTTAAAATAAGAATTTTTATGATAACATGAGGAATGAAGAATCTATTTAAGATCACTTAAATTTTTGAAATTATAAATAATTTTGTGGACTTAACCAAAAATTTTAATAACTTTGATTGATTTTGAGAATAGAATTATTCAACTTAAAGAAGAATAAGATTAAGAATTTTTCTATCTATAGTAGAGATAATTGAATTTTAGAAGTATTAAGAAATAAAAAAATTATAACTAAAAAAAGAGTAGATTGAAATTCTTTTTGAAATCTATTTATGTTATAATAATTAAGTGAAAATGTATTAGTTTGAAAATATAAGCTAAGTATAGTGAAGTTTAAAACCATTAACAGGCTATCCAGATACAGTAATCCTCTCCTTTAAATAAATAAAAAAAATTAAAAATTAAAAAAGAGGAGAAGCTTGAGGAAATGCATAATAAAAAATTGGCTTCACTTGAATTAACTTATAAGAAGAAAAATGATTACATTTATTACCTAATTTTTATGCATGTATTTTTATTAGAAAAGAATTTCATGAAGATCTTTTTCTCGTGAATAATTTATGTGATCTTAATATCATAAACTACAATTATTTTCGAAGAGAATGAAAAATTTTTGAAGTCTTATGATTTGGTAGTTAGAATGTTCTTTAATTCTTAAAATTAAACTTAATTACTGAAATTTCGTTAATGATTTACTAAAGCCTTTATAAAATCAAAAATTTTAAGAAGTCTTAAATATTTACCTTTTTATTCGAAATGTTATACATTTTATAAAGTAAAAAGGGTTACTTACGGACAAGTAACGTTTAAGTTTGGGGGATTTTGATCCAAGAAAAAAATACCAATTTTTATGTCTTGGTTTTTATTAAATTTTAAGGATATTATGCTTTAATGAAAGGTATTTTCATGTTTTTGGATGTAGGTGATGCAAAAATGTTCAAGAAGGAGAAAAATATGAAAAAGGAGCAAAAAGGAGCAAAAATGGAGCCAAAATGCAAAATTTTTGAAATTATTAGCCTATCTCCTAGACGCCAGAGTCCAGTGCCTACGCGCCAGCTCAATACATAAAATTGTTAAGTTTTTGACATTTTTGGGCAGTTATTTTGACAGTGTGAGCGGTTATTGGACTTTCTAGAAGACTGACAGTTGTTCATGGTTTATAGGACATGTGATACAATGTATTTTGACACTTCAAAACGGTTTTAATCTTGAAGGGGAGCGTTCCAAAGTGAAAAGGTATGAAGAAATGGACGCGGTGTCTGGCACCTAGACGCCAGATTTCGGCTCCTAGGCGCCAGATTTTGGCGCCTAGGTGCCAGACACACCTTCTAGAAGATTCATTGAATGTGGACACATTTTGAAGAGGTGCCTTGAGGCAACCCTTGAAGCCTATAAATAGGAGGGTATTCCTTCAGAGAAAAACGCCCCATCCACCACTCCCTATCTAGAGTCCTATCTAGAGAGAGAATTAGAGAGATCATATTAGGGCCACCTTTTTACTTTCCATCATAAATTAGTGAGTTTATTTTAGAGTTTGTATTCAAAGTTTGAAAGAGTTGGTGCCTCTATAGTTCATTACGCTGTGGAGTCAGTAGGAATCAGAAGTTGAGTAGAAGAAACATCTAAGATAAGTATTTTTATTTTGATTCAAAGTTTATTTATTATGTTTTGTTATTTAATTTCAATGTGTTCTGAGTAGTTACTTTACTTTCTCCTTTCAACTATGAAAAGATAAATAAGATAATACAAAAATCGTCGGAGAATTAAAAACCAAATATTTTCAAAACATTGTGATGATATTAATACCGGTTCTTAATTTACTATTTAAATTGGCCAATTAAATTATTAAAACCTGTTGAAGAGTTTTTGAGACCTAGAAGGAGATGAATTCTTAACATGTAGATATCACATGAATCCTTATGTAGTCGAAGGCCTTGTGCAGGTTATTCAAGGTGAGTGCAAATAAATAGGAAGATATTATATAGTGAGCATAGAATTGATAAGTTTTTAGAGTGACAGACTAAATTCTTGTGATTTGGTTTATAGAAAAGGAATGGGTCACTAGTAGGGCCGACCATAGCCACCCTTGGACATCTAGTAGTGTGAGCCTAGATTAACCCATTCTACTAACAATACATGCGGACCTGATCTATAGGCTAGCCAATGTTATTTGCACTTGGATCAAAGGGTAAAGAATATGAATGCTTCTATTTGACACAATACAATAAATTTAATTCTCCATGAATATTATCATTATCTTAGAAAATCTTGGATTAATTGAAAGGGAGAAAGTTGCTTTCTTATTGCTTATTTACATCGAATTAATTTATTCACGCTTTATTATTGCATCTAGTAAATTAAAGATATTCTATTTTTAATTATAAAAAAATACTTTAAAATAAAAATATTTAAAAATCTATATCTCTCTCCTCGTGGGATCGATACTGGGGTCTTTGTTTCAAATCTCTATATTACTTGAAACGATACGTATACTTGCGTAGAACCCCTAGTGTGTAAAATATTTTCCATAAAATTATATTTATATACACTAGTCGCTATTATTATTTATAACATATATTTTTGAAAGCATTAATTAGTACGTTGATCTTCAGAGGACTTTGGGTCAAGTTTTTCGCACCGTTGTCAGGAAAGAAGATTTTAGTACGCATATATTTATATCGGGTCAGTGGTAACTACCATAACTTCCTTGGGGCGGCAAGTTTGAATGAAGAGGTGCGTTCCTTGGTAGATACATTGAATCTGGACACATTTTGAAGAGACACCAAGGCACCTTTTGGTTTATTATTTAAAGAGAGTCTTAGGAAAGATTAGGAGACTCTTCCCTTGCATTTTGAAGGGTTCTTTCTTTCTTTCTTTTGTTCTTCCACTGCATTTTAAGAGTTTTCATTTTAGAGTAGGAGTAGAGAGTAGAAAGGAGAAAAGGGTCAGAGTGAAGTCTTCTTCTTCCCACTTCCTCTTTCTTTTAGTTTAGTTTTTATTGAAGTCTCTATTCTGAGTCATTGGAGTTGGGAGACTTACTCTGAGGAGTAGTTTAGCGAAGAGTCAAAGTTTTAGAGGAACTACCTTAGTCTTGTGGAGAGGATTTTCAGATAAGTTTTTACTTTTAATCTTTATATTAATACTTGATAAACGATACATATAATTGCGTAGTATCCCATTTTATAAAATCAAAATGTTCATATCTAAATAATCAGCGTATATATTCCTAGCGGCCCAAGTTTTTTGCATTGTTTGCAGGAATCAAGTTTTTAGCGTCATTACATTTACAGGACAGTATCAAGTTTTTGGTGTCGTTGCTAATTTTCATATCATATTTGTAAGTATAAATATTAGAGGATCAAGTTTTTTGCGCCGTTGCCGGGGAAAATTAATTAAATTGCATTTTAAAGAGAATTAAAAAATTTTAATTTTTTACTTTTCTTTGTTTTTATTAGTGTGTTGTGTTTTGTTTTGTTTTATTGTTGTATGCATAGTTCAGGTTCTGAAGGACTTGTGCCTTACGATTCTGAATTAGAAAGAACTATAAAAAAAATTCAAAAAATTCAAAAATATTAAAAAGATAAAAATATTCAAGAAATAGAAAATCATCAAGATCAAAATGTTGGCATCCATCAAGAATTAAGACGTTTAGGAGATTATGTTAGCCCTACAGTAGATGAACTTTGAGCTAGTATTCAAAACCCTATTGTAGATGCTAATTCTTTTGAACTTAGACCTGCTATTATCCAAATAGTGTCTAATAATCAGTTTGGGGGAGCAACACCTGAAGATCCTAATTTGCATCTTACAAATTTTCTAGAGTTGTGTGCTACTTTTAAATATGATGGTATTTCAGATGATGCTATTAGACTTAGACTTTTTCCTTTCTCAATAAGGGATAAAGCTAAATTGTGGTTACATTCATTATCACCTGGATCAATAAGAACTTGGGGTGAACTGTCACAAAAATTCCTTGCTAAATATTTTCCACCATCTAAGACTGCTAAGTTGAGAAATGATATAACATCTTTTTTTCAGTTTGAAGGGGAATCAATATATGAAGCATGGGAAAGATTTAAAGATCTCCTCAGGAAATGTCCACATCATGCGATACTAGATTGGTTAATAATTCAAATTTTTTATAATGGATTAGTTGGATCTCTTAGATCAATCATCGATGTTGTTGCTGGTGGATCATTAATGTCTAAAACATTTTCAGATGCTTATGCTTTAATTGAAGAAATGACTACTAATAATTTTCAATGGCCTTTTTAAAGGTTAAATCCTCAAAAGGTGGCCAGTGTTTATGAAAATGATGCTTTTACAATGTTAGCAAATCAAGTTGCTGCTGTATCAAGGAAGATAGACCAATTTAGGAAGAATTTTTCTCAGCCAAATCTCATGATTGAAAAAAAAATCATTAGGCCAAATGGTTGATTCTTATTCTTCACGAGAAACTGTGAATGCTATAATCAAACCTAACAACCCATATTCCAATTATTAAAACCCAGGTTGGAAGAATCGTCCAAATTTTAACTGGAATAACAATAATAATGGTGGTGTTAACCAAAAATGGGGGAACAGCCAAGTAAAATCATTGGGGAATTGGAACAACCAAGGTAATAATAATAATAGATTAACTTATCCTTCTAATTATAACAATGCTTTACAAAATAAGGAGAGGAAGTTGTCTATGGAAGAAGTAGTATCACATATGGGAAATCAATTAAAAATTCAAGGAGCAACCATCAGAAATATTGAAAATCAATTGGAACAAATTGAAATATTGAAAGACCTATTTCTCCACTTAAGGTTGATTTAGAAAAACTACCACCTCCATTTCCTCAGAGACTTCGCCAACAAAAGTTGGATAAGCAATTTTCAAAATTCTTGGAGATATTAAAGAAGCTTACCATTAATATTCCATTTGCTGAAGCCCTAAAACAAACGCCAAGATATGCAAAATTTATGAAGGATATTCTTAATAAAAAGAGGAAGTTTGAAGAAAATGAGACTGTTGCACTTAGTGAGGAGTGCAGTGCGATAATTGAGAAAAAGCTTCGTGAAAAACATAAAGATCCTGGTAGTTTCACAATTCCATGTGCAATCGGAGAAAGATTCTGTGGAAAAGCTTTAAGTGATTTGGGTGCAAGCATTAATCTTATGCCTCTATCAATATTCAAAAGACTGGGACTAGGAGAAATAACCCCAACTATTGTAACTCTGCAATTAGCAGATCATTCGATCACATATCCTAAAGGAGTTATAGAAGATGTTTTGGTAAAAGTGGATCAATTTATTTTTCCTGTGGATTTCATTGTGTTAGATATTGAGGAAGAGATACCCATAAATTTTGGGTGACCTTTTCTAGCTAAGGTATAGCCATGATAGATGTGCAAAAAGGGGAATTAACGACGAGGGTTAATGATCGGACTGTTACATTTAATATTTCAAAATCGATGAAATATCCTGTTAGAGGTAAAGAAGATGAGTGTTATAGGATGGATGTTATTGAATATTTAAGTTAATGTCATTTCAAATCAATTTATGAAGAGAAAGCTGAAAGAGAAGAATTGGAATATAAGCAAGAAGAGGAGTTATTTGATTCTGAAGATTTTTAAGAGGAAGATTTAAAGTTTGTTCCTGAAAGTTTTGAATTGTTGGATATGACTAAGAAAGATAAATCTTATGGTCCATCAATTGAAAAACCTCCTGAACTTGAGTTAAAAATGCTTCCTGATCATTTGAAGTATGTTTTTCTAGGTGAATCCTAAACCTTAGCTGTTATAATTTCCTCTCAATTAACTGAAAAAGAAGAAGAGAGTTTGCTTGAAATTTTGAAGAAGTACAAGAAAGCCTTTGGATTGACAATTACTGATATTAAAGGAATCGGTCCTTCAATTTGTATGCACAGAATTCTTATGGAAGATAATTGCAAACCGCGGGCTGATCCCCAAAGAAAATTAAATCCTATCATGAAATAAGTTGTTAAGAATGAAATTTTAAAATGGTTGGATGTTGGAATTATCTACCCTATTTCAGATAGAGCATGGGTTAGTCCTATTCACTGTGTTCCTAAGGAAGGAGGAGTAACTGTGACTATTAATGAAAAGAATAAAATGATACCAACAAGGCAAGTTACAGGGTGGCGAATATGCATGGATTATAGAAAGTTAAACCTTGCCACAAGGAAATGATTTCCCATTCTCTTTTATAGATCACATGTTGGATAGACTTGCTGGGCATAAGTACTTTTATTTTCTGGATGGATGTACTGGTTACCACAAAATTCAAATTGCTCCTAAGGATCAAGAGAAAACTACGTTTACTAGTCCTTATGATACGTTTGCTTTTAGAAGAATGCCCTTTGGTTTTTGTAATGCCCCAGCTACATTTCAAAGATGTATGATAGCTATTTTTTGTGATTTAATTGAAAAAGGGATTGAAGTTTTTATGGATGACTTTTCAGAGTTTGAAATTTCATTTGAATCATGTTTAGAACATCTATCTAAAGTTCTAAAATTCTGTGAAGAAAATAATTTGGTCCTTAATTGGGATAAATGCCAATTTATTGTAGCAGGAGGAATTATTTTGGGACATCAGATTTCAGAAAAAGGTTTGGAGGTAGATCCTGGAAAAATTCAAGTTATATCTAATTTACCTTGCCCAACCATGTCGGCATATTTTTAGGTCGTGTGTTTTATTTTGAAAAGGGGGTCGCCTAACAGAAGCTGTCGGCGAATTTTTAATTTAATTAAAATAAATAATTTGAAAAGTAGTATTTGATTTTGAAAATAATTTTAAATTTGAAGGTTTTAAGATATGAGATTAAACCGATCTCACATCCCAAATAGTTTATATAAACGAGCACCGCACTATGAACCGTGTATCTATCCCTAAGGATGAGACACCGTTGCTGACGGTGGGGCTCGATTAAATAAACTAGAAGATTTGTGACATCCGTTTGGTCCGCGAACTAATTTTATAAGCCGACAAAATTCCCACGCTTAATATGAAAGCATCAAACGGGGTTTATATTACACGGGTTCTTTAAAATTCCCTATAAGGGCAAGCCCCTATAGTTAATTACATCTTAAGTGACAGGGAATCACCTAAGAAAACTCTCGATAATAATCAATAATTCTGCTCTCAAGAATTTCAAAGTTTAAAGTTTTTCATGGGATTAAATTTTGGAATTTCAATAGGAAATGGATCAAGTTTGGAACATTTTGTTTTGAGAATTCAAAGGAAGAAAAGTAGGAGAAATCACAGATTCGAAGCGAACTTCGGTAATTTCCCGACTATCCTATTGTTTGGCTTGGATTTAGGAAAATCCTAATGTTTATTTAAATGTTTTGATCTTGCCAATTTTAGTTAACTAGGGCTTATATTAGTATGATAAAATCATACAAATAGCCTCGAAGATGTGAGGGTTTATGCCGCATCAGACGGCTACCTCGGAATCTAAGGCCGGTTAGGCTTAATTTACATGACCCGATCATGCAAATGCCTAACAAAAGGTTGAGGATTTATGTTGCACTAGTGCAAACTACCTCGAAGTCCTATAGTTTTGTTGTTTAATTCTAAGAAAGTTTTTTCGATGACGATGGCGTGTCGCCCACCATGCTCCGAGCTCCTTATTGTTGCAGAGGTTTAGTTTTAGAAGGCATAAATCAGGGGATGAGAAAAGTGTTTTGGTTTAGAGAAGTCTTAATTTCCAAGTGTTTCTTATGTTTTAATTAAAACAAATCTTAAAGTTGATTATAACGACACCGGTTAAGATCCCACGGTTCCATCCTTCCGGCATCATTATTTTTATCGGATTCACTTAGTCCGGATGAATTTGCTAAACTCAATCTGAATGAGTTCCACACTTTCATTTAGACCGTGGGAAATCCCGTTAGCAACACGTATGTTACATCATCCGAGGTATTCCCGATCATCCAACGGGACGTTTTAATTTAATTGTAATTGTAGTTTTGTGTTCTGTTTGTGATTAAATTTTGAGTTGTTTTATATTTTGAAATGTTGTGGCGGTGAATTTTATCTTGCAATGACTTTTAACTTAGTTTTGGTTTCGGTTTTAGGGACTATCCTAAAGGTGTGGGTTTTCATGCAACGGTTGTTTATCATGCAAGAAAAGTAAGTGCAATGCAGTTAAATAAATTGCAAATTGCAAGAAAGTAAATTGCAATAAAATAAAAGCGTACCTGGAGGATCTTCCCGTCATCCCAAGCTGCACTTAAAACACAATTAGATTATTTAAGCAAGTTCCTAGGTAAAGCTAAGGGAAGGGTTATGGTTTTCTACCAAATTCCTAATCCTATAGCTAGTCATTTCCTATGACGTCTAGGTTCTTTGTGTTTTGGTTTAAGGACGATTTTCTTCATCAAAGAACAATTAAGTCCAATTGTTCTTATAAATGTCATATCATATTGAGGAAGTGCTTAAGAATAATCTTAAACATCTTTTCAATATTTCTAGGATTGTTTTAAGTCCAAATGGGTTTAATTATACAAATGAATTAATCGTCCGAGAATTCAAGTTTTGTTGTTATCTTACTCAGTGAACTAGGACATTTGGATATCCTATAAGTGAAGTAACATTTCATTTAATGTTATGTTTAGGAGTTATAATAACCAAAGCTTTCGAGGGTAAATTAGTATTCAAATGATTTGATTTAAGTTAAAGGGTTTAAATTTGGAATAGTGTTCAAATTGCTTTATATTTAATTTCTTTCTGTTTTAGGTGATGTTATTTAATTCAATTTAATTTAATTTAATTTAATTTAATTGAGTTTTAATTTTAATTTAATTTAAATTAATTCAATTTAGTTTGGTTTGATGTTACATTAAATTAATTTGATTTGATTTAGTTTTAATTTAATTTGATTTAATTTAATTTAATTTAATTTGATTTAATTTAATTTAATTTAATTTAATTTAATTTGATTTAATTTGATTTAATTTAATTTAATTTAATTTAATTTAATTTAATCTTAATTTAATTTGTTTAATTTAATTTAATTTGATTTAATTTAATTTAATTTAATTTAATCTTAATTTAATTTAATTTAATTTAATTTTTAATTTAATTTAATCTTAATTTAATTTTATTTTTAATTTTAATTGAAATTTTTAAAAGAGTTTAATGATTTAATTTTAGTTTAATGATTAAGTCTTTTAATATTTTAAATTTGAGTTATCATTTTAATTAAGAATTGAATATTAATGAGATAATTAATTTAGGGATTTTTAAATTAAAGAATAAATCTCTTCCTAATAATATCCCTATTTTAATAATTCCAATTTTATTATTCTTCCAAATTTAATCAATTATTTAATTAAGGTTTAATCATTTTGAAATTTCTTAATGGGTTTCTACCCTTTAATCATTTAAATTTCAATCATCCAAATAGATTAGGATCAAATATTTTGTTTGTTAATTTTTTTTATTAAACCTAAAGTTTTAATTAAGGGTTAAAATTTAATTACCATTTTACCCTTTAAGCTTAATAATTTTATAACTCACTAAATTGAGCTTAAATAAACTTGAAATTTTTATGTGACTTCACTCATATGCCAATAAAGACATGAGAGGAGAAAATATGATTTTTCTGTATTTAATTTATTTATATAATTATTTTTAGTAGAAAATAGAGATTTCCAAGGAAAATTTAATAACATGACCAAGGGAAAGTTTCTGTCCTTAAGAAAATTAGGGGACATTCCTAATGACCAGAGAACCACTTGGACCAATTTTGGTGATTTTTGAGTTATATTATTTTTATTATAATTATTTTAAGTTTTGGAGTGTTAATTAATTTAAAAATAAAATAAATGTTGAAAAATGAATTTTATATTTTTCAAAAATCTCTCTGATATCAAGGAAACCAGAGAAGCAAATTCTGCAATTTTCTGATTTTTCTATCATTTATTATAATTATTTTAGTGAAAATGCTAGAAAATACATTTTTTTTTAATTTTAAAATTACCCTAGGGCTTTAAAATATAATATCTCACTAAATAGACCTAAAAAAAATATGGGGTCTGTTCCTAAGTGACTAAAATTCAAAATGTGACATTTTGGTGAATTTTATTATTTTTGTGATTTTTATTATTTTTTAATTATTAAAAATATTAAAATATTATTAAAAATCAACTTTTTTAGAAAATTGAAATTTTAATTTTCTTAGGTTCCCCTGATATCAGAGAGGCTCCAAAACCAATTTGGTGAATTTTTGAAAAATATTTTAAAAGTTATGAATTTTTAAAGTCTAAAATGGCTAAGTGGCTTAATCAACCCAATTAGTGGGGCTAACCAAGTCGAATTGACCTCAAATTTTTATGGTGGATTCCTCTGATCCTAAAGGTCAGTGGAGAATTGATTTCAAGTCAATTTGATGCATGGTTAACTCTAATTAATTAAAGACCTATTTTGGGTGTTTAAGCCGATTAGGGTTGTTTTAAATGAACTAAGTCAAAACCTATTTTTCCTAGGGTTCTCTGGTCATAAGAAACATCACCAAATTTTCCTAGAATTTATTTCACAATATGCTATTTGTTGGAATTAAAATACTCAAAACAGCAACATGAATTTGAAAAATCAATAACTTTTTATAGGGATGGCCTCTGACTTTGGAAAATTCAGGGAATGTTCTCAAATTCAGAGGCTTCAAAAGCCCTATGGTCTCATGCCATGGTGAATTGTATACATGCATGGAGAATTAAAAGTATGCAGAGAGTAAATAAATTATAAAAAATAAAATACTTGATGAAATTAAATGATTTCTTTTCCACATTATTCTCCTCCGTTCACCGAGCAAGAGGGTATTTTTATTTTATTTTTATGATTTTTCTACACAGAGATATGAATTTTTGAAGTTTAGGGAATTAAATAAATAAGAAAATACCCTAATTTTCTATTTATCCACGCGGCGCCGCGCGCATCCTCGGCGACTCCGAAAGGCCACGCGGCGCGCTCCCATTCGACGCCGCCACTTAAGTCAGCAGCCCGGGCCCCGCGGTTCTCGTACCTTTTCCTGGTCCGACGCCATCTGAGCCGTTCGTCCGCGCGTGTATTGAATGGACGGCATCCGTTCATCGTCCCCAAGTGTTCTCACCCGAGAGCCGTCCACACTAAATCCCTAAGATCTCACTCGATTCTCAATGGATTTTTATGTTCTTATACTCTATGGATTCGTCTTGAAGAGAAGAACACATCTATACAATTAACATGCATTGAAACTGAGGCATTTGAAATAGAGAATCTCCAGAAGCTCGGGATGAAGAATTAGCTCATACCTTGGCTCAGAGAAGTGTGGCTTCAATCTGAGAGTTGTTGCACCTTCGATTGGATCCCAACAAGCTCCATATGAAGTCTCCTGGTCTGGTGAATTGTCTGGATATGATTTCGACCAAGCCCGATCACAAAGCTTGGAGGCCGGAGCAAGCCGGGTGGCACCGGAGATGGGGCTTTTGCTAGTGGACACCTTCCCTTGGTTTGGTGAAGGTGTAGAACCATTCAATTTGAGAATTGGCTCACTGTGGAGAAGTGTCCTGGTTTTGGGTGGAATTTCAACTATGAAATTGAGCTTACAGAGGAGAAATGGCAGGGGGATTTCACTGAGGATCAAGTGCTCTAAGAGTGGAGAAGGGTCTGGAACAATTTTGGCAGAGTTTTGGCAAGGTTTGTGCTTAGCTCCCCTCATGGCCGAGAGGGGTGGAGTTTAAATAGAGCAGGTCGGGGGCCTCGCGGGGAGTTAGGGCTTGGGATCGAGTGCTTGCTGAGTGAGAAGAACGAGCCATGGTGACCACTAGGCATGGGGCGGCTCGAGCAGCGAGAATTTCAATGTTAGCTCACATGTGAGCTCTCGGCCATGGTGTTTTCCGGCGGCCGGTGGCCGGCCGGCCGAGCAATGGTCACCATCTTGGTCGGGTGGGTCAGGGCTGGGGTTTAGTGTAGGCAATTGGCAAATGCCATGTGTAAAGTGGTTGAATCAAAGTAGAAAGGGGAAGGGGCCATTTTAGCTTATTTTGGTCAACCCATGCAAATGGGTTGGGTGCACCTCCCCAAGACCTGGTTTTGGGCTGAGGAGGTCG
Organism: Papilionanthe hookeriana x Papilionanthe teres; assembly: GCA_022702705.1. Taxonomy (NCBI): domain Eukaryota; kingdom Viridiplantae; phylum Streptophyta; class Magnoliopsida; order Asparagales; family Orchidaceae; genus Papilionanthe; species Papilionanthe hookeriana x Papilionanthe teres. The sequence goes on along the minus strand of CM040425.1, from coordinate 130,196,866 downwards.
GGTGGGTCAACCTCCCATGTGTGGTGGAGTCTCCATCGAGGATTAGGTGGCAAAGCATGGTTTAGAGTGTGACATGCTTAAGGTAAAAAGGCTTAAGGGAGGCTTAAGAAAGATCCCCTCTTCTTGCCATAAATGGACTAATGACAAGTCAAAGCCCTTATGGCCTCATGTGGCTTGAGAATGGCTTGTTCATGGCTCCATTTGGCTTGGGAAAAGGTTGGCTTATTTCATGAAAAAGGGTTTTAGAAATATTTGGCATTTAGGGGGTAATTTGACATGTGGCTTGATTTGGAATGGTTTAATTGATGATTTTGCAACTTAGGGGTGATTTTGATCAAATGGATGATGAGGGGAAGTGTCATGTGGGCTTTAGGATGATTTGGGCTTTTGAATTTTGAAGGAAATGGGCTTTTAGGAGGGTTTAAGGGAAGTGGGCTTTTAAGTTTATGAATGTGTTCATGGATGAGAATTTTTGTAAAAGGTTGGGCCAAATAATTGTTGGTTGTAGCTCATGGATGTGTCATGAGTGACTTGAGGCAAATTGGGGGTGATTTGGATTTGAATTGGGTTGAATTTGGGTTAGGTTTGAGTTTAGGTCAAAAATGGGCCTTTTAAACTTGGGTTGAGTTTGAGTGGGACTTGGGTCTAAATTTTGGGAAAATCATGTTAGTGTTTTGTTTGTAGGAATGTTAAGGAAGATTTAGAAAAGATTTGGAGTTAATTGGAATTGAATTGGGTGAGTTTGGGTTAGGTTTGGGTCATGGGTCCAAATTGGGCTTTAAGGCCAAAAGTGAGATTGGATCCAAATGTCAATCAAATTGGGCTTGGATTTGGTCTAGATTGGTACTTGGGATATTGAATTGAAGTTTAGAATTGAATTATGCCAAAATTGGGGTCAATTGGGTAGGTTTGGTTTGACATTGGGTTCACTTAGGGTTAAAATGGGTCAAATTGGGGGTTTTGACAAAAGTAGGGTAAATTGACAAAATTGGCCCATGGTGTAGTTGGACAAAATGAAATTGGGAATATTTGGGATTTTTGGGAATTTTCTGGGAATTTTCTGAATTTTTGGATTTTTTGGCCAAGAAGGGTATTTTGGGTATTTGGAGGGTATTGGGTGGTATTTTTGGAATTTTTGGTATTTTTGGGTATGGATGATCAATTTGAGTGATGTGGAAATGTTTGGGACTGATTTTGGAGAATTTTGGCTAATTTGGAAATTTTTGAGAAATTTGGGTAATTTCGAGGGTTTTGGGTAAGTTAAGCGGGTGTATGGTCCAGGGGTCAAAAATTGAAAATTTGGGAAATTGAAGATTGGGTGAATTTAGGTGGAAAGAAATCATTTTGGTTGAGCCATGAAGCCATATCAAGCCCATATGAGTCATGAAGGGACTCATTTGAGGCATTCAGCTATGTTGTTCCTAACCCTCTTGCCTGAGGGCTTAGGGGTTAAGGACCATCCATGTGAATCACCTACATGAGTCGGGAGGTTAAGATTAGGTATGGTTGTGGTTTTAGGAAGTGTGTGGAAGTGTAGTGTGTAGGTGTAGTGTGTGTGTAAGTCGGCCCCTTCACCGAACAGAGCCACCCGGAGCGGTCCTAATGCCGAAGAGTCCTATAGGAACTCATCCTTTAAACTTCCACATTTGATTTCGACCCTCTAGGTGATTAGGGGTCTACGAGTCCAGTTTGTAGAGTTTGCAGGGAGTTAAGAAGTGGTTTGAATTTCTAAAAGGTGGGTCCCAATTCTATTCCTCTAAGACAGTCAAAGGAAAAGCCTAAGCCTAGATCCTAAGTACTAAAGAGAAGAAGAGAAGACCTCATCAAAAATGAGGTCAACAAATGGTCCCCAATAGGTGTGGTGAGCTGACGGAGCACACCGCGCGTATTGGTGTTGACCGAAGCGATCAACAAAACCAACACAAACATCCAAGTGACAAACTTAGGACGAAATAGAGGAGTTTTCGGCTGGGAGTAGCAAGTATATTTACGAAACCGGAGATTCCTGAACTCTCGTCGGGGAAAGGAAAAGGAGGTGAATCCCAAATCACATGATGCGGGGAATTTCGATTTAGATTTCATTTTGTTTCAATTTAAGTTTTGATGTGTGAGTTTAGATTTCAGTTTGGAATTTCGATTTAGATCGGAGTTTGTCGAAATTAATTTGAAGGATTCGATTTGAAATGAAAATTGGAATTCGAGGTTTTAGATGTAACATCTTCGACCTCGAAAGAAAATTGAATTGATTAGATTGAATCGTTGCAATGAGAAGAGATCTCGGAGTAATGCGGTATTGGATGTAAAATCCTTAACCTCGAGAGTTTGATTTTGATGTATTTCATTGTGATAGGGAAATGATCCTAAAGCAATGCAGTCTCGGATGTAAAATCCTTAACCCCGGGAATTTGATTTGATGTATTTCAGTGCAATAGGGAAAGAATCCTAAAGCAGTGCTGTCTTGGATGTAAAATCCTTGACCCCGGGAATTTGATTTTATGTATTTCAGTGCAATAGGGAAAGAATCCTAAAGCAGTGCAGTCTTGGATGTAAAATCCTCGACCCAAAAGTTTGAATTTGATGTATTTCGGTGCGATAGGAAAAGGATCCTAAAGCGGTGCGGTCTTGGATGTAAAATCCTCGACCCAAAAGTTTGAATTTGATGTATTTCGGTGCGATAGGAAAAGAATCCTAAAGCGAGTGCGGTCTTGGATGTAAAATCCTCGACCCAAAAGTTTGAATTTGATGTATTTCGGTGCAATAGGAAAAGGATTCTAAAGCGAGTGCGGTCTTGGATGTAAAATCCTCGACCCAAAAGTTTGAATTTGATGTATTTCGGTGCAATAGGAAAAGGATCCTAAAGCGAGTGCGGTCTTGGATGTAAAATCCTCGACCCAAAAGTTTAAATTTGATGTACTTCGAGTGCAATAGGAAAGAATCCTAAAGCGAGTGCGGTCTTGGATGTAAAATCCTCGACCCAAAAGTTTGAATTTGATGTATTTTAGTGCAATAGGGAAAGAATCCTAAGCGAGTGCGATCTTGGATGTAAAATCCTCGACCCAAAAGTTTGAATTTGATGTATTTCGGTGCAATAGGGAAAGAATCCTAAAGCGGTGCGATCTTGGATGTAAAATCCTCGACCTAAAAGTTTGAATTTGATGTATTTCGGTACAATAGGGAAAGAATCCTAAAGCGATGCGGTCTTGGATGTAAAATCCTCGACCCAAAAGTTTAAATTTGATGTATTTCGGTGCGATAGGGAAAGAATCCTAAAGCAGTGCAGTCTTGGATGTAAAATCCTCGACCCAAAAGTTTAAATTTGATGGAGATTTGAAATCTGGAAAGATTGAACTTGAGATTTGGAAGGATGAGTTTGAACTCGATTGAGATTTGATTTAAGATTTGATTTGAAATTTGGAAGATCAAGTTTGAAACTTGATCGAGATTGGGTTTGAAATTTGATTGAGAATTTGACTTGGAATTTGGAAAGATCAAATTTGAAATTTGATCGAGAGTGGATTTGAAATTTGATTGAGAATTTGATTTGTGATTTGAAAGGATTGAAATTTGATTCGGAATTTGGAAAGATTGAATTTGAAATTTGGAAGGATGGAATTTGAGATTCGTGTTGATTTCGTTTATCTTTTAATGGTTCAAATTTTATTTTATCGTTTATTTGGTGTTTGTCATTTTTTAGATTTTTTTTTTAGAAAGTTTTCTTTTATCCCTTTTTTGTTTCTTTTCTGTTCTTTGTTCGAAGTTCATTTAACTTTAACGGCGTTTCCCGATCAATTTGCACAAAAGAGGTGAAGGCCAAAAATGTGACATGGTCACTTTCATTCCAATCATGTTGAAAATACATCGTACAACTCGATCCGGAATACATTTCATACAATCCATGTAGACTCGAAACGAATCGTGTATGATCTTTGTTGGTCCATCAAAAGAAGCATCTGTCAAAAAATCCATGTACGAATAGTGGGGTACATGGTCGATAACATCACCTTCCAAGCCATCCTTGGCAAGGATGTCGAGTCGGATGTACGTTGGAGGTGTGATATTTCCCATGTAACTCACAGCTCGTAAGGCCGGAGGTTCTCTAGCTCTGGGTTTGGTTGGAAGTGGTAAGGTTTCTTGCTGTCGTCCATTCTCCTGAAAGTAACTGAGATCCGCTCCACTAGCACTCCTGGTATGCAATGCTTTGCGATATCTGCTCCGTTGCCCTGCAGTATCATGACGGAACCCACCGGTAAAGGTATCTTTACTGGCCCTCGGAACTCACCCGGGCCTGCTATCCGGAGGTCGGATCCGAATATGATGTCACACTCGTTCAAGAAAGAGGCGTAGTAGAAAGGTCGACGAAGTCGTGGTGATCTATATGTGGGGGTATGCGGTCACCTGTTTGTAAATGTTGATAATGCGGCTATTGGGTATGCGATCTGCTGGCGGTACCCTCCATGTTATCAATCTCTTTACCATTCTCTTGATGACTAATGGCATCGGATCTACTTGCCCATGACGGAGTATCCCGGTGGATTTCCCTTTACGTCTTCGACGAAGTTGTAGCGACATCCGCATTGTATTGTGATTCTTCCTTTCCACGGCATCCATCTCCGGGGTTACGAGTAGGTATTTTCCCTCGGGCGGCTCGCTCGGCCCATTCTTTTCAAATCCCGGATACAATCCATGATTTGCTTCGTTGTTCATACTACGAGAATACGTCGGTGTGTAGCTCGAGGCCCTCTAGTATGTTGATCTTTCTTCCTTTAATTCTCTCGAAGTATTCGAAAGTTTTCTTTTCAACATTTTGCATCCTCTCCAGCTCGTATTCCGGAATGATCTGCAGATGGCGAGGCCTTGTGACATATTGTGGGATATATGGTTCGATCCCTTCACATCCTCCTGCATACCTCGGCTTCTCAGGGATGATGCCTGTCGGGACATCCCCCGGGGTTGCTTCTGCAACAAGGTCATGCATTATTGGTGGTTCTATCCGGTGGCGTGGTAGCCTTCTTTCTTCTGATCTTCTGGAGATTTCCCTGATTCTTTCTGTTATCCTAGGAGCTGGCCTCCTTTCTTCAGGTTCCTGGTGAACCGGTGTCCTCGAAGTGTATGTACTGGCATTAGCAACTGTCTCGTCGCGCTGGTCCGCAGCTAGTTTTGTTAACATCTTACGGATACGGCGATTCTTATTTCTTCGTTGCGTGGCTGTGAGAGTAGCCCTTCGAACTTCATGAATCTCTGTGGGCGCGGCGCTGACAAGCCTGCCCTCCGCTGTAGCGACTACGGACTTCATTTTCTTATCTTCTTCGGTGTTTGCTTTTCTTTTCTTGTTGTTGGATTGGTGGCTTGGGCCACCCACTTTCATTACTGTCCGCCCGGGTAGTTCTTCTCGATTAACTGGGACCCGGTCACCTTCCTCATCTTGTGAGGCTGCCTGGTGCGAAATCCGAGTCAATCTCGATTATCGCTCCATCTTTCACCCTCTTTTCATCGAGTGCGAGGCTTACGCCATTCTTAAAGTTCGGGACCAACCGCCGTTCGACATTTCCTCGTGAAAAGACAAGGAAAAGGATCGGGGGCTGTACTAAGAACAAGAACATTAAGAAAATGTTTATTAAAGATACATTTTTTTTATATATATATATATATTTTTTTTTAAATTTAACGGGAATGAAGTAGGATAAGATCGGGGAAGAGATTTTGATTTGGAAAAGAAAACAAGGAAAACATATTATCATGACTTCATTTATTTTAGCACATTTTATTATTTTTTGGGTTCGGACCCGATCATAAGTAATTACTTCACCGTGTTTCTTAGGGATGAAGAATTCATTCCTTCGAAACATCGGGTAGCGTAATACTTTTTCGAGTATCGTCCATTGATCGGAAGCATATGTCGTTCTCCCGGCAATTCACTAGTTGGTAGGAACCTCCCCGAGTATCTTGCTTCGACCACAAACGGTCCTTCCCAGTGGGTTCAAATTTTCCTCCTATCTTGCGGTGTGCGAGAATAGGTCTCTTGAGAACGAGAACTAAGTCACCAACTTTGAAGGTTCTTGGGCGGACCCGGTTTGTCATGGGCTTGAACCATCTTAGCTTGGTATAGTTCTAAATTCCGTTGCTGCTGCAAGTCTTTTCCCTTCCGGGCTTTCTAATTCTTCGAGTCGTAATTTGGCGTTTTCTTTTGTCGTGATCTTGTTTGCAACTGCAATTCGAGTGAAGGAAGGCTGAACCTCTAAAGGTAACACTGCCTCGGATCTATACACCGGAGCGTAAGGTGTAGCTTGAGTAGGAGTTACGAAGGTTGTCCGGTAGGCCCATAAGGCTTCTAACAATTTCTCGTGCCAATTTCTCTTATTATCGTCCAAGGTTTTCTTTAAGATTTGAACGAGAGTTTTATTAAAAGCCTCGGCGAGACCGTTTGCTCTTGGGTAGTAAATTGTTGAGTATCGCCGGTCGATTCCGTGTCTCCGACAAAATTGTTGATTTGTGTGCTTCGAATGCGACCCATTATCCGAGATGATCCTGCACGGCACTCCGAAACGGTAAACAACTTGGTTCTCGAAAAGCGTAGCACGTGGTGTGCTTTCACTTCTCTAAGTGGACGCTTACGCTCACTTGGAAAAGTAATCCGTAGCCGCAAGAATGAAATGATGTCCTTTTGAAGATGGTGGTTCTATTGGACCCACTATATACGTGCCCCGACATTCGAATGGCCACGACGCAATTGTCGGGTGCGGCACATTTGGAGGTTGGTGTAGAACTACTCCGTGCACTTGGCATTGATGACGGCTCTTGGCGATTTTCATGCGGTCGGTCATCATCGAGGGCCGGTAGTACCCTAGTCTTTTAATTTTCATTTTCATCTTTGGACCCGGTGGTGAGCGCCACGAGTCCTGAATGCACCTCTTTAACGTTTTCACGGGCCTCGGACCCGCTTAAGCACCTTAGCCACATTTGATCGAAAAGACCTTCATACGGTGTGTTGTTTATTAATGCGTAGGACGGAGTTCTTTTCTTGATCGATGGGCTAGCGACCTATCGTCACAGTAGCTTTCCTGTTTGCGGAGTAGTCCATCGATGGTCGTCGCCTGATCTTACGTGTTTTCACATCCTTGCTGCTTGCTGATTCTTTTTCTTTTTCTGATTTGTGTATTGTGTCCATGTCGAGTTGTGATAGGACCTGGCGTCCGTGAGCTGACACTTCCGCTGATTCATCTTGCAAACAGGCGAATTCTTTTGCAAGACGGGCTAAAGCATCGGCTAAAGCATTTTCTTTTCAGGAATTTTGTAGATTGTTACATTTGGAATGCGTTCCAACAGTTGTATAGCATCTTGGAAGTATTGTTCGAGTCTTGGCTTTAAAATTCGTTACGTCCGTGATACGTTGAATGATTAACTATGAATCCCCGTAGATATTGATGTACGTTATCCCCATTTGAACGGTTAATTCCGGTCCGTTATGAGGGCTTCGTATTCGCTTCGTTGTTTGTACACGGTTCCGTCGAGTGGTAGGAGTATCTTAACATACCCCGCTCCGGTGTTATAAAGATTAGCTCGATTCTGCCTTACCGGGCACTATCACTTGCGATTCTTCGTCTTTGTACGGCTGAAGATGCTCCGTCGAAATATAATTCCCAACGTCGATCATCAAGGTCTTCTAGATTCATTATTTGTTCATCGGCGGATCGTCATTGAGAGGAGATTCGGCCGGCAAGGGTGTCTTTGCGAGGAAGTCTGCTAAGACTTGTCCCTTTACGGCACGAAGAGGTACGAAAGTTATATCGAATTGCAATAATATCATTGACCATCCGGCAAGTCTGCAGGAAAGTGTTGGACGAGTCATCGAGTATTGCAATGGATTAAATTTCGAGATCGGGTTGACCTTAAGAGAAAGCATGTAGTGCTTGAGCTTTTGAGCGGCGAAGATCAGGGCCAAACAATGCTTTTCGATTGTGGGATACCTTACTTCCGTCGAAGTAAACGACGGCTTAAGTAGTAAAGAGCATTTTCTTTACCCTCATCATTGACACAGGCTAACGAGGCCCGAGAGAGTCGTCTAAAGCCGCGGTGTAAAGTATCAGCGGTCTACCTGAGACTGGGGCTGCTAAGACAGGAGGTGTCATTAAATATTGTTTAATGTCCTCGAAGGCCTTCTGGCATTTCTCTTCCCAAATAAATTTGGCGTCCTTTTTAACTAGTGCCGAGAAAGGCTGACACCTACCTGACAAGTTTGAGATAAACGCGTCGAAGATATGCCAACTTCCCTTGAAAATATCGTAGTTGCTTTAAGGTTTTGGGAGGCGGCATTTCTAAGACAGCTTTAATCTTTTCCGGGTCGATTTCAATTCCACGATGTCGGACAACGAATCCTAAGAATTTCCCGGAGGTGACGCCGAATGCGCATTTAAGGGATTCATCTTAAGGTTAAATTGTCTTAATCGTTCGAAAACAATTCTCGAATCATACGGTGGTTGTCCTTTACTTTGCTTTTGATGACCACATCGTCCACGTAGCATTCGACTTGATTGTGGATGAGATCATCAAAAATTCTTGTCATTGCTCTTTGGTAGGTTGCTCCTGCGTTCTTCGATCCGAATGGCATCATTGTGTAGCAAAATACTCCGATCGGTGTTACGAATGCTTGTAAGCTTTTCATCTTTTGGAGCCATTTTTATCTAGTTGTATCACGAAGATCCATCCATGAATGAGAATATTTCATGTGTCGAAGCAATGTCGATCATTAATTCCGGGATCGGTAGAGGGAATTCATCTTTTGGACATGCCTTGTTTAAATCTACGAAGTCTACACAAATTACGATACGACCATTCTTCTTTCGGTGGCACCACATTGGCTAACCAAGTCGGGTATTGTTCTTCACGGACAAAGTTAGCGTCTATTAGCTTTTTAACTTCGGCTATGACTTGTTGTTCGATTTCTAGACGCATTCTTACGGGACCTTGTCGGCCGGGACGAAGTAGGATCCACTCCTAGCTTATGGATTGCGACCTCCGGAGCTAATCACGGCATCTCGTCATAATTCCAAGCAAGCGGTCTTTATATTCCATTAATAATTTGATTATTTCTTCGGAGTCTTCTTTATTGAGTAAGGAGCTAACAAAGGTAGGTCTAGGCTCTTCGCTAGTACCTAAGTTAACTTCGTTAACTCATGCTATCGTAGATTTGATTTCTTCTTCGAATTCGGTGGAGCGTCTCCGATTTGTAAATCTTCGAGTTCGTCGTAGTTTCCAAGCGGTTTTCATTGGATTCACAAGTGACAACCAAGCAAAATTCGGTATCGTCAGTGACCACTACTATGCCGAATCCGAGACCATGCTTCGAATTGGGTGGACGACCGGAGTTATTCCATAATTTTTCAAAATGTTGAGATTGACCTTTTGTCCATTGTCGAGGTAAGAAACCACGTTGAATTAAATTTTGAACACGGGGAGAGTACCACTCGAAAGGTAATTCCATTAATTCTGATGAAGTGACATCTTCGAATTGTACATTATTTTCAGTTTTGGAGGTAGAAGCACCACGGTAGAACTTGATTGGCCTTGCACCGTCGTTACGTACTTCTTTGACCACCATACCCTCGATCTTAGTAGAATGGATCGGGGTTAGAGTCATAGTATGTACGTAGTGGTTAATCTTCTCGTACATTGAATTGTATTCCTCGTTCTTTTCATCTTCGAGAGAGATCTTGAATTGCGGCTTCTTCTGACTTATTGTCGCTGCTTCTTGTTTGATTTCTTTTTCTTCTTCGAAGCTATCATCCCGATCAATGTTGATGGCTGGTTTCCTCTGTCCAGTTGTCCTAGCGTCTCTACCATGACCTCGTCCCCGGCCTCGACCTCGGATGCGAGTTGTGGAGAAACCTTCACCATCTTGCCGGAAGGGAGTGGTGAGTGAGTCGTTGGACTAGAACTTCGGGTTCTTCGTTGTCTGAACTTTCTTTGCTTCATTTGTTACGGTATCTCCGGAGAAGATTGTTTTCTTTGGCGGTGCATAATAAGTTGCATCTTCATGGATTCCAATTTCATGTACGAAGAATGGTTGTAAGTCGCCTTTGATGCCTTTGTTCCCCTCCATCGTAGTATTTGATGCATCGATGCGAGAGATGATGGTACCATCCTGTTTTCATGTATCCGCGGTCGGCCGACGGAGCGTTGAACGATGTTTACGAATCGATTATGTGAAATTTTGCGGTTGTCTTTGCTAAGTCACCGGTCTTTATCGATAGCGTTATTGACCCGAGGGCTCTTTCTCCTTTACGGTTGAATCCTCTTAATAATATTTTATCGGCCTCGAGCTCATGAGCATCGATTTCCAAGTATGCTTAGCGTTCGAAGACTCATTATATTGATTGATGCTCCTGGATCCACCAATACTGCGGAGAGTGTAAATTTTCCGATTATAGCTGAAATGTACAACGGTCGGTTGTGATCTGGCATCCCCAGTAGTAGGTCATTGTCCAGTGAACGTAACGCCTCGCTGTTCCTTTAACGAGCAAACCTCATCTAAGGAATCTCCGGCCATTTGAGCTAAGCAAATTTCAGGATCAAGTAAGGCCTTGACCAGAACTTCTCTCATCTCCTTTGATAAGATGAGAGCGTCGTAAATGCTCAGTTTGGCCGGTAGTTTCCTAAGATGGGCTAGCACGTTGTAGTCCACTTTGTTCTCATGCGTCTCGGCTTCTTCTCGAATGGGTATTTCTTCTGTGGGGTTGGTTCTTCTTGAACAACCACATGTTTTCCTTTGTCTCTCGGACCCATTCTCGGAGGTAGAACTCTTCCACTTCTTAAGTTGACTTCGTAATTTCTTCGAATCTAGTGTTAAGTTTGCGGTGTTTCCTCACGAATCGAAATGAGTGGCTTTTACGGATTATCTTGAAAATGCGAAGGCTCTAACTCTATCGTAACTGGAGCTCCTCGAAACTCACAGATAGATCTGTTTCTTGTTGAACTCTCGTAGCCTCCTTGATGGATGTCTTCTTCTTCATTTTGATCGTCGAGATCTTGTATGATTTGAGAATTGTTGTTGGTATCGAAATCGATATCCGGATTGTCGTTAGTTACGTAATCGTTAGAAACAATCAAAATGTAGCCAACGCCATCACCCTTATCATTATATGATCCCACTGAAGTGAGCAGATAATCATACAAAATCAGAGGTTCGAGGGATTTCTCCCCCGAATCGGAAACAACTATCCTAGGATAAGCGGCCCCTAGTCTAGCCTTAGGAATCTCGGTCCTCTCTTCTTCGTCGATTTTCTTCTTCTCTTCGATTGTCTCCTGTCGAGGTGGTTCTTCTATCGCAAGTGATAGTACCGGCTTAACGGGTCTCGAACTACGAATTGAAGCTCGCACCGAAGCGGTTCGGATGCTTGTCTAAAATCTTCTTCGAAGACCTCGTCCGGGCGGTAGTCCATCCATCGTCGGTTGCATAGGGATCTATCGGAATGACGGGATCGGTTGAGATAACATTGACGGAACCTCCTTTACGGGGTTCCTTCATGTACTCCTTCGGGATTGTTATATTTCCTTTCCGAAGGTTGTCGTTAAGCCTGACTTTTAAAGGTAATGCAATCTTCTATCTTGTGCCCAAGCATGCGGTGGTAGGGGCGAAAGTTGGGATCACCTTTCTTGTTGACTTCCTCCGGTCTTTTAGGTTACGCGGTGGAAATGCGGAGTCTTCATTAGGCTACGGAACATTTTCGATGCTTGCTTCATTTTTGAACGGATATTCTCTGCTCGAAGCTCCCTTAATGTACGTTGCGGACGAGGCGGTTGTTCATACTTGCGGAGACGGTGGTAGGCTGGACCGGGGTTGTTGGTAGTTCTGTTGTGGTTCTTTGCGGCCGTTACGGTGGTATTTGCATCGGTTGCTTGCCTTTGTCAAGCTGCTTGCAACGATCCCGGATTTCTTTTCGAAGGTCTTCACCGGCTACGCTTGTCCGTCTTGTCGGCAAAACTTAATTGCTTCGCCTCTTCTTGCAAGCTTCCGGCCTTGCTTAACAACTTCTCGAAAGTCTTAATAGTGAATCCTTTGAGGAGAAGTGCTATCGGGCCGTGAATGCTTTTAAGCAAGATGCCGATCTGCATGTTGTTCTTGCGGTTGTGGTTCACACTTCATGCTTAAATTTCTCCATCGAAGTATGTAATCCACTAAAGTTTCATTCGGCTTTTGTTTCTCTACCACTAAATCACCTATAGTGATGTGGTGCTGAGACTCCGGCGAACCGCTTGATGAAGAGGCTCTCTAGCTGCGAGAATGTCTTCATCGAACCGTTTGATAATTCGCATACCGGTCGAAGGCGATTCATGACGGACTGCGACGAGCTGTCGGAAGAGTAACGCATCGCTCCCGCCGGCATTGCAACAGCGGCACGAAAGTGTGCGACATGCTTGTCGGGGGTTCCGGTTCCATCGAAGGTCTTAAACGGAGGTGGTACGAAGCCTTTCGGGTATTGGACGGCGTCGAATTCTTACGGGTAAGGTCTACCCGTCCGAATGGATGTCTCGTTCTTCGATTGTGCTAAGGCTTCTCGCATTTCGTTGTTCTACGAGTTCTTGATATCCTTTTCGGGGATCATACTTTGTGTTGTGTCCTTTTTCGGTGGTCATCCCCATTGACGGATGTAATCTCCTTTCCTCCGTCTACGATGTGAATGACCTGCGGGGGTGTCTCTATGTGGTTGTACTTGACTCTGGAGAGTGGCCAGAGCTACGGCCATCTCTTCCATCCTTTTCGCCATTTGAGCGATCGTGTCGTCCTTTTCTTGAAGCTGTCTTCTCATCAGTTCCGGCTCCTCTCTTTCTGCGGCTGCAGGAGCACCTTGCGAAGCTGATGAAGCTCGTGTCTCAACCATATTGATTTATGCATATTCGTCGTCCATGAACTCCGATGAATCGATCTCATCTCCGAACTTTTCTTCTCTTTCTTTTGCCAGCCGTCGGATATCGATTCTCGACTTTTCCATGGCATCTTCTAGCGGAGCTTTACGTGTATCTTTGCGGTTGTCATGCGATAGCTGCCGGGTCCCTTTTTCATGAGTCCCTTTATCGCAGTAGCACTTTCTTCAGATTCCAGCCTCCTAGCGAGACTTTCTTTCTCGAGGCTGTCTGTTTCGATCTCAGTCGTCCGGTAGTGGGACGCCATACCATCCTTCTAGCGGCGAAGGTGCTAGGACCGGATGGTACGTTGGCCAAATGCTTGGAAGGTGGTATCCTCCCTAATCCGTAGTCACGAGACTACGACGGGCGGGCTAGCCTTCATTCTCTTGCTTGGCTTTTCGTCATGATGGCGGGCTCTACTCGGGGCCCGAGACGGGATTTGACCGGCACCCGCCACTATCCTTCGTAGAATTTCCGATACTGGGCGAGTTTTCCTTCCTTGCTAACTTTTCTACCAAAGTTTGCGGTCGAGCAACCGGCGTAGTTCTAGTTCTTTTCTTGCGGCTATCGTTGTAGTATGCGGGCTGAGGTAATGTGGCAGCAATCTTGCGAACATTCTCCTCATCCTCTGCGGCGGAGAGGGGATGGAACTCGCTTCCTCCCAAAAGTGGTATGTAGTCGAGGCGGCGGTGTATATTGCGGTAGCGGTGTATATTCGAGGCGGCTACGGAATTTCCTCGGGAAAGCGATTTCGGCGGCTACGGCTTCTGCTGGCGATCCTTCTACTTCGTTTCTTCTTTGGGTCTTTGTCAGTGACGGAATCTTTGAACTGGACCCGATTTCGAAAACAGAAGGTCTTACAGGAAGATTTGTACCCTCCACGGTAACAGGTTTACCATAATTCTGGATTTCTTTCCCCTTTAATTTGGTAGAAGTCGGGGTAGGTGCAGAAACAACTAGACCAGTGGGGGTAGTAAGAACAGTCCTCCTGCGGACGGCAGTACTCCTCCTAGTCGGGATCCTTTGCGGGGGAGGAAACTCTTGGGTCGACCTGAGGTTGAACTCGAGCGGTGGCTCCTCGGCTTCGGATACCTTGTTTGTCGGTGCAAAGAGGGAGACGTCGGTGACCTTGACGTTCGTGTTTTCGAATCCTCGTCCGAATCGGATGATCCCATTGTTGGGCGGCTCATCCTTATAGACGGCGAAGTCCGGTCCGTTGGTGAAGGAGAAAATCGGCTTCGGGGCTTCCATTTACGGGGGTAGATTACGGTTGTCGGTCCCGAGTTATGCTTCTTTTCTTTAGGACGAGAAGAAAGGAATTGAAAAGAGTCAGAACTCATTCTTGTTCATGTATTTATAAGAAGGAATCATTTGTTAAAAGAATCACTTATTAGAGGGTTTGTTTATTTAGAACGGAATGTTCGAAAGGTGTAGAGAAGGTAAGGAATCCGATTCGAGTTGGAAAGGAAAAGAAAGTCTTAAGCAAGACTTCTCGACTCGAAGGATCATTCCTAAACTAACACCTATTGGGGGTCCACCCACCTCGAAAATGAGGTAAAAGGATCTCGGAACCTCTCTGTTTAGGGGTGTCTACAGCAGTGGCTCCTAAATCCGAAAGAATGTTGGCTATACTCATTCAAGATAGAAATGAACATAGTATTCCAACGGAAAGAAGGGTAGTTTGATCCATTAGGGACATGGATGCACTACCGATTTTTGAAAGCAGAATTATCTGATTATAATGGAGAGAGGAATTTTCCCCAGCGGAGTCGCCAGAAATCTGTCGGCATATTTTTAGGTCGTGTGTTTTATTTTGAAAAGGGGGTCGCCTAACAGAAGCTGTCGGCGAATTTTTAATTTAATTAAAATAAATAATTTGAAAAGTAGTATTTGATTTTGAAAATAATTTTAAATTTGAAGGTTTTAAGATATGAGATTAAACCGATCTCACATCCCAAATAGTTTATATAAACGAGCACCGCACTACTGAACCGTGTATCTATCACTAAGGATAGACACTACGCTTGACGGTGGGGCTCGATTAAATAAACTAGAAGATTTGTGACATCCGTTTGGTCCGCGAACCAATTTTATAAGTGACAAAATTCCCCGCTTAATATGAAAGCATCGAAACGGGGTTTATATTACATGGGTTCTTTAAAATTCCCTATAAGGGCAAGCCACTATAGTTTATTACATCTTAAGTGACGGGGAATCACCTAAGAAAACTCTCGATAATAATCAATAATTCGCTCTCGAGAATTTCAAAGTTTAAAGTTTTTCGAGGATTGAATTTTGGAATTTCAATAGGAAATGGATCAAGTTTAGAACATTTTGTTTTGAGAATTCAAAGGAAGAAAAGTAGGAGAAATCACAGATTCGAAGCGAACTTCGGTAATTTCCCGACTATCCTATTGTTTGGCTTGGATTTAAGAAAATCCTAATGTTTATTTAAATGTTTTGATCTTGCCAATTTTAGTTAACTAGGGCTTATATTAGTATGATAAAATCATACAAATAGCCTCGAAGATGTGAGGGTTTATGCCGCATCAGACGGCTACCTCGGAATCCTAAGGCCGGTTAGGGCTTAATTTACATGACCCGATCATGCAAATGCCTAACAAAAGGTTGAGGATTTATGTTGCACTAGGCAAACTACCTCGAAGTCCTATAGTTTTGTTGTTTAATTCTAAGAAAGTTTTGCTGATGTCGATGGCCGTGCTGCCCACCATGCTCAGAGCTCCTTATTGTTGCGAGAGGTTTAGTTTTAGAAGTCATAAATCGGGGGATGAGAAAAGTGTTTTGGTTTAGAGAAGTCTTAATTTCCAAGTGTTTCTTATGTTTTAATTAAAACAAATCTTAAAGTTGATTATAACGACACCGGTTAAGATCCCGCGGTTCCATCCTTCCGGCATCATTATTTTTATCGGATTCACTTTGTCCGGATGAATTTGATAAACTCAGCTGAATGAGTTCCACACTTTCATTTAGACCGTGGGAAATCCCGTTAGCAACACGTAGGTTACATCATCAGAGGTATTCCCGATCATCCGACGGGACGTTTTAATTTAATTGTAATTGTAGTTTTGTGTTACGTTTGTGATTAAATTTTGAGTTGTTTTATATTTTGAAATGTTGTGGCGGTGAATTTTATCTTGCAATGACTTTTAACTTAGTTTTGGTTTCAGTTTTAGGGACTATCCTAAAGGTGTGGGTTTTCATGCAACAGTTGTTTATCATGCAAGAAAAGTAAGTGCAATGCAGTTAAATAAATTGCAAATTGCAAGAAAGTAAATTGCAATAAAATAAAAGCGTACCTGGAGGATCTTCCCGTCATCCCAAGCTGCACTTAAAACACAATTAGAATATTTAAGCAAGTTCCTAGGTAAAGCTAAGGGAAGGGTTATGGTTTTCTACCAAATTCCTAATCCTATAGCTAGTCATTTCCTATGACGTCTAGGTTCTTTGTGTTTTGGTTTAAGGACGATTTTCTTCATCGAAAGAACAATTAAGTCCAATTGTTCTTATAAATGTCATATCATATTGAGGAAGTGCTTAAGAATAATCTTAAACATCTTTTCGATATTTCTAGGATTGTTTTAAGTCCGAATGGGTTTAATTATACAAATGAATTAATCGTCGAGAATTCGAAGTTTTGTTGTTATCTTACTCGATGAACTAGGACATTTGAATATCCTATAAGTGAAGTAACATTTCATTTAATGTTACGTTTAGGAGTTATAATAACGAAAGCTTTCGAGGGTAAATTAGTATTCAAATGATTTGATTTAAGTTAAAGGGTTTAAATTTGGAATAGTGTTCAAATTGCTTTATATTTAATTTCTTTCTGTTTTAGGTGATGTTATTTAATTTAATTTAATTTAATTTAATTTAATTTAATTGAGTTTTAATTTTAATTTAATTTAAATTAATTCAATTTAGTTTGGTTTGATGTTACATTAAATTAATTTGATTTGATTTAGTTTTAATTTAATTTGATTTAATTTAATTTAATTTAATTTGATTTAATTTAATTTAATTTAATTTAATTTAATTTGATTTAATTTGATTTAATTTAATTTAATTTAATTTAATTTAATATAATCTTAATTTAATTTGTTTAATTTAATTTAATTTGATTTAATTTAATTTAATTTAATTTAATCTTAATTTAATTTAATTTAATTTAATTTTTAATTTAATTTAATCTTAATTTAATTTTATTTTTAATTTTAATTGAAATTTTTAAAAGAGTTTAATGATTTAATTTTAGTTTAATGATTAAGTCTTTTAATATTTTAAATTTGAGTTATCATTTTAATTAAGAATTGAATATTAATGAGATAATTAATTTAGGGATTTTTAAATTAAAGAATAAATCTCTTCCTAATAATATCCCTATTTTAATAATTCCAATTTTATTATTCTTTCAAATTTAATCAATTATTTAATTAAGGTTTAATCATTTTGAAATTGCTTAATGGGTTTCTACCCTTTAATCATTTAAATTTCAATCATCCAAATAGATTAGGATCAAATATTTTGTTTGTTAATTTTTTTTATTAAACCTAAAGTTTTAATTAAGGGTTAAAATTTAATTACCATTTTACCCTTTATGCTTAATAATTTTATAACTCACTAAATTGAGCTCAAATGAACTTGAAATTTTTATGTGACTTCACTCATATGCCAATAAAGACATGAGAGGAGAAAATGTGATTTTTCTGTATTCAATTTATTTATATAATTATTTTTAGTAGAAAATAGAGATTTCCAAGGAAAATTTAATAACATGACCAAGGGAAAGTTTCTGTCCTTAAAAAAATTAGGGGACATTCCTAATGACCAGAGAACCACTTGGACCAATTTTGGTGATTTTTTGAGTTATATTATTTTTATTATAATTATTTTAAGTTTTGGAGTGTTAATTAATTTAAAAATAAAATAAATGTTGAAAAATAAATTTTATATTTTTCAAAAATCTCTCTGATATCAAGGAAACCAGAGAAGAAAATTTTGTAATTTTTTGATTTTTCTATGATTTATTATAATTATTTTAGTGAAAATGCTAGAAAATACATTTTTTTTTAATTTTAAAATTACCCTAGGGCTTTAAAATTTAATATCTCACTAAATAGACCTAAAAAAAATATGGGGTCTGTTCCTAAGTGACTAAAATTCAAAATGTGACATTTTGGTGAATTTTATTATTTTTGTGATTTTTATTATTTTTTAATTATTAAAAATATTAAAATATTATTAAAAATCAACTTTTTTAGAAAATTGAAATTTTAATTTTCTTAGGTTTCTCTGTTATCAGAGAGGCTCCAAAACCAATTTGGTGAATTTTTGAAAAATATTTTAAAAGTTATGAATTTTTAAAGTCTAAAATGGCTAAGTGGCTTAATCGACCCGATTAGTGGGGCTAACCAAGTCCAATTGACCTCAAAATTTTATGGTGGATTCCTCTGATCCTAAAGGTCAGTGGAGAATTGATTTCAAGTCAATTTGATGCATGGTTAACTATAATTAATTAAAGACCTATTTTGGGTGTTTAAGCCAATTAGGGTTGTTTTAAATGAACTAAGTAAAAACCTATTTTTCCTAGGGTTCTCTGGTCATAAGAAACATCACCAAATTTTCCTAGAATTTATTTCACAACATGCTATTTGTTGGAATTAAAATACTCGAAAACGACAACATGAATTTGAAAAATCAATATCTTTTTATAGGGATGGCCTCGACTTTGGAAAATTTAGGGAATGTTCCCGAATTCGGAGGCTTCAAAAGCCCTATGGTCTCATGCCATGGTGAATTGTATACATGCATGGAGAATTAAAAGTATGCAGAGAGTAAATAAATTATAAAAAATAAAATACTTGATGAAATTAAATGATTTCTTTTCCACATTATTCTCCTCTGTTCAGCTGAGCGAGAGGGTATTTTTATTTTATTTTTATGATTTTTCTACACGAGAGATATGAATTTTTGAAGTTTAGGGAATTAAATAAATAAGAAAATACCCTAATTTTCTATTTATCCACGCGGCGCCGGCGCATCCTCGGCGACTCAGAAAGGCCACGCGGCGCGCTCCCGTCTGACGCCGCCACATGAGTCGGCGGCCGGGGCCCCGCGATTCTCGCACCGTTTCTGGTCCGACGCCATCCGAGCCGTTCGTCCGCGCGTGTATTGAATGGACGGCATCCGTTCATCGTCCCCGAGTGTTCTCGCCGAGAGCCGTCCACACTAAATCCCTAAGATCTCACTCGATTCTCGATGGATTTTTATGTTCTTATACTCTATGGATTCGTCTTGAAGAGAAGAACACATCTATACGGTTAACATGCATTGAAGCCGAGGAATTTGAAATAGAGAATCTCCGAAGCTTGGGATGAAGAATTAGCTCATACCTTGGCTCGGAGAAGTGTGGCTTCAATGCGAGAGTTGTTGCACCTTCGATTTGATCCAGCGAGCTCCGGATGAAGTCTCCTGGTGCAGTGAATTGTACGGATATGATTTCGACCAAGCCCGATCACAAAGCTTGGAGAGCTGGAGCAAGCCGGGTGACACGGAGATGGGGCTTTTGCTAGTGGACACCTTCCCTTGGTTTGGTGAAGGTGTAGAACCAATCAATTTGAGAATTGGCTCAGCTGTGGAGAAGTGTCACTGGTTTTGGGTGGAATTTCGACTACGAAATTGAGCTTACGGAGGAGAAATGGCGGGGGATTTCCTCGGGGATCAAGTGCTCTAAGAGTGGAGAAGGGTGCGAAACAATTTTGGCGAGTTTTGGCAAGGTTTGTGCTTAGCTCCCCTCATGGCCGAGAGGGGTGGAGTTTAAATAGAGGCTGGTGGGGGGCCTCCGGGGGAGTTAGGGGTTTGGGATCGAGCTTGCTGCGGTGAGGAGAAGATCGGCCATGGTGACCACTAGGCATGGGGCGGCTCGACGAGTCGAAAATTTCAATGTTGGCTCACATGTGAGCTCTCGGCCATGGTGTTTTCCGGCGGCCGGGTGGCGGCCGGCCAGGCAATGGTCACCATCTTGGTCGGGTGGGTCGAGGGCTGGGGTTTAGTGTAGGCGATTGGCAAATGCCATGTGTAAAGTGGTTGAATCAAAGTAGAAAGGGGAAGGGGCCATTTTAGCTTATTTTGGTCAGCCCATGCAAATGGGTTGGGTGCACCTCCCCAAGACCTGGTTTTGGGTGAGGAGGTCGGGTGGGTCAACCTCCCATGTGTGGTGGAGTCTCCATCAAGGATTAGGTGGCAAAGCATGGTTTAGAGTGTGACATGCTTAAGGTAAAAAAGGCTTAAGGGAGGCTTAAGAAAGATCCCCCTCTTCTTGCCATAAATGGACTAATGACAAGTCAAAGCCCTTATGGCCTCATGTGGCTTGAGAATGGCTTGTTCATGGCTCCATTTGGCTTGGGAAAAGGTTGGCTTATTTCATGAAAAAGGGTTTTAGAAATATTTGGCATTTAGGGGGTAATTTGACATGTGGCTTGATTTGGAATGGTTTAATTGATGATTTTGCAACTTAGGGGTGATTTTGATCAAATGGATGATGAGGGGAAGTGTCATGTGGGCTTTAGGATGATTTGGGCTTTTGAATTTTGAAGGAAATGGGCTTTTAGGAGGGTTTAAGGGAAGTGGGCTTTTAAGTTTATGAATGTGTTCATGGATGAGAATTTTTGTAAAAGGTTGGGCCAAATAATTGTTGGTTGTAGCTCATGGATGTGTCATGAGTGACTTGAGGCAAATTGGGGGTGATTTGGATTTGAATTTGGTTGAATTTGGGTTAGGTTTGAGTTTAGGTCAAAAATGGGCCTTTTAACCTTGGGTTGAGTTTGAGTGGGACTTGGGTCTAAACTTTGGGAAAATCATGTTAGTGTTTTGTTTTTGGGAATGTTAAGGAAGATTTAGAAAAGATTTGGAGTTAATTGGAATTGAATTGGGTGAGTTTGGGTTAGGTTTGGGTCATGGGTCAAAATTGGGCTTTAAGGCCAAAAGTGAGATTGGATCCAAATGTCAATCAAATTGGGCTTGGATTTGGTCTAGATTGGTACTTGGGATATTGAATTGAAGTTTAGAATTGAATTGGACCAAAATTGGGGTCAATTAGGTAGGTTTGATTTGACATTGGGTTCACTTAGGGTTAAAATGGGTCAAATTGGGGGTTTTGACAAAAGTAGGGTAAATTGACAAAATTGGCCCATGGTGTAGTTGGACAAAATGAAATTGGGAATATTTAGGATTTTCTGGAATTTTCTGGGAATTTTCTGAATTTTTGGATTTTTTGGCCAAGAAGGGTATTTTGGGTATTTGGAGGGTATTGGGAGGTATTTTTGGAATTTTTGGTATTTTTGGGTATGGATGATCAATTTGAGTGATGTGGAAATGTTTGGGACTGATTTTGGAGAATTTTGGGTAATTTGCAAATTTTTGAGAAATTTGGGTAATTTCAAGGGTTTTGGGTAGGCTAAGCGGGTGTATGGTCCCGGGGGTCAAAAATTAAAAATTTGGGAAATTGAAGATTGGGTGAATTTAGGTGGTAAGAAATCATTTTGGTTGAGCCATGAAGCCATATCAAGCCCATATGAGTCATGAAGGGACTCATTTGAGGCATTGAGGCATTCACTATGTTGTTCCTAACCCTCTTAGCCAAGGGCTTAGGGGTTAAGGACCATCCATGTGAATCACCTACATGAGTCAGGAGGTTAAGATTAGGTATGGTTGTGGTTTTAGAAAGTGTGTGGAAGTGTAGTGTGTAGGTGTAGGTGTAGTGTGTGTGTAAGTCAGCCCCTTCACCAGAACAGGCCACCCAGGGCAGTCCTAAGGCCAAAGAGTCCTATAGGAACTCATCTTTTAAACTTCCACATTTGATTTCAACCCTCTAGGTGATTAGGGGTCTACGGTCGAGTTTGTAGAGTTTGCGGGGAGTTAAGAAGTGGTTTGAATTTCTAAAAGGTGGGTCCCAATTCTAGTCCTCTAAGACAGTCAAAGGAAAAGCTTAAGGCTAGATCCTAAGTACTAAAGAGAAGAAGAGAAGACCTCATCAAAAATGAGGTCAACAAACCAATGTAAGGGGAGTTAGATGTTTTTTAGGACATGCTGGATTCTAGAGGCGTTACATTAAAGACTTTTCAAAGATTACAAAACCTTTTTGCCGTTTACTAGAAAAGGATGCAATTTTTAATTTTGCTGATGACTGTCGTAAAGCCTTTAAAACATTAAAAGAAAAATTAATCACTGCACCTGTAATAATTTCACTAAATTGGGAAAAACCTTTTGAATTAATGTGTGATGCTAGTGATTATGCAATTGGTGCTGTTTTGGGTCAGAAATATGATAAAATTTTAAAGTAATCTATTATACTAATAAAACTCTTAATGAAGCTCAAACTAATTATTTCACTACTGAGAAAGAGTTAATAGCTATAGTATTTTCCTTTGATAAATTTCGATCATAATTAATTGAAACTAAATGTGTTGCGCATACGGATCATTCTGCTATTAAGTACTTGTCGGCAATATTTTTTAGGTTGTGTGTTTTATTTTTGAAAAGAGGTCGCCTACAGAGATTGTCGGCGAATTTTTAATTTAATTTAAATAAATAATTTGAAAAGTAGTATTTGATTTTGAAAATAATTTTAAATTTGAAAATTTTAAGATATGAAATCAAACTGATCTCACATCCTAAATAATTTATATAAACGAGCACCACACCACAAACCGTGTATCTATCCCTAAGGATAGACACACTGCTTGATGGTGGGGCTCGATTAAATAAACTAAAAGATTTGTGACATCCGTTTGGTCTGCGAACCAATTTTTAAGCCGACAAATTCCCCTGCTTAATATGAAAGCATTAAACGGGGTTTATATTACACAGGTTCTTTAAAATTCCCTATAAGGGCAAGCCCACTATAGTTAATTACATCTTAAGTGACGGGAATCACCTAAGAAAACTCTCGATAATAATCAATAATTCTGCTCTCAAGAATTTCAAAGTTTAAGTTTTCAAAGGATTGAATTTTAGAATTTCAATAGGGAACGGATCAAATTTGGAACATTTTGTTTTGGGAATTCAAAGGAAGAAAAATAGGAGAAATCACAAATTCGAAGTGAACTTCGGTAATTTCCCGACTATCCTATTGTTTGGCTTAGATTTAGGAAAGTCCTAATGTTTATTTAATGTTTTAATCTTGCCAATTTTAATTAATTAGGGCTTATATTTATATGACAGAATCATACAAATAGTCTCGAAGGTATGAGGGTTTATTGTCGTATCGGACGACTACCTCGGAATCCTAAGACCAGTTAGGGCTTAATTTGCAATGCAAATGCCTAACGAAGAGTTGAGGATTTATGTTGCTCTAGGCAAACTACCTCGAAGTCCTATGACTTTGTTATTTAATTCCAGGAAAGTTTTGCTGATGTAGACTCAGGTTTTGCTGATGACGATGGCCGAGCTGCCCACCATGCTCCGAGCTCCATGTTGTTGCAGAGTTTTAGTTTTAGAAGTCATAAATCGGGGGATGAGAAAAGTGTTTTGGTTTAGAGAAAATCTTAATTTCCAAGTGTTTTTCGTGTTTTAATTAAAACAAATCTTAAAGTTGATTATAACGACACCGGTTAAGATCCCGCGGTTCCATCCTTCGGCATCATTATTTTTATCGGATTCACTTATTCCGGATGAATTTGCTAAACTCAACTAAATGAGTTCCACACTTTCATTTAGACCGTGGGAAATCCCGTTAGCAACACGTAGGTTACATCATCCGAGGTATTCCCGATCATCCAACGGGACGTTTTAATTTAGTTGTAATTGTAGTTTTGTGTTACGTTTGTGATTAAATTTTGAGTTGTTTTATATTTTGAAATGTTGTGGCGGTGAATTTTATCTTGTGATGACTTTTAATTCGGTTTTGGTTTCGGTTTTAGGGACTATCCTAAAGGTGTGGGTTTTCATGCAACAGTTGTTTATCATGCAAGAAAAGTAAGTGCGATGCGATTAATGAAATTGCAATAATGTAAATTGCAAGAAAGTAAATTGCAATAAAATAAAAGCATACACGGAGGGTCTTCCCGTCATCCCAAGCTACACTTAAAACACAATTAGAATATTTAAGCAAGTTCCTAGGTAGAGCTAAGGTAAGGGTTATGGTTTTCTACCAAGTTCCTAATCCTATGGCTAGTCATTTCCTATGACGTCTAGGTCCTTGTATTTTGGTTTGAGGACGATTTTCTTCATCGAAGAACAATTAAGTTCAATTGTTCTTATGAACATCCTATCATATTGAGGAAGTGCTTAAGGCAAATCTTAAACATCTTTTCAATATTTCTAGGATTGTTTTAAGTCCAAATGAATTCAATTATACAAATGAATTAATCGTCCGAGGTTTAGTTAAGTTTTGTTATTATCTTACTCAGTGAACGAGGATATTTGAATGTCCTACAAGTGAAGTAACATTTCATTTAATGTTCTGTTTAGGAGTTATGATAACTAAAGCTTTCGAGGGCAAATTGGTGTTCAAGTGGTTTGTGATTTAGTTTAATTCCAATTAATGGGTTTAAATTTGGAATAGTGTTCAAGTTCTTTTATATTTAATTTCTTTATTTCTTAGGTGATGTTATTTAATTCAATTTAATTTAACTTTAATTTAATTTAATTGAGTTTTAATTCTATTCGATTAAATTTGGTTTAACTTAATTTAGTTTGATTTGATTTAATTTTAATTTAATTTAATTTAATTTAATTTAATTTAATTTAATCTTTAATTTAATTTAATTTAATTTAATTTAATTTAATTTAGTTTAATTTAACCTTTAATTTGATTTAACTTAATTTAATTTGATTTTATTTATTTAATTTAATTTAATTTAATTTAAGTCATTTAATTTAATTTAATTTTTTTATTTAATTTAATTTAATTTAATCTTTAATTTAATTCAACTTTTAATTTTAATTTAATTTAATTTAATTTAATCCAATTTAATTTACTTAATTTAATTTAATTTTTAATTTAATTTTATTTTTAATTTTAATTGAAATTTTTAAAAGAGTTTAATAATTTAACTTTAGTTTAATGATTAAGTCTTTTAATATTTTAAATTTGAGTTTTTATTTTAATTAAGAATTGGATATTAATGAGATAATTAATTTAGGGATTTTTAAATTAAAGAATAAATCTCTTCCTAATAATATCCCTATTTTAATAATTCGATTTTATTATTCTTCCAAATTTAATCAATTATTTAATTGAGGTTTAATTATTTTGAATTGCTTAATGGGTTTCTACCCTTTAATTATTTAAATTTCAATCATCCAAATCAGATTAGGATCAAATATTTTACTTGTTAATTTTTTTATTAAACCTAAAGTTTTAAAAAAGGGTTAAAACTTTAATTACCACTTTACCCTTTAAGCTTAATAATTTCATAACTCACTAAATTGAACTCAAATGAACTTGAAATTTTTATGTGACTTCACTCATATGTCAATAAAGACAAGAGAGGAGAAAATGTGATTTTTACTGTATTTAATTTATTTATATAATTATTTTTGGTAGAAAATAGAGATTTCCAAGGAAAATTTAATAACATGACCAAGGGAAAGTTTCTGTCCTTAAGAAAATTAGGGGACATTCCTATTGACCGAGAGAACCACTTGGACCAATTTTGGTGATTTTTTGAATTATATTATTTTTATTATAATTATTTTAAATTTTGGAGTGTTAATTAATTTAAAAATAAAATAAATGTTGAAAAATGAACTTTATATTTTTCAAAAATTTCTCTGATATCAATGAAATCAGAGAATCAAATTTTGCAATTTTCTGATTTTTCTATGATTTATTATAATTATTTTAGTGAAAATGCTAGAAAATACATTTTTTAATTTTAAAATTACCCTAGAGCTTTAAAATTTAATATCTCACTAAATAGACCTAAGAAAAATATGGGGTTTGTTCCAAAGTTATTAAAATTCAAAATGTGACATTTTGGTGAATTTTATTATTTTTGTGATTTTTATTTTTTTTTAATTATTAAAATATTAAAATAATATTAAAAAATCAACTTTTTTAGAAAATTGAAATTTTAATTTTCTTAAATTCCCCTAATATCAGAGAGGCTCCAAAACCAATTTGGTGAATTTTTAAAAGGTATTTTGAAAGTTATGAATTTTTAAAGTTTAAAATGACTAAGTGGCTTAATCAACCCATTTAGTAGGGCTAACCAAGTCAATTGACTTCGAACTTTTATGGTGGATTCCTCTGATCCTAAAGGTTAGTGGAGAATTGATTTCAAGTCAATTTGATGTATGGTTAGCTCTAATTAATTTGAGACCTATTTTGGGTGTTTAAGCCAATTAGGGTTATTTTAAATGAACTAACTCAAAACCTATTTTTCCTAGGGTCCCCTGGTCATAAGGAACATCACCAAATTTTTTTAGGATTTATTTCACAACATGCTATTTATTTGAATTAAAATACTCAAAACAGTAACATGAATTTGAAAAATCAATAACTTTTCATAGAGATGGCCTCTGACTTTGGAAAATTCAGGGAATGTTCCCAAATTCGGAGGCTTAAAGCACTATGGTCTCATGCCATGGTGAATTATATACATGCATGGAGAATTAAAAAAATGCAGAGAGTAAATAAATTATTAAAAATAAAATACTTGATGAAATTAAATAATTTCTTTTCCACATTATTCTCTTCTGTTCACTGAGCAATTGGGTATTTTTATTTTATTTTTATGATTTTTCTACACAAAGTTATGAATTTTTGAAGTTTAGGGAATTAAATAAATAGAAAATACCCCTAATTTTCTATTTATCCACGCGGCGCCGCGTCATCCTCGGCATCTCCGAACGCACACGCGTCGCGCTCCCATTCGACGCCGCCATCCGAGTCGGCGGCCGGGCCCCGCGATTCTCGTACCGTCTCCACGGTCCGACGCCATCCGAGCCATCCGTCCGCGCGTGTATTGAATGGACGGCATCCGTTCATCGTCCCCGAGCGTCCTCACCCGAGAGCCGTCCACACTAAATCCCTAATATCTCACTCGATACTCAATGGATTTTCATGTTCTTATGCTCTATGGATTCATCTTGAGAAGACAAACACATCCATACGGTTTATGTGGTATGAAATTTATGCAATAGAAATGGAGAATTTTCAGAAGCTCGGGAAGAAGAGTGAGGCCATACCTTTGCTCAAAGAAGTGTGGCTTCGATCTGAGGGTTGTTGCACCTTCGATTGGATCCGCGCAAGCTCCGGATGAAGTCTCTCGGTGCAGTGAATTGCTAGGTAGGATTTCGACCACGAGCCGATCACAAAGCTTAGAGGCTGGAGCAATTGGGTGGCACTGGAGATGGGGCTTTTGCTTGGTGGACACCTTCCCTTGGTACGAGTGAAGGTGTAGAACCAATCGATTTGGGGATTGGCTCAGCTTGTGGAGAAGTGTCCTGGTTTTGGGCTTGGATTTCGACTACGAAATTGAGCTCACGGAGAAGAAATGGCGGGGGGATTTCGGTGGGGATCAAGTGCTCTGTGTATGGGGAGTAGTTTGGAACAATTTTGGCAGAGTTTCCTTAAGGTTTGTTTCAGCACCTCTAATGGCCGAGAGGGGTGGTGTTTAAATAGGAGAGGGTGGAGGGCCTCCCAGGGAGAGTTAGGGCTTGGGATCAGCTGCTCTTGGCAAGGGAAGAACAGCTATGGTGGCCATTGGGCATAGGGCAGCTCAACAAGGTGGAATTCCAATGTTGGCTCACATGTGAGCTCTCGTCCATGGTGTTTTCCGGCGAGTTGTGGTGGTGGCCGGCCGAGGTTAGGTCACCATCATGGTCGGGGAGGTCGAGGCTGGAGGTTTGTGCGGTCGATTGGCCATGGACATGTGTAAAAGAGTTGAATTGAAATGGAATGGGGGATGAGCTCATTTTGGGTCCAAATGGGTCAACCCACCTTTTGGGCTTGGTTCACCTCCCCATGGCTGATTTGGGCTGAGGGAGGATCGGATGGATCGGCTAGGAAAGGGTGGAGAAGTCACCATCCATGAATATTTTGATTAAACATGGATTAAGGTGAAGCATTAAAAGGGTTAAAACCTTTTTAAGGGGGCTTAAAAGAGGCTCCTCCTTTTCCCATTAGTGGCTTGATCACATGTCAAGCCTTCCATGGCTTCATGTAGCTTGTCCATGGCTTGCATGGCTTGTCTTTGGCTTGGCAAAAAGTTTGGTCAATTTCATGAAAATGGATTTTAAGAATTTTGGATATTTTGGTGAAAATTTGGATGAAGCTTCATTTAGAATTATTTGATCATTGGTTTAGGACTTAGGGATGATTTTAATTGAAAGTATGATGAGGGGAAATGTCATATGGGCTTTAGGGTAGATTTTGGGCTTTTTGAAATGGTTTTAGATGGGCTTTTAAGATGGTTTAGGAAAGTGGGCTTTTGAATTTTAAAATGGATTTTGGGATGAAATTTTGGTAAAGGCTTGGGCCAAATAATTGTTGGGTTTAGCTCATGGATGTGTCATGAGTGACTTGAAGCAAATTGGGGGCGATTTGGGTTTGAATTGGGTTGAATTTGGGTTTTTTGGTGAATGGGCCAATATAGGTCCAAGTGGGCCAAGTTGGGCCAATGTTGGGCTAGGGTTGAAATTGATGTAAAATTAATGTTGAGAAATGTTTATGGGGGTGTTTCAAAGAGGTTTTGACTTTGGTTGGGCTTTGATTTTGGGGTTTGGGCTCCTTTGGGTTAGGCCTGGGTTTAGGTCAAAATTGGGCCTTTTAGCTTTGGGTTGAATTTGAGTGGGATTTGGGTCTAAATTTTTGGCAAATCATGTTAGTGACTTGCTTGTGGGGATGCTAAGGAAGATTTCGAAAAGATTTGAGGTTAATTGGAGTTGAATTGGGTGAGTTTGGGTTAAGTTTGGGTCATGGGTCCAAATTTGGCTTTAAGGCCAAAAGTGAAATTGGATCCAAATATCAATCAAATTGGACTTAGATTTGGTCTAGATTGGTGTTGGGAATATTGAATTGAAGTTTAGAATTGAATTGGACCAGAATTTGGGTCAATTGGGTAGGTTTGGTTTGACATTGGGTTCACTTAGGGTTAAAATGGGTCAAATTCGGGGTTTTGACAAAAGTAGGGTAAATTGACAAAATTGGCCCATGGTGTAGTTGAACAAAATGAAATTAGGAATATTTGGGATTTTCTGGAATTTTCTGGGAATTTTCTGAATTTTTGGATTTTTGGGTCAAGAGGGGTATTTTGGGTATTTGGAGGGTATTGGGAGGTATTCTTGGAATTTTTGATATTTTTTGGTATGGATGGTCAATTTGAATGATGTGGAAATGTTTTGGATTAATTTTGAGGAATTTTTGGGTAATTTGGGTGATTTTGTAAATTTTGGGTAGTTTCAAGGGCTTTGGGTAGGCTAGGCGGGTGTAGGGTCCCGGGGGTCAAAAATTGAAAATTTGGAAAATTGAAGATTGGGTAAATGTAAGTGGAATAAAATCATTTTGGTTGAGCCATGAAGTCATACCAAGCCCACATGAGCCATGAAGGGACTCATTTGAGGTATTCACTATGTTGTTCCTAACCTTCTTAGCCAAGGGTTTAGGGGTTAAGGACCATCCATGTGAATCACCTACATGAGTCAGGAGGTCAAGTTAGGTATGGGTGTAGTTTTAGGAGGAGTGTGAAAGTGTAGTGTATGAGTGTAGTGTGTGTGTAAGTCGGCCCCTTCACCGGACCGGGACACCCGGGGCGATCCTGAGGCCAAAGAATCCTATAGGAACTCATCCTTTAAACTTCCACATTTGATTTCAACCCTCGGGTGATTAGGGGTCTACGGTCAAGTTTGTGGAGTTTACGGGGAGTTAAGAAGTGGTTTGAAATTCTAGATGGTGGATCCCAATTCTAGTCCTCTAAGATAGTCAAAGGAAAAGCCTAAGGCTAGATCCTAAGTACTTAAAGAGAAGAAGAGAAGACCTCATCAAAAATGAGGTCAACAAATGAACCCCTAATAGGTGTGGTGAGCTGACGGAGCACACCGCGCGTATTGGTGTTGACCGAAGCGATCAGCAAAACCAACACAGATGTCCAAGTGACAAACTCAGGACAAAGTAGACGAGTTTCCGCTGGGGAGTGTCAAGTATATTTCCGAGACTAGAGATTCCTGAACTCTCGCTGGGGAAAGGAAAAGAAGGTGAATTCCAAATCACCTGATCTGGGGGAATTTCAATTTAGATTTCAGTTTGTTTTAATTTAAGTTCGGATGTGTAATTCTAGATTTCAATTTGGAGTTTCAATTTAGATTGAAGTTTGTCAAAATTAATTTGAAGGGATTTGATTTGAAATGAAAATTGGAATTTCATGGTTTTAGATGTAACATCTTCAACCACAAAAGAAAATTGAATCGATTGGATTGAATCATTACAATGAAGAGAGATCTCAGAGTAATGCGGTATTGGATGTAAAATCCTTAACCTCAAGAGTTTGATTTTGATGTATTTCATTGCAATAGGGAAAGAATCCTAAAGCAATGCGATCTCGGATGTAAAATCCTCAACCCCAAAAATTTGAATTGGATGTATTTCATCGCAATAAGGAAATAATCCTAAAGCAATGCAGTCTCGGATGTAAAATCCTCGACCCCAAGAATTTGATTTTGATGTATTTCATCGCAATAGGGAAAGAATCCTAAAGCAATGCAGTCTCAGATGTAAAATCCTCGACCCCAAGAATTTGATTTTGATGTATTTCATTGTAATAGAGAAAAGATCCTAAAGCAATGCAGTCTCAGATGTAAAATCCTCAACCCCAAGAATTTGATTTTGATGTATTTCATTGCAATAGGGAAAGAATCCTAAAGCAATGCGGTCTCGGATGTAAAATCCTCAACCCCAAAAATTGGAATTGGATGTATTTCATCGCAATAGGGAAGGAATCCTAAAGGAATGCAGTCTCGGATGTAAAATCCTCAACCCCAAAAATATGAATTGGATGTATTTCATCGCAATAAGGAAGGAATCCTAAAGCAATGCAGTCTCGGATGTAAAATCCTTGACCCCAAGAATTTGATTTTGATGTATTTCATCGCGATAGGGAAAGAATCTAAAGCGATGCGGTCTCGGATGTAAAATCCTCGACCCCGAGAATTTGATTTTGATGTATTTCATTGCAATAGGAAAAGATCCTAAAGCGATGCAGTCTCGGATGTAAAATCCTCAACCCCAAGAATTTGATTTTGAAGTATTTCATTGCAATAGGGAAAGAATCCTAAAGCAATGCGGTCTCGGATGTAAAATCCTCAACCCCAAAAATTTGAATTGGATGTATTTCTTCGCAATAGGAAAGGAATCATAAAGGAATGCAGTCTCGGATGTAAAATCCTCAACCCCAAAAATTTGAACTGGATGTATTTCATCGCAATAAGGAAGGAATCCTAAAGCAATGCAGTCTCGGATGTAAAATCCTCGACCCCAAGAATTTGATTTTGAAGTATTTCATTGCAATAGGGAAAAGATCCTAAAGCAATGCAGTCTCGGATGTAAAATCCTCAACCCCAAGAATTTGATTTTTATGTATTTCATTGCAATAGGGAAAGAATCCTAAAGCAATGCGGTCTCGGATGTAAAATCCTCAACCCCAAAAATTTGAATTGGATGTATTTCATCGCAATAGGGAAGGAATCCTAAAGGAATGCAGTCTCTGATCTAAAATCATCAACCCCAAAAATTTGAATTCGATGTATTTCATCGCAATAAGGAAGGAATCCTAAATCAATGCAGTCTCGGATGTAAAATCCTCGACCCCAAGAATTTGTTTTCGATGTATTTCATTGCAATAGGGAAAAGATCCTAAAGCAATGCAGTCTCGGATGTAAAATCCTCAACCCCAAGAATTTGATTTTGATGTATTTCATTGCAATAGGGAAAAGATCCTAAAGCAATGCAGTCTCGGATGTAAAATCCTCAACTCCAAATAGTTTGAATTTGATGTATTTCATTGCAATAGGGGAAAGAATCCTAAAGCAATGCAGTTTCGGATGTAAAATCCTCAACTCCAAAAAGTTTGAATTTGATGTATTTCATTGCAATAGGGGAAAGAATCCTAAAGCAATGTAGTCTCGGATGTAAAATCCTCAACTCCAAAAAGTTTGAATTCGATGTATTTCATTGCGATAGGGAAAAGAATCCTAAAGCAATGCAGTTTCGGATGTAAAATCCTCAACTCCAAAAAGTTTGAATTTGATGTATTTGATCTTGTAAAGATCCGTAGTGTTGATTTGAAAAGTGTGGAATTTTGGTGTTTCGAGAATTCCATGAAAGTTGTAAAAGGTTTTCATAGAAGGAAATATGTTAGGAGGGAGTATGTAGATGTTACATATCCCATCAAAAAGAGTTCATCGAAAGTTGATGGTTTAGATTGGATACAATTCCTCGCCATCAGATTTGATCCGTGTCAATGGAATCAACCGCTTTCATCCCAGACAAAGGGGAAGAGTAGAACGGATTGTATTTCAGATTTGGGAGATTGAATTTGAGATTGATTGAAATTTGATTTGAAATTTGATTTGAAATTTAATTTGAAATTTGGAAAGCTTGAATTCAAAATTTGATTTAGATTTGATTTGAAATTTGGAAGATCAAATTTGAAATTCGATCGAGATTGGATTTGAAATTTGATTGAGAATTTGATTTGAAATTTGAGTTGATTGAAGTTGAATTTTGGAAGGATGAGTTTGAACTCAATTGAAATTTGATTTAAGATTTGATTCGAAATTTATGTTCATTTTTTCTGTCTTTTAATGATTCAAATTTTATTTTATCATTTACTTAATGTTCATGTGAATTTGGTGTTCATCATTTTTAGACTTTTAAGGAAAGTTTTCTTTTGTTCTTTTTTTTATTTCTTTTCTGTTCTTTGTTCGAAGTTCATTTAACTTTAATGGCGTTTCCCAGTCAATTTGCACAAAAGAGGTGAAGGCCAAAAATGTGACATGGTCACTTTCATTCCAATCATGTTGAAGATACATCGTACAACTTGATCTGGCATATATTTCATACAATCCATGTAGACTCAAAACGGACTATGTATGATCTTCGTCGATCCATCAAAAGAAGCATCTGTCAAAAATCCATGTCTGAATAGTGGGGTACATTGTTAATAACATCACCTTCCAAGCCATCCTTGGCAAGGATGCCGTATGGATGTATATTGGAGGTGTGATATCTCCCATGTAACTCACAGCTCGTAAGGCTGGAGGCTCTCTAGCTCCGGGTCTGGCTGGAAATGGTACGGTGTCTTCCTGTCGTCCATCCTCTTGAAAGTGACTGAGATCCGCATCACTGGTACTTCTGGTATGCAATGCTTAGAGATATCTGCTCCGTTGCCCTTCAGTATAATGACGGAACCTACCGGTAAATGTATCTTCACTGGCCCTCGGTACTCACCCGGGCCTGCTATCCGGAGGTCAGATCCGAACATGATGTTACACTCGTTCGGGAAAGAAGCTGTGCGAAAGGTCCGACAAAGTCGTGGTGATCTATGTGCGGGGGTATGCGGTCACCTCGCTTGTAGATGTTAATAATGCGGCTATTGGGTATGCAATCCGCTGGCGGTACCCTCCATGTTATCAATCTCTTTACCATTCTCTTGATGACTAATGGCATCGGATCCACTTGCCCATGACGGAGTATTCCCGGTGGGTTTCCCTTCCTGTCCTCCGCAAAGTTGTAACAGCATCAACATTGTATTGTGATTCTTCCCTTCCCTGGCATCCATCTCCGGGGTTCTGAGTATGTGTTTTCCCTTAGGAGGCCTGCTCGGCCCATTCTTTTCAAATCTTGGATGCAATCCACGATTCGCTGTTGTTCATACTCTGAGAATACGTCTGTAAGTAGCTCAAGGCCCTCTAGTATATTGATCCTTCTGCCTCTGATTCTCTCGAAGTATTCAAAGGTTTTCTTTTCAACATTCTGCATTCTTTCCAGCTCGTACTCTGGAATAATCTGCAAATGGCGAGGCCTGGTGACATATTGTGGGATATACGGTTCAATCCCTTCACGTTCTCCTGCATACCTCGGCTCCTCGGGGATGATGTCTGTCGGGACATCCCCCGGGGTTGCTTCTGCAACAAGGTCATGCGTTACTGGTGGTTCTATCCGGTGGCGTGGTAGCCTTCTTTCTTCTGGTCTTTGTGAGATTTCCCTGGTTCTTTCTGTTATCCTAGGAGCTGGCCTCCTTTCTTCAGGTTCCTGGTGAACCGGTGTCCTTGAAGTGTATGTACTGACATTAGCAACTGTCTCGTCGCGCTGGTCCGCAGCTAGTTTTGTTAACATCTTACGGATACGGCGATTCTTATTTCTTCGTTGCGTGGCTGTGAGAGTAGCTCTTCGAACTTCTTGAATGTCCGTGGGTGCGGCGGCGACAAGCTCGCCCTCTGTCGTAGCGACTACGGACTTCATTTTCTTGTCTTCTTCAATGTTTGCCTTTCTTTTCTTGCTTCGTTGGATTAGTGGCTTGGGCCACCCACTTTCATCACTTGTCCGTCCGGGCGAGTTCTTCTCGATCAGCCGGGACCCGGTCACTTTCCTCGTACTCGTAGGCTTGCTGGTGCGAAATCCGAGTCAATCTCGATTATCGCTCCATCTTTCACCCTCTTTTCATCGAGTGCAAGGCTTACGCCATTCTTAAAGTTCAGGACCAACCGCCCGTTCGACATTTCCCTGCGAAGAGACAAGGAAAAGGATCAGGGGCTGTGCTAAGAACAAGAACATTAAGAAAATGTTTATTAAAGACATTTTTTATTACTCTTATATTTTAAAATTTAATAGGATTGAAGCGGGATAAGATCAGGAAAGAGATCTTGATTTGGAAAAGAAAACAAGGAAAACTTTATTATCATGATTTTATTTATTTTAGCACATTTTATTATTTTTTGGGTTCGGACCCAATCATAAGTAATTACTTTGCCCGTGTTTCTTAGGGCTGAAGAATTCATTCCTTTGAAACATCAGGTAGCGTAATACTTTTTCAAGTATCGTCCGTTGATCAGAA
The DNA here is from genome assembly GCA_022702705.1 of Papilionanthe hookeriana x Papilionanthe teres. NCBI lineage: Eukaryota > Viridiplantae > Streptophyta > Magnoliopsida > Asparagales > Orchidaceae > Papilionanthe > Papilionanthe hookeriana x Papilionanthe teres. Next base: position 130,161,893 of record CM040425.1, on the reverse strand, counting down.
GCATATGTCGTTCTCCCTGGCAATTAACTAGGCTGGTAGGAACCTCCCGAGTATCTTGCTTCAACCACAAACGGCCCTTCCCAAGTGGGTTCAAATTTTCCTCCTATCTTGCGGTGTGCAAGAATAGGTCTCTTGAGAACGAGAACTAAGTCACCAACTTTGAAGTTTCTTGGGCGGACAAGTTTATCATGGGCTTGAACCATCTTAGCTTGGTATAGTTCTAAATTTTGTTGCGCTGCAAGTCTTTTCTCTTCCAGGGTTTCTAATTCTTCTAGTCGTAATTTGGCGTTCTCTTCCATCGTGATCTTGTTTGCAACTGCAATTCTGAGTGAAGGAAGCTGAACCTCTAAAGGTAACACTGCCTCGGACCCATACACCAGAGCGTAAGGTGTAGCTTGAGTAGGAGTTTTGAAGGTTGTCCGATAGGCCCATAAGGCTTCTAACAACTTCTCGTGCCAATTTCTCTTATTATCGTCCAAAGTTTTCTTTAAGATTTGAACGAGGGTTTTATTAAAAGCCTCAGCGAGGCCGTTTGCTCTTGGGTAGTAAATTGTTGAGTATCGCCAGTCGATTCCGTGTCTCACGACAAAATTGTTGATTTGCGTGCTTCGAATGCTGACCCATTATCCGAGAAGATCTCGCGCGGCACTCCGAAACGGTAGACAACTTGGTTCTTGAAAACCGTAGCACGTGGTGTGCTTTCACTTCTCTAAGTGGAGCTCGCCTCTGCCCACTTGGAAAAGTAATCTGTAGCCGCAAGAATGAAGCGGTGTCCTTTTGAAGATGGTGGTTCTATTGGACCCACTATATCTGTGCCCCAACATTCAAATGGCCACGACGCAATTTTCGGATGTAGTACATTTGGAGGTTGGTGTAGAACTACTCCGTGCACTTGGCATTGGTGACAGCTCTTGGCGATTTTCATGCAGTCGGTCATCATCGAGGGCCAGTAGTACCCTAGTCTTTTAATTTTCATCTTCATCTTCGGACCCGGCCGGTGAGCGCCACGGAGTCCCGAATGTACCTCTTTAACAATTTCACGGGCCTCGGACCCGCTTAGGCACCTTAGCCACATTTGATCAAAAGACCTTACGTACGATGTGTTGTTTATTAATGCGTAAGACGAGTTCTTTTCTTGATCCGATGGGCTAGCGACCTATCGCTCGGTAGCTTTCTGTTTGCGGGTAATCTATCAATGGTCGTCACCAATCATCTGTGTTTTACATCACTCGCCTTGACTGATTCTTCTTCTTTTTCTAGTTTGTGTATTGTGTCCATGTCGAGCTGTGATAGGACCTGACGTCCGTGAACTGACACTTCCACTGATTCATCTCGCAAACAGGCAAATTCTTTTGCGAGACGGGCTAAAGCATCTGCTAAAGCATTTTCTTTTCTGGGAATTTTGTAGATCGTCACATTTGGAATCTGTTCCAACAATTTGTATGGCGTCTTGGAAGTATTGCTCGAGTCTTGGTTTTAAAATTCCGTACTGCCCGGCGATCTGTTGAATGATTAACTGCGAATCCCCGTAGATGTTGATGTCTGTTATCCCCATTTGAATAGTTAATTCCAGTCCCGTTATGAGGGCTTCGTATTCTGCTTCATTGTTTGTACACGGTTCTATCAAGTGGTAGGAGTATCTTAACATCCCCTGCTCCGGTGTTATAAAGATTAGCCCGATTCCTGCCTTACCGGGCACTATCACTTGCGATTCTCCGTCTTTGTGTGCTGAAGATGCTCCGTCGAAATATAATTCCCAATGTCGATCATCAGGGTCTTCTAGGCTCATTATTTGTTCATCTGGAAAATCGTCATTGAGAGGAGATTCTGCCGCAAAGGGTGTCGTTGCGAGGAAGTCTGCTAAGACTTGTCCCTTTACGGCACGAAGAGGCACGAAAGTTATATCGAATTGAAATAATATCATTGACCATCCGGAAAGTCCGCCGGAAAGTGTTGGACGAGTCATCGAGTATTGCAATGGATTAAATTTCGAGATCGAGTTGACCTTATGATAAAGCATGTAGTGCCTGAGCTTTTGAGCGGCGAAGATCAGGGCCAAACAATGCTTTTCAATTGTGGGATACCTTACTTCCGTCGGAAGTAAACGACGGCTTAAGTAGTAAAGAGCATTTTCTTTACCCTCATCATTGACCTGGGCTAACAGGGCTCCGAGAGAGTCGTCTAAAGCCGCGGTGTAAAGTTGTTGACCTCATTTTTGATGAGGTCTTCTCTTCTTCTTTTTAGTGCTTAGGATCTAGCCTTAGGCTTTTCCTTTGACTATCTTAGAGGACTAGAATTGGGACCCACCTTTTAGAAACTCAAACCACTTCTAAACTCCCTTCAAACTCCACAAACTTGATTTTAAACCCCTAATCACCTAGAGGGTTGAAATCAAATGTGGAAGTTTAAAGGATGAGTTCCTATAGGACTCTTTGGCCTTAGGACCGCCTACAGGTGGCACTGGTGCAGTGAAGGGGCTGACTTACACACACTACACTTATACACTACACCTACACACTACACTTCCACACACCTCCTAAAACACACCCATACCCAACTTGACCTCCTGACTCATGTAGGTGATTCACATGGATGGTCCTTAACCCCTGAGCTCTTGGCTAAGAGGGTTAGGAACAACATAGTGAATGCCTCAAATGAGTCCCTTCATGGCTCATATGGGCTTGATATGGCTTCATGGCTCAACCAAAATGATTTCACTCCACTTACATCCACCCAATCTTCAATTTCCCAAATTTTCAATTTTTGACCCTCGGGACCCTACTCACTAACACTTACCGAAAACTCTTGAAATTACCCAAATTTTTGCAAAATTTCCAAATTACCCAAAATCCTCCAAAATCATTCCCAAACATTTCCACATCTCCCAAATTAATCATCCATACCCAAAAATACCAAAAATTTCAAAAATACCTCCCAATACCCTCCAAATACCCAAAATACCCCTCTTGACCCAAAAATCCAAAAAATTCAGAAAATTCCAAAAAAATTCCACAAAATCCCAAATATTACCAATTTCTTTTTGTCCAACTACACCATGGGCCAATTTTGTCAATTTACCCTACTTTTGTCAAAACCCCCAATTTGACCCATTTTAACCCTAAGTGAACCCAATGTCAAACCAAACCTACCCAATTGACCCAAATTCTGGACCAATTCAGTTCTAAACTTCAATTCAACATTCCCAATACCAATCTAGACCAAATCCAAGTTCAATTTGATTTACATTTGGATCCAATTTCACTTTTGGCCTTAAAGCCCAATTTGGACCCATGACCCAAACTTAACCCAAATTCACCCAATTCAACTCCAATTAACCCCAAATCTTTTCTAAATCTTCCTTAACATTCCCACGAACAAAACACTAACATGATTTGCCCAAAATTTAGACCCAAACCCCACTTAAATTCAACCCAAGCTAAAAGGCCCATTTTTGACCTAAACCCAAACCTAACCCAGAATGAGCCCAAACCCCAAAATCAAAGCCCAACCAAAGTCAAAACCTCTTTGAAACACTCCCATAAATATTTCTCAACATTAATTTTACATCAATTTCAACCCTAGCCCAACATTGGCCCAAGTTAGCCCAATTTGACCTACATAGGCCCACTTACCAAATAAATCCAAATTCAAACCAATTCAACCCCAAATCACACCAAATTGACTCCAAGCCCTTCATAGAACATCCCTAAACCAATTATAACACTTATTTGACTAGGTCCTTCACAAAATTTTTTACCCAAATGCCCATCCTAAAATCAAAAAGCCCATTTCCCTTAAACTTTCCTAAAAGCCCACTTCCTTCAAATTCAAAAGCCCAAATTCATCCAAAGCCCACATGGCACTTCCCCTTATCATCCATTTAATCAAAATTGCCCCTAAGTTTCAAAATCATCAATTAAACAATTCCAAATCAAGCCCCATATAAATTCCCATCAAAATACCAAAATTTTCTTAAATCCCTTTTTATGAAATTGACCCAAGCTTTTCCCAAGATAAATGGAGCCAAGGATGAGCCATTCACAAGCCATATGGAGCCATGAAAGTTTGGCATGTGACCATGCCATTAATGGCAAAAGGAGGAGGTCCTTTAACCATCTTCTAAAAGTCATTAGCCTTAAGCATGTTTCCCCTTAACCAAGATTTAATCCAAATATTCTTGGATAAAGACATCACCACCTCTTGACCAGCTAGCCTAACCGATCTTCTCGGCCCAAGACCAGCCATGGGGAGGTGAACCCGGCCCAAACAAATGGGTTGACCAAACCTAGCCAAGTATAGCCTTCCCCCATTCCATTTCAATCCAAACACTTTACACATGTCCAACTCCGATTGACTTCACCAACTTCAAGCCCCGGACTCCACGACCACGAAGGTGACCCATGCTCGCACGCCGGCCGCTCGGATCGCCGGAAAACACCATGGCCGAGACCTTGGGAGGAGCCGAACTTTGGAATTCCACCTTCGCTGAGCTGCCCCATGCCCAATGGCCACCATGGTTGTTCTTCCCATGACCGAGCAGCTGATCCCAACCCTTGGCCATCCACGGGAGGCTCTCCGACCACCTCTGATTTAAACCCGACCCCCTCACGGCCATGAGAGGAGAGTTGCACAAACCTTGCCGAAACTCTGCCAAAATTATTTCAAACCCTTCTCCACCCTTAGAGCGAGTTGATCCCCGGTGTCAATTTGCCCTAATCCCCATCGACAAAACCCAATTTCTCAGCCGAAATTCCACCGAAAACCGAGGACACTTCTCCACGGTGAGCCAATCCCCAAATTGATTGGTTCTACACCTTCACCGGACCAAGGGAAGGTGTCCACCAGCAAAAGCCTCATCTCCGAGCCTCCCGGTTGCTCCAGCCTCCAAGCTTTGTGATCGGGCTGTGGTCGAAATCCAACCTGGACAATTCACCGAGACTAGGAGACTTCATGCGGAGCTTCTTCAGGATCCAATCGAAGGTGCAACAACTCTCGGATCGAAGCCACACTTCTGCGAGCAAAGGTATGAGCTAACTCTTCATCCCGAGCTTCGGAGATTCTCCATTTCAAATGCTTTAATTTCAATGCATGATAACCAGTATAGATGTGTTCGTATCTTGAAGACGAATCCATAGAGCATAAGAACATGAAAATCCATTGAGTATCGAGTGAGATATTAGGGATTTAGTGTGGACGGCTCTCGGGTGAGGACACTTGGGGACGATGAACGGATGCCGTCCATTCAATACACGCGCGGACGGACGGCCAGGATCGCGTCGGATCAGAAGAAGGAACGATACAGCGGGCCCCCGGAGCGCTGAGTCAGATAGCGGCGTCGAATGGGAGCGCGACGCGTGTGCGTTCGGAGCTGCCAAGGTTGACGCGGCGCCGCGTGGATAAATAGAAAATTAGGGTATTTTTCTAATTTATTTAATTCCCTAAACTTCAAAAATTCATAACTTTGTGTAGAAAAATCAGAAAAATAAAATAAAAATACCCTCTTGCTCAGTGAACAGAGGAGAATCATTTAATTTCATCAATTATTTTATTTTTTATAATTTATTTACTCTCTGCATACATTTAATTCTCCATGCATGTATACAATTCACCATGGCATGAGATCATAGGGCTTTTGAAGCCTCTGAATTTGGAAACATTCTCTGAATTTTCCAAAGTCGAAGGCCATCCCTATGAAGAGTTATTGATTTTTCAAGTTCATGTTACTTGTTTTGAGTATTTTAATTCCAATAAATAGCATGTTGTGAAATAAATTCTAGGAAAATTTGATGATGTTCCTTATGACCAGAGAACCCTAGGAAAAATAGGTTTTGAGTTAATTCATTTAAAACAACCCTAATTGGCTTAAACACTCAAAATAGGTCTCTAATTAATTAGAGCTAACCATACATCAAATTGACTTCAAATCAATTCTCCATTGACCTTTAGGATCAGAGGAACCCACCATAAAAATTTGTGGTCAATTGGACTTGGTTAGCCCCACTAATTGGGTTGGTTAAGCCACTTAGTCATTTTAAACTTTAAAAATTCATAACTTTCAAAATATCTTTCAAAAATTCACCAAATTGGTTTTGGAGCCTCTCTGATATTAGGGGAATCTAAGAAAATTAAAATTTTAATTTTCTAAAAAAGTTGATTTTTAATATTATTTTAATATTTTTAATTATTAAAAAATAATAAAAATCACAAAAATAATAAAATTCACCAAAATGTCACATTTTTAATTTTAATCACTTAGGAATAAACCCCATATTTTTCTTAGGTCTATTTAGTGAGATATTAAATTTTAAAGCTCTAGGGTAATTTTAAAATTAAAAAAAAATGTATTTTCTAGCATTTTCACCAAAATAATTATAATAAATCATAGAAAAATCAGAAAATTGTAAAATTTGATTCTCTGTTTTCCTTGGTATCAGAGAGATTTTTGAAAAATATAAAATTCATTTTTCAACATTTATTTTATTTTTAAAGTAATTAACACTCCAAAACTTAAAATAATTATAATAAAAATAATATAATTCAAAAAATCACCAAAATTAGTCCAAGTGGTCCTCTGGTCATTAGGAATGTCCCCTAATTTTCTTAAGGACAGAAACTTTCCCTTGGTCATGTTATTAAATTTTCCTTGAAAATCTCTATTTTCTACCAAAAATAATTATATAAATAAATTAAATACAGAAAAATCACATTTTCTCCTCTCATGTCTTTATTGACATATGAGTGAAGTCACATGAAAATTTCAAGTTCATTTGAGTTCAATTTAGTGAGTTATGAAATTATTAAGCTTAAAGGGTAAAAATGGTAATTAAAAATCTTAATCCTTAATTAAAACTTTAGGTTTAATAAAAATTAACAAGTAAAATATTTGATCCTAATCTGATTTGGATGATTGAAATTTAAATAATTAAAGGGTAGAAACCCATTGAGCAATTTAAAATGATTAAACCTTAATTAAATAGTTGATTAAATTTGGAGGAATAATAAAATTGGAATTATTAAAATAGGGATATTATTAGGAAGAGATTTATTCTTTAATTTAAAAATCCCTAAATTAATTATCTCATTAATATTCAATTCTTAATTAAAATGATAACTCAAATTCAAAACATTAAAAGACTTAATCATTAAACTAAAATTAAATCATTAAACTCTTTTAAAATTTCAATTAAAATTAAAAATAAAATTAAACTAAAAATTAAATTAAATTAAGTAAATTAAATTGGATCAAATTAAATTAAATTAAATTAAAATTAAAAGTTGAATTAAATTAAAGATTAAATTAAATTAAATTAAATAAACAAATTAAATTAAATTAAATGAATTAAATTAAATAAAATTAAATAAATAAAATCAAATTAAATTAAATTAAATCAAATTAAAAAATAAATAAAATAAAATTAAATTAAATTAAATCAAATCAAATTAAATTAAATTAAATCAAATTAAATTAAAATTAAATCAAATCAAATTAATTTAATGAAACATCAAATCAAACTAAATTGAATTAAATTGAATTAAAATTAAATTAAAACTCAATTAAATTAAATTAAATTAAATTAAGTTGAATTAAATTAAATTAAATTAAATTAAATTGAATTAAATGACATCACCAAAGACATAAAGAATTCAAAATAAATCTAAAGCAACTTGAACACTATTCCAAATTTAAACCCATTAATGGAAATTAAACTAAATCACAAACCATTTGAACACCAAGTTACCTTCAAAAGCTTTAGTTATCATAACTCCTAAACAGAATATTAAATGAAATGTTACTTCATTTATAGGATATTCGAAATGTCTCAGTTCAGCGAAGCAAGTTAACAAAACTTGAATCCACTGGACGATTAATTCATTTATATAATTAAACCCATTTGGACTTAAAACAATCCTAGAAATATTGAAAAGATGTTTAAGATTATTCTTAAGCACTTCCTCGATATGATAGGACATTTATAAGAACAATAGGACTTAATTGTTCTTTGATGAAGAAAATCGTCCTCAAACCAAAATACAAAGACCTAGACGTCATAGGAAATGACTAGCTATAGGATTAGGAATTTGGTAGAAAACCATAACCCTTCCCTTAGCTTTACCTAGGAACTTGTTTAAATATTCTAATTGTGTTTTAAGTGCAGCTTGGAATGACGGGAAGACCCTCCAGGTACGCTTTTATTTTATTGCAATTTACTTTCTTGCAATTTACATTATTGCAATTTACTTTATTGCAAATGCACTTTACTTTTCTTGCATGATAAAACAACTGTTGCATGAAAACCCACACCTTTAGGATAGACCCTAAAACTGAAACCAAAACTAAGTTAAAAGTCATTGCAAGATAAAATTCACCGCCACAACATTTCAAAATATAATACAACTCAAAATTTAATCACAAACAGAACACAAAACTACAATTACAATTAAATTAAAACGTCCTATTGGATGATCGGGAATACCTCGGATGATGTAACCTACGTGTTGCTAACGGGATTTCCCACGGTCTAAATGAAAGTGTGGAACTCATTCGGTTGAGTTTAGCAAATTCATGCTGGACTAAGTGAATCCGATAAAAATAATGATGCTTGGAAGGATGGAACCGTGGGATCTTAACCGGTGTCGTTATAATCAACTTTAAGATTTGTTTTAATTAAAACACAAAAAACACTTGGAAATTAAGACTTCTCTAAACCAAAACACTTTTCTCATCCCCCGATTTATGACTTCTAAAACTAAACCTCTCGCAACAACAAGGAGCTCGGAGCATGGTGGGCGGCACGGCCATCGTCGTCAGCAAAACTTGAATCTACATCAGCAAAACTTTCCTAGAATTAAATAACAAAGCCATAGGACTTCGGGGTAGTTTGCCTAGTGCAACATAAATCCTCAACTCTTCGTTAGGCACTTGCATTGCAAATTAAGCCCTAACCGGTCTTAGGATTCCGAGGTAGTCGTCCGGTAAGACAATAAACCCTCACATCTTCGAGGCTATTTGTTTGATTTTATCATACAAATATAAGCCCTAATTAATTAAAATTGGCAAGATCAAAACATTTAAATAAACATTACGACTTTCCTAAATCCAAGCCAAACAATAGGATAGTCGGGAGATTACCGAAGTTCGCTTCGAATCTGTAATTTCTCCTACTTTTCTTCCTTTGAATTCTCAAAATAAAATGTTCCAAATTTGATCCATTCCCTATCGAAATTCCAAAATTCAATCCCTTGAAAACTTAAACTTTGAAATTCTTGAGATCGAATTATTGATTATTATCGAGAGTTTTCCGAGGTGATTCCCGTCACTTAAGATGTAATTAACTATAGGGGCTTGCCCTTATAGAGAATTTTAAAGAACCCGAGTAATATAAACCCTGTGTAATGCTTTCATATTAAGCGAGGGAATTTGTCCGGCTTATAAAATTGGTTCGCGGACCAAACGGATGTCACAAATCTTCTAGTTTATTTAATCGAGCCCCACCGTCGAGCGGTGTGTCTATCCTTAGGGATAGATACACGGTTTGTGGTGCGGTGCTCGTTTATATAAACTATTTGGGATGTGAGATCGGTTTGATTTCATATCTTAAAATCTTCAAATCAAAAAATTATTTTTAAAATCAAATACTACTTTTCAAATTATTTATTTAAATTAAATTAAAAAAATTCGCCGCACAATTTCTGTTAGGCGACCCCTTTACAAAATGAAACACGCAACCTAAAAAATATGCCGACAATTTCTGGCGACTCCGCTGGGGAAAATTCCTCTCTCCATTTTAGTCAAATAATTTTGCTTTCGAAAATCGGTAGTGTATCCATGTCCCTAATGGATCGAACTACCCTTCTTTCTGTTGGAATACTATGTTCATTTCTACCTTGAACAAGTATAGCCAACATTCTCTCGGATTTAGGAACCACTGTTTAGACACCCCTAAACAGAGAGGTTCCGAGATCCTTTTACCTCATTTTTGAGATGGGGTGGATCCCCAATTGGTGTTAGTTTAGGAGTGATCCTTCGAGTCGAGAAGTCTTGCTTAAGACTCTCTTTTCCTTTCCAACTCCGAATCTGATTCCTTACCTTCTCTACACCTTTGAACATTCCGTTCTAAATAAACAAACCCTCTAATAAGTGATTCTTTTAACAAATGATTCCTTCTTATAAATACATGAACAAGAATGTGTTCGGACTCTTTTCAATTCCTTTCTTTTCGCCACTAAAGAAAAGAAGCATAACTTAGGACGACAACCAGAATCTACCACGCGAAATGGAAGCCCCGAAACCGATTTTCTCCTTCACCAATGGAGTTGGACTTCGCTGTCTATAAGGATGAGTTGCCCGACAATGGGATCATCCGATTTGGACAAGGGTTTGAAAACACGAACGTCAAGATCACCGACGTCTCCCTCTTTGCAGCGACGAACAAGGTATCCGAAGGCCGAGGAGCCGCCGCTTGAGTTCGACCTTAGGTCGACCCAAGAGTTTCCTCCCTACAAAGGATCCCGACTAAGAGGATGCTGTCTCGTCCGCAGGAGGAGTCGTTCTTACTACCCCCACTGGGTCTAGTTGTTTACGCACCTACCCCGAGCTTCGCCAAATCAAAGGGGAAAGAAATCCGGAATTATGGTAAACTCTGTTACCGTGGAGGGTACGGATCTTCTGTAAGACCTTCGTTTTCGAAATCGGGTCCGGTTCAAAGATTCGCGTCACCGACAAGGACCCAAAGAAGAAACAGAAGTAGAAGGATCGCTAGAGAAGCCAGAGCTGCTGAGATTGCTTTCCTAGATGAAATTCCAGAACTGCCAGAATATACACCGTTGTCAGAATATACACCGCTGCCTGAATACATACCACTCTTGGGAGGAAGCAGGTTCCATCCCCTCTCCGCCGCAGAGGATGAGGAGAATGTTCGCAAGATTGCTTGCCACATTACCTCGGCCCGCATATTACAATGATAGCCGCAAGAAAAGGACTAGAACTACGCCGTTTGCTCGACCGCAAACTTTGGTAGAAAAGTTAGCAAAGAAGGAAAAGCCGCCCGTATCGGAGATTCTACGAAGGATAGGGCGGGTGCCGGTCAAATCCCGTCTTGGGCCCCGAGTAGAACCCGCCATCATGACGGAAAAGCCAAGCAAAAGAATGAAGGCTAGTCCGCCCGTTGTTGTCTCGGGATTACGGATTAGGGAGGATACCACCTTCCGAAGCATTTGGCCGACGGACCATCCGGTGCTAGACCTTTGCTTGCTAGAAGGATGGTATGGCGTCCCACTACGGGCGATTAAGACTGAAACAACGGCTCGAGAAAGAAAGTCTCGCCGGGAGGCTGGAATGCGAAGAAAGTGCTACTTGCGATAAAGGGGACTCGTGAAAGGGGACCCGGCAGCTATCGCACGACAACCGCAAAGACACACAGAAAGCCCCGCTAGAAGATGCCTTGGAAAAGTTGAGAACCGATATCCGACGGTTGGCAAAAGAAAGAGAAGAAAAGTTCGGAGATGAGATTGATTCATCGAAATTCATGGACGACGAATACGCGAGAAATCAACATGGTTGAGACACGAGCTTCATCGGCTTCGCAAGGTGCTCCTGCGGCCGCGAGAAGAGAGGAGCCGGAGCGATGAGAAGGCGGCTTCGGGAAAAGACGACACGATCGTTCGAATGGCAAAAAGGATGGAAGAGATGGCCGTAGCTGCGGCCACTCTCCGGAGTCAAGTACAACCACAAAGAGAGACACCCCCGAGAGGTCATTCACATTGTAGACGGAGGAAAGGAGATTACATCCGTCAATGGGGATGATCGGCTGAAAAAGGATACAACACAAAGTATGATCCACGAAAAGGATATCAAGAACTTGGTGGAATAGCGAGTGCGAGAAGCCTTAGCACAATTGAAGAGCGGGACATCCATTCGGACGGGTAGACCTTACCCGGAAGAAGTTCGACGCCGTCCAATACCAAAAGGCTTCGTACCACCTCCGTTCAAGACCTTCGACGGAACGGGAACCCCGACGGCATGTTGCACACTTTCGTGCCGGTTGTTGTAATGCGGCGGGAGCGATGCATTACTCTTCCGACGGTTCGTCAGCGATCCGTCGGGAATCGCCTTCGGCGGTATGTAGAATTACCAAATGGTTCGGTGAAGACGTTCTCGGAACTAGAGAACCTCTTCATCGAAGCGATTCGCCGGAGCTCGGCACCACATCACTATAGGTGATTTAGTGGTAGAGAAACAAAGGCCGAATGAAACTTTGGTGGATTACATACTTCGATGGAGGAACTTAAGCATGAAGTGTGAACCACAACTGCAAGAACAACATGCGATCGGCATTTTACTTAAAAGCATTCACGGCCCGATAGCACTTCTCCTCAAAGGATTCACTATTAAGACTTTCGAGAAGTTGTTAAGCAAGGCCGGAAGCTTGCAAGAAGAGGCGAAGCAATTAAGTTTCGCCGACAAGACGGACAAGCAGAAGCCGGTGAAGACCTTCGAAAAGAAATCCGGGATTGTTGTAGCAGTTGACAAAGGCAAGCAACCGATGCAAATACCACCAGAACGGCCGCAGCAACCACAACAAAATTACCAGCAACCCCGGTCCAGCTATCAGTCGTCTCCATAGTATGAACAACTGCCTCGTCCGCAACGTACATTAAGGGAGCTTCTGAGCAGAGAATATCCGTTCAAGAATGAAGCAGTGCCGAAAATGTTCCGTAGTCTGATGAAGACTCCAGATTTCCAGCTGCCAAAGCCTAAAAGACCAGAGGAAGTCAACAAGAAAGGTGATCCCGACTTTTGCCCCTACCACCGGATGCTTGGGCACAAGATGAAGATTGCATTACCTTTAAAAGTTGGCTCAACGACAACCTTCGGAAAGGGAATATAACAATCACAAAAGAGTACATGAAGGAACCCCAGAAAGGAGGTTCCGTCAATGTTATCTCAACTGAGCCCATCATTCCGATAGATCCCTATACGACTGACGATGGATGGACTACCGCCTGGACGAGGTCTTCGAAGAAGATTTTAGACAGCATCCGAACCGCCTCGGTGCGAACTTCAATTCAGAGTTCGAGACCTGTTAAGCCGGTACTATCACTTGCGATAGAAGAACCACCTCAATAGGAGACGATTGAAGAGAAGAAGAAAATCGACGAAGAAGAGAGGACCGAGGCTCCTAAGGCTAGACTAGGGGCTGCTTATCCTAGGATAGTTGTTTCCGATTCGGGGGAGAAATCCCTCGAACCTCGATTTTGTATGATTATCTGCTCACTTCGGTGGGATCATATAATGATAAGGGTGATGGCGTTGGCTACGTTTTGATTGTTTCTAACGATTACGTAACTAGCGACAATCCGGATATCGATTTCGATACCAACGACAATTCTCAAATCATACACAATCTCGACGATCAAAATAACAAAGAAGACATCCATCAAGGAGGCTATGAGAGTTCAACAAGCAACGAATCTATCTGCGAGTTTCGAGGAGCTCCAGTCACAATAGAGTTAGAGCCTTCAGACTCTAAAGCTAATACAGAAGAACCTGTCATTCCGATTCAGGAGGAGACACCGGCGAACTCAACACTAGATTCAGAAGAAATTACGAAGTCAACTTAAGAAGTGGAAGAGTTCTACCTCCAAGAATGGGTCCAAAGGACAAAGGAAAGCGAGTGGTTGTTCAAGAAGAACCAACCCCGGCGGAAGAAATACCCATTCGAGAAGAAGCCGAGACACATGGAAATAAAGTGGACTACAACGTGCTAGCCCATCTTAGGAAACTACCGGCCAAACCGAGCATTTACGATGCTCTCATCTTATCAAAGGAGATGAGAGAAGCTCGATCGAGGCCTTACTTGATCCGGAAATTTGCTTAGCTCGAATGGCCGGAGATTCCTTAGATGAGGTTTGCTCGTTAAAGGAACAACGAGGTGTCACCTTCACGGACAATGACCTACTACTTGGGACAGCGGATCACAACCGACCGTTGTACATTTCGGTTACAATCGGAAAATTTACACTCTCCAGAGTATTGGTGGATCCAGGAGCATCAATCAATATAATGAGTCTTCGAACACTAGCATACTTGGAAATTGATGCTCGCGAGCTCGAGGCCGACAAAATGTTATTAAGAGGATTCAACCAGAAAGGAGAAAGAGCCCTCGGGTCAATAACGCTACTAATGAAGACCGGCGACTTAGCAAAGACAACCGCAAAATTTCACATAATTGATTCAGAAATGTCGTTCAACGCTCTACTAGGCCGACCATGGATACATGAAAACAGGATGGTACCATCATCTCTACATCAGTGCATCAAATACTATGATGGAGGGGAACATTGCATCAAAGGTGACTTACAACCATTCTCCGTACATGAAATTGGAATTCACGAAGATGCAGCTTATTATGCACCTCCGAAGAAAACAATCTTCTCCGGAGATACCATAACAAATGAAGCAAAGAAAGTTCGGGACAATGAAGAACCTGAAGTTCTAGTCCAACAGTCACTCACCACTCCCTTACGGCGAGATGGTGAAGGTTTCTCCACAACTCGCATCAAAGGTCGAGGCCGGGGACGAGGCCGTGGTAGAGATGCTAGGACGATTGGACAGAGGAAACCAGCCATCAATGTTGATTGGGAAGATAGTTCTGAAGAAGAAAAAGAAATCAAACAAGAAGCATCGACAATAAGTCAGAAGAAGCCGCAATTCAAGATCTCTCTCGAAGATGAGAAGAACGAAGAATACAAATCAATGTACGAAAAGATTAACCACTACGTACATACTATGACCCTAACCCCGATTCATGCTAACAAGATCGAGGGTATGGTGGTCAAAGAGGTACGTAACGACGGTGCAAGGCCAACCAAATTCTACCGTGGTGCTTCTTCCTCCAAAACTGAAAATAATGTACAATTCGAAGATGTCACTTCATCAGAATTAATGGAATTACCTTTTGAGTGGTACTCTCCACTGTGTTCAAAATTTAATTCGGCGTGGTTTCTTACCTCGACAATGGACAAAAGGCCAATCACAACATTTTGAAAAATTATGGAATAATTCCGGTCGTCCGCCCAATTCAAAGTATGGACTCGGATTCGGCACAGTAGGATCAGTCGACGATACTGAATTTTGTTTGGTTGTCACTTGTGAATCTAATGAAAGCTGCATGGAAACTACAGAAGAACCCGAAGATGTACAAGTTGGAGACGCTCCACCAGAATTCGAAGAAGAAATCAAATCTACAATAGATGAGTTAACGGAAGTTAACTTAGGTACTAGCGAAGAGCCTAGACCTACCTTTGTTAGCTCCTTACTCAATAAAGAAGACTCCGAAGAAATAATCAAATTATTAATGGAATTTAAAGACTTGTTTTGCTTGGAACTATGACGAGATGCCGGGATTAGCTCCGGAGGTTGCGATCCATAAGCTAGGAGTGGATCCTACTTCTGTCCCAGTCAGACAAGGTCCCAGAAGAATGCGTCTAGAAATTGAACAACAAGTCATAGCTGAAGTTAAAAAGCTAATAGACGCTAAATTTGTCCGTGAAGAACAATACCCAACTTGGCTAGCCAATGTAGTGCCAGTCGAGAAGAAGAATGGTCGGATTAGAATTTGTGTGGACTTCAGAGATTTAAACAAGGCATGTCCAAAAGATGAATTCCCTCTACCGATCCCAGAATTAATGATTGACATTGCTTCAACGCATGAAATATTCTCATTCATAGATGGATCTTCGGGATACAACCAGATAAAAATGGCTCCAGAAGATGAAAAGCTTACAACATTCAGAACGCCGATCGGAGTATTTTGCTACACAGTAATGTCATTCGGACTGAAGAACGCAGGAGCAACCTACCAAAGAGCAATGACAAGAATTTTTGATGATCTCATCCACAATCAAGTCGAATGCTACGTGGACGATGTGGTCATCAAAAGCAAAGTAAAGGACAACCACTCGTATGATTTAAGAATTGTTTTCGAACGGTTAAGACAATTTAACCTTAAGATGAATCCCTTAAAATGCGCCTTCGGCGTCACCTCCGGGAAATTCTTAGGATTCGTTGTCCGACATCGTGGAATTGAAATCGACCCGGAGAAGATTAAAGCTATCTTAGAAATGCCGCCTCCAAAACCTTAAAACAACTACGATCTTTTCAAGGGAAGGCGGCATATCTTCGACGCTTTATCTCAAACCTGTCGAGTAGGTGTCAGCCTTTCTCGGCACTAGTTAAAAAAGACGCCAAATTTATTTGGGAAGAGAAATGCCGGAAGGCCTTCGAGGACATTAAACAATATTTAATGACACCTCCTGTCTTAGCGACCCCGGTCTCGGGTAGACCGGCGATACTTTACACCGCGGCTTTAGACGACTCTCTCGGAGCCACTGTTGGCCGGAGTCGATGATGAGGATAAAGAGAATGCTCTTTACTACTTAAGCCGTCGTTTACTTCCGACGGAAGTAAGGTATCCCGCAATTGAAAAACATTGTTTAGCCACGATATTCGCCGCTCAAAAGCTCAGGCACTACATGCTTTCTCATAAGGTCAACCTAATCTCGAAGTTTAATCCATTGCGATACTTGATGACTCGTCCAACACTTTCCGGCAGACTTGCCAGATGGTCAATGATATTATTGCAATTCGATATAACTTTCATGCCTCTACGTGTCGTGAAGGCACAAGTCTTAGCAGACTTTCTCGCAGCACACCCTTTGCCGGCAAAATCTCCTCTCAATGACGATTTGCCAGATGAACAAATAATGAATCTAGAAGACCCTGATGATCGACGTTGGGAATTATATTTTGACGGAGCATCTTTAGCACACAAAGATGAAGAATCGCAAGTGATAGTGCCCGGTAAGGCAGGAATCGGGCTAATCTTTATAACGCCGGAGCGGGGGATGTTAAGATACTCCTACCACTTGACAGAACCGTGTACAAACAACTAAGCGAGAATATGAAGCCCTCATAACGGGACTGGAATTAACTATTCAAATGGGGATAACAGACATCAACATCTACGGGGATTCATAGTTAATCATTCAACAGATCGCCGGACAGTACAGAATTTTAAAGCCAAGACTCGAACAATACTTCTAGTATGCCATACAGCTGTTGGAATAGATTCCAAATGTAACGATCTACAAAATTCCCAGAAAGGAAAATGCTTTAGTAGATGGTTTAGCCCGTCTCGCAAAAGAATTTGCCTGTTTGCAAGATGAATCAGTGGAAATGTCAGTTCACGGACGTCGAGTCCTATCACGGCTCGACATAGACACAATACACAAATCGAGAAAAGAAAAAGAATCGGTTGCGGCGGTGACGGAAAACACGGAAGATTGGCGACGACCATTGATGAGACTACACGCAAACAGGAAAACTACCAGACGATAGGTCGTTAGCCCATCAGATCAAGAAAAGAACTCTGTCTTACGCATTAATAAACAACACATTGTACAGAAGGTCTTTTGATCAAATGTGGCTAAGGTGCCTAAGTGGGTCCGAGGCCCGTGAAATTGTTAAGGAAGTGCATTCAGGACTCTATGGCGCTCACCAGTCGGGTCCGAAGATGAAAATGAAAATTAAAAGACTAGGGTACTACTGGCCCTCGATGATGACCGATCGCATGAAAATCGCCAAGAGCCGTCACCAATGCCAAGTGCACGGAGTGGTTCTACACCAACCTCCAAATGTGCTGCACCCGACAATTGCGTCGTGGCCATTTGAATGTTGGGGCACAGATATAGTGGGTCCAATAGAACCACCATCTTCAAAAGGACATCGTTTCATTCTTGCGGCTACAAATTACTTTTCCAAGTGGGCAGAGGCAGTTCCACTTAGAGAAGTGAAAGCACACCACGTGCTACGGTTTTCAAGAACCAAGTTGTCTACCATTTTGGAGTGCCGCGCGAGATCATCTCGGATAATGGGTCGGCATTCGAAGCACGCAAATCAACAATTTTGTCGAGGAGACACGGAATCGACTGGCGATACTCAACAATTTACTACCCAAGAGCAAACGGCCTCGCTGAGGCTTTTAATAAAACTCTCGTTCAAATCTTAAAGAAAACTTTGGACGATAATAAGAGGAATTGGCACGAGAAGTTGTTAGAAGCCTTTTGGGCCTACCGGACGACCTTCAGAACTCCTACTCAAGCTACACCTTACGCTGCGGTGTATGGGTCCGAGGCGGTGTTACCTTTAGAGGTTCGGCTTCCTTCACTCGAATTGCGGTTGCAAACAAGATCACGGCAGAAGAAAACGCCAAATTACGACTAGAAGAATTAGAAAGCCTGTATGGGAAAAGACTTGCAGCGCAGCAGAATTTAGAACTATACCAAGCTAAGATGGTTCAAGCCCATGACAAACTGGTCCGCCCAAGAACCTTCAAAGTTGGTGACTTAGTTCTCGTTCTCAAGAGACCTATCCTTGCACACCGCAAGATAGGAGGAAAATTTGAACCAACTTGGGAAGGGTCGTTTGTGGTTGAAGCAGTATACTCAGGAGGTTCCTACCAGTTAGTGAATTGCCAGGGAGAACGACCTATGCTTCCGATCAACGGACGATACGTGAAAAAGTATTACGCTACCTGATGTTTCGAAGGAATGAATTCTTCATCCCTAAGAAACACGGGCGAAGTAATTACTTATGACTGGGTCCGAACCCAAAAATAAAAAATGTGCTAAAATAAATAAAATCATGATAATAAAGTTTTCTTTTCCAAATCAAATCTCAATCAAATTTCAAATTCAATCTTTTCAGATTCCAAATCAATTCTCAATCAAATTTCAAATTCAATCCTTCCAAATTTCAAATCAAATCTAAATGAGATATCAAATTCAAAATTTTTGGGTCGAGGATTTTACATCCAAGACTGCACTGCTTTAGGATTCTTTCTCTATTGCACTGAAATACATCAAATTCAAATTTTTGGGTCGAGGATTTTACATCCAAGACTGCACTGCTTTAGGATTATTTCCCTATTGCACTGAAATACATCAAATTCAAAATTTTTGGGTCGAGGATTTTACATCCAAGACTGCACTGCTTTAGGATTCTTTCCCTATTGCACTGAAATACATCAAATTCAAATTTTTGGGTTGAGGATTTTACATCCAAGACTGCATTGCTTTAGGATTCTTTCCCTATTGCACTGAAATACATCAAATTCAAATTTTTGGGTCGAGGATTTTACATCCAAGACTGCACTGCTTTAGGATTCTTTCCCTGTTGCACTGAAATACATCAAATTCAAACTTTTGGGTCGAGGATTTTACATCCAAGCTGCACTTCGCTTAGGATTCTTTCCCTATTGCCTTTGAAATACATCAAATTCAAATTTTTGGGTCGAGGATTTTACATCAAAGACTGCACTTGCTTTAGGATTCTTTCCCTATTGCCTTCGAAATACATCAAATTCAAATTTTTGGGTCGAGGATTTTACATCCAAGATCGCACTTGCTTTAGGATTCTTTCCCTATTGCACTTGAAATACATCAAATTCAAATTTTTGGGTCGAGGAATTTACATCCAGGACCTGCTTGCTTTAGGATTCTTTCCCTATTGCATTGAAATACATCAAATTCAAATTTTTGGGTCAAGGATTTTACATCCAAGACTGCCTCTGCTTTAGGATTCTTTCCCTATTGCCTTGAAATACATCAAATTCAAATTTTTGGGTCGAGGATTTTACATCCAAGATTGCACTGCTTTAGGATTCTTTCCTTATTGCACTGAAATACATCAAATTCAAATTTTTGGGTCGAGGATTTTACATCCAAACTGCACTGCTTTAGGATTCTTTCCATATTGCACTAAAATACATCAAATTCAAAGTTTTGGGTCGAGGATTTTACATCCAAGACTGCACTGCTTTAGGATTCTTTCCCTATTGCACTGAAATACATCAAAATCAAACTTTTTGGGTCGAGGATTTTTTTACATCCAAGACTGCACTGCTTTAGGATTCTTTCCCTACAGCAATGAAATACATCAAAATCAAACTCTTGAGGTTAAGGATTTTACATCCAATACCGCATTGCTCTGAGATCTCTCCTCATTGCAATGATTCAATTTGATCAATTCAATTTTCTTTCGAGGTTGAAGATGTTACATCTAAAACCTCATAATTCCAATTTTCATTTCAAATCAAATCCCTCAAATTAATTTTGACAAAACTTCAATCTAAATTAAAACTCCAAACTAAAATCTAAGTTCACACGTCAAACTTAAACCGAAACAAAATAAATCTAAATCGAAATTCTCCCAGGTCATGTGATTCGGAATTCACGTCCTTTTCTTTTCCCCAGGCGAGAGTTCGGGTATCTCCGAGTTTTGGGAACATACCCGATACTCCCCGGCGGAAATTCTTTTGCTTTGTCCTAAGTTTGTCACTTGGACGTTTGTGTTGGTTTTGTTGATCGCTTCGGTCAACACCAATACGCGCGGTGTGCTCCGTCGGCTCACCACACCTATTGGGGGTCCATTTGTTGACCTCATTTTTGATGAGGTCTTCTCTTCTTCTTTTTAGTGCTTAGGATCTAGCCTTAGGCTTTTCCTTTGACTATCTTAGAGGACTAGAATTGGGACCCACCTTTTAGAAACTCAAACCACTTCTAAACTCCCTTCAAACTCCACAAACTTGACTATAGACCCCTAATCACCTAGAGGGTTGAAATCGAATGTGGAAGTTTAAAGGATGAGTTCCTATAGGACTCTTTGGCCTTAGGATGCCCTGCAGGTGGCTCGGTGCAGTGAAGGGGCTGACTTACACACACTACACTTATACACTACACCTACACACTACACTTCCACACACCTCCTAAAACACACCCATACCCAACTTGACCTCTCGACTCATGTAGGTGATTCACATGGATGGTCCTTAACCCCTGAGCCCTTAGCTAAGAGGGTTAGGAACAACATAGTGAATGCCTCAAATGAGTCCCTTCATGGCTCATATGGGCTTGATATGGCTTCATGGCTCAACCAAAATGATTTCACTCCACTTACATCCACCCAATCTTCAATTTCTCAAATTTTCAATTTTTGACCCCCGGGACCCTACACCCGCTTAGCCTACCGAAAACTCTTGAAATTACCCAAATTTTTGCAAAATTTCCAAATTATCCAAAATCCTCCAAAATCATTTTCAAACATTTCCACATCACCCAAATTTATCATCCATACCCAAAAATACCAAAAATTCCAAAAATACCTCCCAATACCCTCCAAATACCCAAAATACCCCTCTTGACCCAAAAATCCAAAAAATTCAGAAAATTCCCAGAAAATTCCACAAAATCCCAAATATTCCCAATTTCATTTTGTCCAACTACACCATGGGCCAATTTTGTCAATTTACCCTACTTTTGTCAAAACCCCAATTTGACCCATTTTAACCCTAAGTGAACCCAATGTCAAACCAAACCTACCCAATTGACCCAAATTCTGGTCCAATTCAGTTCTAAACTTCAATTCAACATTCCCAATACCAATCTATACCAAATCTAAGTTTAATTTGATTGACATTTGGATCCAATTTCACTTTTGGCCTTAAAGCCCAATTTGGACCCATGACCCAAACTTAACCCAAATTCACCCAATTCAACTCCAATTAACCCCAAATCTTTTCTAAATCTTCCTTAACATTCCCACGAACAAAACACTAACATGATTTGCCCAAAATTTAGACCCAAACCCCACTCAAATTCAACCCAAAGCTAAAAGGCCCATTTTTGACCTAAACCCAAACCTAACCCAAATGAGCCCAAACCCCAAAATCAAAGCCCAACCAAAGTCAAAACCTCTTTGAAACACTCCCATAAATATTTCTCAACATTAATTTTACATCAATTTCAACCCTAGCCCAACATTGGCCCAAGTTAGCCCAATTTGACCTACATAGGCCCACTTACCAAATAAATCCAAATTCAAACCAATTCAACCCCAAATCACACCAAATTGACTCCAAGCCCTTCATAGAACATCCCTAAACCAATTATAACACTTATTTAACAAGGTCCTTCACAAAATTTTTTACCCAAATGCCCATCCTAAAATCAAAAAGCCCATTTCCCTTAAACTTTCCTAAAAGCCCACTTCCTTCAAATTCAAAAGCCCAAATTCATCCAAAGCCCACATGGCACTTCCCCTCATCATCCATTTAATCAAAATTGCCCCTAAGTTTCAAAATCATCAATTAAACAATTCCAAATCAAGCCCCATATAAATTCCCATCAAAATACCAAAATTTTCTTAAATCCCTTTTTATGAAATTGACCCAAGCTTTTCCCAAGCCAAATGGAGCCAAGTATGAGCCATTCACAAGCCATATGGAGCCATGAAAGTTTGGCATGTGACCATGCCATTAATGGTAAAAAGAGGAGGTCCTTTAACCATCTCCTAAAAGTCATTAGCCTTAAGCATGTTTCCCCTTAACCAAGATTTAATCCAAATATTCTTGGATAAGGACATCACCACCTCTTGACCGGCTAGCCTAACTCGATCTTCTCGGCCCAAGACCAGCCATGGGGAGGTGAACCCAGCTCAAACAAATGGGTTGACCAAACCTAGCCAAGTATAGCCTTTCCCCATTCCATTTCAATCCAAACACTTTACACATGTCCAACTCCAATTGACTTCACCAACTTCAAGCCCTGGACTCCACGACCACCGAAGGTGACCCATGCACCGCGGCCGGCCCGCCTGGATCGCTGGAAAACACCATGGCCGAGACCTTGGGAGGAGCCAAACTTTGGAATTCCACCTTGCTGAGCTGCCCCATGCCCAATGGCCACCATGGCTGTTCTTCTCATGACCAGAGCAGCTGATCCCAACCCTTGGCCATCCACAGGAGGCTCTCCGGCCACCTCTATTTAAACCCGACCCCCTCACGGCCATGAGAGGAGAGTTGCACAAACCTTGCCGAAACTCGCCAAAATTATTTCAAACCCTTCTCCACCCTTAGAGCGAGTTGATCCCCGGTGTCGATTTGCCCTAATCCCCACTGACAAAACCCGATTTCTCAGCTGAAATTCCACCCAAAACCAGGACACTTCTCCACGGTGAGCCAATCCCTAAATTGATTGGTTCTACACCTTCACCGGACTAAGGGAAGGTGTCCACCAGCAAAAGCCCCATCTCCGGGCCTCCCGGTTGCTCCGGCCTCCAAGCTTTGTGATCGAGCTGTGGTCGAAATCCAACCTAGACAATTCACCGGACCGGAGACTTCATGCGGAGCTTGCTAGGATCCAATCGAAGGTGCAACAACTCTCGGATCGAAGCCACACTTCTCCGAGCAAAGGTGTGAGCTAACTCTTCATCCCGAGCTTCGGAGATTCTCCATTTCAAATGCTTTAATTTCGATGCATGATAACCGTATAGATGTGTTCGTCTCTTCAAGACGAATCCATAGAAGCATAAGAACATGAAAATCCATTGAGTATCGAGTGAGATATTAGGGATTTAGTGTGGACGGCTCTCGGGTGAGGACACTTGGGGACGATGAACGGATGCCGTCCATTCAATACACGCACGGACGGACGGCCAGGATCGCGTCGGATCAGAAGACGGAACGATACAGCGGGCCCCCGGAGCGCTGAGTCAGATGGCGGCGTCGAATGGGAGCGCGACGCGTGTGCGTTCGAAGCTGCCGAGGTTGACGCGGTGCCGCGTGGAAAAATAGAAAATTAGGGTATTTTTCTGATTTATTTAATTCCCTAAACTTCAAAAATTCATAACTTTGTGTAGAAAAATCAGAAAAATAAAATAAAAATACCCTCTTGCTCAGTGAACAAAGGAGAATAATGTGGAAAAGAAATCATTTAATTTCATCAAGTATTTTATTTTTTATAATTTATTTACTCTCTGCATACATTTAATTCTCCATGCATGTATACAATTCACCATGGCATGAGATCATAGGGCTTTTGAAGCCTCTGAATTTGGGAACATTCGCTGAATTTTCCAAAGTCGGAGGCCATCCCTATGAAGAGTTATTGATTTTTCAAGTTCATGTTACTGTTTTGAGTATTTTAATTCCAATAAATAGCATGTTGTGAAATAAATTCTAGGAAAATTTGATGATGTTCCTTATGACCAGAGAACCCTAGGAAAAATAGGTTTTGAGTTAGTTCAATTAAAACAACCCTAATTGGCTTAAACACTCAAAATAGGTCTCTAATTAATTAGAGCTAAATATACATCAAATTGACTTCAAATCAATTATCCATTGACCTTTAAGATCAGAGGAACCCACCATAAAAATTTGAGGTCAATTGGACTTGGTTAGCCCCACTAATTGGGTTGGTTAAGCCACTTAGTCATTTTAAACTTTAAAAATTCATAACTTTCAAAATATCTTTCAAAAATTCACCAAATTGGTTTTGGAGCCTCTCTGATATTAGGGGAATCTAAGAAAATTAAAATTTCAATTTTCTAAAAAAGTTGATTTTTAATATTATTTTAATATTTTTAATAATTAAAAAATAATAAAAATCATAAAAATAATAAAATTCACCAAAATGTCATATTTTGAATTATAATCACTTAGGAACAAACCCCATATTTTTCTTAGGTCTATTTAGTGAGATATTAAATTTTAAAGCTCTAGGGTAATTTTAAAATTAAAAAAAAAATGTATTTTCTAG
Organism: Papilionanthe hookeriana x Papilionanthe teres; assembly: GCA_022702705.1. Lineage (NCBI taxonomy): Eukaryota > Viridiplantae > Streptophyta > Magnoliopsida > Asparagales > Orchidaceae > Papilionanthe > Papilionanthe hookeriana x Papilionanthe teres. The sequence continues at coordinate 130,137,239 of CM040425.1, read as the reverse complement.
CATTTTCACTAAAATAATTATTATAAATCATAGAAAAATCAGAAAATTGTAAAATTTGATCCTCTGATTTCCTTGGTATCAGAGAGATTTTTGAAAAATATAAAATTCATTTTTCAACCGTTATTTTATTTTTAAAGTAATTAACACTCCAAAACTTAAAATAATTATAATAAAAATAATATAATTCAAAAAATCACCAAAATTGGTCCAAGTGGTCCTCTGGTCATTAGGAATGTCCCCTAATTTTCTTAAGGACAGAAACTTTCCCTTGGTCATGTTATTAAATTTTCCTTGAAAATCTCTATTTTCTACCAAAAATAATTATATAAATAAATTAAATACAGAAAAATCACATTTTCTCCTCTCATGTCTTTACTGACATATGAGTGAAGTCACATGAAAATTTCAAGTTCATTTGAGTTCAATTTAGTGAGTTATGAAATTATTAAGCTTAAAGGGTAAAAATGGTAATTAAAAATCTTAATCCTTAATTAAAACTTTAGGTTTAATAAAAATTAACAAGTAAAATATTTGATCCTAATCTGATTTGGATGATTGAAATTTAAATAATTAAAAGGTAGAAACCCATTGAGCAATTTAAAATGATTAAACCTTAATTAAATAGTTGATTAAATTTGGAAGAATAATAAAATTGGAATTACTAAAATAGGGATATTATTAGGAAGAGATTTATTCTTTAATTTAAAAATCCCTAAATTAATTATCTCATTAATATTCAATTCTTAATTAAAATGATAACTCAAATTCAAAACATTAAAAGACTTAATCATTAAACTAAAATTAAATCATTAAACTCTTTTAAAATTTCAATTAAAATTAAAAATAAAATTAAACTAAAAATTAAATTAAATTAAGTAAATTAAATTGGATCAAATTAAATTAAATTAAATTAAAATTAAAAGTTGAATTAAATTAAATATTAAATTAAATTAAATTAAATAGAAAAATTAAATTAAATTAAATGAATTAAATTAAATTAAATTAAATTAATAAAATCAAATTAAATTAAATTAAATCAAATTAAAAAATAAATTAAATTAAATTAAATGAAATTAAATCAAATTAAATTAAATTAAATTAAATCAAATTAAATTAAAATTAAATCAAATCAAATTAATTTAATGTAACATCAAATCAAACTAAATTGAATTAAATTGAATTAAAATTAAATTAAAACTCAATTAAATTAAATTAAATTAAATTAAGTTGAATTAAATTAAATTAAATTAAATTAAATTGAATTAAATAACATCACCAAAGACATAAAGAATTCAAAATAAATCTAAAGCAACTTGAACACTATTCCAAATTTAAACCCATTAATGAAAATTAAACTAAATCACAAACCATTTGAACACCAATTTACCTTCAAAAGCTTTAGTTATCATAACTCCTAAACAAAATATTAAATGAAATATTACTTCATTTATAGGATATTCAAATGTCCTAGTTCACTGAGCAAGTTAACAAAACTTGAATCCCTGGACGATTAATTCATTTATATAATTAAACCCATTTGGACTTAAAACAATCCTAGAAATATTGAAAAGATGTTTAAGATTATTCTTAAGCACTTCCTCAATATGATAGGACATTTATAAGAATAATTGGACTTAATTGTTCTTTGATGAAGAAAATCGTCCTCAAACCAAAATACAAAGACCTAGACGTCATAGGAAATGACTAGCTATAGGATTAGGAATTTGGTAGAAAACCTTAACCCTTCCCTTAGCTTTACCTAGGAACTTGCTTAAATATTCTAATTGTGTTTTAAGTGCAGCTTGGAATGACGGGAAGACCCTCCAGGTACGCTTTAATTTTATTGCAATTTACTTTCTTGCAATTTACATTATTGCAATTTACTTTATTGCAAATGCACTTTACTTTTCTTGCATGATAAAACAACTGTTGAATGAAAACCCACACCTTTAGGATAGACCCTAAAACTGAAACCAAAACTAAGTTAAAAGTCATTGCAAGATAAAATTCACCGCCACAACATTTCAAAATATAAAACAACTCAAAATTTAATCACAAACAGAACACAAAACTACAATTACAATTAAATTAAAACGTCCTGTTGGATGATCGGGAATACCTCGGATGATGTAACCTACGTGTTGCTAACGGGATTTCCCACGGTCTAAATGAAAGTGTGGAACTCATTCGGTTGAGTTTAGCAAATTCATCCGGACTAAGTGAATCCGATAAAAATAATGATGCGGAAGGATGGAACCGTGGGATCTTAACCGGTGTCGTTATAATCAACTTTAAGATTTATTTTAATTAAAACACAAAAAACACTTGGAAATTAAGACTTCTCTAAACCAAAACACTTTTCTCATCCCCTGATTTATGACTTCTAAAACTAAACCTCTGCAACAACAAGGAGCTCGGAGCATGGTGGGCAGCACGGCCATCGTCGTCAGCAAAACTTGAATCTACATCAGCAAAACTTTCCTAGAATTAAATAACAAAGCCATAGGACTTCGGGGTAGTTTGCCTAGTGCAACATAAATCCTCAACTCTTTGTTAGGCACTTGCATTGCAAATTAAGCCCTAACTGGTCTTAGGATTCCGAGGTAGTCGTCCGGTACGACAATAAACCCTCACATCTTCGAGGCTATTTGTTTGATTTTATCATACAAATATAAGCCCTAATTAATTAAAATTGGCAAGATCAAAATATTTAAATAAACATTAGGACTTTCCTAAATCCAAGCCAAACAATAGAATAGTCGGGAGATTACCGAAGTTCGCTTCGAATCTGTAATTTCTCCTACTTTTCTTCCTTTGAATTCTCGAAATAAAATGTTCCAAATTTGATCCATTCCCTATCGAAATTCCAAAATTCAATCCCTTGAAAACTTAAACTTTGAAATTCTTGAGAGCAGAATTATTGATTATTATCGAGAGTTTTCTTAGGTGATTCCCGTCACTTAAGATGTAATTAACTATAGGGGCTTGCCCTTGTAGGGAATTTTAAAGAACTCGGGTAATATAAACCACGTTTAATGCTTTCATATTAAGCGGGGGAATTTGTCGGCTTATAAAATTGGTTCGCGGACCAAACGGATGTCACAAATCTTCTAGTTTATTTAATCGAGCCCCACCGTCAAGCAGTGTGTCTATCCTTAGGGATAGATACACGGTTTGTGGTGCGGTGCTCGTTTATATAAACTATTTGGGATGTGAGATCGGTTTGATTTCATATCTTAAAATCTCCAAATCTAAAAATTATTTTTAAAATCAAATACTACTTTTCAAATTATTTATTTAAATTAAATTAAAAAAATTCGCCGCACAATTTCTGTTAGGCGACCCCTTTTCAAAATGAAACACGCAACCTAAAAAATATGCCGACAAAAGTATCAGCGGTCTACCTGAGACTGGGGCTGCTAAGACAGGAGGTGTCATTAAATATTGTTTAATGTCCTCGAAGGCCTTACGGCATTTCTCTTCCCAAATAAATTTGGCGTCCTTTTTAACTAGTGCCGAGAAAGGTGACACCTACCCGACAAGTTTGAGATAAAGCGTCGAAGATATACCAGCTTCCGTTGAAAAGATCGTAGTTGTTTTAAGGTTTTGGGAGGCGGCATTTCTAAGATAGCTTTAATCTTTTCCAGGTCGATTTCAATTCCACGATGTCGGACAACGAATCCTAAGAATTTCCTAGAGGTGACGCCGAAGGCTCATTTTAAGGGATTCATCTTAAGGTTAAATTGTCTTAATCGTTCGAAAACAATTCTCAAATCATACAGGTGGTTGTCTTTTACTTTGCTTTTGATGACCACATCGTCCACGTAGCATTCAACTTGATTATGGATGAGATCATCAAAAATTCTTGTCATCGCTCTCTGGTATGTTGCTCCTGCGTTCTTCAGTCCAAATGGTATCACTGTGTAGCAATATACTCCGATCGGCGTTCTGAATGCTTGTAAGCTTTTCATCTTACGGAGCCATTTTTATCCGGTTGTATCACGAAGATCCATCCATGAATGAGAATATCTCATGTGTCGAAGCAATGTCGATCATTAGTTCGGGATCGGTAGAGGGAATTCATCCTTTGGACATGCCTTGTTTAAATCTCCGAAGTCCACACAAATTCCGATCCGACCATTCTTCTTTACGGTCGGCACCACATTGGCTAACCAAGTCGGGTATTGTTCTTCACGGACAAATCTGGCGTTTATTAGCTTTTAACTTCGGCTATGACTTGTTGTTCGATTTCTAGACGCATTCTTCCGGGACCTTGCACGTCGGGACGAAGTAGGATCCACTCCTAGCTTATGGACTGCGACCTCTGGAGCTAATCCTAGCATCTCATCGTAACTCCAAGCAAAACAGTCTTTAAATTCCATTAATAACTTGATCATTTCTTCGGAGTCTTCTTTATTGAGTAAGGAGCTAACAAAGGTAGGTCTAGGCTCTTCGCTAGTACCTAAGTTAACTTCCGTTAACTCATCTATTGTAGATTTAATTTCTTCTTCGAATTCGGCGGGCGTCTCCAATTTGTACATCTTCGAGTTCGTCCGTAGTTTCCATGCGGTTTTCATTAGGCTCACAAGTGACAACCAAGCAAAATTCGGTATCGTCAGCCGATCCTATCGTGCCGAATCCGAGTCCATGCTTTGAATTGGGTGGACGACCGGAATTATTCCATAATTTTTCAAAACGTTGCGATTGACCTTTTGTCCATTATCGAGGTAAGAAACCACGCTGAATTAAATTTTGAACACAGGGAGAGTACCACTCAAAAGGTAATTCCATTAATTCTGATGAAGTGACATCTTCAAATTGTACATTATTTTCAGTTTTGGAGGAAGAAGAACCACGGTAGAATTTGATTGGCTTTGCACGATCGCTACGTACCTCTTTGACCACCATACCCTCGATCTTGTTAGAATGGATCGGGGTTAGGGTCATAGTATGTACGTAGTGGTTAATCTTCTCGTACATTGATTTGTATTCTTCATTCTTTTCATCTTCGAGGGAGATCTTGAATTACGGCTTCTTCCGACTTATTCTTGCTGCTTCTTGTCCGATTTCTTTTTCTTCTTCGAAGCTTGTCTTCCCGATCAACATTGATGGTTGGTTTCCTCTGTCCAACTGTCCTAGCGTCTCTACCACGACCTCGTCCCCGGCCTCGATCTCGGATGCGAGTTGTGGAGAAACCTTCACCATCTCGCCGGAAGGGAGTGGTGAGAGACTGTTGGACTAGAACTTCAGGTTCTTCGTTGTCCCGAAATTTCTTTGCTTCATTTGTTATGGTATCTCTGGAGAAGATTGTTTTCTTCGGTGGTGCATAATAAGCTGCGTCTTCTTGGATTTCAATTTCATGTACGGAGAATTGTTGTAAGTCACCTTTGATGCACTGTTCCCCTCCATCGTAGTATTTGATGCAATGATGTAGAGATGATGGTAGCATCCTGTTTTCATGTATCCATGGTCAGCCCAGTAGAGCGTTGAACGACGTTTCTGAATCAATTATGTGAAATTTTGTGGTTGTCTTTGCTAAGTTACCGGTCTTCATTAGTAGTGTTATTGACCCGAGGGCTCTTTCTCCTTTCTGGTTGAATCCTCTTAATAACATTTTGTCGGCTTCGAGTTCGCGAGCATCAATTTCCAAGTATGCTAGCGTTCGAAGACTCATTATATTGATTGATGCTCCTGGATCCACCAATACTCTGGAGAGTGTAAATTTTCCGATTGTAACTGAAATGTATAACGGTCGGTTGTGATCTGCTGTCCCAAGTAGTAGGTCATTGTCCGTGAAGGTAACACCTCGTTGTTCCTTTAACGAGCAAACCTCATCTAAGGAATCTCCGGCCATTTGAGCTAAGTAAATTTCTGGATCAAGTAAGGCCTTGATCAGAGCTTCTCTCATCTCCTTTGATAAGATGAGAGCATCGTAGATGCTCAATTTGGCTGGTAGCTTCCTAAGATGGGCTAGCACATTGTAGTCCACTTTATTTTCATGTGTCTCGGCTTCTTCTCGAATGGGTATTTCTTCTGCTGGGGTTGGTCCTTCTTGAACAACCACCTGCTTTCCTTTGTCTTTTGGACCCATTCTCGGAGGTAGAACTCTTCCACTTCTTAAGTTGACTTCTGTAATTTCTTCTGAATCTAGTGTTGAGCTTGCCGGTGTCTCCTCCTGAATCGGAATGACAGGCTCTTCCGGATTAACTTCAGAATCTGAAGGCTCTAACTCTATTGTGACTGGAGCTCCTCGAAACTCGCAGATAGATTCGTTGCTTGTTGAACTCTCGTAGCCTCCTTGATGGATGTCTTCTTCGTTATTTTGCTCGTCGAGATTGTGTATGATTTGAGAATTGTCGTTGGTATCGAAATTGATGTCCGGATTGTCGCTAGTTACGTAATTGTTAGAAACAGTCAAAACGTAGCCAACGCCATCCCCCTTATCATTATATGATCCCACCGAAGTGAGCAGATAATCATACAGAGTTAGAGGTTCGAGGATTTCTCCCCGAATCAGAAACAACTATCCTAGGATAAGCAGCCCCTAGTCCAGCCTTAGGAGTCTCGGTCCTCTCTTCTTCGTCGATTTTCTTCTTCTCTTCAATCGTCTCCTGTTGAGGTGGTTCTTCTATCGCAAGTGATAGTACCGGCTTAACAGGTTTCGAACTCCGAATTGAAGCTCGCACCGAAGCGGTTTGGATGCTTGTCTAAAATCTTTTCGAAGACCTTGTCCAAGCGATAGTCCATCCATCGTCGGTCGTATAGGGATCTATCGGAATGATGGGATCGGTTGAGATAACATTGACGGAACCTCCTTTACGGGGTTCCTTCATGTACTCCTTCGGGATCGTTATATTCCCTTTCCGAAGGTTGTCATTGAGCCAACTTTTGAAGGTAATGCAATCTTCTATCTTGTGCCCAAGCATCCGGTGATAGGGGCAAAATTTGGGATCACCTTTCTTGTTGACTTCCTCTAGTCTTTTAGGCTCTGGCAGCTGGAAATCTGGAGTCTTCATCAGACTACGGAACATTTTCGGCACTGCTTCATTCTTGAACGGATATTCTCTGCTCAGAAGCTCCCTTAATGTACGTTGCGGACGAGGCGGCTGTTCATACTGCGGAGATGACTGATAGCTAGGTCGGGGATGCTGGTAATTCTGTTGAGGTTGCTGCGGCCGTTCGGACGATATTTGTATCGGTTGCTTGCCTTTGTCGACTGCTGCAACGATCCCGGATTTCTTTTCGAAAGTCTTCAAAGGCTTTTGCTTGTCCCTCTTGTCGACGAAACTTAATTGCTTCGCCTCCTCTTGCAAGCTCCCGGCCTTGCTTAACAACTTCTCGAAAGTCTTAATAGTGAATCCTTTGAGGATAAGTGCTATCGGGCCGTGAATGCTTTTAAGTAAAATGCCGACTGCATGTTGTTCTTGCAGTTGTGGTTCACACTTCATGCTTAAGTTCCTCCATCGAAGTATGTAATCCACCAAAGTTTCGTTCGGCTTTTGTTTCTCTACCACTAAATCACCTATAGTGATGTGGTGCAGAGCTCCGGCGAATCGCTTGATGAAGAGGTTCTCTAGTTCGAGAACGTCTTCACCGAACCATTTGGTAATTCCGCATACCGGTCGAAGGCGATTCCCGACGAGCTGCCGACGAGCTGTCGGAAGAGTAATGCATCGCTCCCGCCGGCATTGCAACAACTGGCACGAAAGAGCGCAACATGCTGTCGGGGGTTCCCGGTTCCATTGAAGGTCTTGAACAGAGGTGGTACGAAGCCTTTTGGGTACTGGACAGCGTCGAATTCTTCTGGGTAAGGTCTACCCGTCCGAATGGATGTCCCGCTCTTTGATTGTGCTAAGACTTCTCGCACCTGCTGTTCCACCAAGCTCTTAATATCTTTTTCAAGGATCATACTTTGTGTTGTATCCTTTTTCAGCTGATCATCCCCGTTAACGGATGTAATCTCCTTTCCTCCGTCTACAATGTGAATGACCTCTGGGGGTGTCTCTCTTTATGGTTGCACTTGACTCTGGAGAGTGGCTAGAGCTACGACCATCTCTTCCATCCTTTTCGCCATTTGGGCGATCGTGTCATCTTTCTCCTGAAGCTGCCTCCTCATTGCTTCCGGCTCCTCTCTTTCTGCGGCTGCAGGAGCACCTTGTGAAGCTGATGAAGCTCGTGTTTCGACCATGTTGATTTCTGCATATTCGTCGTCCATGAACTCCGATGAATCAATCTCGTCTCCGAATTTCTCTTCTCTTTCTTTTGCTAATCGTCGGATATCAGTTCTCAACTTTTCCATGGCATCTTCTAGCGGGCCTTTCTGTGCGTCCTCGCGGTTATCGTGCGATAGCTGTCGGGTCCCCTTCTCACGAGTCCCCTTTATCGCCGTAGCACTTTCTTCAGATTCAAGTCTCCTGGCGAGACTTTCTTTCTCGGGCTGTTGTTCAATCTTAACTGCCCAGTAGTGGGACGCCATACCATCCTTCTAGCAGCGGAAGGTCTAGGACCGGATGGTGCGTCGGCCAAATGCTGGAAGGTGGTATCCTCCCTAATCCGTAATCCCGAGACGACGACGGGCGGACTAGCCTTCATTCTTTTACTTGGCTTTTCTGTCACGATGGCGGGTTCTACTCGGGGCCCGAGACGGGATTTGACTGGCACCCGCCCTATCCTTCGTAGAATCTCCGATACGGGGCACTTTTCCTTCTTCGCTAACTTCTCTATCAAAGTTTGCAATCGAGCAAACGGCGTAGTTCTAGTCCTTTTCTTGCGGCTATCGTTGTAATATGCGGGCTGAGGCAATGCGGCAGCAATCTTGCGAACATTTTCTTCGTCCTCTGCGGAGAAGAGGGGATGGAACCTGCTTCCTCCCAAAAGTGGTATGTATTCAGGCAGTGGTGTATATTCCGGCAGCGGTGTATATTCCGGCAGTTTTGGGATTTCCTCCAGGAAAGCAATTTCAGCAGCTCTGGCTTCTCTACTTCTGTTTCTTCTTTGGGTCCTTGTCAGTGATGGAATTCTTGAGCTGGACCCGATTTCAAAAATAGAAGGTCTCACAGGAAGATTTGTACCCTCCACGGTAACAGGTTCACCATAATTCTGGATTTCTTTCCCCTTTAATTTGGCAGAAGTCGGGGTAGGTGCAAAAACAACTAGACCAGTGGGGGTAGTAAGAACAGTCCTCCTGCGGACAGCAGTACTCCTCTCAGTCGGGATCCTTTGCAGGGGAGGAAACTCTTGGGTCGACCTAAGGTTGAACTCAATCAGCGGCTTCTTAGCTTCAGATCCCTTGTTTGTCAGTGCGAAAAGAGAAACGTCGGTGATCTTGACATTCATGTTTTCAAATCCTTGTCCAAATCGGATGATCCCATTGTCGGGCAGCTCATCTTTATAGACTGCGAAGTCCAGTCCATTGGTGAAGGAGAAAATCAGCTTTGGGGCTTCCATTTCTATAGTGTAGATTCTGGTTGTCAGTCCCAAGTTATGCTTCTTTTCTTTAGGACGAAAAGAAAGGAATTGAAAAGAGTCCGAACAAATTCTTGTTCATGTATTTATAAGAATGAATCATTTATTAAAAGAATCACTTATTAAAGGATTTGTTTATTTAGAACAGAATGTTCAAAGGTGTAGAGAAGGTAAGGAATCCGATTCGGAGTTGGAAAGGTAAAGAAGGTCTTATGCAAGACTTCTCGACTCGAAGGATCACTCCTAAACTAACACTTATTGGGGTCCACCCCACCTCGGAGATGAGGTAAAAGGATCTCAGAACCTCTCTATTTAGGGGTGTCTAAACAGTGGCTCCTAAATCCGAGAGAATGTTGGCTATACTTGTTCACGGTAGAAATGAACATAGTATTCCAACGAAAAGAAGGGTAGTTTGACCCATTAAGGACATGGATACACTACCGATTTTTGAAAGCAGAATTATCTCATTATAATGGAGAGAGGCATTTTCCCCAGCGGAGTCGCCGGAAGTTGTCGGCACTATTTTTTAGGTTGTGTGTTTTATTTTTGAAAAGAGGTCGCCTACAGAGATTGTCGGCGAATTTTTAATTTAATTTAAATAAATAATTTGAAAAGTAGTATTTGATTTTGAAAATAATTTTAAATTTGAAAATTTTAAGATATGAAATCAAACTGATCTCACATCCCAAATAATTTATATAAACGAGCACCACACCACAAACCGTGTATCTATCCCTAAGGATAGACACACTGCTTGATGGTGGGGCTCGATTAAATAAACTAAAAGATTTGTGACATCCGTTTGGTCTGCGAACCAATTTTTTAAGCCGACAAATTCCCTCGCTTAATATGAAAGCATTAAACGGGGTTTATATTACACGGGTTCTTTAAAATTCCCTATAAGGGAAAGTCTGCTTATAGTTAATTACATCTTAAGTGACGGGAATCACCTAAGAAAACTCTCGATAATAATCAATAATTCTGCTCTCAAGAATTTCAAAGTTTAAGTTTTCAAAGGATTGAATTTTGGAATTTCGATAGGGAACGGATAGAATTTGGAACATTTTGTTTTGGGAATTCAAAGGAAGAAAACTAGGAGAAATCACAAATTCGAAGTGAACTTCGGTAATTTCCCGACTATCCTATTGTTTGGCTTAGATTTAGAAAAGTCCTAATGTTTATTTAATGTTTTAATCTTGCCAATTTTAATTAATTAGGGCTTATATTTATATGACAGAATCATACAAATAGCCTCGAAGGTATGAGGGTTTATTGTCGTATCGGACGACTACCTCCGAATCCTAAGACCGGTTAGGGCTTAATTTGCAATGCAAATGCCTAACGAAGAGTTGAGGATTTATGTTGCTCTAGGCAAACTACCTCGAAGTCGCATGGCTTTGTTATTTAATTCCAGGAAAGTTTTGCTGATGTAGACTCAAGTTTTGCTGATGACGATGGCCGTGCTGCCCACCATGCTCCGAGCTCCTTGTTGTTGCAAAGTTTTAGTTTTAGAAGTCATAAATCAGGGGATGAGAAAAGTGTTTTGGTTTAGAGAAAATCTTAATTTCCAAGTGTTTTTCGTGTTTTAATTAAAACAAATCTTAAAGTTGATTATAACGACACCGGTTAAGATCCCACGGTTCCATCCTTTCGGCATCATTATTTTTATCGGATTCACTTAGTCCAGATGAATTTGCTAAACTCAACTAAATGAGTTCCACACTTTCATTTAGACCGTGGGAAATCCAGTTAGCAACACGTAGGTTACATCATCCGAGGTATTCCCGATCATCCAACAAGACGTTTTAATTTAGTTGTAATTGTAGTTTTGTGTTTTGTTTGTGATTAAATTTTGAGTTGTTTTATATTTTGAAATGTTGTGGCGGTGAATTTTATCTTGTGATGACTTTTAATTCAGTTTTGGTTTCAGTTTTAGAGACTATCCTAATGGTGTGGGTTTTCTTGCAACAGTTGTTTATCATGCAAGAAAAGTAAGTGCGATGCGATTAATGAAATTGCAATAATGTAAATTGCAAGAAAGTAAATTGCAATAAAATAAAAGCGTACTCGGAGGGTCTTCCCGTCATCCCAAGCTGCACTTAAAACACAATTAGAATATTTAAGCAAGTTCCTAGGTAGAGCTAAGGTAAGGGTTATGGTTTTCTACCAAGTTCCTAATCCTATAGCTAGTCATTTCCTATGACGTCTAGGTCCTTGTATTTTGGTTTGAGGACGATTTTCTTCATCAAAGAACAATTAAGTTCAATTGTTCTTATGAACATCCTATCATATTGAGGAAGTGCTTAAGGCAAATCTTAAACATCTTTTCAATATTTCTAGGATTGTTTTAAGTCCGAATGAATTCGATTATACAAATGAATTAATCGTCAGAGGTTTAGTTAAGTTTTGTTATTATCTTACTCGGTGAACGAGGATATTTGAATGTCCTACAAGTGAAGTAACATTTCATTTAATGTTACGTTTAGGAGTTATGATAACTAAAGCTTTCGAGGGCAAATTGGTGTTCAAGTGGTTTGTGATTTAGTTTAATTTCAATTAATGGGTTTAAATTTGGAATAATGTTCAAGTTATTTTATATTTAATTTCTTTATGTCTTAGGTGATGTTATTTAATTCAATTTAATTTAACTTTAATTTAATTTAATTGAGTTTTAATTCTATTCGATTAAATTTGGTTTAACTTAATTTAGTTTGATTTGATTTAATTTTAATTTAATTTAATTTAATTTAATTTAATTTAATCTTTAATTTAATTTAATTTAATTTAATTTAATTTAACCTTTAATTTGATTTAACTTAATTTAATTTGATTTTATTTATTTAATTTAATTTAATTTAATTTAAGTCATTTAATTTAATTTAATTTGTTTATTTAATTTAATTTAATTTAATCTTTAATTTAATTCAACTTTTAATTTTAATTTAATTTAATTTAATTTAATCCAATTTAATTTACTTAATTTAATTTAATTTTTAATTTAATTTTATTTTTAATTTTAATTGAAATTTTTTAAAAGAGTTTAATAATTTAACTTTAGTTTAATGATTAAGTCTTTTAATATTTTAAATTTGAGTTTTCATTTTAATTAAGAATTGGATATTAATGAGATAATTAATTTAGGGATTTTTAAATTAAAGAATAAATCTCTTCCTAATAATATCCCTATTTTAATAATTCCAATTTTATTATTCTTCCAAATTTAATCAATTATTTAATTGAGGTTTAATTATTTTGAATTGCTTAATGGGTTTCTACCCTTTAATTATTTAAATTTCAATCATCCAAATCAGATTAGGATCAAATATTTTACTTGTTAATTTTTTTATTAAACCTAAAGTTTTAAAAAAGGGTTAAAACTTTAATTACCACTTTACCCTTTAAGCTTAATAATTTCATAACTCACTAAATTGAACTCAAATGAACTTGAAATTTTTATGTGACTTTACTCATATGTCAATAAAGACATCAGAGGAGAAAATGTGATTTTTCTGTATTTAATTTATTTATATAATTATTTTTGGTAGAAAATAGAGATTTCCAAGGAAAATTTAATAACATGACAAAGGGAAAGTTTCTGTCCTTAAGAAAATTAGGGGACATTCCTAATGACTAGAGAACAACTTGGACCAATTTTGGTTATTTTTTCAATTATATTATTTTTAGTATAATTATTTTAAGTTTTGGAGTGTTAATTAATTTAAAAATAAAATAAATGTTGAAAAATGAACTTTATATTTTTCAAAAATCTCTTTGATATCAAGGAAATTAGAGAATCAAATTTTGTAATTTTCTGATTTTTCTATGATTTATTATAATTATTTTAATGAAAATGCTAGAAAATACATTTTTTAATTTTAAAATTACCCTAGAGCTTTAAAATTTAATATCTCACTAAATAGACCTAAGAAAAATATGGGGTTTGTTCCTAAGTGATTAAAATTCAAAATGTGACATTTTGGTGAATTTTATTATTTTTGTGATTTTTATTATTTTTTAATTATTAAAATATTAAAATAATATTAAAAAATCAACTTTTTTAGAAAATTGAAATTTTAATTTTCTTAAATTCCCCTAACATCAGAGAGGCTCCAAAACCAATTTGGTGAATTTTTGAAAGGTATTTTGAAAGTTATGAATTTTTAAAGTTTAAAATGACTAAGTGGCTTAATCAACCCATTTAGTAGGGCTAACCAAGTCCAATTGACTTCAAACTTTTATGGTGGATTCTTCTGATCCTAAAGGTCAGTGGAGAATTGATTTCAAGTTAATTTGATGTATGGTTAGCTCTAATTAATTAGAGACCTATTTTGGGTGTTTAAGCCAATTAGGGTTATTTTAAACGAACTAACTCAAAACCTATTTTTCCTAGGGTCCTCTGGTCATAAGGAACATCACCAAATTTTTCTAAGATTTATTTCACAACATGCTATTTATTGGAATTAAAATACTCAAAACAGTAACATGAATTTGAAAAATCAATAACTTTTCATAGGGATGGCCTCTGACTTTGGAAAATTCAGGGAATGTTCCCAAATTCAGAGGCTTCAAAAGCCCTATGGTCTCATGCCATGGTGAATTGTATACATGCATGGAGAATTAAAAAAAGCAGAGAGTAAATAAATTATTAAAAATAAAATACTTGATGAAATTAAATAATTTCTATTCCACATTATTCTCCTCTGTTCACTGAGCAAGAGGGTATTTTTATTTTATTTTTATGATTTTTCTACACAAAGTTATGAATTTTTGAAGTTTAGGGAATTAAATAAATAGAAAATACCCCTAATTTTTTATTTATCCACGCGGCGCCGCGTCATCCTCGGCATCTTCGAATGCACACGCGTCGCGCTCCCATTCGACGCAGCCATCTGAGTCAGCAGCCCGGGCCCCGCGGTTCACGTACCGTCTCCTGGTCCGACGCCATCTGAGCCGTCCGTCCACGCGTGTATTGAATGGACGGCATCCGTTCATCGTCCCCGAGCGTCCTCACCCAAGAGCCGTCCACACTAAATCCCTAAGATCTCACTCGATACTCAATGGATTTTCATGTTCTTATGCTCTATGGATTCATCTTGAGAAGACGAACACATCCATACGGTTTATGTGGTATGAAATTTACGCAATAGAAATGGAGAATGTTCAGAAGCTCGGGAAGAAGAGTGAGGCCATACCTTTACTCAGAGAAGTGTGGCTTCGATCTGAGGGTTGTTGCACCTTCGATTGGATCCCAGCAAGCTCCAAATGAAGTCTCCTGGTCTGGTGAATTTCCTAGGTAGGATTTCGACCACAACCGATATCAAAGCTTGGAGGCTGGAGCAATTGGGTGGCCTGGAGATGGGGCTTTTGCTGGTGGACACATTCCCTTGGTCTGGCGAAGGTGTAGAACCAATCAATTTGGGGATTGGCTCACTGTGGAGAAGTGTCCTGGTTTTGGGCTTGGATTTCGACTCCGAAATTGAGCTCGCGAGAGAAGAAATGGCAGGTGGATTTCGGTGGGGATCAAGTGCTCGTGTATGGGGAGTAGTCCGGAACAATTTTGGCGAGTTTCCTTAAGGTTTGTTTCAGCACCTCTAATGGCCGAGAGGGGTGGTGTTTAAATAGGAGAGGGTGGAGGGCCTCCTGGGGAGAGTTAGGGCTTGGGATCAGCTTCTCTTGGCAAGAGAAGAACAGCTATGGTGGCCATTGGGCATGGGGCGGCTCGACGAGGGAGAATTCCAAAGTTGGCTCACATGTGAGCTCTCGGCCTGGTGGTTTCCGGCGGGCGTGGTGGCCGGCCGGCCGGGGTCGGGTCACCCTCGAGGTCGGGGAGGTCGAGGTCGGAGGTTTGTGCGGTCAATTGGCCATGGACATGTGCAAAGGAGTTGAATTGAAATGGAATGAGGGAAGAGCTCATTTTGGGTCCAAATGGGTCAACCCACCTTTTGGGCTTGGTTCACCTCCCCATGACTGATTTGGGCTGAGGGAGGATCAGATGGATCAGCTAGGAAAGGGTGGAGAAGTCACCATCCATGAATATTTTAATTAAACATGGATTAAGGTGAATCATTAAAAGGGTTAAAACCTTTTTAAGGGGGGCTTAAAAGAGGCTCCTCCTTTTGCCATTAGTGGCTTGATCACATGTCAAGCCTTCCATGGCTTCATGTGGCTTGTCCATGGCTTGCATGGCTTGTCTTTGGCTTGACAAAAAGTTTGGTCAATTTCATGAAAATGGATTTTAAGAATTTTGGATATTTTGGTGAAAATTTGGATGAAGCTTCATTTAGAATTATTTGATCATTGGTATAGGACTTAGGGATGATTTTAATTGAAAGTATGATGAGGGGAAATGTCATATGGGCTTTAGGGTAGATTTTGGGCTTTTTGAAATGGTTTTAGATGGGCTTTTAAGATGGTTTAGGAAAGTGGGCTTTTGAATTTTAAAATGGATTTTGGGATGAAATTTTGGTAAAGGCTTGGGCCAAATAATTGTTGGGTTTAGCTCATGGATGTGTCATGAGTGACTTGAAGCAAATTGGGGGCGATTTGGGTTTGAATTGGGTTGAATTTGGGTTTTTTTGGTGAATGGGCCAATATAGGTCCAAGTGGGCCAAGTTGGGCCAATGTTGGGCTAGGATTGAAATTGATGTAAAATTAATGTTGAGAAATGTTTATGGGGGTGTTTCAAAGAGGTTTTGACTTTGGTTGGGCTTTGATTTTGGGGTTTGGGCTCATTTGGGTTAGGCTTGGGTTTAGGTCCAAATTGGGCCTTTTAGCTTTGGGTTGAATTTGAGTGGGATTTGGGTCTAAATTTTGGGCAAATCATGTTAGTGTCTTGCTTGTGGGGATGCTAAGGAAGATTTAGAAAAGATTTGAGGTTAATTGGAGTTGAATTGGGTGAGTTTGGGTTAAGTTTGGGTCATGGGTCCAAATTTGGCTTTAAGGCCAAAAGTGAAATTGGATCCAAATATCAATCAAATTGGACTTGGATTTGGTCTAGATTGGTGTTAGAAATATTGAATTGAAGTTTAGAATTGAATTGGACCATAATTTTGGTCAATTGGATAGGTTTGGTTTGACATTGGGTTCACTTAGGGTTAAAATGGGTCAAATTGGGGGTTTTGACAAAAGTAGGGTAAATTAACAAAATTGACCCATGGTGTAGTTGAAAAAAATGAAATTAGGAATATTTGGGATTTTCTGGAATTTTCTGGGAATTTTCTGAATTTTTGGATTTTTGGGTCAAGAGGGGTATTTTGGGTATTTGGAGGGTATTGGGAGGTATTCTTGGAATTTTTGATATTTTTGGGTATTGATTTTTCAATTTGAAAGATGTGGAAATGTTTGGGATTAATTTTGAGGAACTTTTGGGTAATTTGGGTGATTTTGCAAATTTTGGGTAGTTTCAAAGGCTTTGGGTAGGCTAGGCGGGTGTAGGGTCCCGGGGGTCAAAAATTGAAAATTTGGAAAATTGAAAATTTGGAAAATTAAAGATTGGGTAAATGTAAGTGGAATAAAATCATTTTGGTTGAGCCATGAAGTCATACTAAGCCCACATGAGCCATGAAGGGACTCATTTGAGGTATTCACTATGTTGTTCCTAACCTTCTTAGCCAAGGGTTTAGGGGTTAAGGACCATCCATGTGAATCACCTACATGAGTCAGGAGGTCAATTGAGACAATTTCATGCCACATAAACCGTATGGATGTGTTCCTCTTCTCGAGACGAATCCATAGAGCATAAGAACGTTCAATTTGGTCGAGTATCGAGTGAGATCTTGGGCACAGAAGACGGACGACTCTCGGGTAAGGATGCACGGGGACGATGAACGGATGCCGTTCATTTAATACACGCACGGACGGACGGCCAGGATCGCGCCGGATCAGGAGATGGAACGACACAGCGGGCCCCCGGAGCGCTGAGTCATATGGCGGCGTCGAATCGGAGAGTGCCACGCGGCGTTTCGGAGCTGCCGAGGTTGACGCGGCGCCGCGTGGATAAATAGAAAATTAGGGTATTTTCTGATTTATCTAATTCCCTAAACTTCAAAAATCCATAACTTTGTGTATGGAAATCAGAAAAATAAAATAAAAATACTCTCTTGCTCAGTGAACAGAGGAGAATAATGTGGAAAAGAAATCATTTAATTTCATCAAGTATTTTATTTTTAATGATTTATTTCCCTTCTGCATTGTTTTAATTCTCCATGCATATAGGAAATTCACCATGGTATGAGACCATAGGGCTTTTGAAGCCTCTGGATTTGGGGACATTCCCTGAATTTTCCAAAGTCAGAGGCCATCCCTATGAGAAGTTATTGATTTTTCAAATTCATGTTACTGTTTTAAGTATTTTAAATCCAATAATTAGCATGTTGTGAAATAAATTCTAGGAAAATTTGGTGATGTTTCTTATGACCAGAGGACACTAGGAAAAATAGGTTTTGAGTTAATTCATTTAAAATAACCATAATTGGCTTAAACACCCAAAATAGATCCCTAATTAATTAGAGCTAACCATACATCAAATTGACTTGAAATCAATTCTCCACTGACCTTGAGGATCAGAGGAACCCACAATAAAAATTTGAGGTCAATTGGGCATGGTTAGCCCTACTAAATGGGTTGATTAAGCCATTTAGTCAATTTGAACTTTAAAAATTCATAACTTTCAAAATACCTTTCAAAAATTCACCAAATTGGTTTTGGCGCCTCTCTGATATCAGGGGAATTTAAGAAAATAAAAATTTCAATTTTCTAAAAAAGTTGATTTTTTTGGTATTATTTTAATATTTTAATAAATAAAAAATAATAAAAATCATAAAAATAATAAAATTCACCAAAATGTCACATTTTGAATTTTAATCACTTAGGAACAAACCCCATATTTTTCTTAGGTCTATTTAATGAGATATTAAATTTTAAAGCACGAGGGTAATTTTAAAATTAAAAAATGTATTTTCTAGCATTTTCACTAAAATAATTATAATAAATCAAAGAAAAATCAGAAAATTGTAAAAATTGATTCTCTGATTTCTTTGATATCAGAGAGAGTTTTGAAAAATATAAAATTAATTTTTCAACCTTTATTTTATTTTTTAAATTAATTAATAATCCAAAACTTAAAATAATTATAATAAAAATAATATAATTCAAAAAATCACTAAAATTGGTCCAAGTGGTCCTCTGGTCATTAGGAATGTCCCATAATTTTCTTAAGGACAGAAACTCTCCCTTGGTCATGTTATTAAATTTTCCTTGGAAATCCCTATTTTCTACCAAAAATAATTATATAAATAAATTAAATACGGAAAAATCACATTTTCTCCTCTCATGTCCTTATTGACATATGAGTGAAGTCACATAAAAATTTCAAGTTCATTTAAGCTCAATTTAGTGAGTTATGAAATTATTAAGCTTGAGGGCAAAATGGTAATTAAAAAATTTAACCCTTAATTAAAACTTTAGGTTTAATAAAATTAACAAATAAAATATTTGATCCTAATCTGATTTGGATGATTGAAATTCAAATAATTAAAGGGTAGAAACCTACTAAATAATTTGAAGATAATTAAAATAAACCTTAATTAAATAATTGATTAAATTTGGAAGAATAATAAAATTGGAATTATTAAATAGGGATATTATTAGGAAGAGATTTATTCTTTAATTTAAAAATCCCTAAATTAATCATCTCAACAATATTTAATTCTAATTAAAAATGATAATTCAAATTTAAGTTTTAAAATGTTAAAGGACTTAATCATTAAATTAAATTAAAGTTAAATTATTAAACTCTTTTAAATTTTAAATTAAATTAAAATTAAAAATAAAATTAAATTAAAGATTAAATTAAATTAAATCAAACAAATTAAACAAATTAAATTAAATCAAATAAATTAAATTAAATTAAATTAAAACATATTAAATTAAATTAAATTAAATTAAATTAAATTAAAATAAAAATAAAATAAAATCAAATAAAATTAGAATTAAATTAAAAATTAAAATTAAATTAAAAAAAATTAAAATAAAAATTAAAATAAAATTAAAATTAAAATTAAAATTAAAATTAAATTAATATTAAAACTAAACCAAATTAAATTAAATTAATGTTAAATTAAATTGAGTTTAATAACATCTCCTAAGACATAAAGAAATTAAATATAAAGTAAGCTGGAACACTTATTCCAATTTAAATCCGATAATCGAAATTAAATCACAAACCATTTGAACACCGATACGCACGAAAACTTTGGTTATCATAACTCCTAAACAGAACATTAAATGAAATGTTACTTTACTTATAGGGTATTCAAATGTCCTAGTTCACTGAGCAAGATAACAAAACTCGAATTCTCGGACGATTAATCCATTTGTATAATTAAATTCATTTGGACTTAAAATAATTCTAGCAATATTGAAAAGATGTTTAAGATTCTTCTTAAGCACTTCCTCAATATGAGAGGATACTTATAAGAACAATTGAACTTAATTGTTCTTTGATGAAGTAAATCGTCCTCAAACCAAAACACAAGAACCTAGACGTCATAGGAAATGACTAGCTATAGGATTAGGAACTTGGGAGAAAACCATAATCCTCCCTTTAGCTTTACCAAGGAACTTGCTTAACATTCTAATTGTGTTTTAAGTGCAGCTTGGGATGACGGGAAGACCCTCCAGGTACGCTTTTATTTTATTGCAATTTACCTTATTGCAATTTATTTAATCGCATTGCACTTACTTTTCTTGCATGATAAACAACTGTTGCATGAAAACCCGCACCTTTAGGATAGTCCCTAAAACTGAAACCAAAACTAAATTAAAATTCATTGCAAGATAAAATCCACCGCCACAACATTTCAAAATATAAAACAACTCAAAATTTAATCACAAACGGAACACAAAACTACAATTACAACTAAATTAAAACGTCTCGTTGGATGATCGGGAATACCTCGGATGATGTAACCTACGTGTTGCTTAATGGGATTTCCCATGGTCTAAATGAAAGTGTGAAACTCATTCAGTTGAGTTTAGCAAATTCATCCGGACTAAGTGAATCCGATAAAAATAACGATGCCGGAAGGATGGAACCGTGGGATCTTAACCGGTGTTGTTATAATCAACTTTAAGATTTGTTTTAATTAAAAAAATTAAAAACACTTGGAAATTAAGAATTTCTCTAAACCAAAACAATTTTCTCATCTCCTGATTTATCACTTCTAAAACTAAACCTCTGCAACAACAAGGAGCTCGGAGCATGGTGGGCAGCACGGCCATCGTCGTCAGCAAAACTGAAATCTACATCAGCAAAACTTTCTTAGAATTAAATAACCAATCCATAGGATTTTGAGGTAGTTTGCCTAGTGCAACATAAATCCTCAGCTCTTCGTTAGGCATTTGCATGGCAAATTAAGCCCTAACCGGTCTTAGGACTCCGAGGTAGTCGTCCGATACGACATAAACCCTCACATCTTCGAGGTTATTTGTATGATCATGTCATACGAATATAAGTCCTAATTAATTAAAATTGGCAAGATCAAAACATTAAATAAATATTAGGACTTTCCTAAATCTAAGCCAAACAATAGGATAGTCGGGAAATTACCGAAGTTCGCTTCGAATCTGTGATTTCTCCTACCTTTCTTCCTTTGAATTCCCAAAATAAAATCTTCCAAATTTGATCCATTCCCTATTGAAATTCGAAAATTCAATCCCTTGAAAACTTAAACTTTGAAATTCTTGAGAGCGAGAATTATTGATTATTATCGAGAGTTTTCTTAGGTGATTCCCGTCACTTAAGATGTAATTAACTATAGGGGCTTGCCCTTATAGGGAATTTTAAAGAACCCGGGTAATATAAACCCTGTTTAATGCTTTCATATTAAGCAGGGGAATTTGTCGGCTTATAAAATTGGTTCGCAGACCAAACGGATGTCACAAATCTTTTAGTTTATTTAATCAAACTATTTGGGATGTGAGATCAGTTTGATTTCATATCTTAAAATTTTCAAACTTAAAATTATTTTCAAAATCAAATGCTACTTTCTAAACTATATATGTATATTTAAATCAAATTTAAAATCTAAAATTCGCTGACAATTTCTGTTAGGCGACCCCCTTTTCAAAATAAAACACACAACCTAAAAGTAAGCCGTACATTGTCCAGGCTTGAAATTGAAAAATCTTTCTGTGATATTGAAGAAATTATTGAACATTTTCCTAATGAAAAACTATTCACTGTTAAAGAATTGCGTGTTCCGTGGTATGCAGACATAGTAAACTTTATAGTTAGTAATATTATACCTTATGGTTTGACATATCATGAAAAGAAGAAATTTCTGTATGACGCTAAGACTTATTTTTGGGATGACATATTTTTATATAAATAAAGAAAGGATCATATAATTTGAAGATGTGTAACTTTGGAAGAAACTTATAAAATTATTCAAAAATGTCATGACTCTGATTATGGGGGACATTTTGTGAGGGATAAAACTGCATATAAAATATTACAATCAGGATTTTATTGGCCTACAATTTTTAAAGATGTGAATGTTTATATTAAAAATTATGATTGATGTCAGCGTGTAGGAAATATTTCTAGAAGAAATGAGATGCCCCTCAATTATATTTTGGAAGTTGAAATATTTGATGTTTGGGGACTAGATTTTATGGGACCATTTACACCATATGTCAGAAATGTTTATATTTTGATAGTAGTAGACTATGTTTCCAAATGGATTGAAGCTATTGCTTTACCTCAATGTGATGCTCAAAGTGTTGCAAAGTATTTAGAAAAGAATATATTTTGCTGATTTGGAATACCAAGAGTAATCATAACTGATGGGAGAAGTCATTTTAGAAATGTGATTATTGAGAAGTTATTAAAGAAATATCATATTAATCATCACATTGCTACTGCTTATCATCCGCAGACAAGTGGTTTGGTTGAATTATCCAATCGTGAAATTAAAAGAATATTTGAAAAAACTGTTAATCCAAATAGAAAGGATTGGTCAATTAAATTGGATTATGCTTTGTGGGCCTATAGGACTGCTTACAGAACACCTATAGGAATATCCCTATATATGCTGATTTTTGGAAAAGCTTGTCATTTACCTTTTGAACTTGAGCATAAAGAATATTGGGCTATTAAAGAGTTCAACTATAATTTGAAAGATGCTGTTGAAAAGAGATTATTGCAATTGAATGAGCTTGAAGAAATAAGGAATGAATCATATGAAAATGTTAAGATTTATAAGGAAAAGATGAAGTTATGGCATGATCAGAAGATTCTTATTAAAAATCTTGTACCAGGAAAAAAAGTTTTGTTGTAAAATGCTAGATTGAGAATATTTTCTGGAAAACTTAAGTCCAGGTGGATGGGTCAATTTATTGTGATAAAAGTTTATTCTTATGGAGCTGTAGATATTAAAGATCCTAAGACTAGAAAAATATTTAAAGTTAATAGACAAAGAATTAAACCAGATTTTTCAGTCAATAAATTTAAATCTGATGAGAATTTGATGTTGGGTAACTCAGAATGAGTTCTGGGTATGTGAGGCTGAAGACATTAAAACAAGCGCTTTGTGGGAGGCAACCCATATTTATCGGTGTGCTTTGCTTTATGTTTATTTTGTGTGTTTTGTTTGCTTTTGTTTGGTTTGTTTTTATGTTTTTAGTGGTAGTAATTTGGAGTTTTTAAACTTAAGTACAGTTTATTTGACCTGAATTGATGATTAAGAGAAGTCAGAATGAAAATTTGGACACTTAGCAGACCTGTGCTAACTTGTGCACTGGCGGCTAAGCGCTGACTAGCTGGCGCTTAGGCGCCAAAGTTATAAAAAGATGTGAAAATGTGGATCTAGAAGCCTAGATTGTGGGGGAGAAGTTTTGGGAGTTATTTAGGAGTTTCTAAACGTCTTAGGGAATATTCTAGCATTTCCCAAGTCTATGAAAAGGATCTGACTTAAGAAAAACACTTGCCCCAAGTTCTATTTTCATTTTTGAATATCTAAGAAGAGAATTTTGAGTGCATCATGTCCTCGGAGAATGAGATGAAGAAGAAGCAAGATTCTAACAAAAGTAAGTTCATTATTGATAGTGCTAAGGAGTTATTTAATGGATATCTCACTGTTACTATTCAAGGTATTGCAAAAATGATTGAAAAAATTGAAGCCCGAGTGACTTCGATGGAAGCAAAGATCATTGAAACTAACCTGCATTTGGATCACATGGGATGGCAACTCAAGATGCAATTCAATCATTCAAGGTACGTGGAAGAAATTGATAAGGCGATGTTTGTAAAGAACAAATGGATTGAAGAAGATGATGTAAGAATGAAGAATGATCGCCCGTTCTATCAAATTTATATTCCAAATCAAATAAGAATAATAGTGATCCTGGATATATTCCGCCTAATGGAGAATGGAATTAAGAGTGTTTTGTTTTGTTTTGTTAGTGTTCTTATGTGTTATGTTAGTGTTCTTGTGTGTTATGTTTGGTGTGTTTAGTGTTTATATTTAAGTATTAACTAAGCCTGATGTTGTGATAATTACATCCTAGAGATGTATACTTATCAGTCTGAGATTAAAGTCTCTTGTATTTTGAGAATTTCATCCTTTATGTTTGGATAGAAATTCTAGTATTGTATTAAATGTTATGTTTGTTTTAATATAAGTTTGTGTTTTTGTGAAAGTTGTGTGGAATCAATGGTTATTTAACTTTGATTTGGAGTATTGGAAGATTTGTGGGGAGAAATAATTATTCTGGAGTAATTAAAGGTAATTAACAAAGTGATTTAGTGCATATACCTTAATTATGAAAATTTTGGTACTCGCGGCTAAGCACCAGAGTGCCGGCGCTTACGCGTCAAATTTCACGGCTAAATGCCAAAAGTTCGTGCTTAGGAGCCAGTTCGCGAAAATTCGTTCCCGAAAGTAAAAAACCCAAAAATTGTCATTTTCAACCTCCCCATTGTCTTCAACCTTCGTTTACCGCGAAAGAGGAGCCTAGGGTATCATTCTGTGGATCATTTAAGAGCTGATCTCAAAAAAAATTGTTAGATTTGAATCCCTTGAGGTAAGAGCACTACTCCTAAGTAAAAATTTTTTATTTTTACCATGTATTTTGAGTACATTAAGGAAAATCTTAAAATCACTATTCATGGTGAAAATTTGAGGAAAAACTTGAGAAATTGCTTGGATTTAGTGAAAATATCTTTTGGAAGATATTTTAGCAAGCTTAGTTTGATTTTGGAATTTATGGTGAATTTTTCGTGAATTTTTAGAGATGGCTCCAAAGTCAAAGCGTGCACGAGAAAAGACGAAGTTTGATTCTGACAAATTTCTTAGTATGAGGGCTGTGGAACGATACGTCGATGCATTGCAGTCACGAAAGTTGATTCCTGAGCGTGTATTTGGTAAGCCAAGAGAGGTGATTGAAGATATGATTGCTAGAAGAAACTGGGAGAATTACTGTTGCTTCTCCGCTTTTGATCTTGTTTATGTGGTTAGAGAATTTTATGCAAATTTACCTACTGCAGAAGAGAATAAAGTGATGGTTAGAAGGCAGGAGGTCAACTTTTCTTCTAGTGCAATAAATACTTTTTATGGACTACCTCCTGACATGTTCTGTTTTTATTCTAACTATCATCCTTCGGAAAGAGAATTAGATGAGATAATGAAATTTCTGATTGATGGAAGAGGATTATGGAAATTAACAAATGATAGAAGAGTGAACTTTCCTGCTTCCAAACTGAATGCCATTTCTAAGGCGTAGCATTATTTTATCTCATCAAAGTTGTTACCATTGAGTCATACTAGTGAAGTAACGAGAAAAAGAGCTGTGTTGAACCATTGTATTCAGCAAGGAAGCCTATTGACATTGGAAGTATAATTTATGATTATGTTTTGAATTGTGCTAGATCAACCACTACTACATGTATGGGATTTCTTTCCTTGATTCATTCACTATGTGAACGATCTGGAGTGAAGTTTGAAACCTGGGAAGAGGTACTTCAGCCATTGAGACCAATTACTAGTGTAAACGTTGGTGCTTACACTGTACATTCAGAGTTTGGTTGGAGAGGAGGATTTGGTAAGGCTTCTACTGCTTCTGCTTCTGCTGCATCTACTCTCGTGCTACTACTTTATGTGCTTCATCATCTACTGATTCGCAAACTGGTTTATTAAGAAAGATTTTGAAAAAAAGTGAGTCTTACTCGAGAGCATATGAGAGATATGGATGGTATGCTAAATAATGTGGAAAGATATATTGTAAAACATGATGAATATGAGGAGAATTATCAGCAATATGTGGATAAACTGATTAGAGGTGACCAGAGTGCTGAGATGCCCCCTCATCCATTCTACATACCTTATGTGTCATCCAGGGATTGGAACGAGGAAGATGATCATGATGATGAGGATGATGAGTAGATTTGTGTTATTTGTTTTTGTTTTGGTATTGTAGTGGATGTATGTTTGTTTTGTTAGTATTTTGTTTGAGAATTGTATTGTGAAGTGAACCTTGATAGTATGCAGATTGTAGTTGTACTATTTTTCTATTATGCATATTCAAATGTATTAATGTTCTTGTGTTGTTGTTTTATATGTCAGAGTTTTTAGTAGTGTGTACTTTAATTCAAGGACTGTTAGGAGACTATAAACCACTATTAGGAACTTCTACTTAGGGAACTACATATTCAAAATTTTTCAAATTCCACTACTATCTATTATCTGTATCAGTGTGTTATTTTTGTTGGTGTGTATTTGCTTTGAAAACCTCCACTACTGTAAAAGTATTTTTAAAATTTTTACTTTTCTATGTATAAAAAAAATAAATGTGTTTTGAAAAAATAAATTTGATTTCATTTTACTCATGTTATTTAAATTGTTATACTTGCATATTAGGATATTAAAAATTATTGCAAGCATGATATGTCAGTTTTTATTTCTCACCCATATATCATTTCTTATGCTTAAATGTTTTATCTTAATTAAAAAAATATTTTTTTTTTTTGGGGGGGGGGATTTATGTTTTTTAAAAAACAAAGATTTTCAAAAACCTAAAATTTTATTTGATTCTCAAGAATACTTAAAAATAAATCATATTTTTGATTGAGAACAATTATGTACATGAAGTTATATTAGGAGAATAAAATTTTGAATATAGAAATGAATAAAAGAATTTAGTTAAAATTTATAGTAATCATGAAAAACTTAGAGTTAAAATTTTTTTAATGAAGAGGTGTTAAATAAAGTTAAACTATCTTGAGTAAGAAGTTTTGTATTTTTGGATAAATAGAAGATTTGACTTTTATTCTTCAAAGCTTAAATTTCTTTTATTGAAGAATAATTTTCAAATACTATTATTATAATATTTAGGTAAAAGATGTATATTTGACCTTTATTTTAAATGGAAGGGTGGAATTCAAAATCATTAAAGGCCTATCCAGATATAGTAATCCTTGCCACATAAAAAAAAGAAAAAAGAGAAAAAGTAAAAACTAATATATCAAAAGGGAGGAGAAGCTTGAGGATTTAAGGGCCTAATAAAAAATTGGTTTCATACCTAAAGTTTAAGATTTAAGTTCAGAGAAAATCTAAAGCTTAAGGTTATAATATAGTAAGTAAAAATTATTTTCAAATAAAGATTTTTAAGTGAGAAAAATAAGTTTTTGAATTCTATATTTTGAAGAATCTACAAATATTTCTGAAATAGATAGAAACTTATATTTGTCATTTTCCTTTACTGAAGAACTTTCTAAACATTAAGTTAGTTTTAATTACTGAATTTTTTTTTAAATTGGAAAATTCCATTTCTAGAACAAAATTTTGTTATCTTCCTAAATAACTCATTACATAATTTGCATGCTAAAATGTTCTATGAGATTAATTGTCACTTGAGAGCAAGTAACATTTTAAGTTTGGGGGATTTTGATACACCTAAAATATATAGTATTTTTATACACTTTTTTATACCTATTTTTAATGATATTGCACTTTAATGGAAGGTATTTTATGTTTTTCTTGCAGGTATGATGAAAATGGATGGTCATGATGAAAGGAGAAAAACTGGATCAAATTTAGAGCAAAAAAAAAATGAAAAATCAAAATTTTGGCACTGGTGGCTAAGCAGCTAGGCGGCGCTTAGCCGCCACAGTTAAAAATCGAAATTCAAATGAATTTGGAGCAAATTTCAAAGGGGATGGGATGCAAATCTTGGTGGTAACTACCATAACTTCCTTTGGGCAGCAAGTTTTAAAGAAGGGGTGCTTTCCTTTGTAGATACATTGAATCTGGACACATTTTGAAGAGACACCAAGGAACCTTTTGGTTTACTACTTAAAGAGAGTCTTAGGAAAGATTAGGATACTCTTCCTTTGCATTTTGAAGGGTTCTTTCTTTCTTTCTTTTGTTCTTCCACTGCATTTTAAGAGTTTTTATTTTAGAGTAGGAGTAGAGAGTAGAAAGGAGAAATGGGTCGGAGTGAAGTCTTCTTCTTCCCACTTCTTTTCTTTCTTTTAGTTTAGTTTTTATTAAAGTCCGAGTACGTATTACGAGTCATCGGAGTTGGGAGACTTGCTCTGAGAAGTAGTTTAGCGAAGAGTCAAAGTTTTAGAGGAACATCCTTAGTCTTGTGGAGAGGATTTTCAGATAAGTTTTTACTTTTAATTTTTATATTAATACTTTCTTTAGTTTGTTATTTTTCTTATTGTTTTTAATTTCAAATTAATGTGTTTTTGTATTTTCTCAATGCATTCAGAGTAGTTTACTTAATCTTTTTCTTTCTAAAATGGAGAAGTAATTAATTTACAAAGAATTTTTGTGGAAGGTATAAGTGTTTAAAAGTTGGAAGAAGTTGTGAAGATTGATTCTAAAAAATTTCTTTACTTCTTAATTTGGCCTGTTAAGTTGTAGAATTTCTTGAGATTATGTAAGATCCAATGCGGTATTATCTCATAAAAGTTAGTAAGAATCACATGCAATTATATGGGTGAGAATTCTAGTCCATATAATTGAATGTAATATTAGAAGATATTTTTATAAAAGGGAGTAAAATTAGAGGATTTTATAGTGACAGGCTAAAACCCCCTCATTTGGTTTGAAATTTTGAGTTTTGTTATGAGAAGTTAGCCCCCAGGTGGTGGGATTCGAGGGACTCTAGAGTGAGATACTGGTATCTTCCCTGCCTAACCATGTTCAAAATAATAAAAATTTCAAATTAACCTATGTTCTTTATAGAACCAAGTAAGGGTAAAGAACACATTTGCTTTTATCTGTCACAACAAATTTGAATACTTCCACAACAATACTTTAAGAATTATTACTACTTCATAAAGGAAAGAAAAAGATACTCTAGTTAATATCATTTTACATCCAGTGTTATTAGTTATTATAATTTTAATTAATTGCTTAACATTTTATTAAGAAAATTTTAAAAGACAAATCAACTTTCAAAACTTTTCAAAATCAAGACATACTTTAAAAAACCATAAAAAAGAAAGTAAAAAGATAATTTTCCGATTCCTTTAAAGATTTTACATTTTCCCTGTGGGTTCGATATCTCGGGACTTAATCAAAAAGTCCAATATTAATTGATAAACGAAACGTATACTTGCATAATATCCCATATTATAAAATCATAATTTTCATATCTAAATCATCAACACATAAATTCCTATCAGCCCAAGTTTTTGGCGTTGTTTGCCAAGAATCAAGTTTTTAGCGTTGTTACATTTACAGGACATTATCAAGTTTTTGGTGTCGTTGCCATATTTCATATCATATTTGTAAGTATAAATATCAGGGGATCAAACTGTCACAAAATTTCCTTGCTAAATATTTTCCACCATCTAAGACTGTTAAGTTGAGAAATGATACATCTTTTTATCAGTTTGAAGGCGAATTAATATATGAAGCATGGGAAAGATTTAAAGATCTCCTCAGGAAATTTCCACATCATGCGATACCAGATAGGTTAATAATTCAAACTTTTTATAATGGATTAGTTGGATCTCTTAGATCAATCATCGATGCTGCTGCTGGTGGATCATTAATGTCTAAACCATTTTCAGATGCTTATGCTTTAATTGAAGATATGACTACTAATAATTTTCAATGGCCTTCTGAAAGGTTAAATCCTAAAAAGGTAGCCAGTGTTTATGAAAATGATGCTTTTACAATGTTATCAAATCAAGTTGCTGCTCTATCAAGGAAGATAGACCAATTTGGGATGAATTTTTCTCAGCCAAATCCATGATTGAAGAAAATTCATTAGGCCAAATGGTTGATTCGTACTCTTCACCAGAAACTGTGAATGCTATAATCAAACCTAACAACCCATATTCCAATTATTATAACCCAGGCTGGAAGAATCATCCAAATTTTAATTGGAACAAAAATAATCAGGGTGGTGTTAATCAACAATGGGGGAACACCCAAGTAAACTCATTGGGAAATTGGAACAACCAGTGTAATAATAATAATAGATTAACTTATCCTTCTAATTATAACAATGCTTTACAAAATAAGGAGAAGAAGTTGTCTATGGAAGAATTAGTATCACATATGGGAAATCAATTACAAATTCAAGGAGCAACCATCAGAAATATTGAAAATCAATTGGAACAAATTGCAAATGCCTTAAGTAATAGATCCCAAGGAATGCTTCGAAGTAATACTAAAGTGAATCCAAGAGAAAATAATAAAGAACAAGTGAAGGCAATTCAACTGAGTAGTGGAAAAGAGTTGGAAGGTAGAGTTCAATAAGAAACTGTGGTAGAGAAAGAAGAGATTGAAAAACTTAAAGAGGATGCTCCAAAAAGTTTTGAAAGACCTATTTCTCCACTTAAGGTTGATTTAGAAAAACTACCACCTCCATTTCCTCAGAGACTTCGCCAACAAAAGTTGGATAAGCAATTTTAAAAATTCTTGGAGATATTAAAGAAGCTTACAATTAATATTCTATTTGCTAAAGCCCTAAAACAAATGCCAAGATATCCAAAATTTATGAAGGATATTCTTAATAAAAAGAGGAAGTTTGAAAAAAATGAGACTGTTGCACTTAGTGAGGAGTGCAGTGTGATAATTCAGAAAAAGCTTCCTGAAAAACATAAAGATCCTAGTAGTTTCACAATTCCATGTGTAATCGGAGAAAGATTCTGTGGAAAAGCTTTAAGTGATTTGGGTGCAAGCATTAATCTTATGCCTCTATCAATATTCAAAAGACTGGGACTAGGAGAAATAACCCCAACTACTGTAACTCTGCAATTAGCAGATCATTCGATCACATATCCTAAAGGAGTTATAGTAGATGTTTTGGAAAAAGTGGATCAATTTATTTTTCCTGTGGATTTTATTGTGTTAGATATGGAGGAAGATAAAGAGATACCCATAATTTGGGGAGACCTTTTCTAGCTATAGGCAGAGCCACGATAGATGTGCAAAAAGGGGAATTAACGTTGAGGGTTAATTATCAGACTGTTGCATTTAGTATTTCAAAATAGATGAAATATCATGCTAGAGGTAAAGAAGATGAGTGTTATATGATGGATGTTATTGAATATTTAAGTGAATGTCATTTCAAATTAACTTATGAAGAGAAAGCTGAAAGAGAAAAATTTGAATATAAGCAAGAAGAAGAGTTATTTGATTCTGAAGATTTTCAAGAGGAAGATTTAAAGATTGTTCGTGAAAGTTTTGAATTGTTGGAGATGACTGAAAAAAGATAAATCTTATGGTCCATCAATTGAAAAACCTCCTGAACTTGAGTTAAAAATTCTTCCTGGTCATTTGAAGTATGTTTTTCTAGGTGAATCCTCAACCTTGCCGTTATAACTTCCTCTTAATTAACTAAAAAAGAAGAAGAGAGTTTGCTTGAAATTTTGAAGAAGCATAAGAAAGCCTTTGGATGGACAATTGCTGATATTAAAGGAATCAGTCCTTCAATTTGTTTGCACATAATTCTTATGGAACATAATTACAAACCGCGGGCTGATCCCCAAAGGAGATGAAATGCTATTATGAAAGGCGTTGTTAAGAAAGAAATTTTAAAATTGTTGGATGCTAGAATTATCTACCCTATTTCAGATAGTGCGTGGGTTAGTCCTATTCACTGTGTTCCTAAGAAAGGAGGAGTAACTGTGACTGTTAATGAAAAGAATGAAATGATACCAACAAGGCAAGTTACAGGGTAGTGAATAAGCATTGATTATAGAAAATTAAACCTTGCCATAAGGAAAGATCATTTTCCACTCCCTTTTCTAGATCAAATGTTGGATAGACTGGCTGGGCATAAATAATTTTGTTTTCTGGATGGATATACTGGTTACCACCAAATTCAAATTGCTCTTGAGAATTAAGAGAAAAATGTGTTTACCAGTCCTTATGGTATGTTTGCTTTTAGAAGAATGCCCTTTGGTTTATGTAATGCCCCTGCTACATTTCAGAGAAGTATGATGGTTATTTTTCGTGATTTAATTGAAAAGGGATTGAAGTTTTTATGGATGTCTTTTCAGTGTTTGGAATTTTTTTTGAATTATGTTTAAAACATTTATCTAAAGTTCTAAAACGCTGTGAAGAAACTAATTTGGTCCTTAATTAATAAAAATGACAATTTATGGTAGCAAGAGGAATTGTTTTGGGACATCAGATTTCAAAAAAAGGTTAAGAGGTAGATCCTGAAAAAATTGAAGTTATATCTAATTTACCTTGCCCAACCAATGTAAGGGGAATTAGAATTTTTTTAGGACATGTTGGATTCTACAGGCGTTACATTAAAGACTCTTTAAAGATTACAAAACCTTTATGCCGTTTACTTGAAAAGGATGCAATTTTTAATTTTGATGATGACTGTCATAAAGTCTTTGAAACATTAAAAAAAAAAATTAATCACTGCACCTGTAATAATTTCACAAAATTAGGAAAAACCTTTTGAATTAATGCTTAATGCTAGTGATTATGCAATTGGTGCTGTTTTGGGTCAGAAATATGATAAAATTTTCAAAGTAAATTATTATGCTAGTAAAACTCTTAATGAAGCTCAAATTAATTATACCATTACTGAAAAAGAGTTATTAGCTATAGTATTTTGCTTTGATAAATTTTGATCATATTTAATTGGAAGTAAATGTGTTGTGCGTACTAATTATTCTGCTATTAAGTACTTAATGAAGAAAATGATGCAAAACTGAGACTGATAAGATGGATTCTTCTTTTGCAAGAATTTAATTTTGAGATAGTAGATAGGAAGGGTTCTGATAATCAAATTTCTGATCATTTTCCCAGGCTTGAAATTAAAAAATCTCTCAGAGATATTGAAGAAATTAATGAACATTTTCCTGATGAAAAACTGTTCACTGTTAAAGAAAGGCATGTTCCGTGGTATGCAGACATAGTAAACTTTTTTGTTAGTAATATTATACCCTATGGTTTGACATATCATGAAAAGAAGAAATTTCTGTATGATGCTAAGACTTATTTTTGGGATGAACTATTTTTAAATAAATAAAGAAAGGAACTTATAATTCGAAGATGTGTACCATTGGAAGAAACTTATGAAATTATTCAAAAATGTCATGATTCTGATTATGGGGGACATTTTGTAAGTGTTAAAACTGCATATAAAGTATCATAATCAGGATTTTATTGGCCTACAATTTTTAAAAATGTGAATGTTTATATTAGAAATTGTGATAGATGTCAGCGTGTAGGCAATATTTCTAGAAGATTTAAGATGCCCCTCAATTATATGTTGGAAGTTGAAATATTTGATGTTTGGGGACTAGATTTTATGGGACCATTTACACCATCTTTTGGAAATGTTTATATTTTGATAGTAGTAGACTATGTTTCCAAATGGATTGAAGCTATTGCTTTATCTCCATATGATGCTCAAAGTTTTGCAAGTTTTAGAAAAGAATATATTTTGTAGATTTGGAATATTAAGAGTAATCATAACTGATGGGGGAAGTCATTTTAGAAATTCAATTATTGAGAAGTTAGCAAAGAAATTTCATATTAATCATCGCATTGCTACTGCTTATCATCCGCAGACAAGTGTTTTGGTTGAATTATCCAATCGTGAAATTAAAAGAATATTGGAAAAAACTATTAATCCAAATAGAAAAGATTGGTCAATTAAACTGGATTATGCTTTGTGGGCCTATAAGACTTTTTACAGAACATTTATAGGAATGTGCCCTTATAGGCTGATTTTGGGAAAAGATTGTCATTTACCTTTTGAACTTGAGCAAAAAGCATATTGGGCTATTAAAGAGTTCAATTATAATTTGAAAGATGCTACTGAAAAGAGATTATTGCAATTGAATGAGCTTGAAGAAATAAGGAATGAATCTTTTGAAAATGTTAAGATTTATAAGGAAAAGATGAAGTTATGGCATGATCGGAAGATTCTTACCAAAAATCTTGTACAAGGACAACAAGTTTTGTTGTATTCTAGATTGCAAATATTTTCTGGAAAACTTAAGTCCAGGTGGATGGGTCCATTTATTGTGATAAAAGTTTATTCTTATGGAGCTGAAGATATTCAAGACCCTAAGACTGAAAAAATATTTAAAGTTAACTGACATAGACTAAAACAATATTTTTTAGTCAATAAATCTAAATCTGATGAGAATCTGATTTTGGGTCACTTAGAATGAGTTCTGGGTATATCAGGCTGAATACGTTAAAACAAACACTTTGTGGGATGCAACCCATATTTATCGGTGTGCTTTGCTTTTTGTTTGTTTAGTATGTTTTGTTTGCTTTGTTTGCTTTGTTTTTTTATTTTTAGTGATAGTAATTTGAACTTTTTAAACTTAAGTAGAGTTTATTTGACCTTAATTGATGATTTGGAGAAGTCAGAATGAAAATTTGGACACTTAGCAGACCTGTGCTAAATTGTGCACTGACGGCTAAGCGCCGACCAGTTGGCGCTTAGGCGCCGCAGTTATAAAAATCGTGAAAAATGAGATTCTAGAAGCCTAGATCATGGGGGATAAGTTTTAAGCGTTATTTTGGAGTTTCTAAACGTCTTGGGGCTGTTCTAACATTTCCCAAGTCTATAAAAAAGGACCTCACTTAAGAGAAACACTTGCCCCAAGTCCTATTTTCATTTCTGAAGTCTTAACAAGAGAATTTTGAGTGCATCATATCTTCCTGGGAGAATGAGATGAAGAAGAAGCAAGATTCTAACAAAAATAAGTTCATTAGTGATAGTGCTAAAGAGTTATTTAATGGATAACTTGCTGTTAGTATTAAGGGTATTGCAGAAATGATTGCAAAAATTGAAGCCCGAGTGACTTCAAGGGAAGCAAAGATCAATGATACTAACTTACATTTGGAACACAAGGAATGACAACTCAAGATGCAATTCAATCATTTAAGGTACGTGGAAGAAATAGATAAGGCGATGTTTCAGAAGAACAAATGGATTGAAGAAGATGATGTAAGAATGAACAATAATCGCCTATTCTATCAAATTTATATTCCAGAAGGGTCAAATGAGAATAATAGTGGTCTGAGATATATTTCGCCTAATGGAGAATGGAATTAAGAGTGTTCTGTTTATTTATGTTTTTATGTGTTATTTTTGTGTTCTTGTGAGTTCATGTTTGGTGTGTTTAGTGTTTTTATTTAAATATTAACTAAGCCTGATGATGTGATGGTTACATCCGAGAAATGTATACTTATCAGTTTGAGATCAATGTCTCTTGTATTTAGAGAATTTCATCCTTTATGTTTGGATAGAAATTCTAGTATTGTATTAAGTTTTATGTTTGTTTTAATATAAGTTTGTGTTTTTGTGAAATTTGTGTGCAATCAATGGTTGTTAAATTTTGATTTGGAGTATTGGAAGAATTGTGGGGAGAAATAATTATTTTGGAGTAATTAAGGGTGATTTACCAAGTGATTTAGTGCATATACCTTAATTATGAAAATTTGGATATTGGTGGCTAAGCGCCAGAATATTAACCAAGTGATTTAGTGCATATACCCAAATTTATGGTGAATCTTTCGTGAATTTTTAGAGATGGCTCCAAAGTCAAAGCGTGTGAGAGAAAAGGCCAGATTTGATTCTGACAAATTAGTTAGCACGAGGACTGAGGAACAATACGTCGATGCATTGCAGTCACATAAGTTGATTCCTGAGCATGTGTTTAGTAAGCCAGGAGAGGTGATTGAAGATATGATTTCTAGAAGAAACTGGGATAATTACTGTTGCTTCTCCACTGTTGCTGTTGTTTCTGTGGTTAGAGAATTTTATGCAAATTTACCTGCTGTAAAAGAGAATCAAGTGCTGGTTATGAGGCATGATGTCAATTTTTCTTCTATGGGCAATCAATACTTTTTATGGAATACCTCCTGACATGTTTTGTTTTTATTCTAACTATCATCCTTCGGAAGGGGAATTAGATGAGATCATGGAATTTCTGACTGATGGAAGAGGATTATGGAAAATAATAATTGATAGAAGAGTGAACTTTCCTGCTTCCAAATTTAATGCCATTTCTAAGGCATGGCATTATTTTATCTCATCTAATTTGTTACCTTTGAGTCATAGTAGTGAAATAACCTGAGAAAGGGTTGTGTTGAACCATTGTATTCAGCAAGGAAGCCTATTGACATTAGAGGTATAATTTTTTATTATGTTTTGAACTGTGCTAGATCAACCATGACTGCAGATATGGGATTTCCTTCCTTGATTCATTCACTATGTGAACGATATGGAGTGAAGTTTGATACCTGGGAAGAGGTACTTCAGCCATTGAGACCAATTATCAGTGTAAACATTGGTGCTTACACTGTACATTCAGGGTTTGGTTGGAGAGGAGTATTTGGTATGGCTTCTATTTCTTCTGCTTCTGCTACATCTACTTCTCGTGTAGCTACTTCACGTGCTTCGTCATCTACTGATTAACAGACTGGTTTATTAAGAAAGATTTTGAAAAAAGTAAGTCTTACTCGAGAGCATATGAAAGATATGGATGGTAAGCTAGATAATGTGGAGAGATATATTATAAAAAATGATGAATATGAGGAGAGTTATCAGCAATATTTGGATAGACTGATTATAGGTGATCAGAGTGTTGAGATGCCCCCTCATCCATTCTACATACCTTATGTACCATCTAGGGATTGGAACGAGCAGGATGATGATGATGATGAGGATGATGAGTAGATTTGTGTTATTTCTTTTCGTTGTGGTGTTGTTGTTGATGTACTGATGTGTGTTTTTTTAGTATTTAGTTTGGTCATTGTGTTGTGATGTGAACCTTGATAGTATGCAGACTGTAGTTTGTATTATTTTTCTGTTATGCATATTCAGATGTATTGTTGTTGTTGTATTGATGTTTTATACGTTGCTTTATGGTAGTGTGTCTAACGTAAAAATGTTTTTATGTGTATGTTATGTCAGAGTTTTTAATAATGTGTACCTTAGTTCAAAAACTGTTAGGAGATTATAAACCACTATTAGGAACTTCTACTTAGGAAACTATATGTTTAAAATTTTTTCAAATTCCACTATCATTTGTAATCTGTATCAGTGTGTTATTTTTGTTGGTGTGTATTTGCTTTGAAAACCTCCACTACTGTAGAAGTCTTCTGAAATTTTTACTTTTCTTATTATAAATTTTTTTTTTGTTTTGAAAAAAAAATTGAATTTGATTTCATTTTACTCCTGTTATTTAAATTGTTATACTTGCATATTAGAATATTAAAAATTCCTGCAAGCATGATATGTTAGTTTTTATTTCTCACCCATATATCATTTCTTATGCTTAAATGTTTTATCTTAATTAAAAAATTAAAGTTTGGGGGGATTTTTAAAAACAAAGATTTTCAAAACCTAAAATTTTATTTGATTCTCAAGAATACTTAAAAATAAATCTTATTTTTGATTGAGACAATTATGTACATGAAGTTATATTAGGGGAACAAAATTTTGAATATTGAAATGAATAAAAGAATTTAGTTAAAATTTATAGTAATCATGAAAAACTTTTAAGTTAAAATTTTCTTTATGAAGAAGTGTTAAATAAAGTTAAACTATCTTTAGTAAGAAGTTTTGTATTTTTGGATAAATAAAAGATTTGACTTTTATTCTTCAAAGCTGAAATTTCTTTTATTAAAAAGTAATTTTCAGATACTATTATTATAACTTTTCAGTGAAAGACATAAATCTGATCTTTATTTTAAATAGAAGGATGGAATTCAAAATCATTAAAGGTCTATCTAGATATAGTAATCCTTGTCTTATTAAAAAAAAAGAGAGAGAGAAAAAAAATAAAAAGTGAAAAATAGTGTATGAAAAGGGAGGAGAAGCTTGAGGATTTAAGGGTCTAATAAATAATTGGTCTCATATCTACAGTTTAAGATAAAAATTTAGAGAAAATCTAAAACATAAGGTTATAATATAGTAAGTAAAATTATTTTTCAACTAAAGATTTTTAAGTGAGAAAAATAAATGTTTGAATCATATATTTTGAAGAATCTACAAATATTTCTGAAATAGATAGAGACTTATATTTGTCATTTTTCTTTACTTAAGAACTTTCTAAACTTTAAGTTGGTTTTAATTACTGAAATGTTTTCAAAATTGGACTATTCCATTTCTAGAACAAAATTTTGTTATCTTCCTAAGAAACTCATTACATAATTTGGATGCTAAAATATTCTATGAGATTAACTGTCACACAAGGACAAGTAACATTTTAAGTATGGGGGATTTTGATACACGTAAAATATATAGTATTTTTATGCACATTTTTAGACCTATTATTAATGATATTGCACTTTAAGGGAATGTATTTTGTGTTTTTCTTGTAGGTATGATGAAAAAAGATGGTCATGATGAAAGGAGCTAAATTAGATCAAATTTGGAGCAAAAATGATGAAAAATAAAAAATTTAGCACTGGCGGCTATGCGCTGCTGAGCCGACGCTTAGCCGCAACAATTAAAAATCAAAATTCAAATGAATTTGGCTCCAATTTCAAAGGGGATGGGATGCAACTCTTGGTGGTGGTTGACCTCATTTTTGATGAGGTCTTCTCTTCTTCTTTTTAGTACTTAGGATCTAGCCTTAGGCTTTTCCTTTGACTATCTTAGAGGACTAGAGTTGGGACCCACCAGTTAGAAATTCAAACCACTTCTTAACTCCCTGCAAACTCCATAAACTTGACTGTAAACCCCTAATCACCTAGAGGGTTGAAATCAAATGTGGAAGTTTAAAGGATGAGTTCCTATAGGACTCTTCGGCCTCGTGACTACCCCTGGGTGGCCTGGTCCGGTGAAGAGACCGGCTTACACACACACTACACTTATACACTACACTTTCACACACATCCTAGAAGCACACCCATACCTAACTCGACCTCCCGACTCATAAATGTGACTCACATGGATGGTCCTTAACCCCTAAGCCCTCGCGTAAGAGGGTTAGGAACAACATAGTTGAATGCCTCAAATGAGTCCCTTCATGGCTCATGTGGGCTTGATATGGCTTCATAGCTCAACCAAAATGATTTCATTCCACTTACATTTATACAATCTTCAATCTTCCAAATTTTCAATTTTTGACCCCCGGGACCCTACACCCGCCTAGCCTACCAAAAACCCTTGAAATCCTCCAAAATTTCCAAATCACCCAAAATTCAACAAAACCAATCCCAAAAATTTCCACATCACTCAAATTGATCACTCATAGCCAAAAATACCAAAAATTCCAAAAATACCTCCCAATACCCTCCAAATACCCAAAATATCCCTCTTGACCCAAAAATCCAAAAATTCACAAAATTCCCAAAAAATTCCAGAAAATCGCAAATATTCCCAATTTCATTTTGTTCAACTACACCATGGGCCAATTTTGTCAATTTACCCCACTTTTATCAAAACCCCCAATTTGACCCATTTTAACCCTAAATGAACCCAATGTCAAACCAAACCTACCCAATTGACCCAAATCCTGGTCCAATTCAATTCTAAACTTCAATTCAACAATTCCAACACCAATCTAGACCAAATCCAAGTCCAATTTGATTGACATTTGGATCCAATTTCACTTTTGGCCTTAAAGCCCAATTTGGACCCATGACCCAAACCAAACCCAAACTCACCCAATTCAACTCCAATTAACCCAAAATCATTTCTAAACCTTCCTTAACAATCCTAAAAACAAAACCCTAACATGATTTGCCCAAAATTTTGACCCAAACCCCACTCAAATTCAACCCAAAACCAAAAGACCCAATTTTGACCTAAACCCAAACCTAACCCAAATAAGCCCAAACCCCAAAATCAAAACTCAACCAAAGCCAAAACCTCTTTGAAACACTCCCATAAACATTTCCCAACATTTAATTTACATCAATTTCAACCCTAGCCCAACATTGGCCCAAGTTAGCCCAATTTGACCTATATTGGCCCATTCACCAAAGAAGCCCAAATTCAACCCAATTCAAACCCAAATCACTCCCAATTTGCTTCAAATCACTCATGACACATCTATGAACTAAAAACAACATTTTTTTGACCCAATACTTTACAAAATTCCCATCCATAAATTTATTTTCAAACCAAAGGCCCACCTTCTTAAGCCTTCCTAAAAGCCCAAATTTCATGCTAAAGCCCATATGACAAATTCTTCTCATCATACCCTTAATTAAAATCATCCCTAAGTTCAAATCAATCATCAAATGATTCCAAATTAAGCCCCATACAAATTCCCATCAAATTACCAAAATTTCTAAGATCCATTTTCATGAAATTGACCAAGCTTTTCCCCAAGCCAAAGACAAGCCATGAAGCCATGCATGAGCCCCATAGGGGCCATGAGAGCCATGGAATCAACTTTCCACCTCACCAAACCATTAATGGTAAGAGAGAGGGCCTCTTTATTAAACCCTTTTTAAGCCCTTTTTACCTTAAGCATGATACACTCTAAACCATGTTTAGCCACCTCACCATGGATGGGGACTTCACTACCACAATTCAGCTGACCCAAATGATTCCCCCTAAGCCCAAGGTCAAGCCTTGGATGGTGAACCAAGCACAAATACTTGGGTTGACCTAAACCAAGCCAAAATCACCCCTTTCCCATTCCATTTCAATTCACCACCTTTACACATGGAAACCATCAATTGAACTCACAGGAATCAAGCTCCGACCTCACTGACCCCGATGGTGACCAATGCTCGGCCGGCCGACCACCAGTCGCCGGAAAACACCACACCCGAGAGCTCACATGTGAGCCAACTTTGGAATTCCACCTTGCCGAGCCGCCCCATGCCCAATGGCCACCATGGTCGTTCTTACCATGACCGAGAGCACGATCCCAGCCCTTGGACATCCCTGTGAGGCTCTCCAGCCACCTCTATTTAAACCCGACCCCCTCACGGCCATGAGAGGAGAGTTGCACAAACCTTGCCGAAACTCTGCCAAAATTGTTCCAAACCCTTATCCATACTTAGAGCAGTTGATCCCTGTTGACCTCATTTTCGATGAGGTCTTCTCTTCTTCTTTTTAGTGCTTAGGATCTAGCCTTAGGCTTTTCCTTTGACTATCTTAGAGGACTAGAATTGGGACCCACCTTTTAGAAACTCAAACCACTTCTAAACTCCCTCCAAACTCCACAAACTTGACTATAGACCCCTAATCACCTAGAGGGTCGAAATCAAATGTGGATGTTTAAAGGATGAGTTCCTATAGGACTCTTTGCGCCTTAGGACCGCCCGGGCGGCCTCGGTCCGGTGAAGGGGCCGACTTACACACACTACACTTATACACTACACCTACACACTACACTTCCACACACCTCCTAAAACACACCCATACCCAACTCGACCTCCCGACTCATGTAGGTGATTCACATGGATGGTCCTTAACCCCCGAGCCCTCGGCAAGAGGTTAGGAACAACATAGTGAATGCCTCAAATGAGTCCCTTCATGGCTCATATGGGCTTGATATGGCTTCATGGCTCAACCAAAATGATTTCACTCCACTTACATCCACCCAATCTTCAATTTCCCAAATTTTCAATTTTGACCCCAGGACCCTACACCCGCTTAACTCTACCCAAAACTCTTGAAATTACCCAAATTTTTGCAAAATTTCCAAATTACCCAAAATCCTTCAAAATCATTCCCAAACATTTTCACATCACCCAAATTGATCATCCATACCCAAAAATACCAAAAATACCTCCCAATACCCTCCAAATACCCAAAATACCCCTCTTGACCCAAAAATCCAAAAAAATTCAGAAAATTCCCAGAAAATTTCAGAAAATCCCAAATATTCCCAATTTCATTTTGTCCAACTACACCATGGGCCAATTTTGTCAATTTACCCTACTTTTGTCAAAACCCCCAATTTGACCCATTTTAACCCTAAGTGAACCCAATGTCAAACCAAACCTACCCAATTGACCCAAATTCTGGTCCAATTCAGTTCTAAACTTCAATTCAACATTCCCAACACCAATATAGACCAAATCCAAGTCCAATTTGATTGACATTTGGATCCAATTTCACTTTTGGCCTTAAAGCCCAATTTGGACCCATGACCCAAACTTAACCCAAGTTCACCCAATTCAACTCCAATTAACCCCAAATCTTTTCTAAATCTTC
Source organism: Papilionanthe hookeriana x Papilionanthe teres (assembly GCA_022702705.1). NCBI lineage: Eukaryota > Viridiplantae > Streptophyta > Magnoliopsida > Asparagales > Orchidaceae > Papilionanthe > Papilionanthe hookeriana x Papilionanthe teres. The sequence goes on along the minus strand of CM040425.1, from coordinate 130,095,131 downwards.
CTTAACATTCCCACAAACAAAACACTAACATTATTTGCCAAAAATTTAGACCCAAACCCCACTCAAATTCAACCCAAAGCTAAAAGGCCCATTTTTGACCTAAACCCAAACCTAACCTAAATGAGCCCAAACCCCAAAATCAAAGCCCAACCAAAGTCAAAACCTCTTTGAAACACTCCCATAAATATTTCTCAACATTAATTTTACATCAATTTCAACCCTAGCCCAACATTGGCCCAAGTTAGCCCAATTTGACCTACATAGGCCCACTTACCAAATAAATCCAAATTCAAACCAATTCAACCCCAAATCACACCAAATTGACTCCAAGCCCTTCATAGAACATCCCTAAACCAATTATAACACTTATTTGACAAGGTCCTTCACAAAATCTTCACCCAAATGCCCATCCTAAAATCAAAAAGCCCATTCCCCTTAAACTTTCCTAAAAACCCACTTCCTTCAAATTCAAAAGCCCAAATTCATCCAAAGCCCACATGGCACTTCCCTCATCATCCATTTAATCAAAATTGCCCCTAAGTTTCAAAGTCATCAATTAAACAATTCCAAATCAAGCCCCATATAAATTCCCATCAAAATACAAAAATTTTCTTAAATCCCTTTTTATGAAATCGACCCAAGCTTTTCCCAAGCCAAATGGAGCCAAGGATGAGCCATTCACAAGCCATATGGAGCCATGAAAGTTTGGCATGTGACCATGCCATTAATGGCAAAAGGAGGAGGTCCTTTAACCATCTCCTAAAAGTCATTAGCCTTAAGCATGTTTCCCTTAAGCAAGATTTAATCCAAATATTCTTGGATAAGGACATCACCACCTCTTGACCGGCTAGCCTAACCGATCTTCTCACCCAAGACCAGCCATGGGGAGGTGAACCCGACCCAAACAAATGGGTTGACCAAACCTAGCCAAGTATAGCCTTTCCCCCATTCCATTTCAATCCAAACACTTTACACATGTCCAACTCCGATCGACTTCACCAACTTCAAGCCCCGGACTCCTCGACCCCGAAGGTGACCCATGCTCGCCGGCCAGCCGCTGGATCGCCGGAAAACACCATGGCCGAGACCTTGGGAGGAGCCAAACTTTGGAATTCCACCTTGCTGAGCTGCCCCATGCCCAATGGCCACCATGGCTGTTCTTCTCATGACCAGAGCAGCTGATTCCAACCCTTGGTCATCCCTGGGAGGCTCTCCAGCCACCTCTATTTAAACTTGACCCCCTTACGGCCATGAGAGGAGAGTTGCACAAACCTTGCCGAAACTCTGCCAAAATTGTTTCAAACCCTTCTCCACCCTTAGAGCGAGCTTGATCCCCGAGTGTCAATTTGCCCTAATCCCCATCGACAAGACCCAATTTCTCAACCGAAATTCCACCCAAAACAAGGACACTTCTCCACGGTGAGCCAATCCCCAAATTGATTGGTTCTACACCTTCACTGCACCAAGGGAAGGTGTCCACCAACAAAAGCCCCATCTCCAGTGCCTCCCAGCTTGCTCCAAGCCTCCAAGCTTTGTGATCGGCTGTGGTCGAAATCCAACCTAGACAATTCACCAGACCAGGAGACTTCATCTGGAGCTTGCTAGGATCCAATCGAAGGTGTAGCAACTCTCAGATCGAAGCCACACTTCTCTGAGCAAAGGTATGAGCTAACTCTTCATTCCGAGCTTCTGGAGATTCTCCATTTCAAATGCTTTAATTTCAATGCATGATAACCATATAGATGTGTTCGTCTCTTCAAGACGAATCCATGTAGAGCATAAGAACATGAAAATCCATTGAGTATCGAGTGAGATATTAGGGATTTAGTGTGGACGGCTCTCGGGTGAGGACACTTGGGGACGATGAACGGATGCCGTCCATTCAATACACACGCGGACGGACGGCCAGGAATGCGTCGGATCAGAAGACGGAACGATACAGCGGGCCCCCGGAGCGCTGAGTCAGATGGCAGCGTCGAATGGGAGCGCGACGCGTGTGCGTTCGGAGCTGCCGAGGTTGACGCGGCGCCGCGTGGATAAATAGAAAATTAGGGTATTTTTCTGATTTATTTAATTCCCTAAACTTCAAAAATTCATAAATTTGTGTAGAAAAATTAGAAAAATAAAATAAAAATACCCTCTTGCTCAGTGAACAGAGGAGAATAATGTGGAAAAGAAATCATTTAATTTCATTAAGTATTTTATTTTTTATAATTTATTTACTCTCTTCATACATTTAATTCTCCATGCATGTATACAATTCACCATGGCATGAGACCATAGGGCTTTTGAAGCCTCTGAATTTGGGAACATTCCCTGAATTTTCCAAAGTCGAGGCCATCCCTATGAAGAGTTATTGATTTTTCAAATTCATGTTACCGTTTTGAGTATTTTAATTCCAATAAATAGCATGTTGTGTAATAAATTCTAGGAAAATTTGATGATGTTCCTTATGACCAGAGAACCCTAGGAAAAATAGGTTTTGAGTTAGTTCATTTAAAACAACCCTAATTGGCTTAAACACCCAAAATAGATCCCTAATTAATTAGAGCTACCCATACATAAAATTGACTTGAAATCAATTCTCCACTGACCTTTAGGATCAGAGAAACCTACCATAAAAATTTGAGGTCAATTGGACTTGGTTAGCCCCACTAATTGGGTTGATTAAGCCACTTAGTCATTTTAAACTTTAAAAATTCATAACTTTCAAAATACCTTTCAAAAATTCACCAAATTGGTTTTGGAGCCTCTCTGATATTAGGGAATCTAAGAAAATTAAAATTTCAATTTTCTAAAAAAGTTGATTTTTAATATTATTTTAATATTTTTAATAATTTAAAAATAATAAAAATCACAAAAAATAATAAAATTCACCAAAATGTCACATTTTGAATTTTAATCACTTAGGAACAAACCCCATATTTTTCTTAGGTCTATTTAGTGAGATATTAAATTTTAAAGCTCTAGGGTAAATTTAAAATTAAAAAAATGTATTTTCTAGCATTTTCACTAAAATAATTATAATAAATCATAGAAAAATCAGAAAATTGTAAAATTTGCTTCTCTGATTTCCTTGATATCAGAGAGATTTTTGAAAAATATAAAATTCATTTTTCAACATTTATTTTATTTTTAAATTAATTAACACTCCAAACTTAAAATAATTATAATAAAAATAATATAATTCAAAAAATCATCAAAATTGGTCCAAGTGGTCCTCTGGTCATTAGGAATGTCCCCTAATTTTTTTAAGGACAGAAACTTTCCCTTGGTCATGTTATTAAATTTTCTTTGAAAATCTCTATTTTGTACCAAAAATAATTATATAAATAAATTAAAAACAGAAAAATCACATTTTCTCCTCTCATGTCTTTATTGACTTATGAGTGAAGTCACATGAAAATTTTAAGTTCATTTGAGTTCAATTTAGTGAGTTATGAAATTATTAAGCTTAAAGGGTAAAAATTGTAATTAAAAATCTTAATCCTTAATTAAAACTTTAGGTTTAATAAAAATTAACAAGTAAAATCTTTGATCCTAATTTGATTTGGATGATTGAAATTTAAATAATTAAAGGGTAGAAACCCATTAAGCAATTTAAAATAATTAAACTTTAATTAAATAATTGATTAAATTTGGAAGAAAAATAAACTTGGAATTATTAAAATAGGGATATTATTAGGAAGAGATTTGTTCTTTAATTTAAAAATCCCTAAATTAATCATTTCATTAATATTTAATTCTTAATTAAAATGATAACTCATATTCAAAACATTAAAAGACTTAATCATTAAACTAAAATTAAATTATTAAACTCTTTTAAAAATTTCAATTAAAATTAAAAAATAAAATTAAATTAAAAATTAAATTAAATTAAGTAAATTAAATTGGATTAAATTAAATTAAATTAAATTAAAATTAAAAGTTGAATTAAATTAAAGATTAAATTAAATAAAATTAAATAAACAAATCAAATTAAATTGAATGAATAAATTAAATTAAATTAAATTAAATTAATAAAACCAAATTAAATTAAATTAAATTAAATTAAATTAAATTAAATTAAATTAAATTAAATCAAATTAAATTAAATTAAATCAAATTAAATTAAATTAAATCAAATCAAATTAAATTAAAATTAAATCAAATCAAATTAATTTAATGTAACATCAAATCAAACTAAATTGAATTAAATTGAATTAAAATTAGAATTAAAACTCAATTAAATTAAATTAAATTAAATTAAGTTGAATTAAATTAAATTAAATTAAATTAAATTGAATTAAATAACATCACCAAAGACATAAAGAATTTAAAATAAATCTAAAGCAACTTGAACACTATTCCAAATTTAAACCCATTAATGGAAATTAAACTAAATCACAAACCATTTGAACACCAATTTACCTTCAAAAGCTTTAGTTATCATAACTCCTAAACGAATATTAAATGAAATGTTACTTCACTTATAGGACATTCAAATATCCTAGTTCACTGAGCAAGATAACAAAACTTGAGATTCTTGGACGATTAATTCATTTGTATAATTAAATTCATTTGGACTTAAAACAATCCTAGAAATATTAAAAAGATGTTTAAGATTATTCTTAAGCACTTCCTCAATATGATAGGACATTTATAAGAACAATTGAACTTAATTGTTCTTTGATGAAGAAAATTGTCCTCAAACCAAAACACAAGAAACCTAGACGTCATAGGAAATGACTAGCTATAAGATTAGGAATTTGGTAGAAAACCATAACCCTTACCTTAGCTTTACCTAGGAACTTCCTTAAATATTATAATTGTGTTTTAAGTGCAGCTTGGAATGACGGGAAGACCCTCCAGGTACGCTTTTGTTTTATTGCAATTTATTTTCTTGCAATTCTCATTATTGCAATTTATTTAACTGCATTGCACTTACTTTTCTTGCATGATAAACAACTGTTGCATGAAAACCCACACCTTTAGGATAGTCCCTAAAATTGAAACCAAAACTAAGTTAAAAGTCATTGCAAGATAAAATTCACCGCCACAACATTTCAAAATATAAAACAACTCAAAATTTAATCACAAACGTAACACAAAACTACAATTACAACTAAATTAAAACGTCTTGTTGGATGATCGGGAATACCTCGGATGATGTAACCTACATGTTGCTAACGGGATTTCCCACGGTCTAAATGAAAGTGTGGAACTCATTCAGCTGAGTTTAGCAAATTCATCCGGACTAAGTGAATCCGATAAAAATAATGATGCCGGAAGGATGGAACCGTGGGATCTTAACCGGTGTCGTTATAATCAACTTTAAGATTTGTTTTAATTAAAACATGAAAAACACTTGGAAATTAAGACTTCTCTAAACCAAAACACTTTTCTCATCCCCTGATTTATGACTTCTAAAACTAAACCTCCGCAACAACAAGGAGCTCGGAGCATGGTGGGCAGCACGGCCATCGTCGTCAGCAAAACTTGAATCTACATCAGCAAAACTTTCCTAGAATTAAATAACAAAGCCATAGGACTTCGAGGTAGTTTGCCTAGAGCAACAAAAATCCTCAATTCTTCGTTAGGCATTTGCATTGCAAATTAAGCCCTAACAGGTTTTAGGATTCCGAGGTAGTCGTCCGATACGACATAAACCCTCACATCTTCGAGGCTATTTGTATGATTGTGTCATACGAATATAAGTCCTAATTAATTAAAATTGGCAAGATCAAAACATTTAAATAAATATTAGGACTTTCCTAAATTCAAGCCAAACAATAGGATAGTCGGGAGATTACCGAAGTTCACTTCGAATCTGTGATTTCTCCTACTTTTCTTCCTTTGAATTCCCAAAACAAAATGTTCCAAATTTGATCCATTCCCTATCAAAATTCCAAAATTCAATCCCTTGAAAACTTAAACTTTGAAATTATTGAGAGCAGAATTATTGATTATTATCGAGAGTTTTCTTAGGTGATTCCCGTCACTTAAGATGTAATTAACTATGGGGCTTGCCCTTATAGGGAATTTTAAAGAACCTGAGTAATATAAACCCTGTTTAATGCTTTCATATTAAGCGGGGAATTTGTCGGCTTATAAAATTGGTTCGCAGACCAAACGGATGTCACATATCTTGTAGTTTATTTAATCGAGCCCCACCGTCAAGCAGTGTGCCTATTCTTCGGGATAAATACACGGTTTATGGTACGGTGCTCGTTTATATAAACTTTTTGGGATGTGAGATCGGTTTGATTTCATATCTTAAAATCTTCAAATTTAAAATTATTTTCAAAATCAAATACTACTTTTCAAATTATTTATTTAAATTAAATTAAAAAATTCGCCGCACAATTTCTGTTAGGTGACCCCTTTTCATAATGAAACACGCAACCTAAAAAATATGCCGATAATCCCCAGTGTCAATTTGCCCTAATCTCCACCAACATAATCCAATTTCTCAACTGAAATTTCATCCAAAACCAGGACACTTTGCCACGGTGAGCCAATCCTCAAATCGATCGGTCCTACACCTTCACCTGGACCAAGAGGAGAAGTTTCCCACCGAAAGCCCCATCTCCGAGCCACCCAGGTTGCTCCAGCCTCCAAGCTTTGTGATCGGCTGTGGTCACTTTCATAGCTAGGCAATTCACTGCACCAGGAGACTTCATCCGGAGCTTGTCGGGATCCAATCGAAGGTGACACAACCCTCGGATCGAAGCCACACTTCTCCGAGCAAAGGTATGGCCTCACTCTTCTTCCCGAGCTTCTGAACATTCTCCATTTTCATTGAGTCAATTTCATGCCACATAAACTGTATGGATGTGTTCGTATTCTCGAGACGAATCCATAGAGCATAAGAACGTTCAATTTGGTCAAGTATCGAGTGAGATCTTAGGCCTAGAAGACGGACGACTCTCCGTTAAGGATGCCTGGTGACGATGAACGGATGCCGTTCATTTAATACACGCGCGGATGGACGGCCAGGATCGCGCCGGATCAGGAGATGGAACGACATAGCGGGCCCCCGGAGCACTGAGTCAGATGGCGGCGTCGAATCGGAGAGCGCCACGCAGCGTTTCGGAGTTGCCGAGGTTGACGCGACGCCGCGTGGATAAATAGAAAATTAGGGTATTTTCTGATTTATTTAATTCCCTAAACTTCAAAAATCCATAACTTTGTTTAGGAAAATCAGAAAAATAAAATAAAAATACTCTCTTGCTCAGTGAACAAAGGAGAATAATGTGGAAAAGAAATCATTTAATTTCATCAAGTATTTTATTTTTAATGATTTATTTCCATTATGCATTGTTTTAATTCTCCATGCATATAGGAAATTCACCATGGTATGAGACCATAGGGCTTTTGAAGCCTCTGGATTTGGGGACATTCCCTGAATTTTCCAATGTCAAAGGCCATCCCTATGAGAAGTTATTGATTTTTCAAATTCATGTTACTGTTTTGAGTATTTTAAATCCAATAATTAGCATGTTGTGAAATAAATTCGAGGAAAATTTGGTGATGTTTCTTATGACCAGAGGACCCTAGGAAAAATAGGTTTTGAGTTAATTCATTTAAAATAACCATATTTGGCTTAAACACCCAAAATAGATTCCTAATTAATTAGAGCTAACCATACATCAAATTGACTTGAAATCAATTCTCCACTGACCTTGAGGATCAGAGGAACCCACAATAAAAATTTGAGGTCAATTGGGCTTAGTTAGCCCTACTAAATGGGTTGATTAAGCCATATAGTCAATTTGAACTTTAAAAATTCATAACTTTCAAAATACCTTTAAAAAATTCACCAAATTGGATTTGGAGCCTCTCTGATATCAGGGGAATTTAAGAGAATTAAAATTTCAATTTTCTAAAAAAGTTGATTTTTTTGGTATTATTTTAATATTTTAATAATTAAAAAATAATAAAAATCATAAAAATAATAAAATTCACCAAAATGTCACATTTTGAATTTTAATTACTTAGGAACAAACCCCATATTTTTCTTAGGTCTATTTAATGAGATATTAAATTTTAAAGCCCTAGGGTAATTTTAAAATTAAAAAATGTATTTTCTAGCATTTTCACTAAAATAATTATAATAAATAAAAGAAAAATCAGAAAATTGTAAAAAGTGATTCTCTGATTTCCTTGATATCAGTGAGAGTTTTGAAAAATATAAAATTAATTTTTCAACCTTTATTTTATTTTTTAAATTAATTAATAATCCAAAACTTAAAATAATTATAATAAAAATAAGATAATTCAAAAATCACCAAAATTGGTCCAAGAGGTCCTCTGGTCATTAGGAATGTCCCATAATTTTCTTAAGGACAGTAAACTCTCCCTTGGTCATGTTATTAAATTTTCCTTGGAAATCCCTATTTTCTACCAAAAATAATTATATAAATAAAATAAATACGGAAAAATCACATTTTCTCCTCTCATGTCCTTATTGACATATGAGTGAAGTCACATAAAAATTTCAAGTTCATTTAAGCTCAATTTAGTGAGTTATGAAATTATTAAGCTTGAGGGGCAAAATGGTAATTAAAAAATTTAACCCTTAATTAAAACTTTAGGTTTAATAAAATTAACAAATAAAATATTTGATCATAATCTGATTTGGATGATTGAAATTAAAATAATTAAAGGGTAGAAACCTACTAAATAATTTGAAGATAATTAAAATAAACCTTAATTAAATAATTGATTAAATTTGGAAGAATAATAAAATTGGAATTATTAAATAGGGATATTATTAGGAAGAGATTTATTCTTTAATTTAAAAATCCCTAAATTAATCATCTCAATAATATTTAATTCCTAATTAAAAATGATAATTCAAATTTAAGTTTTAAAATGTTAAAGGACTTAATCATTAAATTAAATTAAAGTTAAATTATTAAACTCTTTTAAATTTTCAATTAAATTAAAATTAAAAATAAAATAAAATTAAAGATTAAATTAAATTAAATCAAACAAATTAAACAAATTAAATTAAATCAAATAAATTAAATTAAATTAAATTAAATTAAATTAAATTAAATTAAATTAAAATAAAATTAAAATAAAATAAAAATCAAATAAAATCAAATAAAATTAGAATTAAATTAAAAATTAAAATTAAATTAAAAAAATTAAAATAAAAATTAAAATAAAATTAGAATTAAAATTAAAATTAAAATTAAATTAAAATTAAAACTAAACCAAATTAAATTAAATTAAAGTTAAATTAAATTGAATTAAATAACATCTCCTAAGACATAAAGAAATTAAATATAAAGTAACTTGAACACTATTCCAAATTTAAATCATATAACTGAAATTAAATCACAAACCATTTGAACACCAATCTGCCCTCGAAAACTTTGGTTATCATAACTCCTAAATAGAACATTAAATGAAATGTTACTTTACTTATAGTGGTATTCAAATGTCCTAGTTCACTCGAGCAAGATAACAAAACTCGAATTCTCGGACGATTAATCCATTTGTATAATTAAATTCATTTGGACTTAAAACAATTCTAGCAATATTGAAAAGATGTTTAAGATTCTTCTTAAGCACTTCCTCAATATGATAGGATACTTATAAGAACAGTTGAACTTAATTGTTCTTTGATGAAGTAAATCGTCCTCAAACCAAAACACAAGAACCGAGACGTCATAGGAAATGACTAGCTATAGGATTAGGAACTTGGTAGAAAACCATAACCCTCCCTTTAGCTTTACCTAGGAACTTGCTTAAACATTCTAATTGTGTTTTAAGTGCAGCTTGGGATGACGGGAAGACCCTCCAGGTATGCTTTTATTTTATTGCAATTTACCTTATTGCAATTTATTTAATCGCATTGCACTTACTTTTCTTGCATGATAAACAACTGTTGCATGAAAACCCGCACCTTTAGGATAGTCCCTAAAACTGAAACCAAAACTAAATTAAAAGTCATTGCAAGATAAAATCCACAGCCACAACATTTCAAAATATAAAACAACTCAAAATTTAATCACAAACAAAACACAAAACTACAATTACAACTAAATTAAAACGTCCTGTTGGATGATCGGGAATACCTCGGATGATGTAACCTACGTGTTGCTAATGGGATTTCCCACTGGTCTAAATGAAAGTGTGGAACTCATTCAGTTGAGTTTAGCAAATTCATCTGGACTAAGTGAATCCGATAAAAATAACGATACCGGAAGGATGGAACCGTGGGATCTTAACCGGTGTTGTTATAATCAACTTTAAGATTTGTTTTAATTAAAAAAATTAAAAACACTTAGAAATTAAGAATTTCTCTAAACCAAACACTTTTCTCATCTCCTGATTTATCACTTCTAAAACTAAACCTCTGCAACAACAATGAGCTCGGAGCATGGTGGGCAGCACGGCCATCGTCGTCAGCAAAACTGAAATCTACATCAGCAAAACTTTCTTAAAATTAAATAACCAATCCATAAGATTTCGAGGTAGTTTGCCTAGTGCAACATAAATCCTCAACTCTTCCTTAGGCATTTTCATGGCAAATTAAGCCCTAACCGGTCTTAGGACTCCGAGGTAGTCGTCCGATACGACATAAACCCTCACATCTTCGAGGTTATTTGTATGATCATGTCATACGAATATAAGTCCTAATTAATTAAAATTGGCAAGATCAAAACATTAAATAAACATTAGGACTTTCCTAAATCTAAGCCAAATAATAGGATAGTCGGGAAATTACTGAAGTTCGCTTCGAATCTGTGATTTCTCCTACCTTTCTTCCTTTGAATTCCCAAAAAAAAATCTTCAGAATTTGATCCATTCCCTATTGAAATTCCAAAATTCAATCCCTTGAAAACTTAAACTTTGAAATTCTTGAGAGCTGAATTATTGATTATTATCGAGAGTTTTCTTAGGTGATTCCCGTCACTTAAGATGTAATTAACTATAGGGGCTTGCCCTTATAGGGAATTTTAAAGAACCTGTGTAATATAAACCCTGTTTAATGCTTTCATATTAAGCAGGGGAATTTGTCGGCTTATAAAATTGGTTCGCAGACCAAACGGATGTCACAAATCTTTTAGTTTATTTTATCGAGCCCCACCATCAAGTAGTGTGTCTATCCTTAGGGATAGATACACGGTTTGTAGTGCGGTGCTAGTTTATATAAACTATTTGGGATGTGAGATCTGTTTGATTTCATATCTTAAAATTTTCAAACTTAAAATTATTTTCAAAATCAAATGCTACTTTCTAAACTATATATGTATATTTAAATCAAATTTAAAATCTAAAATTCGCCGACAATTTCTGTTAGGCGACCCCCTTTTCAAAATAAAACACACAACCTAAAAATAAGCCGTACAGTGGTAACTACCATAACTTCCTTTGGGCGGCAAGTTTGAATGAAGGGGTGCGTTCCTTGGTAGATACATTGCATCTAGACACATTATGAAGAGACACCAAGGAACCTTTTGATTTACTATTTAAAGAGAGTCTTAGGAAAGATTAGGGGAGGCTTTAGGAGGCTCTTCCACTACTTTTTGAAGGACAGGCTTTTGGAGGGTCTTCCACTGCACTTTCAAGGGTACTTCCATTGTTCTTCCACTGTATTTTAAGAGTTTTTATTAAGAGTAAGAGTAGAGAGTAGAAAGGAGAAAAGGGTCGGAGTGAAGTCTTCTTCTTTCCACTTCTTTTTCTTTCTTTTAGTTTAGTTTTTATTGAAGTCTAAAGTCTGTATTCTGAGTCATCAGAGTTGGGAGACTTGCTCTAAGGAGTAGTTTAGCGAAGAGTCAAAGTTTCAGAGGAACTTCCTTAGTCTTGTGGAGAGGATTTTTAGATAAATGTTTACTTTTAATCTTTTTATTAATACTTTCTTTCCTTTGTTATTTTTCTTATTGTTTTTAATTTCAAATCAATGTGTTTTTGTATTTTCCCAATGCATTCTGAGTAGTTTACTTTATCTTTTTCTTTCTTAAATGGAGAAGTAATTAATTTATAAAGAATTGTTGTGGAAAGTATAAGTGTTTAAAAGTTGGATGAAGTTGTGAAGATTGATTCTGAAAGCTTTGTTTACTTCTTAATTTGGCCTGTTAAGTTGTAGAATTTCTTGAGATTATGTAAGATCATATGCGGCATTGTCTCATAAAAGTTAGTAAGAATCACATGCAATTATATGAGTGAGAATTGTAGTCCATATAATTGAATGTAATATTAGAAGATATTTTTATGAATGGGAATAAAATTAGAGGATTTTAGAGTGACAGGCTAAAACCCCTTAATTTGGTTTGAAATTTTGAATTTCATTATGAGAAGTTAGCCCCCATGTGGTAGGAATCAAGGGAATTCTAGAGTGAGAGACTGGTATCTTCCATGCCTAACCATGTTCAAAATAATAAAAATTTCAAATTAACCTATGTTCTTTATAGAACCAAGTAAGGGTAAAGAATACATTTTCTTCTATCCGTCACAACAAATTTAAATACTTCCACAACAATACTTTAAGAATTATTACTACTTCATAAAAGGAAAGAAAAATATATTCTAGTTAATAGTATTTTACATCCAGTGTTATTAGTTATTATAAATTTAATTTCATTGCTTAACAGTTTATTAAGGAAATTTTATAAGACAAATCAACTTTCAAAAATTTTCAAAATCAAGACATACTTTTTCAAAAACAATTAAAGAAAGTAAAAAGATAATTTTCTGATTTCTTTAAAAATTTTCATATTTTCCCTGTGAGTTCGATATCTCAGGACTTAATCAGAAAGTCATATATTACTTGATAAACGATACATATACTTTTGAGTATTTCATATTATAAAATCATAAGTTTCATATCTAAATCATCAGCGCATTTACCGGACGGTACCAAGTTTTTGGCGCCGTTGCATTTATCAGGGATCACCTCCCAATCCAAGCAGCTCACTCCTTTGATCCATGCTGTCTCATTCTATTGACTGACCTAAGCCTCACGCCCCACCAAACTCCACATTTTCATCAATCCATGTGATCCCTCCTCCCCAAGTCCACCCCTTCCTTTGGCTTGAATCCTCTCTTTCCTCTTAACATTGGCTGCTCATTCAATCTAATTTCTGAATTCCCTAATCCCTTCCTCCAATATAATCTCAAATCTTCTCCCATCCAACGAAAACCTAAACCCCATTAATTTAATCTCAAATTATATTCATTTGTAAAAGACACCAAATACTCTCTCCCCCCCCCATCCAGAAAATTCATCCTTAGCTGATGAATTTCAACATTGTCTAAGTCTTAGCCAAAATTTATAGGTCCCTCCCTTTCCTTGGTTGAAGTTCTCTCCCATTCTGCAAGACCTAGACAGAAACTAGTCCTACCCTCCAACATTGGCCGAAAACCCCCTCCACTCCTATCCCTAACCAACATACCCTTATCCTCTCCCTTTCTCCACCCCAAAACTAAGAGCCACCAAGGGATCCAAACAAAAAGTAAAGCAAAGGAACAAGGCAATTAATTCAAAAGGTAAGATGGTATAATATCCAACTTGTAATTTCATAATCAATCTTAAAAATCTCTCATGTTTCTTCAATGTTTCATTTTAATCTTTGCAATTCATTATCGATTTAAAAAATTCTTCCATGTGTTTACAATATCATGTAATAGTTTCAAAATTCACACATGAAATTTCATATTCTTCATTCATTTAATCCCGTTATGTCTTCAACTTGAACTTCCACTAAATAATTTAAAATTCTTCGTGTTCCACCATGTTATGTGATCAATTTAAAAACTCAATTGACAATTTCCATATCCTTCATGTTTCAATGTTTTTGTTTTGTTCAATTTCAGAGGATTCATAATGTATGATGGTTGTACATGTCAAACCACGAAGTTTTTGGTATTCTACGGTTCTATGGAAAATTTACGATATCCTGCATGAAAGAAATTTAGGGTTATTATATTCATGTTCTATGTCATTATTATTATTACTATTGCATGTTGAACACATAGGTCTTTTGTCAAACGTGTTTTTTTGTGAATGTTACCTTATTTTTCGATAACATGCTTTCTTCCCCTTCTTCGCTAAGGCCATTTAATTACCCCTAGACAAAACTCAAATTACATAATCAAGCTACTAATCAAAAAATTAATCATAAATCATGTAATTGAATAAAAAAATCACTTAGATGGATCTCAAACCACTTAATTAAACCACTAATTATTTATTACATCATAAACTACTTAATTAAGCCACTAATTATTTAGATAAAATATAATCCAATTAAAACATTAATTATTTAAATAAATTAATAATAATTTAATTAAAAAATTAATTGCTTAAATAAATCTAAACACTTAAATCATTGATTAATACATTAATTAAACTAATTAAAAACAAAATTAACTGATTTTCACCCATTCTTATAATTAACCTTATTAGGATTCTCAATCAACTTATTATACTTTTTTAAATAGAAAAACATCTTAAATACTTTAGAGGAGAAAAAGGAAGTGAAAAGGAGCAAATTTAAGGCAAAAAAAAGACAAAAGTGCATTTTATTGAACTAGCGCTGAACGGCGCTGTGACCAGCTCCAGTTTCCTGAGAGTTACGACGTTTGGCAAAATAATGCGCCGAACGGCGCTCCTACCTACGCCCTATCCCGATTTCAAACTAGATTCAATGTATTTGGCCGAATTTTAAAAGGTTGCTTGAGGAAACTCTTGGGAATTCAATTTTGGACAAATTTAAACACTTTTGGAGCCACATTTCAAAGGGGGGAAGAAATGAAGAGAAGAATTTAGAGTTTAGAGAGTGAGTTCTTTCCATTTTGTGTATGTTGACCTCATTTTTGGTGAGGTCTTTTCTTTCGTTTTAGTTCTTAGGATCTAGCCATAGGATTTCTCCTTGATTGTTCTAGAATACTAGAGATGGAACCCACCATTTAGAAATTCAAACCGAATCTTGATTCTCTTTAGAATCCTACATAGATGGTCATCAACCTCCAAGTCACTTGGAAGGTTAGGACCAATGTGTGGGAAGACAATAATGAATTCCTATAGGATGTTCAAGCCTTAGGACAACCTTGGGTGGCCTGGTCTTGCTGAGGTCTAGCTAGCACACACTACACTTTCACACCTATCCTAAAACCTGAACCATCCCTACCCAATCTTGACTCCTGGTTCATTGGAGCACTCATGTGGCTAAGTCCAAACCCCTAACCCTTGGCTGAGAGGGTTAGGAACAACATATGAGATGTTCAAAATGGACATTTCTTGGTCTATGGCTCACTTTAAGCTTTTTCACCCTCTCAACCTTAATCTAATTCCATTTTTGCCAAAATTTCTGGTTTCGACTTTGGGTCCTTCAAACCTACCTAAGATTACTAAAATTGCCGCTACAACCATAAAACTCTCCAAAATTTCTTTAAAAATTACCCAAAATTCCCAAAAATCTTAAAAATCATTTTGAAACAATTCCCACCTCTTAAATCTACCAAAATACCGCAATACCCTCCAAATAACCTCCCAATACCCTAATTACCCCTTTTCGCCAAAAATTCTAAAAATTCCCAAAAAATTCCATAAAATCCCAAATATTTTTAATTTCATTTTGTTCAAATACACCATAAGCCAATTTTGCTAAAATAACCCATCGTTATCAAGATCTACAATTTGACCCATTTTTAACCTAAATGAACCCAATGTCAAACCTAATCAACTTATTTGACCTCATTTTTTGCAAAATTTCAATTCTAAACTTTCATTCAATGTCACCACTACCAATCTAAACCAAATCCATGCCCAAATTGATTCACATTTGAGTTTAATTCAATTTGAAATCCAAATCCCTAATTTTGCCCAATTAATCCAAAAATTCTCCAATTAACCTAATGTCAATCATTTCTCCCCAAATTTCAATCCTAAACCTTCCATGGTACTCACATGAAACCCATGCAACTTTAAATTATCCCAATTTGAGCCTAATATTAACATAAACCTATTTGGAAATCAAGATTATCCCATTTTGGCCTAACTCGAATCCATGCCCTAAATCTACCAAATTGATTGACCTAACCTTAAAATTTTTTCTCAACTAATGTTGGGAACTCTTGAATACATTACCCTAAACCATTTGGACCATTCAATTGGGTCTAAACCCCACCTTAAACCAACTTTGGCCAAACTTGATCCAACCTTGCCCAAATTAATTAAAATCCCAAAACCCATCAAATTGACCTTTCAATTCAACTCAAAACCATTTCATGTCTTCAAGAAAATAAGTCATGGAAATCATTTATACAATGTTACTCAAGACACTTAGACCAAAATTAAACCCAAACTTAAGTTAGCCGAACCTGAACCCAAGTGAGCCAATTTGAACCTATGGCCTAGCCTACCTAAATTGAACCAAATGTAGCTCAACCAACCTATCCACAGCCATCATTTTAACCCTAGGAACCATACTAGGTCCACCTAGCCCAAGCTAAGTGATCCATGGACCAAGGGACCCACATTTTAAGGGATCTCTTCCCTTAAGTGGATAAATCCACTTTTGTCGCACCCTAAATCCCCCCTTACCTGGTTAATCACCATTAAACCATGCCACCTGACTCACCTGATCTGGGGCCAGCTTCCCTATCCTTGCCTGCCGGCCTAGTCGCTGGAGGGAGTCAAAACTGAGAGCCACCACTTGGCTAAGCACACCCAAAATTACCCAAATGGCCACCTCGGTCAAATCAAACCGTGGAGCCTCTCTGCTCTCCACCTAAGCAACTGAATTCACCCACTAATTGAACCTTGGGTCAGCCTTATGGGCCTGACCATATAACTCACACCTCTCGGCCATGAGAGGGGTGTTGGAATATTTTCTCACAAAACCCTTCCCAATTACTCCCAGAGCTCCTCCCAGCTAAGAGAAGCTCAGCTCTACTGTCTTCCAGCCTTCTTCCCCGCTGGTCGAACTCAATTATTGCGTTCAATCTCAGGCCAAAAACCAAGACACTCACCAAATCTCCACAGTAACCAAATTAACTCTTCCCATAACTTCACTAGAGGTAGAGAGGAAGTTCCCTAGTGAATGACCCCTCACCAGACCGGCCATTTGTTCTATCAGCCAGATCTCGAAATCGGACTTGGACAAAGTCATACCTAGGCAATTCACTAGGACCAGAGGCTTCATCCGTAGGCTCCTTCAGCTCAAACGAACGGGCATATCACATTCAATCGAGGCTTCACCTCTTCAACCAAGGTATGAAAACCCTTCTTGCTCCCGAGCTTCCAATGATTCCTTATTTGTTTTGATTCAATTCCAGTGCGCATTAGCCTTATAGATGTGTAGCCCTTGCTTAGACGAGCATGTAGGACGAAACTGCATGTGATTTGGTTAAGTATCGAGTGAAATCTTAGGATTAGAAGCTGGACGGTTCTCGGCTCACACCAGTTTGGACGATGAACGGATGTCATCAGATCGTGCGTGTATCAGACGACTGGCCAGGATCAAGCCGGAAGGAGTAACCGAACATGAACTGCTGGCCATGTGGCTGTCGAGCCAGATGGCGGTGCCGAATGAGGAAGCGACGCATGGAGTTTTGACATGTCGTAGGTTGAGTTGGCGCCGACGTGGTTAAGTAGGAAATTAACTATTTTCTGAATTATTTAAATCCCTGAACCTTTGAAAATTCATATCTTTGTGTAGAAAAATCATAAAATTAAACTAAAAATATCCTCTTCCTCAGTGAACAAGACGGAACAATGTGAAAAAGGAATTGATTTATTTTCTTGTGTATTTTATTTTCAATTAATTTAATACTATTCTGAGTATTTTAATTCTCCACTCACACACAAAATTCACCATGACATGAGACCATAAGGCTTTTGTATCCTCTGATCTTGGGAACATTCCCTTAATTTTTCAAGGCCAGAGGCTATGTCTTTATGGTTTTTATGCCTATTTTGGTATTTTAATTTTAATAATTAGCATATTGTTTGGAAAATTCTAGAAAAATTAGGATAGGTTCCTAATGACCAGAGGAACATAGGGTAATTATGGTGTGGCTTAAAAAATTGTGGATAACCCTAATGGCTCACCTAACCTAAAATCAACATTGAATTAATTAAGGCAATTAAAAAAATCAAAAACTTGAGATCTTTTCTCTACTGATCTCTAGGGTTAGAGGGACCCCATAAAAATTTTGAAATCAATTAAAAATAATTTAACCCATTAAATTTTTTTTAAGTAACATAAACATTTTTAAAGTTTAAAAATTCATAAAAATTAAAATACTCTTCAAAAATTAACTAAATTGGTTTTGGGGCCTCTCTGGTATTAGAGGAGTCTAGGAAAATTAGAATTGAAATTTTTCTATAATCTTCATTTTTAACCATACTTTGAATATTTTAATAATTAAAAAGTTATAAAAATCAAAAAAATAATAAAATTTATAAAAATGTTATGTTTGGTCTTCTAATCACTTGGGAACCAACCAAATATTTTTCCTAAGTCTCAAACCAAAGATATTTAATTTTAAATGCTTAATGTACTTTTTAATGTTAAAAAATGATTTTCTTAACCTTTCCACTAAAGTAATTCTAAAAATTCAAGGAAAAATTAGAAAAATATAAAATTTATTTCTTTGAGCTCCTTGAGGTCAGAGAGATTTAAGAAAAATATAAAACTGAATTTTCAACTTTAATTTGATTTTATAATTAATTAATACTCCAAAACTTGAAATAATTATAATAAATAAAATATAATTCAAAAATCCCCAAAATTGGTCCAAGTGATCTGCTAGTCAATAGAAATCTCCCATAATTTTTCTAAGGACAGAAACTTTTCTTTGATCATGTTATGAATTTTTCATTGAAAACCCCTATTTTTATTAAAACAATTATATAAATTAAATTAAAAATAACAGAAAAAATCACATTTCCTCCTCTCATGTCTTAATAGACATGTGAGTAAGGTGACATAAAAATTTCAAGTTCATTTGAGCTAAATTTGAATTTTAATCCTAACAAAAATTTAGGCTAAACCAAAGGGAAGGGGTAAAATACTTGATCTTAAGTCATTATTGGATGATTGAAACATAAAAAATTAAAGGGTAGAAACTCATTAATCACTTTGAACATTAAAGAAGAAACCTTTATTAATTAAATCATTGTTTACCTCACTTTTGGTTGAGGTCTAGTCTCTTTTTAGAATAGCCTAGGGTCTAGCCGTAGGACTCTCCTGACAACTTTCTTAGAAGACTAGTCATGGAACCCTCTCCATAGAAATTCAAAACTTTTTTAGCTTCACTAGGAGTTTCATATGCTTGAGGCCTAACCTCCACCTTTTGGTAGGAATAAGGCAAGCATAAGGAAGCCTAGGGAAAGTCTCCTATGGGTGGTCTAACCTTAGGATTTACCCTGAGTGAGGTCTGGGGAGCCCGTATCACACACTTACACTTTCCACTTACACTTTCACACTGACATTCACATTTACACATTACATTCTACATTCACATCCTAAATCGAATATATTTTACTGCGATCTTCGGACTCTTTGGAAACTCATGTGTGTGGTCCAACTAGCCTTAAGTCTGTGGCTAAAAGAGCTAAAATCACCACATAGAGGACCAAAAGAGGCTTTCCTTAGCCCGTAGCCCATTCAGAATGATTCCGTTCTTCATGATCTGACGATACCGTGCTTTTCCCAAAATTTCTTTTTTACCTCGAAATTACCAGCTTGCCTTATGAAAGGGGCCCAAAACCCAAGATTTCACAGAGTCACCTTAGGTTCCCAAAAAAAAATGTTCTGAAGCACTCCTCTCATTGAGCTGAGAAGTTTGACTGTAAACATGCCATACTTTTGAGCTACCGGCGGACCCCTCGTGGCTTAAGTAGTCACTACTTGAACGATATTCCGGGCCCCACAAAACCCTCTACAATGGTCAAAAATGTTCCTGGACACTGCCATTCAATTCCAAATTTCATTTTACACTGCCTCATGCTGTTAGTTTGGCACTTCGGACAATTTTCCAAAATTCCATCGAAATGACCAAAATACCCCTGTAGCCCCGGGTGTCCCCGGATCGCAAACAGACCACGCCAACGTGTTCATAACTTCAAACTTGCTCGGAATAGACGTGTGACTTTCTATAGTTTGGGGAGCGTGAAAATGGAGTGGAATTCAGAGAGGTTTGATTTTATTTCTTGATTTAAACACTTAAAATCACATTTCGGCTCGACACAACCCTAACCCATGCCTAAGCTAACCCTGGCCGAGCCCTAGCCGATCGGCCTCACTCCTCCAATTTGCAAATTAACCCTTGATGACCCCTCCTGTTTGTAAATTCCTCCCTAGCCGTACCTCTCCTCCTCCATGCGCCTCTCCTCGTGGCTTCTCCTCCTCCATGCGCCTAGGGGTGATGTGGCCTCTCCCCTTTGTCAGCATATTTTTAGGTTTGTGTGTTGTATTTTAAAAAAGGGGTCGCTTACAGAAGTTGTCGGCAAATTTTAGATTTTAAATTTAATTCAAATATATATATAATTTTAGAAAGAAACATTTGATTTTGAAAATAACTTTAAGTTTGAAAATTTTAATATATGAAATCAAACCGATCTCACATCCCGAATAGTTAATATAAACGAGTACCCCATCCCAAACAGTGTATCTATCTCGTAGAATAGACACTCTGAGTGATGACGGGGCTCAATCAAATTAACTAGATGATTTGTGACATCTGTTTGGTCTGCGAACCAATTTTATAAGCCGACAAGTTCCCCTGCTTAGTACAAATGAATTAAACAGGGTTTATATTACCTGGGTTCTTAAAGTTCCCTATAAGGGCAAGCCCCTATAGTTAATGACATCTTAAATGATGGGAATCATTTAAGAAAACTCTCAATAATGATTAGTGATTTTGCTCTCAAGAATTTCAAAGTTTAAGGCTTTCAAAGGATTGAGTTTTGAAAATTTCAATAGGGATCAGCTCAAATTTGGAACAGTTTATTTTGAGAGTCCAAAGGAAGAGAAGTAGGAGAAGCTGAGGATCCAAGAAGAATTTTGGCAACTTCCCAAACTATCCTATTGTTTGGTTTGAATTTGAGAATATCATTTAATGTTTCAATCCTGCCCAGTTTAATTAATTAGGACTTATGTTTGTATGACATGATCATACAAATAGCCTCGAAGATGTGAGGGTTTATGTCGTACCACACGACCACCTCGGAGTCCTAAGACCGGTTAGGGCTTAATTTGCATAACATGATTATGCAAATGCCTAACAAAAAGTTGAGGATTTATGTTGCACTAGGCAAACTACCTCAAAATCTTATGGCTTGGTTATTTAATTCTAAGAATGGTTTTGCTGAAGTAAATCTGGGTTTTGCTGATGACGATGACCGAGCTGTCCACCATGCTCCAAGCATCTTGTTGTTGCAGAGGTTTAATTTTAGAAGACATAAATCAAAGGATGAGAGAAGTGTTTTGGTTTAGAGAAAATCTTAAAATCCAAGTGTTTTTAATATTTTAATTAAAACAAATCATAAAGTTGTTTAAACAGAACCGATTAAGATCCCACGGTTCCATCATCCCGGCACCGTTATTTTCATCGAAATCACTTAGTCCAGATGAATTTGCTAAACTCAATTGAATGAGTTCCACACTTTCATTTGCATCGTGGGAAATCCCATTAAGCAACACGCGGGTTACATCATCCGAGGTATTCTCGATCATTCAATGAGACGTTTTAATTTAATTGCAATTGTAGTCTTGTTGTTCTGTTTGTGATTAAATTTTGAGTTGTTTTATATTTTGAAATGTTGTGGCGGTGAATTTTATCTTGCAATGACTTTTAATTTATTTTTGGTTTCAGTTTAGGGACTATCCTAAAGGTTTTGGTTTTCATGCAACAGTCTTGTTTATCATACAAGAAAAGCAAAGCACAATGCATGTAAGTAAATTACAACAAAGTATATTGCAATAAAATAAAAACGTACCTGGAGCGTCTTCCCGTGGTCCCAAGCTACGCTTAAAACACATGTTAAGGCATTTAAATATTTCAACAGATACCTAGGTAAGGCTAAGGGAAGGGTTTTAGTTTTCTAACAAATTCCTAATCCTATAACTTGTCGTCTCATATGACGTCTGGGATCTTGGTTTGGTTTAAGGATGATTTTCTTCATCAAGGAACAATTGAATTCAGTTGTTCTTCTAAAACATCACATCGTATTGAGGAAGTGTTTAGGACGAGTCCTAAACATCTTTTCAATACTTCTGGGATTATTTTAAGTCCATGTGAATTTAATTGCACAGGTGAATTAATCATCCAGGAGTTTAGTTAAACTTTGTCTCTTGCTCAGTGAACTTAGGTAATTGATTTCCTGATGAATGAAGTGACATCTCACTTAATACTCCGTTTAAGAGTTATAATAACTAATGCCTTTAAGGGCAAGTTGGTTTATTGAGAATTTTAATCAAATTTGAGTTAATGATTTAAAGTGTTTTAGTTTGATTATGAGGTTTTAATTAATAATTTTAAGTTTGGAATAGTGTTCAAATTATTTTAGATTTAATTTAAATCTTTACACTTATAGTTATCTTAATATTTCAAATTAATGTTCATGTTTCAAATTCACTTAGATAGAAAGAGGTGTTGAAATTATTGATATGTTTTGATTTAACTCTTAATGACTTCATTTAGGTTTGTTGTTAAATGATTTTTTAATTTAATTTAATCAATTTGATTTTAATTTAATTTAACTTTAATTTAATTTAATTTTATTTAATTTTTAATTTAATTTTAATTTAATTTTAATTTAATTTAATTTTAGTTTAATTCAAATTTAATTTAATTTTATTTAATTTTAATTTAATTTTAATTTTAATTTAATTTTAATTTAATTTAGTTTTAAATTTAGTTTAATTTAAATTTTATTTAATTTTAATTTAATCTTAATTTTAGTGTTAATTGTTAATTTGGACTATTATTTTAATTTTTAATTAAGAATTAAATATTGTTAAAGTGACTTATTTAGGGATTTTTAAATTAAAGAATAATTATCCTCTTAATAATATCCTTATTTTAATAATCCAAATTTAAATATATTCTTTCCAAAACTTAAATCATTTAATTAATTAAAGTTTCATTTTGATATTTTGAAAGTATTTAATGTGTCTCTACCTTTTAATTTCCCTAAGTTTCAATCATCCAAGAGAAATTTAAAATCAAATATTTTACCTCCCCATTTTGATTAAACCTAAAGTTTTTAATTAAGGGTTAAAATTCTTAATTACCTTTATGCCCTTTTAAGCTTATTTATTTCATAACACATGAAATTGAGCTCAAATGAATTTGAAATTTTTATATCACCTCACTCACATGTCAATTAAGACATTAGAGGAGAAAATGTGATTTTTCTGAATTTAATTTTTTTATATAATTATTTTTAGTAGAACATAAGGGTTTTCAAAGAAAATTCAACAACATAACCAAGGAAAGGTTTCTATCCTTAAGAAAATTATAGGGTATTCTTAATGACCAGAGGACCACTTGGACCAATTTTTGTGATTTTTTGAATTATATTTTAATTATTATAATTATTTTGATTTTGAGAGTATTAATTAATTATAAAATAAAATAAAAGTTACAAAATTGGATTTATATTTTTCTTAAATTTCTCTGACCTCAAGGAGTCCAGAGAAATAATTTTTATAATTTTCTAATTTTTATTTGATTTATTAGAATTATTTTAGTGAAAGAGGTTGAAAATTCATTTTTTAAGATTAAAAATTACATTAAGCCTTTAAAATTCAATATATTATCCTATGGACTTAGGAAAAATATTTCGTTTGTTCCTAAGTGATTAGGAGTCAAAATGTGACATTTTTATGATTTTTAATATCTTTGTGATTTTTATTATTTTTTAATTATTAAAATATTAAAATATTGTGAAAAATCAACTTTTTAGAAAATTCCAATTTTAATTTTTCTAAACTCCTCTGATATCGTAGAAGCCCCCAAACCATTTTTGTTAATTTTTGAACAGTATTTTTGGAGTTATGAATTTTTTAAGTTTAATTTTAGTTATGTGACTTTAGTAGGGTTAAACATTTCCAGTTGATTCCAAATTTTATGTGAGGTCTCCCTGATCCTAAAGATCAGTGGAGAATTTTTTTCAAGTTCTTTAGATGTGTGGTTAACCCTAATTAATTAATGTTCAGTTTTAGGGGTTTGGGCCAATTAAGGTTAATGTGAATGAATTAACTCAAAATATATTTTTCATAGGGTCCTCCGGTCCTAAGAAAGATCACCAAATTTTCCTAGAATTTATTTTACAACATGCTAATTATTAGAATTAAAATAACTAAAATAGTGACATGAACTTGAAAATTCAATAACTTTTCACAGAGATGGCCTCTGACCTTGAAAAATTCTGGGAATGTTCCCAAGATCAGAGGCTTCAAAAGCCCCATGGTCTCATGCCATGGTGAATTATCTATGCAAATGAAGAATCAAAATACTGAAAACAGTAAATAAATTATTAAAAATAAAATACCCATCCAATTAACTTGATTTCTTTTACACATTATTCTCCTCTGTTCACTGAGCAAGTGTATATTTTTATTTTATTTTTTGTGATTTTTCAATGCAAAGATATGAATTTTTGAAGTTCAGGGCATTTAATTAATTCAGAAAATAGGGATTTGTCTACTTATCCTTTCGGTGCCGTCTCAACCTCGGCAGCTCTGAAGTCCCTACGTGTCGCGCTCCTATTCGACGCGGCCACTTGATTCAGCAGCCACGAGTCCTGCGATTCATGTATCATTGCACCGTCCGACTTGATCTCCACCTTCCGCTCGATACACACAGATCCAACGGCTCCTGGTGTGCACCTGTGACCGTCCACACTAAAACCCTAAGGTCTCACTCGATTCTCAATGGATTTTTGTGTTCTTATGCTCTATGGATTCGTCTTGAAGAGACGAACACATCCATATGGTTTATCAGCTATGAAATGAACCCAAAAAAATGGAGAATTGTTGGAAGCTCGGGAGGAAGAATAAGTTCATACCTTTGCTCAGAGAAGTGAAGCTTCGATCTGGGAGTTGTGTCACTTCGATTGAGTCCAGGCAAGCTCCAGATGAAGTCTTTGGCTATGGGGAATTGTCTAGGTATGAAAGTGACCAAGGCCGATCACAAAGCATGGAGGCTGGAAGCAATGGCTGGCCTGGTGAGGGGGCTTTTGCTGGGGAACTTCTCCTCTTAGTCTGGTGAAGGTGTAGGATCAATCAATTTGGGGATTGGCTCACTGTGGTGAAGTGTCTTATTTTTTGGGTGAATTTTCAACTCAGAAATTGAGCTCACAGTGAGGGTTTTACGGTTGGATTTCAGTGGGGATCTAGTTCTCTATGTCTGGAGAGGGGTCTGGAATGATTTTAGCAGAGTTCTGGTAAGGTTTGGTTCAAATCTTCTTTTGGCCGAGAGGTGGTGGTGTTTAAATAGAGGTGGCTGGAGGGCTTTCCAAGGGGAATTGGAGGCTTGGATCAACTGCTCAGGGCAAGGGAAGAACAGCGATGGTGGCCATTTAGGTTGGGACAACTTAGTAAGGGAAAATTGAATTTGTTGGCTCACATGGAGCTCTCGGCCATGGTGTTTTCCGGTGACCCAGGTGGTTGGCCAGCCAGGCATAGGTCACCATCTTCACCAGTGAGGTCAGGGCTGGGTTTTGGTGCAAGCAATTGGCTATTGCCATGTGTAAGGATGTTTGATTAAAGTGGCATTGGGTAAGGGTCATTTTGGCTTGATTTTGGTCAACTCATGTATTTGGGTTTGGTGCACCCACCAAGGGACTGATTTGGGCTGAGGGAGGTCAGTTGAGTCAGTGGTTTGGAGTGGAGAAATCCCCATCCAAATATAATTGGATTAATTTTGGGTTAGGGTGGAACAAGGGTATGGCTAATGAGTTTTATGGAGTGTTTAAAGGATCTCCTCCTTTTGTCGTTTAGGGAGGGTTTACAATCCTACGACTCTCATGGCTTCCATATGGCTTAAGCATGGCTCCAAGGCTTGTCTATGGCTTGCTCATGGCTTGGCTCAATTTCATGGAAATGGGATATTTGGAATTTTGAAAATTTTGAATTCTTTTAATGGGATTTTTCATGATGCCATTTTGGTTTGATCAACATTATGGATTTTGGACATAGGGGGTGGTTTTGATTAAAAAGAATGACAAATGAAAATGTCATGTGGGCTTTAGGATAGATTTTGGGCTTTTGATATTGTTTTGGATGGGCTTTTAAAGTAGTTTAAGGAAGTGGGCTTTTTGATTTTAAAATTGGCTTTTGGATGAAAGTTTTGTGAAGGACCATGCCAAATAAATGTTGCAATAGGTTTAGGTATGTGTCATTAGTGATTTGGAACAAATTTGAAGTGATTTTGGATTGAATTGGGTTTAATTTGGGCTTTTTTGGTAAAGGGGCCAAGGTGGGCCAAATTAGGCTAATTTGGGCTAAGTTTGAGCAAAAGTTGGATTTCATGTAAAATTAATGTTGAGAAATGTTCATGGGAGTGTCATAAAGAGTTTTCAACTTTGGTTGGGTTTTGATTTTGGGATTTGGACCCATTTAGTTTAGGTTTGGGCTTAGGTCAATTTAAGAAATTTTGGATTTGGGTTAGGTTTGGGTGGAGTTTAGGTTCAAATTTTGGGCAAATCAAGTTAGTATTTTGTTTATGGGGGTGTTAGGAAGGCTTTAGAAAAGATTTGGGGCCAATTGGGGTTGAATTGGGTTGGTTTGGGCTAGGTTTAGGTCATGGGCCAAAATTGGGCCTTAAGCTTCAAGTTGAAATTGGGTTCAAATGTCAATCAAATTGGACTTGGATTTGGTCTAAATTGATGTTGGGGATTTTGAATGGAAGTTTAGAATTGAATTGGACCAGAATTGAGATCAATTGGGGTAGTTTGGTTGGACATTGGGTTCACTTGTGTTCAAAATGGGTCAAATTGGGGGTTTTGGTAAAAGTGGGGTAAATTTGCAAAATTGGCCCATGGTGTTGTTGAACAAAATAAAATTAGGAATATTTGAGATTTTCTGGAATTTTATGGGAATTTTTAGAATTTTTGGATTTTTGGGCTAAGAAGGGCATTTTGGGTATTTGGAGGGTTTAGGGGTACTTTTGGAAATTTTGGTATTTTTGGCCAAAGATGGTCAACTTGAATGGTGGGAAGTGTTTAGGATTGATTTTGAGGGACCTTGGGTAATTTAGGCAATTTTGCAAATTTTTGGGTCATTTCAAGGAAATTTGGTAGGTTTGGTGGGTCCGGGGCCCCGGGGGTCAAAAATTGAAATTTTGAAAAAAAAAGAAGATTGATCAAGTGTGAGTGAAATGGAATCATTTTGGTTGAGCCATGAAGCCATATTAAGCCCATATAAGCAATGAGAGGACTCATTTGAGGCATTCACTATGTTGTTCCTAACCCTTTTAGCTAGGGGCTTAGGGGTTAAGGACCATCCATATGAATTACCTGCATGAGTTAGTAAGTCAAGTTGGGTGAGAGTGTGGTTTTAGGACTTGGAATGTGTGTGATAGTGTAGTGTATGTCCAAGTCAACCCTCACCAGACCAGAACACCCAGGGTATTCCTAAGGCCAAAAGGGTCATATGGGAACTCATCCTTTAAACCTCCACATTTGATTTCAACCATCTAGGTGATTAGGGGTCTACAATCAAGCTTTTGGGGTTTGCAAGGAGTCAAGAGGTGTTCAAATTTCTAAAGGATGGGTTCCACTTCTAGTCCTCTAAGATTAGTCAAAAGAAAAGCCTATGGCCAGATCCTTAGTACTAAGGAGTGAGAAAAGAAGAGACCTCATCAAAAATGAGGTCAACAAATGGACCCCCAAAAGGTGTGGTGTGCTGACGGAGCACACTGCGTGTATTGGCATTGCCCAAAGAGATTACCAAAATAAACACAGATGTCCAAGTGACAAACTTAGGACGAAGTAGAAGAATTTCTGCTGGGGAGTATCAGGTATATTTTCAGGATCGGAGATTCCTGAACTCTCGCTGGGGAATGGAAAAGGAGGTGAGCTCCAAATCATAAGATCTGGGGAATTCAATTTAGATTTTAGTTTACTTTTAAATTTCAAGTTTCAATGTGTGAGTTCAGATTTCGATTTGTTATGAGTCTCAATTTCGATTGAAGTTTAATTTAAAATCGATTTAAGGAAATTTTAAATTTGAAATTTGGATTTGAAATGAGAATTAAAACCTGGGATTCAACCTCGGGATTGCGAAGAGAACTGGAATTTAGGTACCAGCCTCGGAGTGAGAATAAGAGTTTAAGTATCGACGGAAAAAGGGTGAGAATCAGAATTTAGGTACTGATCTCGAGAGAGTGAGATTTGGAATTTAAGTATCAAACCTGAAAGAGAATCGAAATTTAGGTATCGATCTCGGATGTGAGTCGGAATTTAGGTACCAATCTCGAAGGAAGAGAACTGGAATTTTGGTACCAATCTCAGAAATTTAAAATTGAAATTTAGGTATCAATTCGAAAGAGAATTAAAATTTAGGTATCGATCTTAAATGAGAGTCAGAATTTAGGTACCGACCTCGAAGGAAGAGAACTGGAATTTAGGTACCAGTCTCAGATATTTAGAGTTAAAATTTAGGTATCAATTGGAAAGAGAATCGAAATTTAGGTGTCGATCTCGAATGAGAGTCAGAATTTAGGTACCGACCTCGAAGGAAGAGAACTGGAATTTAGGTACCAGTCTCAGAATTTAGAATTGAAATTTAGGTATCAATTTGAAAGAGAATCGAAATTTAGGTATCGATCTCGAATGAGAGTCGGAATTTAGGTACCGTCCTCGGAGGAAGAGAACTGGAATTTAGGTACCACTCTCAGAATTTCGAATTTGAAATTTAGGTATCAATTCTCAATTCAAAAGAGAATCGAAATTTAGGTATCTATATCGAAGGAAGAGAATTGGAATTTAGTTACCAGTCTCAAAAATTAGAATTGAAATTTAGGTATCAATTCGAAAGAGAATCAAAATTTAGGTATCGATCTCGGAAGGAGAGAACTGGAATTTATGTACCAATCTCAGAAATTTAATGAGAAATGGAAACTGGTTCCAATCTCGAAGATTTATCTGTATGAAGAGGGACCCAATCCCATGCCATCAGAACCAAATCGAACAAAGTTCGTGGCTCCATGTCGATAGAACTAGTCGATCCTCTAAGACACAGAGAACAAGAGAATCGAAAGGAGCTGGTAAGGGTACCAAGCCGAAAAGACTTGACTTAACGACTAAGTCGAAGAGAATATTTAAATTTCAAAAGACTTTCAAACAGATTTCAATTGAGGAAAGAACTGAAAGGTTCGAATCAAAGGATTCAGATCGGAATTCAATTTGAGATTTAGATTCGTTTTGTTTGTCCTTTAACAATCTCATTTTTTATTTTTTGTGTTGTTTATTTAGTATTCATGTGAATTTGAAGTTCATTTTAATATTCTGATTTTTACGAAAAGTTCTCATTTATTATTATTATTTTTTTTCTTTTTTGTTCTTCATTCAAAGTTCATTTAACTCTAATGGCGTTTCCCAGTCAATTTGCACAAAAAGAGGTGAAGGCAAAATACGACGTAGTCATTTTATTTCCAACTTGCTGAAAGTACATCATACAACTTGATCTAGTCATGATGACATTTTCCTCAGAAATTTAATGTCTTATACAATCAATGTAAATCCAAAACGGACTGTGTAAATTTCTTACCGATCCATCTAAAAGTGTCTGTCAAAAATCCATGTCTGATTAGTAAGAAACATGGGTAATAACATCACCTTCCAAGCCACCCTTGGCAGGAATGCCGTATGGATGTGCATTGGAGGTGTGCTATTTCCCATATAACTCACAGCTCGTAGGGCTGGAGACTCTCCAATTCTGGATCTAGCTGAAAGTGGTAAGGCATTTTTCTGTCATCCATTCTTCTAAAAGTAACTAAGATCCACTCCAGAGGCACTCCTGGAATGCAATGCTTCGCAACGTCTGCTCCGTTTCCTTTTATCACTATTTGGAGCAGTGAGAGTAGCTCTCCTTAGCCCTTGAATTTCTGCGGGTACGGCATTGACAAGCCTACCCTCTGTTGTGGCAAGCACAGACTTAATTTTCCTATCTTCTCTGATTGCATGCTAGGCGTTTGCTTTTCTTTTCTTGTTGCTTGATTGGTGGCTCAGGCCACCCATTTTCATCACTATTTGGCTGTGAAGTTCTTCTCGATCAAATAGGATTCAATCATTTTCTTCGTATTGTAAGCCGGCTGGTGTGAAGTCTGAGTCAATCTCTATCACTGCTCCATCCCTCACCCTCTTTTCATCAAGTGCTAGACTCACGCCATTTCTAAAGTTTAGAACCAACCGCCCGTTCGACATTTCCCTGCGAAAAAAACAAGGAAATGATCAGGGGTTATGCTAAGAACAAGAACAATAAGAAAAACAATTAAAAATTCTTATTCACTTCTTTTAAATTTAAAGGAAGTAGGAAGAGATGAGAAAATATCAGGAATGAATGGATTTAAAATGAAAGATTGACATTTTATTATTATGATTTCCCATGGTTTCTTTTTAACATTTTCGTTGATGAGATTTTTTTAATCATCCATTTTATTTTGTTTTGGGTTCGGACCCAGTCACAAAGTGATTACTTCACCCGTATTTCTAGGGATAAGATTCTATTTTAGAGGCCACCCCTCGAAACATCAGGCTGCGTAATACTTCTTTAAATACCGTCCATTGATTGGAAGCATGGGTCATTCTCCATGGCAATTCACCAGTTGGTAGGAACCTTCTGATTAGACTGTCTCGACCACGAATGGCCCTTCCCATGTTGGTTCAAATTTACCACCTATCTTGTGATGTGCAAGAATAGGTCTTCTGAGAACCAAAACCAAGTCACCGACTTTGAATGTCCTGGGACAGACTTATTTATCATGGGCCTGGATCACCTTGGCTTGATACAGTTCCAAATTCTGCTGTGTGGAATGTCTTTTCCCTTCCAAGCTTTCCAATTCTTGCAGTCGTAGTCTGACATTTTCTTCTGTAGTAATCTTTTCTGTAACTGCAATTCGGAGTGACGGAAGCTGAACTTCCAGGGGCATGACGGCCTCGGACCCGTACACTAAAGCGTAAGGCGTAGAGTGAGTAGGAGTCCTAAAAGTCGTCCTGTATGCCCATAAGGCTTCTAACAACTTCTCGTGCCAATTCCTCTTGTTGTCATCCAAAGTTTTCTTTAAAATTTGAGCGAGATTTTTATTAAAAGCCTCGGCCAAGCCGTTTGCTCTTGGGTAGTAGATCGTTGAGTATCGCCAATCTATACCGTGTCTTCTGACAAAATTGTTGATCTTTGTACATTTGAATGCAGACCCATTTTCTTAAATGATCCTGCGTGGTACCCTAAAACGATAGACGACTTGGTTCTTAAAAAACTGTAGCACGTGGTGTGCCTTCACTTCTCTGAGTGGTATAGCTTATGCCCATTTAAAGAAGTAGTCTGTAGCTGTAAGAATGAAGCGATGTCCTCTTGAAGAGGGTGGTTCTATCGAGCCCACTATATCTGTGTCCCAATACTCAAATGACCACGACGCGATTGTCGAATGTAGCATATTTGGAGGTTGGTGTAGAACCACTCCGTGCACTTGGAACTAGTGACAACTTTTAGCAATTTTCATACAGTCGGTCATCATTGAGGGCCAGTAGTACCCTAGACTTTTAATCTTCATTTTCATTTTTGGACCCGACTGATGAGCACCACAAAGTCCCGAATGTACTTCTTTAACGATTTCACGAGCCTCGGACCCTCGAGCATCTTAGCCACATCTGATCAAAAGACCTTCTGTATAATGTATTGTTTATTAATGAGTAAGACAGAGTTCTTTTCTTGATTTGATGGGCTATCGACTTATCATCTGGTAGGTTTCCTGTCTGCAAGTATCTATTAATGGCTGCCGCCAATCTTCTATATTTTCTATTACTGCTGCAATTGTTTCTTCTGCTTTTTCTGATTTGTGTATTGTATCCATGTCGAGTTGTGATAGGACCTATCATCCTTGAATTGACACTTCAACTGACTCATCCTACATGCAGGCAAATTCCTTTGCAAGGCGGGCTTACGCATCGGCGAGAGCATTTTCTTTTCTGGCAATCTTGTAGATTTTTTCATTTGGAATTTGTTCCAACAATTTCGTGGCGTACTGAAAGTAATGCTCGAGTCTTGGCTTTAAAATTTTGTACTGTCCGGCGACCGGTTAAATGATCAACTGAGAATCTTCTTAGATGTTGATGTCGTTTTTCCCATCTGAATAGTTAATTCTAATCCGGTTATAAGGGCTTTGTATTCTGCCTCATTGTTTGTACACGGTTCTGTTAAGTGGTAGGAGTATCTTAACATCCCTCGCTCCGGTGTTATAAAGATTAGTCTGATTCCTACTGATCACAGAAAAATACATTAAGAACTTCATATCTATTTTTGATGAAATTGCACTTTAAAGAAAGGTATTTTCTTTATTTTACTGCAGGAATAAAGATTTATAAGCGATGGAAGCAAAGAGCTTGAAATGGAGCAAATTTGGATCAAAAAGGAAGAAATTCATGCAAAATGAACTAAGTCACCGACGGCGAGATCGAGGCCTCCGACGACGAGATCATGAGTAGAATTTCTGAAGGAATTATAACTACCTCGCCGACAGCGAGCCCGATCCCGCTGACAGCGAGAACGCGCGGTTTGAAGACCTTCTAGAAGCCCCGCTGACGGCAAGGTCGTTTCCCGCCGACGGCGAGATAATTCAAAATGCATATACATTGAACTTAGACGCTTTTTGAAGAGGTGTTTAAGCATCCCTTGGACCTTTGCCTACCTCTATAAATAGAGGCCGAATTCTAGTGTTTATGTGTGTCTTTTGAGTGTCATTTGTGTGTGTTTCTGGAGTCTTAAGTGAGTTTATTTAGAGAGTCTTAGTGAATCTTTAGTGAGTTAGAAGTGTGTTGTACTAGAAGGAAAAGTCAAAGGAACTTCAAGGAGTCTGCTTGGGAGGAAATTGAGATAAGTATCTTTGTTTATTGTTGTTAACTTTAAATGAAATATATGCTTTGTTTAATTCTTATGCATTCTGAGTAGTTTTCTTAGTCTTTCTCCTTGTTTAAGAAAATTATGTGAATTGATGAAATTAAATATAAATACATAATATATTAAAATAAATTGTGATAATTTTTACTTAGAACTTAATTCAATTTCAATCTACCCAATTGATTTGTTAAAATATGTTGAATTATCAACTATAGTAAAAATTACATCCAATATTTAGGGAAGTCAAAAGCCTTGGAAGGAGGGTGCAAATAAATAGGGAAATATTATTTATCGGACATAGAATTGAACATTTTTGTGTGACAGACTAAAATATTCAATTTGGTCCTATTGTTTGAGAGCTGAAGTGTAGATGTTAGCCCTCAGGTGAGGGGAACATGGGAGCTCTGAAGTGGCAGCCAGTATCCTCCCAGCCTAGCCGCAGATTCAGTAATAAAAAACATAGGATTAATTAATGTTCTTTGTACCTGGACCAAAGGGTAAAGAATAGGAATGCTCCTATTTGTCACAATACAATTCAAGAATTCTATTTAAATTCATCATTCACTTAATTTTCTAAAAACAAGGAGAAGGATACTTTTTCTGAATCATTTAAATCAACCTTAATTCAAGCATTAGTTTACATTAGTTGCTGTAGTTACTTTAAATTTCCGTTTACTATATTAGTAAGTAATTCCTTTAAATTTTAGCTGATACAAATCTATTAAAACCTTTCTGTGGGATCGATAACCAGGACTCCACTAGAGCCTTGTATTACTTGATACGATACGTATACTTGCGTAGAATCCACATTAAAAATTACATCATAAAATCTAATATATATATATATTAAAGCGGGATCAAGTTTTTGGTGTCGTTTCTATTAACATAATTTACAAAAATATAGAAAGTGGGTCATGTTTTTGGTGCCGTTGCCGGGGATCGAACCCGGGTCACCCGCGTGACAGGCGGGAATACTCACCACTATACTACAACGACTTATTCAACATAAAAAAGATAAAAAATTTGCTAAATTCTTTGAAATTCTAAAAAAATAAACGATAAATATTCCTTTCGTAAAAGCTTTAGAACAGATGCCAAACTATGTAAAATTCATGAAAGATATTTTAAATAAAAAAAGAAAATTTATCGATAATGAAATGGTCGCACTTACTGAAGAGTGTAGTGCTATTATTCAGAAAAAACTTCCTAAAAATTAAAAGATCCTGGTAGTTTCACTATACCCTGCGCTATTGGAGAAAAATTCTATGGAAAAGCTTTGGGTGACTTAGGAGCAAGCATCAATCTAATGCCTCTATCATTTTTTAAAAGATTACGATTGGGAGAAATTTCACCTACTTTAGTAACTCCTCAGTTAGCTGATCGTTCTGTTACATATCCTAAGGGAGTTATTGAAGATGTATTAGTAAAAGTGGATAAATTTATCTTCCCTGTAGATTTTATTGTTTTAGATATGGAAGAAGATAAAGAAATTCCTATCATTTTAGGAAGACCATTTTTAGCCACCTGGAAAAGCTATGATTGATGTTCGTAAAGGAGAATTAACTATGAGAGTAAATGACCAAAAAGCAACTTTTAATATTGCTAAATCAATGAAATATCCTGCGCTAGAAAAAGATGATGAGTGTTTTCGAATAGAAGTACTCGATCATTTACAAAAAGAACATTTTAAGGAATATTATGAAGAAAAATTAGGAAAAGAAAATACTGAACTAATTGAAAAAACCAATATAAATGAATAACTAGATTATATTCAAGAGAAATTTGAATTTTTGGATAACACAGAAAATTCTAAAAAAAATATAGTTCCATCAATTATTAAACCTCCGGAACTTGAGTTAAAAATGTTACCTAATCATTTGAAATATGCTTACTTAGGTAATTCTTCAACTCTACCAGTTATTATTTCCTCTCAATTAAATGAATCTCAAGAACAAAAACTTTTAGATACATTAACAAAATATAAGAAAATTTTTGGTTGGACTTTAGCAGATATTAAAGGAATTAGTCCTTCAATCTGTATGCGTAGAATTATTTTAGATAATGAACATAAGCCTAAAGCAGATCCGCAAAGGAGAATCCGCAAATGAAAGAATTAGTTAAGAAGGAAATTTTAAAATGGTTAGATAATGGTATTATATATCCTATTTTTGACAGTGCTTGGGTAAGCCCAATTCACTGTGTGCCTAAGAAAAGAGGAGTGACCGTAAAGGCTAATGAAAATAATGATCTCATCCCTATAAGACAAGTTACTGGATGGTGAATTTGTGTTGATTATAGAAAATTAAACACTGCCACCAGGAAAGATCACTTCCCTTTACCATTTCTAGACCAGATGTTAGATAGATTAGCCAGACATAAATATTTTTGTTTCTTAGATGTATATACCGGTTATCATCAAATACAAATTGCTCCTGAGGATCAAGAGAAAACTACATTTACTAGTCCTTATGGAACTTTCGTTTTTCGAAGAATGCCTTTTGGATTATGTAATGCACTCGCAACATTCCAGAGATGTATGATGTCTATATTTAGTAAATTAATTGATAATAGAATAGAAGTATTTATGGATGATTTCTCTGTATTTGGAACAACATTTGATACATGCTTAAATCATCTTGCAAAAGTATTTGAAGTATGTGAGGAAACTAATTTAGTTCTTAATTGGGAGAAATGTCAATTTATGGTTACCGGCGGCATTGTATTAGGGCATAAAATTTCAGAAAAATGCAAGGAAGTAGACCCTACAAAAATTCAAGTTATAGCTAAATTACCGCCTCCAACTACGGTAAAAGGGGTAAGAAGTTTTCTTGGACATGCTGGATTCTACAGACGTTATATTAAAGATTTTTCAAAAATTACTAAACCTCTATGCCAACTTCTTGAAAAGGACAAGAAATTTGAATTTACAACTGAATGTCTGAATGCTTTCGAATTATTAAAAGATTAATTAATTACAGCACCTATAATAGTTTCACCTAATTGAGAGAAACCATTTGAGCTTATGTGTGATGCTAGTGATTATGCTATAGGAGCGAGTTCTTGGCGAAGATACGATAAGATTTTCAAAGTTATCTACTTATGCTAGTAAAACTCTAAATGATGCTCGAAATTATTTATACGATTATCGAAAGAGAATTATTAGCAGTTGTATATGCTTTTAATAAATTTCGACATTATCTAATAGGAACTAAATGTATTGTGCATACTGATCACTCTGCTATAAAGTATTTAATGCAAAAGAAAGATTCTAAACCAAGATTAATTAGATGGATATTATTAATGCAAGAATTTTATTTTGAGATCATTAGCAAAAAAGGGAACTGATAATCAAATTGCAGATCATTTATAAAGATTAGAAAATCATGAATTATCTCATACTGATAATGAAATTTTAGACAGTTTTCCTGATGAACAACTTTATAATATAAATGAGTGGAGAATACCTTGGTATGCTGATATAGTAAATTATATTGTAAGTGATATTTTACCCCTTATGTTAACTTTACAATAACAGAAAAAATTCATTCATGATTCTAAAATGTACTTTTGGGATGAACCATACTTATATAAGCAAAGTAAGGATTTAATTATTAAAAGATGTGTGCCTTATGAAGAAACTGAACCAATCATTCAAAAATGTCATGATTCTAATTTTAGAGGACATTTTGGGACACATAAAAATACATATAAAATTCTACAATATGGATTATATTGGCCTACTCTATTTAGAGATGTATACAGATATATAAAAACCTGCGATAAATGCCAAAGAGTAGGAAACATATCGAGAAAAAATGAAATGCCTCTAAATTTTATATTAGAAGTTGAAATTTTTGATGTTTGGGGATTAGATTTCATGGGACCTTTTATTCCTTCATTTGGAAACTCATATATATTAGTAGTTGTTGATTATGTTTCAAAATGGATCGAAGCATAAGCTTTACTAGGTATGATGCTAAAAGTGTTTCAAAATTTTTAATGAAAAACATTTTTACTAGATTTGGAATGTCAAGAGTGATTATCACTGACGGAGGAACTCATTTTAGAAACAAATATATTCACGAACTAGTAGAAAAATATAATATTATGCATAAGATATCAACTGCTTATCATCCACAAACTAGTGGATTAGCTGAAGTATCTAATCGAGAGATTAAGCGTATATTAGAAAAGTCTGTAAACCCTAATAGATCAGACTGGTCTGTAAGACTAGACACTGCATTATGGGCATACAGGACTGCTTATAAAACTCCGATTGGAATGACTCCTTACAGGTTTATATATGGAAAAACTTGCCACTTACCAGTTGAATTAGAATATAAAGCATATTGGGCGATTAAAGAGTTTAATTATAATATGAAAGAAGCTGGTGAGAAGAGATTGTTACAATTAAATGAGTTGGAAGAACTAAGGAATGAATCATATGATAATGATAAGATTTATAAAGAAAGGATGAAATTATGGCATGATCGGAAGATTAATCAGAGAAATTTTGAACCAGGACAAGAAGTTCCGCTATATAATACTAGATTGAAATTATTTCCTGGGAAATTGAAATCTTGATGGTTAGGACCTTTCACCATAACTCAGATATTTTCATATGGAACTATAGAAATTGAAGATCCAAAAACAGGACATAGATTTAAGGTAAATGGACATAGATTAAAACCATATTTTGAAGGTAAAAGACCATTAAAGAAGTTTTAATGCTTAGTCAACCTGACTACTAACTGAAATTAGGTCAGGCTGACGAAGTTAAACCAAGCGCTTTTTGGGAGGCAACCCATAGTAGTCTTTTATTTTTAATTATCTACAAATTAGTGAGTCTATATTATTAAAAAAATCTTACTACTCAAATTTTTAATTAGAATCATCACAAATTCGAACCTATATGATGAGATCATAAAATATTCGGACCAGAGCAAAATTGGGCAATTTTCACGAACCTCGCCGACAGTGAGCCCGCCCACCGACGGAGAGCCCGAGCCCGTCGATAGCGAGATCGTGTGTCATGACACAATTCAGTTTTAAAGCTAGCTAGCCGAAGGCAAGAAACTTCCCGTCGACGGCGAGACAGTTGAAATTTTGGTTTCTTAAAGATTTTTGTGCGGTTTTGGACAATTCTAAGCCATTTCTTTGTAGGAAATTATCCCAAATCTGATTTTACACCATTTTATTCCTTAGAAACGATTGGAGACCAATCCTTACAATCCAAAATGGCCACCAAATTCTTAGAAACCACAAAATCTGAAGTTTTCAACCGAAGAAAATTCATCAGTTCGGAGGCGCAGTGTATCTTCAACAAAGGCTTGATGAAGAAAAGACTTATTAAAGAAAGGGGATTTGTCAACAGAGGAGTGGAGAATTCCACCACCAAAATCGAAGAAATGATCGCACAGTGGCATTGGGAGGTATTTTGTTATACGACATCCATTGTAGTTATTCTAGTAGTGAAAGAGTTTTACTCTAATTTACAAGCGATCAACAATGGAAATGTCTACGTCAGAGGAAGATGGGTAACATTTACTCCTTCAAGGGTAAATGAATTATTTTCAATAGAGAATACCTCTGTTTGTCATTATTCCAACTTTGTGCCTTCAAGATACAATATGAACGAGATCTATAGATACCAGACTGACGAACCTGATGATTGGGAGTTACGTGAAGACGGGTATGTCAGTTTTTCTGCATCACTTCTTAACCCTGTCTCGAAGCACTGACATTTCTTTATCTCATCAAAATTATTACCTACTATGAGAGTAAATAAAGTTTCAAAGGAATGCACTATATTAAACTAATGTATTCAAATTGGACTACCTATCGATGTCGGATCAATAATAGTAAAGTCTGAATTGGGATTGATTGTGCATGGGTCAGTTCATGGACTTGGACACCCATCAACTATATTTGCTTTATGTAGTCAGTACTAAATTTCTTATGAGGCTTGGGAAAAAGTACTTTTGCCATGGAAACCACTTGATCCTACTGATATGTTTCCAACCTTAGATAACAACGATGAGATTACCATTATTTCTGACAGAGCATCGCAGAATAATCCTTTAGCAAGGCCCCTTACTGATAAAACAAATTCCATTCTGAAGAAGATTAAAGGATTGGAGAAAGAATTGCAAAATGTGGTGAATTCCATCGACAATATCTCTGATATGTTTGATCACATTGACTGGAGGATGAATGATCACTTTGATCATACTGGACATCTAGAGGCCAGTTTTATTCATTTATTAAGACAGAAGGGATGGATTAATGAAGAATCTACTGCAGAATTTCCTTTCAGGCCTTTCTACATTTTATTTGTGCACCTGCGTCGCATCGGGAATATTAGAGAAGATGATAGTTAAGACACTGAAGAGTAGGAAAGATTTCAATTTTATGTCATATTTGCGTATATATGTGTTGATTTGGATTTACGTTTTATTATGATTTGAATTTTAATTTGATCATCTCAAATTTGATGAGACTATTTGTAATTGTTATGTCTCAGCATATAGAGTGTTGTGGTGTGGATTGCGATGCTGAGTTTTATAGATTTGAACATTTAAGTTAAGTGTTGTTAAGCAGTTAGTGTGAAGTTTGTAAGTTTCTTGGATTTCATATATAAAGTTATATTGTTTGTGTTGTGTGAACTTTTTGTGAGTATAAGTATCTAATTTTCGTATTACTATTAAATTAAGTGATCAAAAGATTGATTAAGGCAAATCGAGGTTGAAAATGTTTGAAGAATTTCAAAAATTTAAAGTTTTTGGGATCTCGCCGACGGCGAGAATTATCCCGCCGACAGCGAGAAAACCAGCTGATAGCGAGACCGAGCTCGCCGACGGCAGATTTTTCCTGAAACTTTTGCCTTATGAAATTAATTAGCTCGCCGACGGTGAGAAAAATCTCGCCGACAACGAGATCGAGAAAAGACCTATATTTGACTAGTCAACCGACACTATTCATCATCCCCTTCCTCAAAACTTCAAAAAAAACAGACCTAGGACTTGAGAGATCTTGGATTTGAGGCGATTTCAACACATTTTAACACCAGATTTCATCTTTCCTTGGTAAGAGCTTCACTCCTATGCAAAAATTTTTTATTTTCACCATGGATTTCTTCTACTTTGGGAAATTTTGAAAAATTTTGAAATGTGGAGAAAATATTTGGAGGAATTTCATGGAAATTGATTTAAATGGATTTTAGATGTTATAGGAAGCCTTCTTATTAACATTTGGGAGTTTAGTTAAATTTTTTGCAAATTTCACAGATCAAAAATGGCTCCACGACAAAAGCGATGGAAAGATTATGACGAAACCTGATTCATTAACGCAAGAGCCCAAACTCTATATTTTCAAAACATACAAGCAAGAAAATGCATTCAAGATCGAGTTTTCAAAAATCCTGGAGGAGAAGTTGAGCGAATCATTCAGGAACGAGGATGGGAAAATTTCTGTTTCGTGACCAACGCAGCCGCCGTAGATGTGGTAAAGGAATTTTATACGAACTTAACACAGTCGAAGATGCACTCGGTTAAGGTTAGAGGATTTTTGTGGAATTCGTCATCTGCTAGAATAAATGCTTATTACGAGGCTAGAGACACCTACACCAGCGAGTATGAAACTTTTTAAACTATGGAAGGACCACTGGAAGAGGTGATCGACTTTCTCACTGATGGGAAAGGTGTCTGGAAGATAAAGCAGCTAGAACGGGTAAACTTCCCTCTTTCTATGCTAAATGCAACATCTAAAGCCTGTCATTATTTTATTTATTCTACTTTGTTACCTACCTACCACCATAGTGAGGTAATAAGAGATAGAGCAGTTCTGAATTTCTGTATTCAGAAACAAAAGAGTATTAATGTGGGAAATGTAATCTATAAGAATATATTAGCCCCTCAAGAAATGAAAGTGGAGGAGGACTAGGACATCCTGGTCTTATCTACGCACTCTGCCAATTATCTGGGGTAAAGGTAAGAGATGATGAGGAATGG
The DNA here is from genome assembly GCA_022702705.1 of Papilionanthe hookeriana x Papilionanthe teres. Lineage (NCBI taxonomy): Eukaryota > Viridiplantae > Streptophyta > Magnoliopsida > Asparagales > Orchidaceae > Papilionanthe > Papilionanthe hookeriana x Papilionanthe teres. The sequence goes on along the minus strand of CM040425.1, from coordinate 130,054,051 downwards.
GTTGAACCTATGAAACCCATTACTCTGGCTAATATAATGAAATATGAATCCCACGAAGGATGGAGATCTGGGACAAGGGATTATGTACCTTCTTCAAGTAGAGATATACCCTCTACTAGTTATGAACCCCCTCGCACACCACTCCTACCCTTCAAGATCCGATGAATGAGTTAACCCTGAGTAGAAAGAGTTTTGAGTTATTTGGAGAAAATATGGAAAGAAGATTTGAGCATATAGACCAAAGGATCGGAGGCTTGGAAAGAAGACACGATTATGATAGTGAATATCTCCAGCGACATTCAGAATACGAAATTGCATATTATGAGGCTAAACTTCGATACAGGAGTGGTGATTTAGATGTTGTCTTTCTCGAGTGCCCCCACTATACACAGTACCAGCCTGCTCAGCCTTCTCAGCCTGGAGATCAGGGAGATGATATAGCCTGGGATTTTGATGCAGAACATTAGAGCCTTTGTTTGGTTTTGTTTAGTTTGTTTAGATTTATTGTTATTTTGGAAACTTTATTATTCTGTGTGTAATTATTCTGTACTTTCTTTGGACTGTGGATGTTGGTATGTTTGCTTATGCTATTATGTTAGACTTCTTATGTGTGTTAAATTAGTTTGCAATTTTTTATATAGGATGTTAGTTTAAGTTTTTGATAAGTTATGAACGTTAATATTGTTTAGATTTTTTTAATATATTTTAAAGTAAGTTAGTTGATTATATGTAGATTAAGTTTTCATTTGTTATGTTTGATACTTATTTAAAAAAAAAAAATATTCATCCCTGCACTTTCTTTTAAATACTATATGTGGAAGAATACTAACAGTAAAGGTTTTGTAAGTAATGAAAAGCTCGCAAAAATTTCAAAGAAAAGAAATACCTAAAGCTCAAAGGTATGATGAACTTTACTATATACTTTCCCTTTTCACTATTTAGTATAGATAGAAAAATTTAAGTTTGGGGGAAGGTAAAAATACAAATTTAATTATTAAATTGTTCTCAATTTCTATTTTCAAAAATTATTATCAAATGATTTTCTATAGTAGTTTTTCAAATCAATAAACATGAATTACTTTATTTAATTATTATAGAAAGTTAAATAAAATGTTTCTAGTAATTCAATTAATTAAATGGAATAAGATATTTGGTTAAAAGGAATAAGAATATAGTAAACTATTTAAAGTAAGGAAAACTATATTCTAAAAATTAAAATTCTTAAGTATTTAAGTGAAAAAGAAAGGATTGAAACTCAATGAAGTAAAGGCTATGAAATATATATAAGCAAGGAAATATTTTAAGTTTCAATTTTGGGAAGAGAAATTGAAGTTCAAAATTATTAACAGGCTATCCAGATACAGTAATCCTCACTTGGAAAAGAAAGAAAAATAAATGAAAAAGAAATTAAAAAGAAAAGAAAAAAGAGAGAAAAGAAAAGAAAAGAAAAATATAAGTGAGTAGAAGCTTGAGGAGATGCCTTATCAAAAATTGGCTTCAATGGATTCAACCTAAAGGGTAAAACTTAAATTATATTTCTAAACTTATATATATAGATTAGTATTTTACTAAATAGTGTTTTCTTAAACTTCCTATCATCTAAATATCTTAAGTAATTTACTCTTTTTAAATATAATCATTCCTGAAATAAATAGAAAGCTAGAAATCTTAGACCTGATAATTAAATAACCTTATATCGATAAAATTAATTTAATTACTTAGAAATATTTCTATTCAACTTTAATATAATGTTATTTAAATTTAATTCATAGTATATCTGAATTGAAAAATTTTATTACAGAAATCAATATTTTTATATAGTATTAAAATTACTTAAGGACAAGTAATAATTAAGTTTGGGGGATTTTGATCACAGAAAAATACATTAAGAAATTCATATCTATATTTGATTAAATTGCACTTTAAAGAAAGGTATTTTCTTTATTTTACTGCAGGAATAAAGATTTATAAGCGATGGAAGCAAAAAGCATGAAATGGAGAAAATTTGGATAAAAAAGGAAGAAATTCATGCAAAATGAACTAAGTCGCCGACGGCGAGGTCATGAAGAGAATTTCTGAAGGAATTATAACTACCTCGCCGACAGGGAGCCCGAGCCCGCTGACAGCGAGAACGTGGGTTTGAAGACCTTCTAGAAGCCCCGCTAACGGCGAGGTCGTTTCCTACTGACGGTGAGACAGTTCAAAATGCATATATATTGAACCTGAACGCTTTTTGAAGAGGTGTTTAAGCATCCCTTGGACCTTTTCCTACCTCTATAAATAGAGGCCAAATTCTAGTGTTTGTGTGTGTCTTTTGAGTGTCATTTGTGTGTGTTTCTGGAGTCTTAAGTGGGTTTATTTAGAGAGTCTTAGTGAATCTTTAGTGAGTTAGAAGTGTGTTGTACTAAAAGGAAAAGTCAAAGGAACTTCAAGGAGACTGCTTGGGGAGGAAATTGAGATAAGTATCTTTGTTTATTGTTGTTAACTTTAAATAAAATCCATGCTTTATTTAATTCCCATGCATTCTAAGTAGTTCTCTTAGTCTTTCTCCTTATTTATGAAAATTATGTGAATTGATGAAATTAAATAGAAATACATAATATATTAAAATAAATTGTGATAATTTTTACTTAGAACTTAATTCACTTTCAATCTACCCAATTGGTTTGTTAAAATATGTTGAAGTATCAACTATAGTAAAAATTACATCCAATATTCAGGGAAGTCAAAAGTCTTGGAAGGAGGGTGCAAATAAATAGGGAAATATTATTTATCGGATGTAGAATTGAACATTTTCGTGTGACAGAATAAAATATTCAATTTGGTCCTATTGTTTGAGAGCTGAAGTGTAGAAGTTAGCCCTTAGGTGAGGGGAATGTGGGAGCTCTGAAGTGGCAGCCATTATCCTCCCAGCACTAGCCATGATTCGAGTAATCAAACATAGGATTAGCCAATGTTCTTTGCACCTGGACCAAAGGGTAAAGAATAGGAATGATCCTATTTATCATAATACAATTCAAGAATTCTATTTAAATTCATCATTCACTTAATTTTCTAAAAACAAGGAGAAGGATACTTTTTCTGAATCATTTAAATCAACCTTATTTCAAGCATTAATTTACATTAGTTACTGTAGTTACTTTAAATTTCCGTTTACTATATTAGTAAGTAATTCCTTTAAATTTTAGCTGATACAAATCGTTAAAAACTTCCCCGTGGGATCGATAACCGGGACTCCACTAGAGCCCCGTATTACTTCGATATGATACGTATACTTGCGTAGAATCCACATTAAACATTACATCATAAAATCTAATATATATATATATATATATATATATATATATATATATATATATATATATATATATATATATTAAAGCGGGATCAAGTTTTTGGTGCCGTTCGTTATTAACATAATTTACAAAAATATAAAAAGTGGGTCACCTGCCTTACCAGTCACTATCATTTGCAATTCTTTGTCCTTCTGTGCTGAGGACGCACCGTCGAAGTACAGTTCCCAACGTCGATCATCAGGGTCTTCTAGGCTCATTATCTGCTCATCAAGCAAATCGTCGTCGAGAGGCGAATCTGCCGGTAAAGGGTCTGCTGCAAGGAAGTCTGCTAGGACTTGTCCCTTTACGGCGCGAAGAGGAAAGAATGTTATGTCAAATTGCAATAGTATCATCGATCACCTGGTAAGTCTGCTAGAAAGCGTCGGTCGGGTCATCAGATATTGCAATGGGTTAACTCTTGAAATAAGGTTGACCTTATGAGAAAGCATGTATTGCCTGAGCTTCTGTGCGGCGAAGATCAGGGCCAAGCAGTGCTTCTCAATAGGAGGATACTTTACTTCCATCGGAATTAGACGACGGCTTAAGTAGTACAGAGAATTTTCTTTTCCCCCATCATTGATTTGGGCTAGCAGGGCTCTAAGGGAGTCATCTAAAGCCGCGGTATAAAGTATCAACGGTCTACCAGAGACTAGGGCTGCTAAGACAGGAGGTGTCATTAAATATTGCTTAACGTCATTGAAAGCCCGCTGGCATTTCTCATCCCAAATGAATTTAGCGTCCTTTTTAACTAATGCTGAGAAGGGCTGACACCTACCTTACAAGTTCAAGATAAAGGGTCGAAGATATGCCAACTTCCCTTGAAAGGAACGTAGTTGATTCAAAGTTTTTGGAGGAGGCATTTCTAAAATAGCCTTAATCTTCTCCGGATTGATTTCAATTCCATGATGTCGAACAAAAAATCCTAAGAATTTCCTGGAGGTGACGTCGAAGGCACATTTCAAGGGATTCATCTTAAGGCTGTATTGTCTAAGTCGCTCGAAAAAAATTCTCAAATCATACAGGTGATCTTCCTTCAGTTTATTTTTGATGACCACATCATCCACTTAGCACTCGACTTGGTTGTGAATGAGATCATCAAAAATCTTCATCATCGCTCTTTTGTATGTTGCTCCTGCGTTCTTTAGTCCGAATGACATTACTGTGTAGCAATACACTCTGATAAGCGTTCTAAATGTCGTGAGCTTTTCATCTTCTGGTGCCATCTTTATCTGGTTGTATCCTGATGATCCATCAACGAATCAAAATATTTCATGTGTTGAAGAAATGTCGATCGTCAGTTCTGGGATTGGTAGTAGAAATTCATCCTTCGGACATGCTTTATTCAAATCTCTGAAATCCACGCAGATTCTGATCTGACCATTCTTCTTTCAGACTGGTACCATGTTGGCTAACCAAGTTGGGTATTGTTCTTCACCGACAAATTTAGCGTCTATTAGCTTCTTAACTTTGGCTATTACTTGTTGCTCAATTTCTTGATGCATTCTTCTGGGAGCTTTTCTGACTGGAACGAAAATAGGATCCACTCCTAGCCTGTGAACTGCGACTTCTGGAGCTAATCCTGGCATTTCATCGTAACTCCAAGGAAAACAATCCTTGAATTCCATTAGTAGCTTAATTATTTCCTCCGAGTCTTCTTTATTGTGTAAGAATCTAACAAAGGTTGTCCTAGGCTCTTCGCTAGTACCTAAGTTAACTTCCATTAACTCATCTATTGTAGATTTGATTTCTTCTTCGAATTCTGGTGGAGCGTCGCAGATTGGTAGATCTTCGAGGTCTTCTGAAGCTTCCAAGCAGTCTTTATTAGGTTCGCAAGTGACAACCAAGCAAAATCCTGTATCATCAACTGATCCTACTGTGCCGAATCCGAGCCCATGTTTTGAATTGGGAGGTCGGCCGACATTATTCCATAATTTTTCAAAGTGTTGTGATCTACCTTTTGTCCATTGTCGAGGTAAGACACCACGTTGAATTAAATTTTTAACACAGGGAGAGTACCACTCAAAAGGTAGTTCCATTAATTCAGCAGAAGTAACATCTTCAAATTGTACATCTTTTTCATTATTGGAAGAAGAAGCACCACGGTAAAACTTGATTGGCTTAGTAACACCACCATGCGCCTCCTTGACCACCATACCCTCGATCTTATTAGAATGGATCGAGGTCAGGGTCATAGTATGATGGTTAATCTTTTCGTACATTGATTTATATTCTTCATTCTTTTCATCTTCGAGAGAGATCTTGAACTGGGGTTTCTTTTAACTTATTATCGCTGCTTCTTTCTCAATTTCTTCTTCTTCTTCAGAAGTGTTCTCCCAATCAACATCGTTGACTGGTCTCTTCTGTCCAACTGTTCCGACATTTCTTCCACGTCCTCATCCCCGGCCTCGACCTCGAGTGCGACTTCTGGAGAAATCTTCACTATCTCGCCGTAAGGGAGTGGTGAGTAACTGTTGGACTAGAACTTCAGGTTCTTCATCGTCTCTAATTTCTTTTGCTTCATTTGGTATGGTATTTCTGGAAAAGATTATTTTCTTCGGAGGTGCGTAGTAGGTCGCATCTTCATGAATTCCAATTTCATGCACGGAGAACGGTTGCAAATCACCTTTGATACACTGTTCCCCTCCTTCGTAATAGTTTATGCACTGGTGCAGAGACGACAGTTCCATCCTGTTTTCATGTATCCATGGCCAACCCAGTAGAGCGTTGAACGATGTTTCAGAATCAATTATGTGGAATTTTGCGATTGTCTTTGCTAAATCACCGGTCTTCATTAGTAGTGTTATTGATCCAAGAGCTCTTTCTCCTTTTTAATTGAAGCCTCTTAATAACATCTTGTCTGCTTCAAGCTAACGAGCATCAATTTCCAAATAGGCTAGCGTCCGAAGATTCATTATGTTGATTGATGCTCCTGGATCAACCAACACTTTGGAGAGCGTAAAATTTCCAATACTGACTGAAATGTATAACGGTCGGTTGTTATTAGCTGTTCCCAGTAATAGATCATTGTCCGTTAAGGTAACACCTCACTGTTCTCTTAACGAGCAAACCTCATCAAAGGAATTACCGGCAATTTGAGCTAAACAAATTTCTGGATCAAGTAGAGCCTTGATCAGAGCTTCTCTCATCTCCTTTGACAAGATCAGAGCGTCGTATATGCTTAGTTTGGCTGGTAGCTTCCTAAGATGGGCTAGCACGTTGTAGTCCACTTTATTACCATGTTCCTCGGTTTCTTCTCGAATGGGCAATTCTTCTGCTGGGGTTGGCTCTTTCTGAGCAACCACCTGCTTTCCTTTATCCTTTGGACCCATTCTTGGGGGTAGAACTTTTCCATTTATTAAATTTACTTTAGTTATCTCTTCTGAATTTGGTGTTGAATATGCCGGTGTCTCCTTTTGAATCAGAACAACTGGCTCTACTGAAGTTGCTTCGTTGTCTGATAACTCCAATTCTATCGTGATTGGAGCTCCTCGAAATTCATGAATGGACTCGTTGCTTGTCGAGCTTTCGTAGCCTCCTTTGTGAACACCTTCTTCATCGTGGTCGTCGAGGTTGTGTATTATTTGAGAATCGTTATTTGTATTGGAATCGAGATCCAGATTAAGCCGATTGTCGTTAGTTACGTAATCGTTAGAAACAGTCAAAACGTAGCCAACACCATAACCCTTATCATTATAAGATCCCGCCGGAGCGAGCAGATAATCATACAGAGTCAGGAGTTCGAGGGATTTCTCCCCCGAATCGGAAACAACCATCCTAGGATAAGCAGCCCCTAGTCTACCCTTCGGAGCCTCGGTGTTCTTTTCTTCCACGACCTTCTGGGGCGGTTCTTCAGTCGCAAGTGATAGTGTCAGCTCGATAAGTTTCAAACTCTGAGTTGAAGCGCGTACCGAAATGGTCTGGATGTGATCTAAAATTTTCTTCGATGATCTTGTCCAGACAGTACTCCATCCATCATCAGTCATGTACGGGTTTATCGAAACAATGGGATCCGTTGAAATAACTTTGAAGGAACCTCCTTTCTGGTTTCCTTCATGTATTCCTTTGGGATCGTTATGTTCCCTCTCCGAAGATTGTCATCAAGCCAACTCTTGAAAGTGATGCAATCCTCTATCTTGTGTCCTAGCATCTAGTGGTAAGGGCAATAATTTGGATGACCTTTCTTATTGACTTCCTCCAGCTTCTTGGGCTATGGCAGCTGAAACTCCGGTGTCTTCATTATGATACGGACCATCTTCGCTACTGCTTCATTTTTGAATGAATATTCTCTATTTAGAAGTTCTCTTAAGGTACGCGATGAACGAGGCAGTTGTTCATAATGCTGAGGCGACTGATAGCTCGGACGAGGCTGCTAATAGCCCTGCTGAGGTTGCTGATAGCCTTGCTGAGGTTGCTGATAAGTCTGTTCCAGTGATTGATAACTAGACTTTGGCCGCTCTGACTATATCTGAACTGGCTGCTTCCCTTATCTACTGCGCGACGATTTCAGATTTCTTTTTGAATGTTTTCAAGAGCTTCTGCTTATCGTTCTTGTCCATGAAATTTAACTGCTTTGTCTCTTCTTGCATGCTCCCGACCTTGGTAAGCAACTTCTCGAAAGTCTTGATTGTAAATCCTTTAAGGAGGAGTGTTATCGTGCCATGGATACTTTTAAGTAGGATGCCGACTGCATGTTATTCTTGAAGCTTTGGTTCACACTTCATGCTTAAGTTTCTCCATCGAAGTATGTAATCCACTAAAGTGTCGTTCGACTTTTGTTGCTCCACCACTAGATCACTGATAGTGATGTGGTGCTGAGCCCCGGCAAATCGTTTAACGAAGAGATTCTCTAGTTCTGAAAAGGTCTTTATTGAACCATTCAGCAACTCTGCGTACCAGTCGAAGGCAATCCCTGATAAACTGCTGACGAACTGTCGGAAGAGTAAAGTGTCACTTCCACCGGCATTGCAGCAACTAGCACGAAAATGTACGACATGCTACCGAGGGTTTCCCGTCCCATCAAAAGTCTTAAACAGAGGTGGTACGAAGCCTTTCTGGTATTGGACTGCATCGAACTCTTCAGGGTAAGGTCTACCCGTCTGAATAGATGCTCCACTCTTGGATTGTGCTAAAGCTTCTTGCACCTGCTGTTCTACCATGTTTTTAATGTTCTTTTCGGGAATCATGCTCTGTGCAGAATCCTTCTTTGGTTGCTCGTCTCCATTGACGGATGTGATCTCTTTTCGTCCATCTGCAATATGGATGATCTATGGGGGTGTTTCTTTCTGAGGTTGTACCTGACTCTGGAGAGTGGCTAAAGCAGCTGCCATCTCTTCCATCCTTTTTGCCATATGGGAAACTGTATCATCTCTTTCCCGAAGCTGTGCTCTCAACACTTCTGGTTCATCTCTTTCTACAGCTGCTGGAGCACCTTGTGAAGCAGATGATGCTCGCGTTTCAACCATGTTGATCTCGGCATACTCCTCTTCCATGAACTCTGATGAGTCAAACTCATCTCCTAGTTCTTCTCTTTCTTTTGCTAACCGTCGGATATCAGTCCTTAATTTGTCCATGGCATCCTCTAGTGGTCTTTTCCGCAACGGTCTCGTAGTTGTCTCATGACGGTTGTTGAACTTCCTTCCCGGGAGTCCCCTTTATTGTAGTAGCACTTTCTTCTGATTCCAGTCTCCTGACGAGACTTTTCTTCTAAGGACATTGTTCTGGTCATAGCTCGCCAGTAGTAGGTCACCATACCATCCTTCTTGCAGCCGGAAGCCTAGGACCGGATGATCTGTCGGCTATATGCTCGAAGATGGTATCCTCCCTAATTTGTAGACCCGATACAACAACAGGTGAACTGGCTTTTATGATCTTCTTTGGTTTCTCTATGGCAGCAACAGGCTCTATTCGCGGTCCGAGGCAGGATTTAGCTGGCCCCCTTCCTATCCTTCCCAAGATTTCTGATACAGGGCATCTTTCATTCTTTGCTAATCTTTCTAAAATAGCTTGCAGCCGAGCCAATGGAGTAGTCTTATCCATTTTGCTTTTGTAATTATTGTAGTACGCAGGTCAGGGTAATGCAGTGGCGATCCTACGGACATTCTCTTCATCTAATGCAGCAGAGAGAGGGTGAAACCTGCTCCCTTCCCATAGAGGTATATACTCAGGCAGTTCTTCTCTTTCCTCAGGAATTTCTTCTAGAAAAGCAACTTCAACAGCTCTGGCTTTCTTGATCTTGGCGATCTTTCTGTTTCTATTTCTTCTTTGAGTCCGAGTTAGGGGTGCAATTCTTGAACTAGACCGAATCTCAGAAACAGATGGTATTGTTGCAAAATCTGTACCCTCCACAGTGACAGGCTCATCATAGACTTGGATTTCCTTCCCCTTTAGTTTGGCAGAAGTCGGGGTAAGTGCAGAGATGACTAGACCGATGGGGGTAGAGATAACAGTCCTCCTACAAACATTAGTACTCCTTTCGACTGGAATCATTTGCGGGGAGGGAATTATCGAGTCGATTTTAGGTTGAACTCAATCACGGGCTCTTCGCTTTCGACACTCGTCCATTAGTGCGAACAGAGTGACGTCAGCGAACTTAATATCTGTATTATCGAATCCTTATCCAAAACAGATGATCCCATTGTCGGTCAGCTCATCTTTGTAAATGGTGAAGTCTATTCCATTGGTGAAGGAGAAGATTAACTTTGGGGCGATCATTTTCGCGGGCGATTCCGAATGTCGGTCCGTAATTATGCTTCCTTTCCGTCGTAAAGTTTAGGACAAAAAAAAGAAAGAGTCCAAACACATTTTCATTTATCTTAGTGCATTTGTGATTTTTTAAAAGAGATTGTTTGTTAGAAGGTTGTTTATAAGCAGGTTCATTCGTTAGGAAAAAAACGATTAAACGAAAAAGTTTATAGAAAAGGTAAAGGGCCTGATTTAGAATTGGAAAGGAAAAGAAAGTCTTATGCAAGACTTCTCGACTCGAAGGACTGCTCCTAAAATAACACCTATTGGGGGTCCACCCCACCTCAGAAAAGAGGTAAAAGGATCTCAGATCCTCTCTATTTAGGGGTGTCTAAACAGTGGCACCTAAATCCAAGAGGAGTTAGCTATACTCGTTCAAGACAGAAATGAACGGGGAATTCCAACGGAAGAATGGTAGTTTTGGACCACTAGGGATATGGACTCACCACCAATTTATGAAAGCAAAACCATCTAATTAAAAATGGAGAGAGGAACTAGTCCCCAGCGGAGTCGCCAGAAGTTGTCGGTATATTTTTAGGTTTGTGTGTTGTATTTTAAAAAAGGGCTCACCTACAGAAGTTGTCGGCGAATTTTAGATTTTAAATTTAATTTAAATATATATATAATTTTAAAAAGAAACATTTGATTTTGAAAATAACTTTAAGTTTGAAAATTTTAATATATGAAATCAAACCGATCTCACATCCCGAATAGTTCATATAAACGAGCACTGCATCCCAAACAGTGTATCTATCCCGAAGAATAGACATACTGCTGGATGATGGGGCTCTGTTAAATAAACTAGATGATTTGTGACATCCGTTTGGTCTGCGAACTAATTTTATAAGCCGACAAGTTCCCCTCTTTAATATAAATGAATTAAACATGGTTTATATTACACGGTTCTTAAAGTTCCCTATAAGGGCAAGCCCCTATAGTTAATTACATCTTAAATGACGGAAACCATTTAAGAAAACTCTCGATAATGATTAGTGGTTTTGCTCTCAAGAATTTCAAAGTTTAAGGCTTTCAAAGGATTGAGTTTTGAAAATTTTAATAGGGATCAGCTCAAATTTGGAACAGTTTATTTTAAGAGTCCAAAGGAAGAGAAGTAGGAGAAGCTGAGGATCCAAGAAGAATCTTGGCAACTTCCCAAACTATCCTATTATTTGGTTTGAATTTGAGAATATCATTTAATGTTTCAATCCTACCCATTTTAATTAATTAGGACTTATGTTTGTATGACATGATCATACAAATAGCCTCGATGATGTGAGGGTTTATGTCGTACCACAAGACCACCTCGGAGTCCTAAGAACGGTTAGGGCTTAATTTGCATAACATGATTATGCAAATGCCTAACAAAAAGTTGAGGAGTTATGTTGCACTAGGCAAACTACCTCGAAATCCTATGGCTTGGTCATTTAATTCTAAGAATGGTTTTACTAAAGTAAATTCGGGTTTTGCTGATGACGATGGCCAAGCTGTCCACCATGCTCCAAGCTTCTTATTGTTGCAGAGGTTTAATTTTAGAAGTCATAAATCAAAGGATGAGAGAAGTTTTTTGGTTTAGAGAAAATCTTAAAATCCAAGTGTTTTTAATATTTTTTTAAAACAAATCTTAAAGTTGTTTAAACAGAACCGATTAAGATCCCACCGTTCCGTCATCCAGGCTCTGTTATTTTCATCGAATTCACTTAGTCCAGATGAATTTGCTAAACTCAACTGAATGAGTTCCACACTTTCATTTAGACTGTGGGAAATCCCGTTAGCAACACCTGGGTTACATCATCCGAGGTATTCCCGATCATTCAACGAGACGTTTTAATTTAATTGCAATTGTAGTTTTTTTGTTCTGTTTGTGATTAAATTTTTAGTTGTTTTATATTTTGGAATGTTGTGGCGGTGAATTTTATCTTGCAATGACTTTTAATTTAGTTTTGGTTTCAGTTTAGGGACTATTCTAAAGGTTTTGGTTTTCGTGCAACAGTCTTGTTTATCATACAAAAAAAGTAAAGCCTAATACATGTAAGTAAATTGCAACAAAGTAAATTGCAATAAAATAAAAATGTACCTCAAGGGTCTTCCCATCATCCCAAGCTGCGCTTAAAACACATGTTAAGGCATTTAAATATTTCAACAGATACCTAGGTAAGGCTAAGGGAAGGGTTTTGGTTTTCTACTAAATTCCTATTCCTATAACTAGTCGCCTCCTATGACGTCTGGCTTCTTGGTTTGGTTTAAGGATGATTTTCTTCATCAAGGAACAATTGAATTCAGTTGTTCTTCTAAAACATCCCATCGTATTGAGGAAGTGTTTAGGACAAGTCCTAAACATCATTTCAATACTTCTGGGATTATTTTAAGTCTAAGTGAATTTAATTGCACAGGTGAATTAATCATCCAGGAGTTTAGTTAAACTTTGTCTCTTGCTCAGTGAACTTAGGTATTTGATTACTTGATGAATGAAGTGACATCTCACTTAAAACTCCATTTACGAGTTATAATAACTAAAGCCTTTAAGAGCAAGTTGGTTTATGGAGAATTTTAATCAAATTTGAGTTAATGATTTAAAGTGTTTTAGTTTGATTATGAAGTTTTAATTAATAATTTAAAGTTTGGAATAGTGTTCAAATTATTTTAGATTTAATTTAAATCTTTACACTTTCAGTTATCTTAATATTTCAAATTGATGTTCATGTTTCAAATTCACTTAGATAGAAAGAGGTGTTGAAATTATTGTTATGTTTTAATTTAACTCTTAATGACTTCTTTTAGGTTTGTTGTTAAATGATTTTTTAATTTAATTTAATTCAATTTGATTTTAATTTAATTTAACTTTAATTTAATTTAATTTTATTTAATTTTTAATTTAACTTTAATTTAATTTTAGTTTAATTTAATTTTAGTTTAATTTAAATTTAAATTAATTTAATTTAATTTTAATTTAATTTTAATTTAATTTTAATTTTAATTTTAATTTAATTTTTAATTTTAATTTTAATTTAATTTTAATTTAATTTAGTTTTAAATTTAGTTTAATTTAAATTTAATTTAATTTTAATTTAATTTTAATTTGATTTTAATTTAATTTTAATTTTTGTGTTAATTGTTAATTTGGACTATTATTTTAATTTTTAATTAAGAATTAAATATTGTTAAAGTGACTTATTTAGAGATTTTTAAATTAAAGAATAAATATCCTCTTAATAATATCCCTTTTTTAATAATCCAAATTTAAATATATTCTTTCCAAAACATAAATCATTTAATTAAGTAAAGTTTCATTTTGATATTTTCAAAGTATTTAATGTGGCTCTACCATTTAATTTCCCTAAGTTTCAATCATCCAAGAGAAAATTAAAATCAAATATTTTATCCCCCCATTTTGATTAAACCTAAAATTTTTAATTAAGGGTTAAAATTCTTAATTACCTTTTTGCCCTTTTAAGCTTATTTATTTCATAACTCACTAAATTGAGATCAAATAAATTTGAAATTTTTATGTCACCTCACTCACATGTCAATTAAGGCATAGAGGAGAAAATGTGATTTTTCTGAATTTAATTAATTTATATAATTTTTTTTAGTAGAAAATAAGGGTTTTCAAAGAAAATTCAACAACATGACCAAGGAAAGGTTTCTATCCTTAAGAAAATTATAGGGTGTTCCGAATAACCAGAGGACCACTTGGACCAATTTTTGTGATTTTTTGGATTATATTTTATTTATCATAATTATTTTGAGTTTGACAGTATTAATTAATTATAATATAAAATAAAAGTTGGAAAATGGATTTTATATTTTTCTTAAATTTCTCTAACCTCAAGGAGTCCAGAGAAATAAATTTTATAATTTTCTAATTTTTCTGATTTATTAGAATCATTTTAGTGAAAGAGGTTGAAAATTCATTTTTTAATATTAAAAATTACATTAAGCCTTTAAAATTCAATATCTTATCCTAGAGACTTAGGAAAAATATTTGGTTTATTCCTAAGTGATTAGGAGTCAAAATGTGACATTTTTATGATTTTTAATATTTTTGTGATTTTTATTATTTTTTAATTATTAAAATATTAAAATATTGTGAAAAATCAACTTTTTTAGAAAATTTTAGTTTTAATTTTCCTAAATTCCTCTGATATCAGAGAAGCTCCAAAACCATTTTTGTAAATTTTTGAAAAGTATTTTTGGAGTTATGAATTTTTAAAGTATAATTTTAGTTATGTGACTTAATTAATCCATTTAGTGGGGTTAAACATTTCCAATTGATTCCAAATTTTATGTGAGGTCTCCCTGATCCTAAAGATCAGTGGAGAATTGTTTTCAAGTCCTTTTGATATGTGGTTAACCCTATTTAATTAATGTTCAGTTTTAGGGGTTTGGGCCAATTAAGGTTAATGTGAATGAATTAACTCAAAATTTATTTTTCGTAGGGTCCTCTGGTCCTAGGAAACATCACCAAATTTTCCTAGAATTTATTTTACAACATGCTAATTATTGGAATTAAAATAACTAAAATAGTGACATGAACTTGAAAATTCAATAACTTTTCACAGAGATGACCTTTGACCTTCAAAAATTCAGGGAATGTTCCCAAGATCAGAGGCTTCAAAAACCCCATGGTCTCATGCCATGGTGAATTATCTATGCAAATGAAGAATTAAAATACTCAAAACAGTAAATAAATTAATAAAAATAAAATATCTATCCAATTAACTTGATTTCTTTTCCACATTATTCTCCTCTGTTCACTGAGCAAGAGCATATTTTTATTTTATTTTTGTGATTTTTCTATGAAAAGATATGATTTTTTTAAGTTCAGGGCATTTAATTAATTCAGAAAATAGGGATTTATCTACTTATCCACGCAGCGCTGCGTCAACCTTAGTAGCTCTGAAGCCCCTACGTGTCGCGCTCCCATTCGACTTCGCCACTTGAGTCAGCAGCCACGCGTCCCGCGGTTCATGTATCATTGAGCCTTTCGACTTGATCTCGGCCGTCCGCTTGATACACGCGCGATTCAACAGCTCCTGGTCATCCTCTACGACTGGTGTGCACCCGTGACTGTCCACACTAAAACCCTAAGGTCTCACTCGACTCTTAATGGATTTTTGTGTTCTTATGCTCTATGGATTCGTCTTGAAGAGATGAACACATCCATATGGTTTATAGGCTATAAAGTTAACCCAAAGAAAATGGAGAATTGCTGGAAGCTCGGGAGGAAGAATGAGTTCATACCTTTGCTCAAAGAAGTGAAGCTTTGATCTGAGAGTTGTGTCACCTTCGATTGAGTCCAGGCAAGCTCGAGATGAAGTCTTTGGCTCTGGGAATTGTCTAGGTATGAAAGTGACCAAGGATGATCACAAACTTGGAGGCTGGAAGCAATGGCTGGCCTGGTGAGGGAGCTTTTGCTGTGGAACTTCTCCTCTTGGTCTAGTGAAGGTGTAGGATCAATCAATTTGGGGATTGGCTCACTGTGGTGAAGTGTCCTATTTTTTGGTTGAGTTTTTAACTCAGAAATTGAGCTCACAGAGAGGGTTTTAGGGCTGGATTTCAGTGGGGATCAAGTTCTCTATGTCTGGAGAGGGGTCTGGAATGATTTTGGCAGAGTTTTGGTAAGGTTTGGTTCAACTCTTCTTTTGGCCGAGAGGTGGTGGTGTTTAAATAGAGGTGGCTGGAGGGCTTCCAAGGGGCAATTGGAGGCTTGGATCAACTGCTCAGGGCAGGGGAAGAACAACCATGATGGCCATTTAGGTTGGGACAACTCAGCAAGGGGGAATTGAATTTTATTGGCTCACATGGAGCTCTCAGCCATGGTGTTTTCTGGCGACCCAGGTGGCTGGCCGGCCAGGCATTGGTCACCATCTTGACCAGTGAGGTCAGGGCTGGGGTTTGGTGCACGCAATTGACTATTGCCATGTGTAAGGAGGTTTGATTAAAATGGCATGGGGTAAGGGTCATTTTGGCTTGATTTTGGTCAACTCATGTATTTTGGTTTGGTAACAAGGGACTGATTTGGGCTGAGGGAGGTCAGATGAGTCAGCTGGTTTGGAGTGGAGAAGTCCCCATCAAAATATAATTGGCTTAATTTTGGGGAAGGGTGGAACATGGATATAGCTAATGACTTTTAGGGAGTGTTTAAAGGATCTCCTCCTCTTTCCATTTAGGGAGGGTTGACAATCCTAAGACTTTCATGGCTTCCATGTGGCTTAAGCATGGCTCCAAGGCTAGTCTATGGCTTGCTCATGGCTTGGCTCAATTTCATGGAAATGGGTTATTTGGAATTTTGAAAATTTTGAATTCTTTTAATGGGATTTGTCATGATGCCATTTTGGTTTGATCAACATGATGGATTTTAGACATAGGGGGTGGTTTTGATTAAAAAGAATGACAAATGAAAATGTCATGTGGGCTTTAGGATAGATTTTGGGCTTTTGAAATGGTTTTGGATGGGCTTTTAAAGTGGTTTAAGGAAGTGGGCTTTTAGATTTTAAAATGGGCTTTGGATGAAAGTTTTGTGAAGGACCATGCCAAATAAATGTTGCAATAGGTTTAGGTATGTGTCATGAGTGATTTGGAACAAATTTGAAGTGATTTTGGATTGAATTGGGTTTAGTTTGGGCTTTCTGGTAAAGGGGCCAAGGTGGGCCAAATTGGGCTAACATTGGATAAGGTTGAGCTAAATTTGGATTTGATGTAAAATTAATGTTGAGAAATGTTCATTGGAGTGTCACAAAGAGTTTTCAACTTTGGTTGGGCTTTGATTTAGGGATTTGGGCCCATTTGGGTTAGGTTTGGGCTTAGGTCAATTTAAGGGATTTTGGTTTTGGGTTAGATTTGGGTGGAGTTTAGGTTCAAATTTTGGGCAAATCAAGTTAGTGATTTGTTTGTGGGGGTGTTAGGAAGGCTTTAGAAAATATTTGGGGCCAATTTGGGTTGAATTGGGTTAGTTTGGGCTAGGTTGAGGTCATGGGCCAAAATTGGGCCTTAGGCTTCAAGTTGAAATTGGGCTCAAATGTCAATCAAATTTGACTTGGATTAGGTCTAAATTGATGTTGGGGATATTGAATTGAAGTTTAGAATTAAATTGGACTAGAATTGAGATCAATTGGGGTAGTTTAGTTTGACATTGGGTTCACTTGGGTTCAAAATGGGTCAATTGGGGGTTTTGTAAAAGTGGCGTAAATTGGCAAAATTGGCCCATGGTGTAGTTGAACAAAATGAAATTGGGAATATTTGAGATTTTTTTGAATTTTCGGGGAATTTTTAGAATTTTTGGATTTTTGGGCTAAGAAGGGCATTTTGGGTATTTGGAGGGTTTAGGAGTATTTTTGGAAATTTTGGTATTTTTAGCCAAAGATGGTCAATTTGAATGGTGGGAAGTGTTTGGGATTGATTTTGAGGGACCTTGGGTATTTTAGACAATTTTGCAAATTTTTGGGTCATTTTAAGGACGTTTGGTAGGTTTGCTGGGTCCGGGACCCCGGGGGTCAAAAATTGAAATTTTGAAAAAAAAAAGAAGATTGATCAAGTGTGAGTGAAATGGAATCATATTGGTTGAGCCATGAAGCCTTATTAAGCCCATATAAGCCATTAGAGGACTCATTTGAGGCATTCACAATGTTGTTCCTAACCCTCTTAGCCAGGGGCTTAGGGGTTAAGGACCATCCATATGAATTACCTACATGAGTCAGGAAGTCAAGTTGGGTGAGAGTGTGGTTTTAGGACTTGGAATGTGTGTGATACTGTAGTGTATGTGCAAGTCAACCCTCACAAGACCAGACCACCCAGGGTATTCCTAAGGCCAAAAGCGTCCTATAGGGAACTCATCCATTAAACCTCCACATTTGATTTCAACCCTCTAGGTGATTAGGGGTCAACAATCAAGCTTGTGGGGTTTGCAAGGAGTCAAGAGGTGTTTAAATTTCTAAAGGATGGGTTCCACTTCTAGTCCTCTAAGATTAGTCAAAGGAAATGCCTATGGCTAGATCCTAAATACTAAGGAGTGAGAAAAGAAGAGACCTCATCAAAAATGAGGTCAACACCCTTCCAGGTAGGTACTGCCATGGGGGAATCTTTGGTTCCAAGTTCCATCCATGGAAACCCTCATCACTTCCTACATGGTTTGTCATTTATCCATGGCTTCCTTTCATGTCTATCATCTAAAAAAGGTGGATTTAGGGCTGCATTCTTTTTGGCCCATTGGATATTACCCATGGGAAGGTTGGGGCACTCTCTTCTTCTTCCTTATGCTATATGATAGCTTTTATTTTGCCATTTTTTGTGTTGGCGGAATTTTTTAGAGAAGGAAAGGAGGTGCTGCCACTTTTGCCTCTTGATTCAAGGTTAGGGTGAAAATCTTGCTCTATGTTTTTGCTTAGGCTAGGTTTCTTTACCCCTCCAATCTCACTTAACGGGGTTTGGTTATTTGCCAACGTTATTAGTTAAGAAATTTCATGCCTAAAGCTTGAAGTTCTTGCATATGTTGTGAGCCTCTTTACATGAAGAAATGATTCGGAAATGATGCTTGGCTTTAAGGCTATTCTACATGCTTAGAATTTTGGTATTCATGTCTAGGTTTAAGCCTATTTTAAATGCTTGAAAATTTGATCTCTATAGCTTGGAACTTTTGCTTAAATGAAGGTTTTTTGGGGCTTTCAAGCTACTTTCACATGGCCAAAGGTTGGAAATTTTATGCTTGGTTTTGAAACAATTTTTACATGCAAAAATCTGAAATTAATGCATATGTCGGATCCATTTTATATAAAAATTTTTTTTTTGAAGCTTAGGCTTGCCTTTAAAATCACCTTCTATATGGTTAAGTTCATGTTTGAAATGTTTAAGAGTTTTGTCATTTCATAGGCAAGTTGAAAGATTTTCTTGCTCTTTTTGGAGAGCCAAAGTTTACGCTTGTGATGTTAAGAATTTTCATTGTTTCATGTGAGGTTTGTGAAGGCTTTGTTGCTCTTTTTGGAATGATTAAATATCATACTAGAATACTTCAAGCTTTAAATTGATTCACATGATGTTTTATGAGCTTTCTTACTCTCCTTTTTGATGGCCAAAGAACTTGTCTTGGAAGCTTGACATTTTGGTTAAGCCATGTGATGTTTAATAACTTTCTTTATTTTACTTTGGATAGCAAAAATGGAGGCTAGCATTCTCAATATCTTGTAATTTCCTTACCTTTTGTGATAAAATCTTCAAGCATCCATGTGATAGTAAGATTGATCCATGCAATATTTTGTAGGAAGTTTAAAATCTTAGTTGAGTTATGTGATAGGAAGGTTGATTCATGTGATATTCTTATAGCTTCTTTACTTTCTTTTTGGATGGTAAGAACTTTGGCTTGGAGACTTAATGTTTTTTTTTTTTTGTGAGCCATGTGAAGTTTTATAGTCTCTCCTTGCTACCTTTTTAGCTTGGCCGAAATTTTAAAAGGGAAGAATTTTATTTGGCTAGCTTTAATTTCATCTTGCAATCTCTTTTGCTTTATAAGCTTGTAATGTTATATTGTGAGGAATTCTCTTGATGAAAATAGAGCTAGTTGCTTCTTCACTTGTCATACTACATGCTTCATCATTATTCACTTCTTAAAAATGGATTCAAGTCCATTTTTCTTTAAGGTGGAAATTTGAGATAGATGGTTTCATTTAGCATGCTCTACTTTATGTTACCAAATATCATTAGCTCTCACTTGGTGAAATACATGCATGTGTAGGTGGCACTTGATTTATTACTCAATTCTCTCTACTCATACATGTTGGATGTTACAATTATAGAATTCTTGGGAAATGATGGCAAATGTGGATGTCGTTACATATATATACATGCTTGGTGCACTTTTTTGGTTGAATTGCAGGTGTGAAAATTTGATTTTCCTACCGTTATGCTGCCGAAATTTTCTCTAAATAGGATTGGACTCTTTTCATTCCTTTTTTGGGTATGTTGCCCCCTTAACTTTTGTTTTTGGTTTCATGAAGCTCTAAGGTTGTCCCTTGCATTTTGGCGAAGGGACTTACATTCACATTTTACACACTACATCACATTTACAATATGCTACATGATTACACTACATTACTACATC
Organism: Papilionanthe hookeriana x Papilionanthe teres; assembly: GCA_022702705.1. Taxonomy (NCBI): domain Eukaryota; kingdom Viridiplantae; phylum Streptophyta; class Magnoliopsida; order Asparagales; family Orchidaceae; genus Papilionanthe; species Papilionanthe hookeriana x Papilionanthe teres. Next base: position 130,033,885 of record CM040425.1, on the reverse strand, counting down.
ATTACATCACATTATATCACCCTACATGTTACATTATTACACATCTTACCTCACTCTACATGTTACACTACATTCCTACATTACTTCAATACACTACACTACCTCATGTGTTATACTTTTTTGCCATATTGCTACACCCTTCAAATTTCTTCACATGACTTTACTACTCTACTTTGTTACTCTACACGCTTTATACGATAACCTCTTGCACCATGCTGGAGAGGTTCGACTCCCTTACCCCTTGCACCATGATGGAGGGATTTAGTCTATTTGTGTCACACGTCTTACCGTCTGCTCTCCGCAGCATGTTGGGAGAAGCTTTTGTCGCTTTGACATGTGTTTCAATTTTGACTTTGAGAGGCAACCAACCTCTTTTCCAACAATTGCGTTAGGTGGATTGTCTTCTCCTCTTTCTTTTCCTTGACCCAGTGTCCTTTGTTTTTCACCTTGTTTCTTGGCTCAATTCACATGCTTATGCAGAACACATAAATACGCATGTATAGCTTTCTGCTATATGTGGGGCCATCAAGCAAGGCTGTAAGTGCGGTGGTGGGACAACGATGAGATGGCATAGAGGAGGGATACGAGAAAACTCTAGAATAGTGCCTCCTGACTCATAGACCCTGGAGAGGCTAGAGCAGGAACTCACGACACTATTCACCCAACCTTGGGGTTTAGCAGTCCTAGTCCGATTAGGGTAGTCAACCCGTGGATCGAAATATTTTTAATACAAAAAAATACATTTATTTGAAAAATACAAAAAAAATCACCTCCACCACAAAAAAAGGCCTACTTACCTACAGCTTTTTACCTGCATGCAAATCCAAATTGAAATGTGTGAAAACTTACAAAGGTCCATGGTTGGCTACTCGAGTCGGGTTAGGGCTGCATTCTGCAGAAAGTCGTCCTAGTAGTTAGTACCTAAGGTGGGACATATGGTCCTTTTTTGGACCTGTAGTCCTTTATTTTCTGTGATTTTTTCCTACGTTGTTTTCTTCAGATTTGCTACAGGTTTCTTTGTACATATTGGTTTTCTATGGATTTCTCATGGACTTTCCTTTACGGATTTGTTTTTCCTGGATTTCCTACGAGACGTTACCTCTTTAGACTTTTTTTTGTTTTCTTTTGATTCCTTTTGGTCTACTATACATGTTTTACACTTAGTCTTCCGCGCACACACTGCGTCACATATACACACTTATTTGTCAGGCCTTTCGTGCTTTACTTTAGTACATGTGCTTGGTTTTCTTACTTTTCTTTTCAGTACATACATACCTGCTTTACTTTCTCACATATACATGCTTGCTTACATACTTGTTTGGGAAAGCTTCCTGCTTTACCTTTTCTTTTTTAGTACATATACATGTTTAGTTTGGCTTGCATACTTTACATTACTGCAAATATACAACTACTTGGGATGAAATAAATTACCTCACAACATTTCAAAATATAAAACAACTCAAATTTTAATCACAAACAAAACAAAACCTACAACTGCAACTAAATTAAAACGTCTCATTGGATGATCGGGAATACCTTAGATGATGTAACCCACGTGTTGCTAACGAGATTTCCCACAGTCTAAATGAAAGTGTGGAACTCATTTAGTTAAGTTTAGCAAATTCATTTGGACTAAGTGAATCCGATGATAATAACGGTGTCGGGATGACGAAATTGTGGGATGTTAATCGGTTCTATTTAATCAACTTTAAGATTTGTTTTAATTAAAACATTAAAATATTTGGATTTGAAGACTTCTCTAAACCAAAACACTTCTCTAACTGCTTAGGATTCCAAGGTCGCCGTCTGATACGGCGTAAATCCTCCCATCTTTCAGGTTATTTGCATAATCGGGGATTAAGTAATTCCTATAATTAATTGGCAAGATTGAAACTTAAATAAATTCATTTCCAAAATTTAAAGCCCAACATTAGGATTGTCTTGGATGTCATCGAGGTTCTCCTCGAGATCTATGACATCCCCTACCTCTCTTTTCTTTGACTTTGAAAATAACTGTTCCACATTACATCTTTCACCTGTTGGATTTCCTACTATCACACAACGTTGAAAACCCTACCTTTGAATTCATGAAGATAGAAACCCTGATCTAAATCGAGAGTTCTCTTAGGTGACTTCGGTCATTTGAGGGGTAATTGACTACAAGGGCTTGCCTCTATAGGGAGCTTTAAAGAACCCATGTTATATAAACCCTATTTAATTCTTTTTGTATTAAATAGGGGAATTTATCACACCACATAAAGGTTTGCAGACCAGAACGGATGTCATGAATTCCGCAGTTTATTTGATCGAGCGATATCATTAAGTAGGGTGTCTATTCTTCGGGATAAATGCGTTACTTGCGATATGATGCTCTTTCATTCAAACTGCTAAATGAATGAGATTCGCCCATTCTCATTTTTCAAATTTAAAATTTTATTTTCAAAACTAATATATATATTAAATTGAATCTTAAAATCTCAAACCAATAACAAAAAGGTAATTTTCAAAATCAAATTATTTCAGCGGCCGACAATCATATAAACTTTAGAAATTAATTAATGGTGAATTATTAAGGTTAAGGGATTTTGACTATAGAAGGATTTTAATTCTTTAAATTGAATCCCTAAACAACAATTTAATCAAATATTATTTAAACATCAAATAATGGGACTCTAAAACGATGATTAGAACTAATAATTAAAAAGAGAAGAGAATGATTCTTTGAAGTTTATAACTAAATTAAAGGATATTTTGACTAATTTTGAAATTATTTGAAAATCAAATTGAAACTAGTTTAAAATATTAAAATTAATATAAAATATTAAGATCTTTTAAAACATAAAGAATTAACTGAATTAAACAGCTTGAACACTTTTCCAACTCAAAATGATTTAAAAAATTTAAAAAGACCAACTAAAACTTTATAACTAAATTAAAAATCACTTTAAATCTCCAACTCAAAACTTCGATTAAGAGTGGTTAAAATCTTTAATGAACTGATTTGCCTCTTAAAGGCTTTCATTATCATAACTCTTAAATGAAGCATTAAATGAAATGTCACCTTACTCACAAGGATAATCAAACATCTTAATTCACTGAGCAATAGTAACCTGGGTGATTGATTCATCACCACAATGAAACTAACTGAACTTAAAATAATACCTACAATGTTTAAGAAGATGTTCAGAATTCAGTTCTGAGCACTTCTCTGACTTGATGTGATGTTTGAAAGAATAGTGAGACTTCATTGTTCTTCGATGAAGAAAATCATCCTTAACAAAATATAAGAACCTAGACGTTATAGAAATTGTCTAGTAATAGGATTAGGACTTTGGTACAACCAAGAACTCCCTTTAGCTTTACCTAGGTACTTGTTGCAAATATATAAATGTCTTAACATGTATTTTAAGTTCAGGTGAAAATGACGAGAGTGCCCACCAGGTACGCATTTATGTTTATTGCAATTTACATTCTGAAATTTATTAAATGTCTTAATTTCCTGCACTTACAAATGCATGAAAATGATCGAACCGAGCATGTTTAAACAACTCAAAATTTAATCACCAACCAAAATAAAACTGCAATTACAACTAAAATTAAAACGTCTCTTTGGATGAACGGGAATCCCTCAATGATGTAACTCATGTGTTGCTAACGAGATTTCCCACGGTCAAAATGAAAGTGTGGAACTCATTCGGTTGAGTTTAGCAAATTCATTTGGACTAAGTAAATCCGATGAAAACAACGGTGTCGGGATGACGGAGCCGTGGGATCTTAATCAGTTCTGCTTAATCAACTTTAAGATTTGTTTTAATTAAAACATTAAGCCATCTCAATTCTCAACCTTTCTAAACCAAAACACTTCTCTCATCTCTTGATTGTCAGCTTCTAAAACCAAAACTCTGCAACAACAAGGACCTTGGAGCATAGTGGGCAGCATGGCCATCTTCATCAGTAAAACTTGTATCTACTTCAGCAACCCCTTTCTTAGAAATAAATAACAAAGCCATAGAATTTCGAGGTAGTTTGCCTAGTGCAACATAAATCCTCAACATTTTGTTAGGCATTTGCATAATCATATTATGCAAATTAAGTCCTAACCGGTCTTAGGACTCCAAGGTAGTCATTTGGTATGACATAAACCCTCATATCTTTTAGGCTGTTTACATAATTGTATCATACAAATATAAGTCCTAACTAACTAAAATTGGCAGGATTGAAACATTAAATAATTCTCTCAAATTGAAGCTTCTCATACTTCTCTTCCTTTTGACTCTTAAAATAACTGTTCCAAACTTGATCCATTCCCTATTGAAATTTCCAAAATCTAATTGTTTGAAAACCTTAAAATTTGAAATTCTTGAGAGCAAAACAACTAATTATTATCGGGAGTTTTCTTAAATGATTCCCGTCATTTAAGATGTAATTAACTATAGGGGCTTGCCCTTATAAGGAACTTTAAGAACCCAGGTAATATAAACCCTGCTAAATTCCTTTATATTAAGCAGGGGAACTTGTCAGCTTATAAATTTGGTTCACAGACCAAACGAATGTCACAAATTATCTAGTTTATTTAATCGAGTCCCATCATCCAGCAGTGTGTCTATTCCTCAGAATAAATACACAGTTTGTGATGCGGCGCTCGTTTATATAAACTATTTGGGATGTGAGATCGGTTTCATTTCATATCTTAAAAATTTTTAAATTTAAAAATATTTTTAAAACCAAAATACTACTTCTAAAATTATATATATTTAAATTAAATTTAAAATCCAATGTTCGCCGACAATTTTTGTTGGCGACTCCCTCTTCAAAATACTCAACCTAAAAATATGCTGACAGTGTAGGAAGTTAGGTTTTTATTTTTCTCTTCTAAGGAGTGTGAGAGGAGAGGGAAAGTGAGAGATTTATTCTTCCTTACTATTCTAAAGAGAGAACTGTGTGTTGTCGTGAAGAAAGAAGAGGAGTCAAAGGAATTCCTTGAGATTCACTTTGGGAAGAGTTATAGATAAGTAGTCTTTACTTTACTCTGTTTATATGACATTGTTTTTATATATGAAATCTGTGTTTTGTCATCTTTTCCTTATGAGTCTTGAGTATATTTCCTTGTCTTTCTCCTTTTCATGTGATGTGTTGATATTGTAAAATGGAAATGATGTACCAATTTATTATGAAAAATATGTGATGACCTTTTCACTTAGAATTTCATTTACTTTTTGATCTGGCAAATTGAATTGTTAAGAATTGTTGGGAAACATATGTTCCGAAAGGATTATGAGTTCTGCAACGAAAGTGAAGGTCACATTCGAATTCCATGAATTGTGAAGTTCATGGGGTTGAATGCAAATAAATAGAGAAATATACTTTTGATGGGCATAGAATTGGAGATTTCAGAGTGACAGGCTAAAATCCTAAATTTGATCCAAATGTTTAGAAATTGAAGCGAGAGTTGGCCTTCAGGCGAAGGGAAGCGGGAGCTTAAGAGTGAGAGCCAGTATCCTTCCAGCCTAACCACAGATTTGGGGAATAAACTTAGGATTAGCCAATGTTCTTTATACGCTGAAATATGGGTAAAAAATAAGAATGCTCCTATTTTGCACAATACATTTGCATCAATGATCTGTGTCACAATAATCATCACATTATGAATGGAAGGGAGGAAGACTCTTTCTTACAACATAAATTTGTTATAAATTTAGTCTTGCATTAGTTTAAATTGCTAGAGTTTAGAACATGCTTTGGTAGATATAGTAACTGAAGCTGTTTGTCATTACTTTTAAAATTAAACAAATTGCAATTGTGCTATGATTCGATAATAGATTTCTATGCTACGCTATAAAAGTAAATCCTCCCTGTGGGATCAATCTTCCAGGACTCCACTAGAGCCTTGTATTACTTGAGAGATCGTATACTTGTGTTAATTGTGTGACTCATTATCATTTAAATCAATATATAAATATAAATCTAAGTTTATTAATATTTACGAATAAAAAATGTCGCACCAAGTTTTTAGCACCGTTTCCAGGGAGGCAAGGTAAAAAAAAGTAACTTTTAATTTTTTTTTGTGTTAATGAAAAACATATATTTGAATTGCAAGTCATATTTGTGTGTGTCTGTTTATTGTTAGTTTGTATTTATTGTGTTTGTATACGTAGTATCAGATCTGTAGGTTTAATGCCTTATGATTCTGAATTAGAGCATACTATTAGAAAAATTTGAAAACAACAAAAACAATCTACAAATCCTCACAAAATGGTGAACAATTTGAACAATCAAAATGATAATATATTGATGCGACTTATTTATATGCAAGAATTTACGACCCCAGATTTATATATTTATAATGATTTTGTAAAGTCACAATTTCAAACGCAAGTATACGTATCGTATCAAGTAATACCAGGCTCTAATGGAGTCCCTTTTATCGATCCCACAGGGAAGCGAGGTAAAAAGGTCCTTAGTCAAATTTTATTCTACTACTATCAGACTTTAGTTTGGAAGGTCGATATAAGTGGTTTTTCTTTAACAACTACTCCAAAAGGTAAATATTAATTTTAAAATAACTAATAAATACTCCTAAAGGAAAATATTGCTTCTAAAGATAACCCTTTCTGGATAAATTGGTTTGGTGAATTTTGAGATAATTGGATAAAGTTTAGGAATGAGAAACATTAAATATTGTATGTGCCAAATAGGAGCATAAATGTTTCTTTACCCTCAAAAGAGTACATCCTCATCCAAGCATGTAAAGAACATTGAAATATCCTAAGTTCAATCACTAAATCTAAGGCTAGGCTGGGAGGATACCGACTCTCACTACGGAGCTCCCACTCACCCTTCACCCGAAGGCTAACTTTTGACTTTAGTTACCAATCTTAGGACCAAATTGGGGATCTCAGTCTGTCACCCTAAAACCTCCAATTTGAAGCCCATCAAAATACATTTCTCATATTTATTTGCACTCAATCCCCATGAACGACGCAATTCATTCACGGACATTGAATGTGGTTCCACTTTGTTGAGAATTACACCTCCCCTTTTGGGTCAATGCAATTACAACAAATTTTAACATTACAACAGACCTTTATTGTAATGTAAATGAAGTGCAAGTAAAAACCATCACATTTATAATTAAAACATCTTTTATCAAGCATCCCAATATACTAATCATGAATCCTACTCATTGCAAAAGAAAAGTAGAATGAAAATAATGACATAATCTTCTTATGCCACTATTTCCAAAGAAGAAGAATGAGTAAGAGAAAGACATCGCAAAACACGAAGAAAACACAACGTAAAACTTCATTTCAAAGAAACTCCACAAAATAAGTGTTTACAAAACCATAAGATGATGAAGAACACAATACTTAACTTTTTTTCCTTAAAAGAAAGATGAAAATCTCCCACACAAAGTCTCCTATCGATCCATGCAATGCTAGAACATTCTCTTACATATTCTCTCAAAATCCCCTCTCTAATCTCTCCAAAAAAGGTAGAAATCTACATTTCTACTCCTATTGTAAGATCTCTAATCATTCTTAACATTTTTCTAACTTCTACTCCCCTCTTTTTGGCTTCAAATTTGGTTTAAAATAGTGTTGGGACGAATTTCCCAAGAGGTGCATGAAGAAACCTTCCAAAAAACGTCCAGATTCAATGTATTTGGCCAATAACTGCTCCTGGCACTGCCGACGCCACACTTGGGCACTGCCGGCACCAAAAAATCATGGTCGCGGGTTCTTGGCGGCGCCGGCGCCCGATAGGGCGCCGCTGGCGCCTTATTCTGCACAGCTCCACCATTTTGCTCCATTTGGCTCCGTTTTAGCTCCGATTCGCCCCGTTTCAGTTGCGTTGCGTTCCTAACAGATTGCCCTACAAAATAAGTATAAAAACACCCTTTCTATAATGTATAATCTCATTCAAAAACATGCAAGAATTGTAAAATAGATTAAGCATAGAAAGACTTATCGAAAAGTGTTAGGCCAAAATTTGCTTTCTTGCTCGTTTTTGCTCCAAATTGCACAGTTTTTGCTTCTTTTTATCCAATCACCATTTCTTCTACCTAAAACCAAAAAACTTACAAAATAACTTCCTTTAAAGTGTAATATCATAAAAAATGAGTAAAATTATATAGCAAAAAGCGTATATATTTTAGGCGTGTCATATACCAAGGCCTTTAAGAGATTATGCTAATCCAATAACATATGAAATTCACTTAACTGTTGAATATCCTGATGTTGCTACTAATTCATTTGAGCTTAAACCTACTATTATCCAAATGGTATAGAATGAGGATCACCTAATGATGATCCTAACTTACAACTCGCTAGTTTTCTAGAACTGTGTACAACTTTTAAATACAATGGAGTGTCAAACGATGTTGTTAGACTTAGATTTTTTCCTTTTTCACTTAGGAATAAGGCTAAGGCGTGGTTAAATTTATTAGCATCTGGATCTATTAAAACTTTGGGAGAGCTTTCACAAAAGTTTCTGTCAAAATATTTTCCTCCTTCTAAAATTGCTAAGTTGAGAAATGATATCACATCTTTTAGTCAGTTTGATGGAGAATCCATATATGAAGCTTGGTAAAGATTTAAAGATCTTTTGAGGTAGTGTCCACACCATGCTTTACCAAACTGGTTAATAATTCAAACCTTCTATAATGGGTTAGTAAGATCATTGAGATCAATTATCGATGTTGTTGTTGTTGGATCATTGATGTCAATCCTTTTGATGAAGCATATTCGTTAATTGTAGAGATGACTACTAATAATTTTCAATGGCCCTCTGAGCGAGTAAATCCTAAGAGAGTAGCCAATATTCATGATTCTCATGCGATAACAATGATAGTCTTTAAAATTGCTGCACTTTATAAGAAAATAGATCAATATGGAATGAATTATTCTCCAACACCTCCAGTGTTAGAAGAAAATTCATCGGGACAAATGATGGACTCTCAAATCTCTTATGAAACTTTAGATTCTATACATAAAAAAGTCAATAATCCTTATATGAATTATTATAATCCTAGTTGAAGGAAACATCCAAACTTTAACTGGAATAATACCAAAGTTGTCATTAACCCGCAGTGGGGAAACAATCCTATGAATCCTGTTAGAAATCCAAAAAACCAAGGAAATACCAATTTTAGACATTCTTATCCTCCTGGTTTTAATAGTAATTAATAATTTAAAGAAAAGAAGTTGTCAACTGAAAAAATAATTCTGAATATGGGTAATCGAATTCAATCTTAAAATGTTGCAATGAAGAACATTGAAAGTCAATTGGGACATATTTTTACTGTGCTTAATAATAGACCTTCTGGGAATATTTCTTGCAATGTTGATATCAACTTGAAAGATCAAAACAAAGAGCAAATGAAGGCTATTCAATTAAGGAATGGTAAAGAATTGGAACTGATAGTTCAAAAAGAAGTCGAAGTTGAAAGAGAGAAAGTGAACATTGAGAAAGGTTCTAATATAATATATCCTGACGAATATCCATTAGAACAAATGAACATAACTGTCAAAAAACCACCTCCTACTTTTCCTCAAAGACTGAAGAAATAAAACAGGGATAACAGATTTGCAAAATTTTTGGAAATTCTTAAGAAATTAACGATTAATATTCCCTTTGTTGAAACCTTATAGCAGATGACTGATTATTAAAAGTTTATGAAGGATATTCTTAAAAGAAAGAGAAAGTTTAAAGACCACGAGACTATTGCACTTAGTGGTGAGTGTAGTGTAAATATCTAGAAATAGCTTCCTGAAAAACTTAAAGACCCAGGTAGTTTCACTATCCTGTGTGCTATAGGTGAAAAATGTTTTGGAAGAGCTTTATGTGATTTTGGAGCTAGTATTAATCTTACGCATTTATCAACTTTCAAAAAATTAGGAATATGAGAAATTTGACTTACATCTGCGACTCTTCAACTTGCTGATCGTTCTATCACTTATGCTAAGGGAGTTGTGGAAGATGTATTAGTGAAGGTGGATAAATTTATCTTTCTTGTGGACTTTATTGTATTAGATATGGAGGAAGATAAAGAATTTCCAATTATTTTAGAAAGACCATTTCTTGCTATTGGGAGAGCAATGATTGATTTCCAAAAAGAGAGATAAATATGAGAGTCAATGACTAAGAGGCAACTTTTAATATTCTTAAATCTATGAAGTACCCTTCAGCTAAAAAAGATGATGAGTGCTATCGAATGGAAGTCTGTGATTATTTGAGAGAAGATCATTTTAGAGAAGTATTTGAAGAAATTTGGAATGTGAAGATGAAAATGAAAGTGAAAATGAAGATGATTTGGATAATATGAAGAATGAAAAGTTAGTCTTTTTTCAGGAAAATTTTGAAAGATTGGATACTGTGGAAGAAGGAGATAAAAGTTTGATTCCATCTATCATTAAACCCCCTGAACTTGAGTTGAAAATTCTCCCTAATCATTTAAAGTACGTGTTTTAGGAGAATTATCTACTTTACCAGTCATTGTATCTTCAGATTAAAATGAATATCAAGAACAAAAATTATTGCAAACTTTAAAAAGATACAAAAAGGCTTTTGATTGGTCCATAGCTAATATTAAAGGAATTAGTCCTTCGATCTGTATGCACAAAATTTTATTGGATGAACAACATAAACCAAGAGTTGATCCACAAAGGTGACTGAACCTAATAATGAAAGAAGTGGTTAAAAAAGAGATTGTAAAGATGTTAGATGCTGGGATTCTATATCCTATTTCTGATAGTGTTTGGGTGAGCCCAATTCATTGTGTTCCTAAGAAAGGAGGAGTGACTATTGATGTAAATGATCGAAATGAAATTATTCCGAGAAGACAAGTCATTAGTTGGCAAATATGTATTAATTATAGAAAATTAAATGCTGCCACCAGAAAAGATCAATTTCCTTTACCCTTTTTAGACCAAAAGCTAGACAGACTTGTTGGACACAAGTACTATTGCTTTCTAGATGGATATACCGGTTATCAACAAATTCTTATTGCTCCTGAGGATCAAGAAAAAACTACATTTAGTAGCCCTTATGGAACTTTTTCTTTTAGAAGAATGCCCTTTGGATTGTGTAATGAACCTGCATCATTTCAAAGATGTATGACATCCATATTTAGCAATATAATTGATGATAGAATAAAAGTGTTTATGAATGATTTTCTCAGTATTTGGAGATTCATTTGATGCATGTATATTAATACAATTAAAATATATAATTTTTTTTATGAACATTTTTATACCTATTTTTGATGATATTGCACTTTAATAGAAGGTATTTTGTGTTTTTCTTGTAGGTATGTTGAAAATGAGTGATTATAATGAAATGAGCAAAAATTGGATCAAATTTGGAGCAAAAAAATGAAAAATTGAAATTTGGGCACTAGCGGCTAAGCGTCGCTGGGCCGACACTTAGCCACCACAATTAAAAATCGAGTTTAATTTTAATTTGGCGCTATCTTCAAAGGGGATGGGATGCAACTCTTGGTGGATACATCAAATATGGACACATTTTGAAGAGACACCAAGGCACCTTATGGTTTAATATTTAAAGAGAGTCTTAGGAAAAATTAAGGGCTCTTCCTTTGCCTTTTGAATAGAGTTTTCATTAGGAGTAGAAGTAGAAAGTAGAGAAGGGCTCTTCCATTGCATTTTGAAGAGAGTTTTCATTAGGAGTAGGAGTAGAGAGAAGAGAGGGTCTCTTCCTTTGCATTTTGAAGGGTTCTTCCATTGTATTTTTACAGAGTTTTTATTTTAGTTTTAATTAGGAGTATAAGTAGAGAGTAGAAAAGAGAAAAGAGTAGGTTTGAAGCCTTCTTCTTCCCACTTCTTTTCTTTCCTTTAGTTTAGTTTTTATTAAAGTTTGAAGTATGTATTCTGAGTCATCAGAGTTGGGAGATTTGCTCTGAGGAGTAGTTTAGTGAAGAGTCAAAGTTTCAGAGGAACTTCCCGAGTCTTTTGAAGAGGATTTTCTGATAACTGTTTACTTTTATTCTTACATTTAGCTTTTAATTAATACTTGTTTTTGTTTGTTGTTTTTCTTATGGTTTTTAATTTCAAAGCAATGTATTTTTGTATTTTCTCAATGCATTTTGAGTAGTTTACTTTATCTTTTTCTTTCTTAAATGATGAAGTAAGTAATTCATGAAGAATTGTTGTGGAAAGTATATGTGTTTAAAGAAAGAAGAAGTTGTGAAAACTGATTCTAAAAACTTTATTTACTTCTTAATTTGGCTCGTTAAGATGTAAAATTTGTGGGGAGATTATGTAAGATCCAATGCGGTATTGTCTCTGAAAAGTTAGAAAGAATCACAAGCAATTATATGGGTGAATACTGTAGTTCATATAATTGAATGTAATATATTAGAAGATGTTTTAAAAAGGGGAGTAAAAATAGAGGATTTTTAGTGTGACAAGTGTCGGCGTATTTTTCAGGTTTTAAATTTAATTTAAATATATATAAATAATTTAGAAAGTAGCGTTTGATTTTGAAAATGATTTTGAGTATGAAAATTTTAAGATATGAAATCAAACCGATCTCACATCCCAAATAGTTTATAAAAACGAGCACCACATCACAAACCGTGTATCTATCCCGAAGAATAGACATACTGCTTGATGATGGGGCTCGATTAAATAAACTAGAAGATTTGTGACATTCGTCTGGTCTGCAAACCAATTTTATAAGCCGACAGGTTCCCCTGCTTAATATGAAGGAATTAAGGAGGGTTTATATTACCTGGGTTCTTAAAGTTCCCTATAAGGGCAACCCCTATAGTTAATTACATCTTAAATGACGAGAATCATTTAAGAAAACTCTCGATAATGATAAGTGGTTTTGCTCTCAAGAATTTCAAAGTTTAAAGTTTTCAAAGGATTGGATTTTGGAAATTTCAAAAGGGATTAGCTCAAATTTGGAACAGTTTATTTTAATAGTCCAATGGAAGAGAAGTAGGAGAAGCTGAGGATCCAAGAAGAATCTTGGAAACTTCCCAAACAACCCTATTATTTGGCTTCAATTTGAGAGTTTATTTAATGTTATAATCCTGCCAATTTAAATTAATTAGGACTTATATTTGTATGACATAATCATACAAATAGCCTTGAAGATGTGAGGGTTTATGTCGTAACAAACGACTACCTCGGAATCCTAAGACCGGTTTGGGCTTAATTTGCATAACATGATTATGCAAATGCCTAACAAAAATTTGAGGACTTATGTTGCACTAGGCAAACTACCTCAAAAGCCTATGGCTTGGTTATTTAAAACTAGGAAAAGTTTTTGCTGAAGTAGACACAAGTTTTGCAGACGAAGATGGTTGTGCTGTTCACCGTGCTCCGAGCTCTTTTTTGCTATAGAGTTTTAGTTTTAGAAGGTGAAAATCAGGGGATCAGAGAAGTGTTTTGGTTTAGAAAAGTCTTAAGGTTCAAATGTCTTTAATGTTTTATTAGGGGAGTCTTAAAGTTGATTATAACAACACCGGTTAAGATCCCACGGTTCCATCATTCTGACACCGTTATTTTTATCAGATTTACTTAGTCCAGATGAATTTGTTAAACTCAACTGAATCAGTTCCACACTTTCATTTAGACCATCGGAAATCTCGTTAGCAACACGTAGGTTACATCATCCGAGGTATTCCCGATCATCCAACAAGACATTTTAATTTAGTTATAGTTATAGTTTTGTGTTATGTTTGTGATTAAATTTTGAGTTGTTTTATATTTTGAAATATTGTGGCGATGGATTTTATCTTGTTGTGACTTTTAATTTAGTTTTGGTTTCAGTTTTGTGGCTATCCTAAAGGTTTTAGTTTTCATGCAACAATCTTTTTTAACATGCAAGAAGAGTAAAGTGCGGCTTTTATAAATAAATTGCAATAAAGTAAATTGCAATAAAATAAAAGAGTACCTGGAGGGTCTTCTTGTCATTCCGAGCTGCTCTTAAAACACATGTTAAGGCATTTAAATGTTTATAACATGTACCTAGGTAAAGCTAAGGGAAGGGTTCTGGTTATCTACAAAAGTCTCAATCCTATTGCTAGTCATCTCCTACGACGTCTAGGTTCTTGAATTTTGTTTAATGATGATTTTCTTCATCAAAGAAAAATTAAATTCAATTGTTCTTCTAAAACATCTCATCATATTGAGGAAGTGTTTAGGACGAGTCCTAAACATCTTCTTAATACTTCTGGGATTATTTCGAGTCCAAATGAGTTTTATTGCACAGGTGAATTAATAATCCTAAAATTTAGTTTAGTTGAGTCTTGACTCTTGCTCAGTGAATTAGGATGCTTGATTATCCTATAAGTAAAGTGACATTTCACTTGATGCTTTACTTAAGAGTTATAATAATGAAAACCTTTAGGGGGCAAATCAGTTTGTTAAAGAATTTAATTATTTAAAATTGGAATTGGTGATTTAAGGTGATTTAATTTAATTATGAAAATTTTAATAACTTTAAGTTTGGAATAGCGTTCAAGTTGTTTTATTCTTAAGTGTTTTAAACTATTTGAATTGAAAGAGAAGTTTAAATTATTTAATTTAGACTTTAATGATTTAATTTTAATTTACTTGCAATATTCTGTATTAACTTTTAATTGGATTGATTTTTTTTAATTGAGAATTTATTTTTTTGAAATTAATTTTTATTGTTTCAAATTTTTTTCAAATTTGTTTTCAAGTGATTTTTGAAATTAATTTTTTTTTAATGTTTTAAATTTATTTCAATTTAATCATCAAGTTATTTAATGTTTTAAGTTTTAATTAAATTATGGTTCACTTTTCTTTTAATTATTTAATTATTAATTTCAATTATCACTTTAAATTTAATTAAAAGTTAAATATTATAGTGATTTATTTTGAGATTTTAGTTTAAGTTATTATAGTCTCTCTAAATTATATCCCCATTTTAATAATCCAAAATTTTAACTTATTCTTCCAAAATTCAAATTGTTTAATTAATTAAGGTTTACTTTAATTATTTTCAAGATGATTAATGGGTTTTTACCCCTTAATTCTCTAGGTTTCAATCTTCTAATGAAAATTAAGATCAAATATTTTGCCCTCCATTTTGATTAAACCTAAATGTTAATTAGGATTAAAATCCTTTAATTACCTTTATGACCCTTTAGGCTTATTTATTTCATAACTCATCAAATTAAGCTTAAATGAACTTAAAATTTTTTATGTCACTTCACTCATATGTCAATTAAGACATTAGAGGGAAAAATGTGATTTTTCTGAATTAAATTTAATTTATATAATTATTTTTGTGAAAAATAGGGATTTTCAATGGAAATTCAACAACATGACCAAGGAAAGGTTTATGTCCTTAGGAAAATTATGCGATGTTTCTACTGATCAGAGGACCACTTTGACCAATTTTGGTGATTTTTTGAATTATATTTTATTTATTATAATTATTTTGAGTTTTGGAGTGTTAATTAATTATAAAATAAAATTAAAGTTAAAAATTGAATTTTATACATAAATCTCTCTGATCTAAAGGAGTTCAGAGAAATAAATTTTGTAATTTTCTAATTTTTTCTTTGATTTATTAGAATTAATTTAGTGAAAAGGTTGAAAAATCCATTTTTAATATTAAAAATTGTCTTAAGCATTTAAAATTCAATATCTTTACTTTGAGACTTGGGAAAAACATTTGGTTTCTTCCTAAGTGATTAAGAGTCAAAATATGACATTTTTATGATTTTTAATATTTTGTGATTTTTATTATTTTTTAATTATTTAAATATTAAAATATGGTGAAAAATAAAAATTTTTAGAAAATTTCAATTTTAATTTTGTTAGACTCCTTTGATATCATAGAAGCCCCAAAACCAATTTGGTGAATTTTTAAAGTGTATTTTTGGAGTTATGAATTTTTAAAATTTAATTTTACTCATGTTACTTAATTAATCCATTTAGTTGGGTTAAGCATTTCTAATTGATTCCAAATTTTTATGTGAGGTCCCCCTGACCCTAAAGATCAGTGGAGAATTATTTTTAAGTTTTTTTGATGTGTGGTTAACCCTAATTAATTAAAATTTAGTTTTGAGTAATTAGGCCAATTAGGGTTATTCTTAATGAATTAACTCAAAATATAATTATCTTAAAGTCCTCTGGTCCTAAGAAACCTCCTCAAATTTTCCTAGAATTTTCTAAACAATATGCTAATTAATGGAATTAAAATACCAAAAACAGTGACATAAACTTGAAAAATACATAACTTGCCATAGAGATAGCCTCTGACCTTGAAAAATTCAGCGAATGTTCCAAAGATCATAGGCCTCAAAAGCCCTATGGTCTCATGCCATGGGGAATTGTCTATGCAAATGGAGAATTAAAATACTGAAATGAGTAAATAATTAATTAAAAATAAAATGCTCATCCAATTAACTCAATTATTTTTCCACATTATTTTCCTCTGTTCACTAAGCAAGAGGGTATTTTTAGTTTATTTTTGTGATTTTTCTACACAAAGAGAGGGATTTTCTAAGTTTCAGGTATTTAAATAAATCAAAAAATCCATATTTTTCTACTTATCCACGCGGCGCCAACTCATCCTCGGCAGCTCCGAAAGCCCACGCGTCGCGCTCCCATTTGACGCCATTTGACTCAGCACTCCAGGGCCCACGGTTCACATACCGTCCTTCGATCTGGCGCAATCTAGACCGTCCACTCGATACACGCGCGATCGAACGGCGCCTGGTCATCATCTACGACTGGTGTGCACCCGTGACCGTCCAAACTAATACCCTAAGAACTCTCTCATTTCTCAACAGATTTTTGTGTTCTTATACTCTATGGATTCATCTTGAAGAGACAAACATATCCATACAGTTTACATGCTATGAAATTAAGCCAATCAAAATAGAGAATCAATAGAAGCTCGGGAGAAAGGAGAGGTCTATAACTTCGCTCTGAGAAGTGAAGCTTCGTTCAGAGAGTTGTGGCACCTTCAATTGAACCCGAGGAGGCTCCAGATGAAGTCTCTAGCTCTCGGCAATTGCCTAGGTACAAATTCCACCAAGCCCGATTTCAAAGCTTGGCCGATAGAGAGAATGGCTGGCCTGGTGAGGGGTATTCCACTGGGGAACTCCTTCTCTTGGTCCTGTGCAGGTGTGGGTGAGTTTAATTTGATTTTGGTGGAGGTTCCAGGGATGTCCTGGTTTTGGGCTGAGAATTGAGCTCCAAAATTGAGCTCAATCAATGGGGTTTAGGGCAGAGGGACACTGGGGATCAATTGCTGTAGGTTAGGAGAAGGTCCTGGAGCAATTTTGGCAAAGTTTTGTTATGCTCTGATTCATCACCTTGTTTG
Organism: Papilionanthe hookeriana x Papilionanthe teres; assembly: GCA_022702705.1. Classification (NCBI taxonomy): domain Eukaryota; kingdom Viridiplantae; phylum Streptophyta; class Magnoliopsida; order Asparagales; family Orchidaceae; genus Papilionanthe; species Papilionanthe hookeriana x Papilionanthe teres. The sequence goes on along the minus strand of CM040425.1, from coordinate 130,016,551 downwards.
GCCGAGAAGATGGTGGGTTTAAATAGGCATGGCTGGAGGGCCTCCCAGGGGGAGTTAGGGCTTGGGATCAGCTGCTCCATGCAAGGGAAGAACAGCCGTGGAGTCCAACTGAGTTGGGACAACTCAGCTAGTGAGTTTGATTTTTTGAATCAAATGGGTGCTTTCGGCCTGGTGTTTTTCAGCGGCTGTGGTGGTGGTCCTGCCAGGGTCAGGTAACCCTCAGGGTCAGGGAGGTTAGGGCTTGAATTTGGTGCAAACAATGGAGGTTGGCCATGTGTAAAGAGCTTGGCTTTAAGTGATATGGTGAGGGGGTCATTTTAGATTCAATTTGGTCAAGTCATGGGTTTGGGTTGAGTGCACCACCCAAGGCTAGTTTGGACTGAAGAGAAAGTCACTTGGGTCAGCTTTATTAGTGGGGTCAAGTCACAATCTAAGTACAATTAAGTTTAAGCATAGGTTAAGGGAAGCATAGGAATGTTTAATCAACTTTATGGGAATCATTAAAGGGCTCCCTTCTCTTGCCATAACTGGATTGATGACAAGGCCAAGCTATCATGGCTTCATATGGCTTGTGAATAACTCCATTGTGGCTTCATTTGGCTTTGGAAAAGTCAAGTCATTTGCATGAAGAAAGATATTGGCATTTTTTATGATTTTAAGGGAGATTGTCATGAGGCCAACATTGGAATAATTTGATGATCAATTAGAACTTTAGGGATGATACTAAATTGAATGCATGATGAGGGAGAGTTTGTCATGTGGGCTTTAGAGCCAAATTTGGGCTTTTGGATTTTGGTGGAAGTGGGCTTCTAGAATGGTTTAAGAAAGTGGACGTTTAGGTTAGAAAACAAATTGGTGGATGGAAATTTTGTGAAGGATTGGGCTAAAAAAATGTTTGGTTTAGTTTAGGGATGTGTCATGAACATTGTAGAAAAGATTTGGAATCATTTAGAGTGGAATTGGATTTAATTTGGGCTTTTTTCGTAAAAAGGCCAAAGTGGGTCAAATTGGGCTAACTTGGGCTAAGGTTGGGCTAAAGTTAGATTTGATGTAAAATTAATGTTGAGAAAGGTTTATGGGAGTGTAAAGAAGAGTTTTCAACTTTGGTTGGGCTTTAATTTTGAGATTTGGACCCATTTGGATTTATGGTGGGTTTAGGCCAAAAATGGGGATTTTGGTTTTGGGTGGAGTTTAGGTTCAAATTTGGGGCAAAATTGGGCCTTAGGCTTTAAATTGAAATTTGTTCCAAATCCCAATCAAATTGTACTTGGATTTGGTCTAAATTGATATTGGGGATATAGATTTGAAGCTTAAGACTGAATTGGATCAAAATTGAGGTCAATTGGGTTGATTTCGTTTGACATTGGGTCCACTTGGATTAAAAATGGGTCAAATTGGGGGTTTTGATAAAAGTGGGTTAAATTGACAAAATTGCCCTATGGTGTGGTTGAATAAAATGAAATTGGGAATATTTGGAATTTTTTGGAATTTTTTGGGAATTTTTGGAATCTATGGATTTTTTGGTTAAAAAGGCATTTTGGGTATTTGAAGGGTATTGGGGGGTATTTTAGGAATTTTTGGTATATTTGGCTAAGGATGATGAATTTAAATGGTGGTAAATGTTTAGGATTGGTTTTGATGAATTTTGGGTAAATTATGTATTTTTTCAAATTTTGGGTAGCTTCAAGAACATTTGGTAGGTTTAGTGGGTGTACGGTCCCGGAGGTCAAAAATGGAAATTTTTGAAAAATGAAGACTGATTAAGTTTGAGTAGAATAGAATCACTTTGGTTGAGCCATGAAGCCATATCAAGCCCATAAGAGCCATGAGAGGACTCATTTGAGGCATTCACTATGTTGTTCCTAACCCTCTCAGCCAAGGGCCTAGGGGCTAAGGTCCATCCATATGAATTACCTACATGAGTTGGGAAGTCAAGATAGGTATGAATGGTTTTAGGATTTGGAATGTGTGTGAAAGTGTAATGTGTGCAGGTCAACCCTCACCAGACCAGGCCACCCAGGGTAGTCCTAAGGCCAAAGAGCCCTATAGGGAACTCATCCTTTAAACCTCCACATTTGATCTTAACCCTCCAAGTGACTTGGGGGTTTACAATCAAACTTATGGGGTTTGAAGGGAGTCAAGAAGTGTTTGAATTTTTAAGTGGTGGGTTCCATTTCTAGTCCTCAAAGATAGTGAAAGGGAAAGCCTAAGGCTAGATCCTAAGTACTAGGGAGAGAGAAGAGAAAAGACCTCGTCAAAAAAAGAGGTCAACAAATGGACCCCCAATAGGCGTGGTGTGCTAACCAAGCACACCGCGCGTATTGGCATTGACCGAAGAGATCAACAAAACCAACACAGACTTCTAAGTGACACACTTAGAACAGAGTAGAAACACATTTCCGCTGGGGAGTATCGAATATGTCTCCAAGACTGGAGATCACTGAACTCTCGCTGGGGAAAAGAAAAGAAAGTGAATTCCAGATCATAAGAACTGGGGAAATTTGATTTAGATTTCATTTCATTTTCTATTCTGAATTTTTTAATGTGTTAGTTTAAACTTTGATTTGTTCTAAGTTCCAATTTCGACTGAGGTTTAATTTAAAATCAATTCAGGAAAATCTGGATTTTAAATGAGAATTGGATCCTAGGTTCCAACCTCAGGATTGCGAAGAGAACTGGAATTTAGGTACCAGCCTCGGAGTGAGAATCTGAGTTTAAGTATCGAATGAAAAGGATGAGAATCAGAATTTAGGTAATGATCTCGAAATAAGATCTAGAATTTGGTACCAGTCTCGGAAGGAGAGAGTTGAAATTTGGTATCAATCTCGGGAAGAGAGTCAGAATTTGGTACCGACCTCGAAAGGAGAGAACTGGAGTTTAATTCCAGTCTCGAAGCTTTAAAGAGAACTGGAATCTGGTTCCATTCTCGAAGGTTTAAAGAGAATTAAAATCTGGTTCCAGTCTCAAAGGTCTAAAGTGAACTGGAATCTGGTTCCAGTGTCGAAGGTCTAAAGAGAAATGGAATCTGGTTCCAGTCTCAAAGGTTTAAAGGGTTGAAATTTTCTGTAGAGATTTGAGTTTAGCGAAAGATTTAGAATGAGACGTGAAAGTGTTTCACGTCTCAAGAGGATCGATCCAAGTCTGATTATTTGGCAAAGGATATGAATCCATTGCCATCAGAACCAAATCGAAAATTTTTGTGGTTCTGTGTCAGCAGATTCAGTCGACCTTCTCAAAAGAGGGAAGAAATATGGAGAGTCAAAAAGAGATTTGAGAATAGCCGAACGCTGGGGATTTTAGATTTAGGAATTTGTCTTAGTCTCTTGTTGTGATTTGATTTTTAGCTTGATTTTTCAATTTAGGGTTCACATTTATTTAGAGTTTGTGTTTACATTCAGATTTTTTTTAAAGAGAGTTTTCATTTATTTTTATTTTTTCTTTGTTCTTTGTTTGAAGTTCTTTTAATTTAATGGCGTTTCCCAGTCAATTTGCACAAAATGGGTGAAGGTAAAATATGACATGGTCACTTTCATTCCAATATTGTTGAAAATACATCATAAAACTTGATCCAAAACATGATGATATTTTCTTTGAGAATTTAATATCTCATACAATTCATATAAATCCAAAATGGATTGTGTAAGATTCTTGGAAATTGTTTCTAAAAGCGTCTAAGAAAATCCATGTTTGAATAGTGAGATACATGGACAATAACATCCCCTTCCAAGCCACCCTTGGCAGGAATGCCGTACGGATGTGCATTGGAGGTGTGCTATCTCCCATGTAACTCACAGCTCGTAAGGCCGGAGGTTCTCTAACTCTGGATCTGGCTGGAAGTGAAAAGGAATCTTTCTGTCATCCATTCTCCTGAAAGTAACAAAGATCCGCTCAACAGGCACTCCTGGAATGAAATGCTTTGTGATATCCGCTCCATTCCCTTTTAACATCATGACAGAACCTACTGGTAGTGGTATCTCTACTGGCCCTCAAAATTCTTCGGGGCCTGCTATCCAGAGGTCAGATCTGAACATGATATTGCACTGGTTGACAAAAGACACTGTGCAGAAAGGTCTAACGAAATCATGATGGTCTATGTGTGGAGGTATGTAGTCGCCCTCCTTGTAGATGTTAGTGATGCAGCTGTTGAGTATGCAATCTGCAGGCAATACCCTCCATGTCACCATCCTCTTTATCATTCTTTTAATAATATTCAGTATTGGATCCACCTCGCTGCGATGGAGTATCCCTGGTGGATTTCCTTTTCTGTCTACCGCGAAGTTGTAGCAACACCCGCATTGGATTGTAACTCTTCCTTTCCCTGGCATCCACCTTTGGGGTTCTGAATAAGTTTTCTCCCTCAGACGACCAGCTCAGCCCATTTTCTGAAGTTCAACAATGCAGTCTACAATTTGCTGTTGTTCATAATCTGAGAATACATCTGGATGCAGCTCGAGCCCTTCTAAGATATTGATCCTCTAGCCACCAATTCTCTCAAAGTATTCGAAAGTTTTCTTTTCAACATTCTGCATTCTTTCCAACTCATATTCCATACTTATCTGCAATCGGCGAGGTCTAGTAATGTACTGGGGAATATATGGTTTAACCCCGGCATGCTCTCCTGCATGTCTTGGCTCCTTGGAGATACTCTCTGTTGGGACATCCTCCGAGGTTGCTTTCGCAACAAGATTCCTTAGAACTGGTGCATCTGCTTGGCATCGAGGCGCTGATTCTATTTCTGCTCTTCTTGGAATTTCCTTTATCTATTCTTCTTTCCTTGGAGTTGATCTTCTCCTTTCCGGTTCCTGATGAACCAATTTCGTCAGAGTATTTGTATTGACGGTAGCAACTGTCTCTTCATGTTGATCTGCTGCTAACTTGGTTAACATCTTCCGAATGCGGCAATTCTTGTTCCTCCGCTGGGTGGCAGTGAGAGTAGCTCTCCTTACCCCTTGGATTTCTGCGGGCATGGCGCTGACGAGCCTGCCTTCTGCTGTAGCAACCACGGGCTTAACTTTATTGCCCTCTCCCAGTGCATGAGCGGTATTTACTTTTCTCTTCTTGCTGGTAGATGGTTGACTTGAGCCACCCAATCTCATCACTGTATGGCTGCGGAGCTCTTCCCGATCAATAGGGGTCCAATCATTTTCTTCATACTGTAGCCCAGCTGGTGTGAAGTCAGAGTCGATCTCAATCATGGCTCCATCATTCATCCTCTTTTTATCGAGTGCTAGACTCATGCCATTCTTAAAGTTTAGAACCAACCGCCCGTTCGACATTTCCTTGCAAAAAACAAGGAAAGGATCAGGGGTTGTACTAAGAACAAGAACAATAGAAAAAATTATTTATTAATGAAGAGCTTTTATTCGTTTATTTCAAATTTAAATAGGAGTAGAAAAAGATGAAGAAAGATCAAGAGTGAGACTCGATTTGAAAGGAAGGATAAAAACTCCATTATCATGATTTCACATGTTTTCTTTTAACATTTTCTTTTTTAACGATTTTCTTTATCATCCACTTATATATATATATATATATATATATATATATATATATAATATATTAGGTTCAGACCCAGTCATAAGTAATTACTGTGCCCGTGCTTCTAGGAATGAGGATTCATCCTTCGAAACATCAGGTTGCGTAATACTTCTTTAGATATTGTCCATTGATTGGAAGCATAGGCCGTTCTCCACGACAATTTACAAGCTGGTAGGAACCTCCTGAGTAAACTGTCTCGACCACAAATGGCCCTTCCCAAGTTGGTTCAAATTTACCACCTATCTTGCGATGTGCAAGAATAGGTCTTCTGAGAACCAAAACCAAATCACCGACTTTAAATGTCCTTGGACGGACTAGTTTATCATGGGCCTGGATCATCTTGGCTTGATACAGTTCCAAATTTTGCTGTGCTGAAAGTCTTTTCCCTTCCAAGCTTTCCAACTCTTCTAGTCGTAGTCTGGCATTTTCTTCTGTAGTGATCTTGTTTGCAACTACAATTCTGAGAGATAGAAGATGAACTTCTAAATGTAAGACAGCCTCAGACCCGTACACTAAAGCGTAAGGTGTAGACTGAGTAGGAGTTCTGAAAGTCATCATGTAGGCCCATAAGGCTTCTAACAACCTCTCGTGCCAATTTCTCTTGTTGTCATCCAAAGTTTTCTTTATGATTTGGACGAGAGTTTTATTAAAAGCCTCGGCCAAGCTGTTCGCTCTTGGGTAGTAGATTGTTGAAGAGCTCCAGTCGATCCCGTGTCTTCTGACAAAATTGTTGATCTTCGTGCTTCTGAATGCAGACCTATTATCTGAAATAATTCTGTGCGGTACCCCAAAACTGTAGACGACTTGATTCTTGAAGAACTGTAGCACGTGATGTGCTTTCACTTCTTTGAGTGGTATAGCTTTTGCCCACTTAGAAAAGTAATATGTGGCTGCAAGAATGAAGCGATGTCCTCTTGAAGAAGGCGGTTCTATCAGACCCACAATATATGTGCCCCAACAATCAAACAGCGACGACGCGATTGTCGGATGTAGGACATTTGGCGGTTGATGTAGAACCACTCCTTGCACTTGGCACTGGTGACAACTTTTGGCAATCTTCATGCAATCGGTCATCAATGAGGGCCAGTAGTACCCTAGTCTTTTAATTTTCATTTTCATTTTCAAACCCGACTGATGAGCGCCACAAAGTCCTGAGTGTACTTCTTTGACAATTTCACGAGCCTCGGACCCGCTCAGGCATCTTAGCCACATCTGATCAAAAGACCTTCTGTATAACATGTTGTTTATTAATGCGTAAGACAGAGTTCTTTTCTTGATTTGATGGGCTAATGACTTATCGTCTGGTAGGTTTCCTATTTGCAAGTAGTTTATTAGTGGCTCCCGCCGATCTTCTGTATTTTCTGTTACTGCTGCAATTGTTTCTTCTGTTTTTTCTGATTTGTGTATTGTATCCATGTCGAGCTGTGAGAGAACCTGCCGTCCCTGAACTGAAATTTCAACTGACTCATTCTGTAAGCAGGCAAATTCTTTTGCAAAGGCGGGCTAATGCATCTGCAAGAGCATTTTCTCTTCTGTGAATCTTGTAGATTGTTGCATTTGGAATTTGCTCTAACAATTTCATTGCGTACTGGAAGTACTGCTCGTGTCTTGGCATTAGAATTCTGTACTGTCCTGCAACCGGTTAAATGATTAACTGGAATCTCCGTAGATGTTGAAGTCTGTTATCTCCATCCGAATGGTTAATTCCAGTCCGGTTATAAGGGCTTCTTATTCTTCCTCGTTGTTTGTACACGGTTCTGTTAGATGGTAGGAATACCTTAACATCCCCCGCTCCGGTGTTATAAATATTAGTTTGATTCCTACCTTACCGGGCACTATCGTTTGCGATTCTTTATCTTTCTGTGCTGAAGATGCTCCATCATAGTTCCGAACGCTGATCATCAGGGTCTTCTAGGTTCATTGTCTACTCGTCTGGCAAGTCATCGTTGAGAGGCGATTCTGCCGATAAAGGGTGTGCTGCAAGGAAGTTTGCCAGAACTTGTCTTTTTACGGCACGAAGCGACACAAAAGTTATATAGAATTGCAATAATATCATTAACCACCTGGCAAGTCGGCCGAAAAGCATCGGTCGGGTCATCAAATATTGCAATGGATTAAACTTCGAAATAAGGTTGACCTTATGAGAAAGCATGTAGTGCCTGAGCTTCTGTGACGCGAAGATTAGGTCCAAACAGTGCTTCTCAATAGGAGGATACTTTACTTCCGTCAGAATTAGACAATGACTTAGGTAATAGAGGGTGTTTTCTTTTCCCTGATTATCGACACAGGCTAAGCGAGGCTCCGAGAGAGTCGTCTAGAGCTGTGGTATAAAGTATCAACGGTCTACCTGAGACTGGGGCTGCTAAAACAGGAGGTGTCATTAAATACTGTTTGATGTCATTGAAGGCATGTTGACATTTGGTGTCCCAAGTAAACTTGCCATCCTTCTTAACCAAAGTAGAAAAAGGCTGAGACCTTCCTGACAAATTTGAGATAAAGCGTCGAAGATATGCCAATTTTCTTTGAAAGGACAGTAGTTGTTTCAAGGTTTTGGGAGGTGGCATTTCCAAGATAGCTTTAACCTTCTCCGGATCGATTTCAATTCCACGATGTCGAACAACAAATCCTAAGAATTTCCCAGAGGTGACACCGAAGGTGCATTTCAAGGGATTCATCTTAAAGTTATATCGTCTTAATCACTCGAAAATCATTCAAATCATACAAATGATCTTCCTTTAATTTTCTCTTGATGACCACATCATCCACGTAACATTTAACTTGGTTGTGAATGAGATCATCAAAAATCCTTGTCATTGCTCTTTCATAAGTTTCTCCTGCGTTCTTCAATCCAAATGGCATCACAGTGTAGCAATACACTCCAATTGGCATTCTGAAGGCTGTGAGCTTTTGATCTTCCAGTGCCATCTTTATCTGGTTGTATCCTGATGATCCATCCATGAATGAGAAGACTTCATGTGTTGAAGCAATGTCGATCATCAGTTTTAGAATGGGTAGCGAGAATTCGTCCTTTGGACATGCTATGTTCAAATCTCTGAAATCCACGCAGATTCTGATCTGACCATTTTTCTTTCTGACTGGTACCATATTGGTTAACCAAGTTGGATATTGTTCATCACGGACAAATTTAGCATCTATTAGTTTCTTAACTTCAGCTATAACTTGTTGTTCAATCTCCAGACGCATTCCTCTTGGAGCTTGTCTAACTGGAACGGCAGTGGGATCTACTCCTAAATTGTGAACTACAACTTTTGAAGCTAATCCTGGCATTTCATCATAACTCCAAGCAAAATAGTCCTTGAATTCCATCAATAGCTTGATTATCTTATCCGAGTCTTCTTTAATGAGTAAGGAGCAAACAAAGGTTGGCCTAGGCTCTTTGCTAGTACCTAAGTTAACTTCCATTAAATCGTCTATTGTAGATTTAATTTTTTTTTTCGAATGTTGGTGGAGCATTTTCGATTGGTAGATCTTCGAGATCTTCTGAAGCTTCCAAGCAGTCTTCATTAGGATCGCAAGTGACAACCAAGAAAAATCCCGTATCGTCAACTGATCCTACCATGCCGAATCTGAGACCATGTTTTGAATTGGGAGGCCGACTAGCATTATTCCATAGTTTTTCAAAGTGTTGTGATCGACCTTTTGTCCATTGTCGAGGTAAGACACCACGTTGAATTAAATTTTGAACACAGGGAGAGTACCACTCAAAAGGCAATTCCATTAATTCAGATGAAGCAACATCTTCAAATTGTACATCATTTTCAGTTTTGGAAGAAGAAGCACCACGGTAAAACTTGATTGGTCTAGTACCACCACCATGCACTTCCTTGACCACCATACCCTCGATCTTATTAGATTGGATCGGGGTCAGGGTCATAGTATGTACATAGTGGTTAATCTCCTCGTACATTGATTTATATTCTTCATTCTTTTCATCTTCGAGAGAGATCTTGAACTGGGGTTTCTTTTGATTTACTGTTGCTGCTTCTTTCTTAATTTCTTCTTCTTTGGAACAGTTCTCCCAATCAACGTTGATGACTGGTTTCTTCTATCCAACTGTTCTAATGTCTCTTCCACGACCTCGTCACCAGCCTCGACTTCGGGTGCGAGTTCTGGAGAAACCTTCACCATCTCACCGTAAGGGAGTGGTGAGTAACTGTTTGACTAGAATTTCAGGCTCTTTTTCATCTTGCACTTCTTTTGCTTCATTTGGTATGACATTTCTGGAGAAGATTGTTTTCTTCGGAGGAGCGTAATAGGCTGCATCTTCATGAATTCCAATCTCGTGTACAGAGAATGGTTGCAAGTCATCCTTGATACATTGTTCTCCTCCCTCATAATATTTTATGCACTGGTGCAAAGACGACGGTACCATCCAGTTTTGATGGATCCATGACCGGTTGAACGATGTCCCAGAATAAATTATATGGAATTTTGCGGTTGTCTTTGCTAAGTCATCAGTTTTCATCAGTAGTGTTATCGATCCAAGGGCTCTCTGTCCTTTCTGATTGAACCCTCTTAATAACATCTTGTCCGCTTCAAGTTCGCGAGCATCAATTTTCAAATATGATAACGTTTGAAAGCTCATTATGTTGATTGATGCACCCGGATCAACCAACACCCTGGAGAGCATAAATTTTCCAATAGTGACTGAAATGTACTATGGTCGGTTGTGATCAGCCATTCCGAGTAGTAGATCATTGTCTGTGAAGGAAACACCTCGCTGTTATTTTAACGAGCAAACCTCGTCTAAGGAATTACCGGCCATTTAAGCTAAACAAATTTCTGGATCAAGTAAAGCCTTTATCAGAGTTTCTCTCATCTCCTTTGACAGGATCATAGCATCTTATATGCTTAGTTTGGCTGGTAGCTTCCTAAGATGACCTAGCATGTTATAGTGTACTTTATTACCATGTTCCTTGGTTTCTTCCCGAAAGGGCAATTCCTTTGCTGGGGTTGGCTCCTCCTGAGCAACCACCTGCTTTACTTTATCTTTTGGACCCATTCTCGGGGGTAGAACTTTTCCGCTTCTTAAATTGACTTCAGTTATTTCTTCTGAATCTGGTGTTGAATCTGTCGGTGTCTCCTCTTGAATTCGAATGGCTGGCTCTTCTACAGTTGCTTCGGAATCTGATGACTCTAATTCTATTGCAATCGGAGCTCCTGAAAATTCACAAATAGACTCATCACTTGTGGAGCTTTCGTAGCCATCCTTATGAACGTCTTCTCCTTCGTTGTGGTCACTGAGGTTTAGTATGATTTGAGAATCATTATTTATATCGGAATCGAGTTCTGGATTAGGTTGGTTATCGTTAGTTACATAATCATTAGAAACAGTCAAAACGTAGCCAACACCAAAACTCTTATCATTACAAGATCCCGCCGGGGCGAGCAAAAAATCATATAGAGTCAGAGGTTAGAGGGATTTCTCCCCCGAATCAAAAATAACCATCCTAGGATAAGCAGCCCCTAGTCTACTCTTTGGAGCCTCGGTTTTATTTTCTTCCATGATCTTCTCTTCCTTCTGAGGTGGCTCTTCGATCACAAGAGATAGTGCCGGTTCGGCAGGTTTCAAACTTTGAGTTGAAGCATGCACTGAAGCATTCTGGATATGATCTAAGATTTTTTTTGAAGACTTTGTCCAGACGGTACTTCATCCATCATGGGTCATGTAAGGGTCTATCAGAACAATAGGATCTGTTAAAATAACATTGGCGGAACCTCACTTTTGGGGTTCCTTCACTTATCCCTTCGGGATCGTTATGTTCCCTTTCCGAAGATTGTCGTCAAGGCAAATCTTGAAAGAGATGCAATCCTCTATCTTATGCCCGAGCATTCGGTGGTAAGGGCAATAGTTTGGATGATCTTTCTTATTGAATTCATCTGGCCTCTTGGGCTCTGATAGCTGAAAATCTGATGTCTTTATTCAACTGCGGAACATATTCTCTACTGCTTCAGTTTTGAATTGATATTCTTTATTCAGAAAATCTTTCAGGGTATGCTGTGGATGAGGCGGTTGTTCATAATGCTGAGGCGACTGATAGTTCGGTCGAGGCTGTTGATAACCCTCTGAGGTTGTTGGTAGGTACGTTGCGGTGGTTGATAGCTAGGCTGTGGCCGCTCTGGCTGTATCTGCACTGGCTGCTTGCCCTTATCTACTATCGTGATGATTCTGGACTTCTTTTCGAATGTTTTCACCGGTTTTTGTTTATCGGTCTTGTCCAAGAAGCTTAATTGCTTTGCCTCTTCCTGTAAGCTCCCGGCCTTCCTAAGCAGCTTCTCGAAACTCTTGATTGTAAATCCTTTAAGGAGAAGTGCTATCGGGCCGTGAATGCTTTTCATCAAAATACCGATCACATGTTGTTCTTGAAGCTGTGGTTCACACTTCATACATAAATTTCTCCATCGAAATATGTAATCCACTAGAGTTTTTTCAGTTTCTGGTGCTCCACCACTAGATCACCAATAGTGATGTGGTGCCGAGCCTCGGCAAACCGCTTAACGAAGAGGTTTTCTAATTCTGCAAAGGTCTTAATTGAACCATTTGACAATTCTGCGTACCAGTTGAAGGCAATCCCTGACAAACTGCTGACGAACTGACGGAAGAGTAAAGTGTCTCTCCCACCGGCATTACAGCAACTAGCATGAAAATGTGCGACATGCTGCAGGGGGTTTCCCGTTCCATCAAAAGTCTTAAACAGAGGTGGTACGAAGCCTTTCGGGTATTGAACTGCATCAAACTCTTTGGGGTAAGGTCTACCCATTTGAATAGATGCTCCACTCTTAGATTGTGCTAAGGCTTCTCGCACCTGCTGTTCTACCATGTTTTTAATGTCCTTTTTGGGAATCATGCTCTATGCAGAATCCTTCTTTGGTGACTCATCTATGTTGACAGATATGATCTCTTTTCCTCCATCTGCAATATAGATGATTTCTGGGGGTGTTTCTTTCTGAGGTTGTACCTGACTCTGGAGAGTGGCTAAAGCAGCAGCCATCTCTTCCATCCTCCTTGCCTTATGGGAAATTGTGTCATCTCTTTCCCGAAGCTGTGTTTTCATCACTTCTGGTTCATCTCTTTCCGCAGCTGTCGGAGCACCTTGCAAAGCTGATGATGCTCGTGTTTCAACCATGTTGATCTCGACATACTCTTCATTCATAAATTCTGATGAATCAACTTCATTTTCTAACTTTTCCCCTCTTTCTTTTACCAATCGTCAGATATCTGTCCTTAGCTTTCCTATAGCATCCTCAAGGGGTCTCTTCCACATGGTATCGCGTTTGTCGTGTGATGACTGTTGAGCTTCTTTTTTCGGAAGTTTCTTTTATTACAGTAGCACTTTCTTCTGATTCAGGCTCTTTGATGAGGCCTTTCTTCTCAGGACGTTGTGTTGGTCTTGGCTCGGTAATAATAGGTCGCCACACCATCCTTCTTATAGCAGAAGGCCTAGGATCGGACGGTCTGTCTGCTATATGCTGGTAGATGGTGTCCTCCCTAATATGATGGCCTGATACAACAACAGGTGAGCTAGCCCTCATTTTCTTCTTTGGTTTCTCTACGGCAGTGACATGCTCTACTAGTAGTGCGAGGCAGGATCTGGCTCGCACTCGTCTCGTTCTTCTTAGGATTTATGACACGGGACATCTTTCTTTCTTTGCCAATTTTTCAATCACAGCTTGTAGTCGAGCAAATGGCATAGTATTAACCCTTTTTCTTTTGCAGTTACTATAGTATGCAGGTTGGGGTAGTGTAGAGGCAATCCATCAGACGTCTTCTTCATCCGATGCGGCAGAGAGGGGTGAAACCTACTCCCTTCCAATAGAGGTATATACTCGAGCGGTTCGGAGATCTCTTCCGGAAAGCAACTTCGACGGCCTTGGCTTTCTCAATCCTGGCTATCTTTCTGTTTTTATTTCTCCTTTGAGTCTGAGTTAGGGGTGCAACTCTTGAACTGGACCCATTCTCGAAAACAGATGCTATTGTGGCAAAATCTGTACCCTCCACGGTGACAGGCTCATCACAGGCTTGAATTTCCTTCCCCTTCAGTTTGGCAGAAGCCGGGGTAGGTGCAGAGACGACTAGATCGGTGGGGGTAGAGACAACAGTCCTACTGCGAATAGCAGTACTTCTCTCAGTTGGAACCCTTTGCAGGGGAGGGAATTCTTGAGTCGACTTAAGGTTGAACTCAATCAGGGGTTTCTTAGTTTCTGGCACTTTGTCCATTAGTGCGAAGAGAGTGACGTCAGAGAACTTGATTTCTGTATTGTTAAATCCTTGTCTAAAATGGATGATCCCATTGTCAGGCAGCTCATTCTTGTAAACGGCGAAGTCCACTCCGTTGGTGAAGGATAAGATTAACTTTGGGGCAGACATTTTCTGCAAGGTAGATTCTGAGTATTAGTCCCGAATTATGCTTCCTTTTGTCACAAAATTTAGGACGAAAAAAGAAAGAGTCCGAACAAATTTTTGTTTATCTTAGTATATTTGCGATCTAAAAGAGTTTATTTATTAAAGGGTTGTTTTTTAGAAGATTTGTTTGTTAGGAACGAAATGTTTAAAGAACGGAGGTTTATAGAAAAGGAAGGGACCCGGTTTGGAATTGGAAAGGAAGAGAAAGTCTCGTAAAAGTTCTCAACCCGAAGGACCACTCCTAAGCTAATACCTATTGGGGGTCCACCCCACCTCTTAAGAGGTAAAAGGATTTTGGAACCTCTCTGTTTAGGGGTGTCTAAACAATGGCTCCTAAATCCGAGAGAAGTTGGTTGTACTCGTTCAAGATAGAAATGAACGTGGTATGCCAACGGAAGAATGATAGTTTTGGTCCACTAGGGATATGAACTCACAATCGATTTATTAAAGCAAAACCATCTGATCAGGATGGAGAGAAGAACTAGTCCCCAGCGGAGTCACCAGAAGTTGTCGGCGTATTTTTAGGTTTTAAATTTAATTTAATTATATATATAATTTAGAAAGTAGCATTTGATTTTGAAAATGATTTTGAGTTTGAAATTTTTAAGATATGAAATCAAACTGATCTCACATCCCAAATAGTTTATAAAAACGAGCACCGCATCACAAACCGTGTATCTATCCCGAAAAATAGACACACTACTGCGAACCAATTTTATAAGCCAACAAGTTCCCCTACTTAATATGAAGGAATTAAGTGGGGTTAATATTATCTGGGTTCTTAAAGTTCCCTATAAGGACAAGCCACTATAGTTAATTACATCATAAATGGTAGGAATCATTTAAGAAAACTCTCAATAATGATCAGTGGTTTTGCTCTCAAGAATTTCAAAGTTTAAAGTTTTCAAAGGATTGGATTTTGGAAATTTCAAAAGGGATTAGCTCAAATTTGGAACAGTTTATTTTAAGAGTCTAAAGGAAGAGAAGTAAGAGAAGCTGAGGATCCAAGAAGAATCTTGGCAACTTCCCAAACTACCCTATTGTTTGGCTTCAATTTGGGAGTTTATTTAATGTTATAATCCTGGAAATTTCAATTAATTAAGACTTATATTTGTATGACATGATCATACAAATAACCTTGAAGATGTGAGGGTTTATGTCGTACCAAACGACTACCTCGAAATCCTAAGACCGGTTGGGGCTTAATTTACATAACATGATTATGCAAATGCCTAACAAAAAATTGAGGATTTATGTTGCACTAGGCAAACTATCTCAAAATCCTATGGCTTGGTTATTTAAAACTAGGAAAAGGTTTTGCTGAAGTAGACACAAGTTTTGCTGATGAAGATGGCCGTGCTGCCCACTGTGCTCTGAGCTCCTTTTTGTTGTAGAGTTTTAGTTTTAGAAGGTGAAAATCAGGGGATGAGAGAAGTGTTTTGGTTTAGAAAAGTCTTAAGGTTCAAATGTCTTTAAAGTTTTATTAGGGGAGTCTTAAAGTTGATTATAACAACACCGGTTAAGATCCCACGGTTCCATCATTCCGACACTGTTATTTTTATCGGATTCACTTAGTCCAGATGAATTTGCTAAACTCAACTGAATCAGTTCCACACTTTCATTTAGACTGTGCGAAATCCCTTTAGCAACGCGTAGGTTACGTCACCTGAGGTATTCCCGATCATCCAACAAGACGTTTTAATTTAGTTATAGTTATAGTTTTATGTTTTGTTTGTGATTAAATTGAGTTATTTTATATTTTGAAATATTATGGCGATGGATTTTATCTTGTTGTGACTTTTAATTTAGTTTTGGTTTCAGTTTTGTGGCTATCCTAAATGTTTTAGTTTTCATGAAACAATCTTGTTTAACATGCAAGAAGAGTAAAGTGCAGCTTATATAAATACATTGCAATAAAGTAAATTGCAATAAAATAAAAGCGTACCTGGAGGGTCTTTTTGTTATTTCGAGCTGCACTTAAAACACATGTTAAGGCATTTAAATGTTTATAACAAGTATATAGGTAAAGCTAAGGGAAGGGTTCTGGTTATCTACCAAAGTCCCAATCCTATTGCTAGTCATCTCATATGACGTCTAGGTTCTTGTATTTTGTTTAAGGATGATTTTCTTCATCAAAGAACAATTAAATTCAATTGTTCTTCTAAAACATCCCATCATATTGAGGAAGTGTTTAAGAAGAGTCCTAAACATGTTTTCAATACTTCTGGGATTATTTCAAGTCCAAATGAGTTTTATTGCACAGGAGAAATAATCATCCCAAAATTTAGTTTAGTTGAGTCTTGACTCTTGCTTAGTGAGTTAGGATATTTGATTATCCTATAAGTAAAGTGACATTTCACTTGATGTTTTACTTAAGAGTTATAATAATGAAAACCTTTAGGGGGCAAATCCGTTTGTTAAAGAATTTAATGATTTAAAATTGGAATTGGTGATTTAAGTTGATTTAATTTAGTTATGAAAATTTTAATAAATTTAAGTTTGGAATAGTGTTCAAGTTGTTTTATTCTTAAGTGTTTTAAACTATTTGAATTGAAAGAGGAGTTTAAATTATTTAATTTAGACTTTAATGATTTAATTTTAATTTAATTTCAATATTCTGGATAAACTTTTAATTGGTTTAATTTTTTTTATTAAGAATTTATTTTTGTGAAATTAACGAAGGAAATGGCGGAAAAATGAGTCCCAGGTAATTTTCGCTAAATTTTAAGGGTCCCGGTCTATTTTCAGTATTTGGGCTCCAGCGGCGCCTGATAGGGCGCCGACGGCGCTCTATTCAAAGTAATAGCCAAACTTTTTGGATTTGGGCGCCGGCGGAGCCCAATCCACAATTTCATTGGGTTCAAAATTTTTTTTTGTCGCAATTTCAATCGTTTTAACCTCCGTAATCCTATTTAACACATCAACAAGCATCTATTTCATCTCACAAATACTAAAGAACATCACTTTACACAAACAACATATCACATCACTTTTATATATAAAATCCATGATACAACGATTACACACATTTGTTCATCAAATAAAAGCAACACTCCTTAGATCCTTAATGTTGTGATGACAATAATACCTGATCTTACTTTACTTTTTAGATTTACCATTTAAATTGTTAAAACCTGTTGAAGAGTTTTGAGACCTTGAAGGAGAAGAACTCTTAACTTGTAAATGTCAAATGAATCCTTGGGTAGTCGAAGGCCATGTGCGGGCTATTCAAGGTGAAGTGCAAATAAATAGGAAGATAAGATTTAAAGGGCGTAGAATTGATAAGTTTTTAGAGTGACAGACTAAATTCTTATAATTTGATTTATAGATTAGGAAATGGTCACTAGTAGGGCCGACTATAGTCACTCTTGGACATCTAGAAGTGTGAGCCTAGATTAACCCATTCTACTAACAATACAAGACCTATTCTGTAAATTAGCCAATGTTCTTTGCACCTGGATCAAAGGGTAAAGAATAGGAATGCTTCTATTTGGCACAATACATAAATCAAATTCTCCAACGAATAATAAATTATCTTAAAAATCTTAGATTAATTGATGGAAAGAAAGTTTTTTATTTTATATAGTTTTCATAAATCATTTTCTTATTATTTTTTTCTTTATTTGCATCTAGTAAATTAATAGTAATTTATAATTAAATTAAAAGATAAAAAAATATTTTTTTATTTAGAAAATTTATCACTATAATTCTTTCCTGTGAGATCGACACTGGGGTCTTTGTTTCAAAGCCCTATAGTACTTGAAACAATACGTATACTTGCGTAGTACCCCTAGTGTGTAAAAATATTTTCTAAATTTACATCATATTAATTTTATACACTAGCCGCTATTTATAAATTGAGTCAAAGTTTTTGGCTATCTTTTGAAAGCGAATATTACTGTGTTATTTGCGGTCGGGTCAAATTTTTGGCGCCGTTGCCGGGGAAGAAAGAAATAGAATAGTATAAATTTTCTTATAAAAAATAATTAAAAAATAATAAATATATACATATATATATATATATATATATATTATTCCTTATTTTATGCGAAGATTTAGTTCTGAAGGATTAATACCTTTAGATTCTGAATTGGAAAGAACAATTAGAAAAATTAAAAAGGGAAAATAAATTTAAAAATTTCAAGAAATGGCTACTTTACAAAATCCAATTGAACTTAATTATCAAAATGTTTATAAACTATTAAGGCATTATGCTAACCCTACAAGTGATGAACTTCATAGTAGTATTCAAATACCTACTGTAGATGCTAATTTTTTTTAACTTAAACCGTCTATTATTCAAATGGTGCAAAACAATTAATTTGGTGGATCACCAAATGAGGATCCAAATTTACATCTTGTTAGTTTTTTAGAACTTTGTGCTACCTTTAAATATAACAATGTTTCTAATGATGCTATTAGACTTAGACTCTTTCCTTTTTCTTTAAGAGATAAAGCAAAGATGTGGTTAAACTCATTAGCGACTGGTTCTATTAAAACATGGGCTGAAATGGCACCAAAATTCCTTGCTAAATATTTTCCTCCTTCAAAAACTGCTAAATTAAGAAATGATATTACTTCGTTTAGTCAATTTGACGGGGAGACAATTTATGAAACTTGGGAAAGATTTAAAGAACTATTAAGAAAATGTCCTCATCATGCTTTACCTAATTGGTTGATTATTCAAACATTTATAATGGATTAATTGGATCTTTAAAATCAATTATTGATGCTGCTGCTGGAGGTTCTTTAATATTTAAATCATTTGAAGAAGCTTACATTTTAATTGAAGAAATGGCTAATAACATTTTTCAATGGTCTTCCGAAAGGATTAATCCTAAAAAGATGGTCAATATTCACGATAATGAAGCCTTTTCTATCTTAGCTTCACAAGTTGCAGCAATGTCTAAGAAATTAGATAATTTTGCAATTAATATTTTGCATAATAACTCTGCTAATATTGAAGATTCTCAAACTATTGAAACTTTACAAGCTATTGCAAGTAAAAATAATCCTTAATCAAATTATTATAATCCTGGGTGGAAAAATCGTCCTAATTTTAACTGGAATAATTCACAACAACAATGGAGTAATAATCAATCTCATCCCCCTGAAAATTGGAATATTCAAGTTAATTCAAATTATAAACCTCCTGGATTTAATAATCAACAGAAAAAGTTATTAATAGAAGAATTAATTAAGCAAATTAATAATCAATTACAAAATCAAAATACTCTTATTCATAATATTGAAAATCAAATGGGGCAAATTGCTACTTTAATTAATAACAGACCTATAGGAACACTTCCTAGTAATGTTGAAATTAATCCAAAAGAAACTGGAAAAGAACATGAAAAAGTTAAAGTTGTGCAATTTAGAAGTGGAAAGAAATTAAAATAGAGAAAGCAGAATGAAATTGAAAAAGAGATTGAGGTTGAAGAGATTGAAAAACCTAAAGAAACTCTCTCTCCTAGTCAAGATCAGACTGTTATACCTGTTAATGTGGAAGTTGAAAAACCACCACCACATTTTCCTTAAAGACTTAAACAGCAGAAATTAGATCATCAATTTTCTAAGTTCTTTGAAATTTTTAAGAAACTTACTATTAACATACCTTTTGCTGAAGCTTTGGAACAAATTCCAACTTACGCAAATTTTTGAAGGATATTTTAAGCAAAAAATGAAAATATGAAGCTTTTGAAATTGTTGCATTAAGTGAAGAATGCAGTGTAATAATTCAAAAAAAATAACCTGAAAAGCTTAAGGATCCTGGAAGTTTTACTATACCCTGTGATATTGGAGAAAAATTTTGTGGAAAAGCTTTATGTGATTTAGGATCAAGTATTAATCTCATGTCATTTTCTATCTTTCGAAGATTGGATTTAAGAGATATTACTCCCACCACTGTAACCCTTCAGTTAGTTGATAGATCTATCACTTATCCTAAAGGAGTTATAGAGGATGTCCTTGTTAAAGTGGACAAATTTATCTTCCCAAGTAGATTTCATAAGTACTTCGATATGGAAGAAGATAAAGAGATACATATTATTTTAGGGAGACCTTTTCTAGCTACCGGACGAGCTATGATTGATGTGCAAAGAGGAGAACTAACCATGAGAGTGAATGATCAAGAAATTAAATTCAATGTTCTTAAATCAATGAAGTACCCTGATAAAGAGAAATGTTATCGAATGGATATAATTGATTATTTAATTAAAAAAACATTATCAAGAAAAATGTAAAGTCATTTCTGAAGAAAAATTTGAATTTTTAACTGATGAAGATGAAGTAGTAGAACAAGAAGAGACTCATTTTGTTAAAGATAATTGGGAAACTTTAGACATAATTCAAAATGATATACTTTTACCCTCAATTGAAAAAGCCCCTGAATTGGAATAAAAAAGTTACCATCCCATTTAAAATATTTGTTTCTTGGAAATTCGTTAACTTTACCAGTTATTATTTCTTCTGAACTGAGTAAAGATCAAGAAGAAAAATTATTAGGTGTGTTAAATAATTATAAGAAAGCTTTTGGTTGGACTATTGCTGATATAAGAGGAATAAGCCCTTCCATTTCGCATGCATAGAATCTTAATGGAAGAAAATTTTAAACCTACTATAGAATCGCAAAGAATATTAAATCCTATCATGAAAGAGGATGTTAAAAAAGAAATTATTAAATGGTTGGATGCTGGTATTATTTATCCTATTTCAGATAGTCAATTGGTAAGTCCTATTCATTGTGTTCTGAAGAAAGGTGGTGTAACTGTCATTGTTAATGATAAAAATGAACTTATTCCTACAAGACAAGTTACTGGATGGAGAATTTGTATTGACTATAGGAAATTAAATAAAGCCACTAGAAAGGATCATTTTCCTTTACCTTTCTTGGATCAAATGCTCGATAAATTAGCTGGACACTCATATTTCTATTTTTTGGATGGATATTCTGGTTATCATCAATTACTTATTTCTCCAGAGGACAAAGAAAAGACAACATTTACAAGTCCTTATGGAACATTTGCTTTTAGAAGAATGCCTTTTGGTTTATGTAATGCACCTGCAACTTTTCAAAGATGTATGATGTCAATATTTTGTGATTTGATTGACAAAGGAATTGAAATATTCATGGACGATTTTTCAGTCTTTGGAACTTCTTTTGAATCTTGTTTGGAAAACATAGCCAATGTTCTGAAAAGATGTGAAGAAACAAATTTAGTTCTTGAATGGGAAAAATGTCAATTCATGGTCACAGAAGGCATTGTACTTGGCCACAAAGTATTACAAAAAGAGATGGAAGTAGATCAAGCAAAAGTAAAAATTATTGTTGAATTACAACCACCTACTAATGTTACTGATGTGAGAAGTTTTCTAGGTCATGCTGGATTTTATAGAAGATACATAAAGGATTTTTCTAAAATTGCTAAACCTCTTTGTCATTTATTAGAAAAAGATGCAAAATTTGAATTTAACAAAGAATGTATTAATGCTTTTAATATTCTAAAAGAAACATTAATAATCGCACCTATCATTGTTGCACCTAATCTGGAATAAATCTTTTGAATTAATGTGTGATGCAAGTGATTTTGCAATTGGAGCTGTATTAGGACAAAAATATGAGAAAGTTTTCAAAGTTGTATATTATGCTAGTAAAACTCTCACTCGAAACACAAAGAAATTACACTACCTCTCGAGAAAGAGCTTCTAGCTATAGTATATGCCTTTGATAAATTTAGACCTTATCTTCTTGGTACTAAATGCATAGTTCATACTGATCATTCTGCTATTAAATATCTATTATCTAAGAAGGATTCTAAACCTAGACTTATAAGATGGGTTTTACTTCTACAAGAATTTGATTTTCAAATAGTAGATAGAAAAGGAACTAAAAACCAAATTGCTGATCATTTGTCTAGAATTAAAAATGATATTATTTCGGAAGAAAATATAAATGAAAAATTCCCTGATGAATATTTATATGTTATTCAAAGATGCAAAACACCTTGGTATGCTGATATTGTTAATTATTTAGTTACCAATATTTTGCCTTATGACTTGGATAACAAATTTATTAAGAAATTTAAATTTGATGCTAAATCTTATATTTGGGAAGAACCTCATTTATTTAAAATTGGTAAAGATTCTATGATTCGAAGAAGTGTACCTTATGAGGAAACTTTTGCTATTATTCAAAAATGTCATGATTCTGATTTTGGAGGACACTTTGGCATAGATAAAACTACATTTAAAATTTTAAATTCTTGATTTTATTGGCCTTCCTTATTTAAAGATGTGAGACAATATGTGAAAACATGTAATCGATGTCAAAGGATGGGAAATATATCTTGGAAAGATGAAATGCCTTTAAACTATATATTGGAAGTTGAAATTTTTGATATATGGGGTTTAGACTTTATGGGACCATTTATTCCATCATCTGGAAAAATTTATATTTTATTAGCGATTGATTATGTTTCAAAGTGAATTGAAGTCTGTTGCTTTACCAAACTGTGATTCCAAAAGTGTTTCTAAATTTTTAAAGAAAATGATATTTTCAAGATTTGGAATGCCTAAGGTAATTATCACCGATGGTGGAAGTCATTTCGGGAATATAAGAATTCAATCATTACTACAAAAATTTGGAATCAAACATAGAATTGCAATCGCTTATCACCCACAAACTAGTGGAATGGCTAAAGTATCAAACAGAGAAATTAAAAGAATTTTAGAGAAAACTGTTAATCCTAAAAGAACTGATTGGGTTGGTAGACTTGATTCTGCATTATGGGCTTATAGAACAACTTATAAGACACCAATCAGAATGTCACCATACCGGTTAATTCATGGTAAACATTGTCACTTACCTGTAGAACTTGAACATAAAGCTTATTGGGCGATAAAGGAGTTTAATTTTAATTTGAATAAAGCAGGAGAAAAACGATTATTGCAACTAAATGAGATTGAAGAAATTAGAAACGAATCGTATGAAAATGTGAGAATTTATAAAGAGAAAATGAAGATGTTGCATTATTATAAAATTTCAGGAAAAATTTTTGAGCCTGGACAAAAAGTATTACTGTTTAATTCTCGTTTAAGACTTTTTCCTGGAAAGTATACCATTATGGAGAAAGTATACCATTATGGACAAAAATGGATTGGACCCTATTTAGTTGAGAAAGTATACCATTATGGAGCTGTGGATAATAAAGATCCGAAAACACGAAAAATTTTTAAAGTAAATGGAGTATGATTGAAGCCTTATTTGGGAGATATTAAAAAGATTTATAAAGAGGCTTATGAATTGAGTCAACCTGATTAAATATTTACTTAAGTCAGGCTGACGACGTTAAACCAAGTGCTTTGTGGGAGGCAACCCATAATTATCTTATGTTTTGAGTGTTTTTGTGTTTTGATGTAAGGTTATGCCTCGATCTTGATTAATTTTATATTACTTCAGAAAAATTTGATGCTTATAAGTCTTTGATGACTTAGGCTAAAAATTATTTTGAAGTATGTAAGATTTAAAAATAGGATCACTCTATTTTGAATATGAGTAAAAAGGAGATCAAGTTAACCTTCATTATGATTGTTTACAATGAGAGTTATTGAGTCTAAATTACTCTTACCAGTATAATTTACCTATCTTGGAGAACGAAATTTTGAAATTTGACGATTCGGCGAAACGGAGTTGAACATAGTTCCGGCGCCTAGACGCCAGAATTCGGCGCCTAAGCGCCAGAATTAACTATGTATCAATAGGTCCAGCGCCTAGGCGCCAGATTCGGCGCCTAAGCGCCACAGTTACTAGGTCGTGCAAAAACAAAAATTTTTCAGTTTTTCACACTATTTTCCCCTTTAAATCAACCTATCTTCTTCCCTAACAATCAAGCAATCAAAATTACGTCCCTTGCACTTCATTCTTGAGAGATTTGAGAAATTTTTGAAGAAATGGAAGGAAGAAATCATGGACAAGAAGATAGGGACAAGGTTTCAAAAGATCCTCAACCCTACTTCAATGGTTTCATCGCTGTAAGTTTAGAGAAAATTTCTTGTCGTTTGGATAAGTTTGAAGCAGAGTTTAAAAGCATTGGAGATCGCCTTCATGAGATGTTTCATCAAGTTGAACATCTAGAATGGCAAATGAAGCTTCAATTTTATCATTTTGTGGCTTATCAAGATGCTCAAGTTAAAATGTATGCTAAGAACAAGTGGATTGACGAAAAGACAGCTACACACAATGTTTGGCAAGTACACTACGATAAGCAAAGACTAAGTCCTAAGTACACACAAGAAATCAAAGCATAGTCCAAGCACACCCTACTAAAGTAAAGCAAAGCAAAGCAAACAACATAATAATCAAAACAAACACTCAAACATAACAAAGCAGCATACAGAATCCACTAATTACTCCTCATTAGTCTCAGAACTATCATCCTCTCTAATGTCTCCGGTTGATTGACGATGAACGAACAAATTGTAGAAGGGACGATATGGGAATTCATCAGATGAATCTTCTGCCACCACAACATTCTTCTTCAATAGATTAATCAAACCCAACTCAATCCGACCAGTATGATCAAATTGCTCTTTCATCCTCCAATCAATGTGATCAAATAAATCAGAAATATTATTAATAGCATTCAGAACATTCAGTACCTCATTTTTCAACTTCTTTATCTTCTTCAATATCACCCTCGAACTTTCAGAATAGTAAGGTTGAATATGTTGTGAACTCTCAGTGGGCTGATCAGCAAGCAAATCCATATCTCCTTCATCTCCGACTGCTCGGTAGTCATAAAGATAATTTTGATCAATAGGTCTACAGGGGAGAAGAACTTTTTCCCAACTCTTATATGGTACTTGTGATTAACTACATAACAGAAATATGGTGGACAGGTGTCCAAGCCCATATTAAGATCCATGCACAATCAATCCCAAAACAGATTTTGTAATGATTGATCCAATATGCACTGGCCTTCCAGTTTGTATATAGAAATTCAAAATAGCCCTTTCCATCGTTACCTTACTTATCTTCATAGTAGGAATTAATTTTTCTGGAGTAAAGTAATGCCACTGCTTTGATACCGGATTTAAGGACGAAGAAGAGAATCTGATATATCCATTATCCCTTACTTCCCATTGTTCATTCTCATCCGTCAAATAATGATAGATTTCATTCATATCATCGCTCGTTGCATTAAAATTTGCATAATGACAAATAGGTACATTCTCAATCATGAAGAGATCATTAATCGTCGCAGGAGTGAATGGTACATACCTACCTTGCACAAAAACACATCCTTGGTTGATCTCATGTAGATTTACATAAAATTCTTTCATGACCGGAACAACAACTGAGGCCGTAGTGTAGCATAACACTTCCCAACGCCTTTGCTTTACTATCTCTTCAACTCTTGTAGTCGGACTCTCCCAAAGCCTCTTTCCTTGATAATCCTTCTTTTCATCATCACCTTATGGAATAGACGTTGCGCCTCGAAACTAATGAACTTCCGTCACTTGTAAATGCCAGATCTAGGGAGTTCAATGGAGTAGGAATCCATAGGATGTGAATTGGGAAAGGAATTTTTCATTTTTCTGGTGGTTATGGGTTTAAAATGGAGTTTTGAGGTGTTTTAAGGAAGAAGATCCCACTCAAAACCGCCAAAAACCGCATTTTAAAAATTAAAAACTGTCAACCAGAATTTGGGCACCGGTGGCGCTCGATAAGGGCACCGGTGGCGCTCAAACTAGAAATTCGACTATTTTTAAAAGAATAGGGCGCCGACGGCGCAAGTGGTAAAAATTTTCACCGAACTTCGTTTGGCTTAAAATACTCATTTTCGCAATACGATCCAATATATTTTTAATTTTTAACTTATTTAGGGGTCATTAGGATTCTTAAATATCAAACTAAAAGCAAGCAAACACAACATACAAGTACACATGGGTTGCCTCCCATAAAGTGCTTGGTTTAACGTCGTCAGCCTGACAAACCATTCAGTTAACTAGGTTGACACAGCAATAAAACCTCTTTGAAATCTAGTAAAAACCCTCCAAAGTAAGGTTTTAAATGATGCCCATTAACCTTGAATATATTTCTAGTTTTAGGATTATCAATATCAACAGCTTCGAAAGAATGAACTTTCACTACAATAAAAGGTCCCATCCATCTGAACTTAAGTTTTCCAGGAAATAATTTCAATCTCGTATTATATAATAAAACCCTTTTCCAAGTTCAAATCGTTTTTTCAATATCTTCTGATCATGCCACATTTTCATTTTCTCTTTATAAATTCTATCATTATGATATGATTCATTTCTAATTTCTTCCAACTCATTCAATTGCATAAATATTTTCTCTCCCACATTTTTCAAATTAAAATTCAACTCCTTAATCGCCCAATATACTTTATGCTCCAATTCAACCATCAAATGGAAAGTTTTGCCAAATACTAGTCTATAAGGAGACATTCCAATAAGGGCCTTAAAAGAAGTTCTATAAGCCCATAATGCGATATCTAATCAAGCAGACCAATCTAATTTATGAATATCCATTGTTTTCTCCAATATTATTTTAACTTCTTAATTTGATATTTCCGCTAAACCACTAATCTGGGGACAATAAGCAGTAGGGATCCTATGAATAATATTATATTTTTCAATTAATCTCTTAATTTGATTGTTTCTGAAATGGGATCCACCATCAGTTATAATCACTCTCGACATTCCGTATCTTGTAAATATATTTTTCTTTAAAAATTAGAAACACTCTAAGCATCACATCTTGGTAAAGCAACAGCTTCAATCCATTTCAAAGCATAATCAACAGCGACCAATAATATAAATTTCCAAATGAAGGTGTAAATGGTCCCATAAAATCTAATCCCCATACATCAAAAATTTCAACTTCCAAATTATAATTCAGAGGCATTTCATTTCCTCTAGAAATATTACCTACTCTTTGACATCGATAACAAAATTTAACATATTTATAATCATCATGAAAAAGAGTAGGCCAATAAAATCCAGATTGTGAAATCTTATAAGACGTTTTATCAACACCAAAATGACCTCCAAATTCAAAATCATCACATCTCTGAATAATTGGATTAATTTCTTCATGTGGCACACATCTTCTATTAATCAGATCCTTACACTATTTATATAAATAGGGCTCATCCAAAAAATAAAATTTAGCATCATATTTAAATTTTTTGTATAATATCACTCATACTATAATTTACAATATCAGCATAACAAGGCAAATTCTTTTCCATAAGAATATACAATTGTTCATCAGGAAAAGTTTCTGCAACTTCCTTCTCAAATTCAGATAATTTATCATATTCTATTCTTAACAAATGATCAGCAATTTGATTATCAGATCCTTTCCTATCAGCAATGTCAAAATCAAATTCTTGCAAAAGGAGTATCCATCTAATCAATCTAGGTTTAGCACCCTTCTTTTGCCTTAAATACTTGATAGCTAAATGATCAGTATGCACTATACTTTTAGTCCCAATTAAATAAGTTCTAAACTTATCAACAGGAAATACTATAGCTAATAACTCCCTTTCAGTAGTGGTTGTTGGCATATTTTTTAATTTAATTTAAATATATAATTTGAAAGGTAGTATTTGATTTTAAAGATAATTTTTAAGTTTAAAAATTTTAAGATATGCAATTAAACTGATCTCACATCCCAAATAGTTTATATAAAGGAGCACCACACCACAAACCGTGTATCTATCCCGAAGAATAGACACACTTCTTGATGATGGGGCTTGATTAAATAAACTAGAAGATTTGTGACATCCGTTTGGTATAAAAACCAATTTTATAAGCCGAAAAATTCTCCTACTTAATATACAGGAATTAAGCAGGGTTTATATTACCTGGGTTCTTATAGTTCCCTATAAGGGAAAGCCCCAATAGTTAATTACATCTTAAATGACGGGAATCACTTAAGAAAACTCTTGATAACGATTGGTGGTTTTGCTCTCAAGAATTTCAAAGCTTAAGGTTTTCAAAGGATTGAATTTTAGAATTTCAAAAGGGGTTAGCTCAAATTTGGAACATTTATTTTCAAGAGTCCGAAGGAAGAGAAGTAGGAGAAGTTGAGGATCCAAGAAGAATCTTGGCAACTTCCCAAACTACCCTAATGTTTGGCTTTAATTTGGGAATAATGTTTAATGTTGCAATCTTGCCATTTTTATTTATTTAGGTCTTATATTTGTATGACATAGTCATGCAAATGGCCTCGAAAGTGTGAGGGTTTATGTCGTACCAAACGACTACATCGAAATCCTAAGACCGATTAGGGCTTAATTTACATAACATGATTATGCAAATGCCTAACAGAAATTTGAGGATATATGTTGCACTCGGAGAACTACCTCGAAATCCTATGGCTTGGTTATTTAATTCTAGGAAAGGTTTAGCTAATGTAGACCCGAGTTTTGCTGAAGAAGATGGCCGTGCTGCCCACCGAGCTCCAAGCTCCTTGTTGTTGCAGAGGTTTAGTTTTAGAAGTCATAAATCAAAGGATGAGAGAAGTGTTTTGGTTTAGAGAAATCCTAGAATTCAAATGTTTTTTATGTTTTATTAGGGAAATCATAAAGTTGATTATAACAACACCGGTTAAGATCCCATGGTTCCATCCTTCCGACATCGTTATTTTTATCGGATTCACTTAGTCCAGATGAATTTGCTAAACTCAACTAAATGAGTTCCACACTTTCATTTACACTGAAAGAAATCCCGTCAGCAACACATAGGTTACATCGTCCAAGGTATTCCCGATCATCCAACGAGATGTTTTAATTTAGTTACAATTGTAGTTTTGTTGTTCTGTTTGTGATTAAATTTTGAGTTGTTTTATATTTTGAATGTTGTGGCAGTAAATTTTATCTTGTTGTGACTCTTAATTTAATTTTGGGTTTCAGTTTTGTGGCTATCCTAAAGGTTTTGGTTTTCATGCAAAAATCTTGTTTAACATGCAAGAAGAGTAAAGTGTAGTGTAGAAAATGCAATAGAGTAGATTGCAATAACATAAAAGCGTACCTGGAGGGTCTTCCTATCATTCCAAGCTACACTTTAAAACACATATAAATGCAATTAAAATTTAAAAAAATACTAGATAAAGACTAAAGGAAGGGTTTTGGTTGTCTACCAGAATCCTAATCCTATAACTAGTCATTTCCTATGACGTCTAGGTTCTTTATTTTGGTTAAGGATGATTTTCTTCATCAAAGAGCAATTAAGTTCAATTTTTTTTTAAAACTACCCATCGTATTGAGGAAGTGTTTAAAATAAATCCAAAACATCTTTTCAATACCTTTGGGACAGTTTTGAGTCCAAGAGGATTTAATTATATAGGTGAATTAATCATCCAAAGGTTTAGTTACGTTTTGTTCCCTTGCTCAGTGAATTAGGATGTTTGATTATCTTTATGAGTGAAGTGGCACTTCACTTAATGCTTTATTTAATAGTTATAATAATTTAAAGCTTTCAGGTGCAAGTTAATTTGTTAAGGATTTTAATGATTTGAAGTTAAAGGTTGATGATTTACTTTAATATGCTTTAGTTATGAAATTTTAATCAATGATTTTAAGTTTGGAATAATGTTTGATTCATTTAAGTTAAACTTTTTATAAATGATATCGATATTTCATGTTAATTTAAAATTTAGATTTAACTTAGGTTAAAAGAGGTGTTCAAATTACTTATTAAATTTTGAAAATTTAATTAATTTATTTTTTTTACATTATGTTTTAAGGTGAGTTGTGTTAAAATTATTTAAAATTTGTAATTTTTGATGATTTTAAATTAGTTTCAAATATTTTAATTTACTTTTTAATCATTTAACATTTTAGGCTTTAATCAATTATTAAATTATTTAATGATGTAGGTTTTAAGAATTATTTACCTTTAAT
The DNA here is from genome assembly GCA_022702705.1 of Papilionanthe hookeriana x Papilionanthe teres. Lineage (NCBI taxonomy): Eukaryota > Viridiplantae > Streptophyta > Magnoliopsida > Asparagales > Orchidaceae > Papilionanthe > Papilionanthe hookeriana x Papilionanthe teres. Next base: position 129,986,653 of record CM040425.1, on the reverse strand, counting down.
CATTTAATTATTAATTCCACTTATCCGCTTAAGTTAAGAGTTAAATATTATTAGGTGATTTATTTAGGGATTTTTAAATTAAAGAATCAACATCCTCTTAAGTTATATCCCCATTTCAATAATCCAATTTCAATTAATCTTCCAAAATTTAAATCACTCAGTTAATTAAAGTTTCATTTTTGGGTTTATTAAAGTGATTAATGGATTCCTACCCTTTGACTTCCCAAAGTTTTAATCATCTGAGAGAAAATTAAAATCAGACATTTTACCCCCCATTCTGATTAAACCTAAAGTTTTAGTTAGGGGTTAAAATCTTTTAATTACCTTTATGCCCCTTTAAGCTTATTTATTTTATAACTCATTAAATTAAGCTTAAATGAACCTAAAAATTTTTATGCCACTTCACTCACATGTCAATTAAGACATTGGTGAAGAAAATGTGATTTTTCTAAATTTAATTTATTTATTTATTTATTTTTAATGGAAAATAAGGGTTTTCAAAGAAAATTCACCAACGTGACCAAGGTAAAGTTTCTATCCTTAAAAAAATTATGAGATGTTCCTAAAGACCAGAGGACAACTTGGACCAATTTTGGTGATTTATCCAATTATATTTTATTTATTATAATTATTTTAAATTTTGGAGTGTTAATTAATTTTAAAATAAAATAAAATTTGAAAAATAAATTTTATATTTTTAAAAAATTGCTCTGACCTCAAGAAAGTTAGAGAAACAAATTTTATATTTTTCTGATTTTTTTTTAATTTATTAGAATTAATTTAGTGGAAAGACTAGAAAATACATTTTTTTAATTCAAAAAATTGTTTTAAGGCTTTGAAATTAAATATCTTAACCTAAAGACTTAGGAAAAATATTTGATTGGTTCCTAAGTGATTAGGAGTCCAAATATGACATTTTTATGATTTTTACTATTTTTGTGATTTTTATTATTTTTTAATTATTAAAAATATTAAAATATGCTTAAAAATGAAAGTTTTTAGAAAATTCCAATTTTATTTTTCTTAGACTCCTCTGATACCAGAGAAGTCCCAAAATCAATTTGGTGAATTTTTGAAATGTATTTTTGAGGTTATGAATTTTTAAATTTTAATTTTGGTTATGTGACTTAATTAATCCATTTAGTGGTGTTAAACATTTCCTATTGACTTCAAATTTTTATGTGAGGGTCCTCTAATCCTAAAAATCCATGGAGAATTATTTTTAAGTCATTTTAATGTGTGATTAACTCTAATTAATTAAAGTTCAATTTAGAGTGATTAGGCCAATTAGGATTATTTTTAAGGAATTAAATCAAACCATAATTTTTCTAGGGTCCTCTTGTCCAAAGAAACTTCACCAAATTTTCCTGGAATTTTCTAAACAACATGCTAATTTTTGGAATTAAAATATCAAAAAGAGTGGCATAAACTTGAAAAATACATAACTTGTCATAGGGATGGCCTCTGACCTTGAAAAATTCAAGGAATGTTCCCAAGATCAGAGGCTTTAAAAGCCCTATGGTCTCATGCCATGGTGAAATGTCTATGCAAATGGAGAATTAAAATGCTGAAATATGTAAATAATTAATTAAAAATAAAATACTCATCAAAATAACTTGATTTCTTCTCCACATTATTCTCCTTTGTTCACTAAGCAAGAGGGTATTTTTCTTTATTTTTATGATTTTTCTATGCAAAGATATGAATTTTTGAAGTTTCTGGTATTTAATTAAATAGAAAATAACCTAATTTCCTACTTAAACCAGTCAGCCCCGCGTCAATCTCGGCAGCTCTGAAGCCCTACGTGTCGCGCTCCCATTCGACGCCGCCACCTGAGTCAGCAGCCACGCGTCCCGCGGTCCCGCTCTGTCTTCTGGTCTGACTTGATCTCCGTCGTTCAACCGTTACACAATGGATTAGATAGCTCTTGATCATCGTCTACGACTGGTGCGTCTCGTGAGCCGTCGACCTTCTAACCCTAAGATCTCTCTCGTTTCTCAACAGATTTTTGATTTCTTATGCTCTATGGATTCGTCATAAGGAGACGAACACATCCATCTGGATAACATGCCATGAAATTAAGCTAAATTGAATGGAGGATTCGCAAAAGCTTGGGAGGAAGGCAGAGTTCGTACCTTGGTTTTGAGAGGTGAAGCCTCGATCAGAAATGCTCGGCACGTTCCTTGTAGTCCAAGGAGGCTAGGGATGAAGCCTGGAGCTATGGTGAAATGCCTAGCCTTGACTTGCACTAGGCCCGATCACAAAGCTTGTAGGCTGGAACAACTGGGTGGCCTGGAGAGGGGGCTTTCATTGGGGAAGTCCTTCTCTACCTCTGGTGAAGGTGTGGGAAGAGTTAATTTGGATTTGGTGAAGTTTCAGAGGGTGTCCTGTTTCTGGCCTGATTTTTAGCTGAGGGGGATTCAGGGAAGGAGAACAGTGGGGTTCTTCTTCTCTAGGCGGGGAGAAGCTCTGGGAGTGATTTGGTGAGGTTTTGTTGAGAAAAAATTTAACACCTTTCAGCACCTTTCTCATGGCTGAGAAGAGGTGTTTAAATGGCCAGGGCCATTGGACTGAGCTAGGGCTCAATTAGTGGGTGGATTCCACTGCTTAGGTGGAGGGCAGTGGAGCTCCAATGTTTGATTTGGCTGAGGTGGCCAATTAGGTGAGTTTGGGTTTGTTTCACTTGGTGGTGGCTCTCGGTTTTGACCCCCTCAGGCAGTTAGGCCGGACGGCAAGGACATGGGAGCTAGCCATGGGTCAGGTCAACCAAGGAGTAGGGTTTAATGGTGATAAACCAGGCAAGGGGTGATTTGGGGTGAGGTAAAAGGTGGATTTGTCCATTTAAGGGAAGAGATCCCTTAAAATGGGGAACCCTTAGTCCATGGCTCACTTAGCTTGGGATAGGTGGATCTAGGGTAGTTCTTAGGGTTTACTTAGTGGCTGTGGATAGGTTGGTTTAGCCACATTTCGTTCAATTTGGTTTGGTTTGGTCATGGGTTCACGTTGGCTCTTTTGGGTTTGGGTTGGGTTAACTTCAGTTTTTTTCTGATTTAGGTCTAAGTGTCTTGAGCAATTTTGAAGAGCTGATTGCCATGAAGAAGTTTCATGAAGACATGGAGAGGTTTTGAGTTCAATTGGATGGTCAATTTGGTGGATTTTGGTATTTTGTTTAATTTAGGCAAGGTTGAATCAATTTGGGTCCAAGTTGGATTAAGGTGGGGTTTAGACCCAATTGAAAGTTTCAAATGGTCTAGGGGAATGTATTGAAGAGTTCCCAACATCAATTGGGAAGAAATTTTGGGGTTTGGCTAATCAATTTGGTAGGTTTAGGGCATGAATTCACTTTAGGCTAAAATGGGGGTATTTTTGATTTTTTAAATAGATTTAGGTTAAGCTTAGGCTCAAATTTGGGCAATTTAAAGTTGCATAGGTTTCATGGGAATGTTATGGAAAGTTTAGGACTGAAATTTGGGGGAAAAAAGTTATTATTAGGTTAATTGGGGGTTTTGGATTAATTAGGTGAAATTGGGGATTTTGGATTTCAAATGGAATTGAACTCAAATGTGAATTAAATTGGGCTTGGATTATGTTTAGATTGATAGTAATGATGTTGAATTAAAGATTAGAATTAAAATTGGGCAAAATTGAGGTCAAATGGGTCCATTTAGATTAAAAATGAGTTAATTTGGGGATTTTGACAAAACTGGCTTATTTTGGCAAAATTTGGCTATGGTGTAGTTGAAAAAAATGAAATTGGGATTATTTGGGATTTTCTGGAATTTTCTGGGAATTTTTGGAATTTTGTGCTAAAAGGGTATTTTAGGGTATCAAGAGGTTATTTGGAGAGTATTGGGGTATTTTGGTGGATTTAAGAGGTGGGAATTGTTTCAAAATAATCTTTAGGTATTTTGGGAATTTTGGGGAATTTTGGAAAATTTGGGGGCAATTTGGTAATTTCAGGTAGGTTTGAAGGACCCAATGTTAAAACCAGGCATTTTGGCAAAAGTTGAATTTTGATCATGATGAAGCTTAAAGTGAACCATGGACTAAGAAATGTCCTTTTTGAACATCTCATGGGTTGTATCCAACCCTCTTAGCTAATGAGCTAGGGATTTGGACTTTGCCACATGAGTGTTCCAATGAACCAGGGGGGAGAATTGGGTAAGGATGATGTGTGTGAGAGTGCAGTGTGTGTAAGTCAGACCTCACTAGGACTAGACCACCTAAGGTAGTCCTAAGGCTTGAACAACCTTATTGGAGCTCACTATTGGTTCCCCATATGGTGGTATTAACCTTCTAAGGTGATTTAGAGGTTTGCAACCATCCAAGTGGAGTCCCAAGAGGAGTCAAGAAGTACCTGTATTGCTAAAGGGTGGGTCCCAATTCTAGTCTTCTAGGAAAGTCAAGGAGAAAACCTCATGGCTAGATCCTAAGAAGTACTAAGGAGAGAAAAGACCTCACCAAAAATGAGGTCAATAAATTAACCCCCAATAGGTGTGGTGTGCTGACGGAGCACACCGCGCGTATTGGCGTTGACCGAAGAGATCAACAAAACCAACACAGACGTTTAAGTGACACACTTAGAACAAAGCATAAAACAATTTCCGCTGGGGAGTGTCGGGTGAATCTCCAAGACTAAAGATCCCTGAACTCTCGCTGGGGAAGAAGGAGGTGAATTCCAAATCACAAGGCTTGGAGAGATTAGATTTTAGATTCGCTTCATTTTTATTTCAAGTTTCAATTTTGAGTTTCAAATTGATTTGAGTTTCAGTTTTAGTTAAAGTTCGATTTAAGATTGATTTTAAGGTGGAGTTAAGATTCAAAATTTGGAATGAGAATCGGAACCTAGGTTCTAACCTTGGAAAGAAGATCGGAATTTAGGTACTGTTGACCTCATTTTTGATGAGGTCTTCTCTTCTTCTTTTTAGTGCTTAGGATCTAGCCTTAGGCTTTTCCTTTGACTATCTTAGAGGACTAGAATTGGGACCCACCTTTTAGAAACACAAACCACTTCTTAACTCCCTTCAAACTCCACAAACTTGACTATAGACCCCTAATCACCTAGAGGGTTGAAATCAAATGTGGAAGTTTAAAGGATGAGTTCCTATAGGACTCTTTGGCCTTAGGACCCGCACAGGTGGCTCGGTGCAGTGAAGGGGCTGACTTACACACACACTACACTTATACACTACACCTACACACTACACTTTCACACACTTCCTAAAACTACACCCATACCTAACTTGACCTCCTGACTCATGTAGGTGATTCACATGGATGGTCCTTAACCCCTAAGCCCTTGGCTAAGAAGGTTAGGAACAACATAGTGAATGCCTCAAATGAGTCCCTTCATGGCTCATATGGGCTTGATATGGCTTCATGGCTCAACCAAAATGACTTCTTTCCACTTATATCCACCCAATCTTCAATTTCCCAAATTTTCGATTTTGACCCCGGGACCCTACACCCGCTTAGCCTACCCAAAACCCTTGAAATTACCCAAATTTCTCAAAAATTTCCAAATTACCCAAAATCCCACAAAATCAATCCCAAACATTTCCACATCACTTAAATTGATCATCCATACCCAAAAATACCAAAAATTCCAAGAAAACCTCCCAATACCCTCCAAATACCCAAAATACCCCTCTTGACCCAAAAATCCAAAAATTCAGAAAATTCCCAGAAAATTCCATAAAATCCCAAATATTCCCCATTTCATTTTGTCCAACTACACCATGGGCCAATTTTGTCAATTTACCCTACTTTTGTCAAAACCCCCAATTTGGCCCATTTTAACCCAAAGTGAAGCCAATGTTAAACCAAACCTACCCAATTGACCCCAATTTTGGTCCAATTCAATTCTAAACTTCAAATCAACATCCCCAATACCAATCTAGACAAAATCCAAGTCCAATTTGATTGACATTTGGATCCAATTTCACTTTTGGCCTTAAAGCCCAATTTGGACCCATGACCTAAACTTAACCCAAACTCACCCAATTCAACTCCAATTAACCCCAAATCTTTTCTAAATCTTCCTTAACATTCCAACAAACAAAACACTAACATGATTTGCCCAAAATTTAGACCCAAACCCCACTCAAATTCAACCCAAAGCTAAAAGGCCCATTTTTGACCTAAACCCAAACCTAACCCAAATGAGCCCAAACCCCAAAATCAAAGCCCAACCAAAGCCAAAACCTCTTTGAAACACTCCCATAAATATTTCTCAACATTAATTTTACATCAATTTCAACCCTAGCCCAACATTGGCCCAACTTGGCCCACTTGGACCTATATTGGCCCATTCACCAAAAGAGCCCAAATTCAACCCAATTCAAACCCAAATCACTCTCAATTTGCTTCAAGTCACTCATGATACATCCATGAGCTAAACCCAAAAATTATTTGGACCAACCTCTTTACAAAATTTCATCCCAAAATCCCTTTTAAAATTCAAAAGCCCACTTTCCTAAACCATTTTAAAAGCCCATCCTTCACCACATCCAAAGGCCCAAAATTGGTCCCAAAGCCCATATAACATTTCTCCTCATCATACTTTCAATTAAACTCAATACCTAAGTCCTAAATTCATCATCAAATAATTCCAAATCAAGCCTCATGCCAAATCACCCCTAAATACCAAAATTTTCCTTAAATCCATTTCCATGAAATTGACTTCACTTTTCCCAAGCCAAAGATGAGCCAAGCAAGCCATGGACAAGCCACATGAAGCCATGGAAGGCTTGACATGTGATCAAGCCATTAATGGCAAAAGGAGGGGCCCCTTTCCTAATCCTCCTTAAACCCTTTTTTACCTTAAGCATGTCACACACTAAACCATGCTTAGCCACCTCATCATGGATGGAGACCACACCATTCTCTCTTGGTTGACCCAAGTGACCCTTTTCAGCCCAAGACCAGGCCTTGGGTGGTGAACCTAGCCCAAAACCATGGGTTGACTCATTTGAACCCAAAATGGTCTTCCCCCCATTCCATTTCAATCCAAGCTCTTTACACATGGCATTTGCCAATTGCTTGCACCAAGTCCCGGCCCTGACCCACCTGACTTTGAGGGTGACCCATGCCTGGCCGGCCGGCCACTGTGCCACCGGAAAACACCATGGCCGAGAGCTCACATGTGAGCCCAACTTGGAATTCTCACCTGCTGAGCTGCCCCATCCCCGATGGCCATTGGAGCTGTTCTTCTCTTGCCAAGAGCAGCTGATCCCAAGCCCTAACTCTCCCTGGGAGGCCCTCCACCCTTTCCTATTTAAACACCACCCCTCTCGGCCATGAGAGGTGCTGAAAAAAACCTTAAGGAAACTTAGCCAAAATTGTTACAGACTCCTCCCCATACACAGAGCACTTGATCCCCATTGAGATCCCCCTGCCATTTCTTCTCTGTGAGCTCAATTTCAGAGTTGAAATCTAGGCCCAAAACCAGGACACTTCTCCACAGTGAACCAATTCCCAAATTGATTGGTTCTACACCTTCACCAGACCAAGGGAAGGTGTCCACCAGCAAAAGCCCCATCTCCAGGCCACCCAGTTGCTCCAGCCTCCAAGCTTTGTGATCGACTGTGGTCGAAATCCAACCTAGACCATTCACCAGACCAGGAGACTTCAGCTGGAGCTTGCTAGGATCCAATCGAAGGTGCAACAACTCTCAGATCGAAGCCACACTTCTCTGAGCAAAGGTATGAGTTAATTCTTCATCCCGAGCTTCTGGAGATTCTCCATTTCAAATGCTTTAATTTCAATGCATGATAACCATATAGATGTGTTCGTCTCTTCAAGACGAATCCATAGAGCATAAGAACATGAAAATCCATTGAGTATCGAGTGAGATCTTAAGGATTTAGTGTGGATGGCTCTCGGGTGAGGACGCTCGGGGACGATGAACGGATGCCGTCCATTCAATACACGCGCAGACGGACGGCTCAGATGGCGTCGGACCAGGAGACGGTACAAGAACCGCGGGGCCCGGAGCGCTGAGTAAGATGGCGGCGTCGAATGGGAGCACGACGCGTGTGTGTTCGGAGATGCCGAGGATGAGTTGGCGCCGCGTGGATAAATAGAAAATTAGGGGTATTTTCTATTTATTTAATTCCCTAAACTTCAAAAATTCATAACTTTGTGTAGAAAAATTAGAAAAATAAAATAAAAATACCGTCTTGCTCAGTGAACAGAGGAGAATAATGTGGAAAAGAAATCATTTAATTTCATCAAGTATTTTATTTTTTATAATTTATTTACTCTCTGCATACATTTAATTCTCCATGCATGTATACAATTCACCATGGCATGAGACCATAGGGCTTTTGAAGCCTCTGAATTTGGAAACATTCCCTGAATTTTCCAAAATTAGAGGCCATCCCTATGAAAAGTTATTGATTTTTCAAATTCATGTTGCTGTTTTGAGTATTTTAATTCCAATAAAAAGAATGTTGTGAAATAAATTCTAGGAAAATTTGGTGATGTTCCTTATGACCAGAGAACCCTAGGAAAAATAGGTTTTGAGTTAGTTCATTTAAAACAACCCTAATTGGCTTAAACACTCAAAATATGTCTCTAATTAATTAGAGCTAACCATACATCAAATTGACTTGAAATTAATTCTCCACTGACCTTTAGGATCAGAGTAACCCACCATAAAAATTTGAGGTCAATTGGACTTGGTTAGCCACTATTAATTGGGTTAATTAAGCTACTTAGTCATTTTAAACTTTAAAAATTCATAACTTTCAAAATATCTTTCAAAAATTCACCAAATTGGTTTTGGAGCCTCTCTGATATCAGGGGAATTTAAGAAAATTAAAATTTCAATTTTCTAAAAAAGTTGATTTTTAATATTATTTTAATATTTTAATAATTAAAAAAATAATAAAAATCACAAAAATAATAAAATTCACCAAAATGTCATATTTTGAATTTTAATCACTTAGGAACAAACCCCACATTTTTCTTAGGTCTATTTAGTGAGATATTAAATTTTAAAGCTCTAGGGTAATTTTAAAATTAAAAAAAATGTATTTTCTAGCATTTTCACTAAAATAATTATAATAAATCATAGAAAAATCAGAAAATTGTAAAATTTGATTCTTTGATTTCCTTGATATCAGAGAGATTTTTGAAAAATATAAAATTCATTTTTAAACATTTATTTTATTTTTAAATTGATTAACACTCCACAACTTAAAATAATTATAATAAAAACAATATAATTCAAAAAATCACCAAAATTGGTCCAAGTGGTCCTCTAGTCATTAGAAATGTTCCTTAATTTTCTTAAGGACAGAAACCTTCCCTTGGTCATGTTATTAAATTTTCCTTGGAAATCTCTATTTTCCACCAAAAATAATTATATAAATAAATTAAATACAGAAAAATCACATTTTCTCCTCTCATGTCTTTATTGACACATGAGTAAAGTCACATAAAAATTTTAAGTTCATTTGAGTTCAATTTAGTGAGTTATGAAATTATTAAGCTTAAAGGGTAAAATGGAAATTAAATTTTAATCCTTAATTAAAACTTTAGGTTTAATAAAAAAATTAACAAGTAAAATATTTGATCCTAATCTGATTTGGATGATTGAAATTTAAATAATTAAAGGGTAGAAACCCATTAAACAATTTTAAAATGATTAAACCTTAATTAAATAATTGATTAAATTTGGAAGAATAATAAAATTGGAATTATTAAAATAAGGATATTATTAGGAAGAGATTTATTCTTTAATTTAAAAATCCCTAAATTAATCATTTCATTAATGTTCAATTCTTAATTAAAATGATAATTCAAATTTAAAATATTAAAATGCTTAATCATTAAACTAAAATCAAATTATTGAACTCTTTTAAAATTTTAATTAAAATTAAAATGAATTAAAAAATTAAATTAAAAAATTAAATTAAATTAAATAAATCAAATCAAAATAAATTAAATCAAATTAAATTAAAATTAAATTAAATTAAATTAAAGATTAAATTAAATTAAATTAAATAAACAAATTAAATTAAAATTAAATTAAATTAAATAAATCAAATTAAAATAAATTAAATTAAAAAATTAAATTAAATTAAATTAAATAAATTAAATGAAATTAAATCAAACTAAATTAAAATTAAATTAAATCAAATTAATTTAATGAAACATCAAATCAAACTAAATTGAATTAAATTGAATTAAATTGAATTAAAACTCAATTAAATTAAATTAAATTAAATTAAGTTGAATTAAATATAACATCACCAAAGACATAAAGAATTCAAAATAAATCTAAAAATAACTTGAACACTATTCCAAATTTAAACCCATTAACTTAAGTTAAATCATTTGAATACCAATTCACCCTCGAAAGCTTTGGTTATCATGACTCCTAAATAGAACATTAAATGAAATGTTACTTCACTTGTAGGATATTCAAATGTCCTAGTTCACTGAGCAAGATAACAATAAAACTTGAACCCCCGGACGATTAATTCATTTATATAATTAAACCCATTTGGACTTAAAACAATCCTAGAAATATTGAAAAGATGTTTAAGATTATTCTTAAGCACTCCCTCAATATGATAGGACATTTATAAGAACAATTGGACTTAATTGTTCTTTGATGAAGAAAATCGTCCTCATACCAAAATATAAAGACCTAGACGTCATAGGAAATGACTAGCTATAGGATTAGGAATTTGCTAGAAAACCATAACCCTTCCCTTAGCTTTACCTAGGAACTTGTTTAAGTATTCTAATTGTGTTTTAAGTGCAGCTTGGGATGACGGGAAGACCCTCCAGGTACGCTTTTATTTTATTGCAATTTACTTTCTTGCAATTTATTTAACTGCATTGCACTTACTTTTTCTTGCATGATAAACAACTGTTGCATGAAAACCCAGACCTTTAGGATAGACCCTAAAACTGAAACCAAAACTAAGTTAAAAGTCATTGCAAGATAAAATTCACCGCCACAACATTTCAAAATATAAAACAACTCAAAATTTAATCACAAACGAACACAAAACTACAATTACAATTAAATTAAAACGTCCTGTTGGATGATCGGGAATACCTCGGATGATGTAACCTACGTGTTGCTAACGGGATTTCCCACGGTCTAAATGAAAGTGTGGAACTCATTTAGTTGAGTTTAGCAAATTCATACGGATCGAGTGAATCCGATAAAAATAATGATGCCGGAAGGATGGAACCGTGGGATCTTAACCAGGTGTCGTTATAATCAACTTTAAGATTTGTTTTAATTAAAACACAAAAACACTTGGAAATTAAGACTTCTCTAAACCAAAACACTTTTCTCATCCCCCGATTTATGACTTCTAAAACTAAACCTCTGCAACAACAAGGAGCTCGGAACATGGTGGGCGAGCACGGCCATCGTCATCGGCAAAAACTCGAGTCTACTTCGACAAAACTTTCCTAGAATTAAATAACAAAGCCATAGGACTTCGAGGTAGTTTACCTAGTGCAACATAAATCCTCAACTCTTTGTTAGGCATTTGCACTGCAAATTAAGCCCTAACCGGACTTAGGATTCCGAGGTAGTCGTCGGATACGACATAAACCCTCACATCTTCGAGGCTATTTGTGTGATTTTATCATACAAATATAAGCCCTAATTAATTAAAATTGACAAGATCAAAACATTGAATAAATATTAGGACTTTCCTAAATCCAAGCCAAACAATAGGATAGTTGGGAGATTACCGAAGTTCGCTTCGAATCTGTGATTTCTCCTACCTTTCTTCCTTTGATTTCTCAAAATAAAATGTTCCAAACTTGATCCATTCCCTATTGAAATTCCAGAATTCAATCCTTTGAAAACTTAAACTTTGAAATTCTTTAGAGCAGAATTATTGATTATTATCGAGAGTTTTCTTAGGTGATTCCCGTCACTTAAGATGTAATTAACTATAGGGGCTTGCCCTTATAGAGAATTTTAAAGAACCCGAGTAATATAAACCCCGTTTAATGCTTTCATATTAAGCAGGGAATTTGTCGGCTTATAAAATTTGTTCGCGGACCAAACGGATGTCATAAATCTTCTAGTTTATTTAATCGAGCCCCACCGTCAAGCGGTGTGTCTATCCTTAGGGATAGATACACGGTTTGTGGTGCGGTGCTCGTTTATATAAACTATTTGGGATGTGAGATCCGTTTAATCTCATATCTTAAAACCTTCAAATTTAAAATTATTTTCAAAATCAAATACTACTTTTCAAAATTATTTATTTAAATTAAATTAAAAATTCGCCGACAACTTCTGTTAGGCGACCCCTTTTCAAGATAAAACACACAACCTAAAAATGTGCCGACAGGTACTGATCGAAAGGAATGAGGACCGAAATTTAAGTACCAGCCTCGGAGAGAAAATCGGAATTTAGGTACCTACCTCATGAAGGATGAGAATCAGAATTTTGGTACTGATCTCGAAAGGGATGAGAATTGAAATTTAAGTATCAATCTCAAAAAGAGAGTCGTAATTTAGGTATCAACCTCAAAAGGAGAGAACTGGAATTTAGGTACCAGTCTCGAAGGTGAATCAAAATTTAGGTATCGATCTCGAAAAGAGAGTCGAAATTTAGGTACCGACCTCGCAAAGGATGAGAACAGGAATTTGAGTACCAGTCTCGAAAGAGAATCAAAATTTTGGTATCGATCTCGAAAAGAGAGAATTTAAATTTAAGTATCAATCTCAAAAAGAGAGTCAAAATTTAGGTACCGACCTAAAAAAGGATGAGAATCAAAATTTAGATACTGATCTCAAAAGGGATGAGAATTGAAATTTAAGTATCATTCTTAAAAAGAGAGTCGGAATTTAGGTACCGACCTCAAAAGGAGACAACTGGAATTTAGGTACCAGTCTCGAAGGAGAATCGAAATTTAGGTATTGATCTCAAAAAGAGAGTCAGAATTTAGGTACCAACCTCGCAAAGGATGAGAACTGAAATTTAGGTACCAGTCTCGAAAGAGAATCAAAATTTAGGTATCGATCTCAAAAGGAGAGAATTGAAATTTAAGTATTAATCTCAAAAAGAGAGTCAGAATTTAGGTAACGACCTTAAAATTTTAGGAGTGCGAGAAAGTTTCTCGGAAGAGTGCGGGATTAGGGACACAGAGATTATGATACCTTAGCAGTCTTATACCCAAGACGGAGGATTAGAATGTGGAAACGTTTCTCGGAAGGATGCGGGATTTAGGGACACCGAGATCAGGATGCCTTAGCGGTCTTATACCCAAGTAGGAGGATTAGAATGCGAAAAAGTTTCTCGGAAGGATGCGGGATTTAGGGACACCGAGATTAGGATACTTTAGCGGTCTTATACCCAAGTTAGAGGATTAGAATGCGGAAAAGTTTCTTGAAAGGATGGGGGATTAGGGACACTGAGATTAGGATGCCTTAGCAGTCTTATACCCAAGTCGGAGGATTAGAATGCGGAAAAAACTTTCTCGGAAAGATGTAGGATTAGGGACACCGAGATTAGGATGCCTTAGCGGTCTTATACCCAAGCTGAAGGATTAGAATGCGGAAACGTTTCTTGGAAGGATGCGGGATTAGGGACACCGATATTAGGATGCCTTAGCGGTCTTATACCAAAGTCGGAGGATTAGAATGTTGAAAAGTTTCTCGGAAGGACGCGGGATTAGGGACATAGAGATTAGGATGCCTTAGCAGTCTTATACCCAAGTCGGAGGATTAGAATGCAGAAAAGTTTCTTGGAAGGATGCGGGATTAGGGACATCGAGATTAGGATGCCTTAGAGGTCTTATACACAAGTCGGAGGATTAGAATGCGGAAAAGTTTCTCGGAAGGATGCGAGATTAAGGACACCGAGATCAGGATGCCTTAGCGATCTTATACCCAAGTCGGAGAATTAGAATGCGGAAAAGTTTCTCAGAAGGATGCGGGATTGGCAGAATTCAGAAAATAGAATCGAAATTTAAGTATCGATCTCGAAAAGAGAATTGGAAGTTAGGTACCAGTCTCAGAAGGATGTGAACTGAAATTTCGGTACCAATCCCAAAAGTTGGTATTGATTTGGTTTTGAAGATTCTGTGGAAATTTTAGTTTAGTGGAAGATTAGGATGAGACATGAAAGTAGACTCAGTCGAAGTTTAGTTGATTTAAGATTGATTGTTTAGCGAAGGATATGAATCCATGCCATCAGAACCAAATCAAAAATTTTGTGGTTCTGTGTTAGTAGACTCAGTCGACCTTCTCAAAAAGGGGGGAGAAATCGCAAAGAGTCGAAAAGATTTCGAGAACAGCCTGAGGCTGGGGATACCCGATTCGGAGCCTCTCTTTCATTATTCATTGCTTTTAGTGATTTGATTTTTTTTTTTTTAGTTTCGATTTTGATTGAAATTTCACTTTGATCCGGATTTTCATTGATTTACTTGGTTCACATCTTGAAGTATTAAGTTGATCTGTTATGAATTTTGGTTCGTGTTTTATTCAGACTTTGAATTCAAATTTTATTTTGTTGTTATTATTTCATTCAAATCATTCTTCATCCAACTTTCTTTTTTCTTTAAAACGGAGTTAAACTCAGGTCTGGTGGTGTTTGCAGTAAATTGGACAAAACTAAAGGTAAAACTCAAAGTTCATCTCCACTAAAATGTCGAAGTTACATCAGGTGATTCCATCAAAACATTTCTGATGACATCCTTCTGAAAACAAACTTTTACAAAAGTTCATATATATATCTGAACACAGACTACATCGATATCTCCGTGTATTCTGACAAAATTGTCTGCTCGATTCATCCATGTCTGAAAAGTAAACTACATAGGTAATAACATCACCTTCTAAGCCACTTTCCCGAGGAGAATCCCATGTAAGTGTATTTTAGAGGTGTGCTACTACTATGTAGCCTACAGCTCGTAGGGCTGCAAATTCTCTTGTTCTGGATCTGGCTGGAAGTAGACTGGAATTTTACTCTCATCCATCATTCTGAGGGTGATGGAGATTCGCTCATAGGGAACTCCCGATATGCAGTGCTTCGCTACATCTGCACCATTTCCTTGTAGTACGAGAACAGAGCCTACTGGTAGAGGTATCTCCACCGGCCCTCGGAATTCACTGGGGCCAATTATCCGGAGTTCTGTCTCGAACATGATGTTGCATTGGTTGATGAAGGAAACGGTACTAAAGGGCCTTACAAAATCATGATGATCTATGTGAGGTGGGATGCAGTCTCTTTCTGGATAGATGTTAATAATACAGCTGTTTGGTATGCAATCAGCGGGTAGGACTCGCCAAGCCACCATCCTTTTTATCATTTTCTTAATTAAAACCGGTATTGGATCCACTTCATCATAGCGGAGTATCCCTGGCGGTTTTCCTTTCTTGTCATCAGAAAAGTTGTAACAACATCCAAATTGAATAGTAATCCTCCCCTTACCTCTTTTCCATTTCTTTGGCTCGGAGTAGGTCCTACTATGTAATCATCCAGCACGACCTTGTTTCTTCAATTCATTGACGTAGTCTACAATTTCACTCTGCTCGTAGGGAGAGAAAACATGTGTATGTAACAATAGTTCTTCCGGGATATTGACATATCTGCCTCTGATTCTCTGAAAGTATTCAAAATTGTGCTTCCGCACCCTCTGGATCAACTCCAATTCGTGCTCTGAAATTATCTGCAGTTGTCGGGGTCTAGTGACGTACTGTGGGATATATGGCTCCACACTGTCTTGCTCTCCTGGGATCGTCACTTTCTCAGGTGTAGGCTCTGTAGTAACCTTCTCCGGGACAACCTCTGCTATGGTGCTCTTGAGGACTGGCCTCCTTGGGGTAACTGCCGTAGCCGTCGGGGTTTCTTCCTTGTTCTGCTCTTCTATTAATTTCTTTAGCATCTTGGCGATACAGCGATTCTTATTTCTTCTCTGAGTTGGGGTCAGGGTGGCTTTCCTCTATCCCTGAATCTCGGTAGGAGCAGCACTGACAAGCTTTCCTCCTGCGAACGTTATCACTGATTTCATCTTGTTTTCCTCGATCATATTGATCTTCCACTTCTTGTTCGCATCTTGGGGAGTCCTCTTGTTAAGCCTCATCACTGTCTTCCCACGGGACTGCTCGGGATCCACAGCAGTCCAAGCAGTTTCCTCATATTCCAACTCCAACTGTGAAAGGTCCGAGCCAACCTCTATCACAGCGTCAGCTTTCAGCTCTTCTTTGTTAAGTGCAAGACTTACGCCATCCTTAAAGTTTAGGAACAGCCGCACGTTCGACATTTCCTTGAAAAGAAAATAAGGAAAGGATCAAGAGCTGTACTCAGGACGAGAACAATAAGAAAATTTACTTATTAATGAAAGAATTTTTATTTAATTATTTCAAATTTTATAAGAGTAAGAGAAGATAAGAAAAGATCAGGACTGAGCTGGGCTCGAAAGGAAGAGTCAAAATTTCATTATTACTTCAATTTCATATGTTTTCCTTTAACACACATTTTTATTTATGATTTCTTTTTTATCATTCATTTCCTTTCGGGTTCGAACCTAGTTATAAGTGATTACTCTACCCGTGCTTCTAGGAATGAAATTTCATTCTTTGAAACATCAGGTCGCGTAATACTTTTTCAAATATCGTCCATTGATTGGAAGCATAAATCATTCTCCACGACAATTCACAAGCTGGTAAGAACCTCCTGAGTAGACTGTCTCGACCATGAACGGTCCCTCCCAAGTCGGCTCAAATTTACCTCCTATCTTGCAGTGTGCAAGAATAGGCCTTTTGAGAACTAGGACCAAGTCACCGACTTTAAATATCCTTGGGCTGATCAGTTTGTCATGGGCCTGGATCATCTTAGCTTGATACGGTTCCAGATTCTATTGTGCTGCAAGTCAATTTCCTTCCAAGCTTTCCAATTCTTCCAGCCGTAGTCTGGCATTTTCTTCTGTAGTGATCCTATTCGCAACTGCAATTCTGAGTGATGGGAGTTGAACTTCCAAGGGTAGAACTGCCTCGGACCCGTACACTAAAGTGTATAGGACGTCGAATGAGTAGGATTCCTGAAAGTCGTTCGGTAGGCCCATAAGGCTTCTAACAACTTCTCGTGCCAATTTCTTTTATTGTCGTCCAAGGTTTTCTTCAAGATTTGGATGAGAGTTTTATTAAAAGCCTCAGCTAAGCCGTTTGCTCTTGGGTAGTAGATCACTGAATAGTGCCAATCGATCACGTGGCAAGCCCCTATAGTTAATTACATCTTAAGTGACGGGAATCACCTAAGAAAACTCTCGATAATAATCAGTAGTTCTGCTCTCAAGAATTTCAAAGTTTAAGTTTTTCAAGGGGTTGAATTTTAGAATTTCAATAGGGAATGGATCAAATTTAGAACATTTTATTTTGGGAATCCAAAGGAAGAAAAGTAGGAGAAATCACAGATTCGAAGCGAACTTCGGTAATTTCCCAACTATCCTATTGTTTAGCTTGGATTTAGGAAAGTCCTAATGTTTTTTTAATGTTTTGATCTTGCCAATTTTAATTAATTTGGACTTATATTTGTACGATAAAATCACACAAATAGCCTTGAAGATGTGAGGGTTTATGTCGTATCGGACGACTACCTCGGAATCCTAAAACCGGTTAGGGCTTAATTTGCAATGCAAATGCCTAACAAAAGGATGACGATTTATGTTGCACTAGGCAAACTACCTCGAAGTCCTATGGCTTGGCTATTTAATTCTAAGAATGGTTTTGCTGATGTAGATTCAAGTTTTGCTGATGACGATGGTCGTGCTGCCCACCATGCTCTGAGGTCCTTGTTGTTGCAGAGGTTTAGTTATAGAAGTCATAAATTAGGAGATGAGAAAAGTGTTTTGGTTTAGAGAAAATCTTAATTTCCAAGTATTTTTTATATTTTATTTAAAACAAATCTTAAAGTTGATTATAACAACACCGGTTAAGATCCCACGGTTCCATCCTTCCGGCATCGTTATTTTTATTGGATTCACTTAGTCCAAATGAATTTGCTAAACTCAACTAAATGAGTTCCACACTTTCATTTAGACCGTGGGAAATCCCGTTAGCAACACGTAGGTTACATCATCCGAGGTATTCCCGATCATCCAACAAGACGTTTTAATTTAGTTATAATTATAGTTTTGTGTTCTGTTTGTGATTAAATTTTGAGTTTTTTTGTATTTTGAAATGTTGTGGCGGTGAATTTTATGTTGCAATGACTTTTAATTTAGTTTTGGTTTCAGTTTTAGGGGCTACCCTAAAGGTGTGGGTTTTCATGCAACAGTTGTTTATCATGCAAGAAAAGTAAAATGCATTTGCTAAAGTAAATTGCAAGAAAGTAAATTGCAATAAAATAAAAGCGTACCTGGAGGGTCTTCCCGTCATCCCAGTCGCACTTAAACACAATTTAGAATATTTAAGCAAGTTCCTAGGTAAAGCTAAGGGAAGGGTTATGGTTTTCTACCAAGTTCCTAATCCTGTAGCTAGTCATCTCTTATGACGTCTAGGTTCTTGTGTTTTGGTTTGAGGACGATTTTCTTCATCAAAGAACAATTAAGTTCAATTGTTCTTATAAATATCATATCATATTGAGAAAGTGCTTAAGAAGAATCTTAAACATCTTTTCAATATTGCTAGAATTGTTTTAAGTCCAAATGAGTTTAATTATACAAATGAATCAATCGTCCGAGAATACAAGTTTTGTTATCTTGCTCAGTGAACTAGGACATTTGAATATCCTATGAGGAAAGTAACATTTCATTTAACGTTCTGTTTAGGAGTTATAACAACAAAAGCTTTCGAGGGAAAATTGATCTTCAAATGGTTTGTGATTTAATTTAATTTCAGTTAACGGGTTTAAATTTGGAATAGTGTTCAAGTTGCTTCATATTAATTTTTGAATTTCTTTATGTCTTAGGTGGTGTTATTTTTAATTTAATTTAATTTAACTTTAATTTAATTTAATTTAGTTTAGTTTTAATTTTAATTTAGTTTAATTTGATTTTAATTTTAACTTGATTCTATTATTTAATTTAATTTAATTTAATTCAATTTAGTTTGATTTAATATGCTTTAATTTAATTTAATTTAATTTAATTTAATTTAATTTAATTTAATTTGTTTTAATTTAATTTAATTTAATTTGTTTTAATTTAATTTTATTTACTTTACTTTAATTTAAAATTTAATTTAATTTTTTTTTAATTTTAATTTAATATTTTATTTTTTATGTTTTAAAGATGATTTAATTGTAATTGTTAAAGTATTAATTTAATTGAAATTTTAAAAGGGTTTAATTTAAATAATTTAACTTTAATTTAATTTAATGATTATTAAGTATTTTAACATTTTAAATCTTAAATTTAGATTATCATTTTAATTAGGAATTAAATATTATTGAGATGATTAATTTAGGGATTCTTAAATTAAAGAACAAATCTCTTCCTAATAATATCCCTATTTTAATAATTCCAATTTTATTATTCTTCCAAATTTAATTAATTATTTGATTAAGGTTTATTTTAATTATTTTTAAATTGTTTAGTAGGTTTCTACCCTTTAATTATTTAAATTTCAATCATCCAAATCAGATTAGGATCAAATATTTTACACTTTAATTTTATTAAGCCTAAAGTTTTAATTAAAGATTAAAATTTTAATTACCATTTTGCCCTTCAAGTTTAATAATTTCATAACTCACTAAATTGAGCTTAAATGAACTTGAAATTTTTATGTGACTTCACTCATATGTCAATAAAGACATGAAAGGAGGAAATGCGATCTTTTTGTATTTAATTTATTTATGTAATTATTTTTGGTGGAAAATAGGGATTTCCAAGGAAAATTTAATAATATGACCAAGGGAAAGTTTCTATCCTTAAGAAAATTATGGGACATTCCTAATGACCAGAGGACCACTTGGACAAATTTTGGTGATTTTTTGAATTATATTCTTTTTATTATAATTATTTTGAGTTTTGGAGTATTAATTAATTTAAAAATAAAATAAAAGTTGAAAAATGAATTTTATATTTTTTAAAAATCTCTTTGATATCAAGGAAATCAAAAATCAATTTTTACAATTTTCTGATTTTTCTTTGATTTATTAGAATTATTTTAGTGGAAATACTAAAAAAATACATTTTTTTAATTTTGAAATTACCTTAGGGCTTTAAAATTTAATATCTCATCAAATAGACTTAAGAAAAATATGGGGTTTGTTCCTAAGTGATTAAAATTCAAAATGTGATATTTTGGTGAATTTTATTATTTTGTGATTTTTATTATTTTTTAATTATTAAAATATTAAAATAATACAAAAAATCAACTTTTTTAGAAAATTGCAATTTTAATTTTCTTAAATTCCCCTAATATCAGAGAGGCTCCAAAATCAATTTGGTGAATTTTTGAAAAGTATTTTGAAAGTTATGAATTTTTAAAGTTTAAATTGGCTAAATGGCTTAATCAAACCATTTAGTAGGGCTAACCAAATCCAATTGACTTCAAATTTTTATGGTGGGTTCCTCTGATCCTAAATGTCAGTGGAGAATTGATTTGATGTCAATTTGATGTATGATTAGATCTAATTAATTAATGACCTATTTTGGGTGTTTAAGCCAATTAGGGTTTTTCCACGTGAATTAATTCAGAACCTATTTTTCCTAGGTTCCTCTGGTCATAATAAAGATCACCAAATTTTCCTAGAATTTATTTCATAGCATGCTAATTATTAGATTTAAAATACTCAAAACAGCAACATGAATTTGAAAAATCAATAACCTCTCATAGAGATGACCTCTGACCTTGGAAAATTCAGGGAATATTCCTAAGTTCAGAGGCTTCAAAAGCCCTATGGTCTCATGCCATGGTGAATTTCCTATATGCATGGAGAACCAAAACAATGCAGAGGGTAAATAAATCATTAAAAATAAAATACTTGATGAAATTAAATGATTTCTTTTCCACATTATTCTCCTTTGTTCACTGAGCAAGAGGGTATTTTTATTTTATTTTTCTGATTTTTCTACACAAAGTTATGCATTTTTGAAGTTTAGGGAATTAAATAAATAGAAAAATCCATATTTTTCTACTTAAGTGACGCGGCACCAGCTCAACCTCGGCAGCTCCGAACGCACACGCGTCGTCTTCTGATTCAGCACCGCCATCCAACTCAGCGCTCCGGGGGCCCGCTGTATCATTCCGTCTTCTCATCCGGCGCGATCCTGGCCGTCTGTCCGCGCGTGTATTAAATGAACGGCATCCATTCATCATCCCCAAGCCTCCTAGCCCGAGAACCGTCCACACTAAATCCCTAACATCTCACTCAATACTTAACGGATTTTCGTGTTCTTGTGCTCTATGGATTCGTCTTGAAGAGACGAATACATCTATACGGTGATCATGCATTGAAATTAAGGCATTTGAAATGGAGAATCTCCAAAAGCTCGGGATAAAGAGTTAGCTCATACCTTTGCTCAGAGAAGTGTGGCTTCAATATGAGGGTTGTGTCACCTTCGATTGGGTCCAAGCAAGCTCCAGATGAAGTCTCACGGTGCGGTGAATTGCACTAGGTATGATTTCGACCAAGCCCGATCACAAAGCTTGGAGTCCGGAACGGATGAGTGGCACGGAGAGGGGGCTTTTGCTTGGTGGACTTCTTCCCTTGGTCCGGTGAAGGTGTAGGATCAATTAATTTGGGGATTGATCCACTGTGGAGAAGTGTCCTGGTTTTGGGAGGAATTTTGGTGAGAAATTGGGCTCTGTTGGTGGGGATTAGAGGCAAATTGTCACTTGGGGATCAAGCTCGCTCTAAGTATGGAGAGTGGTTTGGAGCAATTTTGGCAGGGTTTCAGTAAGGTCTGGTTCAGCACCTCTCTTGGTCGAGAGGGGGTGGTGTATAAATAGGAGAGGGTGGAGGGCCTCCCAGGGGGGTTTAAGGCTGGGGATCAGCTGCTCTGGTGAGGAGAAGAAGAGCTATGATGTCCATTTGGGTCGAGACAAGTCAGCAAGGGAGAATTCCAAACTTTGGCTTTCATGGGTTCTCTCAGCCTGGTGGTTTCAGGCGGCTGTGGTGGCTGGCCGGCCAGGGTCAGGTCACCCTCAAGGTCAGGGAGGTCAGGGCTGGGGCTTAGTGCAGTCAATTAGCCATGGACATGTGTAAAGGAGTTGAATTGAAATGGAATGGGGGGAAGGCTATTTTGGCTCAAATTGGCCAAACCATCCCTTTGGGCTAGGTGCACCACCCAATGCTTGGTTTAGGCTGAAGGGAAAGTGATTTGGTTCGGCATAATCAGTAGGGTCAAGTCACCATCCAAGCACAATTAGGCATAAGCATGGTTAAGAGGAATCATGGGAGTGGTTAATCACCTTATGGGAATGTAGAAAGGACCTCCTCCTTTTGCCCAATGTGCTAAGGTCACATGTGAGCAACTCCCATGGCTTGCATGTGGCTTAAGAGTGGCTTCATGGCTTGTCTTTGGCTTGGGGAAAAGCTTGGTCAATTTCATGAACATGGATTTTAGAAATTTTGGTAATTTAGGGGTGATTTGATGGGATTTGGCATATGGCTTGATTTGGAACAATTTGATGATTGATTTAGGACTTAAGGGATGATTTTAATTGAATGCATGATGAAGAAGAGTGTCATATGGACTTTAGATGAATTTTGGGCCTTTGGAATCTAGTGAAGATGGGCTTTTAAAATGGTTTAGAGAAGTGGACTTTTGGATTTTAAAATGGATTTTAGGATGAGAATTCTGTAAAGGATTGGATCCAATAAGTGTTGAATTTAGTTTATGAATCTTTCATGAATGATTTGGAATAAATTTGAAGTGTTTGGGCTAGGTTTGGGTTGGATTTGGACCTCTTTGGTGAATGGGCCAATGTAGGTCAAATTGGGCTAACTTGGGCCAATGTTGGGCTAGGGTTGAAATTGATGTAAAATAAATGTTGGGAAATGTTTATGGGAGTGTTTCAAAGAGGTTTTGGCTTTGTTTGGGTTTTGATTTTGGGGTTTGGGCTTATTTGGGTTAGGTTTGGGTTTAGGTCAAAATTGGGCCTTTTAACTTTGGGTTGAATTTGAGTGTGGTTTGGGTCTAAATTTTGGGCAAATCATGTTAGTTTTTTGTTTGTGGGGATTCTAAGGAAGGTTTAGAAAAGATTTGGGGTTAATTGGAGTTGAATTGGGTTAGTTTGGATTAGGTTTGGGTCATGGGTCCAAATTGGGCTTTAAGGTCAAAAGTAAAATTGGATTCAAATGTCAATCAAATTGGGCTTGAATTTGGTCTAGATTGACATTAGGGATATTGAATTGAAGTTTAGAATTGAATTGGACCAGAATTTGGGTCAATTGGGTAGGTTTGGCTTGACATTGGGTTCACTTTGGGTTAAAATCGGTCAAATTGGGGGTTTTGATAAAAGTAGGTTAAATTGATAAAATTGACCCATGGTGTAGTTGAACAAAATGAAATTGAGAATATTTGGGATTTTCCTGGAATTTTTTGGGAATTTTCTGAATTTTTGGATTTTTGGGTCAAGAGGGGTATTTTGGGTATTTGAAGGGTATTGGGAGGTATTTTTGGAATTTTTGGTATTTTTGGCTATGGATGATCAACTTGAGTGGAGGGAAATGTTTAGGAATGATTTTGGGGAATTTTGGGTGATTTGGAAATTTTGAAAAATTTGGGTAATTTCAAGGGCTTTGGGTAGGTTAGGTGGGTGTAGGGTCCCGGGGGTCAAAAATTAAAAATTTGGAAAATTGAAGATTGGGTAATTGTAAGTGGAATAAAATCATTTTGGTTGAGCCATGAAGCCATATCAAGCCCACATGAGCCATGAAGGGACTCATTTGAGGCATCCACTATGTTGTTCCTAACCCTCTTAGCCAAGGGCTTAGGGGTTAAGGACCATCCATCTGAATCACCTTTATGAGTCAGGAGGTCAAGTTAGGTATGGGTGTGTTATTAGAATGTTTGTGAAAGTTTAGTGTATAGGTGTAGTGTGTGAGTAAGTCAGCCCTTCACCAAACCAGGCCACCCAGGGTAGTCCTAAGGCCAAAGAGTCCTATAGGAACTCATCCTTTAAACTTCCACATTTGATTTCAACCCTCTAGGTGATTAGGGGTCTATAGTCAAATTTGTGGAGTTTGCGGGGAGTTAAGAAGTGGTTTGAATTTCTAAGTGGTGGGTCCCGATTCTAATCCTCTAGGATAGTCGAAAGGAAAAGCCTAAGGCTAGATCCTAAGTACTAAAGAGAAGAAGAGAAGACCTCATCAAAAATGAGGTCAACAAATGGACCCCCAATAGGTGTGGTGTGCTAACCAAGCACACCGCGCGTATTGGCGTTGACCGAAAGATCAACAAAACCAATACAGATGTCCAAGTGATAAACTTAGGACGAAGTAGAAGAGTTTCCGCTGGGGAGTGTCAAGTATATCTGTGAGACTGGAGATCCCTGAACTCTCGCTGGGGAAAGGAAAAGGAGGTGAATCCCAAATCATATGACCTGGGGGAACTTCAATTTAGATTTCGTTTTGTTTCAGTTTAAGTTTTGATGTGTAATTTTAGATTTTAGCTTGAGTTTTAATTTAAATTGAAGTTTTGTCAAAATTAATTTGAAGGGATTTGATTTGAAATGAGAATTGGAATTTTGTGGTTTTAGATGTTAACATCTTCAGCCTCAAAAGAAAATTGAATCGATTAGATTGAATCATTACAATGAGGAGAGATCTCAGAACAATGTGGTATTGGATGTAAAATCCTTAACCTCAAGGGTTTGATTTTGATATATTTCATTGCAATAGGGAAAGAATCCTAAAGCAATGCAGTCTCGGATGTAAAATCCTCAACCCCAAGAATTTGAATTTGATGTATTTCATTGTAATAGGGAAAGAATCCTAAAGCAATGTAGTCTCGGATGTAAAATCCTTAACCCCAAGAATTTGAATTTGATGTATTTCATTGCAATAGGGAAAGAATCCTAAGGCAATGCTGTCTCGGATGTAAAATCCTCAACTCCAAGAATTTGAATTTGATGTATTTCATTGCAATAGGGAAAGAATCCTAAAGCAATGCAGTCTCAGATGTAAAATCCTCAACCCCAAGAATTTGAATTTGATGTATTTCATTGCAATAGGGAAAGAATCCTAAAGCAATGCAGTCTCCGATGTAAAATCCTCAACCCCAAGAATTTGAATTTGATGTATTTCATTGCAATAGGGAAAGAATCCTAAAGCAATGCAGTCTCGGATGTAAAATACTCAACTTCAAAAGTTTGAATTTTGATGTATTTCATTGTGATAGGGAAAGAATCCTAAAGCAATGCAGTCTCGGATGTAAAATCCTCAACCCCAAAAGCTTGAATTTGATGTATTTCATTGCGATAGGGAAAGAATCCTAAAGCAATGCAGTCTCAGATGTAAAATCCTCGACCCCAAAAGTTTGAATTTGATGTATTTTATTGTGATAAAGAAAGAATCCTAAAGCAATGCTATCTCGGATGTAAAATTCTCAACCCCAAAAGCTTGAATTTGATGTATTTCATTGCGATAGGGAAATAATCCTAAAGCAATGCAGTCTCGGATGTAAAATCCTCAACCCTAAATGTTTGAATTTGATGTATTTTGATTTGAGATCTGGAAGATTGAATTTGAATTTGATTGATATTTGATTTGAAATCTGGAAGGTTGAATTTGAAATTTGATTGAGATTTGATTTGAAATTTGGAAAGATTGAATTTGAAATTTGGTTGAGATTTGATTTGAAATTTGGTTGAGAGTTGATTTGAAATTTGATTGAGATTTAATTTGAAATTTATGTTCATTTTGTTTGCCTTTAACGATTCAAATATATTTTATCATTCATTTAATGTTCATGTGAATTTGGTGTTCATCATTTTTTAGATTTTTAAGGAAAGTTTTCTTTTATTCTTTTTTTTGTTTCTTTTCTGTTCTTTGTTGGAAGTTCATTTAACTTTAATGGCGTTTTCCAGTCAACTTGCACAAAAGAGGTGAAGGCCAAAAATGTGACATAGTCACTTTCATTCCAATCATGTTGAAGATACATCATACAACTCGATCTGGAATACATCTCATACAATCCATGTAGACTCAAAACGGACTATGTATGATCTTTGTCGGTCCATCCAAAAAGGTATCTGTCAGAAATCCATGTCTGAATAGTGAGGTACATGGTCAATAACATCACCTTCCAAGCCATCCTTGGCAAGGATGCCATATGGATGTATGTTGGAGGTGTGATATTTTCCATACAACTCACAGCTCGTAAGGCCGGAGGCTCTCTAGCTCCGGGTCTGGCTGGAAGTGGTGGTGCTTTCCTGTCATCCATCCTTCTAAAAGTAACTGAGATCCGCTTCATGGGTACTCCCGGTATGCAATGTTTAGCGACATCTCGCTCCATTGCCCTTCGGTATCATGACGGAACCTACCGGTAATGGTATCTTTACTGGCCCTCGGAACTCACCTGGGCCTGCTATCTGGAGGTCAGATCCGAACATGATATTACACTCGTTCAGAAAAGAAACTGTGCAAAAAGGTCTGACAAAGTCGTGGTGATCTATGTGCGGGGGTATGCAGTCACCCCTCTTGTAAATGTTAATGATGCAACTGTTGGGTATGCAATCTGCTGGTAGTACCCTACATGTTATCATTCTTTTTACCATCCTTTTGATGACTAATGGCATTGGATCCACCTGGCCATGACGGAGTATCCTGGGTGGGTTTCCCTTCCTGTCTTCTCGCAAAGTTGTAGCAGCATCCACATTGTATTTTAATTCTCCCTTTCCCTGGCATCCATCTCCGGGGTTCCGAGTAAGTGTTTTCTCTTAGGCGGCCCGCTCGGCCCATTCTTTTCAAATCTCAGATGCAGTCCACGATTTGTTGTTGTTCGTATTCTGAGAACACGTCCGTATGTAGCTCGAGGCCTTCTAGTATATTGATCCTCCCGCCTTTGATTCTCTCGAAGTATTCAAAAGTTTTCTTCTCGACATTCGCATCCTTTCTAGCTCGTATTCCGGAATAATCTACAAATGGCGAGGCCTGGTGACGTATTGTGGGATATATGGCTCAATCCCTTCATGTTCTCCTGCATACCTCAGCTCCTTGGGGATGGTGTCCGTCGGGACATCCTCCGGGGTTACTTCTGCAACAAGGTTATGCATTACTGGTGACTTTATCTGGTGGCGTGGTAGCCTTCCTTCTTATGTTCTCCTCAAGATTTCCCTGGTCTCTTCTGTTATCCTCGGAGCTGGCCTCCTTCCTTTAGGTATCTGGTGAACTGGCGTCCTTGAAGTATATGTACTGGCAGTAGCAACTGCCTCGTCGCGCTGGTCCGCTGGTAGTTTAGTTAACATCTTGCTCTTACGGCGAATTTTATTTCTTCATTGGGTTGCTGTGAGAGTAGCTCTTCGTACTTCCTGAATTTCTGTGGGCGCGGCGCTGACAAGCCTGCCTTCTGCTGTAGCGACTACAGACTTGATTCTCTTGTCTTCTTCAGTGTTTGTTTTCCTTTTCTTGCTTCGCCGGAGTGGTGGCTTTGGCCACCCACTTTCATTACTCGTCCGATCGGGCGGTTCCTCTCGGTCAGCCGGGACCCGGTCACTTTCCTCGTATTGCGGGCCTCGCCGGTGCGAAGTCCGAGTCAATCTCTATTATCGCTCCATCTTTCACTCTCTTTTCGTCGAGTGCAAGGCTTACGCCATTTCTAAAGTTCAGGACCAACCGCCCGTTCGACATTTCCCTGCGAAAAGACAAGGAAAAGGATCAGGGGTTGTACTAAGAACAAGAACTTTAAGAAAATGTTTATTAAAGACAGTTTTTTTTATTAATTCTTGTATTTTTAAATTTAACATGAATGAAGTGGGATAAGATCAGGAAAGAGATTTTGATATGGAAGAGAAAACAAGGAAAACTTTATTATCATGATTTTATTTATTTTAGCACATTTTTTATTATTTTTGGGTTCGGACCCAGTCATAAGTAACTACTTTGCCCGTGCTTCTAGGGATGAAGAATTCATTCCTTCGAAACATCAGGTAGCGTAATACTTCTTCAAGTATCGTCCGTTGATCGGAAGCATATGTCGTTCTCCTCAGCAATTCACTAGCTGGTAGGAGCCTCCTGAGTATACAGCTTCAACCACAAATGGTCCTTCCCAAGTGGGTTCAAATTTTCCTCCTATCTTGCGGTGAGCAAGAATAGTTCTTTTGAGAACGAGAACTAAGTCACCAACATTGAAGGTTCTTGGGCGGACCAATCTGTCATGGGCTTGAACCATCTTAGCTTGGTATAATTCTAAATTCTGCTGCGCTGCAAGTCTTTTCCCTTCCAGGCTTTCTAATTCCTCTAGTCGTAATTTGGCATTCTCTTCCGTCGTGATTTTGTTTGCAAATCGCAATTCCGAGTGAAGGAAGGCCGGACCTCTAAGGGTAACGGTGCCGCGGACCCATACACCGGAGCGTAAGGTGTAGCTTGAGTAGGAGTTCTGAAGGTTGTCCGGTAGGCACATAAGGCTTCTAATAACTTCTCGTGCTAATTTCCCTTATTATCGTCCAAAGTTTTCTTTAAGATTTGAACGAGAGTTTTATTAAAAGCCTCAACCAGGTCATTTGCTCTTGGATAGTAAATTTTTGAATACCGCCAGTCGATTCCGTGTCTCCTGACAAAATTGTTGATTTGCGTGCTTCTGAATGCTGACCCATTATCTGAGATGATCCTGCTCGGCACTCCGAAACGGTAGACAACTTGGTTCTTGAAAAGCTGTAGCACGTGGTGTGCTTTCACTTCTCTGAGTGGAACCGCCTCTGCCCACTTGGAAAAGTAATCTGTAGCCGCAAGAATGAAGCGATGTCCTTTTGAAGATGGTGGTTCTATTGGACCCACTATATCTGTGCCCCAACATTCAAATGGCC
This sequence comes from Papilionanthe hookeriana x Papilionanthe teres, assembly GCA_022702705.1. NCBI lineage: Eukaryota > Viridiplantae > Streptophyta > Magnoliopsida > Asparagales > Orchidaceae > Papilionanthe > Papilionanthe hookeriana x Papilionanthe teres. The sequence goes on along the minus strand of CM040425.1, from coordinate 129,957,741 downwards.
ACGACGCAATTGTCAGATGTAGTACATTTGGAGGTTGGTGTAGAACCACTCCGTGCACTTGGCATTGGTGATAGCTCTTGGCGATTTTCATGCAGTTGGTCATCATCGAGGGCCAGTAATACCCTAGTCTTTTAATTTTCATCTTCATCTTCGGACCCGACTGGTGAGCGCTACAGAGTCCTGAATGCACCTCTTTAACAATTCCACGGGCCTCAGACCCGCTTAGGCACCTTAGCCACATTTGATCGAAAGACCTTCTGTATAACGTGTTGTTTATTAATGCGTAGGACGGAGTTTTTCTTGATCCGATGGGCTAGCGACCTATCAGTCGGTAGTTTTCCTGTTTGCATGTAGTCTATTAATGGCCGTCGCCAATCTTACGTGATTTACATCCATTGTTGCAAGTCGATTCTTCTTCTTTTCTCGATTTGTGTATTGTGTCTATGTCGAGCTGTGATAGGACCTGACATCCGTGAACTGACACTTCTACTGACTCATCTTGCAAACAGGCAAATTCTTTTGCTAGACGAGCTAGCGCATCTGCTAAAGCGTTTTCTTTTATGGGAATTTTGTAGATTGTCACATTCGGAATCTGTTCCAACAACTGTATGGCATACTGGAAGTATTGCTCGAGTCTTGGCTTTAAAATTTTGTACTGTCCGGCGATCTATTGAATGATTAACTGCGAATCCCCGTAGATGTTGATGTTTGTTATCCCCATTTGAATATTTAATTCTAGTCTCGTTATGAGGGCTTCGTATTCTGCTTCGTTGTTTGTACACGGCTCTGTCAAGTGGTAGGAGTATCTTAACATCCCCCGCTCCGGTGTTATAAAGATTAGTCCGATCCCTGCCTTACCGGGCATTATCACTTGCGATTCTTCGTCTTTGTGTGTTGAATATGCTCCGTCAAAATATAATTCCCCACGTCGATCATCAGGGTCTTCTAGGCTCATTATTTGTTCATCTAGCAAATCGTCATTGAGAGGAGATTCTGCCGGCAAAGGGTGTGTTGTGAGGAAGTCTGCTAGGACTTGTCCCTTTACGACACGAAGAGGCACGAAAGTTATATCGAATTGCAATAATATCATTGACCATCTGGCAAGTCTCCCGGAAAGCGTTGGACGAGTCATTAAGTATTGCAATGGATTAAATTTTGTGATCAGGTTGACCTTATGAGAAAGCATGCAATGCCTGAGCTTTTGAGCGGCAAAGATCAGGGCCAAACGGTTCTTTTCAATTGCGGGATACCTTATTTTCGTCTGAAGTAAACGACGGCTTAGGTAGTAAAGAGCATTTTCTTTACCCTCATCATTAACCTGGGCTAACAGGGCTCCGAGAGAGTCGTCTAAAGCCGCGGTATAAAGTATCAGCGGTCTACTTGAGATTGGGGCTGCTAAGACAGGAGGTGTCATTAAATATTGCTTAATGTCTTCGAAGGCCTTCTGGCATTTCTCTTCCCAAATAAATTTGGCGTCCTTTTTAACTAGTGCCGAGAAAGGCTGACACATACCTGACAAGTTTGAGATAAAGCGTCGAAGATACGCCAGCTTCCCTTGAAAAGATCATAGTTGTTTTAAGGTTTTGGGAGGCGGCATTTCTAAGATAGCTTTAATCTTTTCCGAGTCGATTTCAATTCCACGATGTCGGACAACGAATCCTAAGAATTTCCTGGAGGTGACGCCGGAGGCGCATTTTAAGGGATTCATCTTAAGGTTAAATTATCTTAATCGTTCGAAAACAATTCTCAAATCATATAGGTGGTTGTCCTTTACTTTGCTTTTGATGACCACATCGTCCACGTAGCATTCGACTTGATTGTGGATGAGATCATCAAAAATTCTTGTCATCGCTCTCTGGTATGTTGCTCCTGCGTTCTTCGATCCGAATGGCATCACTCGTGTAGCAATATACTCCAATCGGCGTTCGAATGCTCGTAAGTTTTTCATCTTACGGAGCCATTTTTATCCGGTTGTATCCCGAATATCCATCTATGAATGAGAAAATTTCATGTGTCGAAGCAATGTCGATCATTAATTCTGGGATCGGTAGAGGGAATTCATCCTTTGGACATGCCTTGTTCAAATCTCTGAAATCCACAAAAATTCTGATCTGACCATTCTTCTTCCTAACTGGTACCACATTGGCTAACCAAGTCGGGTATTGTTCTTCACGGACAAATTTAGCGTCTATTAGCTTTTTAATTTCAGCTATGACTTGTTGTTTGATTTCTAGACGCATTCTTCTGGGACCTTGTCTGACTGGGACAGAAGTAGGATCCACTCCTAGCTTATGGACTGCTACTTCTGGAGCTAAACTTGGCATCTCATCGTAGTTCCAAGCAAAACAGTCTTTAACTTCCATTAATAACTTGATTATTTCTTCGGAGTCTTCTTTATTGAGTAAGGAGCTAACAAAGGTAGGTCTTGGCTTTTCGCTAGTACCTATTTTAACTTCTGTTAACTCATCTATTGTAGATTTAATCTCTTCTTCGAATTCTAGTGGAGCGTCTCCAATTTGTAAATCTTCAAATTCTTTTGTAGTTTCCATGCAGTTTTCATTAGACTCGCAAGTGACAACCAAGCAAAATTCAGAATCGTCAACTGATCCTACTGTGCCGAATCCGAGACCATGCTTTGAATTGAGTTGACGACCGGAGTTATTCCATAATTTTTCAAAATGTTGTGATAGACCTTTTGTCCATTGTCGACGTAAGAAACCACGCTGAATTAAATTTTGAACACAGGGAGAGTACCACTCAAAAGGTAATTCCATTAATTCTGATGAAGTGACATCTTCAAATTATACATTATTTTCAGTCTTGGAGGAAGGAGCACCACAGTAGAATTTGATGGGCTTTGCACCGCTGCTACGTACCTCTTTGACCACCATACCCTCGATCTTATTAGAATGAATCGGGGTCAGGGTCATAGTATGTACATAGTGGTTAATCTTCTCGTATATCGATTTATATTCTTCATTCTTTTCATATTCGAGCGGGATCCTGAATTGCGGCTTCTTCCGACTTATTGTCGCTGCTTCTTGCTTGATTTCTTTTTCTTCTTCAGAATTATCTTCCCAATCAACATCGATGGCTGGTTTCCTCTGTCCAACTGTTCTAACGTCTCTGCCACGACCTCGTCCCCGGCCTCGACCTCGGATGCGAGTTGTGGAGAAACCTTCACCATCTTGCCGTAAGGGAGTGGTGAGTGACTGTTGGACTAGAACTTCAGGTTCTTTGTCATCCCAAACTTCCTTTACTTCATTTGTTATGGTATCTCTGGAGAAGATAAGTTTTCTTCGGGGGTGCATAATAAGCTGCATCTTCATGGATTCCAATTTCATGTACGGAGAATGGTTGTAAGTCACCTTTGATGCACTGCTCCCCTCCATCGCAGTATTTGATGCACTGATGTAGAGATGATGGTACCATCTGGTTTTCATGTATCCATAGTCAGCCCAGTAGAGCGTTGAAAGACGTTTCTGAATCGATTATGTGAAATTTTACGGTTGTCTTTGCTAAGTCACCGGTCTTCATTAGCAGTGTTATTGATCCGAGGGCTCTTTCTCCTTTCTGGTTGAATCCTCTTAATAACATTTTGTCCGCTTCAAGCTCGCTAGAATCAATTTCCAAGTATGCTAGCATTCAAAGATTCATTATATTGATTGATGCTCCTGGATCCACCAATACTCTGGAGAGTGTAAACTTCCCAATTGTAACTGAAATGTACAACGTTCGGTTGTGGTCTGCTGTCCCAAGTAGTAGACCATTGTCCGTGAAGGTGACACCTCGTTGTTCCTTTAACGAACAAACCTCATCTAAGGAATCTCCAGCCATTTGAGCTAAACAAATTTCTGGATCAAGTAAGGCCTTGATCAGAGCTTCTCTCATCTCCTTTGATAAGATGAGAGCGCCGTAGATGCTCAATTTGGCCGGTAGTTTCCTAAGATGGGCTAGCACGTTGTAGTCCACTTTATTTTCATGTGTCTCGGCTTCTTCGCGAATGGGTATTTCTTCTGCCGGGGTTGATTCTTCTTGAACAACCACCTGCTTTCCTTTGTCCTTTGGACCCATTCTCGGAGGTAGAACTCTTCCACTTCTTAAGTTAACTTCCGTAATTTCTTCGATTCTAGTATTGAGTTTGCTAGTGTTTCCTCCTGAATCGGAATGACGGAGTTCTTCGGATTAGCTTCGGAGTCCGAAGGCTCTAACTCTATTGTGATCTGGAGCTCCTCGAACTCGCAAATAGATTCATTGCTTGTTGAACTCTCGTAGCCTCCTTGATGGATGTCTTCTTCGTCATTGTGATCGTCGAGATTGTGTATGATTTGAGAATTGTCATTTGTATCGAAATCGATGTCCGGATTGTCGCTAGTTACGTAATCGTTAGAAACGAGTCAAAACGTAGCCAACGCCATAACCCTCATCATTATAAGATCCCACCGGAGTGAGCGGATAATCATACGAGTCGGAGGTTCGAGGGATTTCTCCCCGAATCGTAAACAACTATCCTAGGATAAGCGACCCCTAGTCACAGCCTTAAGAGCCTCAGTCTTCTCTTCTTCGTCGATTTTCTTCTTCTCTTTAATCGTCTCTTGTTGAGGTGGTTCTTCTATCGCAAGTGATAGTGTCGACTTAACAGGTTTCGAACTCTGAATTGAGGCTCGCACCGAAGTGGTTTGGATGTGATCCAAAATCTTTTTCGAAGACTTTGTCCAAGCGTTAGCCCATAAATCATCAGTCGCATAGGGGTCTATCAGCATAATGAGATCTGTCAAGATAACATTGACGTAACCTCCTTTCTGGGGTTCCTTCATGTACTCCTTCGGGATTGTTATATTCCCTTTCCGAAGATTGTCGTTGAGCCAACTTTTGAAGGTAATACAATCTTCTATCATGTGTCCAAGCATCCGGTGGTAAGGGCAAAAGTTGGGATCACCTTTCTTGTTGACTTCTTCTGGTCTTTTAGGTTCTGGTAGTTGGAAATCTGGAGTCTTCATCAAACTGCGGAACATTTTCGGCACTGCCTCATTCTTGAACGAATACTCCCTGCTCAGAAGCTCCCTTAATGTATGTTGCGGACGAGGCGGTTGTTCATACTGTTGAGATGACAGATAGCTGGGTCGGGGTTGCTGGTAATTCTGTTGAGGTAGCTGCGGCCGTTCTGAGGATATTTGTATCGGTTGCTTGCCTTTATCGACTGCTGCAACGATCCCAAACATCTTTTCAAAAGTTTTCACGGGCTTCTGTTTGTCTGTTTTGTCGGTGAAACTTAATTGCTTCGCCTCCTCTTGCAAGCTTCCGGCCTTTCTTAACAACTTCTTGAAAGTCTTAATAGTAAATCCCTTGAGGAGAAGTGCTATCGTGCCATGAATGCTCTTAAGTAAAATGCCGACTGCATGCTGTTCTTGTAGTTGTGGCTCACACTTCATACTTAGGTTCCACCATCGAAGTATGTAGTCCACCAAGGTTTCGTTGGGTTTCTGCTTCTCTACCACTAAATCACCTATAGTGATGTGGTGCTGAGCTCCGGCAAATAGCTTGATGAAGAGGTTTTCTAGTTCTGAGAATGTCTTCACCGAACCGTTCGGTAATTCTACATACCAATCAAAGGCGATCCCTGACAGTCTGCTGACAAATTGTCTGAAGAGTAAGGCATCACTTCCGCCGGCATTGCAACAACTGGCACGAAAATGTGCAACATGCTGCCGAGGGTTTCCGGTTCCATCAAAGGTCTTGAATAGAGGTGGTACGAAGCCTTTCAGATATTGGACAACGTCGAATTCCTCAGGGTAAGGTCTACCCGCCCGAATGGATGTCCCGCTCTTTGATTGTGCCAAGGCTTCTCGCACCTGCTGTTCCACCATGCTCTTAATATCCTTTTCTGGAATCATGCTTTGTGTTGCATCTTTCTTTAACTGATCATACCCATTGACGGACGTAATCTCCTTTCCTCCGTCTACAATGTGAATGACTTCTGGGGGTGTTTCCCTTGGGGGTTGAACTTGACTCTGGAGAGTGGCTAGGGCTACAGCCATCTCTTCCATCCTTTTTGCTATTTGGGCGATCGTATCATCTTTCTCTTGAAGCTGCCTCCTCATTACTTCCGGCACCTCTCTTCTGCAGCATGCGAGGGCACCTTGTGAAGTCGACGAAGCTCGTGTTTCAACCATGTTAATTTACGCATATTCATCATCCATGAACTACGACGAGTCAACCTCATCTCCGAATTTCTCTTCTCTTTCCTTTGCTAATCGCCGAATATCGGTTCTTAGCTTTTCCTTAGCATCTTCTAGTGGTCTTTTCGTACATCCTTGCGGTTGTCATGTGATAGCCGTCGGGTTCCCTTCTCATGAGTCCCCTTTATTGCGGTAGCACTTTCTTCGGACTCAAGTCTCCGACGAGACTTTCCTTCTCGGGTTGTTGTTTTAATCTTAATTGTCCGTAGTGGGATGCCATACCATCCTTCTAGCGGCAGAAGGTCTAAGGCCGGATGGTCTGTCAGCCAAATGCTGGAATGTGGTATCCTCCCTTATTTGTAGTCCTGAAACAACGACAGGTGGACTAGCTTTCATTCTCTTATTCAGCTTTTCCGCAGCGATAGCAGGTTCTACCCACGGCCTAAGACGGCACTTGGCTGGCACCCGCCCTATCCTTCTTAAAATTTCTGATACAGGGCATTTTTCTTTCTTTGCCAATTTTTCTATTAAGGTTTGCAGTCGAGCAAATGGCGTAATTCTAGCCCTTTTCTTACTGCTATCGTTGTAATATACGGGCTGAGGCAATGAGGCAGCAATCTTGCGAACATTTTCTTCATCCTCTGCAGCTGAGAGGGGATGGAACCTGCTTCCTCCCAAAAGTGGTATGTATTCAGGCAGCGGTGTATACTCGGGCAGTTCTGGGATTTCTTCTAGGAAAGCAACTTCAGCGGCTACGGCTTCTCATAGCAATCCTTCTACTTCGTTCCTTCTCCGAGTCCGTGTCGGCGATAGAATTCTCGAGCTGGACCGAATTTCAAAAACGAAGGTTTCACGAGAAGGTCCGTACCCTCCACGGTAACGGAGTTCATCATAGTTCTGAATTTCCTTCCCCTTTAGTTTGGCAGAAGCCGGGGTAGGTGCAGAGACAACTAGACCTTAGTTGACTTGAGGTTAAACTCAATCAACAGCTTTTCAGTTTTCGGTACTTTGCTTGTTAGTAAAAAGAGAGTGACATCGGGGATTTTGATGTCGGTGTCCCCAAATCCTTGTCCGAATCGAATAATTCCATTATCAGGCAGTTCGTCCTTGAACACGGCCAGGTCAAGTCCGTTGACGAAGGAGAAGATCATTTTTGGGGCTTCCATTTCTGCAGGGCAGAATCCATGTGTGAGTCCGTGAATCGTGCTTCTTCTTATCGTATAACTTATGACGAAAAAGAAAGAGTCTGAACACATTTTTGTTTATCTTAGTGTATTTATGATATCAAAGGAAAATTGACTTTCTTTGAAAAGATTTGTTCGTTAGGGAGGAGAATTATTAAAAGAAGGAGAGTTGTAGGAAGAGTAAAAGGAATTGATTAGGAACTTGAAAAGGAAGAGAATGTCTTGTAGAAACTTCTCGACCCGCAAGATCGCTCCTAAACTAATGCCTATTGGGGGTCCACCCCACCTCAAAAATGATTTAAAAGGATCTCAGAACCTCTCTGTTTAGGGGTGTCTAAACAACGACTCCTAAATCCGAGAGAATGTTGGCTATACTTGTTCAAGGTAGAAATGAACATAGTATTCCAACGGAAAGAAGGGTAGTTTGATCCACTAGGAACATGGATACACTACCGATTTTTGAAAGCAGAACTATCTGATTAAAAATGGAGAGAGGAATTGTTCCCCAGCGGAGTCGCCAGAAATTGTACGGCTTATTTTTTTTAGGTTATGTGTTTTAAAAAAGGGGGGTCGCCTAACAGAAATTGTCGGCGAATTTTTAATTTAATATAAATAAATAATTTGAAAAGTAGTATTTGATTTTGAAAATAATGTTAAATTTGAAAATGAAATCAAACCGATCTCACATCCTAAATAGTTTATATAAACGGGCACCGCATCACAAACTGTGTATCTATCTCGAAGAATAGACACATTGTTTAGTGATGGGGCTCGATTAAATAAACTAGAAGATTTGTGACATCCGTTTGGTCTGCGAACCAATTTTATAAGCCGAAAAATTCCCTAGCTTAATACGAAAGCATTAAATAGGGTTTATATTACCTCGGTTCTTAAAATTCCCTATAAGGGCAAGACCCTATAGTTAATTACATCTTAAGTGACGGGAATCACCTAAGAAAAATCTCGATAATAATCAGTAGTTCTGCTCTCAAGAATTTCAAAGTTTAAGTTTTTCAAGGGGTTGAATTTTAGAATTTCAATAGGGAATGGATCAAATTTAGAACATTTTATTTTGGGAATCCAAAGGAAGAAAGGTAGGAAAAATCACATATTCGAAGCAAACTTCGATAATTTCCCAACTATCCTATTGTTTTGCTTGGATTTAGGAAAGTCCTAATGTTTGTTTAATGTTTTGATCTTGCCAATTTTAATTAATTTGGACTTATATTTTTATGATAAAATCACACAAATAGCCTTGAAGATGTGAGGGTTTATGTCGTATCGGACGACTACCTCGGAATCCTAAAACCTGTTAGGGCTTAATTTACAGTGCAAATGCCTAACAAAAGGTTGAGGATTTATGTTGCACTAGGCAAACTACCTCGAAGTACTATTTAATTCTAAGAATGGTTTTGCTGATGTAGATTCAAGTTTTGCTGATGATGATGGTCGTGCTGCCCACCATACTCCGAGCTCCTTGTTGTTGCAGAGGTTTAGTTATAGAAGTCATAAATCAGGAGATGAGAAAGTGTTTTGGTTTAGAGAAAATCTTAATTTCCAAGTGTTTTTTATATTTTATTTAAAACAAATCTTAAAGTTGATTATAACAATACCGGTTAAGATCCCACGGTTCCATCCTTCCGGCATCGTTATTTTTATCGGATTCACTTAGTCCAAATGAATTTACTAAACTCAACTAAATGAGTTCTACACTTTCATTTAGACCGTGGGAAATCTCTGTTAGCAACACGTAGGTTACATCATCCGAGGTATTCCCGATCATCCAACAAGACGTTTTAATTTAGTTATAATTGTAGTTTTGTGTTCTGTTTGTGATTAAATTTTGAGTTGTTTTATATTTTGAAATGTTGTGGCGGTTAATTTTATCTTGCAATGACTTTTAATTTAGTTTTGGTTTCAGTTTTAGGGGCTACCCTAAAGGTGTGGGTTTTCATGCAACAGTTGTTTATCATGCAAGAAAAGTAAAGTGCATTTGCAATAAAGTAAATTGCAAGAAAGTAAATTGCAATAAAATAAAAGCGTACCTGGAGGGTCTCCCCGTCATCCTAGGCTGTACTTAAACACAATTTAGAATATTTAAGCAAGTTCATAGGTAAAGCTAAGGGAAGGGTTATGGTTTTCTACCAAGTTCCTAATCCTGTAGCTAGTCATCTCCTATGACGTCTAGGTTCTTGTGTTTTGGTTTGAGGATAATTTTCTTCATCAAAGAACAATTAAGTTCAATTGTTCTTATAAATATCCTATCATATCGAGAAAGTGCTTAAGAAGAATCTTAAACATCTTTTCAATATTGCTAGAATTGTTTTAAGTCCAAATGAGTTTAATTATACAAATGAATTAATCGTCCGAGAATTCAAGTTTTGTTATCTTCGCTCGAATGAACTAGGTCATTCGAATATCCTATGAGGGAAGTAACATTTCATTTAACGTTCTGTTTAGGAGTTATGACAACAAAAGCTTTCGAGGGAAAATTGATGTTCAAATGGTTTGTGATTTAATTTAATTTCAGTTAACGGGTTTAAATTTGGAATAGTGTTCAAGTTGCTTCATATTTATTTTTGAATTTCTTTATGTCTTAGGTGGTGTTATTTTAATTCAATTTAATTTAACTTTAATTTAATTTAATTTAGTTTAGTTTTAATTTTAATTTAGTTTAATTTGATTTTAATTTTAACTTGATTCTATTAATTAATTTAATTTAATTCAATTCAATTTAGTTTGATTTGATATACTTTAATTTAATTTATTTTAATTTAATTTAATTTGTTTTAATTTAATTTAATTTGTTTTAATTTAATTTTATTTAATTTAATTTAATTTAAATTTTAATTTACTTTTAATTTTAATTTTAATTTAATATTTATTTTTTATGTTTTAAAGATGATTTAATTGTAATTGTTAAAGTATTAATTTAATGGAAATTTTAAAAGGGTTTAATTTAAATAATTTAACTTTAATTTAATTTAATGATTAAGTCTTTTAACATTTTAAATCTTAAATTTGGATTATCATTTTAATTAGGAATTAAATATTATTGAGATGATTAATTTAGGGATTCTTAAATTAAAGAACAAATCTCTTCCTAATAATATCCCTATTTTAATAATTTCAATTTTATTATTCTTCCAAATTTAATTAATTATTTGATTAAGGTTTATTTTAATTATTTTTAAATTGTTTAGTAGGTTTCTACCCTTTAATTATTTAAATTTCAATCATCCAAATCAGATTAGGATCAAATATTTTACTCTTTAATTTTATTAAGCTTAAAGTTTTAATTAAAGATTAAAATTTTAATTACTATTTTGCCCTTCAAGTTTAATAATTTCATAACTCACTAAATTGAGCTTAAATGAACTTAAAATTTTTATGTAACTTCACTCATATGTCAATAAAGACATGAAAGGAGCAAATGTTATTTTTTTTGTATTTAATTTATTTATGTAATTATTTTTGGTGGAAAATAGGGATTTCCAAGGAAAATTTAATAATATGACCAAGGGAAAGTTTTTGTCCTTAAGAAAATTATGGGACATTCCTAATGACCAGAGGACCACTTGGACCATTTTTGGTGATTTTTTGAATAATATGCTTTTTATTATAATTATTTTGAGTTTTGGAGTATTAATTAATTTAAAAATAAAATAAAAGTTGAAAAATGAATTTTATATTTTTCAAAAATCTCTCTGATATCAAGGAAATCAGAGAATAAATTTTTACAATTTTCTGATTTTTCTTTGATTTATTAGAATTATTTTAGTGGAAATACTAAAAAAAATATATTTTTTTAATTTTGAAATTACCTTAGGGCTTTAAAATTTAATATCTCATCATATAGACTTAAGAAAAATATGGGGTTTGTTCCTAAGTGATTAAAATTCAAAATGTGATATTTTGGTGAATTTTATTATTTTTGTGATTTTTATTATTTTTTAATTATTAAAATATTAAAATAATACAAAAATTCAACTTTTTTAGAAAATTACAATTTTAATTTTCTTAAATTCCCCTAATATCAGAGAGGCTCCAAAACCAATTTGGTGAATTTTTGAAAAGTATTTTGAAAGTTATGAATTTTTAAAGTTTAAATTGGCTAAATGACTTAATCAAACCATTTAGTAGGGCTAACCAAATCCAATTGACTTCAAATTTTTATGGTGGGTTCCTCTGATCCTAAAGGTTAGTAGAGAATTGATTTTAAGTCAATTTGATGTATGATTAGCTCTAATTAATTAATGACCTATTTTGGGTGTTTAAGCCAATTAGGGTTATTCCAAGTGGATTAATTCAAAACCTATTTTTCCTAGGTTCCTCTGGTTAAAATAAAGATCACCAAATTTTCCTAGAATTTATTTCACAGCATGCTAATTATTAGATTTAAAATACTCAAAACAGCAACATGAATTTGAAAAATCAATAACTTCTCATAGGGATGGCCTCGACCTTGGAAAATTCAGGGAATATTCCCAAGTTCGGAGGCTTCAAAAGCCCTATGATCTCATGCCATGGTGAATTTCCTATATGCATGGAGAATTAAAACAATGCGGAGGGTAAATAAATCATTAAAAATTAAATAGTTGATGAAATTAAATGATTTCTTTTCCAAATTATTCTCCTATGTTCACTGAGCAAGAGGGTATTTTTATTTTATTTTTCTGATTTTTCTACACAAAGTTATGCTTTTTTGAAGTTTAGGGAATTAAATAATTAGAAAAATCCCTATTTTTCTACTTAAGTGACACGACGCTAGCTCAACCTCGGCAGCTCCGAACGCACACGCGTCGTCTTCTGATTCGGCACCGCCATCCAACTCATCGCTCCGGGGGCCCGCTGTATCGTTCCGTCTTCTCATCCGGTAAGATCCTGGCCGTCTGTCCGCGCGTGTATTAAATGAACGGCATCCGTTCATCGTCCCCAAGCCTCCTAGCCCGAGAACCTTCCACACTAAACCCCTAACATCTCACTCAATACTTAACGGATTTTCGTGTTCTTGTGCTCTATGGATTCGTCTTGAAGAGACGAATACATCTATACGGTGATCATGCATTGAAATTAAGGCATTTGAAATGGAGAATCTCCAGAAGCTAGGGATAAAGAGTTAGCTCATACCTTTGCTCAGAGAAGTGTGGCTTCAATCTGAGGGTTGTGTCACCTTCGATTGGGTCCAAGCAAGCTCCAGATGAAGTCTCCTGGTCTGGTGAATTACCTAGGTATGATTTCGACCAAGCCCGATCACAAAGCTTGGAGTCTGGAACAGATGGGTGGCCTGGAGAGGGGGCTTCGCTGGTGGACTTCTTCCTCGGTCCGGTGAAGGTGTAGGATCAATCAATTTGGGGATTGATCCACTGTGGAGAAGTGTCCTGGTTTTGGGTGGAATTTTGGCTGAGAAATTTGGCTCTGTTGGTTGGGATTAGGGCAAATTGTCACTAGGGATCAACTGCTCTAAGTGTGGAGAGTGGTCTGGAGCAATTTTGGAAGAGTTTTAGTAAGGTCTGGTTCAGCACCTCTCTTGGCCGAGAGGGGGTGGTGTTTAAATAGGAGAGGGTGGAGGGCTTCCCAGGGGGGTTTAAGGCTGGGTATCAGCTGCTCTGGTGAGGAGAAGAAGAGCTTTGCTGTCCATTTTGGTTGAGACAAGTCAGTAAGGGAGAATTCCAAACTTTGGCTCTCATGGGTTCTCTCGGCCTGGTGGTTTCCGGCGGCTATGGTGGCTGGCCAACCAGGGTCAGGTCACCCTCAAGGTCAGGGAGGTCAGGGCTGGGGCTTAGTGCAGTCAATTAGCCATGGACATGTGTAAAGGAGTTGAATTGAAATGGAATGGGGGGAAGGCTATTTTGGCTGAAATTGGTCAACCCATCCCTTTGGGCTAGGTGCACCACCCAATGCTTGGTTTAGGCTGAAGGGAAAGTGATTTGGTTCAGCATAATCAGTAGGGTCAAGTCACCATCCAAGCACAATTAGGCATAAGCATGGTTAAGAGGAATCAAGGGAGTGGTTAATCACCTTATGAGAATGTAGAAAGGACCTCCTCCTTTTACCCAATGTGGTAAGGTCACATGTGAGCAACTCACACGGCTTGCATGTGGCTTAAGAGTGGCTTCATGGCTTGTCTTTGGCTTGGGGAAAAGCTTGGTCAATTTCATGAAAATGGATTTTAGAAATTTTGGTAATTTAGGGGTGATTTGATGGGATTTGGCATATGGCATGATTTGGAACCATTTGATGATTGATTTAGGACTTAAGGGATGATTTTAATTGAATGCATGATGAAGAAGAGTGTCATATGGACTTTGGATGAATTTTGGGCCTTTGGAATCTAGTGAAGATGGGCTTTTAAAATGGTTTAGAGAAGTGGGCTTTAGGATTTTAAAATGGATTTTAGGATGAGAGTTTTGCAAAGGATTGGATCCAATAATTGTTGAATTTAGTTTAGGAATGTTTTATGAATAATTTGGAATAAATTTGAAGTGTTTGGGCTAGGTTTGGGTTGGATTTGGACCTCTTTGGTGAATGAGCCAATGTAGGTCAAATTGGGCTAACTTGGGCCAATGTTGGGCTAGGGTTTAAATTGATGTAAAATAAATGTTGGGAAATGTTTATGGGAGTGTTTCAAAGAGGTTTTGGCTTTGGTTGGGTTTTGATTTTGGGGTTTGGGCTTATTTGGGTTAGGTTTGGGTTTAGGTCAAAATTGGGCTTTTAGCTTTGGGTTGAATTTGAGTGGGGTTTGGGTCTAAATTTTGGGCAAATCATGTTAGTTTTTTGTTTGTGGGGATGCTAAGGAAGGTTTAGAAAAGATTTGGGGTTAATTGGAGTTGAATTGGGTTAGTTTGGATTAGGTTTGGGTCATGGGTCCAAATTGGGCTTTAAGGTCAAAAGTAAAATAGGATTCAAATGTCAATCAAATTGGGCTTGAATTTGGTCTAGATTGACATTAGAGATATTGAATTGAAGTTTAGAATTTAATTGGACCAGAATTTGGGTCAATTGGGTAGGTTTGGCTTGACATTGGGTTCACTTTGGGTTAAAATGGGTCAAATTGGGGGTTTTGACCAAAGTAGGGTAAATTGATAAAATTAACCCATGGTGTAGTTGAACAAAATGAAATTGGGAATATTTGGGATTTTGTGGAATTTTCTATGAATTTTCTGAAGTTTTGGATTTTTGGGTCAAGAGGGGTATTTTGGGTATTTGAAGGGTATTAGGAGGTATTTTTGGAATTTTTGGTATTTTTGGCTATGGATGATCAACTTGAGTGGAGGGAAATGCTTAGGAATGATTTTGGGAAATTTTGGGTGATTTGGAAATTTTGAAAAATTTGGGTAATTTCAAGGGCTTTGGGTAGGTTAGGCGGGTGTAGGGTCCCGGGGGTCAAAAATTGAAAATTTGGAAAATTGAAGATTGGGTAATTGTAAGTGGAATAAAATCATTTTGGTTGAGCCATGAAGCCATATCAAGCCCACATGAGCCATGAAGGGACTCATTTGAGGCATCCACTATGTTGTTCCTAACCCTCTTAGCCAAGGGCTTAGGGGTTAAGGACCATCCATGTGAATCACTTTTATGAGTCAGGAGGTCAAGTTAGGTATGGGTGTTTTTTTAGAATGTGTGTGAAAGTGTAGTGTATAGGTGTAGTGTGTGTGTAAGTCAGCCCTTCACCAGACCAGGCCACCCAGGGTAGTCCTAAGGCCAAAGAGTCCTATAGGAACTCATCCTTTAAACTTCCACATTTGATTTCAACCCTCTAGGTGATTAGGGGTCTATAGTCAAATTTGTGGAGTTTGCAGGGAGTTAAGAAGTAGTTTGAATTTCTAAGTGGTGGGTCCCAATTCTAATCCTCTAGGATAGTCAAAGGAAAAGCCTAAGGCTAGATCCTAAGTACTAAAGAGAAGAAGAGAAGACCTCATCAAAAAAGGAGGTCAAGAGCAGTACAGCTTCTACCCACTTAGAAAAGTAGTCTGTAGCTGCAAGAAAGAAGCGATGTCCCCTTGAAGAAGTTGGTTCTATCGGACCCACAATATATGTGCCCCAATATTCAAATGGCCACGACGCGATTGTCGGATGTAACACATTTGGAGGTTGATGTAGAACCACTCCATGCACTTGGCACTGGTGACAACTCTTGGCCACCTTCATGCAGTCGGTCATCATTGAGGGCCAGCAGTACCCTAGTATTTTAATCTTCATTTTCATCTTCGGACCTGACTGATGATTGCCACAAAGTCCTGAGTGCACTTCTTTAATGATTTCACGAGCCTCGGACCCGCTCAAGCACCTTAGCCACATCTGGTCAAAAGACCTTCTGTCTAACGTATTGTTTATTAATGCGTAAGACAGAGTTCTTTTCTTGATTTGATGGGCTAATGACTTATCGGCCAATAGATCTCCTATTTGTAGGTAGTCTACTAATGGTCGATGCCAGTCTTCAGCATTTTCTGTTACTGCTGCAATAGTTTCTTCTTCTTCTTCTGATTTGTGTATTGTATCCATGTCGAGCTGTGAGAGAACCTGTCGTCCCTGAACTGACATTTCAACTGATTCATCTTGTATGTAGGAAAACTCTTTTGCGAGGTGGGTTAATGCATCAGCAAGAGCATTTTCTTTTTTGAGAATCTTGTACATTGTTACATTCGGGATTTGCTCCAATAGTTTCATGGCATACTGAAAGTACTGCTCGAGCCTCGGGTTCAGAATTCTGTACAGTCTGGCGATCTGCTGAATGATCAACTGCAAATCTCCGTAGATGTTGATATCTGTTATACCCATCTGAATGGTTAATTCCAATCCTATTATGAGGGCTTCATATTCTGCTTCGTTATTTGTACACAGTTCTGTTAGGTGGTAGGAGTATCTTAACATCCCCCGCTCCGGTGTTATAAAAATTAGTCTGATTCCCGCCTTACCGGGCACTATCGTTTGCGATTCTTTATCTTTCTGCACTGAAGATGCTCCATTAAACTACAATTCCCAACGCTGATCATCTGGGTCATCTAGGCTCAATATTTGCTCATCTGGCAAGTCTTCATTGAGAGACAATTCTGTCGGCAAAGGATGTGCTGCAAGGAAGTCTGCTAGGACTTGTCCTTTTACGGCACGAAGAGGAATGAAAGTTATATCGAATTGCAATAGTATCATCGACCACCTGGCAAGTCTGCCGGAAAGCGTCAGGCCAGTCATCAAATATTGTAATGCATTAACTTTCGAAATAAGGTTGACCTTATGAGAAAGCATGTAATGCCTGAGCTTTTGAGCGGCGAAGATCAGAGCCAAACAATGCTTCTCAGTTGGAGGGTACTTTACTTTCGTCGGAATCAGACGACGACTTAAGTAGTAGAGAGCATTTTCTTTACCCTCGTTATTGACCTGGGCTAACAGGGCTCCAAGGGAGTCGTCTAAAGCCGCGGTATAAAGTATCAACGGTCTACCCGAGACTGGGGCTACTAAGACAGGAGGTGTCATTAGATATTGCTTTATGTCCTCGAGGGCCCGCTGACATTTCTCTTCCCAAACAAATTTGGCGTCCTTTTTAATTAATGCCGAGAAGGGCTGACACCTACCTGATAAGTTCGAGATAAAGCGTCGAAGATATGCCAATTTTCCTTGAAAGGATCGTAATTGCTTCAAGGTTTTGGGAGGAGGCATTTCTAAGATAGCTTTAATCTTTTCTGGGTCGATTTCAATTCCATGATGTTGGACAACAAATCCTAAGAATTTCTTGGAGTTGACGCCGAAGGCGCATTTTATGGGATTCATCTTAAGGTTATATTGTCTTAATCGCTCGAAAACAATTCTCAAATCATACAAGTGATCTCCTTTCAGTTTGCTTTTGATGACTACATCATCCATGTAGCACTCGACTTGGTTGTGAATGAGATCATCAAAAATCTTTGTCATTGCTCTTTGGTAAGTTGCTCCTGTGTTCTTCAATCTAAAAGGCATTACTGTGTAGCAGTAAACTCCGATTGGCGTTCTGAAGGCTGTGAGTTTCTCTTCTTCTGGTGCCATCTTATCTGATTGTATCCTGAAGATCCATCCACGAAAGAGAAGATTTTGATGTGTTGACGCGATGTCGAACATCAATTCTGGAATTGGTAGCGGAAATTCCTCTTTTGGGCATGCTTTATTCAAGTCTCTGAAATCTTCACAGATTCTGATCTGACCATTCTTCTTTCTGATCGGTGCCACGTTGGCTAACCAAGTTGGGTACTGTTCTTCACGGACAAATTTAGCATTTATTAGCTTCTTAACTTCAGTTATTACTTGTTGTTCAATCTCTAGAAGCACTCTTCTGGGAGCTTGTCTGACTGGAACGACAGTGTGATCCACTCCTAACTTGTGAACTTCGATCTCTAGAGCTAATCCTGACATTTCGTAATAACTCCAAGCAAAGCAGTCCTTGAATTCCATTAATAGTTTGATTATTTCTTTGGAGTCTTCTTTATTGAGTAAGGAGCTAACAAAGGTCGGCCTAGGCTCTTCGCTAGTTCCTAAGTTAACTTCCATTAACTCATCTATTGTAGATTTAATTTCTTCTTCAAATTCTGGCGGAGCATCTCCAATTGGTAGATCTTCAAGATTATCTGAGGTTTCCAAGCAGTCTTCATCAGGCTCACTAACGATAACCAAGAAAAATCCTATATCATCAACTGATCCTACTGTGCTGAATCCAAGACCATGCTTTGAATTGGGAGGCCGACTGGCATTGTTCCATAACTTTTCAAAGCGTTGCGATTGGCCTTTTGACCATTGCTTAGGAAAAATACCGCGTTGAATTAAATTTTGAACACATGGAGAATACCACTCAAAAGGCAAATCCATTAATTCAGAAGAAGTAACATCTTCAAATCTTACATCATTTTCAGTTTTGGAAGAAGAAGCACAATGGTAGAACTTGATTGTCTTAGCACCGCCATCATGCACTTCCTTGACTACCATACCCTCGATTTTATTAGAATGGATTGGGGTCAGGGTCAGAGTAAGCACATAATGGTTAGTCTTCTCGTATGTTACTTTGTATTCTTCATTCTTTTTATCTTCGAGAGAGATCTTGAATTGGGGTTTCCTTTGGTTTACTATTGCTGCTTCTTTCTTGATTTCTTCTTCTTCTTCAGAGCTATTCTCCCAATCAACATCGATGACTGTTTGTTCTGTTCAACTGTTCCACCGTTTCTTCCTCAACTTCGTCCCTGGCCTCGACCTCGGGTGCGAGTTCTGGAGAAACCTTCACCATCTCGTCATAAGGGAGTGGTGAGTAACTGTTGAACTAGGATTTCAGGTTCTTCATCATCTCATGCTTCTTTTCCTTGATTTGGTATGGCATTTCTGGAGAAGATTGTTTTCTTTGGGGGTGCATAGTAAGCTGCATCTTTTTGGATTCCAATTTCATGCAAGGAGAATGGTTGCAAACCACCTTTGATACATTGTTCTTGTCCTCCTTCATAGTACTTTATACACTGGTGTAGAGACGACGGTACCATCCGGTTCTCATGGATCCATGGCTGGCCCAGTTGAGCGTTGAATGATATCTCAGAATCAATTATGTGGAACTTTGTGGTTGTCTTGGCTAATTCACCGATCTTCAATAACAGTGTCATCGATCCAAGAGCTCTTTCTCCTTTTTGGTTGAAGCCTCTTAGCATCATCTTGTCTGGCTTGAGATCACGGACTTCAATCTTTAAATAGGTTAGCATTCGGAAGTTCATTTTATTAATTGATGCTCCTGGATCGAATAGCACCCTGTAGAGTGTGAACTTTCCAATACTGACTAAAATGGACAACAGTCGGTTGTGATCTGCTGTTCCAAGTAGTAAATTATCACCCATGAAGGTAACACCGCGCTGTCCTTTCAATGAGCAAACCTCGTCGAAGGAATTACCAGCCATTTGAGCTAAGAAAATTTCTAGATCAAGCAAGGCCTTGAGCAAAGATTCTCTAATCTCCTTTGACAGGATCAGAGCGTCGTAGATGCTCAGTTTGGCCGATAGCTTCCTAAGATGGGCTAGCACATTATAATCCACTTTGTTACCGTGCTCTTCAGTTTCTTCATGAACGGGCAATTCTTCTGCTGGGGTTGGCTCTTCCTGAGCAACCACCTGCTTTCCCTTGTCCTTTGGACCCAATCTCGGAGGTAGGACCTTTCCGCTTCTTAGGTTGACTTCAGTAATTTCCTCTGAATCTACAAATGTCTCTTCTTAGATCGGAACGACTGGACCTTCTGTAGTCGCCTCGGCGTCTGAAAATTCTAACTCTATCGTGATCAGAGCTCCTCGGAATTCATAAATAGACTCATCACTTACTGCACTTTCATAGCCATTCTTGTGAATGTCCTCCTCTTCGTTGTGGATATCTAGGTTTTGTATGATTTGAGAATCGTTATTCGTATCGAAATTGAGATTTGGATTAGGTTGGTTGTCGTTAGTTACGTAATCATTAGAAACAGTAAAAACGTAACCAACACCAAAACTCTTATCATTATAAGATCCCACTGGGGCGAGCAAATAATCATACAGAGTCAGAGGTTCGAGAAATTTCTCCCCTGAATCAGAAACAACCATCCTAGGAAAAGCAGCCCCTAGTCTACCTCTCAGAACCTCAGTCTTCTCTTCTTCCACAATCTTCTCCTCCTTCTGGGACAGTTCTTCAATCACTATTGATAGCGCCGGCTTGGCAGGTTTCAAACTTTGAGTTGAAGAGTGCACCGAAGCGGTCTGGATGTGATCCAAAATTTTCTTTGATGACTTCGTCCAGACAGTACTCCATCCATCGTTGGTCGTGTACGGGTCAATCGGAACAATAGGTTTTGCCGAGATAACATTGATGGAACCTCCTTTTTTGGGTTCCTTCATGTATTCCTTAGGGATCATTATGTTCCCTTGTCGAAGGTTGTTCTCGAGCCAATTCTTGAAAGTGAGGCAGTCTTCCATTTTATGTCCTTGCATCCTGTGGTAGGGACAGTAGTTTGGATGATCCTTCTTATCAACATCCTCTGGCCTTCTGGGTTTTAGTAGTTGAAAATCGGGCTTCTTCATCAAACTGCGAAACATCTTAGCCACTGCCTCAGTCTTGAAGGGGTACTCTTTGTTCAAAAGTTCCTTTAGGGAACGGAGCGGATGAGGCGGCGGCTGATTGTACCGCGGCGACTGATAACTTGGTCGAGGCTGAAAACTCTGCTGAGGCTGATAATTCTGCTGAGGGTGTTGATAAGTCTGTTGCGGTTGCTCTGGCCGTATTTGCACTCGCTGTTTACCTTTGTCCACTGCTGCGACGATTTCGGATTTCTTCTCAAATGCTTTTACGGGCTTCTGCTTATCAGTCTTGTCGATGAAACTTAGATCTTTCGCTTCCTCTTGCAAGCTCCCAGCCTTACTAAGCAACTTCAAAAAGTTTTAATGGTGAATCCCTTAAGGAGAAGTGCTATCGGGCCATGGATACTTTTAAGCAAGATACCGACTGCATGCTGTTCCTGAAGCTGTGGTTCACACTTCATGCTCGGGTTCCTCCATCGAAGTATGTAATCTACCAAAGTTTCGTTCAGTTTCTGTTGCTTCACCACTATATCACCGATAGTGATGTGGTGATGAGCTCCGGCAAACCGCTTAACAAAGAGATTTTCCAATTCTCCAAAAGTCTTGACTGATCCATTCGGTAATTCTGCATACCAGTCGAAGACGATCCCTGACAAACTACTGACGAACTGTAGGAAAAGCAAAGTGTCGCTCCCGCCGGCATTGCAGCAACTGGCACAAAAATGTGCGACATGTTGTCGGGGTTTCCCGTTCCATTGAAAGTCTTAAATAGAGGTGGTACAAAGCTTTTTGGGTATTTGACTGCATCAAATTCTTTGTGGTAAGGTCTACCCTTCTGAATAGATGTTCCATTCTTAGACTGAGCTAAGGCTTCTCGCATCTGCTGTTCTACCATGCTCTTAATATCCTTTTCGGGAATCATGTTTTGTGTAGAATCTTTCTTCAGCTGATCATCTCCGTTAACAGAAGTAATCTCTTTTCCTCCATCTGCAATATGGATGATCTCTGGGGGTGTCTCTTTCTGAGGCTGGGCCTGACTCTGGAGAGTGGCTAAGGCGGCAGCCATCTCTCCATCCTTTTCGCCATCTAGGAAATCGTATCATCTCTTTCTCGAAGTTGTGCTCTCATTAACTCTGGCTCATCTCTTTCTAAAGCTGGCAGAACTCCCTGTGAAGCTGACGATGCTAGTGTCTCAACCATGTTGACCTAAGCATATTCTTCATCCATGAATTCTGAAGAATCCACTTTGTCCCTCAATTCTTCTCCTCTTTCTCTTGCTAGACTTCGAATGTCCATTCTTAGTTGCCCTATGGCATCCTCAAGTGGCCTTTTCTGAACAATCTCATGGTTATCAGGAGATGACTGTTGAACCTCTCTTTCAGGAGTTTCTTTTACTGCGACACTCTCTGCAGATCTGGGATCTCCAGCGAGACTTCTCTTTCCAGAACATTCTGTTGGTATTGGTTAAGCAATAATAGGTCGCCACACCATCCTTCTTGTAGCAGAAGGCCTAGGACCGGCTGGTCTGTCAGCGGTGCGTAAGTAGGTTGTGTCCTCTCTAATATGGAGACCCAATACCACAACAGGTGAGCCTTCCTCACTAGCTCGTACCTTTTTCTTTGGTCTTTCTGGGACAATAGCAGGCTCTACTCACGGACCGAGGTGAGACTTAACTGGCACTCGTCCCATTCTTCTCAGAATCTCTGATACAGGACGTCCTTCTTTTCTGGCAAATTTCTCCACTACTTCTCGCAATCGAGTGAGCGGTGTAGCCTTACTCTTTTTCTTCTTACTGTCACTGTAATATGCAGGCCGGGGTAACGCAGCGACGATCTTCCTGGCATCTATTTCATCAGATGCAGCAGAGAGAGGGTGGAACCTACTTCCTTCCAACAGTGATAAGTATTCTGGCAGTTCTTTTTCTTTCTCTTCGGAGATTTCTTCAAGACAGCGGCTTCATCTTCTCTAACCTTCTTGGTCTGAACAAACTTCCTATTTTTATTCCTCCTCTATGTCCCGGTTAAGGGCCTATACTTCAAACCAGACCCTATCTCAAAAACAGACGGTATCGCAGTGAAGTCTGAACCCTCCACAGTGACAAGCTCATAACTGACTTGTACTTCCTTTCCTTTTAGTTTAGTAGGAACCGGGGTAGGTGCAGTAATGAACAGACCGGTAGGGGTAGAGACGACAGTTCTGAGGGTAGCAGTCAACTTCTGGTGAACAGCAATGTTCCTTTCAACTGGGGCCCTCTGCAGGGGAGGGAATTCATGAGTCGACTTCAGGTTAAACTTAATCATAGGCTCTTCAGTCTCAGGCACTTTGTTCATCAGTGTGAAAAGAGTAACATCGGCAAATTTAACTTCCGTATTGTCAAGCCCTTGTCCAAAGCGGATTATTGCATCGCTAGGCAGTTCCTCCTGGTAGACAGCTAAGTCTAACCCGTTGGTAAAAGAGAAGATCAGCTTCGGGGCAGGCATCTTCTGCAAGGTAAGTTTCGATTATCAGTCCTGAATTATGCTTCCTTCGTCTGGACGAAAAGAAAGACATTGAAAAGAGTCTGAACACAATTTATTTAAGTTTTATTTATGCATTTATGATTTAGAAAAAAGTTTGTTGGTTAGGAGGTTAGTTTACTTGTTAAAAAATGAGAGGAGATTAGAGAGGATAAAGAACCCAATCCAGAGCTAAGAAAGGAAGGGAAGATCTCGTAGGATTTCGCAACTCGAAGGACCGCTCTTAAACTAACACCTATTGGGGGTCTACCTCGCCTCTCGGAGAGGTATCAAAAGGAAGATTTCAGAACCTCTCTTTTAGGGGTGTCTAAACAGTGGCTCCAAAATCCGAGAAGAGTTGATCATACTTGTTCAAGACATAAATGAATCAAGATATGTCAACGGAAGAATGGTAGTCTGATCCACTAGGGGCGTGGACTTACTCTCGATTTATGAAAGCAAAACCATCCGATCAAAATGGAGAGAGGAACTATTCCCCACTGGAGTCGCCAGAAAGTTGTCGGCATATTTTTTAATTTAATTTAAATATATAATTTGAAAGGTAGTATTTGATTTTAAAAATAATTTTGAAGTTAAAAAATTTCCAGATATCCAATTAAACAGATCTCATATCCCAAATAGTTTATATAAACGAGCACCACACCACAAACCGTGCATCTATCCCGAAGAATAGACACACTGCTTGATGATGGGGCTTGATTAAATAAACCAGAAGATTTGTGACATCTGATTGGTCTGCGAACCAATTTTATAAGTCGACAAATTCCCCTTCTTAATATAAAGGAATTAAGCAGGCTTAAAGTTCCCTATAAGGGAAGGCCCCTATAGTTAATACATCTTAAATGACGGGAAACACTGAAGAAAACTTTTAATAACGATCGTTGTTTTGCTCTCAAGAATTTCAAAGCTTAAGGTTTTGAAAGGATTGAATTTTGGAATTTCAAAAGGGGTTAGCTCAAATTTGGAACAGTTATTTTCAAGAGTCCGAAGGAAGAGAAGTAGGAGAAGTTGAGGATCCAAGATGAATCTTGGCAACTTCCCAAACTATCCTATTGTTTGGCTTCAATTTGGGAATAATGTTTAATGTTGCAATCTTGCCAATTTTATTTATTTATGTCTTATATTTATATGACATAGTCATGCAAATGGCCTCGAAAATGTGAGGATTTATGTCGTACCAAATGACTACCTCGGAATGCTAAAACCGGTTAGGGCTTAATTTACATAACATGATTATGCATATGCCTAACAAAAAGTTGAGGATTTATGTTGCACTAGGCAAACTACCTCGAAATCCTATGGCTGGGTTATTTAATTCTAGGAAAGGTTTAGCTGATGTAGACCCGAGTTTTTCTGAAGAAGATGGTCGTGCTGCCCACCGTGCTCCAAGCTCCTTGTTGTTGCAGAGGTTTAGTTTTAGAAGTCATAAATTAAACGATGAGAGAAGTGTTTTGGATAAGTTAAATCTTAGAATTCAAATGTTTTTTTTATGTTTTATTAGGTAAATATTAAAGTTGATTATAACAACACCGGTTATGATCCCACGGTTCCGTCCTTCCGGCATCATTATTTTTATCTGATTCACTTAGTTTAGATGAATTTTCTAAACTCAACTAAATGAGTTCCACACTTTCATTTAGACCATGGGAAATCCCGTGAGCAACACGTAGGTTACATCGTCCGAGGTATTCCTAATCATCCATCGAGATGTTTTAATTTAGTTACAATTGTAGTTTTGTTGTTCTGTTTGTGATAAAATTTTGAGTTGTTTTATATTTTGAATGTTGTGGCGATGAATTTTATCTTGTTGTGACTTTTAATTTAATTTTGGGTTTCAGTTTTGTGGCTATCCTAAAGGTTTTGGTTTTCATGCAATAATCTTGTTTAACATGCAAGAAGAGTAAAGTGCAGTGTAGAAAATGCAATAGAGTAGGTTGCAATAACATAAAAGCGTACCTAGAGGGTCCTCCTGTCATTCCAAGCTACACTTTAAAACACATATTAAAGCATTTAAATATTTCAACAAATACCTTGATAAAGACTAAGGGAAGGGTTTTGGTTGTCTACCAGAATCCTAATCCTACAACTTGTCATTTCCTATGACGTCTAGGTTCTTTATTTTGGTTAAGGATGATTTTCTTCATCAAAGAGCAATTAAGTTCAATTGTTCTTTAAAACTACCCATCGTATTGAGGAAGTGTTTAGAATAAATCCTAAACATCTTTTCAATACCTCTGGGACAGTTTTGAGTCCAAGAGGATTTAATTACACAGGTGAATTAATCATCCAAAGGTTTAGTTACGTTTTGTTCCCTTGCTCAGTGAATTAGGATGTTTGATTATCCTTATGAGTGAAGTGGCACTTCACTTAACGCTTCATTTAATAGTTATAATAATTTCAAGCTTTCAAGGGCAAGTTAATTTGTTAGAGATGTTAATGATTTGAAGTTAAAGGTTGATGATTTACTTTAATGTGATTTAATTATGAAATTTTAATCAGTAATTTTAAATTTGGAATAATGTTTGATTCATTTAAGTTAAACTTTTTATAAATGATATCGATATTTCATGTTAATTTAAATTTTAGATTTAACTTAGGTTAAAAGAGGTGTTCAAATTACTTATTAAATTTTGACAATTTAATTAATTTAATTTTTGTCATTATGTTTTAAGGTGAGTTGTCTTAAAATTATTTAAAATTTGTAATTTTTGATGATTTTAAATTAGTTTTAAATATTTTAATTTACTTTTTAATCATTTAACATTTTAGGCTTTAATCAATTATTAAATTATTTAATGATGTAGGTTTTAAGAATTATTTACCTTTGATCATTTAATTATTAATTCCTCTTATCCTCTTAAGTTAAGAGTTAAATATTACTAGGTGATTTATTTAGGGATTTCTAAATTAAAGAATCAACAACCTCTTATGTTATATCCCCATTTCAATAATTCAATTTCAATTAATCTTCCAAAATTTAAATCACTCAATTAATTAAGGTTCCATTTTTGGGTTTATTAAAGTGATTAATGGATTCCTACCCTTTGACTTCCTAAAGTTTCAATCATCTGAGAGAAAATTAAAATCAGACATTTTACCCCCCATTCTGATTAAATCTAATGTTTTAGTTAGGGGTTAAAATCTTTTAATTACCTTTATGCCTCTTTAAACTTATTTATTTTATAACTCGTTAAATTAAGCTTAAATGAACCTAAAAATCTTTATGCCACTTCACTCACATGTCAATTAAGACATTAGAGGAGAAAATGAGATTTTTCTGAATTTAATTTATTTATATAATTATTTTTAATGGAAAATAGGGCTTTTCAAAGAAAATTCACCAACATTACCAAGGTAAAGATTTTGTTCTTAAGAAAATAATGAGATGTTTCTAATGACTAGAGGACCACTTGGACCAATTTGGTGATTTATCCAATTATATTTTATTTATTATAATTATTTTAATTTTTGGTGTTAATTAATTATAAAATAAAATAAAATTTGAAAAATGAATTTTATATTTTTCAAAAATCCCTCTAACCTCAGAAAAGTTAGAGAAACAAATTTTATATTTTCCTAATTTTTTTTTGATTTATTAGAATTAATTTAGTGGAAAGACTAGAAAATACATTTTTAATTCAAAAAATTATTTTAAGGGTTTGAAATTAAATATCTTAACCTAAAGACTTAGGAAAAATATTTGATTGGTTCCTAAGTGATTAGGGGTCTAAATATGACATTTTTATAATTTGTATTATTTTTGTGATTTTTATTATTTTTTAATTATTAAAAATATTAAAATATGCTTAAAAATGAAAGTTTTTAGAAAATTCCAATTTTAATTTTCTTAGACTCCTCTGATACCAGAGAAGTCCCAAAATCAATGTGGTGAATTTTTTAAATGTATTTTTGAGGTTATGAATTTTTAAAGTTTAATTTTGGTTATGTGATTTAAATAATCCATTTAGTGTGGTTAAACATTTCCAATTGACTTGAAATTTTTATGTGAGGGTCCCCTGATCATAAAGATTAGTGGAGAATTATTTTCAAGTCATTTTAATGTGTGATTAACTCTATTTAATTAAATTTCAATTTAGAGTGATTAGGCTAATTAGGATTATTTTTAAGGAAATAAATCAAACAATAATTTTCCTAGGGTTCTCTGGTCCTAAGAAACATCACCAAACTTTCCTGGAATTTTCTAAGCAACATGCTAATTTTTGGCATTAAAATATCAAAAAGAGTGACATAAACTTGAAAAATACATAACTTGTCATAGGGATGGCCTCTGACCTTGAAAAATGCAGGGAATGTTCCCAAGATCAGAGGCTTCAAAAGCCCTATGGTCTCATTCCATTGTGAAGTGTCTATGCAAATAGAGAATTAAAATACTGAAATGAGTAAATAAGTAATTAAAAATAAAATGCTCATCAAAATAACTTGTTTTCTTTTCCACATTATTCTCCTCTGTTCACTGAGCAAGAGGGTATTTTTGTTTTATTTTTATAATTTTTCTATGCAAAGATATGAATTTTAGAAGTTTTTGGTATTAAATTAGATAGAAAATAACCTAATTTCCTACTTAAACCAGTCAGCGCCGCGTCAACCTCGGAGGCTCCGAAGCCCTACGTGTCGCGCTCCCATTCGACGCTGCAACCTGAGTCAGCAGCGACGCTTCCCGTGGTCCCGCTCTGTCTTCTGGTATGACTTGATCTCCGCCGTTCAACCGATACAAAGTCGATCGGACGGCTCCTAGTCATCGTCTACGACTGGTGCGTCCCGTAAGCCGTCGACATTCTAACCCTAAGATCTCTCTCATTTCTCAATGGATTTTCGAGTTCTTATGCTCTATGGATTCGTCTTAAGGACACGAACACATCCATACGGATAACATGCCATGAAATTAAGCTAAATTAAATGGAGGATTTGCAGAAGCTCTGGAGGAAGGAAGAGTTCATACCTTGGTTATGAGAGGTGAAGCCTTAATCAGAAATGCTCGGCACGTTTGTTGTAGTCCAAGGAGGCTAGAGATGAAGCCTAGAGCTGTGGTGAATTGCCTAGCTTTGACTTCCACCAGGCCCGATCACAAAGCTTGGAGGCTCGAACAACTGGGTGGCCTGGAGAGTGGGCTTTCTCTGGTGAACTCCTTCTCTACCTCTGTTGAAGGTGTGGAAAGAGTTAATTTGGATTTGGTGAGGTTTCAGAGGGTGTCCTGTTTCTGGCCTGATTTTCAACTGAGAAATTGGGCTCAGCTGGGGGGATTCAGGGCAGGAGAACAGTGGCATTCTTCTTCTCTAGGCTAGGAGAAGCTTTGGGAGTGATTTGGTGAGGTTTTGTTGAGAAGAAATTCAACACCTTTCAACACCATTCTCATGGCCGAGAAGAGGTGTTTAAATGGCCAGGGCCATCGGGCTGAGCTAGGGCTCAATTGGTGGGTGGATTCCACTGCTTAGGTGGAGGGCAGTGGAGCTCCAAAGTTTGATTTGGCTGAGGTGGCCAATTGGGTGAGTTTGGGTTTGTTTCACTTGGTGGTGTCTCTCGGTTTTGACCCCCTCCGGTAGCTAGGTCGACTGGCAAGGACAAGGGACCTGGCCATGGGTCAGGTAAACCAAGGAGTAGGGTTTAATGGTGATAAACTAGGCAACGGGGGATTTGGTGTGAGCCAAAAGGTGGATTTGTCCATTTATGGGAAGAGATCCCTTAAAATGGGGAACCCTTGGTCCATGGCTCACTTAGCTTGGGATAGGTGGATCTAGGGTGGTTCCTAGGGTTTACTTAGTGGCTGTGGATAGGTTGGTTTAGCCACATTTGGTTCAATTTGGTTTGGTTTGGTAATGGGTTCAAATTTGCTCATTTTGGTTTGGGTTGGGCTAACTTGAAATTGGTTTTGATTTAGGTCCAAGTGTCTTGAGCAATTTTGAAGAGATGATTGCCATGAAGAAGTTTCATGAAGACATGGAGAGGTTTTGAGTTCAATTGGAAGGTCAATTTGGTGGATTTTGGTATTTTGGTTAATTTAGGCAAGGTTGAATCAATTTGGGTCCAAGTTGGGTTATAGTGGGGTTTAGACCCAATTGAAAGTTTCAAATGGTATAGGGGAATGTATTGAAGAGTTCCCAACATCAATTGGGAAGAAATTTTAGGGTTTGGCTAATCAATTTGGTAGGTTTAGGGCATGGATTCACTTTAGGCTAAAATGGGGGTATTTTTGGTTTTTCAAATAGATTTAGGTTAAGCTTAGGCTCAAATTGGGGAAATTGAAAGTTTCATAGCTTTCATGGGAATGTTATGGAATGTTTAGGACTAAAATTTGGGGAA
This sequence comes from Papilionanthe hookeriana x Papilionanthe teres, assembly GCA_022702705.1. Taxonomy (NCBI): domain Eukaryota; kingdom Viridiplantae; phylum Streptophyta; class Magnoliopsida; order Asparagales; family Orchidaceae; genus Papilionanthe; species Papilionanthe hookeriana x Papilionanthe teres. Next base: position 129,928,504 of record CM040425.1, on the reverse strand, counting down.
AAAAAGTTGTTTTTAGGTTAATTGGGGGTTTTGGATTAATTAGGCAAAATTGGGGATTTTGGATTTCAAATGGAATTGAACTCAAATGTGAATTATATTGGGCTTGGATTTGGTTTATATTGACAGTAATGATGTTGAATTAAAGTTTAGAATTGAAATTGGGCAAAATTGAGGCCAAATAGGTTGGTTTGGTGTGACATTGGGTCCATTTAGATTAAAAATTAGTCAATTTGAGGATTTTGACAAAAGTGGGTTATTTTGGAAAAATTGGGCTATGAAGTAGTTGCACAAAATGAAATTATGATTATTTGGGATTTTTTGGAATTTTTTGGGAATTTTTGGAATTTTGTGCTAAAAGGGTATTTTAGGGTATCAAGAGGTTATTTGGAGAGTATTGGGGTATTTTGGTGGATTTAAGAGGTGGGAATTGTTTCAAAATGATCTTTAGGTATTTTGGGAATTTTGGGTAACTTTTGGGGAATTTTGGAAAATTTGGGGCAATTAGGTAATTTTAGGTAGGTTTGAAGGACCCAATGTCAAAACCAGACATTTTGGCAAAAGTTGAATTTTGATCATGATGAAGCTTAAAGTGAGCCATGGACCAAGAAATGTCCATTTTGAACATCTCATGGGTTGTATCCAACTCTCTTAGATAAAGAGCTAGGGGTTTGGACTTAGCCACATGAGTGTTTCAATGAACCAGGGGGGAGAATTGGGTAAGGATGGTGTGTGTGAGAGTGCAGTGTGTGTAAGTCAGACCTCACCAGGACCAGGCCACCCAAGGTAGTCCTAAGGCTTGAAAAACCTTAGAGGAGCTCACTATTGGTTCCCCATATGGTGGTCTTAACCTTCTAAGGTGATTTAGAGGTTTGCAACCATCCAAGTGGGGTCCCAAGAGGAGTCAAGAAGTAGCTGAATTGCTAAAGGGTGGGTCCCAATTCTAGTCTTCTAGGAAAGTAAAGGAGAAAACCTTATGGCTAGATCCTAAGAAGTACTAAGGAGAGAAAAGACCTCACCAAAAATGAGGTGAACAGTGGTATAATTAATTTGAGCATCATTAAGAGTTTTACTAGCATAGTAAATGACTTTGAAAATTTTATAATACCTTTGCCCCAACGCAACTCCAATAACATAATCACTAGCATCACACATCAATTTAATGGGTTTCTCCCAATCAGGTGAAACAATTATAGGAGTAGTGATTAATTTTTCTTTAAGTAATTCAAAAGCACACAAACATTCATTATTAAAATCAAACTTCCTATAATTTTCTAGAAGTTGGTACAAAGGTTTAGTAGTTTTAGAAAAATCTTTAATATAATGCCTGTAAAATCCAACATGTCCTAAGAAACTCCACACCTCTCTCATAGTAGTGGGTGGTGGTAATCTCTCAATCAATCGAATTTTACCAGGATCGACCTCCATACAATATTCAGAAATTTTATGCCCAAGCATTATTCCTACTGCAACCATAAATTGATATTTTTCCCAGTTCATAACTAAATTTGTTTTCTCATAGAGTTCCAAAACTTTTGCCAAGTTTTCCAAACAAATATAAAATGAAGTTCCTAATACAGAAAAATCATCCATGAAAACTTTGATTCCATTATCTATCATACTACTAAAGATAGACATCATACATCTTTGAAAAGTTGCAGGTGCATTACACTGTCCAAAAGGCATTCTTCAAAAAGCAAATGTTCTATAGGGGCTAGTAAACGTTGTCTTTGCTTGATCCTCAGGAGCAATAGGTATTTGATGATAACCAGTATATCCATCCAAAAAGCAATATTACTTGTGTCCAGCAAGTCTATCCAACATTTGATCGAGAAAAGGAAGAGGAAAGTGATCTTTTCGGGTGGCAGCATTCAGTTTTCTATAATCAATAAAAATTCGCCATCCATTAACTTGTCTAGCAGGTAAAATTTCATTCCTTTCATCCACTTCCACAGTCACTCTTTCTTTCTTCGATACACAATGAATTGGACTTACCCAAGCACTATCCGAAATAGGATAAATAATTCCGGCATAAAGCCATTTTAAAATTTCCTTCTTAACTACTTCCTTCATTATAGGATTTAATCTCCTTTGTGGATCATTTTTAGGTTTATGTTCTTCATTTAATAAAATTCCGTGCATACAGATCGAAGGACTGATTCCTTTGAAATCTACCAAAGTCCATCCAAAAGCTTTTTTGTATCTTTTTAAGATTTCCAATAATTTTTGTTTCTGATATTCAGTTAACTCCGAAGATACAATAACTGGTAGGGTAGATGATTCTCCTAAGAAAATATACTTTAAATGCTTAGAGAGAATTTTCATCTCAAGTTTAGGAGGTTTAATAATAGATGAAATTAAACTTTTATCTCCACCTTCCATGGTATCTAACACTTCAAATTTCTCCTGAATATACTCCAACTCCTTATTCTTCTCATTATCTGAATCTTTTTCATTTCCAGTTTCATCTTCAATTATATTTTCATATTCCACTTTTTTTTCAAATATCTCTTTAAATAATCATTTCTCAAATATACGTAGAATTTCATCCTAAAACATTCATTATTTTTGCAACTGAGGGATACTTCATAGACTTCAAAATATTAAAGGTCGTCTATTGATCATTAACTCTCATAGTTAATTCCCCTTTTGAACATCGATTCATGACTCTTCCAAGTAGCTAGGAATGGTCTTCCTAAAATAATTGGAATTTCTTTATCTTCCTCCATATCAAGCACAAAAAAATCCACAGGAAAGATAAATTTATCCACTTTCACTAACACATCTTCTACCACTCCCTTAGGATAAGTAATAGAACGATCGGCCAATTGAAGAGTTACAGATGTTGGAGAAATTTTTCCAATTCCCAATCTTTTGAAAGTTGATAAAGGCATAAGGTTAATACTAGCTCCCATATCACATAAGGCTCTTCCAAAAAACTTTTCACCTATAGCACACGAGATAGTGAAACTACCAGGATCTTTAAGTTTTTTAGGAAGCTTTTTATGAATTATTGCACTACACACTTAGCTAAGTGTAACAGTCTCATGATCCGTGAACTTTCTCTTCTTTTTAAGAATATCCTTCATAAATTTCGCATAATAAGGCATCTGCTCTAATGCTTCAACAAAAGGTATATTTATTGTTAACTTCTTAAGGATTTCCAAAAATTTTCCAAATCTCTTATCCCTATTCTTCTGCTTCAATCTTTGAGGAAATGGAGGAGGTGGTTTCTCAACAGTAATCATCATTGGTTCAAGAGGATATTCCAGGTCTGGATAAATCTTATTTGAACCTTTTTCAATATTCACCTTCTATGTCTCTTCTTCAACTTCTTTCTACACTCTAGTTTCTAATTCTTTTCCACTCCTTAATTTAATAGCCTTAAGTTGCTCCTTTTTTTAATCTTTTGGATTGATCTCCACATTACTAGCAAGTGTTTCGGAAGGTTTATTATTAAGCGCAGTAAAAATATGTCCCAATTCATTTTCAATATTTTTTATCGCAACACCTTGCACTTATAATTGGTTTCCCAAATTCAAAATCATTTCATCTGTAGACAACTTCTTATCCTTAAACTATGAGTTATTACTGAATCCAGGAGGATAAGATGGTCTAAAGTTAGTATTTCCTTCGTTGTTTGAGTTTCTAGCTGGGTTTATAGAATTGTGCCCCCATTGTGGGTTCACATTAACATTATTATTATTCCAATTGAAATTTGGGTGATTCTTCCAACCAGAGTTATAATAATTTGAATAAGGTTTATTAGGTCTATTAATCACGTTTAAAGTCTCATAAGGTGTATGAGATTCAGTTATCTATCGAAATGAATTTTCCTCTAACACTGGGGGTGGTTGAGAATAATTCATTCCATATTGATCTATTTTCTTAGAAAGTGCTGCTATTTGAGAAACTATCATAATCATCATATCATAATCATCATATCATAATCATGAACACTAGCTACTCTCTTAGGGTTTACCCGTTCAGAGGGCCATTGAAAATTATTAGTAGCCATCTCTTCAATCAATGAATATGCTTCATTGAAAGGTTTTGACATTAATGATCCACCAACAGGAGCATCAATAATTTATCTCAATGATCACACTAATCTGTTATAAAAAGTTTGAATTATTAACCAATCTAGCAAAGCATGATGTGGACACTTCCTAAGAAGATCCTTAAACCTCTCCCAAGCTTCATATATTGACTCTCCTTCAAACTAACCAAAATATGTGATAATATTTCTTAATTTAGCAGTTTTTGATGGAGGGAAATATTTTTATAGAAACTTTTGAGAATGTTCTCCCTAAGTTCGAATAAATCCAGGTGCTAACGAGTTTAACCATGCCTTTCCTTTGTCCCTTAAGGAAAAAGGAAAAAGTCTAAGTCTCACAGCATCACTCGACACTCCGTCATACTTAAAAGAAACACACAGTTCGAAAAAACTAGCGAGATGTAAATTTGGGGCTTCATTAGGTGTTCCTCTGAATTGATTATTTTGTATCATTTGGATAATAGCAGGTTTAATTTCAAATGAATTAGCAGCAACATCAGGATTTTGAATTGTTATATGAATTTCAATTGTTGTTAGGTTCGCATAATCACTTAAGGATCTTGGCAAATTTCCAACATTAATATTCTGATTCTCTTGATTATTCACCATTTCGCAGTAATTTTCAATTTGTCTTTGTTGTTTTCTAATTTTTCTAATAGTATGCTCTAACTCTGAATCGTAAGGTATCAAACATACAGATCCACTACTACGCATACAAAATCACATTAAAAAAAGTAAATAAGCACACAAATATACTACAAAGTAAAGGTTTTCAGTTACTACAATATCTATAAATAAGTACAGTTTATCTACCTTCCCCGTCAACGATGCCAAAAACTTGACAGCGACTTTATATATGCTTAAAAATGCAAGAATTTATGAATTCAGATTTATATATTTATAATGATTTAGTAAAGTCACAAATTCAAATCAAGTATACATATCGTATCACGTAATACAGGGCTCTAATGGAGTCCTGATTATCGATCCCACAGGGAAGGAAACGTTCTTTAAATCAGATAATATAGCACTAAAATGTAATTCCAACTGTAACAATTGCTCAAGTGTACTACAACTAGTGAATGCAAAGTATGGTAATAATAAAGCTACTACAACTACTTCTACTTACTAAACTAATTTAACTGACACACACTAATTTATGTGATTTATAAGATACTTCTATGTGAAAAGTGTCTTCCTTCTTGCATAAAGATTATGATGTGTGAATGATGAAGAATGGTAATTTTCTATATTGTGCCAAATAGGAGCATATTTGCTTCCTTACCATTAAAAGAGTACCTCCTCTTCCAATCATGTAAAGAACATTGACATATCTTATGTTTAGTCACTAAATCTAAGGCTAGGCTGGGAGGATACCGACTATCACTACAGAGCTCCCACTCACCCTTCACCTGAAGGTTAACCATAGGCTTTAGTTACCAATCTTAGGACCAAATTGGGGATCTCATTCTGTCACCATGAAACCTCCAATTTGAAGTCCATCCAAACTCATTTCCTTATTTATTTGCACTCAATCCCCATGAACTATGCAATTCATTCACGGACATTGAATGGGTTCTTCATTCTTGTTGCAGAACATTCAATTCTTTTGGAATTAATGTTCCTCAACATATTTTAACAAATCAATTGGCTGGATTGAAAAGTAAATTAACTTCCAAATGAAAGGACCATCACAACTTTTATAACACTTTAAGGGCACATCAATTCCACATCACCACATCATTACTACTTTATGCAAGAAGAAAGGCAAATGAAACTACTCACAAATCATGGAGAAGATACAATAAAATATGGATTTTATATATAAAAGAAGACTCATACAAACTACAATAGCAAATACAACTTATCTCTTTCTCTTCCCCAAGAAAAATTCCTTCAAAGTTCCCTTGATTCCTTTTCTATTCCTTGTAACACTTGATTTCCTCCTTGGAATCAAGATGAAGAAGCAATCTCTCACTTTACTCCCTCTTCTCCCCTCCTTAGAGAAGAATGTCTCTTCAAATCACAAACCCTAACTCTCACTCACACTTTCCATACACTCTGTACAGTAATCCTTTTCTCCTTTTCATTTTGAACACATAATTTTATGTTAGGAACAAATTCCATAAGAGTTTCTTCAAGTACCCTTTTAAAAATCCACCAAAACTCTTCAATTTTAAATGAACCGACATAGGGCACCGGCGGCGCCTGATAGTGGCGCCGGCGGCACCCTATCCTGCCAATAATTGCTGAAGTTTCTGGAAGAGGGCGCTGGCGGCGCCAGAAGTTGTTTTCCTCCAAATTGCTCCATTTTGCTCCAATTTTGTTCGTTTTTGCATATTTTCGCTCCAATCACCTAATCATCATACCTGCAACAAATCATGAAAAATACCTTTCTTTAAAGTGTAATATCACAAAAAATCGATAAAAAAGTATAGCTAAAAGAGTATATATTTTTGGGGCATCATATACTTGTGTAATCTCCCTACTATTTAAAGACATAGTTGAAATCTTACTTTACTTTGGAGTTAAGTTTTTAGCACTGTTGTAAAGGAAGAAATTTCAACAAGAAAATTAAAGGATTAAACTCTTATATATTGTAATCGGGGATCAAGTTTTTGGCACCGTTGCCGGGGATTGCTACAATTGATCTTGACTTTTAGGAGGATTTTAATTGAAGTATTTAGTCTTAGACTTGGAAAATTCTAGTGTCGTAAAAACTGTTTTGTGTAAAAAGTGTTTTTTTATGAAAATGTGTTGTGAAGAAACTGTTTATGTGAAAAATAAGGTGTTTGTGAAAATGTTTTCTTGTGTTGAAAATATTTTTTATTTAATTGTTACTGTATTGTATGTTGTGTTATGTATGCGAGCTAAAGGATCTGCAGGACTTGTGCCTTATCATCTTGAGTTAAAAAAAAATAAAAAAATAAAAAAAAAAAACAGAAAGGACTTGAAAAACTAGAAATGGAAATGAAAAATATTCAAAATAGTAACTTGGAAAAGCATTAATTCATTAAGGGATTATGTAAATCCTACGATAGATGAAATTCACTCAAGTATATAAATCCCTGTCGTAGAAGCTGACTCGTTTAAACTAAATCCAGTGATTATCCAACTGGTGCAGAACAACCAATTTGGGGGAACTCCTTCAGAGGATCCCTATTTACTCTTATCATGTTTTCTAGAACTTTATGTTATATTTCATTATAACAGCATGTCAGACGATGTTGTTAGACTAAGGCTTTTTCCTTTCTCACTAAGGGATAAGGCTAAAATGTGGTTATACTCATTAGCACATGGCTCTATTAAAAATTGGGAGGAGTTAACTCAAAAATTCCTAGCTAAGTATTTTTCACCTTCAAGGATTACTAAACATAGAAATGACATTATCTCATTTTGTCAGTATGAAGAGAAATCAATATACGTAGCCTGGAAAAGATTTAAGAAACTTTTAAGAAAGTGTCCACACCATGCTCTGCCTAATTGGTTAATCATTCAAACTTTTTATGATGGCTTCGTAGGATCCCTTAGGTCTATAATTGACGCTACCGCTGGTGGATCATTAATGTCAAAATCATTTGATAAAACGTATGCGTTAAAGGAAAGAATGGCTACAAATGAATTTGAATGTCTCTCTGCAAGGTAAAATCCTAAAAGGTAGCCAATGTTCATCATACAAATGTGATTTCAATTCTTGCATCTCAGGTTGTTGCAATATCAAGGAAGTTGGGCCAATTTAAAATGAATCAACCTTAATTTACTCTAGTAAGTGAGGAAAGTTCATTAAATCATATGATTGATTCTAACTTATCATATTAAACTTTAAATACCACAAACAACCCATATTCTAACTTTTACAACCCAAGTTGGAAGAACCATCCTAATTTTAACTGGAATCATACTATTGGGGGTGGAAACCAACAATGGGAAAATAATCATGCAAATCCTAATGGAAGTTGGAATAATAAGAGGAACACAAACTATAAACCTTCATATCCACAGACCCTAACATTGATAAAAATTTTGAGGATAAGAAGATTTCTATCGAAGAAGTGGTATTACAATTAGGGAACTAATTGCAAAGTCAAAAAGCTACAATTGTAAACATAGGGAATCAACTGGGACAAATGACTATTTCACTTAGCAATAGACCCAAAGGAATACTTCCTAGCAACATTGAGATTAATCCTAAAGAGAACACTAATAAACATGTAGAAGCCGTCTGATTAAAAAGTGGAGGAGAGATAAAGGATGTGGTTAGAAAAGAGAAAAAATTTACGAGAGAAACAAAAGAAACTAAAAGACCTAACGAACATGTTTCTAAGGATTTGGAAAAAAATATATCTCCAACAAAAATCAATTTAGAAAGACCACCACCTCCATTTCCTCAAAGTCCTATACAACATGAGTTAGATAAAAAATTTTCAAAATTCCTGGAAGTACTTAAGAAGTTAACAATAAATATTCCTTTTGCTGAAGCATTGGAACAGATGTCAAGTTATGCAAAGTTTATGAAGGAGATATTAAACAAGAGAAGAAAACTTGGGGATTATGAGTCAGTTACACTAAGTGAGGAGTGCGGAGCTATACTTTAGAAAAGCTTCTTCAGAAACATAATGATCCTTGTAGCTTTACAATTTTTTGTGCAATTGAAGAAAAATTATGTGGAAAAGCTTTATGTGATTTAGGAGTGAGCATTACTCTGATGCCTCTATCTATATTTAAAAGGTTAGGTTTAGTTGATATTTCTCCCACTACTGTAGCCCTTCAGTTAGCTGATCGATCTATCATTTATCCAAAAGGGCTCATAGAAGATGTGCTTGTTAAAATGGATAAATTTATCTTTCCTTTAGAATTTATTGTATTAGATATGGAGGACGATAAATATAATCCAATTATTTTAGGAGACCTTTCCTTGTTACTTGAAAAGCTATGATAGATGTGCAAAAAAGAGTGTTGACTATGAATATTAATGATCAGAAAGTAACTTTAAATGTATTAAAGACTATGAAAAATTGAACTGAGAGAAAAGATTATGATTGTTTTTGGATGGATGAAATTTATTATCTAGATAAAGACCATTTCTAAGAAAGTTTTGAGATTAAGTTAACAGATGAGATCGAAATGGACATTCATGAAGAGTTGAAAAGTTTATTTAAAGAAGACTGTATGTATGTTTAAGAGAGATGTAAAATAATGGACATTATAGAAAATAGTAAACTTTTAATTACATCTATTGAAAAATCTCATGAACTTAAGATGAATGTACCCTATACAATTTTAAAGCCTACATATTTAGCGAATTCATCTACACCACCATTCTTTATATCTTCAAATTCGACTCAATCACAAGAAGAACCTGGATTGAATGATGAAATCAGTAAAAGATCTCTTAATAAAGAGTTATTCAAATAAACTGAATGGCATATTCCGTGATACATACAACATGAATGAGATTCTGATGCTGGGTCAACCAGGATAAATATTGGATACATTGCGTCGTCGATGTTAGACCAAGCGCTTTGTGGGAGTCAACCCATGGTTATCTTTGTTATATGTTTAGAGTGATTATTGTTATGTTGGATTGGATAATAGTGAGATGTTGGACTTTGATCCTTGTTTGTTGTGTAAGAATTGTTTTGGTTAATGTTGTGAGGTTATGATTTGGGCTTGATTAAATTTGTATATGACTTTTGGTAGTAGCAGGCTGACGAGTCTATTATAACTTATTTCTCAACTAGAGCTGAGCATTACCTTGAAGCATATAGAGTTTGGACTTGGACTAATCCATGTCAACTTTATTACTTCCATTATCTGACTTTGTCTTTACTAAGTAAGTTCATGAACTTACTTAGTGAACAACATCTAGATGAACTGCACTACTTTATTTATCAGATTGTGTATACCCTAGACTTAGAGTAAACCTGAAATTGGAAACACATGAGTTTTTATAATAGGTGAATTCTGGTCCATGGGTGATAACCATATAAAAAAATTTATAATACAAACACGTTATGAGTGTAGTTTCTTCAATTAGAAATTGAATGCAAGGAGGGGAAATGTGAGTAGAATGGAGATCAAATTAACCTCATTTGTTGTTTATTTATGAAATATGTGAGTCTATGTATTGGAGTTTGTGCGTCTATGTTTGTGAGTCACGTAAAATGAGTCATTGGAGACAACATAACTTATCTTAATATTTTTAACTTGTTAGCATCAGAAATTCCTTTATAAGTTTAAAATGTGTTTCTGTTTAATCATCAGTCCGTACTCGGCTCTACAATTTAAATTTCCTTATAGTGTTATGTCAAGCATGTTTAGCCCGCATTTACTTTCTATCGCAATATTCTAGCAATCTGCTATTTGTTGATATTTTTGTGGGATGTGTAGTAAATTGTAAAAGTGATCTTTCCCTGCCGCATTTTTTTGTACTTTATTGTTACACATGTTTGAGCTTAAGTTTTGGTGGAAAGAAAAGTGTTTCAAATTTAAAACTTACTTTTTTTCAAAACTACTACAAATAAATTTCTATTTTATTTCAAATGATTATTGTTATGTGGAGTCACCTTAAGGACGATAGAATTTTTAGTATATAATTCGAGTAAAATAACTTAGTTGATATTTTTAATGAAAAGGGTGAACCAAGAGTTAAGGATATTTACTGGAGAACATGGGAAAATGAATAACTATCTTTAGTAGGAAAAAATGTATTTTTGGAAAATTAAGGGTTCCTAGAATTTTTATTCTCAATCATTTAAGGATCTTTTAGAAAGTATTTTAGAAAATACATCTTTTCAAGTGAAGGAAAGTAATAAGTTTTAACTTTAGAGGGGAATAGTGAAATTCAAAATCATTTAAAGACTTCTCCAGATATAGTAATCCTCACATAAACAAAAGAGCTTAAAATAAAAAAAAATTGGATAAAAAAGATCCTGAAATAAAAAACAAAATAATGGATCAAAAATATCCTGAAAAAGAAAAAGATAAAAAATGTGAGGAGAGGTCCTAATCAAAAATTGGTTTCACTTGAGTTTTTTAAACTGAGAAACTTAGAACAATCCTAAGCTTGCTTTTTATACTTATATTAGAGAAAATTATTTTAAGAGAGTTATTAAGTCAAGAAAGTAAAGTTCATAGGATCCAAAGTTTGAAAAATCTACATAATTTTTTGAATTAAATAGGAAAACAAATTCTCAAGTCTGATGATAAATATCTTAGACCCTAGGCTAGTCTGGTTCACTAGAAATTCTTCTAGGTTGAACCATCCATTTTTAGAACAAAATTTCAAGAATTCTAAGGGTGACCCATTAACTCTAATCTATAAAAATTATTTTAAAAGTGTAGTATTACTTGAGGAGAAGTAATGTTTAAGTTTGAGGGATTTTGATCAACCTAAAAATGTACTGCTTTTTATGCTATATTTTATAATGATATTGCACTTTAAAGGTATGTTTTCTTGTGTTTTTGGTTGTAGGTACATCAAATTGAAGAATTTGGAGTAATTGCAGCAAAATAAATAAAAATGGACCAAAATGGAGCATACCAAAGCAAAACGGGTCAAACCGGAGCAAACTGGAGCAAAACGGGTCGGATAGGACACATTTGTAACAGTGTCTGGAGCCTAGGCGACACCAGTGGGTGCATAGCAGCCAATCTCTGGCGCCTATGCGCCAAACTATCGGCGCATAGCCTCCAGTTACGGTTTTTTGTATAACTTCTTCAATATAAGTCAGATTTGGAAGATTTTTGAAGCGTTGCAAAGTTTATATCATGTAAAATTAATTTGGAATGATAAAATAAAATTTCTAGAAGATTTTAGGTTGGTTTTATGGAGTTATTTTGGAAGATATATGTCTCTTATAATGAAAAGGCACTTAAGAAACCCATTGGATGATTCATTGAATGTGTACTCTTTTTGAAGAAACACATAAGCATCTCTTAGGAAATATTAATTAGGCTTGGAAATCATGAAGAAGAAGATTTAGAGGAGGAGAAGTTTAGAAGAGGAGAAGAAGGCTTGGAGAAGAAGAAAAATAGTTGGGCGTGAGCCCTAAGTGGGGCGACAATGTGAGAGAGAAAGAGAGACTGTGAGAATTTCTTCTTTTCTTTTCACTTTATTCTTGGAGAGGATTGCAAGGAGATTTCTTTTGCTATATAAGGAGAGTTTTATTTCCAACAATGATAAGTACTTTCATTGTATTTTGGTTTGAATTTGGTACTTTGTTTGTATGGTTTCAAAGACTTGTTCAATGAAAATTTCTTGTTGTTTCTCCATATGTACTGCGTAGTTTTATTTACTCTTCCCTCTTACAATGAATTAGTATGCATGTGTAAGATATAGAATTGATTAGAGTGAGAAAATATTGTGATGATTTTACTAAGATCTTCATTTACATGTTAACTTGATCAACTTGCATGTTAAAATCTGTTGTGAGAACATGTAAGAACCAATGCGGCACTGTCTCAGTCAACTATTGGTAAAAATCACATGAGATTATATGGGTGTGAATGCAGTCCATATGGTTGAGTGCAAATAAATAGAGAGATATGCATGTTTAAGAGACTAAAGCCTCTAATTTGTTTTGATGTCAAAAGTTTTATTATGAGAAGTTAGCCCCCAGGTGGAGGGAGAATATGATTGCTCCTATTTGTCACAATCTCCCTCGCTGCTTGTTTTATTTTTACACATGTCACTAATTTCATTGCATGAGGAAGAGTACTTATAATATATTAAACCCCACTTTCTGATTTTCTCTAAGTATTTTAGTTTAGAAGTAGTATTGTAGTAATAAATTTAGGATTTAGTTAAAACCAAACTTTTATCGACTTTCCATGCTAGGACGTGTTATTGCAGACTAGAACTTTTCTTGAAAGACACCGTGATTAAGCGTGATCTCAGTGGGATCGATATTCAGGGCTTAATCAAAAAGCTCTATATTTCTTGATAATGATACGTATACCTACATAATATCCCTACTATTTAAAGACATAACTGAAATCTTACCTTGCTTTGGAGTCAAGTTTTTGGAACTATTGTAAAGGAAGAAATTTAAACAAGAAAATTAAAGGATTAAACTCTTGTATATTGTAATCGGAAATAAGGATACACTAGACAGAGGGAGATGCATAGATGTCGTCTGTTTTATGTTTTAAAAGACGGATGGCTGTGATTTAATCCCATTGGATTCGCTATTTGGAGCCCCACTGCGGATCAAGCGTGTTTCGATCAATCTGAGGACACGTGGCACCATTTGGTTACTCTGAATTAGTTAAGGATTTAATTAAATTAGTTAAATTTTAAACTAATCAAAAATTTATAACTTTGTACAACTAAATCACAAAAATAAAACAAAAATACTTCTAAACTCTGGGCAGTGAGAGGAACATTGTGGAATTAAAATCATGAATTAAGGACTTGTATTTGATTTTTAATTAATTAAATACTCTCTAGAGTATTATATTTATTAAAAATTATTTATAAATTAGAAAAAATATGAAATTTTGAAGGATTAATCTCTAGGTCCTTAGGAACAATCTCTGGTTTTTTCCAAGGCCAGCAAAAATTCTCTTGGACAACATTTCCTAATTTCTATGAGATTTAGTAATTATTCTAAACAATAATTCTAAAAATTAGAAAATAGAAAATTTTAAATTGTAAATTAGTTAGAAATTTAGGGGAACAAATTTAAACCCTAAAATGACAAACTCTAGACTTTTGAAAATTTAAGATGACATTTTTATTAGGGTTAAATTTTTCAAAATTTGAAACAAAAAAAACATCAAAAATAAAAAAAACAAAAATTTATTTCATTTTATTCATGCCACAATGAGTTAAGTTAAATTTGATTGCCAACATCAAAGGGGCTCAAACGAAAACACAATTAGGTTTAATCCAACATTAGACAAGATTAACCTTCTTAAACTTTAATTAAATTAGGTTTAATATAAATTAAATCATAATTATGTCTAAGACACTATTAAGACCTAATTAAACTAAGTTAGACCTTAATTAAATTAGGTTTAACTAAACAAACACTAATTAGGTCTAAGACACCATTAAGACCTACAAAAACCAAGTTAGACCTTAATTACATTAGGTTTAACTAAACAAACCCTAATTAGGTCTAAGACACCATTAAAACCTAATTAAACCAAGTTAAAGCTTAAATACATTAGGTTTAACTAGTCAAACCCTAATTAGGTACCATTAAGACCTAATTAAACAAATTTAGAACCTTAATTACATTAGGTTTAACTAAACAAACCCCAATTAGGTCTAAGACACCATTAAGACCTAATTAAACCAAGTTAGACCTTAATTACATTAGGTTTAACAAAATAAACCCTAATTTGGTCTAAACCATTAGACCTAATAAAATCATTAAACCTTAATTAACTAAAGTTTAATCATACCTTAACCTCATTAGGTCTAACCCATTAGACCTAATTAAATTATTATGTTTTAATCATACCTAAACCATAATTAGGTCTAACCCATTAGACCTAATTAAACCATTAAACCTTAAATAACTAAGTTTTAATCACACCTAAACCCTAATTAAATCTTACTCATTAGACATAATAAATTCATTAAACCTTAACTAACTAAGGTTTAATCATACCTAAACAATAATAAAGTCTAATCCATTAGACCTAATTAAATCATTAAGGTTTTATCATACCTAAACCCTAATTAGGTCTAACCAATTAAACCTAATTATATCATTAAACCTTAACTAACTAAGGTTTAATCACACCTAAACAATAATTAGGTCTAACCCATTAGACATAATTATATCATTAAACCTTAACTAACAAAGGTCTAATCATACCTAAACCCTAATTAGGTCTAACTCATTAGACCTAATTAAATCATTATGGTTTAATCATACCTAAACCCAAAACGTTAACTAACTAAGGTTTAATCATACCTAAACCCTAATTAGGTCTACCCATTATAACTAATTAAAATATTAAACCTTAACTAATTAAGGTTTAATCATACCTAAGTTATAATTAAGTCTAGATTATTAAACTTAGCTAAGTCAAACTAAAGTTAGGTTCAACCTAACTTGAACCGATGTCAAACCCAAACTTAAGTGCAACTTTATTGAACTTTAGCTTAGGTTCGACCTAACAAGAACCTAAGTCAAACCAAAATTTATGTTCTGCCCATTTTGAACTTAATCTAAGATTCAACCTAACTTGAATCTAAGTCAAACCCTAACTCAACTTAAACTTTAGGTTTAACCTTAATTGAACCCAAGTTAACTCAAACATTAGGTTCAACCCATATCAAATCTAACTCAACCTAGACCTAACATGAATTCAACCAAAATTGAACCCAAGTCAACCAATGTTAAGTTCAAACTGCATTGAACTTAAAAGAATAAATAACATTTATTAGATTCAAACTACATTGAATCTAATTATCAAAGTTTAATTTACATTAGACTTAATACCTTTTAGATTAAAATGATATTGAATCTAAAATTTTAAAATCTAACTCATGTTAGATTTTGCTTACTTTAAGTCCAATATACATTAGACATAGCACCTTTTAGATTCAAATGACATCAAATCTAAAATTTCAAAGTCTAACTCGTGTTAGAATTTACTTAAATTAAGTCACATTTTAGATTCCAATTACATCAAATCTAAAATTTTAAAACCAAACTCATGTAAGATTTTACTTAATACATTAGACTTAACATCTTTTTATCCTAATGACATTTAATCTAAAATTTTAAAGTCTAACTTGTGTTAGACTTTACTTAATTCAAGTCTAATATACGTTAGACTTAACACCTTTTTTTTTCAAATGACATCGAATCTAAAATTCAAAAGTCTAACTTATATTAGATTTTATTCGATTTAAGTCTAATCTACATCTTTCAAATGGTATTAAATCCAAAGTCTAACTTATTTTACATTTTATTTTTACAATTAATAGATTCAAATGTCATTGAATCTAAAAATTCTCAAGTTTAATTAGATCTTATAGACATTAGATCTAAATAAACTTAACCTCTTTCCTTAAGTCTAAATTACAATAAACAAATAAAAACTGACATATGAAAATCAATCAAAATAGCATTTGGAAAATTTTAAATTGGTTAATAAATTGTATATAATTTAAAATTTTTCCAACCAAAAATCCAAAAAGACATTAAGAATTAAATGAAACCTTAATGAATAAAGATCACTAAATGAAACTTGAGCCCTAGTGTTCTTGATCTACGAAGATTTCTTGGATGACGTAATTCAGGTTGTTGATAGGAGTCTTTCGGTCCTGGTTTAAACACCTTTCAGACTACGTAGATTAAGGCCCCTGATAACCTTGGGACGACAGAGCTAGTGACATCTTGACTAGGTAATCTAAAATTTATCAAATAAAATAAAAAAAATTTAAGGAAATAAATTTGACATTATTTCTTTTAAATCTAACATTATTTTTCTTTACAGGGTAAACATGAGTTTCAATTTAAATTTTCTTTGCATGTTATAGAGTGTGCCAACTCTATTTTGCAGGATAATCAAGACGAAATGACAACATTAATTTTATCTTCTTTGCATGTTATAGGATGTGTTAACTCAGTTTTGCAGGGTGATATTATGAAGATAGAACAAACAAAAATAAAACAAAATCAAAACGACATTAAAACAACAACATTAACAAAACAAAACAAAATATAAACAACGTTAAAATGACAAAACCAAAACAAAACACAACCTAAAGTTTTAGGATAACCATAAAACCTAAATTTTAGGATAGTCACCAAACAAATAATAAATTACAAGATAAAACAACAACAAAATGACAAACAACAAAACAAAAATAAAATCGACATAACAAATGATATTGATAAAAGATCAAACTCTTAGTGTAGTATGACATATTACCCCTAGGATTGAACGTTGACGTTTCTTTCCTTGTTCTTGAAGCATCTTAAAAATCAAGCGGTTAAATTAATTAGAAGTTTTCTTAGACAATTTTAAATTGTCTAAGATGTAATTAACTATGTGAGCTTGCCCCTATAAAAGATTTAAGAACTCACGATAGGTATCGCACCTATAAATTTCTGGTTATCAAAATTTCACATATAAAAATTTCTAGAATAAAGTATTCTAGAATCTACAGTTATAAGCATTATCATCGACATCTACTATTTTCTATTTTATCCGCCCTTATATTCTTCAAGTTTCTTATTATCCAAGGATCTTTTACATGATCTGAAGAAATATGATCTCTTGATGATTAGGGAGATATGATAGATAAATAGACTGGCGAATCTAAAACAATGACATTGACACCGAGAAAATCTCTGACACAACTCTGAATGCCGACAAGAGATTTTAATTGGCAACTCCGCTGGGGATCAATTTCTTCTAATCTTTTGTTAAATCACTTGTTGTTAAAGATGTTTCGTTGTTTGACAAACAAGATCACATCTTTTAAATCTAACACTTGAAAAATTATTCTTGACATTCTATAACGACAATATGATAAAACAAATTCTCAGTTTATAAACAAAAGTAAAAGACATTTTATTCTTCTTGAATTTTCATAAAGTTGCAATGGAATCCCCGATTTTAGTCTTTTCTTATTATCAACATCTAAATACACTGATAGATGAAGATGTTTTCCTTTATCAGAATTATTTTGGATTATTTGATGAAACAAAATTTGCATTAGAAAATCCATATCAAACTAATATACAATCCTTCAAGGAATTCAATCTAGAACCTTATGAAGACTTTCTTAACATTATAGAAGATTTACCTCAATACATTCCTGTAGAACAATATACTTTTGAAGAAATGAAAGAATAACTTGATAGAAAAGGAAAGAAAATTTGTGTTGAACAAGAAAAGAACATTCCACTTCCGTCCATATATGAGGTTGGATCTTGCTCCAAGAATGTTTCGAAAATTCAACAAAGAAATAAAATTTGTTCTCTTAAAAGAAAGAAAAAATGGAATGAAGATGAAAATTTTGAAACATCTGAATTTGAACAAAGTGTTTTCGGGAAACCTTCCTTCTTAGAGGAAACCTGATATATTCTAATACCTGTTGAATATGAGGAAAATATTTTCCAACCTAGAAATTCTTCGTCAATTCATGCTGTCTGCTTTGTGTTTAAAAGATTAGCACGGAAAGACAAGTGTTCAATTTTTCGACTGTTAGATAAAATGGGATGTGCATTTTCTACAAAAATGAAAAGAAGGATTCTCTCGATTGAAGATCCTACTTACTTAAAAAGGGATCAGTAATTCCCATTAGACAACCAGTGCACTCGGGTACTAGTAAAATTTCATCTAGGGCTAAGAGTAAAATATGTGATTATCACATAAAATAGAACTAAGCATAACAAAAAATATCAGAAGCAGAAGACGTGTTTGGTAAAATGATTTCTTTGACCTAAAATGTGGAGACCCTTCTTATTCGCAAAACGATGATATACTTCCCACAATATCTCGTATTATACTAAGAAGTAATGTTTGGAGACAGGAATCATCAGGAGGAATCTCGGATACCATGAGTATCCCTGTTGACAGTTCTCAGGAACAGACTTGTGAAAAACATCCTATAAAATCATTCATGAAAAGATTGAAGAAGTTGCAAAATGACATCAAACAATTTTCAGTACGAAGGAAGGATAATTCTTTAAATAGTTCAAATAAGGAGATCGCCGAGATAAATATGGTGGAAACACGATCTTCCTCCTTAGCACAAGAATTAAGTGAACAAGATATAACAGTAGATTTACGAGCGGTTATTCATTAATGAGATGAACAAATCAACCGGCTCAAACAAAAAATGGAAGAATTATTAGCAGCTCTACGAAATCTACCAAAAAATCCATTGCCTGTCGTTGAAATCATTAGGACAAAAGCAATACTCATTGTAGAGGACCAAAGAGAGCCAATAGAAATTGAAGAAAGCACTATAAAGAAAATAGATTCCCCCTAAAGTGGAATTCCATAAAAAGAAATTACACAATTGGTAGAAGAAAAGATAAAAGAAACAATGGCTCAGGTAAAGGCTAGATCATTAATTCAAAAGGGTAGACCTTATCTGGAGGAGTTTGATTTTGTTCAATACCCCAAAGAGTTTATTCCTTTTCTCTTCAAAATGTTTGACGGGACCTGTAATTCTCGTCCACATCTTGCACACTTCAGAGCAAGTTGTTGCAATGCAGGAGGAAGTGATGCTCTCTTATTCCATCAATTTGTTAACAGACTCACAGGAGTTGCCTTTTACTGGTATGCAAAACTTTCTAACGGGTCCGTTAAAACTTTTGTAGAGCTCGAAAGCCTCTTCATGTAATGTTTCACTAGAGCACAACACCATACTACAGTTGGTCACCTGGTAATCGATAAAAAAAATCAGGAGAGAGTTTGGTGGATTACAATCTACGCTTGAGAAATCTTAGCATGAAATGTGAACCACAACTCCAAAAACAACATGCTATTGAGATCTTGCTAAAAAATTTCCATGGCTCTATAGCAGTCATGTTAAAAGGATTTACAATAAAGACATTTGAAAAACTACTCAGTAAAGCTTCCAACCTTCAAGAAGAAGCCAAGAAGATGAGTGTAACGGACAAAGCAAAAAGACAAAGTCTATAAAAACATTTAAGAAGATACCAGGAAATGTTGTAGAAAAATGCAAACAAGTGATGCAAGTTCAGTCCAAACAAAAGAAATAACGACAAAATATAAATCAACTGCCACAATAGGCATCTTCTCAAATACAATTCCAACAACCAGTTCTAGTATCAACAGACAAGAGAACAATGATTGAAAGAATGAATAAGGAATATCCATTCAAAATGGAAGCCATCAGTAAAATATTTTGTAGCCTGCTAAAAATGTCAGAGTTCAAGCTACCCGAGGCTAAAAGGCCGAGATATGTTGATATGAATGACAATCTCAATTATTGTCCTTATCACACAATGCTCGGTCATAAAATTGAAGAATATTTTGCTTTCAAAGACTGGTTAGAGTGTAATTTTAAAGAATGAAATATAATAATCCCAAAAAGAGTATTTGAATGAACCTGAAAAAGTTTCAATCAATATGATTTCTTCTGATAAACTTATCCATAATTCTGACGACAAAGACAGAAGCAATGTTGTTTAAAGTAAATCTTCTGAGAAGATCCTTTCGAACTTTCAAATTACAATATCTTCTAAGAAAGGAATGAAAAAGAAAAATAAAAAACCAAAAAAGATTAGAGGTCTTTTATACATGGGAACTATTATTCTTCTATGCCTTCTAGTTCTCATCCTTCTTTATCTTCTACAAGGATAGTTGTCTCGGATGAAGGGAGAAAATCCCTCAAGCCGCTGACCTTGTATGACTTCCATTTTACCACTACTGTAAATAATAATACTTCTAGTTCTGCTTACATTTTCTCTATTTTGGATAATGCTTCTGAAAATGATTGTAACAATTTCAATCCTATAGATAATACTCAAATCGTACACAATATCGACCAATCTAGCGACAACCAAAATGACAATAACATTAATGACAACTTTGACAACGACAAAAATATTGTTACAATCCAGTTACAAGGAACACTAATTTCTATAGAATTGGAATCTTTAGACTCATAAATAAAAGAGTTGGATAGTAAACTAAAAGAAATAATTGAAATCAATTTGTGAAGCGGAAAAGTCCTACCACCTAGAACGGCTCCCCAAAAAAAAGAAAAATAAATTGTCACATAAAAAAAGATTGTTCCTCCGACACATACACAATTATTTGAAAGAAATGAAGATGGTCCTCACAAGGTGGATTATAATGTATTTGCTCATCTGAGGAAATTACCAGCAAAATTGAGCATTTATGATGCCCTTATGCATTTAAAGAATTGAGGGAGACATTAATTAAAGCCATTTTAGACCCAGATATTTTATTAGCTTAACTTGCTAGCATTACCCAGAATGAACCTTATTCCTTAGAAGAATAGAAAAAAATCACCTTTTCTGATAATTACTTGTTACTTGGGATGACTGATCATAATCGTCCACTATACATCACAGTAAATAAAAATTACACGACACTTTCAAGGGTACTTATTGATCCAGGTGCCTCACTTAACATAATGAATTTAAGGACTCTTTTATATTTGGATATTAACGTGCCCCAATCATCAAAAGATACAACGAGGTTATGAGGGTTTAACCAACAAGGAGAACAGGCTCTAGGAACAATAACTTTACTCATAAAGATAGATGACTTGGTAACAATGGCAAAATATCATATTGTCAATTCTGATACCTCTTTTAATGCTCAACTTGGCAGACCATGGCTTCATGAACATAAAATGGTCACTTCATCACTGCATCAATGCAAAAACTATTTACCAAAAGGACAAGAATGTTGTATCGTAAGAGATCCTCAACTAATTTCAGTTAATGAAATTGGAATACATGAAGATGTTGAATATTATGCTCTAATAAAACAGACAATATTTTCTAGAGAAGTAGTGGGGAATCTAAAAGGAAAGAGAAAGAAAAGAAAATAAATGTAAAACACCATTCTTCTTCAACATAGTCAAAAGATGATAATTCTCATCAGACTCGCACTCGACGTCAAGGCGGGATGAGGACGAAAGAAAGAAGACTCAATTATCAAAATGAAGAAACCAGTGAAGTTAAAAATTCACCTGGACTCTGAAGAAGATGTAAAAGAAGAAAAGATAACATCGGTAATACTAAAAGAACCTCGGTTCAAGATACCTCTTAAAGTAGAAGACAAAGAAAAACAATTTGAATCTATATATGGAAAGATTAAACATTATAAACACACTATGACCCTAACTCTAATCTCTACTTCTAAGATCGAGAATTTAGTGGTTAAGGAATTATATGGTAATGTTAAAAAGCCAATTAAGTTTAGACTTGGCTTTACTTCTTCTAGTACTGAAACTGATGTAAAATTAGAAGATAAAAAACTTCAAGAATCAATGAAAATCCCTTTTGAGTTGTATGCCCCTTGGGCACAAAATTTATTCAAAATAGTTTAATGCTAAAAAATGGTCTTCAAAACAACCACACTTTATTGAATAAATGTGGGAAAACAATAAGAGAAACCCTAACTCTAAAGAGGGAATTGGATTCGGTACACTAGAACCTTTAGATGATACAAATTTTTGATTAGTCATCACCAAAGAACTTGGTTCTGAACAAATATCTAATCTTCCAATCAAAGATGCCCCTCAAGAATTGAAAGAAGAAATTAAAAAAACAGTTGATTAATTAAAGGAAAAAAATATAAGGACTAATTAAAACCCAAAATCAACTTTCATTAGTTCATTCATTAATGACATGGAAGCAAAAAAAGTAATTCAACTTAAATGAATAGAAAGTCTGCTTTGCTTGGACTTATGATGAAATACCTAGGTTAGCTCCAGAAGTTGCAGTCCACAAACTTGGGATAAATTAAATTGAAATCCATGTTAAACAAGCTCCAAGAAGGATGTGTGTCAAAATGGAGCAATAAGTCATTGCCAGAGTTCAAAAATTAGTTGAGGCTGGTTTCATACGAGAAGAAAATTATCTGACTTGGCTAGCTAATATAGTACCAGTCAAAAAGAAAAATGGTCAAATAAGAGTCTGTATAGACTTCAGGGATTTGAACAAAGCATATCCAAAGGATAAATTTCCTTTACAAATCTCAGAATTGATGGTCGATATAGCATCCAAACATGCAATATTTTCCTGTATGGATGGATCATCAGGATATAATCAAATAAAATTTTTTTCAGAAGATGAAGCGAATACAGCCTTCAAGACTCCCATAGGGATATACTGCTCAAAAGTTATGTCATTTGGATTCAAAAATGCTGGTGCAACCTATGAAAGAGGCATGATATGGATTTTTTATGAACTCATACATAAACAAGTCGAATGTTATGTAGATGATTTGGTTGTCAATAGTATACAAAAAGATGATCATGTGTACAATTTGAGAATTTTCATTGAATGATTACATAAATATAATTTTCAAATTAATTCCTTAAAATGCGCTTTAGGTGTTATACCAAGGAAATTTTAAGGATTTGTTGTTCTACATCATGGGACTGAAATTGATCCCCTCAAAATCGAAGTTATCTTAAATATGCCTCCTCCTAAAAATTTAACTCAATTGCAATCCTTTCAAAGAAAACTAGCACATATATGACGTTTCATTTCCAATTTATCAGGTAGGTGTTAGCCTCTTAATACCCTAACCATAAAAGATACCAAATTTGTGTGGGATGAAAAATGCCAACACGCCTTTGAAAACATCAAACAACATTTGACAATAACTTCTATCTTAGCAGTCTCTTTGTTAAGAAGACCTATAATCCTTTACACTGCGGCATTAAATAATTCCCTTGGAGCATTACTAGCTCAAGTAAATGACGAGGGAAAAGAAAATGTATTATATTATTTAAGTCGCTCTTTGGTTCCAACTGAAATAAAATATCCAACAATTGAGAATCATTGTTTAGCTTTGATTTTCGTAGTTCAAAAGCCAAGACATTATATGCTTTCTCATAAGATAAATCTTATTTCAAGATTTAACCCATTACAATATTTAATGACACGACAAATACATTCTGGAAGATTGGCAAGATGGGCAATGATATTGCTCCAATTTAATATAACATTTGTTCCACTACCTACTGTTAAAGGAGAAATCTTGGCAAATTTCTTAGCAGCACACCCGATTCCGACGGGATCACCTTTAATGATGATTTACCTGATGAACAAATATTAAAAATAAGAAGTTCAAATAGACAACGATGGAAATTGTATTTTGATGGAGCGTCATCTGCTCAAAAACACAAAGACAAACAAACAATCATACCAGGCAAAGCTGGAGTAGGATTAATTTTCATCACTCCAAACGAAACGATGATGTCATTTTCCTATCATTTGACTGAACCATGAAAAAATAATGAAGCTGAATATGAAGCGCTCATAACCAGTCTCAAATTGACAATACTAATGGAAATCATAAATATCAATATCTACAGAGACTCTCAATTGATCATTAATCAAATTGCCGACAAATACAAGACATTGAAACCTCGACTTCAAAAATACTCCTGTTACACTCTATAACTGCTTCAAAGATATTCCTAATGTAACTTTCTTCCTAATTCTGGGATGAGACAATTCTTTAGCAGATGCTTTGTCAAAACATGCAAAAGAGTTCACTTGTCCAAAAGAAGATGATATTCAGATCTCTATAAAAGGATGACATGTTCTTTATCAATTTGACATGGATAATCTACACAAAATTGGTGAAAACATGACAATAACAACAATTGATGAAGAAAATGATGATTGGTGAAAACCAATTATTCATTATTTACGATCCGGAAGGTTACCCGAAAACAATTCTATCGCAAGCCAAATAAAACAAAGAGCATTGTCCTATGCTCTAATAAATGATATCATTTACAAGCAATCTTTTAACCAAATGTGGTTAATATGTCTAAACCAATCTGAAGCTCAAGAGATTGTTAAAGAAGTTCATTCAATTCTATGCGGTGCACACCAATCTGAACCTGATATGAAGATGAAAATAAAAAAATGGGTTACTATTGGCCGACCAATGATGACTGATTGTCTTAAACTGCAAAGAAATTTCATCAATCTCAGATACATGGAGTGGTTTTACATCAACTGCCAAATGTATTATATGAAACTATTGCATCTTGGCCATTTGAATGTTAGGGCACACACATAGTGGGTCCTATAGACCCTCCATCGTCTAAATGCCATCGATTTATTTTGGTAACTACTGATTACTTCTCAAAATGGTAGTTATTCATTTCTTTAAAAATCATATTTTCTATAGATTAGAAATTCCTCGAAGAGTCATATCAGACAATGGAGTAGTATTTAAAAATACAAAAATGAACAATTTTATTCAAAGACATGGGATAGACTCGGAATATTCTACAATCCCTAAAGCCAATGGTCTAGCTGAAGCCTTCAACAAAACATTAGTACAAATTTTGAAAAAGACATTAATTAATAGTCCAAAACAATGGCATGAGCGATTGTTATAAGCTCTAAGGGCCTATAGGATTACATACCGAACACCAACACATGCAACACCGTTTGCTTTGATATACAGTTCTGAGGCTATTTTACCACTTGAAGAGCAAATTCCTTCTCTCAGAGTTGCAGTCGCAGATAAAATAACTGAAGAAGAAAATGCTAAATAACGACTTTAGGAGCTTGAAAGTTTAGAAGGCAAACGTCTTCAAGCTCAGCAAAATCTTGAATTGTATTAAGCAAAAATGATATGGGCCCACGACAAATTGATTCGTCTTAGAACCTTTCAAATCGATGAATTAGTTTTACTTCTCTGAAGACCTATTCTCACTCATCAAATAGGTGGAAAGTTTGAACCAATATGGGAGGACCCGTATGTAATTGAAAAGACATATTTGGGAGGGTCTTACCAATTGGTATATTGTCAAGGAGAAAGATTCTTGCCACAAATCAGCGTTCATTTCTTGAAAAAGTATTATGAAACATAAAAATCATGACTTCTTTGTAATTTGGGTAATAATAAAAAAATATAAATGAAATTTTTACTATCCCATTCTCTTTTTGAACATTTTATTGTGTTCACATATTATGTGATTGTGAATATCATTTCTCGGCAATAGTAAATTTCATATTGATAAATTGAATCGAAACTTGGTCTGATATATTTTCATTAACCTGTTTCTTGTAGGGAAATGTTGAATAACAGACTCTTGTTCACTTTTTTAAGTTGTGTGTGTTTGGCACTAGACGAGTGATGTGTTGAACAAGGATCGAGAATCCATTTTGATTTTGACCTAACTCAAGTTAAATTACTGTATGATGGACCTTTTTTATCTATAGCCAATCAAGAGGAGGCAAAAGAAAAACCATCTTTGTTAGAATACAAACTTTGAAAACAAAATAACAGGATAGAAGAAATCATTTGTACAGAACAAAAATGAGAAATTTACACTGGAAAACTAAATTCAGAAGTGGTAACTACAACTCATTGAGCTGAATAAACATTCACTAGCGAAGTAAAGAAGTTAGCCTCTTGATTAATTAGAGCACAAAGAAAAAAATTAAAATAAAAGACTAAAAAGACTCAAAGAAAAAGAACGACAAAATATGAAATCTACGGAGGAGAACGGAGATTTTGAATTTCCTGTTCTTGAAAATATTCCTAAAGAAACATAATTTGTCTTAGGAGAAGAAAAACTGGATCAAGAAGAAGAAAGGATTGAAAGAACAACATTCACTCCAACTCCTTATAAACCAGTGTTGGATCTCACATCACCAGAACTGTCAATAGATAAACGCATTACTTCTGAAGAAGAATTAAGGTGTATTCACGCTATTAGACGACAGACATTTGAACAATTAAAACATATTAACGGTTAAACTATAAATATATTAGAAGGCTTTCAGCTATTCACCAAAGTTTTCTATGAAGTTGAAGAAGGCACCATTGTCAAGCATGTAATAGAAGAACGCGATCTCGGACGAGCTAGACTCTTAAGAAAAAGGACATACTCTAAACCCAACAGGTGGATATGTGTCAAAGGTCGAATGACTATCCAATATGGGTGTTGTTACAATTATGCTGTAGACAAGGATGGTAATCCTCCCAGAATTTTACGCCATGAACAAGTGGATCCGTTACCCACAATGATTATTAAAATTATCAGATGATTGATATCATGGAATATAATGCCCAATGATTGTGTTCCAGATAGTTGCATCATAAATATATATGAGGAAGGAGACTATATACCACCTCATATTGATAGTCATGACTTTGAGAGGCCCTTTTGCACTCTATCACTCATGAATAGATGTTCTATTTTATTTGGGATGTAAATATAAATTGTGGGACCGGAAGAATTTTGTGGATCTTACCAGATTCTTCTACCACGAATATCAGTCCTCATTTTACAAAATAATGGTGCTGATGTTTCTAAGCATTGCATACTGAGTGTAAGCCTGCAACGTATTTTGATAATGTTGCAAAGAATGTGTCCTGAAAAGCATCCTGACGGATATCAGCTAATACTATAACTTGAAGGACTACAGCCTTTGGAACTACCTTTACCCTATTAAGATCCAAACCCTAATGTCTTGGAGTGCTACATATTTACAGTAGGTCTAGCAATATCCAGGGTTATGAAAATGAAAGACAAACAAACTGACAGCTTCTGATATGGTGATATGTAAATAGTTTACAGTGTGTGTTGTGTAATATAAGATGTACTGTTGACTTCTACCATCTATGTATATTATCTTTTGGAGTGGAATAAATCTTGTAAGATATTCCTCAACTGTAAATAATACATCAACTGGTCCAAAAATGCCAAAACAAACACTTTAAATTAAAACAATGACATGATAAAAAACTTGTGATAATTAACATGGGATTTATCTTTTGACTTGTAAAGATCAAATCCCTAGCGGCTATACTTTTCAATATGCATTCTTCACACATATCCTTCAACTATTGGATATAAGTTCCCTCCTGACATGAAAATATGGCATTCCTATAGCTCTTTCTTTGAAAAATGATATAAGTCGCGTAGCATTCATTCTCAAAACCAACATATTAACATTTGACATTTCTGAGAAATGATTTGACATCTTCTCTCTCCAGCTATTAGATATATGTCCCTTCCTGACACAGAAATATGGCATTACTGTAGCTTTTTCTTTGAGAAAGGATATAAGTCACATAGCATTCCTTTTCAAAATCGACATATTGACATTTAGCATTTATGAGAGATGGTATGACATCCTCTCTCTCTTCAGCTATTGGATATAAGTCCCTTCTTTACACGGAAATATGACATTCCTATAGCTCTTTCTTTGAGAAAGGATATAAGCCGCATAGCATTCCTTCTCAAAACCGACATATCAACATTTGACATTTCTGAGAGATGATTTGACGTCTTTCTCTCTCCAGCTGTTGGATATAAGTCCCTTCCTGACACGAAAATAAGGCATTCCTATTGCTCTTTTATTTAGAAATGATATAAGTCGTATAGCATTCTTTCTAAAACATCTACATATCGACATTTTGACATTTCTGAGATATGATATGACATGTTCTCTCTCTAGCTATTGGATATAAGTCCCTTCCTGACACGGAAATATGGCATTCCTATAGCTCTTTCTTTGAGAAAGGATATAATTCGCATAGATCATTGAAAAGTAGTGTGAGACCTCCTTTAATGGAATATGTCATCAATCTTCTTTTTTAAAAGGAAATCTTCTAATAATGAACTGTCAATTTTTTTGGGTTATTCAGACTGTTTCGGTCATTGCCAATATGTGTGGCATACTTATACGGTGTTCCACACATATTGGGGGCCCATTTGTTGAGCATAATTTTGTGAGGATCGTTGTAGAACATTTTGTGAAAGGAAGTTAACCAATATTGACCTCCTAAACCTTACCAATGGTCATTAAACCCTAATGTCTAGGGTAAAACGTTAATAAAGCCTTTTTGATGCATATATTAATGACATTCTTCAATAATCAAATCAGCAATGACAAACCTTGATGTGATCAACCATTGACCAAACTGGTCAACCTTTGACCCAAATGGTCAACTTTGGTCAAAAGGGTCAATCCTTGACCCAATGACCATCACATTGACCAAACTGGTTACCCTTTGACCCAAATGGTCTACTTTGGTCAAACGAGTCAAACCTTGACCCAATGACCACCACATTGACCAAACTAATCGACCTTTGACCCAAATGGTCAACTTTGGTCTAACTGGTCAATTCTTAACCCAATGACCACCACATTGACCCAATAGGTCAACCTTTGACCCAAATGGTCAACTTTAATTAAACTGAACAATTCTTGACCTAATGACCACCACATTGATCCAATAGGTCAACCTTTGACCCAAAAAGTAAACTTTGGTCAAACTAGTCACTCCTTCAATGACCACCAAATCTACCAAACTGGTCAACCTTTAACCCAAATGGTAAACTTTGGTCAAACTAGTCAATCCTTAACCCAATGACCACCACATTGACCAAAATGATCAACCTTTAACCCAAGTGGTAACTTTGGTCAAACTGGTTAATTTTTATCCCAATGACGACAACATTGACCCAATAAGTTAACCTTTAACCCAAATGGTCAATCTTGGTCAAACTGGTCAATTCATCACCCAAAGACAATCACATTGACCCAATAGGTTAACCTTTGACCCAAAAAGTCAACTTTGGTCAAACTGGTCAATTCTTGACCCAATGACCACCACATTAACCCAACAGGTCAACCTTTGACATAAATGGTCAACTTTGATCAAACTGGTTAATTCTTAACCCAAGACCATCTTATTGACCCAATTGGTCAACCTTTGACCCAAAAGGTCAACATTGGTTAATTTATGACCTAATGACCATCACATTGATCTAACACCAACCCTATTAACCACGAAGTGAGTATAAACCCTAAGATTAGTCAACATGACCAAATCAAACCCATAATGATAAAACCCATGGATCCTATGACTAACCCAATTATAACAAAGTTGGATACTTACATTAGTTAACCTTAGACTAGGATTTGTCAATTTGGGTCAACTTGGGTCAACATTAGTCAACCCTTGTCAACATTAACAAAATTTGGCCAAAATACCTTATTTTGAACCAATATGATAAAATTGATTAAATAGTTAATTTCAATAATTATTTTAATCAATTTTTTGTTAATATTATATATATATCAATATTTTAAAATTAATTAAATAATTAACTAAAAATGGAATTATAATTAAATAGCCATGAAATAAATTTGGATATGTGACATCACACATGACACAATAATTGTCTTTAAATTTCAAAACCTAACAATGACCTCATAATTGACATCATATGGGTTACACATGACCCATGAGACCCATTACATGTGAGCAAACACAGAAAATGATCCTTGACACATCATTTAACCATGGTTTAAAACACCATCATGAAGGATAAATGAGGTGTCATTCCTTCATGAAAGGCTTAAGAGATGACATGGGTGAGTCATCACTCACCTCACAAGCCACCCTGTGGAGAAAATCTTGGCTTAAACCATCTCCACGTCATGAGGTG
Organism: Papilionanthe hookeriana x Papilionanthe teres; assembly: GCA_022702705.1. NCBI lineage: Eukaryota > Viridiplantae > Streptophyta > Magnoliopsida > Asparagales > Orchidaceae > Papilionanthe > Papilionanthe hookeriana x Papilionanthe teres. The sequence goes on along the minus strand of CM040425.1, from coordinate 129,898,292 downwards.
ATCTCATATTTACCTAATTTTTAAAATAATGAGAAAGGAAAATTATGTGTGATTCTTTTATAAAACTATGGATGACATGTTCACTTATGTGGAAGGAGATCAACTACCTCATGTTGGAGTCACCACATACCTCTTCCCCATCCAATAGACATAAAACAAATCAATTTCATCAAAAGAGGAGCTCATCATGACCAAGCCATGACAAGGATGGAAGAGGAGGCTAAGGTGTCATGCTCCCTTTAAAACATTAATTGATACATAAATCTCATGTAAGGGAGGTGAATCCAACAAGCTTTAACTAGTTTTGTCTACCTCATGATGGAGTGGTGCGACTTTCTTAAATTGCCAAAATTTACGAACTTAGATTTATATATATATATATATATATATATATATATATATATATATATATATTTAAAGAAAAGAGCTAGAGTAGCTCCCTACATGTTAATGATGAGAAAAAAAAACAATTACATACCCCGATCGAAGTATCCAAAAATAACTATGGTGGTATAAGATGCTACACACCACACCCTATACGTACACCCGCATACTTCCAACAAAAAAGAAAAATCAAAGCAAAACATATGTCATCCACTAATAGACACCAATCTAAAATGTGGAGCCCGCACAAGGTCTCGCATCCAAAAGGTAGGACAGTGGTAGGAGGAGGGGCACTCGACACAAGGACTCGTCGAGAGTGGAGGGCTTTCCTAGCTAGCCAATTAGCAGTGCCTATTACCTTCTCTCGTAAATGAAAGAGAACTGGATATTACATTGTTGGGAGAGTCTTCCGATCTTATGTATCCAATTTGAAAGATGCCAAGGAGGATGGAGAGTGTTTTGTAAGTATTGCGGAATAGTGGCAGAGTCACATTCCACAAGGATATTATGCCACATGCAGTGAAATGGCTAGCCGTATAGCCCAACAACCGCTCGTTAACTCAACTTCTAAAGCATCGACCGCCACAAGTAGGAGAATGGAAGAGACAGATACACTTGCCATATGGATCCCTGAACACACCACCACACCCAACACCAGCAGCTGCAAAAGCCCCATCAGTGTTAACTTTAATGAAAGGGGAGGGAGGAACCTTCCAATTAACTAAAATAATCTTGAACTCGCTTGGGGTGAAGAAGGGTAGGATAGTGAAGAATGTTGGGGAAGTGCTTCCAAAGTATGATTTTAGTCAAGAAGGCCTCGACAATTTGTTACCACAAGCTAATACTTTTCTCGCTCTCCTCCTCATTTTTTACTTTGTTCCTCGTGCATCCGGATGAACCAAGCAATCAAGAATGGGACGACCACTAAATTAGCTTTATTCCATTGCCGCCAGCAGTGGATATGTCCTTCCAATCAAGTAGAATAGTATTTATGTTTAATAAATTGATCACTCCTCCGTACTTCCCGAGAGAAGTAACAAGTTAAAGAAAAGATGTTGCAGAGATTCAAGCAGCAGTCCCACGGAGGTAAGCACTTGGAAGGTCCTATAATTCCCTTGAGCTCGAGGATGTCATCAGTAGGAAGTAGATGGTAAAAGAGCCTCCGGATGAAGAATGACATGGATGGAGTTAGATAATTGTTCCGGATATGTTTGCCCCAAGTAATGTCGTGCCAATTGTAAATGGTCCGGTAGATATGCTTAGTAAGGTCGTGGGGCTTACCATTCTCGCCGTATAATTTTGTCGGTCGGGAAGTATCAAAATGAATAGCAGAAACTCCGTTGAGCGGTAACAATCGACCAGCAGTTCTCGAAGCTTAGTGAGGGACCAATGATTATTGTCCCAGACAGTAGCCACAGGGAAAAGTCGTTGGTTTGTATATGAGATAGCAATCTTCATTTCGAGTGGGCACCAAGTATCCTGCAAGAACATAATCTTCCCTTGACCAAGCTCCCATGTGAAAAGTGATTCGGCCAGATCTCTATTGATAAGCATTTGTTTCCAAATTCTAGAGCAACCTGGTTTAATTTGGGCCAAGCCAGGGTGGCTATCTTTACAATATTTTCCTGTCAAGTAAAGTGCCCATAGAGACTTCGTTGTCCGAATTCCACCCATAACTTGCGGAAATCGACTTTCCGCAGATGATGCAACCCTTTGAAACCCAATCCTCCAGCCTCAGTAGGTTTGGCAAGTTTCCGCCAACTTGCCCAAGTGCATTTGCTTCCTCCGACCGGACCAAAGAAACCTATTAAAAATTCTTTCAATTTGGATTCCGGAGCTTTTCTTTAAACAAGCCATTTGGAGAACATAATTAGGGAAGGTGGTAAGGATACCGTGAAGTAGAGTGATTCTTCCCCCATCGGATAAATAAGAATTAGCCCAATTTGAGAGTTGGGTATTCGACTTACCAATGATCTCATCAAAGTGGAGCCGCTTAGATTTCCCTCGATCGAAGCACTCCCGTGTATTTCATAGGAAGAGATGCAAGTAGAAAATCCAAGTATAGCTAGTAATCCAAAGGATGAGGTCAGAGCTTAGTGTTACTAGAGAAAATCAAATCACATTTGGATTTGTTAAATTGGAGCCCGTAAATATTTTGGAATTGAGTAAGGCATTCATTAACTCTCTTGACGACCGATTGGAAGCTCTGGAAAATAACATCGATCATCAAGCATACAATAGATGGGATATGATAACATTTGATTTATGATGGTATCTAGCATAGTGGTGAGGGGAAATTCGAGCTTCAAGGAGTCTAGAGAGATAGTCCATCACTAATATAAAAATGGAGGGGAAAGAGGGTCTCCTCGTTTAAGACCTCCGGTAGCTCGGAAACCTCCCCAAGATCGACCATTTACCGTAATTGAGTGATGATTGAACTTCGACCATCTTTTGATCATTTGGCGTAACTCGGCTGGAAAGCCTCGGCATGCAGCACTTGGAGAATGAAGTTCCAATCTACGGTATCATATGCTTTCTTAATGTCAAGTTTGTATATGATATTACCTCCCTACATGTTTTGTCAAGATCAAGAAGTAATTCCCGGGCAAGCGTAACATTGTCGGTTATGGACCTTCCTTTCACAAAAGCCGTCTGCTGCGGGCTAATAATTTTGTCCGGATGAGGTTGTAATCTCCCCACAATAACTTTGCTAATTAATTTGCTTATCACCGTAGTTAGACTTATAGGTCCGTAATGGTTCCAATTTACGGGAGCATTTGTTTTAGGTATGAGTACGAGTGTTAGATGAGTAAAAGTATTGATTAAGAACAATGCCATTAAAGAAACCTTGAACCGCAAAGCAACCACTTCAGTGTGACAAAAATTCCGAGCCTTTTTATAGAATTCAACGATTAAACCCATCCGGTCCAAGCAGCTTTAGAATTGTCAATGGACCGCAAAGCCGACCAAATTTCTTCCATAGAGGGAGTGTCAGTAAGATGGAGAGAGTCGGTGTAGTTGTGGACATCATTAAACAGTATTGCTATCAATAGGAATACCCGAGCCTTGCTTGAAGGTCGAAGCTTTTGAAAAAGGAAACAAGACTATTGGCAATATCGGTTCCATTAGTAAGAAGTGTCCCTCGATCGGTCCCGATTGAAAAAATGGCATTGCACTTCCTTTTATACTTAATACAAGCATGATAGTATTTAGTATTCCTATCCCCAAGTTTAAATTTGTTAATAGAAGCTTTCGACCGAGGATTTGGTCTTGCCGGCTGATGTAAGTTAGCAACTTTTCTTAAGCAGCAACAAAATCCTTAAACTTGTTGTGATCAGCTTGGGCGAGCAACCTCGGTATTGTTGACCTCCCCTTCGGCTTGGATTACCTCCTCGAAGACATCACCAATGGACTCCCGGCCTCCACTTCCCGAGAGCTTTAGCCGGTTCGTTGTAGGTATTGCAGCTTTAGTAAAAGGGTTAGTAGAGGAAATCCCTTTCCAGTTGTCTTGCATAATTTTATTAAACTCGGGATGGCCGGACCAAAAGCTTAGGTATCTAAATGGAGGGAGGAGGTTTGGGGCTGTGGAGTGGAAATGGTTAAAAGAAGGGGTCCGTGATCGGATCCGAAGCAAAATTAAGATGAGAAATAGTGGTATGCGTGAAATTGGTGGTGCCGTGAATCATTAGCCAAAAACCTATCCAAGTCTCTCCCGGATGGCCCCTCTTCTCCATGTGAACCGGTTCCCAATGTAGCCAAGATCAAAAAGGCCCGCCAAAAGGATATTATCATTAAATTCGAAATCATACCTTGGTTGGGAATTCTCCCTCCCAATTTTTCACTTGGAGAAGCTATGCTATTAAAGTCACCCCCCACAATCCAACTTTGATGTTCCTCCTTACCGATTTTTATAATCTCATTCCACGTAGTTAGCCTCTCGCATTTGGTACAACAAGCATAAACAAATGTTGCCGCAAAGCTATTACCCATCAACTGAAAATGACAAGTGTAAAAGCTGGGAGTGGTCAACCATAACCTTCCAAGAGAGTTCTTTTCGCAAATCACCCAAATTTTGTTTGTGTAATTTGCATAAAAAGTGCACCCGTGGAATTTATTTAGAATTTTAGAATGGTTTTTATGGACCATTGGTTCCAAAAGAATCATACACCAAAGCCGGTGTTTTTGTACAAGTGTAATAATCTCTTTATGGTGAGGGGATGTGCCACCCCTCTAATATTCCAACACGTGCGATTGATCATCGGGAGGTTTAGGGTTGGGTGATGTAGGAGTAGATTTAGATCCGGACTCGGATCGAGTGGTGGTTCCGCTCCCGGAAGGGAGCCGAGGGGATCCATCATGAATTCTCAATAGTTCGGATTGTTCCTGTGAAGGACCTGTTAATTCTCGCAGACTCGGTAGAGTGATGCTTTTTCTTCTTTGACTTCGAATTTGCCGGGCTTCTTCCATTTTCTTTTGATTTTCCTCTAACATTGCCGGAGAGGGACTAACAACCGGTATGTGGAGTTCAAGCATTCAAAACCCGTCCCGGAAGTACGGACTCTTTGGGTTCCGGTTGTGCTTGATCGAGGGGATTACATCAATTAGTTCCGAGTTACACTCGTTCATCCGAGTGTCATTAACCACTGGGCGAGTTGGGTTACACCCTTACCTTTTACTTGGTTTTTTGGAAGGAGGTCTAAGCCTATAGCATTTTTCCTTAGGATGGCCAAACATCCCGCAGGTGGTGGCAATAGATAGGTTTATTTTCTAGTGTTACTTCCTGCCAAAACCCATCACCATTATCAGAAGTAGTAATCCAGATCTTATCAATGTCTGGCAGTGACACATCTCTTTCTATCAACACCTTTGCAGCACTAGGGTTACCCATATCATGAGTTGGAGAGTCAACTCTAAGGGGTGTGCCCAGAGCCTCGCTAATCTGAAAAATGGAATTGGTGTGGTATAGTTGGATTGGTAGGTTTGGGAAAGTGAACCACAAAGGTTTTATAGGGGGTTCTTTGGCGAGGTCAAATCCCGGGTACCATTTGATAAGCTTCATAGATGAATTAGCCACTCGCATAACTTGCATTCCCAATGACCTTGCATAGTCCTCTTCCTTAGATAGCCTAATAAGGAGGTGCCTTCCATCCATCACCCCCAGCTTCCACTGTCCTTCAAACTGAAGATTTTCAAAATGTCTCCTGACCATTTCCAATTTGGGATGTCCATATTGGAATTGACCCACAATGGTGAACTTAACAGAATCGACCAGGGCATTCATTTCCCGAGTAGTAAAAACTATTGCGGTGTCGACCATCCTTGATGCCCGGAGGTCTAACAAAAGGGCAATCAGCCCTACCAAGAACTGCATCATACGATATTCGAGGAAAAGTAAGGTGTTCTACGGATTTAGGCCCCCGATCGTTAATGACGACAGAAGCATAAGTTGGGGGGTCATCATGGCACTAGAACTAGCCAAAGCCAAAAGGAACGCACCCCAGAAAGAATCAAGAAAAGACCAAGAGTTCAAATCAAACTACCAAACCAGAAGGCAATGGAACAGTAGTCGAATTCAAAACAGCAGGAGCCCGGGAAAGCTTTAAACCAACAAATGTCCTCAGAGTAAATCCACCAAGGGTGAGCACCACTTACCAGCCCAGCAGCAAACCTCCACCAACCCGAAAGACACCACCACGTACTCGCCGCCTCCCAAACGCACTCCATCACAGCCTCAAACCCTAGCAGAGCTAGGAGCACCGCCACCACCATGATTCTTATACATATATATATATATATATATATATATATATATATATATATATATATATATATATATATATATATATATATATATATATATATATATATGATTTAGTTTTCTATTGAGTAACATAATTAAACGCAATAATACAGAGCTCTAATAGAGTTCTGGTTATTGATACCACGAGGAGGCAATTAACTTGATAATGTAGCACATAAATCACTTCATGAATCACAGTACAATTGTAGGTAATTACTAATAATAAAAAAGGAATAAACAATTACATTTATTAATTCTACCGAAGTACTTTCTAACTTTCTAGCAAAGTTAATTAACACAAGACTAAATTTATAACAAAAGTTCAAATGTAAGAATGAATCCTTCTCCTCTCCAATAATAATGCAATGATTTAGTGACATAGATTAGTGATGCAAATGTATTGTGTTAAATAGGAGCATTCATATTCTTTACCCTCTTATAAGCGCATATGAAAAATTGGCTAATCCTAAGTTCAGTCCCTAAATTTGTGGTTAGGCTGGGAGGATACTGGCTCTCACTCCAGAGCTCCCACTTCCCTTCACCTGAAGGCTAACTCTTGCTTTGTTTTCCAAACCCTAGGACTAAATTGGTGCTTTTAGTCTGTCACTCTAAAATCTCCAATTCAACGCCCATCAAAGTACATTTCCCTATTTTATTGCACCCCATGAACTACATCACTCTTTCATGGATGTTGAATGTGACCATCACGTTTATTGTGGAACTCATAATCCTTTTAGAACATAAGTTTCCTAACAAGTTTTGACAATTCAATTGGCTAGATCAAAAAGTAAATGAAGTGTGAAGTGAAAATGTCATCACAAATTCTCCATAATTATATCAACACATCATTTCCATATCACAACATCAACACATCACATGAAAAGGAGGAAGACAAAGAAATCTACTCAAGACTCATGAAGAAAAGACGACAAAAGTGGATTTTATATATAAAAGCAAAGTGATATAATCAGAGTAAAGAAAAGACAACTTATCTCAAACTCTTTCCCAAGCGAATCTTAATGAATTCCTTTAACTCCACTTCTTTCTTCACAACAACACATAATTCTCTCTTTAGATAAGTAAGGAAGATAAAATCTCTCACTTTTCCTCTCCTCCTACATTCCTTAGAAGAGAACACACACAAACCCTAGATGGACTCTCTACACTAAAATAATGAAAAGACACTCTCACACTTCACTCACACCACTGAAAAGACTCTCTCCGCTTCCCTATATTTGGCTCAAAAACAGTTTGAATTTGGCTATAACTGATTTCCTAAGAGTTTCCTCAAGCATCCCTCCAAAATCCAACAAAATACATTTTATCTAGTTTAAAATTAGGATAAGGTGTGGTCTGGCGCATGATAGGGCTTCGTCTTGTGCTACTTTCTGCCTTCTGGTCAAAACTCACTGTATATTATCGCAGTCCGACGCTGGTGACAGCACCGTCCAGCGCTCCAGTTCAAAAACTGCATTTTGCCTCATTTTTCTCCAAATTTACTTGTCCTCAAGTAATTTAGTTAATACATAAAATAATGATCCACTCCAATGAACTTTATTTCTAAAATACCATAATTTGACTTAGATAAATACAATAGTAAATTTTCAGAAAGATCGTTGAATAATTCAAGTAAATTCTGCAAGTATAACGCTATCTAGTCATCATGTCTGAGAGTTCTAGCCCTCTATTCATTTCGAAAATGACTGTAGATTTTCCTATTAAGTCACTTAAAAGGATTTTATGAAAAGAAGTTTATGATAACACTACTAATAAAGATGTTAATACATACATATACGTTCAGGAAAGTAATTAAGTTCTTCCCTTTAGGTAGATCCAAGTGAAGCCAATTTTTTATTAGGCAAATCCTCAAGCTTCTCCTCATTTTTTCTTTTCTTTTTTTTTTCTCTTTTCTCTTATTTTTTCTTCTTTTTTTATTTACTTTTGCTTTTTACTTCTTTTAAGTAAGGATTACTATATCTGGATAGCTTTTAATAATTTTGAACTTCACCCTTCTCACCCTAAATTTGAAACTTACCACAATCCTTTACCTTGAAGGCATTTCTTTAGCTTATTATTGATTCATCATAGTGTCCCAATAATTTCCTTTCACATAAAGTTTTATGATTCTTAATATTTCAAACTTACAATTTTTTTTACTTTTAAAATTTGACTATAGTCCTATTCTCTTATACCAAATATCTTAGCCTACAAAATTACTTTTCATAACCAAAACCATTCATTCAAGTCCGTTAAAGTACTCAAATAAAATAAAAATACAGTTATCAGAAATTGAGCACTATCACAGGAAATCATCTAAATAATTTTAAAAATACTTTTAAATGAGAAAAACTAATAGTTAATTCTTTCTTTCAACCAAACTTAAATGTTTAAATATCAATAAGATTAGCATTGGTAGAAAGAAAAGATCTAAACATATCTGTAACTCATACCTCAATATGTTGGGCTTTTCACACATTTGAGTTTAAGTAGGTCATCTTCATAATTTAGAACAGTAGGCCTGACATAATTAAGAGCATTTTTACACACAAATATTTCTTAGAAATTTCTAGGGTGAAATAGTTTGAAATCTTAAACATAAAACATCAACTAAACACATAACACATTAACAACAAACTATTACAATCACAGATTAAACTAATAAACTAAATATAATCACATCACATCCATCACAATTCAACATAAAGTTCACAACAAATACATCCAAATACACATTACATCACAAATACTAACACAGTCTCAAGTACATCACAAATACAGCAGAAAATACTTAATGCTTTGAAAATAAAAATACTAAACTACCAATCAACATCTGCAAGAGCTCCACCATCTTCAGGTTCATCAGGTTGGTATGGAGTGTACTCACGGTATGTGGGGAATACAACACTTGTGTCTACCCTGAGAAATCTCATCTGTGCGTCATGATGAGCTATATCATATTCTCGCCACCGCACTTGATAATCATCATTTATCTTATTCCTTGCTTCTAGCCCCTCTACTCTAGTATTCAAATTTTCTAATTGATCCATAACATGATGCAGAGTAGGTTCCCTAGATGTAGATGGTCTCTCCTAATTAGAAGAAGATACATCGGCTTTTTTACTCCACTTCCATTTACATGGGCTTCATAGGTTTTCAGGTTTAATTTACTTATTAGCTTCAGGGGGTGGACTACCTCATCATTATCTTCAGTTGCTACACCTAATTGAATACACAAGGCATGAATCAGGCTAAGTTGTCCTAGTCCACTTGTAGTCTCTTCTTTCGAATTGGTCAAAATACTTTTATTAATAATAGCCCCAATTTCGATATTCTTCATGTTCTGAATACAATAATTTAGAACATCTCTATCTACAGTAACTTCACTGTGTTGGTTGGTAGGCATAAGTCTTGCAGAAATGAAATAATGTCAGGCTTTCAATACATGATTCAATGTAGAAAGAGGAAAGTTAACTTTTTGCCTCTTTTTAATATTTCATTCCCCTTTTCCATCAGACAAATAATTCATAACTATGTCTGATGCTTCATTAGTAACAGGAAAATTTTCATATTCACACAAGAAAGGTTCTCTCAACTGATAAAATGCATTGATGCGTGTAGGGGTAAACTCTACCATTTGTCCTCTAACAAGGATATATTCACTCTCCGAATATTATAGATTAGCATAAAATTCTCTTACAATCCCCAGCATCGCTTCCGTATTATAATAGCATAAAATTTCCAATTGACGATTCACAATTAATTCTTCGATAACACCTCCAGGATTTTCAAAGCCTTTCACTTGAATACACTTCTTAATACTAAGAAATGTTTAAAGTGAGAATAAGTTTTGAAATTCACAAATTTACTCTCTTTATAATTAAATTTTCTCTTCCCTTTTTCCATTCTTGGAGCCATTTTTCTAAAAATTAAATTAATCCAGATCAATTTCAAAATTGTAATGTAATAGACTCCAAAGTAAATTTAAATAGATAAGAATTCTAACACCATGAAAAATATTCAAATTTCTCTAAAAACCTAAAAATTCAAATCTTCCTAATGTAGGAGATTTCCACGGTCAAAATTGAAAAAAATTAGGTTAAAGTGAAGCTCTTACTAAGAGAAGATGAAATCCAAACTTTTCCGGCTACGAAATCGCTTCAAATCCAAATGCAAGTGAGCCCTAGTGCAAAAATCGGCCTTAGCTGGAGGTAAAAGACGATGGTTTGGGTAAAAATGGTGGGTCCCAGGGTTAAATCGTGAAATTTGAGGGTTTAAGGCCTTTTCTTCTTTTGGGCACGGTCTAGCACTGGTGACAGCGCTGTTCGATGCAATTATCATTTCAATAGGCCAAACTCTTTGTCTTTTGGTGCGGTCCGGTGCTGGTAGCTGCACCGTTCAGTGCTAGTTCAAAAACTGGGCTTCCAACTTTCTTTTGTAATTTCGATCTTTTAAGCTTGCACTGACATCTAATTAGTCCATTTAAGCATTGAATAACATACTAAAGCCATGACAAATAATATTTTTTTAACACAAATAACATAGAACATCACTTTGATATATAAAATCCAAATTACAAACTCACATAAATAACACTAAACTTTACACATCGTCAGCCATAAAATACTAAAATTCAGCGTCGCTCACAACTACAACAAAATAGCGTCGAAAACAGAACAAGAAAGTAAGTTTAAATATAACATTCAAGCAAAGAAAACTAAGTAATCAATTCAAACATATAAATACAAAAACACAATAATTAAGTCTCTATTTTTCCTTAGAACTGTCATCAACTCTTAAATCTCCAATTGATTGAACGTGAACGAACAGATTGTAGAATGAATGAAACTAGAATTCTTCAGTTGATTCCTCCTCAATCCAACCTTTTCTTTTCATCAAAATTATCAAAATCCTTCAAGGTACCCACAATGATCAAAGTTCTCCTTCATTCTCCAATCGAGGTGATCAAAGAAGTCAGATAAATTGTTGATTGCATTCATCAGGTGTTGCATTTCTTTCTCCATTTTCTTAATTTTCTTCAAAATGATCTGTGAACTTTCAGGAAAGTAAGGAGGAATATGTGTTGAACTCTGAGATACTTGATCTTCAATGATACTCATGTCATTCATATCACCAATTGCATTTTTACTATTTTCATTCATTGGGTCTATAGGTTCCAAAATAGAAGTACTCTTTCCCAATTTTCATATGGCAAATGTGATTGAGTACAGAGGAGAAATATGGTGGAAGGATGTCCAAGCCCATACTTTGATCCATGTACGATCAATCCCAAAAAAAGATTTCCTAATTATAGAACCAACATCAATAGGCATCCCCATTTGAATACAATAGTTCAAAATAACACATTCCTTGGTTACTTTACTGATTTTCATAGTTAGGAGTAATTTTGCACATATAAAATAATGTAAGTGCTTCGACGTAGGATTTAGCAGTGTGGTTGAAAAACTCACATACCTGTTATCTCTTATCTTTCATCCATCACCTTCATCCGTCAAATATTTGTATATATCATTCTTGTTGTCTTTCATTGGGGCAAAATTTGAATAGTAGTAGATCGACACATTCTCAATCTTATATAAATCATTAATATTTGCAGGAGTAAATGTGACAAACCTACCTCACACATAAATGGATCATTGGTTGATTCCATGAAGATTTGCATAAAGTCTTTCACAAACAGCGGCAGTAGTATAACATAACACTTCCTAACATCTCTGAACAATGATTTATTCAATTTGAGTAATAGGAGAATTCATACCTCGATTCACGAAGCCTCTCTCATTAATCAACCTCTTCTTTGAGATATTCTTTTTGAATAGATGTTGTGCTTCTAAACTGACGAACTTTCTACGGTTGAAAAAGTTGAATCTTGCTGTTTCGATCGAGTCAGAATCCATTTGGATGAGATTTGGGATCTTCCTTTTCGTTTCTCTGGTAGTTTTGGCATCTAGGGGCGGTTTTTGGGAGTTTAAATGGAATAAATTCTACCTAGAACCTCTAAAATATGATTTTAAGAACAAAAACCAATTTTATGAACAACAGCGCCGTCCGGCGCTAATGGTAGTGTTGTCCGGTGCTAGTTAATTTTTTGTTAAACTTCATTTTGTCCAAATTCTTTCCAAACAAACAAACAAAGTGCTTGATTTAACATCATCAGCCCGACATAACCTCAAGTTATTCAGCTTGGTCCAAAATTATAACCTTTTTAAAATTAAGTATATTGCCTTCAAAATATGATTTTAATCTTTGTCCATTAACTTTGAATATTCTTCCAGATTTAGGGTCTTCAATAATCACAGCTCCAAATTGATAGTCTTTTATGATAGTGAAAGATCCTATCCATCAAGATTTCAGTTTACCATGAAATAATTTCAATCATGTATTGTATAATAAAACTTTTTATCTTTGTTCAAATTCCATTTTAACAATTTTCTGATCATGCTATATTTTTTTCTCTCCTTGTATATTCTATCATTATCATATGATTCATTTCTGATTTCTTCCAACTCATTCAATTGCAACAATCTTTTCTCACCAGCATCTTTCAAATTAAAGTTCAATTTCTTTATCACCCAATATACTTTATATTCTATTTCAACTAGCAAGTGACAAGTCTTTCCAAAGATTAATCTATAAGAGGACATTCCTATAGGAGTTTTATAAGCAAGTTTTGTATGCCCATAAAGCGGTGTCTAATCAAGCAAACCAATCTAATTTCTTAATATTTATGACCTTTTCCAAAATTCATTTAATTTCATGATTAGATACCTCAGCTAAGCCATTAGTTTGGGGATGATAAGCTGTAGAGATTCTATGCAAAATATTATATTTTTCTACCAACCTCTAAATTATATTATTCTTAAAATGCGATCCTCCATCAGCGATGATTACTCTAGGCATTCCATATCTTGTGAAAATATTTTTCATTAAAAACCTTAAAACACTTCTAGCATCACACTTACGTAAAGATATTGCCTCAATTCATTTTGATACATAATCAACAACAATTAATATATATAAATTCCCAAATGAAGGTATAAATGGCCCCATAAAATCTAATCCCCAAGCATAAAAAATTTTGACTTCCAAAGTAAAATTAAGAGATATTTCATTTCTTCTAGATATATTGCCTATTCTCTGACATCGATCACAGGTTTTGGTAAATCTATAAACATCTCTAAAAATAGTAAGCCAATAAAATCTAGGTTGTAAAATCTTATGTAATGTTCTATCAATTCTGAAATGTCTTTAAAATTCAGAATCATGACATTCTCAAATAATTTGTTCAGTTTCTTCGTAAAGCACACATCTCCTAATAATAAGATCTTTACATTGCTTATATAGATAAGGATCGTTCAAAAAATAATATCTAGCATCATGTTTGAATTTCTTCCGTTGTTGCAATGTTAATTCTGGTGGTGAAATGTCACTAACGTTGTACTTTACAATATTAGCATACCATGGTATATCTGCTTCTGTAATATTATATAGCTGCTCATCAGCAAAAGTTTCAATTGTTTCCTTTTCAAATTCAGCCAATTTAGGTTGTCCAAGTCTAGATAAATGTTTAGTTATTTGATTATCTACCCCTTTTCTACTAACGATCTCATATTCGAATTCTTGCATTAAAAATATCCATAGAATCAATCTTAGTTTAGCATCCTTCTTTTGCATTAAATATTTAATAGCAGAATGATTAGTATGCACTCTACATTTGGCTCCAATTAAGTAAGATCTAAATTTTTTAAAGGCATAAATGATAGTTAATAACTCTCTTTCTGTAGTAGTGTAATTAATTTGAGCATCAGTAAGAGTTTTACTAGCATAAAATATAACTTTAAACATTTTCTCGGGTCTTTAACCTAAAACCACTCTAATAGCAAAATCGTTCGCACCACACATTAATTCAAATGGTTTCTCCCAGTCAGGTGAAACTATTATAGGAGCAGCAATTAATTTTTCCTTTAATAAATTGAAAGCTTTTAAGCATTCATCATTAAAATCAAACTTCTTATCTTTTCCCCAAAGTTGGCATAGAGGCTTAGTTATTTTTGAAAAATCTTTAATATATCGCCTGTAGAGTTAAATATGTCCCAAAAAGTTTCTTACCCCTCTCACAGTTGTTGGAGGTGGTAATTTTTCTATAATTTGAATCTTTGCAGGATCTACTTCCATGCAATTTTCAGATATTTTATGCCCAAGCACAATTCCTCCTGCAACCATAAATTGATACTTTTCCCACTTTATGACTAAATTTATTCTTTCGTACACCTGTAAAACTTTTTCTAAGTTACATAGGCATGCATCAAATGAATCTCTAAATACTGAGAAATCATCCATAAACACTTCTATTATATCATCTATTAATTTGTTAAATATGGACATCATACATCTTTGAAGGGTTGCAGGTGCATTACATAATCCAAAGGGCATTCCTCTAAAAGAAAAAGTTCCGTAAGGGCTAGTAAATGTAGTCTTCTCTTGATCCTCAGGAGCAATAGGTATTTGTTGATAACCGGTATATCCATCCAGAAAGCAATAATACATGTGTCCAGTAAGTCTGTCTAACATTTGGTCTAAAAAAGGTAAAGGGAAGTGATTTTTTTGGTGGCAGCATTTAATTTTCTATAATCAATACATATATGTCAGCCTGTGACTTGTCTTGTCAGTATGATTTCATTTCGTTCATTTACATCAATAGTCCCTCATCCTTTCTTAAGACCACAATGAATTAGGCCTACCCAAACACTATTAGAAATAAGATATATAATTTCAACATCAAACCACTTTAAAATCTCTTTCTTAACCACTTAGTTCATCATTGGGTTCAGTCTCCTTTGCGGATCAACTCTAGGTTTATGTTGTTTATTCAATAAAATTATGTGCATACAGATCGAAGGATTAATTCCTTTAATATCTGGTAAGGACTGACCAAAAACTTTTTTGTATCTTTTTAAGGTATCCAGAAATTTTTGTTCTTGATATTCATTTAAACACGAAAATACAATGACTGGTAAGGTAGATTATTCTCCTCAAAATATATACTTCACATGATTAGGGAGAACTTTCATCTCAAGTTCAGGGGGTTTTATGATAGATGGAATTAAAATTTTATCTTCACTTTCCATTGTATCCAATCTTTCAAATCATTCCTGAACAAATTCTAACTTTTCATTCTTCATATCGTCCAAATCATCTTCACTTTCACTATCATCCTCACATTCCAAATTCTCTTCAAACACTTCTTTAAAATGATATTCTCTCAAATAAATGCAAATTTCCATTCGAAAGCACTCATCAACTTTTTCAGCTGATGGGTATTTCATAGATTTCAAAATATTGAAAGTTACCTCTTAATCATTAACTCACATATTTAATTCTCCTTTTTGAACACCGATCATAGCTATCCCAGTAACAAGGAATGGTCTTCCCAAAATAATTGGAATTTCTTTATCTTCCTCCATATCTAATACAATAAAGTTCACAAGAAAGTTAAATTTATACACCTTCATTAATACACCTTCCACAACTCCTTTAAGATAAGTGATAGAATGATTAGCCAATTGAAGAGTTACAGATGTAATTGAAATTTATCCTATTCCCAATCTTTTGAAAGTTAATAAAGGCATAAGATTAATACTAGCTCCCATATCACATAAAGTTCTTCTTAAAAATTTCTCACATATAGCACACAGGATAGTGAAACTATCAGGGTCTTTAAGTTTTTCAGGAAGCTTCTTCTAAATAATTGTACTAAACTCATCGCTAAGTGCAACAGTCTCATGGTCTTTGAACTTTCTTTTCTTCTTTAAGAATATCCTTCCTAAACTTTGCATAATTACGAATCTGCTCCAATGCTTTAACAAAGGGATTATTAATTATTAATTTCTTATAGATTTCTAAAAACTTTGCAAGGCTATTACCCATGTTCTATTTTTCTAGTCTTTGAGGAAATGGAGGAGGTGTTTTTCAACAGTATTCTTCAATAGTTCAATCGAATATTCTAAGTCTGGATTTAAATTATTAGAACATTTTTCAATGTTCAGTTCCTCTCTTTCAACTTTAACTTTTTATGTACTCTTATTTCCAATTCTTTTCCACTCCTTAATTAAATAGCCTTAATTTGGTCCTTGTTTTGATCTTTTAGGTTGATCTCAACATTGATAAGAAGATTTCCAGAAGGTCTATTATTAAGCGCAACAAAAAATATGTCCTAATCGATTCATAATGTTCTTTATTACAATATTTTGAGCTTGAATTTGATTACTCATATTCATAATTATTTCTTCAGAAGACAACTTCTTTTCCTGAAATTGTGGGTTGCTATTAAAACCCGGAGGATAAGAAGGTATATAATTAGTATTTCCTTGGTTTTTTGGATTTCCAACAGGATTCATAGAATTGTTTCCCCATTGCAGGTTAACAACAACATTGTTATTATTCCAGTTGAGGTTTGGGTGATTCTTCCAACCAGGATTATAATAGTTTGAATAAGGATTGTTGACTTTATTTTTTATAGCTTTCAAGGTTTCATAAGGTGTTTGAGATTCTATCATCTGTCCTGATGAATATTCTTCAATACTGGGGGTGTTTGAGAATAATTCATTCCATATTGATCTCTTTTCTTTGATAGTGAAGCAACTTGAGAGACTATAATAGTTATCTCTTAGGATTTACCCGCTCAGTGGGCCAAGAAAAATTATTAAATGCCATCTCTTCTATTAATGAATATGCTTCATCAAAAGGTTTTGACATTAATGATCCACCAGCAGCATCATCTATAATCGATCTCAAAGATCCCACTAATCCATTATAAATTGTTTGAATTATTAACCAGTCTGGTAAAGCATGAAGTGGACACTTTCTCAGAAGATCATTAAATCTTTCCCACGCTTCATATGTAGATTCTCCATCAAACTAACTAAAAGATGTGATATCATTCCTCACCTTAGCAGTTTTTGAAGGAGGGAAATATTTTGATAGAAACTTTTGTGAAAGTTCTCCCCAACTTCTGATAGATCCAGGTGCTAACGAAGTTAAACATGTCTTAGCCTTGTCTCTTAATAAAAAAGAAAAAAGTCTAAGCATAACTTCATCGCTCGACATTCTATATTTAAAGGTAGTACCTAGTTCTAGAAAACTAAAGAGATGTAAGTTAGGATCTTCATTAGGTGTTCCTCCAAATTGATTATTTTGTACCATTTGGATAATAGCATCTTAATTTCAAATGAATTAGCAGCAACATCAGGGTTTTAGATAGTTAAGTGAATTTCATCTACGGTTGGATTAGCATAATCTCTTAAAGGTCTTGGTATATTTTCATTTTGATTGTTTTGATTGTTCAAATTATCGTCATTTTGTGAGGATTTTCAGATTGTTTTTTTGTATTTGAATTTTTCTAATAGTACGCTCTCATTCAGAATCGTAAGGCACTAAACCTATAGATCTGATACTACGCATACAATCACAATAAGAACACTAACAATAAACAAACTCACACAATTATGACTTGTAATTCAAATATAAGCTTTCCAATACTACAAAATTAATTTTTACAGTTACCTCCCCGGCAACGGCACCAAAAACTTGATACGACTTTCTTAAATTACCAAATTTTATGAACTAAGATATATATATATATATATATATATATATATATATTGATTTAGTTTTCAATTGAGTCACACAATTAAATACAAGTATACGCATCGCTCAAGTAATACAGGGCTCTAATGGAGTCCTAGTTATCGATCCCACGATGAGGCAATTAATTCGATAATGTAGCACAGAAATCACTTCATGAATCACAACATAATTATAGATAATTACTAATAATAAAAGAGGAATAAACAGTTGCAGGTACTAATTCTACCAAAGTACGTTATAACTTTCTAGCAAAGTTAACTAAAACAAGACTAAATTTCTAACAAAAGTTCAATGTAAGAAAGATTCCTACTCCTCTACAATAATAATTTGATGATTTAGTGACATAGATCAGTGATGTAAATGTATTGTGCCAAATAGGAGCATTCCTATTCTTTACCCTCTTCCAAGCACATAAAGAACATTGGCAAATCCTAAGTTTAATGCCCAAATTTGTGGTTAGGCTGGGAGGATACTAGCTCTCACTCCTGAGCTCTAACTTCCTTTCGCCTGAAGGCTAACTCTCACTTTGGTTTCCAAACCCTAGGACCAAATTGGGGATTTTAGCCTGTTACTCTAAAATCTCCAATTCTACGCCCATCAAACTATATTTCCCTATTTATTTACACCCAACCACCATGAACTACGTCACTCATTCATGAACGTTGATTGTGACCTTCACTTTTGTTGTGAAACTCATAATCCTTTTGGAACATATGTTTCCCAACTAGTTTTAACAATTCAATTGGCCGGATCAAAAATCAAATGAAGTACAAAGTGAAAAGGTCATCACAAATTCAATTAAATCAGCACATCATTTTCATATCACAACATCAACACAGAACATGAAAAGGGGAAAGATAAAGAAATCTACTCAAGACTCATTAGGAAAAGGCGACAAAGGATGAATTTTTTATATAAAGCATTGTCATACAATCACAGTAAATAAAAACGTTATCTCAAACTCTTCCCCAAGTGAATCTCAAGGAATTCCTTTGAATCCTCTTCTTTCTTCACAACAACACACAATTCTCTCTTTAGATAAGTAAGGAAGAAGAAATCTCTCTCTTTTCCTCTCTTCCTACACTCCTTAGAAGAGAACACACACAAAACCTAGTTGGACTCTCTACACTAAAATAATGAAAAGACACTCTCACTCTTCACTCACACCACTCAAAAGACTCTCTCCCCTTCTCTATATTTGGCTCTAAAATATTTTAAATTTGGCTATAACTAATTTCCCCAAAATTTTCTCAAGCATTCCTCTCAAACGGTATAGGGCGCACTCCGGCGTAGGATAGGGCGTTGTCTGGCGTTATTTTCTGCCTTATAGTCAAAACTCTCTATAAATTGGCACCATCCGACGCTGGTGACAGTGTCGTCCAGTCCTCCAGTTCAAAAACTGCATTTTGCCTCATTTTGCTCTAAAATTAATCCTTTTTGCTTCCTTTTACTTTAAAGGAATAAAATCATTGTACCTACATGAAATCATGAAAAATACCTTTCTTTAAAGTGTAATATTATCAAAAATAGGTATGAAATGGACATCAAAAAGCTATCAATTTTTTAGTGGATCAAGGAGCCAATGGAAGCAAGCTAAGCTAAGAACCAAACTCTCACCATGGATAAACCCTACATGGATTACTCTTGGAAGGGATCAATTAAACTTATCCTATAGCTGGAATCCTAACCTCAGCCATCATTAGACGGGATAATACCTTTCCCAAGTGAAACCAACTGAGGCATGCGATCAACCATAGCTTTCCATGGCTATAAATAAGCCAAACCCGAGAGCATTTAAGGGAGAGACCAAAATAGAAGACACCCATACACTACCTAATTCCTCTAACCTTGAACATCAAAGTTCTCTTTTAGGACCTAAGTAGTTGATCCACCATAGATTTGAGCCCTAAAGTCCACTCAATCTTCCCAATTTATCCAATCTGAAAACCTTAAAAATAGAACAAAAATGAAGTTTGAAATGAAGTTATCCAAAACTTCAAATTAACTTTCCCAAAAGCTTCCTAGGACCCTACGAACTTGAGCTCAATCGAAATTACCCTCTCCTAAAGGCTCTAAACCAGTTTCCAACTTCAGCTCCTCAATCCAAATCACACCTTGGACAAACTCATACCTAAGCCCAAATCAACTCTAATGAAGTCAGGGCAAGTTTGCTAAGGTTGATACAAAGTTGTAGAGCCAATCAAATCAAAGTTTCATACACTGAGGCCAAGGAATGGATTTTCAACCTAGCTTAGGCTCGGGTTTGACACTTTGTGAAACAAATCATTTCAAAAACCTAGCATCACTTTATGTATGTCTTGATGAAACTCTAGAAACACAAATCACTCGAATTCATTAAGTATTGAGTGAGATCTTACTTGTAGACCATGGATAGTCCATGGGATACACCAATTTTAGGCAGATGTACAGATGTCGTCCGTTTTATGTTATAAATAACGATTAGCTGTGATTTAATCCCACCATATCTGTTGTTTTTAGCCCAAAGAACGGATCAAGCGCATTTCAATCAATTCGAGGACATGCGAAACCATTTTATTATTTTGAATTAGTTAAGGATTTAATTAAATCATTTAAACCTTAAACTAATCAAATATTCATAACTTTGCACACAAAAATCACAAACATAAAACAAACATACCTCTGAACTCAATGAGGTGAGAGAAACAATGTGGAATTAAAATCAAGAATTAAGGAGTTATATTTGATTTTTAATTAATTAAATACTCTTTGGAGTATTTTAAAAATTAAAAATTATTTATAAATCGGAAAAATATGAAATTTTGAGGGATTAATCTCTAGGTCCTTAGGAACAATCTCTGATTTTTCCAAGAACAGGAAAATTTCCTAGGACAGCATTTCCTAATTTCTATGAGATTTAGTAATTATTCTCAACAATAATTCTAAAATTCAGAAAATTGGAAAATTTAAATTGGAAATTAGTTATAAATTTAGGGGAATAAATATAAACCCTAAAATAACAAACTCTAGCCTTTTGAAAATTTAAGATGACATTTTTATTAGGGTTAAATTTTCCAATATTTAAAACAATAAAAGCATCAAAAATCATAAAAAAAATTCATTTCATTTAATTCATGCCACATTGAGTTAAGTTAAATTTGAGTCCAAACATCAAATGGGCTCAAACCAAAATATAATAAGGTTTAATCCAACATTAGATCTAATTAACCCTATTAAACTTTAATCAAATTAGTTTTAATATAAATTAAACCTTAATTAGGTCTAAAACACTATTAAGACCTAATTAAACCAAGTTAGACCTTAATTACATTATGTTTAACTAAACAAACCCAAATTTTATCTAAGACACCATTAAGACCAAATTTAACCAAGTTAGACTTTAATTTCTTTACGTTTAACTAAACAAACCCTAATTAGGTCTAAGACACCATTAAGACCTAATTAAACCAAGTTAGACCTTAATTTCATTAGGTTTAACTAAAAAAAACTTAATTAGGTCTGAGACACAAATAAGAATTAATTAAACTAAGTTAGAATCTTAATTAAATTGGGTTTATCTAAAACAAACCCTAATTAGGTCTAAAACACCATTAAGACCAAATTAAACCAAGTTAGACCTTAATTACATTAGGTTTAACTAAATAAACCCTAATTAGGCCAAAACCAATAAACCTAATTAAATGATTAAACCTTAACTAACTATGGTTTAATCGTACCTAAACCTAATTTGGTCGAACCCATTAAACCTAATTAAATCATTAAAGTTTAATCGTACCTAAACCCTAATTAGATCTATCCCATTAGACCTAATAAAATCATTAAACCATAACTAACTAAGGTTTAATCACACCTAAATCCCAATTGAATAAAACCCATTAGACCTAATAAAATCATTAAAGCTTAACTTACTAAGGTTTGATCATACCTAAACCCTACTTAGGTCTGATCCATTAGACCTAATTAAATCATGAAGGTTTAACCATACGTAAACCCTAATTACGTCTAACAAATTAGACATAATTAAATCATTAAACCTTAACTAACTAAGGTTTAGTTGCACCTAAACCTAAATTAGGTTTAACCCACTAGACCTAATTAAATTATTAAAACTTAACTAACTAAGGTTTATTCATACCAAAATTCTAATAAGGTCTAACCCATTAGACCTGATTAAATCTTTAAGGTTTAATCATACCTAAACCCTAATTAGGTGTAACACATTAGACCTAATTAAATCATTAAAACTTAACTAAGGTTTAATCACATCTAAATGCTAATTAGGTCTAACTCATTAGACTTAATTAAATCATTAAACATTAACTAATTAAGGTTTAATCATACCTAAACACTAATTAGGTCTAACACATTAGACCTAATTAAATCATTAAACCTTAATTAATTAAGGTTTAATCACACCTAAACCCTAATTAGGTCTAACCAATTAGACCTAATTAAATCATTAAACCTTAACTAACTAAGGTTCAATCATACTTAATCCCTAATTAGGTCTTACCCATTAGACCTAATTAAATCATTAGACCTTAACTAACTAAGGTTTAAGCAACCACTAAATCCTAATTATGTTTAACCCATTAGACCTAATTAAATCATTAAACCTTAACTAATTATGGTTTAATCATACCTAAAACCTAATTAGTTCTAATTTATACTAATTAAATCTTTAAACCTTAACTAAATAAGGTTTAATCATACCTAGGTTATAATTAAGACTAGCTTATTAAACTTGGTTAAGTCAAACTAAACTTAAGTTCAACCTAACCTGAACCCAAGTCATCACAAAACTTAAGTTCAACCTATATTGAACTTAAGCTCAGGTTCAACCTAACTTGAACATAGGTCAAACCCAAACTTAAGTTCAACCCATATTGAACTTAAGCTCGGATTCAACCTAACTTGAATCTAAGTCAAACCCTAACTCAACTTAAACTTTAGGTTCAACCTAAATTGGACCCAAGTTAACTCAAACATTAGGCTCAACTTATATCGAACCTAATTCAACCAGGACTTAACTTTAGTTTAACTTAAATTGAACCCAAGTCAACCAATGTTAAGTTCAAACCACATTAAACTTGAAAGAATAAATTAAAGCTATTAGATTCAAACTACATTGAATTTAATAATCAAAGTTTAATTCACATTAGACTAATTCCTTTTAGATTAAAACGATATTGAATCTAAAATTTTAAAATCTAACTCATGTTAGATTTTACCTAATTTAAGTCTAATACGTTAGACTTAATAAATTTTAGATTCAAATGGCATCGAGTCTAGAAATTTAAAGACTAACTCGTGTTAGATTTTACTTAATGTAAGTCATCTTTTAGTTTCAAATGACATCAATTCTAAAATTTTAAAATCTAACTCATTTTAGATTTTACTTAATACATTAGACTTAACAACTTTCTAGATTCAAATGACATCGAATCTAAAATTTTAAAGTCTAACTCGTGTTAGATTTTACTTAATTCAAGCCTAATATACATTAGATTTAACACCTTTTTATTTAAATGACTCGAATGTAAAATTCTATAGTCTAACTTATGTTAGATTTTATTCAATTTAAGTTTATTCCACATCTTTCAAATGGCATTGAATCTAAAGTCTAACTTATGTTAGATTTTATTTTTAGAATTTATAGATTCAAACGACATTGAATCTTAAAATTTTCAAGTTTAATTAGATCTTACAGACATTTGATCTAAATAAACTTAACCATTTTCCTTAAGTCTAAATTAAAATATTCAAACAAAAATTGAAATATGAAAATAAATCAATATAGCATTTGGAAAAATTTAAGTTGGTTAATAAATCGTAAAAAATTTAAAATTTTTCTAACCTAAAATCTAAAAAGACATTAAGACTTCAATGAAAGCCTAATGAAAAAAGATCATCGAATGCAACTTGAACCCCAGTGTTTTTGATCTACGAATATTTCTTAAACACCGTAATCATGGTTGTTGACAGGAGTCTTCAGGTTTTGGTTTGAACACCTTTCAGACTAAGTAGATTAAGGCCCCTAATAACCCTGGCACAATGGAGCCAGTGACATCTTGACCGGGTTATCTAAAATTTTATTAACTAAAATAAAATAATTTTAAGAAATAAAATTTACATTATTTCTTTTAAATCTGACATTGTTTTTCTTGCAGGGTAAACACGAGTTTCATTTTAAATATTCTTTACAAGTTATAGGGTGTGCTAACTCGGTTTTGCATTATGATCATGACGAAACGACAACACTATTTTTGTCTTCTTTGCACGTTATAAGATGTGTTAACTCTGTTTTGCAGGGTGATCTTCTGAAGACAGGACAAACGACAATAAAACAAAATCAAAATGATATTAAAACAATGACATTAAAAAACTAAAACAAAATATAAAGAACATTAAAATGACAAAATCAAATAAAAAAAAACCTAAACTTTTAGGATAGCCATAAAACCTAAAATTTTTAGGATATTCACCAAACAAATAATAAAGTACAAGACAAAACAACAACAAAATGGAGAATAACAAAACAAAAATAAAATTGACATAACAAATGACATTGACAAAAAATCAAACTCTTAGGGTAGTATGACATATTAACCCTAGGATTGATTGTTGATGTTTCTTTCCTTATTCTTAAAGCTTCTTAAAAAATAAGTGGGTAACATTAATCAGAAGTATTCTTAGATAATTTTATATTGTATAAGATGTAATTAACTATAGGACCCCTATAAAAGATTTAAGAACTCGGGGATAAATATCACATCTATAAATCTTTGGTTATCAAAATTTCATATGAGATTTTCCTTAAATAAAATTTCTAGAATAAATTATTCTAGAATTTCCCTTTTTAAGGATTATCGTTGACATTCTACTAT
Source organism: Papilionanthe hookeriana x Papilionanthe teres (assembly GCA_022702705.1). NCBI lineage: Eukaryota > Viridiplantae > Streptophyta > Magnoliopsida > Asparagales > Orchidaceae > Papilionanthe > Papilionanthe hookeriana x Papilionanthe teres. The sequence goes on along the minus strand of CM040425.1, from coordinate 129,873,557 downwards.
TTTCTATTTTATCTGCCCTTATTTTCTTTAGGTTTCTTATTATCCGAGGATCTTTTACATGATCTAAAGAAATAAGATCTCTTGAAGATTAGGGTGATATGAAAGATAAATATATTGGAGACTCCAAAACAATGACATTGACACCGAGAAAATCTTTGACAAGGCTCCGAATGTCGACATTCCCTCTCTTCATAATTAGATTCCCCTTAAAATTGACAAAACGATGTAATATTATTTATAATCTTTACAGTTTTTTATGGTGGAAAATATTTAGTAAGAAAAATCTGTTCTAAATCACCCCAAGTTCTGATAGATCTAAGTGCTAACAAATTTAACCATATCTTAGCTTTATCCCTCAGTGAGAATGGAAAAAGTCTAAGTCTAATAGCATCTGTCGAAAATACATCATATTTAAATGTAGCACATAATTTTAGAGGCAAGATGTAAATTTGGATCTTTAGTTGGTGCTCGCCTAAATTTATTATTTAATACCATTTGAATAATAAAAGGTTTAATATCAAATGAATTAAATGCTACAACAAGATTTTGAAAACTACAAGGTCATCTACTGTAGGGTTATAATAATCTCTTAAAGATCTAAATTCGTAATGAATTTCAGCATTTTGATTATTTGCTTTTGCCATTTCTTGAAATTTTTGAACTTTTCTTATATTTATATATTTTTTTAATTTTGCTAATTATTCTTTCTAATTTAGAATCGTAGGGCACTAGCCCTTCAGAACCTGAACAATGCATACATTACTACAAAATAAAATAAAATCACACAAACAAGAACTTATATAGGAACAACACTACAATATTAATGTAATAAATCTAAAATTTTAAATAAGGCTTTCTAAAAATAGAAATCTATTTTCCTAAAAAATCCTTCAAATTTTACTGAATTTTTCTTTTTCTCCTCTGCAACGGCATCAAAAACTTGATCCCAATTTCTTTTATATACTGTTATATGTATGTGATTATATTTTCAATTCTCTTTATTTAAATTTCTTTATTTAAAACTGTGTCAAAAACTTGATTCTAATGCAAGAAATAATGAAACTATTATATTTAAATATAGGGATTCTATGCAAGGTTATATATCATTATCAAGTAATATAGAAATTTTTGATTAAGCACCAAAATATCGATCCCAGAGAAAGAAATTCAAACTCTTAAGAAGATATTTAACAACAAACTCTACTTTGAAAAAGATTCTTACTTAAACATAGATACTATTGTAGGAATAAAAGTTTGATACTTTTTGGTAATTTTGATAATTAAAAATAAAGTAAACAACGAACTAAATTTAAAAGATTTTTGTAAGATTAAAGTAATATAACTAAAATATCTTTTTCCTTATCATGAATCAGTAACAAGTATAAGAATCTTGTTGTGGAAGTATTTAAATTGTGTTGTGCCAAATAGGAGAAATATTATTCCTTACCCTTTACTAGAAATGCTATAAAGAATATTGTTTAATCTAAAGTTTGAATAGTCCTGAAAACGGGCTAAGTAGGGAAGATACTTGTTGACCTCATTTTTTATGAGGTCTTTTCTCTTCTCTCTCTTTAGTACTTAGGATCTAGCCTTAGGCTTTCCCTTTGACTAACTTAGAGGACTAGAAATGGAACCCATCACTTAGAAATTTAAACAACTCTTAACTCCCTGCAAACCCCATAAGTTTGATTGTAAACCCCTAAGTCACTTGGAGGGTTAAGATCAAATGTGGAGGTTTAAAGGATGAGTTCCCTATAGGACTCTTCGGCCTTAGGACTACCCTGGGTGGCCTGGTCTAGTGAGGGTTGACCTGCACACATTACACTTTCACACACATCACAAATCCTAAAACTATTCATACCTAGCTTGACTTCCTGACTCATGTAGGTAATTCATATGGATGGACCTTAACCCCTAGGCCCTTGGCTAAGAGGGTTAGGAACAACATAGTGAATGACTCAAATGAGTCCTCTCATGGCTCCTATGAGCTTAATATGACTTCATGGCTCAATCAAAGTGATTCCATTCTACTCAAACTTGATCAATCTTCATTTTTCCAAAATTTCAGTTTTTAACCCCCGGGGCCCTACACCCACTAAACCTACCAAATGTCCTTGAAGCTACCCAAAATTTGCAAAATTGCCTAAATTACCCAAAATTCCTCAAAACCAATCCTAAATATTTCCCACCATTCAAATTGATCATCCATGGCCAAATATACCAAAAATTCCAAAAATACCCCTCAACACCCTCCAAATACCCAAAATGCCCTTCTTAACAAAAAAAATTCATAAATTCGAAAAATTCCTAGAAAATTCCAGAATATCCCAAATATTCCCAATTTCATTTTTTTCAACTACACCATAAGCCAATTTTCTCAATTTAACCCACTTTTACGAAAAACCCCAACTTGACCCATTTTTAACCAAAGTAAGCCCAATGTCCCACTAAATCAACCCAATTGACCTTATTGTTGATCCAATTCAATTCTAAACTTTAATTAAATATCCCCAATATTAATTTAGACCAAATCCAAGTGCAAATTTATTAACATTTGTATCCAATTCCAATTTTAAAGCTTAAAGCCCAATATTGGCCCATGACCTAAACTTAGCCCAAACTAACCCAATTCAACCCCAAATGGCCCCAAATATTTTCTAAAACCTTCCTAACATCCCCACAAACAAAACACTAACAAGATTTACCCCAAATTTTAACCTAAACTCCACCCAAATCTAACCCAAAACCAAAATCCCCATTTTTGGCCTAAACCCAAACCTAACCCAAATAGGCCCAAACCCTAAAATCAAAGCCCAACCAAAGTTGAAAACTCTTTGTGACACTCCCAAAAACATTTCTCAACATTAATTTTACATAAAATCTAACATTAGCCCAACATTAACCCAAGTTAGCCCAATTTGACCCACTTTGGCCCCTTTACCAAAAAAGCCCAAATTAAATCCAATTCCACTCTAATTGATTCCAAATCATTTCTAAAATGTTCATGACACATCCTCAAACTAAACCCAACATTTGTTTGGCCCAATCCTTCACAAAATTTTCATCCACCAATTTGTTTTCAAACCTAAAGGCCCACTTTCCTAAACCATTCTAAATGCTCATTTCCACCAAATCCAAAAGCCCAAAATTGGCTCTAAAGCCCACATGGAAATTTCTTTTCATCTTACCTTTAATTTATATCAGCCATAAGTTTCAAAATCATCATTAAACCATTCCAAATCAAGCATCATCCAAATTTCCACCAAAATGCCAAAATTCCAAAAATCTACTTCCATGAAATAGACTAAGCTTGGCTCCAAGCCAAATGGAGCCATGAAGCCATGCACAAGCCATATGCAAGCCATGGAAGCCACTTTACACATCACCATGTCATTTATGGCAAAAGGAGGGAGTCCTTTAATGATTCCCTTAAGGGTGATTAAGCCTTTTCATGACTCTTCTAAACCTTGATTAAACCTAAATGTACTTAAATAGGGACTTCTCCCTACTAAGCTAGCTGACTTACCTGATTCCCTCAGCCCAAAAATCTGGCCTTGGTGGGTGAATCAAACCTAAATCCATGACTTGGACCCATTTGGACCCAAAATTAGCTCCTCCCCCATTCCATTTAAATCAAACCCTTTACACATGCCCAATTCCAATTGAACTCACCAAACCCCAGCCCTAACCTCTTTGACCCTGAGGGTGAACCATGCCTGGCCGGCCAGCCACCACAGTCGCCGGAAAACACCAGGCTGAGAGCACCCATTTGATTCAAAAATTCAATTCCCCCTTGCTGAGTTATCCCAACCTAACTGGCCACCATGGTCGTTCTTCCCTTGCCCCGAGCAGTTGATCCAAGCCTTCAATTGCCCCTGGCGAGCCCTCCAACCATGTCTATTTAAACCTCACCCCTTCTCGGCCAAACAAGGTGATGAACCAGACCTAAAAAAAACTCTATCAAAATTTCTCCAGGACCTTCTCCTAGCCTAGAGCAATTGATCCTCACTATTCTCCTGCCCAAAATCCCATTGATTGAGCTCAATTTTAGAGCTCAATTCTCGACCTGCAACAGGACATCCCTGAAACCTCCACCAAAATCAAATTAAACTCACCCACACCTGCTCAGGACCAAGAGAAGATGTTCCCTAGTGGAAGGCCCCTCACCAGGCCAGCCATTCTCTCTATCGACCAAGATTTGAAATCAGGTTTGGTGGAAGTTATACCTAGGCAATTCCCCAAGGCCAGAGACTTCATCTAGAGCTTTCTTGGATGTAATCAAAGGTGCCACAACTCTCTGATTGAAGCTTCACTTCTCAGAGCCAAGGTATAGACCTCTCCTTCCTCCTAAGCTTACAGTGATTCTCTATTTTGATTTACTTAATTTCATAACATGTAAAACATATGGATGTGTTCGTCTCTTCAAGATGAATCCATAGAGCATAAGAACACAAAAATCCATTGAGAAATGAGAGAGTTCATAGGGTTTTAGTGTGGAAGGTCGCGGGTGCACACCAGTCATAGACGATGACCAGGACCCGTCCGATCGAGCGTGTATCGAGTGGACGATCTAGATTGCATCGAACCAGAGAATGTTATGTGAACTGTGGGCCCTTGGAGCGCTGAGTCGGATGGCGGCGTCAAATGGGAGCGAGCCGCGTGGACTTTCGAAGCTGCTGAGGATAAGTCGGCGTCGCGTGGATAAGTAGAAAAATATGGATTTTTTGATTTATTTAAATACCCAGAACTTAGAAAATTCATATCTTTGTGTAGAAAAATCATAAAAATAAACAAAATATACCCTCTTGCTCAGTGAACAAAGGAGAATAATGTGGAAAAGAATTGAGTTAATTTGATGAGTATTTTCTTTTTAATTAATTATTTACTCATTTCAGTATTTTGATTCTTTATTTGCATAGATAATTCATCATGGCATGAGACCATAGGGCTTTTGAAGCCTCTGATATTGGGAACATTCCCTAAATTTTTCAAGGTCAGAGACAATCTCTATGGAAAGTTGTGTATTTTTCAAGTTTATGTCACTATTTTTGGTATTTTAATTCAATTAATTAGCATATTGTTTAGAAAATTCTAGAAATATTTGGGGAAGTTTCTTAGGAACAGAGGACCCTAGGATAATTATATTTTGAGTTAATTCATTAAGAATAACCCTAATTCGCCTTATTACTCAAAACTAAATTTTAGTCAATTTGGGTTAACCACACATCAAAAGAACTTGAAAACAATTCTCCACTGATCTTTACAATAAGAGGGACCTCACATAAAAATTTGGAATACATTGGAAATGTTTAACCCCACTAAATGGATTAATTAAGTCACACAACCAAAATTAAACTTTAAAAATTCATAACTCCAAAAATACACTTTAAAAATTCACCAAATTTGGGGCCTCTCTGATATCAGAGTAGTCTTAGAAAATTAAAATTGGAATTTTCTAAAAATCTTCTTTTTTCACTATATTTTAATATTTTAAATAATTAAAAAATAATAAAAATCATAAAAATATTAAAAATCATTAAAATGTCATATTTCATCTCCTAATCACTTAGAAACAAACTAAATATTTTTCCCAAATCTCAAAGTAAAGATATTGAATTTTAAATGCTTAAAACAATTTTTGAATTAAAAAATGAATTTTCCAACCATTTCATTCAATTTATTCTAGTAAATCAAAGAAAAATGAGAAAATTATAAAATTTGTTTCTCTAAACTCCTTGAGGTCAAAGAGATTTAAAAAAAATATAAAACTTAATTTTCAACCTTTATTTTATTTTATAATTAATTAACACTCTAAAACTCAAAATAATTATAATAAATAAAATATAATTCAAAAAATCACTACTGGTCATTAGAAACATCTCATAATTTTCTTAAGGACAGAAACCTTTCCTTGGTCATGTTGTTGAATTTCCATTAAAAATCCCTATTTTTCATTAAAATAATTATATAAATTAAATTAAATTTATAAAAATCACATTTTCTCCTCTAATTTCTTAATTGACATATGGGTGAAGTGACATAAAAATTTCAAGTTCATTTTAGCTCAACTTGGTGAGTTATGAAATAAATAAGCTTAAAGGGGCATAAAGGTAATTAAAAGATTTTAACCCTAATTAACATTTAGATTTAACCAATGGGCAGGGTAAAATATCTGATTTTAAATTTTCATTAGAAGATTGAAACATAAAGAATTAAGGGGTAGACAGCCATTAATCATCTTGAAAATATTTAAAGTAAACCTTATTTAATTAATCAATTTAAATTTTGGAAGAATAAGTTAAATTTTTTATTATTAAAATGGGAATATAATTTAGAGAGACTATAATAACTTAAACTAAAATACCTAAATGAATCACTTTAATAATATTTAACTTTTAATTAAATTCAAAGTGATAATTGAAATTATAATTAAATAATTAAAAAGAAAATAACCCTTAATTAAATTAATATTTAAAATATTAAGTGATTTAACAATTAAATTAAATAAAATTTAAAAATCAATTCAAAATCACTTTAAAACAAACTTAAAACAAATTTTAAAAATTAAAAGTAAATTTCATAAAAAAAAATTTTAATTAAAAAATCAAACCAATTAAAAGTTAATCTAGAATATTGCAATTAAATTAAAATTAAATCATTAAAGTCTAAATTAAATAATTTAAAATCCTCTTTCAATTCAAATGGTTTAAAACATTTAAGAATGAAACAAGTTGAACACTAATCCAAACTTAAATTTATTAAAATTTCATAACTAAATTAAATCACTTTAAATCATCAATTCAAATTTTAAATCATTAAATTCTTTAACAAATTAATTTGCCCTTAGAGGCTTTTGTTATTATAACTCTTAAAAGGAGCATTAAATGAATTTTCACTTTACTTATAGGATAATTAAACATCTTAATTCACTGAGCAAGAAACTAAACTAGATTTTGGGATGATTAATTCACCTGTGCAATAAAACTCATTTGGACTCAAAATAATCCCAAAATTATTAAAAAGATGTTCAGAACTCGTCCTAAACACTTCGTCAATATGATGGGATGTTTTAGAAGAACAATTGAATTTAATTGTTCTTTGATGAAGAAAATCATCCTTAAACAACATATAGAAACCTAAACGTCATAGGAGATGACTAGCAGTAGGATTGGGATCTTGGTAGACAACTAAAACCCTTCCCTTAGCTTTACCTAGGTACTTGTTATAAACATTTAAATGCCTTAACATGTATTTTAAGTGCAGCTTGGAATGACGAGAAGACTCTCCAGGTACGCTTTTATTTTATTGCAATTTACTTTATTACAATTTATTTATATAAGCTGCACTTTACTCTTTTTGCATGTTAAACAAGATTGTTGCAAGAAAACTAAAACCTTTAAGATAGCCACAAAACTGAAACCAACACAAAATAAAAAGTCACAACAAGATAAATTTCACCGCCACAACATTCAAAATATAAAACAACTCAAGATTTAATCACAAACAGAACACAAAACTACAATTGCAATTAAATTAAAACACCTCGTTCGATGATCGGGAATACCTAGGATGATGTAACCTACGTCTTGCAAACAGGATTTCCCACGGTCTAAATGAAAGTGTGGAACTCATTCAGTTGAGTTTAGCAAATTCATCCAGACGAAGTGAATCTGATAAAAATAACGGTGCCAGAATGATGGAACCGTGGGATCTTAACCGGTGTTGTTATAATCAACCTTAATATTCTCCTAATAAAACATTAAAGACATTTGAACTTTAAGATTCCTCTAAACAAAAACACTTTTGTCATCTCCTAATTTTCACCTTCTAAAACTAAACCTCTACAACAACAAGGAGCTAGGAGCACGGCGGGCAACACGGCCATCGTCATCAGCAAAACCTGAGTCTACTTCAGCAAAACTTTCTTTAGAATTAAATAACCAAGCAATAGGATTTCAAGGTAGTTTGCTTAGTGCAACATAAATACTCAACTTTTTAGGCATTTGCATAATCATATTATGTAAATTAAGCCCTAACTCGTCTTAGGATTCTGAGGTAGTCGTTTGGTACGACATAAACTCTCACATCTTCGAGGCTATTTGTAAGATCATGTCGTATAAATATAAGTCCTAATTAATTAAAATTAGCAAGATGCAATATTAAATAAACTCTTAAATTGAAGCCAAACAGTAGGATAGTTTGGGAAGTTGCCAAGATTCTTCTGGATCCTCAGCTTCTCCAACTTTTCTTCCTTTGGACTCCTAAAAATAAACTATTCCAAATTTGATTCATTCCTTATTGAAATTCCAAAATCCAATTCATTTGAAACCTTAAACTTTGAAATTCTTGAGAGCAAAACCACTGATCATTATCGAGAGTTTTCTTAAATGATTCCTGTCATTTAAGATGTAATTAACTATAGGTGCTTGACCTTATAGGAAACTTTAAGAACCCTAGTAATATAAACCCTGCTTAATTCCCTTATATTAAGCAAGGGAATTTATCGGCTTATAAAATTGGTTCGCAGACCAAAAGGATGTCACAATTTTTTTAGTTTATTTAATCGAGCCCCATCATCAAGTAGTGTGTCTATTCTTCGGGATAAATACACAGTTTGAGATGTGACGCTTGTTTATATAAACTATTTGGGAAGTGAGATCGGTTTGATTTCATATCTTAAAAATCTTTCAAACTTAAAATTATTTTCAAAATAAAATGTTACTGTCTAAATTATATATATATATATATATATATATATTTAAATTAAATTTAAAACTTAAAATTCACCGACAACTTCTGTAGGCGACCCCTTTTCAAAACACAAACCTAAAAATATGCCAATAACTTCTGGCAACTCCACTAGGGACAGTTCTTCTCTCCATCTTAATCAGATGGTTTTGCTTTCATAAATCGATAGTGAGTCCATATCCCTAGTGGACCAAAACTATCATTCTATCTTGAAAGAGTATAGCCAACTTCTCTTGGATTTAGGAACCACTGTTTAGACACCCCTAAACAGAGAAGTTCCGAAATCCTTTCACCTCTTTTCTACGGTGGGGTGGACCCCCAATAGGTGTTAGCTTAGGAGCGGTCCCTCGGGTTGAGAAGTTTTACGAGACTTTCTCTTCCTTTCCAATTCTGAATCAGGTTCTTTACCTTTTCTATAACCTCCGTCCTTTAAATCATTTTATTCCTAATAAACAAATTTTCTAATAAACAACCCTTTATTAAACAAATTCTTTTAAATCATAAATACATTAAGATAAATGAAAAGGTGTTCGGACTCTTTCTTTTTTGTCCTAAATTTTGTGACAAAAGGAAGCATAAATCAGGACTAATACTCAGAATCTACCCTGCAGAAAATGTCTGCCCCAAAGTTAATCTTCTCCTTCACCAACGGAATAGACTTCGCCGTTTACAAGGTTGAGCTGCCTGACAATGGGATCATCTGTTTTAGACAAGGATTTAACAATACAGAAATCAAGTTCGCTGACGTCACTCTCTCCACACTAATGGACAAAGTGCTAGAAACTGAGAAATCGACACAAGAATTCCCTCCCCTACAAAGGGTTCCAGCTGAAAGAAGTACTGCTATTCGTAGGAGGACTGTTGTCTCTGCCCCACCGGTCTAGTCATCTCTGCACCTACCTCGGCTTCTGCCAAACTGAAGGGGAAGGAAATCCAAGTCTGTGATGAGCCTGTCACCGTGGAGGGTACAATTTTTGCTACAATACCATCTATTTTCGAGATTAGGTGCAGTTCAAGAGTTACACCCCTAACTCAGACTAAAAGGAGAAATAGAAGCAGAAAGATAGCCAGGATTGACAAAGCCAAGGCCGCTGAAGTTGCTTTCCTGGAAGAGATCCCTGAACTGCCTGAGTATATACCTCTATTGGAAGGGAGTAGGTTTCACCCCCTCTCTGCCGCATCGAATGAAGAAGACGTTCGAAAGATTGCCGGTACATTACCCCAACCTGCATACTATAGTAACTGCAAAAGAAAAAGTGTTAAGACTACGCCATTTGCTCGGCTACAAGCTGTGATAGAAAATTTGGCAAAGAAAGAAAGATGCCCCGTGTCGGAAATCCTAAGAAGATTGGGACGAGTGCCAGCTAGATCCCGCCTTAGACTGCAACTAGAGCATGTCGCTGCAGTAGAGAAACCAAGGAAGAAAATGAGAGCTAGTTCACCTGTTGTTGTATAGGGCCATAATATTAGGGAGGACACCACCTATCAGCTTATAGCTGACAGACCATCTGGTCCTCGGCCTTCTGGTGCAAGAAGGATGGTATGGCGACCTATTATTACCGAGCCGAGACTAACACAACGTCCTGAGAAGAAAAGCCTCGTCAAAGAGCTTGAATATGAAGGAAGTGCTGCTGCAATAAAAGAAACTCCAGAAAAAGAAGTTCAACAACCATCACACGACAACCGTGATACCGTCTGGAAGAGACCCCTTGAAGATGCTATAGGAAAGCTAAGTACGGATATCCGACGGTTGGCGAAAGAAAGAGGAGAAAAGTTAGAAAATGAAGTTGATTCATCAGAGTTCATGGATGAGGAGTACGTCGAGATCAACATGGTTGAAACACGAGCATCATCAGCTTCGCAAGGTGCTCCGGCAGCTGCGGAAAGAGATGAACTGGAAGTGATGAGAGCGCAGCTTCAGGAAAGAGATGACATAATTTCCCAGATGGTAAGGAGGATGGAAGAGATGGCTGCTGCTTTAGCCTCTGGAAGACACCTCCAGAGTCAGGTACAACCTCAGAAAGAAACACCCCCATAAATCATCCATATTGCCGATGGAGGAAAAGAGATCACATCCCTCAATGGAGACGAGCCACCAAAGAAGGATTCTACACAAAGCATGATTCCCGAGAAGGATATTAAAAACATGGTAGAACAGCAGGTGTGAGAAGCTTTAGCACAATCCAAGAGCGGAGCATCTATTCAGACGGGTAGACCTTACCCCGAAGAATTTGATGCAGTCCAATACCCGAAAGGCTTTGTACCACCTCTATTCAAGACTTTCAATGGAACGGGAAACCCCCGGCAGCATGTCGCACATTTTCGTGCTAGTTGCTGCAATGTCGGTAGGAGTGATGCTTTACTCTTCCGTCAGTTCGTCAGCAGTTTGTCAGGGATCGCCTTCGACTGGTATGTAGAATTGCCAAATGGCTCAGTTAAGACCTTTTCAAAGTTGGAAAACCTCTTCGTTAAGCGATTTATCGGGGCTTGGCACCACATCACCATCGATGATCTAGTGGCGGAGCACCAGAAATTGAACGAAACTTTAGTGGATTACATACTTCGATGGAGAAATTTAAGTATGAAGTGTAAACCACAGCTACAGAAATAGCATGCGATCGGTATTTTGCTGAAAAGCATCCATGGCCCGATAGCACTTCTCCTTAAAGGATTCACAATCAAGACATTCGAGAAGCTGCTTAGCAAGGCCGGGAGCTTACAAGAGGAAGCAAAGCAGCTAAGTTTCATGGACATGACCGATAAATAGAAACCGGTAAAAAATTCAAAAAGAAGTCTGAAATCGTTATTGCAGTAGATAAGGGCAAGCAGCCAGTACAGATACAGCCAGAGCGGCCATAGCCTAGCTATCAACCACCGCAACGTACTTACCAACAACCTCAGCAGGGTTATCAACAGCCTCGACCAAGCTACCAGTCGCCTCGGCATTATGAACAACCGCCTCGTCCACAGCGTACCCTGAAATATTTTATGAATAACGAACATCCATTCAAAACTGAAGCAGCAGCAAAGATGTTCCGCAGTTTAATGAAGACACCCAATTTTCAGCTACCAGAGCCCAAGAGGCCGGAAGAAGACAACAAGAAAGATCATCTGAATTATTGCCCTTACCACCAGATGCTCGGACATAAGATAGAGGATTGCATCACTTTCAAGATTTGGCTTGACGACAATCTCCAAAAAGGGAACATATCGATTCTGAAAGAATACATGAAGGAACCCTAAAAGGGAGGTTCCGTCAATGTTATTTCAACAAATCTTATTGTTCTGATAGACCCTTACACGACCCATGATTGATGGAGTACCATCTGGACAAAGACTTCAAAGAAAATCTTAAATCATATCCAGAACGCTTCGTTACATGCTTCAACTCAAAGTTCGAAACCTATCGAGCCGATGCTATCGCTTGCGATTGAAGAACCTCCTCAGAAGGAAGAGAAGATCATAGAAAAGAAGAAAACCGAGGCTCCGAAGAGTAGACTAGGGGCTGCTTATCCTAAGATAGTTGTTTCCGATTCAGGGAGAAATCCCTCAAACCTCTGACTCTGTATGATTATTTGCTCGCCCCGGCGGGATCTTATAATGATAAGAGTTTTGGTGTTGGCTACGTTTTGACTGTTTCTAACAATTACGTAACTAACGAAAACCAAGCTAAGCCGGATCTCAATTCCAATATAAATAACCATTCTCAAATCATACCAAACCTCAATGACCACGATGAAGGAGAAGATGTTCACAAAGATGGCTACGAAAGCTCAACAAGCGACGAGTCTATTTGTGAATTTTGAGGAGCTCCGATTGCAATAGAATTAGAGTCATCAGATTCAGAATCAATGGCAGAAGAGCCAGTCATTCCAATTCAAGAGGATGCACTAGCAGATTCAGTACCAAATACAAAAGAAATAACATAAGTCAATTTAAGAAGTGGAAAAGTTCTACCTCCGAGAATGGGTCCACATGATAAAGGAAAACAAGTGGTTACTCAGGAAGAACCAACCCCAGCAGAGGAACTGCCCATTTGGGAAGAAACTGAGGAACATGGTAATAAAGTAGACTACAACGTGCTAGCCCATCTTAGGAAGCTACCAGCCAAATTGAGCATCTACGACGCTCTGATCCTGTCAAAGGAGATGAGGGAAAATCTGATCAAGGCCTTACTTGATCCAGAAATTTGTTTAGCTTAAATGGCCGTTAATTCCTTAGATGAGGTTTGTTTGTTAAAAGAACAGCGAGGTGTTACCTTCACAGACAATGATCTACTACTCGGAACGGCTGATCACAACCGACCGTTGTACATTTCAATAACTATCGGAACGTTTACGCTCTCGAGAGTGTTGGTTGATCCGGGAGCATCAATCAACGTTATGAGCCTTCAAACGTTAGCATATTTGGAAATTGTTTCTCGCGAACTTGAAGCAGACAAGATGTTATTAAGAGGGTTCAATCAGAAAGGAGAAAGAGCTCTTGGATCAATAACACTGTTGATGAGGACCGGTGACTTAGCAAAGACAACTGCAAAATTCCATATAATTGATTCTGAAACATCATTCAACGCTCTACTGGGTCGGCCATGGATCCATGAAAAATGGATGGTTCCGTCATCTCTGCATCAGTGCATAAAATATTACGAAGGAGGAGAACAGTTTATCAAAGGTGATTTGCATCCATTCTCCGTGCATGAAATTGCAATTCACGAAGATGCAGCCTACTACGCGCCTCTGAAGAAAACAATATTTTCCAGAAACACCGTACCAAATGAAGCAAAAGAAGTGCAAGACGATAAAGAGCTGGAAATTCTAGTCCAACAGTTACTCACCAGTCCCTTACGGCGAGATGGTGAAGGTTTCTCCAGAACTCGCACGCGAGGTCAAGGTCGGGGACGGGGTCGTGGAAGAGACGTTAGAAAAGTTGGACAGAAGAAACTAGACTTCGACGTTGATTGGGATACCCGTTTAGAAGAAGAAGAAATCAAGAAAGAAGCACCAACCTTAAATCAAAAGAAACCCCAGTTCAAGATCTCTCTCGAAGATGAAAAGAATGAAGAATATAAATCAATGTACGAGAAGATTATCCATTATATACATACTATGACCCTGACCCCTATCCATTCTAATAAGATCGAGGGTATGGTGGTCAAGGAAGTGCATGGTGGTGGTACTGAACCAATCAAATTCTACCGTGGTGCTTCTTCTTCCAATAATGAAAAAGATGCACAATTTGAATATGTTACTTCTTTTGAATTAATTGAACTGCCTTTTGAGTGGTATTCTCCCTGTGTTCAAAATTTAATTCAACGTGGTTTCTTACCTCGATGATGGACAAAAGGTCGATCACAACACTTTGAAAAATTATGGAACAATGCCAGTCGGCCTCCCACTTCAAAACATGGTCTCTGATTCGGCACAAAAGGGTCTGTTGACGATTCGGGATTTTGCCTGGTTGTCACTTACGAACCTAATGAAGTCTGCTTGGAAGCTTCAGAAGATCTCGAAGATCTACCAATCGGAAATACTCCTCCAGAATTCAAAGAAGAAATTAAATCTACAATAGATGAGCTAATGGAAGTTAACTTAGGTACTAGCGAAGAGCCTAGGCCGACCTTTGTTAGCTCCTTACTCAATAAAGAAGACTCCAAAAACATGATCAAGCTACTAATGGAATTCAAGGACTGTTTCGCTTGGAGTTATGATGAAATTCTAGGATTAGCTCCAGAAGTCGTAGTTCACAAACTAGGAGTGGATCCTACTGCTGTTCCAGTCAGACAAGCTCCGAGAAGAATGCCTCTAGAGATTGAACAACAAGTTATATCTGAAGTTAAGAAGCTAATAGACGCTAAATTTGTTCGTGAGGAACAATATCCAACTTGGTTAGCCAATGTGGTACCAGTCAGAAAGAAGAATGGTCAGATCAGAATCTGCGTGGATTTCAGAGATTTGAACAAAGCATGTCCAAAGGATAAATTCCCACTACCCATTCCAGAATTGATGATCGACATTTCTTCAACACATGAAGTCTTCTCATTCATGGATGGATCATCAGGATATAACTAGATAAATATGGTACCAGAAGATGAAAAGCTTACAGCCTTTAGAACGTAGATCGGGGTATACTGTTACACATTGATGACGTTTGGATTAAAGAATGCAGGAGCAACTTATCAAAGAGCAATGACGAGGATTTTTTATGATCTCATTCAAAACCAAGTCGAGTGTTACGTGGATGATGTGGTCATCAAAAGCAAACCAAAAAAGATCATTTGTATGATTTGAGAATTATTTTCGAGCGATTAAGACAATTTAACCTTAAGATGAATCTCTTGAAATTCTCCTTCGGCGTCACCTCTGGGAAATTCTTAGGATTTGTTGCCCAAAATCGTGGAATTGAAATCGATCTGGAGAAGATTAAAGCTATCTTAGAAATGGCGCCTCCCAAAAGCTTGAAACAACTACGATCCTTTCAAGGAAAATTGGCATATCTTCGACGCTTTATCTCGAATTTGTCAGGAAGGTGTCGACCTTTTCTCGCTTTGGTTAAGAAGGATGTTAAGTTTACTTGGGACTCCAAATTTCAACATGCCTTCGATGACATTAAACAGTATTTAATGACACTCCTGTTTTAGCAGCCCCAGTCTCAGGTAGATCGTTGATACTTTATACCGCAGCATTAGTCTCTCGGAGCCCTACTAGCCCAGGTCAATGATGAGCGAAAAGAAAATGCTCTCTACTACTTAAGCAGTTGTCTAATTCCGACGAAAGTAAAGTATCCTCCTATTGAGAAGCACTGTTTGGTCCTTGATCTTCGCTGCACAGAAGCTCAGGCACTACATGCTTTCTCATAAGGTCAACCTTATTTCGAAGTTTAATCCGTTGCAATATTTGATGACCCGACCGATGCTTTCCGGCAGACTTGCCAGGTGGTAGATGATACTATTGCAATTCAATATAACTTTTGTTTCTCTTCGTGCCGTAAAAGGGACAAGTCCTAGCAGACTTCCTCGCAGCACACCCTTTACCGACAGAATCGTCTCTCAATGATGATTTGCCAGATGAGCAGATAATGAGCCTAGAAGACCCCGATGATCAGCGTTGGGAACTGTACTTCGATGGAGCATCTTCAGCACAGAAAGAGAAAGAATCATAAACGATAGTGCCCGGTAAGTTAGGAATCAGACTAATATTTATAACACCGGAGCGGTGTTGACCTCATTTTTGATGTGGTCTTTTGCTTCTCTCTTTAGTACTTAGTATCTAGCCTTAGGCTTTTCCATTGACTAATCTTAGAGGACTAGAAATGGAACCCACCATTTAGAAATTCAAACTACTTCTTAACTCCCTACAAACCCCACAAGCTTGATTGTAGACCCCTAATCACCTAGAGGGTTGAAATCAAATGTGGAGGTTTAAAGGATGAGTTCCCTATAGAACCTTTTTGGCCTTAGGAATACCCTCGGTGGCCTGGTCTGGTGAGGGTTGACTTGCACATACACTACACTCTCAAACACATTCCAAGTCCTAAAATCACACTCTCACCCAACTTGACTTCCTGATTCATGTAGGTAATTCATATGAATGGTCCTTAACCTCTAAGCCCCTGGCTAAGAGGGTTAGGAACAACATAGTGAATGCCTCAAATGAGTCCTCTCATGGCTCTTATGAGCTTAATATGGTTTCATGGCTCTTATGAGCTTAATATGGTTTCATGGCTCAACCAAAATGATTCCATTTTACTCACATTTGATCAATCTTACTTTTTTCAAAATTTCAATTTTTGACCCCCGGGGCCCCGCACCCACCAAACCTACCAAATGTCCTTGAAATGACCCAAAATTTGCAAAATTGCCTAAATTACCCAAGATCCCTCAAAATCAATCCTAAACACTTCCCACCATTCAAATTGACCATCTTTGGCCAGAAATACCAAAATTTCCAAAAATACCCCCAAACCCCCAAAAATTACCAAAATACCCTTTTGCCCCAAAAATCCAAAAAAATTCAGAAAATTCTCAAAAAATTCCAAAAAATCCTAAATATTCCTAATTTCATTTTGTTCAACTACACCATGGGACAATTTTGCCAATTTAGCCCACTTTTACCAAAACCCCCAATTTGACCCATTTTTAACCCAAGTGAACCCATTGTCAAACCAAACCACCCCAATTGACCTCAATTCTGGTCCAATTCAATTCTAAAATTCAATTCAATATCCTCAACATTAATTTTGACTAAATCTAATTCCAATTTGATTGACATTTGAGCCCAATTTCAATTTGAACCTTAAGGCCCAATTTTGGCCCATGACCTAAACCTAGCTCAAAATAGCCCAATTCGACTCCAGTTGGCCCCAAATATTTTCTAAAGCCTTCCTAACATCCTCATAAACAAAAAACTAACTTGATTTGCCCATAATTTGAACCTAAACTCTACCCAAACCTAACCCAAAACCAAAATCCCTTAAATTGACCTAAGCCCAAACCTAACCCAAATGGGCCGAAATCCCAAAATAAAAGCCCAACCAAAGTTGAAAACTCTTGTTGACACTCTCATAAACATTTCTCAACATTAATTTTAAATCAAGTGAACTTTAGCCAAACCTTAGCCCAAGTTAGCCCAATTTGACCCACTTTGGCCCCTTTACTAAAAAGCTCAAATTCAACCCAATATAATTCAAAATCACTTTAAACTTGTTCCAAACCACTCATGACACATGCCTAAACCAATTGCAACATTTATTTTACAATCCTTTACAAAATTTTTCATCCTAAATTTACTTTAAATCCAAAAGCCCACTTCCCTAAACCACTTTAAAAGCCCATCCAAAATAATTTCAAAAAAGCCCAAAATCCATTCCAAAGCCCATATGAGAAATTCTTCTCATCATACCTTTAATTAAAATCATCCCTAAGTCCTAAATCAATAATCAAGCCATTCTAAATCAAGCCACATGCAAAATTACCCCAAAATGCCAAAAATTTCTAAAACCCTTTTTCATGAAACAAGCCAACCTTTTCCAAGCCAAATGTAAGCCAAATGCGAGCCATTTACAAGCCATATGAAGCCATGAGAGTTTTGACACCTCACCATGTCATTTATGGAAAATGGAGGGGCCCCTTTCTTAAGCCTTCCTTAAGCCTTTTTAACCTCATCCACGATACACACTAAACCAAGTTAGCCACCTAATCCTTGATGGAGACTATACCATTTCATCTTAACTGGCCCAAATGGACCTTTTCAGCCTAAATCCAGGCCTTGGGTGGTGCACCTAGCCCAAAACCATGGGTTGACCCATTTGAACCCAAAATGACCTTCTCCCCATGCTATTTCAATCCAACTCCTTTACACATGTCCAAAGCCAATTGTTGGCACCAAACTCAAGCACTGACCTCCCTGACCCTGAGGGTGACCCATGCCTGGCCGGCCAACCACCACAGCCGCCGGAAAACACCGGGCCGAGAGCCTTATTTGGCTTCAAAAAATTCAAACCCACTGGCTGAGCTGTCCCAACCCAAATGGACACCATGGCTATTCTTCTTCTCCCCTAAGCAGCTGATCACAGCCTCCAATTGCCCCTGGGAAGCCCTCCAGCCACCTCTATTTAAACACCACCACCTCTCGGCCAAAGAAGGTGTTGAACCAAACCTTACCAAAACTCTGCCAAAATTACTCCAGATCCCTCTCCAGACATAGAGAACTTGATCCCCACTGAAATTCAGCCCTAAAACCCTCTCTGTGAGCTCAATTTCTGAGTTGAAAATCCACCCAAAAAACATGACACTTCACCACAGTGAGTCAATCATCAATATAATTGACCCTACACCTTTACCAGACCAAGAGGAGAAGTTCCCCAGCAAAAGCCCCCTCACCAGGCCAGCCATTGCATCCAACCTCCAAGTTTTGTGTTCGGCCTTGGTCACTTTCATACTTAGACAATTCCCTAGAGCCAGAGACTTCATCTAGAGCTTTCCTGGACTCAATCGAAGGTGACACAACTCTCAGATCGAAGCTTCACTTCTCTGAGCAAAGGTATGAACTCATTCTTCCTCCCGAGCTTCCAGCAATTCTCCATTTGGTTTGGGTTGATTTCATAGCCTATAAACCATATGGATGTGTTTGTCTCTTCAAGACGAATTGATAGAGTATAAGAACTCGAAAATCCATTGAGAATCGAGAGAGATATTAGGGTTTGAGTGTGGAAGGTCACGGGTGCACACCAGTCGTAGACGATGACCAGGAGCCGTTGGATCGCACGTGTATCGAGTGGACGGTCGAGATCAAGTCGGATAGTGCAATGGTACGTGAACCGCAGGCCACTGGAGAGCTGAGTCAGATGGCGGCGTTGAATCACAGCGCAACATGTGGGCTTTCGGAGCTGCCAAGGTTAACGCGGCGCCGCGTGGATAAGTAGGAAATTAGGGTATTTTTGAATTATTTAAATGACTTGAACTTCATAAATTCATATCTTTGCATAGAAAAATCACAAAAATAAAATAAAAATACCCTCTTGCTCAGTGAACAGTGGAGAATAATGTGGAAAAGAAATCAAATTTATTGGATGAGTATTTTATTTTTAATAGTTTATTTACTATTTTCAATGTTTTGATTCTCCATTTGCATAGATATTCACCATGGCATGAGACTATAGGACTTTTGAAGCCTCTGATCTTGGAAACTTTCCCTGAATTTTCTAAGGTCAGAGGCCATCTCTGTGAAAAGTTATTGATTTTTCAAGTTCATGTTACTGTTTTAGGTATTTTAATTTCAATAATTAGCATGTTGTAATATAAATTCTAGGAAAATTTGGTGATGTTTCTTAGGACCAGGGGACCCTATGAAAAATATATTTTGAGCTAATTCATTTATAATAACCTTAATTGGCCTAAACCCCTAAAATTGAATTTGAATTAATTAGAGTTAACCACACATCAAATTGACTTAAAAACAATTCTTCATTGCTCTTTAGGGTTAGAGGAACCTTACATAAATTTTTGAAATCAATTGGACTTGATTAACCCAACCAAATAGATTGCTTAAGCCTCATAAGTAAAATGGAACTTTAAAAATTCATAACTCTAAAAAATACTTTTCAAAAATTCACAAAAATAGTTTTGGAGATTCTCTAATATCACGGGAGTTCAGGAAAATTAAAATTGAAATTTTCTAAAAAAAGTTAATTTTTCACAATATTTTAATATTTTAATAATTAAAAAATAATAAAAATCACAAAAATATTAAAAATCATAAAAATGTCACATTTTTACTCATAATCATTTTGGAACAAACCAAATATTTTTCCTAAGTCCCTAGGATAAGATATTTAATTTTAAAGGCTTAATGTAATTTTTAATATTAAAAAATAAATTTTCAACCTTTTTCACTAAAATAATTCTAATAAATCAAAGAAAATTTAGAAAATTATAAAATTTGTTTCTCTGGACTCCATGAGGTTAGAAAAATTTAAGAAAATAAAAAATCTATTTTTCAACTTTTATTTTATTTTAAAATTAATTAATACTCTAAAAATCAAAATAATTATAATAAATAAAATATAATTCAAAAAAATCAAAAACTTTGGTGCAAGTGGTCCTCTAGTCATTAGGAAAATTCCATAATTGTTTTAGGGATAGAAACCTTTCCTTGGTCCTGTTGTTAAATTTTCTTTGAAAACCCCTATTTTCTACTAAAAATAATTATATAAATAAATTAAATTCAGAAAAATCACATTTTCTCCTCTAATGTCTTAATTGACAAGTGAGTGAGGTGACATAAAAATTTGAAATTTATTTGAGCTCAATTTAGTGAGTTATGAAATAAATGAGCTTAAAAGGGCATAAAAGTAATTAAAAATTTTTAACCCTTAATGAAAACTTTAGGTTTAATCAAAATGGGGGGTAAAATATTTGATTTTAACTTTCTCTTGCATGATTAAAACTTAGGGAAATTAAGGGGTAGAAACCCATTAAACACTTTAAAAATCTCAAAATGAAACTTTAATTAATTAAATAATTTAAATTTTGGAAAGAATATATTTAAAATTTGGATTATTAAAATAGGGATATTATTAAGAGGATATTTATTCCTTAACTTAAAAATCCCTAAATAATTCACTTTAACAATATTTAGTTCTTAATTAAAAATTAAAATAATAATCCAAATAAATAATTAAAACTAAAATTAAAATTAAATTAAAATTAAATTAAAATTAACTTAAAATTAAAGTTAAACTAAAATTAAAATTAAATTAAAATTAAATAAAATTAAATTTAATTAAAATTATATTAAATTAAAAATTAAATTAAAATTAAATTAAAATTAAATAAAATTTATTTAAATTTAATTTAAATTAAATTAAAATCAAATTAAATTAAATTAAATTAAAATTAAATTAAATAAAATTAAATTAAAAATCATTTAACAACAAACCTAAATGAAATCATTAAGAGTTAAATCAAAACATATCAATAATTTCAACACCTCTTTCTATCTAAGTAAATTTAAAACATGAACATCAATTTGAAATACTAAAATAATTGAATGTGTAAAGATTTAAATTAAATCTAAAAATAATATGAACACTATTCTAAACTTAAATTAAAATTAAATAAAATTAAATTAAATTAAAACACTTTAAACCATTATCTCAAACTTTAAATTAAGAATGGTTAAAATTCTCGATAAACTAACTTGCCCTTAAAGGCATTAATTATTATAACTCTTAAATAAAGTATTAAGTGAAATTTCACTTCATTCATCAGGTAATCAAATACCCAAGTTCACTGAGCAGGTGACAAAGTTTAACAAAACTCCTGGATGATTAATTCATATGTGCAACTAAATTTACTTGGACTCAAAATAATCCCAGAAGTATTGAAATGATGTTTAGAACTTGCCCTAAGCACTTCCTCAATATGACAGGATGTTTTAGAAGAACAACGGAATTTAATTGTTCTTTGATGAAGAAAATCATCCTTAAACAAAACCAAGAACCTAAACATCATAGGAGATGACTAGTTATAGGATTAGAAATTTGGTAGACAACCAAAACCCTTTCCCTTAGCTTTACCTAGGTATTCCTTGAAAAATATATTTAAATGCCTTAACATGTGTTTTAAGTGCAGCATGGGATGACAGGAAGACCCTCCAGGTAATGTTGGCATATTTTTAGGTTATGTGTTTTGAAAAGGGGGTTGCCTACAGAAGTTGTCGGTGAATTTTATATTTAATTTAAATATATAATTTGAAAAGTAGTATTTGATTTTGAAAATAATTTTAAATTTGAAAATTTTAAGATATGAAATCAAACAGATCTCACATCCCAAATAGTTTATATAAAAGAGCACCGCATCACAAACAGTGTATCTATTCGAAGAATAGACACACTGCTTGGCGAAGGGGCTCGATTAAATAAACTAGAAGATTTGTGACATCCATTTGGTATGCGAACTAATTTTATAAGCCGACAAGTTCCCATGCTTAATATAAATGAATTAAGCAGGGTTTATATTACCTGGGTTCTTAAAGTTCCCTATAAGGGCAAGCCCCTATAGTTAATTACACCCTAAGTGACGGGAATCACTTAAGAAAACTCTCGATAATGATCAGTGGTTTTGCTCTTAAGAATTTCAAAGTTTAAGGTTTTCAAAGGATTGGCTTTTAGGAAATTTCAATTGGGAATGGATCAAATTTAGAACAGTTGTTTTTAGGAGTCCAAAGGAAGAGAAGTAGGAGAAGCTCAGGATCCAAGAAGAATCTTGGCAACTTCCCAAACTATCATATTGTTTGGCTTCAATTTGAGAGTTTATTTAATGTTGTAATCCTACCAATTTTAATTAATTAGGAATTATATTTGTATGACATGATCACACAAATAGCCTCGAAGATGTGAGGATTTATGTCGTACCAAACGACTACCTCAGAATCCTAAGACCAGTTAGGGCTTAATTTACATGACATGATCATGCAAATGCCTAACGATGATTTGAGGTTTTATGTTGCACTCGGAAAAATACATAGAAGTCCTATGGCTTGGTTGTTTAATTCTAAGAAAGTTTTACTGAAGTAGATCCGAGTTTTGCTGATGACGATGGCCGAGCTGCCCACCATGCTCCGAGCTCCTTGTTGTTGCAGAGGTTTAATTTTAGAAGTCATAAATCAGGATATGAGAGAAGTTTTTTGGTTTATAAATCTTAAAATCCAAGTGTTTTTTAATATTTTAATTAAATAAATCTTAAAGTTGGTTAAACAGAACCGATTAAGATCCCACGGTTCCGTCATCCCGGCACCGCTATTTTCATTGAATTCACTTAGTCCAGATGAATTTGCTAAGCTCAACTGAATGAGTTCCACACTTTCATTTAGACCGTGGGAAATCCTGTTAGCAACACGTTGGTTACATCATCCAAGGTATTCCCGATCATTCAACGTGACGTTTTAATTTACTTATAATTGTAGTTTTGTTGTTCTGTTTGTGATTAAATTTTTAGTTGTTTTATATTTTGAATGTTGTGGCGGTGAATTTTATCTTGCAATGACTTTTAATTTAGTTTTGGTTTCAGTTTAGGGACAATCCTAAAGGTTTTGGTTTTCATGCAACAGTCTTGTTTATCATGCAAAAAAAAGTAAAGTACAGTGCATGTAATTAAATTGCAATAAAGTAAATCGCAATAAAGTAAAAGCGCACCTGGAGGGCCTTCCCATCATCCTAGACTGCACTTGAAACACATGTTAAGGCATTTAAATATTTTGCGAGAAATACTTAGGTAAAGCTAAGGGAAAGGGTCTTGGTTGTCTACCAAATTCCTAATACTATAACTAGTCATCTCCTATGACGTCTAGGTTCCTGGTTTGGTTTAAGGATGATTTTCTTCATCAATGAACAATTAAATTCAATTGTTCTTCTAAAACATCCCGTCATATTAAGGAAGTGCTTAGGACGAGTCCTAAACATCTTTTCAATGCTTCTGGGATTATTTTGAGTCCAGGTAAATTTAGTTGCACATATGAATTAATCATCGAGGAGTTTAGTTATACTTTGTCTCTCGCTCAGTGAACTTGGGTATTTGTTTACCTGATGAATGAAGTGACATCTCACTTAATACTCTATTTAAGAGCTATAATAATTAAAGCCTTTAAGGGCAAGTTGGTTTATCGAGAATTTTAATCATTTTTAATTTAGTTTAATTATGAGGTTTTAATTGATAATCTTAAGTTTGGAATAGTGTTCAAATTATTTTAGATTTAATTCTTAATGATTTCATTTAGGTTTGTTGTTAAATGATTTTAATTCAATTTGATTTTAATTTAATTTTATTTAATTTAATTTAATTTAATTTTATTTTATTTTAATTAAATTTTAAATTAAATTTAATTTAATTTTAATTTTAAGTTTTAATTCAATTTAATTTTTATTTAATTTAATTTAATTTAATTTAATTTAATTTAGTTTAGTTTAATTTAGTTTAATTTTTTATTTAATTTAATTTAATTTTAATTGAATTTAATTTTAATTTAATTGGATTTTAATTTAATTTAAATTTTGATTTTAATTTTAATTTTAATTATTAGTTTTAGTTTAGCTCTACTTTTAATTTAATTTTAATTTAATTTGTTTTAATTTTAGTTTTAATTATTATTTTAATTTTTCAATTAAGAATTAAATATTGTTAAAGTGACTCATTTAGGGATTTTTAAATTAAAGAAAAAATGTCCTCTTAATAATATCCCTATTATAATGATCCAAATTTAAATATATTATTTCCAAAATTTAAATTATTTAATTAATTAAAGATTCATTTTTGATATTTTCAAAGTGTTTAATGGGTTCCTACCCCTTAATTTCCCTAAGTTTCAATCATCCAAGATAAATTTAAAATCAAATATTTTACCCCCCATTTTGATTAAACCTAAAGTTTTAATTAAGGGTTAAAATTTTTTATTACCTTTATGCCCTTTTGAGCTTATTTATTTTATAACTCACAAAATTGAGCTCAAATGAATTTAAAATTTTTATTTCACCTCACTTACATGTCAATTAAGACATTAGAGGAGAAAATATGATTTTTCTGAAATTAATTTATTTATATAATTATTTTTAGTAGAAAATAAGGTTTTTCAAAGAAAATTGAACAACATGACCAAGGTAAAGTATCTGTTCTTAAGAAAATTATCAGATATTCCTAATGACCGAAGGACCACTTCGACTAATTTTGGTGATTTTTTGAGTTATATTGTATTTATTATAATTATTTCATTTTTTAGAGTATTAATTAATTATAAAACAAAATAAAAGTTAAAAAAAGGATTTTATATTTTTCTTAAATTTTTCATAACATCAAGGAGTCCAGAGAAATAAATTTTATAATTTTCTTATTTTTCTTTGATTTATTAGATTTATTTTAGTGAAAATGTTTGGAAATTCATTTTTTAAGTCAAAAATCGTTTTAGGCTTTTAAAATTCAATATCTTATCTTAGAGACTTAGGAAAAATATTTGGTTTCTTCCTAAGTGATTAGGAATTAAAATGTGACATTTTTATGAATTTTAATATTTTTGTGATTTTTATTATTTTTTAATTATTAAAAATATTAAAATAAGCATAAAAATGAAAATTTTTAGAAAATTCTAATTTAAATTTTCTTAGACTCCTCTGATATCAGAGATGTCTGAAAACCAATTTGTTGAATTTTTGAAATGTATTTTTGGAGTTATGAATTTTTAAAGTTTAATTTTATCCATGTGACTTAATTAATCCATTTAGTGGGGTTAAACATTTCTAATTAATTTCAAATTTTTATTTTCCACTGATCCTAAATATCAGTGGAAAATTATTTTCAAGTCATTTCCATGTGTGGTCAACCCTAATTAATTAAAATTCCGTTTTGAGTAATTAGGCCAATTAGGATTATTTTTAATGAACTAACTTAAACCATAATTATCCTAGGGTTCCCTGATCCTAAGAAACATCTCCAAATTTTCCTAGAATTTTTTAAGTAATATGCTAATTTATGGAATTAATATATCACAAACAGTGACATAAACTTAGAAAATACATAACTCTTCATAGAGATGGCCTATGATCTTGAAAAATTCAGGGAATGTTCCCACGATCAGAGGCTTCAAAAGCCCTATGTTCTCATGCCATGGTGAGTTGTATACATGCTTGGAGAATTGAATGATTGAAAACACTATTTAATTAAATAAAAATAAAATATGCATCAAATAAATATGAAATCACTTCCACATTATTCTCCTTGTTTTAGTGAGTAAGACGGTATTTTTATTTTATTTTTTCAAGTTTTCTATGAAAAGTTATGAGTTTTTGAAGTTTAGGTTCAAAAATAAATGAAGAAAAATCCATTTCTCGCTCAAATGACACGTGTCGCGCTGCTACTGGCTGGCGTGGTTGCCTGTTCACGGATGAAGCCGCCGTCCAACTCCATCAGCGCCATCCATTGGATACATGCCTGATCAGACGGCTGCTGCTCCTCTTTCCTTGTTTTATTCACTCAAAACCGTCCAACTTCAAACCTTGATATCTCCCTCGATTCTCAACGAAATTAAATGATTTTTTTTTTAAATGATCATCTAATCGAGTAGCACACATCTATATGGTGATGATATACTTAAAGCATGTGAATAATTACAGAAAATTAAAACATGCTCGGTTGGAGGAGAAAAAATTTGATACCTTTGTCCAAGAGGTGATGCCTCATTTGGAAATGGTTGGATTGAGCTTAGGAGTGCTTGGAGAAGTTTTGGGAACAATTTGGCAGAGTTTCCCCAAGGTAATCTTTGCATCTCTTCCTCTTGGCCATGGAGGTGGGGTTTAAATAAGGAAGTTTATGGTGGAGCTTGGGTGGCCATGAGGGTTGGCTTGGTTCATTCACCAAGGTTTTTTTTGGCTGAGAAAAACTCACATGATTGAGCTTGATCTTGGTGCAATCAATTTGGTTATGCCATGTGTAAAGTCAAAGATTTAAATGGCATGGGTGTAAGGAGTATTTTTGGTCTAATTTGAATCAATTCACGGTTTTGGCTTGGTTCACTCACCAAGGCTTGATTTGGGCTGATGTGAGATCATCTGGGTCAGCCTCACATGTGTGGTGAAGTCCCCATCCAAGGTGGGGTGGTCAATTTTGGTTAAAGTGTATCATTGATGGGGTTAAAAAAGGTTTAGTGAAGGCTTAGGAAAGGCTCCCCTCTTCTTGCCATAAGTGGCATGGTGAGGTGGAAAGGGCTCCCCATGGCTTGCATATGGCTTATGCATGGCTCCATGGCTTCATTTGTCTTGCTCATGGCTTGGGAAAAGGTTGACTCACTTGCATGGAAAAGGGTTATTTGGAATTTTGAAAACTTTGGATTCCTTTGATGGGATTTGTCATGATGCTACAAATGGGTTGATTTCATGATGGTTTAAGGCTTTGGTCAAATAGGATTATCAAAGGAATGATGAAGAAAATGTTTCTCGTGGGCTTGAGGATGGATTTTGGGCTTTTGAATTTGATGGAAAGTGGGCTTTTCAGTTTGAAAATAAATTGGTGGATCAAGATTTTATGAAAGATTAGGCTAAACAAATGTTGGGTTTAGTTTAGGAGTGTGGAATGAGTGATTTGGAGAAGGTTTGGTGTCATTTGGAATTGAAATAGGTTTAATTTGGGTCTTTTTTGGAAATGGGGCCCAAAATGGGTCAAATTGGGCTAACTTTGGCTATATTGGGTTAATGATGGTTTAAGGTTGGATTTGATGTAAAATTAATGTTGAGAAATGTTTAGTGGAGTGTTATGAAGAGTTTTCAACTTTGGTTGGGCTTTGATTTTGGGATTTGGGCGTATTTGGGTTAGGTTTGGGTTTAGGCCAATTTAGGGGATTTAGGCTTCAAATTGAAATTGGATCCAAATGTTAATCAAGTTGGGCTTAGATTTGGTATAGATTGATATTAAGGATATGGAATTGAAGTTTTGAATTGAATTGGACCAAAATTGAGGTCAATTGGGGTGGTTTGGTTTGACATTGGGCTCACTTTGGTTAAAAATGGATCAAATTGGGGGTTTTGGTAAAAGTTGGTTAAATTGACAAACTTGGCTTATGGTGTAGTTGAACAAAATAAAATTTGGAATATTTGGGATTTTCTAGAAATTTTTGGGAATTTTCTGAATTTATGAAATTTTTGGTAATTTCTGAATTGATTTTGAGAAATTTTTTGTAATTTAGGCGATTTTGCAAATTTTGGGTAGTTTCAAGGGCATTTGGTAGGTTTAGTGGGTGTAGAGCCCCGTGGGTCAAAATTTGAAATTTTGGAAAAATGAAGATTGATTGAATGTGAGTAGAACGGAATCATTTTGGTTAAGCCATGAAGCCATGTTAAGCTCACAAGAGCCATGAGAGGACTCATTTTAGGCACTCAATATGTTGTTCCTAACCCTCTTAGCGAGGGGCTTAGGGGTTAAGGTCCATCCATATGAATTTCCTACATGAGTCAGGAAGCCAAGTTGGGTAAGAGTGGTTTTAGGGTTTGGGATGTGTGTGAGAATGTGGTGTGTGCGGGCTAACCATCACCGGGACCGAGTCACCCGAGATTGTTCTAAGGCTTGACCATCCTATAGGAACTCATCCTTGCACCTCCACACTTGACTTTCAATCTTCCAAAGGGTTTTGGAGGTTTATGGTCATCTGTGGGGTTCAAGAAGAGTTAAGAGGTGTCTAAATTTCTAAGTGGTGGGTTCCATTTCTAGTCCTCTAGGATAGTCAAGGAGAAGTCCTATGGCTAGATCCTAAGCACCAAGGAGAGAAAAGACCTCACCAAAAATGAGGTCAACAAATGGACCCTCAATAGGTGGGGTGTGCTGAAGGAGCACACCGCGCGTATTGGCGTTGACCGAAGAGATCAACTGAACCAACACATATGTCAAAAACAACTCTCTCAGAATAAACGGAGGGAGCGAAGAAAGTTTCCGCTGGGGAGTATCTGGTGGATTTTCACTATGGAAGAATACCCGGCTCTTCGCTGGGGATTAAATGTTAAATCCTTCAAAATGAAGCAAAAGAATTTAAAATTCCACATTACGAAGGGGGCACAATCGGATTTGATTTAGAACTTAAGATTGAAATTTTCAAGATTTGAGTTGAAGATTTGGAGTTTGAAATTTGAAGTTTGAAAATTTGTTTTGAATTTGAAGTTTGGAATTTTAGTTTGAATTTGATGTTTGGAATTTTGGTTTAGTTTATGTGTGATTTCATTTAAGTTGAAAATGTTGATTTTGAATCAAAATTTGAGGTTTCAAATAATTCCATTCTGCGAAAGTTCGTGAGAAAAGTTTCAATTTGGTTGGATGAATTGATCGAATTTGAATGAGAGATGGAAGCTCGACTCCAGCCTCCGAATTGAAATGAGAACTGGAAGTTTAGCTCCAGCCTCGAGAATTGATGTTCTACGATGAGAACTTTGACTTGAACCATTACGATAGGAAAGGATCTAAAAGAAATGCGGTGTCGGATGTTGTGATCCTCAACCTCTAAAATTTAACAGGAACCATTGCAAAGTAATGCGGTATCGGATGCTGGGATCTTCAACCTCTGAAATTTGAAAATTTGAATTTGAACCATTGTGATAGGGAAAGAACTTAAAGCAATGCGGTATCAGATGTAAAATTCTCAACCTCTAAAATTTGATATTTGATTTGAACCATTGCGATAAAGAAAGAACCTAAAACAATGCGGTATCGGATGTAAAATCCTCAACCTCTAAAATTTGATTTTTGATTTGAACCATTGCGATAGGGAAAGAACCTAAAGCAATGCGGTATCGGATGTAAAATCCTCAACCTCTAAAATTTGAATTTTGATTTGAACCATTGCGATAGGGAAAGAACCTAAAGCAATGCGGTATCGGATGTTGGGATCCTCAACTTCTAAAATTTTATTTTTGATTTAAACCATTCCTATAGGGAAAGATCCTAAAGCAATGCAGTATCAGATGCTGGGATCCTCAACCTCTAAAATTTGAAATTGATTTGAACCATTGCGATAGGAAGGAATCCTAAAGCAATGCAGTTTCGGATACTGGGATCCTTAGCCTCTAAAATTTGATATTTGATTTGAACCATTGCAATAGGGAAAGAACCTAAAACTATGCGGTATCGGATGTAAATCCCTCAACCTCTAAAATTTAGTAGGAGATCATTGCAGAGCAATGATGTGTCGGATGCTCGGAACCTCCACCTCTGAAATTTGAATTTCTGAGAGTGAACCATTGCAATAGGGACAGATCCTAAAGCAATGCGGTATCGGATTATGAGATCCTCAACCTCTAAAATTTAGTAAAAGATCATTACAGAGCAATGCGGTGTCGGATGCTGGGATCCTCCACCTCTAAAATTTGATTTTGATTTCGTGATTGATTTGCAAAGATTGGTAGTGTTGATTTGCAAAGTGTAGAATTTTGGTGTTTTGAGAATTTCATGAAAGTTGGAAAAGATTTTTGTGGAAAGAAACAGATTAGGAGGGAATATGAGGATGTCACATATCGCATTCAAAAGAGTTGATCGAAAAGTTACTGGTTTGGATTGGATACGATTCCTCGCCATCAGAACCAAATCGAAAACCTCGTGGCTCCGTGTCAATGGAATTGACCGCTCCTATCTCAGACAAGGGAGAGAATTGAAGGGATTGGATTTTAGATTTGGAAGTTTGAATTTGAATTCGCTTGGGATTTGATTTGAGATTCAAATTGTGATTGGATTTGAAAATATAAATTGGAGATTCAGATTTGAGGTTTATTTTTTATATTGAGATTCTTCTTTTTTTGTTTCGATGATTTAAGTTTGTTTTGATTTAGATTTCAATTTGATTTCAGAGTTCTTTTTGATTTAAATTTTCGTTTTGACTTAAGGTTTGTTTCGTTATCTTATTTGATTTTTTTTTAAAGAAAAGTTTTCATTTTTCATTTTTTATTTATTTGTTGTCATTCGTTAAGGGATTTATTGTTGTTTTTTTTGTGAAGTTTTATTTTATTCATTTATGTTTCATAAATTTTTATTTTTTTATTTTTATTTTTTTTAGTTAAGGTTTGGACCCAGTCATAAGCAAGTGCGGCATCTGTGCTTCGTAGAACGAGGCTGTCTTTGAAACATCACGATGCTCAGACTTCTTGAGGTATCGTCCACTGACCGAAGACGTTTGTAGAAAATGACCTATTCTTTGAGGTACTATTGAAATTATATCCTTTCAAGTACCTACAAAGATGTGTTATTTCTACAGACACCACAGTTGAAGGGATAGGAACTTTGTAGCTGTCGGCAAATTTTTAGGTTATGTGTTTTGAAAAGGGGTCGCCTACAGAAATTATCGGAGAATTTTCATATTTTAAATTTAATTTAAATATATATATAGTTTAAAAGATAAAATTTGATTTTGAAAGTAATTTTAAGTTTAAAAGATTTAAGATATGAAATCAAATCGATCTCACATCCCAAATAGTTTATATAAACGAGCACCGCACCACAAATCGTGTATCTATCCTGAAGAATAGACACACTGCTTGATGATGGGGCTCGATTAAATAAACTAGGAGATTTGTGACATTCGTTTGGTCTGCGAACCAATTTTATAAGCCGACAAGTTCCCCGCTTAATATAAATGAATTAAGCGAGGTTCATATTACCTGGGTTCATAAAGTTCCCTATAAGGGCAAGCCCCTATAGTTAATTACATCTTAAATGACGGGAATCATTTAAGAAAACTCTCGATAATGATCAGTGGTTTTGCTCTCAAGAATTTCAAATTTTAAGGTTTTCAAACAATTGGATTTTGGAAATTTCAATAGGGAATGGATCAAATTTGGAACAATTTATTTCAGGAGTTCAAAGGAAGAAAAGTAGGAGAAGTTGAGAATACAAGAAGAATCTTGGCAACTTGTCAAACTATCATATTGTTTGGCTTCAATTTGGGGATTCATTTAGTGTTTCATCTTGCCTGTTTTAATTAATCAGGACTTATATTCGTACGACACAATCATACAAACAGCCTCGAAGATGTGAGGGTTTATGTCGTACCGAACAATCACTTCGGAATCCTAAGACCGGTTAGGGCTTAATTTACATGATATGATCATGCAAATGCCTAACGAAGAGTTGAGGATTTATGTTGCACTAGGAAAACTACCTCGAAGTCCTATGACTTGGTTATTTAATTCTAAGAAAGTTTTGCTGAAGTAGACTCAGATTTTGCTGATGACGATGGTCGTGCTGCCCACCATGCTCCGAGCTCCTTGTTGTTGCAGAGGTTTAGTTTTAGAAGTCATAAATCAGGAGATGAGAGAAGTGTTTTTATTTAGAGAAAATATTAAAATCCAAGTGTTTTTTAATATTTTAATTAAAACAAATCTTAAAGTTGTTAGAACAGAACCGATTAAGATCCCACGGTTCCGTCATCCTGACACCATTATTTTCATTGAATTCACTTAGTCCAGATGATTTTGCTAAACTCAACTGAATGAGTTCCACACTTTCATTTAGATCGTGGGAAATCCCATTAGCAACACGTGGGTTACATCATCCGAGTTATTCCCGATCATTCAACGAGACGTTTTAATTTAGTTGCAATTGTAGTTTTGTGTTTCTGTTTGTGATTAAATTTTGAGTTGTTTTATATTTTGAAATGTTGTGGCGGTGATTTTTATCTTGTAATAACTTTTAATTTTTGGTTTCCGTTCAGGGACTATCCTAAAGGTTTTGGTTTTCATGCAACTGTTGTTTGTCATGCAAGAAAAGAAAGTGCAACCCGATTAATTAAATTGCGAGAAGGTAAATTGCAATAAAATAAAAGCGTACCTGGAGGGTCTTCCCGTCATCCCAAGCTGCACTTGAAACACATGTTAGAGCATTTAAGTATTTATAGTAATTACCTAGGTAAAGCTAAGGGCAAGGTTTCTGGTTTTCTACCAAAATCCTAGTCATGTAGCTAGTCATTCCTATGACGTCTAGGTTTTCAATTTTGTCTATGGATGATTTTCTGCACCAAAGAATAATTAAGTTCAACTGTTCTTATAAAACACCCTGTCATATTGAGGAAGTGCTTAAGATGAATCTTAAACATCTTTTCAATATTGCTGGAATTAATCTAAGTCCAAATGGATTTAATTAATCAGGTGAATTAATCATCCGAGGTTTAATTAAGTTTTGTTCTTTTGCACAGTGAACTAGGATATTTGAATTTCCTATGAATGAGGTGATACTTCACTTAATACTCCATTTAAAAGTTATGACAACAAGAGTTTTTGAGGGCAAATTGATGTTCAAGTGATTTGTGATGTAATTTAATTTTAATTAATGGATTTAAGTTTGGAATAGTGTTCAAGTTGTTTTTAAACCTATTTTGAATTCTTTGTCTTAGGTGATGTTATATTTAATTCAATTCAATTTAATTTAATTTAATTTAATTTAATTTGGTTTAGTTTTAATTTTAATTTAATTTTATTTCAATTTTAATTTAATTTAAATTTTATTTTAATTTGATTTTATTTTTTATTTAATTTAATTTAATTTAATTTAATTTAATATGTTTTAATTTAATTTTTTTAAGTTAATTTAATTTAATTTAATTTAATTTAATTTAATTTAATTTTAATTTAATATAATTTAATATTATTTTAATTTAATTTAATTTTAATTTAATATTTTATTTTTTATGTTTTAAAGATGATTTATCTTAATTGTTAAAGTATTAATTTAATTGAAATTTTGGAAGAATTTAATTTAAATGTTTTAATTTTAATATAATTTAATGATTAAGTTATTTAGTTTTTTAAATCTTGAGTTTGGATTATCATTTTAATTAGGAAGTAAATATTATTGAAGTGATTAATTTAGGGACTCTTAAATTAAAGAATAAATGTCTCCTTAATAATATCCCTATTTTAATAATTTCAATTTTTATTAATCATCCATATTTCATTAATTAATTGATTAAGGTTTACTCTAATTAATTTAAAAATTGATGGATGGGTTTCTACCCTTTAATTAGTTAAATTTCAATCATCCAAATCAGAATAGGATCAAATATTTTACTCTCTCATTTTCTTAAGCCTAATGTTTTAATCAAGGGTTAAAATTTTAATTACCATTTTGCCCTTCAAGCTTAAACCAACGGCTCCTGGTCATCGTCTACGACTGGTGTGAACCCGTGACCGTCAACCTTCTAACCCTAATTTCTCACTCGATTCTCAATGGATTTTTGTGTTCTTATGCTCTATGGATTCGTCTTGAAGAGACGAACACATCCATACGGTAAACATGCACTGAAATTAACTCAAACTAAATGGAGAATCTCTGTAAGCCTGGGAAGAAGAGTGAGTCCATACCTATGCTCATAGAAGTGAAGCTTCAATCTAAGGGTTGTGTCACGTTCGATTGGGTCTAAGTAAGCTCCAGATGAAGTCCCTTGGCCTTGTGAATTGTCTAGGTATGATTTCGACCACAGCAGATCACAAAGCATGGAGGCTAGAAGCAATGGCTGGCCTGGTGAGGGGGCTTTCGCTGGGAAACTTCTCTTCTTGATCTGGTGAAGGTGTAGAGTCAATCAATTTGAGGATTGACTCACTGTGGTGAAGTGTCCTAGTTTTGGGCTAGGATTTCAACTCTAAAATTGAGCTCACAGAGAGGAAATGGCAGGGGGATTTCAGTGGGGATCAAGTTCTCTATGTGTAGAGAGTGGTCTGGGATGATTTTGGCAGGGTTTCAGTAAGGTTTGGTTCAGCACCTCATCATGGCCGAGAGAGGTGGTGTTTAAATAGGCATGACTGGAGCGCCTCCCATGGGGAGTTAGGGCTTGGGATCAGCTGTTTAGGTCAAGGGAAGAACAGTCATGGTGGCCATTGGGCATGGGCCAGCTCAGCAGTGGGAATTCCAAACTTTGGCTCCTCCCGAGGTCTCGGCCATGGGGTTTTCCAACGATCGTGGTGGGCTGGCCGGCCAGGGTCAGGTCACCATCTTAACCAGTGAGGCCAGGGCTTGGCAACAGTGAAGTCAATTGGAGTTGGCCATGTGTAACGGGCTTGAATTGAAATGGAATGGGGGAAGGCTAGTTTTGGGTCTAATTGAGTCAACCCATGGTTTTGGGCTAGGTTCAGCATCCAAGGCTTTCTTGGGCTGAAGAGAAATTTGTTTGGTTCAGCTTAATCAGTAGGGTCAAGTCACCATCCAAGCATAATTAGGCCTAAGCATGGTTAAGGGGAATCATGGGAGTGGTTGATGACTTTTAGGAGCTATGGAAAGAGCCTCCCTCTTTTGCCCAATGTGGTATGGTCATTTGTCAACAACTCACATGGCTTACATGTGGCTTAAGAATGGCTTCATGGCTCACCTTTGGCTTGGGAAAAAGTTTGGTCAACTTCATGAAAAAGGGTTTTATAAATTTTGGTAATTTAGGGGTGATTTGATGGGATTTGCCATATAGCTTGATTTGGAATTATTTCATTATGGATTAAGAACTTAGGAGATGGTTTTATCAAATGGATGATGATAGAAGATTGTCATGTGGGCTTTAAGATGGATTTTGGGCTTTTTGAAATCATTTTGGATGGGCTTTTTAGGAAGGCTTAAGAAAGTGGGTCTTAGGTTTTTTTTTTTAAAAAAAAAGTTTATGGATGGGAATTTTGTAAAAGGTTGGGCCAAATAATTGTTGGGTTTGGTTTAGAGATGTGTCATGAGTAATTTGAAATAAATTTGAGGTGGTTTGGGCTTAAATTGGGTTAGATTTGGGTTCATTTGGTACATGGGCCAATGTAGGTCAAATTGGGCTAATTTGGGCCAATTTTGGACTAGGGTTGAAATTAATGTAAAATTAATGTTTTGAAATGTTTATGGGAGTGTTTCAAAGAGGTTTCAACTTTGGTTGGGTTTTGGTTTTGGGACTTGGGCTTATTTGGGTTAGGTTTGAGTGTAGGCCTATTTAGAGGATTTTAGCTTTAGGGTGGATTTGGTTGAGGTTTGAGTCCAATTTTTGGGCAAATCATGTTAGTTTTTTGTTTGTGGGGATGTTAGTGAAAGTTTAGAAAAGGTTTGGGGTCAATTGGAGTTAAATTGGGTTAGTTTGGGCTAAGTTTGGGTCATGGGTCCAAATTGGGCCTTAAGGTCAAAAGTGAAATTGGATTCAAATGTCAATCAAATTGGACCTGGATTTAGTCTAGATTGATATTGTCGATATTGAATTGAAGTTTAGAATTGAATTGGACCAAAATTGGGGTCAATTAGGTTGGTTTGGTTTGACATTGGGTTCACTTGGGTTAAGAATGGACTAAATTGGGGGTTTTGGTAAAAGTAGCGTAAATTGACAAAATTGGCCCATGGTGTAGTTGAAAAAAATGAAGTTATGAATATTTGTGATTTTCTGGAATTTTCTGGGAATTTTCTAAATTTTTGGATTTTTTGGCTAAGAGGGACATTTTGGGTATTTGGAGGGTATTGGGGGGTATTTTTGAAATTTTTGATATTTTTGGCTATGGATGATCAATTTGATTGGTGAGGAAATATTCAAGGTTAATTTTTGGGAATTTTGGGTGATTTAGAAATTTTGGAGGATTTGGGCAATTTTAAGGGCTTTTGGTAGGTTTGATAGGTGTAGGGTTCCCGGGGTCAAAAATTGAAATTTTGGAAGAATGAAGATTGATCAAAGATGATTGAAATGGAATCACTTTTATTGAGCCATGAAGTCATATTAAACCTATATGAGCCATCAAAGGACTCATTTGAGGCATTCACTATGTTGTTCCTAACCCTCTTAGCCAGGGGCTTAGGGGTTAAGGTCCATCCATATGAATAACCTACATGAGTCAAGGAGTCAAGTTTGGTATGGGTGTGGTTTTTTTTAGGATTTGGATTTTGTATGTGAGAGTGTAGAGTGTGAGTGTAGTGAGTGTGTAAGTCAACCCTCACCAGACCAAGCCACCCAGGGTGGTCCTAAGGCCAAAGAGTCCTATAGGGAACTCATCCTTTAAACATCCACATTTGATCTCAACCCTCTAGGTGATTAGGGGTCTACAATCAAGCTTGTGGGGTTTGCAGGGAGACAAGAAGTGGTTTAAATTTCTAAGGGATGGGTCTCAATTCTAGTCCTCTAAGATAGTCAAAGGAAAAGCCTAAGGCTAGATCCTAAACACTAAAGAGGGAAGAGAAGATCTCATCAAAAATGAGGTCAACAAATGGACACCCAATAGGTGTGATGTGCTAACCAAGCACACCGTGCGTATTGGCGTTAATCGAAGTGATCAACTAAACCAACACAGATGTCCAAGTGATAAACTTAGGACGAAGTAGAAGAATTTCATCTAGGGAGTATCAGGTAAGTCTCCAAGACTGAAGATTCCAGAACTCTCGCTGGGGAAAAAGGAGGTGAATTTCAGATCACAAGATTTCAAGAGATGGGATCTTAGACTCGCTTCATTTTTTTATTTCAAGTTTTAATTTTGAGTTTGAATTTTGATTTGAGTTTCAATTTTGATTTTATGCGGAGAAAAGAGTAGGGCTAAGGCCCACCCGAATACATTTGTATGCTGAGGAGGAAGCAGGACTGAACCTATTCCATATGCTGAGGAAGGATTAGGACTGAGCCTATCCCAAATGTGTATGCTGAGAAGGATTAGGACTGAGCCTATCCCAAATGCTGAGATTTGCTGAGATGGGAGTAGGGCGGAAGCCTATCCCGAATGCTGAGATTGCTGAGATGGGAGTAGGGCGGAAGCCTATCCCGAATGCCGAGATTTCGTCGAGATGGGAGTAGGGCGGAAGCCTATCCCGAATGCCGAGATTTCGTCGAGATGGGAGTAGGGGGAAGCCTATCACGAATGCCGAGATTGCTCGAGATGGGAGTAGGGCGGAAGCCTATCCCGAATGCCGAGATTGCCGAGATGGGAGTAGGGCGGAAGCCTATCCCGAATGCCGAGAATTGTCGAGATGGGAGTAAGGCGGAAGCCTATCCCGAATGCTGAGATTGCTGAGATGGGAGTAGGGCGGAAGCCTATCTCGAATGCTGAGATTGCTGAGATGGGAGTAGGACGGAAGCCTATCCCGAATGCTGAGATTGAAGAATTTTGTTGAAATTTATTTATGCAGAGATTGGGGGAAATTTTACTGAGGTCCATGGGGAATTTTGCTGAGATTCAGTTTATGCAGTGATTGTGAAAGATCTTGTTGATATTTGATTTATGTTATGACTATGAAGAATTTTACTGAGATTTGGATTATGCTGAGATCGAAATGAGATATGAAAGTGCTCCATATCCCATGTGAATCAATCAAAGTCTGATTACTTGGCGAAGGGTACGAACCTATGCCATCCGAATCAAATTGAAAATCCTTCGTGATTCTGAAATCATCCCGAGAGAGGGTTTCAAAGGAGGTCTGGAATAGATCTTGATTTGAAGAAGGATTGGAGGATTTGAAAAGATGGACTTAAGCTGGAATTCAATTTGAGCTTTATACTTGTTTTGTTCGTCCTTTAACTATCCCGTTTTTTTATTTGTTGTTTATTTGGCGTTCATGTGGATTTGAAGTTCTTTTTAATGTTTGGATTTTTATGAAGAGAGTTCTTATTTATTTTCCTTTTCTTTTCTGTTCTTTGTTCGAAGTTCATTTAACTTTAATGGCGTTTCCCAGTCAATTTGCGCAAAAAGAGGTGAAGGCAAAATGTGACATGGTCACTTTCATTCCAATCTTGTTGAAGATACATCATACAAGTCGATCTGAAATATTTCTCATACAATCCATGACTCAAAACGGACTATGTATGATTCTTGTTGATCCATCCAAAAAGTGTCTGTCAAATCCATGTCTGAATAATGAGATACACGGTCAATAACATCACCTTCCAAGCCATCCTTGGCAGGAATACCGCATGGATATGCATTGGAGGTGTGCTATTTCCCATGTAACTCACAGCTCGTAGGGCCGGAGACTCTCCAATTCGGGATATGGCTGGAAGTGGTAAGGCGCCTTTCTGTCATTCATCCTTCTAAATGTGACGGAGATCCGCTCCACTGGAACTCCCGGTATACAATGTTTTGCAATGTCTGCTTCATTTCCTTGTAATATCATGACGGAACCTACAAGAAGTGGTATCTCCACCGGCCCTCAGAACTTACCCGGGCCTGCTATCCGAAGGTCAGATCCGAACGTGATGTTGCATTGGTTGACGGACGAAACTGTGCAGAAAGGTCTGACAAAGTCGTGGTAGTCTATGTGTGGAGGTATGCAGTCACCCTTCTGATAAATGTTGATGATGCAACTGTTGGGTATGCATCCTGCTGACAGTACCCTCCACGTTATCATTCTTTTCACCATTCTTTTAATTATTCTCGGCATTGAATCCACATCACCGT
Source organism: Papilionanthe hookeriana x Papilionanthe teres (assembly GCA_022702705.1). Taxonomy (NCBI): domain Eukaryota; kingdom Viridiplantae; phylum Streptophyta; class Magnoliopsida; order Asparagales; family Orchidaceae; genus Papilionanthe; species Papilionanthe hookeriana x Papilionanthe teres. Next base: position 129,834,431 of record CM040425.1, on the reverse strand, counting down.
GACGAAGTATCCCTCGTGGATTTCCTTTTTTGTCCTCTACGAAGTTATAGCAGCATCTGCATTGTATTGTGACTCTTCCTTTCCCTGGCATCCATTTCCGGGGTTCAGAATAAGTCTTTTCTCTCAGACGGCCTGCTCGACCCATCTTCTAAAGTTCTAAAATGCAATCCATAATCTGCTGTTGCTCGTCCTCTGAGAATACACCTGTGTGTAACTCGAGGCCTTCCAAAATGTTGATTCTTTTGCCTCTGATCCTTTCAAAGTATTCGAAAGTCTTCTTCTCAACATTTTGCATTCTTTCTAGTTCATATTCTGGGATGATCTGCAAGTGACGAGGCCTAGTAACGTATTGTGGGATGTATGGCTCAATCCCGTCACGTTCCCCTCCGTACCTTGCCTCCTCGGGGATTGTCTCTGTCGGGACATCCTCCGGCGTTACTTCCACAACAAGGTTCTTCAGATATGGTATCTCTGTCCGGCATTGAGACACTGATTCTATCTCTGTTCTTCTTGGCACTTTTTCTATCTATTCTGATTCTCTCGTCGTAGACTTTCTTCTTTCCGGTTCCTGACGAACCGGTATCTTTGAAATGTGTGTGTTGGCGAAGGTGGTTGTTTCCTCGTGCTGATCTGCTGCTAGTTTAGTCAACATCTTGCAGATATGGCGATTCTTATTCATTCTTTGAGTAGCAGTGAGCGTAGCTCTCCTCACTTCTTGAATTTCTGCGGGCGCGGCGCTGAAGAGCTTGCCCTCTGCCGTGGCAACTACTGACTTGATTTTCTTGCTTTCTTCGGTGTTTGTCTTTCTTTTCTTTTAGCTGGATTGGTGGCTTGGGCCACCCATCTTCATTACTGTTTGACTATGAAGCTCTTCTCGGTCCACTGGGACCCAGTCATTTTCTTCATACTGTAGGCTGGCTGGTGTGAAGTCAGAATCAATTTCTATCACTCCTCCATCCTTCACCCTCTTTTCATCGAGTGCGAGACTCACGCCCTTTTTAAAGTTTAGAACCAACAGCCCGTTCGACATTTCTCTGTGAAGAAAACAAGGAAAGGATCAGGGGCTGTACTAAGAACAAGAACATTAAGAAAGTATTTATCACTGAAGATTCTTATTCACTTATTCCAACTTTAATTTTTAAGGAAAGTAGGAAAAGATAAAGAAAGATCAGGAAATAGATTTGATTTGAAAGAAAGGGTAAAACTTTATTATTATGATTTCACATATTTTATTTTTAGCACATATTTTATTTTATCCATTTTTTATGTTTTTGGGTTCGGACCCAGTCACAAAGTGATTGCTTCACCCGTGTTTCTAGGGATAAGACTCTATCTTAGAGGCCACCCTTCGAAACATCAGGTTGCGTAATATTTCTTCAAATATCGTCCATTGATTGTAAGCATTTGTCGTTCTCCTTGGAAATTCACAAGTTGGTAGGAGCCTCCTGAGTAGACTGCCTCGACCACAAACGGCCCTTCCCAAGTCGGTTCAAATTTTCCTCCTATCTTGCGATGTGCAAGAATAGGTCTTCAATGAACAAGGACTAAGTCACCAACTTTAAAAGTTCTTGGGCTGACCAGTTTATCATGGGCCTGGATCATCTTAGCTTGGCACAGTTCCAAATTTTGTTGCGCTGCAAGTCTTTTTCCTTCCAAGTTTTCCAGTTCTTCCAGTTGTAATCTGGCATTTTCTTCTGTAGTAATTTTTTTTGCAACTGCAATCCTGAGTGATGGTAGCTGGACCTCCAAAGGTAAAACGGCCTCAGACCCGTACACTAAAGCGTAAGGCGTTGACTGAGTAGGAGTCCTGAAAGTCGTCCAGTAGGCTCATAAGGCTTCTAACAACTTCTCGTGCCAATGTCTCTTGTTGTCATCCAAAGTTTTCTTTAAAATTTGAACGAGAGTTTTATTAAAAGCCTCGGCCAAGCTGTTTGCTCTTGGATAGTAGATTGTTGAGTATCGCCAATCGATTCCATGTCTTCTGACAAAAGTGTTGATTTTTGTGCTTCGAATGCGGACCCATTATTCGAAATGATTCCGCGCAAGTACTCCGAAACGATAAACAACTTGATTTTTAAAAAATAGGAGCACGTAGTGTGCCTTTACTTCTCTGAGCAGAACTGCTTCTGCCCATTTAGAAAAGTAGTCTGTAGCTGCAAGGATGAAGCGATGTCCTCTTGAAGAAGGCGGTTCTATCGGACCCACTATATCTGTGTCCCAACACTCAAATGGCCACGACGCAATTGTCGGATGTAGCACATTTAGAGGTTGGTGTAGAACCACTCCGTGCACTTGGCACTGGTGACAACTCTTGGCGACTTTCATGCAGTTGGTCATCATTGAGCGCCAGTAGTACCCTAGTCTTTTAATTTTCATTTTCATTTTTGGGCCCTACTGATGAGCGCCACAAAGTCCTGAATGCACTTCTTTGATAATTTCACGAGCCTTGGACCCGCTCAGGCATCTTAACCACATCTGATCAAAAGACCTTCTGTATAATGTACTGTTTATTAATGCGTAAGAAAGAGCTCTTTTCTTGATTTGATGTGCTAATGACTTATCGTCCGGTAATTTCCCCGTTTGCGGTGTAGTCTATGTAGCAGCTGACGCCAATCTTCCGTGTTTTCTTTCACTCGCCGCAATCGATTCCTCTCGCTTTTCTGATTTCTGTATTATATCCATGTCGAGCTGTGATAGGACCTGTCGCCCTTGAACTGACACTTCAACTAACTCATCTTGTGAGCATGCAAATTCTTTTGCAAGGCGAGCTAGCGCATCCGCGAGAGCATTTTCTCTTCTGGGGATCTTGTAGATTGTTACATTCAGAATTTGTTCCAATAGTTTCATGGCATACTGAAAGTATTGCTCGAGTCTTGGCCTTAAGATTCTGTATTGTCCAGCCACCTGTTGAATGATCAACTGAGAATTTCCGTAGATATTGATATCTGTTATTCCCATTTGAATGGTCAGTTCTAGTCCTGTTATGAGGGCCTCGTATTCTACCTCGTTGTTTGTGCACGGCTACGTTAAGTGGTAGGAGTATCTTAACATCCCCGCTCCGGTGTTATAAAGATTAGTCCGATTCCTCGCCTTACCGGCACTATCGTTTGCAATTCTTTATCTTTTTGTGCTGAGGACGCTCCGTCGAAGTATAGTTCCCAACGTCGATCATCAGCGTCTTCTAGGATCATTATCCGCTCGTCTGGCAAGTCGTCGTTGAGAGGCGATTCTGCCTACAAAGGGTGTGCTGCAAGGAAATCTGCTAGGATTTGTCCCTTTACTGCACGAAGAGGAACGAAAGTTATGTCGAATTGCAATAGTATCATCGACCACCTAGCAAGTCTACCGTGAAAGTGTTGGACGGGTCATCAAATATTGCAACGGATTAACTTTCGAGATAAGGTTGACCTTATGAGAGAGCATGTAATGCCTGAGTTTCTGTGCGGCGAAGATCAGGGCCAAACAATGCTTCTCAATTGGATGATACTTTACTTCCGTCGGAATCAAACAACAGCTTAAGTAGTAGAGAGCATTTTCTTTTCCCTCATCATTGACCTGGGCTAGCAGGGCTCCAAGGGAGTTGTCTAGAGCCGCGGTATAAAGTATCAACGGTCTACCTGAGACTGGGGCTGCTAAGACAGGAGGTGTCATTAAGTATTGTTTAATGTCCTCAAAGGCCCGTTGGAATTTCTCTTCCCAAATAAATTTGGTGTCCTTTTTAACTAATGCCGAGAAGGGCTGACACCTACCTGACAAGTTCGAAATAAAGCGTTGAAAATATGCCAACTTCCCTTTAAAGGATCATAGCTGTTTTAAGGTTTTGGGAGGCGGCATCTCTAATATAGCTTTAATCTTTTCCGGATCAATTTCAATTCCGCGATGTCGGACAACAAATCCTAAGAATTTCCAGGAGGTAATGCCGAAGGCACATTTTAAGGGATTCATCTTAAGGTTGTATTGATGACCACATTTTAAGGGATTCATCTTAAGGTTGTATTCATCTTACAGGTGATCTTCCTTCAGTTTGCTTTTGATGACCACATCGTCCACGTAGCACTCGACTTGGTTGTGAATGAGATCATCAAAAATCTTTGTCATTGCTCTTTGGTATGTTGCTCCTACATTCTTTAGTCCGAATGGCATTACTGTATAGCAATACATTCTGATTGGTGTTCTAAATGTCGTGAGCTTTTCATCTTCTGGTGCCATCTTTATCTGGTTGTATCCTGAAGATCCATCCATGAAAGAGAATATTTCATGTGTCGAAGCGATGTCGATCATTAACTCTGGAATTGGTAGTGGAAATTCATCCTTTGGACATGCTTTGTTCAAGTCTCTGAAATCCACGCAGATTCTGATATGGCCATTCTTCTTCCTGACTGGTACCACATTGGCTAGCCAAGTAGGGTATTGTTCCTCTCGGACAAATTTAGCGTCGATTAGCTTCTTAACTTCAGCTATTACTTGTTGTTCAATTTCCAAACGCATTCCTCTGGAAGCTTGTCTAACTTGGAACGGAAGTAGGATCCACTCCTAGCCTGTGAACTGCGACTTCTGGAGCTAATCCTGGCATTTCGTTGTAACTCCAAGCAAAACAGTCCTTGAATTCCATTAATAGCTTGATCATCTCCTCGGAATCTTCTTTATTGAGTAAGGAGCTAACAAAGGTTGGTCTAGGCTTTTCGTTAGTACATAAGTTAACTTCCATTAACTCATCTATTGTAGATTTGATTTCTTCTTCGAACTCCGGTGGAGCATCTCCAATTTGCAGATCTTCAAGCTCTTCTGTAGTTTCCAAGCAGTCTTCATTAGGTTCGCAAGTCACAACCAAAAAAAATTCCGTATCTTCAACTGAACCTACTGTGCCGAATCCGAGACCATGTTTTGAATTGGGAGGCCGACCGGTATTATTCCATAATTTTTCGAAGTGTTGTGATCGGCTTTTTATCCATTGTCGAGGTAAGACACCACGCTGAATTAAATTTTGAACACAGGGAGAGTACCACTCAAAAGGTAATTCCATTAATTCGGAAGAAGTGATATCTTCAAATTGTACATCATTTTCAGTATTGGAAGAAGAAGTGCCATGGTAAAATTTGATTGGCTTTGCACCGCTGCTATGTACTTCCTTGACCACCATATCCCTAGATCGGGGTCAGGGTCATAGTGTGTACATAGTGGTTAATCTTCTCGTACATCGATTTGTATTCTTCGTTCTTCTCATCTTCGAGAGAAATCTTGAATTGTGGTTTCTTCCGGTTTATTGTAGCTGATTCTTTCTTGATTTCCTCTTCTTCCTCAGAGCTGTTCTCCCAATCAATGTTGATCATTGGCTTTTTATGTCCAACTGTCCCAGTGTCTCTTCCACGACTTCGTCCCCGGCCTCGACCTCGGATGCAAGTTCTGGAGAAACCTTCACCATCTCGCCGTAAGGTAGTGGTGAGTGACTATTGGACTAGAACTTCAGGTTCTACATTGTCTCGAATTTCTTTTGCTTCATTTGGCACGGTGTTTCTGGAGAAGATTGTTTTCTTCGGAGGTGCGTAATAAGCTGCATCTTCATGGATTCTAATCTCATGTACGGAGAAAGGTTGCAAATCACCTTTAATGCACTGTTCTCCTCCTTCGTAGTATTTTATGCACTGATGCAGAGACGACGATACCATCCGGTTCTCATGTATCCACGGTCGGCCCAGTAGCGCGTTGAACGATGTTTCAGACTCAATTATATGGAATTTTGCAGTTGTCTTTGCTAAGTCACCGGTCTTCATCAACAGTGTTATTGATCCAAGGGCTCTTTCTCCTTTCTGGTTGAATCCTCTTAGTAACATCTTGTCCGCTTCAAGCTCGCGAGCATCAATTTCCAAGTATGCTAGCATCCGAAGATTCATTATGTTGATTGACGCTCCTGGATCCACCAATACTCTGGAGAGCGTAAATTTTTCAATTGTGACTGAAATGTACAATGGTCGGTTGTAATCGACCGTCCCAAGTAGTAGATCACTGTCCGTGAAGGTAACACCTCGCTGTTCCTTTAACGAGCAAACCTCGTCTAAGGAATCTCCCGCCATCCGAGCTAAACAAATCTCTGGATCAAGTAAGGCCTTGATCAGAGCTTCTCTCATCGCTTTTGATAAGATGAGAGCGTCGTAGATGCTCAGTTTGGCTGGTAGTTTCCTAAGATGGGATAGCACGTTATAGTCCACTTTGTTACCATGTGTCTCGGTTTCCTCTTGAATGGGTAATTCATCTGCTGGGGTTGATTCTTCCTGAACAACCACCTGCTTTCCTTTGTCTTTTGGACCCATTCTCGGGGGTAGAACCTTTCCGCTCCTTAAATTGACTTCTGTGATTTCTTCTGAATCTAGTACTGAGTTTACAGGCGTCTCCTTTTTAATCGGCATGACAGGTTCTTCTGGAGTTGCTTCGGAATCTGAAAGCTCTAACTCTATTGTGATTGGAGTTCCTTGGAATTCATAAATATATTCATTGCTTGTTGAACTTTCGTAGCCTTCTTGGTGAATGTCTTCTTTGTCATCGTGATTGTCGAGGTTGTGTATGATTTGAGAATTGTTATTGGTATCGAAATCGGGATCCGGATTAGATTGGTTGTCATTAGTTACGTAATCGTTAGAAACAGTCAAAATGTAGCCAACGCCATAACTCTTATCATTATAAGGTCCCGCCGGAGTGAGCAAATAATCATACAGAGTCAGAGGTTCGATAAATTTTTCCCCCAAATCGGAAACAACCATCCTAGGATAAGGAGCCCCTAGTCTAGTCGTAGGAGCCTCGGTCTTTTCTTCTTCTACGATCTCCTTCAATTCTATGATCTTTTCTTTCTGGGGCGGTTCTTCAATTGCAAGCGATAGCGCCGGCTTGACAGGTTTCAAACTCTGAGTTGAAGCATGCACCGAAGCGGTTTGCATGCGATCCAAAATTTTCTTCGATGTCTTCGTCCAAGCGGTACTCCATCCATCATCGGTCGTGTAGGGGTCTATCAGAACAATGGGATCCGTTGAAATAACATTGACAGAACCTCCTTTTTGGGGTTCTTTCATGTATTCCTTTGGGATCGTTATGTTCCCTTTTTGGAGATTGTTATCAAGCCAACTCTTAAAGTAATGCAATCCTCTATCTTATGTCCAAGCATCTGGTGGTAAGGGCAGTAGTTGGGATGTTCTTTCTTGTTGACTTCTTCTGGCTTCCTAGGTTCTGGCAGCCGAAAATCCGAAGTCTTCATCAAACTGCGGAACATCTTTGGCACTGCCTCATACTTGAATGGATATTCTTTATTTATAAGCTCCTTTAACGTGCGCTGTGGGTGAGGCGGTTGCTCATATTGTTGAGTTGGCCGATAACCGGGTTGAGGTTGTTGGTAGTTCTGCTGAGGATGTTGATAGCTGGGCTGCGGCTGTTCCGGCTATATTAGCATTGGTTGTTTGCCCTTATCGACTGCCGCGACGATACCAGATTTCTTTTCAAATGTCTTCATAGGCTTCTGTTTGTCTGTTTTGTCAATGAAACTTAGTTGCTTCGCTTCCTCTTGCAAGCTTCCGACCTTGCTTAATAACTTCATGAAAGTCTTAATTGTAAATCCCTTAAGGAGAAGTGCTATCAGGCCGTGAATGCTTTTATGCAAGATACCGACTGCATGTTGCTCTTGTAGCTGTGGCTCACACTTCATGCTTAGATTTCTCCGTCGAAGTATGTAGCCCACTAAAGTTTCGTTCGTTTTCTGTTTCTCCACCACTAAGTCACCGATGGTGATATGGTGCTGAGCTCCGGCAAACCGTTTCACGAAGAGGTTTTCTAATTCTGAAAATGTCTTTATCAAACCGTTCGGTAACTCTACATACCAATTGAAGGCGATCCCTGACAGGCTGCTGACGAATTGTCGGAAGAGTAAGGCGTCACTCCCACCGGCGTTGCAACAACTAGCACGAAAATGTGCAACATGTTGTCGAGGATTTCCGGTACCATCAAAAGTCTTGAACAGAGGTGGTAAGAAGCCTTTTGGGTATTGTACTGCATCAAATTCTTTGGGGTAAGGTCTACCAGTCTGAATAGATGCTCCGTTCTTAGAGTGTGCTAAGGCTTCTCGCACCTGCTGTTCTACTATGTTTTTGATGTACTTCTGTGGAATCATATTCTGGGTAGCATCTTTCTTCGGTTGATCGTCTCCGTTAACGGATGTAATCTCTTTTCCTCTGTCTGTAATATGAATAACTTCTGGAGGCGTTTCTCTTAGGGGTTGTGCCTGACTGTGAAGAGTGGCTAGTGCTGCAGCCATCTCCTCCATCCTTTTTCCCATTTGAGAGATTGTATCATCTTTTTCTCGAATTTGTGCTCTTAACACTTCCGGTTCATCTCTCTCCGCAGCTGCCGGAGCACCATGCGAAGCTGACGATGCTCGTGTCTCGACCATGTTGATCTCCACATATTCGTCATCCATGAACTCCGACGAGTCAACTTCATCTCCAAACTTTTCTTCTCTTTCTCTTGCTAATCGTTGAATGTCGGTCCTTAGCTTTTCCATAGCGTCCTCCAATGGTCTTTTTCGTGCGGTTTCGCAGTTATCATGCGATGGCTGTTGGGTTTCCTTCTTGGGAGTCCCCTTCATTGCAGTGGCGCTCTCTTCGGACTCGAGTCTCCTGACGAGACTTTCCCTTTATGGTCTTTGTTTTGGTCTTAATTGGCCAGTAGTAGGACGCCATACCATCCTTCTATCAACAGAAGGCCTAGGACTGGATGGTCTGTCGGCTGAATGCTGGAAGGTGGTATCCTCTCTGATCTGTAAACCTGAAACAACAACAGGTGGGCTAGCTTTCATCTTCTTATTCAGCTTTTCTGTGGCGATAACGGGTTCTACTCGCGGCCCAAGACGGGACTTGGCTGGCACCCGCCCTATTCTTCTTAAAATCTCTGATACAGGACATTTCTCTTTCTTTGCCAACTTCTCTATCACAGTCTGTAGTCGGGCAAATGGTGTAATCCTAACCCTTTTCTTTCGGCTGTCGCTATACTATGCGGGTCGAGGTAATGTAGAAGCAATCCTGCGTACATTTTCCTTGTCAGCTGCAGCGGAAAGGGGATGGAATCTACTTCCTTCCAAAAGCGGTGTATACTCAGGCAATCGTATGTACTCAGGTAGTGGTGTGTACTCAGGGATTTCTTCTAAGAAAGCGACTTCAGTAGCTCTGGCCTTTCTGGCAATCTTCCTACCTCTGTTTCATCTCTGAGTCCGTGTTAGGGGTGGAACCCTTGAGCTGGACCCAATTTTAAAAATAGAAGGTCTTGCACGGAAATCTGTACCCTCCACGGTAACATGCTCGTTACAAATTTGAACTTCCTTCCCCTTCAGTTTGGTGAAAGCTAGGGTAGGTGCAAAGACGACTAGACCAGTGGGGGTAGAGATAACAGTCCTCCTATGTACAGTAGTATTCCTCTCAGCTGGAACCCTTTGCAGGGGAGGGAACTCTTGAGTTGAATTAAGGTTGAACTCGATCAAATGTCTTTCAGTTTCAGTTACTTTGTCTGTAAGTGTGAAAAGGGTAACGTCAGTGATCTTGACATTTGTGTTCTTGAATCCTTGCCCAAAACGGATGATCCCATTGTCGGGCAGCTCATCCTTGTAAACAACGAAGTCCAGTCCTTTGGTGAAGGAGAAAATCAGCTTTGGGGCAGACATCTTCTGCAAGGTAGATTCTGATTATCAGTCCCAAGTTATGCTTCTTCTCATCAGGACGAAAAGAAAGAAATTGAAGAGAGTCCGAACACATTTTTGTTCATGTATTTATAAAAAGGAGTTATTTGTTAAAAGACTTATTCATTAGAGGGTTTGTTTATTAGGAACGGAATGTTCAAAGGTGTAGAGAAGGTAAGGAATCCAATTCAGAATTGGAAAGGAAGAGAAAGTCTTATGCAAGACTTCTCGACTCGAAGGACCGCTCCTAAACTAACACCTTTTGGGGGTCCACTCCACCTCAGAAAAGAGGTACAAGGATCTCGGAACCTCTCCGTTTAGGGGTGTCTAAACAGTGGCTCCTAAATCCGAGAGGAGTTGGTTATACTCATTCAAGACAGAAATGAACGCGGTATTCCAACAGAAGAATGGTAGTTTGGTCCACTAGGGGCATGGGCTCACTACCGATTTATGAAATCAAAGCCATCTGATCAAAATGGAGAGAAGAACTAGTCCCCAGCGGAGTCACCAGAAGTTATCGGCATATTTTTTCGGCTAATTTTCATATTTTAAATTTAATTTAAATATATATATAGTTTAAAAGATAACATTTGATTTTGAAATTAATTTTAAGTTTAAAAGTTTTAAGATATGAAATCAAACCCATCTCACATCCCAAATAGTTTATATAAACGAGCACCGCACCACAAACCGTGTATCTATCCCGAAGAATAGACACACTGCTTGATGATGGGGCTCGATTAAATATACTAGGAGATTTGTGACATCCGTTTGGTCTTCGAACCAATTTTATAAGCCGACAAGTTCCCTCGCTTAATATAAATGAATTAAGCGGGGTTTATATTACTCGGGTTCTTAAAGTTCCCTATAAGGGCAAGCCCATATAGTTAATTACATCTTAAATGACGGGAATCATTTAAGAAAACTCTCGATAATGATTAGTGGTTTTGCTCTCAAGAATTTCAAAGTTTAGGGTTTTCAAATAATTGGATTTTGGAAATTTCAATAGGGAATGGATCAAATTTTGAACAATTTATTTCAGGAGTTCAAAGGAAGAAAAGTAGGAGAAGTTGAGAATACAAGAAGAATCATGGCAACTTCTCAAACTATCCTATTATTTTGCTTCAATTTAGGGATTCATTTAATGTTTCATCTTGCATGTTTTAATTAATCAGGACTTATATTCGTACGACACAATCATACAAACGTACCTCGAAGATGTGAGGGTTTATGTCGTACCGAACGATCACCTCGGATTTCTAAGACTGGTTAGGGCTTAATTTACATGAGATGATCAAGAAAATGCCTAACGAAGAGTTGAGGATTTATGTTGCACTAGGCAAACTACCTCGAAGTCCTATGGCTTGGTTATTTAATTCTAAGAAAGTTTTGCTGAAGTAGACTCAAGTTTTGCTGATGACGATGGCCGTGCTGCCCACCATGCTCCGAGCTCCTTGTTGTTGCAGAGGTTTAGTTTTAGAAGTCATAAATCGAGGAGATGAGAGAAGTGTTTTGATTTAGAGAAAATCTTAAAATCCAAGTGTTTTTCAATATTTTAATTAAAACAAATCTTAAAGTTATTAGAACGAAACCGATTAAGATCCCACAGTTTCGTCATCCCGGCACCGTTATTTTCATTGAATTCACTTAGTCCAGATGAATTTGCTAAACTCAACTGAATGAGTTTCACACTTTCATTTAGACCGTGGGAAATCCCGTTAGCAACACGTGGGTTACATCATCTGAGGTATTCCCTATCATTAACGAGACGTTTTAATTTAGTTGCAATTGTAGTTTTGTGTTCTGTTTGTGATTAAATTTTGAGTTGTTTTATATTTTGAAATGTTGTGATGGTGATTTTTATCTTGTAATGACTTTTAATTTTTGGTTTCAGTTCAGGGACTATCCTAAAGGTTTTGGTTTTCATGCAACTGTTGTTTGTCATGCAAGAAAAGAAAGTGCAACGCGATTAATTAAATTGCGAGAAGGTAAATTGCAATAAAATAAAAGCGTACCTGGAGGGTCTTCCCGTCATCCCAAGCTGCACTTGAAACACATGTTAGAGCATTTAAGTATTTATAGTAATTACCTAGGTAAAGCTAAGGGCAAGGTTTCTGGTTTCCTACCAAAATCCTAGTCCTATAGCTAGTCATTCCTATGACGTCTAGGTTTTCAATTTTGTTTTTGGATGATTTTCTGCACTAAAGAATAATTAAGTTCAATTGTTCTTATAAAACACCCCGTCATATTGAGGAAGTGCTTAAGACGAATCTTAAACATCTTTTCAATATTGCTGGAATTATTCTAAGTCCAAATGGATTTAATTAATTAGGTGAATTAATCATCTGAGGTTTAATTAAGTTTTGTTCTTTTGCTCAGTGAATTAGGATATTTGAATATCTTATGAATGAAGTGACACTTCACTTAATACTCCATTTAGGAGTTATGACAACAAGAGCTTTTGAGGGCAAATTGATGTTTAAGTGATTTGTGATTTAATTTAATTTTAATTAATGGATTTAAGTTTGGAATAGTGTTCAAGTTGTTTTTAGACCTATTTTGAATTCTTTATGTCTTAGGTGATGTTATATTTAATTCAATTTAATTTAATTTAATTTAATTTAATTTGGTTTAGTTTTAATTTTAATTTAATTTTATTTTAATTTTATTTTAATTTAAATTTTATTTTAATTTGATTTTATTTTTTATTTAATTTAATTTAATTTAATTTAATTTAATTTAATTTAATTTAATTTAATTTAATTTAATCTAATATAATTTAATTTTAAATAAATTTTAATTTAATATTTTATTTTTTATGTTTTAAAGATGATTTAATTTAATTGTTAAAGTATTAATTTAATTCAAAATTTTCGAAGAATTTAATTTAGATGTTTTAATTTTAATTTAATTTAATGATTAAGTCTTTTAGTATTTTAAATCTTGAGTTTGGATTATCATTTTAATTGGGAATTAAATATTATTGAAGTGATTAATTTAGGGACTCTTAAATTAAAGAATAAATGTCTTCTTAATAATATCCCTATTTTAATAATTTCAATTTTTATTAATCTTCCAAATTTCATTAATTAATTGATTAAGGTTTACTCTAATTAATCTTAAAAATGATTGATGGGTCTCTACCCTTTAATTATTTAAATTTCAATCATCCAAATCAGATTAGGATCAGATATTTTACTCTCTCATTTTATTAAGCCTAAAGTTTTAATTAAGGGTTAAAATTTTAATTACCATTTTGCCCTTCAAGCTTAATAATTCCATAACTCACTAAATTGAGCTTAAATGAATTTGAAATTTTTGTATGACTTCACTCACATGTCAATTAAGACATTATAAGAGAAAATGTGATTTTTCTGTATTTAATTTATTTATATAATTATTTTTTGTAGAAAATAGGGATTTCCAAGAAAAATTCAATAAGATGACTAAGGGAATTTTTCCGTCCTTAAGAAAATTATGGGGCACTCCTAATAACCAGAGGACCATTTGGACAAATTTTGGTGATTTTTTTAATTATATTTTATTTATAAGAATTATTTTGAGTTTTGGAGCATTAATTAATTTTAAAGTAAAATTAAAGTTAAAAAAAGGATTTTATATTTTTCTTAAATCTCTCTGACCTCAAGGAGTCCAGAGAAATAAATTTTATATTTTTCTGATTTTTCTTTGATTAATTAGAATTATTTTGGTGAGAAGGTTGGAAAATACATTTTTTAATATTAAAAATTACATTAAGCCTTTAAAATTCAATATCTTATCCAAGGGACTTAAAAAAAATATTTAGTTTGTTCCTAAGTGATTAGAATTCAAAATGTAACATTTTGGTGATTTTTAATATTTTTATGATTTTTATTATTTTTTAATTATTAAAAATATTAAAATAATGATAAAAATCAACTTTTTTAGAAAATTATAATTTTAATTTTTCTAAGTTTCTCTGATATCATAGAAGCTCCAAAACCATTTTTGGGAATTTTTGAAAAGTATTTTGTGAGTTATAAATTTTTAAAGTTTAATTTTGCCCATTTTCACTTAAGAGGCTTAATCAACCCATTTGATGAGGCTAACCAAGTCCAATTGATCACAAATTTTTATGTGGTGTTCTCCTATCCCTAGAGGACAGTGGAGAATTGTTTCTAAGTTAATTTGATGGATGGTTAACCCTAACTAATTAAAGTTCAATTTTGGGTGTTTAGGCCAATTAGGGTTGTTCCAAGTGAATTAATTCAAAACTTATTTTTCCTAGGCTCCTCTGGTCATAAGAAACATCACTAAATTTTCTTAGAATTTATTTCTCAAAATGTTAATTATTGGAATTAAAATACTCAAAATAGTAACATAAACTTGGAAAATTAATAACTTCTCATAGGAATGGCCTCTGACCTTGGAAAATTCAGGGAATGTTCCCAAGTTCAGAGGCTTCAAAAGCCCTATGGGCTCATGCCATGGTGAATTTCCTATATGCATGGAGAATTAAAATAATGCAGAGAGTAAATAAATCATTACAAATAAAATACTTAATGAAATTACTTGATTTCTTTTCCACATTACTCTCCTCTGTTCACTAAGCAAGAGGGTATTTTTATTTTATTTTTAGGATTTTTCTACACAAAGTTATTAATTATTGAAGTTCTGGTAATTAAATAAATAGAAAAATAACCTATTTTTCTACTTATCCACGCGGCGCTGACTCAACCTCGGCGTCTCCAAAGCTCTACGCGTCGTCTCCTGATTCGGCACCGCCATCTGACTGGGATGCCACGCGGCCCGCGGTTCATGTCCTGTTGCGCTGTCCGGCTCGATCCCGACCGTCTGCTCTATACACGCTCGATCCGACGGCTCCTGGTCATCGTCTACAACTGGTGTGAACCCGTGACCGTCAACCTTCTTACCCTAATTTCTCACTCGATTCTCAACGGATTTTTGTGTTCTTATGCTCTATGGATTAGTCTTGAAGAGACGAACACATCCATATGGCAAACATGCACAGAAATTAACTCAAACTAAAGGGAGAATCCCTGTAAGCCCGGGAAGAAAAGTGAGTTCATACCTTTGCTCAGAGAAGTGAAGCTTCAATCTGAGGGTTGTGTCATGTTCTATTGGGTTCAAGCAAGCTCCAGATGAAGTCCCTTGGTCTGGTGAATTGTCTAGGTATGATTTCGATCACAGCCGATCACAAAAGCTTGGAGGCTAGAAGCAATCGCTGGCCTGGTGAGGGGGCTTTTACTGGGAAACTTCTCCTCTTGAACTGGTGAAGGTGTAGAGTCAATCAATTTGAGGATTGACTCACTGTGGTGAAGTGTCCTGGTTTTGGGCTTGGATTTCAACTCTGAAATTGAGCTCACAGAGAGGAAATGGCAGGGGGATTTCTGTGGAGATCAAGTTCTCTAAGTGTAGAGAGTGGTCTGGGATGATTTTGACAGGGTTTCAGTAAGGTTTGGTTCAGCACCTCTTCATGGCCGAGAGAGCTGGTGTTTAAATAGGCATGGCTGGAGGGCCTCCCAGGGGGAGTTAGGGCTTGGGATCAGCTGCTTAGGTAAATGGAAGAACAACCATGGTGGCCATTGGGCATGGGCCGACTCGGCGAGTGGGAATTCCATACTTTGGCTCCTCCCGAGGTCTCGGCCATGGGGTTTTCCGGCGGCTCGTGGTGGGCGGGCAGCCGGGGTCGGTCACCATCTTGACCAGAGAGGTCAGGGCTTGGCAATGGTGAAGTCAATTGGAGTTGGCCATGTGCAAAGGGCTTGAATTGAAATGGAATGGGGGAAGGCTAATTTTGGGTCTAAATGAGTCAACCCATGGTTTTGGGCTAGGTTCACCATCCAAGGCTTGCTTGGGCTGAAGAGAAAGTTGTTTGGTTCAGCTTAATCAGTAGGGTCAACTCACCATCCAAGCATAATTAGGCCTAAGCATGGTTAAGGGGAATCATGGGAGTGGTTAATGACTTTTAGGAGTTATGGAAAGAGCCTCCATCTTTTGCCCAATGTGGTATGGTCATTTGTCAACAACTCACATGGCTTGCATGTGGCTCAAGAATGGCTTCATGGCTCACCTTTGGCTTGGGAAAAATTTTGGTCAATTTCATGAAAAAGGATTTTAGAAATTTTGGTAATTTAGGGGTGATTTGATGGGATTTGGCATATGGCTTGATTTGGAATTATTTCATTATGGATTTAGAACTTAGGAGATGGTTTTATCAAATGGATGATGACAGAGGATTGTCATGTGGGCTTTAAGATATATTTTGGGCTTTTTGAAATCATTTTGGATGGGCTTTTTAGGAAGGCCTAAGGAAGTGGGCCTTAGGTTTTTTTTAAAAAAAAAGTTTATGGATGGGAATTTTGTAGAAGGTTGGGCCAAATAATTGTTGGGTTTGTTTTAGAGATGTGTCATGAGTAATTTGAAATAAATTTGAGGTGGTTTGGGCTTGAGTTGGGTTGGATTTGGGTTCATTTGGTACATGGGCCAATGTAGGTCAAATTGGGCTAATTTGGGCCAATGTTGGGCTAGGGTTGAAATTGATGTAAAATTAATGTTGGGAAATGTTTATGGGAGTGTTTCAAAGAGGTTTCAACTTTGGTTGGGTTTTGGTTTTGGGACTTGGGCTTATTTGGGTTAGGTTTGGGTGTAGGCCTATTTCGGGGATTTTGGCTTTAGGGTGGATTTAGGTGAGGTTTGAGTCCAATTTTTGGGCAAAGCATGTTAGTGTTTTGTTTTTGGGGATGTTAGGGAAAGTTTAGAAAAGGTTTGGGGTTAATTGGAGTTAAATTGGGTTAGTTTGGGCTAAGTTTGGGTCATGGGTCCAAATTGGGCCTTAAGGTCAAAAGTGAAATTGGATTCAAATGTCAATCAAATTGGACCTGGATTTGGTCTAGATTGATACTATGGATATTGAATTGAAGTTTAGAATTGAATTGGACCAAAATTGGGGTCAATTAGGTTGGTTTGGTTTGACATTGGGTTCGCTTGGGTTAAGAATGGACAAAATTGGGGGTTTGGTAAAAGTGGGGTAAATTGACAAAATTGGCCCATGGTGCAGTTGAACAAAATGACGTTATGAATATTTGGTATTTTTTGGAATTTTCTGGGAATTTTCTGAATTTTTGGATTTTTTGGCTAAGAGGGACATTTTGGGTATTTGGAAGGTATTGGGGGGTATTTTTAGAATTTTTGGTATTTTTGGCTATGGATGATCAATTTGATTGGTGAGGAAATATTCAAGGTTAATTTTGGAGAATTTTGGGTGATTTAGAAATTTTGGAGGATTTGGGCAATTTTAAGGGCTTTTGGTAGGTTTGATAGGTGTACGGTTCCCGGGGTCAAAAATTAAAATTTTGGAAGAATGAAGATTGATCAAATATGAGTGAAATGGAATCACTTTGATTGAGCCATAAAGTCATATTAAGCCTATATGAGCCATGAGAGGACTCATTTGAGGCATTCACTATGTTGTTCCTAACCCTCTTAGCCAGGGGCTTAGGGGTTAAGGTCCATCCATATGAATTACCTACATGAGTCAAGGAGCCAGTTGGGTATGGGTGTGGTTTTTTTTAGGATTTGGATTGTGTATGTGAGAGTGTAGAGTGTGAGTCTAGTTAGTGTGTGAGTCAACCCTCACCAGACCAAGCCACCCAGGGTGGTCCTAAGGCCAAAGAGTCCTATAGGGAACTCATCCTTTAAACCTCCACATTTGATCTCAACCCTCTAGGTGATTAGGTGTCTACAATCAAGCTTGTGGGGTTTGCAGGGAGACAAGAAGTGGTTCAAATTTCTAAGGGATGGGTCCCAATTCTATTCCTCTAAGATAATCAAAGGAAAAGCCTAAGGCTAGATCCTAAACACTAAAAAGGAAAGAGAAGACCTCATCAAAAAAGAGGTCAACAGTAGCTTTGTCTGTAACAATCGTCACTCTTTACCGTTGATTTAGGAGGATTGTTTTGGTAGTCTTTGTGAAGTTTCCCTAACGCCCTTCGAACTGATGTTGGAGTTGTATCTGCTAGGTACAGTTGATGCTCTTTGATCTGACATTAGACAAGTAATTTTCGGGCACTGAACACATGACTTCAGGTTCGAATTTCTATTAATTTTTAATAAATGGGCCCTTTTACTTCAATTCTTTCTTTCTGGGCCTAAGTAGATTCAAAATTTATGCTCATATGATAGAAATATTTTTCATTGGTCAAAGATATTTCTGTGTCAATTAATGACCGACCAAAAGACATAAAATCACTTGACTCTTTTCAAAGCATAATAGCAGAGGAAACTTCTTAAGGTAGTCTTTCAAATTTCATTAATCGGAGGAGGATTAAGACACCAATTTTTGATTATATGCTTGCCTCAAGCTTCTTCACAGGGAGCCTTTTTATTTTATTTTCTTTTTTTTTTAGCTTTTCTCTTTTTTTTCTCCTTTTTTTCTATTCAGGATTACTATATCTAGTGGAGCACATGTTAAAGATTTTGAATGTCTAGATTGTGACACCAATTTTTTATTTTGTGCTCACCTCAAGCTTCTCCTCTAGAATACTTCTCTTTTTTTTTCTTTCTTTTTTTTCGCTCCTTTTGTTTTCTGAGAATTACTGTATCTGGTAAAACATATTTTTGTTAAAGATTTTGAATGTCGAAACTCCCCTAATTAATAAATTTGAAATGTTTCTTAGCATGAATCCTGGGATATTATAACTCATCCAAAAGTTTGGACCCAGTCACATGGCAGAAAATTAAAAGACCCTTGATATCCCGGATAAATTACTCGTATTTCAACCACACTGCTTCATTCCAAAATTTACTTAGGACTCAGTCTGAATTTCTGAAAGTGAAGGACCTAGTCATTAGGGCATTAATTTCATTCTTTCCTGAAGTTACTTTCTTATCAAAATACTCAACTTTGAGCTTTCTAAATATCAAACAATTCTGGACAAAAATGAACTTCTTGTCTTTCATTCATTGCAGTAAGAGAGATGGTACATACCAATACTGATCATACTAATATCTTCTTTTAGCAACAAAATTAGTACAATAGTAGCCAAGAGGCATTTCATTCATTAGCAGTTGCATAGGAATAAGTTAGAACAAACAAATCGACCGAAATCATATTGATAGAACCTTTTTCAGGTTCCTTTCAAATATTCTTCTGGGATTGTTACGCTCCCATTCTTGAAATTCTCTTCAAGCCAGTCTTTAAAATTGCAACACTCTTCTATGGTGTGTCCAACGAACCTGTGGTACGGACAGTATCTTGGATGTCCTTTCTTATTGATTTCATCTGGTCTTTTTAGCTAAGGTAACTGGAATTCAGGGTTATTGATTAGATTGCGGAACATCTTTCTTGCTGCTTCGTCTTTAAAAGAGTACACCTTGTTTGTTCGAGCAACCATTGTTGGAACTTGTCTTTCATTTGTCTGGTAGAGTCTTTGCTGAAAGGATTGCTGAGCGTTCTGCCTGGGACGTTGGAAGGTCTGCTGGTGTTGTTCGACATGTACTTGCAATTGTCGCTTTCCCCTGTTAACCACAGCAACTGTCTCAGATTCCTTCTCGAATATCTTCGTTGGCTCTAGCTCGTTGGCTTTTCCAAGAAAACCAATTTGTTTAGCTTCTTCCTGAAGTCTTCTGGCTTTATTAAGTAACTTCTCGAATGTTTTGATGGTGAATCCCTTGAGCAAGAGACCAACTGGACCGTGAATGCTCTTTAGAAAAATTTCAACTGCCTGTTTCTCTTGCAACTGTGGCTTGCATCTCATGCTGAGATTCCTCCAACGCAGGATGTATTCCACCAAGGTTTCATTTGGTTTATGTTTCTCTACCACAAGATCACCGACTATGATGTGGTGCTGAGCTACAGCAAACCGTTTGACAAAACGATTTTCCATTTCTGTAAATATCCTTAGTGAACCATTTGGCAACTCTGCATACCAATCAAAGGTAGCTCCAGTGAGGCTATTCACAAATTGGCGGAACAAAAGTGCTTCGCTACCCCCCGTATTGCAACAGCTTGCTCGGAAGTGTGCAACATGCTGTCGAGGATTTCCAGTTCCTTCAAAAGTTTTGAACAACGGTGATACAAAACCTCTGGGGTACTGAACGGTATCAAACTCTTTTGGGTAAGGTCTACCCTTTGAAACTGATTCCTCTATTTTTGATTGGACCAGGGCTTCTTTCACCTGTTGTTCCACCATCTGTCTAATGTCACTCTCGAGCATCGGACCCTGAACTAGATCCTTCTTCGGTTTTTCGTTGGAGGTGGACTCTTTTCTTTCATCCATAACATGAACAATTTCTGGTTGGTTTGCTTCCAAACTGCGACTACCCCTGAATTGTACTCATAACGATCATTATTTCTTCCAATTGTTTCTTCATTTAACTTATCTGCTCATCCAGCAGTTGAATGGCCATTTGAAACTCATCCGCGGTGTTCTCCTTAGTGGGTAAAGGTGCGTCGCATGAGGATGGTGTGACCTCCGTCTCGATGATGTTGATTTCTGCAAAACCACCTTCCATGTAATCTAGTAGGCTGTGATTTTCATTTACGACATCTTCTTTCTGGTCTTCAAATAGTTGTGCAATGTCAACTAGGAGCTTCTCTATGGCGGACTCAATCGAACTTTCTCTGAGAATTTTTAGGTCAACCGGGGACTTTTTAGTAACATCACTTATCCCCTCGAGCACTAGCGTCATTGTATAGAAGCCAAGCGAAACATCCGAAATCATATTCACTAAACCTTTTTCAGATTCTTTTAAATATTCCTTCGGGATTGCTATGTTTCCACTTTCAAAATTCTTTTCGAGCCAATCCTTGAAAGTGAAGCAGTCTTTTGTCTTGTGTCCAATCATCCGATGGTAAGGGCAGTACATCGGGTGATCTTTCTCGCCGATCTCTTCTGGCTTTTTCAGCTCTAGCAGTTGAAAATCATCCATCTTACTCAAGCTGCAGAACATTTTGGCCACTGCTCCATCCTTAAAGGGATATTCCTAACTCAAAAGCTCCTTCAGGCTACGTGTCGATCCTTGTGGTTTCTGTCGAGATGCTTGCTAACTCTGCTGGCGGCATTGCGGCAGACGGGGCTGTCGTGGCTGGTTAACTTTTAGACTTTTCCAGTTGTGCTTCCTTTCTTGTGCTTTCATTAGTTGCGCAGTCTTTGAATTGGATCCAATTTTGAGTCTAGAAAAAGGTAGGGTGTAAGCGTCGACTGACTCTTGCTTATGTAAAATCTTTTTTCCTTTGTCTAACAAAACAGTTGGTGTGGTGATGGTGGCTCTAATAGTAGGAGCTGAAGCAGTCATCAGAGAAGTCTCAGCACTTCTAGCGACATACTTCACAGCAATAGAAGAGACTTTTTCAATCCATTCCTTCTTTGGCATAGGGGGCTCTTCAATAATTTTTAAGTTGAACTCAACAATAAGCTCAACGGACTTTCTCATTTCGGGTTTCATCATTTCAACAGACAAATTCCCAAACTTAGTTTCAACACTGTCGAATCCTTGTCCAAACTTGATGACTGCCAGGTCAGGCAGTGCCTCCCTATTGACGGCAAACTCCACTCCAGAGGCGAAAGAAAAGACCAGCTTGGGTGAAGACATTGTCTCCTTTCATTGGAAGAATTTCTGGAAGTCAGTGAAGTCCCTTGCTTTGCAGTTTCAACGAAAGTACTCAAGTTAACTTGCTTTGTACTGGGCATCCTTTCATCATGTAATTTTTTTTGTGTTTCTTTTTTTTTATTATTATTGTTGTATACTTGCTGTGTCTTGAGAAGTTTTATTTTGTTTTAAAATTTTGAGAAAATTTTTTTTTTATTTATGGTCTATTGGAAGGTTGTTAGAGGGAAGTTTTTGTTAGACCTGTTTGCAAAAAGTCAAACAAAAAGAGAAGTGAAGTATCAGACCTGGTCCGAGATTTAGAGGAGGTTGAATTCACATTGAAATCACATCAACAGATCATTCCAATTCTAACACACCTATTGGGGGTCTACTTCGCCTCTATGGGGAGGAGGGAGGATTCTGGAACCTCTCTGTCTAGGGATGTCTAAACAGTGGCTCCAAAATCCAAAAAGGAGTTGACTATACGCGCTCAAAACGGAAATGAGCGAGCTATGCCAACGGAAGAATGGTAACCTGGTCCACTTAGGGACATGGACTCGCTACCGATTTATGAAAGCAAAACCATCCGATCGAAATGGAGAGAGGAACTTTTCCCGCGGAGTCGCCGGAAATTGTCGGCATATTTTTAGGTTATGTGTTTTCAAAAGGGGTCGTCTACGAAGTTTTCGGTGAATTTTATATTTAATTTAAATTTATAATTTGAAAATAGTATTTAATTTTTAAAATAATTTTAAATTTGAACATTTTAATATATGAAATCAAACCGATCTCACATCCCAAATAGTTTATATAAACGAGCACCGCATCACAAACTGTGTATCTATTCGAAGAATAGACACACTACTTGACGATGGGGCTCGATTAAATAAACTAGAAGATTTGTGACATCCGTTTGGTCTGCGAACCAATTTTATAAGTTGACAAGTTCCCCTGCTTAATATAAATGAATTAAGCAGGGTTTATATTACACGGGTTCTTAAAGTTCCTTATAAGGGCGAGCCCCATAGTTAATTACACCACTAGTCGACGAGAATCACTTAAGAAAACTCTCGACAATGATCAGTGGTTTTGCTCTCAAGAATTTCAAAGTTTAAGGTTTTCAAAGGATTGGATTTTAGGAAATTTCAATTGGGAATTGATCAAATTTAGAACAGTTATTTTTAGGAGTCCAAAGGAAGAGATGTAGGAGAAGCTGAGGATCCAAGAAGAATCTTGGCAACTTCCCAAACTATCCTATTGTTTGGCTTCAATTTAAGAGTTTATTTAATGTTGTAATCCCGCCAATTTTAATTAATTAGGACTTATATTTGTATGACATGATCACACAAATAGCCTCGAAGATGTGAGGGTTTATGTCGTACCAAACGACTACCTCGAAATCCTAAGACCAGTTAGGGCTTAATTTACATGACATGATCATGCAAATGCCTAACGAAGAGTTGAGGATTTATGTTGCACTAGGCAAACTATGTCGAAGTCCTATGGCATGGTTGTTTAATTCTAAGAATGTTTTACTGAAGTAGATCCGAGTTTTGCTGATGACGATGGCCGAGCTGCCCACCATGCTCCGAGCTCCTTGTTGTTGCAGAGATTTAATTTTAGAATTCATAAATCAGGAGATGAGAGAAGTGTTTTGGTTTAGAAATCTTAAAATCCAAGTGTTTTTTAATATTTTAATTAAACAAATCTTAAAGTTAGTTAAACAGAACTGATTAAGATCCCACGGTTCCGTCGTCCCGGCACCGTTATTTTCATTGAATTCACTTAGTTCAGATGAATTTTCTAAACTAAATTGAATGAGTTCCACACTTTCATTTAGACTGTGGGAAATCTCGTTAGCAACACGTGGGTTACATCATCCGAGGTATTCCCGATCATTCAACGAGAAGTTTTAATTTAGTTATAATTGTAGTTTTGTTGTTCTGTTTGTGATTAGATTTTGAGTTGTTTTATATTTTGAATGTTGTGGCGGTGAATTTTATCTTGCAATGAATTTTAATTTAGTTTTGGTTTCAGTTTAGGGACTATCCTAAAGGTTTTGGTTTTCATGCAATAGTCTTGTTTATCATGCAAGAAAAAGTAAATTACAGTGCATGTAAGTAAATTGCAATAAAGTAAATCGCAATAAAGTAAAAGCACACCTGGAGGGTCTTCCCATCATCCCAGACTGCACTTAAAACACATGTTAAAGCATTTAAATATTTTGCAAGAAACACCTAGGTAAAGCTAAGGGAACAGGTCTTGGTTGTCAACCAAATTCCTAATCCTATAACTAGTCATCTCCTATGCGTCTAGGTTCTTGGTTTGGTTTAAGGATGATTTTCTTCATCAAAGAACAATTAAATTCAATTGTTCATCTAAAACATCCCGTCATATTGAGGAAGTGCTTAGGACGAGTCTTAAACATCTTTTCAATGCTTCTGGGATTCTTTTTAGTCTAGGTAAATTTAGTTGCACATATGAATTAATCATCCAGGAGTTTAGTTAAACTTTGTCTCTTGCTCAGTGAACTTGGGTATTTGTTTACCTGATGAATGAAGTGACATCTTACTTAAAACTCTATTTAAGAGTTATAATAATTAAAGCCTTTAAGGGCAAGTTGGTTTATCGAGAATTTTAATCATTTTTAATTTAGTTTAATTATGAGGTTTTAATTAACAATCCTATGTTTGGAATAGTGTTCAAATTATTTTAGATTTAATTATTAATGATTTCATTTAGGTTTGTTGTTAAAAGATTTTAATTCAAATTTATTTTAATTTAATTTAATTTTATTTAATTTTATTTAATTTTAATTTAGTTTTAAATTTAATTTAATTTAATTTTAATTTTAATTTTTAATTCAATTTAATTTTAATTTAATTTAATATTTATTTTATTTTATTTAATTTAATTTAATTTAATTAAGTTTAGTTTAATTTAGTTTAATTTTTTATTTAATTTAATTTAATTTTAATTGAATTTAATTTAATTTAATTGGATTTTAATTTAATTTAAATTTTGATTTTAATTTTAATTTTAATTGTTAGTTTTAGTTAAACTTTAATTTTAATTTGATTTTAATTTAATTTGTTTTAGTTTTAGTTTTAATTATTAATTTAGATTATTATTTTAATTTTTCAATTAAGAATTAAATAATATTAAAGTGACTCATTTAGGGATTTTTAAATTAAAGAATAAATGTCCTCTTTATAATATCCCTATTATAATGATCCAAATTTAAATATATTCTTTCCAAAATTTAAATTATTTAATTAATTAAAGTTTCATTTTTGATATTTTCAAGGCATTTAGTGGGTTCCTCCCCCTTAATTTCCCTAAGTTTCAATCATCCAAGAGAAAGTTAAAATCAAATATTTTACCCCCCATTTTCATTAAACCTAAATTTTAATTAAGGGTTAAATTTTTTTATTACCTTTATGCCCTTTTGAGCTTATTTATTTCATAACTCACTAAATTAAGCTCAAATGAATTTCAAATTTTTATGTCACCTCACTCAGATGTCAATTAAGACATTAGAGGAGAAAATGTGATTTTTCTGAATTTAATTTATTTATATAATTATTTTTAGTAGAAAGTAGGGTTTTTCAAAGAAAATTCAACAACATGACCAAGGTAAAGTTTCTGTCCTTAAAACAATTATGAGATGTTCCTAATGACCAGAGGACCAGTTGGACCGATTTTGGTGATTTTTTGAGTTACATTTTATTTATTATAATTAATTTATGTTTTAGGGTATTAATTAATTATAAAACAAAATAAATGTTAAAAAAAGGATTTTATATTTTCCTTAAATTTGTCTGACCTCAAGGAGTCCAGAGAAAGAAATTTTATAATTTTCTTATTTTTCTTTGATTTATTAGAATTATTTTAGTGAAAATGTTTGGAAATTCATTATTTAATTCAAAAATCGTTTTAGGCTTTTAATGGGTTCCTACCCCTTAATTTGCTTAGACTCCTCTGATATCAGAGAAGTCCCAAAACCAATTTGGTGAATTTTTTAAATGTATTTTTGGGGTTATGAATTTTTAATGTTTAATTTTATCCATGTGACTTAATTAATCCATTTAGTGGGGTTAAACATTTCCAATTGATTTCAGATTTTTATTTGAGGTTCCTCTAATCCTAAACATCAGCGGAAAATTATTTTGAAGTCATTTCCATGTGTGGTCAACCCTAATTAATTAAAATTCAGTTTTAACTAATTAGGCCAATTAGGATTATTTTTAATGAATTAACTCAAACCATAATTATCCTAGGGTCCTCTGATCCTAGGAAACATCTCCAAATTTTCCTAGATTTTTCTAAGTAATATGCTAATTTATGGAATTAAAATATCACAAATAGTGACATAAACTTGGAAAATACTTAACTCTTCATAGAGATGGCCTATGATCTTTAAAAATTCAGGGAATGTTCCCACGATCAGAGGCTTCAAAAGCAGTCTCATGCCATGGTGAGTTGTATACATGCATGGAGAATTGAATGATTGAAAAAACTATTTAATTAATTAAAAATAAAATATGCATCAAAAAAATATGAAATCACTTCCACATTATTCTCCTCATTTCAGTGAGAAAGAGGGTATTTTTACTTTATTTTTTCGAGTTTTCTATGAAAAGTTATGAGTTTTTAAAGTTTAAGCTCAAAAATAAATCAAGAAAAATCCACTTCCCGCTCAAATGACACGTGTCGCGCAGCTTCTGGCTAGCGTGGTTGCCTGTTCACGGATGAAGCTGCCTTCCAACTCCATCAGTGCCGTCCGTTCGATACATGCCTGATCGGACGGCTGCTGCTCCTCTTTCCTTATTCCATTCACTCAAAACCGTCCAACTTAAAACCTTGATATCTCCCTCGATTCTTAACGAAATTGAATGAATTTTTTTTTAAAATGATCATCTAATCGAGTAGCACACATCTATATGGTGATGAGATACTTAAAGCATGTGAATAATTACATAAAATTAAAACATTCTCGGTTGGAGGAGAAAAAATTTGATACCTTTGTCCAAGAGGTGAGGCCTCAATTGGAAATGGTTGGATTTAGCTTAGGAGTGCTTGGAGAAACTTTGGGAACAATTTGGCAGAGTTTCTCCAAGGTAATCTTTGCATCTCTTCCTCTTGGCCATGGAGGTGGGGTTTAAATAAGGAAGTTTATGGTGGAGCTTGGGTGGCCATGAGGGTTGGCTTCGTTCGTTAACCAAGGTTTTTTTTTGGCTGAGAAAAACGCACATGATTGAGCTTGATCTTGGTGCAATCAATTGGGTTATGCCCTGAGTAAAATCAAAGATTTAAATGGCATGGGTGTAAGGAGCATTTTTGGTCCAATTTGGGTCAATTCATGGTTTTGGCTTGGATCACTCTCCAAGGCTTGATTTGGGCTGATGTGAGATCATTTGGGTCAGCCTCACATGTGTGGTGAAGTCCCCATCCAAGGTGAGGTGGTCAATTTTGGTTAAAGTGTATCATTGATGGGGTTAAAAAAGGTTTAGTGAAGGCTTAGGAAAGGCTCCCCTCTTCTTGCCATAAGTGGCATGGTGAGATGGAAAGGGCTCCCCATGGCTTACATATGGCTTATGCATGGCTCCATGGCTTCATTTGGCTTGCTTATGGCTTGGGAAAAAGGTTGGCTCACTTGCATGGTAAAGGGTTATTTGGAATTTTGAAAACTTTGGATTCCTTTGATGGGATTTGTCATGATGCTACAAATGGGTTGATTTCATGATGGTTTAAGACTTTGGTCAAATAGGATTATCAAAGGAATGATGAATAAAAGGCTTCTTGTTGGCTTGGGGATGGATTTTGGGCTTTTGAATTTGATGAAAAGTGGGCTTTTAAAGGCTTTATGGAAGTGGGCTTTTAAGTTTGAAAACAAATTCGTGGATGGTGATTTTGTGAAAGATTAGGCTAAACAAATGTTGGGTTTAGTTTAGGAGTGGGGAATGAGTGATTTGGAGAAGGTTTGGTGTCATTTGGAATTGAAATAGGTTTAATTTGGGTCTTTTTTGGAAATGGGGCCCAAAATGGGTCATATTGGGCTAACTTTGGCTATCTTGGGTTAATGTTGGTTTAAGGTTGTATTTGATGTAAAATTAATGTTGAGAAATGTTTAGGGGAGTGTTATAAAGAGTTTTTAACTTTGGTTGGGCTTTGATTTTGGGATTTGGGCCTATTTGGGTTAGGTTTGGATTTAAGCCAATTTAGGGGATTTAGGCTTCAAATTGAAATTGGATCCAAATGTTAATCAAGTTGGGCTTAGATTTGGTCTCGATTGATATTAGGGATGTTTAATTGAAGTTTAGAATTGAATTGGACAAAAATTGAGGTCAATTGGGGTGGTTTGGTTTGACATTGGGCTCACTTTGCTTAAAAATGGATCAAATTGGGGATTTTGGTAAAAGTTGGTTAAATTAACAGAATTGGTTTATGGTGTAGTTGAAAACTCACTTTGGTTAAAAATGGATCAAATTGGGGATTTTGGTAAAAGTTGGTTAAATTAACAAAATTGGTTTATGGTGTAGTTGAAAAAAGTAAAATTGGGAATATTTGGGATTTTTTGAAATTTTTTGGGAATTTTCTGAATTTATGAAATTTTTGTCTAAGAAGGGCATTTTGGGTATTTGGAGGGTATTGGGTGGTATTTTTGGAAATTTTGGTATATTTGGCTATGGATGATCAATTTGAGTGGGGGAAATGTTTAGGATTGATTTTGAGGAATTTTGGGTAATTTATGTAATTTTGCAAATTTTGGGTAGTTTCAAGGGCATTTAGTTGGTTTTGTGGGTGTAGAGCTCTGGGGGTCAAAATTTGAAATTTTGGAAAAATGAAGATTGATTGAATGTGAGTAGAATAGAATCATTTTGGTTAAGCCATGAAGCCATGTTAAACTCACAAGAGCCATGAGAGGACTCATTTTAGGCACTCAATATGTTGTTCCTAACCTTCTTAGCTAGGGGCTTAGGGGTTGAGGTCCATCCATATGAATTTCCCACATGAGTCAGGAAGCCAAGTTGGGTAAGTGTGGTTTTAGGGTTTGGGATGTGTGTGAGAATGTGGTGTGTGCAGGCTAACCATCACCAGGACCAGGCCACCCAGGGCTATTCTAAGGCTTGACCATCCTATAGGAACTCATCCTTGCACCTCCACACTTGACTTTCAATCTTCCAAAGGGGTTTGGAGGGTTATGGTCATCTGTGGGGTTCAAGAAGAGTTAAGAGGTGTCTGAATTTCTAAGTGGTGGGTTCCATTTCTAGTCCTCTAGGATAGTCAAGGAGAAGTCCTATGGTTAGATCCTAAGCACCAAGGAGAGAAAAGACCTCACCAAAAATGTGGTCAACAGGTACGCTTTTATTTTATTGCAATTTACTTATTGCAATTTACTTACATGCACTGTACTTTACTTTTATGGCATGTTAAATAAGACTGTTGCATGAAAACCAAAACCTTTAGGATAGTCCCTAAAATAAAACAAAAACTAAATTAAAAGTCATTGCAAGATAAAATTCATCTCCACAACATTCCAAAATATAAAACAACTCAAAATTTAATCACAAACAGAATAACAAAACTACAATTGCAACTAAATTAAAACGTCTCGTTGAATGATCGGGAATACCTTAGATGATGTAACCACGTGTTGCTAACTGGATTTCCCACGGTCTAAATGAAAGTGTGGAACTCATTCAGTTGAGTTTAGCAAATTCATCTGGACTAAGTGAATTCGATGAAAATAACGGTGCCGGGATGAAGGAACCGTGGGATCGTAATCGGTTCTGTTTAAACAAACTTTAAGATTTGTTTTAATTAAAATATTAAAAAACACTTGAATTTTAAGATTTTCTTTTAACCAAAACACTTCTCTCATCTCCTGATTTATGACTTCTAAAACTAAACCTCTGCAACAACAAGGAGCTCGGAGCATGGTGGGCAGCTTGGCCATCGTCATCAGCGAAACTCGGATCTACTTCAGCAAAACTTTCTTAGAATTAAATAACCTAGCCATAGGATTTCGAGGTAGTTTGCCTGGTGCGACATAAATCCTCAACTTCTCATTAGGCATTTGCATAATCATGTTATGCAAATTAAGCCCTAACCAGTCTTAGGACTCTGAGGTAGTCGTTTGGTATGACATAAACCCTCAAATCTTTGAGGCTATTTGCATGACTGCGTCATACAAATATAAGTCCTAATTAATTAAAATTGGCAGGATTGCAACATTATGTAAGTTCCAAATCTTGTGATGTTTCTTTCATTTGGAACTTAATTTACTTTTCAATTCGGCCAATTGAATTGTTAAAATATGTTGAGGAACATTAATTCCAAAAGAATTGAATGTTCTACAACAAGAATGAAGAAACCATTTAATGTCTGTGAATGAGTTGCTTAGTTCATGGGGATTAAGTGCAAATAAATAGGGAAATAAGTTTTGATGGACTTCAAATTAGAGGTTTCATGGTGATAGAATGGTATCCCTAATTTGGTCTTAAGATTGGTAACTAAAGCCTATGGTTAGCCTTCGGGTGAAGGGTGAGTGGGAGATCTGTAGTGAGAGTCGGTATCCTCCTAGCCTAGCCTTAGATTTAGTGACTACACTTAGGATATGGCAATGTTCTTTACATGCTTGGAAGAGGAGGTACTCTTTTAAGGGTAAAGAAGCAAACATGCTCCTATTTGGCATAATACAAAAATTTACCATTCTTCATCATCCACACATCATAATCTTTAGGTAGGAAGGAAGACACTTTCCACATAGAAGTATCTTATAAATCACGTAAGTTAGTGTGTGTTAGTTAAAGAGTTTAGTAAGTATAAATAATTGTAGTAGCTTTATTACTAGTGTACTTTTCATTAACTAGTTGTAGTACACTTGAGCAATTGTTACAATTGGTATTGGATTTTAGTGCTATATTATCTGATTTGAAGAACGTTTTCCTCCCAGTGGAATCGATAACCAGGACTCCATTAGAGCCCTGTATTACTTGATACGATACGTATACTTGCGTTGCATGTGTGACTTTACTAAATCATTATAAACATATAAATTCGGATTCATAAAGTCTTATGTTTTAAAGCTTATATAAAGTCGCCGTCAACCGCTAATCGCCAGAGTGCCGGCGCTTAAGTGCCGATTTTGCGGCTAAGCATAGAAGGTCTCGCGCTTAGGCGCCAGTTCGCAAAAATTGACTTTCAGTAGTTAAAAACCTGATGATCGCCATTTTTAACTACCCCTATCGTCTTCAACCTTTGATTTTCGTGAAAAGGAGCCTAGGGCATCAATATATTGGATCATTTGAAAGCTGATCTCAACAAAAATTGTTAGATTTGGATTCCTTGAGGTAAGAACACTACTCCTAAGAAAAATTTTTTTTATTTTCACCATGTACTTTGAGTACATTTTAGAAAATTCTAAAATCACTATTCATGGTGAAAATTTGAGGAAAAAGGATGAGAAATTTCTTGGATTTAGTGGAAATTACTTTTGGAAGTTAAATTAGAAAGTTTAGTTTGATTATGGAATTTATGGTGAATATTTTTGTGAACTTTTAGATATGGCTCCAAAGTCAAAGCGCGCAAGAGAAAAGGCAAGATTTGATTCTGATAAGTTTGTTAGTGCAAGGGCTAAGGAACGATACGTCAAGGCACTACAGTCACGTAAATTGATTTTTGAGCGTGTGTTCAGTAAGCTAGGAGAAGTCATTGAAGAGTTGATTTCTAGAAGGAATTGGGAGAATTTCTGTTGCTTCTCCGCTGTTGCTGTTGTTTTTGTAGTCAGAGAGTTTTATGTGAACTTACCCGCAACATAAGAGAATTTTGTGATGCTGAGAAGGCAAGAAGTTAATTTTTCTCCAGCGGTAATTAATACTTTTTATCGACAGCCTCCTGATATGTTTTGTTTTTATTCTAACTATCATCCTACTGAGAGAGAGTTAGATGAGATAATGGCATTTCTGATTGATGGAGGAGGATTATGGAAGATAACTAATGATAGAAGAGTCAATTTTCAAGCCACCATGTTAAATGCCACTTCTAAAGTAGGGTATTATTTTATCTCATCTAAGCTATTGCCTTCAAGTCATACTAGTGAAGTTACAAGGGAGAGAGCTATGTTGAACTATTGCTTTCAGCAAGAGAAGCCTATAGATATTGGAGCAATCATTTATGATTATATTTTGAATTGTGTCAGATCTACCACTACTACAGAAATGGGATTTCCTTCCTTGATTCATTCATTATGTAAGCGGTCTGTTGTGAAATTTACAACTTGGGAAGAGGTTCTTCAGCCTTTGAAACCAATTAGCAGTGTAAATGTTGGAGCTTACACTGTACATGCAGAGTTTGGCTGGAGAGGAGGATTTGGTAAGGCTCTAATGCTTCTGCTTCTACTTCTACTGCTTCTACTTCTCGCGTTACTACTTCGTGAGCTTCATCATCTAGTGATTCACAGACTGATTTGTTGAGAAAGATTTTGAAGAACGTGAGTCTTACTAGTGAGCATGTTAGAGACATGGATGGTAAGTTGGATAATATGGAAAGATATATTATAAAACATGATGAATTTGAGAAAAATTATCAGCATTATTTGGATAGATTGATTAAAGGTAATCTGAGTGTTGAGATGCCCCCTCATCCATTCTATATACTTTATGTGCCATCCAGAGATTGGAACGAGCAAGATGATAATGATGATGATGATCATCATTAGTAGATTTATTTTTTTATGTGTTACTGAGTTTCTGTTGATGTACTATGTACGTTGTGTCCTGTGTTTTATTTTGATGTTGTGTTTGTGGTGTGAACTCTGGTAGTATGCTGATTGTAGATGGACTATTTTTGCATATTCAGATGTATCTTTGTTGGATTGATATTCTATATGTTGCTTTGTGTGATATATGTGTAGTAGTAAATGTTTTAATGTGTTAGTTGTGTCAGAGTTTTAATAGTGTGTACTTTAATTCCAAAACTGTTAGGAGAATATGGAACACTATTAAAAACTATTATTTAAAAACTTCATCTTTTAAACTTTTCAAAATTATACTATTACCATTTGTTATCTGGTATTAGTGTGATTTCAGTTATTTTCAGTTGGTGTGTATTTGCTTTAGAATCCTCCACTACTATAGAAGTCTTTTGAATTTTTTTACTTTTCTTTTTATAAAAAAAAAATTTGAATTTGATTTCTTTTTACACCTGTTTTTAAATTGTTATACATGCATATTTAGGATATTAAGATTCCTGCAAGCATGTTATGTTAGTTTTTAATTCTCACTTATGTATCATTTCTTATGCTTAAATGTTTTATCCTAACTAAAAATTAAAGTCTGAGGGGGGAGGGGGGGGCAATTTTAAAAACAAAAAAATTTTCAAAAACCTAAAATTTTATTTATTCTCAAGAATACTTAAAATTTTTTTGATTTTTTATTAAAAACAATTATGTATATGAAGTTATATTAGGTGAACAAAATTTTGAATATTGAAATGAATAAGAGAATTTAGTTAAATTTATAGTAATAATGAAAAGTTTAAAGTTAAAATTTTCTTAGTAAAAAATGTAAATATAGTTCAACTATCTTTAGTACGAAATGTTGTATTTTTGGATAAATTGAAGGTTTGATTTTTATTCTTCAAAGCTTAAATTTCTATTATTGAGGAGAAATTTTCAAATACTATTATTATGATTTTTAAGTGAAAGATGAATATTAGACATTTATTTTAAATGGAAGGGTGGAATTTAAAATCATTAAAGGCCTATCCAAATATAGTAATCCTTGCCTTATAAAAAAAGAAAAGAAAAGAAAAGGAAAAAAAAGAGAAAATTGCAAAAAAATAGTATGTGAAAAGGAAGGAGAAACATGAGGATTTAAACGCCTAATCAAAAACTTGTTCCATATCTAAAGTTTAAAATATAAGTTTTGAGAAAATCTAAAACTTAAGGTTATAATATAGTAAGTAAAATTATTTTCCAATAAAGATTTTTAAGTAAGAAAAATAAGTGTGTGAATCCTATATTTTGAGGAATCTACAAGCATTTCTGAATTAAATAGAAACCTATATTTTACATTATCCTTTACCTAAGAACTTTCTAAACTTGAAGTTGGTCTTAATTACTGAAATTTTTTCTAAATTGGACTATTTTATTTCTAGATCAAAATTTTGTTACCTTCCTAAGAAACTCATTACATAATTTACATGCTAAAATTTTCTATGTGATTAAGAGTCACTTGAGGAGAAGTAACATTTTAAGTTTGTGTTATTTTGATACACCTAAAATATCTAATGTTTTATACACATTCCTATACCGATTTTTGATGATATTGCACTTTAATGGAAGATATTTTCTATTTCTCTTGCAGGTATGATGAAAATGAGTGGTTATGTTGAAAGGAACAAAATTGGATCAAATTTGGAGCAAAAAAATGAAAAAAAATGAAAAATTGGACACTAGCGGCTAAGTGCCGCCTGGTCGGCGCTTAGGCGCCACAGTTAAAAATCAAAATTTCTTCATTTTTGGCTCCAATTTCAAGGGGTGTTTGAAGCAACTTTTGGTGGTAACGTCCTTAACTTCCCATGGGTAGCAAATTTGAATGAATGGATGCATCTTTTGGTGGATACGTTGAATCTGGACATGATTTGAAGAGACACCAAGGCACCTTTTAGAAATTTATATTATGAAGACTTGGAATTAATTTCAAGGAGTCTTCTTCTAGTTTTACTTTTTGTGTTTTATTGTTAATAGTTTTTAAAGTCTTGTAGAGTTAGTAAAGAGTAAGAAAGGGGTTGGAGTGAAGCCTTCTTCTCACCAATTCTCTTCCTTCCTTTTATTTAGGTTTTATTGAAGTCTGATGTCTGTTTCTGAGTCATCAGAATTGGGCGACCCACTTTAATGAGTGTTTTAGTGGAAAGTCAAGTTTCAAAGGAACTTCTAGAGTCTTGTAGAGAGGATTTTCTTATAAGTGTTTACTTCTGTTTTTATATTTAGTTTTTAATTAAAACTTTTTGTTTTCATTATGATTTCTATTTTCAAATCAATGTGTGCTTGTGTTTTCTCCATGAGATTTGAGTAGTTTTCTTTATCCTTTTCTTTCTTAAATGAAGAAGTAATTAAATTATGTAGGATTCGTCGGCATATTTTTAGGTTGTGTGTTTAATTTTAAAAAAAAAGTGGGTCACCTACAGAAGTTGTCGGCGAATTTTAAATTTTAATTTAAATATATATATAGTTTGGAAAGTAGCATTTAATTTTGAAAATAATTTTAAGTTTGAAAATTTTAAGATATGAAATTAAACCGATCTCTCATCCCAAATAGTTTATATAAACGAGCACCACACCACAAACCGTGTATCTATTCCGAAGAGTAAACACACTCCTTAATGATGGGGCTCGATTAAATAAACTTTAAGATTTGTGACATCCGTTTGGTCTGCGAACCAATTTTATAAGCCGACGGGTTCCCCTGGTTAATATAAAGGAATTAAGCAGGGTTTATATTACCTGGGTTCTTAATGTTCCCTATAAGGGCAAGCCCCTATAGTTAATTACATCCTAAATGTTCTAAGACACTTAAGAAAACTCTCAATAATGATCAGTGGTTTTGCTCTCAAGAGTTTCAAAGTTTAAAGTTTTCAAAGGATTGAATTTTGGAAATTTCAAAAGGGATTAGCTTAAATTCAGAACAGTTTATTTTAAAAATCAAAGGAAGAAAAGTAGGAGAAGCTGAGGATCAAAGAAGAATCTTGGCAACTTCCCAAACTATCCTATTGTTTGGCTTCAATTCGAGAATTTATTTGATGTTATAATACTGCAAATTTTAATTAGTTAGGACTTATATTGGTATGACATAATCATACAAATAGCCTCAAAGATGTGAGGGTTTATGTCGTACCGAACGACTACCTCGGAGTCCTAAGACCGGTTAAGGATTAATTTGCATAACATGATTATGCAAATGCCTAACAAAGAGTTGAGGGTTTATGTTGCACTAGGTAAACTACCTCGAAATCCTATGGCTTGTTATTTAAACTAAGAAAGGTTTTGTTAATTTAGATTCAAGTTTTGCTAACGACGATGGCCGTGCTGCCCACTATGCTCCAAGCTCCGTGTTGTTGCAGAGGTTTAGTTTTGGAAAGTAAAAATCAGAAGATGACAGAAGTGTCTTGGTTTTGAAATTTTAAGGTCCAAATATTTTTAATATTTTAATTAAAATAAATCTTAAAGTTATTTAAACAGAACGTATTAAGATCCCACGGTTCCGTCATCCCGCACCGTTATTTTCATCGAATTCACTTAGTCCGGATGAATTTGCTAAACTCAACTCGAATGGGTTCCACACTTTCATTTAGACCATGGGAAATCCCGTTAGCAACACGTGGGTTACATCATCCGAGGTATTCCCGATCATTCAACGAGACATTTTAATTTAGTTGCAATTGTAGTCTTGTTGTTCTGTTTGTGATTAAATTTTGAGTTGTTTTATATTTTGGAATGTTGTGGCGGTGAATTTTATCTTGTGATGACTTTTAATTTAGTTTTGGTTTCAGTTCAGGGACTATACTAAAGATTTTGGTTTTCATGCAACAGTCTTGTTTAACATGCATGAAAAAGTAAAGTACAGTGCATGTAAGTAAATTGCAATAAAGTAAAATGCAATAAAATAAAAGCGTACCTGGAGGGTCTTCCCGTCATTCCAAGCTATACTTAAAACTCATGTTAAGGCATTTATATATATTTGCAAGAAAACACCTAGGTAAAACTAAGGGAAGGTTTTGGTTGTCTACCAAAGTCCTAATCTCCTATGACGTCTAGTTGAAAGTTTAAAGTGATTTAGTTTAATTATGAGATTTTAATTAAGAATTTTAAGTTTGGAATAGTGTTCAAATTATATTTTGGTTTAAATCCTTATACTTTAAGTGATCTTAAAATTTTAAATTCGTTTTACTTTTATTATTGAATGATGTTAACTTAATTTAATTTAAATATGATTTAATTTAATTTAATTTAATTTAATTTAATTAAACTATTTTTTAATTTAGCTTGACTTAATTGTTAAAATGTTAATTTAATTTAATTTTAATTTTAACTTAAATTTTACTTAGTTCAATTTAATTTAATTTAATTTAATTTAATTATTAAATTATTTAATATTTTGAACTTTTCTTTAATTTAAGGGTTATTTATTTTTTTTATTTTTAATTTACTTAGTTTGGGTTATCATTAATTAAGAGTTAAATATAATTGAAATGATTTATTTAGGTATTTTTATTAAAGAATTAATATCCTCTCAAATTATATCCCTATTTTTAATAATTCAAATTTTCATTAATCTTCCAAAATTTAAATTGTTTAAATAGTTAAAGTTTAATTTTTTTTTGGTTTACTAAGAGTGATTAATAGGTTCCTACCCTTTTAATTTCCCAAAGTTTCAATCATCCAAGAAAGATAAAATCAAATTTTTTACCCTCCATTTTAATTAAACCTAAAATTTTAATAAAGGGGTTTAAATTCTTTAATTACATTTATGCCCTTTTAGGCTTATTTATTTCATAACTCACTAAATTGAGGTCAAATGAACTTGAAATTTTTATGTCACTTCATTCATATATCAATTAAGACATTAGAGGAGAAAATGTGATTTTTCTGAATTTAATTTATTTATATAATTATTTTTAGTGAAAAATAGGGATTTTCAATGGAAATTCAACAACATGACCAAGGAAAGGTTTCTATACTTAAGAAAATTTTGGGATGTTCCTAATGACCAGAGGACCACTTGGACCAATTTTAGTGATATTTTAAAATATATTGTATTTATTATAATTATTTTGAGTTTTAGAGTATTAATTAATTATGAAATAAAATTAAAATTGAAAAATAAATTTTTATATTTTTCATAAATCTCCCTAACCTCAAGGAGTTCATAGAAACAACTTTTACAATTTTCTGATTTTTCTTTGATTTATTAGAATTAATTTAGTTAAAAGGTTGGAAAAATACATTTTTTAATATTAAAAATTGTTTTAAGCATTTAAAATTCAATATCTTTATTCTGAGACTTGGGAAAAATATATGGTTTGTTCCTAAGTGATTAGGAGTCAAAATATGACATTTTTATGATTTTTAATATTTTTTTGATTTTTATTATTTTTTAATTATTAAAATATTAAAAATATCATTAAAAATGAAAATTTTTAGAAAATTACAATTTTAATTTTTATACACTCTTTTGATACCAGAGAGCCCACAAAACTAATTCAGTGAATTTTTGAAATGTATTTTTGGAGTTATGAATTTTTAAAGTTTAATTTTGGTTATGTGACTTAATTAATTAATTTAATGGGTTTAAACATTTCCAATTAATATCAAATTTTTATATGAGCTTCCTCTAATCCTAAGGTTCAGTGGAGAATTATTTTCAAGTTATTTTAATGTATGGTTAACACTAATTAATTAAAATTTAATTTTTGGTATTTAGGCTAATTAGGATTATTCTTAGTGAGTTAATTCAAAATATAATTATCCTAGGGTCTTCTGGTCCCCAGAAACTTCGCCAAATTTTTCTAGAATTTATTGAATAATATGATAATTATTGGAATTAAAATACCAAAAACAATGACATAAACTTGAAAAATACATAACTTTCCATAGAGATGGCCTCTGACCTTGAAAAAATCAGGGAATGTTCCCAAGGTCAGAGGCTTCAAAAACCTTATGGTCTCATGCCATGGTGAATTGTTTAAGCATACGAAGAATCAAAATACTGAAATGAGTAAATAATTAATTAAAAATAAAATACTCATCAAAATAACTTGATTCTTTTCTATATTATTCTCCTCTGTTCACTGAGCAAGAGGGTATTTTTAGTTTATTTTTATAATTTTCCTACACAAAGATATGAACTTTCTAAGTTCTGGGTATTTAAATAAATACAAAAAACCCTATTTTTCTACTTATCCATACAACGTCGTGTCAACCTCGGCAGCTCCGAAAGCCCATGCGTCAAGCTCCCATTCGACACCGCCATCTGACTCAGCACTCCAGGGGCCCGCGGTTCATGTAACGTTCTCTGGTCTGACGCAATCTGGACCGCCCACTCGATACATGCTCGATCGAACGGTGCCTGTTCATCGTCTACGACTGGTGTGTACCCGTGACCGTCCACACTAAAACCCTAAGAACTCTCTCATTTCTCAATGGATTTTTCGTGTTCTTATGCTCTATGGATTCATCTTGAAGAGACGAACACATCCATATGGTTTACATGCTATGAAATTAAGTAAAACAAAATGGAGAATCACTGGAAGCTCGGGAGGAAGGAATGATCCATACCTTTGCTCTGAGAAGTGTAACTTCAATCAGAGAGTTGTGTCACCTTTGATTGCACCCAAGGAAGCTCTAGATGAAGTCTCTGGCTCTGGGAAATTGTCTAGGTATGAAAGTGTCCACAGCCTATTTTGAAGCTTGGAGGCTGGAGCAAATGGGTGGCCTAGAGAGGGGGCTTTCACTGGGGAACTCCTTCTCCTGGTCCTGTGCAGGTTGAGTGAGTTTAATTTGGATTTGGTGGAGGTTTTGGAAATGTCCTGGTTTTGGGTTTAAATTTGAACTCAGAAATTGAGCTCAGCTGGGGGAAATTGAGGCTGGAATCCAATGGGGATCAAGTGCTCTAGGTTAGGAGAAGGTCCTGGAGCAATTTTGGCAGAGTTTTGTTTAGGTCTGGTTCATCACCTTGTTTGGGCGAGAGGGTGGTGGGTTTAAATAGACATGGCTGGAGGGCTTTCTAGGGGGATTTGAGGCTTGGGATCAGCTGCTCTACGCAAGAGAAGAACAACAATGGTGTTCAAATGGACTAGGACAACTCAGCAAGGAGGAATTGAAAAATTTTGCTCACTTGGAGCTCTTGGCCATGGCATTTTCCGACGACCCAGGCGGCTGGCCGGTATGGTTAGGTCACCATCTGGCTCAGTGGGGTCAGGGGTGGAAGTTGGTGAGTTCAATTGTGGCTTGACATGTGTAAAGGAGTTTGATTTAAGTGGAAAGGGGGAAGGGTCATTTTAGGCTTGTTTTGGTCAACTCATGCAAATGGGATGGGTGCTCCCTCCCATGACCTTGTTTTGCCTTAGGGAATCATTTGGGTCAGCTGCATTGGAGTGGTGAAGTCTCCATCCATGGTGAGGTGGCTAAGCTTGGTTTAGAGTGTATTATAAAAGAACCCCCTCCTCTTGCCATTAATGGCTTGGTGAGGTGGAAAGTGGCTTCCATGGCTTGTATGTGGCTTATGCATGGCTTCATGGCTCCATTTGGCTTGGGAAAAGGTTTGGTCAATTTCATAAAAATGTTATTTGGAATTTTTGAAAACTTTAGATTTGTTAGATTGTTTTTGTCCTGATTCTATTTTTGGTTTTTATCAAAAGGATGGGTTTTGGACTTAGGGGATGATTTTAATTAAGTCGGCATGATGAGACAATATCACATGGGCTTTGGAATAAGTCTTGGGTTTTTTTGAAATCATTTTGGATGGGCTTTTAAAATGGTTTAAGGGAGTGGGCTTTTAGATTTTAAAATGGACTTTTGGATGAATGTTTTATGAAGGAACATTCCAAATAAATGTTGGGTTTAGTTTAGGGATGTATCATGAGTGATTTGGAAAAGGTTTGGTGTCATTTGAAGTTGAAATGGATTCAATTTGGGCTTTTTGGTAACGAGGCTAAAGTGGGCCAAATTGGGCTAACTTAGTTTAAGGTTGGGCTAAGGTTTGATTTGATGTAAAATTAATGTTGGGAAATGTTTATGGGAGTGTCACAAAGAGTTTTATCCTTTGTTGGGCTTTGATTTTGGGATTTGGGCCCATTTGGGTTAGGTTTGGGTTTAGGCCAAAAATAGGGATTTGGACTTTGGGTTAGGCTTGGGTGGCATTTAGGTTCAAATTTAGGGCAAATCTTGCTAGTGTCTTGTTTGTGGGGATATTAGTAAGGTTTAGGAAAATATTTGGGGTTAATTGGAGTTGAATTGGGTTGGTTTGGGCTAGATTTAGGTCATGGGCCAAAGTTGGGCTTTAGGCTTCAAATTGAAATTGGATCCAAATGTCAATCAAATTTTGCTTGGATTTGGTTGAAATTGATATTGGGGATATTGAATTGAAGTTTCGAATTGAATTGGACCAAAATTGAGGTCAATTGGGTTGGTTTAGTGGGACATTGGGTCCACTTAGGTTAAGAATGGGTCAAATTGGGGGTTTTGGTAAAAGGGGGTTAAATTGACAAAATTGGCTTATGATGTAGTTGAACAAAATGAAATTGGAAATATTTGGGATTTTCGGAAATTTTATGAAAATTTTTGGAATTTATGGAATTTTTGGCTAAGAAGGGCATTTTGGGTATTTGGAGGGTATTGGGGGGTATTTTTGTAAATTTTGGTATATTTGGCTATGGATCATCAATTTGAGTGGGGGGAAATGTTTAGGATTGGTTTTGAGGATTTTGGGTAATTTAGGCAATTTTGCAAAATTTGGGCAATTTCGAGGGTATTTGGTCGGTTTAATGGGTTTAGGGCCCTGGGGATCAAAAATTGAAATTTTGGAAAAATGAAGATTGATCAAGTTTAAGTAGAATGGAATCAATTTGGTTAAGCCATGAAGCAATGTCAATCCCATAAGATCCATGAGAGGACTCATTTGAGGTATTCACTATGTTGTTCCTAACCCTCTTAGCCATGGGCTCAGGGGTTGGGGACCATCCATATGAATTATCTACATGAGTCAGGAAGTCAAGCTAGCCATGAATGGTTTTAGAATTGGAATGTGTGTGCAAGTCAACCCTCACCAGACCAGGCCACCCAGGGTAGTCCTAAGGCCAAAGAGTCCTATAGGGAACTCATCCTTTAAATCTCCACATTTGATTTTAACCCTCCAAGTGACTTGGGGGTTTACAATCAAACTTATGGGGTTTGAAGGGAGTTTAAGAGGTATTTGAATTTCTAAGTGGTGGGTCCCATTTCTAGTCCTCTAAGATAGTCAAAGGGAAAGCCTAAGGCTAGATCCTAAGTACTAAAGAGAGAGAAGAGAAAAGACCTCATCAAAAATGAGGTCAACAGGATTGTTGTAGATTGTATAAGTGTTTAAAGTTGGAATAAGTTGTGAAGATCTAATTCCATGAATTTAATTTACTTCTTAATTTGTCCAGTTATGATGTTAAAATTTTTTGTGAGATTATGTATGATCCAATGCGATATTATCTTAAACAACAATCGGTAAAAATCACATGCATTTATATGGGTGAGAATTGTAATCCATATATTTGCATGCAAATATATTAGGAGATATGTTTTTATGGGGAGTAAAATTATAGGACTTTAGAGTGACAGGCTAAAGCCCCCTAATTTGGTTTGATATTTTAAATTTTGTTATGAGAAGTTAGCCCCAGGTGGAGGGAATCGAGGGAACTCTAGAGTGAGTTCTTGTATCTTCCCTGCCTAACCATTTTCAAAATTTTAAAATTTCAAATTAACCAATGTTCTTTATAAAACCAAGTAAGGGTAAAGAATAAATTTGTTCCTATTTGTCACAACACATTTAAATACTTCCACAACAATACTTTCATAATTATTACTACTTTATAAGAAAAAGAAAAAGATATTTTATTTCCTAAGGTTTTAGTTTGTGTTTTAATGTTCCGATAATTTTAATTTTCTGCTTAGCTTTTTATCAAAAATACCAAAAATAACTTTCAATCTTTACAAATCAAAACATACTTTCAAAAGTCATTTAAAAAGTATAAATATAATTTTCTTATTTCTTTAAAAAGTTTTTACATTTTCCTGTGGGTTTGATATCTCGGGGCTTAATCAGAAAGTTTTATATTAGTTGATAAATGATACGTATAGTTGCGTAGTGTCTCATATTATAAAATCATAATTTTCATATCTAAATCGTAAGCACATATATTTGTCTAGGATCATGGGGCCATCAGATAAGGCTAAAACTAGGATGGTTGAGGAAGGATGATGATGAAAGTGCATAGATGAGGGATACGAGAAATTTCTAGAGTAGTATCTCCTGACTCAGAGACATTGGAGAGGGTAATCGAAAGAATTTACGATACTATTCACCCATCTTTGGGAATTTCTGCCAATGTCATCCTTAGGTTGCTAGTAGTCCTAATTTGATTTGGATAGTAAACTTGTGGATCATACTATTTTATAAAATATACATATACAATTTGAAAATACAAAACTACTCCTACAACAAAATATCCTCTCACCCATAAGTTTTCACTTGCATGCAATCCAAATTGAAATGAATGAAAAATTTACAAAGATCCACGGTTGATTACTCAGATCGAGTTAGAACTGACCTCCGTAGGGTGTCAGTTTGTAGTTATCACATAAGGCTGGGATACATATAGCACAGCTCTGAGTCCTCTACGTCATCGTGCTTACGATCCTCCCAGACTTGTAGTCCGTTTTTGTGGTTTTCCTACATTCTTTTTCAATGATTTCCTAAGGGTTTTCTTCACAAAATTATTTTCGGGCTTCCTAAGAGACGTTCTTTATTGAACTTTTGGTTTTCTTTTGTTTTTTCTTTTGGTTCACCACATAGACCCCACATTTCTCCTTTTTTACATACACTTCAGCACATACACCTATTTAGTTTAGTTTGCATGCTTTACTTTTCAGAGCATATACACCTGTTTAGTTCAGTTTGCTTGCTTTACTTGTCAAAGCATATAACAAATGCATATGAAAATCAAAACTACCTCACAACATTTAAAATATAAAACAACTCAAAACTTAATCACAAACAAAATAAACTGTAATCGTAACTAAACTTAAATGGTCTCGTTGGATGATTATGAATCCTATGGAGGAGGTAACCTACATGTTGTTAATGGAGTTTCCCACGGTCTAAATGAAAGTGTGGAACTCATTCAGTTCAGTTTAGCAAATTCATTAGACTAAGTGAATCTGATGAAAATGGTGATGCCAAAACGAGGGAACCGTGGGATCATAACCGATTTTGCCATAATTAACTTTAACATTTGTTTTAATTAAAACACTTAGCCACCTCAATTTTAAACCTTCTAGAACATGACACTTCTCTCATCCCCCTGATTGTCACTTCTTAAACTGAACATTCTGCAATAATAAGGAGCTCAGGGTATACACCGTGGGCAGCACGATCAAGGACGTGGAGGAACACGTTTAACAGAGCAAATAACGGATCTACAATAGCAACTCTCGTCCTTAGAAATAAACAACAAGCCATAGAACTTCAAGGTAGTTGCCTGGTGTATCGTAAACCCTTACTTCATCTTTTGGGCCGTCGCACTTAGTGCAATATAAGCCCCAACTTGCTTTAGGTTTTCGAGGATGTCATCCGATTTGACATAATTCCTCCCAATTTCTAGGTTATTCACATGATCAATATCAAGTGAATGTAAACCCTAAATAAATAAATTTGGCAGGATGAAACATAGAATAAAGTTTCTCAAAATGAAGCCAAACAATAGGATAGATTGAGTAGTCACAAGGATTTTCTCTTGGATCCATGACATGACCCAGTTCTTCCTCCTTTGGATTCTTACAATCAATTGTTCCAAAATTTGAACCTTTCACCCATTGGATTCTGATCACCACAATTTCGTTGAAAAATCTTTACTCTCTTGAAGTCATAAAAATATCATTCCTGATTTTTATCAAAAGTTTTCTTGGGTGACCTCGGTCATCTAAGATGTCATTAACAATAGGGTCTTACACCTATAGGAAACCTAAACGAACCCAGTATTAATATAAACCCTATCTAATTCATTTGTATTTGATAGGGGAATCTATCAGTCAAAATACAGGTTTTGCAGACCAAACGGATGTCATTGATTTTCTAGTTTATTTAATTGAGCCTCACTATTGAGTAATGGTCCTATCATTCATGATAGATGCATAGCTTAATGTGAAGTGCTAGATTGTTTAAACTATTAGGGATATGATATCAGTTTGACTTCATATATTTTCCCTAAACAAAATTTATACTTACATTAAAATTTAACATCTTTGAAAGCGAGCAATGGGATTTCGATTCCGGCAACCGATAGCTTCTACTGGGCAACTCCAAAAACATGTAAACCTAAAAAACGCACTGATAGTGTGACGTCACATGTCCAAATTTACTTCATGGCTATTTAATTATAATTCCATTTTTAATTAATTATTTAATTAATTAAAAATATTGGGAAATATAATATTAATAAAAAATTGATTAAAATAATTTTTGAAATTAATTATTTAATCAATT
This sequence comes from Papilionanthe hookeriana x Papilionanthe teres, assembly GCA_022702705.1. Lineage (NCBI taxonomy): Eukaryota > Viridiplantae > Streptophyta > Magnoliopsida > Asparagales > Orchidaceae > Papilionanthe > Papilionanthe hookeriana x Papilionanthe teres. Next base: position 129,789,839 of record CM040425.1, on the reverse strand, counting down.
TTATCAATTTTGGTTCAAAATAATGTATTTTGACCAAATTTGGTTAATGTTGACTAGGGTTAACGAATGTTGACCCAGGTTGACCCAAATTGACCAATCCTAGTCTAAGGGTGACCAATGTAACTTTTCCAACTTTGTCAAGGTTGGGTTAGTCATAGGATCCATGTGTTTTATCATTATGGGTTCAATTTGGTCAGGTTAACCAATTTTAGGGTTTAGGTTGCCAAATGGCCAATATGACGACTTTTGGGTTCTTCATTGGTCATCTTGACCAATGTTGTTTTGATTAGGTCAATGTTTGACCATAAGTCCAATATGGTGATTATGGTGTCAAAGGTTAACTAGTTTGGTCAATGTCGTGGTCATTGGATCAAGGGTTGACCAGTTTGACCAAAGTTGACTATTTGGGTCAAGGGTTGACTAGTTTGATCAATGGGGTGGTCATTAGGTCAATAATTGACTTGTTTGACCAAAGTTGAACATTTGGGTCAAAGGTTGACAAGTTTTGTCAATGTGGTGGCCATTGGCTCAAGGATTGAATAGTTTGACCAAAGTTGACCATTTTGGTCAAAGGTTGTTCAGTTTAGTCAATGTTGATCAGATCAGGATTTGTCATTACTGATTTGATCATTTTATGATGTCATTAAAACATAGATTAAAAAGGATTTATAAGATCTTACCCTAGCCATTAGTGTTTAGAGTCCGTTAGTGAGATTTAAGAAGACAATATTGGTATATTTCTTGTCTCAAGCTGATTTTGAAATAATCCTCACAAAAGTGAGGTCAACATTTACTATTCTCTAAATTTTTTTTGGATAAGCTTGAAGTGCCATTTAGTTTTCTGATATATAAAGAATTGGAAGCTTGAATATTAAGCTCCAATATGAAGAGCTATTTAAAGCTACATTTCTCCTAGTCTTGTGATGCAAAATAACTTAATCATTGAAAATGCATATGAAACTTCAAAGTGGCTTATAAGTTGAAAAAGCAGGGCAAAGGCAATGATGCACAAACTTCTACATCATGCTTTTATAACTGAAAATTCTAAATCAATAATCAGTTATAGATGCCCTTTTCACCCTTTGAGTTGTTGGTAATTCAATCCCTTCCCTTAAGAAATTTGTGAAGATACTACACTTGCATGATAACAGACACTACACTTGTGGAATGATACTAGATGCTACACTTGTAAGAGTACAAATATCACACACCAAAACACTACACATTAAGTCCCACACATCAAACACCACATATTAAACACTACACACCACATACCAAATATCACACACCAAATATTACATACCAAATTCTACACATTAAAACATTACATACCCCACACTACACAATACATATCATACATCGAATACTACACATCAATCATATATCACACATTAAACACCACACATCAATCACATATCACATATCGAACACTACACATCATCTAAACATCAAACATCAAACATCACCCATCAAACATTATACATCAAACATTACAAATCGTACACTATACACCGGATAGTACACATCAGATGCCGCATATAAACACACCACATATTCAATCAAAAATTCAAATACTACACATCAGATATTACACTTTAAAGAGTTCAGATACTACATACAGACACTACATTTCTAAAAGTTCAGATACTTCACATTGTTCACCCATCAATTAAGTCGAAAGGGTTAAGACTGCCAAGCTCTAGGATGATTTGCTAGTGACTTTTAATTAATATTGATATAAATACAATAATACTTTGGGTTGCCTGTGGGATCATGATATATAAAAAAAATGAAGTCTAGACTGAGCTTATCCCCAAATAGAATTCTTATTTCCCCACATTGATTTTCATATGCTTATAGATAAACTTATTCGTTAATGTATGAACACTTGCAATATCAATTGCTTTTGAGACATTAGCAGAAATAGTGAGGTACACAGCTTCTTTCTTTACTTTACCACACAACTCTTTCATTTTACTTACTATATATTATTACCTTGTTCTTTCCTTTTCATTAATGTACATACCTATCTGTATTCATGTTTCTAGTTATTACTTTTTTGGCATGTTTATACATAACCTTAGGATAGGCCATTCGAGGCATGGTTTCTCTTTTCTCTCTTCTCAGCCCTCTTCTAGGGATGAGACGACGACATGGTCGAGTGAAGATTCACCTCGGGGCAGCGATCGAGGCGACAACAGAAGACGGAAGAAGGAGAAACTTTAACTGAACTTTCATAGACTTAAATAACAGACACCCATAGAACGCCAATGTGGTTCATCTGGTACGACGTAAATCCTCACAATATTTTTTAGGACTTAGGATGATTGTATATCATACATTACAAGTCCTAAACATATTTATGATTTTGAGGTAGTTGTTTGGCATGACATAAATCCTCCTATTTTCTCGAGCTATTTGCACATGATATGCAAATAGAAGTCCCGAATGTCTAAATAATTTACGAGACTGAAACAGAAAATAATTTCTCTTTTAAAGATGTAAAGCCAAACCATAGATTATGTTAATATGTCACCGATGCTTCTTTAGTATCTTTGACATCTCATACTTTTCATTCACTTGGATTCCAAAAATAATATTTCCATATTGAGCCTTCCCATTTGATGTTTCTATAAGAAATCGTGGAAACTTAATCATTTATATTCTTAATGATGAAGCCCATGATCTTAATTGAGAGTTTTCTTAGGTGACTTCAGTTGCCTAAGATGTAATTAACTATAGGGGCTTGCCTCTAAAGGTAATTAAGAACCCAGATTAATTTAAACCCTATCAAATTTGTGTATTAGATAGGGGAATTTATCGGCTATAAAATCCGTAGACCAAAATAGAGTCATAAACTTTTATGTTAATATAGTTAAGCCTACTAACAAGTGGTACGCTCATCTTTCGAAATGATATACACTTGTGGTATCGCTCTCAGCTATTTAAACTATTAAAAATATGAGATCTATTTATTCTCATTATTTTTCTTAAAAAAAATAATAAAATACCATTTTCAAAAATCAATACACTAATTTCAGAATCAAAATTACATTATATTATATTAAATTAAAATTTTAAATCTTATTTTCATAAAATAAAAATTAGCTGACAGTGCCTTCGTATCTCCAAAATGTGTCCAGATTCATTGAATACTTTAAGAGATGCATCCATTCAAGAGTAACTTAAATTAATTTTTGTGCCAAACCCACGTTCTTACCCAATGATGCCTTAAATAAATGTTCAAAATGACACCAAAAATTAAATAACTTCTCTTTTGTAACCGCACGCACGTAAGCGTGAAGTTCCGGTGCTTAGCCGCGAGTCTTTTGACATGTAAGCACAAAATGTGGCGCATAGTCACAGGGCTCTCGCTCATAAGCGCCATCTGGGCGCTTAGCCACCACAAATCAATTTTGCACCTTTCTTCATTTTTTATCAAATTTTGATACTTTTTCACTCTTTCATCACATTTATCCATTTAATCATACCTGTAAGAAAAATAGACAAAATTCCTTCCATTAAGGTGCAATATAATTAATAATAGGTATAAAAATGTGTGTAAAAATAGTATATATTTTTGGTGTATCAAGCACCTAATTATAGAAAATTAGCAAGATGTAAATTTGGATCTTCAGTTAGTTCTCCTCCAAACTGATTATTTGTTACCATTTAGATAATAATAGTTTTAAGTTCAAATGAGTTAGCAACTACAACAGGATTTTGAATACTACCATTATGTTCAACAACTATAGGGTTTGCAGAATCTCTTAAAGGTCTTAATTCATGTTGAATTTCAACATTTTGATTATTTTGATTTGTCATTTCTTGAAACTTTAGAATTTTTCTATATTTTTTATTTTTAAAATTTTTCTAATAGTTCGTTCTAATTCAGAATTGTAGGGCATAAGTCCTTCAGAACTTGAACTTCACATAAATTATTACAACACAACAATGAAAATATAAATAAAACACACATAAAAGATAAATTAAAAAAAAAACTTTCTTAAAATATAAATTTTCTATTTCTAAAAACTTTTTTTTTAATTTTTCTTTTAAATTTGAATCCAAAGAAATTATTTTCCCCGATAACGACGCAAAAAACTCTATACCACACACGAATACGAAAATATTTATACATGTGGTAATAATATTATAATTATATTTATGATAATAAAATATCCTTCTTTACAATGGCACCAATAATTTGATTCCGACGTAAATAAGAATTCAATAGAAACACAAAATCTATTTAGGGAAAGATACTAAAATAGTTTTAGATAATAGAAAACTTGAAAATGCTATTCTTTTTCTATAATTTCTTATAATATGAAATAAAGTGAACAATTCATTAACTATAACCAGATTTTTGTAAGATTAAAGAAGTATAGATGAAAATATTTTTTTCCTTATTATGAATAAGTAATAAGTACAAGAGTTCTGTTGTGGAAGTATGCAAAATGTGTTGTGCCAAGTAAGAGCAATATTATTCTTTAACCTTACTAGAGATGCTATAAAGAACATTGGCTAGTTTAAAGTTTGAATAGTTATGAAGACGGGTTAGGCAGAGAAGATACTAGCACTCACTCTAGAGTTCCCTCCTTTCCCTCTACCTGGTTGCTATCATCTTACATCAAAACCTAAAATAATAAATTAAATTTGGGGCTTTAGTCTGTCACCCTATTGTCCTCTAATTCTACACCCTTTAAATATATTTCTCTATTTATTTGCACAAAATTATATGAATTACTTTCTCATCCATACAATCTCATGTGATTTCTACCAATTTCTTATTGAGGCAATACCTACTGGGATCTTACATGTTCTCACAACAAATGTTAACATCTTAATTGGACAAATCAAGAAGTAAATGAAATGCAAGGATTAAATAAACACAACTTCCATCAAACACTTAAGTACTTTTAATTTTAAGGAAAAAATAACAAAAAACTTTTCAGAATCCATAGAGAAAACTCAAAAATCATGTAGAAAACACAAGAGGTCACCAACTAAACCAAATGAAGTATAAAAATAAAAACTTGTCTCAAGTTCCCCTATACCAAACTCTTAAAGTTCCTTTGAATCTCTTCCATTCTCTTACAAGTCTTCCAAAGACTGGTCGGCCAACCCAAGAAGGTTTAAATCTCTTTAAAACAATGGATTTTTATTTAGAAATCTCCACTCACCTTCCCTTTCACTAGGAATGTGATAAGTGTGAAAAAACCCTAAGTAAGAATCCTACAACTTCTTACTATAACTACTCTCTAATCACTCTAAAACTCTATAAAAAATTCCTCTTTAATCTATTTTTATTCTTCTCTTTTATACTTTCTCAAAAGGTGCCTTGGTGTCTATTCAATATGTGTCGATATTCAATGAATCTACCCAATAGATGTATCATTTCAAGTGAAATTTAAATGTATTTTGGCACCCTTGATTAGTTACCTACGTTTGTACTAAAGGATACCTCAAACACCTCTTGAAAATTCAGCCAAAGATCCTTGTATAAATGGTCCCATAAAATCTAATCCCAAAGCATCAAAAATTTCAACTTCCAATGTAAAATTAAGAGGCATTTCAATTTTTCTAGATACATTGCCTATTCTCTAACATTGATCATAAGTTTTGATAAATCTATAAACATCTCTATAAAGTGTAAATCAATAAAATCCAGATTGCAAAATCTTATGTGCAGTTCTATCAATTTTGAAATGTCCTCCAAATTCAGAATCATGAGATTCTCGAATAATTCTTTCATTTTCTTCATAAGGCACACATCTCCTAATAACAAGATCTTTACATTGCCTGTACAGATAAGGATCGTACCAGAAATAAAATTTAGTATCATGCTTAAATTTTTTCTGTTGTTGCATTGTTAAGTTGGGTGGTAAAATAATACTAACGATGTAGTTCACAATATCAACATACCACAGTAAATTTCCTTCAATAATATTATATAGTTGCTCATCAGGAAAAGTTTCAGTGATTTTCTTTTCAAAATCATCCAAATTAAGCTGTTCAAGTCTAGATAAATGATCAGCTATTAGAATCAGTCTTCGTTTTACTATTAATGATCTCAAAATAAAATTCTTGCATTAAAAGTATTAATCGAATCAGTCTTAGTTTTGCATCCTTCTTTTGCATTAAATATTTCATAATCGAATGATCAGTATGCACTATACATTTAGCTCCAATTAAGTAAGATATAAATTTATCAAAGGCATAAACGATCGCTAATAACTCTCTTTCAGTAGTGGTGTAATTAATTTGAGCATCAGTAAGAGTCTTACTATCGTAGTATATAACTTTAAACATTTTGTCATGTCTTAGCCCTAAAACAACTCCAATAACATAATCGCTAGCATCACACAGTAATTCAAATGGTTTTTTCTAGTCAGGTGAAACTATTATATGTGCAGCGATTAATTTTTCCTTCAATAGATCGAAATCTTATAAGCATTCATTGTTAAAATCAAACTTTCTATATTTTTCCAAATGTCTTTAATATATCTCCTGTAGAATTCTACATGTCCTAAAAAGCTTCTTACCCCTCTAACAGTTGTTGGAGGTTGTAATTTTTCAATAATTTGAATCTTCGCAGGATATACTTCCATGCCATATTCAGATATTTTATGTCCAAGCAGAATTCCTCCTGCAACCATAAATTGATACTTTTCCCAGTTGAGGACTAAATTTGTTCTTTTGCACACCACTAAAACTTTTTATAAGTTGCATAAGCATGCATCAAATGAATCACCAAATACTAAGAAATCATCCATAAACACTTCTATTCCATCATCAATTAAATTGTTACATATGAATGTAATACATATTTGAAATATTGTAAGCGCATTACATAATCCAAATGGCATTAGTCTAAAAGCAAAAGTTCCATAAGGGCTAGTAAATGTAATCTTCTCTTGATCCTCAGGAGCAATAAGTTATTTGTGATAACCAGTATATCCATCTAAAAAGTAATAGTACTTGTGTCCAGGAAGTCTGTCTAGCATTTGGTCTAAAAATGGTAAAGGAAAGTGATCTTTTCTGGTGGTGGCGTTAAATTTTCTATAATCACTACATATTCTCCAACCAGTGACTTATCTTATCAATGTAATTTCATTTCAATCATTTTTGTCAATAGTCACTCCTCCTTTCTTAGGAACACAATAAATTGGGCTTACCCAATCACTATCAGAAATAGGATATATAATTCCAGCATCTAACAACTTTAAAATCTCTTTTTTAACCACTTCTTTCATTATTGGGTTCAGTCTCCTTTGTGGATCAACTCTAGGTTTATGTGGTTCGTTTAACAAAATTTTGTCCATATAGAGCGATGGACAGATTCTTTTATCAGCTATGGACTAACCAAAAGCATTTTTGTATCTTTTAAGGTGTCCAATAATTTTTGTTCTTGATATTCATTAAAATCTGAAGATACAATGGCTGGTAAAGTAGATGATTCTCCTAAAAACTTATACTTCAAATGATTAGGGAGAATATTCAGCTCATGTTCAGGGGGTTTAATGATAGATGGAATTAAAATTTTATCTCTGTTTTCCATAGTATCCAATCTTTCAAAATTTTCCTGAATAAGTTCTAACTTTTCTTTCTTCAAATCATCCAAATCATCTTCATTTTCCTATTCATGTTCATCCTCACATTCCAGATTTTCTTCAAATACTTCTTTGAAATGATCTTCTCTCAAATAATCACAGATTTCCATTTGAAAACACTCATCATTTTTTTCAGTTGAAGTGTATTTCATAGATTTTGGAATGTTGAAAGTTACATCTTGGTCATTAACTCTCATAGTTAATTATCCTTTTTGAACACCGATCATAGTTCTTCTAGTAGCAAGGAATGGTCTTCCCAAAATAGTTGGAATTTGTTTATCTTCCTCCATATCTAATACAATAAAGTCCACATGAAAGACAAATTTATCCACCTTTACTAATACATCTTCCACAAATCCTTTAGGATAAGTGATAAAACGATTAGCCAGTTGAAGAGTCACAGATGAAGGTGAAATTTCTCCTATTCCAAAACTTTTGAAAGTTGATAAAGGCATAAGATTAATACTAGCTCCAAGATCACATAAAGCTTTTCTGAAAAATTTATCACCTATAACACATGAGATAGTGAAACTACCTGGGTCTTTAAGTTTTCAGGAAGCTTATTCTGAATAATTGCACTACACTCACTGCAAAATGCAACAATCTCATGATCTTTGAACTTTCTTTTCTTTTCAAGAATATCGTTCATAAACTTTGCATAATCAAGCATCTGCTCTAATGTTTCAACAAAGGGAATATTAATCATTAATTTCTTAAGAATTTCTAAAAACTTTGCAAATCTGTTATCCCTTTTATATTTCTTTAGTCTTTGAGGAAATGGAGGAGTTGGTTTTTCAACAGTTATCTTCATTGGTTCTAGCAGAAATTCGTTTGGATATATCTTATTACAACCTTTCTCAATGTTCACTTCCTCTCTTTTAACTTCGACATCTTTTTAAACTCTTGGTTCCAATTCTTTTCCACTCCTTATTTGAATAGCCTTAATTTGCTCATTGTTTTGATCTTTAGGTTGATCTCAACATTGCTAGGATGATTCCCATAAGGTCTATTATTAAGCGCAGTAAGGATATGTCCCAATTGATTCTCAATGTTCTTCATTGCAACATTTTGAGCTTGAATTTGATTACCTATATTCAGAATCATTGCTTCAGTAGATAACTTCTTTTCCTTAAATTCTTGATTACTATTAAAACCAGGAGGATAAGAAGTTCTATAATTGGTTTTTCCTTGGTTGTTCGTGTTTCCAACTGGATTCATAGGATTATTTCCCCATTGTGGATTAACAACAGCATTGGTGTTATTCCAGTTGAAGTTCGAGTGATTCATCCAACTAAGATTATAATAATTTGAATAAGGATTATTAACTTTGTTATTTATGGCATTCAAGGTTTCATAAGACATTTGAGAGTCTATCATCTGTCCTGATGAATTTTCTTCTAACACTAGGGTGTTGGAGAATAATTCATTCCATATTGATCTATTTTCTTAGAAAGTGCAACAATTTGAGAGACTATCATAGTTATTGCATCAGAATCATGAATACTAGCTACTCTCTTATGATTTACCCACTTAAAGGGCCATTGAAAATTATTAGTAGCCATCTCTTCAATTAACGAATATGCTTCATCAAAAGGTTTAGACATTAATGATCCACCAACAGCAACATCGATAATCGATCTCAAAGATCCCACTAATCCATTATAAAAGGTTTGAATTATTAACCAGTCTGGTAAAGCATGGTGTGGACACTTTCTTAGAAGATCTTTAAATATTTCCCAAGCTTCATATATGGATTCTCCATCAAACTCACTGAAAGATGGGATATCATTCCTCAGCTTAGCAGTTTTGGAAGGAGGAAAATATTTTGACAAAAACTTTTGTGAAAACTTTCCCCAAGTTCTAATAGATCCAGGTGCTAATGAATTTAACCATGCCTTAGCTTTATCCCTTAATGAAAAGGAAAAATTCTAAGCCTAACAGCATCATTTGACACTCCATCATATTTAAAAGTAGCACACAGTTCTAGAAAACTAGCGAGATGTAAGTTAGGATCTTCATTAGGTGTTCCTCCAAAAAGATTATTCTTTACCATTTGGATAATAACAGGTTTAAGCTCAAAAGAATTAGCAGTAACATGAGGGTCTTAGTTAGTTAAGTGAATTTCATCTGTTGTTGGATTAGCATAATCTCTTAATGGTCTTGGTATATTTTTGTTTTGATTATTTAAATTGTTCGCCATTTTGTGAGGATTTATAGATTATTTTTGTTGTCTTCAAAATTTTCTATTAGTACGCTCTAATTCAGACTCGTAAGGCACAAAACATGTAGATCTGATACTACGCATATAAACACAATAAGCACACTAACAATAGACAAACACACATAATTTTGACTTGTAATTAAAATAGACGATTTCAAATACAACAAAATTAAATTTTAGTAGTTACCTTTTCTTACCATACCCTTCCTCCCCGGCATCGGCACCAAAAACTTGGTGCGACTGTTTTAATTTGCCAAAATTTATGAACTCAGATTTAGATATATATATTAATTTATTTTGATAACGAGACACACAATTAACACAAGTATATGTATCGCTCACGTAATACAGGGTTCTAGTGGAGTCCGGGATATGGATCCCACAAGGAGGCTTTAATTTTATGTGTAGAACAAAAATTACATATCGAATCACAGCACAAATGCAGGTAAGTTCAATTTTTAAATTAAAGACAAACAGTTGCAGTTACTATTTCTACCAAAGTACATTCTAAACTCTAGCAAATTAAACTAACACAAGACTAATTTTATAACAAAGTACAGTTGTAAGAATGAGTCTTCCTCTATTCAAATCATAATGTGTTGATTATTGTGACATAGATCAGTGATGCAAATGTATTGTGACAAATAGGAGCACTCCTACTCTTTACCTATTTTTCAGCCTATAAAGAACCTTGGCTAATCCTAAGTTTAGTCCCCAAATCCATGGTTAGGTTGGGAGGATACTGGCTCTCACTCCAGAGCTCCCACTTCCCTTCACCTGAAGGCTAACTCTCACTTCAGTTTCCAAACATCATGACCAAATTAAGGATTTCAGCCTGTAACTCTGAAATTTCCAATTCTACGCCCATCAAAGTATATTTGCCTATTTATTTGCACTCAATCCACATGAACTACGTCTCTCATTCGTGGACATTGAATGTGACCTTCACTATTGTTGTGGAACTCATAATCCTTTTGGAACATATGTTTCCCAATAAGTTTTAACAATTCAATTAGCCAGATTAAATAGTAAATGAAGTTCGAAGTGAAAAGGTCATAAAAAATTCTCCATAATAAATCAGCACATCATTTTCATATCACTATATCAACACATTACATGAAAAGGAGATAGACAAAGAAATATACTCAAGACTCATGAGGAAAAGATGACAAAACATGATTTTTATAAATAAAACCAACGTCATACAAACAGAGTAAAGCAAAGACAACTTATCTCAAACTCTTCCCCAAGTGAATCTCAAAGAAAACCTTTAGCTCCTCTTCTTTCTTTACAACAACACACAATTCTCGCCTTAGATAAGTAAGGAAGAAAAAATCTCTCACTTTCCCTCTCCTATTAGACTCCTTAGAAGTGAAAAAACAAAATCTAGATTTCCTAAATAAAATGGAAAGACACTCTCTATAAACTCTTCTCTCTTCTTTAAACTTGGCTCCAAAGTAGTTTAAATTCGGCCAAAACTGATTTCCCAAGAGTTTTCTTAAGAAACCCTCCAAAATCCGGTGAAATACATTGAATCTAGTTTGAAATTTGGATAGGGCACCGTTTGGTGCATTATTCTGCCAATTCGGTCACAACTCTCTATAAAATAGTGCGGTCCGATGCTGGTGAGTTCAATAAAAAGCACTTTTTGTCCCTTTTTGCTCCAAATTTGCTCCTTTTCCCTTCATTTTGCTCTAAAGGCCTAAAATCATTGTACCAATCTGAAATCAAGAAAAATAGCTTTCTTTAAAGTGTAATATCATCAAAAATAGGTATGAAATGAATAGTAACAAGCTACAAAATTTTTAGTGGATCATTAACCCGTAATGAGGAAATAATCCAATGAATCTAGTTGGAAATCCAAAAAATAAGGAAATATCAATTATAGACCTTCTTATGCTCCTAGTTTTATAGTGATCAACAATTTAAAGAAAAGAAGTTGTATTCTGAAGAAATGGTTCTAAATATGGGTAATCAAATTCAAGCTCAAAACATTGCAATGAAAACATTAAGAATCAATTGGGACATATCTTTACTGCGCTTACTAATAAACCTTCTAGAAATCTTCCTAGCAATGTTGAGATCAACCCAAAAGATCAAAACAAGGAGCAAATTAAGGCTATTTAATTAAGAAGGGGAAAAGAATTGGAACCAAGAGTTCAAAATGAAGTCGAAGTTAAAGGAGAGGAAGTGAACATTGAGAAATGTTCTAATAAGATATACTCAGATGAGTATCCACTGGAACCAATGAAGATAACTGTTGAAAAACCACTTCCTCCTCTTCCTCAAAGTCTAAAGAAAAAGAACAGGGATAATAGATTTGCAAAGTTATTGGAAATTCTTAAGAAATTAACGATTAATATTTCCTTTGTTGAAGCATTAGAGCAAATGCCTAATTATGCAATGTTTATGAAGGATGATTTTAAAAAGAAAATGAGATTTCAAAGACATGGAGACTATTGCACTTAGCGGTAAGTTTAGTGCAATTATTCAGAAGAAGCTTCCTCAAAAACTTAAAGATCCAGTTAGTTTCACTACCCCGTGTGCTATAGGTGAGACATTTTTCGAAAGAGCTTTATGTGATCTTGGAGCTAGTATTAATCTTATGCCTTTATCAACTTTCAAAAGATTGTGAATAAGAGAATTTTGACCTACATCTTTGAATCTTCAACTGGCTGATCGTTTTATCACTTATTCAAAAGGAGTTGTGGAAGATGTATTAGTAAAGGTGAATAAATTTATCTTTCATGTGGACTTTATTGTACTAGATATGGAGGAAGATAAAAAATTCCAATTATTTTTTGGAAAACCATTCCTTACTAGTGAGAGAGCTATGATCGATGTTCAAAAAGCAGAGTTAACTATGAGAGTTAATGACCAAGAGGTAACTTTCAAAATTATGTAATCTATGAAATACCCTTCAAATGAGAAGAGAAAATGCTCTTGCAGATGAGTAAATGTCAGTTCAAGGACGACAGGTCCTATCACAGCTCGACATGGATACAATACACAAATCAGAAAAAGCAGAAGAAGCAATCGTAGTAGTGATAGAAAATACAGAAGATTGACGGTAGCCACTAATAGACTACTTGCAAACAGGAAACCTACCAGACGATAAGTCGTTATCCCATCAAATGAATAAAAGAACTATGTCTTACACATTAATAAACAATACATTATACAGAAGGTCTTTTGATCAGATGTGGCTAAGATGCCTAAGCGGGTCCGAGGCTCGTGAAATTGTTAAATAAGTACACTCAGGACTTTGTGGCGCTCATCAGTCGGGTCCGAAAATAAAAATGAAGATTAAAAGATTAGGGTACTACTGGCCCTCAATGATGACCGAGTGCATGAAGATTGCCAAAGTTGTCACCAGTGCCAACTGCATGGAGTGGTTCTACATCAACCTCCAAATGTGCTACATCCGACAATTGCATCTTGGCCGTTTGAGTGTTGGGGCACAGATATTGTGGGTCCGATAGAACCGCCTATTTCAAGAGGACATCGATTCATTCTTGCAGCTACGGATTACTTTTCTAAGTGGGCAGAAGCTATACCGCTCAGAGAAGTGAAAGCACATCACGTGCTACAGTTCTTCAAGAATCAAGTCATCTATCATTTTGGGGTACCATGCAGAATTATCTCATATAACGGGTCCGCATTTAGAAGCACGAAGATCAATAATTTTGTCAGAAGACTCGAGATCGACTGGCGCTATTCAACAATCTACTACCTAAGAGCGAATGGCTTGGCCGAGGCTTTTAATAAAAATCTCGTCCAAATCCTAAAGAAAACTTTGGACGACAACAAGAGAAATTGGCATGAGAAGTTGTTAGAAGCCTTATGGGCCTACAGGATGACTTTCAGAACTCCCACCAATTCTACGCCTTATGTCTTAGTGTGCAGGTCCAAGGCCGTTCTACCCTTAGAGGTTCAGCTTCCGTCTCTCAGAATTGCAGTTGCAAACAAGATCACTACGGAAGAAAATGCTAAACTACGACTAGAAGAGTTGGAAAGCTTGGAAGGGAAAAGACTTTCAGCACAGCAGAATTTGGAACTGTATCAAGCCAAGATGATCCAGGCCCATGATAAATTAGTCCGTCCAAGGACATTTAAAGTCGGTGACTTGGTTCTAGTTCTCAGAAGACCTATTCTTGCACATCGCAAGATAGGTGGTAAATTTGAACCGATTTGGGAAGGGCCATTCGTGGTCGATACAGTTTACTCAGGAGGTTCCTACCAGCTTGTAAATTGTCATGGAGAACGACCTATGCTTCCAATTAATGGCTGATATCTAAAGAAGTATTATGTAACCTGATGTTTCGAAGGATGAATCCTCATTCCTAGAAGCATGGGCACAGTAATTACTTATGACTGGGTCCGAACCCAAAAATATAAAAAGTGGATGATAAAGAAAATCATTTAAGAAAAATATGTTAAAAGAAAACATGTGAAATCATGATAATAAAGTTTTTATCCTTCACTTCAAATCGAGTCTCACTCTTGATCTTTTTTCATTTTTTCCTACTCCTATTTAAATTTAAAATAAATGAATAAAAGCTCTTCATTAATAAATAATATTTTTCTACTGTTCTTGTTCTTAGTACAACCCCTGATCTTTTCCTTATTTTTCGCAGGGAAACATTGAACGGGCGGTTGGTTCTGAACTTTAAGAATGGCGTGAGTCTAGAACTCGATAAAAAGAGCATGAATGATGGAGCCGTGATTAAGATCGACTCTGACTTCACACCAGCCGGGCTACAGTACGAAGAAAATGATTGGACCTCGATAGATCGGGCAGAGCTCCGCAGCCATACAGTGATGAAATTGGGTGGCTCAAGTTAACCATCTACCAGTAAGAAGAGAAAAGTAAATACCGCTCATGCAACAGGAGAAGATAAGAAAGTTAAGTCCGTTGTTGCTACAACGGAGGGCAGGCTTGTCAGCGCAATGCCCAAAGAATTCCAAGGGATAAGGAGAGCTACTCTCACTGCCACCCAGCAGAGGAATAAGAATCGCCGCATTCGCGAGATGTTAACCAAGTTAGCAGTAGATCAACATGAAGAGACAGTTGCTACCGTCAACACAAATACTCCGAAGAAATTGGTTCGTCAGGAACTAGAAATGAGGAGATTAATTCCTAGGAAAGCAGAACAGATAAAGGAAATTCCAAGAAGTGCAGAAATAGAATTAGCACCTCGACGCCAGATAAATGCACCAGTTTTAAAGAGTCTTGTTGCGAAAGCATCCCCAGAGGATGTCCCAACAGAGACTATCCCCGAGGAGCCAAGACATGCAGGAGAGCGTGCTGGGGTTGAACCATACATTCCCCAAAACGTTACTAGACCTCGCCAATTGCAGATAATCACGAAAAATGAGTTGGAAAGAATGTACAATGTTGAAAAGGAAACTTTTGAATACTTTGAGAGAATTGGAGGCAAAAGGATCAATATTTTAGAAGGTCTCGAGCTGCATACCGATGTATTCTCAGATTACGAACAACAGAAAATTGTATATTGCATTGTTGAACTCCATAAAATGGGCCGAGCTGGTCGTCTGAGAGAGAAAACTTTTTCAGAACTCCGAAGGTGGATGCCAAGGAAAGGAAGAGTTACAATCCAATGCGGATGTTGCTACAACATTGCGGTAGACAGAAAAGGAAATCCACCATGGATACTCTATCGCAGTGAGGTGGATCCGATGCTGAATATTATTAAAAGAATGGTAAAGAGGATGATAACATGGAGGGTATTGCCTGCAGACTGCATACCCAACAACTGCATCATTAACATCTACAAGGAGGGTGACTGCATACCTCCACACATAGACCATCATGATTTCATTAGACCTTTCTGCACAGTGTCTTTTGTCAACCAGTGCAATATCATGTTCGGATCTGACCTCCGGATTGCAGGCCCCGGTGAGTTCCGAGGGCCGGTGGAGATACCACTACCGGTAGGTTCCGTCATGGTGTTAAAAGGGAATGGAGCTGACATCGTAAAGCATTGCATTCCAGGAGTGCCTCTTGAGCGGATCTTGTTACTTTCAGGAGAATGGATGAAAAAAAGATGTCTTTCCACTTCCAGCCAGATCCAGAGTTAGAGAACCTCCGGCCTTACGAGCTGTGAGTTACATGGGAGATATCACACCTCCAATGCACATCCATACGGCATTCCAGCCAAGCATGACTTGGAGGGTGATGTTATTGTCCGTGTATCTCACTATTCAGACATGGATTTTCGCAGATGCTTTTAGAAGAAACTTGAAGAATCTTATGCAATCTGTTTTGGATTTATATGGATTGTATGAGATATTAAATTCTCAAAGAAAATATCACCATGTTTTGGATCAAGTTGTATGGTGTATTTTCGACAAGATTGGAAAGAAAGTGACCATGTCATGTTTTCCCTTCACCTCTTTTTGTCCAAATTGACAAGGAAACGCCATTATATTAAAATAACTTTGAACAAAGAACAAAGGAAAAATAAAAATAAATGAAAAATCTCTTTTAAAAAAAAATCTGAATGTCAAAATAAACTACAAATAAACACGAATTATAAATAAATGCGAACTCTAAATAAATGTGAACCCTAAATTGAAAATCAAGCTAAAAATCAAATCACAAAAAATGACTAAGACAAATTCCTGAATTTGAAATCCCCAGCCTTGGCCTATTCTCAAATCTCTTTTTTACTCTCCATATTTCCTTCCCTCTTTTGAGAAGGTCGACTGAATCTACTGACACAGAACCACGAAAATTTTTGATTTGATTCTGATGGCATGGATTCATATCCTTCGCCAAATAATCTGACTTTGATCGATCCTCGTGAGACGTGCAACACTTTCACGTCTTATTCTAAATCTTCCGTTAAACTCAAATCTCCACAGAATATTCCAATTCTCTTTAAACCATCGAGATTGGAACCAGTTTCCATTTCTCATTAGACCTTCGAGATTGGAACCAATTTCCATTTCTCTTTAGACCTTCGAGATTGGAACCAGATTCCAATTCTCTTTAGACCTTCGAGACTGGAACCAGATTCGAGTTCTCTTTAAACCTTCAAGACTGGAACTAGATTCCAGTGCTCTTTAAACCTTCGAGACTAGAATCAGATTCCAATTCTCTTTAGACCTTCGAGATTAGAAACAGTTTCCATTTCTCTTTAGACTTTCGAGATTGGAACCAGTTTCCATTTCTCTTTAGACCTTCGAGATTGGAACCAGTTTCCATTTCTCTTTAGACCTTCGAGATTGGAGCCAGTTTCCAATTCTCTTTAAACCTTCGAGATTGAAACCAGTTTCTATTTCTCTTTAAACCTTCGAGACTGGAACTAGATTCCAGTTCTATTTAAACCTTCGAGAATGGAACCAGATTCCAATTCTCTTTAAACATTCTAGATTGGAACCGATTTCCATTTCTCTTTAGACCTTCGAGATTGGAACCAGTTTTCATTTCTCTTTAGACCTTCGAGACTGGAACCAGATTCCAGTTCTCTTTAAACCTTCGAGACTGGAACCAGATTCCAGTTCTCTTTAAACCTTTGAGACTGGTACCTAAATTCCAGTTCTCTCCTTTTGAGGTCGGTACCAAATTGTGACTCTCTTCCCGAGATTGATACCAAATTTCAACTCTCTCCTTCCGAGGCTGGTACCAAATCCCAGATCTTATTTCGAGATCAGTACCTAAGTTCTTATTCTCATCCTTTTTAATCGATACTTAAACTCCAATTCTCACTCTGAGGCTAGGACCTAAATTCCAGTTCTTTTGGCAATCCTGAGGTTTGAACCTAGGTTCCAATTCTCATTTCAAATCCAGATTTCCTTGAATTGATTTTAAATTAAACCTCAATCGAAATTGAAACTCAGAACAAATCAAAATCTAAACTTACACATTAAAAAAAACTCGGAATAGAAAATGAAATGAAATCTAAATCAAATTTCCCCAGATCTTATGATCTGGAATTCACCTCTTTTTCTTTTCCCCAGCGAGAGTTCAGGGATCTCCAGTCTTGGAGATATACTCGATACTCCCCAGCGAAAATTTGTTTCTACTTTGTTCAAAGTGTGTCACTTAAACGACTATGTTTGTTTTGTTGATCTCTTTGGTCAACGCTAATACGCGTGGTGTGCTTAGTTAGCACACAACACCTATTGGGGGTCCATTTGTTGACCTCATTTTGGATGAGGTCTTTTCTCTTCTCTGTCTTTAGTACTTAGGATCTAGACTTAGGCTTTCCCTTTGACTATCTTAGAGGACTAGAAATGGAACCCACCACTTAGAAATTTAAACACCTCTTAACTCCCTGCAAACCCCATAAGTTTGATTGTAAACCCCTAAGTCACTTGGAGGGTTAAGATCAAATGTGGAGGTTTAAATGATGAGTTCCCTACAGGACTCTTTGGCCTTAGGATTACTCTGGGGGGTCTGGTCTGCTGAGGGTTGACCTGTACACATTACACTTTCACACAAATCCCAAATACTAAAACCATTCATACCTAGCTTGACTTCCTGACTCATGTAGGTAATTTATATGGATGGACCTTAACCCCTAGGCCCTTGGCTAAGAGGGTTAGGAACAACATAGTGAATGCCTAAAATGTCTCCTCTCATGGTTACTATGAGCTTAATATGGCTTCATGGCTCATCCAAAGTGATTCCATTCTACTCAAACTTGATCAATCTTCATTTTTCCAAAATTTCAATTTTTGACCCCCAGGGCCCTACACCCACTAAACCCATCAAATGTCCTTGAAGCTACCGAAAATTTGCAAAATTACCTAAATTACCCAAAATTCCTCAAAACCAATTATAAACATTTCCCACCATTCAAATTGATCATCCATGGCGAAATATACCAAAAATTCCTAAAATACCCCTCAATACCCTCCAAATACCCAAAATGCCCTTCTTAACCAAAAAATTCATAAATTCGAAAAATTCCCAGAAAATTTCGAAAAATCCCAAATATTCCCAATTGTATTTTGTTCAACTACATCATAAGCCAATTTTGACAATTTAACCCACTGTTACCAAAACTCTCAATTTGACCCATTTTTAACCAAAGTAAGCCCAATGTCCCACTAAATCAATCCAATTGACCTCAATGTTGATCCAATTCAATTATAAACTTCAATTCATTATCCTCAATATCAATTTAGACAAAATCCAAGCCCAATTTGATTAACCTTTGGATCCAATTCCAATTTGAAGCTTAAAACCCAATTTTGGCCCATGACCTAAACTTAGCCCAAACTAACCCAATTCAACCCCAATTGGCCCCAAATATTTCTAAAACCTTCCTAACATCCCTACAAATAAAACACTAACAAGATTTACCCCAAATATGAATCTGAACTCCACCCAAACTTAACACAAAACCAAAATCCCCATTTTTGGCCTAAATCCAAACCTAACCCAAATGGGTCCAAATCCCAAAATCAAAGCCCAACCAAAGTTGAAAACTCTTTGTGATACTCCCATAAACATTTCTCAACATTAATTTTACATCAAATCTAACATTAGCCCAACCTTAACCCAAGTTGGCCCAATTTGACCCACTTTGGCCCCTTTACCAAAAAAGCCCAAATTAAATCCAATTCCACTCTAAATGATACCAGATCTTTTCTAAAATGTTCATGACACATCCCTAAACTAAATCCAACATTTTTTTGGCCCAATCATTCAAAAAATATTCATCCACCAATTTGTTTTCAAACCTAAAGGCCCACTTTCCTAAACCATTCTAAAAGCCCATTTCCACAAAATCCAAAAGCCCAAAATTGGCTCTAAAGCCCACATGCAATTTCTTTTCATCATACCTTTAATTGATATCACCCCTAAGTTTCAAAATCATCACTAAACCGTTCCAAATCAAGCTTCATCCAAATTTCCACCAAAATGCCAAAATTCTTAAAATCTACTTCCATGAAATTGACTAAGCTTGGCCCCAAGCCAAATGGAGCCATGAAGCCATGCACAAGCCATATGCAAGCCATGGAAGCCACTTTACACATCACCATGTCATTTATGGAAAAAGGAGGGAGTCCTTTAATGATTCCCTTAAGGGTGTGTCGGCACTATTTTAGGTCTGTGTGTTTCATTTTTAAAAGGGGTCGCCTAACAGAAATTGTGCGGCGAATTTTTTTAATTTAATTTAAATAAATAATTTGAAAAGTAGTATTTGATTTTGAAAATAATTTTAAATTTGAAGGTTTTAAGATATGAGATTAAACCGATCTCGCATCCCAAATAGTTTATATAAACGAGCACCGCACCACAAACCATGTATCTATCCCTAAGGATAGACACACGCTACGACGGTGGGGCTCGATTAAATAAACTAGAAGATTTAGTGACATCCGTTTGGTTCGCGAACCAATTTTATAAGCCGACAAATTCCCCGCTTAATATGAAAGCATTAAACGGGGTTTATATTACTCGGGTTCTTTAAAATTCCCTATAAGGGCAAGCCCCTATAGTTAATTACATCTTAAGTGACGGGAATCACCTAAGAAAACTCACGATAATAATCAATAATTCTGCTCTCAAGAATTTCAAAGTGTAAGTTTTTCAAAGGATTGAATTCTGGAATTTCAATAGGGAATGGGTCAAGTTTGGAACATTTTGTTTTGAGAATCCAAAGGAAGAAAAGTAGGAGAAATCACAGATTCGAAGAGAACTTCGATAATCTCCCGACTATCTTATTGTTTGGCTTGGATTTAGGAAAGTCCTAATATTTATTTAATGTTTTGATCTTGTCAATTTTAATTAATTAGGGCTTATATTTGTATGATAAAATCACACAAATAGCCTCGAAGATGTGAGGGTTTATATCGTATCCGACGACTACCTCGGAATCCTAAGTCCGGTTAGGGCTTAATTTGCTATGCAAGTGCCTAACGAAGAGTTGAGGATTTATGTTGCACTAGGCAAACTACCTCGAAGTCCTATGGCTTTGTTGTTTAATTCTAGGAAAGTTTTGTTGAAGTAGACTCAGGTTTTGCTGACGACGATGGCCGTGCTGCCCACCATGCTCCGAGCTCCTTATTGTTGCAGAGGTTTAGTTTTATAAGTCATAAATCAGGGGATGAGAAAAGTGTTTTGGTTTAGAGAAAATCTTAATTTCCAAGTGTTTTTTACGTTTTAATTAAAACAAATCTTAAAGTTGATTATAACAACACCGGTTAAGATCCCACGGTTCCATCCTTCCGGCATCGTTTTTTTATCGGATTCACTTAGTCCAGATGAATTTGCTAAACTCAACTGGATGAGTTCCACACTTTCATTTAGACCGTGGGAAATCCCGTTAGCAACACGTAGGTTACATCATCCGAGGTATTCCCGCTCATCCAACAGGACGTTTTAATTTAATTGTAATTGTAGTTTTGTGTTCTGTTTGTGATTAAATTTTGAGTTGTTTTATATTTTGAAATGTTGTGGCGGTGAATTTTATCTTGCAATGACTTTTAACTTAGTTTTAGTTTCAGTTTTAGGGACTATCCTAAAGGTGTGGGTTTTCATGCAACAGTTGTTTTATCATGCAAGAAAAGTAAAGTGCATTTGCAATAAAGTAAATTGCAAGAAAGTAAATTGCAGGAAAGTAAATTGCAATAAAAGAAAAGCGTACCTGGAGGGTCTTCCCGTCATCCCAAGCTGCACTTAAAACACAATTAGAATATTTAAGCAAGTTCCTAGGTAAAGCTAAGGTAAGGGTTATGCTTTTCTACCAAATTCCTAATCCTATAGCTAGTCATTTCCTATGACGTCTAGGTTTTTTTGTGTTTTTGGTTTGAAGACGATTTTCTTCATCAAAGAACAATTAAGTTTAGTTGTTCTTATAAATATCCTATCATATTGAGGAAGTGCTTAAGAGGAATCTTAAACATCTTTTCAATATTTCTAGGATTGTTTTAAGTCCAAATGAATTTAATTATATAAATGAATTCGATCATCCGGGTTTTAAGTTTTGTTAACTTGCTCGATGAACTAGGACATTTGAATATCCTATGAGTGAAGTAACATTTCATTTAATGTTACTGTTTAGGAGTTATGATAACTAAAGCTTTGAGGGTAAATTGGTATTCAAATGATTTAGTTTAATTTAAGTTAATGGGTTTAAATTTGGAATAGTGTTCAAGTTATTCTTTAGATTTATTTTAAATTCTTTATGTCTTTGGTGATGTTATATTTAATTCAACTTAATTTAATTTAATTTAATTTAATTTAATTTAATTTTAATTTAATTTAATTTTAATTTAATTTAATTTAATTTAATTCAATTTAGTTTGATTTGATGTTAAATTAATTTGATTTGATTTAATTTTAATTTAATTTGTTTTAATTTAACTTAATTTAATTTAATTTATTTAATTTAATTTAATTTTTAATTCAATTTAATTTAATTTAATCTAATTTTTAATTTAATTTAATTTAATTTTTTAATTTAATTTTATTTTTAATTTAACTTATTTTAATTTTAATTTAATTTAATTTAATTTTTAATTTTTTAATTTAATTTGATTTAATTTTTAATTTAATTTTAATTTAATTTAATTTAATTTTATTTAATTTATTTAATTTAATTTAATTTAATTTAATTTTATTTAATTTTTAATTTATTTTAATTTTAATTAAAATTTTAAAAGAGTTCAATAATTTGATTTTATTTTAATGATTAAGCCTTTTAATATTTTAAATTTGAATTATCATTTTAATTAAGAATTAAACATTAATGAAATGATTAATTTAGGGAATTTTAAATTAAAGAATAAATCTCTTCCTAATAATATCCCTATTTTAATAATTCCAATTTTATTATTCTTCCAAATTTAATCAATTATTTAATTAAGGTTTAATCATTTTAAATTGCTTAATGGGTTTCTACCCTTTAATTATTTAAATTTCAATCATCCAAATCAGATTAGGATCAAATATTTTACTTGTTAATTTTTTATTAAACCTAAAGTTTTAATTAAGGATTAAAATTTAATTACCATTTTACCCTTTAAACTTAATAATTTCATAACTCACTAAATTGAACTCAAATGAATTTGAGATTTTTATGTGACTTCACTCATATGTCAATAAAGACATGAGAGGAGAAAATGATATTTTTCTGTTTTTAATTTATTTATATAATTATTTTTTGGTAGAAAATAGAGATTTCCAAGGAAAATTTAATAACATGACCAAGGGAAAGCTTCTGTCCTTAAGAAAATTAGGGGACATTTCTAATGACCAGAGGACCACTTGGACCAATTTTGGTGATTTTTTGAATTATATTATTTTTATTATAATTATTTTAAGTTTTGGAGTATTAATTAATTTAAAAATAAAATAAATGTTGAAAAATGAATTTTATATTTTTCAAAAATCTCTCCGATATCAAGGAAATCAGAGAATCAAATTTTGCAATTTTCTGATTTTTCTATGATTTATTATAATTATTTTAATGAAAAAGCTAGAAAACATATTTTTTTTTAATTTTAAAATTACCTTAAAGCTTTAAAATTTAATATCTCACTAAATAGACCTAAGAAAAATATGGGGTTTGTTCCTAAGTGATTAAAATTCAAAATGTGACATTTTGGTGAATTTTATTATTTTTGTGATTTTTATTATTTTTTAATTATTAAAAATATTAAAATAATATTAAAAATCAATTTTTTTTAGAAAATTGAAATTTTAATTTTCTTAAATTCCCCTAATATCAGAGAGGCTCCAAAACCAATTTGGTGAATTTCTGAAAGATATTTTGAAAGTTATGAATTTTTAAAGTTTAAAATGACTAAGTGGCTTAATCAACCCAATTAATAGGGCTAACCAAGTCCAATTGACCTCAAATTTTTATGATGGGTTCCTCTGATCCTAAAGGTCGGTGGAGAATTGATTTCATGTCAATTTGATGTATGGTTAGCTCTAATTAATTAGAGACCTATTTTGGGTGTTTAAGCCGATTAGGGTTGTTTTAAATGAACTAACTCAAAACCTATTTTTCCTAGGGTTCTCTGGTCATAAGGAACATCACCAAATTTTCCTAGAATTTATTTCACAACATGCTATTTATTGGAATTAAAATACTCAAAACGACAACATGAATTTGAAAAATCAATAACTTTTCATAGGGATGGCCTCGACTTTGGAAAATTCGGGGAATGTTCCCAAATTCGGAGGCTTCAAAAGCCCTATGGTCTCATGCCATGGTGAATTGTATACATGCATGGAGAATTAAAAGTATGCAGAGAGTAAATAAATTATAAAAAATAAAATACTTGATGAAATTAAATGATTTCTTTTCCACATTATTCTCCTCTGTTCACTGAGCAAGAGGGTATTTTTAATTTATTTTTCTGATTTTTTTACACAAAGATATGAATTTTTGAAGTTTAGGGAATTAAATAAATAGAAAATACCCCTAATTTTCTATTTATCCACGCGGCGCCAACTCATCCTCGGCATCTCCGAACGCACACGCGTCGCACTCCCATTCGACGCCGTCATCTGACTCAGCGCTCCGGGCCCCGCGGTTCTTGTACCGTCTCCTGGTCCGACGCCATCTGAGTCGTCCGTCCGCGCGTGTATTGAATGGACGGCATCCGTTCATCGTCCCCGAGTGTCCTCACCTGAGAGCCGTCCACACTAAATCCCTAAGATCTCACTCGATACTCAATGGATTTTTATGTTCTTATGCTCTATGGATTTGTCATGAAGAGACGAACACATCTATACGGTTATTATGCATTGAAATTAAAGCATTTGAAATGGAGAATCTCCAGAAGCTCGGGATGAAGAATTAATTCGTACCTTTGCTCAGAGAAGTGTGGCTTCGATCTGAGAGTTGTTGCACCTTCGATTGGATCCCAGCAAGCTCCAGATGAAGTCTCCCGGTCCGGTGAATTGTCTAGATGTGATTTCGACCAAGCCCGATCACAAAGCTTGGAGGCCGGAGCAACCGGGTGGCCCGGAGATGGGGCTTTTGCTGGTGGACACCTTCCTTTGGTCCGGTGAAGGTGTAGGACCAATCAATTTGAGGATTGGTCCACCGTGGAGAAGTGTCCCGGTTTTGGGTGGAATTTCAACTACGAAATTGAGCTCACGGAGAAGAAATGGCGGGGGGATCTCACCGGGGATCAAGTGCTCGTGTATGGGGAGGAGTCCGGAACAATTTTGGCGAGTTTCCTTAAGGTTTTTTTTCAGCACCTCTCATGGCCGAGAGGGGTGGTGTTTAAATAGGAGAGGGTGGAGGGCCTCCCGGGGAGAGTTAGGGCTTGGGATCACTGCTCTTGGCAAGAGAAGAACGAGCTCCAATGGCCACCTGGGGATGGGGCGACTCAGCAGGTGAGAATTCTAAGTTGGGCTCACATGTGAGCTCTCGGCCATGGTGTTTTCCGGCGACCCGGGCGGCGGCCGACGGAGCATGGGTCATCCTCAGGTCCAGGTGGGTCAGGACTGGGACTTGGTGCAAGCAATTGGCAATTGCCATGTGTAAAGAGCTTGGATTGAAATGGAATGGGGGGAAGACCATTTTGGATTCAAATGAGTCAACCCATGGTTTTGGGCTAGGTTCACCACCCAAGGCCCGGTCTTGGGCCGAAAAGGGTCACTTGGGTCGGCCAAGAGAGAATGGTGTGGTCTCCATCCATGATGAGGTGGCTAAGCATGGTTTAGTGTGTGACATGCTTAAGGTAAAAAAGGGGTTAAGGAGGATTAGGAAAGGGGCCCCTCCTTTTGCCATTAATGGCTTGATCACATGTCAAGCCTTCCATGGCTTCATGTGGCTTGTCCTTGGCTTGCATGGCTCACCTTTGGCTTGGGAAAAGGTTTGGTCAATTTCATGAAAATGGATTTTAGGAATTTTTGGTAATTTGATGGAAATTTGTATGAAACTTGATTTGGAATTATTTGATGATGAATTTATGACTTAGGTAATGGCTTTAATTAAGTGGATGGCAAATGGAGATGTCATGTGGGCTTTAGGGTAGATTTTGGGCCTTTTGAAATGGTTTTAGATGGGCTTTTAAGATGGTTTTGGAAGGTGGGCTTTTGGATTTTAAAATGGATTTTGGGATGAAATTTTGTAAAGAGGTTGGTCCAAATAATTGTTGGGTTTAGCTCATGGATGTATCATGAGTGACTTGAAGCAAATTGGGGGTGATTTGGGTTTGAATTGGGTTGAATTTGGGCTCTTTTGGTGAATGGGCCAATATAGGTCCAAGTGGGCCAAATTGGGCCAATGTTGGGCTAGGGTTGAAATTGATATAAAATTAATGTTGAGAAATGTTTATGGGAGTGTTTCAAAGAGGTTTTGGCTTTGGTTGGGCTTTGATTTTGGGGTTTGGGCTCATTTGGGTTAGGTTTGGGTTTATGTCAAAAATGGGCCTTTTAGTTTTAGGTTGAATTTGAGTGGGGTTTGGGTCTAAATTTTGGGCAAATCATGTTAGTTTTTTTTTTTGTGGGAATGTTAAGGAAGATTTAGAAAAGGTTTGGGGTTAATTGGAGTTGAATTGGGTGAGTTTGGGTTAGGTTTGGGTCATGGGTCCAAATTGGGCTTTAAGGCCAAAAGTGAGATTGGATCCAAATATCAATCAAATTAGACTTGGATTTGGTCTAGATTGGTATTTGGGATGTTGCATTGAAGTTTAGAACTGAATTGGACCAAAATTGGGGTCAATTGGGTAGGTTTGGTTTAACATTGGGTTCACTTTGGGTTAAAATGGGCCAAATTGGGGATTTTGACAAAAGTAGGGTAAATTGACAAAATTGGCCCATCGTGTAGTTGAACAAAATGAAATTGGGAATATTTGGAATTTTCTGGAATTTTCTGCGAATTTTCTGAATTTTTGGATTTTTGGGTCAAGAGGGGTATTTTGGGTATTTGGAGGGTATTGGGAGGTTTTCTTGGAATTTTTGGTATTTTTGGGTATGGATGATCAATTTAAGTGATGTGGAAATGTTTGGGAATGATTTTGGAGAATTTTGGGTAATTTGGAAATTTTTGAGAAATTTGGGTAATTTCGAGGGTTTTGGGTAGATTAAGCGGGTGTAGGGTCCCGGGGTCAAAAATTGAAAATTTGGGAAATTGAAGATTGGGTGGATGTAAGTGGAAAAAAGTCATTTTGGTTGAGCCATGAAGCCATATCAAGCCCATATGAGTCATGAAGGGACTCATTTGAGGCATTCACTATGTTGTTCCTAACCCTCTTAGCCAAGGGCTCGGGGGTTAAGGACCATCCATGTGAATCACCTACATGAGTCGGGAGGTCAAGTTAGGTATGGGTGTAGTTTTAGAAAGTGTGTGAAAGTGTAGTGTATAAGTGTAGTGTGTGTGTAAGTCGGCCCCTCACTGGACCGGGCCACCAGTGGCGGTCCTAAGGCCAAAGAGTCCTATAGGAACTCATCCTTTAAACTTCCACATTTGATTTCAACCCTCTAGGTGATTAGGGGTCTACAGTCAAGTTTGTGGATTTTGCAGGGAGTTAAGAAGTGGTTTGAATTTCTAAAAGGTGGGTCCCAATTCTATTCCTCTAAGATAGTCAAAGGAAAAGCCTAAGGCTAGATCCTAAGCACTAAAAAGAAGAAGAGAATACCTCATCAAAAATGAGGTCAACAAATGGACCCCCAATAGGTGTGGTGAGTTGACGGAGCACACCGCGCGTATTGGCGTTGACCGAAGAGATCAACACAACCAACACAGATGTCCAAGTGACAAACTTAGGACGAAGTGGAAGAGTTTCCGCTGGGGAGTAGCAAGTATATCTCTGAAACCAGAGATTCCCGAACTCTCGCCGGGAAAGGAAAAGGAGGTGAATCCCAAATCACATGACACGGGGGAATTTCAATTTAGATTTTATTTTGTTTCGGTTTAAGTTTCGATGTGTGAGTTTAGATTTCAATTTGGAATTTCAATTTAGATTGAAGTTTGTCAAGATTAATATGAAGGGATTTGATTGGAATTTTGAGGTTTTAGGTGTAACATCTTCAACCTCGAAGGAAAATTGAATTGATTGGATTGAATCATTACAATGAGGAGAGATCTCAGAGCAATGCGGTATTGGATGTAAAATCCTTAACCTCAAGAGTTTGATTTTGATGCATTTCATTGCGATAGGGAAAGAATCCTAAAGCAATGCAGTTTCGAATGTAAAATCCTCAACTCCAAAAATCTGATTTTGATGTATTTCAGTGCAATAGGGAAAGAATCCTAAAGCAGTGAAGTCTTGGATGTAAAAATCCTCGACCCAAAAATTTGAACTTGATGTATTTCAGTGCGATAGGGAAAGAATCCTAAAGCGAGTGTAGTCTTGGATGTAAAATCCTCGACCCAAAAGTTTGAATTTGATGTATTTCAGATGCAATAGGGAAAGAATCCTAAAGCGAGTGCAGTCTTGGATGTAAAATCCTCGACCCAAAAGTTTGAATTTGATGTATTTCGAGTGCAATAGGGAAGAATCCTAAAGCGAGTGCAGTCTTGGATGTAAAATCCTCGACCTAAAAGTTTGAATTTGATGTATTTCGAGTGCGATAGGGAAGAATCCTAAAGCAGTGCAGTATTGGATGTAAAATCCTCGACCCAAAAGTTTGAATTTGATGTATTTCAGTGCAATAGGGAAAGAATCCTAAAGCGGTGCGGTCTTGGATGTAAAATCCTCGACCCAAAAGTTTCAATTTGATGTATTTCGGTGTAATAGGGAAAGAATCCTAAAGCGAGTGCGATCTTGGATGTAAAATCCTCGACCCAAAAGTTTGAATTTGATGTATTTCGAGTGCAATAGGAAAGAATCCTAAACGGTGCGATCATGGATGTAAAATCCTCGACCCAAAAATTTGAATTTGATGTATTTCGAGTGCAATTGGGAAAGAATCCTAAAGCGATGCGGTCTTGGATGTAAAATCCTCGACCCAAAAGTTTGATTTTGATGTATTTCAGAGTGCAATAGGGAAAGAATCCTAAAGCGATGCGGTCTTGGATGTAAAATCCTCGACCCAAAAGTTTGAATATGATGTATTTCAAGTGCGATAGGGAAAGAATCCTAGAGAAGTGCGATCTTGGATGTAAAATCCTCGACTCAAAAGTTTGAATTTGATGTATTTCGAGTGCAATAGGGAAAGAATCCTAGAGCGAGTGCAGTCTTGGATGTAAAATCCTCGACCCAAAAGTTTGAATTTGATGTATTTCAGAGTGCAATAGGGAAAGAATCCTAGAGCGAGTGTAGTCTTGGATGTAAAATCCTCGACCCAAAAGTTTGAATGTGATGTATTTCAGTGCAATAGGGAAAGAATCCTACAGCAGTGCAGTCTTGGATGTAAAATCCTCGACCTAAAAAGTTTAAATTTGATGTATTTCAGTGCAATAGGGAAAGAATCCTAGAGCAGTGCAGTCTTGGATGTAAAATCCTCGACCCAAAAGTTTGAATTTGATGTATTTCAAGGTGCAATAGGGAAAGAATCCTAAAGCGAGTGCAGTCTTGGATGTAAAATCCTCGACCCAAAAAGTTTGAATTTGATGTATTTCAGTACAATAGGGAAAGACTCCTAAAGCAGTGCAGTCTTGGATGTAAAATCCTTGAGCCAAAAGTTTGAATTTGATGTATTTCAGTGCAATAGGGAAAGACTCCTAAAGCAGTGCAGTCTTGGATGTAAAATCCTCGACCCAAAAGTTTGAATTTGATATTGATCGGTAATTGATTTTGCAAAAATTTATAGTGTTCTTTTTATTTCTTTTCTGTTCTTTGTTCGAAGTTCATTTAACTTTAATGGCGTTTCCCAGTCAATTTGCACAAAAGAGGTGAAGGCCAAAAACGTGACATGGTCACTTTCATTCCAATCATGTAGAAGATACATCATACATTTTGATCTGGAATATATTTCATACAATCCATGTAAACTCAAAACGGACTGTGTATGATCTTTGTTGATCCATCAAAAGAAGCATCTGTTAAAAATCCATGTCTGAATAGTGGGGTACATGGTTAATAACATCAACTTCCAAGCCATCCTTGGCAAGGATGCCGGCTGGATGTACGTTGGTGGTGTGATATCTCCCATGTAACTCACGACTCGTAAGGCCGGAGGTTTTCTAGCTCGGGTCCGGTCGGAAATGGTAAGGTGTCTTGCTTGTCGTCCATCCTTCGAAAGTAGCCGAGATTCGCTTCACCGGTACTCCCGGTATGCAATGCTTAGCGATATCCGCTCCGTTGCCCTTCGGTATCATGACGGAACCTACCGGTAAAGGTATCTTCACCGGCCCTCGGAACTCACCCGGGCTTCGCTATCCGGAGGTCGGATCCGAACATGATGTTACACTCGTTCGGGAAAGAGACCGGTGCGAAGGGTCCGACAAAGTCGTGGTGATCTATATGTGGGGGTATGCGATCACCTCGTTTGTAGATGTTGATAATGCAACTATTGGGTATGCAATCTTCCGGCAGTACCCTCCATGTTATCAATCTCTTTACCATTCTCTTGATGACTAATGGCATCGGATCCACTCGCCCATGACGGAGTATTCCGGTGGGTTTCCCTTCCCGTCTTCCGCAAAGTTGTAACAGACATCCACATTGTATTGTGATTCTTCCTTTCCACGGCATCCATCTCCGGGGTTCGAGTAGGTATTTTCCCTTAGGCGGCCTCGCTCGGCCCATTCTTTTCAAATCCCGGATACAATCCACGATTTGCTTTGTTGTTCATACTCCGAGAATAAGTCCGTATGCGGCTCGAGGCCCTCTAGTATATTGATTCTTCTGCCTTTAATTCTCTCGAAGTATTCAAAGGTTTTCTTTTCAACATTCCGCATTCTCTCCGGCTCGTATTCCGGAATGATCTGCAGATGGCGAGGCCTTGTGACATATTGTGGGATATATGGTTCAATCCCTTCATGTTCTCTTGCATACCTCGGCTCCTCAGGGATGATGCCTGTCGGGACATCCCCCGGGGTTGCTTCTACAACAAGGTCATGCATCACTGGTGGTTCTATCTGGTGAAGTGGTAGCCTTCTTTCTTCGATCTTCCGGAGATTTCCCCGGTCCTTTCTCGTTATCCTAGGAGCCGGCCTCCTTTCTTCGAGTTCCCGGTGAACCGGTGTCCTTGAAGTGTACGTGCGGCGTAGTAAGCTGTCTCGTCGCGCCGGTCCGCGGCTAGTTTTGTTAACATCTTACGGATACGGCGATTCTTATTTCTTCGTTGCGTTGCTTCGTGAGAGTAGCTTTCGAACTTCTTGAATCTCCGTGGGCGCGGCGCCGACAAGCTCGCCCTCTGCCGTAGCGACTATAGACTTCATTTTCTTGTCTTCTTCGCATTTGCCTTTCTTTTCTTCTTGTTGGATTGGTGGCTTGGGCCACCCACTTTCATCACTCGTCTGCCCGGGTAGTTCTTCTCGGTCAGCGGGACCCGGTCACTTTCCTCGTACCGTAGGCTCCGCTAGTGCGAAATCCGAGTCGATCTCGATTATCGCTCCATCTTTCACCCTCTTTTCATCGAGTGCAAGGCTTACGCCATTCTTAAAGTTCAGGACCAACCGCCCGTTCGACATTTCCCTGCGAAAAGACAAGGAAAAGGATCGGGGGTTGTACTAAGAACAAGAACATTAAGAAAATGTTTATTAAAGACTTTCTTTTTATTATATTATTTTTTGTATTTTTCAAATTTAACAGGAATGAAGTAGGATAAGATCAGGGATGAGATTTTGATTTGGAAAAGAAAACAAGGAAAACTTAATTATCATGATTTTATTTATTTTAGCACATTTTATTATTTTTGGGTTCGGACCCAATCATCAGTAATTACTTCGCCCGTGTTTCTTAGGGATGAAGAATTCACTCCTTCGAAACATCGAGGTGGCGTAATACTTTTTCAAGTATCGTCCGTTGATCGGAAGCATATGTCGTTCTCCCTGGCAATTCACTAACTGGTAGGAACCTCCTGAGTATACTGCTTCAACCACAAACGGTCCTTCCCAAGTGGGTTCAAATTTTCCTCCTATCTTGCGGTGTGCAAGGATAGGTCTCTTGAGAAAAAGAACTAAGTCACCAACTTTGAAGGTTCTTGGGCGGACCAGTTTGTCATGGGCTTGAACCATCTTAGCTTGGTATAGTTCTAAATTCTCTATCGCGCTGCAAGTCTTTTCCCTTCCGGGCTTTCTAATTCTTCTAGTCGTAATTTAGCATTCTCTTCTCGTCGTGATCTTGTTTGCAACTGCAATTCGAGTGAAGGAAGCTGCACCTCTAAGGGTAACACTGCCTCGGACCCATACACCAGAGCGTAAGGTGTAGCTTGAGTAGGAGTTCTGAAGGTTGTCCGGTAGGCCCATAAGGCTTCTAACAACTTCTCGTGCCAATTCCTCTTATTATCGTCCAAAGTTTTCTTCAAGATTTGAACGAGAGTTTTATTAAAAGCCTCAGCTAGGCCGTTTGCTCTTGGGTAGTAAATTGTTGAGTATCGCCAGTCGATTCCGTGTCTCCTGACAAAATTGTTGATTTGCGTGCTTCGAATGCTGACCCATTATCTGAGATGATCCTGCGCGGCACCCCGAAACGGTAGACAACTTGGTTCTTGAAAAACTGTAGCACGTGGTGTGCTTTCACTTCTCTAAGTGGAACTGCCTCTGCCCACTTGGAAAAGTAATCCGTAGCCGCAAGAATGAAACGATGTCCTTTCGAAGATGGTGGTTCTATCGGACCCACTATATCCGTGCCCCAACATTCAAATGTCCACGACGCAATTGTCGAGTGCAGC
Organism: Papilionanthe hookeriana x Papilionanthe teres; assembly: GCA_022702705.1. Lineage (NCBI taxonomy): Eukaryota > Viridiplantae > Streptophyta > Magnoliopsida > Asparagales > Orchidaceae > Papilionanthe > Papilionanthe hookeriana x Papilionanthe teres. Next base: position 129,757,273 of record CM040425.1, on the reverse strand, counting down.
ACATTTGGAGGTTGGTGTAGAACCACTCCGTGCACTTGGCATTGGTGACAGCTCTTGGCGATTTTCATGCAGTCGGTCATCATCGAGGGCCAGTAGTACCCTAGTCTTTCAATTTTCATTTTCATCTTTGGACCCGAATGGTGAGCGTCACAGAGTCCTGAATGTACCTCTTTAACAATTTCACGGGCCTCGGACCCGCTTAGGCATCTTAGCCACATTTGATCAAAAGACCTTCTGTACAATGTGTTGTTTATTAATGCGTAAGATAGAGTTCTTTTCTTGATCCGATGGGCTAGCGACCTATCGTCCGGTAGCTTTCTCGTTTGCGGGTAGTCCATCAATGGCTGTCGCCAATCTTCTGTGTTTTCCGTCACTCGCTGTAATCGATTCTTTTCCTTTTTCCGATTTGTGTATTGTGTCCATGTCGAGCCGTGATAGGACTTGACGTCCGTGAACCGACACTTCCATCGATTCATCTTGCAAACAGGCAAATTCTTTTGCGAGACAAGGCTAAAGCATCTGCTAAAGCATTTTCTTTTCTGGGAATTTTGTAGATTGTCACATTTGGAATCCGTTCCAACAACTCGTATGGCATACTTGGAAGTATTGCTCGAGTCTTGGCTTTAAAATTCGTACTCGTCCGGCGATCCGTTGAATGATTAACTCGTGAATCCCCGTAGATGTTGATGTCCGTTATCCCCATTTGAATAGTTAATTCCGAGTCCCGTTATGAGAGCTTCGTATTCCGCTTCGTTGTTTGTACACGGTTCTGTCAAGTGGTAGGAGTATCTTAACATCCCCCGCTCCGGTGTTATAAAGATTAGCCCGATTCCTGCCTTACCGGGCACTATCACTTGGGATTCTTCGTCTTTGTGTGCTGAAGATGCTCCGTCGAAATATAATTCCCAACGTTGATCATCAAGGTCTTCTAGATTTATTATTTGTTCATCTGGCAAATCGTCATTGAGAGGAGATTCCGTCGGCAAAGGGTGTGCTGCGAGAAAGTCTGCTAAGGCTTTCCCTTTACAGCACGAAGAGGCACAAAAGTTATATCGAATTGCAATAATATCATTGACCATCTGGCAAGTCTACCGGAAAGTGTCGGACGAGTCATCAAGTATTGCAATGGATTAAACTTCGAGATCAGGTTGACCTTATGAGAAAGCATGTAGTGCCTGAGCTTTTGAGTCGCGAAGATCAGGGCCAAACAATGCTTTTCAATTGCGGGATACCTTACTTCCGTTGGAAGTAAACGACGGCTTAAGTAGTAAAGAGCATTTTCTTTACCCTCATCATTGACTCGGGCTAACGGGGCTCCGAGAGAGTCGTCTAAAGCCGCGGTGTAAAGTATCGCCGGTCTACCCGAGACCGGAGTCGTTAAGACGAGAGGTGGCATTAAATATTGTTTAATGTCCTCGAAGGCCTCCCGGCATTTCTCTTCCCAAATAAATTTGGCGTCCTTTTTAACTAGTGCCGAGAAAGGTCGACACCTACTCGACAGGTTTGAGATAAAGCGTCGAAGATATGCCGGCTTCCCTTGAAAAGATCGTAGTTGTTTTAAGGTTTTGGGAGGCGGCATTTCTAAGATAGCTTTAATTTTTTCCGGGTCGATTTCAATTCCACGATGTCGGACAACGAATCCTAAGAATTTCCTGGAGGTGACGCCGAAGGCGCATTTTAAGGGATTCATCTTAAGGTTAAATTGTCTTAATCGTTCGAAAACAATTCTCAAATCATACGAGTGGTTTTCCTTTACTTTGATTTTGATGACCACATCGTCCACGTAGCATTCGACTTGATTGTGGATGAGATCATCAAAAATTCTTTTCATTGCTCTCCGGTAGGTTGCTCCTGCGTTCTTCGATCCGAATGGCATTACTCGTGTAGCAAAATACTCCGATCGGCGTCCTGAATGCGATAAGCTTTTCATCTTCTGGAGCCATTTTTATCTGGTTGTATCCTGAAGATCCATCCATGAACGAGAATATTTCATGCGTTGAAGCAATGTCGATCATTAATTCTGGGATCGGTAGAGGGAATTCATCTTTTGGACATGCCTTATTTAAATCTCTGAAGTCCACACGGATTCGATCCGACCATTCTTCTTTCGACTGGCACCACATTGGCTAACCAAGTCGGGTATTGTTCTTCACGGACAAATTTAGCATCTATTAGCTTTTTAACTTCAGCTATGACTTGTTGTTCAATTTCTAGACACATTCTTCTGGGACCTTGTCTGACTGGGACAGAAGTAGGATCCACTCCTAGCTTATGGACTGCAACCTCTGGAGCTAATCCTGGCATCTCATCATAATTCCAAGCAAAACAGTCTTTAAATTCCATTAATAATATGATTATTTCTTCGGAGTCTTCTTTATTGAGTAAGGAGCTAACAAAGGTAGGTCTAGGCTCTTCGCTAGTACCTAAGTTAACTTCCGTTAACTCATCTATTGTAGATTTGATTTCTTCTTCGAATTCTGGTGGAGCGTCTCCAATTTGTACATCTTCGAGTTCATCTGTAGTTTCCATGCAGTTTTCATTGGATTTGCAAGTGACAACCAAGCAAAATTCAGTATCGTCAACTGACCCTACTGTGCCGAATCCGAGTCCATACTTTGAATTAGGTGGACGACCGGAGTTATTCCATAATTTTTCAAAATGTTGTGATTGGCCTTTTGTCCATTGTCGAGGTAAGAAACCACGTTGAATTAAATTTTGAACACAGGGAGAGTACCACTTAAAAGGTAATTCCATTAATTCGATGAAGTGACATCTTCAAATTGTACATTATTTTCAGTTTTGGAGGTAGAAGCACCACGGTAGAATTTGATTGGCCTTGCACCGTCGTTACGCACTTCTTTGACCACCATACCCTCGATCTTGTTAGAATGGATCGTGGTTAGGGTCATAGTATGTACGTAGTGGTTAATCTTCTCGTACATTGATTTGTATTCTTCGTTCTTCTCATCTTCGAGAGAGATCTTGAATTGCGGCTTCTTCGACTTATTGTCGCTCGCTTCTTGCTTGATTTATTTTTCTTCTTCGAACTATCTTCCCAATCAACATTGATGGCTGGTTTCCTCCGTCCAACTCGTCCTAACGTCTCTACCACGACCTCGTCCCCGGCCTCGACCTCGGATGCGAGTTGTGGAGAAACCTTCATCATCTCGCCGTAAGAGAGTGGTGAGTGACCGTTGGACTAGAACTTCGGGTTCTTCGTCGTCCCGAACTTTCTTTGCTTCATTTGTTACGGTATCTCCGGAGAAGATTGTTTTCTTTGGCGGTGCATAATAAGCCGCATCTTCATGGATTCCAATATCATGTACGGAGAATGGTTGTAAGTCGCCTTTGATGCATCGTTCCCCTCCATCGTAATATTTGATGCACCGATGCGCAGATGATGGTACCATCCCGTTTTCATGTATCCACGGTCGGCCCGCGAGAGCGTTGAACGATGTTTCGAATCAATTATGTGAAATTTTGTGGTTGTCTTTGCTAAGTCACCGGTCTTCATTAGTAACGTTATTGACCCGAGGGCTCTTTCTCCTTTACTGGTTGAATCCTCTTAATAACATTTTATCTCGCTTCGAGCTCGCGAGCATCAATTTCCAAGTATGCTAGTGTTCGAAGACTCATTATATTGATTGATGCTCCCAGATCCACCAATACTCTGGAGAGTGTAAACTTCCCAATTGTAACTGAAATGTACAACGGTCGGTTGTGATCTGCCGTCCCAAGTAGTAGGTCATTGTCCGTGAAGGTAACACCTCGCTGTTCCTTTAACGAGCAAACCTCATCTAAGGAATCTCCGGCCATTTGAGCTAAGCAAATTTCTGGATCAAGTAAGGCCTTGATCAGAGCTTCTCTCATCTCCTTTGATAAGATGAGAGCATCGTAAATGCTCAGTTTGGCCGGTAGTTTCCTAAGATGGGCTAGTACATTGTAGTTCACTTTATTTTCGTGCGTCTCGGCTTCTTCTCGAACGGGTATTTCTTCTGCTGGGGTTGGTTCTTCTTGAACAACCACCTGTTTTCCTTTGTCCTTTGGACCCATTCTCGGAGGTAGGACTCTTCCACTTCTTAAGTTAACTTCTGTAATTTCTTCTGAATCTAGTGTTGAGTTTGCCGGTGTCTCCTCCTGAATCGGAATGACAGGTTCTTATATATTAGCTTCAGAGTCTGAAGGCTCTAACCCTATTGCGATTGGAGCTCCTCGAAACTCGCAGATAAATTCGTTGCTTGTTGAGCTTTCGTAGCCTCCTTGATGGATGTCTTCTTCGTTATTTTGATTGTCGAGATCGTGTATGATTTGAGAATTGTCGTTGGTATCGAAATCGATGTCCGGATTGTCGCTAGTTACGTAATCGTTAGAAACAGTCAAAACGTGGCCAACGCCATCACCCTTATAATTATATGATCCCACCGAAGTGAGCAGATAATCATACAAAATCAGAGGTTTGAGGGATTTCTCCCCCGAATCGGAAACAACTATCCTAGGATAAGCAACCCCTAGTCTAGCCTTAGGTGTCTCGGTCCTCTCTTCTTCGTCGATTTTCTTCTTCTCTTCAATCGTATCCTGTTGAGGTGGTTCTTCTATTGCAAGTGATAGTACCGGCTTAACAGGTCTCGAACTCGAATTGAAGCTCGCACCGAAGCGGTTCGGATGTCGTCTAAAATCTTCTTCGAAGACCTTGTCCGAGCGGTAGTCCATCCATCGTCAGTTGCATAGGGATCTATCGAAATGACGGGATCAGTTGAGATAACATTGATGGAACCTCCTTTCTGGGGTTCCTTCATGTACTCCTTCGGGATTGTTATATTTCCTTTCCAAAGGTTGTCGTTGAGCCAACTTTTAAAGGTAATGCAATCTTCTATCTTGTGCCTAAGCATCTGATGGTAGGGGCAAAAGTTGGGATCACCTTTCTTGTTGACTTCCTCTGGTCTTTTAGGCTCTGGCAGCTGGAAATCTGGAGTCTTCATCAGAATACGGAACATTTTCGGTACTGCTTCATTCTTGAACGGATATTCTCTGCTCAGAAGTTCCCTTATTGTACGTTGCGGACAAGACGGTTGTTCATACTGCGGAGACGACTGATAGTTGGATCGGGGTTGCCGGTAATCTCGTTGTGGTTGCTGCGGCCGTTCCGGTGGTATTTGCATCGGTTGCTTGCCTTTATCGACCGCTCGCAACGATCCCGGATTTCATTTCGAAGGTCTTCACCGGCTTCGCTTGTCCGTCTTGTCGGCGAAACTTAATTGCTTCGCCTCTTCTTGCAAGCTTCCGGCCTTGCTTAACAACTTCTCGAAAGTCTTAATAGTAAATCCTTTGAGGAGAAGTGCTATCGGGCCGTGAATGCTTTTAAGCAAGATGCCGACTGCATGCTGTTCTTGTAGTTGTGGTTCACACATCATGCTTAAGTTTCTCCATCGAAGTATGTAATCCACCAAAGTTTCGTTCGGCCTTTGTTTCTCTACCACTAAATCTCCTATAGTGATGTGGTGCTGAGCTCCAGGGAATCGCTTGATGAAGAGGTTCTCTAGCTCTGAGAATGCTTCACCGAACCATTTGGTAATTCCGCATACCGGTCGAAGGCGATTCTCGACGATCGCTGACGAACCGTCGGAAGAGTAATGCATCGCTCCCGCCGGCATTACAACAACCGGCACGAAAGTGTACAACATGCTCGTCGGGGGTTCCCGGTTCCGCCGAAGGTCTTGAACGAGAGGTGGTACGAAGCCTTTCGGGTATTGGACGTCGTCGAATTCTTCCGGGTAAGGTCTACCCGTTCGAATGGATGTCCCGCTCTTCGATTGTGCTAAGGCTTCTCGCACTCGCTCGTTCCACCAAGTTCTTAATATCCTTTTCGGGGATCATACTTTGTGTTGTATCCTTTTTCGCTGATCATCCCCATTGACGGATGTAATCTCCTTTCCTCCGTCTACAATGTGAATGACCTCCGGGGTGTCTCTCTATGTGGTTGTACTTGACTGCGGAGAGTGGCCGGAGCTACGGCCATCTCTTCCATCCTTTTCGCCATTTGAGCGATCGTGTCGTCTTTTCCCGAAGTCCGCCTTCTCATCGCTTCCGGCTCCTCTCTTCGCGAGCTGCAGGAGCACCTTGCGAAGCTGATGAAGCTCGTGTCTCAACCATATTGATTTTTGCATATTCGTCGTCCATGAATTCCGATGAATCAATCTCATCTCCGAACTTTTCTTCTCTTTCTTTTGCCAACCGTCGGATATCGGTTCTCAACTTTTCCATGGCATCTTCTAGCGGGGCTTTACGTATGTCTTTGCGGTTGTCGTGCGATAGGCCTGCCGGGTCCCCTTTTCACGAGTCCCCTTTATCGCAGGTAGCACTTTCTTCGCATTCCGGCCTCCCGGCGAGACTTTCTTTCTCGGGCTGTCGTTTCAATCTTAATCGCCCAGTAGTGGGACGCCATACCATCCTTCTAGCGACAGAAGGTCTAGGACCGGATGGTCCGTCGGCCAAATGTCGGAAGGTGGTATCCTCCCTAATCCGTAATCCCGAGACTACGACGGGCGGACTAGCCTTCATTCTTTTACTTGGCTTTTTCGTCATGACGGCGGGTTCTACTCGGGGCCCAAGACGGGATTTGACTGGCACCCGCCCTATCCTTCGTAGAATCTCCGATACGGGGCAGTTTTCCTTCTTTGCTAACTTTTCTACCAAAGTTTGCAGTCGAGCAAACGGCATTGTTCTAGTTCTTTTCTTGCGGCTATCGTTGTAATATGCGGGCCGAGGTAATGTGGCAGCAATCTTGCGAACATTCTCCTCATCCTCTACGGCGGAGAGGGGATGGAACCTGCTTCCTCCCAAAAGTGGTATGTAGTCAGGCGACGGTGTATATTCCGGTAGCGGTGTATATTCCAGCGGCTACGGAATTTCCTCCGGAAAGCAATTTCAGCGGCTGCGGCTTCTCTGGCGATCCTTCTACTTTTGTTTCTTCTTTGGGTCCTCGTCGGTGACGGAATCTTTGAACTGGACCCGATTTCGAAAACAGAAGGTCTTACAGGAAGATCTGTACCCTCCACGGTAACAGGTTTACCATAATTCTGGATTTCTTTCCCCTTTGATTTGGCAGAAGTCGGGGTAGGTGCAGAAACAACTAGACCAGTGGGGGTAGTAAGAACAGTCCTCCTGCGGACAGCAGTACTCCTCCTAGTCGGGATCCTTTGCAGAGGAGGGAACTCCTGGGTCGACCTAAGGTTGAACTCAAGCAGCGGCTCTTCAGCTTCAGATACCTTGTTCGTCAGTGCAAAGAGGGAGACGTCGGTGACCTTGACATTCGTGTTTTCAAATCCTTGTCCAAATCGGATGATCCCATTGTCGAGCAGACTCATCCTTATAGCATGGCGAAGTCCAGTCCATTGGTGAAGGAGAAAATCAGCTTTGGGGCTTCCATTTCGCAGGGTAGATTCGGTTGTCGGTCCCAAGTTATGCTTCTTTTCTTTAGGACGAAAAGAAAGGAATTGAAAAGAGTCCGAACACATTCTTGTTCATGTATTTATAAGAAGGAATCATTTGTTAAAAGAATCACTTATTAGAGGGTTTGTTTATTTAGAACGGAATGTTCAAAGGTGTAGAGAAGGTAAGGAATCCGATTCGAGTTGGAAAGGAAAAGAAAGTCTTAAGCAAGACTTCTCGACTCGAAGGATCATTCCTAAACTAACACCTATTGGGGTCCACCCCACCTCGAAAATGAGGTAAAAGGATCTCGGAACCTCTCCGTTTAGGGGTGTCTAAACAAAGTGGCTCCTAAATCCGAGAGAATGTTGGCTATACTTGTCCAAGGTAGAAATGAACATAGTATTCCAACGGAAAGAAGGGTAGTTTGATCCACAAGGGACATGGATACACTACCGATTTTTGAAAGCAGAATTATCTGATTAAAATGGAGAGAGGAATTTTTCCCCAGCGGAGTCGCCAGAAGTTGTCGGCACTATTTTAGGTCTGTGTGTTTCATTTTTAAAAGGGGTCGCCTAACAGAAATTGTGCGGCGAATTTTTTTAATTTAATTTAAATAAATAATTTGAAAAGTAGTAATTGATTTTGAAAATAATTTTAAATTTGAAGGTTTTAAGATATGAGATTAAACCGATCTCACATCCCAAATAGTTTATAAAAACGAGCACCGCACCACAAACCGTGTATCTATCCCTAAGGATAGACACACTGCTTGACGGTGGGGCTCGATTAAATAAACTAGAAGATTTGTGACATCCGTTTGGTCTGCAAACCAAATTTACAAGCCGACAAATTCCCCTGCTTAATATGAAAGCATTAAACAGGGTTTATATTACCTGGGTTCTTTAAAATTCCCTATAAGGGCAAGCCCCTATAGTTAATTACATCTTAAGTGACGGGAATCACCTAAGAAAACTCTCGATAATAATCAATAATTCTGCTCTCAAGAATTTCAAAGTGTAAGTTTTTCAAAGGATTGAATTCTGGAATTTCAATAGGGAATGGGTCAAGTTTGGAACATTTTATTTTGAGAATCCAAAGGAAGAAAAGTAGGAGAAATCACAGATTCGAAGCAAACTTCGGTAATCTCCCGACTATCCTATTGTTTGGCTTGGATTTAGGAAAGTCCTAATATTTATTTAATGTTTTGATCTTGTCAATTTTAATTAATTAGGGCTTATATTTGTATGATAAAATCACACAAATAGCCTCGAAGATGTGAGGGTTTATATCGTATCCGACGACTACCTCGGAATCCTAAGTCCGGTTAGGGCTTAATTTGCTATGCAAGTGCCTAACGAAGAGTTGAGGATTTATGTTGCACTAGGCAAACTACCTCGAAGTCCTATGGCTTTGTTGTTTAATTCTAGGAAAGTTTTGTTGAAGTAGACTCAGGTTTTGTCGACGACGATGGCCGTGCCGCCCACCATGCTCCGAGCTCCTTGTTGTTGCAGAGGTTTAGTTTTAGAAGTCATAAATCAGGGGATGAGAAAAGTGTTTTGGTTTAGAGAAAATCTTAATTTCCAAGTGTTTTTTACGTTTTAATTAAAACAAATCTTAAAGTTGATTATAACAACACCGGTTAAGATCCCACGGTTCCATCCTTCCGGCATCGTTATTTTTATCGGATTCACTTAGTCCAGATGAATTTGCTAAACTCAACTGGATGAGTTCCACACTTTCATTTAGACCGTGGGAAATCCCGTTAGCAACACGTAGGTTACATCATCCGAGGTATTCCCGCTCATCCAACAGGACGTTTTAATTTAATTGTAATTGTAGTTTTATGTTCTGTTTGTGATTAAATTTTGAGTTGATTTATATTTTGAAATGTTGTGGCGGTGAATTTTATCTTGCAATGACTTTTAACTTAGTTTTGGTTTCAGTTTTAGGGACTATCCTAAAGGTGTGGGTTTTCATGCAACAGTTGTTTTATCATGCAAGAAAAGTAAAGTGCATTTGCAATAAAGTAAATTGCAAGAAAGTAAATTGCAGGAAAGTAAATTGCAATAAAATAAAAGCGTACCTGGAGGGTCTTCCCGTCATCCCAAGCTGCACTTAAAACACAATTAGAATATTTAAGCAAGTTCCTAGGTAAAGCTAAGGTAAGGGTTATGGTTTTCTACCAAATTTCTAATCCTATAGCTAGTCATTTCCTATGACGTCTAGGTTTTTTTGTGTTTTTGGTTTGAAGACGATTTTCTTCATCAAAGAACAATTAAGTTCAATTGTTCTTATAAATATCCTATCATATTGAGGAAGTGCTTAAGAGGAATCTTAAACATCTTTTCAATATTTCTAGGATTGTTTTAAGTCCAAATGAATTTAATTATATAAATGAATCGATCGTCCGGGGTTTTAAGTTTTGTTAACTTGCTCAGTGAACTAGGACATTTAAATATCCTATGAGTGAAGTAACATTTCATTTAATGTTCTGTTTAGGAGTTATGATAGCTAAAGCTTTGAGGGTAAATTGGTATTCAAATGATTTAGTTTAATTTAAGTTAATGGGTTTAAATTTGGAATAGTGTTCAAGTTATTCTTTAGATTTATTTTAAATTCTTTATGTCTTTGGTGATGTTATATTTAATTCAACTTAATTTAATTGAATTTAATTTAATTTAATTCAATTTAATTCAATTTAGTTTGATTTGATGTTAAATTAATTTAATTTGATTTAATTTTAATTTAATTTGTTTTAATTTAACTTAATTTAATTTAATTTATTTAATTTAATTTAATTTTTAATTCAATTTAATTTAATTTAATTTAATTTTTAATTTAATTTTAATTTAATTTAATTTAATTATTAATTTAACTTATTTTAATTTTAATTTAATTTAATTTAATTTTTAATTTTTTAATTTAATTTGATTTAATTTTTAATTTAATTTTAATTTAATTTAATTTAATTTAATTTAATTTTATTTAATTTATTTAATTTAATTTAATTTAATTTAATTTAATTTAATTTAATTTTTAATTTATTTTAATTTTAATTAAAATTTTAAAAGAGTTCAATAATTTGATTTTAGTTTAATGATTAAGCCTTTTAATATTTTAAATTTGAATTATCATTTTAATTAAGAATTAAACATTAATGAAATGATTAATTTAGGGAATTTTAAATTAAAGAATAAATCTCTTCCTAATAATATCCCTATTTTAATAATTCCAATTTTATTATTCTTCCAAATTTAATCAATTATTTAATTAAGGTTTAATCATTTTAAATTGCTTAATGGGTTTCTACCCTTTAATTATTTAAATTTCAATCATCCAAATCAGATTAGGATCAAATATTTTACTTGTTAATTTTTTATTAAACCTAAAGTTTTAATTAAGGATTAAAATTTAATTACCATTTTACCCTTTAAACTTAATAATTTCATAACTCACTAAATTGAACTCAAATGAATTTGAGATTTTTATGTGACTTCACTCATATGTCAATAAAGACATGAGAGGAGAAAATGTGATTTTTCTTTATTTAATTTATTTATATAATTATTTTTTGGTAGAAAATAGAGATTTCCAAGGAAAATTTAATAACATGACCAAGGGAAAGCTTCTGTCCTTAAGAAAATTAGGGGACATTCCTAATGACCAGAGGACCACTTGGACCAATTTTGGTGATTTTTTGAATTATATTATTTTTATTATAATTATTTTAAATTTTTGAGTATTAATTAATTTAAAAATAAAATAAATGTTGAAAAATGAATTTTATATTTTTCAAAAATCTCTCTGATATCAAGGAAATCAGAGAATCAAATTTTGTAATTTTCTGATTTTTCTATGATTTATTATAATTATTTTAATGAAAAAGCTAGAAAACATATTTTTTTTTTAATTTTAAAATTACCTTAAAGCTTTAAAATTTAATATCTCACTAAATAGACCTAAGAAAAATATGGGGTTTGTTCCTAAGTGATTAAAATTCAAAATGTGACATTTTGGTGAATTTTATTATTTTTGTGATTTTTATTATTTTTTAATTATTAAAAATATTAAAATAATATTAAAAATCAATTTTTTAGAAAATTGAAATTTTAATTTTCTTAAATTCCCCTAATATCAGAGAGGCTCCAAAACCAATTTGGTGAATTTTTGAAAGATATTTTGAAATTTATGAATTTTTAAAGTTTAAAATGACTAAGTGGCTTAATCAACCCAATTAATAGGGCTAACCAAGTCCAATTGACCTCAAATTTTTATGATGGGTTCCTCTGATCCTAAAGGTCAGTGGAGAATTGATTTCAAGTCAATTTGATGTATGGTTAGCTCTAATTAATTAGAGACCTATTTTGGGTGTTTAAGCCAATTAGGGTTGTTTTAAATGAACTAACTCAAAACCTATTTTTCCTTGGGTTCTCTGGTCATAAGGAACATCACCAAATTTTCCTAGAATTTATTTCACAACATGCTATTTATTGGAATTAAAATACTCAAAACAGCAACATGAATTTGAAAAATCAATAACTTTTCATAGGGATGGCCTCTGACTTTGGAAAATTCAGGGAATGTTCCCAAATTTAGAGGCTTCAAAAGCCCTATGGTCTCATGCCATGGTGAATTGTATACATGCATGGAGAATTAAAAGTATGCAGAGAGTAAATAAATTATAAAAAATAAAATACTTGATGAAAATAAATGATTTCTTTTCCACATTATTCTCCTCTGTTCACTGAGCAAGAGGGTATTTTTATTTTATTTTTCTGATTTTTCTACACAAAGATATGAATTTTTGAAGTTTAGGGAATTAAATAAATAGAAAATACCCCTAATTTTCTATTTATCCACGCGGCGCCAACTCTTCCTCGGCATCTCCGAACGCACACGCGTCACGCTCTCATTCGACGCTGCCATCTGACTCAGTGCTCCGGGCCCCGCGGTTCTTGTACCGTCTCCTAGTCCGACGCCATCTGAGTCGTCCGTCCGCGCGTGTATTGAATGGACGGCATCCGTTCATCGTCCCCGAGTGTCCTCACCCGAGAGCCGTCCACACTAAATCCCTAAGATCTCACTCGATACTCAATGGTTTTTCATGTTCTTATGCTCTATGGATTTGTCATGAAGAAACGAACACATCTATACGGTTATTATGCATTGAAATTAAAGCATTTGAAATGGAGAATCTCCAGAAGCTTGGGATGAAGAATTAATTCGTACCTTTGCTCAGAGAAGTGTGGCTTCGATCTGAGAGTTGTTGCACCTTCGATTGGATCCCAGCAAGCTCCAGATGAAGTCTCCTGGTCTGGTGAATTGTCTAGATGTGATTTCAACCAAGCCCGATCACAAAGCTTGGAGGCTCGGAGCAACCGGGTGGCCTGGAGATGGGGCTTTTGTCGGTGGACACCTTCCCTCGGTCCGGTGAAGGTGTAGGACCAATCAATTTGAGGATTGGTCCACCGTGGAGAAGTGTCCTGGTTTTGGGTGGAATTTCAACTCGAAATCGAGCTCGCGAGAGAAGAAATGGCAGGGGGATCTCACTGGGGATCAAGTGCTCGTGTATGGGGAGGAGTCCGGAACAATTTTGGCGAGTTTCCTTAAGGTTTTTTCTCGGCACCTCTCATGGCCGAGATGGGTGGTGTTTAAATAGGAGAGGGTGGAGGGCCTCCCGGGGAGAGTTAGGGCTTGGGATCAGCTGCTCTTGGCAAGAGAAGAACGGCTCCAATGGCCACGCTGGGGATGGGGCGGCTCGGCAGGTGAGAATTCCAAGTTGGGCTCACATGTGAGCTCTCGGCCATGGTGTTTTCCGGCGACCCAGGCGGCGACCGGCAGGCATGGGTCACCCTCAGGTCCAGGTGGGTCAGGACTGGGACTTGGTGCAAGCAATTGGCAATTGCCATGTGTAAAGAGCTTGGATTGAAATGGAATGGGGGGAAGATCATTTTGGGTTCAAATGAGTCAACCCATGGTTTTGGGCTAGGTTCACCACCCAAGGCCTGGTCTTGGGCTGAAAAGGGTCACTTGGGTCGGCCAAGAGAGAATGGTGTGGTCTCCATCCATGATGAGGTGGCTAATCATGGTTTAGTGTGTGACATGCTTAAGGTAAAAAGGGGTTAAGGAGGATTAGGAAAGGGGCCCCTCCTTTTGCCATTAATGGCTTGATCACATGTCAAGCCTTCCATGGCTTCATGTGGCTTGTCCATGGCTTGCATGGCTCACCTTTGGCTTGGAAAAAGGTTTGGTCAATTTCATGAAAATGGATTTTAGGAATTTTTGGTAATTTGATGGAAATTTGTATGAAACTTGATTTGGAATTATTTGATGATGAATTTAGGACTTAGGTAATGGCTTTAATTAAGTGGATGTCAAATGGAGATGTCATGTGGGCTTTAGGGTAGATTTTGGGCCTTTTGAAATGGTTTTAGATGGGCTTTTAAGATGGTTTTGGAAGGTGGGCTTTTGGATTTTAAAATGGATTTTGGGATGAAATTTTGTAAAGAGGTTGGTCCAAATAATTGTTGGGTTTAGCTCATGGATGTATCATGAGTGACTTGAAGCAAATTGGGGGTGATTTGGGTTTGAATTGGGTTGAATTTGGGCTCTTTTGGTGAATAGGCCAATATAGGTCCAAGTGGGCCAAATTGGGCCAATGTTGGGCTAGGGTTGAAATTAATGTAAAATCAATGTTGAGAAATGTTTATGGGAGTGTTTCAAAGAGGTTTTGGCTTTGGTTGGGCTTTGATTTTGGGGTTTGGGCTCATTTGGGTTAGGTTTGGGTTTATGTCAAAAATGGGCCTTTTAGCTTTAGGTTGAATTTGAGTGGGGTTTGGGTCTAAATTTTGGGCAAATCATGTTAGTTTTTTGATTGTGGGAATGTTAAGGAAGATTTAGAAAAGGTTTGGGGTTAATTGGAGTTGAATTGGGTGAGTTTGGGTTAGGTTTGGGTCATGGGTCCAAATTGGGCTTTAAGGCCAAACGTGAGATTGGATCCAAATATCAATCAAATTGGACTTGGATTTGGTCTAGATTGGTATTGGGGATGTTGCATTGAAGTTTAGAACTGAATTGGACCAAAATTGGGGTCAATTGGGTAGGTTTGGTTTAACATTGGGTTCACTTTGGGTTAAAATGGGCCAAATTGGGGGTTTTGACAAAATTAGGGTAAATTGACAAAATTGGCCCATGGTGTAGTTGAACAAAATGAAATTGGGAATATTTGGAATTTTCTGGAATTTTCTGGGAATTTTCTGAATTTTTGGATTTTTGGGTCAAGAGGGGAATTTTGGGTATTTGGAGGGTATTGGGAGGTTTTCTTGGAATTTTTGGTATTTTTGGGTATGGATGATCAATTTAAGTGATGTGGAAATGTTTGGGAATGATTTTGGAGAATTTTGGGTAATTTGGAAATTTTTGGGAAATTTGGGTAATTTCAAGGGTTTTGGGTAGGTTAAGCGGGTGTAGGGTCCCGGGGGTCAAAAATTGAAAATTTGGGAAATTGAAGATTGGGTGGATGTAAGTGGAAAGAAGTCATTTTGGTTGAGCCATGAAGCCATATCAAGCCCATATGAGTCATGAAGGGACTCATTTGAGGCATTCACTATGTTGTTCCTAACCCTCTTAACCAAGGGCTCAGGGGTTAAGGATCATCCATGTGAATCACCTACATGAGTCAGGAGGTCAAGTTAGGTATGGGTGTAGTTTTAGGAAGTGTGTGAAAGTGTAGTGTATAAGTGTAGTGTGTGTGTAAGTCAGCCCCTCACCGGACCGGGCCACCTGTGGCGGTCCTAAGGCCAAAGAGTCCTATAGGAACTCATCCTTTAAACTTCCACATTTGATTTCAACCCTCTAGGTGATTAGGGGTCTACGGTCAAGTTTGTGGAGTTTGCGGGGAGTTAAGAAGTGGTTTGAATTTCTAAAAGGTGGGTCCCAATTCTAGTCCTCTAAGATAGTCAAAGGAAAAGCCTAAGGCTAGATCCTAAGCACTAAAAAGAAGAAGAGAAGACCTCATCAAAAATGAGGTCAACAGGGTGATTAAGCCTTTTCATGACTCTTCTAAACCTTGATTAATCCTAAATGTACTTAGATGGTGACTTCTCCCCACTAAGCTAGCTGACTTACCTGATTCCCTCAGCCCAAAAATCAGGCCTTGGAGGGTGAACCAGACCTAAATCCATGACTTGGACCCATTTGGACAAAAAATTAGCTGCTCCCCCATTCCATTTAAATCAAACCCTTTACACATGGCTAATGCCAATTGAACTCACCAAACCCCAGCCCTGACCTCCCTGACCTTGAGGGTGACCCATGCCTGGCCGGCCAGCCACCACAGTCGTCGGAAAACACTAGGCCAACAGTAACCATTTGATTCAAAAATTCAATTCACCCTTGCTTAGTTGTCCCAAACTAAATGGCCACAATGGCTGTTCTTCCCTTGCCCTCAGCAGTTGATCCAAGCCTTCAACTGCCCTTATGGAGCCCTCCAGCCATGTCTGTTTAAACCTCACCCCTTCTCAGCCAAACAAGGTGATTAACCAGACCTAAAAAAACTCTGCCAAAATTTCTCCAGGACATTCTCATAGCTTAGAGAAATTGATACCCACTGTTCTCCTGCCCTAAACCCCATTGATTGAGCTCAATTTTAGAGCTCAATTCTCAGCCTAAAACAGGACATCCCTGGAGCCTTCACCAAAATCAAATTAAACTCACACACACCTGCAAAAGACCAAGAGAAGAAGTTCCCCAGTGGAAGCCCCCTCACAAGGCCAGCCATTCTCTCTATCGACCAAGCTTTGAAATCGGGTTTGGTGGAAGTTATACCTAGGCAATTTCCTAGGGCCAGAGACTTCATCTGGAGCTTCCTTGGGTGCAATCCAAGGTGCCACAACTCTCTGATTGAAGCTTCACTTCTCAGAGCCAAGGTATAGACCTCTCCTTCCTCTCGAGCTTCCAGTGATTCTCCATTTTGATTTACTTAATTTCATAGCATGTAAATTGTATGGATGTGTTCGTCTCTTCAAGAAGAATCCATAGAGCATAAGAAAATGAAAATTCGTTGAGAAATGAGAGTGTTCTAAGGGTTTAAGTGTGGAAGGTCACGGGTGCATACCAGTCGTAGACGATGACTAGGCGCCGTCCGATCGAGTGTGTATCAAGTCGACGGTCCAGATTGCACCGGACCAGAGAATGTTAAGTGAACCGCGGGCCCCTGGAGAGCTGGGTCGGATGATAGCGTCGAATGGGAGCGCGCCGCGTGGACTTTCAGAGCTGTCGAGGATGAGTCGGGGCCACGTGGATAAGTAGAAAAATATGGATTTTTTGATTTATTTAAATTCCCAGAACTTAGAAATTTCATATTTTTGTGCAGAAAAATCATAAAAATAAACTAAAAATACCCTCTTGCTCAGTGAACAAAGGAGAATAATGTGGAAAAAGAATTGAGTTAATTTGATGAGTATTTTATTTTTAATTTATTATTTACCCATTTCAGTATTTTGATTCTCCATTTGCATAGACAATTCACCACGGCATGAGACCATAGGGCTTTTGAAGCCTCTGATCTTGGGAACATTCCCTGAATTTTTTAAGGTCAAAGACCATCTCTATGGAAAGTTATGTATTTTTTAACTTTATGTCACTGTGTTTGATATTTTAATTCCATTAATTAGCATACTATTTAGAAAATTCTAGAAAAATTTGGGGAAGTTTCTTAGGACCAGAGGACCCTAGGATAATTATATTTTGAGTTAATTCATTAAGAATAACCCTAATTGGCCTAATTACTCAAAACTGAATTTTAATTAATTTGGGTTAACCACACATTGAAAGAACTTGAAAATATTTCTCCACTGATCATTAGGATCAGAGGGATCTCACATAAAAATTTAGAATCAATTGGAAATGTTTAACCCCACTAAATGGATTAATTAAGTCACATAACCAAAATTAAATTTTAAAAATTCATAACTCCAAAAATACACGTTAAAAATTCACCAAATTAGTTTTGGGCCCTCTCTAATATCGGAGAAGTCTTTAGAAAATTAAAATTGGAATTTTCTAAAAATCTTCATTTTTCACTTTATTTTAATATTTTAAATAATTAAAAAATAATAGAAATCATAAAAATATTAAAAATCATAAAAATGTCATATTTCACCTCCTAATCACTTAGTAATAAACCAAAAATTTTTCCCAAGTCTCAAAGTAAAGATATTGAATTTTAAACACTTAAAACAATTTTTGAATTAAAAAATGAATTTTCCAACCTTTTCATTAAATTAATTCTAGTAAATCAAAGAAAAATCAAAAAAATATAAAATTTATTTCTCTGAACTTCTTGAGGTTAGAGAGATTTACGAAAAATATAAAACTTAATTTTCAAGCTTTATTTTATTTTATAATTAATTAACACTCTAGAACTCCAAATAATTATAATAAATAAAATATAATTCAAAAAATCACTAAAATTGGTCCAAGTAGTCCTTTGGTCATTAAAAACATCCCATAATTTTCTTAAGGACAGAAACCTTTCGTTGGTTATGTT
Organism: Papilionanthe hookeriana x Papilionanthe teres; assembly: GCA_022702705.1. Taxonomy (NCBI): domain Eukaryota; kingdom Viridiplantae; phylum Streptophyta; class Magnoliopsida; order Asparagales; family Orchidaceae; genus Papilionanthe; species Papilionanthe hookeriana x Papilionanthe teres. The sequence continues at coordinate 129,739,293 of CM040425.1, read as the reverse complement.
GTTGAATTTCCATTGAAAAATCCCTATTTTTCATTAAAATAATTATATAAATTAAATTAAATTTAGAAAAATCATATTTTCTCCTAATGTCTTAATTGACATATGAGTGAAGTGAAATAAAAATTTCAAGTTCATTTGAGCTCAACTTAGTGAGTTATGAAATAAATAAGCTTAAAGGGGCATAAAGGTAATTAAAAGATTTTAACCCTAATTAACATTTAGATTTAACAAATGGGGAGGGTAAAATATTTGATTTTAAATTTTCATTAGAAGATTGAAACCTAGAGAATTAAGGGGTAGAAACCCATTAATCATCTTGAAAATATTTAAAGTAAACCTTAATTAATTAAACAATTTGAATTTTGGAAGAATAAGTTAAAATTTGGATTATTAAAATGGGAATATAATTTAGAGAGACTATAATAACTTAAACTAAAATCCCTAAATGAATCACTTTAACAATATTTAACTTTTAATTAAATTCAAAGAGATAATTTTAATTAATAATTAAATAATTAAAAATAAAATAACCCTTAATTAAATTAATATTTAAAATATTAAGTGATTTAACAATTAAATTAAATTAAATTTAAAAATCAATTCAAAATCACTTGAAAACAAACTTAAAACAAATTTGAAATATTAAAAATCAATTTCATAAAATTAATTTTTAATTAAAAAATTAAACCAATTAAAAGTTAATCTAGAATATTGCAATTAAATTAAAATTAAATCATTAAAGTCTAAATTAAGTAATTTAAACTCCTCCTTCAATTCAAATGGTTTAAAACATTTAAGAATGAAACAATTTGAACACTATTCCAAACTCAAATTTATTAAAATTTCATAACTAAATTAAATCACTTAAAATCATCAATTCCAATTTTAAATCATTAAATTCTTTAACAAATTAATTTTCCCTTAGAGGCTTTTGTTATTATAACTCTTAAATGGAGCATTAAATGAAATGTCACTTTACTTATAGGATAATCAAACTCCTAATTCACTGAGCAAGAAACTAACCTAAATATTGGGATGATTAATTAACATGTGCAATAAAACTCATTTAGACTCAAAATAATCCCAAAAATATTGAAAAGATGTTCATGACTCGTCCTAAACACTTCCTCAATATGATGGGATGTTTTAGAAGAACAATTGAATTTAATTGTTCTTCGATGAAGAAAATCATCCTTAAATACAATACAGAAACCTAGACGTCATAGGAGATGACTAGCAGTAGGATTAGGATCTTGATAGACAAGCAAAACACTTCCCTTAGCTTTACCTAAGTACTTGTTATAAACATTTAAATGGCTTAACATGTATTTTAAGTGCAGCTTAGAATGACGAGAAGTCTCTCCAGGTGCACTTTTATTTTATTGCAATTTACTTTATTGCAATTTATTTATATAAGTTGCACTTTACTCTTCTTGCATGTTAAACAAGATTGTTGCATGAAAACTAAAACTTTTAGGATAGCCACAAAACTGAAACCAAAACTAAATTAAAAGTCACAACAAGATAAAATTCACCGCCACAACATTGAAAATAAAAAACAACTTAAGATTTAATCACAAACAGAACACAAAACTATAATTGCAATTAAATTAAAACACCTCGTTGGATGATCAGGAATACCTCAGATGATAAAACCTACGTGTTGCTAACGGGATTTCCCACGGTCTAAATGAAAGTGTGAAACTCATACAGTTGAGTTTAGCAAATTCATCTGGACTAAGTGAATCCGATAAAAATAACGGTGTCGGAATGATGGATCTGTATGATCTTAACTGGTGTTGTTATAATCAACTTTAATATTCCCCTAATGAAACATTAAAGACATTTGAACTTTAAGATTCCTCTAAACCAAAACACTTTTCTCATCTCCTGATTTTCACCTTCTAAAACTAAACCTCTGCAACAACAAGGAGCTTGGAGCACGGTGGGCAGCACGGCCATCGTCATCAGCAAAACCTGAGTCTACTTCAGCAAAACTTTCCTTAGAATTAAATAACCAAGCCATAGGATTTCGAGGTAGTTTGCTTAGTGCAACATAAATCCTCAACTTTTTAGGCATTTGCATAATCATATTATGTAAAATAAGCCCTAAATCGTCTTAGGATTCCGAGGTAGTCGTTTAGTATGACATAAACCTTCACATATTTGAGGCTATTTATATGATCATGTCGTATAAATATAAGTCCAAATTAATTAAAATTGGCAAGATGAAACATTAATTAAACTCTTAAATTGAAGCCAAACAATAAGATAGTTTGGGAAGTTGCCAAGATTCTTCTTGGATCCTCTGCTTCTCCTACTTTTCTTCCTTTGGACTCCTAAAAATAAACTGTTCCAAATTTGATCCATTCCTTATTGAAATCTCTAAAATCCAATTCATTTGAAACCTTAAACTTTGAAATTCTTGAGAGAAAAACCTCTGATCATTATTAAGAGTTTTCTTAAATAATTCCCGTCATTTAAGATGTAGGGGATAGCCCTTATAGGGAACTTTAAGAACCCAGGTAATATAAACCCTGCTTAATTCCCTTATATTAAGCAGGGGAACTTTTCGGCTTATAAAATTAGTTCGCAGACCAAACGGATGTCGCAAATCTTCTAGTTTATTTAATCGATCCCCATCATCAAGTAGTGTGTCTATTCTTCGGGATAGATAGACAGTTTGTGATGCGGCGCTCGTTTATATAAACTATTTGGGATGTGAGATCGGTTTGATTTCATATCTTAAAAATCTTTCAAACTTAAAATTATTTTCAAAATCAAATGCTACTTTCTAAATTATATATATATATATATATATATATATATATATATTTAAATTAAATTTAAAATTTAAAATTTGTCGACAACTTCTGTAGGCAACCCTTTTTTAAAACACAAACCTAAAAATATGCCGACAATACTAGCTCTCACTCTAGAGGCCACTTGACCCGACCCGCAAATATGCAGTAATTTAAATTCCAAAAGATGGCCCAAAACTTGACACGATTTATAAATAGCGGCTAGTGTACAAAATCTTAAATGATATAAAATTTAGAAAATATTATACAGACTAGGGGTACTACGCAAGTATACGTATCGTTTTAAGTAAGAGGTCTTTAATCAAATTCTAGTCTACTACTAATAGTCCTTAGTTTGGAATGTCGATTAAAATTGTGTTTTATCTAGCAACTATTCCTAAATGCAAGTGTTAAATGTAAAGATAGTAACTATATCTAAATGCAAATAATAATTCTAAAGATAACCCTTTTTAGATTAATTGGTTTGGAGAACTTTGAGATACTAAAAACTACAATTCTTATGTAATGAAATAGATAATGTATAGGAATGAGATGCATTAAATATTGTATGTGCCAAATATAAGCAATCTTATTCTTTACCCTTTGGTACAGGCATAAAGAACATTGACTAATCCTATGCTTGGTTACTAAATCTGTGGCTAGGCTGGGAGGATACCGGCTCTCACTTCGGAGCTCCCACGTTCCCTCGCCTGAGGGCTAACAATCTACACTTCAGTACCCAAACGATAGGACCGAATTGAGGATTTTAGCCTGTCACTCTAAAATCTCCAATTCTACGCCCGATTAATATTATTTCCCTATTTATTTGCATTCAACTTCCATGAACTTCACCATCCATGGAATTTGAATGTGGTTCCACTTTGTTGAGAATTACACCGCCCTTTCGGGTCAATACAATTACAACGAATTTTAACACTACAATGGGCCCTTATTGCAATGTAAATGAAGTGCAAGTAAAAACCATCACATTTATAATTAAATTTACTTCTACCATGCATCACAAAATCATAAACATTATTTCTACTCATTGCAAAAGAAAAGTAAAAGGAAATCAATGACATAATCTTCTTATGCCACTATTTCCAAAGAAGAAGAAAGAGTAAGAGAGATGCGTCACAAAGCACGAAGAAAACATAAAGAAAACTTCATTTAACAAAAGCAAATCCAATAAATAAATGTTTACAAAATTATAAGATAATGAAGAACAATACTTAGCTTTTTTCCTTTGAAAGAAAAACGAAGATCTCTGATGGCAGTGGAATTTAATATGTCGTATGGTGGGGGTGTCATGTCGTCGCCGTCAATTTTTGTATTATGTCAATGTCAAGGAGTCGCCATCTAATATTGGCCTATTTTTATTCATATAAATCCTATGAAGGATTGAGAGAATTTTTAGGACTAATAGTAGAAAAGGATGTTTATGATAATTCTTATATGAGGATATTCTAGAATAACATATTCTAGAATTTTCATATTAAAAAAATCATGGTAAACCAGAGATTTCTATTTCGGGTTCTTTTAGATCTCTTATAGAGGCAAGCCTCTATAGTTAATTACATCATAAACAATTTTCAATTGTTTATGAAAACTTCTGATTAATGTTAATCATTTGTTTTCTAAGAATTTATTTTAAGGAGAGATGTACCCACTATCACTCCCGAAAGTCGTTATATCATGTTATTGAATACTTTAGGTATTATGTCTAACCTAAAGGTTCTGGTTTTGTTTTTGTTGTCAATGTTGTTGATTTGTTGAAAAATTTCAGGTTATATGTCTAACCTAAAAGTTTTGGTTTTGTTTTTGTTGTCAATGTCGTTGTTTTGTTGAAAAGTTTCAGGTTATGTGTCTAACCTAAAAGTTTTGGTTTGGTTTTTATTGTCAAAAGTTTCAAGATATATGTCTAACCTAAAAAAGTTTTTGTTTTGTTTTTGTTCGCCTAGAATGTCGTCCTGCAAAACAGAGTTAGTACACCCTATAACATGTAAAGAAAATCTAAGCGAAATTTCTTGTTTTCACCTACGCAAAGAAAATATTGTCAGAAATAATATCACAGAATATTTGGATATGTCTTGGATGTCAATTTATGTCGAATTATTTTGAAATGTCAATTTTTTTCGTTGATAATGTCAGTTTTGGTTTGAAATGTTGAATTTATATTTTGATTTTAAACTTAAATGCTGAATTAACTTGAGTTTTTAAAATTAAAAGGTTTGAAATTAGATTCAATATTGATTGAATTAATTTGGGTTCATGTCTTGTTAAACCTAAATTAGATTCAATGTTGATTGAATCTATTTAACTTGAGTTCATGTCTGTCTGAACGTAAGTTAAAAGATTTGAAATTAGATTCAGTATTGATTGAATTAACTTGGGTTCATGTCTGGTTGAACCTAAGTTAGATTCGATGTTGATTGAATCTATTTAACTTGAGTTCATGTACGTACGAACTTAAGTTAAAAGGTTTGAAATTAGATTCAATATTGAATTAACTTGGGTTCATGTCCGGTTGAACCTAAGTTAGATTCAATGTTGATTGAATCTATTTAACTTGAGTTCATGTACGTACGAACTTAAGTTAAAAAGGTTTGAAATTAGATTCAATATTGATTTAACTTGGGTTCATGTCTGGTAGAACCTAAGTTAGATTCAATGTTGATTGAATCTATTTAACTTGAGTTCATGTCTGTCTGAACTTAAGTTAAAAGGTTTGGTTCAGAATAGATTTAATTAAGTTTTAGGTCTTGTTTAAATATGACTTAAAGGTTAATCAAGTCTAATAAATTAGACTCAATTAGATTTGCATACCATCAAAGTCCCTTTAGATAAGACTTAAGTTTTAATTAAGTCTATTTAAAGTTAGACCTAGACTTAGGATTGAACTTAAGCCGGATTTTAGTTTAGATTCAAGTTATGTTGAACCTAAGGCTTAGGTTAGACTTATGTTTATATCGTGTTAAACCTAAGTATGGTTTGACTTAAGTCTAATATGGTTTAGACTTAAGTTAGGTTTTTGGGTTAGGTTCATGTCAAGTTGAACCTAAGTTTGGTTTGACTTGAGTCTAATGTGGGTTAGACTTAAGTTAAATTTTGAGTTTAGTTTAAGTTAGGTTCAAGTCAGGTTGAACCTAGACTTAAGGTCGATTTAAGTTCAATATGTCTTGAACCTAAGTTAAGGTTTGACTTGGATTAGGTTCTAGTTGAATTGAACTCAAGTTTAGTTCAGTTTAGGTTAGGTTCAATATGAGTTGAACCTAAGGTTTCAATTTAAGTTATTTTCGATGTGGGTTGAACCTAAGGTTTAGGTTAACTTGAGTTCAAGTTAGATTGGACTCAAGTATGTTAGGTTTAAGTTAGGTTCAATGTGGGTTGAACCTAAGGTTTAGGTTAACTTGAGTTCAAGTTAGGTTGGACTCAAGTTAGGTTATGTTTAGGTTAGGTTCAATATGGGTTGAACTTAAGGTTTAAGATAACTTGAGTTCAAGTTAGGTTGGACTCAAGTTAGGTTATGTTTAGGTTATGTTCAATGTGGGTTGAACCTAAGGTTTAGGTTAACTTGAGTTCAAGTTAGATTGCACTCAAGTTATGTTAGGTTTAAGTTAGGTTCAATGTAGGTTGAACCTAAGGTTTAGGTTAATTTGAGTTCAAGTTAGATTGGACTCAAGTTAGGTTAGGTTTAAGTTAAGTTCAATGTGGGTTGAACCTAAGGTTTAGGTTAACTTGAGTTCAAGCTAGATTGAACTCAAGTTAGGTTAGGTTTTATGTTTAGGTTATGTTGGACTTGGACTAAAAGGTTGGATTTGGGTCTGATTAAACCTTAGTTGATTGAGGTTTAATAATTAATTAAGTCTAATGTAGTAGACTTAATTAGGAATTGTGTTTGATTAAGTCTTACTTAGTTAAGACTTAATAGTTTAATTAGGTCTAATGAATTAGATTTAATTAAGGTTTATGTTTGATTAAACCTTAGTTAGTTAAGGTCTAATGGTTTAATTAGGTCTAATGGGTTAGACCTAATTAAGGTTTATGTTTGATTAAACCTTAGTTAGTTAAGGTCTAATGGTTTAATTAGGTCTAATGGGTTAGACCTAATTAGGTTTTATGTTTGATTAAACCTTAGTTAGTTAAGGTCTAATGTGTTAATTAGGTCTAATGGGTTAGACCTAATTAGGGTTTATGTTTGATTAAACCTTAGTTAGTTAAGGTCTAATGGTTTAATTAGGTCTAATGGGTTAGACCTAATTAAGGTTTATGTTTGATTTAAACCTTAGTTAGTTAAGGTTTAATGGTTTAATGAGGCCTAATGGGTTAGACCTAATTAGAGTTTAAGTTTAATTAAACCTTGGTTAGTTAAGGTTTAATGGTTTAATTAGGTCTAATGGGTTAGACCTAATTAGGGTCTAAGTTTGACTAAACCTTAGTTAGTTAAGGTCTAATGGTTTAATTAGGTCTAATGGGTTAGACCTAATTAAGGTTTATGTTTGATTTAAACCTTATGTGTAAGGAAGTTAATTAAGTTTAATGTGTCTTTAAACTTAATTAAAGGTTTGGTTTTGGTTAATTAGGTTTATTATGTCTTTAAACCCAATTAAAAATTAAATTTTTGTATTTAAACCTAATTTAAGTAAGGTTTAATTAATTAAGCTTATTTTTTCTTTAAACTTAATTAAAAGAGTTGATTTTGGTTAATTAGGTTTAATATGTCCTTAAACCTAATTAAAAATTTAATTTTTATATTAAACCTAATTTAAGTAAGGTTTAATGGGTTAATTAAGCTTAATTTGTCTTTAAACTTAATTAAAAGATTTGATTTTGGTTAATTAGGTTTATTATGTCCTTAAACCTGATTGAAAATTTAATTTTAATATTAAACCTAATTTTAGTAAGGTTTAATGGGTTAATTAAGCTTAATTTGTCTTTAAACTTAATTAAAAGATTTGATTTTGGTTAATTAGATTTATTATGTCCTTAAACCTGATTGAAAATTTAATTTTAATATTAAACCTAATTTAAGTAAGGTTTAATGGGTTAATTAAGCTTAATTTTTCTTTAAACTTAATTAAAAGATTTGATTTTGGTTAATTAGGTTTATTATGTCCTTAAACCTAATTAAAAATTTAATTTTTATATTAAACCTAATTTAAGTAAGCTTTAATGGGTTTAAATGTTATTTTTAAACTTAGTTAAGTCTAATTTGGTCATTTTAGACTTAAGTGAAGTTTCTCATTAGTCTATCATAGACTAGAACCATTTTCAAACTTTGATCGTTGATTAAAATAGGTTAAATTTATAAAGGGTTATTTTTAGGATTAAAATTATTTAATTAATAAAGAATTTTAACCCTAAATTTCAAAATACCATTCAAAATGATTTCTATGACTTAGAAATAATTTTCTTAGGGTTATTGTTTGTTGCTCTATCATTTCTAGCCATTTGCGTTTTTATTTTCCTTAATTTTCAATTTTTATAATTATTATTTGAAATAATTATAAAGAAATTTGAAAATTAAATAAAAGTATCCTAGACACGTTTTCTATCCTTAGAAAAATCATGGAAGGTCCCTAAGAACATAAAGATAAATGCCTCCAAGTTTCATAATTTTTTGATTTATAAATAATTTTTAATAATTAAAATACTCTAGAGAGTATTTAATTAATTAAAAATTAAATACTAAGAATAAAATTATGATTTTGGTCTCATAATTTTCTCCTCTTCAAGAGCTTTCCAGAGGTTTTTTATTTTATTTTTATGACCTCTGGATCAAAAGATATGAATATTTGAAGTTTTTAAGGATTTAATGGATTTGTTTTTTAAAATCGTGCCGCCAAACTCACTGCCGTTCGACGCGTGTCCTCGTACACATCGAACGAGCGGGAGGATCCGAACATGGGACACCGCAGGGGAGAGATCAGCGTCGTCCGTTCCTAAAACACGGGATCGAAGTCCTATGGTTTGGTTATTTAATTCTAGGATTTTTTAGCTGATGTAGAGTTGTTTTGCTGACGAAGATGGCCGTGCTGCCCACCGTGCTCCAAGCTCCTTGTTGTTGCAGAGTTTTAGTTTTAGAAGTCATAAATTAGGAAATGAGAGAAGTGTTTTGGTTTAGAGAAAATCTTAATTTCCAAGTGTTTTTTATGTTTTATTTAAAACAAATCTTAAAGTTGATTATAACAACACCGGTTAAGATCCCACGGTTCCATCCTTCCGGCATCGTTATTTTTATCGGATTCACTTAGTCCAGATGAATTTGCTAAACTCAACTAAATGAGTTCCACACTTTCATTTAGACCAGTAGGAAATCCCGTTAGCAACACGTAGGTTACATCATCCGAGGTATTCCCGATCATCCAACAAGACGTTTTTATTTAGTTGTAATTGCAGTTTTGTGTTCTGTTTGTGATTAAATTTTGAGTTGTTTTATATTTTGAAATGTTGTGACGGTGAATTTTATCTTGCAATGACTTTTAATTTAGTTTTGGTTTCAGTTTTAGGGGCTACCCTAAAGGTGTGGGTTTTCATGCAACAGTTGTTTATCATGCAAGAAAAGTAAAGTACATTTACAATAAAGTAAATTGCAAGAAAGTAAATTGCAATAAAATAAAAGCGTACCTGGAGGGTCTTCCCGTCATCCCAGTCGCACTTAAACACAATTTAGAATATTTAAGCATTTAAAGCAAGTTCCTCGGTGAAGCTAAGGGAAGGGTTATGGTTTTCTACCAAGTTCCTAATCCTATAGCTAGTCATTTCCTATGACGTCTAGGTTCTTGTGTTTTGGTTTGAGGACGATTTTCTTCATCAAAGAACAATTAAGTTCAATTGTTCTTATAAATATCCTATCATATTGAGGAAGTGCTTAAGAAGAATCTTAAACATCTTTTCAATATTGCTTAGAATTGTTTTAAGTCCGAATGAATTTAATCAAACAAATAAATTAATCGTCCGAGAATTCAAGTTTTGTTATCTTGTTCAGTGAACTAGGACATTTGAATATCCTAAAAGGGAAGTAACATTTCATTTAACATTCTGTTTAGGAGTTATGACAACAAAAGCTTTCGAGGGCGAATTGATGTTCAAATGGTTTATGATTTAATTTCAGTTATCGGGTTTAAATTTGGAATAGTGTTCAAGTTGCTTTATATTTATTTTGAATTTCTTTATGTCTTACGTGATGTTATTTTTAATTCAATTTAATTTAACTTTAATTTAATTTAATTTTAATTTAATTTAATTTAGATTAGTTTTAATTTTAATTTAATTTAATTTGATTTTAATTTTAACTTGATTCTATTAATTTAATTTAATTTAATTTAATTTAATTTAATATGATTTAATTTAAATTAATTTAATTTAATATAATACAATTTAATTTAATTTAATTTGATTTAATTTAACTTAATTTGATTTAATTTAATTTTATTTAATTTAATTTTAATTTTAATTTTAATTTAATATTTTATTTTTATTTTTAATTTAATATTTTATTTTTAATTTTAAAGATGATTTAATTTTAATTGTTAAACTATTAATTTAATTGAAAATTTTTAAAAGGATTTAATTTAAATAATTTAACTTTAATTTAATTTAATTATTAATTCTATTAGCATTTTAAATCTTAAATTTGGATTATCATTTTAATTAGGAATTAAACATTATTGAGATGATTAATTTAGGGATTTTTAAATTAAAGAACAAATCTCTTCCTAATAATATCCCTATTTTAATAATTCCAATTTTATTATTCTTCCAAATTTAATCAATTATTTAATTAAGGTTTATTTTAATTATTTTTAAATTGTTTAGTAGGTTTCTACCCTTTAATTATTTAAATTTCAATCATCCAAATCAGATTAGGATCAAATATTTTACTCTTTAATTTTATTAAGCCTAAAGTTTTAATTAAAGATTAAAATTTTAATTACCATTTTACCCTTCAAGCTTAATAATTTCATAACTCACTAAATTGAGCTTAAATGATCTTGAAATTTTTATGTGACTTCACTCATATGTCGATAAAGACATGAGAGGAGAAAATGTGATTTTTCTGTATTTAATTTATTTATGTAATTATTTTTGGTGGAAAATAGAGATTTCCAAGGAAAATTTAAGAATATGACCAAGGGAAAGTTTACGCCCTTAAGAAAATAATGGGACATTCCTAATGACCGAGAGGACCACTTGGACCGATTTTGGTGATTGTTTGAATTATATTCTTTTTATTATAACTATTTTAAGTTTTAGAATATTAATTAATTTAAAAATAAAATAAAGGTTGAAAAATAAATTTTATATTTATTAAAAATCTCTCTGATATCTAGGAAATCAGAGAATCAATTTTTATAATTTTCTGATTTTTCTCTGATTTATTTTAATTATTTTAGTGGAAATGCTAAAAAATACATTTTTTTTTATTTTAAAATTACCTTAGGGCTTTAAAATTTAATATCTCATTATAGAGACTTAAGAAAAAATATGGGGTTTGTTCCTAAGTGATTAAAATTCGAAATATAACATTTTGGTGAATTTTATTATTTTTGTGATTTTTATTATTTTTTATTTATTAAAATATTAAAATAATGCAAAAAATCAACTTTTTTAGAAAATTGCAATTTTATTTTTCTTAAATTCCCCTTATATCAGAGAGGCTCCAAAACCAATTTGGTGAATTTTTAAAAAGTATTTTGAAAGTTATGAATTTTTAAAGTTTAAATTGGTTAAATGGCTTAATCAACCCATTTAGTAGGGTTAACCAAGTACAATTGACTTCAAATTTTTATGGTGGGTTCCTCTGATCCTAAAGGTCAGTGGAGAATTGATTTCAAGTCAATTTGATGTATGATTAGCTCTAATTAATTAAGGACCTATTTTGGGTGTTTGAGCCAATTAGGATTATTCCAAGTGGATTAATTCAAAACCTATTTTTTCTAGGTTCCTCTGGTCATAATAAACATCACCAAATTTTCCTAGAATTTATTTCACAACATGCTAATTATTGGAATTAAAATACTCAAAACGACAACATGAATTTGAAAAATCAATAACTTCTCATAGGGATGGCCTCGACCTTGGAAAATTCGGGGAATATTCCCAAGTTCGAGCCTTTAAAAGCCCTATGGTCTCATGCCATGGTGAATTTCCTATATGCATGGAGAATTAAAACAATGCAGAGAGTAAATACATTATTAAAAATAAAATACTTGATGAAATTAAATGATTTCTTTTCCACATTATTCTCCTCTATTCATTGAGCAAGAGGGTATTTTTATTTTATTTTTCTGATTTTCTTACACAAAGTTATGCATTTTTGAAGTTTAGGGAATTAAATAAATAGAAAAATACCCTATTTTGTCTACTTATCCATGTGGTGCCAGCTCAACCTCGGCAGCTCCGAACGCACACGCGTCGTCTTCTGATTCGGCGCCGCCATCCAACTCAGCGCTCCGGGTGCCGCCATCCAACTCCGCGTGTATTAAATGAACGACATCCGTTCATCGTCCCCAAGCCTCCTAGCCCGAGAACCGTCCACACTAAATCCCTAATATCTCACTCAATACTTAACGGATTTTCATGTTCTTGTGCTCTATGGATTCGTCTTGAAGAGACAAATACATCTATATGGTGATCATGCATTGAAATTAAGGCATTTAAAATGGAGAATCTCCAGAAGCTCGGGATAAAGATTTAGCTCATACCTTTGCTCAGAGAAGTGTGGCTTCAATCTGAGGGTTGTGTCACCTTCGATTGGGTCCAAGCAAGCTCCAGATGAAGTCCCTTGGCCAAGTGAATTGTCTAGGTATGATTTCGACTAAGCCCGATCACAAAGCTTGGAGTCCGGAACGGATGGGTGGCCCTGGAGAGGGGCTTTTGCTGGTAGACTTCTTCCTCGGTCCGGTTAAGGTGTAGGACCAATCAATTTGAGGATTGATCCACTGTGGAGAAGTGTCCCGGTTTTGGGTGGAATTTTGGCTGAGAAATTGGGCTCTGTTGGTGGGGATTAGGGAAAATTGTCACCGGGGATCGATCGCTCTAAGTATGGAGAGTGGTCCGGAGCAATTTTGGCGGGGGTTTCGGTAAGGTACGGTTCGGCACCTCTCATGGCCGAGAGGAGGTGAGGTTTAAATAGGAGAGGGTGGAGGGCCTCCCGGGGGGTTTAAGGCTTGGGATCAGTCGCTTAGGTCAAGGGAAGAACGACGGGATGGCCATTGGGCATGGGGCGGCTCGGCAAGTGGGAATTCCGAACTTCGGCTCACATGAGTTCTCTCGGCTCGGTGGTTTCCGGCAGTCGTGGTGGCTGGCCGGCCGTGGTCGAGTCACCCTCGAGGTCGGGGAGGTCGGGGTGGGGCTTAGTGCGATCAATTGGCCATGGACATGTGTAAAGGAGTTGAATTGAAATGGAATGGGGGAAGGCTATTTTGGGTTCAAATGAGTCAACCCATGGTTTTGGGCTAGGTTCACCACCCGAGGCCTGGTTTTGGGCTGAAAAGAGTCACTTGGGTCGGCCAAGAGAAAATGGTGTGGTCTCCATCCATGGTGAGGTGGCTAAGCATGGTTTAGTGTGTGACATGCTTAAGGTAAAAAAGTGTTTAAGATGGTTTAAGAAAGAGATCCCCTCTCTTTCCATTAATGGTTTGGTGAGGTGGAAAGTAGATTCCATGGCTCTCATGGCTCCCATGGGGCTCATGCATGGCTTCATGGCTCCATTTGGCTTGGGAAAAGTTAAGTCAACTTTCATGGAGAAGGATTTTGTGAATTTTGGCATTTAGGGGTGATTTGGCATGAGGCTTGATTTGGAATCATTTGATGATGGGATTGGAACTTAGGGAATGACTTTGATTAAATGGATTGCAAATGAAAATGTCATATGGGCTTTAGGGTAGATTTTGGGCTCTTTGAAATGGTTTTAGATGGGCTTTAAAGTGATTTAGGGAAGTGGGTTTTTTTTATTTTAGGATGGGCTTTTGGGTGAAAATTTTGTGAAGGAACATGTCAAATAAATGTTGCAATTGGTTTAGGGATGATTCATGAATGGTTTGGAGTCAATTTGGTGTGACTTGGAATTGAATTGGTTTGAATTTGGGCCTCTTTGGTAAATGGCTCAATGTAGGTCAAGTTGGGCTAATTTGGGCCAATGTTGTGCTAGGGTTGAAATTGATGTAAAATTAATGTTGGAAAATGTTTATGGGAGTGTTTCAAAGAAGTTTTGGCTTTGGTTGGGTCTTGATTTTGGGGTTTGGGCTTATTTGGGTTAGGTTTGGGTTTAGGTCAAAATTGGGCCTTTTAGTTTTGGGTTGAATTTGGGTGGGGTTTGGGTCCAAATTTTGGGCAAATCATGTTAGTTTTTTGTTTGTGGGGATGCTAAGGAAGGTTTAGAAAAGGTTTGGGGTTAATTGGAGTTGAATTGGGTTAGTTTGGATTAGGTTTGGGTCATGGGTCCAAATTGGGCTTTAAGGCCAAAAGTGAAATTGGATTCAAATGTCAATCAAATTGGACTTGGATTTAGTCTAGATTGGTGTTGATAATTTTGAATTGAAGTTTAGAATTGAATTGGACCAAAATTTGGGTCAATTGGGTAGGTTTGGCTTGACATTGGGTTCACTTTGGGTTAAAATGGGTCAAATTGGGGGTTTTGATAAAAGTGGGGTAAATTGACAAAATTGGTCCATGGTGTAGTTTAACAAAATGAAATTGGGAATATTTAAGAGGTTCTCGAATTTTCTGGGAATTTTCTGAATTTTTGGATTTTTGGGTCAAGAGGGGTATTTTGGGTATTTGGAGGGTATTGGGAGGTATTTTTGGAATTTTTGGTATTTTTAGCTATGGATGATCAACTTGATTGGTGAGGAAATGTTCAAGGATAATTTTTGGGAATTTTGAGTGATTTGGAAATTTTGAAAAATTTGGGTAATTTCCAGGGCTTTGGGTACGCTAGGCGGGTGTAGGGTCCCGGGGGTCAAAAATTGAAAATTTGGAAAATTAAAGATTAGGTGAATGTAAGTGGAATAAAAATCATTTTGGTTGAGCCATGAAGCCATATCAAGCCCACATGAGCCATGAAGGGACTCATTTGAGGCATCCACTATGTTGTTCCTAACCCTGCTTGCTGAGGGCTTAGGGGTTAAGGACCATCCATGTGAATAACCTTTGTGAGTCAGGAAGTCAAGTTAGGTATGGGTGTGTTTTTAGGATGTGTGTGAGAGTGTTGTGTATAGGTGTAGTGTGTGTGTAAGTCAGCCTTCACTAGACCATGCCACCCAGGGTAGTCCTAAGGCCAAAGAGTCCTACAGGAACTCATCCTTTAAACTTCCACATTTGATTTCAACCCTCTAGGTGATTAGGGGTCTACAGTCAAGTTTGTTGAGTTTGCAGGGAGTTAAGAAGTGGTTTGAATTTCTAAGTGGTGGGTCCCAATTTTAGATAGTCAAAGGAAAAGCCTAAGGCTAGATCCTAAGTACTAAAGAGAAGAAGAGAAGGCCTCATCAAAAATGAGGTCAACAAATGGACCCCCAATAGGTGTGGTGAGCTGACGGAGCACACCGCGCGTATTGGTGTTGACCGAAGGGATCAACAAAACCAACACGGTTGTCCAAGTAACAAACTTAGGACAAAGTAGAAGAATTTCCGCTGGGGAGTGTCGAGTATATCTACGAGGCTCGGAGATTCCTGAACTCTCGCTGGGGAAAGGAAAAGGAGGTGAATCCCAAATCACATGACCTGGGGGAATTTCAAATTAGATTTTATTTTGTTTCAGTTTAAGTTCTGATGTGTAATTTTAGATTTTGAGTTTGAGTTTCAATTTAGATTGAAGTTTTGTTAAAATTAATTTGAAGGGATTTGAACTTGAAATGAAAAAAAAAGGAATTTTGTGGTTTTAGATGTAACATCTTCAACCTCAAAAGAAAATTTAATTGATTGGATTGAATCATTACAATGAGAAGAGATCTCAGAGCAATGTGGTATTGGATGTAAAATCCTTAACCTAAAGAGTTTGATTTTGATGTATTTCATTGCGATAGGGAAAGAATCCTAAAGCAATGCAGTCTCGGATGTAAAATCCTCAACCCCAAAAGTTTGATTTTTGATGTATTTCATTACGATAGGGAATGAATCCTAAAGCAATGCAGTCTCGGATGTAAAATCCTCAACCCCAAGAATTTGAATTTGATGTATTTCGTTGCAATAGGGAAAGAATCCTAAAGCAATGCAGTCTCGGATGTAAAATCCTCAACCCCAAAAATTTGAATTTGATGTATTTCATTGCAATAGGGAAAGAATCCTAAAGCAATGCGATCTCGGATGTAAAATCCTCAACCCCAAGAATTTGAATTTGATGTATTTCATTGCAATAGGGAAAGAATCCTAAAGCGATGCGGTCTCGGATGTAAAATCCTCGACCCCAAGAATTTGAATTTGATGTATTTCATTGCGATAGGGAAAGAATCCTAAAGCAATGCGATCTCGGATGTAAAATCCTCGACCCCAAGAATTTGAATTTGATGTATTTCATTGCAATAGGGAAAGAATCCTAAAGCAATGCGATCTCGGATGTAAAATCATCAACCCCAAAAGTTTGAATTTGATGTATTTCATTGCAATAGGGAAAGAATCCTAAAGCAATGCAGTCTCAGATGTAAAATCCTCAACCCCAAGAATTTGAATTTGATGTATTTCATTGCAATAGGGAAAAAATCCTAAAGTAATGCAGTCTTGGATGTAAAATCCTTAACCCCAAAAGTTTGAATTTGATGTATTTCATTGCGATAGGGAAAGAATCCTAAAGCAATGCGGTCTCGGATGTAAAATCCTCAACCCCAAAAGCTTGAATTTGATTGAGATTTAATTTGAAATTTGATTGAGATTTAATTTGAAATCTGTAAAGATTGAATTTGATATTTGAATGAGATTTGATTTGAAATTTATGTTCATTTTGTTTGTCTTTAACGATTCAAATTTATTTTATCATTCATTTAATGTTCATGTGAATTTGGTGTTCATCATTTTTTTCTATTTAGATTTTTAAGGAAAGTTCTCTTTTATTCTTTTTGTTTCATTTCTGTTCTTCGTTTTTAGTTCATTTAACTTTAATGGCGTTTCCCAGTCAACTTGCACAAAAGAGGTGAAGGCCAAAAATGTGACATAGTCACTTTCATTCCAATCATGTTGAAGATACATCATACAACTTGATCTGGAATACATCTCATACAATCCATGTAGACTCAAAACGGACTATGTATGATCTTTGTCGATCCATCCAAAAAGGCATCCGTCAAAAATCCATGTACGAATAGTGAGGTACATGGTCGATAACATCACCTTCCAAGCCATCCTTGGCAAGGATGCCGTATGGATGTACGTTGGAGGTGTGATATTTTCCATGTAACTCACAACTCGTAAGGCCGGAGGCTCTCTAGCTCCGGTCCGGCTGGAAGTGGTAAGGTGCTTTCCTGTCATCCATCCTTCTAAAAGTAGCCGAGATCCGCTTCACGGGTTCTCCGTGAGCAATGTTTAGCGACATCCGCTCCATTGCCCTTCGGTATCATGACGGAACCTACCGGTAATGGTATCTTTATCGGCCCTCGGAACTCACTCGGGCACGCTTTCGGAGGTCAGATCCGAACATGATATTACACTCATTCAGAAAAGAAACTATGCAAAAAGGTCTGACAAAGTCGTGGTGATCTATGTGCGGGGGTATGCAGTCACCCTTCTTGTAATTGTTAATGATGCAACTGTTGGGTATGCAATCTGCTGGCAGTACCCTCCATGTTATCATTCTCTTTACCATCCTTTTGATGACTAATGGCATTGGATCCACCTGGCCATGACGGAGTATCCACGGTGGGTTTCCCTTCCTGTCTTCTGCGAAGTTGTAGCGGCATCCACATTGTATTGTAATTCTCCCTTTCCTTGGCATCCATCTCCGGGTTCCGAGTAAGTGTTTTCTCTTAGGCGGCCCGCTCGGCCCATTCTTTTCAAATCCCGGATGCGATCCATGATTTGTTGTTGTTCGTATTCCGAGAACACGTTTGTATGTAGCTCGAGGCCTTCTAGTATATTGATCCTCCTCGCCTCCGATTCTCTCGAAGTATTCAAAAGTTTTCTTCTCGACATTCTGCATCCTTTCTAGCTCGTATTCTGGAATAATCTAGAAATGGCGAGGCACAGTGACGTATTGTAGGATATATGGCTCAATCCCTTCACGTTCTCCGACATACCTCGGCTCCTCGGGGATGGTGTCCGTCGGGACATCCTCCGGGGTTGCTTCTGCAACAAGGTTATGTATTACTGGTGGCTTTATCTGGTGGCGTGGTAGCCTTCCTTCTTCTGATCTTCTTGAGATTTCCCTGGTCTATTCTGTTATCATAGGAGCTGGCCTCTTTCCTTCAGGTACCTGGTGAACTGGCGTCCTTGAAGTATATGTACTGGCAGTAGCAACTGCCTCGTCGCGCTGGTCCGCTGCTAGTTTAGTTAACATCTTGCGGATACGGCGATTTTTATTTCTTCGCTGGGTTGCTGTGAGAGTAGCTCTTCGTACTTCCTGAATTTCTGTGGGCGCGGCGGCGACAAGCCCGCCTGCGCCGTAGCGACTACGGACTTGATTCTCTTGTCTTCTTCGGTGTTTGTTTTCCTTTTCTTCTGTCTTGGAGTGGTGGCTTGGGCCACCCACTTTCATTATCGTCCGACTAGGCGGTTCCTCTCGATCAGCCGGGACCCGGTCACTTTCCTCGTATTGCGAGGCCCTGTTGGTGCGAAGTACGAGTCAATCTCTATTATCGCTCCATCTTTCACCCTCTTTTCGTCGAGTGCGAGGCTTACGCCATTTCTAAAGTTCGGGACCAACCGCGGTTCGACATTTCCCTGCGAAAAGACAAGGAAAAGGATCGGGGGTCGTACTAAGAACAAGAACATTAAGAAAATGCTTATTAAAGACAGTTTTTTTTATTACTTTTTGTATTTTTAAATTTAACAGGAATGAAATAGGATAAGATCAGGAAAAAGATTTTTATATGGAAGAGAAAATAAGGAAAACTTTATTATCATGATTTTATTTACTTTAGCACATTTTTTATTATTTTTGGGTTCGGACCCTGTCATAAGTAACTACTTCACCCGTGCTTCTAGGGATGAAAAAAATCCATTCCTTCGAAACATCAGGTAGCGTAATACTTTTTTCAAGTATCGTCCGTTGATCGGAAGCATATGTCGTTCTCCTTGACAATTCACTAGCTGGTAGGAGCCTCCTAAGTAGACTGCCTCAACCACTAACGGTCCTTCCCAAGTGGGTTCAAATTTTTCTCCTATCTTGCGGTGTGCAAGAATAGGTCTTTTGAGAACGAGAACTAAGTCACCAACTTTGAAGGTTCTTGGGCGGACCAATCTGTCATGGGCTTGAACCATCTTAGCTTAGTATAGTTCTAAATTTTGCTGTGCTGCAAGCCTTTTCCCTTCCAGGCTTTCCAATTCTTCTAGCCGTAATTTGGCATTCTCTTCTGTCGTGATTTTGTTTGCGACTGCGATTCTGAGTGAAGGAAGCTGGACCTCTAAGGGTAACACTGCCTCGGACCCATACACCAAAGCCTAAGGCGTAGCTTCGAGTAGGAGTTACGAAGGTTGTCCGGTAGGCCCATAAGGCTTCTAATAACTTCTCGTGCCAATTTCTCTTATTATCGTCCAAGGTTTTCTTTAAGATTTGAACGAGAGTTTTATTAAAAGCCTCAGCGAGACCGTTTGCTCTTGGGTAGTAAATTGTTGAATACCGCCAGTCGATTCCGTGTCTCCTGACAAAATTATTAATTTGCGCGCTTCTGAATGCTGACCCATTATCTGAGATGATCCTGCGCGACACTCCGAAAGGGTAGACAACTTGGTTCTTGAAAAACTGTAGCACGTTGTGTGCTTTCACTTCTCCGAGTGGAGCCGCCTCGCCCACTCGGAAAAGTAATCCGTAGCCGCAAGAATGAAGCGATGTCCTTTTGAAGATGGTGGTTCTATTGGACCCACTATATCTGTGCCCCAACATTCAAATGGCCACGACGCAATTGTCGGGTGCAGCACATTTGGAGGTTGGTGTAGAACCACTCCGTGCACTTGGCATTGGTGACAGGTCTTGGCAATTTTCATACAGTCGGTCATCATCGAGGGCCAGTAGTACCCTAATCTTTTAATTTTCATTTTCATCTTTGGACCCGACTGGTGAGCGCCACGGAGTCTCGAATGCACCTCTTTAACAATTTCACGGGCCTCGGACCCGCTTAGGCACCTTAGCCACATTTGATCGAAAGACCTTCGTATAACGTGTCGTTTATTAATGCGTAGGACGAGTTCTTTTCTTGAGCCGATGGGCTAGCGACCTATCGTCCGGTAGTTTTCTCGTTTGCGGGTAGTTCATTAATGGTCGTCGCCAATCTTCTATGTTTTCTACATCCTTCGTTGCAGCTGATTCTTCTTCTTTTTCGATTTGTGTATTGTGTCTATGTCGAGTCGTGATAGGACTCGATGTCCGTGAAGCGACACTTCTATCGACTCATCTTGCAAACGAGGCAAATTCTTTTGCAAGGCGAGCTAACGCATCTGCTAAAGCATTTTCTTTTACGGGAATTTTGTAAATTGTCACATTCGGATTCCGTTCCAACGAGCTTGTATGACATCTTGGAAGTATTGCTCGAGTCTTGGTTTTAAAACTCATGCTTGTCCGGCGATCCGTTGAATGATTAACTGTGAATCCCCGTAGATGTTGATGTTTGTTATCCCCATTTGAATAGTTAATTCCAGTCCTGTTATGAGGGCTTCGTATTCTGCTTCGTTGTTCGTACACGGCTCTGTCAAGTGGTAGGAGTATCTTAACATCCCCCGCTCTGTTGTTATAAAGATTAATCCGATCCCTGCCTTACCGGGCACTATCACTTCCGATTCTTCGTCTTTGTGTGCTGAAGATGCTCCGTCGAAATATAATTCCCAACGTCGATCATCAGGGTCTTCTAGGCTCATTATTTCTTCATCTGGAAAATCGTCATTGAGAGGAGAGTCTGCCGGCAAAGGGTGTGCTGCGAGGAAGTCTGCTAGGACTTGTCTCTTTACGGCAGGAAGAGGCATGAAAGTTATATCGAATTGCAATAATATCATTGACCATCTGGCAAGTCTACCGGAAAGTGTTGGACGAGTCATCAAGTATTGCAATGGATTAAATTTCGAGATCAGGTTGACCTTATGAGAAAGCATGTAGTGCCTGAGCTTTTGAGAGGCGAAGATCAGGGCCAAACAATGCTTTTCAATTGCGGGATACCTTATTTCCGTCGGAAGTAAACGACGGCTTAGGTAGTAAAGAGCATTTTCATTACCCTCATCATTGACCTGGGCTAGCAGGGCTTCGAGAGAGTCGTCTAAAGCCGCTGTATAAAGTATTAGCGGTCTACACGAGGCCGGGGTTGCTAAGACGGGAGGTGTCATTAAATATTGCTTAATGTCCTCGAAGGCCTTCGGCATTTTTCTTCCCAAATAAATTTGGCGTCCTTTTTAACTAATGCGAGAAAGGTCGACACCTACCGACAAGTTTGAGACAAAGCGTCGAAGATATGCCGGCTTCCCTTGAAAAGATCGTAGTTGCTTTAAGGTTTTGGGAGGCGGCATTTCTAAGATAGCTTTAATCTTTTCCGGGTCGATTTCAATTCCACGATGTCGGACAACGAATTTTAAGAATTTCCTGGAGGTGACGCCGAAGGCGCATTTTAAGGGATTCATCTTAAGGTTAAATTGTCTCAATCGTTCGAAAATAATTCTCAAATCATATAGGTGGTTGTCCTTTACTTTGCTTTTGATGACCACATCGTCCACGTAGCATTCGACTTGATTGTGGATGAGATCATCAAAAATTCTTGTCATCGCTCTATGGTATGTTGCTTCGCGTTCTTCGATCCGAATGGCATCACTGTGTAGCAATATACTCCGATCGGCGTTCTGAATGCTGTAAGTTTTTCATCTTCTGGAGCCATTTTTATATGGTTGTATCTTGAAGATCCATCCATGAATGAGAATATTTCATGTGTTGAAGCAATGTCGATCATTAATTCTGGTATCGGTAGAAGAAATTCATCTTTTGGACATGCCTTGTTTAAATCTCCGAAATCCACACAAATTCGATTTGACCATTCTTCTTTCGACGCGGCACCACATTGGCTAACCAAGTCGGGTATTGTTCTTCACGGACAAATTTAGGGTCTATTAGCTTTTTAACTTCGGCTATGACTTGTTGTTCGATTTCTAGACGCATTCTTCGGGACCTTGTCCGGCGGGACGAAGTAGGATCCACTCCTAGCTTATGGACTGCGACTTCGGAGCTAATCCGGCATCTCATCGTAGCTCCAAGCAAAACAATCTTTAAATTCCATTAATAACTTGATTATTTCTTCGGAGTCTTCTTTATTGAGTAAGGAGCTAACAAAGGTAGGTCTAGGTTCTTTGCTAGTACCTAAGTTAACTTCCGTTAACTCATCTATTGTACATTTAATCTCTTCTTCGAATTCCGGGGGAGCGTCTCCAATTTGTAAATCTTCAAATTCTTCTGTAGATTCCATGCAGTTTTCATTAGACTCGCTAGTGACAACCAAGCAAAATTCAGTATCGTCAGCCGATCCAAGCGTGCCGAATCCGAGACCATGCTTTCAATTGGGTGGACGACCGGAGTTATTCCATAATTTTTCAAAATGTTGTGATTGACCTTTTTTCCATTGTCGAGGTAAGAAACCACGCTGAATTAAATTTTGAACACAAGGAGAGTACCACTCATAAGGTAATTCCATTAATTCTGATGAAGTGACTTCTTCAAATTGTACATTATTTTCAGTTTTGGAGGAAAGAGCACCACGGTAGAATTTGATGAGCTTTGCACCGCCCCTATGTACCTCTTTGACCACCATACCCTCCAACTTATTAGAATGGATCGGGGTCAGGGTCATAGTATGTACATAGTTGTTAATCTTCTCGTACATCGATTTATATTCTTCATTCTTTTCATCTTCGAGCGGGATCCTGAATTGCGGCTTCTTCCGACTTATTGTCGCTGCTTCTTGCTTGATTTCGTTTTCTTCTTCAGAACTCGTCTTCCCGATCAACATTGATAGGCTGGTTTCCTGTGTCCAACTGTCCTAACGTCTCCGCCACGACCTCGTCCCCGGCCTCGACCTCGGATGCGAGTTGTGGAGAAACCTTCGGCATCTCGCCGTAAGGGAGTGGTGAGTGACTGTTGGACTAGAACTTCAGGTTCTTCGTCATCCCAAATTTCCTTTGCTTCATTCGTTATGGTATCTCTGGAAAAGATTGTTTTCTTTGGAAGTGCATAATAAGCTGCATCTTCATGGATTCCAATTTCATGTACGGAGAATGGTTGTAAGTCACCTTTGATGCACTGTTCCCCTCCATCGTAGTATTTGATGCACTGATGTGGAGATGATGGTACCATCCGGTTTTCATGTATCCATGGTCGGCCCGATAGAGCGTTGAACGACGTTTCGAATCAATTATGTGAAATTTCACGGTTGTCTTTGCCAAGTCACCGGTCTTCATTAGCAGTGTTATTGATCCGAGGGCTCTTTCTCCTTTCTGGTTGAATCCACTTAATAACATTTTTTCTGCTTCGAGTTCGTGAGCATCAATTTCCAAATATGCTAGCATCCGAAGATTCATTATGTTGATTGATGCTCCTGGATCCACCAATACTCTGGAGAGTGTAAACTTCCCTATTGTAACTGAAATGTACAACGGTCGGTTGTGGTATGCTATCCAAAGTAGTAGATCATTGTTCGTGAAGGTGACACCTCGCTTTTCCTTTAACGAACAAACCTCATCTAAGGAATCTCCGGCCATTTGAGCTAAGCAAATTTCCGGATCAAGTAAGGCCTTGATCAGAGCTTCTCTCATCTCCTTTGATAAGATGAGAGCGTCGTAGATGCTCAGTTTGGCCGGTAGTTTCCTAAGATGGGCTAGCACGTTGTAGTCCACTTTATTTCCATGTGTCTCGATTTCTTCCCAAATGGGTATTTCTTCTGCCGGGGTTGGTTCTTCCCGAACAACCACCTGCTTTCCTTTGTCCTTTGGACCCATTCTCGGAGGTAGAACTCTTCCACTTCTTAAGTTAACTTCTGTAATTTCTTCTGAATCTAGTATCGAGTTTGCTGATGTCTCCTCTTGAATCGAAATGACAGTTTCTTCTAGATTAGCTTCAGAGTCTGAAGGCTCTAACTCTATTGTGACTGGAGCTCCTCGAAACTCACAAATAGATTCATTGCTCGTTGAACTCTCGTAGTATCCTTGGTGGATGTCTTTTTTGTCATTGTGACTGTCGAGATTGTGTATGATTTGAGAATTGTCATTTGTATCGGAATCGACATCCGGATTAGGTTGATTGTCGCTAGTTACGTAATCGTTAGAAACAGTCAAAACGTAGCCAACGCCATAACCCTTATCATTATAAGATCCCACCGGAGTAAGCGGATAATCATACGAGTCGGAGGTTTGAGGGATTTCTCCCCGAATCGGAAACAACTATCCTAGGATAAGCGGCCCCTAGTCCTAGCCTTAAGAGCCTCGGTCTTCTCTTCTTCGTCGATTTTCTTCTTCTCTTCAATTGTCTCTTGTTGAGGTGGTTCTTCTATCGCAAGTGATAGTGTCGACTTAACGAGTTTCGAACTCCGAATTGAGGCTCGCACGAAGCGGTTTGGATGTGATCCAAAATCTTTTTTGAAGACCTTGTCCAAGCGGTAGCCCATCCATCATCAGTCACATAGGGGTCTATCGGCACAGTGAGATCCGTCGGG
This sequence comes from Papilionanthe hookeriana x Papilionanthe teres, assembly GCA_022702705.1. NCBI lineage: Eukaryota > Viridiplantae > Streptophyta > Magnoliopsida > Asparagales > Orchidaceae > Papilionanthe > Papilionanthe hookeriana x Papilionanthe teres. Next base: position 129,714,671 of record CM040425.1, on the reverse strand, counting down.
ATAACATTGACGGAACCTCTTTTCTGGGGTTCCTTCATGTACTCCTTCAGGATAGTTATATTCCCTTTCCGAAGATTGTCGCTGAGCCAACTTTTGAAGGTAATGCAATCTTCTATCTTGTGTCCAAGCATCCGGTGGTAAGGGAAAAAGTTGGGATCACCTTTCTTGTCGACTTCTTCAGGTCTTTTAGGTTATGGTAGTTGGAAATCTGGAGTCTTCATCAGACTGCGGAACATTTTTGGCACTGCCTCATTCTTGAACGGATACTCCCTACTCAGAAGCTCCCTTAACGTACGTTGCGGACGAGGAGGTTGTTCATACTGTTGAGATGATTGATAGCTGGGTCGGGGTTGCTGGTAATTCTGTTGAGGTTGCTGCAGTCGTTCTGACGATATTTGTACCGGTTGCTTGCCTTTATCGACTGCTGCAACGATCCTAGACTTCTTTTCAAAAGTTTTCACGGGCTTCTGTTTGTCTGTTTTATCGGTGAAACTTAATTGCTTCGCCTCCTCTTGCAAGCTTCCGGCCTTGCTTAACAACTTCTCGAAAGTCTTAATAGTAAATCCCTTTAGGAGAAGTGCTATCGGGCCATGAATGCTCTTAAGTAAAATACCGACTGCATGCTGTTCTTGTAGTTGTGGTTCACACTTCATACTTAGGTTCCTCCATCGAAGTATGTAGTCCACCAAGGTTTCGTTGGGTTTACGCTTCTCTGCCACTAAATCACCTATAGTGATGTGGTGCTGAGCTCCGACAAATCGCTTGATGAAGAGGTTCTCTAGTTCGAGAATGTCTTCACCGAACCGTTACGTAGTCCGCATACCAATCAAAGGCGATTCCTGACAGGCTGCTGACAAATTGTCTGAAGAGTAAGGCATCACTTCCACCGGCATTGCAACAACTGGCACGAAAATGTGCAACATGCTGCCAAGGGTTTCCAGTTCCATCAAAGGTCTTGAATAGAGGTGGTACAAAGCCTTTCGGATATTGGACAGCGTCGAATTCTTCAGTGTAAGGTCTACCCGTCCGAATGGATGTCCCGCTCTTTGATTGTGCCAAGGCTTCTCGCACCTGCTGTTCTACCAAGTTCTTGATATCCTTTTCCAGAATCATGCTTTGTGTTGCATCCTTTTTTAATTGATCATCCCCGTTGACGGACGTAATCTCCTTTCCTCCGTCTACAATGTGAATGACTTCTGGGGGTATTTCTCTTTGGGGTTGAACCCGACTGCGGAGAGTGGCTAGGGCTACGACCATCTCTTCCATCCTTTTTGCCATTTGGGCGATCGTATCATCTTTCTCTTGAAGCTGCCTCCTCATTACTTCTGGCTCCTCCCTTTTCTGCGGCTGCAGGGGCACCTTGTGAAGCTGACGAAGCTCGTGTTTCAACCATGTTAATTTCTACATATTCATCATCCATGAACTCTGACGAGTCAACCTCATCTCCGAATTTCTCTTCTCTTTCCTTTGCTAATCGCCGAATATCAGTCCTTAGCTTTTCCATAGCATCCTCTAGTGGTCTTTTCTGTACATCCTTGCAGTTGTCATGTGATAGCCGTCGGGTTTCCTTCTCATGAGTCCCCTTTATTGCGGTAGCACTTTACGCGGACTCAAGTCTCCTGACGAGACTTTCCTTCTCAGGTTGTTGTTTTAATCTTAATTGTCCAGTAGTGGGACGCCATACCATCCTTCTAGCGGCGGAAGGTCTAGGACCGGATGGTCCGTCGACCAAATGCTTTGGAAGGTGGTATCCTCCCTGTTTGTAGTCCCGAAACAACGACGAGGTGAACTAGCTTTCATTCTCTTATTCGGCTTTTCCGCGGCGATAGCGAGGTTCTACTCGCGGCCCAAGACGGGACTTGGGCGGCACCGGCCCTATCCTTCTTAAAATCTTCGGCACGGGGCATTTTTCCTTCTTTGCTAACTTCTCTATCAAAGTTTGCGAGTCGACCGAAATGGCGTAGTTCTAGCCCTTTTCTTACGGCTATCGTTGTAATATACGGGGCTGAGGCGATGCGAAGCAATCTTGCGAACATTTTCCTCATCCTCTGCGGCGGAGAGGGGATGGAACTGCTTCCTCCCAAAAGTGGTATGTATTCGAGCGGCGGTGTATACTCGGGCGATTCGGGATTTCTTCTAGGAAAGCGACTTCGGCGGCTCGGCTTCTCTAGCAATTCTTCACTTTTGTTCCTTCTCTGAGTCCGTCTCAGCGATGGAATTCTCGAGCTGGACCCGATTTCAAAAACAGAAGGTTTCACAGGAAGGTTTGTACCCTCCACGGTAACAGGTTCATCATAGTTCTGAACTTCCTTTCCCTTTAGTCTGGCAGAAGTTGGGGTAGGGCGGAGACAACTAGACCAGTGGGGGTAGCAGCAACAGTCCTTCTACTAACAACAGTACTCCTCTCAGTTGGAATCTTTTGCAGAGGGGGGAATTCATGTGTTGACTTGAGGTTAAACTCAATCAACGGCTTCTCAGTTTATGATACTTTGCTTGTGAGTGAAAAGAGAGTGATGTCGGGGCTTTTGATGTCGGTGTCCCCGAATCCTTGTCCGAATCGAATGATTCCATTATCAGGCAGTTCGTCCTTGAACACGGCCGAGTCCAGTCCGTTGACGAAGGAGAAGATCAGTTTTGGGGCTTCCATTTCTGCAGGGCAGATTCCAAGTGTTAGTCCTTGAATCGTGCTTCTTCTTGTCGTAACACTTATGATGAAAAAGAAAGAGTCCGAACACATTTTTGTTTATCTTAGTGTATTTGTGGTATTAAAGGAAAATTGTCTTTTTTTCGAAAAGATTTGTTCGTTAGGAAGGAGAATTATTAAAAGAAGGAGAGTTGTAGGAAGAGTAAAAGGAATTGATTAGGAACTGGAAAACGAAGAGAAAGTCTTGCAGAAACTTCTCGACCAGCAAGACCGCTCCAAAACTAATACCTATTGGGGGTCCACCCCACCTCAGAAATGAGGTAAAAGGATCTCGAAACCTCTCTGTTTATGGGTGTCTAAACAGTAGCTCCTAAATCCGAGAGAATGTTGGATGTACTTGTTCAAGGTAGAAATGAACATAGTACTCCAACGGAAAGAAGGGTAGTTTGATCCACTAGGAACATGGATACACTACCGATGTTTGAAAGCAGAATTACCTGATTAAAATGGGGAGAGGAATTATCCCCAGCGAAGTCGCCAGAAATTGTCGGCATATTTTTAGGTTGTGTGTTTTATTTTGAAAAGGGGGTCGCCTAACAGAAGTTGTCGGCGAATTTTAGATTTTAAATTTGATTTAAATATATATATATATAATTTAGAAAGTAGCATTTGATTTTGAAAATAATTTTAAATTTGAAAATTTTAAGATATGAAATAAAAGCTGATCTCACATCCCAAATAGTTTATATAAACGAGCATCGCATTCCAAGCGTGTATCTATCTCGAAGAATAGACACCTTGTTTGGTGATGGAGCTCGATTAAATAAACTAGAAGATTTGTGACATCCGTTTGGTACGTGAACCAATTTTATAAGTCGACAAGTTCCCTCGCTTAATATAAATGAATTAAGCGGGGTTTATATTACTCGGGTTCTTAAAATTCCATATAAGGGCAAGCCCCTATAGTTAATTACATCTTAAGTGACGAGAATCACCTAAGAAAACTCTCGATAATAATTAGTAGTTCGATCTCAAGAATCTCGAAATTTAAGTTTTCGAGGGATTGAATTTTAGAATTTCAATAGGGAGTGGATCAAATTTGGAACATTTTGTTTTGGGAATTCAAAGGAAGAAAGGTAGGAGAAATCACAGATTCGAAGCGAACTTCGGTAATTTCCTGACTATCCTATTGTTTGGCTTGAATTTAGGAAGGCCTAATGTTTCTTTAATGTTTTGATCTTGCCAATTTTTAATTAATTAGGACTTATATTTGTATGATGTGATCACACAAATAGCCTCGAAGATATGAGGGTTTATGTCATATCGGATGACTACCTCGGAATCTTAAGACCGGTTAGGGCTTAATTTGTAATGCAAATGCCTAACAGAAGATTCAGGATTTATGTTGCACTAGGCCAACTACCTAGAAGTCCAATGGTTTGGTTATTTAATTCTAGGAATGTTTAGCTGATGTAGAGTTGTTTTGCTGACGAAGATGGCCGTGCTGCCCACCGTGCTCCAAGCTCCTTGTTGTTGCAGAGTTTTAGTTTTAGAAGTCATAAATCAGGAGATGAGAGAAGTGTTTTGGTTTAGAGAAAATCTTAATTTCCAAGTGTTTTTTATGTTTTATTTAAAACAAATCTTAAAGTTGATTATAACAACACCGGTTAAGATCCCACGGATACATCCTTCCGGCATCGTTATTTTTATCGGATTCACTTAGTCCAGATGAATTTGCTAAACTCAACTAAATGAGTTCCACACTTTCATTTAGACCGTGGGAAATCCCGTTAGCAACATGTAGGTTACATCATCCGAGGTATTCCCGATCATCCAACAAGACGTTTTAATTTAGTTGTAATTGTAGTTTTGTGTTCTGTTTGTGATTAAATTTTGAGTTGTTTTATATTTTGAAATGTTGTGACGGTGAATTTTATCTTGCAATGACTTTTAATTTAGTTTTGGTTTCAGTTTTAGGGGCTACCCTAAAGGTGTGGGTTTTCATGCAACAGTTGTTTATCATGCAAGAAAAGTAAAGTACATTTGCAATAAAGTAAATTGCAAGAAAGTAAATTGCAATAAAATAAAAGCGTACCTGAAGGGTCTTCCCGTCATCCCAGGCTGCACTTAAACACAATTTAGAATATTTAAGCATTTAAAGCAAGTTCCTCAGTAAAGCTAAGAGAAGGGTTATGGTTTTCTACCAAGTTCCTAATCCTATAGCTAGTCATTTCCTATGACATCTAGGTTCATGTGTTTTGGTTTGAGGACGATTTTCTTCATCAAAGAACAATTAAGATCAATTGTTCTTATAAATATCCTATCATATTGAGGAAGTGCTTAAGAAGAATCTTAAACATCTTTTCAATATTGTTAGAATTGTTTTAAGTCCAAATGAATTTAATCATACAAATGAATTAATCGTCCGAGAATTCAAGTTTTGTTATCTTGTTCAGTGAACTAGGACATTTGAATATCCTATAAGGGAAGTAACATTTCATTTAACATTCTGTTTAGGAGTTATGACAACAAAAGCATTCGAGGGCGAATAGATGTTCAAATGGTTTATGATTTAATTTCAGTTATCGGGTTTAAATTTGGAATAGTGTTCAAGTTGCTTTATATTTATTTTGAATTTCTTTATGCCTTAGGTGATGTTATTTTTAATTCAATTTAATTTAACTTTAATTTAATTTAATTTTAATATAATTTAATTTAGTTTAGTTTTAATTTTAATTTAATTTAATTTGATTTTAATTTTAACTTGATTCTATTATTTGAATTTAATTTAATTTAATTTAATTTAATATGATTTAATTTAATTTTATTTAATTTAATTTCATTTAATTTAATTTAATTTAATACAATTTAATTTAATTTAATTTGATTTAATTTAACTTAATTTGATTTAATTTAATTTAATTTAATTTAATTTTATTTTTAATTTTAATTTAATATTTTATTTTTAATTTTAATTTAATATTTTATTTTTAATTTTAAAGATGATTTAATTTTAATTGTTAAAATATTAATTTAATTGAAAATTTTTAAAAGGATTTAATTTAAATAATTTAACTTTAATTTAATTTAATTATTAAGTCTTTTAGCATTTTGAATCTTAAATTTGGATTATCATTTTAATTAGGAATTAAACATTATTGAGATGATTAATTTAGGGATTTTTAAATTAAAGAACAAATCTCTTCCTAATAATATCCCTATTTTAATAATTCAAATTTTATTATTCTTCCAAATTTAATCGATTATTTAATTAAGGTTTATTTTAATTATTTTTAAATTGTTTAGTAGGTTTCTACCCTTTAATTATTTAAATTTCAATCATCCAAATCAGATTAGGATCAAACATTTTACTCTTTAATTTTATTAAGCCTAAAGTTTTAATTAAAGATTAAAATTTTAATTACCATTTTACCCTTCAAGCTTAATAATTTCATAACTCACTAAATTGAGCTTAAATGATCTTGAAATTTTTATGTGACTTCACACATATGTCAGTAAAGACATGAGAGGAGAAAATGTGATTTTTTTGTATTTAATTTATTTATGTAATTATTTTTGGTGGAAAATAGAGATTTCCAAGGAAAATTTAATAATATGACCAAGAGAAAGTTTCTATCCTTAAGAAAATTATGGGACATTCCTAATGACGAGAGGACCACTTGGACCAATTTTGGTGATTGTTTGAATTATATTCTTTTTATTATAATTATTTTAAGTTTTGGAATATTAATTAATTTAAAAATAAAATAAAGGTTGAAAAATAAATTTTTTATTTTTCAAAAATCTCTCTGATATCAAGGAAATCAGAGAATCAATTTTTACAATTTTCTGATTTTTCTTTGATTTATTATAATTATTTTAGTGGAAATGCTAAAAAATACATTTTTTTTATTTTAAAATTACCTTAGGGCTTTAAAATTTAATATCTCATTATAGAGACTTAAGAAAAAATATGGGGTTTGTTCCTAAGTGATTAAAATTCAAAATATAACATTTTGGTGAATTTTATTATTTTTGTGATTTTTATTATTTTTTATTTATTAAAATATTAAAATAATGCAAAAAATCAACTTTTTTAGAAAATTGCAATTTTATTTTTCTTAAATTCCCCTGATATCAGAGAGGCTCCAAAACCAATTTGGTGAATTTTTGAAAATTATTTTGAAAGTTATGAATTTTTAAAGTTTAAATTGGCTAAATGGCTTAATCAACCCATTTAGTAGTGTTAACCAAGTCCAATTGACTTCAAATTTTTATGGTTGGTTCCTCTAATCCTAAAGGTCAGTGGAGAATTGATTTCAAGTCAATTTGATGTAGGATTAGCTCTAATTAATTAAGGACCTATTTTGGGTGTTTAAGCCAATTAGGATTATTCCAGTGGATTAATTGAAAACCTATTTTTCCTAGGTTCCTACTGAGTCGTAATAAACATCAGCAAATTTTCCTAGAATTTATTTCACAACATGCTAATTATTAGAATTAAAATACTCAAAACAGCAACATGAATTTGAAAAATCAATAACTTCTCATAGGGATGGCCTCTGACCTTGGAAAATTCAGGGAATATTCCCGAGTTCGGAGGCTTTAAAAGCCCTATGGTCTCATGCCATGGTGAATTTCCTATATGCATGGAGAATTAAAACAATGCAGAGAGTAAATAAATTATTAAAAATAAAATACTTGATGAAATTGAATGATTTCTTCTCCACATTATTCTCCTCTGTTCACTGGGCAAGAGGGTATTTTTATTTTATTTTTCTGATTTTCCTACACAAAGTTATGCATTTTTGAAGTTTAGAGAATTAAATGAATAGAAAAATACCCTATTTTTCTATTTATCCACGAGGCGCCAGCTCAACCTCGGCAGCTCCGAACGCACACGCGTCTTCTTCTGATTTGGCGCTGCCATCCAACTCAGCGCTCGGGGGCCCGCTGTATCGTTCTGTCTCCTCATCCGGCGCGATCCTGGCCGTCCGTCCGCGCGTGTATTAAATGAACGGCATCCGTTCATCGTCCCCAAGCCTCCTAGCTCGAGAACCGTCCACACTAAATCCACTAATATCTCACTCGATACTTAACGGGTTTTCGTGTTCTTGTGCTCTATGGATTCGTCTTGAAGAGACAAATACATCTATACGGTGATCATGCATTGAAATTAAGGCATTTGAAATGGAGAATCTCCAGAAGCTCGGGATAAAGAGTTAGCTCATACCTTTGCTCGGAGAAGTCGGCTTCGATCCGAGGGTTGTGTCACCTTTGATTGGGTCCAAGCAAGCTCTAGATGAAGTCCCTTGGCACAGTGAATTGTCCAGGTATGATTTCGACCAAGCCCGATCACAAAGCTTGGAGTACGGAATAGATGGGCGGCTCGGAGAGGGGGCTTTTGCTGGTGGACTTCTTCCCTTGGTCTGGTGAAGGTGTAGGACCAATCAATTTGAGGATTGATTGGTTTTGGGTGGAATTTTGGCTGAGAAATTGGGCTCTGTTGGTGGGGATTAGGGCAAATTGTCAATGGGGATCAACTGCTCTAAGTAAGGAGAATGGTCTGGAGCAATTTTGGCAGGGTTTCAGTAAGGTCTGGTTCAGCACCTTTCATGGCTAAGAGGAGGTGAGGTTTAAATAGGAGAGGGTGGAGGGCCTCCCAGGGGGGTTTAAGGCTTGGGATCAGCTGCTAGGTCGGGGAAGAACAGACGGGATGGCCATTGGGCATGGGGCGGCTCGGCGAGTGGGAATTCCAAACTTTGGCTCACATGGGTTCTCTCGCCACAGTGGTTTCCGGCGAGGCGTGGTGGTGGCCGGCTAGGGTCAGCTCACCCTCGAGGTCGGGGAGGTCGAGTGCGGGGCTTAGTGCGATCGATTGGCCATGGACATGTGTAAAGGAGTTGAATTGAAATGGAATGGGGGGAAGGCTATTTTGGGTTCAAATTAGTCAACCATGGTTTTGGGCTAGGTTCACCACCCGAGGCTCGGTTTTGGGCTGAAAAGAGTCACTTGGGTCGGCCAGAGAAAATGGTGTGGTCTCCATCCATGGTGAGGTGGCTAAGCATGGTTTAGTGTGTGACATGCTTAAGGTAAAAAAGGGTTTAAGAGGGTTTAAGAAAGAGATCCCTCTCTTGCCATTAATGGTTTGGTGAGGTGGAAAGTAGATTTCATGGCTCTCATGGCTCCCATGGGGCTCATGCATGGCTTCATGGCTCCATTTGGCTTGGGAAAAGTTAAGTCGACTTTCATGGAGAAGGATTTTGTGAATTTTGGCATTTAGGGGTGATTTGGCATGAGGCTTGATTTGGAATCATTTGATGATGGGATTGGAACTTATGGAATGACTTTGATTAAATGGATTGCAAATGAAAATTTCATATGGGCTTTAGGGTAGATTTTGGGCTCTTTGAAATGGTTTTAGATGGGCTTTTAAAGTGATTTAGGGAAGTGGGTTTTTTTTTTTTTAGGATGGGCTTTTGGGTGAAAATTTTGTGAAGGACCATTTCAAATAAATGTTGCAATTGGTTTAGGCATGATTCATGAATGGTTTGGAGTCAATTTGGTGTGACTTGGAATTGAATTGGTTTGAATTTGGGCCTCTTTGGTAAATGGCTCAATGTAGGTCAAGTTCGGCTAATTTGGACCAATGTTGTGATAGGGTTGAAATTGATGTAAAATTAATGTTGGTAAATGTTTATGGGAGTGTTTCAAAGAAGTTTTGGCTTTGGTTGGGTCTTGATTTTGGGGTTTGGGCTTATTTGGGTTAGGTTTGGGTTTAGGTCAAAATTGGGCCTTTTAGTTTTGGGTTGAATTTGAGTGGGGTTTGGGTCCAAATTTTGGGCAAATCATGATAGTGTTTTGTTTGTGGGGATGCTAAGGAAGGTTTAGAAAAGGTTTGGGGTTAATTGGAGTTGAATTGGGTTAGTTTGGATTAGGTTTGGGTCATGGGTTTAAATTGGGCTTTAAGGCCAAAAGTGAAATTGGATTCAAATGTCAATCAAGTTGTACTTGGATTTGGTCTAGATTGGTGTTGATAATTTTGAATTGAAGTTTAGAATTGAATTGGACCAGAATTTGGGTCAATTGGGTAGGTTTGGCTTGACATTGGGTTCACTTTGGGTTAAAATGGGTCAAATTGGGGGTTTTGATAAAAGTGGGGTAAATTGACAAACTTGGCCCATGGTGTAGTTAAACAAAATGAAATTATGAATATTTGGGATTTTTTGGGATTTTCTGGGAATTTTCTGAATTTTTGGATTTTTGGGTCAAGAGGGGTATTTTGGGTATTTGGAGGGTATTGGGAGGTATTTTTGGAATTTTTGGTATTTTTGGCTATGGATGATCAACTTGATTGGTGAGGAAATGTTCAAGGATAATTTTTGGGAATTTTGAGTGATTTGGAAATTTTGAAAATTTTGGGTAATTTCCAGGGCTTTGGGTAGGCTAGGCGGGTGTAGGGTCCCGGGGGCCAAAAATTGAAAATTTGGAAAATTGAAGATTAGGTGAATGTAAGTGGAATAAAATCATTTTGGTTGAGCCATGAAGCCATATCAAGCCCACATGAGCCATGAAGGGACTCATTTGAGGCATCCATTATGTTGTTCCTAACCCTCTTGCGAGGGCTTAGCGGTTAAGGACCATCCATGTGAATCACCTTTGTGAGTCAGGAAGTCAAGTTAGGTATGGGTGTGTTTTTAGGATGTGTGTGAAAGTGTAGTGTATAGGTGTAGTGTGTGTGTAAGTCAGCCCTCACCAGACCAGGCCACCCAGGGTAGTCCTAAGGCCAAAGAGTCCTACAGGAACACATCATTTAAACTTCCACATTTGATTTCAACCCTCTAGGTGATTAGGGGTCTACAGTCAAGTTTGTGGAGTTTCCAGGGAGTTAATAAGTGGTTTGAATTTCTAAGTGGTGGGTCCCAATTCTAATCCTCTAGGATAGTCAAAGGAAAAGCCTAAGGCTAGATCCTAAGTACTAAAGAGAAGAAGAGAAGACCTCATCAAAAAAGAGGTCAACAGTAGTTATCTCCTCTATCAGCCCATTGGGTGAAGAAATTGGCTGAGGATAGGCATTGATGCTTCTCCCTAAGTTTTCCATGATGATTTCCACTGTTTTGTCTCTCACCCATTGGCTCATGTAAGAGGTGCATGGTGAGCTGCCTCTACTCTTCTTAGGGAGCTTACACATCATCTCTTAAGCTTGGCAAATGGTGACACACAAGCTTACCCCTCATCATTGCTTCTAACCATGGTAAGGGGGGTTTCATGCATGGTTTTCCTTCCAGTGGGTAGCTTGGGAGGTGGGAGGTGAGGCCTCATGTTGGCCAGCCACCTCATGGCTAAATGAAGCTTGGGGTGAAGGAGAAAGTGACACCTCACCCCATGCATCATGATGGGTATTAACCCATGGCAAAGTGGTCTTAATGTGGGCTTAATTAAATCTTAAAATTGGTTTAGCCTAATTAATTATGAGAAGTCTATATGTCATTTCATTTCTTTTTAATTTCCCATTTTAATTAATTATTTTATTAATTAAAATATTTGGAAAATATTTTATTAATCAATTTATTAATTGAAAATAATTTCAATTTAATTAATTGATTAATTTTATCATTTTTTTCATTTTATGATTTTAGTTTAATTTTCATTTGAATTAATTATGTCATTTAATTAAAATATTGAAAATTAAATCATTAATCATTTTAATTAATCAAAATAATTTTGAAATTAATTATTTGATTAATTTTGTTGTTTTTATTTCATTTTTATCTATTTTAATCAAAATAGATAGGTGTTGACCAATTTTGACCTAGGTTGACCCAAGTTAGCCAAAATTGATCAATTTAATTTTAAAATGTCGAGTACTTGTGATTTTGTCATTGTGGGGTTTTAAATGTGTCATTGGGTGAAAAGGTTGACTTATGGGTCAAAAGGATTGGTCATTGGGTCTGGTTTGACCATTTTGACCACTGTTGACTTTTTAGGTCATAAGGTTGACCTATGGGGTCAACAGGGTAGGTCATTAGGTCTGATTTGACCAATTTGACCAAAGTTGACTTTTTAGGTCATAAGGTTGACCTATGGGGTCAACAGGGTTGGTCACTGGGTCTGGTTTGACCATTTTGATCAAAGTTGACTTTTTAGGTCATAAGGTTGACCTATGGGGTCAACAGGGTTGGTCACTGGGTCTGGTTTGACCATTTTGACCAAAGTTGACTTTTAGGTCATAAGGTTGACCTATGGGGTCAACAGGGTTGGTTAATAGGTCTGGTTTGACCATTTTGACGAAAGTTGACTTTTTAGGTCATAAGGTTGACCTATGGGGTCAACAGGGTTGGTCTATAGGTCTGGTTTGACCATTTTGACCAAAGTTGACTTTTTAGGTCATAAGGGTGACCAATGGGGTCAACAGGGTAGGTCATTAGGTCTGGTTTGACCATTTTGACCAATGTTTACTTTTTAGGTCAAAAGGTTATTGACTCAATATAAAATGAGGTCAACAATCTCTCCCATAAAGTCTCCCGGCGATCCATGTAATGATAGAGAAATCTTTTACAAATTCTCTCAAAATCTCCTATCCAATCTCTCCAAAAGGGTAGAAATCTACATTTCTACTCTTAATCTAAGAATCCTAAACATTCCTCTAAGTTTTTCTCTCATTTAGTCTATTGTTTCTCTAAATTCCTCTACACATTTCTAACACATATTCGCCATTTTAAAGTGTATGGACGAATTTTGAAAAGTTTCCTTAAGCACCCCTTCGAAAAAGCGTCTAAATACGTTGAATATTGGCCCAAAACAGCCAAATGTCGGTTCATGGTCGTCCGGGTCGATGTCGGCGGGTTCGAGGCTGCTGTCGGCGGCCTTTTCAGCCATATTTCGGTGGTCTCGGGAAAATCTCGCCGTCGGCGAGATTGATCTCGCCGTCGGCGAGCAGGCTGCTGCGCGGCTCCACGGTTTCACTCCGTTTGGCTCCGTTTCAACTTCGTTTCACCCCATTTCAGTTATGTTGCATTCGTAACAGATAGCCCTACAAAATAAGCATAAAAATAACCTTTCTTTAAAGTATAATTTCATTCAAAAATATGCAAGAAGTGTAAAAGAGATTAAGCATCAAAAGATTTATTGAAAGGTGTCAGAGCAGAATTTCATTTCTTGCTCGTTTTTGCTCCAAATTACACCGTTTTTGCTTCCTTTTGCTCCAATCACCATTTCTTGTACCTAAAACCAAAAACATACAAAATATCTTCCTTTAAGTGTAATATCATCAAAAATAAGTAAAATGATATAGCAAAAAGCGTATATATTTTAGGCGTGTCAAAATCCCCCAAACTTAATTGTTACTTGTTCTCAAGTAACACTTTTAATACATAAAAATATAACTCAGGGTAATGTACTTTTCACTTGTGATACATTAAAATTTTTCATTCAAAGGAATATATTGATTAGATTTTTAGAAAAAAATTTAGTAACTCAGGTTAACACTACAAGTATAAGAATATTCAGCAATCAAGTCTAAGGGTTCTAGTCTTCTATTTATTTCAAGATAAACCATAATTTGTCACATTAAGAATGTCTTGAAAGATTATGTGAAAAAGAAGTTCATGCAAATTTCATTAGAATATAGGCCAATACTTTAAATATAAATTCAGAAATGAAATCAAGTTTTCCCTTTAGGGTGACTCAAGTGAAGCCAATTTTTGATTAGGCATCTTCTCAAGTTTCTCCTCATAAATCATTTTTTTTTCTTTTCTTTCGGGATCATTTTTAATCCCCATTTTTTCACTCTCTTTTCTTTTTTTATATTTTTTTAATGAAGATTACTATATCTGGAGAGCCTATAATGATTTTGAACTTCACTCTCCTCTTTCTAAAGTTCAAACTTGAAATACTTCCTTACTTTATAATTAGGTATGAGTTTTATTATTCATCATAAAGTCACAATCTCTTCTTAACACACAATACTTTAAGTCTCTTAACATTTCAAAAATACATTTTTCTTTACTTTAAATAGTTAACTATAATTAAATTCTTTTATACCAAATATCTTACCCTTATAAAATTAACCTTTATTACTAAAAACTTTCATCCAATCCTTCCATAATATTCAACTGAATTAAAAAGTTTTAGTTATCTCAAGCGAAGTTCAATTTCCAAAAGTTATGCTAATAATTTGTGAAAATATAATAATTGAGAACAATTAAGAGTTAACATTTTTCTTCCCCTCAAACTTAAAATTTAAAATATTTTACAATTAATTCCATAAAATTTAGAAGGAAGAAAAAGTAGAGGCTGAATCTACTTGCTACTACAACATCCTATCAAATTCATATCATGCATAATCAGGATAAAATGACTATAGGAAAAAGTAAACCTAACCTAAAACATGCTTGTAATAAAATTGCACTAAAAGGAAGTATTTTCACATTAAAATTTTATTTTTCTTCCTACCCCCAAACTTAATTTTTAACATATATAGCATTCAGTACAAAAAATATAAGCAGGAAGAAAAAAATTTAGAAATTCTATCTACCATAAATGTCTATCAAAATTATTTGCAAGTATTCATTAGGACAGAACAATATGCAGCAGAAAGTAAATCTAAATTAATCATGTCAGAATGAAATTAACTAAACCAAAGTCTAACTAGCATAGCATGTATCAGCAAGGGATTATAAAAAAGTTCTCTAAGACCTAAATAATGTTGTAACACAAACATAAACACACATATGATAAATGAGGTCAATTCTTCCATTAACTCATCACATCACATTGATTTACTTCCAATTTCTAATGGAGTCACTACACTAATAAATTAGGCACTTCGAAAGATTTTATAGATTATAATCTCAAAGATAAGATTATCCCTGATAAATTGGTTTCCGGACACCAATCTCAAGCATCATCTAATACCTATAATTAAGCACCTCTAACAGTTATAAAGATAGTATGAGATCATCCACATAGTATTCATCAAATAGGTTCATGACTCCTATCTAATGAAAATAAAGTTGCAGAAAGAAAGTAACAAATTAAGATGGAATTATCAATGTTAGAAATTCATGATTTTTCTTGTAAAACTCAAGTCTGGGTGAGACCCGTTATAGTGGACTCATCAATCCAACTTTACAAGAGATCAATTCTAGCCATAATAAGAAGTTAAGGAATCACCTCCTTCATGACACAGACAAAGATCAGATCAATGCACTAATAATCCAAACATCTATCAATCAACAATCAAACTTATCAATCTATCATGATACATAAAGATCAAGTTTATCCACTCTAAATCAAACACAATACAACACTAACAATCATAACTCTCAAGCACAATAAATCAAAGCACACTAATAACTATGGGTTGCCTCCCATAAAGCGCTTGGTTTAACGTCATTAGCCTGACAAATGATTCTACCTGGATCAAAATTCTATTTAAGTAATCCTCGATCAATCGCCCAATATTTTTTAGATCCAGGGATTCCTACAGAATTCTCAAATTTTAATTTTTCGTTCAGCTCTTCCTTTTCAGTTGGATTTATATCATAATTCCTCCTATTTCTTTCTAGATCCAATATTCTTCTATTGGGAAAAGACTTTCAGCACAACAGAATTTAGAACTGTATCAAGCCAAGATGATCCAGGCCCATGATAAATTAGTTCGTCCCAGGACATTCAAGGTCGGTGACTTGGTTCTAGTTCTCAGAAGACCTATTCTTGTACATCGCAAGATAGGTGGTAAATTTGAACCGACTTGGGAAGGGCCATTTGTGGTCGAAACAGTTTACTCAGGAGCTTCCTACCAGCTTGTAAATTTCCGTGGATAGCGACCTATGCTTCCAATTAATGGACGATATCTAAAGAAGTATTACGCAACCTGATGTTTTGAAGGATGAATCCTCATCCCTAGAAGCACGGACACAGTAATTACTTATGACTGGGTCCAAACCCAAAAATATAAAAAAAAAATGGATGATAAAGAAAATCATTAAAAAAATGTTAAACGAAAACATGTGAAATCATGATAATAAAGTCTTTATCCTTCCTTTCAAATCGAGTCTCACTCTTGATCTCTCTTGATCTTTTCCTACTCCTATTTAAATTTAAAATAAACGAATAAAAGCTCGTCATTAATAAAAATATTTTTCTACTGTTCTTGTTCTTAGTGCAACCCCTGATCCTTTCCTTGTTTTTCGCAGGGAAATGTCGAACGGGCGGTTGGTTCTGAACTTTAAGAATGGCGTGAGTCTAGCACTTGATGAAAAGAGGGTGAGGGATGGAGCCGTGATCGAGATTGACTCTAACTTTACACCAGCTGGGATACAATATGAAGAAAATGATTGGACCCCGACCGATCTGGAAGAACTCCGCAGCCATACATTGATGAAACTGGGTGGCTCAAATCAACCGTCTACCAGCAAAAAGAGAAAAGCAAACGCCGCTCATGCAATAGGAGAAGATAAGAAAGTTAAGTCCGTTGTTGCTACAGCAGAGGGCAGGTTTGTCATCGCCATGCCTACAGAAATTCAAGAGGTGAGGAGAGCCACTCTTACAGCCACTCAGTGAAGGAACAAGAACTGTCTCATTCATAAGATGCTGACTAAGCTGGCAGCAGATCAGCATGAAGTTACAGTCGCTACTGTCAGTACAAATGCTTTGAAGAGATTGGTTCGTCAGGAACTATAAAGGAGGAAGTCAATTTTAAGTACAGCAGAAAGGATGAAAGAAATCCCGAGGAAAATAGAAACGGGGATAGTTCCACGACGCTAGACAGATGCACCAGTTCCGAAGAGTCTTGTTGCGAAAGCAAACCCGGAGGATGTCCTGATAGAGACTATCCCCGAGGAGCCAAGACATGCAGGAGAGCGTGCCGGGGTGGAACCATACATTACCTAGTACATTACTAGACCTCGCCGATTGTAGACAATTCTAGAATATGAGTTAGAAAGAATGCAGAATGTCAAAAAGAGAACTTTTGAATACTTTAAGAGAATTGGAGGTAAGAGGATCAATATCTTAGAAAACCTCGAGCTGCATACAGGTGTGTTCTCAGATTACGAACAACAACAAATTATAGACTGCATACTTAAACTCCAAAAATTGGGTCGAGCTGGCCGCCTAAGGGAAAAGACTTATTCAGAACCCCGGAGATGGATGCCAGGGAAAGGAAGAGTTACAATCCAGTTCGGATGTTGCTACAACTTTGCAGTTGACAGAAGAGGAAATCCACCAGGGATACTCCATCGTAGTGAGGTGGATCTGATGCCAAATATTATTAAAAGAATGGTAAAGAGGATGATAACATGAAGGGTATTGCCCGCAGATTGCATACCCAACAGCTTCATCATTAACATCTATAAGGAGGGCGACTGCATACCTCCACATATAGACCATCATGATTTCATTAGACCTTTCTGCACAGTGTCTTTCGTCAACCAGTGAAATATCATGTTCGGATCTAACCTCCGGATAGCAGGCCCCGTTGAGTTTTGAGGACCGGTGGCGATACCACTTCCGGTAGGTTCCGTCCTGGTATTAAAAGGGAATGGAGTGGACATCGCAAAGCATTGCATTCCAAGAGTGCCTGTTGAGCAGATCTCTGTTACTTTCAGAAGGATGGACGATAGAAAAATGTCTCTCCACTTCCAGCCAGATCCAGAGTTAGAGAATTTTCGGCCTTACGAGCTGTGAGTCACATGGGAGATAACACACCTCCAATGCACATCCATACGACATTTCTGCCAAGGATGACTTGGAAGGTGATGTTATTGTCCATGTATCTCACTATTCAGACATGAATTTTAACAGCTGCTTTTAGAATAAACTTGAAGAATCTTACGCAATCCATTTTGGATTTATATAGATTGTATGAGATATTAAATTCTCAAAGAAAATATCATCATGTTTTGGATCAAGATGTATGATGTATTTTCAACAAGATTGAAATGAAAGTGACCATGTCATGTTTTGCCTTCATTTCTTTTTGTGCGAATTGACTGGGAAACACCAATAAATTAAAAGAAGTTTGAGCAAAGAATAAAGGGAAATGAAAATAAACGAGAACTTTTTTTTTAAGAATCTAAATGTCAAAATGAATTCTAAACTGATACGAACTCTAAATATTTTTTTTAAAATTGAACCACCAAAACGAACAATATGAATTTGAATCTTAATCTGAAACCTCCGATCTGAATCCTTCGAACTGAATCCTTCAATTATTCTTCAAAACAAAAGTTGTTTGAAACCCTTCTGAAATTAAAATCTTTTCCTCGACTTGTCACCGGGTCGAGTCTTTTCAACTTGGTTCACTTACCAGTTCTTTTTAAATCTTTTCTCTACGTGTTAGAGGATCGACTAGTTATATTGACACGGAGCCACGAATTTTGTTCCATTTGGTTCTGATGGCATGGGATTGGGTCCCTCTTCAAACAGATAAATCCATGAGATTGGAACCAGTTTCCCATTCTCATTAAATCCTCGAGATTGGAATAAGTTTCCAATTCTCATTAAATCTTCGGGATTTGAACCAATTTCCATTTCTCATTAAATCTTCGAGATTGGAATCAGTTTCTAATTCTCATTAAATCCTCGAGATTGGAACCAATTTCCAATTCTCAGTTTCCAATTCTCATTAAATCCTCGAGATTGGAACCAATTTCTAATTCTCATTAAATCCTCGAGGTTGGAACAAGTTTTCATTTCTCATTAAATTTTCGAGATTGGAACAAGTTTCCAATTCTCATTAAATACTCGAGATTGGAACTAGTTTCCAATTCTCATTAAATCTTCGAGATTGGAACCGGTTTCCAATTCTCATTAAATCTTCAAGATTGGAGATTAGAACCGGTTTCCATTTCTCATTAAATCTTCGAGATTGGAACCATTTTCCAATTCTCATTAAATCCTTGAGATTGGAACCAGTTTCCAATTCTCATTAAATCCTCGAGATTGGAACCAGTTTCTAATAATCATTAAATCCTCGAGATTGGAACCAGTTTCCAATTCTCATTAAATCCTCGAGATTAGAACCAATTTCTATTTTTCATTAAATCTTCAATATTTGAACCAGTTTCCATTTCTCATTAAATCTTCGGGATTGGAACTAGTTTCCATTTCTCATTAAACCTTCGAGGCTGGTACTAAATTCCAGTTCTCTCCCTTCGAGGTCGGTACAAAATTTCGACTCTCTTTTCGAGATTGTTACTAAATTTCAATTTCCCCTTTCGAGGCTGGATCCCGATTCCAGTTCTCTTTAAACTTTTGGGATCAGTACCTAAATTCTGACTCTCATCCTTTTCAATTGTTACTTGAACTCCAATTCTCACTCCAGCCTAGGTTCCAATTCTTATTTCAAATCCAGATTTCCTTAAATTGATTTTTAAATTAAACCTCAATCGAAATTGAAACTCAGAACAAAACGGAATCTAAACTCACACATTAAAACTTAAAACAGAAAATGAAATGAAATTTAAATCAAATTTCCCCAGATCTTATGATCTGGAATCCACCTCCTTTTCTTTTCCCCAGCGAGAGTTCAGAGATCTCCAATCTTGGAGATATACTCGATACTCCCCAGCGGAAATTTATTTCTACTATGTTCTAAGTGTGTCACTTAGACGTCTGTGTTGGTTTTGTTGATCTCTTCGGTCAACACCAATACGCGCGGTGTGCTTGGTTAGCACACCACACCTATTGGGGGTCCATTTGTTGACCTCATTTTTTATAAAGTCACTTCTCTTCTCTCTCCTTAGTACTTAGGATCTAGTCTTAGGCTTTCCCTTTGACTATCATAGAGGACTAGAAATGGAACCCACCACTTAGAAATTTAAACACCTCTTAAACTCCCTGCAAACCCCATAAGTTTGATTGTAAACCCTGAAGTCACTTGGAGGGTTAAAACCAAATGTGAAGGTTTAAAAGATGAGTTCCCTATAGGACTCTTTGGCCTTAGGACTAACCTGGGTGGCCTGGTCCAGTGAGGGTTGACATGCACACACATTACAATCATAAAACCATTCATGCCTAGCTTCAGTTCCTGACTCATGTAGGTAATTTATATGAATGGACCTTGACCCCTAGGCTCTTAGCTAAGAGGGTTAGGAACAACATAGTGATTGCCTCAAGTGAGTCCTCTCATGGCTCTTATGGGCTCGATATGGCCTCATGGCTCAACCAATGTGATTCCATTTTACTCAAACTTGATCAATCTTCATTCTTCCAAAATTTCAATTTTTGACCTCCGGGGCTCTACACCCGCTAAACCTACCATATACCCTCGAAATTGCCCAAATTTTGCAAAATTGCCTAAATTACCCAAAATTCTACAAAACCAATCCTAAACATTTCCCCCCACTTAAATTGATCATCCTTAGCCAACTATACCAAAAATTCCAAAAATACGCCCAATACCCTCCAAATACCCAAAATGCCCTTCTTAACAAAAATTTCCATCAATTCCAAAAATTCCCAAAAAATTTTAAAAAATCCTAAATATTCCCAATTTCATTTTGTTCAACTACACCATAAGCCAATTTTGTCAACTTAACCCACTTTTACCAAAAAACCCCAGTTTGACCCATTCTTAACCCAAGCGGACCCAATGTCCCACTAAACCAACCCAATTGACCTCAATTTTGGTCCAATTCAATTCTAAACTTCAATACAGTATCCCCAATGTCAATTTAGACCAAGTCCAAGCTCAATTTCATTGACATTTGGAACCAATTTCAATTTGAAGCTTAAAGCCCAATTTTGGCCCATGACCTAAACCTAGCCTAAACCAACCCAATTCAACTCCAATTAACCCCAAATCTTTTCCTAAACCTTTCTAATATCCCCACAAACAAAAAACTAACAAGATTTGCCCCAAAATTGAACCTAAACTCCACCCAAGCCTAACCCAAAGTCAAAATTTCATTTTTTGGCCTAAACCCAAACCTAACCCAAATGGGCCCAAATCTCAAAATCAAAGCCCAACCAAAGTTGAAAACTCTTTGGGATACTCCCATAAACATTTCTCAACATTAATTTTACATCAAATGCAACCTTAGCCCAACCTTAAACCAAGTTAGCCGAATTTGACCTACTTTGGCCCCTTTACTAAAAAGACCCACATTAAACCCAATTCTATTCAAAATCACTTCAAATTTGTTCCAAATCACTCATGACACATCCCTAAACTAAACCTAACATTTATTTGGCACAATATTTTACAAAAATTTCATCTACTAACTTGTTTTAAAACCTAAAAGCCCACCTTTTTTAAGACACTTTAAAAGCCCATCCAAAACAATTTCAAAGGCCCAAAACCTATTTCAAAACCCATATGACATCTTCATTGGTCATCCATTTGATAAAATCACCCCCCTAAGTTTTATTTCATCATTTAAACAAACCAAATGTGGCCCCATGAAAATTTTCCATAGAAATGTCTAAAAATTCAAAACCCTTTTTCATGTAATTGACCAAGCTTTGCCCCAAGCCACATGGAGCCATGGAGCCATGCATAAGCCATATGCAAGCCTTGGAAGCCAATTTCCACATCACCAAATCATTTATGGCTAGAGAGGGAACCCCTTTCCAAACTCCTTCTTAAGCCTTTTTAACCCCTTTTATGTCACACTCTAACCCGTGCTTAATCAAAATCCTAGGGATAGAGACTTCTCCAACTAAAGTCAGCTGAACCAAATGATTCATTTCAGCCCAAATTAAGCTCTTGGAGGGTGAACCCAACCTATTTCCATGGCTTGACCAAATTAAGCTCAAAATGACCCTTCCCCCTTACCACTTAAATCAAAATCCTTTACACATGTCAAGCCTCAATTGAACTCACCAACTTCCACCCCTGACCCCACTGAGCCAGATGGTGACCTAACCCTACCGGCCAACCGCCTGGGTCACCGGAAAACGCCATGGTCGAGAGCTTCATGTGAGCCAAATTTTTCAATTCTTCCTTGCTGAGTTGTCCCAGTCCAGTTGAACACCATGGCTGTTCTTCTCTTGCATA
Source organism: Papilionanthe hookeriana x Papilionanthe teres (assembly GCA_022702705.1). Classification (NCBI taxonomy): domain Eukaryota; kingdom Viridiplantae; phylum Streptophyta; class Magnoliopsida; order Asparagales; family Orchidaceae; genus Papilionanthe; species Papilionanthe hookeriana x Papilionanthe teres. The sequence continues at coordinate 129,693,021 of CM040425.1, read as the reverse complement.
GAGCAGCTGATCCCAAGCCTCAAACCCCCCTGGGAGGCCCTCCTGCCAAGTTTATTTAAATCCAACACCCTCTCAGCCAAAGAAGGTGATGAACCAGACCTAAACAAAACTATGCCAAAATTGCTCCAGGACCTTGTCCTCACCTAGAGCAATTGATCCCCACTGCTCTTCAACCCTAAACCCCATTGATTGAGCTCAATTCTCAGCTCAAAACCAGGACATCTCTAAAACCTCCACCAAATCCAAATTAAACTCACCCTCACCTGCACAGGACCAAGACAAGGAGTTCCCCAGTGAAAGCCCCCTCTCCAGGCCACCCATTTGCTCCAACCTCCAAGCTTTAAAATCTGCTGTGGACACTTTCATATTTAGACAATTCCCCAGAGCCAGAAACTTCATCTGGAGCTTCCTTGGGTGCAATGGAAGGTGACACAACTCTCTGATTGAAGCTACACTTCTCAGAGAAAAGGTATGGATCTTTCCTTCCTCTCGAGCTTCCAGTGATTCTCCATTTTGTTTTACTTAATTTCATAGCATGTAAACCATATGGATGTGTTCATCTCTTCAAGACAAATCCATTGAGCATAAGAACATGAAAATCCGTTGAGAAATGAGAGTGTTCTTAGGGTTTTAGTGTGGATGGTCATGGGTGCACACCACTCGTAGACGATGACCATGTGCCGTCCGATCAAGCGTGTATTGAGTGGACGGTCCAGATTGCGCCGAACCAGAGAACGTTACATGAACCGCGAGCCCCTAGAGCGCTGAGTCAGATGGCGGCGGCCAATGGGAGCACGACGCGTGGGCTTTTGGAGCTGCTGAGGTTGACGCGGCGCCACGTGGATAAGTAGAAAAATATGGATTTTTTGATTTATTTAAATACCCAGAACTTAGAAAATCCATATCTTTGTAGAGAAAAATCATCAAAATAAACTAAACATACACTCTTGCTCTGTGAACAGAGGAGAATAATGTGGAAAAAAAATCAGGTTATTTTGATGAGTATTTTATTTTTAATTAATTATTTACTTATTTCAGTATTTTGATTATTCATTTGCATAGACAATTCACCATGGCATGAGACCATAGGGCTTTTGAAGCCTCTGATCTTGGGAATATTCCCTGAATTTTGCAAGGTCAGAGGCCATCTCTATTTAAAGTTATGTATTTTTCAAATTTATGTCACTGTTTTTGGTATTTTAATTCCAATAATTAGCATATTGTCCAATAAATTCTAAGAAAATTTGGGGAAGTTTCTTAGGACTAGAGAACCCTATGATAACTATATTTTGAGTTAACTCATTAAGAATAACCCTAATTGACCTAATTACTCAAAAGTGAACTTTAATTAATTAGGGTTAACTACACATTAAAATAACTTGAAATTAATTCTCCATTGATCTTTAGGATACAGAGAACCTTGCATAAAAATTTGTAGTCAATTGGAAATGTTTAGCCCCACTAAATGAATTCATTAAACCACATGATTAAAATTAAACTTTATAAATTCATAACTCCAAAAATAAATTTCAAAAATTAACCAAATTGGTTTTGTGAGCTCTCTGATATTAGAGGAGTCTATAAAAATTAAAATTGTAATTTTCTTAAATTTTTCATTTTTAATGATATTTTTGATATTTAAATAATTAAAAAATAATAAAAATCATAAAAATAATAAAAAACATAAAAATGTCACATTTTGACTACTAATCACTTAAGAATAAACCAAATATATTTCCCAAATCTCAAAGTAAAGATATTGAATTTTAAATGCTTAAAACAATTTTTAATATTAAAAAATGTATTTTTCCAACCTTTTCACTAAATTAATTCCAATAAATCAAAGAAAAATCAGAAAATTGTAAAATTTCTTTCTCTGAATCCCATGAAGTTAGAGAAATTTAAGAAAAATATAAAATTCATTTTTGAACTTTAATTTTATTTTATAATTAATTAGTACTCCAAAAATCAGAATAATTATAATAAATAAAATATAATATAAAAAATCACCAAAATTGGTCCAAATGGTCCTCTAGTCATTAGGAACATCCCATAATTTTCTTAAGGGTAGAAACCTTTCCTTGGTCATGTTGTTGAATTTCCATTGAAAACCCTTATTTTTCACTAAAAATAATTATATAAATAAATTAATTCAGAAAAATCACATTTTCTCATCTAATGTATTAATTGATATATGAATGAAGTGACATAAAAATTTCAAGTTCATTTGAACTCATTTTAGTGAGTTATGAAATAAATAAGCCTAAAAGGGCATAAAGGTAATTAAAGAATTTAAACCCCTTTATTAAAATTTTAGGTTTAATTAAAATGGAGGGTAAAATATTTGATTTTATCTTTCTTGGATGATTGAAACTTTGGGAAATTAAAAGGGTAGGAACACATTAATCACTCTTAATAAACCAAATGAAACTTTAATTATTTAAACAATTTAAATTTTGGAAGATTAATGAAAATTTAAATTATTAAAAATAAGGATATAATTTGAGAGGATATTAATTCTTTAATAAAAAAATCCCAAAATAAATCACTTCAATAATATTTAACTCTTAATTAAGATTAAAATGAAGATCCAAACTAAGTAAATTGAAATTAAAAAACTAAAAAAATAATAACCCTTAAATTAAAGAAAAGTTCAAAATATTAAATAATTTGATAATTAAATTAAATTAAATTAAATTGAACTAAGTAAAAGTTAAATTAAAATTAAAATTAAATTAAATTAACATTTTAACAACTAAGTAAAGTTAAATTAAAAAAATATTTAAATTAAATTAAATTAAATTAAATTAAAATCAAATTTAAATAAAATTAAAGTTAACATCATTCAATAATAAAAGTAAAACAAATTTAAAATATTAAGATCACTTAAAGTATAAAGATTTAAACCAAAAATAATTTGAACACTATTCCAAACTTAAAATTATAAATTAAAACCTCATAATTAAACTAAATCACTTTAAACCTTTAACTCGAACTTCGAATTAAGAATGATTAAAATTCTCAACAAACCAACTTGCCCCTAAAGGCTTTAATTATTATAACTCTTAAATAGAGTATTAAGTGAGATGTCACTTCATTCACCGGTAATCAAATGCCCAAGTTCACTGAGCAAGAGACAAAGCTTAACTAAACTCTTGCATGATTAATTCACTTGTGCAACTAAATTTACTTGGATTCAAAATAATCTCGGAAATATTGAAAAGATGTTTAGGACTCGTCCTAAGCACTTTCTCAATATGACGGGATGTTTTAGAAGAACAATTGAATTTAATTGTTCTTTGATGAAGAAAATCATCCTTAAACAAAACACAAGAACCTGGATGTCATAAGAGATGACTAGTTATAGGATTAGGACTTTGGTAGACATCCAAAACCTTCCCTTAGCTTTACTTAGGTACTTGTTATAAATATTTAAATGCCTTAATATATGTTTTAAGTGCATCTTGGGATGACGGGAAGACCCTCTAGGTATGCTTTTATTTTATTGAATTTTACTTTATTACAAATTACTTATAGGCACTGCACTTTACTTTTTCATGTATGTTAAACAAAACTGTTGCGTGAAAACTAAAACATTTAGGATTGTCTCTGAACTGAAACCAAAACTAAATTAAAAGTCATCACAGGATAAAATTCACCGCCACAACATTCCAAAATATAAAACAACTCAAAATTTAATCACAAACAGAACAATAAAACTACAATTACAACTAAATTAAAACGTCTCGTTGAATGATCTGGAATACCTCAGTTGATGTAACCCACGTGTTTCTAACGGGATTTCCCCCGGTCTAAATGAAAGTGTGGAACTCATTCAGTTGAGTTTAGCAAATTCATCTGGACTAAGTGAATTTGATGAAAATAAAGGTGCCGGTATGATGGAACCGTGGGATCTTAATCGGTTCTGTTTAAACAACATTAAGATTTGTTTTAATTAAAATATTAAAAAATATTTGGACTTTAAGATTTCTAAACCGAAACACTTCTCTCATCTCCTGATTTTCACATTCTAAAACTAAACCTCTGCAACAACAAGGAGCTCTGAGCATGGTGGGCAGCACGGCCATCATCATCAGCAAAACTTGAATCTACATCAGCAAAACCTTTCTTAGCATTAAATAACAAAACCATAGGATTTCGAGGTAGTTTGCCTAGTGAAACATAAATCCTCAACTTTTTTTTAGGCATTTGCATAATCATGTTATGCAAATTAAGCCCTAACTGGTCTTAGGACTCTGAGGTTGTCGTTTGGTATGACATAAACCCTCACATCTTCGAGGCTATTTGTATGATTATGTCATACAAACATAAGTCCTAATTAATTAAAATTGGCAGGATTTAAACATTAAATAATTCTCCTAAATTGAAACTGAACCATAGGATAGTCTGGGAAGTTGCCAAGATTCCCCTTGGATCCTCAGCTTCTCCTACTTCTCTTCCTTTAAACTCCTGAAATTAACTGTTCCAAATTTCATCCATTCCCAATTGCAATTTCCAAAATCCAATTGTTTGAAAACCTTAAACTTTGAAATTCTTGAGAGCAAAACCACTGATCATTATCGAGAGTTTTCTTAAATGATTCCCGTCATTTAAGATGTAATTAACTATAGGGGCTTGCCCTTATAGGGAAATTTAAGAACCCAGGTAATATAAACTCTGCTAAATTTCTTTGTATTAAGCAGAGGAACTTGTCAGCCTATAAAATTGGTTCGTAGACCAAACATATGTCACAAATCTTCTAGTTTATTTAATTGATCCTCATCATCAAGAAGTGTGTCTATTCTTCGGGATAGATACACGGTTTGTGATGCAGCGCTCGTTTATATAAAGTATTTGGGATGTGAGATTGGTTTGATTTCTTATCTTAAAATTTTCAAACTTAAAATTATTTTCAAAATCAAATACTACTTTCTAAATTATATATATATTTAAATTAAATTTAAAATCTAAAAAATTCACCTACAACTTCTGTGGGCGACCCCTTTTCAAAACACTCAACCTAAAAAAATATGCCGACAACTTCTGGCGACTCCGCTGGGGAATATTTCCTCTCTCCATTTTAATTGGATGATTTTCCTTTCTTAAATCGATAGTGAGTCCATATCCCTAGTGGACCGAAACTATCATTCTTCCGTTGGCATACTACGTTCATTTCTATCTTGAACGGGTATAGTCAACTTCTCTTGGATTTAGGAGCCACTGTTTAGACACCCCTAAACCGAGAGGTTCCGAAATCCTTTTACCTCTTTTCTGAGGTGGGGTGGACCCCCAATAGGTGTTAGCTTAGGATCGGTCCCTCGGTTTGAGAAGTTTTTGCTAGACTTTCTCTTTCTTTCCAATTCTGAATCGGGTCCTTTACCTTTTCTATAACTTTAATCATTTTTTTCCTAACAAACAAATCTTCTAATAAAAAACACTTTAAACAAACTCTTTTAAATCATAAATACACTAAGATAAATGAAAATTTGTCCAGACTCTTTCTTTTTCGTCCTAAGTTTTGTGACAAAAAGAAACCATAACTCAGGACTAATACTCAAAATCTACCCTGCAGAAAATGACTGCGCCAAAGTTAATTTTCTCCTTCACCAATGGAATGGATTTCGTCATCTCTAAGGATGAGCTGCCTGACAAAGGGATCATCTATTTTGGACAAGGATTCGACAACACAAATATCAAGTTCGCTGACGTCACTCTCTTAGCACTAATGGACAAAGTGCCAGAAACTGAAGAGCCTGTAATTGAGTTCAACTTAAAGTCGGCTCAAGAATTCCCTCCCCTGCAAAGGGTTCCAGTTGAAAGAAGTACTGCTATTCGTAGGAAGACTGTTGTCTCTACCCCCACCGGTCTAGTTATCTCTGCACATACCCAGGCTTCTGCCAAACTAAAGGGGAAGGAAATCCAAGTCTGTGGTGAGCCTGTCACCGTGGAGGGTACAGATTTTGCTACAATAACATCTGTTTTCGAGATTGGGTCCAGTTCAAGAGTTGTACCCCTAACTGGGACTCAAAGGAGAAATAGAAGTAGAAAGATAGCCAGGATTGAGAAAGCCAAAGTCGCTGAAATTGCTTTTCTAGAAGAAATTCCTGAGGAAAGAGAAGAACTGCTTGAATATATACCTCTGTTGGAAGGGAGTAGGTTTCACCCCCTCTCTGCTGCATCGGATGAGGAAGACGTCCGAAGGATTGCCGCTACATTACCTCGACCTGCATACTATAGTAACTATAAAAGAAAAAGGGTTAAGACTACGCCATTTTCTCAGCTACAAGATGTGATAGAAAATTTGACAAAGAAAGAATGATGCCCCGTGTAAGAAATCCTAAGAAGAATGGGACGAGTGCCAGCTAGATCCCGCCTTGGACCACGAGTAGAGCCTGTCACTGACGTGGAGAAACTAAGGAAGAAGATGAGAGCTAGTTCACCTGTTGTTGTATCGGCCCATCATATTAGGGAGGACACCACCTACCAGCATGTAGCTGACAGACCGTCCGGTCCTAGGCCTTCTGCTGTAAGAAGGATGGTGTGGAGACCTATTATTACCAAACTGAGACCAACACAACATCCTGAGAATAAATGCCTCGTCAAAAAGCTTGAATCAGAAGAAAGTGCTACTGTAATAAAAGAAACTCTTGAAAAAGAAGTTTAACAATCATCACACGACAACCGTGATACCGTCTGGAAGAGAACCCTCGAGGATGTTATAGGAAAGCTAAGGACGAATATCCTACAGTTGGCAATAGAAAGAGGAGAAAAGTTGGAAAAGGAAGTTGATTCATCAGAGTTCATGGATGAGGAGTATGTCGAGTTCAACATGGTTGAAACACGAGCATCATCAGCTTCACAGGGTGCTCTGGCAGCTGCATAAAGAGATGATCCAGAAGTGATGAGAGCTCAGCTTCGAGAAAGAGATGACACAATTTCCCAAATGACAAGGAGGATGGAAGAGATGGCTGCTGCTTTAGCCACTCTCCAAAGTCAGGTGCAACCTGTCGGCATATTTTTAGGTTGTGTGTTTTATTTTTGAAAAGAGGTCGCCTACAGAGATTGTCGGTGAATTTTTAATTTAATTTAAATAAATAATTTTGAGAAGTAGTATTTGATTTTGAAAATAATTTTAAATTTGAAGGTTTTAAGACATGAGATTAAGCCGATCTCACATCCCGAATAGTTTATATAAACGAGCACCGCACCACAAACCATGTATCTATCCTAAGGATAGACACATCGCTTGATGGTGGGGCTCGGTTAAACAAACTAAAAGATTTGTGACATCTGTTTGGTCTGCGAACCAATTTTATAAGCCGACAAATTCCCTTCTTAATATGAAAGCATTAAACAGGGTTTATATTACCTTGGTTCTTTAAAATTCCCTATAAGGGCAAGCCCCTATAGTTAATTACATCTTAAGTGACGGGAATCACCTAAGAAAACTCTCGATAATAATCGATAATTCTGCTCTCGAGGATTTGAAGTTTAAGTTCTCAAGGGATTTGAATTTTGGAATTTCAATAGAGAATGGATCAAATTTGGAACATTTTTGTTTTGGGAATTCATAGGAAGAAAAGTAGGAGAAATTACGGATTCGACGTGAACTTCGGTAATTTCCCGACTATCCTATTGTTTGGCTTGGATTTAGGAAAGTCCTAATGTTTATTTAGTATTTCAATCTCGCCAATTTTAATTAATTAGGGCTTATATTTATATGACAGAATCATACAAATAGCCTCTAAGGTTTGAGGGTTTATTGTCGTATCGGACGACTACCTCGGAATCCTAAGACCGGTTAGGGCTTAATTTGCAATGCAAATGCCTAACGAAGAGTTGAGGACTTATGTTGCACTAGACAAACTACCTTGAAATCCTATGGCTTTGTTGTTTAATTTTAAGACAGTTTTGCTGATGACGATTCAGGTTTTGCTGACGACGATGGCCGTGCTGCCCACCATGCTCCGAGCTCCTTGTTGTTGCAGGGGTTTAGTTTTAGAAGTCATAAATCAGGAGATGAGAAAAGTGTTTTGGTTTAGAGAAAATCTTAATTTTCAAGTGTTTTTTATGTTTTAATTAAAAAAATCTTAAAGTTGATTATAACGACACCGGTTAAGATCCCACGGTTCCATCCTTCCGGCATCGTTATTTTTATCGGATTCACTTAGTCCGGATGAATTTGCTAAACTCAACTAAATGAGTTCCACACTTTCATTTAGGCCGTGGGAAATCTCGTTAGCAACACGTAGGTTACATCATCAGAGGTATTCCGATCATCCAACGGGACGTTTTAATTTAGTTGTAATTGTAGTTTTGTGTTATGTTTGTGATTAAATTTTGAGTTGTTTTATATTTTGAAATGTTGTGGCGGTTAATTTTATCTTGCAATTACTTTTAATTTAGTTTTGGTTTCGGTTTTAGGGACTATCCTAAAGGTGTGGGTTTTCATGCAACAGTTGTTTATCATGCAAGAAAAAGTAAGTGCGATGCGATTAAATAAATTGCAATAATGTAAATTGCAAGAAAATAAATTGTAATAAAATAAAAGCGTACCTGGAGGGTCTTCCCGTCATCCCAAGCTGCACTTAAAACACAATTAGAATATTTAAACAAGTTCCTAGGTAAAGGCTAAGGGAAGAGTTATGGTTTTCTACCAAATTCCTAATCCTATAGCTAGTCATTTCCTATGACGTTTAGGTTCCTTGTATCTTGGTTTGAGGACGATTTTCTTCATCGAAGAACAATTAAGTTCGATTGTTCTTATGAACATCCTATCATATTGAGGAAGTGCTTAAGGCAAATCTTAAATATCTTTTCAATATTTCTAGGATTGTTTTAAGTCGAAATGAATTCGATTATACAAATGAATTAATCGTCAGAGGTTTAGTTAAGTTTTGTTGTTATCTTACTCGGTGAACGAGGATATTTGAATGTCCTATAAGTGAAGTAACATTTCATTTAATGTTACATTTAGGAGTTATGACAACTAAAGCTTTCGAGTGTAAATTGGTATTCAAATGGTTTGTGATTTAGTTTAAATTCAATTAATGGGTTTAAATTTGGAATAGTGTTCAAGTTATTTTAGACTTATTTTGAATTCTTTATGTCTTTGGTGATCTTATATTTAATTCAACTTAATTTAATTTAATTTAATTTAATTGAGTTTTAATTCTATTCAATTTAATTTGGTTTAACTTAATTTAGTTTGATTTGATTTAATTTTAATTTAATTTAATTTAATTTAATTTAATTTAATTTAGTTTAATTTAATTTAATTTAAATTAATTTAATTTAATTTAATCTTTAATTTGATTTAACTTTTAATTTTAATTTAATTTAATCCAATTTAATTTACTTAATTTAATTTAATTTTTAATTTAATTTTATTTTTAATTTTAATTGAAATTTTTAAAAGAGTTTAATAATTTAATTTTAGTTTAATGATTAAGTCTTTTAATATTTTGAATTTGAGTTATCATTTTAATTAAGAATTGAATATTAATGAGATAATTAATTTAGGGATTTTTAAATTAAAGAATAAATCTCTTCCTAATAATATCCACTATTTTAACAATTCCAATTTTATTATTCTTCCAAATTTAATCGATTATTTAATTAAGGTTTAATTATTTTGAATTGCCTAATGGGTTTCTAACCTTTAATTATTTAAATTTCAATCATCCAAATCAGATTAGGATCAAATATTTTACTTGTTAATTTTATTAAACCAAAAGTTTTAATTAAGGGTTAAAATTTTATTTACCACTTTACCCTCTTAAGCTTCATAATTTTATAACTCACTAAATTGAACTCAAATGAACTTGAAATTTTTATGTGACTTCACTCATATGTCAATAAAGACATGAGAGGAGAAAATGTGATTTTTCTGTATTTAATTTATTTATATAATTATTTTTGGTAGAAAATAGAGATTTCGAGGAAAATTTAATAACATGACCAAGGGAAAGTTTCAGTCCTTAAGAAAATTAGGGGATTTTCCTAATGACCAGAGAACCACTTGGACCAATTTTGATGATTTTTTGAATTATATTATTTTTATTATAATTATTTTAAGTTTTGGAATATTAATTAATTTAAAAAAAAATAAATTTTGAAAAATGAATTTTATATTTTTCAAAAATCTCTCGATATCAAGGAAATTAGAGAATCAAATTTTACAATTTTCTGATTTTTCTATGATTTATTATAATTATTTTAGTGAAAATGCTTAGAAAATACATTTTTTAATTTCAAAATTATCCTAGAGCTTTAAAATTTAATATCTCACTAAATAGACCTAAGAAAAATATGGGGTTTGTTCCTAAGTGATTAAAATTCAAAATGTGACATTTTGGTGATTTTTATTATTTTTTAATTATTAAAAATATTAAAATAATATTAAAAATCAACTTTTTTAGAAAATTGAAATTTTAATTTTCTTAAATTCCCCTAATATCAGAGAGGCTCCAAAACTAATTTGGTGAATTTTTGAAAGATATTTTGAAAGTTATGAATTTTTAAAGTTTAAAATGACTAATTGGCTTAATCGGCCCATTTAGTAGGGCTAACCGAGTCGAATTGACCTCAAACTTTTATGGTGGGTTCCTCCGATCCTAAAGGTCGGTGGAGAATTGATTTCAAGTCAATTTGATGTATGGTTAGCTCTAAATAATTAGAGATCCATTTTGGGTGTTTAAGCCGATTAGGGTTGTTTTAAATGAACTAACTTCAAAACCTATTTTTCCTAGGGTCCCCAGTCATAAGGAACATCACCAAATTTTTCTAGGATTTATTTCACAACATGCTTATTTATTGGAATTAAAATACTCAAAACGAGTAACATGAATTTGAAAAATCAATAACTTTTCATAGGGATGGCCTCGACTTTGGAAAATTCGGGGAATGTGCCCAAATTCAGAGGCTTGAAAGCCACTATGGTCTCATGCCATGGTGAATTGTATACATGCATGGAGAATTAGAAATATGCGAGAGAGTAAATAAATTATTAAAAATAATATACTTGATGAAATTAAATAATTTCTTTTTCACATTATTCTCCTCTGTTCATCGAGCGAGAGGGTATTTTTATTTTATTTTTATGATTTTCCTACACGAAAGTTATGAATTTTGAAGTTTAGGGAATGAAATAAATAGAAAATACCCCTAATTTTCTATTTATCCACGCGGCGCCGCGTCATCCTCGGCATCTCCGAACGCACACGCGTCGCGCTCCCATTCGACGCCGCCGCTTGAGTCGGCGGCCCGGGCCCGCGGTTCTCTTACCGTCTCATGGTCGCGACGGCATCCGAGCGATCCGTCCGCGCGTGTATTGAATGGACGGCATCCGTTCATCGTCCCGGCGTCCTCGCCCGAGAGCCATCCACACTAAATCCACTAAGATCTCACTCGATACTCAATGGATTTTCATGTTCTTATGCTCTATAGATTCATCTTGAGAAGACGAACACATCCATACGGTTTATGTGGGATGAAATTTACGCGATAAAAATGGAGAATGTTCGGAAGCTCGGGAAGAAGAGTGAGGCCATACCTTTGCTCGGAGAAGTGTGGCTTCGATGCGAGGGTTGTTGCACCTTCGATTGGATCCCGACAAGCTCCGGATGAAGTCTCTCGGTGCAGTGAATTGCATAGGTAGGATTTCGACCACAGTAGATCACAAAGCTTGGAGGGCTGGAGCAGCTGGGTGGCTTTGGAGATGGGGCTTTCTTTGGTGGACACCTTCCCTTGGTGCGAGTGAAGGTGTAGAACCAATCAATTTGGGGATTGGCTCACTTGTGGAGAAGTGTCCTGGTTTTGGGCTTGGATTTCGACTACGAAATTGAGCTCGCGAGAGAAGAAATGGCGGGGGGATTTCGGTGGGGATCAAGTGCTCTGTGTATGGGGAGTGGTGCGGAACAATTTTGGCGAGTTTCCTTAAGGTTTGTTTCGGCACCTCTCTTGGGCGAGAGGGGTGGTGTTTAAATAGGAGAGGGTGGAGGGCCTCCCGGGGAGAGTTAGGGCTTGGGATCGAGTTGCTCTTGGCAAGAGAAGAACGGATATAATGGCCAGCTGGGGATGGGGCGGCTCGGCGAGGAGAATTCCAAAGTTGGCTCACATGTGAGCTCTCGGCCATGGTGTTTTCCGGCGGCTCTGGTGGCCGGCGGGCCAGAGCATGGGTCACCCTCGAGGTCGGGTGGGTCGGGGGTGGGACTTGGTGCGAGCAATTGGCAAATGCCATGTGTAAAGGCTTTGATCCGAAGTGGAATGGGGCATGGCTAGTTTTGAGTCTAAATGGGTCGACCCACCCATTTGGGCTTGGTGCACCCCTCGAGGTGGCTTTGGATGCTTGTGGGGGATCGAAAGGGATCGAGTTGGTTTGGCATGGAGAAGTCTCCATCCAAATATATTTGGATTAAATTTAAGTTTAGGTGAAACATGATTAAGGCTAATGAGCTTTAGGGATTAAGGAAAGCCCTCCCTCTTCTTACCCGATATGGCATGGTGGAGTGTCCAGAGGCTCTCATGGCTCACATGTGGCTCATGCATGGCTTCATGGCTCACCTTTGGCTTGGCAAAAAGTTTGGTCAATTTCATGAAAATGGATTTTAGGAATTTTTGGTAATTTGATGGAAATTTGTATGAAACTTGATTTGGAATTATTTGATGATGAATTTAGGACTTAGGTAATGGCTTTTATTAAGTGGATGGCAAGTGGAGATGTCATGTGGGCTTTAGGGTAGATTTTGGGCTTTTTGAAATGGTTTTAGATGGGCTTTTAAGATGGTTTAGGAAAGTGGGCTTTTGACTTTTGAAATGGATTTTGGGATGAAATTTTGGTAAAGGCTTGGGCTAAATAATTGTTGGGTTTAGCTCATGGATGTGTCATGAGTGACTTGAAGCAAATTGGGGGTTATTTGGGTTTGAATTGGGTTGAATTTGGGTTCTTTTGGTGAATGGGCCAATATAGGTCCAAGTGGGCCAAGTTGGGCCAATGTTGGGCTAGGGTTGAAATTGATGTAAAATTAATGTTGAGAAATGTTTATGGGGGTGTTTCAAAGAGGTTTTGACTTTGGTTGGGCTTTGATTTTGGGGTTTGGGCTCATTTGGGTTAGGTTTGGGTTTAGGTTAAAATTGGGCCTTTTAGCTTTGGGTTGAATTTGAGTGGGATTTGGGTCTAAATTTTGGGCAAATCATGTTAGTGTTTTGCTTGTGGGGATGCTAAGGAAGATTTAGAATAGATTTTGGGTTAATTGGAGTTGAATTGGGTGAGTTTGGGTTAGGTTTGGGTCATGGGTCCAAATTGAGCTTTAAGGCCAAAAGTGAAATTGGATCCAAATATCAATCAAATTCGACTTGGATTTGGTCTATATTGGTGTTGGGAATGTTGAATTGAAGTTTAGAATTGAATTGGACCAGAATTTGGGTCAATTGGATAGGTTTGGTTTGACATTGGGTTCACTTAGGGTTAAAATGGGTCAAATTGGGGGTTTTGACAAACGTAGGGTAAATTGACAAAATTGGCCCATGGTGTAGTTGAACAAAATGAAATTGGGAAATTTTGGGATTTTCTGGAACTTTTACGGGAATTTTCTGAATTTTTGGATTTTTGGGTCAAGAGGGGTATTTTGGGTATTTGGAGGGTATTGGGAGGTATTTTTAGAATTTTTGGTATTTTTGGGTATGTATGATCAAATTGAGTAATGTGGGAATGTTTGGGATTGATTTTGAGGAATTTTGGGTAATTTAGATGATTTTTGGAGGATTTCCAGGGTTTTGGATAAGTTAGGCGGGTGTAGGGTCCCGGGGGGTCAAAAATTGAAAATTTGGAAAATTGAAGATTGGGTAAATTTGAGTGGAATGAAATCATTTTGGTTGAGCCATGAAGCCACATCAAACCCACATGAGCCATGAAGGGACTCATTTGAGGCATTCACTATGTTGTTCCTAACCCTCTGCGCCGAGGGCTTAGGGGGTTAAGGACCATCCATGTGAATCACCTGCATGAGTCGGGAGGTCGAGTTAGGTATGGGTGGGGTTTTAGGAGGTGTGTGAAAATGTAGTGTATGAGTGTAGTGTGTGCATAAGTCGGCCCTCTCACCGGACCGGGCCACCGGAGGCGATCCTAAGGACGAAGAGTCTATAGGAACTCATCCTTTAAACTTCCGCATTTGATTTCGACCCTCCAGGTGATTAGGGGTCTACGGTCGAGTTTGTGGAGTTTGCGGGGAGTTAAGAAGTGGTTTGAAATTCTAGATGGTGGATCCCGATTCTAGTCCTCTAAGATAGTCAAAGGAAAAGCCTAAGGCTAGGTCCTAAGTACTAAAAAGAAGAAGAGAAGACCTCATCAAAAATGAGGTCAACACAACCTCAGAAAGAAACACCCCCAGAGATCATCCATATTGTAGATGGAGGAAAAGAGATCACATCCATCAACAAAGATGAGCCACCAAAAAAGGATTCTGCACAGAGCATGATTCCCGAAAAGGACATTAAAAACATTGTAGAACAACAGGTGCGAGAAGCCCTAGCACAATCCAAGAGTGGAGCATCTATTCAGACGGGTAGGCCCTACCCCGAAGAGTTTGATGTAGTCCATTACACGAAAGGCTTCATACAACCTCTATTTAAGACTTTTCATGGAACGAGAAACCCCCGGCAGCATGTCGCACATTTTTGTGCTAATTGCTGCAATGCCGGTGGGAGTGACGCTTTACTCTTTCGTTAGTTCGTCAGCAGTTTGTCAGGGATCGCCTTCGACTGGTACGCAGAATTGCCAAATGGTTCAGTTAAAACCTTTGCAGAATTAGAAAACATTTTCGTTAAGCAGTTTGCCGGGGCTCGGCACCACATCACCATCGGTGATCTAGTGGTGGAACACCAGAAACCGAATAAGACTTTAGTGGATTACATACTTCGATGAAGAAATTTAAGCATGAAGTGTAAACCACAACTTCAGGAATAGCATGAAGTCGGCATCTTGCTTAAGAGTATCCATGGCCCGATAGCACTTCTCCTTAAAGGATTTACAATAAAGACATTCAAGAAGCTTCTTAGCAAGGTTGGGAGCTTGCAAGACGAAGCAAAGCAGCTAAGTTTCATGGACAAGAACGATAAACAGAAGCCCGTGAAAACATTCGAAAAGAAGTCCGGAATCATCGCGGCAGTCGATAAGTGCAAGCGACTAGTGCGGATATAGCCGGAGCGGCCACGGCCTAGCTATCGACCACCGCAACGTACTTACCAACAACCTCAGCAGGGTTATCAACAACCTCGACCAAGCTATCAATCGCATCAGCATTATGAGCAACCGCCTCGTCTACAGCATACCCTGAAAGATTTTCTGAACAAAGAATATCCATTCAAAACTGAAGCACTAGCGAAAATGTTCCACATTTTAATAAAGACACCAAATTTTCAGCTACCAGAGACCAAGAGGTCAGAGAAAGTCAATAAGAAAGATCATCGAAACTATTTCCCTTACGACCGGATGCTCGGGCACAAGATAGAGGATTGCATCACTTTCAAGATTTGTCTTGACGACAATCTCCGGAAAGGGAACATAACGATCCCGACGGAACACATGAAGGTACCCCAAAAGGGAGGCTCCATCAATGTTAATTCAATGGATCCCATTGTTCCGATAGACCCTTATACTACACAGGAGGGATGGAGTACCATCTGGACAAAGTCTTCAAAGAAAATCTTAGATCACATCCAAACCGCTTCGGTGTGTGCTTCAACTCGAAGTTTGAAACCTGCCGAGCCAGCACTATCGCTTGCAATTGAAGAACCGCCCCAGAAGGAAGAGAAGATCATAGAAGAGAAGAAAACTGAGGCTCCAAAGAGTAGACTAGGGGCTGCTTATCCTTGGATGGTTGTTTCCAATTCAGGGGAAACATCCCTCGAACCTCTGACTCTGTATGATTATTTGCTCGCCCCAACGGGGTCTTATAATGATAAGAGTTTTGGCGTTGGCTACGTTTTAACTGTTTCTAACGATTACGTAACTAACGAAAACCAACCTAATCGGATCTCAATTCCAATATAAATAACGATTCTCAAATCATACACAAGGATGTCTACGAGAGCTTAACAAGCAACGAGTTTATTTGTGAGTTTTGAGGAGCTCCGATTGCAATAGAATTAGAGTCATCAGATTTCGAAGCAACGCCAGAAGAGCTAGTCGTTCTAATTCAGGGGAAGACAACGGCAGATTCAACACCAAATTCAGAAGAAATAACAGAAGTCAATCTAAGGAACAGAAAAGTTATACCTCTGATAGTGGGTCAAAAGGATAAAGGAAAGCAGGTGGTTGCTCAGGAAGAGCCAACCCCAGCAGAAGAGTTGCCCATTTGGGAAGAAACCGAGGAACATGGTAATAAAGTAGACTATAGCGTGCTAGCCCATCTTAGGAAGCTACCAGCCAAACTACGCATATACGATGCTCTGATCCTGTCAAAGGAGATGAGGGAAGCTTTGATCAAGGCTCTACTTGATCCAGAGATTTGTTTAGCTCAAATGACCGGTAATTCCTTAGATGAGGTTTGCACGTTAAAAGAACAGCGAGGTCTTACCTTCACGGACAATGATTTACTACTCGGAACAGCTGATCACAATCGACCGTTGTACATTTTAGTCACTAGTGGAAAGTTTACGCTCTCCAGTGTGTTGGTTGATCTGGGAGCATCAATCAACATAATGAGCCTTCGAACATTAGCATATTTGGAAATTGATGCTCGCTAACTTGAAGCAAACAAGATGTAATTAAGAGGGCTCAATCAAAATGGAGAAAGAACACTCAGATCGATAACACTATTAATGAAGATCGGTGATTTGGCAAAGACAACCGCAAAATTCCACATAATTGATTCTGAGACATCGTTCAACGCTCTACTGGGTCGACCATGGATCCATGAGAACCAGATGGTACCGTCGTCTCTGCACCAATGAAAAAAGTATTACGAAGGAGGAGAACAGTGTATCAAAGGTGACTTGACACCATTCTCAGTGCATGAAATCAGAATTCATGAAGATGCAGCCTACTATGAGCCTCCGAAGAAAACAATCTTTTCCAGAAATGTCATACCAAATGAAGCAAAAGAAGTGCAAAACGATAAAGAGCCGGAAATTCTAGTCCAACAGTTACTCACCACTCCCTTACGGCGAGATGGTGAAGGTTTCTCCAGAACTCGCAACCGAGGTCGAGGCCGGGGATGAGGTTGTGGAAGAGACGTTAGAACAGTTGGACAGAAGAAACCAGTCATCGATGTGGATTGGGAGACCAGTCCCGAAGAAGAAGAAATCAAGAAAGAAGCAGCAACGGTAAATCAAAAGAAACCCTAGTTCAAGATCTCTCTCAAAGATTAAAAGAATGAAGAATACAAATCAATGTACGAGAAGATTAACCATTATGTACATACTATGACCCTGACCCCGATCCATTCTAATAAGAGCGAGGGTATGGTGGTTAAGGAAGTACGTGGCGGTACAAAACCAATCAAATTCTACCGTGGTGCTTCTTCTTCCAATACTGAAAATGATGTACAATTTGAAGATGTTACTTCTTTCGAATTAATGGAAATACCTTTTGAGTGGTACTCTCCCTGTGTTCAAAATTTAATTCAACGTGGTGTCTTACCTCGACGATGGACAAAAGGTCTATCACAACACTTTGAGAAAATATGGAACAATGCCAGTCGACCTCCCAATTCAAAACATGATCTTGGATTCAGCACTGTAGGGTCTGTTGACGATACGGGATTTTGCTTGGTTGTCACTTCCGAGCCTAATAAAGACTGCTTGGAAGCTTCAGAAGATCTCGAAGATCTGCAAATTGGAGATGCTCCTCCAAAATTCAAAGAAGAAATTAAATCTACAATAGACGAGTTAATGGAAGTTAACTTAGGTACTAGCGAAGAGCCTAAGCCGACCTTTGTTAGCTCCTTACTCAATAAAGAAGACTCCGAAGAAATAATCAAGCTATTAATGGAATTCAAAGACTGTTTTGCTTGGAGTTACGATGAAATGCCAGGATTAGCTTCAAAAGTCACAGTTCACAAATTAGGAGTGGATCCCACTGCCGTTCCAGTTAGACAAGCTCCGAGAAGAATGCGTCTAGAGATTGAACAACAAGTAATAGCTGAAGTTAAGAAGCTAATAGATGCTAAATTTGTCCGTGAAGAACAATATCCAACTTGGTTAGCCAATGTGGTACCGATCGAAAGAAGAATGGTCGGATCGAATACGCGTGGATTTCAAAGATTTGAACAAAGCATGTCCAAAGGACGAATTCCCGCTACCCATTCCGAATTGATGATCGACATTGCTTCAACACATGAAATCTTTTCTTTCATGAATGGATCTTCGGGATACAACCAGA
This sequence comes from Papilionanthe hookeriana x Papilionanthe teres, assembly GCA_022702705.1. Taxonomy (NCBI): domain Eukaryota; kingdom Viridiplantae; phylum Streptophyta; class Magnoliopsida; order Asparagales; family Orchidaceae; genus Papilionanthe; species Papilionanthe hookeriana x Papilionanthe teres. Next base: position 129,674,639 of record CM040425.1, on the reverse strand, counting down.
TAAAGATGGCACCAGAAGATGAAAAGCTTACAGCCTTCAGAACGCTAATTGGAGTATACTGCTACACAGTGATGCCGTTTGGATTGAAGAACCCAGGAGCAACCTATCAACGATCAATGATAAGAATTTTTGATGATCTCATTCACAACCAAGTCGAGTGTTACGTGGATGATGTGGTTATCAAAAGTAAACCAAAAGAGGATCACTTGTATGATTTGAGAATTGTTTTCGAGCGATTAAGACAATATAACCTTAAGATGAATCCCTTGAAATACGCCTTCGGCGTCACCTCTGGAAAATTCTTAGGATTTGTTGTTCGACATCATGGAATTGAAATCGATCCTGAAAAGATTAAAGCTATCTTAGAAATTCCACCTCCAAAAACCTTGAAGCAACTACGGTCCTTTCAAGAAAAACTGGCATATCTTCGACGCTTTATCTCGAATTTGTCAAGAAGGTGTCAGCCTTTTTCTGCTTTGGTTGAGAAGGATGCCAAGTTTGCTTGGGACTCCAAATGTCAACATGCCTTCGATGACATCAAATAATACTAAATGACACCTCCTGTCTTATCAGCCCCAGTCTCGGGTAGACCATTGATACTTTATACTGCAGCTTTAGACGACTCTCTCGGAGCCCTGCTAGCCCAGGTCAATGATGAGGTAAAAGAAAATTCCCTCTACTACTTAAGTCATCATCTATTCCTGACGGAAGTAAAGTATCCTCCGATTGAGAAGCATTGTTTGTCCCTGATCTTAGCCGCTCAAAAACTCAGACATTACATACTTTCTCATAAGGTCAACCTTATTTCGAAGTTCAATCCATTGCAATATTTGATGACACATCCAATACTTTCCGGCAGACTTGCCAGGTGGTCAATGATACTATTGAAATTTGATATAACTTTCGTTCCTCTTCGTGCCGTAAAGGGACAAGTCCTGGCGGACTTCCTCGCAGCACACCCTTTACCGGCAGAATCGCCTCTCAACGACGACTTGCCAGATGAGGAGATAATGAGCCTAGACGACCTCGACGATCAGCGTTCAGAACTGTACTTTGACAGAGCATCTACAGCACAAAAAGATAAAAAATCTCAAATGATAGTGCCCAGTAAGGCAGGAATCGGACAAATTTTTATAACCCTGGAGCGGGGGATGTTAAGGTATTCCTACAATTTAACAGAACCGTGTAGAAACTAATAGGCAGAATACGAAGCCCTCATATCTTTGTTGGAATTGACCATTCCGATGGGGATAACGGATATCAACATCTATGGGGATTCTCAGTTGATCATTCAACAAGTCATCGGATAATACAAAATTCTAAAACCGAGACTTGAGCAGTACTTTCAGTATGCCATGAAACTATTGGAGCAAATTCCAAATGTAACGATCTATAAGATTCCCAGAAGAGAAAATGCTCTCGTAGATGCGTTAGCCCGCCTTGCAAAAGAATTTGCCTGCTTTTAGGATGAGTCAGTTGAAGTGTCAGTTCGAGGAAGACAGGTCCTATCATTGCTCGACATGAACACAATACACAAATCAACACAAAAAAATAGAAAAAACAATTGTGGCAGTGACAGAAAATACAGAAGATTGGCGGAAACCACTAATAGACTAATTGCAAACAGGAAACTTACCGGACGATAAGTTATTAGCCCATTAAATAAGAGGAAAGAAGGTTGTCTTATGCATTAATAAACAATACATTATACAGAAGGTCTTTTGATCAGATATGGCTAAGATGCCTGAGAGGGTCCGAGGCTCGTGAAATTGTCAAAGAAGTACACTCAAGACTTTGTGGCGCTCATCAGTCAGGTCCGAAAATGAAAATGAAGATTAAAAGACTAGGGTACTATTGGCCCTCAATGATGACCGATTGCATGAAGATTGCCAAAAGTTGTCACTAGTGCCAAGTGCATGGAGTGGTTCTACACCAACCTCCAAATGTGCTACATCCGACAATCGCATCGTGGCCATTTGAGTGTTGGGGCACAGATATTGTGGGTCCGATAGAGCTGCCTTCTTCAAGAGGACATCGCTTCATTCTTGCAGCTACAGATTACTTTTCTAAGTAGGCAGAAGCAGTACCGCTCAGAGAAGTGAAAGCACATCATGTACTGCAATTCTTCAAGAATTAAGTTATCTACCGTTTTGGGGTACCGCACAAAATTATCTCAGATAACTGGTCCGCATTCAAGAGTAAGAAGATCAACAATTTTGTCAGAAGAGATGGGATCGACTGGCGCTATTCGACAATCTACTACCCAAGAGCGAATGGCCTGGCTGAGGCTTTTATTAAAACAAAATAAAGAAAACTTTGGACGACAACAAAAGAAAATGGCACGAGAAGTTGTTAGAAGCCTTATGGGACTACAGGATGACTTTCAGAACTCCCACCTAATCTACGCCTTATGCCTTAGTGTACGGGTCTGAGGCTGTTCTACCCTTAGTGGTTTAGCTTCCATCACTTAGAATTGCAGTTGCAAACAAAATCACAACAGAAGAAAGTGCCAGACAACGACTAGATGAACTGGAAAGCCTAGAAGGGAGAAGACTTTCAGCACAACAGAATTTAGAACTGTATCAAGCCAAGATGATCCAGGCCCATGATAAATTAGTTCGTCCCAGGACATTCAAGGTCAGTGACTTGGTTCTAGTTCTCAGAAGACCTATTATTGCACATCGCAAGATAGGTGGTAAATTTGAACTGACTTGGGAAGGGCCATTTGTGGTCGAAACAGTTTACTCAGGAGGTTCCTACTAGCTTGTAAATTGTCATGGAGAGCGACCTATGCTTCCAATTAATGGACGATATCTAAAGAAGTATTACGCAACCTGATATTTCGAAGGATGAATCCTCATCCCTAGAAGCACGGGCACAGTAATTACTTATGACTGGGTCAGAACCCAAAAATATTAAAAAAATAGATGATAAAGAAAATCATTAAAAAAAATGTTAAAAGAAAACTTGTGAAATCATGATAATAAAGTCTTTATCCTTCCTTTCAAATCAAGTCTCACTCTTGATCTCTCTTGATCTTTTCCTACTCCTATTTAAATTTAAAATAAACGAATAAAAGCTCGTCATTAAAAAACATATTTTTCTACTGTTCTTGTTCTTAGTACAGCCCCTGATCCTTTCCTTGTTTTTCACAGGGAAATGTCGAACGGTCGGTTAGTTCTGAACTTTAAGAATGGCGTGAGTCTAGCACTTGATGAAAAGAGGGTGAGGGACGGAGCCGTGATCGAGATTGACTCTGACTTCACACTAGCTGGGATACAATATGAAGAAAATGATTGGACCCCGATCGATCGGGAAGAACTCCGCAGCCATACAGTGATGAAATTGGGTGGCTCAAATCAACCGTCTACCGGCAAAAAGAGAAAAGCATACGCTATTCATTCAACAGGAGAAGATAAGAAAGTTAAGTCTGTTGTTGCTACAGCAGAGGGCAGGCTTATTAGTGCCATACCTACAGAAATTCAAGAGGTGAGGAGAGCCACTCTCACAGCCACTCAGTGAAGGAACAAGAACCATCGCATTCGAAAGATGCTGACTAAGCTGGCAGCAGATCAGCGTGAACATACAGTCGCTACCGTCAGTACAAATGCTTCGAAGTGATTGGTTCGTCAGGAACAAGAAAGGAGGAAGTCAATTCCAAGTACAGTAGAAAGGATGAAAGAAACCCCTAGGAAAATAGAAACGAAGATAGTACCACGATGCCAAACAGATGCACCAGTTCTGAAGTGTCTTGTTGTGAAAACAACCCTGGAGGATGTCCCGACAGAGACTATCCCCGAGTAGCCAAGACATGCAGGAGAGCGTGCCGGGGTGGAACCATACATTCCCCAGTACGTTACTAGACCTCACAGATTGAAGATAATTCCATAATATGAGTTAGAAAGAATGCAGAATGTCAAAAAGAGAATTTTTGAATACTTTGAGAGAATTGGAGGCAAGAGGATCAGTATCTTAGAAGGCCTCGAGCCGCATACAGGTGTGTTTTCAGATTACGAATAACAACAAATTGTAGACTGCATACTTTAACTCCAAAAAATGGGTTGAACTGGCCGCCTAAGGGAAAAGAATTATTCAGAACCCCGGAGATGGATGCCAGGGAAAGGAAGAGTTACAATCCAGTGCAGATGTTGCTACAACTTAGCCGTAGACTGAAAAAGAAATCGATCAGGGATACTCCGTTGCAGTGAGGTGGATCTGATGCCAAACGTTATTAAAAGAATGGTAAAGAGGATGATAACATGGAGGGTATTGCCCGCAGATTGCATACCCAACAGCTACATCATTAACATCTACAAGGAGGGCGACTGCATACCTCCACATATAGACCATCCTGATTTTGTTAGACCTTTCTGCATAGTGTCTTTTGTCAACCAGTACAATATCATGTTCGGATCTGACCTTCAGATAGCAGTGCCCGGTGAGTTTTGAGGGTCGGTGGAGATACCACTACTGGTAGGTTCTGTCATGGTATTAAAAGGGAATGGAGCGGACATCGCAAAGCATTGCATTCCAGGAGTTCCAGTTGAGCGGATCTCTGTTACTTTCAGAAGGATGGACGACAGAAAAATGTCTCTCCACTTCCAGCCAGATCCAGAGTTAGAGAATTTCCGGCCTTATGAGCTGTGAGTCACATGGGAGATAGCACACCTCCAATGCACATCCATACAACATTTCTGCCAAGGATGACTTGGAACGTGATGTTATTGTCCATGTATCTCACTATTCAGACATGGATTTTGACAGCTGCTTTAAGAATAAACTTGAAGAATCTTGCGCAATCCATTTTGGATTTATATAGATTGTATGAGATATTAAATTCTCAAAGAAAATATCATCATGTTTTGGATCAAGATGTATGATGTATTTTCAACAAGATTGAAATGAAAGTGACCATGTCATGTTTTGCCTTTACCTCTTTTTGTCCGAATTGACTGTGAAATGCCATTAATATAAAAAAACTTATAGCAAAGAACAAAGGGAAAATGAAAATAAATGAGAACTTTTTTTTAAGAATCTAAATTTCAAAATGAATTCTAAACTGATACGAACTATAAATATTTTTTTGAAATTGAACCACTAATACGAACAAAATGAATTTGAATCTCAATCTGAATCCTTCGATCTGGATCCTTCGATCCGAATCCATCATATGTTCATCAAAACGAAAGCTGTTTGAAACCCTTTTGAAATTCAAATCTTTTCCTAGACTTGTCACTGGGTCGAGTCTTTTCAACTTGGTTCACTTACCAGTTCTTTTTAAATTTTTTCTCTGCGTGTTAGAGGATCAACTAGCTCTATTGACACGGAGCCACGAACTTTGTTCGATTTGGTGTTGATGGCATGGGATTGGGTCCCTCTTCATACAGATAAATCCTCAAGATTGGAACCAGTTTTCAATTCTCATTAAATCCTCAAGATTGGAACCAATTTCCAATTCTCATTAAATCTTCAAGATTGGAACCAGTTTCCATTTCTCATTAAATCCTCGAGATTAGAACTAGTTTCCAATTCTCATTAAATCCTCGAGATTGGAACTAGTTTCCAATTCTCATTAAATCTTCGATATTGGAACAAGTTTCCATTGCTCATTAAATCCTCGAGATTGGAACCAGTTTTCAATTATCATTCAAACCTCGAGATTGGAACCAGTTTGCAATTCTCATTAAATCTTCGAGATTGGAACTAGTTTCCAATTCTCAATAAATGTTCGAGATTGGAACTAATTTCCAATTCTCATTAAATCCTCGAGATTGGAACCAGTTTCCAATTCTCATTAAATCCTCGAAATTGGAACCAGTTTCCAATTCTCATTAAATCTTCGAGATTGGAACCAGAGTCCATTTCTCATTAAATCTTCGAGATTGGAACCAGTTTTCATTTCTCATTAAATCTTCGAGATTGGAAGCAGTTTCCATTTCTCATTAAATCTTCGAGATTAGAACCAGTTTCCAATTCTCATTAAATCTTCGAGATTGGAACCAGTATCCAATTCTCATTAAACCCTCGAGATTGGAACCAGTATCCAATTCTCATTAAACCCTCGAGATTGGAACCAGTTTCCAATTCTCATTAAATATTCCAGATTGGAACCAGTTTCCAATTCTCATCAAATCTCTGAGATTGGAACCAGTTTCCATTTCTCATTAAATCCTCGAGATTGGAACCAGTTTCCAATTTTCATTGTTTCCAATTCTCATTAAATCCTCGAGATTGAAAACAGTTTCCAATTCTCATTAAATCCTCGAGATTGGAACCAGTTTCCAATTCTCATTAAATCTTTGAGATTGGAACCAGTTTCCAATTCTCATTAAATCCTCGAGATTGGAACCAATTTCCAATTCTCATTAAATCTTCAAGATTGGAACCAGTTTCCAATTCTCATTAAATCCTCGAGATTGGAACCAATTTCCAATTCTCATTAAATCCTTGAGATTGGAACCAATTTTCAATTCTCAATAAATCTTCGAGATTGGAACCAGTTTCTATTTCTCATTAAATCTTCGAGATTGGAACCAGTTTCCATTTCTCATTAAGCCGTCAAGATTGGAACCAATTTCCATTTCTCATTAAACCTTCGGGACTGGAACCAGTTTCCATTTCTCATTAAATCTTTGAGATTTGAACCAGTTTCCATTTCTCATTAAATCATCGAGATTGGAACCAGTTTCCATTTTTCATTAAACCTTCGAGACTGGTACCAAATTCCAGTTCTCACCCTTCGAGGTCGGTACCAAATTCTGACTCTCTTTCCTAGATTGATACTAAATTCAATTTCCCCTTTTGAGGCTGGAACCCGATTCCAGTTCTCTTTAAACTTTCGAGATCAGTACCTAAATTTTGACTCTCATCCTTTTCAATCGATACTTAAACTCCAATTCTCAGTCTAAGGCTGGTACCTAAAATCCAGTTCTCTTCGCAGTCATGAGGTTGGAACCTAGGTTCTAATTCTTATTTCAAATCTAGATTTACTTAAATTGATTTTTAAATTAAACCTCAATCAAAATTGAAACTCAGAACAAATCAGAATCTAAACTCACACATTAAAACATAAAACAGAAAATGAAATGAAATTTAAATCAAATTTCCCCATATCTTATGATCTAGAATCCACCTCCTTTTCTTTTCCCCAACGAGAGTTGAGGGATCTCCAGTCTTGGAGATATACTCGATACTCCCCAGCGGAAATTTGTTTCTACTCTATTCTAAGTTTGTCACTTAAACATTTGTGTTGGTTTTATTGATCTCTTCGGTTAACACCAATACGTGCAGTGTGCTTGGTTAGCATAGCACACCTATTGGGGGTCCATTTGTTGACCTCATTTTTTATGAGGTCTCTTCCCTTCACTCTCCATAGTACTTAGGATCTAGCCTTAGGTTTTCCCTTTTACTATCTTAGAGGACTAGAAAAGGAACCCACCACTTAGAAATTTAAACACCTCTTAAACTCCCTGCAAACCCCATAAGTTTGATTGTAAACCCCCAAGTCACTTGGAGGGTTAAAATCAAATGTGGAGGTTTAAAAGATGAGTTCCCTATAGGACTCTTTGGCCTTAGGACTACCCGGAGTGGCCTGGTCTGGTAAGGGTTGACTTGCACACACATTACACTTTCACACACATTCCAATACTAAAACCATTCATGCCTAGCTTCACTTCCTTACTCATGTAGGTAATTCATATGGATGGACCTTGACCCCTAGGCTCTTGGCTAAGAGGGTTAAGAACAACATAGTTAATGCCTCAAGTGAGTCCTCTCATGGCTCTTATGGGCTTGATATGGCCACATGGCTCAACCAAAGTGATTCCATTTTACTAAAACTTGATCAATCTTCATTCTTCCAAAATTTCAATTTTTGACCCCCGGGGCCCTACACCCGCTAAACCTACCAAATACCCTCGAAATTGCCCAAATTTTGCAAAATTGCCTAAATTACCCAAAATTCCTCAAAACCAATCCGAAACATTTCCCCCCAGTCAAATCGATCATCCTTATCCAACCATACCAAAATTTCCAAAAATACCCCCCAGTACCCTCCAAATACCCAAAATGCCCTTCTTAACCAAAAATTCCATGAATTCCACAAATTCATAGAAAATTCCAAAAAATACCAAATATTTCCAATTTCATTTTGTTCAACTACACCATTAGCCAATTTTGTCAATTTGACCCACTTTTACCAAAACCCCCAATTTGACCCATTCTTTACCCAAGTGGACCCAATGTCCCACTAAACCAACCCAATTGACCTCAATTTTTGTCCAATTCAATTCTAAACTTCAATTCAATATCCCCAATGTCAATTTAGACCAAGTCCAAGCCCAATTTGATTGAAATTTGGATCCAATTTCAATTTGAAGCTTAAAGCCCAAATTTGGCCCATGACCTAAACCTAGCCTGAACCAACCCAATTCAACTCCAATTAACTCCAAATCTTTTCCTAAACCATCCTAATATCCCCACAAAAAAAAACACTAACAAGCTTTTACCCAAATTCTAATCTAAACTCCACCAAAGCCTAACCCAAAGTCAAAATCCCCATTTTTGGGCTAAACCCAAACCTAACACAAATGGGCCCAAATCTCAAAATCAAAGCCCAACCAAAGTTGAAAACTCTTTATGATACTCCCATAAAAATTTCTCAATATTAATTTTACATCAAATCCAACCTTAGCCCAACCTTAAACCAAGTTAGCCCAATTTGACCCACTTTGGCCCCTTTACAAAAAAGACCCACATTAAACCCAATTCTATTCAAAATCACTTCAAATTTGTTCCAAATCACTCATGACACATCCATAAACTAAACCTAACATTATTTGGCACAATATTTTACAAAAATTTCATCCACTAACTTTTTTTAAAACCTAAAAGCCCACCTTTGTTAAGACACTTTAAAAGCCCATCCAAAACAAGTTCAAAGGCCCAAAACCTATTTCAAAACCCATATGACATCTTCATTGGTCATCCATTTGATAAAATCACCCCCTAAGTTTTATTTCATCATTTAAAAAAACCGAATGTGGCCCCATGAAAATTTTCCATCAAAATGTCTAAAAATTCAAAACCCTTTTTCATGTAATTGACCAAGCTTTGCCCCAAGCCACATGGAGCCATGGAGCCATGCATAAGCCATATGCAAGCCTTGGAAGCCACTTTCCACATCCCCAAACCATTTATTGCTAGAGAGGGAACCCCTTTCCAAACTCCTTCTTATGCCTTTTTAACACCTTAATGTCACACTCTAACCCATGCTTAATAAAAATCCTTGGGATAGAGACATCTCCAACTAAAGTCAGCTGAGCCAAATGATTCATTTCAGCCCAAATCAAACTCTTGGAGGGTGAACCCAACCTATTTCCACGACTTGACCAAATTAAGCTCAAAATGACCCTTCCCCCTTACCACTTAAATCAAACTCCTTTACACATGTCAAGCATCAATTGAAATCACCAACTTCCACCCCTGACCCCACTGAGCCAGATGGTGACCTAACCCTGCCGGCCTTCCGCATAGGTCGTCTGAAAACGCCATGGCCGAGAGCTCCATGTGAGCCAAAATTTTCAATTCTTCCTTGCTGAGTTGTCCCAGTCCAATTGAACACCATGGATGTTCTTCTCTTGCATAGAGCAGCTGATCCCAAGCCTCAAACCCCCTTGGGAGGCCCTCCGGCCATGTCTATTTAAACCCACCCCCCTCTCGGCCAAAGAAGGTGATGAACCATACCTAAACAAAACTCTGCCAAAATTGCTCCAGTACATTCTCCTCACCTAGAGAAATTGATCCCCACTGCTCTCCTGCACTAAACCCCATTGATTGAGCTCAATTTTGGAGCTCAATTCTCAGCCCTGAACCAAGACATCTCTAAAACCTCCACCAAATCCAAATTAAACTCACCCACACCAGCACAGGACCAAGAGAAGGAGTTCCCCAGTGAAAGCCCCCTCTCCAGGCCACCCATTTGCTCCAGCCTCCAAGCTTTGAAATCGGATGTGGACACTTTCATACCTAGATAATTCCCCAAAGCTAGAGACTTCATCTGGAGCTTCCTTGGGTGCAATCGAAGGTGACACAACTCTCTGATTGAAGCTACACTTCTGAGAGTAAAGGTATGGATCATTCCTTCCTCCCGAGCTTCCAAAGATTTTCCATTTTCTTTTACTTAATTTCATAGCATGTAAATCGTATGGATGTGTTCGTCTCTTCAAGACGAATCCATATAGCATAAGAACACGAAAATCCGTTGAGAAATGAGAGAGTTCTTAGGGTTTTAGTGTGGACGGTCACGAGTGCACACCAGTCGTAGACGATGACCAGGCGTCGTCCGATCGAGCGTGTATCGAGTGGAAGGTCCAGATTGCGCCAAACCAGAGAACGTTACATGAACTGCGGGCCCCTGGAGCGCTAAGTCAGATTGTGGCCACGAATGGGAGCGCGACGCTTGGGCTTTCGGAGCTACTGAGGTTGACGTGGCACCGCGTGGATAAGTAGAAAAATATGGATTTTTTTATTTATTTAAATACCCAGTACTTAGAAAATCTATATCTTTGTGTAGAAAAATCATAAAAATAAACTAAAAATACCCTCATGCTCAATGAACAGAGGAAAATAATGTGGAAAAGAATTCAAATTATTTTGGTGAGTAATTTATTCTTAATTAATTATTTACTTATTTCAGTATTTTGATTCTACATTTGTATAGGCAATTCACCATGGCATGAGACCATAGAGTTTTTGAAGCCTCTGATCTTAGGAAGTTTCCCTAAATTTTTCAAGGTCAGAGGCCATCATTATCGAAAGTTATGTATTTTTCAAGTTTATGTCACTATTTTTGGTATTCTAATTCTAATAATTAGCATATTGTCCAATAAATTCTAGGAAAATTTGGGAAAGTTTCTTAGGACCAAAGAACCCTAGGATAATTATATTTTGAGTTAACTCATTACGAATAACCCTAATTGACCTAATTACTCAAAACTGAACTTTAATTAATTAGGGTTAACCACACATTAAAATAACTTGAATCAATTCTCCATTAATCTTTAGGATACAGAGAACCTTGTATAAAAATTTGAAGTCAATTGGAAATGTTTAGCCCCACTAAATGAATTAATTAAGCACTATGATTAAAAATATATTTTAAATTTTATAACTCCTAAAATACATTTCAAAAATTCACCAAATTGGTTTTGTGGGCTCTCTGATACCAGAGGAGTCTATAAAAATTAAAATTGTAATTTTCTAAAATTTTTTATTTTTAATGATATTTTTGATATTTAAATAATTAAAAAATAATAAAAATCATAAAAATAATAAAAATCATAAAAATGTAACATTTTGACTCCTAATCACTTAGGAACAAACCAAAAATTTTTACCAAGTCTCAAAGTAAAGATATTGAATTTTAAATGCTTAAAACAATTTTAAATATTAAAAAATGTATTTTTCTAACCTTTTCACTAAATTAATTCCAATAAATCAATGAAAAATAAAAAAATTGTTAAATTTGTTTCTCTGAACCCCTTGAGGTCAGAGAGATTTAAGAAAAGTATAAAATTCATTTTTCAACTTTAATTTTATTTTATAATTAATTAATACTCCAAAAATCTAAATAATTGTAATAAATAAAATATAATTTAAAAAATCACAAAAATTGGTCTAAGTGGTCCTTTGGTCATTAGGAACATCCCATAATTTTCTTAAGGGTAGAAACCTTTCCTTGGTCATATTGTTGAATTTCCATTGAAAACCCTTATTTTTCACTAAAAATAATTATATAAATAAATTAAATTCAGAAAAATCACATTTTCTCCTCTAATGTCTTAATTGACATATGAATGAAGTGACATAAAAATTTTAAGTTAATTTGTACTCAATTTAGTGAGTTATGAAATAAATAAGCCTAAAAGGGCATAAAGGTAATTAAAGTATTTAAACCCCTTTATTAAAATTTTAGGTTTAATTAAAATGGAGGCTAAAATATTTGATCTTATCTTTCTTGGATGATTGAAACTTCGGGAAATTAAATGGGTAGAAACCCATTAATCATTCTTAATAAACCAAAATGAAACTTTAGTTATTTAAACAATTTAAATTTTCGAAGATTAATGAAAATTTGAATTATTAAAAATAGAGATAATTTTAGAGAATATTAATTCTTTAATAAAAAAATACCTAAATAAATCACTTCAATAATTTTTAACTCTTAATGAAGATTAAAATGATGATCCAAACTAAGTAAATTGAAATTAAAAAACTAAAAAAAATAATAACCCTTAAATTAAACAAAAGTTCAAAATATTAAATAATTTGATAATTAAATTAAATTAAATTAAATTAAATTAAACTAAGTATAAGTTAAATTAAAATTAAAATTAAATTAAATTAACATTTTAACAATTAAGTTAAGTTAAATTTAAAAAATATTTAAATTAAATTAAATTAAATTAAATTAAAATTAAATATAAATTAAATTAATGTTAATATCATTCAATAATAAAAGTAAAATAAATTTAAAATAATAAATAAAGATTTAAACCAAAAATAATTTGAACACTTTTTCAAACTTAAAATTATTAATTAAAACCTCATAATTAAATTAAATCACTTTAAACCTTTAACTCAAACTTGAAAATAAGAATGATTAAAATTCTCAACAAACTAACTTGCCCCTAAAGGCTTTAATTATTATAACTCTTAAATAGAGTATTAAGTGAGATGTCACTTCATTCACCAAGTAATCAAATGCCCAAGTTCACTGAGCAAGAGACAAAGCTTAACTAAACTCTTGGATGATTAATTCACCTGTGCAACTAAATTTACTTGGATTCAAAATAATCTCGAAAATATTTAAAATATGTTTAGGACTCATTCTAAGAACTTTCTCAATATGATGGGATGTTTTAGAAGAACAATTGAATTTAATTGTTCTTTGATGAAGAAAATCATCCTTAAACAAAACACAAGAACCTAGACGTCATAGGAGATGACTAGTTATAGAATTAGGACTTTGGTAGACAACCAAAACCTTCCCTTAGCTTTACCTAGGTACTTGTTATAAATATTTAAATGCCTTAATATATGTTTTAAGTGCATCTTGGAATAACGGGAAGACCCTCCAGGTATGCTTTTATTTTATTGCAATTTACTTTATTGCAAATTACTTATAGGCACTGTACTTTACTTTTTCTTGCATGTTAAAGAAAACTGTTGCATGAAAACATAAACCTTTAGGATAGTCTCTGAACTGAAACAAAATCTAAATTAAAATTCATCACAAGATAAAATTCACCGCCACAACATTCCAAAATATAAAACAACTCAAAATTTAATCACAAACAGAATAATAAAACTACAATTACAACTAAATTAAAACGTCTCGTTGAATGATCGGGAATACCTCTGATGATGTAACCCACGTGTTGCTAACGGGATTTCCCACAGTCTAAATGAAAGTGTGGAACTCATTCAGTTGAGTTTAGCAAATTCATACGGACTAAGTAAATTCGATGAAAATAACGGTGCCGGGATGACGGAACCGTGGGATCTTAATCGGTTCTGTTTAAACAACTTTAAGATTTGTTTTAATTAAAATATTAAAAAAAATTTGGACGTTAAGATTTCTAAACCAAAACACTTCTCTCATCTCCTGATTTTCACCTTCTAAAACTAAACCTCTGCAACAACAAGGAGCTCGGAGCATGATGGGCAGCAAGGCCATCATCATCAGCAAAACTTGAATCTACATCAGCAAAACCTTTCTTAGCATTAAATAAAAAAAATCATAGGATTTCGAGGTAGTTTTCCTAGTGTAACATAAATCCTCAACTCTTTATTAGGCATTTGCATAATCATGTTATGCAAATTAAGCCCTAACCGGTCTTAGGACTCCGAGGTAGTCGTTTGGTACGACATAAACCCTCACATCTTCGAAGCTATTTATATGATTATGTCATACAAACATAAGTCCTAATTAATTAAAATTGGCAAGATTGAAACATTAAATAATTCTCCTGAATTGAAACCGAACCATAGGATAATCTGGGAAGTTGCCAAGATTCCCCTTGGATCCTCAGCTTCTCCTACTTCTCTTCCTTTGTACTCCTGAAATTAACTGTTCCTTTGATCCATTCCCAAATGCAATTTCCAAAATCCAATTGTTTGAAAGCCTTAAACTTTGAAATTCTTGAGAGCAAAACCACAGATCATTATCGAGAGTTTTCTTAAATGATTCCTGTCATTTAAGATGTAATTAACTATAAGGGCTTGCCCATATAGGGAACTTTAAGAACCCAGGTAATATAAACCCTCCTTAATTTCTTTGTAATAAGCAGGGGAACTTGTCGGCTTATAAAATTGGTTTGTAGACCAAATAATATCACAAATCTTCTAGTTTATTTAATCGAGCCCCATCATCAAGCAGTGTGTCTATTCTTCAGGATAGATACATGGTTTGTGATGCGGTGCTCGTTTATATAAACTATTTGGGATGTGAGATTGCTTTGATTTCATATCTTAAAATTTTCAAACTTAAAATTATTTTCAAAATCAAATACTAATTTCTAAATTATATATATTTTTAAATTAAATTTAAAATCTAAAAAATTAGCCGACAACTTATGTGGGCGACCCCTTTTCAAAACACTCAACCTAAAAAAATATGCCGACAACTTCTGGCGACTCCGTTGAGGAATATTTCCTCTCTCCATTTTAATTAGATGATTTTGCTTTCATAAATCGATAGTGAGTCCATATCCCTAGTGGACCAAAACTATGATTCTTCCGTTGGCATACTACGTTCATTTCTATCTTGAAAGGGTATAGTTAACTTCTCTCGGATTTAGGAGCCACTGTTTAGACACCCCTAAACAGAGAGGTTCTGAAATCCTTTTACCTCTTTTCTGAGGTGGGGAGGACCCCCAATAGGTGTTAGCTTAGGAGCGGTCCCTCAGTTTGAGAAGTTTTTGCAAGACTTTATCTTTCTTTGTAATTCTGAATCGGGTCCTTTTCCTTTTCTATACCTTTAATCATTTTTTTCCTAACAAATAAATCTTCTAATAAACAACCGTTTAAACAAACTCTTTTAAATCATAATTACACTAAGATAAATGAAAATGTGTTCGAACTCTTTCTTTTTCATCCTATGTTTTGTGACAAAAGAAAGCATAACTCAGGACTAATACTCAGAATCTACCCTGCAGAAAATGTCTGCACCAAAGTTAATTTTCTCCTTCACCAATGGAATGGATTTCGCCGTCTATAAGGATGAGCTGCCTGAAAATGGGATCATCCGTTTTGGACAAGGATTTGACTACACAGATATCAAGTTCGCTGACGTCACTCTCTTCGCACTAAGGGACAAAGTGCCAGAAACTGAAGAGCCTGTAATTGAGTTCAACTTCAAGTCGGCTCAAGAATTCCCTCCTCTGCAAAGGGTTCCAGCTGAAAGAAGTACTGCTATTCATAGGAGGACTGTTGTCTCTACCCCCACCGGTCTAGTCATCTCTGCACTTACCCCGGCTTCTGCCAAACTAAAGGGGAAGGAAATCCA
This sequence comes from Papilionanthe hookeriana x Papilionanthe teres, assembly GCA_022702705.1. Lineage (NCBI taxonomy): Eukaryota > Viridiplantae > Streptophyta > Magnoliopsida > Asparagales > Orchidaceae > Papilionanthe > Papilionanthe hookeriana x Papilionanthe teres. Next base: position 129,659,071 of record CM040425.1, on the reverse strand, counting down.
AGTCTGTGGTGAGCCTGTCACCGTGGAGGGTACATATTTTGCTACAATACCATTTGTTTTCGAGATTGGGTCCAGTTCAAGAGTTGCACCCCTAACTCGAACTCAAAGGAGAAATAGAAGCAGAAAGAAAGCCAGGATTAAGAAAGCCAAAGCCGCTGAAGTTGCTCTTCTAGAAGAAATTCCTGAGGAAAGAGAAGAACTGCCTGAATATAAACCTCTGTTGGAAGGGACTAGGTTTCACCCCCTCTCTGCTGCAACAGATGAAGAAGACGACTGAAGGATCGCCGCTACATTACCCCGACCTGCATAATATAGTAACTACAAAAGAAAAAGGGTTAAGACTATGACATTTGCTCGGCTACAAGCTGTGATAGAAAAATTTACAAAGAAAGAAAGATGCCCCGTGTCAGAAATTTTAAGAAGAATGGGACAAGTGCCAGCCAGATCCCGCCTCGGACCACGAGTAGAGCCTGTCACTGCCGTAGAGAAACCAAGGAAGAAGATGAGAGATAGTTCACCTGTTGTTGTATCGGTCCATCATATTAGGGAGGACACCACCTACCAGCATGTAGCCGACAGACCGTCCGGTTTTACGCCTTCTACTGCAAGAAGGACGGTGTGGCGACCTATTATTACCGAACCGAGACCAACAGAACGTCCTGAGAAGAAAAGCCTCGTCAAAGAGTCTGAATCAGAAGAAAGTGCTACTACAATAAAAGAAACTCCTGGAAAAGAAGTTCAACAACCATCACACAAAAACCGCGATACCATCTGGAAGAGACCCCTCGAGGATGTCATAGGAAATCTAAGGAAGGATATCCTACGGTTGGAAAAAGAAAGAGGAGAAAAGTTGGAAAAGGGAGTTGATTCATCAGAGTTCATGGATGAGGAGTATGCCGAGATCAACATGGTTGAAACACGAGCATCGTCAGCTTCGCAGGGTACTCCGGCAGCTGCGGAATGACTTGAACCAGAAGTGATGAGAGCACAACTTCGAGAAAGAGATGACACAATTTCCTAAATGGCAAGGAGGATGGAAGAGATGTCTGCTGCTTTAGCTACTCTCCAAAGTCAGGCGCAACCTCAGAAAGAAACACCCCCAGAGATCATCCATATTGTAGATGGAGGAAAAGAGATCACATCCGTCAACGGAGATGTGCCACCAAAAAAGGATTCTGCACAGAGCATGATTCCCGAAAAGGACATTAAAAACATGGTAGAACAGTAGGTGCGAGAAGCCCTAGCACAATCCAAGAGTGGAGCATCTATTCAGAGGGGTAGGCCCTACCCCGAAGAGTTTGATGCGGTCCAATACCCGAAAGGCTTTGTACCACCTCTGTTTAAGACTTTTGATGGAACGAGAAACCCCCGGCAGCATGTCGCACATTTTCGTGCTAATTGCTGCAATGCCGGTGGGAGTGACGCTTTACTCTTTCGTCAGTTCGTCAGCAGTTTTTCAGGGATCACCTTCGACAAGTACACATAATTGCCAAATGGTTCAGTTAAAACCTTTGCAGAATTAGAAAACCTTTTCGTTAAGATGTTTGTCGGGGCTCGGCACCACATCACCATCGGTGATCTAGTGGTGGAACACCAGAAATCGAACGAGACTTTAGTGGATTACATACTTTGATGGAGAAATTTAAGCATGAAGTGTGAACCACAACTTCAGGAACAGCATGCAGTCGACATCTTGTTTAAGAGTATCCATGGCCCGATAGCATTTCTCCTTAAAGGATTTACTATCAAGACTTTCGAGAAGCTGCTTAGCAAGGCCAGGAGCTTGCAAGAGGAAGCAAAGTAGCTAAATTTCATTGACAAGAACGATAAGCAGAAGCCCGTGAAAACATTCAAAAAGAAGTCTGGAATCATCGCGGCAATCGATAAGGGCAAGCGGCCACTTGCGGATACGACCGGAGCGGCCACAGCCTAGCTATCAACCACCGCAACGTACTTACCAACAACCTCGGCGGGGTTATCGACAACCTCGACCAAGCTATCGGTCACATCAGCATTATGAGCAACCGCCTCGTCCACAGCATACCCTGAAAGATTTCTGAACAAGGAATATCCATTCAAAACTGAAGCAGTAGTGAAAATGTTCCGCAGTTTAATAAAGACACCAGATTTTCAGCTACTAGAGCCAAAGAGGCCAGAGGAAGTCAATAAGAAAGATCATCCAAACTATTGCCCTTACCACCGGATGTTCGAGCACAAGATAGAGGATTGCATCACTTTCAAGATTTGGCTTGACGACAATCTCCGGAAAGGGAACATAACAATCCCGAAGGAATACATGAAGGAACCCAAAAGGGAGGCTCTGTCAATGTTATTTCAACGGATCCCATTGTTCCGATAGACCCTTATACCACCTAGGATGGATGGAGTACCTTCTGGACAAAGTCTTCAAAGAAAATCTTAGATCACATCCAAACCGCTTCGGTGCGTGCTTCAACTCGAAGTTTGAAACCTGCTGAGCCGGCACTATCGCTTGCAATTGAAGAACCACCCCAGAAAGAAGAGAAGATCGTAGAAGAGAAGAAAACCGAGGCTCCAAAGAGTAGACAAGGGGCTGCTTATCCTAAGATGGTTGTTTCTGATTCTGAGGAGAAATCCCTCGAACCTCTGACTCTGTATGATTATTTGCTCTCCCCGACGGGCTCTTATAATGATAAGAGTTTTGGCGTTGGCTACTTTTTGACAGTTTCTAACGATTACGTCACTAAAGAAAACTAACATAATCCGGATCTCAATTCTGATTTAAATAACAATTCTCAAATCATACTAAACCTCAATGACCACGACGAAGGAGAAGACGTTCAAAAGAATGGCTACGAGAGCTCAACAAGCAACGAGTATATTTGGGAATTTCGAGGAGCTCCGATTGCAATAGAATTAGAGTCATCAGATTCCGAAGCAATGCAAGAAGAGCCAGTCATTCCGATTCAGGGGAAGACACCAGCAGATTCAACACCAGATTCAGAAGAAATAACAGAAGTCAATCTAAGGAGCGGAAAAGTTCTACCTCTGAGAGTGGATCCAAAGGATAAAGGAAAGCAGGCGGTTGCTCAGGAAGAGCCAACCCCAGCAGAGGAGTTGCCCGTTTGGGAAGAAATCGATGAACATGGTAATAAAGTAGACTATAACGTGCTAGCCCATCTTAGGAAGCTACCAGCCAAACTAAGCATATACGACGCTCTGATCCTGTCAAAGGAGATGAGGGAAGCTCTGATCAAGGCTCTACTTGATCCAAAGATTTGTTTAGCTCAAATGCCTGATAATTTCTTAGATGAGGTTTGCTAGTTAAAAGAACAGCGAGGTGTTACCTTCACGGACAATGATTTACTACTAGGAACGGCTGATCACAATCGACCGTTGTACATTTCAGTCACTATTGGAGAGTTTACGCTCTCCAAGGTGTTGGTTGATCTGGGAGCATCAATCAACATAATGAGCCTTCGAACATTAGCATATTTGGAAATTGATGCAGACAAGATGTTTTTAAGAGGGTTCAATCAAAAAGGAGAAAGAGCACTCGAATCGATAACACTATTAATGAAGACCGGTGATTTGGCAAAGACAACCGCAAAATTCCAAATAATTGATTCTGAGACATCGTTCAACGCTCTACTAGGTCGACCTTGGATCCATGAGAACCGAATGTTACCGTCGTCTCTGCACCAACGCATAAAGTATTAAGGAGGAGAACAGTGTATCAAAGGTGACTTGCAACCATTCTCTGTGCATGAAATTGAAATTCATGAAGATGCAGCCTACTATGCGCTTCTGAAGAAAACAATATTTTCCAGAAATTTCATACCAAATAAGCAAAAGAAGTGCAAGACGATAAAGAGCCAGAAATTTTAGTCCAACAGTTACTCACCACTCCCTTACGGCGAGATGATGAAGGTTTCTCTAGAACTCGCACCCGAGGTCGAGGCCAGGGACGAGGTCGTGGAAGAGACGTTACAACAGTTGGACAGAAGAAACTAGTCATCGACGTGGATTGGGGACCAGTTTCGAAGAAGAAGAAATCAAGAAAGAAGCAGCAACGGTAAATCAAAAGAAACCCTAGTTCAAGATCTCTCTCGAAGATGAAAAGAATGAAGTATACAAATCAATATATGTGAAGATTAACCATTATGTACATACTATGACCCTGACCCCGATCCATTCTAATAAGATCGAGGTTATGGTGGTCAAGGAAGTACGTGGCGGTACAAAACCAATCAAATTCTACCGTGGTGCTTCTTCTTCCAATACTGAAAATGATGTACAATTTGAAGATGTTACTTCTTCCGAATTAATGGAACTGCCTTTTGAGTGGTACTCTCCCTGTGTTCAAAATTTAATTCAATGTGGTGTCTTACCTCGACGATGGATAAAAGGTCAATCATAACACTTTGAAAAATTATGGAACAATGCCAGTCGACCTCCCAATTCAAAACATGGTCTTGGATTCGGCACAGTAGGGTCTGTTGACGATACGGGATTTTGCTTGGTTGTCACTTGCGAGCCTAATGAAGACTGCTTGGAAGTTTCAAAAGATCTCAAAGATCTGCAAATCGGAGATGCTCCGCCAAAATTCGAAGAAGAAATTAAATCTACAATAGACGTGTTAATGGAAGTTAACTTAGGTACTAGCGAAGAGCCTAAGCCGACCTTTGTTAGCTCCTTACTCAATAAAGAAGACTCCGAAGATATAATCAAGCTATTAGTGGAATTCAAAGACTATTTTTCTTGGAGTTATGATGAAATTCCAGGATTAGCTCCAGAAGTCGCAGTTCATAAATTAGGAGTGGATCCCACTGTCGTTCTAGTTAGACAAGCTCTAAGAAGAATGTGTCTAGAGATTGAACAACAAGTAATAGCTGAAGTTAAGAAGCTAATAGATGTTAAATTTTTCCGTGAAGAACAATATCCAACTTGGTTAACCAATGTGGTACCAGTCAGAAAGAAGAATAGTCAGATCAGAATCTGCATGGATTTCAGAGATTTGAACAAAGCATGTCCAAAGGACGAATTCCCGCTACCCTTTCCAAAATTGATGATCGACATTGCTTCAACACATGAAATTTTTTCTTTCATGGATGGATCTTCGGGCTACAACCAGATAAAGATGGCACTGGAAGATGAAAAGCTTACAGCCTTCAGAACGCCAATTGGAGTATTCTGCTACACAGTGATGCCGTTTGGATTGAAGAACATAGGAGCAATCTATCAACGAGCAATGAAAAGACTTTTTGATGATCTCATTCACAACCAAGTCGAGTGTTACGTGGATGAAGTGGTTATGAAAAGTAAACTAGAAGAGGATCACTTGTATGATTTGAGATTTATTTTCGAGCGATTAAGATAATATAACCTTAAGATGAATCCCTCGAAATGCGCCTTCGGTGTCACCTCTGTGAAATTCTTAGGATTTGTTGTTCGACATCGTGGATTGAAATCGATCCGGAAAAGATTAAAGCTATCTTATAAATGCCTCCTCCTAAAACCTTGAAACAACTGTGGTCCTTTCAAGGAATACTGGCATATCTTCGATGCTTTATCTCGAATTTGTCAGGAAGGTGTCAACCTTTTTCTGCTTTGGTCAAGAAGGATGCCAAGTTTACTTGGGACTCCAAATGTCAACATGCCTTCGATAACATCAAACAATACTTAATGACACCTCCTATTCTACCAGCCCCAGTCTTGGGTAGACCATTGATACTTTATACCGCAGCTTTAGAAGACTCTCTCGGAGCCCTGCTAGCCCAGGTCAATAATGAGGGAAAAGAAAATGCCCTCTACTAATTAAGTCGTCGTTTAATTCCAACAGAAGTAAAGTATCACCCGATTGAGAAGCATTGTTTGGCCCTGATCTTTGCCGCTCAAAAGTTCAGACATTACATGCTTTCTCATAAGGTCAACCTTATTTTGAAGTTAAAACCGTTGCAATATTTGATGACCCGTCCAACACTTTCCGGTAGACTTGCTAGGTGGTCAATGATACTATTGCAATTCGATATAACTTTCGTTCCTCTTCATGCCGTAGAGGGACAAGTCCTGGAGGACTTCCTCGCAGTACACCCTTTACCGGCAGAAGCGTCTCTCAGCGACGACTTGCCAGATGAGCAGATAATGAGCCTAGAAGACCTCGACGATCAGCGTTGGGAACTGTACTTCGACGGAGCATCTTCATCACAGAAAGATAAAGAATCGCAAACTATAGTGCCCGGTAAGGCAGGAATCGGACTAATTTTTATAACACCGGAGCGGGGGATGTTAAGGTATTCCTACCACTTAACAGAACCGTGTACAAACAACGAGGCAGAATACGAAGCCATCATAACTAGACTGGAATTAACCATTCAGATGGGGATAACGAATATCAACATCTATGGGGATTCTCAGTTGATCATTTAACAAGTGGCCTGACAATACAGAATTCTAAAACCAAGACTTGAGTAGTACTTTCAGTATACCATGAAACTGTTGGAGTAAATTCCAAATGTAACGATCTATAAGATTCCCATAAGAGAAAATGCTCAGATGCGTAAGACCGCCTCACAAAAGAATTTGGCTGCTTGCATGATGAGTCAGTTGAAGTGTCAGTTCGAAGACGACAGGTCCTATCATAGCTCGACATGGACACAATACACAAATCAGTAGGAAAAGCAGAAGAAACAATTGTGGCAGTGACAGAAAATACAGAAGATTTGCGGCAGCCACTAATAGACTACTTGCAAACAGGAAACTTACCGGACGATAATTCATTAGCCCATCAAATCAAGAAAAGAACTCAGTCTTATGCATTAATAAACAATACATTATACAGAAGGGGTTTTGATCAGATGTGGCTAAGATGCCAGAGCGGGTCCGAGGCTCATGAAATTGTCAAAGAAGTACACTCAGGACTTTGTGGCGCTCATCAGTCAGGTCCGAAAATGAAAATGAAGATTAAAAGACTAGGGTACTATTGGCCCTCAATGATGACCGATTGCATGAAGATTGCCAAAAGTTGTCACCAGTTCCAAGTGCATGGAGTGGTTCTACACCAACCTCCAAATGTGCTACATCTGACAATCGCGTTGTGGCCATTTGAGGGTTGGGGCACAGATATCATGGGTCTGATAGAACCAGGTTCTTCAAGAGGACATCGCTTCATTCTTGCAGGTACAGATTACTTTTCTAAGTGGGCAAAAGTTGTACCACTCAGAAAAGTGAAAGCACATCATGTACTGCAATTCCTCAAGAATCAAATTGTCTACTGTTTTGGGGTACCGTGCAGAATTATCTCAGATAACGGGTCCGCATTCAAGAGTACGAAGATCAACAATTTTTTCAGAAGACATGGGATCGACTGGCGCTATTCGACAATCTACTACCCAAGAGCGAACGGTCGGGCCGAGGCTTTTAATAAACTCTCGTCCAAATCCTAAAGAAAACATTGGACGACAACAAAAGAAATTGGCACGAAAAGTTGTTAGAAGCCTTATGGGCCTACAGGACGACTTTCAGAACTCCCACCCAGTCTACGCCTTATGCCTTAGTGTACGGGTCTGAGGCCATTCTACCCTTAGAGGTTCAGCTTCCAACACTCAGAATTACAGTTGCAAACAAAATCACAACAGAAGAAAATGCCAGACTATGACTAGAAGAATTGGAAAGCCTGGAAGGGAAAAGACGTTCAGCACAGCAGAATTTAGAACTGTATCAAGCCAAGATGATCCAGGCCCATGACAAATTAGTTCGTCCCAAGACATTCAAGGTCGGTGACTTGGTTCTAGTTCTCAGAAGATCTATTCTTGCACATTGCAAGATATGTGGTAAATTTGAACCGACTTGGGAAGGGCCATTTGTGGTCGAAACAGTTTACTCAGGAGGTTCCTACCAGCTTGTAAATTGCCGTGGAGAGCGACCTATGCTTCCAATTAATGGACGATATCTAAAGAAGTATTACGCAACCTGATGTTTCGAAGGATGAATCCTCATCCCTAGAAGCACGGGCACAATAATTACTTATGACTAGGTCCGAACCCAAAAATATAAAAAAAATGGATGATAGAGAAAATCACTAAAAAAAATGTTAAAAGAAAACATGTGAAATCATGATAATAAAGTCTTTATCCTTCCTTTCAAATCGAGTCTTACTCTTGATCTCTCTTGAACTTTTCCTACACCTACTTAAATTTAAAATAAAAGAATAAAAGCTCGTCATTAATAAACATATTTTTCTACTGTTCTTGTTCTTAGTACAACCCCTGATCCTTTCCTTATTTTTTGCAGGGAAATGTTGAACGGGCGGTTGGTTCTGAAATTTAAGCATTGCGTGAGTCTAGCATTTGATGAAAAGAGGGTGAGGGATGGAGCAGTGATCGAGATTGACTCTGACTTCACACCAGCTGGGATACAATATGAAGAAAATGATTGGACCTCGATCGATCGGGAAGAACTCCGCAGCCATACAGTGATAAAAATGGGTGGCTCAAATCAACTGTCTACCAGCAAAAAGAGAAAACCAAACGCCGCTCATGCAACAGGAGAAGATAAGAAAGTTAAGTCCATTATTGCCACCGCAGAGGCAAGGCTTGTCAGCGCCAAGCCTACAGAAATTTAAGAGGTGAGGAGAGCCACTCTCACAGCCACTCAGCGACGGAACAAGAACCGTCGCATTTACAAGATGCTGACTAAGCTGGCAGCAGATCAGGGTGAAGATACAGTCACTACCGTCAGTACAAATGCTTCAAAGAGATTGGTTCGTCAGGAATTAGAAAGGTGGAAGTCAATTCCAAGTACAATAGAAAGGATGAAAGAAATCCTGAGGAAAATAGAAATGAAGATAGTACCATGACGCCAGACAGATGCACCAGTTGTGAAGAGTCTTGTTGCGAAAGCAAGCCCGGAGGATGTCTCGACAGAGACTATCCTCGAGGAGCCATGACATGCAGGAGAGCGTGCCGGGGTGGAACCATACATTCCCCATTATGTTACTAGACCTCGCCGATTACAGATAATTTCAGAATATGAGTTAGAAAGAATGCAGAATGTCAAAAAGAGATCTTTTGAATACTTTGAGAGAATTGGAGGCAAGAGGATCAATATCTTAGAAGGCCTCGAGCTGCATACAGGTGTGTTCTCAGATTATGAACAACAACAAATTGTAGACTGCATACTTTAACTCCAAAAAATGGGTCGAGCTGGCCGCCTAAGGGAAAAGACTTATTCAGAACCCCGGAGATGGATGCCAGGGAAAGGAAGAGTTACAATCCAATGCTGATGTTGCTAATACTTCGCAGTAGACAGATAAGGAAATCCACCAGGGATACTCCATCGCAGTGAGGTGGATCCGATGTCAAACGATATTAAAAGAATGGTAAAGAGGATGATAACATGGAGGGTATTGCCCGCAAATTGCTTACCCAATAGCTGCATCATTAACATCTTCAAGGAGGGTGACTGCATACCTCCACTAATAGACCATCATGATTTTGTTAGACCTTTCTGTACAGTGTCTTTTGTCAACCAGTGCATTATCATGTTTGGATCTGACCTCCGGATAGCAGGCCCCAATGAGTTTCGAGGGCTGGTAGAGATACCACTACCGGTAGGTTCCGTCATGGTATTAAAAGGGAATGGAGTGGACATAGCAAAGCATTTCATTCCAGGAGTGCCTGTTGAGCAGATCTCTGTTACTTTCAGAAGGATGGACGACAGAAAAATTCCTTTCCACTTCTAGCCAGATCCAGAGTTAGAGAATCTCTGACCTTACGAGCTGTGAGTTACATGGGAGATAGCACACCTCTAATGCACATCCATACAACATTTCTGCCAAGGATGACTTGGAAGGTGATGTTATTGTCCATGTATCTCACTATTTAGACATGGATTTTGACAGCTGCTTTTAGAAGAAACTTGAAGAATCTTACGCAATCCGTTTTGGATTTATATGGAATGTATGACATATTAAACTCTCAAAGAAAATATCATCATATTTTGGATTAAGATGTATGATGTATTTTCAACAAGATCGAAATGAAAGTGACTATGTCATGTTTTGCCTTCATCTCTTTTTGTGCCAATTGACTGGGAAACGCCATTAAATTAAAAGAACTTCGAGAAAAGAACAAAGGGAAAATGAAAATAAACGATAACTTTTTTTTATGAATCTAAATGTCAAAATGAATTCTAAACTGAAACGAACTCTAAATATTTTTTTGAAATTGAACCACCAAAACGAACAAAATGAATTTGAATCTCAATCTAAATCCTTCGATCTGAATTCTTCGATCTAAATACTTCAATTATTTTTTAAAACGAATTCAAATCTTTTCCTTGACTTGTCACCGGACCGAGTCTTTTCAACTTGGTTCACTTACCAGTTCTTTTTAAATCTTTTCTCTGCGTGTTAGAGGATCAACTAGTTCTATTGACACGGAGCCACGAACTTTGTTCGATTTGGTTCTGATGGCATGGGATAGGGTCCCTCTTCATACAGATAAATCCTCAAGATTGGAACCAATTTCCAATTCTCATTAAATCCTCGAGATTGGAACCAGTTTCCAATTCTCATTAAATACTCGAGATTGGAACCAGTTTTCATTTCTCATTAAATCTTCGAGATTGGAACCAGTTTCCATTTCTCATTAAATCCTCGAGATTGGAACCAGTTTCCAATTCTCATTAAATCCTCGAGATTGGAAACAGTTTCCAATTCTCCTTAAATCTTCGAGATTGAAACCAGTATCCATTTCTCATTAAATCCTCGAGATTGGAACCAGTTTCCAATTCTCATTAAATCCTCAAGATTGGAACCAGTTTCCAATTCTCATTAAATTTTCGAGATTGGAACCAGTTTCCAATTCTCATTAAATCCTCGAGATTGGAACTAGTTTCCAATTCTCATTAAATCTTCGAGATTGGAAGCAGTTTCCAATTCTCATTAAATCTTCAAGATTGGAACCAGTTTCCATTTCTAATTAAATCTTTGAGATTGGAACCAATTTCCATTTGTCATTAAATCTTCGAGATTGGAACCAGATTCCAATTCTCATTAAATCTTTGAGATTGGAACCAGTTTCCAATTCTCATTAAACCCTCGAGATTGGAACCAATTTCTAATTCTCATTAAATCTTTGAGATTGGAACCCGTTTCCATTTCTCATTAAATCCTCGAGATTGGAACCAGTTTCCAATTCTCATTAAATCCTCGAGATTGGAACCGGTTTCCAATTCTCATTAAATCTTCGAGATTGGAACAAGTTTCCAATTCTCATTAAATCCTCGAGATTGGAACCAGTTTCTAATTCTCATTAAATCTTCGAGATTGGAACCAGTTTCCAATTCTCATTAAATCCTTGAGATTGGAACCAGTTTCCAATTATCATTAAATCCTCGAGATTGGAACCAGTTGTCAATTCTCATTAAATCTCCGAGATTGGAACCAGTTTCTAATTCTCATTAAATCATCGAGATTAGAACCAGTTTCCAATTCTCATTAAATCTTTGAGATTGGAACCAGTTTCCAATTCTCATTAAATCCTCAAGATTGGAACCAGTTTCCAATTCTCATTAAACCTTCGGGATTGGAACCAGTTTCCATTTGTCATTAAATCTTCAGAATTGGAACTAGTTTCCATTTCTCGTTAAACCTTCGAGACTGGTACCAAATTACAGTTCTCTCCCTTCGAGGTCGGTACCAAATTCCGACTCTCTTTCCGAGATTGATACTAAATTTCAATTTCCCCTTTCGAGGCTGGAACCCGATTACAGTTCTCTTTAAACTTTCGAGATTAGTACCTAAATTCTGACTCTCATCCTTTTCAATCGATACTTAAACTCCAATTCTCACTCTGAGGCTGGTACCTAAATTTCAGTTCTCTTCACAGTCCCAAGGTTGGAACCTAGGTTCCAATTCTTATTTCAAATCCAGATTTCCTTAAATTGATTTTTAAATTAAACCTCAATCGAAATTGAAACTCAGAACAAATCGGAATCTAAACTCACACATTAAAACTTAAAATAGAAAATGAAATGAAATTTAAATCAAATTTTCCCAGATCTTATGATCTGGAATCCACCTCCTTTTCTTTTCTCCAGCGAGAGTTTAGGGATCTCCAGTCTTGGAGATATAGTCGATACTCCCCAGTGGAAATTTGTTTCTACTCTGTTCAAAGTGTGTCACTTAGATGTCTGTGTTGGTTTTGTTGATCTCTTTGGTTAACACCAATATGCGCGGTGTGCTTGGTTAGCACACCACATCTATTGGGGGTCCATTTATTGACCTCATTTTTGATGAGGTCTCTTCTCTTCTCTCTCCTTAGTACTTAGGATCTAGCCTTAGGCTTTCCCTTTGACTATCTTAGAGGACTAGAAATGGAACCCACCACTTAGAAATTTAAACACCTTGTAAACCCCCAAGTCACTTGGAGGGTTAAAATCAGATGTGGAGGTTTAAAAGATGAGTTCCCTATAAGACACTTTAGCCTTAGGACTACCCTAGGTGGCCTGGTCTGGTGAGGGTTGCCTTGCACACACATTACACATTCACACACATTTCAATCCTAAAATCATTCATGCCTAGCTTCACTTCCTGACTCATGTAGGTAATTCATATGGATGGACCTTGACCCCTAGGCTCTTGGCTAAGAGGGTTAGGAACAACATAGTGAATGCCTCAAGTGAGTCCTCTCATGGCTGTTATGGGCTTGATATGGCCTCATGGCTCAATGACCTGACCCGCAATAACACAGTAATATTCTCTTCCAAAAGATGGCAAAAACTTGACCCAATTTATAATTAGCGGCTAGTGTATAAAATCAAAATATTATAAATTTTAGAAAATATTTTACACACTAGGGGTACTACGCAAGTATACATATCATTTCAAGTAATATATGGTTTTCTTTTATAATCCCAGTATCGATCCCATGGGGAAAAATTAGAGTAATAAATTTTCTAAATACTATATTTCGAAAATATCTTTTTATCCTCTAATTTAACTATAAATTAATTTACTAGATCCAATAAAGAAAACAATAATAAGAAAATGATTTATGAAAACTATATAAAATAAACAACTTTCTTTCCTTCAATTAATCCAAGATTTTTAAGATAATTTAATATTCGTTGGAGAATTTGATTTATGGTATTGTGCCAAATAGAAGCATTCCTATTCTTTACCCTTTGATCCAGGCGCAAAGAACATTGGCTAATTTACAGATCAGGTCCGGATGTATTGTTAGTAGAATGGGTTAATCTAGACTCACACTAGTAGATGTCCAAGGGTGGCTATGGTCGGCCCTACTAGTGACACTTTCCTAATCTATAAATCAAATCATAAGGATTTTGTCTGTCACTCTAAAAACTTATCAATTCTACGCCCTTTAAATCTTATCTTTCTATTTATTTGCACTTCACCTTGAATAGCCAGCACATGGCTTTCGACTACCCAAGTATTCATGTGACATTTACAAGTTAAGAGTTCTTCTTCTTCAAGGTCTCAAAACTCTTCAAAAGGTTTTAACAATTTAAATGGCCAATTTAAAAGTAAAGTAAGATCAGGTATTAATGTCATCACAATGTTTTGAAAATATTTTGAATTTCAATTCTCTATTGAATGTTTATATTATCTTATCTATCTCTTCATAATTGAAGGAAGAAAGTAAACTAAATACTCAGAACACATTGAATATAAACAGCAAAACATAATAAATAAACTTTGAATCAAATATAAAATACTTATCTCAAATATTCCTTATACAGATCTACTGATTCCTACTAACTCCACAGTGTAATGAACTCCAGATGCAACAACTTGAAAATAAACTCACTAAACTAACAAAAGTGGCCCTAAATTTCTCTCTCTATTTCTCTCTCTAAGGATGAGAGATCCTAAAGTGGATAAGAGAAATGGTTACAATGGGAGGGGCACGTTTTTTAAAGAAATGGACCCCTATTTATAGGCTTCAAGGGTTGCCTTGAGGCACCTCTTCAAAACATGTCCACATTCAATGAATCTTCTAGAAGGCCTGTCTGGCGCCTAGGCGCCGGATACTGCTTCCAGTTCTTCACACCTCTTCACTTTGGCTGGCACCTCTTTGCGATTAAAACCGTTTTGGAGTGTCCAAATGCAATGTATCACATGTTCTATTATCAAGGAACAACTGTCAGTCTTCTAGTATGTCCAATAACCACTCACTCTGTCAAAATAACCGTTCAAACGTTGTCAAAAACTTGACAGTTTCTGTATGGAGTCTGGCGCTTAAGCGCCAACTTTTGGCGCCTTGGCGTCAGGCCATATTTTTTTTATACTTTTTGTATTTTGCTCCATTTTTTATCTTTTTTTCTCCTTTTTGCTCCTTTTTCCTTTTTTGACCTTTTTAAATCACCTACATCCAAAAAAACAAAAAATATCTTTCATTAAAGCATAATATCCTTAGAAATTAATAAGAATTAAGACATAAAGAAATAGGTATTTTTTTATAGATCAAAATCCCCCAAACTTAAATGTTACTTGTCCTCGAGTAACTCTTTGTACTATATAAAATATATAACCTTTAGAATAAAAGATAAATATTTAAGATTCCTGATAATTTTTTATTTTATAAAGTTTTTAGTAAATTATTAATCCAATTTCACTAACTAGGTTTAATTTTAAGAATTTAAAGAATATTTAACTACCAAATCATAAGATTTCAAACTTTTCATTCTTTTTGAAAATAATAGAAGTCTATTATATTAAGATCTCATAGATTATTCACAAGAAAAAGATCTTCTTGAAAAATTGTTTCTAAATAAATATTCATATATAAAAATTAAGTAAAATATGTAACTAGTTTTCATCCTATAAGATAATTCAAGTGAAGCTAATTTTTTATTAGGCATTTCCTCAAGCTTCTCCTCTCTCTCTATTTTTTTTTCTTTTCTTCTTCTTTTCTTTTTTTTTCTTTTTTTTTCTTTTTTTTTCTTTTTATATATATATAGAGAGAGAGAGGATTACTATATCTGGATAGCCTGTTAATGGTTTTGAACTTCACTATCCTTAACTTATATTTTCAAAACTTATACATTTCCACTTAATTATTATAACATAAATAAAAATTCAAAAAGATTTCCAATCTTTTCTTTTTCAAGTGATAATTTTTTATTACTTAATATTTCTAAAATTCTATTATTTCTATCATGAATAGAAAAATTCTTTAATCTTATTCTTCTTTAAGTTAAATAATTCTATTCTTAAAATCAATCAAAGTTAGTAAAATTTTGGTTAATTTCACTAAATTGTTTATAATTTCAAAAATAAAAGTTATCTCAAATAAATTCTTCATTCCTTAAGTTATGTTAAAAAATTTTTATTTTTAAGAAAATATTAGCTCTTTAAGGACAAATAAAATTTAAATTTGAATGTATTTTCCCTTCCCCCAAACTTAAGTTTTGGTATACTATGATAATTTGAAAGTATGAGAGAAAGAAAATCATAAGAATTTTTATAAGTATGTAAAAACAATCTTAAAAATAAAAATTACTTCTACTCATGCTTTTATGAATAATTAAGATAAAATTGAAGCATGTATAAAAAGTATGCAGGCTAATTTTATGATGATACTAAATTTGAAACAAAATTAAAGCAGAGCAAAATTACTAAGTACTAAACAGTAGACAAAAAAAAACATATAAATTAACTCTAACTTCAGTCTCAACACAATATACTAAGAACATTTTGACAACAGAATCTTAACACTAATCAATCCACACAGATATTTAAACAAATTTATATACATCACACATAAAACTAAACAAACAATTCAAACAAAACAAACTAACAGAGTAGCACATCATAAAGATCTATAACTACTAGTCACTAGCTGTAGCCTCATCATCATCATCACCAAAGGAAAATTCTACGTCCTTAGGATCAACAAATGGTGTGAAACTAGGAAAAGTAGGGAAACTAACATCATGTTCACCCTTCAGAAATCTGACTAGGGCTTCATCATACTCATCATCAAAACTACTCTTCCTCTGGGTATAATCAGTTAAATGATCAAGTTTCCTATCGATAGTATCAATCCTGCAGTGAGTTTGAAATAACTCCTGTTGCTGCTCTATAAATGGATCATGCATTGATTCCCAGAAACTTGATGGTGGCTCAGCAGAGGTAGAGGGTCGAGAAGTATAAGGTCTACCTTGAGTATGTGCAGAAGTAGAAGGAGCGGTCGATCTCTTCCTTCGAAGACAATCATAGATACTAACACTCTCCTGCCCAATTGGTTTGGTAGAATTTAACTTCTCCTCAGAAATATCAGTAGTGACTCCATTACTAACACATAATGAATAAATCAAAGATGGGAATCCCAATCCAACAGAAGTGCTGGATCTCATAGTAGAATCCACATAATCATAAATAATACTGCCGACATCAATAGGCTTCCTCTCCTGAATGCAGTAGTTTAAGATCGCTCGATCTCTAGTCACTTCACTCAGGTGGTTGGAAGGAAACAATCTTGCAGAAATAAAGTAGTGTCATGCTTTAGAAATACCATTTAATTTAGAGGATTTGAAATTTACCCTTTTTTTGTTAATGATCTTCCAAGATCCAGTACCGTCAGTCAAATCAGCAATGATCATATCCAAATCTCCCTCAGATGGTTATAATCCAGAATAATAGCATTCAATAGTTGGTGGCAGGCCATAAAATATATTGATTCATTCAAGACTAAATCCTACACCGATTCCTCTGACAAAGACTTCATAATCTTCGACATCCAGAAAATTTGCATAAAACTCTCGAACAATCGGGATAATAGCAACAACAGAGAAATAATAAAATAGTTGCCAATTGTGTGCAATGATAGTGTTTTCGATCATTTCTCCAGGACGATAGAAACTTTGTTCTGAAATGAACTTTCTGGACGTCGTAAATTCGTGGATGCAAAAATGCGCAGCCACAGTAGAAAATTTGCTGCTATCAAAGTTATCTCATGCCTTCCCACATTTAGATTTTGGAGCCATCTAAACGTGAAAGAAAACAAGAACAAATTTAGGAATCAAAGATTTAAACTATTTAAGTTTATAAAACTTAAAATAAGTTTAAAAATCAAAAGAAATCACTAAAAATCAAAAAAAATTTCAAAATTTTGGTTTTTAGCAAAACTAGAGAAATCTATGGTGAAAATCGAAAATAAATGGTTTAAAGTGTAGATTTGACCTTGAGACAAAGAAATCGAGTGGTTTCGCGCTCAAATCCTTAATGTTTTGACCTCAAAATGGATCTAAAAGGTGTATTTTCGTGAAAATGGGGAAGAAGATGAAGCTTAGGCATCAAAATGGCTTTTGGGGGTTATTTAAGTAAATTTTCGGGTACAGGCCGAACTAGCGCGTAGGCGCCGAATTCTGGCACCTAGGCTCCAGACTCGCCTTTCACAAAAAAATTATTTTTAAATTTAATTTTCCACCAAAATTCATAAATTCAACATCCAATTACTCATATCAGAGTAAGGCTTCAATTTCTAACTTCCACAACATTTTTCAAAATTTTATAAAAATTAAATATTTAATCCACCAATCAAACAAAAAGTTTAAATCAAACTCACTAAATTCCATTCATAATCTTCAATATTGACTCAATACATTACAGATAAGCATTATATTTGATTCATGTTCCTAATACACACTCAAACATAACAATTTCTAAGCAAAAACAACACACAATGAACATGAAAGCAAATACACAAACAAACACAATCGATTCTCTAAATCGATACAACGACTCAACAAACCATATAATAACTATCGCATTACCAGAATATTCTAATCTTCACAAGGGAAATTGTGTATTCCACTTGGAAAGAACACTAACGCTCTCGGGAAATCCGTAGCCGTCTTTTCGTCAATCCACCTTTTCTTCGCATACATTTCAACTTGAGCATCTTGATAAGCTCAAAATGATCAAATTGAAGTTTCATTTGCCATTCTAGATGTTCAATTTGATGAAACATCTCATGAAGGCGATCTCCAATGCTTTTAAACTTTGCTTCAAACTTATCCAAACGACTAGAAATTTTCTCTAAACTTACAGTGATGAAACCATTGAAGTAGGGTTGAGAATCCTTTGAGACCTTGTCCCTAGCTTCTTCTCCATGATTTCTTCCTTCCATTTCATCAAAATTTCTCAAATCTCCCAAGAATGAAGTGCAATGGATGTAATGTTGATTGCTTGATGGTTAGGGAAGAAGATAGGTTGATTTAAAAGGGAAAATCGTGTAAAAAACTGAAAATATTCGGTTTTTACACGACCCAGTAACCGTGGCGCTTAGGCGCCGAATCTGGGGCCTAGGCGCCGGACCTATTGATACATAGTTGATTCTGGCGCTTAGGAGCCGAATTCTGGAGCCTAGGTGCCGGAACTATGTTCAACTCCGTTTCGCCTAATCATCAAATTTCAAAATTTTGTTCTCCAAGATAGGTATATTATACTGGTATGAGTAATTTAGACTCAATAACTCACGTTGAAAACAATCATAATGAAGGTTAAATTAATCTCCTTTTTACTCATATTCAAAATAGAGTGATACTATTTTTAAATCTACATACTTTAAAATAATTTTTAGCCTAAGTCAACAAAGACTTATAAGCATCAAACTTTTCTAAAGTAATAGAAAATTAATCAAGATCGAGGCATAACCTTACATTAAAACACAAAACACTCATAACACAAGATAATTATGGGTTGCCTCCCACAAAGCGCTTGGTTTAACGTCGTCAGCCCGACTTAAGTAAATCTTTAATCAGGTCGACTCAATTCATAAGCCTCTTTATAAATCTTTTTAATATCTCCCAAATAAGGCTTCAATCTAAATCCATTTACTTTAAAAAAATTTCCTGTTTTGGGATCTTTAATATCCACACCTCCATAATGGTATACTTTCTAAACTATATAGGGTCCAATCCATTTAGATCTTAATTTTCCAGGAAAAAGTTTTAAACGAGAATTAAACAATAATACTTCTTATCCAGGTTCAAAAATTTTTCCTGAAATTTTTTTATCATGCAACATCTTCATTTTCTCTTTAGAAATCCTCGCATTTTCATATGCTTCATTTCTTATTTCTTCCATCTCATTTAATTGCAATAATCGCTTTTCTCTTGGTTTATTCGAATTAAAATTAAACTCCTTTATAGCCCAATAAGCTTTTTGTTCAAGTTCTACAGGTATGTGACAATGTTTACCATAAATTAACGGTAAGGTGACATTCCGATTGGTGTCTTATAAGCTGTTCTATAAGCCCATAATGCAGAATCAAGTCTATCAACCCAATCAGTTCTTTTAGGATTAACAGGCTTCTCTAAAATTCTTTTAATTACTTTGTTTGATACTTCAGCCAGTTCACTTGTTTGTGGTTGATAAGCAATTGTAATTCTATGTTTGATTCCAAATTTTTGTAGTAATGATTGAATTCTTATATTCCTAAAATGACTTCCACCATCAGTGATAATTACCTTAGGCATTCCAAATCTTGAAAATATCATTTTCTTTAAAAATTTAGAAACACTTTTGGAATCACAGTTTGGTAAAGCTACAGCTTCAATCCACTTTGAAACATAATCAACTGCTAATAAAATATAAATTTTTCCAGATGATGGAACAAATGGTCCCATTAAGTCTAAACCCCATATATCAAAAATTTCAACTTCCAATATATAGTTTAAAGACATTTCATTCTTCCTAGATATTTTTCCCATCCTTTGACATCGATCACATGTTTTCACATAATGTCTCACATCTTTAAATAAGGTAGGCTAATAAATCCAAAATTTAAAATTTTAAATGCAGTTTTATCTATGCCAAAGTGTCCTCCAAAATCAGAATCATGACATTTTTGAATAATAGCAAAAGTTTCCTCATAAGGTACACATCTTCGAATCATAGAATCTTTACCAATTTTAAATAAATGAGGTTCTTCCCAAATATAAGATTTAGCATCATATTTAAATTTCTTAATAAATTTGTTATCCAAGTCATAAGGTAAAATAATGCTAACTAAATAAATAACAATATCAGCATACCAAGGTGTTTTGCATTTTTGAATAACATATAAAGATTCATCAGGAAATTTCTCATTTATATTTTCTTCTGAAATAATATCATTTTTAATTTTAGATAAATGATCAGCAATTTGGTTTTTAGTTCCTTTTCTATCTACTATTTGAAAATCAAATTCTTGTAGAAGTAAAACCCATCTTATAATTCTAGGTTTAGAATCCTTCTCAGATAATATATATTAATAGCAGAATGATCAGTATGAACTATGCATTTAGTACCAAGAAGATAAGGTCTAAATTTATCAAAGGCATATACTATAGCTAGAAGCTCTTTCTCAGTGTTAGTGTAATTTCTTTGTGTTTCAATGAGAGTTTTACTAGCATAATACACAACTTTAAAAATTTTCTCACATTTTTGTCCTAATACAGCTCCAATTGCAAAATCACTTTCATCACACATTAATTCAAAAGATTTATTCCAATTAGGTGCAACAATGATAGGTGCAGTTTTTAATTTTTCTTTTAGAATATTAAAAACATTAATACATTCTTTAATAAATTCAAATTTTGCATCTTTTTCCAATAAATGACAAAGAGGTTTAGCAATTTAGAAAAATCCTTTATGTATCTTCTATAAAATCCAGCAAGACCTATAAAACTTCTCACATCAGTAACAGTAGTAGGTGGTTGCAATTCAACAATAATTTTCACTTTTGCTTGATCTACTTCCATCCCTTTTTGTGATACTTTGTGACCAAGTACAATGCCTTTTGTGACCATGAATTGACATTTTTCCCAGTTAAGAAATAAATTTGCTTCTTCACATCTTTTCAGAACTTTAGCTATGTTTTCCAAACAAGATTCAAAAGAAGTTCCAAACACTGAAAAATTGTCCATTAATATTTCAATTCCTTTGTCAATCAAATCACAAAATATTGACATCATACATCTTTGAAAAGTTGCAGGTGCATTACATAAACCAAAAGGCATTCTTCTAAAAGCAAATGTTCCATAAGGACTTGTAAATGTTGTCTTTTCTTGGTCCTCAGGAGCAATAAGTAATTGATGATATCCATCCAGAAAACTGAAATATGAGTGCCCACCTAATTTATCGAGCATTTGATCCAAGAAAGGTAAAGGAAAATGATCCTTTCTAGTGCCTTTATTTAATTTCTTATAGTCAATACAAATTCGCCATCCAGTAACTTGTCTTGTAGGAATAAATTCATTTTTATCATTAACAATGATAGTTACACCTCCTTTCTACGAAACTCAATGAATAGGACTTACCTATTGACTATCCGAAATATGATAAATAATACCAGCATCTAACCACTTAATAATTTCGTTTTTAACAACCTCTTTCATGATAGGATTTAATCTTCTTTGTGATTCTATAGTAGGTTTAAAATTTTCTTCCATTAAGATTCTATGAATGCAAATGGAAGGGCTTATTCCTCTTATATCAGCAATAGTCCAACCAAAAGCTTTCTTATAATTCTTTAACACGCCTAGTAGTTTTTCTTCTTGATCTTTACTCAACTCAGAAGAAATAATAACGAGTAAAGTTAACAAATTTCCAAGAAACGCATATTTTAAATGGGAAGGTAACATTTTTAATTCCAGTTCAGGGGCTTTTTTAATTGATGGTAAAAGTATATCATTTTGAGTTATGTCTAAAGTTTCCCAATTATCTTTTATAAAATGAGTCTCTTCTTGTTCTACTACTTCATCTTCATCAGTTAAAAAATTCAAATTTCTCTTCAGAAATGACTTTATATTTTTCTTAATAATGTTTTTCAATTAAATAATCAATTATATCCATTCGATAACATTTCTCTTTATCAGGGTACTTCATTGATTTAAGAACATTGAATTTAATTTTCTTGATCATTAACTCTCATGGTTAGTTCTCCCTTTTGCACATCAATCATAGCTCGTCCGGTAGCTAGAAAAGGTCTCCCTAAAATAATAGGTATCTCTTTATCTTCTTCCATATCAAGTACTATGAAATCTACAGGGAAGATAAATTTATCGACTTTAACAAGGACATCCTCTATAACTCCTTTAGGATAAGCGATAGATCTATCAGCTAACTGAAGGATTACAGTGGTGGGAGTAATATCTCCTAAATCCAATCTTCGAAAGATAGAAAATGGCATGAGATTAATAATTGCTCCTAAATCACATAAAGCTTTTCCACAAATTTTTTCTCCAAAAGCACAGGGCATAGTGAAACTTCCAGGATCCTTAAGCTTTTTAGGTAATTTCTTTTGAATTATTGCACTGCATTCTTCACTTAATGTAACAGTTTCAAAAGCTTCAAATTTTCATTTCTTGCTTAAAATATCCTTCATAAATTTTGCGTAAGTTGGCATTTGTTCCAAAGCTTCAGCAAAAGGTATGTTAATAGTAAGTTTCTTAAAAATTTCAAAGAACTTAGAAAATTGATGATCTAATTTCTGTTGTTTCAGTCTTTGAGGAAAAGGTGGTGGTGGTTTTTCAACTTCCACATTAACAGGTATAACAATCTGATCTTGACTAGGAGAGAGAGTTTCTTTAGGTTTTTTAATCTCTTCAACCTCAATCTCTTATTCAATTTCATTCTGCATTCTTTCTCTTAATTCCTTTCCACTTCTAAGTTGCACAGCTTTAACTTGTTCATGTTCTTTTCCAGTTTCCTTTCGATTAATTTCAACATTACAAGGAAGTGTTTCTATTGGTCTGTTATTAATTAAAGTAGAAATTTGCCCCATTTGATTTTCAATATTACGAATATCAGTATTTTGATTTTGTGATTGATTATTCATTTGTAAAATTAATTCTACTATTGATAACTTTTTCTGTTGATTATTAAATCCAGGAGGTTTATAATTTGGATTAACATGATTATTCCAATTTCCAGTGGGATGAGATTGATTATTACCCCATTGTTGTTGTGAATTATTCCAGTTAAAATTAGGATGATTTTTCCACCCAGGATTATAATAATTTGAATAAGGATTATTTTTACTTGCAATAGCTTGTAAAGTTTCAATAGTTTGAGAATCTTCAATATTAGTAGAGTTATTATGTGAAATATTAATTGTAAAATTATCTAATTTCTTAGACATTGCTGCTACTTGTGAAGCTATGATAGAAAAGGCTTCATTATCGTGAATACTTGCCATCTTTTTAGGATTAATCCTTTCGGAAGGCCATTAAAAATTGTTATTAGCTATTTCTTCAATTAAAGTGTAAGCTTATTCAAATGATTTAGACATTAAAGAACCTCCAGCAGCAGCATCAATAATTGATTTTAAAGATCCAATTAATCCATTATAAAATGTTTGAATAATTAACCAATCAGGTAAAGCATGATGAGGACATTTTCTTAATAGCTCTTTAAATCTTTCCCAAGTTTCATATATTGTCTCCCCGTCAAATTGACTAAACGAAGTAATATTATTTCTTAATTTAGCAGTTTTAGAAGGAGGAAAGTATTTAGCAAGGAATTTTTGTGTCATTTCAGCCCATGTTTTAATAGAACCAGTCGCTAATGAGTTTAACCACATCTTTGCTTTATCTCTTAAAGAAAAAGGAAAGTGTCTAAGTCTAATAGCATCATCAGAAACATTGTTATATTTAAAGGTTGCACAAAGTTCTAAAAGACTAACAAGATGTAAATTTTGATCCTCATTTGGTGTTCCAACAAATTGATTGTTTTGCACCATTTGAACAATAGACGGTTTAAGTTCAAAACAATTAGCATCTATAGTGGGTATTTGAATACTACTATGAAGTTCATCAACTGTAGGGTTAGCATAATCTCTTAATGGTTTATAAAAATTTTGATCATTAAGTTCAATTGGATTTTGTAAAGTAGCCATTTCTTGTAATTTTTTAATTTATTTTCCCTTTTTAATTTTTCTAATTGTTCTTTCTAATTCAGAATCTAAAGGTATTAATCCTTCAGATCCAAATCTTCACATAAAACAAGGAATAAAAATATATATATCTCTTTTTTTATTTATATAATTTTTTTTAGAAATATAATATTTTTTTACAAAAATTTTATACTATTTTATTTCTTTCCCCGGCAACGGCGCCAAAAACTTGACCCGACCCGCAATAACACAGTAATATTCGCTTCCAAAAGATGGCCAAAACTTGACCCAATTTATAATTAGCGGCTAGTGTATAAAATCAAAATATTGTAAATTTTAGAAAATATTTTACACACTAGGGGTACTACGCAAGTATACGTATCGTTTGAAGTAATATAGGATTTTCTTTTATAACACCAGTATCGATCCCATGGGGAAAAATTATAGTAATAAATTTTCTAAATATTATATTTCGAAAAAATCTTTTTATCCTATAATTTAACTATAAATTAATTTACTAGATGCAATAAAGAAAGCAATAATAAGAAAATGATTTATGAAAACTATATAAAATAAACAACTTTCTTTCCTTCAATTAATCTAAGATTTTTAAGATAATTTAATATTCGTTGGAGAATTTGATTTATGGTATTGTGCCAAATAGAAGAATTCCTATTCTTTACCCTTTGATCCAGGCGCAAAGAACATAGACTCACACTACCGGATGTCCAAGGGTGGCTATGGTCGGCCCTACTAGTGACCCTTTCCTAATCTATAAATCAAACTATAAGGATTGAGTCTGTCACTCAAAAAACTTCTCAATTCTACGCTCTTTAAATCTTATCTTCCTATTTATTTGCACTTCACCTTGAATAGCCCGCACATAGCCTTCGACTACCCAAGGATTCATGTCACATTTACAAGTTAAGAGTTCTTCTCCTTCAAGGTCTCAAAACTCTTCAACAGGTTTAAAAAATTTAAATGGCCAATTTAAAAAATAAAGTAAGATCAGGTATTAATGTCATCACAATGATTTGAAAATATTTTGAATATCATTTCTCCATCGAATCTTTATATTATCTTATCTATCTCTTCATAATTGAAGGAAGAAAGTAAACTAAATACTCAAAACACATTGAATATAAACAGCAAAACATAATAAATAAACTTTGAATCAAATATAAAATACTTATCTCAAATATTCCTTCTACAGATCTTCTGATTCCTACTAAGTCCACAGTGTAATGAACTCCAGATGCAACAACTTGAAAATAAACTCACTAAACTAAACAAAGTGGCCCCAAATTTCCCTCTCTATTTCTCTCTCTAAGGATGAGAGATCCTAAAGTGGATAAGAGAAATGGTTACAATGGGAGGGGCACGTTTTCTGAAGAAATGGACCCCTATTTATAGGCTTCAAGGGTTGCCTTGAGGAACCTCTTCAAAACATGTCCACATTTAATGAATCTTCTAGAAGGTCTGTCTGGCGACTAGGCGCCAGAATCTGGCGACTAGACGCCAGAATCTGGCGCCTAGGCGCCGGACACCGCGTCCAGTTCTTCGCACCTCTTCATAGGTGCCAACTTCTAGCGCTTAGGCGCCAACTTCTGGCGCTTAGGTGCCAGGCCATATTTTTTTATACTTTTTGTATTTTGCTCCATTTTTTATCCTTTTTGCTCCTTTTTGCTCCTTTTTCCTTTTTAGACCTTTTTACATCACCTACATCCAAAAACACAAAAAATACCTTTCATTAAAGCATAATATCCTTAGAAATTAATAAGAATTAAGACATAAAGAAATAGGTACTTTCTTATAGATCACTCAACCAAAGTGATTCCATTTTACTCAAACTTGAGAAATCTTCATTCTTCCAAAAATTCAATTTTTGACCCCCGGGGCACTACACCCGCTAAACCTACCAAATACCATCGAAATTGCCCAAATTTTGCAAAATTGCCTAAATTACCCAAACATTCCTCAAAAACAATCCTAAACATTTCCCCCACTCAAATTGATCATCCTTAGCCAACCATACCATACCAAAAATTCCAAAAATACCCCCCAATACCCTCCAAATACCATAAATGCCCTTCTTAACCAAAAATTCCATAAATTTCAAAAATTCTCAGAAAATTCCAAAAACTCCAAAATATTCCTAATTTTATTTTGTTCAACTACACCATAAGCCAATTTTGTCAATTTAACCCACTTTTACCAAAACCCCCAATTTGACCAATTCTTAACCCAAGTAGACCCAATGTCCCACTAAACCAACCCAATTGACCTCAATTTTGGTCCAATTCAATTCTAAACTTCAATTTAGTATCCCCAATGTCAATTTAGACCAATTCTAAGCCCAATTTGATTGATATTTGGATCCAATTTCAATTTGAAGCTTAATGCCCAATTTTGGCCCATGACCTAAACCTAGCCTAAACCAACCCAATTAAACTTCAATTAACCCCAAATCTTTTCCTAAACCTTCCTAACATCCCCACAAACAAAATACTAACAAGATTTTTTCCAAATTTGAACCTAAACTCCACCCAAGTCTAACCAAAATTCAAAATCCCCATTTTTGGCCTAAACCTAAACCTAACCCAAATGGGCCAAAATCCAAAAATCAAAGCCCAACCAAAGTTGAAAACTCTTTGTGATACTCCCATAAACATTTATCAACACTAATTTTACAACAAATCGAACCTTAGCCCAACCTTAAACCAAGTTAGCCCAATTTGACCCACTTTGCCCCTTTACTAAAAAGACCCACATTAAACCCGATTCAATTCACAATCACTTCAAATTTGTTCCAAATCACTCATGACACATCCCTAAACTAAACCCAACATTTATTTGGCACAATATTTTGCAAAACTTTCATCCACAAACTTGTTTTAAAACCTAAAAGCCCACCTTTTTTAAGATACTTTAAAAGCCCATCCAAAACAATTTCAAAGGCCCAAAACCTATTTCAAAACCCATATGACTTCTTCATTGGTCATCTATTTGATAAAATCACCCCCTATGTTTTATTTCATCATTTAAACAAACCAAAAGTGGCCCCATGAAAATTTTCCATCAAAATGTCTAAAAATTCAAAACCCTTTTTCATGTAATTGACCAAGCTTTGCCCCAAGCCACATGGAGCCATGGAGCCATGCATAAGCCATATACAAGCCTTGGAAGCCAGCCACTTTCCACAACAAAGCCACTTTCCACAACACCAAACTATTTATTGCTAGAGAGGGAACCCCTTTCCAAACTCCTTCTTAAGCCTTTTTAATCCTTTTATGTCACACTATAACCCATGCTTAATCAAAATCCTTAGGATAGAGACTTCTCCAACTAAAGTCAGCTGAGCCAAATGTTTCATTTCAGCCCAAGTAAAACTCTTGGAGGGTGAACCCATCCTTTTTCCATGGCTTGACCAAATTACACTCAAAATGACCATTCCCCCTTATCACTTAAATCAAACTCCTTTACACATGTCAAACCTCAATAGAACTCGCCAACTTCTACCCCTGACCCCACTGAGCCAGATGGTAAGCTAACCCTACCGGCCAGCCGCCTGGGTCACCGGAAAACGCCATGGCTGCCGAGAGCTCCATGTGAGCCAAATTTTTCAATTCTTCCTTGTTGAGTTGTCCCAGTCCAATTGAACACCATGGCTGTTCTTCTCTTACATAGAACAGCTGATCCCAAGCCTCAAACCACCCTGGGAGGCCATCCAGCCATGTCTATTTAAACCCGTCACCCTCTCGGCCAAAGAAGGTGATGAACTAGACCTAAAAAAAACTCTGCCAAAATTGCTCCAGGACCTTCTCCTCACCTAGAGCAATTGATCCCCACTGTTCTCCTGCCCTAAACCCAATTGATTGAGCTCAATTTTGGAGCTCAATTCTTAGCCCAGAACCAGGCCATCTCTAAAACCTCCACCAAATCCAAATTAAACTCACCCACACCTCCACAGGACCAAGAGAAGGAGTTCCCAGTGAAAGCCCCCTCTCCAGGCCACCCATTTGCTCCAGCCTCCAAGATTTGAAATCGGTACGTGGACACTTTCATACCTAGACAATTCCCTAGAGCCAGAGACTTCATCTAGAGCTTCCTTGGGTGCAATCGAAGGTGACACAACTCTCTGATTGAAGCTACACTTCTCAGAGCAAAGGTATGGATCATTCCTTCCTCCCGAGCTTCCAGTGATTCTCCATTTTTTTACTTAATTTGATAGCATGTAAACCATATGGATGTGTTCATCTCTTCAAGACAAATCCATAGAGTATAAGAACATGAAAATCCATTGAGAAATGAGAGAGTTCTTAGGGTTTTCGTGTGGACGGTTACGGGTGCACATCAGTCGTAGCTGATGACCAGGCGCCGTCCGATCGAGCGTGTATCGAGTGGACGGGTCCAGATTGCATCGGACCAGAGAACGTTACATGAACCGCGGGCCCCTGGAGCGCTGAGTCAGATGGCGACGGTGAATGGGAGTGCAACGCGTGGGCTTTCGGAGCTGCTGAGGTTGATGCGGCGCCGCGTGGATAAGTAGAAAAATATGGATTTTTTTATTTATTTAAATACCCAAAACTTAGAAAATCCATATCTTTGTGTAGAAAAATCATAAAACTAAATTAAAAATACCTTCTTGCTCAGTGAACAGAGGAGAATAATGTAGAAAAAAAATCAAGTTATTTTGATGAGTATTTTATTTTTAATTAATTATTTACTTAATTCAGTATTTTGATTCTTCATTTACATAGAAAATTCACCATGGCATGAGACCATAGAGCTTTTGAAGCCTCTGATCTTGGGAACATTCCCTGGATTTCTTAAGGTCAGAGGCCATATCTATGGAAAGTTATGTATTTTTCAAGTTATGTCACTATTTTTGGCATTTTGATTCCAATAATTAGCATATTCTCCAATAAATTCTAGGAAAATTTGGAGAATTTTCTTAGGACCAGAGAACCCTAGGATAATTATATTTTGAGTTAACTCATTAATAATAACCCTAATTGACCTAATTACTCAAAACTGAACTTTAATTAATTAGGGTTAACCACACATTAAAATAACTTGAAATTAATTCTCCATTGATCTTTGGGATACAGAGAACCTTGCATAAAAATTTGAAGTCAATTAGAAATGTTTAGCCCCACTAAATGAATTAATTAAGCCACATGATTAAAATTAAAATTCAAAAATTCATAACTTCAAAAATACATTTCAATAATTCACCAATTTGGTTTTGCGGGCACTCGATATTAGAGGAGTCTATAAAAATTAAAATTGTAATTTTCTAAAATTTTTCTTTTTTAATGATATTTTTTATATTTAAATAATTAAAAAATAATAAAAATCACAAAAATAATAAAAATCATAAAAATGTCACATTTTAACTCCTAATCACTTAGTAATAAACCAAATATTTTTCCAAGTCTCAAAGTAAAGATAGTGAATTTTAAATGCTTAAAATAATTTTTAATATTAAAAAATGTATTTTTCTAACCTTTTCACTAAATTAATTCCAATAAATCAAAGAAAAATCAGAAAATTATAAAATTTATTTCTCTGAACCCCTTGAGGTCAGAGAGATTTAACAAAAATATAAAATTCATTTTTCAACTTTAATTTTATTTTATAATTAATTAATACTCAAAAAATCAAAATAATTATAATAAATAAAATATAATTTAAAAAATCACAAAAATTGGTCCAAATGGTCCTCTGGTCATTAAGAATATCCCATAATTTTTTTAAGGATAGAAACCTTTCCTTGGTCATGTTGTTGAATTTCCATGAAAAACCCTTATTTTTCACTAAAAATAATTATATAAATAAATTAAATTCAGAAAAATCACATTTTCTCCTCTAATGTCTTAAATGACATATGACTGAAGTGACATAAAAATTTCAAGTTCATTTGAACTCAATTTAGTGAGTTATGAAATAAATAAGCCTAAAAGGGCATAAAGGTAATTAAAGAATTTAAACCCCTTTATTAAAATTTTAGGTTTAATTAAAATGGAAGGTAAAATATTTGATCTTATCTTTCTTGGATGATTGAAACATTGGGAAAATAAAAGGGTAGGAACCCATTAATCACTCTTAATAAACCAAAATGAAACTTTATTTATTTAAACAATTCAAATTTTGTAAGATTAATGAAAATTTGAATTATTAAAAATAGGGATATAATTTGAGAGGATATGAATTCTTTAATAAAAAAATCCCTAAATAAATCACTTCAATAATATTTAACTCTTAATTGTGATTAATATGATGATCCAAACAAAGTAAATTGAAATTAAAAAACTAAAAAAATAATAACCCTTAAATTAAAGAAAAGTTCAAAATATTAAATAATTTGATAATTAAATTAAATTAAATTAAGTTAAATTGAACTAAGTAAAAGTTAAATTAAAATTAAAATTAAATTAAATTAACATTTTAACAATTAAGTTAAGTTAGATTAAAAAAATACTTAAATTAAATTAAATTAAATTAAATTAAAATCAAATTTAAATTAAATTAAAGTTAACATCATTCAATAATAAAAGTAAAACAAATTTAAAATATTAAGATCACTTAAAGTATAAAGATTTAAACCAAAAATAATTTGAACACTATTCCAAACTTAAAATTATTAATTAAAACCTCATAATTAAACTAAATCACTTTAAACGTTTAACACAAACTTCAAATTAAGAATGATTAAAATTCTCAACAAACCAACTTGCCCCTAAAGGCTTTAATTATTATAACTCTTAAATAGAGTATTAAATGAGATGTCACTTCATTCACCAGGTAATCAAATGCCCAAGTTCACTGAGCAAGAGACAAAGCTTAACTAAACTCTTGAATGATTAATTCACTTGTGCAACTAAATTTACTTGGATTCAAAATAATCTCGAAAATATTTAAAAGATGTTTAGGACTCGTCCTAAGCACTTTCTCAATATGACGGGTTGTTTTAGAAGAACAATTGAATTTAATTGTTCTTTGATGAAGAAAATCATCCTTAAACAAAACATAAGAACCTAGACGTCATAGGAGATGACTAGTTATAGGATAAGGACTTTGGTAGACAACCAAAACCTCCCATAGCTTTACCTAGGTACTTGTTATAAATATTTAAATGCCTTAATATATGTTATAAGTGTAGCTTGGGATGACGGGAAGACCCTCCAGGTATGCTTTTATTTTATTGCAATTTACTTTATTGCAAATTACTCATAGGCATTGTACTTTACTTTTTCTTGCATGTTAAAGATAACTGTTGCATGAAAACCAAAACCTTTAGGATAGTCTCTGAACTGAAACCAAAACTAAATTAAAAGTCATCACAGGATAAAATTCACCGCCACAACATTCCAAAATATAAAACAACTCAAAATTTAATCACAAACAGAATAATAAAACTACAATTACAACTAAATTAAAACGTCTCGTTGAATGATCTGGAATACCTCTGATGATGTAACCCACGTGTTGCTAACGGGATTTCCCACAGGCTAAATGAAAGTGTGGAACTCATTCTGTTTAAATAACTTTAAGATTTGTTTTAATTAAAATATTAAAAAATATTTGGACTTTAAGATTTCTAAACCAAAACACTTCTCTCATCTCCTGATTTTCACCTTGTAAAACTAAACCTCTGCAACAACAAGGAGCTCGGAGCATGGTGGGCAGCACGGCCATCTTCATCAGCAAAACTTTAATCTACATCAGCAAAACCTTTCTTAGCATTAAATAACAAAAATCATAAGATTTCAAGGTAGTTTTCCTAGTGCAACATAAATCCTAAACTCTTTGTTAGGTATTTGCATAATCATGTTATGCAAATTTAGCCCTAACCGGTCTTAGGACTCTGAGGTAGTCGTTTGGTATGACATAAACCCTCACATCTTCAAGGTTATTTGTATGATTATGTCATACAAATATAAGTCATAATTAATTAAAATTGGCAGGATTGAAACATTAAATAATTCTCTTGAATTGAAACTGAACCACAGGATAGTCTGGGAAGTTGCCAAGATTCCCCTTGGATCCTCAACTTCTCCTACTTCTCTTCCTTTGGACTCCTGAAATTAACTGTTCCAAATTTGATCCATTCCCAATTGCAATTTCAAAAATCCAATTGTTTGAAAACCTTAAACTTTGTAATTCTTGAGAGGAAAACCACTGATCATTATCGAGAGTTTTCTTAAATGATTCCCGTCATTTAAGATGTAATTAACTATAGGGGCTTGTCCTTATAGGGAACTTTAAGGACCCAGGTAATATAATCCCTGCTTAATTTTTTTGTATTAAGTAGGGGAACTTGTCGGCTTATAAAATTGGTTCATAGACCATACGGATGTGACAAATCTTCTAGTTTATTTAATCAAGCCCCATCATCAAGCAGTGTGTATATTCTTCGGGATAGATACACGGTTTATGATGCGGTGCTCGTTTATATAAACTATTTGGGATGTGAGATCGGTTTGATTTCATATCTTAAAATTTTCAAACTTAAAATTATTTTCAAAATCAAATACTACTTTCTAAAATATATATATATTAAAATTAAATTTAAAATCTAAAAAATTTGCCAACAACTTCTGTGGGCGGCCCCTTTTCAAAACACTCAACCTAAAAACATATGCTGAAAACTTCTTGAGACTTCGCTGGGGAATATTTCCTCTCTCCATTTTAATTGGATGATTTTGCTTTCATAAATTAATAGTGAGTCTGTATCCCTAGTGGACCAAAACTATCATTCTTCCGTTGGCATACTACGTTCATTTCTATCTTGAATGGGTATAGTCAACTTCTCTCGGATTTAGGAGCCACTGTTTAGATACCCCTAAACAGAGAGGTTCTGAAATCCTTTTACCTCTTTTCTGAGGTGGGATGGACCCCCAATAGGTGTTAGCTTAGGAGCGGTCCCTCGGTTTGAGAAGTTTTTGCGAGACTTTCTCTTTCTTTCCAATTCTAAATCGGGTCCTTTACCTTTTCTATACCTTTAATCATTTTGTTCCTAACAAACAAATCTTCTAATAAACAACCCTTTAAACAAAATCTTTTAAATCATAAATACACTAAGATAAACAAAAATGTGTTGGGACTCTTTCTATTTTGTCCTAAGTTTTGTGACAAAAGAAAGCATAACTCAGGACTAATACTCAGAATCTACCCTGCAGAAAATGACTGCACCAGAGTTAATTTTCTCCTTCACCAATGGAATGGATTTCGCCGTCTATAAGGATGAGCTGCCTGACAATGGGATCATCCATTTTGGACAAGGATTCGACAACACAGATATCAAGTTTACTGACGTCACTCTATTTGCACTAATGGAGAAAGTGCCAGAAACTGAAGAGCCTGTAATTTAGTTCAACTTGAAGTCGGCTCAAGAATTCCCTCCCCTGCAAAGGGTTCCAGCTGAAAGAAGTACTGCTATTCGTAGGAGGACTGTTGTCTCTACCCCCACTGGTCTAGTCATCTCTGCACTTACCCCGGCTTCTTCCAAACTAAAGGTGAAGGAAATCCAAGTCTGTGGTGAGCCTGTAACCATGGAGGGTACAGATTTTGCTACAATGCCATCTATTTTCGAGATTGGGTCCAGTTCAAGAGTTGCACCCCTAACTCGGTCTCAAAAGAGAAATAGAAGCAGAAAGATAGCCAGGATTGAGAAAGCCAAAGCTGCTGAAGTTGCTTTTCTAGAAGAAATTCCTAAGGAAAGAGAAGAACTGCCTGAATATATACCTCTGTTGGAAGGGAGTAGGTTTCACCCCCTCTTTGCTGCATCAGATGAAGAAGACGTCCGAAGGATCGCCGCTACATTACCCCGACCTGGATACTATAGTAACTACAAAAGAAAAGGGTTAAGACTACACCATTTGCTCGGCTACAAGCTGTGATAGAAAAATTGGTAAAGAAAGAAAGATGCCCCATGTCAGAAATCCTAAGAAGAATGGGATAAGTGCCGGCTAGATCCCACCTCGGACCACAAGTAGAGCACATCGTCACTGCCTTAGAGAAACCAAGGAAGAAGATGAGAGCTAGTTCACCTGTTGTTGTATCGGACCATCATATTAGGGAGGACACCACCTACCAGCATGTAGCCGACAGAATGTCCGGTCTTAGGCCTTCTACTGTAAGAAGGATGGTGTGGCGACCTATTATTACCGAACCGAGACCAACACAACGTCCTGAGAAGAAAAGCCTCGTCAAAGAGCCTGAATCAGAAGAAAGTGCTACTGCAATAAAAGAAACTCCTGGAAAAGAAGTTCAACAACCATCACACGACAACCGTGATACCGTCTGGAAGAGACCCCTCGAGGATGCTATAGGAAAGCTAAGGACGGATATTTGACGGTTGGCAAAAGAAAGAGGAGAAAAGTTGGAAAAGGAAAAAGAAGTTCAACAACCATCACACAAGATAGAGGATTGCATCACTTTCAAGATTTGTCTTGACGACAATCTCCGGAAAGGGAACATAACGATCCCGAAGGAATACATGAAGGAACCCCAAAAGGGAGGCTCCGTCAATGTTATTTCAACGGATCCCATTATTCTGATAAACCCTTATACAACCCAGGATGGATGGAGTACCGTCTGGACAAAGTCTTCAAAGAAAATCTTAGATCACATCCAAACCTCTTCGGTGCGTGCTTCAACTCGAAGTTTGAAACCTGCCGAGTCGGCACTATCGCTTGCAATTGAATAACCGCCCCAGAAGGAAGAGAAGATCGCAGAAGAGAAGAAAACCGAGGCTCCAAAGAGTAGACTAGGGGCTGCTTATCCTAGGATGGTTGTTTTTGATTCGGGGGAGAAATCCCTCGAACCTCTGACTCTGTATGATTATTTGCTCGCCCCGGTGGGGTCTTATAATGATAAGAGTTTTGGCGTTGGCTACATTTTAACTGTTTCTAATGATTACGTAACTAACGAAAACCAACCTAATCCGGATCTCAATTCCGATATAAATAACGATTCTCAAATCATACTAAACCTCAATGACCACGATGAAGGAGAAGACGTTCACAAGGATGGCTACGAGAGCTCAACAAGCAACGAGTCTATTTGCAAATTTTGAGGAGCTCTGATTGCAATAAAATTAGAGTCATCAGATTCCGAAGCAACACCTGAAGAGCCAGTCGTTCCGATTCAGGGGAAGACACTGACAGATTTAACACCAGATTCAGAAGAAATAATAGAAGTCAATCTAAGGAGCGGAAAAGTTCTACCTCCGAGAGTGGGTCCAAAAGATAAAGGAAAGCAGGTGGTTGCTCAGGAAGAGCCAACCCCAGCAGAGGAGTTGCCCATTTGGGAAGAAACCGAGGAACATGGTAATAAAGTAGACTATAACGTGCTAGCCCATCTTCGGAAGCTACCAGCCAAACTAAGCATATACGACGCTCTAATCCTGTCAAAGGAGATGAGGGCAGCTCTGATCATGGCTCTACTTGATCCAGAGGTTTGTTTAGCTTAAATGGCCGGGAATTCCTTAGACGTGGTTTACTCGTTAAAAGAACAGTGAGGTGTTACCTTCACGGACAATGATTTACTACTCGAAATGGCTGATCACAATCGACTGTTGTACATTTCAGTCACTATTGGAAAGTTTAAGCTCTCCAGGGTGTTGGTTGATCTGGAAGCATCAATCAACATAATGAGCCTTCGAACGTTAGCATATTTGGAAATTGATGCTCGCAAACTTGAAGCAGACAAGATGTTGTTAAGAGGGTTCAATCAAAAAGGAGAAAGAGCACTTGGATCGATAACACTGTTAATGAAGACCGGTGATTTGGCAAAGACAACCGCAAAATTCGACAAAATTAATTCTGAGACATCGTTCAACGCTCTACTGGGTCGACCATGGATCCATGAGAACCGGATGGTACCATCGTCTCTACACCAATGCATAAAGTATTACGAAGGAGGAG
This sequence comes from Papilionanthe hookeriana x Papilionanthe teres, assembly GCA_022702705.1. Classification (NCBI taxonomy): domain Eukaryota; kingdom Viridiplantae; phylum Streptophyta; class Magnoliopsida; order Asparagales; family Orchidaceae; genus Papilionanthe; species Papilionanthe hookeriana x Papilionanthe teres. Next base: position 129,623,247 of record CM040425.1, on the reverse strand, counting down.
AACAGTGTATCAAAGGTGACTTGCAACCATTCTCCGTGCATGAAATCAGAATTCATGAAGATGCAGCCTACTATGCGCCTCCGAAGAAAACAATATTTTCCAGAAATGTCATACAAATGAAGCAAAACAAGTGCAAGATGATAAAGAGCCGGAAATTCTAGTCCAACAGTTACTCACCACTCCCTTACGGCGAGATGGTGAAGGTTTCTCCAGAACTCGCAACCGAGGTGGAGGCCGGGGACGAGGTCGTGGAAGAGACTTTAGAACAGTTGGACAGAAGAAACTAGTCATCGATGTGGATTGGGAGACCAGTTCCGAAGAAGAAGAAATCAAGAAAGAAGCAGCAACAGTAAATGAAAACAAACCCCAGTTCAAGATCTCTCTCGAAGATGAAAGGAATGAAGAATACAAATCAATGTATGAAAAGATTAACCATTATGTACATACTATGACCCTAACCCCGATCCATTCTAATAAGATTGAGGGTATGGTGGTCAAGGAAGTACGTGGCGGTACAAAACCAATCAAATTCTACCGTGGTGCTTCTTCTTCCAATACTGAAAATGATGTACAATTTGAAGATGTTACTTCTTCCGAATTAATGGAACTACCTTTTGAGTGGTACTCTCCCTCTATTCAAAATTTAATTCAACGTGGTGTCTTACCTCGACGATGGACAAAAGGTCAATCACAACACATTGAAAAATTATGGAACAATGCCAGTCGACCTCCCAATTCAAAACATGGTCTCAGATTCGGCACAGTAGGGTCTGTTGACGATACGGGATTTTGCTTGGTTGTCACTTGCGAGCCTAATGAAGACTGCTTGGAATCTTCAGAAGATCTTGAAGATCTGCAAATCGGAGATGCTTTGCCAGAGTTCAAAGAAGAAATTAAATCTACAATAGACAAGTTATTGGAAGTTAACTTAGGTACCAGCGAAGAGCCTAAGCCGACCTTTGTTAGCTCCTTACTCAATAAAGAAGACTCTGAAGAAATAATCAAGCTATTAATGGAATTCAAAGACTGTTTTGCTTGGAGTTATGATGAAATGCCAGGATTAGCTCCAGAAGTCGCAGTTCACAAATTAGGAGTGGATCCCACTGCCTTTCGAGTTAGAAAAGCTCTGAGAAGAATGCGTCTAGAGATTGAACAACAAGTAATAGCTGAAGTTAAGAAGCTAATAGATGCTAAATTTGTCCTTGAAGAACAATATCCAACGTGGTTAGCCAATGTGGTACCAATCTGAAAGAAGAATGGTCAGATCAGAATCTGCATGGATTTCAGAGATTTGAACAAAGCATGTCCAAAGGACGAATTCCCGCTACCCATTCCAGAATTGATGATCGAGATTGCTTCAACACATGAAATCTTTTATTTCATGGATGGATCTTCGGGATACAACCAGATAAAGATGGCATCGGAAGATGAAAAGCTTACAGCCTTCAAAACGCCAATTGGAGTATACTACTACACAGTGATGCCGTTTGGATTGAAGAATGCAGGAGGAACCTATCAACGAGCAATGAAAAGAATTTTTTAAGATCTCATTCACAACCAAGTCGAGTGTTACGTGGATGATGTGGTTATAAAAGTAAACTAAAAGAGGATCACTTGTATGATTTGAGAATTGTTTTCGAGCGATTAAGACAATATAACCTTAAGATGAATCCCTTGAAATGCACCTTCGGCGTCACCTCTGGGAAATTCTTAGGATTTGTTGTTCGACATCGTGGAATTGAAATCGATCCTGAAAAGATTAAAGCTATCTTAGAAATTCCACCTCCCAAAACCTTGAAACAACTATGGTCCTTTCAAGGAAAACTGGCATATCTTCGACGCTTTATCTCAAATTTGTCAGGAAGGTGTCAGCCTTTTTCTGCTTTGGTCAAGAAGGATGCCAAGTTTACTTGGGACTCCAAATGTCAACATGCCTTCGATGACATCAAAAAATACTTAATGACACCTCCTGTCTTAGCAGTTCGAGTCTCGGGTAGACCATTGATACTTTATACCGCAGCTTTAGACGACTCTCTCAGAGCCCTGCTAGTCCAGGTCAATGATGAGGGAAAAGAAAATGCCCTCTACTACTTAAGTCGTCGTCTAATTATGATGGAAGTAAAGTATCCCCCGATTGAGAAGCATTGTTTGGCCCTGATCTTTGCCACTCAAAAGCTCAGACATTACATGCTTAATCATAAGGTCAACCTTATTTCAAAGTTCAATCCTTTGCAATATTTGATGACCCGTCCAACACTTTCCGGGAGACTTTCCAGGTGGTCAATGATACTATTGCAATTCGATATAACTTTCGTTCCTCTTCATACCGTAAAGGGACAAGTCCTAGCGGACTTCCTCACAGCACACCCTTTACTGGCAGAATCGCCTCTCAACGACGACTTGCTAAATGAGCAGATAATGAGCCTAGAAAGATAAGGAATCGTAAAAGATAGTGCCCGGTAAGGAATCGCAAATGATAGTGCCCGGTAAGGCAGGAATCAGACTAATTTTTATAACACCGGAGCGGGGGATGTTAAGTTATTCCTACCACTTAACAGAACCATGTACAAACAACGAGGCAGAATACGAAGCCCTCATAACCGGATTGGAATTAACCATTCAGATGGGGATAACATATATCAACATCTATGGGGATTCTCAGTTGATCATTCAACAAGTCGTTGGACAATACAAAATTCTAAAACCAAGACTTAAGCAGTACTTTTAGTATGCCATGAAACTGTTGGAGCAAATTCTAAATGTTAAGATCTATAAGATTCCAAGAAGAGAAAATGCTCTCACAGATGCGTTAGCCCGCCTTGCAAAAGAATTTGCCTGCTTGCATGATGAGTCAATTGAACTGTCAGTTCGAGGACGACAGGTCCTATCATAGCTCGACAAGGACACAATACACAAATCAGTAGAAAAAGCAGAAGAAATAATTATGGTAGTGACAGAAAATATAGAAGATTGGCGGCAGCCACTAATAGACTACTTGCAAACAGGAAACTTACCGGACGATAAGTCATTAGCCCATTAAATCAAGAAAAGAACTCTGTCTTACGCATTAATAAACAATACATTATACAGAAAGTCTTTTGATCAGTTGTGGCTAAGATGCCTGAGCGGGCCCGAGGCTCGTGAAATTGTCAAAGAAGTACACTCAGGACTTTCTGGCGCTCATTAGTCAAGTCCGAAATTGAAAATGAAGATTAAAATACTAGGGTACTATTGGCCCTCAATGATGACCGATTGCATGAAGATTGCCAAAAGTTGTCACACGTGCCAAGTGCATGTAGTGGTTCTACACCAACCTCCAAATGTGCTACATCCGACAATCGCGTCGTGTCCATTTGAGTGTTGGGGCACAGATATCGTGGGTCTGATAGAGCTATCTTCTTCAAGAGGACATCGCTTCATTCTTGCAGCTACAGATTACTTTTCTAAGTGGGCAGAAGTAGTACCGCTCAGAGAACTGAGAGCACATCATGTACTGCAAATCCTCAAGAATCAAGTTGTCTACTGTTTTGGGGTACCGCGCAGAATTATCTCAGATAACGGGTCTCCATTCAAGAGTACGAAGATCAACAATTTTGTCAGAAGACAAGGGATCGACTGGCGCTGTTCGACAATCTACTACCCAAGAGTTAACGGCCTGCCGAGGCTTTTAATAAAACTCTCGTCCAAATCCTATAGAAAACTTTGGAAGACAACAAAAGAAATTGGTACGAGAAGTTGTTAGAAGCCTTATGGGCCTACAAGACTACTTTCAGAACTCCCACCCAGTCTACGCCTTATGCCTTAGTGTACGGGTCCGAGGCCGTTCTACCCTTAGAGGTTCAGCTTCCATCACTCAGAATTGCAGTTGCAAACAAAATCACAACAGAAGAAAATGCCAGACGATGACTAGAAGAATTGGAAAGCCTGGAAGGGAAAAGACTTTCAAACGACAGCAGAATTTAGAACTGTATCAAGCCAAGATGATCCAAGCCCATGATAAATTAGTTTGTTCCAGGACATTCATGGTTGGTGACTTGGTTCTAGTTCTCAGAAGACCTATTCTTGTACATCGCAAGATAGGTGGTAAATTTGAACCGACTTGGGAAGGGCCATTTGTGGTCGAAAAAGTTTACTCAGGAGGTTCCTACTAGCTTGTAAATTGCCGTGGAGAGCGACCTATGCTTCCAATTAATGGACGATATCTAAAGAAGTATTACACAACCTAATGTTTCGAAGGATGAATCGTCATCCCAAGAAGCATGGGTACTGTAATTACTTATGACTGGGTCTGAACCCAAAAATATAAAAAAAATGGATGATAAAGAATATCATTAAAAAAATGTTAAAAGAAAACATGTGAAATCATGATAATAAAGTCTTTATCCTTCCTTTCAAATCGAGTCTCACTCTTGATCTCTCTTGATCTTTTCCTACTCCTATTTAAATTTAAAATAAACGAATAAAAGCTCATCATTAATAGACATATTTTTCTACTGTTCTTGTTCTTAGTACAACCCCTGATCCTTTCCTTGTTTTTCGCAGGGAAATGTCGAACGGGCGGTTGGTTCTGAACTTTAAGAATGGCGTGAGTCTAGCACTTGATGAAAAGAGGGTGAGGAATGGAGCTGTGATCGAGATTGACTCTGACTTCACACCGGCTGGGATACAATATGAAGAAAATGATTGGACCCCAATCGATTGGGAAGAACTCCGCAGTCATACAGTGATGAAATTGGGTGGCTCAAATCAACCGTCTACCAGCAAAAAGAGAAAAGAAAACGTCGCTCATGCAATAGGAGAAGATAAGAAAGTTAAGTCCATTTTTGTTACAGTAGAGGGCAGGCTTGTCAGCGCCATGCCTACAGAAATTCAAGAGGTGAGGAGAGCAACTCTCACAGCCACTCAGCAAAGGAACTAGAACCGTCGCTTTCGCAAGGTGCTGACTAAGCTGGCAGCAGATCAGCGTGAATATACAGTCACTACCGTCAGTACAAATGCTTTAAAGAGATTGGTACGTCAGAAACAAGAAAGGAGGAAGTCAATTCCAAGTACAGCAGAAAGGATGAAAGAAATCCAGAGGAAAATAGAAATGGAGATAGTACCACGACGCCAGAAAGATGCACTAGTTTTGAAGAGTCTTGTTGCGAAAGCAACCCCGAAGGATGTCCCGATAGAGACTATCCCCGAGGAGCCAAGACATGCAGGAAAGCGTGTCGGGGTGGAACCATATATTCCCCAGTATGTTACTAGACCTCGCCGATTACAGATAATTCCAGAATATGAGTTAGAAAGAATGCAGAATGTCAAAAAGAGAACTTTTGAATACTTTGAGAGAATTGGAGGGAAGAGGATCAATATCTTAGAAGAACTCGAGCTGTATACAGGTGTGTTCTCAGATTACAAACAACAAAAAATTGTAGATTGCATACGTTAACTCCAAAAAATGGGTTGAGCTGGCCGCCTAAGAGAAAAGACTTATTCAGAACCCCGGAGATGGATGCCAGGGAAAGGAAGAGTTACAATCCAGTGAGGATGTTGCTACAACTTCGCGGTTGACAGGAAAGAAAATCCACCAGAGATACTCCGTCGCAGTGAGGTGGATGCCATGCCAAACGTTATTAAAAGAATGGTAAAGAGGATGATAACATGGAGGGTATTGCCCGCAGATTGCATACCCAACAGCTGCATCATTAACATCTACAAGGAGGGCGACTGCATACCTCCACATATAGACCATCATGATTTCGTTAGACCTTTCTGCACAGTGTTATTTGTCAACCAGTGCAATATCATGTTCGGATCTGACCTTCGGACAGTAGGCCCCGGTGGGTTTTGAGGGCCGGTGGAGATACCACAACCGGTAGGTTCCGTCATGGTATTAAAAGGGAATGGAGCGGACATCGCAAAGCATTACATTCCAGGAGTGCCTGTTGAGCGGATCTCTGTTACTTTCAGAAGGATGGACGACAAAAAAATGCCTGTCCTCTTCCAGTTAGATCCAGAGTTAGAGAATCTCTGGCCTTACGAGCTGTGAGTTACATGGAAGATACCACACCTCCAATGCACATCCGTACGGCATTTCTGCCAAGGATGACTTGGAAGGTGATGTTATTGTCCATGTATCTCACTATTCAGACATGGATTTTGACAGCTGCTTTTAGAAGAAACTTGAAGAATCTTACGCAATCTGTTTTAGATTCATATGGATTGTATGAGATATTAAATTCTCAAAGAAAATATCATCATGTTTTGGATCAAGATGTATGATGTATTTTCAACAAGATTGAAATGAAAGTGACCATGTCATGTTTTGCCTTAACCTCTTTTTATGTGAATTGACTGGGAAACGCCATTAAATTAAAAGAACTTCGAGCAAAGAACAAAGGGAAAATGAAAATAAACGATAACTTTTTTTATGAATCTAAATGTCAAAATGAATTCTAAACTGATACGAACTCTAAATTTTTTTTTAAATTCAACCACCAAAACGAATAAAATGAATTTGAATCTCGATTTGAATCCTTCGCTTTGAATCCTTCGATCTGAATCCTTCAATTATTCTTCAAAACAAAAGCTATTTGAAACCCTTCTGAAATTCAAATCTTTTCCTCGACTTGTCACCGGGTCGAGTCTTTTCAACTTGGTTCACTTACCAGTTCTTTTTAAATTTTTTCTCTGCGTGTTAGATGATCGACTAGTTCTATTGACACGGAGCCACGAACTTTGTTCGATTAGGTTCTGATGGCATGGGATTAGGTCCCTCTTCATACATATAAATCCTCGAGATTGGAACCAGTTTCCAATTCTCATTAAATCATTGAGATTGGAACCAGTTTCCATTTCTCATTAAATCCTCGAGATTGGAACCAGTTTCCATTTCTTATTAAATCCTCGAGATTGGAACCAGTTTCCAATTCTCATTAAATCCTCGAGATTGGAACCAGTTTCCAATTCTCATTAAATCCTCGAGATTGGAACTAGTTTCCAATTCTCATTACATCTTCGAGATTGGAACCAGTTTCCATTTCTCATTAGATCCTTGAGATTGGAACCAGTTTCCAATTCTCATTAAACCCTCATGATTGGAACCAGTTTCCAATTCTCATTAAACCCTCGAGATTAGAACCAGTTTCCAATTCTCATTAAATCTTCGAGATTGGAACCAGTTTCCAATTCTCATTAAATTTTCAAGATTGGAACCAGTTTCCAATTCTCATTAATTCTTCGAGATTGGAACCAGTTTCCAATTCTCATTAAATTAAATCCTCGAGATTGGAACCAGTTTCCATTTCTCATTAAATCTTCGAGATTGGAACCAGTTTCCGATTCTCATTAAATCCTCAAGATTGGAACCAGTTTCCAATTCTCATTAAACAATCGGGACTGGAACCAGTTGTTGACCTCATTTTTGATGAGGTCTTCTCTTCTTCTTTTAGTGCTTAGGATCTAGCCTTAGGCTTTTCCTTTGACTATCTTAGAGGACTAGAATTGGGACCCACCTTTTAGAAATTTAAACCACTTCTAAACTCCCTTCAAACTCCACAAACTTGACTATAGACCCCTAATCACCTAGAGGGTTCAAATCAAATGTGGAAGTTTAAAGGATGAGTTCCTATAGGACTCTTTGGCCTTAGGACCGCCTACGGGTGGCCCGGTGCAGTGAAGGGGCTGACTTACACATACACTACACTCATACACTACACTTTCACACACCTCCTAAAACCACACCCATACCTAACTTGACCTCCGACTCATGTAGGTGATTCACATGGATGGTCCTTAACCCCTAAGCCCTTGGCTAAGAGGGTTAGGAACAACATAGTGAATGCCTCAAATGAGTCCCTTCATGGCTCATATGGGCTTAATATGGCTTCATGGCTCAACCAAAATGATTTTATTCCACTTACATTCACCTAATCTTCAATTTTCCAAATTTTCAATTTTTGACCCCAGGGACCCTACACCCGCCTAGCCTACCCAAAACCCCTGAAACTACCCAAAATTTCCAAATCACCCAAAATTCCCCAAAATCAATCCCAGACATTTCCACATCACTCAAATTGATCATCCATACCCAAAAATACGAAAAATTCCAAGAAAACCTTCCAATACCCTCCAAATACCCAAAATCCCCCTCTTGACCCAAAATCCCAAAAATTCAGAAAATTCCTAGAAAATTCCAAAAAATCCCAAATATTCCTAATTTAATTTTGTTCAACTGCACCATGGGCCAATATTGTCAATTTACCCCACTTTTATCAAAACCCCCAATTTGACCCATTTTAACCCAAACTGAACCCAATGTCAAACCAAACCTATCCAATTGACCCAAATTCTGGTCCAATTCAATTCTAAACTTCAATTCAACATTCCCAACACCAATCTAGATCAAATCAAAGTCCAATTTGATTGACATTTGGATCCAATTTCACTTTTGGCCTTAAAGCCCAATTTGGACCCATGACCCAAACTCATCCAATTCAACTCCAATTAACCCCAAATCTTTTCTAAATTTTCCTTAACATCCCCAAAAGCAAAACACTAACATGATTTGCCCAAAATTTAGACCCAAATCCCACTCAAATTCAACCCAAAGCTAAAAGGCCCAATTTTGACCTAAACCCAAGCCTAACCCAAATGAGCCCAAACTCCAAAATCAAAGCCCAACCAAAGTCAAAACCTCTTTGAAACACTCCCATAAACATTTCTCAACATTAATTTTACATCAATTTCAACCCTAGCCCAACATTACCCCAACTTGGCCCACTTGGACCTATATTGGCCCATTCACCAAAAGAACCCAAATTCAACCCAATTCAAACCCAAACTACCCCCAATTTGCTTCAAGTCACTAATGACACATCCATGAGCTAAACCCAACAATTATTTAGCCCAAGCCTTTACTAAAATTTCATCCCAAAATCCATTTTAAAATTCAAAAGCCCACTTTCCTAATCCATCTTAAAAGCCCATCTAAAACTCTTTCAAAAAGCTCAAAATCCACCCTAAAGCCCACATGACATCTCCATTTGCCATCCACTTAATTAAAGCCATTCCCTAAGTCCCAAATTCATCATCAAATCATTCCAAATCAAGTTTCATACAAATTTCCATCAAATTACCAAAAATTCCTAAAATCCATTTTCATGAAATTGACCCAATCTTTTCCCAAGCCAAATGGAGCCATGAAGCCATGCACAAGCCATATGCAAGCCATGGCAGCCACTTTACACATCACCATGTCATTTTTAGCAAAGGGAGGAGGTCCTTTAATGATTCCCTTAAGAGTGATTAACCACTTCCATGACTCCACTAAACCATGCTTAGACTTAATTGTACTTGGATTGTGACTTGACCCCACTAATCAAGCTGATCCAAGTGACTTTCCCTTCAGCCCAAATTGACCTTGGAGGGTGAACCTAACCCAAAACCAAGGGTTGACCCATTTAGACCCAAAACTAGCCCTTTCCCATTCCATTTTGATTCAAACCCTTTACACATGTCCATGGCCAATTGATCGCACAAACCTCTGAGTCCCGACCCACTGGACCCGAGGGTGACCCATGCCTGCCGGCCGCCCGCCCGGGTCGCCGGAAAACACCATGGCCGAGAGCTCACATGTGAGCCCAACTTGGAATTCTCACCTGCTGAGCTGCCCCATCCTCAGTGGCCATTGGAGCTGTTCTTCTCTTGCCAAGAGCAGCTGATCCCAAGCCCTAACTCTCCCTGGGAGGTCCTCCACCCTCTCCTATTTAAACACCACCCCTCTCGGCCATGAGAGGTGCTGAAACAAACCTTAAGGAAACTCTGCCAAAATTGTTCCAGACTCCTCCCCATACACGAAGCACTTGATCCCCACTGAAATCCCCCTGCCATTTCTTCTCTGTGAGCTCAATTTCAGAGTTGAAATCCAAGCCCAAAACTAGGACACTTCTCCATAGTGAGCCAATCCCTAAATTGATTGGTTCTACACCTTCACCAGACCAAGGGAAGGTGTCCACCAGCAAAAGCTCTATCTCCAGGCCACCCAGTTGCTCCAGCCTCCAAGCTTTGTGATCGGTTGTGGTCGAAATCCTACTTAGGCAATTCACCAGACCAGGAGACTTCATCTGGAGCTTGCTGGGATCCAATCGAAGGTGCAACAACCCTCGGATCGAAGCCACACTTCTCCGAGCAAAGGTATGAGCTAATTCTTCATCCCGAGCTTCGGAGATTCTCCATTTCAAATGCTTTAATTTCAATGCATGATCACCGTATAGATGTATTCGTCTCTTCAATACGAATCCATAGAGTATAAGAACACGAAAATCCATTGAGTATCGAGTGAGATCTTAGGGATTTAGTGTGGACGGCTCTCGGGTGAGGACACTTGGGGACGATGAACGGATGTTGTTCATTCAATACACGCGCGGACGGACGGCTCAGATGGCGTCGGACCAGGAGACGGTACGAGAACCGCGGGGCCCGGGCTGCTGAGTCAGATGGCGTCGAATGGGAGCGTGCCACGGGCGTTTCGGAGCTGCCAAGGTTGACGCGGCGCCGCGTGAATAAATAGAAAAATAGGGTATTTTCTATTTATTTAATTCCCTAAACTTCAAAAATTCATAACTTTGTGTAGGAAAATCATAAAAATAAAATAAAAATACCCTCTTGCTCAGTGAACGAGAGGAGAATAATGTGGAAAAGAAATTACTTAATTTCACCAAGTATTTTATTTTTAATAATTTATTTACTCTCTGCATATTTTTAATTCTCCATGCATGTATACAATTCACCATGGCATGAGACCATAGGGCTTTTGAAGCCTCTGAATTTGGGAACATTCCCTGAATTTTCCAAAGTCAGAGGTCATCCTTATGAAAAGTTATTGATTTTTCAAGTTCATGTTACTGTTTTGAGTATTTTAATTCCAATAAATAGCATGTTGTGAAATAAATTCTAGGAAAATTTGATGATGTTCCTTATGACCAGAGGACCCTAGGGAAAATAGGATTTGAGTTAGTTCACTTAAAACAACCCTAATTGGCTTAAACACCCAAAATGGATCTCTAATTAATTAGAGCTAACCATACATCAAATTGACTTGAAATTAATTCTCCACTGACCTTTAGGATCAGAGGAACCCACCACAAAAATTTTAAGTCAATTGGACTTGGTTAGCCCTACTAAATGGGTTGATTAAGCCCCTTAGTCATTTTAAACTTTAAAAATTCATAACTTTCAAAATATCTTTCAAAAATTCACCAAATTGGTTTTGGAGCCTCTCTGATATTAGGGGAATTTAAGAAAATCAAAATTTTAATTTTCTAAAAAAGTTAATTTTTAATATTATTTTAATATTTTTAATAATTAAAAAATAATAAAAATCACAAAAATAATAAAATTCACTAAAATGTCACATTTTGAATTTTAATCACTTAGGAACAAACCCCATATTTTTCTTAGGTCTATTTAGTGAGATATTAAATTTTAAAGCTCTAGGGTAATTTTAAAATTAAAAAAATGTATTTTCTAGCATTTTCACTAAAATAATTATAATAAATCATAGGAAAATCAGAAAATTGTAAAATTTGATTCTCTAATTTTCTTGATATCAGAGAGATTTTTGAAAAATATAAAATTCATTTTTCAACATTTATTTTATTTTTAAATTAATTAACACTCCAAAAATTAAAATAATTATAATAAAAATAATATAATTCAAAAAATCATCAAAATTAGTCCAAGTGGTCCTCTGGTCATTTGGAATGTCCCCTAATTTTCTTAAGGACAGAAACTTTCCCTTGGTCATGTTATTAAATTTTCCTTGGAAATCTCTATTTTCTACCAAAAATAATTATATAAATAAATTAAATACAGAAAAATCACATTTTCTCCTCTCATGTCTTTATTGACATATGAGTGAAGTCACATAAAAATTTCAAGTTCATTTGAGTTCAATTTAGTGAGTTATGAAATTATTAAGCTTAAAGGGTAAAGTGGTAATTAAAATTTTTAATCCTTAATTAAAACTTTAGGTTTAATAAAAAAATTAACAAGTAAAATATTTGATCCTAATCTGATTTGGATGATTGAAATTTAAATAATTAAAGGGTAGAAACCCATTAAGCAATTTAAAATAATTAAACCTTAATTAAATAATTGATTAAATTTGGAAGAATAATGAAATTGGAATTATTAAAATAGGGATATTATTAGGAAGAGATCTATTCTTTAATTTAGAATTCCCTAAATTAATCATCTCATTAATATTCAATTCTTAATTAAAATGATAACTCAAATTCAAAACATTAAAAGACTTAATCATTAAACTAAAATTAAATTATTAAACTTTTTCAAAAATTTCAATTAAAATTAAAAATTAAATTAAATTAAAAATTAAATTAAATTAAGTAAATTAAATTGGATTAAATTAAGTTAAATTAAATTAAAATTAAAAGTTGAATTAAATTAAAGATTAAATTAAATTAAATTAAATAAAAAATTAAATTAAATTAAATGAATTAAATTAAATTAAATTAAATAAATAAAATCAAATTAAATTAAGTTAAACCAAATTAAAAATTAAATTAAATTAAATTAAATTAAATTAAATCAAATTAAATTAAATTAAATTAAATTAAATCAAATTAAATTAAAATTAAATCAAATCAAATTAATTTAATGTAACATCAAATCAAACTAAATTGAATTAAATTGAATTAAAATTAAATTAAAACTCAATTAAATTAAATTAAATTAAATTAAGTTGAATTAAATATAAGATCACCAAAGACATAAAGAATTCAAAATAAATCTAAAATAACTTGAACACTATTCCAAATTTAAACCCATTAATGGAAATTAAACTAAATCACAAACCATTTGAACACCAATTTCCCCTCAAAAGCTTTAGTTATCATAACTCCTAAACAGAATATTAAATGAAATGTTACTTCACCTATAGGATATTCAAATGTCCTAGTTCACTGAGCAAGATAACAAAACTTGAGATTCTTGGACGATTAATTCATTTGTATAATTAAATTCATTTGGACTTAAAGCAATTCTAGCAATATTGAAAAGATGTTTAAGATTCTTCTTAAGCACTTCCTCAATATGATAGGATGTTTATAAGAACAACTAAATTTAATTGCTCTTTGATGAAGAAAATCGTCTTCAAACCAAAACACAGGAACCTAGACATCATAGGAAATGACTAGCTATAGGATTAGGAATTTGGTAGAAAACCATAACCCTTCCCTTAGCTTTACCTAGGAACTTGCTTAAATATTCTAATTGTGTTTTAAGTGCAGCTTGGAATGACGGGAAGACCCTCCAAGCACGCTTTTATTTTATTGCGATCTACTTTCTTGCAATTTACATTATTGCAACTTATTTAATTGCATCGCATTTACTTTTCTTGCATGATAAACAACTGTTGCATGAAAACCCACACCTTTAGGATAGTCCCTAAAACTGAAACCAAAACTAAACTAAAAATCATTGCAAGATAAAATTCACCGCCACAACATTTCAAAATATAAAACAACTCAAAATTTAATCACAAACATAACACAAAACTACAATAACAACTAAATTAAAACGTCCTATTGGATGATCGGGAATACCTCGGATGATGTAACCTACGTGTTGCTAACGGGATTTCCCACGGTCTAAATGAAAGTGTGGAACTCATTCAGTTGAGTTTAGCAAATTCATCTGGACTAAGTGAATCCGATAAAAATAATGATGCCGGAAGGATGGAACCGTGGGATCTTAACCGGTGTCGTTATAATCAACTTTAAGATTTGTTTTAATTAAAATATTGAAAACACTTGGAAATTAAGATTTTCTCTAAACCAAAACACTTTTCTCATCCCCTGATTTATGACTTTTAAAACTAAACCTCTGCAACAACAAGGAGCTTGGAGCATGGTGGGCAGCACGACCATCATCGTCAACGAAAACTCGAGTCTACTTCAAAGAAACTTTCCTAGAATTAAATAACAAAGCCATAGGACTTCGAGGTAGTTTGCCTAGTGCAACATAAATCCTCAACTCTTCGTTAGGCATTTGCATTGCAAATTAAGCCCTAACCGGTCTTAGGATTCCGAGGTAGTCGTCCGATACGACATAAGCTCTCACATCTTCAAGGTTATTTGTATGATCATGTCATACGAATATAAGTCCTAATTAATTAAAATTGGCAAGATCAAAACATTAAATAAACATTAGGACTTTCCTAAATCCAAGCCAAACAATAGGATAGTTGGGAAATTACCGAAGTTCGCTTCGAATCTGTAATTTCTCCTACTTTTCTTCCTTTGAATTCCCAAAACAAAATGTTCCAAACTCGATCCATTCCCTATTGAAATTCCAAAATTCAATCCTCGAAAATTTAAACTTTGAAATTCTTGAGAGCGGAATTTCGATTATTATCGAGAGTTTTCTTAGGTGATTCCCGTCACTTAAGATGTAATTAACTATAGGGGCTTGCCCTTATAGGGAATTTTAAAGAACCCGAGTAATATAAACCCCGTTTAATGCTTTCATATTAAGCGAGGGAATTTGTCGGCTTATAAAATTGGTTCGCAGACTAAACGGATGTCACAAATCTTTTAGTTTATTTAATCGAGCCCCACCATCAAGCAGTGTGTCTATCCTTAGGGATAGATACACGGTTTGTGGTGCGGTGCTCGTTTGAATAAACTATTTGGGATGTGAGATCGGTTTAATCTCATGTCTTAAGACCTTCAAATTTAAAAATTATTTTTAAAATCAAATACTACTTTTCAAAGTTATGTATTTAAATTAAATTAAAAATTCGCCGACAACTTCTGTTAGGCGACCCCTTTTCAAAATAAAAACACAAACCTAAAAATATGCCGACAACTTCTGGCGACTCCGCTGGGGACAATTCCTCTCTCCATTTTAGTCAAATAATTCTGCTTTCAAAAATCGGTAGTGTATCCATGTCCTTAATGGATAAAACTACCCTTCTTTCTGTTGGGATGCTATGTTCATTTCTACCTTGAACAAGTATAACCAACATTCTCTCGGATTTAGGAGCCACTGTTTAGATACCCCTAAACAGAGAGGTTCCGAGATCCTTTTACCTCGTTTTTGAGGTGGGGTGGACCCCCAATAGGTGTTAGTTTAGGAGTGATGCTTCGTGTCTAGAATTCTTGCATAAGACTTTCTTTTCCTTGCCAACTCTGAATCAGATTCCTTACCTTCTCTACACCTTTGAACATTCAGTTCTAAATAAACAAACCCTCTAATAAGTGATTCTTTTAATAAGTGATTCCTTCTTATAAATACATGAACAAGAATGTGTTCGGACTCTTTTCAATTCCTTTCTTTTCGTCCTAAAAAAAGAAGCATAACTTGGGACCGACAACCGGAATCTACTCGCGAAATGGAAGCCCCAAAACTGATTTTCTCCTTCACCAATGGACTGGACTTCGCTGTCTATAAGGATGAGCTGCCCGACAATGGGATCATCCGATTTGGGCAAGGATTTGAAAACACGAATGTCAAGATCACCGATGTTTCCCTTTTCGCACTGACGAATAAGGTATCTGAAGCTAAGAAGCCGCTGATTGAGTTCAACCTTAGGTCGACCCAAGAGTTCCCTCCTCTTCAAAGGATCCCGACTGAGAGGAGTACTGTTGTCCGCAGGAGGACTGTTCTTACTACCCCCACTGGTCTAGTTGTTTCTGCACCTACCCCGACTGCTGCCAAGTTAAAGGGGAAAGGAATCCGGAATTATGGTGAACTCGTTACCGTGGAGGGTACGGATCTTCTCGTAAGACCTTCGTTTTCGAAATCGGGTCCGGTTCAAGTATTCCGTCACCGACAAGGACCCAAAGAAGAAACGAAGTAGAAGGATTGCTAGAGAAGCCGTAGCTGCTGAAATTGCTTTCCGGAGGAAATCCCGAATCGCTCGAATATACACCGCTGCCGAATATACACCGCCGCTCGAATACATACCACTTTTGGGAGGAAGCGAGTTCCATCCCCTCTCCGCCGCAGAAGATGAAGAAAATGTTTGCAAGATTGCAGCCGCATTACCTCAGCCCGCATATTACAACGATAGCCGCAAGAAAAGGACTAGAACTACGCCGTTTGCTCGACTGCAAACTTTGGTAGAAAAGTTGGCAAAGAAGGAAAAGTGCCCTGTATCAGAAATTCTACGAAGGATGGGGCGGGTGCCAGTCAAATCCCGTCTTGGGCCCCGAGTAGAACCCGCCATCATGACAGAAAAGCCAAGTAAAAGAATGAAGGCTAGTCTGCCTGTTGTCGTCTCAGGATTACAGATTAGGGAGGATACCACCTTCCGGCATTTGGCCGACGGACCATCCGGTCCTGGACCTTCTGCTGCTAGAAGGATGGTATGCCGTCCCACTATTGGGTAGTTGAGATTGAAACGAGCAGCCCGAGAAAGAAAGTCTCGCCGGGAGACTTGAATGCGAAGAAAGTGCTACTGCGATAAAGGGGACTCGTGAAAAGGGGACCCAGCAGCTATCGCACGACAACCGCGAGGACGCACGAAAGCCCCGCTAGAAGATTCCATGGAAAAGTTAAGAACCGATATCCGACGATTAGCAAAAGAAAGAGAAGAAAAGTTCGGAGACGAGATTGATTCATCGAAATTCATGGACGACGAATATGCAGAAATCAACATTGTCGAAACACGAGCTTCATCAGCTTCGCAAGGTGCTCCTGCAACCGCAGAAAGAGAGGAGCCAGAACTGATGAGAAGGCGGCTTCGGGAGAAAGACGACACGATCGCTCGAATGGCGAAAAGGATGGAAGAGATGGTCAGTAGCTCTAGCCACTCTCCGGAGTCAAGTGCAACCACAAAGAGAAACACCCCCGAGAGGTCATTCACATTGTAGACGGAGGAAAGGAGATTACATCCGTCAACGGGGATGATCGACCGAAAAAGGATACAACACAAAGTATGATCCCTGAAAAGGATATCAAGAGCTTGGTGGAACAGCAGGTGCGAGAAGCCTTAGCACAATCAAAGAGCGGGACATCCATTCGGATGAGTAGACCTTACCCTGAAGAATTCGATGTTGTCCAATACCCGAAAGGCTTCGTACCACCTCTGTTCAAGACCTTCGATGGAACCGGGAACCCCCGACAGCATGTTGCGCACTTTCGTGCCAGTTGTTGCAATGCCGGTGGGAGCAATGCATTACTCTTCCGACAGTTCGTCGGCGACTGTCGGGAATCGCCTTTGATCGGTATGCGAATTACCAAATGGTTCGGTGAAGACGTTCTCAGAACTAGAGAACCTCTTCATCAAGCGATTCGCTGGAGCTCAGTACCACATCACTATAGGTGATTTAGTGGTAGAGAAACAAAAGCCAAATGAAACTCTGGTGGATTACATACTTCGATGGAGGAACTTAAGCATGAAGTGTGAACCATAAGCTGCAAGAACAACATGCGATCGGCATTTTACTTAAAAGCATTCACGGCCCGATAGCACTTCTCCTCGAAGGATTCACTATTAAGACTTTCGAGAAGTTGTTAAGCAAGACCGGAAGCTTGCAAGAAGAGGCGAAGCAATTAAGTTTCGCCGACAAGACGGACAAGCAAAAGCTCGTGAAGACTTTTGAAAAGAAATCCGGGATCGTTGCGAGCGGTTGACAAAGGCAAGCAACCGATGCAAATACCACCGAACGGCGCAGACAACCACAACAGAATTACCAAGCAACCCCGACCCGGCTATCAGTCATCTCCGCAGTATGAAAAACCACCTCGTCCGCAACGTACATTAAGGGAGCTTCTGAGCAGAGAATATCCTTTCAAGAACGAAGCAGTGCCGAAAATGTTCCGTAGTCTGATGAAGACTCCAGATTTCCAGCTGCCAGAGCCTAAAAGACCAGAGGAAGTCAACAAGAAAGGTGATCCCAACTTTTGCCCTTACCACCTGGATGCTTGGGCACAAGATAGAAGATTGCATTACCTTCAAAAGTTGGCTCAATGACAACCTTCGGAAAGGGAATATAACGATCCCGAAGGAGTACATGAAGGAACCCCGAAAGGAGGTTCCGTCGATGTTATCTCAGCCGATCCCATCATTCCGATAGATCCCTATACGACCGACGATGGATGGACTACCGCTTGGACAAGGTCTTCGAAAAGATTTTAGACGACATCCAAACCGCTTCGGTGCGAGCTTTAATCCGGAGTTCGAGACTCGTTAAGCCGGGTACTATCACTTGCGATAGAAGAACCACCTCAACAGGAGACGATTGAAGAGAAGAAGAAAATCGACGAAGAGGAGAGGACCGAGACTCCTAAGGCTAGACTAGGGGCTGCTTATCCTAGGATAGTTGTTTCTGATTCGGGGGAGAAATCCCTCGAACCTCTGACTTTGTATGATTATCTGCTCACTTCGGTGGGATCATATAATGATAAGGGTGATGGCGTTGGCTACGTTTTGACTGTTTCTAACGATTACATAACTAGCGACAATCCGGACATCGATTTTGATACCAACGACAATTCTCAAATCATACACGATCTTGACGATCAAAATAATGAAGAAGACATCCATCAAGGAGGCTACGAGAGTTCAACAAGCAACGAATCTATCTGTGAGTTTCGAGGAGCTCCAGTCACAATAGAGTTAGAGCCTTCAGATTCTGAAGCTAATCCAGAAGAACATGTCATTCCAATTCAAGAAGAAACACCAGCGAACTCAACACTAGATTCAGAAGAAATTACAGAAGTCAACTTAAGAAGTGGAAGAGTTCTACCTCCGAGAATGGGTCCAAAGGACAAAGGAAGCGGGTGGTTGTTCAAGTAGAACCAACCCAGCGAGAAGAAGTACCCATTCAAGAAGAAGCCGAGACACATGGAAATAAAGTGGACTACAACGTGCTAGCCCATCTTAGGAAACTACCGGCCAAGCCGAGCATTTACGATGCTCTCATCTTATCGAAAGGAGATGAGAGAAGCTCGATCGAGGTCTTACTTGATCCGGAAATTTGCTTAGCTCAAATGGCCGGAGATTCCTTAGATGAGGTTTGCTCGTTAAAGGAACAACGAGGTGTTACCTTCACGAACAATGACCTACTACTTGGGACGACGGATCACAACCGACCGTTGTACATTTCGGTTACTAATCGGAAAATTTACACTCTCCGAGTATTGGTGGATCCGGGAGCATCAATCAATATAATGAGTCTTCGAACACTAGCATACTTGGAAATTGATGCTCGCGAACTCGAAGCGGACAAAATGTTATTAAGAGGATTCAACCAGAAAGGAGAAAGAGCCCTCGGGTCAATAACGCTACTAATGAAGACCGGTGACTTAGCAAAGACAACCGCAAAATTTCACATAATTGATTCAAAAACGTTGTTCAACGCTCTACTGGGCCGACCATGGATACATGAAAACAGGATGGTACCATCATCTCTACACCGGTGCATCAAATACTACGATGGAGGGGAACGAGTGCATCAAAGGTGACTTACAACCATTCTCCGTACATGAGATTGGAATCCACGAAGACGCGACTTATTATGCACCACCGAAGAAAACAATCTTCTCCGGAGATACCGTAACTAATGAAGCAAAGAAAGTTCGGGACGACGAAGAACCCGAAGTTCTAGTCCAACGGCCACTCACCACTCCCTTCCGGCGAGATGGTGAAGGTTTCTCCACAACTCGCATCCGAGGTCGAGGCCGGGGACGAGGTCGTGGTAGAGACGTTAGGACAGTTGGACAGAGGAAACCAGCCATCAATGTTGACTGGGACGATAGTTCTGAAGATGAAAAAGAAATCAAGCAAGAAGCAGCAACAATAAGTTGGAAGAAGCCGCAATTCAAGATCTCCCTCGAAGATGAAAAGAACGAACAATACAAATCAATGTACGAAAAGATTAATCACTACGTACATACTATGACCCTAACCCCGATTCATTCTAACAAGATCGAGGGTATGGTGGTCAAAGAGGTACGTAGCGACGGTGCAAAGCCAATCAAATTCTACCGTGGTGCTTCTTCCTCCAAAGCCGAAAATAATGTACAATTCGAAGATGTCACTTCATCGGAATTAATGGAATTACCTTTTGAGTGGTACTCTCCTCGTGTTCAAAATTTAATTCGGCGTGGTTTCTTACCTCGACAATGGACAAAAGGCCAATCATAACATTTTGAAAAATTATGGAATAACTCCGGTCGTCCACCCAATTCAAAGTATGGACTCGGATTCGGCACAGTAGGATCAGTTGACGATACTGAATTTTGCTTGGTTGTCACTTGCGAATCCAATGAAAACTGCATGGAAACTACAGACGAACTCGAAGATGTACAAATTGGAGACGCTCCACCAGAATTCGAAGAAGAGATTAAATCTACAATAGATGAGTTAACGGAAGTTAACTTAGGTACTAGCGAAGAGCCTAGACCTACCTTTGTTAGCTCCTTACTCAATAAAGAAGACTCCGAAGAAATGATTAAGTTATTAATGGAATTTGAAGACTGTTTTGCTTGGAACTACGATGAGATGCCAGAATTAGCTCCAGAGGTCGCAGTCCATAAGCTAGGAGTGGATCCTACTTCTGTCCCAGTCAGACAAGGTCCTAGAAGAATGCGTCTAGAAATTGAACAACAGGTCATAGCTGAAGTTAAAAAGCTAATAGACGCTAAATTTGTCCGTGAAGAACAATACACAACTTGGCTAGCCAATGTAGTGCCGATCGAAAGAAGAATGGTCGGATCGGAATTTGTGTGGATTTCGAGAGATTTAAACAAGGCATGTCCAAAAGATGAATTCCCTCTACCGATCCCGGAATTAATGATCGACATTGCTTCAACACATGAAATATTCTCATTCATGGATGGATCTTCGGGATACAACCGGATAAAAATGGCTCCATAAGATGAAAAGCTTACAGCATTCAGAACGCCGATCGGAGTATTTTGCTACACAGTGATGCCATTCGGACTGAAGAACGTAGGAGCAACCTACCAGAGAGCGATGACAAGAATTTTTGATGACCTCATCCACAATCAAGTCGAATTCTACGTGGACGATGTGGTCATCAAAAGCAAAGTAAAGGAAAACTACCTGTATGATTTGAGAATTGTTTTTGAACGATTAAGACAATTTAACCTTAAGATGAATCCCTTAAAATGCGCCTTCGGCGTCACCTCCGGGAAATTCTTAGGATTCGTTGTCCGACATCGTGGAATTGAAATCGATCCGGAAAAGATTAAAGCTATCTTAGAAATGCCGCCTCCCAAAACCTTAAAACAACCACGATCCTTTCAAGGGAAGCTGGCATATCTTCGACGCTTTATCTCAAACTTGTGAGGTAGGTGTCAGCCTTTCTCGGCACTAGTTAAAAAGGACGCCAAATTTATTTGGGAAGAGAAATGCCAGAAGGCCTTCGAGGACATTAAACGATATTTAATGACACCTCTCGTCTTAGCAGCCCCGATCTCGGGTAGACCGCGATACTTTACACCGCGGCTTTAGATGACTCTCTCGGAGCCCCGTTAGCTGCAGTCAATGATGAGGGTAAAGAAAATGCTCTTTACAACTTAAGCCGTCGTTTACTTCCGACGGAAGTAAGGTATCCCGCAATTGAAAAGCATTGTTTGGCCCTGATCTTCGCCGCTCAAAAGCTTAGGCACTACATGCTTTCTCATAAGGTCAACCTGATCTCGAAATTTAATCCATTGCAATACTTGATGACTCGTCCGACACTTTCGGCGGACTTGCCGGATGGTCAATGATATTATTGCAATTCGATATAACTTTCGTGCCTCCGCGTGCCGTAAAGGGACAAGTCTTAGCGGACTTTCTCGCGAGCACACCCTTTGCCGGCAGAATCTCCTCTCAATGACGATTTGCCGGATGAACAAATAATGAATCTAGAAGACCCCGATGATCGACGTTGGGAATTATATTTCGACGGAGCATCTTCAGCACACAAAGACGAAGAATCGCAAGTGATAGTTCCCGGTAAGGCAGGAATCGGGCTAATCTTTATAACACCGGAGCGGGGAATGTTAAGATTCTCCTACCACTTGACAGAACCATGTACAAACAATGAAGCAGAATATGAAGCCCTTATAACGGGACTGGAATTAACTATTCAAATGGGGATAACAGACATCAACATCTACGGGGATTCGCAGTTAATCATTCAACGGATCACTGGACAAGTATAGAATTTTAAAGCCGAGGCTCGAGCGATACTTCCGAGTATGCCATACGAATTGTTGGAACAGATTCCAAATGTGACAATCTACAAAATTCCCGGAAAGAAAATGCTTTAGCAGATGCTTTAGCCCGTCTCGCAAAAGAATTTGCTGTTTGCAAGATGAATCGGTGGAAGTGTCGGTTCACGGACGTCGAGTCCTATCACAGCTCGACATAGACACAATACACAAATCGAAAAAGAAAAAGAATCGGTTGCAGACAGTGACGGAAAACACAGAAGATTGGCGACGGCCATTGATGGACTACCCGCAAACAAGAAAACTACCGGACGATAGGTCGTTAGCCCATCGGATCAAGAAAAGAACTCCGTCTTACGCATTAATAAACAACACATTTTACGAAGGTCTTTTGATCAAATGTGGCTAAGGTGCCTAAGCGGGTCCGAGGCCCGTGAAATTGTTAAGGAGGTGCATTCGGGACTCGTGGCGCTCACCGGTCGGGTCCGAAGATGAAAATGAAAATTAAAAGACTAGGTTACTACCGGCCCTCGATGATGACCGATCGCATGAAAATCGCCAAGAGCCGTCACCAATTCCAAGTGCACGGAGTGGTTCTGCACCAACCTCCAAATGTGCTACATCCGACAATTGCGTCGTGGCCATTTGAATGTTGGGGCACAAATATAGTGGGTCCAATAGAACCACCATCTTCAAAAGGACATCGCTTCATTCTTGCGGCTACAGATTACTTTTCCAAGTGGGCGAGAGGCGGCTCCACTCGGAGAAGTGAAAGCACACTACGTGCTACAGTTTTTCAAGAACCAAGTTATCTACCGTTTCGGAGTGCCGCGCAGGATCATCTCGGATAATGGGTCAGCATTCAGAAGCACGCAAATCAACAATTTTGTCAGGAGACACGGAATTGACTGGCGATACTCAACAATTTATTACCCAAGAGCGAACGGCCTCGCTGAGGCTTTTAATAAAACTCTCGTTCAAATCTTAAAGAAAACCTTGGACGATAATAAGAGAAATTGGCACGAGAAGTTGTTAGAAGCCTTATGGGCCTACCGGACAACCTTCGTAACTCCTACTCAAGCTACACCTTACGCTTTGGTATATGGGTCCGAGGCGAGTGTTGCCCTTAGAAGTTCAGTCGCCTTCACTCGAATTGCGATCACAAATAAGATCACGACGAAGAGAATGCCAAATTATGACTAGAGGAATTAGAAAGCCCGGAAGGGAAAATACTTGCAGCACGACAGAATTTAGAATTATACCAAGCTAAGATGGTTCAAGCCCATGACAAATTGGTCCGCCCGAGAACCTTGAAAGTTGGTGACTTAGTTCTCGTTCTCGAGAGACCTATTCTTGCACATCGCAAGATAGGAGGAAAATTTGAACCCACTTGGGAAGGACCGTTTGTGGTTGAAGCAAGTATACTCGGGAGGTTCCTACCAACTAGTGAATTGCCGGGAGAACGACATATGCTTCCGATCAACGGACGATACTTGAAAAAGTATTACGCTACCTGATGTTTTGAAGGAATGAATTCTTCATCCCTAAGAAACACGGGCGAAGCAATTACTTATGATTGGGTCCGAACCCAAAAATAATAAAATGTGCTAAAATAAATAAAGTCAAGATAATTAAGTTTTCCTTGTTTTCTTTTCCAAATCAAAATCTCTTCCCTGATCTTATCATACTTCATTCCTGTTAAAATTTGAAAATAAAATATATATATATATATATATATAAAAATGTCTTTAATAAACATTTTCTTAATGTTCTTGTTCTTAGCACAGCCCCTGATCCTTTTCCTTGTCTCTTCGCAGGGAAATGTCGAACGGGCGGTTGGTCCTGAACTTTAAGAATGGCGTAAGCCTTGCACTCGATGAAAAGAGGGTGAAAGATGGAGCGATAATCGAGATTGACTCGGATTTCGCACCAGCAGGCCTACAGTACGAGGAAAGTGACTGGGTCCCAGTCGACCGAGAAGAATTGCCCGGGCAGACAGTGATGAAAGTGGGTGGCCCAAGCCACCAATCCAGCAGCAAGAAAAGAAAGGCAAACATTGAAGAAGATAAGAAAATGAAGTCTGTAGTCGCTACAGCAGAGGGCAGGCTTGTCAGCGCCGCGCCCACAGAGATTCGGGAAGTTCGAAGGGCTACTCTCACAAGAACGCAACGAAGAAATAAGAATCGCCGTATCCGTAAGATGTTAACAAAACTACTCGCGGACCGGCGCGACGAGACAGCTTGCTACTGCCGTACGTACACTTCAAGGACACCGGTTCACCGAGAACCCGAAGAAAGGAGGCCGCCTCCCGGGATAACGAAAGAACCGTGGAAATCTCACAAAGATCGAAGAAAGAAGGCCGCCACGCCACCGGATAGAACCACCAGGTGATGCATGACCTTGCTGCGAAGCAACCCCGGGGATGTCCCGACAGTGCAACATCCCCGAGGAGCCGAGGTATGCGGGAGAACGTGAAGGAATTGAACCGTATATCCCACAATATGTCACTGTGGCCTCGCCATCCGCAGATCATTCCGAATACGAGCCGGAGAGAATGCGGAATGTCGAAAAGAAAACCTTTGAATACTTCGAGAGAATCAGAGGCAGAAGAATCAATATACTAAAGGGCCTCGAGCTACATACAGACGTATTCTCAGAGTATGAACAACAACAAATCGTGGATTGTATCCGGGATTTGAAAAGAATGGGCCGAGCGAGTCGCCTAAGGGAAAACACATACTCGGAACCCCGGAGATGGATGCCGGGGAAGGGAAGAATCACAATACAATGTGGATGTTGTTACAACTTTGCGGAGGACAGGAAGGAAACCCACCGGAATACTCCGTCATGGGCAAGTGGATCTGATGCCATTAGTCATCAAGAGAATGGTAAAGAGATTGATAACATGGAGGGTACTGCCAGCAGATTGCATACCCAATAGCTGCATTATCAACATCTACAAACAGGGTGGTTGCATACCCCCACATATAGATCACCACGACTTTGTCGGACCCTTCCGCACAGCCTCTTTCCCGAACGAGTGTAACATCATGTTCGGATCCGACCTCCGTATAGCGGGCCCGGGTGAGTTCCGAGGGCCGGTTAAGATACCTTTACCGGTAGGTTCCGTCATGATACCGAAGGGCAATGGAGCGGATATCGCTAAGCATTGCATACCGGGAGTACCGATGAAGCGGATCTCGGCTACTTTCGGAAAGATAGACGACGGGAAGACACCTTACCATTTCCAGCCATACCCGGAGCTAGAGAGCCTCCGGCCTTACGAGCTGTGAGTTACATGGGAGATATCACACCTCCAACGTACATCCAGCCGGCATCCTTGCCAAGGATGGCTTGGAAGGTGATGTTATTAACCATGTACCCCACTATTCAGACATGGATTTTTGACAGATGCTTCTTTTGATGGATCGACGAAGATCATACATAGTCCGTTTTGAGTCTACATGGATTGTATGAAATATATGCCAGATCAAGTTGTACGATGTATCTTCAACATGATTGGAATGAAAGTGACCATGTCACATTTTTGGCCTTCACCTCTTTTGTGCAAATTGACTGGGAAACGCCATTAAAGTTAAATGAACTTTGAACAAAGAACAGAAAAGAAATAAAAAATAAGGATAAAAGAAAACTTTCCTTAAAAATTTAAAAATGACGAACACCAAATTCACATGAACATTAAATAAACGATAAAATAAATTTGAATCATTAAAAGACAAACAAAATGAACATAAATCTCAAATCAAATTCTCAATCAAATTTCAAATTCAATCCTTCCAAATTTCAAATCAAATCTAAATCAAATTTCAAATTCAAGCTTTCCAAATTTCAAAATCAAATTTCAAATCAAATTCCAATCGAGTTCAAATTCAAACTTTTGGGTCGAGGATTTTACATCCAAGACTGCATTGCTTTAGGATATTTTCCCTATCGCAATGAAGTACATCAAATTCAAACTTTTGGGTCGAGGATTTTACATCCAAGACTGCATTGCTTTAGGATCTTTTCCCTATCGCAATGAAGTACATCAAATTCAAACTTTTGGGTCGAGGATTTTACATCCAAGACCGCATTGCTTTAGGATCTTTTCCCTATCGCAATGAAGTACATCAAATTCAAACTTTTGGGTCGAGGATTTTACATCCAAGACCGCATTGCTTTAGGATCTTTTCCCTATCGCAATGAAGTACATCAAATTCAAACTTTTGGGTCGAGGATTTTACATCCAAGACTGCATTGCTTTAGGATCTTTTCCCTATCGCAATGAAGTACATCAAATTCAAACTTTTGGGTCGAGGATTTTACATCCAAGACTGCATTGCTTTAGGACCTTTTCCCTATCGCAATGAAGTACATCAAATTCAAAACTTTTTGGGATGAGGATTTTACATCCGAGACTGCATTGCTTTAGGATTCTTTCCCTATTGCGATGAAATACATCCAAATCAAACTTTTGGGGTTAAGGATTTTACATCCGAGACTGCATTGCTTTAGGATTTTTTCCTAATTGCAATGAAATACATCAAAATCAAACTCTTGAGGTTAAGGATTTTACATCAAATACCGCATTACTATGAGATCTCTCCTCATTGTAATGATTCAATCCAATCGATTCAATTTTCTTTTGAGATTGAAGATGTTACATCTAAAACCACGAAATTCCGATTTTCATTTCAAATCAAATCCCCTCAAATTAATTTTGACAAACTTCAATCTAAATTGAAACTCCAAATTGAAATCTAAACTCACACATCAAAACTTAAACTAAAACAAAATAAAATCTAAATTGAAATTCCCCCAGATCATGTGATTTGGAATTCACCTCCTTTTCCTTTCCCCAGCGAGAGTTCAGGAATCTCCAGTCTCAGAGATATACTTGATACTCCCCAGCGGAAACTCTTCTACTTCGTCCTAAGTTTGTTACTTGGACATCTGTGTTGGTTTTGTTGATCCGTTCGGTCAACGCCAATACACGCGGTGTGCTCCGTCAGCTCACCACACCTATTGGGGGTCCATTTGTTGACCTCATTTTTGATGAGGTCTTCTCTTCTTCTTTTTAGTGCTTAGGATCTAGCCTTAGGCTTTTCCTTTGACTATCTTAGAGGACTAGAATTGGGACCCACCTTTTAGAAATTTAAACCACTTCTAAACTCCCTTCAAACTCCAGAAACTTGACTATAGACCCCTAATCACCTAGAGGGTTGAAATCAAATGTGGAAGTTTAAAGGATGAGTTCCTATAAGACTCTTTGGCCTTAGGACTGCCTCAGGTGGCCTGGTCTGGTGAAGGGGCTGACTTACACATACACTACACTCATACACTACACTTTCACACACCTCCTAAAACCACACCCATACCTAACTTGACCTCCTGACTCATGTAGGTGATTCACATGGATGGTCCTTAACCCCTAAGCCCTTGGCTAAGAGGGTTAGGAACAACATAGTGAATGCCTCAAATGAGTCCCTTCATGGCTCATATGGGCTTAATATGGCTTCATGGCTCAACCAAAATGATTTTATTCCACTTACATTCACCTAATCTTCAATTTTCCAAATTTTCAATTTTTGACCCCCGGGACCCTACACCCGCCTAGCCAACCCAAAACCCCTGAAACTACCCAAAATTTCCAAATCACCCAAAATTCCCCAAAATCAATCCAAGACATTTCCACATCACTCAAATTGATCATCCATACCCAAAAATACCAAAAATTCCAAGAAAACCTTCCAATACCCTCCAAATACCCAAAATACCCCTCTTGACCCAAAATCCCAAAAAATCAGAAAATTCCCAGAAAATTCCAGAAAATCCCAAATATTCCCAATTTCATTTTGTTCAACTGCACCATGGGCCAATGTTGTCAATTTACCCCACTTTTATCAAAACCCCCAATTTGACTCATTTTAACCCAAACTGAACCCAATGTCAAACCAAACCTATCCAATTGACCCAAATTCTGGTCCAATTCAATTCTAAACTTCAATTCAACATTCCCAACACCAATCTAGACCAAATCAAAGTCCAATTTGATTGACATTTGGATCCAATTTCACTTTTGGCCTTAAAGCCCAATTTGGACCCATGACCCAAACTTAACCCAAACTCACCCAATTCAACTCCAATTAACCCCAAATCTTTTCTAAATTTTCCTTAACATCCCCAAAAGGAAAACACTAACATGATTTGCCCAAAATTTAGACCCAAATCCCACTCAAATTCAACCCAAAGCTAAAAGGCCCAATTTTGACATAAACCCAAGCCTAACCCAAATGAGCCCAAACTCCAAAATCAAAGCCCAACCAAAGTCAAAACCTCTTTGAAACACTCCCATAAACATTTCTCAACATTAATTTTACATCAATTTCAACCCTAGCCCAACATTGGCCCAACTTGGCCAACTTGGACCTATATTGGCCCATTCACCAAAAGAACCCAAATTCAACCCAATTCAAACCCAAACTACCCCCAATTTGCTTCAAGTCACTCATGACACATCCATGAGCTAAACCCAACAATTATTTAGCCCAAGCCTTTACTAAAATTTCATCCCAAAATCCATTTTAAAATTCAAAAGCCCACTTTCCTAATCCATCTTAAAAGCCCATCTAAAACTCTTTCAAAAAGCTCAAAATCCACCCTAAAGCCCACATGACATCTCCATTTGCCATCCACTTAATTAAAGCCATTCCCTAAGTCCTAAATTCATCATCAAATCATTCCAAATCAAGTTTCATACAAATTTCCATCAAATTACCAAAAATTCCTAAAATCCATTTTCATGAAATTGACCCAATCTTTTCCCAAGCCAAATGGAGCCATGAAGCCATGTACAAGCCATATGCAAGCCATGGCAGCCACTTTACACATCACCATGTCATTTTTAGCAAAGGGAGGAGGTCCTTTAATGATTCCCTTAAGAGTGATTAACCACTTCCATGACTCCACTAAACCATGCTTAGACTTAATTGTACTTGGATTATGACTTGACCCCACTAATCAAGCTGATCCAAGTGACTTTTCCTTCAGCCCAAATTGACCTTGGAGGGTGAACCTAACCCAAAACCAAGGGTTGACCCATTTAGACCCAAAACTAGCCCTTTCCCATTACATTTTGATTCAAACCCTTTACACATGTCCATGGCCAATTGATCGCACAAACCTCTGATCCTAACCCACTCGGACCCGAGGGTGACCCATGCCTGCCGGCCAGCCGCCCGGGTCGCCGGAAAACACCATGGCCGAGAGCTCACATGTGAGCCCAACTTGGAATTCTCACCTGCCGAGCCGCCCCATCCTCGGTGGCCATCGGAGCTGTTCTTCTCTTGCCAAGAGCAGCTCGATCCCAAGCCCCAACTCTCTCGGGAGGCCCTCCACCCTCTCCTATTTAAACACCACCCCTCTCGGCCATGAGAGGTGCTGAAACAAACCTTAAGGAAACTCTGCCAAAATTGTTCCAGACTCCTCCCCATACACAGAGCACTTGATCCCCACTGAAATCCCCCTGCCATTTCTTCTCTGTGAGCTCAATTTCAGAGTTGAAATCCAAGCTCAAAACTAGGAAACTTCTCCACAGTGAGCCAATCCCTAAATTGATTGGTTCTACACCTTCACCAGACCGAGGGAAGGTGTCCACCAGCAAAAGCCCCATCTCCGAGGCCACCCAGCTTGCTCCAGCCTCCAAGCTTTGTGATCGGCCGTGGTCGAAATCCTACTTAGGCAATTCACTGGACCAGGAGACTTCATCCGGAGCTTGTTGGGATCCAATCGAAGGTGCAACAACCCTCAGATCGAAGCCACACTTCTCTGAGCAAAGGTATGAGCTAATTCTTCATCCCGAGCTTCTGGAGATTCTCCATTTCAAATGCTTTAATTTCAATGCATGATCACCATATATATGTATTCGTCTCTTCAATACGAATCCATAGAGTATAAGAACATGAAAATCCATTGAGTATCGAGTGAGATCTTAGGGATTTAGTGTGGACGCCTCTCGGGTGAGGACACTTGGGGACGATGAACGGATGCCGCTCATTCAATACACGCGCGGACGGACGGCTCAGATGGCGTCGGACCAGGAGACAGTTCGAGAACCGCGGGGCCCGGGCTGCTGAGTCAGATGGCGGCGTCGAATGGGAGCGCGCCACGCGGCGTTTCGGAGCTGCCGAGGTTGACGCGGCACCGCGTGAATAAATAGAAAAATAGGGTATTTTCTATTTATTTAATTCCCTAAACTTCAAAAATTCATAACTTTGTGTAGGAAAATCATAAAAATAAAATAAAAATACCCTCTTGCTCGAGTGAACGAGAGGAGAATAATGTGGAAAAGAAATTACTTAATTTCACCAAGTATTTTATTTTTAATAATTTATTTACTCTCTGCATATTTTTAATTCTCCATGCATGTATACAATTCACCATGGCATGAGACCATAGGGCTTTTGAAGCCTCCGAATTTGGGAACATTCCACGAATTTTCCAAAGTCGGAGGTCATCCTTATGAAAATTTATTGATTTTTCAAGTTCATGTTACTTGTTTTGAGAATTTTAATTCCAATAAATAGCATGTTGTGAAATAAATTCTAGGAAAATTTGATGATGTTCCTTATGACCGAGAGGACCTCTAGGGAAAATAGGATTTGAGTTAGTTCACTTAAAACAACCCTAATTGGCTTAAACACCCAAAATGGATCTCTAATTAATTAGAGCTAACCATACATCAAATTGACTTGAAATCAATTCTCCACTGACCTTTAGGATCAGAGAAACCCACCACAAAAATTTTAAGTCAATTGGACTTGGTTAGCCCTACTAAATGGGTTGATTAAGCCACTTAGTCATTTTAAACTTTAAAAATTCATTACTTTCAAAATATATTTCAAAAATTCACCAAATTTGTTTTGGAGCCTCTCTGATATTAGGGGAATTTAAGAAAATTAAAATTTTAATTTTTTAAAAAAGTTGATTTTTAATATTATTTTAATATTTTTAATAATTAAAAAATAATAAAAATCACAAAAATAATAAAATTCACTAAAATGTCACATTTTGAATTTTAATCACTTAGGAACAAACCCCATATTTTTCTTAGGTCTATTTAGTGAGATATTAAATTTTAAAGCTCTAGGGTAATTTTAAAATTAAAAAAATGTATTTTCTAGCATTTTCACTAAAATAATTATAATAAATCATAGGAAAATCAGAAAATTGTAAAATTTGGTTCTCTGATTTCCTTGATATCAGAGAGATTTTTGAAAATATAAAATTCATTTTTCAACATTTATTTTATTTTTAAATTTATTAACACTCCAAAAATTAAAATAATTATAATAAAAATAATATAATTCAAAAAGTCATCAAAATTAGTCCAAGTGGTCCTCTGGTCATTAGGAATGTCCCCTAATTTTCTTAAGGACAGAAACTTTCCCTTGGTCATGTTATTAAATTTTCCTTGGAAATCTCTATTTTCTACCAAAAATAATTATATAAATAAATTAAATACAGAAAAATCACATTTTCTCCTCTCATGTCTTTATTGACATATGAGTGAAGTCACATAAAAATTTCAAATTCATTTGAGTTCAATTTAGTGAGTTATGAAATTATTAAGCTTAAAGGGTAAAGTGGTAATTAAAATTTTTAATCCTTAATTAAAACTTTAGGTTTAATAAAAAAAATTAACAAGTAAAATATTTTATCCTAATCTGATTTGGATGATTGAAATTTAAATAATTAAAGGGTAGAAACCCATTAAACAATTTAAAATAATTAAACCTTAATTAAATAATTGATTAAATTTGGAAGAATAATAAAATTGGAATTATTAAAATAGGGATATTATTAGGAAGAGATTTATTCTTTAATTTAGAATTCCCTAAATTAATCATCTCATTAATATTCAATTCTTAATTAAAATGATAACTCAAATTCAAAACATTAAAAGACTTAATCATTAAACTAAAATTAAATTATTAAACTTTTTCAAAAATTTCAATTAAAATTAAAAATTAAATTAAATTAAAAATTAAATTAAATTAAGTAAATTAAATTGGATTAAATTAAGTTAAATTAAATTAAAATTAAAAGTTGAATTAAATTAAAGATTAAATTAAATTAAATTAAATAAAAAAATTAAATTAAATTAAATGAATTAAATTAAATTATTAAATAAATAAAATCAAATTAAATTAAGTTAAACCAAATTAAAAATTAAATTAAATTAAATTAAATTAAATTAAATTAAATCAAATTAAATTAAATTAAATTAAATTAAATCAAATTAAATTAAAATTAAATCAAATCAAATTAATTTAATGTAACATCAAATCAAACTAAATTGAATTAAATTGAATTAAAATTAAATTAAAACTCAATTAAATTAAATTAAATTAAATTAAGTTGAATTAAATATAAGATCACCAAAGACATAAAGAATTCAAAATAAATCTAAAATAACTTGAACACTATTCCAAATTTAAACCCATTAATGGAAATTAAACTAAATCACAAACCATTTGAACACCAATTTACCCTTAAAAGCTTTAGTTATCATAACTCCTAAAACGTAATATTAAATGAAATGTTACTTCACCTATAGGATATTCAAATGTCCTAGTTCAGCTGAGCAAGATAACAAAACTTGAGATT
The DNA here is from genome assembly GCA_022702705.1 of Papilionanthe hookeriana x Papilionanthe teres. Taxonomy (NCBI): domain Eukaryota; kingdom Viridiplantae; phylum Streptophyta; class Magnoliopsida; order Asparagales; family Orchidaceae; genus Papilionanthe; species Papilionanthe hookeriana x Papilionanthe teres. Next base: position 129,590,379 of record CM040425.1, on the reverse strand, counting down.
CTTGGACGATTAATTCATTTGTATAATTAAATTCATTTGGACTTAAAGCAATTCTAAGCAATATTGAAAAGATGTTTAAGATTCTTCTTAAGCACTTCCTCAATATGATAGGATGTTTATAAGAACAACTAAATTTAATTGCTCTTTGATGAAGAAAATCGTCTTGAAACCAAAACACGGGAACCTAGACGTCATAGGAAATGACTAGCTATAGGATTAGGAATTTGGTAGAAAACCATAACCCTTCCCTTAGCTTTACCTAGGAACTTGATTAAATATTCTAATTGTGTTTTAAGTGCAGCTTGGAATGACGGGAAGACCCTCCAGGTACGCTTTTATTTTATTGCGATCTACTTTCTTGCAATTTACATTATTACAACTTATTTAATTGCATCACATTTACTTTTCTTGCATGATAAACAACTGTTGCATGAAAACCCACACCTTTAGGATAGTCCCTAAAAGTGAAACCAAAACTAAACTAAAAATCATTGCAAGATAAAATTCACCGCCACGACATTTCAAAATATAAAACAACTCAAAATTTAATCACAAACAGAACACAAAACTACAATAATAACTAAATTAAAACGTCCTGTTAGATGATCGGGAATACCTCGGATGATGTAACCTACGTGTTGCTAATGGGATTTCTCACGGTCTAAATGAAAGTGTGGAACTCATTCAGTTGAGTTTAGCAAATTCATCTGGACTAACTGAATTCGATAAAAATAATGATGCGGAAGGATGGAACCGTGGGATCTTAACCGGTGTCGTTATAATCAACTTTAAGATTTGTTTTAATTAAAATATTGAAAACACTTGGAAATTAAGATTTTCTCTAAACCAAAACACTTTTCTCATCCCCTGATTTATGACTTTTAAAACTAAACCTCTGCAACAACAAGGAGCTCGGAGCATGGTGGGCAGCACGGCCATCATCGTCAGCAAAACCTGAGTCTACTTCAGCAAAACTTTCCTAGAATTAAATAACAAAGCCATAGGACTTCGAGGTAGTTTGCCTAGTGCAACATAAATCCTCAACTCTTCATTAGGCATTTGCATTGCAAATTAAGACCTAACCGGTCTTAGGATTCCGAGGTAGTCATCCGATACGACATAAGCCCTCACATCTTCAAGGCTATTTGTATGATCATGTCATACGAATATAAGTCCTAATTAATTAAAATTAGCAAGATCAAAACATTAAATAAACATTAGGACTTTCCTAAATCCAAGCCAAACAATAGGATAGTTGGGAAATTCCCGAAGTTCGCTTCGAATCTGTAATTTCTCCTACTTTTCTTCCTTTGAATTCCCAAAACAAAATGTTCCAAACTCGATCCATTCCCTATTGAAATTCCAAAATTCAATCCCTTGAAAACTTAAACTTTGAAATTCTTGAGAGCGAATTACGATTATTATCGAGTGTTTTCTTAGGTGATTCCCTTCACTTAAGATGTAATTAACTATAGGGGCTTGCCCTTATAGGGAATTTTAAAGAACCCGAGTAATATAAACCCTGTTTAATGCTTTCATATTAAGCGGGGAATTTGTCGGCTTATAAAATTGGTTCGCAGACCAAACGGATGTCACAAATCTTTTAGTTTATTTAATCGAGCCCCACCATCAAGCAGTGTGTCTATCCTTAGGGATAGATACACGGTTTATGGTGCGGTGCTCGTTTATATAAACTATTTGGGATGTGAGATCGGTTTAATCTCATGTCTTAAGACCTTCAAATTTAAAAATTATTTTTAAAATCAAATACTACTTTTCAAAGTTATGTATTTAAATTAAATTAAAAATTCGCCGACAACTTCTGTTAGGCGACCCCTTTTCAAAATAAAAACACAAACCTAAAAATATGCCGACACCAGTTTCCATTTCTCATTAAATCTTCGAGATTGGAACCAGTTTCAATTTATCATTAAATCTTCGGGATTGAAACCAGTTTCCATTTCTCATAAACCTTCGAGACTGGTACCAAATTCCAGTTCTCCTCCTTCGAGGTCAGTATCAAATTCCGACTCTTTTTCCGAGATTGATACTAAATTTCAATTTCCCCTTTCAAGGCTGGAACCCAATTCCAGTTCTCTTTAAACTTTCGAGATCTGTACCTAAATTCTGACTCTCATCCTTTTCAATTGATACTTAAACTCCAATTCTCACTCTGAGGCTGGTACCTAAATTCCAGTTCTCTTCGCAGTACTGAGGTTCGAACCTAGGTTCCAATTCTTATTTCAAATCCAGATTTCCTTAAATTGATTTTTAATTAAACCTCCATCAAAATTGAAACTCAAAACAAATCAGAATCTAAACTCACACATTAAAACTTAAAACAGAAAATGAAATGAAACTTAAATCAAATTTCCTCAGATCTTATGATCTGGAATCCACCTCCTTTTTTTTTCCCCAGCGAGAGTTCAGGGATCTCCAGTCTTGGATAAATACTCGATACTCCCCAGCGAAAATTTGTTTCTACTCTGTTCTAGGTGTGTCACTTAGACGTCTGTGTTGGTTTTGTTGATCTCTTCGGTCAACACCAATACGCGCGGTGTGCTTGGTTAGCACACCACATCTATTGGGGGTCCATTTGTTGACATCATTTTTTATGAGGTCTCTTCTCTTCTCTCTCCTTAGTACTTAGGATCTAGCCTTAGGCTTTCCCTTTGACTATCTTAGAGGACTAGAAATGGAACACACCACTTAGAAATTTAAACACCTTGTAAACCCCCAAGTCACTTGAAGGGTTAAAATGAAATGTGGAGGTTTAAAAGATGAGTTCCCTATAGGACTCTTTGGCCTTAGGACTACCCTGGGTGGCCTGGTCTGGTGAGGGTTGATTTGCACACACATTTCAATCCTAAAACCATTCATGCCTAGTTTCACTTCCTTACTCATGTAGGTAATTCATATGGATGGACCTTGACCCCTAGGCTCTTGGCTAAGAGGGTTAGGAACAACACAGTGAATGCCTCAAGTGAGTCCTCTCATGGCTCTTATGGGCTTGATATGGCCTCATGGCTCAACCAATGTGATTCCATTTTACTCAAACCTGATCAATCTTCATTCTTCCAAAATTTCAATTTTTGACCCCCGGGGCCCTACACCCGCTAAACCTACAAAATACCCTCGAAATTGCCCAAATTTTGCAAAATTGCCTAAATTACCCAAAATTCTTCAAAACCAATCCTAAAAATTTCCCCCACTCAAAATTATCATCCTTAGCCAACTATACCAAAAATTCCAAAAATACCCCCCAATACCCTCCAAATACCCAAAATGCCCTTCTTAACCAAAAATTTCATAAATTCCCATAAAATCCATAAATTCCATAAATTACAAATATTCCCAAAAAATCACAAATATTCTCAATTTCATTTTGTTCAACTACACCATAAGCCAATTTTGTCAATTTAACCCACTTTTACCAAAACCCCCAATTTGACCCATTCTTAACCCAAGTGGTTCCAATGTCCCACTCAACCAAACCAATTGACCTCAATTTTGGTCCAATTCAATTATAAAATTCAATTCAATATCCCCAATGTCAATTTAGACCAAGTCCAAGCCCAATTTGATTGACATTTGGATCCAATTTCAATTTGAAGCTTAAAGCCCAATTTTGGCCCATGACCTAAACCTAGCCTAAATCAACCCAACTCAACTCCAATTAACCCTAAATCTTTTCCTAAACCTTCCTAATATCCACACAAACAAAACACTAACAAGATTTGCCCCAAATTTGAACCTAAACTCCATCCAAGCCTAACCCAAAGTAAAAAATCCCTATTTTTGGCCTAAACCTAAATCTAACCCAAATGGGCCCAAATCCCAAAATCAAAGCCCAACCAAAGTTGAAAACTCTTTTTGATACTCCCATAAACATTTCTCAACATTAATTTTACATCAAATCCAACCTTAGCCCAACCTTAAACCAAGTTAGCCCAATTTGACCCACTTTGGCCCCTTTACTAAAAAGACCCACATTAAACCCGATTCAATTCAAAATCACTTCAAATTTGTTCCAAATCACTCATGACACATCCCTAAACTAAACCCAACATTTATTTGGCACAATATTTTACAAAACTTTCATCCACTAACTTGTTTTAAAACATAAAATCCCACCTTTTTTAAGACACTTTAAAAGCCCATTTAAAACAATTTTAAAGGCCCAAAACCTATTTCAAAACCCATATGACATCTTCATTGGTCTTCCATTTGATAAAATCACCCCCTAAGTTTTATTTCATCATTTAAACAAACCAAATGTGGCCCCATGAAAATTTTCCATCAAAATGTCTAAAAATTCTAAACCCTTTTTCATGTAATTGACCAAGCTTTGCCATAAGCCACGTGGAGCCATGGAGCCATGCATAAGCCATATGCAAGCCTTGGAAGCCACTTTCCACATCACCAAACCATTTATTGCTAGAGAGGGAACCCCTTTCCAAACTCCTTATTAAGCCTTTTTTACCCCTTTTATGTCACACTCTAACCCATGCTTAATCAAAATCCTTGGGATAAAGACTTCTCCAACTAAAGTTAGCTGAGCCAAATGATTCATTCCAACCCAAATCAAACTCTTGGAGGGTGAACCCAACCAATTTCCATGGCTTGACCAAATTAAGCTCAAAATGACCCTTCTCCCTTACCACTTAAATCAAACTCCTTTACACATGTCAAGCCTCAATTCAACTCACCAACTTCCACCCCTGACCCCACTGAGCCAGACGGTGACCTAACCCTACCGGCCAGCCGCCTGGGTCACCGGAAAACGTGATGGCTGAGAGCTCCATGTGAGCCAAAATTTTCAATTCTTCCTTGCTGAGTTGTCCCAGTCCAATTGAACACCATGGCTGTTCTTCTCTTGCATAGAGCAGCTGATCCCAAGCCTCAAACCCCCTGGGAGGTCCTCCAGCCATGTCTATTTAAACCCACCACCCTCTCGGCCAAAGAAGTTGATGAACCATACGTAAACAAAACTCTGCCAAAATTGCTCCAGGACCTTCTCCTCACCCCACTGCTCTCCTGCCCTAAACCCCATTGATTGAGCTCAATTTTGGAGCTCAATTCTGAGCCCAGAATCAGGACATCTCTAAAACCTCCACCAACTCCAAATTAAACTCACCCACACCTCCACAAGAGCAAGAGAAGGAGTTCCCCAGTGAAATCTCCCTCTCCAGGCCACCCATTTGCTCCAGCGTCCAAGCTTTGAAATCGGTTGTGGACACTTTCATAAGTAGACAATTCCCCAAAGCCATAGACATCATCTAGGGCTTCCTTGGGTGCAATCGAAGGTGACACAACTCTCTGATTGAAGCTACACTTCTCAGAGCAAAGTTATGGATCATTCCTTCCTCCGGAGCTTCCAGTGATTCTCCATTTTGTTTTACTTAATTTCATAGTATGTAAACTGTATGGATGTGTTCGTCTCTTCAAGATGAATCTATAGAGCATAAGAACACAAAAATTCGTTGAGAAATGAGAGATTTCTTAGGGTTCTAGTGTAGACGGTCACGGGTGTACACCAGTCGTAGACATGACCAGGCATTGTCCGATCGAGCGTGTATAGAGTGGATGGTCCAGATTGTGCCGGACAAGAGAACGTTACATGAACCGCGGGCCCCTAGAGCGCTAAGTCAGATGGTGGCGGTGAATGGGAGCGTGACGCGTGGGCTTTTGGAGCTGCTGAGGTTGACGCGACGCCGCGTGGATAAGTAGAAAAATATGGATTTTTTTATTTATTTAAATACCCAGAACTTAGAAAATCCATATCTTTGTGTAGAAAAATCATAAAAATAAACTAAAAATTCTCTCTTGCTCAGTGAACAGAGGAGAATAATGTGGAAAAGAAATCAAGTTATTTTGATGGGTATTTTATTTTTAATTAATTATTTACTTATTTCAGTATTTTGATTCTTGATTTGCATAGACAATTTACCATGGCATGAGACCATAGAGCTTTTGAAGCCTCTGATGTTACAAACATTCCCTGAATTTTTCAAGGTCAGAGGCCATCTCTATGGAAAGTTATGCATTTTTTAATTTTATGTTACAGTTTGTGATATTTTAATTCCAATAATTAGCATATTGTCCAATAAATTCTAGGAAAATTTGGGGAAGTTTCTTAGAACCAGAGAACCCTAGGATAATTATATATTGAGTTAACTCATTAAGAATAACCCTAATTGGCCTAATTACTCAAAACTGAACTTTAATTAATTAGGTTTAACCAAACATTAAAATAACTTGAAATCAATTCTCCATTGATCTTTAGGATACAAAGAAGCTTGTATAAAAATTTGAAGTCAATTGAAAATGTTTAGCCCCACTAAATGAATTAATTAAGCCACATGATTAAAATTAAACTTTAAAAATTCATAACTCCAAAAATACATTTAAAAAATTCACCAAATTGGTTTTCTGGGCTCTTTGATATCAGAAGAGTCTATAAAAATTAAAATTGTAATTTTCTAAAATTTTTCATTTTTAATGATATTTTTGATATTTAAATAATTAAAAAATAATAAAAATCACAAAATAAATAAAAATCATAAAAATATCATATTTTGACTCCTAATCACATAGGAACAAACCAAATATTTTTCCCAAGTCTCAGAGTAAAGATATTGAATTTTAAATGCTTAAAACAATTTTTAATATTAAAAAATGTATTTTTCCAGCCTTTTCACTAAATTAATTCCAATAAATCAAAGAAAAATTAGAAAATTGTAAAATTTGTTTCTATGAACCCCTTGAGATTAGAGAGATTTATGAAAAATATAAAATTCATTTTTCAACTTTAATTTTATTTTATAATTAATTAATACTCCAAAAATAAAAATAATTATAATCAATAAAATATAATTTAAAAAATCACAAAAATTGGTCCAAGTGGTGTTCTGGTCATTTGGAACATCCCATAATTTTCTTAAGGGTAGAAACCTTTCCTTGGTCATGTTGTTGAATTTCCATTGAAAACCCTTATTTTTCACTAAAAATAATTTTATAAATAAATTAAATTCAAAAAAATCACATTTTCTCCTCTAATGTCTTAATTGACATATGAATGAAGTGACATAAAAATTTGAATTTCATTTAAACTTAATTTAGTAAGTTATGAAATAAATAAGCCTAAAAGGGTATAAAGGTAATTAAAGAATTTAAACCTCTTTATTAAAATTTTAGGTTTAATTAAAATGGAGGGTAAAATATTTGATCTTATCTTTCTTGAATGATTGAAACTTTGGAAAATTAAAAGGGTAGGAACCCATTAATCACTCTTAATAAACCAAAATGAAACTTTAATTATTTAAACAATTTAAATTTTTGAAGATTAATGAAAATTTGAATTATTAAAAATAGGGATATAATTTGAGAGGATATTAATTATTTAATAAAAAATCCCTAAATAAATCACTTAAATAAAATTTAACTCTTAATTAAGATTAAAATGATGATCCAAACTAACTAAATTAAAATTAAAAAACTTAAAAAAATAATAACCCTTAAATTAAAGAAAAGTTGAAAATATTAAATAATTTGATAATTAAATTAAATTAAATTAAATTAAATTGAACTAAGTAAAAGTTAAATTAAAATTAAAATTAAATTAAATTAACATTTTAACAATTAAGTTAAGTTAAATTAAAAAAATATTTAAATTAAATTAAATTAAATTAAATTAAATTAAAAGCAAATTTAAATTAAATTAAAGTTAACATCATTCAATAATAAAAGTAAAACAAATTTAAAATATTAAGATCACTTAAAGTATAAAGATTTAAACCAAAAATAATTTGAACACTATTCCAAACTTAAAATTATTAATTAAAACCTCATAATTAAACTAAATCACTTTAAACCTTTAACTCAAACTTCAAATTAAGAATAATTAAAATTCTCAACAAACCAACTTGCCCCTAAAGGCTTTAATTATTATAACTCTTAAATAGAGTATTAAGTGATATGTAACTTCATTCACTAGGTAATCAAATGCCCATGTTCACTGAGCAAGAGACAAAGCTTAACTAAACTGTTGGATGATTAATTCACCTGTGCAACTAAATTTACTTGGATTCAAAATAATCTCAGAAATATTGAAAAGATGTTTAGGACTCGTCCTAAGCACTTTCTCAATATGACGGGATGTTTTAGAAGAACAATTGAATTTAATTATTTTTTGATGAAGAAAATCATCCTTAAACAAAACACAAGAACCTAGACGTCATAGGAGATGACTAGTTATAGGATTAGGACTTTGGTAGACAACCAAAACCTTTCCTTAGCTTTACCTAGGTACTTGTTATAAATATTTAATGCCTTAATATATGTTTTAAGTGCAGCTTGGGATGACGGGAAGACCCTCCAGGCATGCTTTTATTTTTTTGCAATTTTCTTTATTGTAAATTACTTATAGGCACTATACTTTACTCTTTCTTGCATGTTAAACAAAACTGTTGCATGAAAACCAAAACCTTTAGGAATGTCTCTGAACTAAAACCAAAAATAAATTAAAAGTCATCACAAGATAAAATTCACCGCCACAACATTCCAAAATATAAAACAACTCAAAATTTAATCACAAACAGAACAATAAAACTACAATTGCAACTAAATTAAAACGTCTCGTTGAATGATCGGGAATACCTCGGATGATGTAACCCACGTGTTGCTAACGGGATTTCCCACGGTCTAACTGAAAGTGTGGAACTCATTCAGTTGAATTTAGCAAATTCATCTGGACTAAGTGAATTAGCTGAAAATAACGATGCCGGGATGACGGAACCGTGGGATCTTAATCGGTTCTGTTTAAACAACTTTAAGATTTGTTTTAATTAAAATATTAAAAAATATTTGGACTTTAAGATTTCTAAACCAAAACACTTCTCTCATCTCCTGATTTTCACCTTATAAAACTAAACCTCTGCAACAACAAGGAGCTCGGAGCATGGTGGACAGCACGGTCATCGTTATCAGCAAAACTTGAATCTACATCAGCAAAACCTTTCTTAGCATTAAATAACAAAACTATAGGATTTCGAGGTAGTTTGCTTAGTGCAACATAAATCCTCATCTCATTGTTAGGCATTTGCATAATCATGTTATGCAAATTAAGCCCTAATCGGTTTTAGGACTCTGAGGTAGTCGTTTGGTACGACATAAACCCTCACATCTTCGAGGCTATTTGTATGATTATGTTATACAAACATAAGTCCTAATTAATTAAATTTGGCAGGATTGAAACATTAAATAATTCTCCTGAATTGAAACCGAACCATAGGATAGTCTGGGAAGTTACCAAGATTCCCCTTGTATCCTCAGCCTCTCCTACTTCTCTTCCTTTGGACTCCTGAAATTAACTGTTCCAAATTTGATCCATTCCCAATTGCAATTTCCAAAATCCAATTGTTTGAAAACCTTAAACTTTGAAATTCTTGAGAGCAAAACCAATGATTATTATCGAGAGTTTTCTTAAATGATTCTCGTCATTTAATATGTAATTAACTATATGGGCTTGCCCTTATAGGGAACTTTAAGAACCCAGGTAATATAAACCCTCCTTAATTTCTTTGTATTAAGCAGGGGAACTTGTAAACTTATAAAATTGGTTCGTAGACTAAACGGATGTCACAAATCTTCTAGTTTATTTAATCGAGCCCCATCATCAAGCAGTGTGTCTATTCTTCGGGATAGATACAAGGTTTGTGATGCGGTGCTCTTTTATATAAACTATTTAGGATGTGAGATCGGTTTGATTTCATATCTTAAAATTTTCAAACTTAAAATTATTTTTAAAATCAAATACTACTTTCTAAATTATATATATATTAAAATTAAATTTAAAATCTAAAAAATTCGCCGACAACTTCTGTGGGCGACCCCTTTTCAAAACACTCAACCTAAAAAAATATGTCGACAATATGACTTCCATTTTCTCTCTCTGGTTATTAGATGTAAGTCCTTTCCTGACACGGGAATCATGAAATTCCTCTAACTAATATCGACATTTCGAGAAATGAAATATGAAATCCATTTTCTCTCTCTTTCCAGTTATTGGATGTAAGTCTTTTCCTGACATGAAAATCATGGCTTTCCTCTAACTAATATTGACATTTCGAGAAATGGAATATGACATCCATTTTCTCTCTCCGGTTATTAGATGTAAATCCTTTCCTAACACGGAAATCATGGATTTCCTTTAACTAAATATCGATATTCAAATTTCGGGAAATGGAATATGACATCCATTTTCTCTCTCCGGTTATTGGATGTAAGTCCTTTCCTGACACGAAAATCATGGCTTTCCTCTAACTAATATATAAATTTCGATAACTGGAATATGACATCCATTTTCTCTCTCTGTTATTGGATGTAAGTCCTTTTCCTCACACATAAATCATGGCTTTTCTTTCACTAAATATCGACATTGACATTTCGAGAAATGGAATATGACATCCATTTTCTCTTTCCTATTATTGGATATAAGCCCTTTCCTGACATAGAAATTATGGCCTTACAATAAATACCCTTCTTAGAACCAACATATGAAACATCTAACATTCTTCAGTCCACTTCGGTCAACGCCAATATGTGCAGCATACTTATGCAGTATTCCACACATATTAGGGACCCTTTTGTTGACCTCATTTTTATGATATGTCAACCTTTTGACCTAAAAAATCAAATTTGGTCAAAATAGTCAATCCTGACCCAATGACCAACCCAGTTGACCCAATAGGTCAACCTTTTGACATAAAAGGTCAACTTTGGTTAAAATAGTCAATCCTGACCCAATGACCAACCCTGTTGACCCCATAGGTCAACCTTTTGACCTAAAAAGTCAACCTTGGTCAAAATGGTCAATCCTGACCCAATGACCAGCCCTATTGACCCCATAGGTCAACCTTTTGACCTAAAATGTCAACTTTAGTTAAAATGGTGAATTTTTGATCAAATGACCAATTATTGACCCAATGACATGTTTAAGACCCCAAAAATAACAAAATTAATCAAATAGCTAATTTCAAAATTATTTTGATTAATTAAATGAAATTGACAAATAATTTAATTTTCAAAATTTCAATTAATTAAATGACATAATTATTAAAATGAAAATTAAATTAAAAGTCATAAAGTGACAAAATGCACCAAAATGAAATGAAAAATGACAAAATTAATCAAATAATTGATTTCAAAATTAATTTGATTAATTAATTGGCTAATAATTTAATTTTTTAAAATTTTAATTAATGACATAATTAATTAAAATGAAAAATTAAAATCAAAAGCAATAAAATGATAAATTGCACAAATTAATTAAAAATAATGGAATTAATCAATTAATTAATTCCAAAATTATTTTTGATTAATTAATTGACCAATAATTTAATTTTCACATTTTAATTTATGACATAAATAATTAAGATGAAAATTAAATTGAAAAGTCATAAAATGAGATAAAATTCAATTTTAATGACATGTATATTAATCAAATAATTAATTTAGAATTATTTCCAATTAATAATTGATTAATAAAATAATTTTTATTATTTAATTATTGACATAATTAATTAAAAATGGAAATTAAATCAAGAGGGGTATTAATTGAATTTTTAAACCTATGACATTTTTGTTTTCTAAAAATTCCAAAACTTCTTTATGACATCACACATGACCCCATATGGGTTAGACACAACCCATATGACCCATTAAAGAGAAAACAACCCATGGATAACTCATATTTAACCATGGTTAAGAGCCAGAATGACATAAAAATGAGGTGGCAAAACCATGGTGTTTTGAAGTGTGACTCATCCTCCTTTACAAGTGAGGTTGCTTGCCATGGTGAGATGAGTTTTGCCACCTCCCAAGCCACCAAATGATGAGAAGACAAGGCTTTAACCATTTTCCATACCATGTTTAAGCTCATCATATCAATTTATAAAAAATGTTAAGGGGGGAGCTAATGTGTCATCACCCCATGAAATGTTAAATGAGGTGTTGCAAGGAGAAGGTCTCAACCATTGGAGTCACCATTAACCTCTCCCTTAGACAATGGAATGGGAACAAAGAAATCAAAGCCTGTCATGACAATTTGGATCCATAATTGCCATGAAATGTGAACTTGCTTAAGTGGCATAATTCTCATGGGATATGGAGAGGTGATGCTTGGATTACATGGGGGAGGCTGTTACTAGACTCTACTCCACAGATCTAACCATCCCATGGTCTATCCGAAGCTAACCAAGGTTAATCCATGGCCATCCTTGGCTATAAAAAGCCCGCTACATGAAATCACCAAGAAGAATATAAAATCCATAGAAGCCTATAGGCTGCCTAAATCCCTTAGCTCCCAACACAAAAAACTTTTCTAAGGATCTCAGCAACCTATTCTAGCCAAGATCAAGCCATAGGATCAGTCCAATCAAGCCAATTTTGCCAAAATCCAAAATCAGTCCAAACCTAGCCACTTTGCCAAAATTGCTCACCAAGGCTAGTTGCAAGTCCAAATTGAAGTGACAAAGATCTTCTTTGAGAGTCCTAGAAGCTGACCATCAGGCCTAATCAAGCTCAACATTATTTTGGCTATGGTATGGATTTATTTTGTCCAAAATAATGCATATAATCAAAAAATATTTGGTTATACTAGCCCAAAAAATTATCATCATCGTATAGATATGATCTATACATTCAGATGATTCCATAGGTTCAAAAATCACTCAATTTCATTGAGAAATGAGTGAGATATTGAGCTTTGAAGTATGAAGGTTTGAATATTTTTCGAATTTTTGGGGATTTATCTCCGCCTTCTGTTCCCGTGTTTTGGAATAGACAGCGCTGATCGCACGGTCCCTGATCCATTTGAAAAATACCTATTTTTATGCCTTATTTATGATTCAATTCTTAAGGATATTATGCTTTAATGAAAGGTATTTTTATATTTTTAGATGTAGGTGATGAAAAAAGAGTTCAAGAAGGAAAAAGGAGCAAAAATGGAGCAAAAAGGAGCAAAAATGGAGCTTAAAGAGCAAAGTTGTGGAAATTATAGGCCTGGAGCCTTGGCGCCAGATTCCGACGCCTAAGCGCCAATTCGATACAGACGTAGACAAGATTTTTGATGACTTTAGGCAGTTATTTTGACGGAGTTAAGTGGTTATCAGAGCTTCTAAAAGACTGGAAGTTACTCCTAATATATAGGACATGTGATACAATGCATCTGGACAGAGGGAAACGGTTTTAATCGCGAAGAGGTGTGATCCAAAGTGAAGAGGTGCAAAGACCTAGTCCGGAGTCTGGTGCCTAGGCGTCAGATCCCGGTGCCTAGGCGCTACAATTACCTTCTAGAAGGTACATTATATTTGGATGAATTTTGAAGAGGTGCCTTAAGCAATCCCTGGTCAAATTCAGAGCTCTATAAATAGGAGCCCATTCTACAGAGAAAATCGCACCCTATAGTCCCCAAGCACCATATAGCCACTCTATCCCCCTTCTAGCATCCAATCATTTTAGGGAACCACCTTCATTTTTATTTAGTGAGTTTATTTTTAGTTTATTTTGAGTGTTGAGTTTGAGTTAATTAGTGTTGTTGTTGTTGCAGTCTTTCATCATTGCATTGAAGTCAGTAGGAGTCAGCGGATCACTTGAAGGAACATTCCAGATAAGTATTTGTAACTTGGTTCAATGTTTTATAAGTAAGTTTTGTTGTGTGAATTCAATGTGTTCAGAGTAGTTAGTTTTCTTTCTCCTTTCAACTATGAAAAGATAAAAAGATAATTGAATTTTGTTGGAGAATTTAAGTTAAAATATTTATAAAAATTGTGATGATATTAATACCTGATCATAGTTTACTTTATAAACTGGCCATTTAAATTGTTAAAACCTGTTGAAAAATTTTGAGACCTATCCAGAGATGAGTTCTTAACTAGTATATATCACATGAATCCTTGGGTAATCAAATGCTTTATGCGGGTTATTCAAGGTGATGTGCAAATAAATAGGATGATATGATTTATTGGGCGTAGAATTAATTAGTTTTTAAAGTGACAGACTAAATTCTAATAATTTGGTTTATAGAAAGAGAACGGGTCACTGGTAGGGCCGACCATAGCCACCCTTGGACATCTAATAGTGTGAGCCTAGAATAACCCATTCTACTAATAAAACATCCTGAACCGATCTATAGATTAGTCAATGTTCTTTATGCCTGGATCAAAGGTTAAAAAATAGGAATGCTTCTATTTGGCACAATACCATAATTTAAATTCTCCACAAATGATAATTATTCTAAAAATCTTGGATTAGTTGAAAAGGAGAAAGTTGTTTTATTTATACTTGCATTAATCTTTATTTTATTACAGCTTACTTGTTTTTAGTAAAAATTTTAGTAAAAACTTTGTTTAAAATAAAAACATTGAAAAGAAATAAAAATAATAATTACTTTTAATTTGAAAAATCTAAAAATATTTCTTAATTTTCTCAAAATATTTCCTGTGGGATCGATAACCAAGACTCCACTAGAGCCCTGTATTACTTAAAACGACACGTATACTTGCGTTTGAAATTGTGACTTTTACAATAATTAATATAATATATAACCATAAATTCATAAATTCTTACATAAGTAAAAGTCGGGTCACATCAAGTTTTTGACGCTGTTTGCCGGGGATTAAATCTTCTAACAGTATTATCAAATTCTTGCATTTGAAAGTATATATAAAGCCCCGATAGGCAGTTATCAGTCCCGTGTCTGCTGTTTAGATTCGGACAGCGGATCTACCCGCCTTTGATGCATCCGAGGACACGTGGCGCATCCACGAATTTCTGGGCAAGGTTAATCTATATTAACCTTAAAAAAATCAAAAATGCATTTTTTTTGTACAAAGCCCCTAAAAATAAAATAAAAATACCTCTAGAAAGCGCTTGAAGAGAAAAAAATTATAAAATCCAAATCATAATTTTATTCTCAGTATTTAATTTTTAAATAATCAAATACTCTCTGAAGTATTTTAATTATTAAAAATTATCTACAAATCAGAAAAATTTGAAAATTTTAAGGAAGAACCTTTAAGTCCTTAGACAAATCTCCTGATTTTTCTAAGGCTAAGGTAGCTCTCTAGGATGTGATTTTCTAATTTCCATGATATTTTATAATTATTTCAAAAAATAATTATAAAATTTGAAAAATTGGAAAATTAAAATTCAAGATGATTGAGAATCTTAGGGTGACAAATAACAATCCTAAAACAACAATTCTCAACCAATCAAATCATTCTAAAAGACATTTTAAAATAAGGTTAAGATTTATTAATTATAAATTAATATTTCAAAACCTTTTCTTAATCCATTTCATAATGGACTAAGCTAATGATGAATCCAAACTCAAATGAACTCAAATCAAACATTAATTAGGGTTAAAGACAACTTAAGCCTAAATAATTCATTAAACCTTAGGGTTTAAGACAAAATCAAAACTTTAATTAAGTTTAAGGACATATAAAACTTAATTAATTTATTAAACCTTAACTAAATTAGGTTTAATAAAATAATCAAAACTTTAATTAAGTTTAAGGACATGTTAAACATAATTAACTCATTAAACCTTAACTAAAATAGGTTTAATAAAAAAATCAAAACTTTAATTAAGTTTAAGGACATATTAAACATAATTAACACATTAAGCCTTAACTAAATTAGGTTTAATACAAAATCAAAACTTTAATTAAGTTTAAGGACATATTAAACTTAATTAATTCATTTAACCTTAACAAAATTAGGTTTAATACAAAAATCAAACTTTAATTAAGTTTAAGGACATATTAAACTTAATTAACTCATTAAAACTTAACTAAATTAGGTTTAATACAAAAATCAAAACTTTAATTAAGTTTAAGGACATATTAAACTTAATTAACTCATTAAACTTTAAATAAATTAGGTTTAATACAAAAATTAAAACTTTAATTAAGTTTAAGGACATATTAAACTTAATTAATTCATTAAACCTTAACTAAATTAGGTTTAATACAAGTTCAAGCTCTAATTAAGTTTAAGGACATATTAAACTTAATTAATTCATTAAACCTTAATCATAATAGGTTTAATAAAAAATCAAACCTTAATTAATCTTAAGACATTTTTAGGCTTGATTATAACTCTTAACATTAATTAAATTAGGTTTAAGACAAAACTAAAACCTAATTAGGTCTAACCCATTAGACCTAATTAAACCATTAAGTCTTAACTAAATTAAACTTAAACAAACTTAAAACCCTAATTAGGTCTAACCCATTAGACCTAATTAAACCATTATGTCTTAACTAAATTAGACTTAAACAAACCTAAAACCTAATTAGGTCTAACACATTAGACCTAATTAAACCATTAAGTCTTAACTAAATTAGACTTAATCAAACATAAACCCTAATTAGGTCTAACCCGTTAGACCTAATTAAACCATTAAGTCTTAACTAAATTAGACTTAATTAAACCTAAACTTTGATTAGGTTTAATCCATCCTAAATCTTAACCAAATAAAACTTAATCCAACTTAAATTATAATTAAGTCTATCACATTAGACTTAATTAAATTGTTAAACCTTAACCAACTAAGGTTTAATCAAACATAAGTCATAATTAAGTCTACCACACTAGACTTAATTAATCTATCAAACGTTAACCAATTAAGGTTTAATCAAACTCTAACATAAAACAACCTTTAACTTAGGTTCAACCCAACTTGAACCCAAGTACAAACTTTAACTTATATTCAACCGAACTTGAACCCAAGTTCAACCTTTAACTTAGGTTCAACCCAACTTGAATCCAAGTTCAACCTTTAACATAGGTTCAATCCAACTTGAACCCAAGTTCAACCTGTAACTTAGGTTCAACCCAACTTGAATCCAAGTTCAACCTTTAACTAAGGTTCAACCCAACTTGAACCCAAGTTCAACCTTTAACTTAGGTTCAACCCAACTTTCATCCAAGTTCAACCTTTAACTTAGGTTCAACCCAACTTGAACCCAAGTTCAACCTTTAACCCAACTTAAACACAAGTTCAACCCTTAATTCAAAACAACATGAACCCAAATTCAAAACCTTAACTTGAGTTCAATCCACATTGAACTTAAGTTAACATTGAGTCTAGGTTCAACCTAACTTGAACCTAACTTAACTCAAACACAATTCAAACTACTTTAAGTCAACCTTAAATCTATGTTCAATCTAAATTGAGCCTAATTTAACTCAAACCCAAATCAACTTAAACCCAACCTATATTGGACTTAAGTTAGCCTTAGGTTTAGGTTCAACCCAATTTGAACTAGCTTAAACCAAATCTAAACTCTAATTAAGACTACCACATTAGACTTAATTAAACCATTAAACCTTAACTAACTAAGGTTTAATTCAAACCAAAATTCTAATTAAGTCTACCACATTAGACTAAATTAAATCATTAAACCTTAACTAATTAAGGTTTAATCAAACTTAAAGTCTAATTAAGTCTATCACATTAGACTTAATTAAACTATTAAACATTAACTAACTAAGGTTTAATCTAACCTAAAATCCTAATTAAGTCTACCACATTAGACTTAATTAAACAATTAAACCTTAATCAACTAAGGTTTAATCCAAACTTAAACTCTAATTAAGTATATCACATTGGAATTAATTAAATTATTAAACCTTAATCAACTAAGGTTTAATACAAACTTAAACTCTAATTAAGTCTATCACATTAAACTTAATTAAACCATTAAGCCTTAACTAACTAAGATTTAATCAAACCTAAACTCTAATTAAGTCTATCACATTAGACTTAATTAAACCATTAAACCTTAATCAACTAAGGTTTCAACCAAATTTAAACTCTAATTAAGTCTATCACATTAGACTTAATTAAACCATTAAACCTTAACTAACTAAGGTTTAATCTAAAATAAAATCCTAATTAAGTCTAACACATTAGACTTAATTAAACCATGAAACCTTAATCAACTAAGGTTTAATCAAAACTTAAACTCTAATTTACTCTATCACATTAGTTTTAATTAAACCATTAAACCTTAACTAATTAATGTTTAATCAAACTTAAACTGTAATTAAGTATATCACATTAGACTTAATTAAACCATTAAACCTTAACTATCTAAGGTTTAATTCAACTTAAATTCTAATTAAGTCTATCAAATTAGACTTAATTAATCCATTAAATCTTAACTAACTAAGGTTTAATCAAACTTAAACTTTAATTAAGTCAATCACATTAGACTTAATTAAACCATTAAACCTTAACTAACTAAGGTTTAAATCAACTTAAATTCTAATTAAGTCTATCACATTATACTTAATTAAACCATTAAACCTTAACTAACTAAGGTTTAATCAAACCTAATTCCTAATTAAGTCTAACACACTAGACTTAATTCGTTAAGGTTTAACTAAATTAAGTCTAATTTATTAGACCTAATTAATGTTTGAACCTTACTCAAATAAATCTCGGTTGAATTAAATTAGACTTAATTAAAACTTAAGCCTTACCTAAAAAGGACTTAGATGGTCGATAATTTTAATTAAGTCTAATCTATTTAGACTTAATTAACCTCTAAGTACTATTTAAACAAGGCTTAAAACTTAATTAGGTCTATTCTAATTAAAACTAACTTTCAACTTAAGTTCAAACAGACATGAACTCAAGTTAATTAGATACAATCTATAATTAATCTAACTTAAGTCCAAACAGACATGAACTCAAGTTAATTCAATTTATATTGAATCTAACTTTAAATTTTAACTTAAGTTCAAACAGACATGAACTCCAGTTAAAACAATCTACATTGAATCTAACTTAAGCTCAAACAACATGAACTCAAGTTAATTCAATTTTGAATCTAACTAACTTAAGTTCAAACAGATATGAACTTAAGATAATCCAATTTTCCAAATGAACTTGAACTCAAAACTTAGATTTAAACTTAATTTGAATTCTAGTCAAAACTTAAGTTTGGCCCACATCAAACTTAATCTGACTCAAACATAAATCAGCAAAATCAAACACAAATCAATAAAATCAACATAAATTTGACATTTCAAACAAATATCGACAAAAATTTGACACTTCAAACAAATATCGACATAATCGACAAAAATTTGACATTTCAAATGAAATCGACATAATCAACATTTTAAACTCAAATCAACATAACCGGTATAAATTTGACATTTCAAACAAAATCCAATATAATCAACATAAATTTGACATTTCAAATATAAATCAACATAACAATCCAAAATCAAATCCAAATCAACATAAATCGACATTCAAGACATACTAAATCAACATTTTGAATCAAACTTGAACATCCTACAAATTCTGAGACAACAAATACCTTTATGACATTATTTCTGAACATGTCTCCTTTACAGGATGAAGACATGAAGTTTCGTTTAGATTTCCTTTGCATGTTATAGGGTGTACTAACTCTGTTTTGCTGGATGACATTCCGAAAATGAGACGAACAACAATTACAACATAACAACGACATTGATAAAATAAAATAATACAACGACATTGACAAAACAAAACAAAACACAACAACGACAAAACCAAAGCCAAAACTTTTAGGTTAGCCACAAAACCTAAACAAAAAACAAAACAAAATGGCATGAAACTGACATGACAAAATGAAATTTAGGATTGATAGTGGGTACATCTTTCCTTAAAGACAAAAAAAATTTCTAGAAAACAAGTGATCAACATTAATCAGAAGTTTTCTTAGACAATTATAAATTGCCTAAGATATAATTAACTATAGAAGCTTGCTTCTATAGGAGAATTAAAAGAAGCCACGACTAGAAATCTCTGGTTAAAACTTAGTGATCTTCCTTATATAGAAACTCTAGGATATGACATTCTAGAATCTTCTTTTATAAGGATTATCATAAACATCCTTTCTTTTCTCTGTTTTGTATTAGCCCTAAAATTTCTTAATTCCTTTATAGGATTTACAGAAATAAGATTAGGGAAATATTAAAATAGAGTGGCGACTCCTTGACATTGACATGATACGGGAATTGATAGTGATGCAAATCCATCAAAAAAAAAGAGAAGAGATTTTCTTCACCATCAAGGTACCATATGAAAGTTTCAAAAAGGTGTTTCTCCCTTGGAAACCCATGGACCCAACTAATATTTATGACTGTCCAGTAACTGGGGATAAAAATGATATAAGTATAACAGTAGACCAACCATCTCAGAGTTTACTACCTGTTCAATCTCGTTTTCCTGAAAATGTGCAGTTGGTTCTGAGGAAGATCAAGAAACTGGAGAAAGAGGTACAAAATCTTATGGATGCAATTAACAATATATTTGAATTATTTGATCATTTGGATTAGAGGACAAAGGAACCGTTTGATCATGTTGGGTGTGTGTAAGAAGTATTGATATGTTTAATGAAGAAAAATGCTTGAATTGAAGAGGATTTGAATGATGAATCCTTGTATCAACCCTTCTACAATTTGTTTGTGCACCACCAAATCATGTAAGATATCAGAGAAGATGGCACTGACATTGATGAGGAGTAGTAATTCTCTATTTTATCTACTTTATTCAGTATTTAGACTTTATTTTCTATAGTTTTATTTGTATTTGGCTTGCTTATGGTGTGAATTCAGAATTATTATGCTTGAGATTTTATTTTATGTAATGTTTTCAGCATTAAAGTGTTATAGTTTGATTCCGACACTAAATTAATGATGTGGTAAAATAACTAATATGCGTAAGGTTGTAATTATGGATTTTATATATAAAAGTGATGTTTTGTGTTTTTTGTGTAATAATTGTATTAGTTCATCACTTATTTATGATTATGGATGCTTAAAAAGGCTAATTAGATGTTGTTGTAACTTTGAAATGATTGAAATCGCAAAATTTTAAGGAATCATGAAAATTGGTCTGGCGCCGACATCGCCCAAACCTGAACACATCCTAGATGTTTAATTTTGCAATTTTGAGCCTTTGACTGCATTTGACCATCTTCAACCTCCAGACAAGGTCGAATAGCACTCCTAGGGCTTGCTTGCATTTGGATTTGAGGTGATTTCAGGCTTTTTGAGGTTATGTCACATCTCTCTCGGTAAGAGTCTACTTTAAACTAAATTTCTTTTATTTTCACCATGAAAATCTCCTACATTGGATAAATTCAATAATTTGGGGTTTTGAAGAAAACTTTGAGAAAATCCATGGTGAAATGCTCTTACATGTCAGATTTGACTTGGGTGTTTTTACATTGTGATTTTGGAATTTATTAGTATTTATTTGAACTTTTCTAGAAAATTTTGATTTGGCTTCAAAGGTGTTTAAGGGAAAAAGAATGGTTGATTTTGATGAAAGAAAATTTGTGAATATTAAAGCACGGTATTACTTCAATTCTACACTCTGAAGCAAAAAAGTGTATGCAGAATCGAGGATTTGAAAATTTGGGAGGAGTTGTGGAGCACGTGATTGTTGATGGGAATTGGGATACTTTTTGTTATTGTGATTGGGAAAATTTGTGATTGTTCATGGGAATTGTGTTTTAAATTTTCTTCACTCTGCAAATCTCTGATACATAAGTGAACAAAGCTTCTAACTATGTAATAAAATTTTAATTAATACTTGCATACTTTAGAAGAATCCAAAGCCTGGAACAAAAAGGTTAGTTTGCTTTTTGTTTTTCTCTCTCTTTTATTAATTTGATATTCACTAAAAAACTTAAGTTTGAGGGAGAAAAAATTAATTTTAATTTGTTCTCAATTAAAAAATATTTTCTAAATTATTTTAACATGATTTAAAGTAGTTGAGCTTAACTTTAGATAACTAAATTTTTTATTTCATTTAAAAATTATAGTAGATTTGAATGAAAGTTTTTAGTAACAAAGATTAATTTTATGGAGCTAAGATAATTAATATAAGAGGATTAGACTATAGTTGACTATTTAAAGTAAAGAAAACTATATTTTTAAAATGTTTAGAGTCTTAAAGGTTTATGTGAGCAGAAAAGATTGTGACTCTATGATGAATCATTTAAAAGCTAATAAAGTAAAGAGATATTTCAAGTTCCAACTTTAGGGAGAGGAGAGTGAAGTTCAAATTTATTAAAGGCTATCTAGATATCGTAATCCTCACAAGAAAAGAAAAGGAGAAATAGAAAAAGAAAAAATGAGGATTGAAAAGAAATCCCTAAAAGAAAAGAGAAAAGAAAGAAAAATAAAATTTTTTTGAGGAGAAGCTTGAGGAGATACCTAATCAAAAATTGGTTTCACTTGAATCAACGGAAGGAAAGAGCTTAGTTACATTTCTAAATTTATATTTATGTCTTAGTATCCTTGATGAGCTTATTTTTCATATGATCCTTCAAAGAACCCTTAATATGACAAATTATGGTTATTCTTGAAATGAATAGGAGACTAGAACTCTTATACTTGATTACTAAATGTTTTTACACCCAAAGTTTTGACCTAAGTTATTGAAAATATTTCTATAAGTCTTGCTATTATATTCATTTAAATCAAAAAATGATGGTATTCTTTAAGTAAATTTCACTACTAAGAGCCATATTTTTAAGAGATTACTTGAGGAAAAGTAATAGTTAAGTTTGAGAGATTTTGATGCACCAAAAATATGTTTGATTTTTTATATATTTTTTGTACTTATTTTTAGTGATGTTGCACTTTAAAGGACAGGATTTTCACCCTTTTTTGTAGATATGATGATTTTAGGAAATTGGAGTAAAAAAGGAAAAAAATATAGAGCTAAAAAGGGCAAGAAAATAGATTTTGATGTTTTTGCGTCGTTGGCGCTAGAATGGGTACCAATGGTGCCCAATGTCGATGGAGGCCAAATTCAATGTATTTGGACGACTTATGGATGGATTCTTGAAGCATCTCTTGGGGAAATCATCCCTAGAATATTTTAACTTAATTTTGGTGCCAGAATTAAAGAGAGGTGTCTATAAAAGAAGTGGTGTGAATGAAGTAAAGTGTATGTGAGTTGAGAGTGAGTGTTTATAAAGAGTTTAAAGTCTAGTTTTTAGTGTAAAATGTTGTTTTGTGAGGGATTCTTCTCAAAAGAGTTGTAGGAGGAGAGAGAAAGTGAGAGATTGCTTCTTCCCTACTATTCTAAGAGATAATTGTGTGTTGTTGTGAAGAGAGAAGGAGATTCAATGGAACTTTAAGGGATTTGCTTGGGAAAGAAATTGATATAAGTTGTATTTACTTCTTATTATTTGTATGACTATGCTTTTATATATAAAATCTTTGTTTTGTCGTATCTTCCTCATGAATTATAAGTAGATTTCTTCGTCTTTCTCCTTGCAATGGTTTATGGTGAAGGGATGGTTTAGATTGGATGTGCCATAAAAATGTTAAAAAATTGTAATGATTTTTCACATCATACTTCATTTACTTTTTGATCTAGCCAATTGAATTGTTAAAATATGTTGTAAAATATATGATCTGAAAGGACTATGTTTTCTACAATAAAAGTGAAGATTACATTCAATGTTCATGAATGAGTGACGTAGTTCATGAGGGTTGGGTGCAAATAAATAGGGAAATATGTTTATTGAGCGTAGAATATGATATTTTAGGGTGACAAACTAAAATTCCCAATTTCGTCCTACTGTTTGAAAACTAAAACGAGAGTTAGCCTTCAGGCTAAAGGATGTGGGAGCTCTAAAGTGAGAGCCAGTATACTCCCAGCCTAACCACAGATTTATGGACTAAACCTAAGATTAGCCAATGTTCTTTATAGCACTAAGAATAGGTTAAAGAATAAGTAAGCTCCTATTTGGCACAATACAAAAATCTTACTAATATTTATCATTAACTCATCATAACATTATTGTAAGGGAGAGGACACCTACTCTAAATGTTGTTTTTGTTTTGTTATTTCTTTGTTATTTTATTTTAATGTCATTTTAGTTTTTTTTTTGTCTTATCTTCAAAATGTCGTCCTGCAAAATTGAATAAGCACATCCTAATAACATGCAAAATAAATCTAAAATGAAACTTGTCTTCAACCTGCAAGAAAAATACTGTTAGAGTTATGCTTACAAAAGAAATAATGTCAATTTTATTTCTTAAATTGTTGATTTATTTGGTGTAGTTTTAATTTTTAGACAACCCAGTTAAAATGACCATGGCTCCATCATCCCAAGGTCATTAGAGGCCTTGATCTACTTAGTCCGAAAGGTGTTTAAACCAAAACTGGAAGACTCCTATCAATAACCAGGATCAAGAATATTGGGGTTGAAGTTGCATTCAGTGATCTTTGTTGATTAATGTTTCATTTAATTTTTAATGTCTTTTTTAAATTTTTAAAGGTTGAAATATTTTTGGTTGTTTACGATTCATTAACCGATTATTTTTTGTGATTTTTTTCATTCTTTTCTGTGGTTTGAATCTAAACAAAATTAGACTTTTAGATTTGATGTCTTTTCAATCCAAAGGTGTTGAGCCTAATGTAGATTAGACTTAAATTGAGTAAAATCTAACATAAGTTAGACATTAGGATTTTTAGATTCAATATAAATTGAATCTAAAGGTGTTAAGCCTAATGTTGATTAGACTTAAATTGAGTAAAATCTCACATAAGCTAGACTTTAGGATTTTAAATTCAATGTCATTTGAATATAAAGGTGTTAAGCCTGATGTAGATTGAGTAAAATCTAACATAAGTTACATTTTAGGATTTTAGATTGGATGCCTTTTAAATCTAAAGGTGTTAAGCCTAAATTAGATTAAACTTAAATTAATTAAAATCTAACAAAAAGTTAGACTTTTGGATTTTTAGATTCAATGTCTTTTGAATCTAAAGGTGTTAAGACTAATGTAGATTAGACTTAAAATGAGTAAAATCTAACATAAGTTAGATTTTAGAATTTTTAGATTCAATTTCACTTGAATCTAAAGGTGTTAAGCCTAATGTAAATTAGACTTAAATTGAGTAAAATATAACATAAGTTAGAATTTAGGATTTTTAAATTAAATGCCTTTTGAATCTAAATTTTTTGATTAAGTATAATATAGATTATACTTTAATTTAAGTTGACCCTAAAGTTTGATTGAGTTAGATTCAAGGTAGATTGAACCTAAAGTTTTGGTAAGTTCAATTTGAGATGAACTAGAAGTTTGGTTGTAGGTTGAACCTAGAGGTTTACTTTAACTTGGGGTTCAATTTAGGTTGAACCTATGTTATAGGTTTGACTTAAGTTCAATAAAAGTTGAACTTAAGTTTTTGTTGAATTAGGTTCAAGTTAGGTTGAACCTAAGCTATAAGTTTGACTTAAGTTCAATATGGGTTGAACTTAAGTTTGGGTTAACTTGGGTTCAAATTAGGTTGAACCTAAGTTATATGTTCGACTTAAGTTCAATATGGGTTGAACTTAAGTTTATAATTTTTTTCAGGTTCAATATGAGTTGAACCTAATTTTTGGTTGAATTAGCTTTGACTTAAGTTCAATATAGGTTGAACTTATGTTTTGGATAACTTGGGTTAAAGTTAGGTTGAACCTAAGTTATAAGTTTATTTAGGTTCAATATGAGTTGAACCTAAGTTTTGGTTGAATTAGGTTTGACTTAAGTTCAATATGGGTTGAACTTAAGTTTGGGTTAACTTGGGTTCAAATTAAGTTGAACCTAAGTTATAGGCTTGACTTAAGTTCAATATGGGTTGAATTTAAGTTTTTGTTGAATTAGGTTAAATATAAGTTGAACCTAAGGTTTGAATTTGATTTGGACGATAGGATTAAAGTCATGTTTAGACCTAAGACTTAAGGATGAATTAAGTCTGATTAAGGTTAGATTTAATTAACCTTTAAGGTTACTTAAGCCTAATGTAAGTAAGGCTTAAGGGTTAATTAAGTCTAATTAGGGTCTGTCATAATTATGGTTTATGTTTTATTAGGCCTAATTTAAGTAATTCTTAAGGGTTAATTAAATTTAATTAGGGTTAGTCTTAATTAGGGTTTAGGTTTGATTATGCCTAATGTAATTAAGGCTTAAAAATTAATTAAGTATAATTAGGGTTAGACTTAATTAGGGTTTATGTTTGATTAAGCCTAAAGTAAGTAATTTGTAAGGGTTAATAAAGCTTAATTAGGGTTAGACTTAATTAAGGCTTAAGGTTTGATTAAACCGAATGTAAGTATGGCTTAAGAATTAATTAAGTCTAATTAGGGTTAGACTTAATTAGGGTTTAAGTTTAATTAAGCCTAATGTAAGTAAGGCATAAGAATTTGTTAAGTCAAGTTAGGGTTAGACTTAATTAGGGTTTAAGTTTGATTAAGCCTAATGTAAGTAAAGCTTAAGAATTAATTAAGTCTAATTAGGGTTAGACTTAATTAGGGTTTCAGTTTGATTAAGCCTAATGTAAGTAAGGCTTAAGGGTTAATTAAGTCTAATTAGGCTTAAACTTTATTAGGGTTTAAGTTTGATTAAGCCTAATGTAAGTAAGGCTTAAGGGTTAATTAAGTTTAATTATGGTCTGACATAATTATGGTTTAAGGTTTATTAAGCCTAATTTAAATAAGTCTTAAGGGTTAATTAAGTCTAATTAGGGTTAGACGTAATTACGGTTTAGGTTTGATTATGCCTAATGTAAGTAAGGGTTGAGAATTAATTAAGTATAATTAAGGTTAGACGTAATTAGAGTTTAAGTTTGATTAAGCCTAAAGTAAGTAAGGTGTAAGGGTTAATAAAGCCTAATTAGGGTTAGACTTAATTAGGGTTTAAGGTTGGATTAATCCTCATGCAAGTAAGGCTTAAGAATTAATTAAGTCTAATTAGGGTTAGACTTAATTAGGGTTTAAGTTTAATTAAGCCTAATGTAAGAAGGCTTAAGAAATAATTAAGTCTAATTAGCGTTAGACTTAATTAGGGTTTAAGTTTGATTAAGGCCAATGTAAGTAAGGCTAAAGGTTTAATTAAGTCTATTTAGGCTTAGACTTAATTATGGTTTAAGTTCAAAAGCCTAATGTAAGTAAGGCTTAAGGGTTAATTTCTAAATGGGGTTAGACTTAATTAGGGTTTAAGCTACGATTAAGCCTAATGTAAGTAAGGCTTAAGAATTAATTAATTCTAATGAGGGTTAGACTTAATTAGGGTTTATGTTTGATTAAGCCTAATGAAAGTAAGGCTTAAGGGTTAATTAAGACTAACTAGAGTTAGAGTTAATTAGGGTTTAAGGTTTGATTAAACCTATTTTAGATAAGGTTTAATTGATTAATTAGACTTAATTAAGAATAAGTCTAATTATGGTTTAAGGTTAATTAAACCTAATTTGTATAAGGTTTAATTATTTAATTAGACTTAATTAAGGATAAGCCTAATTATGATTTAAGGTTAATTAAACCTTATTTAAGTAATGTTTAATTAGGTTAATTAGGTCTAATTAGGGGTTAGGCCTAATTATGGTTTACGATTAATTAAACCTAATGTAAGTAGGGTTTAATTAGGTTAACTAAGTCTAATTAGAAGTTAGACCTAATTTTGGTTTAGGGTTAATTAAATCTAATGTGAGTAAGGTTTATTTAAGTTAATTTGGTCTAATTTGGTGTTAGACCTAATTATGATTTGTGGTGTTAAACCTAATGTGATTATGGCTTAACAGGTTTAATCAAGTCTAATTGGTGTCTTCGACCTAATTAGGGTTTATGATGTTAAACCTAATTTGATTAAGGCTTAACAAGGTTCAATCAGGTGTAATTGATGTCTTAGAGCTGATTAGGGTTTCGATTAAGTTTTAGGTTTACATGGGTTTGGATTGAATCCAAGGAGTTAGAGTTTAGACTTGTCCTAGGTCTTATTTTGAAAATTAAACCTAAATGATAGGATTGGGGCAATCCGATTAGTCATTTAAGGCAAATATTTAAATCTAAATGATTTTAGGTTTTAAAAAAACAATTTTAACCCTAATGTTCAAAATTGTTACTTCACATTTTTCAAAGGTTAAGAATTATCATCTTAGGGTTTAATTTCATTACCTAAAATTCCTAACCATTTTCCAATTTTAAATTTTCAATGTTCTGATTTTTAAAATTATTTTTGAAAATAATTACAAAGATTCATGAGAATGAGTTAATTTGATCTCAGAGATTTTTCGTAACATTGAAAAAATCAGAGAATGTTTCGAAGGGTAAGGAGAGTGATCTCTGAAAATTTCATAATTTTTGGGATTATAGATAATTTTAAATAATTAAATTAATCCATAGAGTATTTAATTAATTAAGAAAATAATGTAACTCCATAATTTCATATTTCATTTTTATAATTTTCTCCTCATTTTCCTGAATCCAGGGATATTTTTGTCATCTTTTTGTGATTTTTTTAGGTTAAGATATGAACTTTTAAATTTTAATAGGAGTTTCTAGAATTAATTAATTCCTATTTATCCACTTATCCGATGAGCGCCAGCTCAAACCTCGTAGGAGTTAAAACCCGACGCGGCGTGGTCTGATTAGAGGGAAGAATCCATGCAAATGCTGATCTGGCTCGCTATTTCATCAGATTTGTATGGATGATACCACGATCCAGCGAGATCATGACCATCCATTCTTAACTCGTCATCCCTAGTTTGTTATAACCCGCACACCACACATTTTAAAACCCTAAAATCTCAATCAATTCTTCATGGATTTGATTGAG
This sequence comes from Papilionanthe hookeriana x Papilionanthe teres, assembly GCA_022702705.1. NCBI lineage: Eukaryota > Viridiplantae > Streptophyta > Magnoliopsida > Asparagales > Orchidaceae > Papilionanthe > Papilionanthe hookeriana x Papilionanthe teres. The sequence continues at coordinate 129,561,681 of CM040425.1, read as the reverse complement.
ATTTGTTTCTAATGCTTCATCAAAGTAAGGAGATCACATCCATACGGTCATGTGAATTCTTTGAAATGAACTTATTCATAAATATCCAAATTCGAGCTCATTTTAGGTTTAAATGGACATTCCTGGCTTTGATGAGGTGACACATCAATCAAATTTGATGGGAATGATCGTTGAGTCTTTGCACAGCTACTAGTGTTCTCAATTTGAATTGAAATCAAGTTAGAGTATGGTATCAACAAAATGGGCTCACAGCTAGGTGTAAGAAAAGGTTAGAGCTCATAGGAAGACCCAATTTCGATTAGGCGTACACCTTAAGGAAGATGTAGGAATTGTCAATTTAGAGCTTTGAAGAGTTTTGTGTATACTCAAAAATATGTCCTATTTTTAGGGCATAAAATTGGAGGAGCTCTGTGAATATCAGAGGCTAGGGCTATGGGTAATCAACTGCTTAGGGTTTGAGCAAGAAGTTTATTGTTGAAGGTTTTTGGAATTGAACAGTGTGGAAGGGTCTCTATCTCCATAGGGAGCTCTCAGGTTAGCCTATTTATAGGCCTAAGGAAGCCTTGGGTGAGCCTAAATTTGCTTGGGTTCACTTTGGGAAGGTGTTAAATTATCCAATGATGCCTTATGGATGAAATTTCAACTGAGAGATAAATTTAGTTTACCATTCCAATGTTAACCAACATTAAACCCAACAAGGGTGAAGCTTTAGTTTAAACTTTGGCTTCCCTCCATTTTCTCCTTCATGAGGTGGATAAGGCCTCTCAATATGATCTGAATTAGCCTCTCCCATATGAGCTCTATGAGTCATTCAATGAGCTCTAGAAAGAATGACACCTAAGACTCATCTTTCATTATTTCCATAAGTTGATTGGGATGGGTTTTAACTATGGTGAGAGGAATGGTTTAAGTGGTTTTTACCTCTCATTGGGTGGCCCGTGGGATAGATGAATTGGCCTTGTATAGAGTTGACCAACTCATCTCATGCAAGTGAATGAGTCATTCAATGGATTGAGAAGAAGATGACACATATCTTTCCTCACTCTATTTTTATGTTTTGATTATGATGACCTTTAAACATGTTTTGGTTAAGGGTTTATCAATGTTATTTTCACTCATTAGATGAAGTTGGAGGTCCATAGTGAGCTTACCACATCATCATTCCAAGCTTCTTGAAATAATGTCACATCTTTCTTCTCTTTATGATGCCTTCAGGATGGTGTTTAACCTTGGTTAAAATGGTGGGTTATGAGTAATTTAATGTGTTAACCCATGTGTGGTGTATCTCATGGGTCATGGGTGACCCATTGATGACTTCATATGATGTCATTTATGATGTCATGGTTGAGTATTAAACTTGAAATTCATTTTTCATGGCATATATGATGTCACATTTTGGTTTTAATTTAGGGTTAATCATTTATAATTCCATTTTAAATTAATTATGTAATTAATTTAAAATATAGGAAATCTAATATTAACCCATAAATTAGTCAAAAGGATCTTGAAAATTAATCATTTCATTAATTTTAATAATTTGGTCCAAAATTAAATATTTTGACTGAAATTGACCAAAGCTTACCATGGTTAACTATGGTTGACCATGGTTAAGTATGGTTGACCATGGTTGACCATTTTAGGTCCAAGGTTTACCCAGTTTATTTATTTAACCCTTGTCATGGGGTATTTAATTTTGGTGGTATGACTTGGGTTTAACCAAGGTTAAGTAAATGGTTATGCTTGATCATTTTAGTGTCTTGAATTCATCAATGGAGTCAAATTTGACTAATTTGATGTCTAAATTCACCTGGTGGTCAGTGGGTTGACTTTTGGGTCAATGTGGTGATCTTTAGGTCATAGATTGATCATTTTGACCAACCTTGACCATTTAGGTCTTGTTGTTGACCAACATGGTCAATGTGGTGGTCTTTAGGTCATGGATTGACCATTTTGACCAAATTGGACCATTTAGATCATTGCTTGACCCACATGGTCAATGTGGTGGTCTTCATTTTATAGATTGATCATTTGACCATATTTGACCATTTAGGTCAATCGGTTAACGAACATGGTCAAAGTGGTGCTCTTTAGGTCATGGATTGACCATTTTGACCAAATTTGACCATTTTGGTCATTAGGTGGACCAGTTTAGTGTTTGTCAATGCTGATCTGATCATTTTAGGATGTCATAAAGATTTGGGCTAAAAAAGCTTTATTTGGGTGTTCTTCTAAACCTTAGGGTTGATTGACCCTTGATGAGACTTAAGAGATCAATATTAGTAGACTTCCTTTCTCAAAGTGGACCATAAATAATCTGTCACAAAAGTGAGGTCAACAGTGTTTTCACCGGCACTTAATTTACTTTCCATACTGGCCTTTTGTAATGTTGAAATTCATTGTGAAAAAAAATGATCTGAGAGGGCTATGATTTCACCCAACTAGTGAATGTCACATTAACCATAGGATGGATGGTAACCAAGTTCTAGAGGGAGTCCAAATAGATAGGGAGATAAGTTTCGATGGGCGTAGAATTGGTGTTTCTAGGGTGATAGGCTATATTCGCAACCAATTTGGTCTATAGTTTAAAAACTAAGGCTTGGTTAGTCCTATAGAAAGGGCCTAGTGGGTAATCTAGAGGTGAGAGGCTAGAACCTACCAAGCATAATCATATCAATTAGGAACTTACTTTAGATAAGTTTGTTGAGCTCACTTTTGTGAGGATCATTTCTAAACCTTGTTGAGATAGGAAATTTACCAATATTGGCTCCCCGAAATCTCAATAAGAGTCACTAAACCTTATTGACCCAATAGGTTAACCTTTAACCCAAAAAGTCAATTTTGGTCAAATTAGTCAATCCCTGACCTAATGTTCAACCCTATTGATCCACCAGGTCAACTTTTGACCCAAAATTTCAACTTTGATCAAATTGGCCAATCCCTGACGCAATGACCAACCCTATTAACCCAACAGATTAACCTTTGACCCAAAAGGTGAAATTTGGTCAAGTTGGTTAATCCCTAACCCAATGACCAACCTTATTGATCCATCAGGTTAAACTTTAACCTAAAAGGTCAACCTTGGTCAAATTGGTCAATCCCTAGCCCAATGACCAACCCTATTGACCCAATAGGTCAACCTTTAACCCAAAAGGTCAAACTTGGTTAAATTGGTCAATCCCTGACCCAATGACCAACCATATTGACCCAACAGGTCAACCTTTGACCCAAAAGGTCAACTTTGGTTAAATTGGTCAATCCTGACCCAATGACTAACCTTATTTACCCAATAGGTCATCCTTTGACATAAAAGGTCAACTTTGGTCAAATTGTTCAATCCCTGGCCTAATGACCAACCCTATTAAACCAACAGATCAACCTTTGATCTAAAAGGTCAACATTGGTCAAATTGGTCAATCCTTAACCTAATGACCTACCCTATTGACCCAACAGGTCAACCTTTGACCCAAAAAGTCAACTTTAGTCAAATTTATCAAATTTTGACCCAATGAACACCACATTAGTCAAACGTTGACCTAACCAATCAACACATGACCTGAAAACCATCACATTGACATCATAGGTCAAACTTTGACTTAAACAGGTTAAATTGGTCAAATAGTCAAACCCAAAACCTAAAAGACTACCACATTGATATCATAAATCATATATTGACTTAATCAACCTGACATTGGTCAAAGAGACCAAAATAAAACTCAATAGTTAATACATTGACTTTTGGCTTGACATAAACCCTAAAAAATGGTCATCATGACTAAACCCACCCAAAAATTTAAATCCCTTAGATTTGAAGACTAAGCTAAACCATGACAAGATTAGAAAATTCATATTGGTCATCTTTGGACCAAAATGGGTCAACCTCGGTAAATTTAGGTTAACCTGGGTCAACCAAGGTCAACCCTAATCAACATTTATTAAATTTGGTCAAGATACCCAATTTTGAACCGAAAATGATGAAATTAATTAATTAATTAATTTTAATTAATTTAATTTATTAATAATATAATTTCTAATATTTTTCATTAACCACATAATTAATTGAAAATGGAAATACAATTAAAAAGCCATGAAAATAAAATTTGGATATGTGACATCATTTTGTGTCATAATAAATGGTTTTAAATTTTCAAACTCATTAATTACATCATGATGACTGATGGCGACGAATGGTCGTGTTTTGTCGCTGTCAATTTCTGTATCATGTCAATGTCAATGAGTCGCCACTCTCTTTATCTATCTATCGCCTTAATTCTTATCCTACCTAGACTTATTGTCAAAAGTCTTTCGGAAATTGAAGAAGACTTAATCATGATAGAGATTGAGAGAAAAGGAGAACAAATGATAATCTCATAGAACAAGTCTTCAGATTATGTAATTACTGAAGTTTTTCGTATGAGAAAATCATATGAAGATCTTGGGTAACCAGAGAGGACTTGTAGGTGATATACCTATCCTGAGTTCTTTAATCTCCTATAGGAGCAAGCTCACATAGTTAATTACATCCTAAGCAATTAATACTGCCTAGAAAAACTTTGATTAAGGTTAACATTTATCCTCGAAAAATTATAAGTGTTATCGTGGCAGTGCATTTCTGAAGAATCGATACTACCATAAAGTTTTATCTATGTTGGGTGTATGTCATTGCTTTATGATGTTTTGTTTTATTGTTTTAGATTTTGTTTCATTGTAATGTCATTTTGTATGTCATGTCATATGTTATGTCGGGATGTCGTAGTTTGTATGTCATATTATTTTATGTCATGTCATAATGTCATGTGATGTCGTAATGTCATGTCATTTTATGTCATGTCGTAATGTCATGTCGTTATGTCATTTTGTTATGTGATGTCTTTTTATCAGGTTGTAATGTCATTATTATTTTTGTAATATCGTTTTGTCATATGTTTTGTTGTGTTCTATTATCTTTTTGTTTGGTTTGATTATTGTTTTACTTGATTTTCATTGTGTCAGTTTCATGTCATGTCGTTATTTTATTTTTATTCTAAAATATCGTTATTGTATCATGTCGTTATTTGATTTATTTTGTTAGTTTTGTTTTGTGTCATGTTATGTCACTTTGTTATTTATTTATTTGGTGTCATATCATATCATATTGTTTTGTCATTTCATTGTGTTCTGGATTGATGTCTTGTCATGTTATGTTATTTTGTCATTTTACTGTGTTTTGGTATCATGTCACGTCATGTTGTTTTATCATTTTGTTTCGGTTTAATTTTTTTTGTTTTGTTTTATTTTGAATGTTGTTATTCTGTCTTTATTGTCCTGTAAAACAGAGTTAGCACACCCTATAACATGCAAAGAAAATATAAACAAAATTAGTCTTCATTCTGCAAAGAAAACATTGTCAAAAATAATGTCATATAAATGTTTAAATTATCTAGTAAAAATGTCTTTTGTTTCAGAATTGTCAGATGTCCAGGTTTGGTTGAAATGTCGAATTAGATTTATGTCAATTTATGTTTAATTTTTTATTTGTCTTTAATGTCGATTTGGGTTGAATTTTGGATTTTATGTCAATTTATGGCGATTTGGATTTAATTTTGGATTTTATGTTGATTTATGTTGATTTGAGTTTGATTTTGGATTTGATGTTAATTTATGTCAATTTAAGTTTTATTTTTTGGTTTTGTATCGATTTATGTTTAATTTTATGTCGAGTTAAGCTCAATATAGATCGAACATTATGTCATCTTATGTTTAGTTCGATACAGGTCAAACATAAGGATTATGTCGGTTTATCTCATGTTAAGTTCGATTTAGGTCGAACTTAAGAATTATGTCGGTTTATGTCGAGTTAAGCTCAATTTGGTCAAACTTAAGAATTATGTCAGTTTATGTCGAGTTATGTTGAGTTAAGTTCGATTTAGGTCGAACTTAAGATTCATGTCAGTTTGGGTTTAGTTTGGGTTGAACCTTAGGTTTGTGTCGATTTAAGTTCAGTTAGTCTCAATTTAGGTTGAACCTAAGTTTTTGGTAGAATTAGGTTCAACTTGGTCTGAACCTAGAGTTTATGTCGAGTTAGATCCAATTTGAGTTGAGTCTAAAGTTTGGTTGAGTTAGGTTCAATGTTTGTTGAACCTGTAGGTTTGGTTAGGTTCAACGTAAGTTGAACCTAAAGTTAGGTTAAGTTAAGTTCAATGTAAGTTAAACCTAGAGGTTTGGTTAGGTTCAATTTGGGTTGAACCTAAAGTTTATGTTAAGTTAAATTCAATTTGGGTTTAATCTAAAGTTCTGGTTAACTTAGGTTCAAGTTAGGTTGTACCTAAGTTATAAGATGATTTTGGTTCTTTATAAGTTGAATCTAAGGTTTGACTGACTTGGGTTCAAGTAAGGTTGAACCTAAGTTAAGGTTGAACTTAGTTCAAATGTATGTTGAACCCAAAAAGGTTTTTGTTAACTTGGGTTCAAGTTAGATTGAACCTAAGTTTAGGTTTGAGGTTAACTTGGGTTTATGTCAAGTTGAACCTAAGTTTAGGTTTGAGTTTAACTTGGGTTCATGTCAGGTTGAACCTAAATTTTAGTTTAATTTTAACTTGGGTTAATGTCAGGTTGAACATAAGTTTAGGTTTGAGGTTAACTTGGGTTCATGTCATGGTTGAACTTAAGTTTAGGTTTAAGTTTAACTTGGTTTCATGTCAGGTTGAACCTAAGTTTAGGTTTGAGGATAACTTGGGTTCATTTCTGGTTGAACCTAAGTTTAGGTTTAAGTTTAACTTGGATTCATGTCAGGTTGAACCTAAGTTAAGGTTTAAGGTTAACTTAAGTTCATGTCTGGTTGAACTTAAGTTTAGGTTTAATTTTAACTTGGGTTCATGTCAGGTTAAACCTAAGTTTAGGTTTGAGGTTAACTTGGGTTCATTTCAGGTTAATCCTAAGTTTAGGTTTGATTTTAACTTGGGTTCATGTCAGGTTGAACCTAAGTTTAGGTTTGAGGTTAACTTGGGTTCATGTCTAGTTGAACCTAAATTTAGGATTAAGTCTAACTTGGGTTCATGTCAGGTTGAAACTAAGTTTAGGTTTAAGATTAACCTGGGTTCATGTGTAGTTGAACCTAAGTTTAGGTTTAAGTTTAACTTAGGTTCATGTCAGGTTGAACCTAAGTTTAGGTTTGAGGTTAACTTGGGTTCATGTCTGGTTGAACCTAAGTTTAGGTTTAATTTTAACTTGGGTTCCTGTCAGGTTGAACCTAAGTTTAGGTTTGAGGTTAACTTGGGTTCATGTCAGGTTGAACCTAAGTTAAGGTTTGAGGTTATCTTAGGTTCATGTCAGGTTGAACCTAAGTTTGAGTTTAAGTTTGACTTGAGTTCATGTGAGGTTGAACCTATGTTTGGGTTTGACCTAAGTCTAACATGGGTTAGACTTAAGTTAGGTTTGGTTTAAGTTTTGAGTCAGGTTCAAGTTAGGTTGAACTTGGGTTTTGACTTAAGTTCAATATAGATTGAACTTAAATTTGGTTTGGTTTATGTCAAGTTATCTGATTTAGGGTTGATTAAACCTAATTTGGGTAAGGTTTAATTCGTATGATTAGTTTCAGGTTTAGTTTAATTGATTAAGTCTTAATGTTCGTAAGACCTAAAGGTTAATTAAGTCTAATGGGTTAGACTTAATTGAGAAGATTAGGTTGATTAAACCTAATGTGACTAAGGCTTAATGATTCATAAGGTCTAATGGGTTAGACCTAATTTTGATTAAACCTAAGTCAGTTAAGTTTTAATGATTAATTAAGTCTAACTAGGTTAGAATTAATTAATTTTTAGGATTCAATTAAACCTAATTTATTTAAGGTTTAAGAATTAATTAGGTCTAATGAGTTAGGCCCAATAGGGTATAAACGTTGATTAAGCCTAATGTAGTTAAGGCTTAATGACTAATTAGGTCTAATTAGTTAGACCTAGTTAGGGTATTAAGTTTGATTAAACCTAAGTTTGTTAAGGTTTAATAGCTTAATTAGGTCTAATGAGTTAGACCTAATTGAAGTTTAAGTTTGATTAAACCTAAGTTTGTTAAGGTTTAATGGTTAATTAAGTCTAATGAGTTAGACCTAATTAAGGTTTATTATTTGTATTAAACCTAATTTGTTAAGGTTTAATGATTAATTCAGTCTAATTATGTCTCTTAGACCTAATTAAGATTTTGATTTGTATTAAACCTAATTTAGTTTAGTTTTAATGATTAATTAAGTCTAATTATGTATCTTAGACCTAATTAAGGTGTTGGTAAAGTTTGGGTTCACATGAGTTGAACCTAAGGGTAAATTTGAATTCATTTGGGATTGAATCCGAAATTCAACCTATATCTATGTGTGTTAAACTTTAGGTTACATGTGAGTTTAGACTCAACACTTGGATTTCGACTTTGGGTCTATAGGGACTAAACCCATTAGTCCTGAGGATGCAAGTAAACCCTATGTCAGTTAGGGTTTAATTTTATCTTGGATCTGACCAAACCTAAGGCTTTAGGATTTGATTAATCCTAGATGTATTTTAGTGAGTCAATTAAGTTTAACGTGTCCTTAAACTTAATTAAAGTCTGATTTTTGTTATTAAACCTAATATCATGAGGTTTAATGGGTTAATTAAGCTTAGCGTATCTTTAAACTTAATTAAGTTTAATTTCTGAGTTATTAAACCTATTGTCTTAAGGTTTAATAAGTTTTAATTAAGTCTAATTTGATGTCATAGACCTCATTATGGTTTATCATAAGTCTATTTTGGATTTAACTCAGCTTTGAGTTAGCTTATTTTGAAATAGGCTAAGTTGGGTGTAATTAAGCTTAACTTGTCTTTAAGCTTGATTAAGGTTTTGATTAAGGTGATAATTAAACTAATTTCTCCTCTTAGACTTAAGTAAGGTTTGTCATAAGTCTAGTGTAGGCTAGACTCATTTTGAACTTAGTTTATTAAGGAAAATAGGCTAAGTTATAAAAAGATGATTTTTAGGATTTAAATTTATTAATTTAATAATAAAATTTAATCCCAAATTTTAAAATGTCATTTAAAATTGTTTAATGAAGTAGAAATTATTGTCCTAGGGTTATTGTCTTCCACCCTAAAATTTCTAAATATTTTCCAATTTTATTTTTCTTAATTTATAATTTTTATAATAATTTTTAAAAATAATTACAAAGTGGCTTAGAAATTATGAAATATCACCCTAAGTAATTTCTCTATCCTTAGAAAACTAGGAGATGTGTAATATCATCAGAGGATGATTTGGTGAAAATTTCATAATTTTTGGAGTTATAATTAATTTTTAATAATTAAATTACTCTAGAGAGTAATTAATTAATTAAAAATCAAATATAACTAAAAAAAATAAAAGTTTTAACTCCACATTGTTTTCCTCTTTTTCCTCTTTCTAGAGGTATTTTTATTTTATTTTTGTGATTTTTCTGGGAAAAGATATAATTTTTCGATTGTTCTAAAGTTGTTTTGGATTTAATTAAATCCAAAATAACCATGATGCGCCACATGTCCTCGTACCGTCGAACGAGCGGGACGATCCGCTGCATGAGCTGAACAGCAGATCCCGCAGCTCTTGATCAGCACCGTCCGTTCCGAAACACGGTAACGGACAGCTGTCATTTAATCTGGCGATTTTCAGGATTTTTGCGAACCGTCTATCTTCTAGGCTCAATATCTTGCTCATTTCTCAACGGAATTGAGTGATTTTTGAACCTATTGAATCGTCTAAGGATGTAGATCACATCCATTTGGTGATCATAGGGTTTTGAGTTGATTTAACTCATGATTAACCAAAAATTCAAACATAAGCATATAATTATATAAAAAATTCATATCTTTGCCACAACAAATTTGAGCTTAAATTGGATGGTTTGGCAACTTCTTGTGATCCTAGTGAAGCTTTTCCACACTTTAATTTGGACTCAAATTGGGTCTATATTTGTGCAAGACCAAAGGTGGCTACTTTGTAATTTTGGCTTGGGTTAGCCCATTTCAGCTGATTTGGTGAAGGTTTGAGGCTAGCTAAGTGCTGGGTTTGATATGGATTCAATCACTAAGATCCTAGTGAAGATTTTTACTGTTGGGATCAAGGGGATTTGGGCAAAGCTTGGGCCACTATCTCTCTCTTTTTCATCTCCCTTTTTCTCTTTGAGTTTAGGTCATATTCATAGCCATAGATGGCTGCCCTTTTGATTTGGCTGATCTAGGAACTATTTAGGATAGTTGCTAACATCCTTATTAAGCAATTCTAAGAGGAATTCGGCTTTCAATTGATTGGGTAGGAGGCCTTTGGATTTTTTAATCAAACCATGCAAAGGTGTATCCATGGTTAAGTTTTGGTATTCCATTTTAAGATTTTAAAATTCCTTCAGCCTAATGCTTTATGAAATCAATTGTAATAATTCTAGGGCTTGCTAGAGCCTCCCTCAAATGTCTTTGTTGACCTCATTTTTATGATAAGGTCTACCCATGACCTAAAAATTTAACTTTGGTTAAAATGGTCAATTCTGACCCAATGACCAACCACATTGACCCAATAAGTCAACCTTTTGACCTAAAAAGTTAACTTTAGTCAAAATGGTCAATTCTAACTCGATGGCCAACCCTGTTGACCCAATAGGTCAACCCACTACCTAAAAAAGTCAACTTTGGTCAAAATGGTCAATCCTGACCCAATGAACAATCTTATTGACCCAATAGGTCAACCTTTTGACCTAAAAGGTCAACTTTGGTCAAAATTGTTAATCATAACCCAATGACCAACCCTGTTGACCCAATAGGTTAACCCATGACCTAAAAAGTCAACTTTGTTCTAGATGGTCAATCCTGACCCAATAACCAACCCTATTGACCCAATAGGCAATCCTTTGACTTAAAAAGTCAACTTTGGTCAAATAGTAAATTTTTGACGAAATAACCAATTATTGACCCTATGACCTGTTTAAGACCCCAAAATGATAAAATTAATCAAATAATTAATTTCAAAAATTATTTTGATTAATTAAATTAAATTGACTAATAATTTAATTTTTAATATTTTAATTAATTAAATGACGTAATTAATTAAAATGAAAATTAAATTAAAAGTCATAAAATGACAAAATTTACCAAAATGAAATAAAAATGATAAAATTAATCAAACAATTAATTTAAAAAATTATTTTAATAATTAAATTAAATTAAATAATTATTTAATTTTCAATATTTTAATAAATTAAAGGACATAATTAATTAAAATGAAAATTAAATTAAAAGTCATAAAATGATAAAATGCACAAATTAATTAAAAATAATGGAATTAATCAAATAATTAATTCTAAAATTATTTTTAATTAATTGACCAATACTTTGATTTTCATATTTTAATTAATAATTAATTAAAATGAAAATTAAATTAAAAGGACATGAAAGGAGACAAAATTCAATTTTAAATAAAAGATGACATGAAAATTAATCAAATAATTAATTTGAAATTATTTCCAATTAATAATTGATTAATGAAATAATTTCTAATATTTTAGTTAATGACATAATTAATTAAAATAGAAATTAAAATAAGAAAGGGGTATTAAATGGAATTTTAAACCTATGACATTATGATTTTCCAAAAATTCCAAATATTCTTTATGACATCACACATGACCTCATATGGGTTAGACACAACCCATATAACCCATTAAAAATGAAATAACCCATGGATGACCCATCATGAACCATGCTTAACCATGGTAAACACATGTGATGATTCCTTCATCATTATGGAAAAATGGTGTGTCACCTTCTCATGCAACCCTAAGAGAACCTTTGGTGACTCATCTAACACGTGCCATCTTCACCAATAGGATAGGAGAAGAGTTTAGATCACCATTACTTCATATGGCGATCTCATAAATCAAAAATGAGAAAATTAAAGAAAATAAAGGGATATGTGTCATCTCCCCATGAACCCTTAAATGAGGTGTTGGATGATGAAGATCTTAGCCCTTTAAGTCACCATTAACCTCTCCCTTAGCCAATGGAATGGAAACAAAGAGATCAAAGGCTATCATGACAATTTTGAATCCATAATTGCCATGATACATAAGCTTGCTTAAGTGGCATAATTCCCATGGGATATGGAGAGGTGATAGTTGGAATACATGGGAGAGGCTATTACTAGACCCTGCTACACAGCTCTAACCACCCCTTGGTAATCTTAAGCTACCTAGGGTTGAATCATAGCCATCCATGGCTATAAAAGGAGTCCTTATTTGAAATTAAGGGGGAGAAAAAAATTCATAGAAACCTATAGGCTGCCAAAATTCCTTAGCTCCTAACACAAAAAAAAAACTTTGTTAAGGATCTTAGCAACCTATTCTGGCCAAGTTCAAGCCATAGGATCAGCCCAATCGAGCAAATTTAGCTAAAACCCAAACTCAGACCAAACCTAGCCATTTTGCCAAAATTGCTCACCAAGGCTAGCTTCAAATCCAAATTGAACTGACAAAGATCTTCTTTGGGAGTACTAGAGGCTGACCATCAAGTCTGATCAAGCTCAATATTATTGTGGCCAAAGTATGAATTTTTTTTTCCAAAATAATTCATATAATCAAAAAATCTTGGACTAAACTAGCCCAGAAAGTTATCATCACTGTATAGATATAATCTATATGTCCAGATGATTCCATAGGTTCAAAAATCATTCAATTTATTTGTGAAATGAGTGAGATATTGAGCTTTGAAGTTGGACTGTTCAATTTATTTTCAAATTATGGGATATAATCTCTGTCGCCCATTCCCGTGTTTTGGAACGGACAGCGCTGATTGCGCTATCCCGTGTTCCCTGTTCAGATCCGGACAGCAGATCCTCCTGCATCTTCGACTTGTACGAGGACACACCACGTGTCCTCGACTTTTCGGGCAAGGTTAATCCAAATTAATCTTAAAATAATTGAAAAATCATATCTTTTTGTACAGAGCTCCTAAAAATAAAATAAAAATACTTCTGGAAAGCTCTTGAAGAGAAGAAAATGATGAAATTAAAATCATAATTTTATTCTCTGTATTTAATTTTTAAATAATTAAATACTCTCTAGAGTATTTTAATTATTAAAAAATTATTTTCAAATCAGAAAAATGTGAAAATTTTAGGGAAGAATCTTTAAGTCCTTAGACACATCTCCTGATTTTTCTAAGGCTAGGATAGCTCTCTAGGATATGATTTTCTAATTTCCATGATATTTTATAATTATTTCTAAAAATAATTATGTAATTTGAAAATTTGAAAAATTAAAATTTAAAATGGTTAAGAATTTTAGGGTAACAGATAACAATCCTAAAATAATAATTCTCAAGCCATCAAATCAATTTAAAAAGACATTTTAAAATAAGTTTAAGATTTATTAATTATAAATTAATATTTCAAAACCTTTTATTCATTTACTTAATCCATTTCATAATGGACTAAGCTAATGATGAATTTAAACCCAAATGAACTCAAATCAAACATTAATTAGGTTTAAAGACAACTTAAGCCTAATTAAACTCATTAAGCATTAATTACATTTGGTTTAATACAAAAACGAAAACTTAAATTAAGTTTAAGGACATATTAAACTTAATTAAATCATTAAACCTTAACTAAATTAGGTTTAAGAAAAAATTAAAACCTCAATTAAGTTTAAGGAAATATTAAACTTAATTAATTCATTAAACCTTAACTAAATTAGGTTTAATACAGAAACCAAAACTTAAATTAAGTTTAAGGACATATTAAACTTAATTAAATCATTAAACCTTAACTTAATTAGGTTTAATACAAAATAAAGCTTTAATTAAGTTTAAGGACATATTAAACTTAGTTAATTCATTAAACCTTAACTAAATTAGGTTTAATACAAAACCAAACTTAAATTAAGTTTAAAAACATGTTAAACTTAATTAACACTTTATACCCTAATTAAATTAGGTTTAAGACAAATTAAACCTAAACCCTAATTAGGACTAACCCTTTAGACCTAATTAAACCATTAAGTCTTAAGTAAATTAGACTTACTTAAACCTAAACCCTAATTTGGTCTAACCCTTTAGACCAAATTAAACCATTAAGTCTTAACTAAATTATACTTAATCAAACCTAAACCCTAATTAGGTCTAACCCATTAGATCTAATTAAACCATTAAGTCTTAACTAAATTATACTTAATTAAATTTAATCCCTGATTAGGTTTAATCCATCCTAAATCTTAATCAAATAAAATTCAACTTAAACTCTAATTAACTCTATCACATTAGACTTAATTAATCTATTAAACCTTAACCAACTAAGGTTTAATCAATTCTAAATTATAATTAAGTCTATCAGATTATACTTAATTAAACTATTAAACCTTAACCAACTAAGGTTTAATCAAATTTAAACTCTAATTAAGTATACCACATTAGACTTAACTAATCTATTAAACCTTAACCAATTACCTAAAAAAAAACCTAATTTAAGATCAATTTTAAACCCCAAATTCAACCTTTAACTTAAGTTCAACCCAACTTGACCCCAAGTTCAACCTTTAACTTAGGTTCAACCCAACGTGAACCCAAGTTCAACCTTTAACTTAGATTCAACACAACATGAACCCAAATTCAAAACCTTAACTTGAGTTTAATCTATATTGAACTTAAGTCAATCTTAAGTCTAGGTTCAATCTAATTGAACCTAACTTAACTCAAATCCAAATCAAACCTAAGCCCAACCCATATTGAACTTAAGTTAACCTTAAGTTTAGGTTTAACCTAACTTAAACCTAACTTAAACCCAAACTGTGATTAAGTATACCATATTAGACTTAATTAAACTATTATACTTTAATCAACTATGGTTTAATCCAACCTAAATCATAATTAAGTCTACCATATTAGACATAATTAAACTGTTAAACCTTAATCAACTAAGGTTTAATTCAACCCAAATTATAATTAAGTCTATCACATTAGACTTAATTAAACTATTAAACCTTAACTAACTAAGGTTTAATCAAATATAAACCATGATTAAGTCTACCACATTAGACTTAATTATATCATTAAACCTTAACTAACTAAGGTTTAATTAAACCTAAACCACAATTAAGTCTACCACATTAGACTTAATAAAACCATTAAACCTTAACAAACTATGGTTTAATCAAACCTAAATCATAATTAAGTCTACCACATTGAACTTATTTAAATCATTAAACCTTAATCAAGTAAGGTTTAGTCAAATCTAAGCCATTATTTAGTCTACCACATTAGACTTAATTAAACCATTAAACCTTAACTAACTAAGGTTTAATTAAACCTAAATCATAATTAAGTCTACCACATTAGACTTAATTAAATCATTAAACCTTAATCAACTAAGGTTTAATCAAATATAAGCCATAATTAAGTCTACCACATTAGACTTAATTAAATCATTAAACCTTAATCGACTAAGGTTTAATCAAACTTAAACCATAATTAAGTCTAACACATTAGACTTAATTAACTAAGCTTTAATTACATTAAGTCTAACTTACTAGACTTAATTAATGTTTAAGCCTTACTCAAATAAAATCCAAATAAATCCCGGTTAAATTAAATTATACTTAATTAAAACTTAAGTCTTACCTAAAAAGGACTTAGATGGTCTATAATTCTAATTAAGTCTAATCTATTTAGACTTAATTAACCTTTAAGTACTATTTAAACAAAGCATAATTAGGTTTATTTTAATTAAACCTAACTTTTTTACTTATGTTCAAACAAACATGAACTCAAGTTAATTAGATTCGATCTACATTGAATCTAACTTAAGTTCAAACATACATGAACTCAAGTTAATTTAATCTACATTGAATTTAACTTTAAATTTTAACTTAAACAAACATTATAAGTGGGTATATATTTCCTTAAAAACAAAAATTTTCAGAAAACAGGTGATCAACATTAATCAGAAGTTTTCTTAGACAATTATAAATTGCCTAAGATGTAATTAACTATAGAAGCTTGCTTCTATAGGAAATTTGAGAGAACCCATGATAGATATCACATCTAGAAATTTCTGGTTAAAACTTTGTGATCTTCCTTATATAGAAATTCTAGGATATGGCATTCTAGAATCTTCTTTTATAAGAATTATCATAAACATCCTTTTTCTCTTTTCTCTATTAGCCCTAAATTTCTTAATTCCTTTATAGGATTTATAAATATAAGATTAGGGCAATATTAAATAGTGTGGTGACTCCTTGACATTGACATGACATCAAAAATTGACGGTGACGAAACAATGACAGGGCGACATTTCCCTCCTCGTCGCCATCAAGAGAGTTTGGCGACTTTGCTGGAGACTTTCTTTCTTCTCATCTTTTGTTATCACTTGTTTTAATTTGACATTTCGTTCTTTGACAAAAAAAACTACATCTTTTTCAAATTCCAGTTTATAAATAAGTCAATAACATTCATTTTTCTTGAAATTTCAGAAAAGTTACAATGGATTCTCCGAATTCAATCTTTTCTTATTTTCAAGACTTCAATATACCAATAGAGGAAGATATTTCCTATTATCATAATGATTATGGATTATTTAGTGAAACAGAATTTACATTAGATAATCCATACCAAACTGATATACAATCTTTTGAAGAATTTGATCTGCAACCTTATGAAGACTTTCTGAATTTTACAGAAGACCTACCTGAGTATACACCTGAAGAGTCTTACACTCTTGAAGAAATGAAAAGAAAAATTGACAGCAAAGGAAAACAAATCTACGAGGAGGACGATATTCCACCACCATCTATTATATGATGTTGGATCTTGTTCCAAAAATATTCATAAAAACAGTGCTCGTCCGCTTAAATGGAGGAAAAGGTGGAATGAAAATGATAATTTTGAAACACCTGAATTTGAGCAAAGTGTTTTTGGAAGCCCTTCCTTTTCAGAAGAAAATCGGTATATTCCAATTCCTGTTGAATATACTGATAATTTCTTTCAAACTAAGAGTTCTCCCTTAATTCATGCTATACAGACAGTGTTTAAAAGATTAGCACGAATAGATAAATGTTCAATTTCCTAATTGCTGGACAAAATGGGATGTGCAGTCTCTAAAACAATGAAAAGGAGAATTCTAGCAATAGAAAACTCTATTTATAAAGAAACGTGCTATCAATCTCCAACAGAAGATCAATGTATTCGAGTGCAAGTAAAGTTTCAACTAGGGCCAAGAGTAAAAGATGTGACAATTACAAAAGACAAAGCCAGATATGACAAACTGATGTTAGAAACAGAAAATACATCCACTAAAATGATATATTTGGTCCATATGTTACAAAATGCGAATTTTTCATATGAAAATACACCGCCTAGAGGGTTTCATCCCATATTAGAAGATAATGTATGGAAACGAAGATCGTCTAAAAGAAATTCCGATGCTATGAGCACTCCTGCAAACAGTTCACAAGAAGAAACTTGTAAAGAACATCTTGTAAAATCATTTAAAGAAAGACTGAAAAAGTTAAAGAATGATATCAAACAATTCTTGGTGCTAGGAAAGAAAGAAACTTCTGACAGTTCAAATCAAAATGTTGCCAGTATTAATGTGGTAGAAACACAGTCTACTTCTTTAGCAAGAGAACTAAATGAAGAAGATGCAACAAACGAATTATGAGCAGTTATACGATAATGAGACGAACAAATCAGTCATCTTGAGCAGAAAATGGAAGAGTTAGTAACAGCTTTTCAAAATCCACCTACAAATCCATCACCGGCCATTGAAATCGTTAGGCCAGAGTTTATCCACTTTTTAGAAGATAAAGGAGAGCCAATAGATGTTAAAGAAAGCACTCAATAGAAAAAGGATTCCCCTCATAGTGGAATTCCAGAAAAAGATATCACACAACTCGTGGAACAAAAGATAAAAGAAACAATGGCTCAGGTAAAGGCTGGATCATTAATTCCAAAGGGTAGACCATATCCAGAGGAATTTGATTATGTCCAATACCCTAAAGGTTTTGTTCCTCCTGTCTTTAAAATGTTTGATGGAACCAGTAATCCTCGACAACATTTAGCACATTTTGGAGCAAGCTGCTGTAATGCAGGGGGAAGTGACGCTCTTTTATTCCGTCAATTTGTTAACAGTCTCACGGGAGTTGATTTTGACTGGTATACAGAATTTCCTAATGGGTCTGTTAAAACTTTTGAAGAGATTGAAAGTCTCTTCATTCAACGATTATTCAAAGCTCAACATCATACTATAGTTGGTGATCTAGTAGTGGAAAAACAAACAATAGGAGAAGGCTTAGTGGATTACATTTTGCGCTGGAGAAATCTCATCATGAAGTGTGAACCATAACTTCAAGATCAACATGCTGTCGAAATCCTGCTTAAAAATATCCATGGTCTTATAGAATTTATGCTTAAAAGATAAACAATAAAACTTTTTAAAAATTTCTTAGTAAAGCTGCCAATCTTCAAGAAGAAACCAAGCAGATGAGTGTAATGGAGAAAAGACTGAAAAGACAAAGACTGTCAAGACATTTGAAAAGAGACCTGAAAATGTTGTAGAGAAAGGTAAACAAGTGATGTAGGTTCAACCTGAATAAAAGAAACAATGACAGAATCCATCAACATCACAAACATCGCTGCAATTACAACTTCAACAACCAATCCCTGTACCGGCAGATAAAAGAACAATGGCCGAAATAATGAATAAAGAATATTCATTTAAAATGGAAGCTATAGGCAAAATATTCCATAGCTTGCTTAAAATACCAGAATTTAAGCTACCAGAAGCTAGAAGGCCAGCAGAAGTAGACATGAAGGACAATCCCAATTATTGTCCTTATCATAGAATGCTTGGACACAAGATTGAAGAATGTTTTATCTTCAAAGACTGGTTAGAGTGCAACTTTAAAGAAGGAAATATAGTAATCTTAAAAGAATATTTGAAAGAACCTAACAAAGGTTCAGTCAATATGATTTTGGTGGAAAAAATTAATTCCAAAAATAAGAACAAAGACAACACTGTTCGACGTAAATCTTCTGAGGAGATCCTTACTGAATATCAAGTTACAATGCCTCCCAAGAAAGAAAAGAAAAAGAAAAATAAAAAACCGAAAAGGATTAGAGGTCTTCTAGATATAGGGACTGCAGCTCCTATTGTACCTTCTAGTTCTTATGTTTCTCGGTCTTCTGCTAGGATAGTTACATCGGATGAAGGATGAAAAATCCTTGAACTGATGACTTTGTATGACTTCCTCTTTGCTACTACTGTGAATAAAAATAACTCCAGTTTTGCTTACATTCTGTCTATTTTGGGTGATGCTTCTGAAAATGATCATTTGAATTCTAATCTTGTAGACAATACTCAAATCGTACATGATCTCGATCAATCTAAAGACAACCAAAATGACAAAAACATTGATGAAAATTCTAACAATGACAAAGATGACAATGACACTGCTACGCTCCAATTACAAGGAAACCCCGATTTCCATAGAATTGGAATCTTCAGACACGGAGACAAAAGAGTTGGATAACCAATTTGAAGAGATAGTTGAAATCAATTTGAGGAGTGGAAAGGTTCTACCTCCTAGAATGGCTCCACAAGAAAAGGAAAAACAAATAGTCACATCAGAAAAGATCATTCCTCCAATACATTCATAACTCCCTGAAAGAGATAAGGATGATCTTCATAACAAAGTAGACTATAACGTACTAGCTCATTTGAGGAAGTTACCAACAAAATTGAGCATCTATGACGCTCTTATGCTTTCCAAAGAAATGAAAGAGTCATTGATAAAAGCCCTTTTAGATACAAACATTTTCCTAGCTTAACTTGCTAGTATTACTCAGAAGGAAGTTTTTGCATTAGAAGAATCGATAAAGATTACTTTCTCTGATAATGACTTGTTGCTCGAAACAACTGAACATAATCATCCACTGTATATCACAGTAAACATAATTGACACGACACTTTCAAGGGTTCTTATTGACCCAAGTGCTTCAATTAACATTATGAATTTGAGAACTCTTGCCTATCTAGATATTGACGCATCCTAACTATCAAGAGATATAATGATGTTACAAGGATTCAATCAATAAGGAGAACGATCTCTTGGATCAATAACATTGCTCTTAATGATAGCTGACTTGACAACAACAACAAAATTCCATATCATTGATTATGATACCTCTTTTAATGCCTTACTTGGCAGATCATGTCTTCATGAACACAAAATGGTTCCTTCTTCGTTGCATCAATCTATAAAATATCTACGAAAAGGACAAGAATGTTGTAATGTAGAAGATTTGCAACCTTTTTCGGTCCATGAAATCGGTATACATGAAGATGCAGCATATTACGCTCATGTAAAGAAAATAATATTCTCTAAAGAGACAATGGTGGATATGAAAGAAAAGATAAAGAAAAGAAAATAAATGAAAAAGATCATTTTTCTTCAACAAAGACAAAAGGAGTTAATTCCCGTCAAACTCATACTCGAGGCCGAGGACGAGGACGAGGGAAAGAAGATCCAATTGTTACAATGAAGAAATCATTTAAATTCAAAATTCACCTGGACTCTGAAGAAAACACAAAAGAAGAAATGACATCGGTGGTTTTAAAGGAACCTCAATTCAAAATATCTCTAGAAGAAGAAGACAAAGAGAAACAATTTGAATCTATGTATGATAAAATTAATCATTATATACATTCTATGACTCTAACTCCAATCTCTACTGCTAAGATTGAGAATTTAGTAGTCAAAGAAGTATGTAGTGATGACAAAAAACCAATTAAGTTTTGACTTGGCTCTACTTCTTCTAGTACTGAAACTGATGTAAAAATAGAAGATGAAAAATCTTCCGAAATCAATGAAAATTCCTTTTAAGTTGTACTCTCCTTGGGCACAAAAAATTATTTAAAATTGTTTAATGCTCAAACAATGGTCTTTAAAACAACCACATTTTATTGAACAAATGTGGAATAATTACAAACGAAATCCTAACTCCAAAAAAGGTGTTGGATTTGGTACTCTGGAACCATTAGATGATACAGACTTTTGCCTGGTCATCACTGAAGAACATAATTCTGAAATGATATCTGATCTTCTAATCGAAGATGCTCCCCCAGAATTGGAAGAAGAAATTAAATCGACAATTGATGAATTAAAAGAAATAAATTTAGGAACTAATGAAAATCTGAAACCAATATTCATTAGTTCGTTACTTAATGATATGGAAGCAAAAGACATAATTCAATTGTTAACAGAATACAAAGCTGGTTTGCTTGGACTTATGATGAGATGCCAGGCTTATCTCCAGAAGTCGCAGTCCATAAACTTGGGATAAATCAAATCACAAGTCATTGCAGAAGTTAAAAAATTGATTGAAGCTGATTTAACACGAGAAGAAAATTATCCAACATGGTTAGCCAATGTGGTGCCAGATAAAAAGAAAATGGTCAGATAAGGGTCTGCATAGACTTCAGGGATTTAAATAAAGAATGTCCAAAAGATGAATTTCCTTTACCAATTCCTAAATTAATGGTTGATATAGCATCAAAACATGCAATATTTTCTTTTAAGGATGGATCCTCATGATATAATCAAATAAAAATATTTTCGGAGGATGAAAAAGATACAGCCTTCTGAACACCCATAGGGATATATTGTTATAAGGTTATGCCATTTGGACTAAAGACTGTCGGTGCAACCTATCAAAGATTCATGACACGGATCTTCGATGATTTAATACACAATCAAATCGAATGTTATGTGGATGATCTGGTTGTCAACAGTAAACAAAAAGATGATTATATATACGATTTGAGAATTTTCTTTGAACAACTACGACAATACAATCTTAAAATGAATCCCTTAAAGTGCGCCTTTGGTGTCACTTCAGAAAAATTTTTAGGATTTGTAGTTTGACATCGTGGGATAGAAATTGATCCTCTCAAAATTGAAGCTATCCTAAATATGTCTCCTCCTAGAAATCTAACTCAATTGAGATCATTTCAAGGAAAGTTAGCATATATATGACGTTTTATTTCCAATCTGTCAGGTAGGTGTCAGCCTTTTACTGTCCTAACCAGAAAAGATACCAAATTTGTGTGGGATGAAAAATGCCAACATGCCCTTGAAAATATCAAACAATTCCTGACAACCCCTCCTATTTTAGCAGCCCCTGTAGTAGGAAGACCTCTAATCTTTTACACCGCAGCATTGGACAATTCCCTTGGAGCATTATTGGCACAAGTAAATGACGAGGGAAAAGAAAATGCATTATACTATTTAACTCATTTTCTGGTTCCAACAAAAATAAAATACCCAACAATTGAGAAACATTGCTTAGCCTTGATTTTTGCAGTTCAAAAACTGAAGCACTATATGCTTTCTCATAAAGTAACTCTTATTTTAAGAGTTAATCTACTACAATATTTAATGACACGGCCGACACTTTCTGGGAGATTAGCAAGACGGGTAATGATCTTACTCCAATTTGACATAACATTTGTACCATTTGGTGCTGTCAAAGGACAAATCTTGGCAGATTTCTTAGCAGCACACCCAATTCCAACTGGATCACCTCTCAATGATGATTTACCTGATGAACAAATATCAGAAATAAAAAATTCCAATGTGCAACGATGGGAATTGTACTTTGACGGCGCATCACCCGCACAGAAAGATAAAGACAAATAGACAATTATACCAGGCAAAGCTGGAGTAGGATTGATTTTCATCACTCCAGATAAAATAATGATGCCTTTTTTCCTATCATCTGACTGAACCATGCATAAATAATGAAGATGAGTATGAAACGCTCATAACCGGTCCAGAATTGATAATACTAATGGAAATTAAAAATATTGACATCTATGGAGATTCTCAGTTGATTATCAATCAAATCACTGGCAAATATAAAAATCTGAAACCTCAACTTGAACATAATTCTCGTTACACTCTGAAGCTGCTTCAGTAAATTCTTGATGCAACATTTTCCTTAATCCCGAGATGAGATAATTCTTTAGCAAATGCTTTGGCAAAACTTACAAAAGAGTTTACCTGTCGAGAAGAAGACGACATACCAATTTCTATAAAATTACGACAAGTTCTTTCTCAAATTTACATGGATAATCTGCATAAAATTGGTTAAAACATGACAGTGATAAAAAATGATGAAAAGGATAACTGGCAACAACCAATTATTCAATATTTACAAACTAGAAGGTTACCTGAAAACACTTCTATTGCCACTCAAATTAAACAAAGAGCATTATGATATGCTCAAATAAATGATATCCTTTATAAATGATCTTTTGACCAAATGTGGTTAAGGTGCTTAAACCAAGCTTAAGCTCAAGAGATTGTTAAGGAGGTCCATTCAGGTTTATGTGGTGCACATCAATCTGGACCTAAAATGAAAATGAAAATAAAAAGGATGGGATATTATTGGCCGACAATGATGACTGATTGTCTTGACGTTGCAAAGAAATGTCATCAATGTCAAATACATGGGGTAGTTTTACACCAGCCTCCAAATGTCTTACACCCAACTATTGCATCTTGGTCGTTTGAATGTTGGGGCACCGACATAGTGGGCCCTATAGATCCTCCATCATCTAAGGGTCATCGATTTATTCTAGCAGCCACTGATTATTTCTCCAAATGGGCAGAAGCAATACCGCTTAGAGAATTCAAGCAGAACAAGTCCATTATTTCTTCAAGAATCATATTGTTTATAGATTTGGAATCCCTTGAAGGGTCATACCAGACAATGGATTGGCCTTTAAAAATGCAAAAATGAACAACTTTATCCAAAGTCATGGGATAGACTGGAGGTATTCCACAATCTATTATCCTAAAGCCAATGGTTTAGCTGAAGCCTTCAATAAAACATTGGTTCAAATTTTGAAAAAGACATTAGTCAATAGCCCAAGACAGTGGCATGAAGGATTAATAGAAGCTTTATGGGCTTATAGAACTACATATCGAACGCCAACACGGACAACACTGTTTGCTTTGGTATATGGTTCTGAGGCTATATTACCACTCGAAGTCCAAATCCCTTCTCTCATACTTGTGATAGCAAATAAAATAACTGAAAAAGAAAATTCCAGATTACGACTTGAAGAAATTGAGAGTTTAGAAGGCAAACATCTATAAGCTCAGCAAAATCTCGAACTGTATCAAGCAAAAATGATACGGGCCCATGACAAATTAGTTCGCCCCAGAACCTTTCGAATCGGTGAAATAGTTTTAGTTCTTCGAAGACCTATACTAGCTCATCGAAAGATAGGTGGAAAATTTGAACTGATATGGGAGGGCCCGTATGTAATTGAAAAGACAGATTCCGGAGGATCTTACCAACTAGTGAATTGTCAAGGAAAAAGAATCTTGCCTCCAATCAATGCACATTTCCTAAAGAAATTTTACGTGACATAAAAAAATGAATGATGACTTTTTTATAAACTGAGATAAAAAGAAAAAATCTTTTCTCAAAATCATCTTTATGACATGAATCTTGACTGTTATGTCTGGTAACATCTGTTTCGCTTATTAAACAAATGTTTATAAGCATCGTTCCTTAACAAAAAAATGTCTAAAATGTTACATTATCCTGCTTTTTTCAGGAAAAATGTCAAACAACAGACTTCTTTTCACATTCCAAAGTGGTGTTTTTCTGGCCTTGGACCGACGATGTGTTAAAAAAGGATCTAGAATTCACTTCGATTTTGAGCTCTCCCAAGTTAAATTACTATATGACAGACCTTTACTATCCATTGCCAATCAACAAGAAGCAAAAAGAAAAACATCTGTATTGGAGTTCAAGCTTCGTCAACAAGCTAATGAAACAGAAAATCTTATTGACAATGGAAAACTGAAGTCAGTAATGGAAATTTTACCCTTTAAAGATGGAATGGCATCCACTAGCAGGGTAAAGAAATTAGCTTCTGGAATGACAAGAGCCCAAAGGTGAAATCGCAATAAACGGTTCAAGAAACTGGCATAAAAAGAAAGACAATACATAAAATCAATGGAAAAAGATGATGAATTCGAATTTCCAATACTTGAAATTATCTCTAAAGAAACATATTATGTCTTAGGAGAAGAAATGATCGAAGAAAAGGAGAGAAATGAAAAGACAGTATTCACTCCCATTCCTTATGAGCCAACATTGGATCTCTCGACAATGGAAGTAATAAATGAAAAATGGATTGTTTCTCAAGAATAGATGAGACGTATTAGAGCTATTAAGAAACAATCATTTGAATAATTTCAATATATTAATGGTCAAGCCATTAATATATTGTAAGGCATTCAATTGTTTACCCAAGTTTTTGATGAAGTGGGGCAAGGTTCCATTATTGAGCATGTGATGGACGCACGCGATCAAGGATAAGCTGGACATTTGAAGAGAAGGACGTACTCTGAACCGAATAGATGGATTCGTGGAAAAGGTCGCATGATAATTCAATATGGATACTGTTACAACTATGTTGTAGATAAGAATGGCAATCCCCAGGGAAACTACAACATGAACGAGTAGATCCACTACCAACAGTCATTATTTAGATTATCAGAAGACTCATAATGTGGAATATAATGCATGTTGATTGTATTCCAGATAGTTGCATTATGAATATATATGAGGAGGGTGACTATACCACCTCATATTGATAGTCAGGATTTTGAAAGACCCTTTTGCACTCTCTCCCTCATGAACAAATGTTCTATCTGTTTGGAAGAGAAATACAGATTATGGGCCCTGGAGAATTTCGTGGATCTTATCAAATTCTCTTACCACGGGGATCAGTTTTAGTCTTTGTTGACCTCATTTTTGATGAGGTCTTCTCTTCTTCTTTTTAGTGCTTAGGATCTAGCCTTAAGCTTTTCCTTTGACTATCTTAGAGGACTAGAATTGGGACCCACCTTTTAGAAATTCAAACCACTTCTTAACTCCCTGCAAACTCCACAAACTTGGTCGTAGACCCCTAATCACCTAGAGGGTTGAAATCAAACGTGGAAGTTTAAAGGATGAGTTCCTATAGGACTCTTTGGCCTTACGACTGCCCTGGGTGGCCTGGTCTGGTGGGGGTTGATTTACACACACACTACACTTATACACTACACTTTCAAACACTTCCTAAAACCACAACCATACCTAACTTGACCTCCTGACTCATGTAGGTGATTCGCATGGATGGTCCTTAACCCCTAAGCCCTTGGCTAAGAGGGTTAGGAACAACATAGTGAATGACTCAAATGAGTCCCTTCATGGCTCATATGGGCCTGATATGGCTTCATGGCTCAACCAAAATGATTTTATTCCACTTACATCCACCCAATCTTCAATTTTCCAAATTTTCAATTTTTGACCCCCGGGGCCCTACACCTACTAAACCTACCAAAAACCCTTGAAACTACCCAAAATTCTCAAAAATTTCCAAATTACCCAAAATTCCTCAAAACCAATCCCAAACATTTCCACATCACTCAAATTGGTCATCCATACCCAAAAACACCAAAAATTCCAAGAAAACCTCCCAATACCCTCCAAAATACCCCTCTTGACCCAAAAATCCAAAAATTCAGAAAATTCCCAGAAAATCCCAAATATTCCCAATTTCATTTTGTCCAACTACACCATGGGCCAATTTTGTCAATTTACCCTACTTTTGTCAAAACCCCGATTTGACCCATTTTAACCCAAAGTGAACCCAATGTTAAACCAAACCTACCCGATTGACCCCAATTTTGGTCCAATTCAATTCTAAACTTCAATTCAACATTCCCAATACCAATCTAGACCAAATCCAAGTCCAATTTGATTGATATTTGGATCCAATCTCACTTTTGGCCTTAAAGCCCAATTTGGACCCATGACCCAAACCTAACCCAAACTCACCCAATTCAACTCCAATTAACCCCAAATCTTTTCTAAATCTTCCTTAACATCCCCACAAACAAATCACTAACATGATTTGCCCAAAATTTAGACCCAAACCCCACTCAAATTCAACCTAAAGCTAAAAGGCCCATTTTTGACCTAAACCCAAACCTAACCCAAATGAGCCCAAACCCCAAAATCAAAGCCCAACCAAAGCCAAAACCTCTTTGAAGCACTCCCATAAACATTTCTCAACATTAATTTTACATCAATTTCAACCCTAGCCCAACATTGGCCCAATTTGGCCCACTTGGACCTATATTGGCCCATTCACCAAAAGAGCCCAAATTCAACCCAATTCAAACCCAAATCACTCCCAATTTGCTTCAAGTTACTCATGATACATCCATGAGCTAAACCCAACAATTATTTGGACCAACCTCTTTACAAAATTTCATCCCAAAATCGATTTTAAAATCCAAAAGCCCACCTTCCTAAACCATCTTAAAAGCCCATCTAAAACCATTTCAAAAGGCCCAAAATCTACCCTAAAGCCCACATGACATCTCCATTTGCCACCCACTTAATTAAAGCCATTACCTAAGTCCTAAATTCATCATAAAATAATTCCAAATCAAGTTTCATACAAATTTCCATCAAATTACCAAAAATTCCTAAAATCCATTTTCATGAAATTGACCAAACTTTTTGCCAAGCCAAAGGTGAGCCATGGAGCCATGCATGAGCCACATGTGAGCCATGAGAGCTTTGGACACTCCACCATGCCATATTGGGTAAGAAGAGGGAGGGCTTTCCTTAATCCCTAAAGCTCATTAGCCTTAATCATGTTTCACCTAAACTTAAATTTAATCCAAATATATTTGGATGGAGACTTCTCCATGCCAAACCAGCTGATCCCTTTGATCCCCCACAGCATCCAAAGCCACCTTGAGGGGTGCACCAAGCCCAAATGGGAGGGTTGACCCATTTAGACTCAAAACTAGCCCTTCCCCATTCCATTTTGATTCAAACCCTTTACACATGTCCATGGCCAATTGATCGCACAAACCTCTAGTCCCGACCCACCTGGACCCGAGGGTGACCCATGCTGCTCGGCCGGCCGCCCGGGTCGCCGGAAAACACCATGGCCGAGAGCTCACATGTGAGCCCAACTTGGAATTCTCACCTGTCGAGCTGCCCCATCCCCGGTGGCCATTGGAACTCGTTCTTCTCTTGCCAAGAGCAGCTGATCCCAAGCCCTAACTCTCCACGGGAGGCCCTCCACCCTCTCCTATTTAAACACCACCCCTCTCGGCCATGAGAGGTGCTGAAAAAAAACCTTAAGGAAACTCGCCAAAATTGTCCCGGACTCCTCCCCATACACGGAGCACTTGATCCCAGGTGAGATCCCCCTGCCATTTCTTCTCCGTGAGCTCAATTTCGAGTTGAATTTCCACCCAAAACCGAGGACACTTCTCCACGAGTGAACCAATTCCCAAATTGATTGGTCCTACACCTTCACCGGACCGAGGGAAGGTGTCCACCAGCAAAAGCCCCATCTCCGAGGCCACCCGGTTGCTCCAGGCCTCCAAGCTTTGTGATCGAGCTGTGGTCGAAATCACATCTAGACAATTCACTGCGACCGGGAGACTTCATCTGGAGCTTGCTGGGATCCAATCGAAGATGCAACAAACCTCAGATCGAAGCCACACTTCTCTGAGCAAAGGTATGAGTTAATTCTTCATCCCGAGCTTCTGGAGATTCTCCATTTCGAATGCTTTAATTTCAATGCATGATAACCGTATAGATGTGTTCGTCTTCTCAAGACGAATCCATAGAGCATAAGAACATGAAAATCCATTGAGTATCGAGTGAGATATTAGGGATTTAGTGAGGACGGCTCTCGGGTGAGGACACTTGGGGACGATGAACGGATGCCGTCCATTTAATACACGCGCGGACAGATGGCTCAGATCGCGTTGGACCAGAAGACGGAGCGATACAGCAGGCCCCGGAAGCGCTGAGTCAGATGGCGGCGTCGAATGGGAGCGCGACGCGTGTGCGTTCGGAGATGCCGAGGATGAGTTGGGGCCGCGTGGATAAATTGAAAATTAGGGGTATTTTCTATTTATTTAATTCCCTAAACTTCAAAAATTCATATCTTTGTGTAGAAAAATCAGAAAAATAAAATAAAAATACCCACTTGCTCGATGAACGAGAGGAGAATAATGTGGAAAAGAAATCATTTAATTTCATCAAGTATTTTATTTTTTATAATTTATTTACTCTCTGCATACTTTTAATTCTCCATGCATGTATACAATTCACTATGGCATGAGACCATGGAGCTTGAAGCCTTCGAATTTGGGAACATTCCCCGAATTTTCCAAAGTCGGAGGCCATCCCTATGAAAAGTTATTGATTTTTCAAATTCATGTTGTTGTTTTGAGTATTTTAATTCCAATAAATAGCATGTTGTGAAATAAATTCTAGGAAAATTTGGTGATATTCCTTATGACCAGAGAACCCTAGGAAAAATAGGTTTAATAGGTCTCTAATTAATTAGAGCTAACCATACATCAAATTGACTTGAAATCAATCCTCCACTGACCTTTAGGATCAGAGGAACCCACCATAAAAATTTGAGGTCAATTGGACTTGGTTAGCCCTATTAATTGGGTTGATTAAGCCACTTAGTCATTTTAAACTTTAAAAATTCATAACTTTCAAAATATCTTTCAAAAATTCACCAAATTGGTTTTGGAGCCTCTCTGATATTAGGGAATTTAAGAAAATTAAAATTTCAATTTTCTAAAAAAGTTGATTTTTAATATTATTTTAATATTTTTAATAATTAAAAAATAATAAAAATCACAAAAATAATAAAATTCACCAAAATGTCACATTTTGAATTTTAATCACTTAGGAACAAACCCCATATTTTTCTTAGGTCTATTTAGTAAGATATCAAATTTTAAAGCCCTAGGGTAATTTTAAAATTAAAAAAATGTATTTTCTAGCATTTTCACTAAAATAATTATAATAAATCATAGAAAAATCAAAAAATTGTAAAATTTGATTCTCTGATTTCCTTGATATCAGAGAGATTTTTGAAAAATATAAAATTCATTTTTCAACATTTATTTTAATTTTAAATTAATTAATACTCCAAAACTTAAAATAATTATAGTAAAAAAAATATAATTCAAAAAATCACCAAAATTAGTCCAAGTGGTCCTCTGGTCATTAGGAATGTCCCCTAATTTTCTTAAGGACAGAAACTTTTCCTTGGTCATGTTATTAAATTTTCCTTTGAAATCTCTATTTTGTACCAAAAATAATTATATAAATAAATTAAATACAGAAAAATCATATTTTCTCCTCTCATGTCTTTATTGACATATGAGTGAAGTCACATAAAAATCTCAAATTTATTTGAGTTCAATTTAGTGAGTTATGAAATTATTAAGCTTAAAGGGTAAAATGGTAATTAAATTTTAATCCTTAATTAAAACTTTAGGTTTAATAAAAAAATTAACAAGTAAAATATTTGATCCTAATCTGATTTGGATGATTGAAATTTAAATAATTAAAGGGTAGAAACCCATTAAGCAATTTAAAATGATTAAACCTTAATTAAATAATTGATTAAATTTGGAAGAATAATAAAATTGGAATTATTAAAATAGGGATATTATTAGGAAGAGATTTATTCTTTAATTTAAAATTCCCTAAATTAATCATTTCATTAATGTTTAATTCTTAATTAAAATGATAATTCAAATTCAAAACATTAAAAGACTTAAATCATTAAACTAAAATTAAATTATTAAACTCTTTTAAAAATTTCAATTAAAATTAAAAATAAAAATTAAATTAAAAATTAAATTAAATTAAGTAAATTAAATTAAATTAAATTAAATTAAATTAAATCAAATTAAATCAAATTAAATTAAAACTAAATTAGATTACATTAATTTAATGTAACATCAAATCAAACTAAATTGAATTAAATTGAATTAAATTAAATTAAAACTCAATTAAATTAAATTAAATTAAATTAAGTTGAATTAAATATAACATCACTAAAGACATAAAGAATTCAAAATAAATCTAAAATAACTTGAACACTATTCCAAATTTAAACCCATTAACTTAAATCAAATCATTTGAATACCAATTTACCCTTGAAAGCTTTGGTTATTATAACTCCTAAACAGAACATTAAATGAAATGTTACTTCACTTATAGGATATTCAAATGTCCTAGTTCACTGAGTAAGATAACAACGAAACTTGAATTCTTGGACGATTAATTCATTTGTATAATTAAATTCATTTGGACTTAAAACAATCCTAGAAATATTGAAAAGATGTTTAAGATTCCTCTTAAGCACTTCCTCAATATGATAGGACATTTATAAGAACAATTGAACTTAATTGCTCTTTGATGAAGAAAATCGTCTTCAAACCAAAAACACAAGGAACCTAGACGTCATAGGAAATGACTAGCTATAGGATTAGGAATTTGGTAGAAAACCATAACCCTTACCTTAGCTCTACCTAGGAACTTGCTTAAATATTCTAATTGTGTTTTAAGTGCAGCTTGGGATGACGGGAAGACCCTCCAGTGTACGCTTTTATTTTATTGCATTTTACTTTCTTGCAATTTACATTATCGCAATTTATTTAATCGCATTGCACTTACGTTTCTTGCATGATAAACAACCGTTGCATGAAAACCCACACCTTTAGGATAGTCCCTAAAACCGAAACCAAAACTAAGTTAAAAGTCATTGCAAGATAAAATTCACCGCCATAACATTTCAAAATATAAAACAACTCAAAATTTAATCACAAACGAACACAAAACTACAATTACAATTAAATTAAAACGTCCTGTTGGATGATCGGGAATACCTCGGATGATGTAACCTACGTGTTGCTAACGGGATTTCCCACGGTCTAAATGAAAGTGTGGAACTCATTTAGTTGAGTTTAGCAAATTCATCTGGACTAAGTGAATCCGATAAAAATAATGATGCCGGAAGGATGGAACCGTGGGATCTTAACCGGTGTCGTTATAATCAACTTTAAGATTTGTTTTAATTAAAATATTGAAAACACTTGGAAATTAAGATTTTCTCTAAACCAAAACACTTTTCTCATCCCCTGATTTATGACTTCTAAAATTGAA
The DNA here is from genome assembly GCA_022702705.1 of Papilionanthe hookeriana x Papilionanthe teres. Classification (NCBI taxonomy): domain Eukaryota; kingdom Viridiplantae; phylum Streptophyta; class Magnoliopsida; order Asparagales; family Orchidaceae; genus Papilionanthe; species Papilionanthe hookeriana x Papilionanthe teres. Next base: position 129,529,591 of record CM040425.1, on the reverse strand, counting down.
CCTCTGCAACAACAAAGAGCTCGGAGCATGGTGGGCAGCACGGCCATCGTCATCAGCAAAACCTGAGTCTACTTCAGCAAAACTTTCCTAGAATTAAATAAAAAAGCCATAGGACTTCGAGGTAGTTTGCCTAGTGCAACATAAATCCTCAACTCTTCGTTAGGCACTTGCATTGCAAATTAAGCCCTAACCGGTCTTAGGATTCCGAGGTAGTCGTCCGGTACGGCAATAAACCCTCACATCTTCGAGGCTATTTGTTTAATTTTATCATACAAATATAAGCCCTAATTAATTAAAATTGGCGAAGATCAAAACATTTAAATAAATATTAGGATTTTCCTAAACTCAAGCCAAACAATAGGATAGTCGGGAAATTACCGAAGTTCGCTTCGAATCTGTGATTTCTCCTACTTTTCTTCCTTTGGATTCCCAAAACAAAATGTTCCAAACTTGATCCATTCCCTATTGAAATTCCAAAATTCAATCCTTTGAAAACTTAAACTTTGAAATTCTTGAGAGCAGAATTATTGATTATTATTGAGAGTTTTCTTAGGTGATTCCCGTCACTTAAGATGTAATTAACTATTGGGGCTTGCCCTTATAGGGAATTTTAAAGAACCTGAGTAATATAAACCCCGTTTAATGCTTTCATATTAAGCAGGGGAATTTGTCGGCTTAAAAAATTGGTTCACAGACCAAACGGATGTCACAAAACTTCTAGTTTATTTGATCGAGCCCCACCATCAAGCAGTGTGTCTATCCTTAGGGATAGATACATGGTTTGTGGTGCGGTGCTCGTTTATATAAACTATTTGGGATGTGAGATCGGTTTAATCTCATATCTTAAAACTTTCAAATTTAAAATTATTTTCAAAAATCAAATACTACTTTCTAAGTTATATATATTTAAATTAAATTTAAAATTTAAATTCGCCGACAACTTCTGTTAAGACGACCCCTTTTCAAAATAAACACACAGACCTAAAATAGTGCCGACAACTTCTGGCGACTCCGCTGGAGAAAATTCCTCTCTCCATTTTAATCGAATAATTCTGCTTTCAAAAATCGGTAGTGTATCCATGTCTTTAATGGATCAAACTACCCTTCTTTCCGTTGGAATACTATGTTCATTTCTACCTTGAACAAGTATAGCCAACATTCTCTCGGATTTAGGAGCCACTTGTTTAGACACCCCTAAACGAGAGAGGTTACGAGATCCTTTTACCTCATTTTCGAGGTGGGGTGGACCCCGATAGGTGTTAGTTTAGGAGTGATCCTTCGATTCGAGAAGTCTGGCATAAGACTTTCTTTTCCTTTCCAACTCCGAATCGGATTCCTTACCTTCTCTACACCTTTGAACATCCCGTTCTAAATAAACAAACTCTCTAATAAGTGATTCTTTTAATAAGTGATTCCTTCTTATAAATACATGAACAAGAATGTGTTCGGACTCTTTTCAATTCCTTTCTTTTCGTCCTAAAGAAAAGAAGCATAACTTGGGACTGACAACCGGAATCTACCCTGCGAAATGGAAGCCCCGAAACCGATTTTCTCCTTCACCAACGGACTGGACTTCGCCGTCTATAAGGATGAGCTCGCCCGACAATGGGATCATCCGATTTGGACAGGGATTTGAAAACACGAACGTCGAGGTCACCGACGTCTCCCTCTTTGCACTGACGAACAAGGTATCTGAAGCTGAAGAGCCGCTGCTTGAGTTCAACCTTAGGTCGACCCAGGAGCTCCCTCCTCTGCAAAGGATCCCGACTAGAGGAGTACTGCTCGTCCGCGGGAGGACTCGTTCTTACTACCCCCACTTGGTCTAGTTGTTTTCGCACCTACCCCGACTTTTGCCAAATCAAAGGGGAAAGAAATCCGTAATTATGGTAAACCCGTCACCGTGGAGGGTACGGATCTTCTTGTAAGACCTTCGTTTTCGAAATCGGGTCCGAGTTCAAAGATTCCGTCACTGACAAGGACCCAAAGAAGAAACAGAAGTAGAAGGATCGCTAGAGAAGCCAGAGCTGCTGAAATTGCTTTCCTAGAGGAAATTCCAGAACTGCCAGAATATACACCGCTGCCAGAATATACACCGCTGCCTGACTACATACCACTTTTGGGAGGAAGCAGGTTCCATCCCCTCTCCGCCACAGAGGACGAGGAGAATGTTTGTAAGATTGCTGCCACGTTACTTCAGCCCGCATATTACGACGATAGCCGCAAGAAAAGGACTAGAACTACGCCGTTTGCTCGACTGCGAACTTTAGTAGAAAAGTTAGCAAAGAAGGAAAACTGCCCCGTATCGGAAATTCTACGAAGGATAGGGCGGGTGCCGGTCAAATCCCGTCTTGGACCCCGAGTAGAACCCGCCATCATGACAGAAAAGCCAAGCAAAAGAATGAAGGCTAGTCCGCCCGTTGTTGTCTCAGGATTACAGATTAGGGAGGATACCACCTTCCAGCATTTGGTCGACGGACCATCCGGTCCTAGACCTTCCGCTGCTAGAAGGATGGTATGGCGTCCCACTACGGGCGATTAAGGTCGAAACGACGACTCGAGAGAGAAAGTCTCGCCAGGAGGCTGGAATCTGAAGAAAGTGCTACTGCGATAAAGGGGACTCGTGAAAAGGGGACCCGGCAGCTATCGCACGACAACCGTAAAGACACACAGAAAGCCCCGCTAGAAGATGCCATGGAAAAGTTGAGAACCGATATCCGACGGTTGGCAAAAGAAAGAGAAGAAAAGTTCGGAGACGAGATTGATTCATCGGAATTCATGGACGACGAATACGCAGAAATCAACATGGTTGAGACACGAGCTTCTTCGACTTCGCAAGGTGCTCCTGCAGCCGCAGAAGAGAGGAGCCGGACCGATGAGAAGGCAGCTTCAGGAAAAGACAACACGATCGCTCAAATGGCGAAAAGGATGGAAGTGATGGCCGTAGCTGCGGCCACTCTCCGGAGTCGAGTACAACCACATAGAGAGACACCCCCGGAGGTCATTCACATTGTAGACGGAGGAAAGGAGATTACATCCGTCAACGGGGATGATCGATTAAAGAAGGATACGAGCACAAAGTATGATCCCCGAAAAGGATATCAAGAACTTGGTGGAACGACGGAGTGCGAGAAGCCTTAGCACAATCAAAGAGTGGGACATCCATTCGGACGGGTAGACCTTACCCGAAGAATTCGACGTTGTCCAATACCCGAAAGGCTTCGTACCACCTCTCGTTCAAGACCTTCGACGGAACCGGGAACCCCGACGAGCATGTGGCACACTTTCGTGCCGCTTGTTGTAATGCCGGCGGGAGCGATGCATTACTCTTCCGACAGTTCGTCGACAATCCGTCAGGAATCGCCTTCGACCGGTATGCGAATTACCAAATGGTTCGGTGAAGACGTTCTCGGAACTAGAGAACCTCTTCATCAAGCGATTCGCCGGAGCTCAGGCACCACATCACTATAGGTGATTTAGTGGTAGAGAAACAAAGGCCGAATGAAACTTTGGTGGATTACATACTTCGATGGAGGAACTTAAGCATGAAGTGTGAACCACAACTGCAAGAACAACATGTAGTCGGAATTTTACTTAAAAGCATTCACGGCCCGATAGCACTTCTCCTCAAAGGATTCACTATTAAGACTTTCGAGAAGTTGTTAAGCAAGGACGGAAGCTTGCAAGAAGAGGCGAAGCAATTAAGTTTCGCCGACAAGACGGACAAGCAGAAGCCGGTAAAGACCTTCAAAAAGAAATCCGGGATCGTTGCAGCAGTTGAAAAAGGCAAGCAACCGATGCAAATACCACCGAACGGCCGCGAAGAACTACGGCAGAATTACCAGCAACCCCGGTCCAGCTATCAGTCGTCTCCGCAGTATGAACAATCGTCTCGTCCGCAACGTACATTAAGGGAGCTTCTGAGCAGAGAATATTCGTTCAAGAATGAAGCAGTACCGAAAATGTTCTGTAGTCTGATGAAGACTCCAGATTTCCAGCTGCCAGAGCCTAAAAGACCAGAGGAAGTCAACAAGAAAGGTGATCCCAACTTTTGCCCCTACCACCGGATGCTTGGGCACAAGATAGAAGATTGCATTACCTTTAAAAGTTGGCTCAACGACAACCTTCGGAAAGGAAATATAACAATCCCGAAGGAGTACATGAAGGAACCCCCGAAAGGAGGTTCCGTCAATGTTATCTCAACTCGATCCCATCATTCCGATGGATCCCTATGCGACCGACGATGGATGGACTACCGCTCGGACAAGGTCTTCGAAGAAGATTTTAGACAACATCCGAACCGCCTCGGTGCGAGCTTCAATTCAAAGTTCGAGACCTGTTAAGCCGGTACTCATCACTTGCGATAGAAGAACCACCTCAACAGGAGACGATCGAAGAGAAGAAGAAAATCGACGAAGAAGAGAGGACTCGAGATTCCTAAGGCTAGACTAGGGGCCGCTTATCCTAGGATAGTTGTTTCCGATTCGGGGGAGAAATCCCTCGAACCTCCGATTTTGTATTATTATCCGCTCACTTCGGTGGGATCATATAATGATAAGGGTGATGGCGTTGGCTACGTTTTGATCGTTTCTAACAATTACGTAACTAGCGACAATCCGGACATCGATTTCGATACCAACGACAATTCTCAAATCATACACAATCTCGACGATCAAAATAACGAAGAAGACATCCATCAAGGAGGTTACGAAAGCTCAACAAGCAACGAATCTATCTGCTAGTTTCGAGGAGCTCCAGTCACAATAGAGTTAGAGCCTTCAGATTCTGAAGATAATCCGGAAGAGCCTGTCATTCCGATTCAGGAGGAGACACCAGCGAGCTCAACACTAGATTCAGAAGAAATTACAGAAGTCAACTTAAGAAGTGGAAGAGTTCTACCTCCAAGAATGGGTCCAAAGGACAAAGGAAAGCGGGTGGTTGTTCAAGAAGAACCAACCCCAGCAGAAGAAATACCCATTCGAGAAGAAGCCGAGACACATGGAAATAAAGTGGACTACAACGTGCTAGCCCACCTTAGGAAACTACCGGCCAAACTGAGCATCTACGACGCCCTCATCTTATCAAAGGAGATGAGAGAAGCTCTGATCAAGGCCTTACTTGATCCAGAGATTTGCTTAGCTCAAATGGCTGGAGATTCCTTAGATGAGGTTTGCTCGTTAAAGGAACAGCGAGGTGTTACCTTCACAGACAATGACCTATTACTTGGGACATGCAGATCACAACCGACCGTTGTACATTTCGCTTACACTGGGAAGTTTACACTCTCCAGAGTATTGGTGGATCCAGGAGCATCAATCAATATAATGAGTCTCCGAACACTAGTATATTTGGAAATTGATGCTCGTGAGCTCGAGGCCGACAAAATGTTATTAAGAGGATTCAACCAGAAAGGAGAAAGAGCCCTCGGGTCAATAACGCTACTAATGAAGACCGATGACTTAGCAAAGACAACCGCAAAATTTCACATAATTGATTCAGAAACATCTTTCAACGCTCTGCTGGGCCGACCGTGGATACATGAAAACAGGATGGTACCATCATCTCTGCATCAGTGCATCAAATATTACGATGGAGGGGAACAGTGCATCAAAGGTGACTTACAACCATTCTCCGTACATGAAATTGGAATCCATGAAGATGCCGCTTATTATACACCGCCCAAGAAAACAATCTTCTCCAGAGATACCGTAACAAATGAAGCAAAGAAAGTCCAGGACAACGAAGAGCCTGAAGTTCTAGTCCAACAGTCACTCACCACTCCCTTACGGCGAGATGGTGAAGGTTTCTCCACAACTCGCATCCGAGGTCGAGGCCGGGGACGAGGTCGTGGTAGAGACACTAGGACAATTGGACAGAGGAAACCAGCCATCAATGTTGATTGGGATGATAGTTCTGAAGAAGAAAAAGAAATCGAGCAAGAAGCGACGAACAATAAGTCGAAGAAGCCGCAATTCAAGATCTCCCTCGAAGATGAAAAGAATGAAGAATACAAATCAATGTACGAGAAGATTAACCACTACGTACATACTATGACCCTAACCCCGATTCATTCTAACAAGATCGAGGGTATGGTGGTCAAAGAGGTACGTAGCGACGGTACAAAGCCAATCAAATTCTACCGCGGTGCTACTTCCTCCAAAACTGAAAATCATGTACAATTCGAAGATGTCACTTCATCAGAATTAATGGAATTACCTTTTGAGTGGTACTCTCCCTGTGTTCAAAATTTAATTCAACGTGGTTTCTTACCTCGACAATGGACAAAAGGCCAATCACAACATTTTGAAAAATTATGGAATAACTCCGGTCGTCCTCCCAATTCAAAGCATGGACTCGGATTCGGCACGAGAGGATCGACTGACGATACCGAATTTTGCTTGGTTGTCACTTGCGAATCCAATGAAAACCGCATGGAAACTACGGACGAACTCGAAGATGTACAAATTGGAGACGCTCCACCGAATTCGAAGAAGAGATTAAATCTACAATAGATGAGTTAACGGAAGTTAACTTAGGTACTAGCGAAGAGCCTAGACCTACCTTTGTTAGCTCCTTACTCAATAAAGAAGACTCCGAAGAAATAATCAAGTTATTAATGGAATTTAAAGACTGTTTTGCTTGGAACTACGATGAAATGCCAGGATTAGCTCCAGAGGTCGTAGTCCATAAGCTAGGAGTGGATCCTACTTCTGTCCCAATCAGACAAGGTCCCAGAAGAATGCGTCGAGAAATCGAACAACAAGTCATAGCCGAAGTTAAAAAGCTAATAGACGCCAAATTTGTCCGTGAAGAACAATACCCGACTTGGTTAGCCAATGTGGTGCCGATCGGAAATAAGAATGGTCGGATCGGAATTTGTGTGGACTTCAGCAGATTTAAACAAGGCATGTCCAAAAGATGAATTCCCTCTACCGATCCCGTAACTAATGATCGACATTGCTTCGACGCATGAAATATTCTCATTCATGGATGGATCTTCGGGATACAACCGGATAAAAATGGCTCCGGAAGATGAAAAGCTTACAGCATTCAGAACGCCGATCGGAGTATTTTGCTACACAGTAATGCCATTCGGACTGAAGAACGCAGGAGCAACCTACCAGAGAGCGATGACAAGAATTTTTGATGATCTCATCCGTAATCAAGTCGAATGCTACGTGGACGATGTTGTCATCAAAAGCAAAGTAAAGGAAAACCACCTGTATGATTTGAGAATTGTTTTCGAACGATTAAGACAATTTAACCTTAAGATGAATCCCTTAAAATGCGCCTTCGGCGTCAACTCCGGGAAATTCTTAGGATTCATTGTCCGACATCGTGGAATTGAAATCGACCCGGAAAATATTAAAGCTATCTTAGAAATGCCGCCTCCCAAAACCTTAAAATAACTACGATCTTTTCAAGGAAGCCGGCATATCTTCGACGCTTTATCTCAAACTTGTCGTAGGTGTCAGCCTTTCTCGGCACTAGTTAAAAAGGACGCCAAATTTATTTGGGAAGAGAAATGCCGTAAGGCCTTCGAGTACATTAAACAATATTTAATGACACCTCCCGTCTTAGCAGCCCCGGCCTCGTGTAGACCGCCGATACTTTACACCGCGGCTTTAGACGACTCTCTCGGAGCCCCGTTAGCCTGGGTCAATGATGAGTGTAAAGAAAATGCTCTTTACTACTTAAGCCGTCGTTTACTTCCGACGGAAGTAAGGTATCCCGCAATTGAAAAGCATTGTTTGGCTCTGATCTTCGCCGCTCAAAAGCTCAGGCACTACATGCTTTCTCATAAGGTCAACCTAATCTCGAAGTTTAATCCATTGCAATACTTGATGACTCGTCCAACACTTTCCGGCGGACTTGCCGGATGGTCAATGATATTATCGCAATTCGATATAACTTTCGTGCCTCTTCGTGCCGTAAAGGGACAAGTCTTAGCGGACTTCTTCGCAAAGACACCCTTTGCTCGGCCGAATCTCCTCTCAATGACGATCCGCCAGATGAACAAATAATGAACCTAGAAGACCCTGATGATCGACGTTGGGAATTATATTTCGACGGAGCATCTTCAACACACAAAGACGAAGAATCGCAAGTGATAGTGCCCGGTAAGGCAGGAATCGGGCTAATCTTTATAACGCCGGAGCGGGGGATGTTAAGATACTCCTACCACATAACAGAACCATGTACAAACAATGAAGCAGAATATGAAGCCCTCATAACGGGACTGGAGTTAACCATTCAAATGGGGATAACGGACATCAACATCTACGGGGATTCACAGTTAATCATTCAACGGATCGTCGGACAAGACGGAATTCTAAAGCCAAGACTCGAGCAATACTTCCAAGTATGCTATACGAACTGTTGGAACGATTCCAAATGTGACAATCTACAAAATTCCCGAAAAGAAAATGCTTTAGCAGATGCTTTAGCCCGTCTCGCAAAAGAATTTGCCCGTTTGCAAGATGAATCAGTAGAAGTGTCGACTCACGGACGTCGAGTCCTATCACAGCTCGACATAGACACAATACACAAATCGAAAAAGAAAAAGAATCAGCATGAAGCAGTGATGTAAAACACGAAAGATCGGCGACACCATTGATGAACTACTCGCAAACAGAAAGCTACCAGACGATAGGTTGCTAGCCCATCAGATCAAGAAAAGAACTCTGTCTTACGCATTAATAAACAACACATTGTACAGAAGGTCTTTTGATCAAATGTGGCTAAGGTGCCTAAGCGGGTCCGAGGCCCGTGAAATTGTTAAGGAGATGCATTCAGGACTCTGTGGCGCTCACCAGTCGGGTCCAAAGATGAAAATGAAAATTAAAAGACTAGGGTACTACTGGCCCTCGATGATGACCGACTGCATGAAAATCGCCAAGAGCTGTCACCAATGCCAAGTGCACGGAGTAGTTCTGCACCAACCTCCAAATGTGCTGCACCCGACAATTGCGTCGTGGCCATTTGAATGTTGGGGCACAGATATAGTGGGTCCGATAGAACCACCATCTTCAAAAGGACATCGGTTCATTCTTGCGGCTAAGGATTACTTTTCCAAGTGGGCAGAGACAGTTCCACTTAGAGAAGTGAAAGCACACCACGTGCTACAGTTTTTCAAGAACCAAGTTGTCTACCGTTTCGGAGTGCCGCGCGAGATCATCTCGTATAATGGGTCGCATTCAGAAGTACACAAATCAACAATTTTGTCAGGAGACACGGAATCGACTGGCGATACTCAACAATTTACTATCCAAGAGCGAACGGCCTCGCTGAGGCTTTTAATAAAACTCTCGTTCAAATCTTAAAGAAAACTTTGGACGATAATAAGAGAAATTGGCACGAGAAGTTGTTAGAAGCCTTATGGGCCTACCGGACAACCTTCAGAACTCCTACTCAAGCTACACCTTAGGCTCGGTGTATGGGTCCGAGGCGAGTGTTACCTTTAGAGGTTCGGCCTTCCTTCACTCGGAATCGCAATTGCAAACAAGATCACGACGAAGAGAACGCCAAATTACTACTAGAAGAATTAGAAAGCCCGGAAGGGAAAAGACTTGCAGCGCAGACAGAATTTAGAACTATACCAAGCTAAGATGGTTCAAGCCCATGACAAACCGGTCCGCCCAAGAACCTTCAAAGTTGGTGACTTAGTTCTCGTTCTCAAGAGACCTATCCTCGCACACCGCAAGATAGGAGGAAAATTCGAACCCACTCGGGAAGGGCCATTTGTGGTCAAGCAAGTATACTCGGGAGGTTCCTACCGCCTAGTGAATTGCCGTGGAGAACGACATATGCTTCCGATCAACGGACGATACTTGAAAAAGTATTACGCTACCTGATGTTTCGAATGAATGAATTCTTCATCCCTAAGAAACACGGGCGAAGTAATTACTGATGATTGGGTCTGAACCCAAAAATAACAAAATGTGCTAAAATAAATAAAATCATGATAATAAAGTTTTCCGTGTTTTCTTTTCCAAATCAAGATCTTTTTCCTAATCTTATCCCATTTCATTCCTGTTAAATAAAAAAAAAAGAGAAATAAATAAAAAATGTGTTCTTTAATAAACATTTTCTTAATGTTCTTGTTCTTAGTACAGCCCCTGATCCTTTTCCTTGTCTTTTCGCAGGGAAATGTCGAACGGGCGGTTGGTCCCGAACTTTAAGAATGGTGTAAGCCTTGCACTCGATGAAAAGAGGGTGAAAGATGGAGCGATAATCGAGATTGACTCGGATTTCGCACCGGCGAGCCTACAAGACGAGGAAAGTGACCGGGTCCCGCTGATCGAGAAGAACCGCCCGGCGGACAAGGATGAAAGTGGGTGGCCCAAGCCACCAATCCAACAACAAGAAAAGAAAACCAAACACTGAAGAAGACAAGAAAATGAAATCTGTAGTTGCTACAGCAGAGGGCAGGCTTGTCAGCGCCGCGCCCACAGATACTCAGGAAGTTCGAAGAGCTACTCTCACAGCAACGCAACGAAGAAATAAGAATCGCCGTATCCGTAAGATGTTAACAAAACTAGCTGCGGACCAGCGCGACGAGACAGTTTGCTAATGCCGCACATACACTTCAAGGACACCGGTTCACCGAGAACTCGAAGAAAGGAGGCCAGCCTCCTAGGATAACGTAAAGAACTAGTGGAAATCTCACAAAGATCGAAGAAAGAAGGCTACCACGCCACCGGATAGAACCACCAGCTGATGCATGACCTTGTTGCGGAAGCAACCCCGTGGGATGTCCCGACGTGCATCATCCCCGAGGAGCCGAGGTATGCAGGAGAACGTGAAGGGATTGAACCGTATATCCCACAATATGTCACTGTGCCTCGCCATCTCAGCATCATTCCGGAATACGAGCCGGAGAGAATGCGTAATGTCGAAAAGAAAACCGTTGAATACTTCGAGAGAATTAGAGGCGAAGGATCAATATACTAGAGGGCCTCGAGCCGCATACGTACGTATTCTCGCAGTATCAACAACAAAGAAATCGTGGATTGTATCCGGGATTTGAAGAGAATGGGCCGAGAAGGCCGTCTAAGGGAAAACACATACTCAGAACCCCGGAGATGGATGCCAGGGAAAGGAAGAATCACAATACCATGTGGATGCTGTTACAATTTTGCGGAAGACAGAAGGAAACCCTCCGGAATACTCCGTCATGGCCAAGTGGATCCGATGCCACTAGTCATCAAGAGAATGGTAAAGAGATTGATAACATGGAGGGTACCGCCAGCAGATTGCATACCCAATAGCTCGCATTGTCAACATCTACAAGCAGGGTGACCGCATACCTCCACACATAGATCACCATGACTTTGTCGGACCCTTCGCACGGTCTCTTTCCCCGAACGAGTGTAACATCATGTTCGGATCCGACCTCCGGATAGCAGTGCTCGGGTGAGTTCCGAGGGCCGTTGAAGATACCTTTACCGGTAGGTTCCGTCATGATACCGAAGGGCAACGGAGCAGATATCGCTAAGCATTGCATACCGGGAGTACCAAGTGAAGCGGATCTCGGCTACTTTCGGAAGGATGGACGACAAGAAGACACCTTACCATTTCCGACTGCGACTCGGAGCTAGAAAACCTCCGCCTTACGAGCCGCGAGTTACGTGGGAGATATCACACCTCCAATGTACATCCATACGGCATCCTTGCCAAGGATGGCTTGGAAGGTGATGTTATTGACCATGTACCCCACTATTCAGACATGGATTTTTGACAGATGCTTCTTTTGATGGACCGACGAAGAACATACATAGTCCGTTTTGAGTCTACATGGATTGTATGAAATATATTCCGCATCAAGATGTATGATGTATCTTCTACATGATTGGAATGAAAGTGACCATGTCACATTTTTGGCCTTCACCTCTTTTGTGCAAATTGACTGGGAAACGCCATTAAAGTTAAATGAACTTCGAACAAAGAACAGAAAAGAAATAAAAAAAGAAGAATAAAAGAAAACTTTCCTTAAAAATCTAAAAAAATGACAAACACCAAATTCACATGAACATTAAATAAACGATAAAATAAAATTTGAATCATTAAAAAGATAAACGAAATCAACATAAATTTCAAATTAAATCTTAAATCAAATTTCAATCGAGTTCAAACTCATCCTTCAAAATCTCAAATTCAATCTTTCCAGATTTCAAATCTCAATCAAATTTCGAATTCAATCTTCCAGATCTCAAATCAAATCTCAATCAAATTCAAACTTTTGGGTCAAGGATTTTACATCCAAGACTGCACTGCTTTAGGATTCTTTCCCTATTGCACTGAAATACATCAAAATCAAACTTTTGGGTCGAGGATTTTACATCCAAGACCGCACTCGCTTTAGGACTCTTTCCTTATTGCACCGAAATACATCAAATTCAAACTTTTGGGTCAAGGATTTTACATCCAAGACCGCACCGCTTTAGGATTCTTTCCCTATTGCACTCGAAATACATCAAATTCAAATTTTTGGGTCGAGGATTTTACATCCAAGACTGCACTGCTTTAGGATTCTTTCCGTATTGCACTGAAATACATCAAATTCAAACTTTTGGGTCAAGGATTTTACATCCAAGACTGCACTTCTTTAGGATTCTTTCCCTATTACACTGAAATACATCAAAATCAAACTTTCGGGTCTAGGATTTTACATCCAAGACCGCACCGCTTTAGGATTCTTTCCCTATCGCACCGAAATACATCAAATTCAAATTTTTGGGTCGAGGATTTTACATCCAAGACCGCACCGCTTTAGGATTCTTTCCCTATTGCACCGAAATACATCAAAATCAAACTTTTGGGTCAAGGATTTTACATCCAAGACCGCACCGCTTTAGGACTCTTTCCCTATCGCACCGAAATACATCAAATTCAAATTTTTCGGGTCGAGGATTTTACATCCAAGATCGCATTGCTTTAGGATCCTTTCCCTATCGCAATGAAGTACATCAAATTCAAACTTTTGGGTCGAGGATTTTACATCCAAGATCGCATCGCTTTAGGATTCTTTCCTATCGCACCGAAATACATCAAAATCAAACTTTTGGGTCAAGGATTTTACATCCAAGACTGCACTGCTTTAGGACTCTTTCCCTATTGCACTGAAATACATCAAAATCAAACTTTCGGGTCGAGGATTTTACATCCAAGACTGCACTGCTTTAGAATTTTTTCCCTATTGCACTGAAATACATCAAAATCAAACTTTTGGGTCAAGGATTTTACATCCAAGACCGCACCGCTTTAGGACTCTTTCCCTATCGCACCGAAATACATCAAATTCAAACTTTTGGGTCAAGGATTTTACATCCAAGACCGCACTCGCTTTAGGATTCTTTCTCTATCAGACCGAAATACATCAAGTTCAAACTTTTCGGGTCGAGGATTCTTTACATCCAAGACCGCACTCGCTTTAGGATTCTTTCCCTATCGCACCGAAATACATCATATTCAAACTTTTGGGTCAAGGATTTTACATCCGAGACCGCATCGCTTTAGGATTCTTTCCCTATCGCAATGAAGTACATCTAAATTCAAACTTTTGGGTCAAGGATTTTACATCCGAGACTGCACTGCTTTAGGATTCTTTCCCTACAGCAATGAAATACATCAAAATCAAACTCTTGAGGTTAAGGATTTTACATCCAATACAGCATTGCTCTGAGATCTCTCCTCATTACAATGATTCAATTTGATCAATTCAATTTTCTTTCAAGGTTGAAGATGTTACATCTAAAACCTCAGAATTCCAATTTTCATTTCAAATCAAATCCCTCAAATTAATTTTGACAAAACTTCAATCTAAATTAAAACTCCAAACTAAAATCTAAGTTCACACAACAAACTTAAACCGAAATAAAATGAAATCTAAATCGAAATTCCCCCAGATCATGTGATTTGGGATTCACCTCCTTTTCCTTTCCCCAGCGAGAGTTCAGGAATCTCCGGTTTTAGAGATTTACTTGCTACTCCCTAGCGGAAACTCTTCTACTTCGTCCTAAGTTCGTCACTTGGACATCTGTGTTGGTTTTGATTGATCGCTTCGGTCAACGCCAATACGCGCGGTGTGCTCCGTCACTCACCACACCTATTGGGGTCCATTTGTCGACCTCATTTTCGATGAGGTCTTCTCTTCTTCTTTTTAGTGCTTAGGATCTAGCCTTCAGGCTTTTCCTTTCGACTATCTTAGAGGACTAGAATTGGGACCCACCTTTTAGAAATTCAAACCACTTCTTAACTCCCTGCAAACTCCACAAACTTGGCTGTAGACCCCTAATCACCTAGAGGGTTGAAATCAAATGTGGAAGTTTAAAGGATGAGTTCCTATAGGACTCTTTGGCCTTACGACTGCCCTGGGTGGCCTGGTCTGGTGGGGACTGATTTACAAACACACTACACTTATACACTACACTTTCACACACTTCCTAAAACCACAACCATACCTAACAGGACCTCCTGACTCATGTAGGTGATTCACATGGATGGTCCTTAACCCCTAAGCCCTCGAGCAAGAGGGTTAGGAACAACATAGTGAATGCCTCAAATGAGTCCCTTCATGGCTCATATGGGCCTGATATGGCTTCATGGCTCAACCAAAATGATTTTATTCCACTTACATCCACCTAATCTTCAATTTTCCAAATTTTCAATTTTCGACTCCCGGGCCCTACACCTACTAAACCTACCAAAAACCCTTGAAACTACCCAAAATTCTCAAAAATTTCCAAATTACCCAAAATTCCTCAAAACCAATCCCAAACATTTCCACATCACTCAAATTGGTCATCCATACCCAAAAACACCAAAAATTCCAAGAAAACCTCTCAATACCCTCCAAAATACCCCTCTTGACCCAAAAATCCAAAAATTCAGAAAATTCCCAGAAAATTCCAGAAAATCCCAAATATTCCCAATTTCATTTTGTCCAACTACACTATGGGCCAATTTTGTCAATTTACCCTACTTTTGTCAAAACCCCCAATTTGACCCATTTTAACCCAAAGTGAACCCAATGTTAAACCAAACCTACCCAATTGACCCCAATTTTGGTCCAATTCAATTCTAAACTTCAATTCAACATTCCTAATACCAATCTAGACCAAGTCCAAGTCCAATTTGATTGATATTTGGATCCAATCTCACTTTTGGCCTTAAAGCCCAATTTGGACCCATGACCCAAACCTAACCCAAACTCACCCAATTCAACTCCAATTATCCCCAAACCTTTTCTAAATCTTCCTTAACATCCCCAAAAACAAAACACTAACATGATTTGCCCAAAATTTAGACCCAAACCCCACTCAAATTCAACCTAAAGCTAAAAGTCCCATTTTTGACCTAAACCCAAACCTAACACAAATGAGCCCAAACCCCAAAATCAAAGACCAACCAAAGCCAAAACCTCTTTGAAACACTCCCATAAACATTTCTCAACATTAATTTTACATCAATTTCAACCCTAGCCCAACATTGGCCCAATTTGGCCCACTTGGACCTATATTGGCCCATTCACCAAAATAACTCAAATTCAACCCAATTCAAACCCAAATCACTCCCAATTTGCTTCAAGTTACTCATGATACATCCATGAGCTAAACCCAACAATTATTTGGACCAACCTCTTTACAAAATTTCATCCCAAAATCCATTTTAAAATCCAAAAGCCCACCTTCCTAAACCATCTTAAAAGCCCATCTAAAACCATTTCAAAAGGCCCAAAATCTACCCTAAAGCCCACATGACATCTCCATTTGCCACCCACTTAATTAAAGCCATTACCTAAGTCCTAAATTCATCATCAAATAATTCCAAATCAAGTTTCATACAAATTTCCATCAAATTACCAAAAATTCCTAAAATCCATTTTCATGAAATTCGACCAAACTTTTGCCAAGCCAAAGGTGAGCCATGGAGCCATGCATGAGCCACATGTGAGCCATGAGAGCTTTGGACACTCCACCATGCCATATTGGGTAAGAAGAGGGAGGGCTTTCCTTAATCCCTAAAGCTCATTAGCCTTAATCATGTTTCACCTAAACTTAAATTTAATCCAAATATATTTGGATGGAGACTTCTCCATGCCAAACCAAACTTGATCCCTTTGATCCCCCACAGCATCCAAAGCCAGCTTGAGGGGTGCACCAAGCCCAAATGGGTGGGTTGACCCATTTAGACTCAAAACTAGCCCTTCTCCATTCCATTTTGATTCAAACCCTTTACACATGTCCATGGCCAATTGACTGCACAAACCTCTAGTCCTGACCCACCTGGACCTGAGGGTGACCCATGCCCGCCGGCCACCACCGGGTCGCCGGAAAACACCATGGCCGAGAGCTCGCATGTGAGCCCAACTTGGAATTCTCACCTGCCGACTCGCCCCATCCCCAGTGGCCATTGGAGCTGTTCTTCTCTTGCCAAGAGGAGCTAATCCCAAGCCCTAACTCTCCCTGGGAGGCCCTTCACCCTCTCCTATTTAAACACCACCCCTCTCGGCCATGAGAGGTGCTGAAAAAAAAACCTTAAGGAAACTCTGCCAAAATTGTCCCAGACTCCTCCCCATACACAGAGCACTTGATCCCCAAGTGAGATCCCCTGCCATTTCTTCTCCGTGAGCTCAATTTTAGAGTCGAATTTCCACCCAAAACCAGGACACTTCTCCACGAGTGAACCAATTCCCAAATTGATTGGTCCTACACCTTCACCGGACCAAGGGAAGGTGTCCACCAGCAGAAAGCCCCATCTCCGAGCCACCCGGCTTGCTCCAGCCTCCAAGCTTTGTGATCGAGTCGTGGTCGAAATCACATCTAGACAATTCACCAGACCAGGAGACTTCATCTGGAGCTTGCTGGGATCCAATCGATGGTGCAACAAACCTCAGATCGAAGCCACACTTCTCTGAGCAAAGGTATGAGTTAATTCTTCATCCCGAGCTTCTGGAGATTCTCCATTTCGAATGCTTTAATTTCAATGCATGATAACCGTATAGATGTGTTTGTCTTCTCAAGACGAATCCATAGAGCATAAGAACATGAAAATCCATTGAGTATCGAGTGAAATATTAGGGATTTAGTGTGGACGGCTCTCGGGTGAGGACACTTGGGGACGATGAACGGATGCCGTCCATTTAATACACGCGCGGACAGACGGCTCAGATCGCGTCGGACCAGAAGACGGAGCGATACAGCGGGCCCCGAAGCGCTGAGTCGATGGAAGCGTCGAATGGGAGCGCGACGCGCGTGCGTTTGGAGATGCCGAGGATGAGTTGGCGCCGCGTGGATAAATAGAAAATTAGGGGTATTTTCTATTTATTTAATTCCCTAAACTTCAAAAATTCATATCTTTGTGTAGAAAAATCGAAAAATAAAATAAAAATACCCTCTTGCTCAAGTGAACAGAGGAGAATAATGTGGAAAAGAAATCATTTAATTTCATCAAGTATTTTATTTTTTATAATTTATTTACTCTCTGCATACTTTTAATTCTCCATGCATGTATACAATTCACCATGGCATGAGACCATAGGGCTTTTGAAGCCTCTAAATTTGGGAACATTCTCTGAATTTTCCAAAGTCAGAGGCCATCCCTATGAAAAGTTATTGATTTTTCAAATTCATGTTGTTGTTTTGAGTATTTTAATTCCAATAAATAGCATGTTGTGAAATAAATTCTAGGAAAATTTGGTGATGTTCCTTATGACCAGAGAACCCTAGGAAAAATAGGTTTTGAGTTAGTTCATTTAAAACAACCCTAATTGGCTTAAACACCCAAAATAGGTCTCTAATTAATTAGAGCTAACCATACATCAAATTGACTTGAAATCAATCCTCCACTGACCTTTAGGATTAGAGGAACCCACCATAAAAATTTGAGGTCAATTGGACTTGGTTAGCCATATTAATTGGGTTGATTAAGCCACTTAGTCATTTTAAAATTTAAAAATTCATAACTTTCAAAATATCTTTCAAAAATTCACCAAATTGGTTTTGAAGCCTCTCTGATATTAGGGGAATTTAAGAAAATTAAAATTTTAATTTTCTAAAAAGTTGATTTTTAATATTATTTTAATATTTTTAATAATTAAAAAATAATAAAAATCACAAAAATAATAAAATTCACCAAAATGTCACATTTTAAATTTTAATCACTTAGGAACAAACCCCATATTTTTCTTAGGTCTATTTAGTAAGATATCAAATTTTAAAGCCCTAGGGTAATTTTAAAATTTAAAAAAATGTATTTTCTAGCATTTTCACTAAAATAATTATAATAAATCATAAAAAAATCAGAAAATTGTAAAATTTGATTCTTAGATTTCCTTGATATCAGAGAGATTTTTGAAAAATATAAAATTCATTTTTTAACATTTATTTTATTTTTAAATTAATTAATACTCCAAAACTTAAAATAATTATAGTAAAAATAATATAATTCAAAAAATCACCAAAATTAGTCCAAGTGGTCCTCTGGTCACTAGGAATGTCCCCTAATTTTCTTAAGGACAGAAACTTTCCCTTGGTCATGTTATTAAATTATCCTTGGAAATCTCTATTTTCTACCAAAAATAATTATATAAATAAATTAAATACAGAAAAATCACATTTTCTCCTCTCATGTCTTTATTGACATATGAGTGAAGTCACATAAAAATCTCAAATTCATTTGAGTTCAATTTAGTGAGTTATGAAATTATTAAGCTTAAAGGGTAAAATGGTAATTAAATTTTAATCCTTAATTAAAACTTTAGGTTTAATAAAAAAATTAACAAGTAAAATATTTGATCCTAATCTGATTTGGATGATTGAAATTTAAATAATTAAAGGGTAGAAACCCATTAAGCAATTTAAAATGATTAAACCTTAATTAAATAATTGATTAAATTTGGAAGAATAATAAAATTGGAATTATTAAAATAGGGATATTATTAGGAAGAGATTTATTCTTTAATTTAAAATTCCCTAAATTAATCATTTCATTAATGTTTAATTCTTAATTAAAATGATAATTCAAATTCAAAACATTAAAAGACTTAAATCATTAAACTAAAATTAAATTATTAAACTCTTTTAAAAATTTCAATTAAAATTAAAAATAAAAATTAAATTAAAAATTAAATTAAATTAAGTAAATTAAATTAAATTAAATTAAATTAAATCAAATTAAATCAAATTAAATTAAAACTAAATTAGATTAAATTAATTTAATGTAACATCAAATCAAACTAAATTGAATTAAATTGAATTAAATTAAATTAAAACTCAATTAAATTAAATTAAATTAAATTAAGTTGAATTAAATATAACATCACTAAAGACATAAATAATTCAAAATAAATCTAAAATAACTTGAACACTATTCCAAATTTAAACCCATTAACTTAAATCAAATCATTTGAATACCAATTTACCCTCGAAAGCTTTCGGTTATTATAACTCCTAAACGTAACATTAAATGAAATGTTACTTCACTTATAGGATATTCAAATGTCCTAGTTCATCGAGTAAGATAACAACGAAACTTGAATTCTTGGACGATTAATTCATTTGTATAATTAAATTCATTTGGACTTAAAACAATCCTAGAAATATTGAAAAGATGTTTAAGATTCCTCTTAAGCACTTCCTCAATATGATAGGACATTTATAAGAACAATTGAACTTAATTGCTCTTTGATGAAGAAAATCGTCTTCAAACCAAAAAACACAAGGAACCTAGACGTCATAGGAAATGACTAGCTATAGGATTAGGAATTTGGTAGAAAACCATAACCCTTACCTTAGCTCTACCTAGGAACTTGCTTAAATATTCTAATTGTGTTTTAAGTGCAACTGGATGACGGGAAGACCCCTCCGAGTACGCTTTTATTTTATTGCAATTTACTTTCTTGCAATTTACATTATCGCAATTTATTTAATCGCATTGCACTTACGTTTTCGCATGATAAACAACTCGTTGCATGAAAACCCACACCTTTAGGATAGTCCCTAAAACCGAAACCAAAACTAAGTTAAAAGTCATTGCAAGATAAAATTCACCGCCACAACATTTCAAAATATAAAACAACTCAAAATTTAATCACAAACGTAACACAAAACTACAATTACAATTAAATTAAAACGTCCCGTTGGATGATCGGGAATACCTCGGATGATGTAACCTACGTGTTGCTAACGGGATTTCCCACGCGTCTAAATGAAAGTGTTGAACTCATTTAGTCGAGTTTAGCAAATTCATCTCGGACTAAGTGAATCCGATAAAAATAATGATGCCGGAAGGATGGAACCGTGGGATCTTAACCGGTGTCGTTATAATCAACTTTAAGATTTGTTTTAATTAAAATATTGAAAACACTTGGAAATTAAGATTTTCTCTAAACCAAAACACTTTTCTCATCCCCCGATTTATGACTTCTAAAATCGAACCTCCGCAACAACAAGGAGCTCGGAGCATGGTGGGCAAGCACGGCCATCGTCATCAAGCAAAACATGAGTCTACTTCAACGAAAACTTTCCTAGAATTAAATAAAAAAGCCATAGGACTTCGAGGTAGTTCGCTCTAGTGCAACATAAATCCCCAACTCTTCGTTAGGCACTTGCATCGCAAATTAAGCCCTAACCGGTCTTAGGATTCCGAGGTAGTCGTCCGGTACGGCAATAAACCCTCACATCTTCGAGGCTATTTGTTTGATTTTATCATACAAATATAAGCCCTAATTAATTAAAATCGGCAAGATCAAAACATTTAAATAAATATTAGGATTTTCCTAAACTCAAGCCAAACAATAGGATAGTCGGGAAATTACCGAAGTTCGCTTCGAATCTGTGATTTCTCCTACTTTTCTTCCTTTGGATTCCCAAAACAAAATGTTCCAAACTTGATCCATTCCCTATCGAAATTCCAAAATTCAATCCTTTGAAAACTTAAACTTCGAAATTCTCGAGAGCAGTAATTATCGATTATTATCGAGAGTTTTCTTAGGTGATTCCCGTCACTTAAGATGTACTTAACTATCGGGGCTTGCCCTTATAGGGAATTTTAAAGAACACAGTAATATAAACCCCGTTTAATGCTTTCATATTAAGCTGTGGAATTTGTCGGCTTAAAAAATCGGTTCGCGCACCAAACGGATGTCACAAAACTTCTAGTTCATTTGATCGAGCCCCACCATCAAGCGCTGTGTCTATCCTTAGGGATAGATACATGGTTTGTGGTGCGGTGCTCGTTTATATAAACTATTCGGGATGTGAGATCGGTTTAATCTCATATCTTAAAACTTTCAAATTTAAAATTATTTTCAAAAATCAAATACTACTTTCTAAATTATATATATTTAAATTAAATTTAAAATTTAAATTCGCCGACAACTTCTGTTAAGGCGACCCCTTTTCAAAATAAACACACAGACCTAAAATAGTGCCGACAGTCTTGCGAGGCAATGGAGCTGATGTCTCAAAGCACTGTATACCAAGTGTGAGTCAACAACGTATATCGATAACAGTAAGAAGAATGTGCCCTGAAAAACGTCCTGAGGGATATCGACCAATACCAGAACTGGAAGAACTAGAACCCTTGGAACTGTCATGACCACATGAATGTTTAAACACCTAAGACATATTCTATAAACACTGTCTCAGAGTGTTAAACATTTTGTGCTAGGTCTAACAGTATACGAGAACTTTGACATAGTAGTTTGCAGTGTGTTGCGTGTATTGTATAAAACATAATGTACGACGAACTTTTGATATCTATGTACATTATTGGAAGTGGAATGAAATCTTGTGAGATATTTCCTAGCTGACTATAATAAATCGTCAGGTCCAAGAATGCCAAAATGAACTAAAATGACATGATGAATAACTTGTGATAACTAATATGAGAATTATCATTCGGCCTATACAGGTCAAAATCCCTAGCAGATATCCCCAGTAAATATCTTAGTGAGTTCGCCACTCTCTCTAGTTATTGGATGTAAGTCCTTTCCTGACACAGAAATCATGGCTTTCCTCTAACTAAATATCGACATCGATGAACCACCCTCCACTTTTTCCATTTTGAATGTACTTAAAAATATAAGAATTTGTCACCACTACTAAAAGATATAATTCCTTAGCAACAACACCAAAGACTTGACTTTGAGCGTAATTTTAACTTTAGTAACTATTCAATATTTTAATCTTTTATTCTCAAAGTTATTTTCAAACACAAGTATACGTATCGTTCAAGTAATACAGGGCTCTAATGGAGTCCTAGATATTGATCCTACAGAGAATATATTAAAGCATATGGAGTAGGATTATAAAAACCAATTCAAAATCACAACTAAATCGAATTGCCTATCTGTCACTAATATGCAATTAACAATAATATGAAACTTATATTAAAAACTAGTTTTACTAACAATTTATTAATGCTACTAGAGTTAAGTTCAATTATAGATAATAGAAAGAATCTTCCTCCTTAGTTAAGATATTTAAGTGAAATGATAATTATAATTAACTTTAATTTGTTGTGCCAAATAGGAGCATACCTATTCTTTACCCTTTGGTCCAGGCATAAAGAACAATGACTAATCATATGCTTGGTTACTGATTCTGCGGCTAGGCTGGGAGGATACCGGCTCTCACTTCGGAGCTCTCACATTCCCCTTACCTGAGGGCTAACAATCTACAAATCAACACCCAAACGATAGGACTGAATTGAGGAATTTAGCCTGTCACTCTAAAATCTCCAATTCTATGCCTGATTAATATTATCTCCCTATTTATTTGCACTTCTCCCTTCAAGGATTTACCCATCTACCTTGTAAAGATAAATGTGATACATACAAGTAAAAATCCTTAGCCCACGGTCAGGTCTTAAGAATTCTTCATGGAATTTAACAATACAAATGGTCAATTCGTATAGTACAGTAAGTTTAGGTATAGTACCATCACAACTTCTTTTATAATTTATTTAATAGACTAATTATATAATAATTTCACAAAAACATCAAAACCAGGAGAAATATAGAAAAACTACTCAGAATTGATGAAGATGATGCAATAAAACTTAGATTTCATATAATAAAGTAAAGTTCTACACACTAAAAACAAATAACACTACTTATCTCAAATTCCTCCCCAAGCAAACTCCTTGAAGTTCCTCTGGATCTTTTCCTTGGAATTCTCCTTTGAAATGTCAATGTGGAAGAGTTCTCTCAGTTCCCTTCCACTCTTACAATCCCTCGAAGAATTCCTTACAAATTCTCTATTTCAACTCACAACTCACTAAATTAAACTCACTAATAGACTCTCTTTTACACTATGGACTCACTAATAATCACTTAAGAGACCAGAAGAAGAGCCATTTTTCAACCAAAATTCATTCCATTTAAATTCGTAGAAGAGTCTCTAAGGGTTGTGAAGGCACCCCTTCAAAAATTGTTCACATTTGATGTACTTCTGGAAAGATCCGTTGATCCCGCCGTACGCGGCCTCGAGGGGCGCCGTCGGTGGCCATCTAGAAACGATGCATTTAAACAAACCCCGCCATCAGCGGCCTCCCTTGAAATTAATTCTAAACTCTCGAGAAAATCATGTCGTCGGTGGCCCAGGTCAAATTTGCATAATTTAGTCTTTTTTGCTCCAAACATGCTCCTTCTTATATATTTTCGTTCCTTTATTCTTAAATCCTCATACCTGCAGAAAAACACCAAAAGTACCTTTCTTTAAAGTACAATATCATCAAAATAAGTATAAAATAAGCATGAAAATCTTGACCTTTTTTTCTTGGGTCAATCGACATTTCGAGAAATGGAATATGACATCCATCTCTTCTCTCCAGTTATTGGATGTAGGTCCTTTACTGACACGGAAATCATGGCATTCCTCTCACTAATTATTGACATTGACATTTCAAAAAATAGAATATGACATTCATTTTCTCTCTCCGGTTATTGGATGTAAGTCCTTTCCTGACACGGAAATCATAGCTTTCGTCTAACTGAATTTCGACATCGACATTTCAAGAAATGGAATATAACATCCATTTTCTCTCTTCAGTTATTGGATGTAAGTCCTTTCCTGACATAGAAATCATGTCATTCCTCTAACTAATTATTGACATTGACATTTTGAGAAATGGAATATGACATCCATTTTCTCTCTGGTTATTGGATGTAAGTCCTTTCCTGACATGGAAATCATGTCCTTCCTCTAACTAATTATCGACATTGACATTTTGAGAAATGGAATATGACTTCCATTTTCTCTCTGGTTATTGGATGTAAGTCCTTTCCTGACACAGAAATCATGGCTTTCCTCTAACTAAATATCGACATCGACATTTCAAGAAATGGAATATGACATCCATTTTCTCTTATCGGTTATTGGATGTAAGTCCTTTCCTGACACGGAAACCAGGGCATTCCTCTAACTAATTATCGACATCGACATTTAGAGAAATGGAATATGACATTCATTTTCTCTCTCCGGTTATTGGATGTAAGTCCTTTACTGACACGTAAATCATGGCATTCCTCTAACTAATTATCGATATTGACATTTTGAGAAATGGAATATGACATCCATTTTCTCTCTTCAGTTATTGGATGTAAGTCTTTCCTGACACAGAAATCATGGTATTCCTCTAACTAATTATCAAAATTGACATTTTGAGAAATGGAATATGACATCCATTTTCTCTCTTCGATTATTGGATGTAAGTACTTTCCTGACACGGATATCATGGCTTTCCTCTGACAAAATATCGACATTGACATTTTGAGAAATAGAATATGACATCCATTTTCTCTCTCTGGTTATTGGATGTAAGTCCTTTCCTGACACGAATATCATGGCTTTCCTTTAACTAAATATCGACATTGACATTTCGAGAAATGGGATATGACACCCACTCCTTTCCTAATTATTATGAGACATTTCTTCAGACCACTTCGGTCAACGCCAATATGTGCATCATACTTATGCAGTATTCCACAAATATTGGGGGCCTTTTTGTTGACCTCATTTTTATGATAAGGTCAACTCGTGACCTAAAAAGTCAAATCTGGTCAAAATGGTCAATTCTGACCTAATGACCAACCCCATTGACCCAATAGGTCAACCTTTTGACCTAAAAAGTCAACTTTTATCAAAATGATCAATTCTGACCCAATGACCAACCCTGTTGATCCAATAGGCCAACCCATGACCTAAAAAAGTCAACTTTGGACAAAATGGTCAATCCTGACCCAATGACCAAACTTGTTGACCTAATAGGTCAACCTTTTGACCTAAAAGTCAACTTTGGTCAAAATAGTCAATCCTTACCTAATGACCAACCCTGTTGACCCAATAGGTCAACCCATGACCTAAAAAGTCAACTTTGGTCAAAATGGTCAATCCTGGCCCAATAACCAACCCTATTGACCCAATAGGTCAACCCTTTTATCTAAAAAGTCAACTTTAGTCAAAATAGTCAATTTTTTACCAAATAACCAATTATTAACCCAATGACATGTTCAAGACCTCAAAATAACAAAATTAATCTTATCATTAATTTCAAAAATTATTTTGATTAATTAAATTAAATTGACTAATAATTTAATTTTTAATATTTTAATTAATTAAATGACATAATTAATTAAAATGAAAATAAAAATTGAAAGTCATAAAATGACAAAATGCACCAAAATAAAATAAAAATGATAAAATTAATTAAATAATTAATTTTAAAAATTATTTTCATTAATTAAATTAAATTAACTAATAATTTAATTTTTAAATATTTTAATTAATTGAAGGACATAATTAATTAAAATGAAAATTAAATTAAAAGTCATAACATGATAAAATGCACAAATTAATTAAAAATAATGGAATTAATCAAATAATTAATTCCAAAATTATTTTTAATTAATTGACCAATAATTTGATTTTCATATTTTAATTAATAATTAATTAAAATGAAAATTAAATTAAAAAGACATTAAATGAGACAAAATTCAATTTTAAATAAAAAATGACATGAAAATTAATTTGGAATTATTTCCAATTAATAATTGATTAATGAAATAATTTCCAAAATTTTAATTAATGACATAATTAATTAAAATGGAAATTAAGTTAAAAAAGGGTTATTAAATGGAATTTTAAACCTATGACATTATGGTTTTCTAAAAATTCCAAATCTCCTTTATGACATCATACATGACCTTATATGGGTTAGACACAACCCATATAACCCATTAAAAATGAAATAACCCATGGATGACCCATCATGAACCATGCTTAACCTTGGTAAATGATGCCCCAAAAATATATACTCTTTTAGCTATATGTTTTTACCTATTTTTAGTGATATTTCACTTTAAAGGAAGGTAATTTTCATGATTTGTTGCAGGTATGATGATTATGGGTGATTGGAGAGAAAAGATGCAAAAAGAAATGAATTTAGAGCAAAATGGAGCAATTTGGAGGAAAACAGCCCTGGTGCTGCCGGCGCTAAAATGGGCGCTGCTATTCCAGAGAACTCCAAAATTAATTGGCACGATAGGGCACCGTCGGCGGCACTATAGGGTGCCAACGGCACCCTATGTCCGTTCACTTTGAATTCAAAAGTTTTGGCGGATTTTTGAAGAGGTTCTTGAAGAAACTCTTAGGGAATTTGTTCCTAACATTAAATTAAGTGTCCAAGACAAAAATAAAGAGGAGGAAGAGGAGAGAATTGTTGTAGAGAGTGTGAGGAAAGTGTGAGAGAAACTTAGTGTTTGTGATTTTAAGAGAGATTCTTCTCCAAGGAGGGGAGAAGAGGGAGTAAAGTGAGAGATTTCTTCTTCATCTTTTGTTCCAAGGAGAAAACCAAGTGTTGCAAGGAAGAGAAAAGGAACCAAGGGAACTTTGAAGGAATTTGCTTGGGGGAGAGAAAGAGATAAGTTGTATTTACTATTGTAGTTTCTATGAATCTTCTTTCATATAGAAAATCCATGTGTTTTTATATCTTCTCCATGCTTAGTGAGTAGTCTCCCTTGCCTTTCTTCTTGCACGAAGTAATTATGATGTGGTGATGTGGAAATGATGTGCCCTTTAAGTGTTATAAAAGTTGTGATGTTTCTTTAATTTGGAACTTAATTTACTTTTCAATCCGGCCAATTGAATTGTTAAAACATGTTGAGGAACATTAATTCCAAATGAATTGAATTTCTACAACAAAATGAAGAAACCATTTAATGTCCGTGAATGAATTGCGTAGTTCATGGGGATTAAGTGCAAATAAATAGGGAAATGAGTTTTGATGGACTTCAAATTGGAGGTTTCATGGTGACAGATTGGGATCCCCAATTTGGTCTTAAGATTGGTAACTAAAGCTTATGGTTACCCTTCGGGTGAAGGGTGAGTGGGAGCTCCGAAGTGAGAGCTGGTATCCTCTCAGCCTAGCCTTAGATTTAGTAACTAAACTTAAGATATGGCAATGTTCTTTACCTGCTTGGAAGAGGAGGTACTCTTTTAAAGGTAAAGAAGCAAATATGATCCTATTTGGCACAACACAAATAATTACCATTTTTCATCATCCACACATAATAATCTTTATGCTGGAAGAAAGACACTTTTCATATAGAAGTATCTTATAAATCACATAAGTCAGTGTGTTTTTTAGTTAATATAGTTCAGTAATTAGAAGTAATTGTAGTAACTTTATTATACTTTGCATTAACTAGTGGTAGTACACTTAAGTCATTGTTACATTGGGTATTGGATTTAGTGCTATATTATCTCGATTTAAAGAACGTTCACCTCCCCGTGGGATCGATAACCAGACTCCAAGTAGAGCTCCGTATTACTTGATACGATACGTATACTTGCGTTGAATTTGTGACTTTACTAAATCATTCTAAATATATAATTTTGACTTCATAAATTCTTGCTTAATATATAAAGTCACGGTCAAGTTTTTGGCGCCGTTGCCGGGGAGGTAGATAAACGGTACTTAGTAATAGATATTGTAGTAACTGAAAACCTTTACTTTGTAGTGTGATTTTATATGTCTAGTAGTGGATCTGTAGGTTTGATACCTTATGATTCAGAGTTAGAGCGTACTATTAGAAAAATTAAAAAAAAACAAAAATAAACTAAAAATTATTGTGAAATGGCAAATAATCAAGAGAATCAGAATATTAATGTTGGAAATTTGCCATGACCTTTAAGAGATTATGCTAACCCAACAGCAGATGAAATTCATATAACTATTCAAAATCCTGATGTTTCTGCTAATTCGTTCAAACTTAAACCTGTTATATTTAAATGGTACAAAATAATCAATTCGGAGGAACACCTAATGAAGACCCAAATTTACATCTCACTGGTTTTTTAGAACTGTGTGCTACTTTTAAGTATGACTGAGTGTCGACTGATGCTGTCAGACTTAGACTTTTTCCTTTTTCCTTAAGGGATAAGGCTAAGGCATGTTTAAACTCGTTAGCACCAAGATCTATTCGAACTTAGGGAGAACTTTCTCAAAAATTTCTATTGAAATATTTCCCTCCATCGAAAACTGCTAAATTAAGAAATGATATCACATCTTTTGGTCAGTTTGAAGGAGAGTCAATATATGAAGCTTGGGAGAGGTTTAAAGATCTTCTTAGGAAGTGTCCACCCGTATTGGTTAATAATTCAAACTTTTTATAACGGATTAGTGGGATCATTAAGATTAATTATTGATGTTGCTGCTGGTGGATCGTTAATGTCAAAACCTTTTGATGAAGCATATTCATTAATTGAAGAGATGGCTACTAATAATTTTCAATGGCCCTCTGAACGGGTAAATCCTAAAAGAGTATCTAGTGTTCATGATTCTGACATGATGAATATGATAGTTTCTCAAATAGCAGCACTTTCAAAGAAAATAGAACAATATGGAATGAATTATTCTCAACCACCCCCAGTGTTAGAGGAAAATTCATTTGGGCAGATAACTGAATTTCAAACACCTTATGAAACTTTAAAAGTGATTAATAAACCTAATAACCCTTATTCGAATTATTATAACTCTGGTTGGAAGAATCACTCAAATTTCAATTGGAATAATAATAATGCTAATGTGAACCCACAATGGGGACACAATTCTATAAACCCAGATGGAAACTCAACCAACCAAGGAAATACTAACTTTAGACAATCTTATCCTCCTGGATTTAATAATAACCCACAGTTTAAGGATAAGAAGTTGTCTATAGATGAAATGATTTTGAATATGGATAACCAATTACAAGTTCAAGGTGTTGCGATCAAAAATATTGAAAGTCAATTGGGACATATTTTCACTACGCTTAATAATAGACCTTCTGGAACGCTTCCTAGTAATGTGGAGATCAATCCAAAAGACCAAAACAAGGACCAATTTAAGGCTATTCAATTAAGGAGTTGAAAAGAATTAGAAACTAGAACGCAGAAAGAAGTTGAAGAAGAGAAGGAGAAGGTGAATATTGAAAAAGGTTCAAATAAGATTTATCCAAACTTGGAATATCCTCTTGAACCAATGAAGATTACTGTTGAGAAACCACCTCCTCCTCCCTCAAAGATTGAAGCAGAAGAATAGGGATAATATATTTGAAAATTTTTTGGAAATCCTTAAGAAGTTAACAATAAATATACCTTTTTTTGAAGCATTAGAACAAATGACTGATTATGTGAAATTTATGAAGGATATTCTTAAAAAGAAGAGAAAGGTCACGGATCATGAGACTGTTGCACTTAGCGAAGAGTGTAGTGCAATAATTCAAAAAAAGCTTCCTGAGAAACTTAAAGATCCTGGTAGTTTCACTATCCCGTGTGCTATAGGTGAAAAGTTTTTTGGAAGAGCCTTATGTGATCTGGGAGCTAGTATTAATCTTATGCCTTTATAAACTTTCAAAAGATTAGGAATTGGAGAAATTTCTCCTACATCTGTAACTCTTCAATTAGCTAATCGTTCTATTACTTATCCTAAGGGAGTGGTAGAAGATGTGTTAGTAAAAGTGGATAAATTTATTTTTCCTGTGGATTTTATTGTGCTTGATATGGAGGAAGATAAAGATATTCCAATTATTTTAGGAAGACCATTCCTAGCTATTGGAAGAGCTGTAGTTGATGTTCAAAAAGGGGAATTAGCTATGAGAGTTAATGATCAAGAGGTGACCTTTAATATTTTGAAGTCTATGAAGTATCCCTCAGTTGAAAAAGGTAATGAATGTTTTAGGATGGAAGTATGTGAATATTTGAGAAATAATTATTTTAAAGAGATGTTTGAAAAGAAAGAGGAGTATGAAAATATAATTGAAGATGAAATGGAAAATGAAACAGATTCAGATAATGAGAAGAATAAGGAATTGGAGTATATTCAGGAGAAATTTGAAGTGTTAGATAGCATGGAAGGTGGAGATAAAAGTTTAATTTCATCTATTGTTAAACCTCCTGAACTTGAGATGAAAATTCTCCCTAAACATTTAAGGTATATGTTCTTAGGAGAATCATCTACCTTAACAGTTATTGTATCTTTGGAATTAACTGTATATTCAAGAACAAAAATTATTGGAAATATTAAAAAGATACAAAAGAGCTTTTGGATGGACTTTGGCAGATATAAAAGAAATCACTCCTTCGATCTGTATGCATAGAATTTTATTAAATGAAGAACATAAAACTAAAATTGATCCTGAAAGGAGATTAAATCCTATAATGAAAAAGTAGTTAAGAAGGAGATTTTAAAATGGATTGATGCTGGAATTATTTATCCTATTTCGGATAGTTCTTGGGTAAGTCCAATTCATTGTGTACCGAAGAAAGGTGGAGTGACTGTGGAAGTGGATGAAAGGAATGAAATTTTACCTACGAGACAAGTTAATGGATGGCGAATTTGTATTGATTATAGAAAACTAAATGTTGTCACCCGAAAAGATCACTTTCCTCTACCTTTTCTTGATCAAATGTTGGATAGACTTGCTGGACACAAGTACTATTGCTTTTTGGATGGATATACTGGTTTCATCAAATACCTATTGCTCCTGAGGATCATGAAAAGACAACATTTATTAGCCCCTATGGAACATTTGCTTTTCGAAGAATGCCTTTTGGATTATGTAACGCACCTGCAACTTTTCAAAGATGTATGATGTCTATCTTTAGTAGTATAATAGATAATGGAATAGAAGTTTTCATGGATGATTTTTCTGTGTTTGGAACTTCATTTGATATTTGTTTGGAAAACTCTGGCAAAAGTTTTGGAACCCCGCGAGAAAACAAATTTAGTTCTGAACTGGGAAAAGTGTCAATTTATGGTTGCAGGAGGAATATTGCTTGGGCATAAAATTTCTGAATATGGTATGGAGGTCGACCCTGCTAAAATTCGAGTGATTGACAGATTACCACCACCCACTATTGTGAGAGAGGTGTGGAGTTACTTAGGACATGCTAGATTTTACAGGCGTTATATTAAAGATTTTTCTAAAATTACTAAACCTTTGTGCCAACTTATAGAAAATGATAGGAAGTTTGATTTTAATGATGAATGTTTATGAGCTTTTGAATTACTTAAAGAAAAATTAATCACTGCTCCTATAATTGTTTCACCTGATTGGGAGAAACCTTTTGAATTAATGTGTGATGCTAGTGATTATGCTATTGGATTTGCGTTGGGGCAAAGGTATGATAAAAATTTCAAAGTTATTTACTATGCTAGTAAAACTCTTAATGATGCTCAAATTAATTATACCACTACTGAAAGAGAGTTATTAGCTATAGTAATTGCTTTCGATAAGTTTAGACCTTATTTAAATAGAACTAAAAGTATAATGCATACCGATCATTCAATTATCAAGTATTTAATGCAAAAGAAGGATGCTAAACCTAGATTGATTAGATGGATACTCCTTTTGCAAGAATTTGATTTTGAGATAGTTGATAGGAAAGGATCTGATAATCAAATTATTGATCATTTATCAAGAATAGAATATGATAGATTTTCTGAATTTGAGAAGGAAGTTGCAGAAACTTTTCCTGATGAACAATTGTATATTCTTATGGAAAAGAATTTGCCTTAGTATGCTGATATTGTGAATTATATTGTAAGTGATATTATACCATCAGATTAACAAGGAAACAACAAAAAAAGTTTAAATATAATGCTAAATTTTATTTTTGGGATGAGCACTATTTATATAAACAGTGTAAGGATCTGATTATTAGAAGATGTGTGCCACATGAAGAAATTAATCCAATCATTCAGAGATGTCATGAATCTGAATTTGGAGGTCATTTTGGTGTTGATAAAATGGCTAATAAGATTTTACAATTTGGATTTTACTGGCCCACTCTTTTTCGTGATGTTTATAAATATGTTAAATTTTGTGATCGATGTCAAAGAGTAGGTAATATTTCTAGAAGAATCAAAATGCCTCTGAATTACAATTTGGAAGTTGAAAATTTTGACGTATGGGGATTAGATTTTATGGGACCATTTGCACCTTCATTTGGAAATTTATACATATTGGTCGCGGTTGATTATGTTTCGAAATGGATTGAAGTTGTTGCTTTACCAAGATGTGATGCTCGGAGTGTTTCTAAATTTTTGAAGAAAAATATATTTACAAGATATGGAATGCTAAGAGTGATTATAACTGATGGTGGATCCCATTTCAGAAACAATCAAATTAAGAGATTAATAGGAAAATATAACATTATTCATAGAATCTCTACTGCTTATAATCCCCAGACTAGTGGATTAGCGGAAGTATTGAATCGGGAAATTAAAAGAATTTTGGAGAAAATAGTGGATATTCATAAATTAGATTGGTCTGCTAGATTAGACACCACATTATGGGCTTATAGTACTGTTTTAAGACCCCTATTGGAATGTCTCCTTATAGATTAATGTTTGGAAAAACTTGTCATTTCCCAGTTGAATTGGAGCATAAAGCATATTGGGCGATTAAGGAGTTGAATTTTAATTTGAGAAATGCGGGAGAAAAAAGATTTATGCAATTAAATGAGTTGGAAGAAATTAGAAATGAATCATATCATAACGGCAGGATTTATAAAGTGAAAATGAAATTGTGGCATGATCAGAAGATATTGAAAAAATGATTTGAACTAGGACAAAGAGTTTTATTATATAATACGAGATTGAAATTATTTCCGGGAAAACTTATGTCCAGATGGATAGGACCTTTTACTGTAGTAAAAGTTCATTCCTTCTGAGCGGTTGAAATTGAGGATCCTAAAACTGAAAATATTTTCAGAGTTAATGGGCATCGTTTAAAACCTTACTTTAGAGGGTCTTTACCTGATTTCAAAGAGGTTTTATTGTTAAGTCATCCTTGTTAACTGAATGGTTTTTTGGGCTGACGACGTTAAACCAAGCGTTTTATGGGAGGCAACCCATATGTTTGTTTGTATGTTGAGTTTGTTTGCTTATTGTTGTTTGTGATTTTAGTTTAATATTAAAGAATCCTAATTACCCCTAAATAAGTTAAAAATTAAAAATATATTGGATCGTATTGAGGAAACAAAGTACTTCAAGCCAAATGAAGTTCGGTGAAAATTTTTGTCACTGGTGCCGTCGGGGCCAGAATGGGCGCCGCCGGGGCCTTATTCCTTTATAGCAGCCGAATTTCTAGTTTGAGCGCCGCCCTCGCCCTATTGAGCGCCGCCCGCTCCCAAATTCTGAGTGACGGTTTTTTAAGTTTTAAAATGTGGTTTTTGGCGGTTTTGAGCGGGATTTTCTTCCTTAAATCATCCCAAAACTCCATTTTAAATCCATAACCACCAGAGAAATGAAAACTCCCTTCTCAATTTGCATCCCATGGATTCCCACTCCATTGAACTCCCTAGATCTCACATCTACAATCGACGGAAGTTCATTAGTTTCGAGGCACAACGTCTATTCCATAAAGTGATGATGAAGAGAAGGATTATCAAGGAAAGAGGCTTTGTAAATCAAGGTTTGGAGAGTCCGACGACAAGAGTTGAAGAGATAGTGAAGCAAAGACGTTGGGAAGTGTTATGCTACACTACCACCGCAGTGGTTGTTCCAGTCGTGAAAGAATTTTATGCAAATCTGCATGGGATCAACCAAGGATGTGTTTTTGTGCAAGGAAGGTATGTACCATTCACTACTGCGAGAATAAATGATCTCTTCATGATAGAAAGTGTACCTATTTGTCATTATGCAAATTTTAATGCGAAGAGCAATGATATGAACGAAATCTATCCTTATTTAACGGATGAGAATGAAGAATGGGAAATAAGGGATAATGGATATGTCAGTTTCTCTTCTTCATCCTTGAATCCAATATCAAAGCAGTGGCATTACTTTATTTCAGCAAAATTAATTCCTACTATGAAGATAATTAAGGTGATGAAGGAAAGTGCTATTCTGAATTTCTGCATACAAAATGGAAGGCTAGTGGATATTGGATCAATCATTGCTAAATTTGTATTAGGATTGATTGTGCATGGATCTAAATATGGGCTTGGACACCCGTCCACCATATTTCTGTTATGTAGTCAATCACAAGTGCCATATGAAAGTTGGGAGAAAGTTCTTCTACCCTGGAGACCTATTAATCCCAATGATCTTTATGACTACAGAACAGTTGGTGATGAAGGAGACATGGATGTGCTTGCTGATCAGCCCACTGAGAGTTCACAGCCTATTCAGCCTTACTATTCTGAAAATTCGAGGGTGATATTGAAGAAGATAAAGAAGTTGGAAAATGAGGTACGAAATATTATGAATGCTATTAATAACATTTTTTATTTATTTGATCATATTGATTAGAGGATGAAAGAGCAATTTGATCATACTGGTCGAATTGAGTTGGGTTTAGTTAATCATTTGAAGGAGAATGCTGTGGTGGCTGAAGATTAATCTGATGACTTCCCATATCATCCATTCTACAATCTGTTCATTCATCATCAATCAATGGGAGACATTAGAGATGATGAGACTTCTGAGACTGATGAGGAGTAATTAGTGGATTCTGCATGCTGCTTTGTTAAGTATAAGTGTTTGCTTTGATTGATATGTTGTTTGCTTTGCTTTGTTTTAGTAGGGTTTTTTTGGACTTTGATTTGATTTCTTGTGTGTACTTAGGACTTAGTGTTTTCTTATCGTAGTGTACTTGCAACACTAAGGATCTAAGGAGTGTTGCTTATATTTGATGAAAATATGTGTGTAATCATTGTATCGTGGATTTTATATATATAAAAGTAATGTGATGTGTTGTTTGTGTAAATTGATGTTGCTTAATTTTGTGAGATGAAATAGATGCTTGCTGATCTGTTAAATATGAATGCGGAGGTTGAAACGATTAAATTTGCGACGAAAATTTTTGAACCCAATAGAATTTTGGACTGGCCCCGCCGGCTCCCAAATCTAGAGAGCGGGCTATTATTTTAAATAGAGCGCCGGCGGCGCCTGATAACCTTAAAAATTCATGAAAATAGCCTGAGACCCATTTTCTACCATTTCTTTCGTCTCCCACCTCCATATTCGTGATTTTGAAGCTTTAGAGCTTGTTAGATCTCTGATTAGAGAGGATTTCAAGGATTTTTGAGGCCAGATCTGCACTTCTCTTGGTAAGAGCTTTACTTTAACCTAAAATTTTTGGATTTTCTCCATGTGAAACTCTCACATTGTTGGATGATATTTTTGGAGATTTTGGAGAAAAAGTGAAGTTTCATATGGTAGAATTTCTTCTTACTTGAATAGATTAATGCTTGGAGTTAATACATTGTGGATTTGGAATTTATTGGCAAATTTTTGCAATTTTTCTAGAAATCCACATGGCTCCTAGAACGAGTAAGGTGAAGCAAAAATTTGATTTGGACAATGAAAGATTTGTTAATATTAATGCTTAGTTTCGCTTCAACTCTCAATTGCAAAACAAGAAGTGTATTCAGGATCGAGCGTTTGAAAATCCTGGTGGATCTATAGAACAGTTGATTTCTGAGCGAAATTGAGAACATTTATGTTACTTTTCTGCTAATGCTATTTTGGGAGTAGTTCGAGAATTTTATGTTAAATTGCTCTGGTCTGAAACGGAATATGTGTTTGTCCTAGGGAAACTGGTTGAGTTCACCCCACAACGTATCAATGCATTTTATCAAATTCGAGAACCTTTTGTTTGTGAATTTGAGAATTTTGATATTAGTGAGGGGAATTTGATGAGTGTAATCACGTATCTGACCGATGGATGAGGGGAATGGAAGATGAATCAGAGACAGATGATTAACTTCCCTGCTTCTACTTTAAATGTTGCTTCTAAAGCATGGCATTATTTCATTTCTGCAAGACTATGACCTTCTTATCATCACAGTGAAGTTACTAGTGATCGAGCTATTTTAAATTATTGCATCCAGAATATGAAGAAGATTAATATTGGAGCCATTATTTTTAAGAGCATTCACTCTATTGCCAAAGGAGAAACCACTGGTGGATTAGGACATCCTGCCCTGATTCATGCACTTTGTGTTCAGTCTGGAGTGGAGTATAGTAGTTCTGAGGAAGTGGTAATACCTTTGAGGCCGATTACGAAGACCATTATTTGTTCTTATGAGGCTCATGTGGGTGCAAGAGAGGAGAGAAGGAGTATTGATATTCCTACCACAAGTTATGATGTTTCATCTACTTCTCAGCCCCCGACACTATCTGATATCATGCAGCAGTTGAGAATGCAGAGTGATAGTATGGATAGGATGCATCATAGGATGGATGTATTTGAGGCCTGAAGTGATGTCAATTAAGACTATTTACAGAGAAGAGTTGAGTTTGATATGGCTTATTATGATGCTCAGGTCAGATTTATGAGGGGGGAGTCCGATGTGAGATTTCCTTCTTGCCCTAGTTATACACTGTACAGCCCTGGACCTTCTGACCCTGCTGCTGATCCTGGTGATGGAGACTGGTAGATAGTCTGTTTGTTTTATTTCTTTTGTTCTTAGTCTGTTGAGATGTACCGATGTGATGTAGTGGACATTTACTTTTCATGTGATGTGTAACCCTGTGTTGTACTATGTGATGTAGTGTCATTTACTTTTTAAGTTGAACTGTTAGTTGTAATGTTATGTGGTGTGATAATTTGCTTTATGTTATAGTGTTTTGTTGGATATTTAGTTTTTTAATGTTTATTTCTCTTTAGCCATGCAAATATTTAAAAATTTTATATCCCTGCTACTAATTGTTTCATGCTTGCTAGCTGTAAATTTCTATTAATACCAGGTAAATTATGAAGATTTCAAAATCTCAAAGACATAAAGGTTAGTTTTCTTTTACTCTCAACTATTTCAAATTTATTGAAAAATGTAAGTTTGGGGGAGGGTATAGAAATGCTAAAATTTTATTTTTTTCTCAATTATTATATTTTCAAAAATTATTAGATAACTTTTGGCAGTTGAATTTCATTATAAGATAACTAAAATTTTTTAATTCAGTTGAATATTATGAAAGGAAAGGATGAAAATTTTTAACGGGAAAAGTTGATTTTATAGAAGTAAGATATTTGGTATGAAAGGATTTGATTATAGTCAACTATTTAAAGTAAAGAAAACTGTATTTTTGAAATGTTAAGGGATTTAAAGTATTGTGTGTTAAGAAGATATTATAACTTTATGATGAACAATAAAGCTTATACTTTACTATAAAGTAAAGAGATGACTTAAGTTTGAACTTTATAAAGAGGAGAGTTAAGTTCAAAATCATTAAAGGCTATCCAGATATAGTAATCCTCAGAAAAAAAAAAGAAAAGAAAAAGAAAATAAAAGAAAATAAAAAACAAAAAGAAAAGAAAAGAAAAATGTTATGAAGAGATGCTTAATCAAAAATTGGCTTCACTTGAATCACCTTAAAGAGAGAGCTTGATTTCATTTTTGAATTTATGTTTAAGGTACTAGCCTACATTCTAATAAACTTTGCATGAACTCCATTTTCACATAGTCCTTTAAAGCACACTTAATATAACAAATTATGGTTCATCTTGAAATAAATAGAAGACTAGAACTCTTAGACTTAAGTACTGAATATTCTTATAACTGTAATGTTGACATGAGTTGCTAAACTTTTCTGAAAATCTAAACACTATATTCTTTTGAATGAAAAATGTTGGTCTCTTACAATTGAAAAGTACATTTCCTAGAGTTATATTTTTATGTAGTAAAAGGATTACTTGAGGACAAGTAATAGTTTAAGTTTGGGGTATTTTGATGCACCAAAAATATATACTTTTTTAGCTATATATTTTTACCTATTTTTGGTGATATTGCACTTTAAAGGAAGGTATTTTTCATGATTTGTTACAGGTATGATAATTATGGGTGATTGAAGTGAAAAGATGCAAAAAGGAACGAATTGGGAGCAAAATGGAGCAATTTGGAGGAAAACATCCCTGGCGCGGCCGGGGCCCTATTCCAGAGAACTCCAAAATTAATTAGCACGATAGGGCGCCGTCGGGACCACTATCGGGCGCCGCTGGCGCCCTATTTCGGTTCACTTCGAATTCAAAAGTTTTGGCAGATTTTTGAAGAGGTGCTTGAAGAAACTCTTAGGGAATTTGTTCCTAACATTAAATTAAGTGTCCAAGACAAAAATAAAGAGGAGGAAGAGGAGAGAATTGTTGTAGAGAGTGTAAGGAAAGTGTAAGAGAAAGTTAGGGTTTGTGATTTTAAGAGAGATTCTTCTTTAAGGAGGGGAGAAGAGGGATTAAAGTGAGAGATTGCTTCTTCATCTTTTGTTCCAAGGAGAGAATCAAGTGTTGCAAGGAAGAGAAAAGAAATCAAGGGGACTTTGAAGGAATTTGCTTGGGGGAGAGAAAGAGATAAGATTTATTTACTATTTTAGTTTCTATGACTCTTCTTCTATATATAAAATCCATGTGCTTTTATATCTTCTCCATGGTTAGTGAGTAGTCTCCCTTGCCTTTCTTCTTGCATGAAGTAATTATGATGTGGTGATGTGGAAATGATGTGCCCTTTAAGTGTTATAAAAGTTGTGATGTTTCTTTAATTTGGAACTTAATTTATTTTTCAATCCGCTAATTGAATTATTAAAACATGTTGAGGAACATTAAATCCAAAAGAATTGAATAATCTACAACAAAATGAAGAAACCATTTAGGGTCTGTTTGGTTCGTACTTAGCTTTTCAGCATTTACAGACATAGCGCTGCTCTGCTAGAAGCACTGCGAGGAAGCTAGTCGTTCGTTTGGTCATGCATCGTGGGAAAACAACTGCGGCGTAAAATGACCGTACTTCCCCTGTTTATTAAAACTGTTTGAAAATTTTGATTTATTTATATGATATACAGAATTTGCAAATGCAATTTTTTAAAAAAAATTTATATTTTAAATATTCAAACTAATAAATATAAATTTTATTTTTAAAAATTTAAGCGTCATTTGTTGTTAAATATACTGTTCAAATTAATAAAATAAAATATTTATAAGCTTTATATCTTCTTATTTTTATATTTCTATATATTTTAAAAGTATTAAATTTTTTTATATTTATAAAAGTATGTCTTTATTTACATATTTTTATATATCTATATATATTAAGAGTATTAAAAATTATTGAGCTTTAAATCATCTATTTGCACAAGATTTGAAACGACAAAACATCTAGATAACGATTGCATATCTCAAAAAAGTCATAAAGTTCTACAGGTGAACATAGAGTCCTCTCAAGCACATGCTAGTAGCAGTATAGTGAAAAAAAATTGTAGGACTATTACAACAATAACCAACAATATAATAATGTTCACTTTAGTTTTGAGTTGCTGTAGCTCCCGTGTCACACCGTCTTCTGGTGAAGCCGTCCACTCCCTAGCATCAGACTCCTGAGAATCCGGTAAACTGTCTGCCCATCGGAAGAAACCGCACTGCTCTGGAAAGTTCCAAGGACAGTCATAAAACTTTCAGCGAAAGCTGTGCGACTGTCGTGAAGCCAAAAGAGATGTCTGGAGGCCACAGTGACAGCACTCGGCGAGAGGTAGCCGACATGTTGGAGCTCATCTCTATCTGAAATGCAAGCAGATATACAACTAAATTAATTTGAGTACCAAATGCTCAAACAAAATGATAATAATCAAGCTAGACAGAAGACAAACATTACTCTTACAGATCAGTTAATGTGAAGGAAAGTGTTCAACAGAGTGTAAAAGACAAGCATAGCACTGCTTAACAGAATCACTCTCCAACTAATGAGCGAGTAATCTCTTCTCGAAGGTCTGCCATTTCATTCGCACCCTCCCCATCTTTCGTGTAATTTGCTGCACTGTTGTTCTCCTCCCTTGCCAGAGATTGGCCAATGTGGTCATCATAACCTTCAACTGTAACTACGTAATCATTTAGCTCGACACGCTCGAAATCTACATCAGCTCGAGTTGGATACCGCCTAATATAATTATGTAGGGCCATAGTTGCTAACACTATCTGCACCTGTTTGGGAAACGGATAAGGTGGCATATCTCGAAGTATGACCCACTTCTTCTTCCAAACTCCAAATGTCCTCTCAATTACGCCTCGCAAGGATGAATTTCTTTTATTAAACACTTCTTTTCTACTTCTTGTACGATTACTGGCTCTCTTGAAATCCGGAATATGATACATTGTGTCAGGATAGGGTTTAGGTACCCCCTCTGCATTGGGTATCCAGCATCCACCAAATAATATTTTCCTGTAATACTTATAAAATTAGCAAAGTACGTGAGAAAAATATCAACTTTTTTTATTACAAAGGAACTTACCATGCAGTTGGTGAGGAAAATTGTACTCTGGATTTCTCGTTACAATTTTAAAAATCCTACTATCATGTGCACTGCCCTCCCATCCAGCCAATGCAAATATAAAACACATGTTGAAATCACAAACCGTCATTATATTTTGAGTTGTCCTCCCAAAACGGCCGATAAATGCAACTTTCTTGTTATCCAGCACTACAGCATGAACGTCCGTTCCATTGATTGCGCTGATGCAACCCTTTATATACAACAAAAATAATTTCAATATGCAGTTAATTAATATGTGGTTGCAGTATAGAAGTGTACCTTGAAATATGGCATATATCGGTCATCATTGCAAATCTCTGCTGGCATCCTTGCAAAAGTTGGATCGGTTGGTTTTATTACAACTTGTTCTAGACTTACAAGAGAACTCAAACCAACTGAGAAATAATAGCTTTTTGTTTCGGACGAGTGTTAGAA
The DNA here is from genome assembly GCA_022702705.1 of Papilionanthe hookeriana x Papilionanthe teres. Lineage (NCBI taxonomy): Eukaryota > Viridiplantae > Streptophyta > Magnoliopsida > Asparagales > Orchidaceae > Papilionanthe > Papilionanthe hookeriana x Papilionanthe teres. The sequence goes on along the minus strand of CM040425.1, from coordinate 129,488,371 downwards.
GCGTTCCATGGCTCCCCGCATAGACCCGTTCAGTGATAGTATGTAAAGTGTTATGCCTAGTACTTCACGGGATGTTATCCTAGAAGACCCGTGAAGTCCATGAGATGTTATTAGTTCTATTAAAAGATCATTGAAAACTTCTTAGGACATGCGGAAGATGTTTCAAAATCTCGTTGGGTGTCCTAAAATCATTTCTCCCATCCATTTGTCCTCAATTTAAGATGACGTGTAACAAGGTTCACGATCGACATACATTTTATAGTATTGCACCAGTATATTTACCGCTGTATTTCACCGTCGGCGTCGGACTTCCTCCGGGTCCATAACGGTATAAATTGCCTATTACAATTAAACCAAATTAAGGTCTTTAGAAATCATAAATGGACTATAAGAAGCACATGAATAAACAATACTTAGAAATTAGAAAACTTAAACATCAGTTCAATCTAATAAAAATTGTCCAAACAAATACATGACTGGTAGTCGTACTAATAGATGCAATAAATTTAAGCAGTGCGACATAAAATCAAATGGTGTGACGGTTATAATAATATCGAATGTATTCTAATCGTCGCTCTTTGCTCAATGCAGTAAAGAAGTCTCGATGTAAGGAATAACGGAGGAGGTCGACAGCAAAGTAGATAAGATCACGATCCCCAGTAAAGTCTGGGTCGTCCTCAAGAATCCTAACGACCTCATATACGACGCTTTTTTGAACTCTGTGAGGGGCATCATTAGATGACTCCACTAGGTCTGAGAGCTGGTCTCTCATTGATGCAATAGCACTCTTTCTCTTTCTTTCATTCTGGGGGCACTTCGTACGGTTTGTTGACTGGATGTCAGTTTGCTCGTACATGCGGATCTCTGCTGAATCGTTTGAGAGTTCCACGACAACATTTTCAGAGGTAGCTTCAAAAATTGTTTGGCTAGGGGGGCTGAATATTTTCCCTTAGCTTCAACCCCACTAAACATCCTGTCGAGCTTGTCCTCCAATTCTGGTTCTATCCCAGCTGATCTGAACTTTTTCGCTGAAGGAAAAAATCTGTAAAATATAATGAAATCTTATTAGAAGGCCAAAAAAATAAAACTTATTAACATTAAAAATGTTAATCAAACAATATCTCACCGCAAGCCTTTCAGTCCACAATGCTTCTGATGCAGCAATTGTTCACTTCAGCGGATCCCAGCCCAAGCCAGTCGATCCTTGTTTTAAATCATTCCAAAGTTTCCACTCTTTCTTGAGTTGGTCCCATTTATTTTTTAGCTGTAGCCTGTCATAATCCCTGCCTGTGACCTCCCTAAAATTTGTAACAATGTTTTGCCAACCTTCTTTGCTGAAAAAAGAATTTGGCCTATTCCCTTTTTCGACTTCCGCTATGCATAGATCGCAGAAAATTATTTTTATATCCTTCTCCCAAAGTGCTGGAGTAGCAACTTCTTTGTTCTTATTAGTCATACTATGAATAGGACAAATATTAGTTCTATCTTTACTCATACTAGCATTGACAGATATAAATTGCAATTAACCAAATAATACAGGTAAACACAGAAAAGAGAACAATTTACATGGTTTGGTCAAACTAACCTACATCCACGGGAAAGAAAGGATATTTATTTATTGCTGAAATAAAGAACATGTACATAACATTTCAAAGTAACAGAAATAGTCAACTCCAATTTCCAATGTATAATGTAAGGAGAGACCATTTCCAGATGTTACAGAATATAAGGATGATACAGAATATAAGGAGATACCATTTCCAATGCAACAAGAACTCCATATACCAACTTTCTTATAACATGTGTTCCACAGAAATGAATTTCTTTCAGTGGGTCGTCCTCATATATGCCTCATGTATGCCTCATATTTGGATAAGGCCTCAATGTACCCCTCAGTATATGCCTCGACATATGCCTCAACATATGCCATTTGTATGCCTCAAATATGCAGAAGTAGTAGAAAGTGTCATACATGTTTAAGAACTATATACCATATCAGGTATTAATACCACAACAGATGTATTTCAAAAGTATACTTGCATTTCAAAAGTAAACTGCAATAATATGCATTTCAAGCATTTGCAATAATAGCAGGTATTAATACCACAATAGAAACATTTCAATAATATGCATTTCAAACCGCTGCCCACTATCCTAGTATATCAACAACAATAGGCCATTATTCAGCTATCCTAGCATATCAAAATAATAGGGGACATCAATAGGCCATTATTCAGCTATACTAGCATTTCAAACCGCTGCCCACTATCCTAGCATATCAAGTATGAAATTACAAAATAGATACCAGAGGTTAAGAGCTACAATTGAATACATCAAAACTCCTAATGTCAGGGCTCAACAAACCTATCCGGACACGACAAAAGGAATTAGCAAATCAGCTGAAGGCATTTCTTCTCCAAATCAAAAAGCTAAAGGAAGAATATCATGATGAAGGAGAAAATTAAGGGTTTTCTGTTTACATATCTTACACCCATAGCACTCAAATCTTTAATATTATATGAAAATAGCACCATTACCACTTTTTAAAAGTGAAACATAGGTGTGAGATATGTAAATACATAAGAAAGTTTAGGTGTGTGAAACATATCTTACACCCATAGCGCTGCTTGTATAAATATGAAAGTTTAGGTGTGAGATATGTAAATACATAAGAATTGTGTGCTATTTAAATTTCCAAAAAATTAATTGCTAGTATCCACTGTCATAAGCAAGGTTCATAAGACTTGTGCATCACATAAGATATGTTACCTGATAATAGTAAATTGGTAGCAAGTATAACCTCCAATATGTATATCAATCCCTACAGAATCACATACAGCAAATTCTACACTGAAACAGTCATAAACTCCCTGTGGTAAACACTAATTCATAATAAGAGGCAAAAAATTAACCATTAACAAGAACAGCCACTTGACCATTATTGAAGACATCAATAACTTCAACACATTTGTATAGGAACTTTGAAAATGGCTCTCAAACAAATTATCCGATATATTCACTTTTCAATGAAGAGAAATCTAAATCACCTTAGGTAGCTATGTCCATCAGATAATATTTAAGAAGTTAGCTGCCTTTGTATCAAAAGGACCAACTCCAATTCTATGAGAATGAGCGGTTTCAAATGTTATTCAGACAATGAATCACTATCAAATTCACAACTGTAGCCAGTGGTAATTTCAACTGCAATAATAAGCAAGCAATGGAAGAGCTACAAACTTTAATTCCTATTATTTTAACAAATTTCATTCAACTTTATTTTCTGATTAATCCCATCATTCAAATTTTGAAGCTAAAGCTATCAGAGAAGGATATATGAGGCTATTGAAAACATGAAACATGCTCTTCATGACCTCATTATCACTAGTCTCAACAAATTTACAATACAAAAGGTATCGGTAAGTAAAGCTGGAATCAATTCAATATTACTTAAAAAAACCCTCAAACAATCCAACTAAACTTCCCTATGTGTAGAGCTTGTTTGATGTTAACATGCTCTTCATCCCAGAGAAAGATATCTGAGGCTATTGAAAACATGGCAACTAGGCAACCGTAAGCCCAACCTAAATTCCACCCAACCAAGCTCATGCCATGTCATTGCTAACATAAAAGAAAATGAAAGACAAAATTTGAGTAAAGCATGCCAGATAGTGCTAGGTTAATCGCAACAAAACAAGAAAAAATTGTAATGTACAGATCCACCATAGGGGCAGTGAAGAAACTAGAGCGAAACCAACATGATGCATTCGTGAATGTACAGATCCACCATAGATAAGAAGGAAGAAATAAAATTGATGAGAAGTAAGCATAAGAGCCGAGAAACACATAATCAGCCGACTAGAAAGAGAGAGCATCAGATCGGGAAGTAGATGAGGAGTTAAGTTTTTTTAAAATTTTGCGTAGCACATCGCAGCATATCATCCTCTACAAAGAGATTTTGAAAGATCTCCATGAAAAATACTGGAAATAGCGAAGTAGAGGGGGATGAGGCCTCGCGAGAGAATGATGGATCGAAGATAGGTTACTTCGTTTTTGAACGTTTCTCAGTCGAGGGTAGAGGAAGAGCAGTCAGCTCACGAAAAGGTCCAGGGAAGAGGTCGGGGAGAGCATCAGAGTGAGGGCAATGACAGGAAAAGAAGACCTCAACCCTAGCTAAAAGTCGGGGCCACGAGGTTTATCATGCGGTTCGCTTTCACACCGGTTCACGGCAATAGGCAGCAATTTTTCCGCGCCCCAGGGGAATTGTACGCAAATTTGCGGTGTGTTACAGCGCTGCACCGTGAATTTGCCGAACCAAACAGGCCCTTAATGTCTGTGAATTAATTGTGTAGTTTATGGGGATTAAGTGAAATAAATAGGGAAATGAGTTTTTTTGGACTTCAAATTGGAGGTTTCATGGTGACAGAATGGGATCCCCAATTTGGTCTTAAGATTGGTAACTAAAGCCTATGGTTAGCCTTCGGGTGAAGGGTGAGTGGGAGCTCCGAAGTGAGAGCTGGTATCCTCCCAGCCTAGCCTTAGATTTAGTAAGTAAACTTAGGATATGGCGATGTTCTTTACCTACTTGGAAGAGGAGGTACTCTTTTAAAGGTAAAGAAGCAAATATGCTCCTATTTGGCACAACACAAATAATTACCATTTTTCATCATCCACACATAATAATCTTTATGCAGGAAGAAAGACACTTTTCATATAGAAGTATCTTATAAATCACATAAGTCAGTGTGTTTGTTAGTTAATATAGTTCAGTAATTAGAAGTAATTGTAGTAGCTTTATTATACTTTGCATTAACTAGTGGTAGTACACTTAAGTCACTGTTGCATTGGGTATTGGATTTAGTGCTATATTATCTGATTTAAAGAACGTTCACCTCCCTGTGGGATCGATAACCAGGACTCCATTAGAGCCATGTATTACTTGATACGATACGTATACTTGCGTTGAATTTGTGACTTTACTAAATCATTCTAAATATATAATTTCGACTTCATAAATTCTTGCTTAATATATAAAGTCGCGGTCAATAAACACATGTGATGATTCCTTCATCATTATGGAAAAATGATGTGTCGACTCCTCATGCAACCCTAAGAGAACCTTTGGTGACTCATCTAACACCTCCCATCTTCACCAATAGGAGACGGGAAGAGCTTAGATCACCATTACTTCATATGGTGATCTCATAAATCAAAAATGAGAAAATTAAATAAAATAAAGGGATATGTGTCATCTCCCCATGAACCCTTAAAAGAGATGTTGGATGATGAAGATCTTAGCCCTTTGAGTCACCATTAACCTCTCCCTTAGACAATGGAATTTAAACAAAGAGATCAAAGGCTATCATGACAATTTGGAATCCATAATTGCCATGATACATGAGCTTGCTTAAGTGGCATAATTCCCATGGGATATGGAGAGGTGATAGTTGGAATACATGGACGAGGTTGTTACTAGACCCTACTCCATAGCTCTAACCACCCCTTGGTAATCCTAAGATAACTAGGGTTGAATCATAGCCATCCATGGCTATAAAAGGAGACCTTACCGAAATTACACGAGGGAGAAAAAAATTCATAGAAACCTATAGGCTACCCAAATTCCTTAGTTCCCAACACAAAAAAAAATTGCTAATGATCTTAGCAACCTATTCTATCCAAGATCAAGTCATAGGATCAGTTCAATCAGGCCAATTTGGCTAAAACCCAAACTCAGCCGAAACCTAGCCACTTTGCCAAAATTGCTCACCAAGGCTAACTTCAAATCCAAATTGAAGTGATAAAGATCTTCTTTGGGAGTACTAGAGGATGACCATCAAGTCTGATCAAGCTCAATTTTATTGTGGCCAAGGTATGGATATTTTTTGTCCAAAATAATTCATATAATTAAACAATCATAGACTAAACTAGCCCAAAAAATTATCATCACCGTATAGATATAATATATATGTCCAGATGATTCCATAGGTTCAAAAATCACTCGATTTCATTGAGAAATGAGTGGATATTAAACTTTAAAGTTGGACAGTTCAAATTATTTTCGAATTATTAAACTTTTAATCTTCGCCGTCCGTTCCCGTGTTTTGTAACAGACAGCGCTGATCACGCAGTCCCGTGTTCCCTGTTCGGATTTAGACAGTGGATCCTCCCGCGTCTTTGACGCGCACAAGGACACGCGGCATGTCCTTGATTTTTTAGGCAAGGTTAATTCAAATTAACCTTAAAATAATCGAAAAATCGTATCTTTTTGTACAGAGCTCCTAAAAATAAAATAAAAATACATCTGCAAAGCTCTTGGAGAGAAGAAAATTATGAAATTAAAATCATAATTTTATTCTCAGTACTTAATTTTTAAATAATTAAATACTATCTGGAGTATTTTAATTATTAAAAAATTATTTACAAATCAGAAAAATGTGAAAATTTTAGGGAAGAATCTTTAAGTCCTTAGACACATCTCCTGATTTTTCTAAGGCTAAGATAGCTCTCTAGGATATGATTTTCTAATTTCCATGATATTTTATAATTATTTCCAAAAATAATTACAAGATTTGAAAAATAGGAAAATTAAAATTCAAAATGGTTAAGAATTTTAGAGTGACAGATAACAATCTTAAAACAACAATTCTCAAGCCATTAAATCAATTTAAAAAGATATTTTAAAATAAGGTTAAGATTTATTATTATAAATTAATATTTCAAAACCTTTTATTCATTTACTTAATCCATTTCATAATGAACTAAGCTAATAATGAATCTAAACCCAAATGAACTCAAATCAAACATTAACTAGATTTAAGACAACTTAAGCCTAATTAAACTCATTAAACCTTAATTACATTAGGTTTAATACAAAAATCAAAACTTAAATTAAGTTTAAGGACATATTAAACTTAATTAAATCATTAAACCTTAACTAAATAAGGTTTAAGACAATATCAAAACTTTAATTAAGTTTAAGGACATATTAAACTTAATTAATTCTTTAAACCTTAACTAAATTAGGTTTAGTACAAAAACCAAAACTTAAATTAAATTTAAGGACATATTAAACTTAATTAAATCATTAAACATTAACTAAATTAGATTTAATACAAAATCAAACTTTAATTAAGTTTAAGGACATATTAAACTTAATTAATTCATTAAAACTTAGCTAAATTATGTTTAATACAAAACCAAACTTAAATTGAGTTTAAGAACAAGTTAAACTTTTTTAAACCCTAATTACAATAGGTTTAAGACATATTAAACCCTTATTATGTCTAACCCTTTAGAACTAATTAAACCATTAAGTCTTAACTAAATTAGACTTAACTAAACCTAAACCCTAATTAGGTCTAACCCTTTGGACCTAATTAAACCATTAAGTATCAACTAAATTAGACTTAATTATACCTAAACCCTAATTAGGTCTAACCCTTTAGACCTAATTAAACCATTAAGTCTTAACTAAATTAGACTTAATCAAACCTAAACCCTAATTACGTCTAACCCATTAGATCTAATTTAACCATTAAGTTTTAACTAAATTAGACTTAATTAAACCTAAAACCTAATTAGGTCTAACCCAATAGATCTAATTAAACCATTAAGTCTTAACTAAATTATACTTAGTTAAATTTACACCCCGATCTAAATCTTAATCAAATAAAATTCAACTTAAACTTTAATTAAGTCTATCACATTAGACTTAATTAATCTATTAAACCTTAAACAACTAAGAATTAATCAAATCTAAATTATAATTAAGTCTATCACATTATAATTAATTAAACTATTAAACCTTAACCAACTAAGGTTTACTCAAACTTAAGCTCTAATTAATTCAACCACATTAGACTTAATAAGCTATTAAACCATAATCATTTAAAGTTTAATCAAACTCAAACCTAAAATAAACCTAACTTAAGTTCAATTTTAAATCCCAAATTCAACCTTTAACTTAGGTTCAACCCAATTTGACCCCAAGTTCAACCTTTAACTTAAGTTCAACCCAACTTGAACCCAAGTTCAACCTTTAACTTAGATTCAACACAACATGAACCCAAATTCAAAACCTTAACTTGAGTTCCACCCATCTTGAACTTAAGTCAATATTAAGTCTAGGTTCAATCTAACTTGAACCTAACTTAACTCAAATCCAAATCAAACCTAAGCCCAACCCATATTGAACTTAAGTTAACCTTAAGTTTAGGTTCGACCTAACTTGAACCTAACTTAAACCCAAACTGTAATTAACTCTACCATATTAGACTTAATTAAACAATTAAACCTTAATCAACTAAGGTTTAATCCAACCCAAACCATAATTAAGTCTACCATATTAGACTTAATTAAACTATTAATCCTTAATCAACTAAGTTTAATTCAACCCAAACCATAATTAAGTCTACCATAGTAGACTTAATTAAACTATTAAACCTTAATCAACTAAGGTTTAATTCAACCCAAATTATAATTATGTCTATCACATTAGACTTAATTAAACTATTAAGCCTTAACTAACTAAGGTTTAATCAAACATAAAACATGATTAAGTCTACCACTTTAGACTTAATTAAATCATTAAACCTTAACTGACTAAGGTTTAATTAAATCTAAACCACAATTATGTCTACCACATTAGACTTAATTAAACCATTAAACCTTAAATAACTAAGGTTTAATCAAACCTAAATCATAATTAAGTCTACCACATTAGACTAAATTAAATCATTAAACCTTAATCAACTAAGCAAAGCTAAGTCATAATTAAGTCTACCACATTAGACTTACTTAAACCATTAAACCTTAACTAATTAAGGCTTAATTAAACCTAAATCATAATTAAGTCTACCATATTAGACTTAATTAAATCATTAAACCTTAATCAACTAAGGTTTAATCAAATCTAAGCCATAATTAATTCTACCACATTAGACTTAATTAAATCATTAAACCTTAATCAACTAAGGTTTAATCAAACATAAACCATAATTAATTCTACCACATTAGACTTAATTAACTAAGGTTTACTTAAGTTAAGTCTAACTTACTAGACTTAATTAATGTTTAAACTTTACTCAAATAAAACCCAAATAAATCCAATTAAATTAAATTAGACTTAATTAAAACTTAAGCCTTACCTAAAAATGACTTAGATGGTCTATAATTCTAATTAAGTCTAATCTATTTATACTTAATTAACCTTTAAGTACTATTTAAAGAAGCCTTAATTAGGTCTATTTTAATTAAACCTAGCTTTTAAGTTAAGCTCAAACAAACATGAACTCAAGTTAATTAGATTCGATCTACATTAAATCTAACTTAAGTTCAAACAGACATGAACTTAAGTTAATTCAATCTACATTGAATTTAACTTTAAATTTTAATTTAAACAGACATTAGATTCAATTTGCATTGAATCTAACTTTCTAAATGAATTTGAATTCAAAATTTAGTTTGAATTTAAGTCAAAAATTAATTTTGATCCATTTCAAACTTAATTTGACATCAGATATAAATCGACAAAAAAATCCAAAAACAAATCCAAATCAACATAAATTGACATAAACCACCATTCAAGACATACTGAATCAACATTTCAAATCAAACTTAAACATCCTACAAATTCTGAGACAATGAACATTTTTATGGCATCATTTCTGACAATGTTTTCTTTGCAGTATGAAAACAAGTTTCGTTTAGATTTCCTTTGCATGTTATAGGGTGTTCTATCTCTATTTTGCAGGATGACATTCTGGGAATAAGACGAACAACAACTTCAACAAAACAACAACATTAATAAAACAAAATACAACAACGACAAAACCAAAACTCTTGGGATAGCCACAAAAATGACAGACATTTGAACAAAAATGACAAAACAAAATGACATTAATCTGACATGACAAAATGACATTTAGGATTGATAGTGGGTACATTTTTGTTTAAAAACAAAAATTTCCAGAAAACACATGATCAACATTAATCAGGAGTTTTCTTAGACAATTATAAATTGCCTAAGATGTAATTAACTATAGAAGCTTGCTTCTATTGAAGAATTGAAAGAACCCATGATAGATATCACATCTAGAAATCTCTGGTTAAAACTTCGTGATCTTCCTTATATAGAAATTCTTTGATATGGCATTCTAGAATCTTTTTTTATAAGGATTATCATAAATATCCTTTTTCTCTATTTTATATTAGCCCTAAATTTCTTAAATCCTTTATAGGATTTATAGAAATAAGATTAGGGCAATATTAAACAGAGTGGCGACTCCTTGACATTAACATGACATCAAAAATTGATGGCGACAAAACAACGACGGGGCGACATTTCCCTCGTCGTCGCCATTAGTCTTCTTCATCCATTTTGGGTTCACTTTATAGGAATGTGCCATGTAAGTGAGGTGACTCATTTCATGCACAAAGGAGTAATTATGGTGTTCAACTATGGTAAAGCCTTAACCTAAGCCACTCTTTACTCTTATTTGATGTCCAAGAGGCTTAAGATGACTCAAGGATGACAAAAGATCATCCTTATGCCATCTCATTTCATGAATAAGTGAGGAAATGCCAGGTAGGATTCTATTTTCCAAATTTTTTAATCCAAAGGTTAACCATGGTTAAACTAAGGTTTGTCCAATGTGTCTTTGTGTCATGATGGGTCTAATGGGTCATGGGTGACCTATTAGTGACCCTCCATAATTTAATTTTAATTTAAAATTAATTATAGGAATTTTTGTGTCACATATGATGTCATGGGTCAAAATTCCATTTCATGGCTCTTCTGATTTAATTTCCATTTTAATTAATTATGACATTAATTGAAAAAATATTGGAAATTTTTTTATCAATCAATTTATTCATTAAAATAAATTTTTAATTAATTATTTGATTAATTTTTATGTCTTTCTTAAGTTAAAGGTTCAAATTTGTCACATTTTAAACCTTTTGATTTTATTTTTATTTTAAATAATTAAAAACTAATTAAAATTTAAAATATTCATTTTACTAATCAATTAATTAATCAAAAATGAGTTGAAATTAATTATTTGATTAATATTGTCATTTTTAATTCAAAATTAAATATTTTGTCATTTTATGGGTTTTAATTAAATTTTCATTTTTTTAATTAAATATTTAACTAATTTAAAATATTAGAAATTATATCATTAGCCATTTAATTAATCAAAATAATTTAAAAATTAATTATTTGATAATTCTTATCATTTCTATCATTTTTGGTTCAAAATTAGGTATTTTGACCAAATTTAATGAATGTTGACCATGGTTGACCAATGTTGACCCAAGCTGACCCAAGTTAACCCAGGTTGGTCAATTTTAGTCCAAAAATGTCTAATGTGACATTCTCAACCTTGTCATGGTTCATTTGGTCAAAAAATTACTGGTTTTGTCATTTTGGGGTCCAAATAAGTCATGTTGACATAATTAGAATTTTAGGTTAATCTAAAGGTCAATGTGGTGACTTTTGAATCAAAAATTTTGTTGATTTTGATCAATTTCATGGTGATCATGTCAACATTTGTCTTTGGAGTCAAATTTGTGGTCAAGGAAGGCATAAGTTACCCATTTTGACCATTTTAACCCCTTTTAGGTTATGAATTGTCCAGTGGGATTAATGTGATTGTCTTTTTGTCAGTTTTGACTAAATTTAATAATTTTTAGTCAAAAATTGATTAATGAAGTCAATGCAACAATCGTTGGGTCAAAATTCAATCAATTTGACCTAGTTTGTTATTTAGGTCATAAAAGGGCTATAAGGTCAATGTAGAGGTATTTAGGCCATATAATAGCCAATTTGTCTTATTTTTGTCAAAAATTTGTCAGTATCGACTTTAGTTGATTATGATTAATCAATTAAGTCATTAATTGACCTCATATGATTTATTTAACCTTGTCATGGTTAATTTTCTCATAAGGTCATTGGTCTTAATATCAACCTTAGACTTGACTAGGGTTGATAAAATTGAGTCATTTTGATATTTTCAGGTAATCAAATGTCTCATTTTTTTGTCAGTTTAATGTTTTTTATGTCTTGATGGTTGATCATATAAATTTTGAGACAATGAGGAAGTCATTGAGTGATGAATTGACTGTCTTGACCAAAATTTGACCTTTTAGGTTAAGATTAACCATATTAATCAAATTTATTTATTTAGATTAATGAAATTAATCTTTTTCAAAATATGTCATTATTGATTTGATTAATTTATATTGTCATTAAAATTTAGGTCAAAAAGACTTTATTAAGATTTTATCCTAAGCCTTAGGATTTGTTGTCCTTTGTCAAATTCTAAGAGGTTAATGTAAGTAGACTTCTTATCTTAATGTGTTTGGTAAGTGACCCACACAAAAGTGATGTCAACAAATGGGCCCCCAATATGTGTGGGATACTGTAAAAGTATGTTGCATATATTAGCGTTGACCGATATTGTCTGGATGTCATGTCTGTCAATTTGTCCGAAAGTTCTTTTATTTCAATAAATGAATGTCATAAAATATCAAATATCGGTTTGTCAATTTTGAGAATGAATGCTATGCGGCTTATATCCTTTCTCAAAGAAAGAGATATGAGATTGCCATCATTCAATGTTAGGCAGGTCTTATATCCAATAACTGGAGAGAGAAAATAGATGTTAAGTTCCATTTTTCAGAAATGTCAGATGTCAATGTCAAGTTAGAGGAAAATCATAACTCCCGTGTTAGGAAAGGATTTATATCCGATAACCATAGAGAGAGAGTATATGTCCTTACTTTCTCTCAAAATGTCAAATGTCGATGTCAAGTTAGAGGAATGCCATAACTTCTGTGTCAGGAAAGGACTTATATCTAATAACCGTAGAGAGAGACTATATGTCCTACTTTCTCTCAAAATGTCAATTATCAATGTCAAGTTAGAGGAATGTCATAACTTCTGTGCAACAAAGGACTTATATCCAATAACCATAGAGAGAGAGTATATGTCCTAATTTCTCTCGAAACGTCAAATGTCAATGTCAAGTTAGAGGAATGCCATAACTTCCGTGTCAGGAAAGGACTTATATCCAATAATCGTAGAGATAGAGTATATGTCTTTACTCTCTCTCAAAATGTCAAATTTTGATGTCAAGTTAAAGGAATGCCATAACTTTCATGTCAGGAAAGGACTTATATCCAATAACCGTAGAGAGAGACTATATGATACTTTCTCTCAAAATGTTAAATGTCGGTCCTGAGAAAGAACGCTATACGACTTACATCTTATCTCAGAATTATAGCTAATGGAATGTCATTTTTCCGTGTCAAGAGAGGGTTCTTATATCCATAGCTGGGGAGAGAATGGATGTCAAATGTTGATATGCTAAATGTCGAAATGTTGATATGTCAAATGTCGATAACAATTGTTGATATGTCAAATGTTGAAATGTCAATATGCCAAATGTCGATAACCATTGTCAAAATGTAAAATGTCAAAATGTCAATATTTCAAATGTTGATAACAATTATTAATATGTCAAATGTTGATATGTTGATATGTCAAATGTCGAAAAAAATTTTTGATATGTCAAATTTGGAAATGTTGATAACCATTGTCGAAATGTAAAATGTTGAAAATGTCGATATGTCAAATGTCGATAAAAATTGTTGAAATGTAAAATGTTGAAATGTCGATAACAATTGTCAATATGTAAATGTCAAAATGTCGATATGTCAAATGTCAATAACAATTGTCAATATGTTAAATGTAAAAATGTTAAGTTATGGGAATGCCATAATTTTTGTGTTAGGAAAGGTCATACATCCGATAACTGGGAAGAGGAAATGGATGTCATGTTCCATTTCTCGAAGATATCAAATGTCGATGTAGAGTTCTAAAAATGCCGTAAATTTCGTGTCAGGAAAAGAACTTACATCCGATAACTGAAAAGAAAAAATGGATGTCAGATTCCATTTCTCAAGAAATGTCAAATATCGATCTCAACTTTGAGAAGGAATGTTATGCGACTTACATCCTATCTCAAAATTATAGCTAATGGAATATCCTATTTCCATGTCAAGAAGGCACTTATATCTATTAACTATAAAGAGAGTGGCAAGCTCAGAACGAAGAGTGTATCCGCTGGGGATTTGACCTGTACAAGTCGAAAGATGTTAATCATCACAAGTTGTTTATAATGTCATTTTTAATTTAAATTACTTATTTTGTCATTTTTGGAACTATCGAAGTATTGTAGAAAATTGAGGAAAAAGAGAGTGAATGTCGTATTCAATTTTCTCAAAAAGGTGTCAATGTCAAAATGTCAATTTTGGAATAGAAATGTGTATGAGACTTATATCCTATTCAAAGAAAGTTTTTTAAAGGAAAGTCAATGTCTGATGGTGTTACATCCAACAGTGAAAAAGAGAATAGATGGCATCTTCCATTTAAGGAGATCTTACACTATCTCTTAGAAATGTCAATGTCGATATGTATGTTTTGGAATAGGAATGCATATGAGACTTATATCCTATCCAAAGAAAGATTACTAAAGGAAAGCCAATGTCTACTATTCTTACATCCAATAGTGAGAAAGAGAGTAAATGTCATCTTCCATTTAAGGAGGTCAAACACTACATCTTAGAAATATCAATGTCAAAATGTCAGTTTTGGAATAGGAATGCGTATGAGACTTATATCTTATCCGAAGAAAGATTTCTTGAGGAAAGCCAATGTTATGGTCTTACATCTAGTAGCGAGAAAGAGAGTAGATGTCATCTTCCATTTAAGGAGGTCTTACACTATCTCTTAGAAATGTCAATTTTGATATGTCAATTTTGGAATAGGAATGCATATGAGACTTATATCCTATCCAAAAAAAGATTGCTAAAGGAAAGCTAATGTCATGGTCCTACATCCAATAGCGGAAAAGAGAGTAGATGTCATCTTTCATTTAAGGAGGTCTTACACTATCTCTTAGAAATGTCAATGTCAATATATTGGTTTTGGAATAGAAATGCGTATGACTCTTATATTCTATCCAAGGAAATATTGCTAAAGGAAATCCAATATATACTAGTCTTACATCCAATAGCGAGAAAGAGAGTAGATGTCATCTTCCATTTAAGGAGGTCTTACACTACCTCTTAGAAATGTTAATGTCAAAATGTCAGTTTTGGAATAGGAATGTGTGTGAGATTTATATCCTATCGAAGGAAATATTGCTAAAGGAAAGCCAATGTCTACTGGTCTTACATTTAATAGCAAGAAAGAGAGTAGACGTCATCTTCCTTTTAAGGAGGTCTTACACCATCTCTTAGAAATGTTAATGTCGATAAGTCGGTTTTGGAATAGGAATACGTATGAGACTTATATCTTATCCAAAGAAAGATTGTTAAAGGAAAGCCCATGTCCACTGGTCTCACATCCAATAGAGAGAAAGAGAATATATGACATCTTCCATTTAAGGAGGTCTTACACTACATCTTAGAAATGTCAAGGTCAAAATGTCTATTTTGGAATAGGAATGCGTATGAGACTTATATCCTATCCAAGGAAATATTGCTAAGGAAAGCCAATGTCTACTAGTCTTACATCCAATAGCGAGAAAGAGAGTAGTTGTCATCTTCCATTTAAGGAGGTCTTACACTACCTCTTGGAAATGTCAATGTCAAAATGTCAGTTTTGGATTAGGATTGCGTATGAGACTTATATCCTATCCAAGGAAATATTACTAAAGGAAAGCCAATGTCTACTGGTCTTACATCCAATAGCGAGAAAGAGAGTAGATGCCATCTTCCATTTAAGGAGGTCTTACACTACCTCGTAGAAACGTCAATTTCATTTTTTTGTCTTTGTTGTTTATTTCCCAGTTTACAGAAAAAGTCATTCATTTTTTTCTCTGTCACATCTTTTTCAAATACTGACCTTTGATTGGGTGTATTACTCTTTTCTTGGTAGTCTACCAACTGACCGGATTTCCCTAAATATGTCTTTTTAACAAGCATATGGGCCCTACCATTAGGATAGGTGTTTCAAGTACTAAATCCAAATCTCTAATCTGAGTGTCCTAAGGTGAACCAATGGACCCGTATAATTCCAAATTTTGTTGAGCATGCTTGCCAGCCTTCCAAGCTTCCAAGTTCTCCGAGTTTTAATTTCATATTTTCTTTTGTTATTTCGTCTGCTAGTTTAATTTATAGATAAGGTCATTGCACTTCATGTGGAAGCACAACTTAGGGCACGTTCATTAGAGCAAATGATGTTGGTCATGTAGGTTTATGAGGCTTCCATTAATCACCAATTCTATAGATATTATTCATATTGTCTTTGAAAAATCACTTTGACATTTCCTCATTGGGATTGGTGTTGGATCTTTAGAAAATTATGACTTCAGAGTATAACTTCCATTAATCTCCAATAAAAAAATTATTTACCTTAGTTCTCTCTTTCTAGGTCTAGGAATATTTCAAAATGTTGATTATGTGATCAAAATATTTTTTATCTTCTAAAGATATGTCTGAACTAATTAATAGCTGACCAAAATACATGATCATTTAATTTTTTTCCTGGATATAATATCACAAGAATTTTCTTAAGGCAGTTTTTCAAGATTTATCAATTAGATGAGAATTTGGACACCAATTTTTAATTTCATGCTCTCCTCAAGCTTCTTCTCGTGGAATTACTATATCTCGGTGGAGCATGTTAAGGATTTTGAATGTTTGAATTAAGACACCAATTTTTGATTTTGTGCCCACCTCAAGCTTCTTCTCAGGAACACTTTTTTTTCTTTTTTTTCTTTTTCTTTTTTTTTTTTATTTTTACAAAGAATTAATATATCTGGTAGGGCACATTTTAATGATTTTGAATGCCTGAACTCAAACACCAATTTTTTATTTGGTTCTTACCTCAAGCTTCTTCTCATAGAATTATTATATCTGGTGTAGCATATTTTAAGGATTTTGAATGTCCAAACTCCCCTAATTAATAATTTTTAAATATTTCTTAAGACGAATTCTGGGATATTATAACTCATTCAAAAGTCAGGACCCAATCACATGGCAGAAGATTAAGAGGCTCGTGATATCTTTAGTCAGTTACTTATATTTTGATCACAATATTTTATTTTTATTTAGGACCCAGTCTGAAGATTTAAGATAAAGGTTCCTGTTATCAGGGCATTTAATTTCATTTTCCCCTGAAATCCTATTTTTCTTTTCAAATTGTTGGAATTTTTGTTTAGATCTCCTTTCTGAATCGTCTTTCTGTCAATAGGTGGATATCGGGAAGAATATTTCCAAAGATATTAAATCCAAAGATTTCAATTTTCATCCTCCTCATAGATCAATTTTCATTTCTCCACAGAGGACATGTTAATTGACTAGTCCTAGAACTAGATTTAACATAGATATGATTTCCACTCCAGTCGATTTCTTTCTTTTTGCAAAAATATCCTAAGAGAAAGGGAAATCTTTGATGGAATTCAAATTGAATTCATTATATGAATTCAGAAATGATCATAGTGTGTGGCTGGCCACTAAGCACTAATTGATCCAAATTTGATTATAACAGACTCTCTTGTCGACTGACAAATTAGAACTTTAAAGGCAGTAAAAAGATCAACTTCGGGGAATCCATTATATCAGTTCATTGTCATTTTTGTTTTAGTGTAAATTGGGTGGAATGGGAGGGAATATATGTTATTTTTTTGTCATTTTGGTCTGTCGATTATGGAAATGTAAGATTCTAGGATTTGTTCATTGTGAATAAATCTTTGAATCAAAGAGGTGTTAGTTCTATTTTACTCGAGATTGAGTAAGATATAGAACAAAAGAAAAAATTATTTAGCCTTTCATAAGACATATTATCATAGCCACGAGGACAAATTGATTAACCGAAGATAGGGAGAGAGAAATTCCTCAACGGAGTCACCAATCTCTTGATGGCAACGAATGGTCGCGAGTCATTGTCGTCAATTCATGTATCATGTCAATGTCAAGGAGTCGCCACTCTCTTTCTCTATCTATCGCCTTAATTCTTATCCTACCTAGACTTATTTTCAAAAGTCTTTGGAGAAATTGAAGAAGACTTAATTGTGATAGAGATTGAGAGAAACGGAGATCAAATGATAATCTCATAGAATAAGTCTTCAAATTATGTAATTACTGATGTTTTTTGTATGAGAAAATCATATGAAGATCTTGGGTAACCAGAGAGGACTTGTAGGTGAAATACCTATCCTAAGTTCTTTAATCTCCTATAGTAGCAAGCTCCTATAGTTAATTACATCCTAAGCAATTAATACTGCCTAGAAAAACTCCCGAATAAGGTTAACATTTATCCTTGAAAAAGTATTAGTGTCATCGTGGCAGTGCATTTCTAAAGAATCGATACTACCAGAGAGTTTTATTTATGTTGGGTGTATGTCGTTGCTTTGTGGGGTTTTGTTTTGCTGTTTTGGATTTTGTTTCATCGTAATGTCATTTTGTCATTTTGTATGTCATGTGATGTGTCATGTCGGGATGTCATAGTTTGTATGTCATATTATTTTATGTCATGTCGTAATGTCATGTCATTTTATGTCACATATCATGTGATGTCGTTATGTCATTTTATTATGTGATGTCTTTTTATCGGGTCGTAATGTCATTTTTATTGTTGTAATATCATTTTGTCATATGGTGTTCTTTTGTTCTATTATCTTTTTGTTCAGTTTAATTATTATTTTACTTGATTTTCGTTGTGTCAATTTCATGACATGTCGTTGTTATGTCATGTCGTTATTTTATTTTTATTCTAAAATATCGTTATTGTATCATGTCGTTATTTGATTTATTTTGTTAATTTTTTTTGTTTCATGTTATTTCACTTTGTTATTTATTTATTTGTGTCATATCATATCATATTGTTTTGTCATTTCATTGTGTTTTAGATTGTTGTCTTGTCATGTTATGTTGTTTTGTCATTTTATTGTGTTTTGGTATCAGGTCATGTCATGTTGTTTTATCATTTTGTTTTGGTTTGATTATTTTGTTTGTTTTGTTTTGTTTTGCGTGTTGTCTTTCCGTTTTTATCATCCTACAAAATAGAGTTAGCACACCCTATAACATGCAAAGAAAATCTAAACGAAACTAGTCTTCATCCTGCAAAGAAAACATTGTTTGAAATAATTTCATATAAATGTTTAAATTACCTGGTAAAAATGTCTGTTATTTCAGAGTTGTCGGATGTCCAGGTTTAGTTGAAATGTTGATTTAGATTTATGTCAATTTATGTTTAATTTGTTATTTGTCTTGAATGTCAATTTGGGTTGAATTTTGGATTTTATGTCAATTTATGTCGATTTGGATTTAATTTTGGATTTTATGTTGATTTATGTTGATTTGAGTTTGATTTTGGATTTGATGTTAATTTATGTTAATTTGAGTTTTATTTGTGGGTTTTGTATCGATTTATGTTTAATTTTATGTCGAGTTAAGCTCGATATGGATCGAACATTATGTCATCTTATGTGGATTATGTCAGTTTATGTCATGTTAAGTTTGATTTAGGTCGAACTTAAGAATTATGTCTGTTTATGTTGAGTTAAGCTCAATTTGTTCAAACTTAAGAATTATGTCAGTTTATGTAGAGTTAAGTTGAGTTAAGTTCGATTTAGATCGAACTTAAGATTCATGTCAATTTGGGTTTAGTTTGGGTCGAACCTAAGGTTTAGGTCGATTTAGATTCAGTTAGATTCAATTTAGGTTGAACCTAAGGTTTTGGTAGACTTAAGTTCAACTTGGTTTGAACCTAGAGTTTATGTCGAGTTAGATCCAATTTGAGTTGAATCTAAAGTTTGGTTGAGTTAGGTTCAATGTTGGTTGAACCTGTAGGTTTGGTTAGGTTTAATGTAAGTTGAACCTAAGGTTAGGTTAAGTTAGGTTTAATGTAAGTTAAACCTAGAGGTTTGGTTATGTTCAATTTGGGTTGAACCTAAAGTTTATGCTGAGTTAGATTCAATTTGGGTTGAGTCTAAAGTTCTGGTTAACTTGGGTTTAAGTTAGGTTGTACCTAAGTTATAAGTTGATTTAGGTTCTTTGTAAGTTGAATCTAAGGTTTGATTGACTTGGTTTCAAGTAAGGTTGAACCTAAGTTAAGGTTTGAGTTAGGTCCAATATATGTTGATCCCAAAAAGGTTTGGGTTAACTTGAGTTCAAGTTAGGTTGAATCTAAGTTTAGGTTTGTGGTTAACATGGGTTTATGTAAGATTGAACCTAAGATTAGGTTTGAGGTTAACTTGGTTTCATTTCAGGTTGAACCTAAATTTGAGTTTAAGTTTAACTTGGGTTCATGTCAGTTTGAACCTAAGTTTAAGTTTGAGGTTAACTTGGGTTCATGTCAGGTTGAACATAAGTTTAGGTTTAAGTTTAACTTAGGTTCATGTTAGGTTGAAACTAAGTTTAGATTTGAGGTTAACTTGGGTCATGTCTGGTTGAACCTAAGTTTAAGTTTTAGTTTAACTTGGGTTTATGTCAGGTTGAACCTAATTTTAGGTTTGAGGTTAACTTCAGTTCATGTATGATTTAACCTAAGTTTAGGTTTAAGTTTAACTTGGGTTCATGTCAGGTTGAACCTAAGTTTAGGTTGAGGTTAACTTGGGTTCATGTCAGGTTGAACCTAAGTTTAGGTTTAAGTTTAACTTGGGTTCATGTCAGGTTGAACCTAAGTTTAGGTTTAAGGTTAACTTGGGTTCATATCTGGTTAAACCTAAATTTAGGTTTAAGTTTAACTTGGGTTCATGTCAAGTTGAACCTAAGTTTAGGTTTGAGGTTAACTTGGGTTCATGTCTGGTTGAACCTAAGTTTAGATTTGAGGTTAACTTGGGTTCATGTCTGGTTGAACCTAAGTTTAGGTTTAAGTTTAACTTGGGTTCCTGTCAGGTTGAAGCTAAGTTTAGGTTTGAGGTTAACTTGGGTTCATGTCAGGTTGAACCTAAGTTTAGGTTTGAGGTTAACTTGGGTTCATGTCAGGTTGAACCTAAGTTTGAGTTTAAGTTTTACTTGGGTTCATATCAAGTTGAACCTAAGTTTGGGTTTGACCTAAGTTTAACATGTGTTGGACTTAAGTTAGGTTTGGTTTAAGTTTTGAGTCAGGTTCAAGTTAGGTTGAACCTGGGTTTTTACTTAAGTTCAATATAGATTGAACTTAAGATTAGTTTCGTTTATGTCACGTTATCTGATTTAGGGTTGATTAAACCTAATTTGGGTAAGGTTTAATTGGTATGATTAGTTTAAGGTTTAGTTTAATTGATTAATTCTTAATGTTTGTAAGATCTAAAGGTTAATTAAATCTAATGGGTTAGACTTAATTAACAAGATTAGGTTGATTATGCCTAATGTGACTAAGGCTTAATGATTCATAAGGTCTAATGGGTTAGACCTAATTTTAATTAAACCTAATGTAGTTAAGGTTTAATGATTAAATAAGTCCAACTTGGTTAGACTTATTTAAGGTTTAGGATTCAATTAAACCTAATTTAGTTCAGGTTTAATAGTTAATTAAGTCTAATGAGTTAGACCCAATAGGGTATAAAAGTTGATTAAACCTAATGTGGTTAAGGCTTAATGACTAATTAGGTCTAATGAGTTAGACCTAGTTGTAGCATTAAGCTTGATTAAACCTTAGTCTGTTAAGGTTTAATAGCTTAATTAGGTCTAATGAGTTAGAAGTTTAAGTTTGATTAAACCTAAGTTTGTTAAGGTTTAATGGTTAATTAGGTCTAATGGGTTAGACCTAATTAAGATTTTTGATTTGTATTAAACCTAATTTAATTAAGGTTTAATGTTTAATTAAGTCCAATTATGTCTCTTAGACCTAATTAAGATTTTGATTTGTATTAAACCTAATTTAGTTAAGTTTTAATGATTAATTATGTCTAATTATGCCTCTTAGACCTAATTAAGGTGTTAGTAAAGTTTAGGTTCACATGGGTTGAACCTAAGGGTCTAAGTTTGATTTGAATTCATTTGGGATTGAATCTAAAATTCAACCTACATCTATGTGTGTTAAACTTTAGGTTACATGTGATTTTAGACTCAACACTTGGGTTTTGACTTTGGGTCTATAGGGGCTAAACCCATTAGTCCTGAGGATGCAAGTAAACCCTATGTCAGTTAGGGTTTAACTTTAATCTAACCAGACCTAGGGCTTTAGGTTTTGATTAATCCTAGATGTATTTTAGTGAGTCAAATAAGTTTAATATGTCCTTAAACTTAATTAAGTCTGATTTTTGTTATTAAACCTAATATCATGAGGTTTAATGGGTTAATTAAGCTTAGCATATCTTTAAACTTAATTAAGTTTAATTTCTGAGTTATTAAACCTATTGTCTTGAGGTTTAATAAGTTTTAATTAAGCCTAATTTGATGTCTACCATGAGTCTATTTTGGATTGAACTCAGCTTTGAGTTAGCTTATTATGAAATAGGCTAAGTTGGGTGTAATTAAGCTTAGTTTGTCTTTGAGCTTGATTAAGTTTTCATTAAGGTGATAATTAAGCCTAATTTGTCCTCTTAGACTTAACTAAGGTTTGTCATAAGTCTAGTGTAGGCTAGACTCATTTTGAACTTAGTCTATTAAGGAAAATAGGCTAAGTTATAAAAAGATGATTTTTAGGATTTAAATTTATTAATTTAATAATTAAATTTAATCCTAAATTTTAAAATGTCATTTAAAATTTCCTAGGGTTATTGTCTTCCACCCTACAATTTCTAACCATTTTACAATTTTATTTTTCTTAATTTATAATTTTTATAATTATTTTTAAAAATAATTACAAGGTGGCGTAGAAATTATGAAATATCACCCTAAGTAATTTCACTGTCCTTAAAAAAATTAGGAGGTGTAATATCATTAGAGGATGATTTGGGGAAAATTAGGTTGAGTTATAATTAATTTTTAATAATTAAATTACTCCAGAGAGTAATTAATTAATTAAAAATAAAATATAACTAAAAAATTAAAAAATTTTATTCCACATTGTTCTCCTCTTTTTCCTCTTTCTAGAGGTATTTTTATTTTGTTTTTGTGATTTTTTGGGAAAAGATATGATTTTTTTTTGTTTTAAGGTTGTTTTGGATTTAATTAAATCTAAAATAACCATGTTGCGCTACATGTCCTCGTACCATCGAACGCGCAGGATGATCTGCTGCGGGGGCTAAACAACGGATCCCGCAGCTCTTGATCAGCGTCGTCCGTTCTGAAACACGGTAACAAATAGCTGTCATTTAATCTGGCAATTTTCAGGATTTTCGCGAACCGTCCATCTTCTAGGCTCAATATCTTGCTTCTTCGTCAATGGAATTGAGTGATTTTTGAACCTATGGAATCATCTAAGGATGTAGATCACATCCATACAGTGATCATAGGGTTTTTAGTTGATTTAACTCATGATTAACCGAAAATTTAAACATAATGATATAATTATCTAAAAAAACTTCATACCTTTGCCACAACAACTTTGAGCTTAAATTGGATGGTTTGGCAACTTCTTGTGGTCCTAGTGAAGCTTTTCCACACTTCAATTTGGACTCAAATCGGGTCTATATAGGTGCAAGACCAAAGGCGGCTAGTTTGTAATTTTGGCTTGGGTTATCCCATTTATGCTGATTTGGAGAAGCTTTGAGGTAAGCTAAGGGCTAGGTTTGATATGGATTCAATCACTAAGATCCTAGTGAAGATTTTTGATGTTGGGAGCAAGGGGATTTGAACAAAGCTTGGGCCACTATCTCTCTCTTTTTCTTCTCCCTTTTTCTCTTTGAGTTTAGGTCCTATTTATAGCCATAGATGGCTACCCTTTTGATTTGGCTGATCTAGGTACTATCTAGGATAGTTGCTAACATCCTTATTAAACAATTCCAAGAGGAATTCAGCCTTTAATTGATTGGGTAGGAGGCCTTTGGATTTCTTAATCAAACCATGCAAAGGTGTATCCAAGGTTAAGCTTTGGTTTGCCATTTTAAGATTTTAAAATTCCTTCAGCCTAATGCTTTAGGGAATTAATTGTAATAATTCTAGGGCTGGCTAGAGCCTCCCCTAAATGTCTTCTTCATCCATTTTGGGTTCACTTGATTGGAATGTGCCATGTAAGTGAGGTGACTCATTTCATGCACAAAGGAGCAAATATGGTGTTCAACCCTGGTAAAGTCTTAACTCAAGCGACTCTTTACTCTTATTGGATGTCCAAGAGGCTTAAGATGACTCAAGGATGACAAAAGATCATCCTTAAGCCATCTCATTTCATGCATAAGTGAGGAAATGCCATGTAGGATTCTATTTTCCAAATTTTTTAATCCAAACGTTAACCATGGTTAAACTAGGGTTTGTCCAATGTGTCTTTATGTCATGATGGGTCTAATGGGTTATGGGTGACCTATTAGTGACCCTCCATAATTTAATTTTAATTTAAAATTAATTATAGGAATTTTTGTGTCACACATGATGTCATGGGTCAAAATTCCATTTCATGGCTTTTTTGATTTAATTTTCATTTTAATTAATTATTTCATTAATTAAAAAATATTGGAAATTATTTCATTATTCAATTTATTAATTAAAATAAATTTTAATTAAGTATTTGATTAATTTTTTTGTCTTTCTCAAGTTAAAGGTTTAAATTTGTCACATTTTAAACCTTTTGATCATAAATTAAAATTTTAAATATACATTTTATTAATCAATTAATTAATCAAAAATGATTTGAAATTAATTATTTGATTAATATTTTCTTTTTTAATTTAAAATTGAATATTTTATCATTTTACGGCCTTTTAATGAAATTTCTATTTTTTTATTAATTATTTAATTAATTAAAATATTAGAAATTATTTAATTAATTAAAATATTAGAAATTATATCATTATCCATTTAATTAATCAAAATAATTTGAAAATTAATTATTTAATTAATTCGTATCATCTTCATTATTTTTGGTTCAAAATTAAGTATTTTGACCAAATTTAATGAATGTTGACCATGGTTGACCAATGTTGACCAAAGTTAACCCAGGCTGGTCAATTTTAATCCAAGAATGTCTAATGTGACATTATCAACCTTGTCATGGTTTATTTGGTCACAAAATTAATGGTTTTGTCATTTTGGGGTCCAAATAGGTCATGTTGACCTAATTAGGATTTTAGGTTAACTAAAGGTCAATGTGGTGACTTTTGAATCAAAATGTTGTTGATTTTGATCAATTTCATAGTGATCATGTCAACATTTGTCTTTGGAGTCAAATTTGTGGTCAAGGAAGGCATAAGTTACCCATTTTGACCATTTTAGCTCCTTTTAGATCATGAATTGTCCAGGGGGATTAATGTGATTGTCTTTTTGTCAGTTTTGACTAAATTTAAAAAATTTTAGTCAAAAACTGATTAATAAAGTCAATGCAACATTCATTGAGTCAAAATGCAATCAATTTGACCTAGTTTGTCATTTAGTTCATAAAAGGGCAATAAGGTCAATGTAGAGGAATTTATGCCATATAATAGCCAATTTGTCATGTTTTTGTCAAAAATTTCTCAGTATTACCTTTATTTGATTATGATTAATCTATTTAAGTCATTAATTGACCTCATATGATTTATTTAACATTGTCATGGTTAATTTTCTCATAAGGTCATTGGTCTTAATATTAACCTTAGACTTGACGAGGGTTGATAAAATTAAGTCATTTTGATATTGTCAGGTAATCAAATGTCTCATTTTTTAGTCAGTTTAATGTTTGTAATGTCTTGATGGTTGATCATATAAATTTTGAGTCAGTAAAGAAGACATTAAATGATGATTTGACTATCTTAACCAAAATTTGACCTTTTAGGTTAAGATTAACTATATTAATCAAATTTATTTATTTAGATTAATGAAATTAATCTTTTTCAAAATCTATCATTATTGATTTGATTAATTTATATTGTCATTAAAATTTAGGTCAAAAAGACTTTATTAAGATTTTATCCTAGGCCTTAGGATTTGTTGTCCTTTATCAAATTCTAAGAGGTCAATGTAAGTAGACTTCATATCTTAATGTTTCTGGTAAGTGACCCTCACAAAAGTGAGGTCAACAATGACCTCACATGGGTTACACACAACCCATAAGATTCATTAAAAATGAATCAAACCATTGGGTGACCTATGATATGGCACCGTAACCATGGTTAAAAGACATAGTGACACTTTAATCATGAAAAGAAATGAGGTGTTATCCTCTCCCAAACTCAAACCATGATTCATTCCCTTGCATGAAATGAGTTGGCCAACCCTTGCATAAAGGTTTTGATCACCCCATAGACTATCCAATGGTGAATGGACATCATTTAAACATCTCTTTTAGCATGGTTAGAAACCATCATAACCATGATGAGAAGGCAAGCTTAAGTGTCATTTTTCCCCATATACTTAAAGAAGAAATGGTTGAGTAACCATGCACCTCTTCTTTCACCCAATGGAGGAGAGACCTTAGCTAAACCACCCTTTACACTAGGGTTAAACTCATCATGACATTACATGGAAAATAAGGAAGAAGAAGGATATGTGTCCTCCCCTCACTTATTTCATTGAAAGAACTTATGAATCACTTGAGAGAGGTTAATTTAACTGATTATTGCCAGCCATATCCACCTCATAGGAGAGCCAATAGAAGCAAGCCAAATTGAGAACCAAGCTCTCACCATAATTAAATCCAACATGGGTTACTCTTGGGAAAGGAAATTGCACTTATCCCTCAGCCAAAATCTTATCTTAAGACCATCATGGAACAGTTATCAACTCCCCTAGATGATTCCAAGCTAGCCAAAGCTCATCCAAAGCTCTCCCATGGCTATAAATAAGCCCAAACATGAGAGCATCCATAGAGGAGGCCAAAATTATAGACACACATACACTGCTCAAATCCCTTGACCTTCAACACCAAAGTTCTTCTTTAGGACCTAGGCAATTGATCCCCAATAGATTTGAGCTTTGAAATCCACTCAATCTCTTCAATTTAGCCAACCCGAAGACCTTAAAACAGGACAAAAATGGAGTTCAAAATGAAGTTATCCAAAACTTTAAATTACCATCCCTGAAGCTTCCTAGCACTCTACCAAGATAAGCCCAATCAAAATTAGCCATCCTCGTAGATCCTAACCCATTGTTTGACCTTCCCCTCTCAAGCTGTGGTACCCTGAGGACAAAGTCATATACAGACCCGATTTCAGCCCAAATTGACTTGGGGAAAAGCTTTCTGAGGTCGAAACAAAGCTTCCAAGCCATCCAATTTGAGTTTATGCTCACTAAGGACAAGGTATGGTTCTTTACACTTAACCCGAGCTCGGGCTTGGTCTAGAGTAGGTCTAACCAATTCAAAACCCATACAAATTTGTATGGATATGTTCCTCTCCTTTAAATGAAGCTCTAGAAACAAAAATCACTTGATTCCATCAATAATCAAGCAAGATCTTGTGTCTAAAACATGGACAGTGTTTGGGTTTAGAACAGATGAAGAGAATGAATGGATGTCATCCATTTCCGTGTTTTGGAAATGGACGGCTATGATTAAATCCCGTCATCTCCCCTGTTCGGATCCCCACACAGGATCTACTGAGTTTCGACCCGTCTGAGGACATGCAGCAGCTAAATATTTATCTGGAATTAATTAAATCCAGATAAACATAGAAAAATCCAAAAAATATGACAAAAATACATCTGAACTCAAGAAAATTATGAGACCAAAATTATAATTTTATTCTCTGAATTTAATTTTTAAGTAATTAAATACTCTCTGGAGTATTTTAATTAATGAAAATTAATTATAAAACAGAAAAATATAAAAATTTGGGAAAATTATATCTAGGCCCTTAGGGATATCCCTTAACTTTTCCTAGGCTAGAAATATCTTTTAAGACACAATTTCCTAATTTTCAAGACACTTTGTAATTATTTTTAACAATAATTATAAAAAATAAAAATTAAGGAAAAAATTTGAAAAAATGGTTAGCAAATTTAAGTTGACAGACAACAACCTTAAAATGATAATTCTTAAACCATTAAACAATTTTAAATGACATTTTAAAATTAAGGTTAAAATTTATTAATTAAAAATTAATATTTCATAACCCTAAAAATCCTCTCCTCGCCCAGCTTAGCCAATTTCACAATGGACTAGGTCAAAATTGAGTCTAAACCCAAATAGACTCAAGACAAACCATAATTAGGCCCAAAGACATTATTAGGCTTAATTAAACCCATTCAACCTTAACTAAATTAGGTTTAATGTAAAAATCAAACCATAGTTAAGCATAAGACATCACTAGGCTTAATTAAACCTTATTTAAACCTGAACTAAATTAGTTTTAATATAAATCAAATCTCTTATTAGGTCGAAGACATCATTAGGCATAATTAAATATCATTAAACCTTAACAACCTTAGGTATAAGTAACTCTTAAACCTTAATTAGGTTTAACCCATATTAAACTTAATTAATCGACTTAAACCTTACTTACATTAGGTTTAAGTAACTATTAAACCGTAATTATGTTTAACCCATATTAAACTTAATTAATCAACTTAAACCTTACTTACATTAGGTTTAAGTAACTATTAAACTCTAATTAGGTTTAACCCATATTAAACCTAATTAATCAACTTAAACCTTACTTACTTAGGTTTAAGTAACTCTTAAACCATAAGTAGGTTTAACCCATATCAAACCTAATTAATCAACTTAAAACCTTACTTACATTAGGTTTAAGTAAATATTAAACCCTAATTAAGTTTAACATATGAAATCTAATTAATCAACTTAAACTTTACTTACATTAGGTTTAAGTAACTCTTAAACCCTAATTAGGTTTAACCCATATCAAACCTAATTAATCAAGTTAAACCTTACTTACATTAGGTTAAAGTAACTATTAAACCCTAATTAGGTTTAACCCATATGAAACCTAACTAATCAACATAAACCTCACTTACATTAGGTTTAAGTAACTCTTAAACCCTAATTAGGTTTAACTCATATTAAACCTAATTAATCAACTTAAACCAGACTTACATTAGGTTTAAGTAACTCTTAAACCCTAATTAGATTTAGCCCATAGTAAACCTAATTAATCAACTTAATCCCTACTTAAATTAGGATTAAGTAACTCTTAAACCCTAATTAGTTTTAACCCATATTAAACCTAATTAATCAACTTGAACTTTACTTACATTAGGTTTAAGTAACTCTTAAACCCCACTTAGGTTTAACCCATATCAAACCAAATTAATCAGCTTAAAGCTTGCTTACATTAGGTTTAAGTAACTATTAAACCCTAATTAGGTTTAACCCATATTAAACCTAATTAATCAACTTAAACCTCACTTACATTAAGTTTAAGTAACTCTGAAACACTAATTAGGTTTAACCCATAATTAATCAACTTAAACCTTACTTACAATAGGTTTAAGTAACTCTTAAAACTCATTAGGTTTAGCCCATATTAAACTTAATTAATCAAATCAAACCTTACTTACATTAGGCCTAAGTAACAATTAAACCCTAATTAAGTAACGCATTAGACATAATTAAACTATTAAACCTTAACCAAATAAAGTTTAATCAAACATAAACTCTAATTAAGTCTAATACATTATACTTAATTAAATTATTAAACCTTAACCAACTGATGTTTAATCAAACCTAAACCCTAATTAAGTCTAACACATTAAACTTAATTAAATTATTAAACCTTAACCAACTAAGGTTTAATCAAACCTAAACCCTAATTAAGTATAACACATTAGACTTAATTGAACTATTAAACCTTAACCAACTAAGGTTTAATTAAACCTAAACCCTAATTAAGTCTAACACATTAGACTTAATTAAATTACTAAACCTTAACCAACTAAAGTTTAATTAAACCTAAGCCCTAATTAAGTCTAACATGTTGGACTTAATTAAACTATTAAACCTTAACCAAGTAAGGTTTAATCAAACTTAAACTTTAATTAAGTCTAACACATTAGACTTAATTAAACTATTAAACCTTAACCAACTAAGGTTTAATCAAACCTAAACCTTAATTAAATCTAACACAATAGACTTAATAAAACTATTAAACCTTAACCAACTGAGTTTTAATCAAACTTAAACCCTATTAAATCCAACACATTAGACTTAATTAAATTATTAAACCTTAACCAACCAAGGTTTAATCAAACCTAAAACCTAATTAAGTCTAACACATTATACTTAATTAAACTATTAAACCTTAACCAACTAAGATTTAATCAAACATAAACCCTAATTAAGTCTAACACATTAGACTTAATTAAATTATTAAACCTTAACTAACTAAAGTTTAATTATACCTAGACCTAAACCTAACTTAAGTCCAACCCATATTGGACTTAAGTTAAACCTAACTTAGGTTCAACATGACATGAATCTAAGTTAACCTAAACCTAACTTAAGTCCAACCCATATTGGACTTAAGTCAAATCTAACCTAGGTTCAACATGACATGAATCTAAGTTAACCTAAACTTAACTTAAGTCCAACCCATATTGGACTTAAGTCAAACCTAGCCTAGGCTCAACATGACATGAATCTAAGTTAACCTAGACTTAACATAAGTCCAACCCATATTGGACTTAAGTCAAAGCTAACCAATGTTTAACATGACATGAATCTAAGTTAACCTAAACTTAACATAAGTCCAACCCATATTAGACTTAAGTCAAATCTAACCTAGGTTCAACATGACATGAATCTAAGTTAACCTAAACTTAACTTAAGTCCAATCCATATTGGACTTAAGTCAAATTTAATCAAAGTTCAACATGACATGAATCTATGTCAACCCAAACCTAACTTAAGACCAATCCATATTAGACTTAAATCAAACCTAACTTAGGATTAAGTAACTCTTAAACCCTAATTAGTTTTCACCCATATTAAACCTAATTAATAAACTTGAACTTTAGTAACTCTTAAACCCCACTTAGGTTTAACCCATATCAAACCTAATTAATCAACTTAAAGCTTGCTTACATTAGGTTTAAGTAACTATTAAACCCTAATTAGGTTTAACCCATATTAAACCTAATTAATCAACTTAAACCTCACTTACATTAAGTTTAAGTAACTCTGAAACACTAATTAGGTTTAACCCATATTAAACCTAATTAATCAACTTAAACCTTACTTACAATAGGTTTAAGTAACTCTTAAAACCTCATTAGGTTTAGCCCATATTAAACTTAATTAATCAACTCAAACCTTACTTACATTAGGCCTAAGTAACAATTAAACCCTAATTAAGTCTAACGCATTGGACATAATTAAACTATTAAACCTTAACCAAATAAAGTTTAATCAAACATAAACTCTAATTAAGTCTAATACATTATACTTAATTAAATTATTAAACCTTAACCAACTGATGTTTAATCAAACATAAACCCTAATTAAGTCTAACACATTAAACTTAATTAAATTATTAAACCTTAACCAACTAAGGTTTAATCAAACCTAAACCCTAATTAAGTATAACACATTAGACTTAATTGAACTATTAAACCTTAACCAACTAAGGTTTAATTAAACCTAAACCCTAATTAAGTCTAACACATTAGACTTAATTAAATTACTAAACCTTAACCAACTAAGGTTTAATCAAACCTAAGCCCTAATTAAGTCTAACACGTTGGACTTAATTAAACTATTAAACCTTAACCAAGTAAGGTTTAATCAAACTTAAACCCTGATTAAGTCTAACACATTAGGCTTAATTAAACTATTAAACCTTAACCAACTAAGGTTTAATCAAACCTAAACCTTAATTAAATCTAACACAATAGACTTAATAAAACTATTAAACCTTAACAACTTGAGTTTTAATCAAACTTAAACCCTATCAAATCCAACACATTAGACTTAATTAAATTATTAAACCTTAACCAACCAAGGTTTAATCAAACCTAAAGCCTAATTAAGTCTAACACATTATACTTAATTAAACTATTAAACCTTAACCAACTAAGATTTAATCAAACTTAAACCCAAATTAAGTCTAACACATTAGACTTAATTAAATTATTAAACCATAACTAACTAAAGTTTAATTATACCTTGACCTAAACCTAACTTAAGTCCAACCCATATTGGACTTAAGTTAAACCTAACTTAGGTTCAACAAGACATGAATCAAAGTTAACCTAAACCAAATTTAAGTCCAACCCATATTGGACTTAAGTCAAATCTAACCTAGGTTCAACATGACATGAATCTAAGTTAACCTAAACTTAACTTAAGTCCAACCCATATTGGACTTAAGTCAAACCTAACCTAGGTTCAACATGACATGAATCTAAGTTAACCTAAACTTAACTTAAGTCCAACCCATATTGGACTTCAGTCAAACCTAACCAATGTTTAACATGACATGAATCTAAGTTAACCTAAACTTAACATAAGTCCAAACCATATTAGACTTAAGTCAAATCTAACCTAGGTTCAACATGACATGAATCTAAGTTAACCTAAACTTAACTTAAGTCCAACCCATATTGGACTTAAGTCAAATTTAATCAAAGTTCAACATGACATGAATCTATGTCAACCCAAACCTAACTTATGTCCAATCCATATTAGACTTGAATCAAACCTAACTTAGGTTCAACATGACATAAATCTAAGTTAAACTAAACCTAACTTAAGATCAACTCAAATTGAACTTAAGCTTAGGATTCAACCTAACATAAACCTAAATTAAACTCAAGTTAAACCTCGGTTAACCCCCCTAACTTAAATTCAACCCACATTGGATTTAAGTCAAACTTAGCTTATGACTCAACCTGACATAAACCTAAGTTAAATCCAAATTAAAACCAAGACAAAACTAACTTTAAGTTCAACACAAATTGAACTTAAGTCAAATCTTAACCTTAAGTTTAACATAACTTAAACCTAGTCAAGCTCAAGATAAATTTTAGTTCAACTCAAATTGAACCTAATTTGACATCAACATTAGGTTCGATTTATATTGAACCTAACTTAACCAAAATTCAACTTGAGTTCAACCCAACTTGAACCCAAACATTAGGTTCAACCTATATTAAACCTAACTTAACCAAATAATTAAACCACAAATATTAGATTCAAATGACATTGAATCTAATTATCAGACTTCTAATCAATTTAAGACTTTTAAATTCAAATAACATCGAATCTAAGATAATAAAATCTAACTTTTTGTTAGATTTTAAGTCTAATCGACATTAAACGTAAGATTTTCGAATGAAATCAAGTCTAAAATATTAAAATCTAAACTTTTTAGATTTTAAGTCTAATCAACATTAGACTTAACATTTTTAGATTCAAATGACATTAAATCTAAAATATTAAAATCTAACTTTTGTTAGATTTTAAGTCTAATCAACATTAAACTTAATTAAAATATAACTTAAGTTTAATCCACATTCAACTAACATTCTTTTTCTTACATGTTAGGAATAAATGTTAGATTTTCTTTTCATATTATAGGGTGTGTTAAATCTGTTTTGCAGAATGATAAAGATGAAACGATGACATTAATTTTGTTTTAGATTTTATTTGCATGTTATAGAGTGTGTTAACTCTGTTTTGTATGACAACATTCTGAAGACGGGACAAAAAACAACGAAACAAAACAAAATCACAATGACATTGACAAAATAAAACAAAACAAGCAATGTTGAAATAACAAAACCAAGATAAAATAAAACCTAGAACTTTTAAGACAGTCACAAAACCTATAACTTTTTAAGATAGTCACCAAAACAAATAACAAATTATAAGACAATAAAATAATGACATTGACAAAATAATTAAAAATGACAAACAACAAAACAAAAATAAAAAAACTGACAAAATCAAACTTTTAGGGTAGTAAGACATACTACCCTTTTGATTGAACGTTAACGTTTCTTTCCTTGAAACTTCTTAGAAAATAAGTGATTAACATTAATCAGTAGTTTTCCTAGATAATCATAATTGTCTAAGATGTAATTAATTATAGAAGCTTGCTTCTGTAGGAGATTTAAAGAACTCAGGATAGATATTATATCTAAAAATCTCTAGTTACCAAAATTTCATTATCCTTATATAGAACTTCTAGGATAAGACATTCTAGAATCTTCTTTTATAGGAATTATCACCGACATTTCTTTTCCTACAGTTTTTTTATCTTATTAGCCCTTATTTTCTTTAAATTTCTTACTATCTGAGTATCTTTTATGGGATCCAAAGAAATAAGATTTAATGAAGATTAAGGTGACATTATAGATAAACAGAATGGCGACTCCAAATAATGATGTCAACATCGACACAAAGAAAATCTCTGACATAGCTCCGGACGCCATCAAAGCCAATGTTCTTTATGCACTTGAAAGAGGGTAAAGAATATGATGCTCCTATTTGTCACAATACAACATTTAAACCTTTAAAAGTTTGGTTCCTACACTAATTATGATCTCTTTGTAAGGGGAAAGGTATTTTCATATTATTCGAACTCCTTTAAAAATAATTAGTTAGAAAATCTTCATTTACTTTCTGTTTAAAATTAGAATTAGCAAATATTTAGATTTAACCTTTTACAAACATTTCGACACTATTCTCCTACAAATTTTGTTAGCACTTTAAGTAAAAGTATTATAAGTTTTTATAGATCATTCTCTGTGGGTTCGATAACGGGTTTTTTAAAGAATGCTCTAAATTACTTGAAAAGATATGTATACTTGTGTAGTAACCCTAGTGTGTAACATTAATTAAACTTCTAAATTCTATAGCATATCTATTTCGTACTCTAGCCGCTGAATATAAATTGGGTCAATTTTTTTTCCATCCTTTGGAATTTAATTAACTACGGAATTGCGGGTCAGGTCACTTAACAGTTCAATAAGATTTATGTTTCAATTCGACTAGTAAGTGACAAACTTTGTCGAATATGAGCCTATATGGAGATACTCCAATAGATGTTTTATATGCAATTTTGTAGGCCCATAATGAATCATCTAATTTCAAAGACCGTTCATATTAGGTTTGACAGTCTTTTACAAGGTCCTTAATCTCACAATTAGAAACATCCGCTAAACCACTAGTTTAGGGATGATAAAAAATGGCAATCTGATGTTTAATTCTGTGTTTAGTAACTAATACCTCATTTCTTCTATTTATAAAGTGGCTCCCTCTATCAATAATGACCACTCTAGGCATCCCAAATCTGCTAAAGATATTTTTCTTTAAAAATTTAGGAACACTTTGAGTATCATATTTTGGAAGAGTCGTTGCCTCAATCCATGTCGAGACATAGTTTATAGCTTCCAACATATATATATATATATATATATATATATATATATATATATATATATATATATATATATATATATTAAAGAAGGTATGAAGGGTCCCATAAAATTTAAGCCTCAAACATCAATGATTTCAATTCCAAAGTAAATTTAGGGAATTTCATTGTGCTTAAAAATTTTACCTACTCATTGACATAGATCACATGATTTGATATATACATTTACATCCTTAAAAAAAAGTAGGCCAGTAAAATCCAGATTGTAAAATCATATTATAAGTTATATCAAATCCAAAATGTCCCTCAAATCCAAAATCGTGACATATTTTATTAATTTCAACGGTTTCTTCTATTGGAACACCTCTCCTTATCACTTGATCCTTGCATTTCCCATACAAATATGAGTCATCCCAAAAATATTATCTGGTGTTGTGGAAAAAATTTTTTCATTGATGGTATGTTAGACCATTGGGCATAATACTGCTAACTATATAATTAATTATATCAGCATAGAATAAAATATGTCATTTACTAACAGCTAAATGATGCTCATAAGGAAAATTCTTATTAATTTATTCTTCATAACCATAATAAATTTCAAGACTAAGTCTTCATAAATGATTTGTTATTTGATTTTCAGAGCCTTTCTTATCTACTACTTCAATATCAAATTCCCGCATTAAATGAACCCATCTGAATAATCTATGCTTTGCATCCTTTTTCGACATCTGATATTGAATAGCAGTATGGTCAGTGTAAACAGTGCATTTAGTTCCAATCAGATAAAATCTAAATTTATCAAAAATGTAGACTATCACCAACACTCCTCTAAGTGTTAGTGTAGTTAATTTGGGCCTCATTAAGAGTCTTGTTGGCATAGTATATAGCCTTAAATACATTATCATGTCATTGTCATAAAAATCACTCTGGTAGCATATTCACTTGCGTCACACATTAGTTCAAATGATTTCCCACAATCAAGTGAGACAATAATAGGAGCAATGACTAACTTCTCTTTTAGTGAGTTAAAGGCTTTTAAACATTCATGGTCAAAGTTGAATAGAACATCCTTTTCCAGAGAAAACATAGAGATTTGGAGATTTTAAAAAATTCTTTTATATAACGTCTATAGAATCCAGCATGTCTAAGAAAACTTTGAACTCCCCTCACATTAGTGGGTGGTGGCGGTTTTTCAATAACTTGAACTTTCGCTTGGTCAACTTTCATGCCCTTTTCATATATTTTATGCCCTAAAACAATTCCTCTTGAGACCATAATTGAAATTTCTCCTAATTGAGAATAAGGTTAGCCTCTTCACAGCGTTTTAACACCTTAGCAAGATGAACCATACAAGAATCAAATGTTGGACCAAACATTGAGAAATCATCCATGAAAACTTCTATCCCTTTCTCAATTAGGTCACTGAAAATTAACATCATACACTATTGAAATAATGCCAATTGAAGGGTTACAGTAGTAGGAGACACTTCCCATAATGTTAACCTTCTGAAAATAGAAAATGGCATGAGGTCTTTACTAGCTCGAAGATCACATAAAGCTTTGCCATAAAATCTTTCTCCAATTGCAAAAGGGATAGTAAAGCTCCCAGAATCTTTGAGTTTTTCAGGAAGCTTCTTTTAAAAAATAGCATTGCACTCCACACAAAGTGCAACTGTCTCAAAATCTCCAAACTTCCTCTTTTTTTAGGATGTCTTTCATGAACTTCACATAGCTCGAAATTTGCTCCAGGGCCTCAGCAAAAAGAAATATTAATTGTTAGCTTCTTAAAAACTTCTAAGTATCTTAAAATTCATCGATGTAGTTTTTGTTGCCGGAGTCTTTGAGGAAATGGAGATGGAGGTTTTTCTAAGTTAATCTAAGTTGGTGAAACTGGTTTCTCTACTTAGAAATATTTCTTTAGGCTTTTAAAGATTTGAATTCTCTTTCTCCAACTCAAGCTTCATATGAACTACATCTTCCTACTCTTTTCCACTTCTTAATTTCACAACATTCATGTGCTCACTACTCTTCTCTTTAGGATTAATCTCAGTATTGCTAGGAAGAGTTCCTTAAAGTCGATTGCTAAGTGATTTGGCAATCTGCCCCAACTGGTTCTCAATGTTTTTTATCACAATACCTTGATATTTTATTTGATTTCCCATTTGTAAAATAACTTCTTCCAATAATAACTTATTTTACTTAGATTGTTGATTCTAGTTAAACTAGGGAGGATAATAAGGTCTAAAGTTTGAATTAACTTGATTATTCCAATTCTCAACAGGATTTGCTTGATTATTAGCCCATTTTTGGTTTCATCCATTAGAATTGTTATTCCAATTAAAATTATGGTGATTCTTCCAGCATTTATTCCTTAAGCCCAACTTTGAACCCAACAATGAATATATCTCTATTTATTTGCATCTCCCTATAGGATACATTTGCTTCATATCCTATAGTTCAACGTGATATTCCTAGTTGTTCATGTCATAGCTCTCCCAAGTCATTATGGGTTCACAATAGATTTAACAAATTATTTGGCCAAAGTGATGTGTAAATGAAAAGCAAAAAAAAGATCATCACATTAATAGGTTAAAGATAATTTAAAATCATTTCCACATCCCTACACTTCCTACTAGATCAACATAAGGAAAAGGCAGAAAAGATTACTTAAAAAAATATAGAGTAAACACCACAAGATTTCATTGAAATAAAGAGGATCCACATACCAATGTATTTACTGAAAATTTCAATACATAAACACAAAAATACTTATCTCTCTCCATTAATACAACCTTTAGAAAGTTCC
Organism: Papilionanthe hookeriana x Papilionanthe teres; assembly: GCA_022702705.1. Lineage (NCBI taxonomy): Eukaryota > Viridiplantae > Streptophyta > Magnoliopsida > Asparagales > Orchidaceae > Papilionanthe > Papilionanthe hookeriana x Papilionanthe teres. The sequence continues at coordinate 129,450,223 of CM040425.1, read as the reverse complement.
ACACGCCCTTGCTAATTTCCAGTAGCCTCTTCTCACTTTAACATTTAGAGCCTAATAAATTCTCTACTCTAAGCTTGCTTTCTCTAGCCGAGAGCAAGCCTTCCACACTACAGATGTATCTCTCATAATCAGTGAAACTTTTTATCATTCTTCTCCCAAAAAGCTCTCTTCCCCCTGTCTCCAGTCTTCCTTAAATAGCCTTTAATATTCTCTTTTCAAATTGCCTCTAGTCCACCAAAGTGACACTTCAAAGAGGTGAATCGAACTGCTGCAATTGCACAGAATTCAGTTCTTGCACCTAAGCGCCTAACTTTTCTGGCGCCAAGGCCCTAGCCTTTACATCTAAGGCCTTGGAGCCCAGTGGTTTAGCACCTAGGAGTTAGCCTCTCTGATAGCAAATATTTGGGTAGGCACCTAGGCGCCCAACTTTCATGGTGCTAAGGCCTTAGCCTTCAAATCTAAGGCCAAGGTGCCCAGTGGCTGACGCCTAGGCACCCGACCCAATATTTTGACTTTTGCTTTATTTCTCCTCCTTTTCGCTCAATTTTTCTTCCATTTGGTTCCACTCTTAATTCCTATTATACCTGCAAGAAAAACAAAAAAAATACATTTCAAGTACAGTTTCATCCAAAAAGATGTGCAAAATATAAATGAATGCATGCAATCTTTTCACACAACATTTTATTATGAGGGAGACCCCTCTTAGGGAAACTCGAACCCAGAATAAAATAAATCTTATCTTACTTCTGTAAGGTAAGGGAAACCCTCTGGTTCTGTAGACCCATGAAATAATCAGATCTTCCTCATCTTGGTGATTAGTCTCATTCAAAGGTAATACCCCTATCCTTTTGGGTGGAATATTATTCTATGAATATCGTGCCTGACCACTAAGATAGAACTATTCTCGAAAACATATAGTTGATATGATAAAAAAAAATTTTCCACACTGCTGGTGTACTCCCACATTCAACAGAGTGTATCTTTCGAAGTTTTTCTTCCACATCTTTTTCATTAACTCATCTTAAGAAGTGTTAGGTAGCTGACCATTAAAAATTTTTCCCTTCGATCATGAGGTATTACGTAGCTTCAAACTTGAATTTTCTTAAATCAGTAATTTCTTTAGAAATCTTTCTGGTTTCTAGATATTCTATCCAAGGATCCATCAAATTCTTTGTGCTTCCACTTCTGCATCCATGTTCTCTGGTTGAGAAGTTTCTGGGATGTCCTTTTCCAAAGTAAATGCTCTTGGATAGAAATTTTTCCTCCTGATTTTCCTCCCTACTTACGTACTCGATTATGAAGTTTACAAACTTCCATATCTCTTCCTTTGCATTTTTTAAATAATTGGCCATCATTTCATCTCCAACCTCAAACTCTCCATTGACTTGATTCGCCATTAATTAAGAATCTGACTGTCAAGCTCCCATTTCATGAGAGACATAGGTCAGCTACCAATGCTTCATAATCTGTCTGGTTGTCGGTGATTCAAACTCAAAGATGATTGAATAGGGAAGATGCTCTCCGACTGCTCATTGTTAGTCCAATTCCTGCTCTCGAGACTAACATGAGGCTCTGTTGATGTACAAGATTCAATTTCAGTCATCGGTGTTAGTTCGTTCGCTTTGTTCACCTCTTTTAGAGAAATTTTTCAGAAAGTCTGTGGCACCTTGAGATTTAATCGTCATTTGGGGTATATAAATGATATCATATTCATGAGTTCCAAGACCCACTTTACGAATCGATAGAAATACTTTGACCAAGTGAGTAGGTATTTGAGGGGGTGGTCAGTGATGGACCTAATTGGACATGTCTAGAAATACGATCAAAGCCTATGAGCAGAGATGATTAGAAAAAAATTTAGTTTTTCCATGATAGGATACTTGACTTTGGTACCTCTGAGAACCTGACTGGTGTAGTAGATTGGTAATTGCTTTCCCAACTTCTCTCAGACCAAGATTGAACTAATAGCTTTGGGCCCAATTACCGGAGATAAAGAAAGTTCTTCTTTTTGGTTTCGACTTTGTAGTAACAGTGGTGAGGCTAGTGATTTCTTTAAGCTCTACAACATTTGCTCACATACACTAGACCATTCAAAGCTCTTGGTTTTCATTAGAATTTTCAAGAACAATACACATTCGTTGCACGACTTCGAAATGAATCAATTAAGCGCTGATATCCGGTCAATTAGCTTTTGTAGTTTCGGAGAAAGGGCATATTAAAAATTCATTGTGCCTTCTTTGGGTTGGCCTTTATATCTTCATGCAACAGGATATATCCAAGAAATTTAATGGTCGAAGCTCTGAATGTGCATTTCAGTGGATTGAGTTTCATGTTACATTTTCTGAGTGTCTGAATTTATGTTTGTGTGTGTGTGTGTCTGTATATATATATATATATATATATATATATATATATATATATATATATTATATGTTGTTTAATCCACCAACTTTAACTAGGACATTATTCACATAAGCTTCTATATATTTTTTTTCGTTTTGATTTGAAAAGATTACATCCATTAAATCCATTAAATGTTGGTAGGTAACTCTAACATTCCTAAGCCCATATTATCTTCTCCAAGTCGGCGGAATGCATTTTGATATGGTGATTACTAGAAAAGGTATCCAGGAAGCTCATCACAAAGTGGCCAACTGCTGGATCTAGTAGCAATCCATAGCTGTGGTAGTTATCCTTCAGGAAAGTAAAGTTTAAGTTCATGAAGTCCACGCACATTCTTCATCTGTCGTTTGACTTTTGGACTATGACCACATTTGAGGCCCAGGTTGGATACTGTACCTCTCGAATGTACTTGGCCTTCTAAAGCTTCTACACCTCTTTTGAGGATCAACCAAGCCAAAGTCATGGTTGATGTTCTCATCTTTTGCTTTGTTGGCTTAGATGGATAGATTAACATTCAAGTGGTGGCAGGTTGCATCGATCAGGATGCCCAGCACCTCAGTGCTTGACTAAGAAAATTCATCTTAATCCCCCCGCCCTCATTGGTTTTGAATATTGAATCTTCTATTCCACATTGCTAACCTTCCGGAGGTAACATGTTCAAGATTGCTTCAAGTTTCCCCAAATAATAATGATTATTGTCGCATGGAAACTTTACTGTGACATTGTAAAGTGGAGACCATGGCTTTGAAATTATTGACCTGTGGGTGACTGAAGATGGCATTATAAGTGGGTGGAATATGAACCACCAGGAAGACTTCCCTTTTGGTAAATTGGTTGTCACCTGACTGATGGTTTAATTATTCTCAGGGCTTCCTTTCATTCGCCCTAGAAATCATAAAATGGGCTGGTCAGTGACACCAACCGGTCATCACCACCAGTCGGTCGGCCGATAGATGCATATTATCGAAGGTTGCCTTGACTTACCTGTCAACCAGAATATTACCCGCCTGATAGTTATTTATCTTTGTCGTGATCACGATGACATTATTGTAGGGGATTCTTTCGAGGGCAAGTCTGCAATAGTAAAAATAATCGAAGGATGAGGCTTCTGCTTCAGTGTGAACATGGTGGCACAATGTCCCCCATTCAAAACCTTTTATGGTCTACTCGTCAATCCGAGTGTACTATATATAAAAATTATTCTGCTCAAATTTGGGTGAGACTCAAATATAAACCCAATATAATGTTGACTCATGAGCTTAAAACACCCTTATCAAAAAGCAGGTAATATAAACCTTTTGACATACCAGCACACCTTAATAGAGTTGCATGACAACAAAATGTTTGTGACATTGCATAAAATGACAAAATGTTCGTGACATCGCATAAAATGCATGCCAAGAACATGCGAATGGTGGCTAACATAGTTGATAAGTATCTTCGAAAGTTATTATCAATGTCTTGAGGCCGAAAACTCTTCTACATCAAATTAGTGCTTCAGCACTCGGCTTTTACCAAATTTAAAAAATAAAAATAAAAAACTCTAAAATTCTGATCAGAAAATGTATTCAGGTACTTCAAGCTTGAACGGCGCTACTTTAACCTCAAAAGGTGGGCCTTCCGGATGAGCCAAACTACAGGTAAAAAAGAAAAAAAATTATCAAAGAAAAAAAACATTAATCTATAACACCTAAAAGAAAATTGACAAAACAAGGGTTCAAAATTACTAAAATGCTACAATAATGTTTTTCATCGGACATAGATGAGTTTTATTTTGCATGTGAATGTACCTTCCAGGAACAAAGGTAAAAGAACCTTCAATAGACCCAAAAGCATCAGGCAGAGGAGTGCAGCTTTCATATACAAACTCATTTTGATTTGGCCCCAAAAGAGGGTACTGCATCCACAAGAATTACATAAAAAATAAGAGTGCGCGCTTAAATATAATATATCTGTGTGAGTGTGCACGCAAGTGCCTGCTGGTGTCAAAAAATCTTAATATATTTTTTATTAAGATGAAGCTGATACTGCAAGCATCAGATTTTAGGATAAGTCTCATGTATATCCCTCAAAACAACCTAAGAGACCATACAACTAAATTAAAAAGTATATATATACAACTAAATCATTGGACAATTAATTTAGTTGTATCATACTTGTGATTAGCTATATTATTGAATAATTTAATTATAATGAGAGATGATACGTGATGCGGGAAATGAAGAATATGTATTAGAAAATTAACCCCACCCGTACAAAATATAACAGGACATTCTGAAAGATCTTTTAGAAATATAATAGATTAGTGAATGCCAAGAGAATTGCGAAACTAAAAAGAGATGAAGATAGTTACAGTGAGACTAACCAAGCCTATCACCGCTTCTCCAGATACCTCATCTACGATGTTGTCCTTGGATCTAATGATCCAATGCCGGGAAGAAAGTTGGCAAGTAGAATAGTATACACCATTCAAAAAGCATTCCTCGGGAATTAGTGACATGCGGATTGAGTAGGAATAACAGTACTGCTTCCTCTCTCCATTAAGAGTAGATAGTTCAGGCACAAAAACCGCAGAAGCTCTTATCTAAAGTTGTCATTGCTAAAGTCGTTAAATTCAATTTGAATTTTGACGACTAAAATGCAATACCATCACAGTGGAATATCAAATGGAACAATAGAAAAATGTGAGAAGAAAAATGTCAAAAAATAAGTCTTTATTATACACGACATCACTATGAATAAATTGGCAGTCCCATCCACAGTGTATGTAAGAAAAAGAAATGAGAATTGGTTTATTCCATTACTTTCTAACTCCTAGTCGTTACTTCAATTTATTTTTAATTCTATAACCTTTTAATTGTCATTTTCACATAATGAGAAGGGGTCCCAGGCTTTTCACACAAAAAAAAATAAAAAATAAAAAATAAAAAACAAAACAAAAACAAAACAAGAAAACCATGAAATATTCTGAGTACTTGTGCCTATGCAAAATGGAAATTTCTCTCTAATCCATCTTGATGAAATAGATAATCTGTATAGTCTACCAGATGCACATTGACATACTATACGCACCAGCTGCAGTAATTGGACAGGACATTCAATAGAATTTGACCATGTTAGCTGAATCACTTTATAATGATCATAAATAGTTTAGAACTATTCCCGAACAATTTTCAAGTTTCAGATCACCATATAAGATTTTTAATCATTATTGCAACAAAATAAAGCAATATTTACAATGCAGGATCTTCAATAACTTGCATAGAAAAAGTTGAACTTTTTTTAAATGCATAAAGATTACAATACAGGTTTACTTTGAAAGCATAAACTAGCGCAAGTGTGTTTTTCCTCTTGGGACCAGTGCCTCCCGATATTCTAATGAAGTGCCATAAGTTGAAATTAATCTCCAAGAGCATGAATGCATATGCATTACTTCTTTACTTTGCGGAAGAATCAGTTATATTAAACACATACAGGTGGAGAGATCAAAAAAATATCAAACTAGATAACCAAAACAAAATGCAAGGATTATTGGCGTGGGTCTTACAGATTCCATTACCTGAACACCATTAGTTACAGCAGTTGAATATATAGGATATAAGCTAATTGCTTCTGACCTTCTCACCATAGGAGTATCAGAAACTGCTTCAGGAAATAAACAGATTGTTCGGGATTTTCTGAGCATTCGAGTTTGAATTATACCATCATGAAGGCGTCTGCTATGCTCCTCCAACCACAACATCAGTGCACCCTGTGGTAAACCATTTGAGGCATCAGATTCTGGCTTAAGTAGATCCGAAGGTATGCAAAGCATCAATTTGCCTGCACTTGACATATCTCTAGTCCCAACATAGAGTTGACCGCTGCTACAATTAAGAAGGAACCGCTTGTCCAGGTAGTTGGACATTGCCACTACAATAATTTTGCTTTTGAAACCGATCATTGGTACAAATTCCTTTGTTTCTTTGACAATTTGGGATAAGGATAGTAAGTGCACATTAACTAAGTGATTATAAAATTCATAACCCCCTATAATACCCAGGAGAGCTACACGCCCGTACTGCGATCTATCCAAGGCCTCTGTATCCTGACCATTACAGAAACGGTACAAAATTCTTGTGGGGAGAGGAAACTTCAACCCAAGCTTTTCTTCAGCCTTTTTAATCTCAGCTTCCGTGGCGCCCCTCCTCAATGTATCATTAGCTTCAGGAAAATTAACGGCCATCCAACTTCTAATTGAACTCCAACATTGTTTTGCCCTCCTTACTAAAGGCAGTGGATACATCAAAAAGGATTTCAACCATTGTTCATAAGCAGCCTGTAGTTTTAACGACATTAGATATGTGACAGAGGAGATACACTAAACTAATGTGCATGACCATTATTACTATTTTGAAAAAGAAAAAAAAAAACAGAATGGAAAAACAGACCAGATCAAATTAGTACAAGAAGAAGAAACAACGTAAATTTTCACAATCTAATGGAAAAGAACGTGGAAAGAGGGAAACTTGATCTGCTTTTGCTTCCTCTATTGGAAACACTTTGCCTGCATACAAAGATATAAGCAAAACGAAATAAAAGAAGATTTAGCCTAAGCATTAACTTTTACAATCTACTCATTTTTGCAAACTCAAATAATGCCATTGTCAGACCTAGCTGCATGAGAAAGGTTCGTGGTTGATGTTAGGTTAACAGTGGATTGTAATGCTTACTTCCAAAACTAACAAAAAAATTAAATTTGAATATTCCCAAGGTTAGGACACTCCCTTGAAGCGGTAAGCCATGACGTAATCCGATCCTGGTGCAAAATAATGAAGCCTGACTAGGATATCAAACCCTAAATTATAGACTATAACTTAATGTGATTGTGATCAAGTAGGCAAGGGTTACTATGCAATAAATAAAGATTATTTCTGGAATATTCTAGCATTTGAATTATCCCATGATTTTATTTCAATTTCATTTTATTTAATGTTAGGATCATCTTATTTAAAATAGATAATAGGATTTTTTTATGAGTTACGTATATTTGAATCAAATTAATTTTATTTTACCTTGGAACCATATTTCTATAAATAGATATTAAATAGGCCCTATTTTGATTATAATTGAAAGAAGAATAAAGCTTAAAAGATTTCTTCTTTTATTCATTCTCCTCTCGCTTCCCCACCATTAGTTTCTCTCTCCCACACATTTACTTATAAGATTCATGGTGTCTGATTTTCAAAATGACCTCTCTTTCTGATCGCCCTCTCCTTTCGAAATTGCAAGCATTGGAGACTCTTCTGTATAGTTTTCTCTCCTATTTGTTGTACAGAACAAATTCAAGGAGGAAGGCGAATAAATCAAAGGCCGTTTTCAAATTGGCATCAAGTCAGTTCATTTATCTCCATAAATTTAGTAGCAAGCCGAATTTTCTAATAATAATTGAATCAAAATGCTAGTTATCAATATCCATCCTCAACATTATGCTGCCACACCAGCATGACTTTTTAAGCATAAGGAAATTGATATTTGTAAGATGCATAGATTATATAAAGGAGATAAATCACAAAAATAAAAATCTCAACCAAAAGCTAATCCAAATACATCACAAAAAACACTTGATTAAAATCATGTAATCTAAACATAAGGTACATTTGTACCTCTTTAACTAAAGTGGAAACATAATAAATATTTTTTCTCATATGAATTCTCATTTCTTAAAATACTTGAAATTTGTGAAATCATATTATCAAATCCGTTAAATATTCACTCAAAAATCATAAAACAACCCACACTTATAATCTCAAAAATACTAGATAGGGTTGACTAATTATTAATCTCCTTAACATTATCATGATGACAAACAATCAATCGCCATTCCAAAAAAATTAAGATGTCAAAAAATTTCTTCAAAGTTAAAAGGCCGGAAGCATTCATCCACTTCAACCAACCAATTTAAATTCTACTATTAATATCCTCATTCTATATCACAATCACTTTGAATAATAGACCCGAGAGATGTAAATCGTTCAAACTTTTTAATAATTTGATCATCAAAAGTTATAGTTTGTCACTAGAGATTAATGTTATTACAAGAAAATAAATTTCCTTAAAAATTGATAATCACACTTGCAACGCACTCAAAGGAATTAATGTAAAACCAAGCACATAAGATTGAGAAAGACTATAATTTTCAATAAGTAAATAAGTTCCACTTGGATGTGTAACACTCCATTCTGGAGCGAGCAAAAGGGTAAGGGTTAGAGTGCGATTTCGAAGTGACAAAGGCAAAGCGAAGAGATGAAGGATACTAGCGATTTCGTCGTTATATAAATGCAAACCTATTGAAGGAGGAACGAAACCCTCTTTTCGAAGCCGAACAACTTCATCTTCCTGAGAAGCAAATCAAATAGGTTGAGAGCGAGGCGATTGATGTCATGAGCTAGCAAAAATAATATTGAAGAAGTCAATAACGAAAAAAACAATTAAAAGAACAATTTATGACATTAAGAATTCTGCTTTTAGTAATCTTTATAATATATTAGCTATTAAAGAGTGTGAAAATATATATACAAACTAGTCAAAGAAAAAGAAAGAAAAGTAAAGATTTAATTAAGTGTAGTAAAGATAAAAATAAAAAAGTATTGTCCTTAGAGGAAGATATTTACCGTAGGTGAGTGAGCTATTTTGAAAAACATTTCAATGAAGTTTTTGAAAAAATGATCGACTTTAATCATCTTAATATTATTAAAAATAATAATAAGTTCTGTTTTTAGCGTCGTATTAGTAAAAACAAAAGTTGAGGCTTTAAAAAAAATCAAAAGTGGAAAATAAGTAAGACCTGATAATATTCCAATATAAGCGTGGAAATATTTAGAAGATTTGAGAGTTTCTTAACTTAGTAAATTCTTTAATATTATTTTAGAAACTAAAAAGATGTCTGAGGAGTGGAGGAAGAGTATTTTGGTCCCTATTTTTGAAATAAAGAGATGATCAAGAGTGCGAAAATTTTGGAGAAATTAACTTGATGTGTCATACTTTAAAGGTTAAGACGTAATACAAACATTTCTCATAATCAGTTTGGATTTATGTCGGGCACGCCTACTATGGAAGCTATACATTTCTTGAGAGCTTTTATGGAGAAATACAGTGAGAGCGTGGAGAATTTATATATGATTTTTATTCATTAAAAAAAAAAGCTTACGATAAGGTTCCAAGAGAAATCCATTGGAAAATTCTAGAGAAAAATTCATTGATATGACATATTCAAGTCATTAACGATATTTATATTAGATTTGTTACTTGTGTTCAAACAAAAGGAGGATTGACTGAGCCTTTTCCTTTTTTAGTTGGATTACATCAGGGAACGGCTTTAAGCACATATTGTTTTTCTTTAGTTATGGATGCTCTTACTTGACATTTACAGGAAAATGTACCTTAGTGTAAGCTTTTCGTTGATGATATTCTTATTGTGGATAATACTAGAAATAAGAGTTCAGGACATAGTTGAATTACGGATGTCTACATTGGAGTATAAAGGCCTTCGTTTGAGTAGATCTAAAATTGAATACATGGAATGTAATTTTAGTAGTAACTCTAGTGGCAGAATTGTAACTATGGCTGATCAAATCATTATGTGAATGTTAGATATCTCGGATCTATTGTTCAAAGTGATTTTGATATAGATGGGGATGTTAATAGCAGAATTCAAATTGGTTGGTTGAAGTGGAGGAATGTATCAAGCTTATTGTGTGATAGAAAAGTGCCGCTTAAACTTCAAAAAAATTTTATAAGATGGTGGTGAGACCTACAATGCTTTATGGCACAAAATGTTGGCCTTTAAAAGAGAAGCATGAAAGAAAGCGTAGTTCAAAAGAGAATGCTTAGGTGGATGAGTGACTTGAAACTTAGAGACGATACAAAATGAATATATCCGTGATAGGGTTAGTGTGGCTCCAGTGGCAGACAAGATTAGAAAGAGTCGTCTTAGATAGTTTGATCACATTAAATGTCACCAACTGATGATCCCGTTAGGAGAGTAGATAATATAGATTTGATTTATGTTTAGAAAGACAGAGGTAGACCTAAAACGACTTGAGCATATTGTATAAAAGATAATCTTAGTCTATTAAAATTAAATGAAAATATGAAACTTAATAGACACAATGAAGACAAAGGATCCATGTAGAAGACCCCACTTAGTGGGATAAAAGCTTATTGTTGTTGTACTTACATTATCTATAAATATTCTCTCTTTTACTGCTCATTTGCTTTTCTCTACCCCTAAGCTTGAGAAATGTATATTTAACAAATTAGTGAATTATGAAAAAGCAATGAATACTCATATTTATAAATCATAATATTGTAATAAAAGATAAACAATAAGCATGTATGTTAAACATATTAAATCAGTATCAAAATAATTGATACCTTATTATTCAGTTAATATAATCATTAAGTAAAAATTAAAATAATTAATTGTTCAGTATAATAACTTATCTTTATATATATTATTTACATCTATTACAGGACCATCATCTTAGCTGTACCAATTAAGGTATGTCAACATCAATATCTCCTTTCTAGTTTGCGTGAATTGGTACATTAGCGTCCACAACTGAGTATCATAAAGGGGTGAATTCTATCATATTCAACACTATATAGAATATTTTATTCACATATATATATATATATATATATATATATATATATATATATATATATATATATATATATATATATATATCATTTTATATCGTTTCATTTTAATCAATATAAGTATCCGAATATTCATTTATAGATGAACAATTTAACTAATATAATAAAGTAATCATAACATACATATAATATCAATATATCTAAATAAATATCATTCTAATGCAAGCAATCAACAAAAAGCACAATGTTATAAGCATGATTAAAAATAAGTGAACTCAACTCAATGATGTCCATTTTCTTTTACTCAGATCCTAACTCTTTCAATTGAACACGTATAATATAAAAAGCATTTATATTAATAATTTTTATCATATTACTTAATTATATTTTGGTTAATTATTAATTACAAATTATTATTTCCTTATTACATATTTTTACTTATTATTGTACTAATTCAATTTCAAGTTTAATAAATATTACTTTAATAAAATTATTAACCTTAAGGTTTTAAATAGTTAAACATTAAATTTATTTTTTCTTTATTTGCATTATTTAGTTAGCTTTGTTAACCTTTACTATTATAATTTATTAATTGTATCATTTCAATTACCAATTAAAATTGTTTAAATTTATTTATTAATCTTACAATGCTTAATAAAATATATGACTAAGATTTCTTTTGCTTTATTATTATTATTATTATTTTCATTGTTTATTATTATGCATAAGATTAAGAAATGAATCTTAAATTAAAAATTAATTTTTATAATTTGTCTTATCAAATTCATTATTTTATGACACATTTTTATTTTTAGAATTTAACCTTAAAAGCTTCAATTTAATAACTTATATATAATATGAAGGTCAACTTTAATAATTTAATTCTATTTATTATTATTATTATTATTATTATAACTTTAATAAAACTTCATAATAAATTCTTCAAAATAGATTTATAAAATATAAAACATAGTAATTAAAATAAATCTTGAAATGAAATCCTAACTTCATTGGTTGCTAGCACAGCTTCCTTCTCCCTCTCACAGAACTCACCCAATACGATTCCCAAACCACTGTGCCTGCTCAAAATCAGATAAATCTTCTTTCCACTTACATGTGATTGCTGCTCGTTAACACCAGCTCTAGCTCGCTCAAAAAGTTTGCGCTCGATTCAGTACTCTGAAACCTGCGTGATACTCGCATGCACCTCTCCTGACAACTAAACTTCGTTGCCCGGTTTATAATCGGCATGAATAACTCCACTCATGTGTTCGTTCAAGCCAAATTGCAGCGACTCTCATGTGGAATCATCAATTGCTACTCCTACTCTCTCACAACGCCAATTACTTTGCTCTCAACCTCTCTGCTTCGCATCTAGGGAAGCCAAAGTAGTTCGGCTTCGAAAAGGTGGTTTCGTTCCTCCTTCGGCAGGTTTGCCTCCTTATAACAACGAAATCACTAATGTCCTTCATATACTCGCTTCCCCTTTGTGGCTTTAAACTTCCACTCCAACCCTTGCCCTTTGGCTCGCCCATTCCAGCGGAAGCCTCAAAAAATTTTATTTCTGAACATTAAAATTCCCATGTTCCTACAATCTTGGACATTTCTCCTAGAACAAAAAATTTGAAGCTTGAATTATTGAAATGCTGTAAAAACCTATGACTCAGCAGCGAAAGGAAAGGTTTATCAGTTAAAACATGAGTATAGGTGGCAATGATAGGCGTGAAAGGCTCAGGCAAATAGCGACAAAGGATAAACATGAGTATAGGTGGATCACAAAAACATAGGAACATTAGAAACTGGATAAACCAAAAAGTGAATCACGCAAACCATCAAGAATCTAAACTAAACACTAATGGAACAAAGGAAAACATTCAAAAAAATTTTATCAAACCATACTAATGAAGCAAAACAATAGAGAACAAAATACATTCTCATAAGCCACATCATCACAAACATTATTAAATAATAAAACCTAAAATGAAGTCAAACTATGAATAGAAAATTAAAAAATAAAATAAAATATTGCAATCAATTAACTAATTTGCCCGTCTCAACAGACAAGACTAGTGCTTTTAAAAAATGCAGATTTTCAAATATCCATTAAGATGCATGAAGGTTAGGCTTCACGTCTGGATGAGAAACTAAAATTTGGAGAGTGATACAGAATACTATAGTGATTTGCTTAGCAAATATTCTAAATGAAAGTCGACGACAAAGCAGAGCTCAAATAATTGAAGAAGTATTTTAATGGTATATTTAAGAATAAAAGAGACTTAATATTCTACTAGTGAAAGAGAAAACAAACTTATAACTCATATAATGAAAATATGTAAGAGTGGTGGAACGGAATCCTAAGAAATTATCTAATTTTGGATAAACAATTTGACTTTAGCTAAGATCTTCCATGAAAGCGATTTTTATGCTCAAGTAATGAAGGAAAAAATTATAAAAAGTGAAGAACAAGCATAATTTTTATTGACCTTAAAAAGATATATGATTAAGTTAACCACAAATTTTGATTCAATGCATGTTGAGAATAAAATGAAGTGAAAAATAACTTGAAGCTATTTAAAGATATATATATGATAGAGCAATGAAGCGTAGACCAATGATTTAACTGCAGTAGCATTACATGAAAGATTACTAATGAGTCCTTTTTTTTTGTATGACTTTGTATGGATAATCAAAAGTGCTTTAATGTATATATTTTGGATGTGATCTGGTTCCTATCAGTGAGACATGTTAAAATGAGTGAAAATTTTAAAAAATAAATAAATTATCAAAAAGATTAAGGGATTAAAATCAATATTACAGATATTGATATACGAAGTACAATTTTAATAGTTCTAATAATAACAATTGTCAATCAGGAGTACAACAACAACAACAACAAAGCCTTAATCCCACTAAGTGGGGTTGGCTACATGAATCATTTTTCTCCATTGCGTCCAATTTAGCGTCATATTTTTATGCAATTCTAATAAATTAAGATCATATTTTATACAATAAGCCCAAGTCTTCCAAGGTCTACCTCTGCCTTTTTTAACATAAGTCGAATCTTAAACATCTACTCTACTAATCGAATCATCAGATTGTCAATCTAGAGTATTAAAATATAGAGTGATACTTAGATATGTTAGGTATAATTTCCTTAAATCTATTATGTAGAAGAATGAGACAAATGATGATATACCTTCAGGAATAAAGTTACATGATTGAAAAATGAAAAATAATTCAGTAGTACCATACCAATAATAGTTTTAATGAAGACTTAAAGTAAATTAAGCCCATATATTGTTTGAACTTGAGGGTAGTTATAAAGACATTCACAGTATAATTGAGTATGGCAAAAAAAGAAAATATTATGATAGATACATAGCAATGCCAAGAAGAATAAATTAAATAATTACATTAGAAATGCCTAGAATGACATATATTGATAAAGTAAAAGAAAATAGACATGGCTAATTTGGGAATATACAATGAATGATATAAAATACATTCATAAAATGCAAAATTAAAAAGAACAAAGGGTAGACCTGCGGTAAAATGAAAATTATGTTCAATACGTCAAGTAGCACTCAAAAGGAATGAACAAAAAATAAGGATTCATAAACCGACCCCAAATAATTGTGATAATGCTAACAATGATGACTTTTACAAACTCTATAATCACACAATAAAAGTTTAAAATTGCTTGGAGTTGGAGAAAAAAAAATGGTGATATAGAGAATTTTTACTTTGTTTATGTAAGCATCACAAATGAAAACCACGAATTATCTAATGTGAAAGATAACATTTAATCATCTGAAAAGCACTTGGGCATAATATGAGGAGATTTTATAGTAATCATGGCTTACAAGTTCTTTTATAAGCAATGTTAGTAGAGTTATTTTATATTGCCCAACGTTAGCATTATGTAATAATGTGCAAAAAATTAACCAATATACAATAGTTTTTTTTAAAAAAAAATTATGTTAAATGCCAAATAAATAGGAAAAACGCAATTTGTACTTGTCTCTGAGTTCATCGGGGATCTCAAAAACCATGCTTCATAGCAAAAAGTGAAATGTGGCATTCTCAAATAAATATCTAGTAAATATATTCAAAAGAATACATGAAGCAATTGTATGTCGCAATCAATCAGAACAACTATCCCTGGCTTGCTACTGCCAGCATTTGTAAGGATTGAGACTCTAGAGTTCGTTTGATTCTAGATAAATCCTAAATTGGGAATGAATTAAGTGAGTAATCCTACCAAATTGTTCATTTATTTTGCTTGATGGATGGATAATTTAACCAAATTTGGTTAATTTAAAAGACTAAAATACAGTTAATTCAAATCAGATATTCCACTTCATTAGGATTTAACTATATTGTGTGGATATCATTTATTTAGCTTCATCTATACCACATAAGTCATACGTAATATTATGCATCACGGATATGAGCTGGCTTAATCCAATTGAGCATGAAGGGATACTAAGCTATGCTAGATTTAATTAAAATGCCAACTAACACCCTTTCAGTAGCTATAATCTATGAAATAATGGAGATAAAATTGAACATATAACTTCAAGAGTTAAGGCTGGGTAGCTAAAATAAAAAGTAATTCAAAAACATTAAGTAACAAGAGGAATTGTATAGACTCGTGATTTTATATGGATACAAGTTGCAGGAAGCAAAAAAAGTAGTTGATAGCGAAGTGTAGCAAAAGTGGGAATATTAGAATAAGATGGGCAATAACATGAGCTACAAAATTTGGAGGGACAAATTAAGAACTAATTATATTAAGAGGATAGTGTTAGTGACACCTACTGAAGATTACCTGGAAATTTTGAGAGTATTATTTCTTGTGTCCACTAAAGCATTACAATTCACTCCATATATATAATAACAAAAGAAAACAATAAGGAATCCCTCTAAATAAGAAAGAATAGAAAATAAGAAATAAAAATAAGAAGAAACAATATTAGTAGAATATATTCTGAAAGTAAGAAATAAATTTCATCAAAATGCAGATTTGCACTTTGCTACCCTCCTCCTCAAGCTAGGTTCTATATATTGTGCAAAACAAGTCTGGACTTTTCAATTCATCAAGACCATTGATAGTGCTTTGGTGAGAATATCAGTAATCTTTGTATCCAAACATAGTCGAGCTAAAAAATTTCATTGGTAACATATTCTGAGATGAAGTGTCGATCAATCACACTGTGTTTTGTTATGTCATGATGCATGATGCACGGGATTGTTCGCAATATTAATAGCCGCCTGACTATCATAGTACATTTTAATTTTATCCTTCGTCTCAACCTTAAGCTATCTTAACAGTTTATGAAGCCATATTCCTTCATATATTCTTAATACAAGAGCACAATATTCAAATTCTGCACTATTTAGAGAGACAACAATTCTTGCTTCTCCAAATGTGAGATTGCCCCAGAACTATGAGTCGTATCCAGTGGTTGACATCTTATCAATTGTCTCTCTTGCCCAGCTAACATCTATGTATATCTCAATATCACGATTTTCAAATTTTCTTAAAAACAACATATATCCAAGACTAGGGGTATAGACAACTCGAGTCAAGCTCGTGCCACCCTCAGCTTGAACTTAAGCTTGACGTAGATCTATGAGTTCAAGTTGGCTCATGAATTGACTTGTTTAATATGAAAGAGAGAAAATAGCATTAATCAAGTTAATATTATAATAAAGTGACAAATATAACAAGAATTTAAGAAAAAACTAATACATATCACTTGACATAAATTGTAAATATCATTTTTTTAAATAATTTTAATAATTTAAAGATATTGTTTTGAATTTCAATATATTTTGAGTAAAATTTATATTAATTATTTTTTAAAGGAGCCGGCTCATAAGCTAATAAGTCAAGTTGGTCTCGCTTGTTAGCTTGGGAGATGACAATTCCCTCCTTAGATTGAACCACCTCCATTCCCACAAAGTATCTAAGAGTCCCAAGATCCTTGATCTTAAATCTATTGCAATCAACCTGTTTAGTATAATAATTTACTCTAAATCATCACCTGTATCATCAAAATATACTATGAGAATTGCAATTTTGCCTCTATAATAGATTTAACAAACACGGTATGATCGACTTGATACCAATATCTTTTTTGTAATCACAACTTTAGTAAAGCTATCAAACCAAGTACAAGGACACTGATTCAAACCATAAAAGGACTTTTGCTTGCAGACTCTTATTGTTCGACCTATATTACAAGACATGATATATAGACATTAAAATTCTTCATCAATGTCCCCGTTCAATAAGGCATTATTCACATCTGGTTGGTAAAAATCAGCCTTGGTTTACTGCAAGAGAGAAGAACACAAAAAGTATTGAGCTTTGCAAAAGGAATAAGATTTCCTGGTAGTCAATACCAATCTAGCTTTGAATTTCTCTACACTTATATTTCATTTTATGTAACCATGAATATCCATTTGCAGTCTACAGAATTTTTTTCATGAGGTAACTTTGTATGTGCTCATGTGTTATTATTTTCTAGAGCCCGGATTCCTTCCACAACTGCTTGTTTCCATGTTGAAACCTTTAGAGCCACTTGAATAGAGTTAAGAACTTGCATACTATCAAGATTTATCACAAAAGTCCTATAATATTATAACAAATTTTCATAAGCTATATATCTTTTGATTGGATGATCAATACACCTTCGAACATGAGATAAGAAATCCAAGCCATTATGATTATCAGGTGCAAGTGGATTTAGTTTAGGTTCTTGATAGTTCATGATCTACAGGGTGTACTCTACATGCTTCTTCTGGTATAGACATGAAGTTCTTGATCACTGGTGTCAAGTTAAGGTGTAGACACAATTAAGACAGTTTCAGTGGCAGAGTTTGGTTCTTCAAATGGAGTTGATTGAGTGGTAAGATTTGGTTCAGCTGTTTGAGTGGCGGGGTTTGATTGATATTCTATTGAGTTCTCCTCCTAAACTTCATATTTGGGAAAGTACGATTGATTCTCAAAGAAAGTGACATACACGAGGATGTATATTTTCCTAGTAATTGGATAGTAGCATTTGTATCCCTTTTTGTTGGAGGAGTAACCTAGGAAAATGCATCTAAGAGATTTGTGATCGATTTTGGTGCAGTGTTGTTGGTAGATGTGAACAAAGGCGAACAACAAAAGAAATTCAAATTTAAGAAGAAAAAGAGTGAAAATGTGGATATAAATCAATGAGAACATTACGAAAAATTTGAAACTTAAAGACTCAACTAGGACTTCTATTGATAAAATACGCGGCAGTGAGTATGACTTTCCCCAAAAAATATTTAGACCCGTGATTAAAAATCATAATGGCATGGGCCACCACAAATAAATGTTTTTCTTCCTCGTTAGGACCCATTTTGTTGCGGAGCATCCACACAAGGATTTATATGGATGATACCGTGGTTGGAAAGATAATAGCCAAGAATAAAATTAAAATATTCATTAGAATTATCAGCTTTAAAGTACTTGAATTTTACTTTGGAATTGAGTAAAGTTCATAGAATGAAATGAATGAAATATAATGTCAGTTTTAGATTTTTCTCTCATAAGGAACGCCCGAGTAGTTCTAGCATGATCATTTTTGAATGATAGAAATCATCGCGCCACATTTATAGATATCATTGTGAATTACAATAGAAGGATATAAAGGCTTGTTGTAGTTTAGAGTATGCATGTCTTGTATGTTTTGCAAGTCAGCACGTTTCGAATTGATAAACATCATATTTTTTATAGATAAACAGATGTGAAAATATTTTTTTAATGTAAGCAAAATTTAGATTACCAATGAGACGATGCTTTAAAAAGACTTGACTTTGAACAAAACGAGACATAGATTGAAAACTAGATTAACAAAACTTGAACTAGACTCAAAAATACAATTTGACGAATGAACTTTTCTATCGATGAGATTATTTTCTTTCAGCAGATATAGACCATCAAACATTTTAGTATTGCCAATCACATTTCCTAAAAATTCACTAACTAAAAAATCATAAAAATTCAAATAAAATTTCATAACACATTTTAAGTCACATGATTGCTGATTGAGAGTAGATTGTAGTTTATTTTTAGAACACAAAGAATAGAGTAGAGGTGAAGATGATTTGTCAATTCGACTGATCTAGTTCCTGCTACTGATGAGAATGAGCCCTCAATTGTTCAGACTTGGGAGTGACGCGTACATGGGTTGTAATATTTTGAAGACGTTAATGTCTCCCAAATATGATCTGAGACTCGGGAGTCAACGATCCAAGATTTTAATTTATTATTTTGAACAATAAGAACATGTGTTAAGATACTTCGATGTGTTAACAAATTAGTTAGTTGCTCGGTAGAGGATTATATTACTTGTCTGAAACTGTGACCATGACCCAGTATTTTCTTTAGTACCTCAATTTGCTCTTTGGTGATTGGACTGAATTCTGCATTATTGTTGGTTATTATAGTAGTATTTGCACAGTTCTCACTATCATTTATTCCATTAGATGGCTTCCAATCTGTAGGGCTTTTTTATAATTTCCAAAATATTTCCTTCACATGATCAGGTTTCTTTCAATGATCGCATCACGATCGCCCTTTCTTGAGCTTATTATCCGGAGAAGAGTTGTCTGTGTATAAGGCTAACCCTTCAATAACTGGTGTGGTGTGATTGTCTGTCATCATTGACTAGTCTCTATTTTCCTCCCTTCAAACTTCAGCAAATGCCTTACGGATAGTAGGAAGCGATTTAATTTCTATTGTTCTCCCCCTGACTTCATCTAAGTCTTTATTGAGGCTAAGAAGAAATCAATAATCTTCTTATACAAGTCAAAGTCGCTAGGACAATTCAAGGAATAAACCTCGTACAGGTCCAATTGCAACCAATGTGTTAGTGTTAAAATATTGTCTTAGATCATGTAATCTGGTCTCAATCTCAACTAAGTCTGAAGAATTTTCAGTGATAGAATAAGTTTCACGTGCAGCATCTCACATTTCATTGGCTATCTTATAGAGCATAAAATTTTGTCCAATCTCCAAAATCAAGGAATTTATTAGCCATGACAAACTAAGTGGTCATCAACTTTTCAAGTAGTATTTAGAATCTGTCATTTCTAGAGCAAAAATTTAACATATCAGATGTCTATTTTTTCCTCTATCATAGACGTACATGAAGAAAGATCAAGATCTTTAAAGAAAATTCTGATCATGCAGTTTATAGTTAGTGACTAGATAAGATGAGTTGTCAGACATGTTGGGTATTGAATATGTAAAGTTGATATAGAGATACTTCAAATGAAAAAGTTGTGAGATCATATCATATTTGACTATGATAAAATTGTGAGGCCCGAATCAAGACGACATGTTGCTCAGAAGAAAACGATGCCCAAGCGAACAGAAGAGAAAGAACAGTTTTGTGATCTGATCTACTCAGACTGTTCGAATGAACAGTTTTTGAGATGAAATGAGGTCACAAATTAGATTGGAGGAGTCCGGCAAATAATGTCAATGTGATCTCAACTGTGAGAATATTTAGCAGCGAACTCGATTGGAAGAGTCGAACGACTAGATAGAGATGAAGCAATGATCGAGCATATATGAGTATTGGAAAAATGTTCAAACAAATGCGATCGATAGTACATCATGATCGTCATAGCAGATGGTTTGAATGACAGTGTCAGAGGTAACGTTTGGACGACATCGACGGAGAAGACGACGCAATTGTTTATGCATACATGTGCGTACATGAGTGTCAAGCGATGGCGATAGAGATTTCTATGGATCCTTCATCCTCAACGGTAACGGGGAAGTTTGGTTCGACGCACTTCAGCCTCAAAAACGAAGCAGAGGCGGAGCGGTGTTGCGGCCTCGCAAACAAAATAAGTTTCTCAAAGCTCTATTACCATATAAAAATTCTAAGAAATATTTTATTTCTTGTGTTAAAGCATTACAATTCACCACATACATATAATGACAAAAGGAAACAAAACAGAAATCTAGCTAATTAAGGAAATATCAAAAATAGAATATATAAACAAAAGGAAACAACATTAGCGGAATAAATTCTAGGAGCAGGAAATAAATTTCTTCCTAATGTGAATATGTACTTTCCTATAGATTAGATAATCAAAATAAACTTAGACAATTTGGGCAGGTATAACGAAGTATACATCCATAAGATGATCAGATAAAATTAGTATTGAATGATTAAAAAATTGAAGAGATAAACTAAATGTAAGTTGAACAATAAAATTAACATTTCATGAAACACTTAGCAAGAACGAATGAAAACTGAGAATTATAAACTAAACACAAATAGTTGAAGCAACGTTGAAGATGATTATTTTTGCAAACTACGTGCTCACCAAAGACAATATTTTAATTATCTAGAATTTAAAAAATGGCTCAAGGATCTCTAAATTTCTTTAGCTAAAACAGTACTCCAGTTAATGATCGTGGAACATTTTAGATGATAAGACAAACTTCATTCATCATCTGATATGCTCTCATAAAAGATATGAAGGTTTTTTAGGTAAGTGTTGCTCAATAGTAATTTTAAGAGCTAGCTTAGTATTTTTAGTTTGTAATTTTCAATGCAGTGTTGCAAAAATAACTTAATATCAATAACTAGCAATAATGGGCAAAACACATCAAATGTGCAAAAATTTTTTGAGCTTAACTCACCCAAAACATCTCCATGAGATGATCAATTACTCCTGAAAATCGAGGTAAATATGAACAGCACAATACTAGCAGCCTCTGAGTTCATTAAACATCCCAAAAACAATGGTTTTCTCTTCCCAAAAAAAGTTAAATGTGGCGTTAACAAATGAACATCCATAAAATAGCTTCACGAGACAACCCTATCTCAATAAGTTGATAAAACTTCTTATATCCCTGGCTTGCTACAGCCACCATTTGTTTGGTTCAAATGCCCAATGGCTGATTGTTTCAAGATAACCTTTTTTATTGGGATGACTTGAGTTACTAATCCTGCCAAATTAATTATTTATTTATCCTGCCTAATGGATGGATTATGTAACCATATTTAGTTAATCCAAAAAGAATCATCCATCATCATCACGTTTAACTGTATTCTGTGGAAGTTTTTGAGTTAGCTTCATACATACCAAACAGAAAGTCATACTTAAAACATTACGCACAAGAATATGAATTGGCCTAATTCCATTAATCATGTTGCGCCTTTAAGTTATGCTAGAATTAATTAAACTCAATCCAAACCCCCTTTCAGGGATGGCTGCAAATTATGGAAGTATTTAGCATTTTCTCCTCAAGCCGCTAAAAAACGGGACAGTTCTTAACTTTGCTGGAATAAACCAATAACTAGTGCGGGATCATGAGAGATGCTGGCTCGCTCTGGCTCACCCTAGATTTGTAAGAAACCCTATCTAGCTATGGAGGTTTTAACTTGAAAATTCTCTCATACCAATAAAAGCTTCAGCCCCAGATTGGGAAAATATAGTGAGAGACCGAAAAATGAAAATATGGACCTTAAAAGAAGGGCAAGGCCTTCCTTGGGGGTCCTCAGGCGATGAGAGATCGAAGTCAGAGACGCAGAAATTGCGCCAAAGGTTCTCTCCTGAGGCGACTACACGGAGCCCGGAGCTGACACAGCCAACCACGGTCGACTCTCGAGGGCCAAGCTTCAACAAGATCGCCTCCAGTATATGTTCGCCAAGGTTCTCCAGTCCCATCACCGACACCGCTTCAATGGAGCTCAAATGCTCATTCCATAGCCCTCCGTCGTCTCTTGGTTTTGGCATCTAAAAGCAGCGGCATTGCTCTGGGATGAATATTGCATAAATGGACGGATTTTAGTGACGCCGCGTGTTTTCCTTGCAGTGTTTATTCAGCGATCGGCTCCGTTTGATCGGGGCACGGGACATGGAAATGATTAATTGACTATTGGCTGTTATGATATTTGATTTTTTTTCTTATTAAAAAAAATTTATATACGATAAAAAACGTCTAAGAATTAAATCTAATATTTTCATTACTTAATGTTTTAAAATGAATTAAATTTTTGGGTGCATTTATATGCATACCTTACAACTCATATATATATATATATATATATATATATATATATATATATATATATATATATATAGACACACACATATATATCTAACACGAAAATTTTTTTCATATGTACATAAACTTTTTTTAAATCATATAAAAGATAAAATTATTATTGACATTTTAAAAGTGAAATACACATTTCATACCAGATTTTTAGTACCCAAGTGTAATAAATGTAAATATCAAACTTTAGGTTCTAGATATGTAACTATAAAAATTGTGTGGTATGTGTATTTTCCTTAAATATCATATTGCACAATTATATCTATAATTTGGAATAAAATCAACCACGCACTTCCTAAACTCGCTCCGATATGAGCAGATTCAAAGGTGGGCATCGAGGGTATATACTATAACAAAGGTTTGGAATAAAATCTAAAAAGTAATACCTCACAGTTTGAACGCTAGTTGAAACTAACATACACATGCGCAGGAAGGCGAGAACTTGAAGTTACTTGAGGTATGGTGATGAGGAGCCTTCAGATAAATGGTGAGATTCATAGTTGGCGACTCCTCGGGTAGGCGACCATCACTAGCTTCATCAATTATGCTGCGGGGTGATGCGACTTTTTTTATATGCAAGGATTTATGAACAATAAATATATAATAATTTTTATAAAGTCACAATGATCCAATGCAAGTATACGTATCGTATCAAGTAATACAATACCCTAATGGAGTCTCGTTTATCGATCCCACAGGGAAGCGGGGTAAGAGGTTCTTATTTAAATTATAGTATACTACTAACAGCCTAGTTTAGAAGGGTGATATAAGTGGTTTTTCTAACAACTACTCCTAAATGCAGATGATTATATGTAAGAATAATAACTACTCCCTAATGCAAATATTAATACTAAAGATAACCCTTTTTAGGAAAATTGGTTTGGTGAATTTTTAGATAATAAAAACTATTATTCTCATGTAATAAATTGGATAATGTATAGGAATGAGATGCATTAAATATTGTATGTGTTAAATAGGAGCAATCCTATTCTTTACCCTCTTCCGAGTACCCCCTCTTCAGAGTGCTATAAAGAACATTGGCAAATATTAGGCTTAGTCCCTAAATCCAAGGTTAGGCTGGGAGGATACTGGCTGTCACTTCAGAGCTCCCACTTCCCTTCACCTGAAGGTTAACCCCAGCTTTAGGTACCAAACTTTATGACCAAATTGGGGATCTCAGTCTGTCACCCTGAAACCTCTAATTCGACGCCCATATATTTCCCTATTTATTTGCACTCAATCCCCATGAACTACGGAATTCATTCACGGACATTGAATGTGGTTCCACTTTTTTCAGAATTACACTGCCCTTCCGGGTTAATGCAATTACAACAAATTTTAACACTATAACGAGCTCTTTTTGTAATGTAAATGAAGCTTAAGTAAAAATTATCACATTTATAATTAAACTTCTTTTAGAAAGCATCACAATATCCTAAACATGAATCATACTCATTGCAAAAGAAAAGTAGAATGAAAATAATGACATAATCTTCTGATGACTTTTATATATGCGAGAATTTATGAACTTAGATTTATATATTTATAATGATTTCGTAAAGTCACAATTTTAAACGCAAGTATACGTATCGTTTCAAGTAATACAGGGCTCTATTGGAGTCTTGGTTATCGATCCCACAGAGAAGATTAATTGAAGAAATTAATAGATTTTCAAATTAAAAGTAAGTATAACTTTTATTTCTTTACGAAATTCAGATTTTAAGTTTAATGAAATTTCTACTAGATGTAAGTAAAACAGCAATAAAATAAAGGTTAATGGAAGTATAAATAAAATAACTTTCTCCTTTTCAACTAATCCAAGATTTTTCAGAATAACTATCATTCGTGGGAAACTTGAAATTATGGTATTGCGCCAAATAAAAGCAATCATATTCTTTACCTTCTCTCGATAGTATAAGATAGTATAAAGAACATTGGATAATCTATAGATTGGTTCAGGATGTATTATTAATAGAATGGGTTAATCTAGACTCACACTTCTAGATATCCAAGGGTGGTTATGGTAGGCCCTACTAGTGACCCGTTCCCTTTCTATAAACCAAATTATTAGAATTTAGTCTGTCACTCTAAAAACCAATTAGTTATACGCCCAATAAATATTATTTTACTATTTATTTGCACTTCACCTTGAATAACCCGCTCAAGGCCTTCGATTACCCAATGATTCATGTGATATTTACTAGTTAAGAACTCATCTCCGGATAGGTCTCAGAATTATTCAACAGATTTTAACAATTCAAATGGCCAGTTTAAAAAGTAAATTAAGATCAGGTATGAATATCACCGCAATAATTTTAAAATTAAGTTATCTAATAAAATCAAATTATCTTATTTTCTTTTCATGGTTGAAAAGAGAAAGAAAAGTAACTACTCAGAACACATTGAATTCATACAACAAAATATATTTATAAAACTTTGAACCAAGTTACAAATATTTATCTGGAATGTTCCTTCAAGTAATCCATTGACTCCTAATGACTCCAATTCAAAGCACAAGACTTCAACAGCACCAACACTTACAAACTCTCAGTTACTACTCAAGGAATTGAGTAGTAACACTCAAAATAACTAAAATAAAATCACCAAATACTTAAGAAAAAAATATGGTGGCTCTCTAAAACTATCTCTGGATGCTGGAGATCTAGGGGGCATTTCTCTGTAGAAATGTCTCTTACTTATAGAGCTTCAAAAATGACCAGGGGTTGCTTAAGGCAACTCTTCAAAATTCGTCTAAATTCAATGAATCTTCTAGAAAGTAACTGTGGCACCTAGGCATCGAGATCTGGCGCCTAGGCTTCGGACTCTATGACCAGGTCTTCGCACCTCTTCACTTTGGATCGTACCTCTTCGCGATTAAAACTGTTTTCCTGTGTCCAGATGCATTGTATCACATGTTCTATGTATCAGGAGTAACTTCCAGTCTTCTTGAAGGTCTGATAACCGCTTAACACCATCAAAATAACTGCCCAAAGTTGACAAAAATCTTAACTGCTTCAACATCTAACTGGCGCTTAGGCGCCGGATTCTGGTGCCTAGGCGCCAGACCTATAATTTTGGCAATTTTGCTTTATAGCTCTATTTTTGCTCCTTTTTGCTCCTTTTTCCTTCTTGACCTCTTTTTTCATCACCTATATCAAAAAACATAAAAATACATTTCATTAAAGCATAATATCCTTAAAAAATGAATCATAAATAAGGCATAAAAAAGTACTTTTTAAGTGGATCAAATTCTCCCAAACTTAAACGTTACTTGTCCTAAAGTAATTCTTTTTATTACATAAAATGTATAACATCTTGAATGAAGTTTAAATATTTAAGATTCCTTGTAATTTTTGGTTTTATAAATGCTCTAGTAAATCATTAACCAAATTTCACTAATTAAGGTTAATTTTAAGAATTTAAAGAATACTTAACTACCAAATCATAAGACTTTAAATTTTTCATTTATTTCAAGAATAATTGTAATTTATCATATTAAGGTCACATAGATAATTTACAAGAAAAAGACTTTCATGAAAACTTTTCTAATAAAGATGCTTGTATATAAAAATTAAGTTAAAAATGTAATTAGTTTTCTTCTTATAAGATAATTCAAGTGAAACCAATTTTTTATTAGGCATCTCCTCAAGCTTCTCCTCACATTTCTTTTTTTGCTCTTTTCTTCTTTTTTTCTCTCTTTTTTTAAGGACCATTTTGAATCCTCCATTTTTAAAATTTTTGAGGATTACTATATCTGGATAGCTTGTTAATGATTTTGAACTTCACTATCCTTAACTTATATTTAAAAACTTATACATTTTCACTTAATAAATATGACATTCTTAATAAGTATTTTTCAAAAATTATTTCAATCTTTTCATTTTCAAGTAATAATCTTGATTCCTTAGTATTTCAAAAATACAATTCTCTTTACTATAAATAAAAAAAATTTAATCTTATTATTCTTTAAATTAAATAATTCTATTCTTAAAATCAATCAAAATTATTGAAATTTTTGTTAAGTTTACTAAATTATTTATAAATTCAAAAATTTAAGTAATCTTAAATAAATTTTTGATTCCTTATGTTATGTTAATATCTTTAAAGAAAATATTAGTACATTAAGGACAAATAATATTTAAATTTCAAAGAATTTTCCCTTCCCCCGAACTTCAGCTTTGGTATAAACATGAATCGTGAAAATTTCTAAAGTATGAGAGAAAGAATAGCATATTTCCATCAGGAAGTTTTCTAAGTATATGAAAAATAATTTGGAAAGAAAAATTTTATTTCTA
The DNA here is from genome assembly GCA_022702705.1 of Papilionanthe hookeriana x Papilionanthe teres. Lineage (NCBI taxonomy): Eukaryota > Viridiplantae > Streptophyta > Magnoliopsida > Asparagales > Orchidaceae > Papilionanthe > Papilionanthe hookeriana x Papilionanthe teres. Next base: position 129,422,758 of record CM040425.1, on the reverse strand, counting down.
CACATGCTTTTTATGAATATAAAGTAATGTTTAAGCATATATAGAAAAATTTTAGTAAGCAGGATCAATTTCTATAAAAAAATTTTTTATAATTTTTAAACAAAAAATAACTAAACTAAACAGGTGTATTGATCATTATACTAAAATAGAAACAAAACATCTCATTATAGAAATAAACTCTAAGAATCCAACAATCATTAGTACAACAATAAGTGTCTCTCAGAACAGTGCATCAAACATAAAAACAAACAAATCTTCAGATACATGCAAAACTAACACACTAACAAAACATAACATAAATAATACAAATACACAATCCTAGAAATCTACTCATCACTAGCTGTCTCATCATCCTCATCATCATTAAAAGAAAAATCTGCATTCTTGTTCTGGATATCAAATGGTGAAAATCTTGGGCAGGTTAAGAAATGAACTGAATGATCACCCTTTAGGAATCTAACAAGAGACTCAGAATACTCAGCATCAAAATCACTCTTCCTCTGGGTGTACTCAGAAAGATGATCAACTTTCAAATCTATAGTATCTACTCTACACTGGTCAAAAGTAACATATTATGCTGCTCTATAAATTTCTCATGCATATTTTCCCAAAAACTAAATAGTGGCTCAGCAGCAAAAGTAGAGGCTCAAAAAGTAGAAGGTCTACCTGAAGTAGGTAATGAACTAGAGGGTGCGTAGAACTCTTACCTTGAAGTCGATCATAAATACTAATACTTTTTTGTCTATTGGGCTTGGTAGACTTTAGCTTCTCCTCTGAAAACTTAGCAACAACTCCAGCGCTTTTGCACAGAGAATAAATTAGAGATGGGAATCCCAATCCCACAGAAGTGCTAGAACAAGCAGTGGCCTCTATATAATCATAAATAATACTCCCAACATCAATTGGCTTCCTCTCCTGTATGCAGTAGTTGAGGATAGCTTTGTCCTTTGTGACCTCACTCAAATGGTTGGATGGAAGGAGGCGAGCAGAAATAAAGTAATGTAAGGCCTTAAAAACACCATTTAGCTTAAAAGATGAAAAATTTACCTATTTTTCGTTCTGGATCTTCCAAGCTCCAGTACCATCTGTCAAATATCCAATAATAATCTCTAAATCTCCTTTAGATGGAGATAATCCAGAATAGTAGCACTCGATATTTGGTGGCAGGCCGTAGAAAATGTTGGTTCTCTCTGGAGTAAATCCTACTTAAACTCCTCTCACGAAGATCTTGTAATCTTCGGTAACCATGAAATTTGCATAAAATTCTCTAACGACCGGGATAACAGCAACAACAGTGAAGTAGTAGAATCGTTGCCAGTTCAGTGTAACGATCGTATCTTTAATCCTTCCACCAGGATTGTAGAAACTCCTCTTAGAGATAAATTTTCTTGTCGTAGCAAAATCGTTGTGACGAAAATGTGCTGCGGCAGTGGTAAATTTGTTATGATCAAAATTTTCTCGTTCTTTCCCTCGCTTAGATTTTGGAGCCATCTAAATGTAAGAGAAAGAAAACGCTAAATAAATTAAAGGATAAAAAGAATAAGTTTATTTAAGCTTTTAAAAACATAAATAAAGCTTTAAATCCATGTATTAAACTCCAAAAATAAAAAATTTTTGGTTTTGCTCAAAAGTTGAAAAATCCATGGTGAAAATAAAAAATAAATGGATTAAAAGGTAGATCTGACCTCGAGATGAAGAAATCGAGTGATTCCAAGCTCAAAAACTCAAAAATCCTACCTAAAAATGGATCCCTATGGTTGATTTTCACGAAAAATGGAGGAAGAAGGAGCTTAGGCGTCGTTAATGAAAACAAACACACAAACTACAAAAATGATTTTTGGGTTCAGGCCGAACCGGCGCTTAGGCGTCAAATTCTGGCGCCTAGGCGCCAGACTCGCCCTTCCAAAAATTCGATTTAAAAATAGTATTTTCCACCAAAACTTAGCAAATTCAACTTCTAATTACTCCCATGAGAGTATTACTCTAATTTCTAACTTCCAAATATTTCCACAAACAATTAAAATGATAAATTAGATCCAACATTCAAACACAAGATATAATCAAACTCTTCAATTCCATTTCACATTTTTCCATTCCAAGCTCAAGAAATTCCAGAAAAATACTATAACAAGGTTCAACACTCTATAAACAACACAAACAACATTATTTCAAAGCAAATTCACAATCAAACAACACACTTTGAATAATGAAAACAAACACACAAACTACATATTCGACTCACTAAAACATAACTCAATCACACATACAACAAACCAACGATCTATTCATCTCCGAACTTTGAATTTCCATCCCTTTCGCAATGAAGTTCGCTAGGATCGCATGGATAGAAAAACAACGCCCTTGGAAATTCCAAAGTCGTCTTCTCGTCAATCCATTTGTTCTTCGCATACATCGCCACTTGAGAATCTTGAAAGGCAGCCATATGATCAAATTAAAGCTTCATCTGCCATTCCAAGTGCTCAATTTGGTGATACATCTCATGTAGACGATTTCCAACACTTAACAATTCCACCTTAATCTTATCTAGATGATTGAATAATTTCTCCAAACTTACAGCGATAAATCCATTGAAATAAGGTTTAGGATCTTTAAAAGACTTATCTCTTATCGCATTGCCATGATCTCCTCTCTCCATTGCTTCCAAACTTCTCTTTTCTCCCCCAAAATGAATTGTTCTGAATGAAATTAGGGTTGCTTAGGGATTGAAGACGAAGATAGTGCAGTTTATAGGAAGAATTGGTGTGAAAAACTGAAGATTTTTTATTTTTGCACGAACTGTAACTGGGGTGCTTAGGCACCGAAATCTGGCACCAGACCATCGAAACACATGGGTTATGCTGGTGCTTAGATGCCAAGTTTGGGCGCCTAGGCACTGGAACCACGTTGAACTTTGTTTCGCTTATCGTCAAATTTATGAAGCTTCGGTCTTAAAATAAGTCTATTAAAATGGTGTGATCAACACACACACATCGATTAAGATAAATTCAAATAACAAATACTCACAATGATAATATATGGGTTGCCTCCAAAAAAGTGCTTGGTTTAACGTCGTCAGACCAACCTAATCAGTTGTATTAATTGGGTAGACTCATCTCGTAAGCCTCCTTGTAAATCGGTTTCATTTCTCCCATAAAAGGCTTCAGTCTTAATCCGTTAACTTTAAATATTTTTCCCGTCTTGGGATCTTTAATATCCACATCTCCATAAGAGTATACTTTCTCAATTATAAATGGTCTCATCCAATTAGATCTTAATTTTCTAGGAAAAAGTCTTAAACGAGTATTAAATAATAATACTTCTTGTCCAGGCTGAAATATTTTTCCTGAAATATTTTTATCATGCAATTTCTTCATTCTTTCCTTATAAATCTTTGCATTTTCATAGGACTCATTTCATATCTCTTCCATTTCATTCAGTTTTAACAGTCGTTTCTCTCTTGCAGCATTCAAATCATAATTGAAATCCTGTATCGCCCAGTAAGCTTTATGTTCCAGTTTAATAGGTAAGTGACAATGTTTATCAGAAACTAACTGATAAGGTGACATTCTGATAGGTGTCTTATAAGTTGTTCTATAAGCCCATAATGCAGAATCAAGTCTATCAACCCAGTCATTTCTTTTAGGATTAACAGTCTTTTATAATATTCTTTTAATTTCTCTATTTGATACTTCAGTCATTCCACTTGTTGTGGGTGATAAGCAGTTGCAATTCTATGTTTAATTCTGAATTCTTCCAGTAATGATTAAATTCTTACATTTCTGAAATGACTTACCCCATCTGTGATAATTACCCTTGGCATTTCAAATCTTGTAAAGATCATTTTCTTTAAAAATTTAGAAACACTTTTGGAATCACTAGGTAAAGCTACAGCTTCAATCCACTTTGAAACATAATCAACTGCTAATAAAATATAAATCATTCCAGATGATAGTATAAAATGTCCCATAAAGTCTAAACCCCATACATCAAAAATCTTAATTTCTAATATATAGCTTAGAGGCATTTCATCTTTTCTGGATATATTCCCCATTCTTTGACATCGATCACAAGTTTTCACATAATATCCAACATCTTTGAATAATGTAGGCCAATAAAATCCATAATTTAAAATTTTAAACGCAGTTTTACCCACTCCAAAGTGTCATTCAAATTCAAAATCGTGACATTTTTGAATAATTGCAAAAGTTTCTTCATATGATACACATCTTCGAATCGCAGAATCTCTGTCTATTTTAAATAAATGAGGATCTTCCCAAATATATGATTTAGAATCATTCTTGAATTTATTAATATATTTGTTATTCAATCCATATAGTAAAATATTGCTAACTAAATAGTTAACTATATCTGCATACCAAGGCTGTTGACCTCATTTTTGATGAGGTCTTCTCTTCTTCTTTTTAGTACTTAGGATCTAGCCTTAGGCTTTTCCTTTGACTATCTTAGAGGACTAGAATTGGGATCCACCATCTAGAATTTCAGACCACTTCTTAACTCCCTGTAAACTCCATAAACTTGACTGTAGACCCCTAATCACCTAGAGGGTTGAAATCAAATGTGGAAGTTTAAAGGATGAGTTCCTATAGGACTCTTTGGCTTTAGGACTGCCCTGGGTGGCCTGGTCTGGTGAAGGGGCTGACTTACACACACACTACATTTATACACTACACTTATACACTACACTTTCACACACCTCCTAAAACCACACCCATACCTAACTTGATCTTCTGACTTATGTAGGTGATTCACATGGATGGTCCTCAACCCCTAAGCCCTTGGCTAAGAGGGTTAGGAACAACATAGTGAATGCCTCAAATGAGTCCCTTCATGGCTCATGTGGGCTTGATATGGCTTCATGGCTCAACCAAAATGATTTCATTCCACTTATATTCACCCAATCTTCAATTTTTCAAATTTTCAATTTTTGACCCCCGGGACCCTGCACCCGCCTAACCTACCCAAAACCCTTGAAATTACCCAAATTTTTCAAAATTTCCAAATCACCCAAAAATTCCCCAAAATCATTCCTAAACTTTTCCACATTACTCAAATTGATCATTCATAGCCAAAAATACCAAGAATTCCAAAAATACCTCCCAATACCCTCCAAATACCTAAAATACCCCTCTTGACCCAAAAATCCAAAAATTCAGAAAATTCCCAGAAAATTCCAAAAAATCTCAAATATTCCCAATTTCATTTTGTTCAACTACACCATGGGCCAATTTTGTCAATTTACCCCACTTTTATCAAAACCCCCAATTTGACCCATTTTAAACCCAAAGTGAACCCAATGTCAAACCAAATCTACCCAATTGACCCAAATCCTGGTATAATTCAATTATAAACTTCAATTCAACATTCCCAACACCAATCTAGACTAAATCCCAGTCCAATTTGATTGACATTTGGATCCAATTTCACTTTTGGTCTTAAAGCCCAATTTGGACCCATGACCCAAACCTAACCCAAACTCACCCAATTCAACTCCAATTAACCCCAAATCTTTTCTAAAATCTTCCTTAACATTCCCACAAACAAAACACTAACATGATTTGCCCAACATTTAGACCCAAACCCCACTAAACTTCAACCCAAAGCTAAAAGGCCCTATTTTGACCTAACCCAAATGAGCCCAAACCCCAAAATCAAAGCCCAACCAAAGTCAAAACCTCTTTGAAACACTCCCATAAACATTTCCCAACATTAATTTTACATCAATTTCAACCCTAGCCCAAAATTGGCTCAAGTTAGCCCACTTTGACCTATATTGGCCCATTCACCAAAGAAGCCCAAATTCAACCCAATTCAAACCCAAATCACTCCCAATTTGCTCCAAGTCACTCATGAAACATCCATGAGCTAAACCCAACAATTATTTGGTCCAAGCCTTTACCAAAATTTCAACCTAAAATCCATTTTAAAATCCAAAAGCCCACTTCCCTAAACCATTTTAAAAGCCCATCTAAAACCATTTCAAAGAGGCCAAAATCTACCCTAAAGCCCACATGACATTTCCATTTGCCATCCACTTAATCAAAGCCATTCCCTAAGTTCTAATCCCATCATCAAATAATTCCAAATCAAGCCTCATGCCAAATCACCCCTAAATACCAAAATTTTTCTTAAATCCATTTCCATGAAATTGACTCAACTTTTCCCAAGCCAAAGGTGAGCCATGCAAGCCATGGACAAGCCACATGGAGCCATGGAAGGTTTGACATGTGATCAAGCCATTAATGGCAAAAGGAGGGCCCCTTTCCTAATCCTTCTTAAACCCTTTTTTACCTTAAGCATGTCACACACTAAACCATGCTTAGCCACCTCATCATGGATGGAGACCACACCATTTTCTCTTGGCTGACCCAAGTGATCCTTTTCAGCCCAAAACCAGGCCTTGGGTGGTGAACCTAGCCCAAAATCATGGGTTGACTCATTTGAACCCAAAATTACATTCCCCCCATTCCATTTCAATCCAAGCTCTTTACACATGACATTGGCCAATTGACTGCACTAAGCTCCAGCCCTGACCTCCCTGATGACAACAGTGACCTGACCCTGGCCGACCAGCCACCACAGCCGCCGGAAACCACCAGGCCGAGAGCTCACATGTGAGCCCAAACTTGGAATTCTCACCTGCTGAGCTACCCCATCCCCAGTGGCCATTGTAGCTGTTCTTCTCTTGCCAAGAGCAGCTGATCCCAAGCCCTAACTCTCCCTGGGAGGCCCTCCACCCTCTCCTATTTAAACACCACCCCCTCTCGGCCATGAGAGGTACTGAACCAGACCTTACTGAAACTCTGCCAAAATTGCTCCAGATCATTCTCCATACTTAGAGCAGTTGATCCCTAGTGCCAATTTGCCCTAATCCCCACCAACAGAACTCAATTTCTCAGCAAAAATTCCACCCAAAATCAGGACATTTCTCCACAGTGAGCCGATCCTCAAATTGACTGGTCCTACACCTTCACTGGACCAAGAGGAGAAGTTCCCCACTGAAAGCCCCATCTCCGAGCCACCCGGTTGCTCCGACTCTCCAAGCTTTGTGATCGGCTGTGGTCGAAATCCTACCTAGGCAATTCACCAGACCAGGAGACTTCATCTGGAGCTTGCTGGGATCCAATCGAAGGTGGCACAACCCTCAGATTGAAGCCACACTTCTCTGAGCAAAGGTGTGAGCTAATTCTTCATCCCGAGCTTCTGGAGATTCTCCATTTCAAATGCTTTAATTTCAATGCATGATCACCGTATAGATGTGTTCGTCTCTTCAAGACGAATCCATAGAGCACAAGAACACGAAAATCCGTTAAGTATTGAGTGAGTTCTTAGGGTTTTAGTGTGGACGGCTCTCGGGTGAGGATGCTTGGGGACGATGAACGGATGCCTTTATTTAATACACGCGCGGACAGACGGCTCAGATTAGGTCAGATCAACGGATGATACGCGGAAGGAGGGACCCCGGCTGCTGACTCAAGTGGCGGCGTCGAATGGGAGCGCGCCACGCGGCACTTCGGAGACGTTAAGTTTGACGCGGCGCCGACTCGGATAAATAGAAAATTAGGGATTTTCTGATTTATTTAATTCCCTAAACTTCAAAAATGCATAACTTTCTGTAGAAAAATCAGAAAAATAAAATAAAAATACCCTCTTGCTCAGTGAACAAAGGAGAATAATGTGGAAAAGAAATCATTTAATTTCATCAAGTATTTTATTTTTAATGATTTATTTCCCTTCTGCATTATTTTAATTCTCCATGCATATAGGAAATTCACCATGGCATGAGACCATAGGGCTTTTGAAGCCTCTGAATTTGGGAACATTCCCTGAATTTTCCAAAGTCAGAGACCATCCCTATGAGAAGTTATTGATTTTTCAAATTCATGTTGCTGTTTTAAGTATTTTAATTCCAATAATTAGCATATTGTGAAATAAATTCTAGGAAAATTTGGTAATGTCTCTTATGACTAGAGGACCCTAGGAAAAATAGGTTTTGAGTTAACTCATTTAAAATAACCCTAATTGGCTTAAACACCCAAAATAGATCCCTAATTAATTAGAGTTAACTATTAATCAAATTGACTTGAAATCAATTCTCCACCGACCTTTAGGATCAGAGGAACCCACCATAAAAATCTGAAGTCAATTGGACTTGGTTAGCCCTACTAAATGGGTTGATTAAGCCATTTAGCCAATTTAAACTTTAAAAATTCATAACTTTCAAAATACTTTTTAAAAATTCACCAAATTGGTTTTGGAGCCTCTCTGATATCAAGGGAATTTAAGAAAATTAAAATTTTAATTTTCTAAAAAGGTTGATTTTTTGGTATTATTTTAATATTTTAATAATTAAAAAAATAATAAAAATCATAAAAATAATAAAATTCACCAAAATGTCACATTTTGAATTTTAGTCACTTAGGAACAAACCCCATATTTTTCTTAGGTCTATTTAATGAGATATTAAATTTTAAAGCCCTAGGGTAATTTTAAAATTAAAAAAATGTATTTTCTAGCATTTTCACTAAAATAATTATAATAAATCAAAGAAAAATCAAAAAATTGCAAAAATTGATTCTCTGATTAGAGAGATTTTTGAAAAATATAAATTTCATTTTTCAACCTTTATTTTATTTTTAAATTAATTAATACTCCAAAACTTAAAATAATTACAATAAAAATAATATAATTCAAAAAATCACCAAAATTGGTCCAAGTGGTCCTCTAGTCATTAGGAATGTCCCATAATTTTCTTAAGGATAGAAACTTTCCCTTGGACATGTTATTAAATTTTCCTTGGAAATCCCTATTTTCCACCAAAAATAATTACATAAATAAATTAAATACAGAAAAATCACATTTTCTCCTCTCATGTCCTTATTGGCATATGAGTGAAGTCACATAAAAATTTCAAGTTCATTTAAGCTCAATTTAGTGAGTTATGGAATTATTAAGCTTGAAGGGCAAAATGATAATTAAAATTTTAACCCTTAATTAAAACTTTAGGTTTAATAAAATTAACAAGTAAAATATTTGATCTTAATCTGATTTGGATGATTGAAATTCAAATAATTAAAGGGTAGAAACCTACTAAACAATTTAAAATAATTGAAATAAACCTTAATTAAATAATTGATTAGATTTGGAAGAATAATAAAATTGGAATTATTAAAATAGGGATGTTATTAGGAAGAGATTTATTCTTTAATTTAAAAATCTCTAAGTTAATCATCTCATTAATATTTAATTCTTAATTAAAATGATGACTCAAATTTAAGTTTTAAAATGTTAAAGGACTTAATCATTAAATTAAATTAAAAAGTTAAATTATTAAACTCTTTTTAAATTTTCAATTAAATTAAAATTAAAATTAAAATTAAATTAAAGATTAAATTAAATTAAATCAAACAAATAAATTAAATTAAATTAAATTAAATAAATAAATTAAATAAAATTAAATAAAATAAATAAATTAAATTAAATTAAATTAAATAAATAAATTAAATTAAATTAAATTAAATTAATAAATTAAATTAAATTAAATTAAATTAAATTAAATTAAATTAAATTAAATCATGTCAAATCAAACTAAATTGAATTAAATTAAATTAAATAATAGAATCAAGTTAAAATTAAAATCAAATCAAATTAAATTAAATTAAAATTAAAACTAAACCAAATTAAATTGAATTAAAGTTAAATTAAATTGAATAAAATAACATTACCTAAGACATAAAGAAAATAAATATAAAGCAACTTGAACACTATTCCAAATTTAAACCCTTTAACTGAAGTTAAACTAAATCATAAACCATTTGAACACCAATTTGCCCTCGAGAGCTTTGGTTATCATAACTCCTAAACAGAACATTAAATGAAATGTTACTTCACTTATAAGATATTCAAATGTCCTAGTTCACTGAGCAAGATAACAACAAAACTTGAATTCCCGGACGATTAATTCATTTGTATGATTAAATTCATTTGGACTTAAAACAATCCTATCAGTATTGAAAAGATGTTTAAGATTCTTCTTAAGCACTTCCTCAATATGATAGGATACTTATAAGAACAATTGAACTTAATTATTTTTTGATGAAGAAAATCGTCCTCAAACCAAAACACAAGAACCTAGACGTCATAGGAAATGACTAGCTATAGGATTAGAAACTTGGTAGAAAACCATAACCCTTCCCTTAGCTTTACCTAGGAACTTGCTTAAATATTCTACTTGTGTTTTAAGTGCAGCTTGGGATTACAGGAAGACCCTCCAGGTACGCTTTTATTTTATTGCAACTTACATTATTGCAATTTCTTTAATCGCATCGCAATTACTTTTCTTGCATGATAAACAACTGTTGCATGAAAACCCACACCTCTAGGGTAGCCCCTAAAACTGAAACCAAAACTAAATTAAAAGTCATTACAAGATAAAATTCACCGCCACAACATTTCAAAATATAAAACAACTCAAAATTTAATCACAAACGGAACACAAAACTACAATTACAACTAAATTAAAACGTCCCGATGGATGATCGGGAATACCTCGGATGATGTAACCTACGTGTTGCTAACGGGATTTCCCACGGTCTAAATGAAAGTGTGGAACTCATTCGATTGAGTTTAGCAAATTCATCCGGACTAAGTGAATCCGATAAAAATAACGATGCCGGAAGGATGGAACCGTGGGATCTTAACCGGTGTTGTTATAATCAACTTTAAAATTTGTTTTAATTAAAACATAAAAAACACTTGGAAATTAAGAATTTCTCTAAACCAAAACACTTTTCTCATCTCCTGATTTATAACTTCTAAAACTAAACCTCTGCAACAACAAGGAGCTCGGAGCATGGTGGGCAGCACGGCCATCGTCGTCAGCAAAACTTGAATCTACATCAGCAAAACCATTCTTAGGATTAAATAACCAAGCCATAGGACTTCGAGGTAGTTTGACTAGTGCAACATAAATCCTCAACCTTTTGTTAGGCATTTGCATGATCTTGTCATGTAAATTAAGCCCTAACCGGTCTTAGGACTCCGAGGTAGTCGTCCGATACGACATAAACCCTCACATCTTCGAGGCTATTTACATGACTGCATTATGCAAATATAAGTCCTAATTAATTAAAATTGGTGAGACTGAAATGTTAGATAACATTAGGAATTTCCTAAATTCAAGCCAAACAATAGGATAGTCGGGAAATTACCGAAGTTTGCTTTGGATCTGTAATTTCTCCTACCTTTCTTCCTTTGAATTCTCAAAACAAAATGTTCCAAATTTGATCCATTCCCTATTGAAATTCCAAAATTCAATCCTTTGAAAACTTAAACTTTGAAATTCTTGAGAGCAGAACTACTGATTATTATCGAGAGTTTTCTTAGATGATTCCCGTCACTTAAGATGTAATTAACTATAGGGGCTTGCCCTTATAGGGAATTTTAAGAACCTGAGTAATATAAACCCTGTTTAATGATTTCATGTTAAGCGAGGGAATTTGTCGGCTTATAAAATTGGTTCGCGGACCAAACGGATGTCACAAATCTTCTAGTTTATTTAATCGAGCCCCATCACCAAACAGTGTGTCTATTCTTCGAGATAGATACACAGTTTGTGATGCGGTGCTCATTTATATAAACTATTCGGGATGTGAGATCAGTTTGATTTCATATCTTAAAATTTTCAAATTTAAAAATTATTTTCAGAAATCAAATACTACTTTTCAAATTATTTATTTAAATTAAATTAAAAATTCACCGACAATTTCTGTAGGTGACCCCTTTTCAAAATACAACACAACCTATAAAATAATGCCGACAAAGGCATTTGTAATCCTTGAATAACATATAACTGTTCATCATGGAATTTCTCATTTATATTTTCTTCAATAATATTCTCACTATTAATTTTAATTCTTGATAAATGATCAACAATTTGGTTGTCAGCTCCTTTTCTATCCACTATTTGAAAATCAAATTCTTGTAAAAGTAGAACCCATCTTATCAATCTTGGTTTAGCATTCTTTTTAGACTTTATATACTTAATAGCGGAATGATCGGTATGTACGATACATTTGGTCCCAAGAAGATAAAGTCTACATTTATCAAAGGAATATACTATTGCTAAGAGCTCTTTCTTAGTAGTAGTGTAATTTATTTGAGTTTCATTAAGAGTTTTGCTAGCATAATATATAACTTTGAAAATTTTCTCATATTTTTGTCCCAATACATCTCCAATTGCATAATCACTTGCATAACACATTAATTCAAAAGGTTTACTCCAATCAAGTGCAACAATGACAGGTGCAGTAATTAATTTTTCTTTTAGAATATTGAAAGCATTCAGACAATCTTCATTAAATTCAAACTTAGCTTCTTTTTATAATAAATGACAAAGAGGTTTAGCAATTTTAGAAAAATCCTTTTATATATCTTCTATAAAATCCAGCATGACCCAGAAAACTTCTCACATCAGTAACAGTAGTCTTTTGCCTGATCAACTTCCATCCCTTTTTATGAAATTTTATGTCCAAGTACAATTCCTTCTGTGACTATAAACTGACATTTTTCCTAGTTTAAAACCAAATTTGTTTCTTCACATCTTTTCAGAACTTTTGTTAAATTTTCCAAGCAAGACTCAAAAGAAGTTCCAAATACTGAAAAATGGTCCATAAATACTTCAATTCCTTTTTCAATTAGATCACAGAATATTGACATCATACATCTCTGAAAAGTTGCAGATGCATTACATAAACCGAAAGACATTCTTCTAAAGGCAATTATTCCATAAGGACTTGTAAATTTTCTTTTCCCTTGGTCCTCAGGAGCAACAGGTAATTGATGATAACCAAAATATCCATCCAAAAAATAGAAAAATGGGTGCCCAACTAATTTATCCAGCATCTGATCCAAGAAAGTTAAAGGAAAATGTTCCTTTCTAGCGGAGTTATTTAATTTTCGATAATCTATGCATATTCGCCATCTAGTAACTTTTCTTGTAGGGATTAACTCATTTTTATCATTAACAATGACAGTTACTCCCCCTTTCTTCAGAACACAATAAATAGGACTTACCCATTGACTATCCGAAATAGGATAAATAATTCCAGCATCTAACCATTTTAAAATCTCTTTTTTAACAACCTCTTTCATAATTGGATTCAATCTTCTTTGAGGTTCAATAGTAGGTTTACAATTTTCTTCCGTATCCAACACAATGAAATCCACAGGAAAGATACATTTATCCATTTTAACAAGAACATCCTCTATAACTCCTTTAGGATAAGTAATAGATCGATCAGCTAACTGAAGGGTTATAGTGGTGAGAGAAATCTCTCCTAAATCTAACCTTTGAAAGATAGAAAATGGCATGAGATTAATATTTGCTCCTAAATCACATAAGGCTTTTCCACAAATTTTTTCTCCAATAACACATGGTATAGTGAAACTTCCAGGATCTTTAAGCTTCTGAGGTAGTTTCTTTTGAATTATTACATTACATTCTTCACTTAATGTAACAGTTTCATAAGCTTCAAATTTCCGTTTCTTGCTTAAAATATCCTTCGTAAATTTTGCATAACTCAACATTTGTTCCAAAGCTTCAGCAAAAGGAATGTTAATGTTAAGTTTCTTAAAAATCTCAAAGAACTTAGAAAATTGATGGTCAAGCCTCTGTTGTTTTAGTCTTTGAGGAAAACGTGGTGCTGGTATTTCAACTTCCACTTGAATAGGAATTACAGTCTGATTTTTACTTGGAGAAAGAGTTTCTTTAGGTTTCTTAAACTCTTCAACCTGTCTCTCTTTTTCAATTTCATTCTGAATTTTCTCTTTTAATTCCTTTCCACTTCTAAGTTGTACAGCTTTTGCTTGTTCATGGTCTTTTCCAATTTCTTTTGGATTAATTTCGACGTTGCTAGAAAGTGTTCCTTGAGGTCTATAATTAATTAAACTAGCAATTTGTTCCATCTGATTCTCAATATTTAGAATAACAGTGTTTTGACTTTGTAACTGATTACCTAGCTGCAAGATCAATTCTTCTAAAGATAACCTTTTCTGTTGATTGTTAAAACTAGGAGGATAAGTTGGTCTAAAGTTTGAATTTCCTTGATTATTCCCATTCCCAGTTGGATTAACTTGATTTTTACTCCATTGTTGATGTACATTATTCCAATTAAAATTAGGGTGATTTTTCCAACTTTGATTATAATAATTTGAATACGGGTTATTAGTTTTACTAGCAATAGCTTACAATGTCTCTATAGTTTGAGAATCATCAATATTTGCAGAATTGTTATTACTTACATACAGTACATTAATGGCAAAATTATTCAATTTCATAGATATCGTAGCCACTTGTGAAGCTAAAATATAAAATGCTTCATTATCTTGAATACTTGCCACTCTTTTAGGATTAACCCTTTCAGAAGGCCATTAAAAATTATTGTTAGCCATTTCTTCAATTAAGGTATAAGCTTCATCAAATGTCTTAGCCATTAAATAACCACCACCAGCAGCATCTATAATAGATCTAAGTGATCCAATAAGTCTGTTATAAAATGTTTGAATAATTAACCAATCTTGTAAAGCGTGATGAGGACATTTTCTTAATAGTGCTTTAAATCTTTCCCATATTTCATAAATTGTCTCTCCATCAAATTGCATAAATGAAGTAATATCATTTCTTAATTTAGCAGTTTTAGAAGGAGGAAAATCTTTAGCAAGAAATTTTTGTGCCATATCTGCCCAAGTTTTTATAGAATCAGTTGCTAATAGTTAAGCCACATATTTGATTTATCTTTTAAGGAAAAAGGAAAGAGTCTAAGCCTAATAGCATCATTAGAAACATTATTATATTTAAAGGTAGCACAAAGTTCTAAGAAACTAGCAAGGTGTAAGTTTGGATCCTCATTTGGTGTTCCTCCAAATTGATCTTTTTGAACCATTTGAATAATAGAAGGTTTAAGCTTAAACGAATTAACATCTACAACAGACATTTAAATACTAATATGAAGTTCATCAGCTGTAGGGTTTGCATAATTTCTTAATGATTTATAAACATTTTGTTCATTGATTTTTATTGGCTTTTCATTATTGTTATGTAAGTTAGCCATTTCCTGATATTTTTGAATTTGTTTTCCTTTTCTAATTCTTTTAACATTTCTTTCCAATTCAGAATCAAAATGTAATAATCCTTCAGATCCAGAACTGCGCATAAAAAAAATAAATTAAAGGACTTGAAAACAAAATAAAATAAAATCTTTTTGGTATTTTTGTTTTTATAAATATTTTTGTATTTTAAAAGAAATAAAAGTGTATATAAACTATTTTTAATTTGAAAAATCTAAAAATTGTCTTTTACTTCCTTCCCCGGCAACGGTGCCAAAAACTTGGTGATGACTTTTATAGATGCGAGAATTTATGAACTTAAATTTATATATTTATAATGATTTCGTAAAGTCACAATTTCAAATGCAAGTATACGCATCGTTTCAAGTAATACAAAGCTATATTGGAGTCCTAGTTATTGATCACACAGGGAAAATTAATTGAAGAAATTAGTAGATTTTCAAATTAAACGTAATTACAACTTTTATTTCTTTACAAAATTCAAATTTTAAGTTTAATGAAATTTCTACTAGATGTAAGTAAAGCAGTAATAAAATAAAGGTTAATGTAGGAATAAATAAAACGACTTTCTCCTTTTCAACTAATCCAAGATTTTTCAGAATAACTATCATTCGTGGAGAACTTGAAATTATTGTATTGCGCCAAATAGAAGCAATCCTATTTTTTACCTTCGCTTGATAGTATAAAAAATATGGTTAATCTATAGATTGGTTTAGGATGTATTATTAGTAGAATGGGTTAATCTAGACTCACATTTCAAGATGTCTAAGGGTGGTTATGGTCGGCCCTACTTCCTTTCTATAAACCAAATTATTAGAATTTAGTCTGTCACTCTAAAAACTAATTAATTCTACTCCCAATAAATATTATTTTCTTATTTATTTTCACTTCACCTTGAATAACCCGCTCAAGGCCTTTGATTACCCAAGGATTCATGTGATATTTACTAGTTAAGAACTCATCTCAGGATAGGTCTCAAAATTCTTCAACAGGTTTTAACAATTCAAATTGCCAGTTTAAAAAGTAAATTAAGATCAGGCATGAATATCACCACAATAATTTTAAAATTAAGTTAAGTTCTCCAACAAAATCAAATTATCTTAATATCTTTTCATGGTTGAAAGGAGAAAGAAAAGTAACTACTTAGAATACATTGAATTCACACAACAAAACATATTCATAAAACTTTGAACCAAATTACAAATACTTATCTGGAATGTTCGTTCAGGTGATCCTTTGACTCCTACTGACTCCAATGTAAAGCACAAGACTTCAACAACACCAACACTTACAAACTCTCACTTACTACTCAAGGAATTGAGTAGTAACACTCAAAATAACTAAAATAAACTAACTAAAAACTTAAGAAGAAAATATGGTGGCTCTCTAAAACTATCTCCGGATGCTGGAGATCTAGGGCGCGGTTCTCTGTAGAAATGTCTCCTATTTATAGAGCTTCAAAAATGACCAGGGGTTGCTTAAGGCATCTCTTCAAAATTCGTCCAAATTCAATGAATCTTCTGGAAAGTAACTATGGCGTCTAGGCGCCGGACTTCATGACGAGGTCTTCGCAACTCTTCACTTTGGATCGCACCTCTTCGCGATTAAAACTATTTTCCTATGTCCAGATGTATTGTATCACATGTCCTATGTATCAGGAGTAACTTCCAGTCTTCTAGAAGGCCTGATAACCGATTAACACCGTCAAAATAACTGCCCAAAGTTGTCAAAAATCTTACCTGCTTCAGTATCGAACTAGCGATTAGGCGCCAGATTCGGGCACCTAGGCTCCAGACCTATAATTTTCGCAACTTTGATTTTTAGCTCTATTTTTGCTCTTTTTTGCTCCTTTTCCTTCTTGAGCTCTTTTTTCATCA
Source organism: Papilionanthe hookeriana x Papilionanthe teres (assembly GCA_022702705.1). Lineage (NCBI taxonomy): Eukaryota > Viridiplantae > Streptophyta > Magnoliopsida > Asparagales > Orchidaceae > Papilionanthe > Papilionanthe hookeriana x Papilionanthe teres. The sequence continues at coordinate 129,405,737 of CM040425.1, read as the reverse complement.
CTCATATCCAAAAACATAAAAATACCTTTCATTAAAGCATAATATCCTTAAAAATTGAATCATAAATAAGGCATAAAAATCGGTACTTTTTAAGTGGAGCATCTTCCCTTGCCACTATTTCCATAGAGAAGAAAGAGTAAGAGAAAGACATCACAAAACACTGTTGGCACGTAAAAAGTATATTTGTGAGTTTTAGTTGGGGTTGCCCATTAGAAGCTGTCGGCCGCCGCAATCGAAATCCCGTCGCCCGCTTCGAAAGTACAGTTTTAATTTAATTATAAATTTAGTTTTGAAAAATATGAAGTCAAACTGATCTCATATTTTATGAAGTTCAAATGAAAGAGCACTATACCTCAAACCTTGTATATATCCCGAAGGATAAACACAAAATTTGAGGATGAGGCTCGATTAAATAAACTAAAGAAGTAAGTGACATTCATTTGGTCCGTGGAACCATTTTATTCACCGACAAGTTCCCCTATTTAATACCAAGGATTAAATAGGGTTTATATTAAGCTGGGTTCAGAAAAGTTTCCTATAAGAGAAAGCCCCTATAGTTAATTACATCTTAGATAGTTGGGATTACCTAAAAAAACTTCAATAAAAATCAGGAAATATGTTCTTACAACTTCAAAAGGCTAAGGTTCTCTTCAACGAAATGTGATAGTCAGAATCCAATAGGTGAGTGGTGTCAAGTTTTGAGAAAGAGTTATTGTAGAATCCAAAGGAAGAAGGACTAGGAGAAGGCACAAATCTGAGAAGATTCTCGGTGACTTCTCAATCTATCCAATTGTTTGGTTCAATTTAGTAAAAGATTTAATTTATGTTTCATCCTACCAATTTTAATTATATAGGACTTACATTCACTTGATGTTGATCATGTGAACATCCTGGAAGATGTGAGGGTTTATGTCGTATCGGAATGAAAACCTTAAAAACCTAGGCGAGTTAGGGCTTATAGTGCACCAGGTGCAAAAGGCCTAAAAGATGAGGTGAGGGTTTATATTGGACTGGGTAAATACCTCAAAGTCCTATGGCTTGTTGTTATTACTAATGGAAGAAGGTTGTTGTTGTAGACTCACTGTTTGCTCTCTCAAACTTGTCCTTCCACATCCGCGATCATGCTGCCCTCGTTGTGTTGCCTCGAGCTCCTTGTTATTGTTGCAGAAATTTCAATTTTAGAGGTGACAAATGTGGGGGTGAGAGAAGCAGTGTGTTTTAGAATGTTGAAAATTGAGATGGCTTAGTGTTTTATTTAAATAAATATTAAAGTTGATTATAACGCCACCGGTTAGGACCCCACGGCTCCCTCATTCTAGTTACATTATTTCATCGGATTCCCTTAGTCCGGATGAATTTACTAAATCCAACTTAATGAGTTCCGTACTTTCATTCAGACCGTGGGATACCTTATCAGCAACACGTAGGTTACGTTGTCCAAGGAACTTTCGTTCATCCAAATGGGTGATTAAATTTAGTTGAAGTTGCGGTTTTATTTTGTTTATGATTACATCTTGAGTTTTCTTATATTTTGAAATGTTGTGAAGTGATTTGTTTCATCTCAAGCAGTTATATTCACAGTAATGTAAAGTAAGCAAACTAAACTAAACATGTATATGTACTGAAAAGTAAAGCATGAAACTGTCCCAAGCAGGTATGTGTACTGAAAAGTAAAGCAGGAAACTGTCCCAAGCAGATATATGTGCTGAAAAGTAAAGTAGGAAACTATCCCAAGCAGGTATATGTGCAGTAATGTAAGGCAGGCAAACTGAAACAAGCATGTATATGCATACTAAAAAGGAAAATAAGAAAGCCAAGCACATGTACTAAAAGTACAGCATGAAAGCCTAACAAATAGGTGTGTGTATGTACCACAGTGTGTGTAGGAAAGACTAAGTGTAAAGCCTGTGTAGTATACCAAAAGGGAATCACAAGGGAAACCAAAAGTTTGAAAGAGTTAACGTCTTGTAGGAAATCCAGGAAAGCAAATCTGTAGAGGAAATCTATAGAAAACAAATATGTAAAGAAAATCTGTAGTAAATCTGAAGAAAGAAATGTAGGAAAAATCACAAAAAATAAAGGATTATAAGTCCAAAAGGACCGTAAGCACGATGGTGCAGAGGACTCAAAGTTGTGATGTAAGTCCCACCTTAGGTACTGACTACTAGACCGACTTTCTGCAGAAGGCAACCCTAACCCGACTCGAGTAGCCAACAGTGGATCTTTGTAAATTTTTTCATTCATTTCATTTTGGATGTCAAGCAAGTAAAAAATCTGTAGGTAAGTAGGTTATTTTGTGCTGGAGGTAATTTTGTATTTTTTTGTAAAGTAATTAGATCCACAGGTTAACTACCCTAATCGAACTAGGACTGCTAACATCTTTAGACCACCGATGATAGAAACCCCAAAGACGGGTGAATAGTATGAAAAATTTCCTTTATTTACTCTCTCCAGGGTTTTTGAGTCAAGAGATACTATTCTGTGATTCACTCGAGTCGGTCCTTTATTGAAATTCTATCATTGTCCCCATCGCACTTACAACATTGTTTGATGGCCCCACATATAGCGGAAAGCTATACCTGCGCACTTATGTGTCCTACATAAGCACGTGAATTGAGCCAAGAAATAAGGCGAAAAATAAAGGACAAGAGGTCAAGGAAAAGAAAGAGAGAAAATAATCCACCTAACATAATATCGGAAAGGAGGTGAGTTCAAAATCAAAGTAAACAGAAAACATGTCAAAACAGCTAAACCTCTCCTAACATGGTGCAGAGAGGTTATTATGTAAATCATGTAGAGTAAAAGGGAAAAATCCTTGCAATTGTGTTACTAAGGATTATAATGTAGTGGGTGTGAAGAAGCAAAGTAAAGTTGTGAAGTAATGCGAGGGCATGTGAAGGGTGTAGTGGTGTGGCAAGGCAGTGTAACATGTGAGGTAGTGCGACATGTGTAGGGTAATGTAGTGATGTAATGAAGTAGTGTGACATGTGAGGTAGCGTGGCATGTGAAGTAGGAGGTAATGTAGTATGTAAGGTGGGAGGTAATGTAGTATGTAAAGTGATGTAATGTGTAAGATGTGGGGGTGTAGAACATTTTTCAATCAATAAGTGGCTTCGAATTCTCATAGGTAAAATTGACCTACATATGCATGGAACGACATGAAATATGCTGGAGAATGACACCTAAGTGTTGCACATGTGAAAGCTTAGTGAAACAAGCAAAACAAGGCGCTTAAATCTTCAAAACTTGCATGCTAAACATGGGGCCATCTCCAAATCTAAAAATTGCACATAACAAATAAACGCTTTATGTTTCAATATGCAAGAATTCAAAGCTACATCATGTAAGAGATATAGACGATATATATTAACTTCTCAAATAATGCTTTTCAACTTAAGGAAACATGTAAAGCACATCAAACCTTCCAAGCTACATGCAAGAAACATTAGATCAAATATGGCATGCTAAAGCTCATAACAAGCTTAAAGAGGCACATGAAGTATGTTAAACCTTTCCAAAGTGGTACATATCAAATTTAAAGAGGTAGATATAAAGTAAGTTAAGCCCTCCAAGAAATTATATCTCAAGCCTCTTTCTTTTCTTTCATTTCTCTTTTTTTTTTAATGGATGCTTTAAATTCAACGAATCATCACCACTTACCACTTGATCTATAAAAAAATACCTATTTTTTATGTCTTAATTCTTATCAATTTCTAAGGATATTATGCTTTAATGAAAGGTATTTTTGTGTTTTTGGATGTAGGTGATGTAAAAAGGTCCAAAAAAGGAAAAAAGAGCAAAAAGGGGCAAAAAAAGAGCAAAAATAGAGCAAAATACAAAAATTAAAAAAATATGGCCTGGCGCCTAGGCGCCAGAAGTTGGCGCCTAAGCGCCAGACTCGATATAGGAACTGTCAAGTTTTTGACAACGTTTGAATGGTTATTTTGACGGAGTGAGCTGTTGTTGGACATTCTAGAAGACTGACAGTTGTTCCTTGATAATAGGACATGTGATACATTGAATTTGGAGGCTCCAAAATGGTTTTAATTGCGAAGAGGTGTGAGCTAAAGTGAAGAGGTGCGAAGAACTGGACGCGGTATCCGGCGCCTAGGCGCCAGACAGACCTTCCAGAAGATTCATTGAATGTGGACATGTTTTGAAGAGGTGCCTCAAGGCAACCATTGAAGCCTATAAATAGGAGTTCATTTCTTCAGAAAAACGTGCCCCCCATTGCAACCCTTTCTCTTATCCACTTTAGGATCTCTCATCCTTAGAGAGTGAAATATAGAGAGAAATTTAGGGCCACTTTTGTTTTAGTTTAGTGAGTTTACTTTCAAGTTGTTGCATCTAGAGTTCATTACACTGTGGAGTCAGTAGGAATCAGAAGATCTGTAGAAGGAATATTTGAGATAAGTATTTTATATTTGATTCAAAGTTTATTTATTATGTTTTGCTTTTTATATTCAATGTGTTATGAGTAGTTAGTTTACTTTCTTCCTTCAATTATGAAGAGATAGATAAGATAATATAAGATTCAACGGAGAATTGAAATTCAAAATATTTTCAAAAAATTGTGATGGAATTAATACTTGATCTTACTTTACTTTTTAAATTGGCCATTTAAATTGTTAAAATCTGCTGAAGAGTTTTAAGACCTAGAAGGAGAAGAACTCTTAACTTGTAAATGTCACATGAATCCTTGAGGAGTCGAAGGCCATGTGCGGGCTATTCAAGGTGAAGTGCAAATAAATAGGAAGATAAGATTTAAAGGGCGTAAAATTGATAAGTTTTTAGAGTGACAGACTAAATTCTTATAATTTGATTTATAGATTAGGAAAGGGTCACTAGTAGGGCCGACCATAGCCACCCTTGGACATCTAGTAGTGTAAGTCTAGATTAACCCATTCTACTAACAATACATTCGGACCTGATCTGTAAATTAGCCAATGTTCTTTGTGCCCGGATCAAAGGATAAAGAATATGAATGCTTCTATTTGGCACAATACCATAAATCAAATTCTCCAATGAATATTAAATTATCTTAAAAATCTTAGATTAATTGAAGGGAAGAAAGTTGTTTGTTTTATATAGTTTTCACAAAATCATTTTCTTATTATTGTTTTCTTTAACTGCATCTAGTAAATTAAAAGTAATTTATAGTTAGAAAAATACAAAAAGATTTTTGAAATACAATATTTAAAAATTTATTACTATATTTTTCCCAGTGGGATCGATACTGGGGTCTTTGTTTCAAAGTCCTATATTACTTAGAACGATACATATACTTGCGTAGTACCCAAAAAGTATATAAAATATTTTCTTTTTAAATTATATTTTTCTATATAAACATATATTTATAAAAGTTTTATTTGGTACACATCTATATATCAAGTTATTCCAGATCAAGTGTTTCTCGCCTTTGCTAGAAATTAAATTTTCTAGCAGTGGTAACAAATCCTTGTATTTGGAAATATAAAAATTCAGGTCAAGTTTTTGGCGCCGTTGCCGGGGAGACAATATATGAAACATGGGAAAGGTTTAAAGAACTATTAAGAAAATGTCCTCATCATGCTTTACCTGATTGGTTAATTATTCAAACATTATATAATGGATTAATTGGATCTTTAAAATCAATTATTGATGCTGTCATTTGGAGGTTCTTTAATGTCTAAATCATTTGAAGAAGCTTACACTTTAATTGAAGAAATGGCTAATAAAAATTTTCAATGGCCTTCTGAAAGGATTAATCCTAAAAAGATGGCAAGTATTCACGATAATTAAGCCTTTTCTATCTTAGCTTCACAAGTAGCAGCAATGTCTAAGAAATTAGATAATTTTGCAATTAATATTTCACATAATAACTCTGCTAATGTTGAAGATTCTCGTACTATTGAAACTTTACAAGCTATTGCAAGTAAAAATAATCCTTATTCAAATTATTATAATCCTGGATGGAAAAATCATCCTAATTTTAATCGGAATAATTCACAACAACAATGGGGTAATAATCAATCTCATCCCACTGGAAATTGGAATAATCAAGTTAATCCAAATTATAAACCTCCTTGATTTAATAATCAACAGAAAAAGTTATCAATAGAAGAATTAATTTTACAAATGAATTATCAATTACAAAATCAAAATACTGCTATTCGTAATATTGAAAATTAAATGGGGCAAATTGCTACTTTAATTAATAACAGACCTGTAGGAACACTTCCTAGTAATGTTAAAATTAATCTAAAGGAAACTATAAAAGAGCATGAACAAGTTAAGGTTGTGCAACTTAGAAGTAGAAAGGAATTAAAAGAAAGAATGTAGAATGAAATTGCAAAAGAGATTGATGTTGAAGAGATTGAAAAACCTAAAGAAACTCTCTCTCCTAGTCAAGATCAGACTGTTATACCTGTTAATGTAGAAGTTGAAAAACCACCACCACCTTTTCCTCAAAGACTTAAACAGCAGAAACTTGATCATCAATTTTCTAAGTTCTTTGAAATTTTTAAGAAACTTACTATTAACATACCTTTTGCTGAAGCTTTTGAACAAATGCCAACTTATGCAAAATTTATGAAGGATATTTTAAGCAAGAAACGAAAATTTGAAGCTTTTGAAACTGTTGCATTAAGTGAAGAATGCAGTGCAATAATTCAAAAGAAATTACCTGAAAAGCTTAAGGATCCTAGAAGTTTCACTATACCCTGTGCTATTGGGGAAAAATTTTGTGGAAAAGCTTTATGTGATTTAGGAGCAAGTATTAATCTCATGCCATTTTCTATCTTTCAAAGATTGGATTTAGGGGTATTACTCCCACCACTGTAACCCTTCAGTTAGCTGATAGATCTATCACTTATCCTAAAGGAGTTATAGAGGATGTCCTTGTTAAAGTGGATAAATTTATCTTCCCTGTAGATTTCATAGTACTTGATATGGAAGAAAATAAAGAGATACCTATTATTTTAGGGAGACCTTTTCTAGCTACCGGACGAGATATGATTGATGTACAAAAGGGAGAACTAACCATGAGAGTTAATGATCAAGAAATTAAATTCAATGTTCTTAAATCAATGAAGTGCCCTGATAAAGAAAATGTTATCGAATGGATATAATTGATTATTTAATTGAAAAACATTATCAAGAAAAATGTAAAGTCATTTCTGAAGAAAAATTTGAATTTTTAACTGATGAAAATGAAGAAGTAGTAGAAGAAGAGACTCATTTTATTAAAGATAACTGCGAAACTTTAGACATAACTCAAAATGATATACTTTTACCATCAATTAAAAAAGCCCCTGAACTGAAATTAAAAATGTTACCATCACATTTAAAATATGCGTTTCTTAGAAATTCGTTAACTTTACATGTTTTCATTTCTTCTGAACTGAGTAAAAATCAAGAAGAAAAACTACTAGGTGTGTTAAAGAATTATAAGAAAGCTTTTGGTTGGACTGTTGCCGACATAAGAGGAATAAGCCCTTCCATTTGTATGCATAGAATTTTAATGGAAGAAAATTTTAAACCTACTATTGAATCACAAAGAAGATTAAATCCTATCATGAAAGAGGTTGTTAAAAAAGAAATTATTAAGTGGTTAGATGCTGGTATTATTTATCCTATTTCGGATAGTCAATGGGTAAGTCCTATTCATTGTGTTCCGAAGAAAGGAGGTGTAACTGTCATTGTTAATGATAAAAATGAACTAATTCCTACAAGACAAGTTACTGGATGGCGAATTTGTATTGACTATAGGAAATTAAATAAAGCCACTAGAATGGATCATTTTCCTTTACCTTTCTTGGATCAAATGCTCGATAAATTAGTTGGACACCCATATTTCTCTTTTCTGGATGGATATTCTGGTTATCATCAGTTACTTATTGCTCCTGAGGACCAAGAAAAGACAACATTTACAAGTCCTTATGGAAGATTTGCTTTTAGAAGAATGCCTTTTGGTTTATGTAATGCACCTGCAACTTTTCAAAGATGTATGATGTCAATATTTTGTGATTTGATTGACAAAGGAATTGAAATATTCATAGACAATTTTTCAGTTTTTGGAACTTCTTTTGAATCTTGTTTAGAAAACATTGCCAAAGTTCTGAAAAGATGTGAAGAAACAAATTTGGTTCTTAACTGGGAAAAATGTCAATTCATGGTCACAGAAGGCATTGTACTTGGTCACAAAGTGTCACAAAAAGGGATGGAAGTAGATCAAGCAAAAGTAAAAATTATTGCTGAATTGCAACCACCTACTACTGTTACTGATGTGAGAAGTTTTCTAGGTCATGCTGGCTTTTATAGAAGATACATAAAGGATTTTTCTAAAATTGCTAAACCTCTTTGTCATTTATTGGAAAAAGATGTGAAATTTGAATTTAACAAAGAATGTATTAATGCTTTTAATATTCTAAAAGAAAAATTAATAATTGCACCTATCATTGTTGCACCTAATTCGAATAAATCTTTTGAATTAATGTGTGATGCAAGTGATTTTGCAATTGGAGCTGTATTAAGACAAAAATATGAGAAGATTTTTGAAGTTGTATATTAAGCTAGTATAACACTCACTGAAACACAAAGAAATTACACTACTACTGAGAAAGAGCTTCTAGCTATAATATATGCCTTTGATAAATTTAGACCTTATCTTCTTGGTACTAAATGCATAGTTCATACTGATCATTATGCTATTAAATATTTATTATCTAAGAAGGATTCTAAACTAGACTTATAAGATGGGTTTTACTTCTACAAGAATTTGATTTTCAAATAGTAGATAGAAAAGGAACTGAAAACCAAATTGCTGATCATTTGTCTAGAATTAAAAATGATATTATTTCGGAAGAAAATATAAATGAGAAATTTCCTGATGAATCTTTATATGTTATTCAAGGATGCAAAACACCTTGGTATGCTGATATTGTTAATTATTTAGTTAGCAATATTTTGCCTTATGAATTGGATAACAAATTTATTAAGAAATTTAAATATGATGCTAAATCATATATTTGGGAAGAACCTCATTTATTTTAAATTGGAAAAGATTCTATGATTCGAAGATGTGTACCTTATGAGGAAACTTTTGCTATTATTCAAAAATATCATGATTTTGATTTTGGAGAACACTTTGGCATAAATAAAACTAAATTTAAAATTTAAAATTCTGGATTTTATTGGCCTACCTTATTTAAAGATGTGAGACAGTATGTGAAAACATGTGATCGATGTCAAATGATGGGAAATATATCTAGGAAGAATGAAATGCCATTAAACTATATATTGGAAGTTGAAATTTTTGATATATGGGGTTTAGACTTTATGGGACCATTTGTTCCATCATCTGGAAAAATTTATATTTTATTAGCAGTTGATTATGTTTCAAAGTGGATTGAAGCTGTTGCTTTACCAAACTGTGATTCCAAAAGTGTTTCTAAATTTTTAAAGAAAATGATATTTTCAAGATTTGGAATGCCTAAGGTAATTATCACTGATGGTGGAAGTCATTTCAGGAATATAAAAATTCAATCATTACTACAAAAATTTGGAATCAAAGATAGAATTGCAACTGCTTATCACCCATAAACAAGTGGAATGGCTGAAGTATCAAACAGAGAAATTAAAAAAAATTTAGAGAAGATTGTTAATCCTAAAAGAATTGATTGGGTTGATAGACTTGATTTTGCATTATGGGCTTATAGAACAGCGTATAAGACACCAATCGGAATGTCACCTTACCGGTTAATTTATGGTAAACATTGCACTTACCTGTAGAACTTGAGCATAAAGCTTATTGGGTGATAAAGGAGTTTAATTTTAATTTGAATAAAGCAGGAGAAAAGCGATTATTGCAATTGAATGAGATGGAAGAAATAAGAAATGAATCATTTGAAAATGCAAGGATTTATAAAGAGAAAATGAAGATGTTGCATGATAAGAAAATTTCAGGAAAAATTTTTGAGCCTGGATAAGAAGTATTACTGTTTAACTCTCGTTTAAAACTTTTTCCTGGAAAATTAAGATCTAAATGAATTGGACCCTATATAGTTGAGAATGTATACCATTATGGAGCTGTCGATATTAAAGATCCCAAAACAGGAAAATTTTTTAAAGTAAATGGATTAAGATTGAAGCCTTATTTGGGAGATATTAAAAAGATTTATAAAGAGGCTTATGAATTGAGTCAACCTGATTAAAGATTTACTTAAGTCGGGCTGACAACGTTAAACCAAGCGCTTTGTGGGAGGCAACCCATGATTAACTTTTGTTATGAGTGTTTTTAAGTTTTAATGTAAGGTTATGCCTCGAACTTGACTAATTTTATATTACTTTAAAATTTTTTGATGCTTATAAGTCTTTGTTGACTTAGGCTGAAAATTATTTTGAAGTATGTAAGATTTAGAAATTAGATCACTCTATTCTAAATATGAGTAAAAAGGAGATCAAGTTAACCTTCATTATGATTGTTTACAATATGAGTTATTGAGTCAAGATTACTCTTGCTAGTATAATTTACCTATCTTGGAGAACGAAATTTTGAAATTTGATGATTAGGCTAAACGGAGTTGAACATAGTTCCGGTGCCTAGATTTGGCGCCTAAGCGCCAGAGTCAAACTATGTATCAATAGGTCTGGCGCCTAGGTGCCAAATTCGGCACCTAAGCGTCACAGTTATTGGGTCGTGCAAAAACTGAAAATTTTCAGTTTTTCACACGATTTTCAAATTTAAATCAACCTATCTTCTTCTGTAACCATCAAGCTATCAAAGTTACATCCCTTACGCTTCATTCTTGAGAGATTTGAGAAATTTTTGAAGAAATAGAAGGAAGAAATCATGGAGAAGAAGCTAGGGACAAGGTCTCAAAGGATCCTCAACCCTACTTCAATGGTTTCATCACGGTAAGTTTAGAGAAAATTTATAGTCATTTGGATAAGTTTGAAGCGGACTTTAAAAGTATTGGAGATCACCTTCATAAGATGTTTCATTAGATTGAACTTCTAGAATGGCAGATGAAACTTTAATTTGATCATTTTGCGGCTTATCAAGATGCTCAAGTTGAAATGTATGCGAAGAACAAGTGGATTGACGAAAAGACGGCTACGGATTTCCCGAGAGCGTTAGTGTTCTTTCCAAGTGGAATACACAATTTCCCTTATGAAGATTAGAATATTCTGGTAATGAGATAGTTTTTATCTGGTTTGTTGAGTCGTTGTATCGATTTAGTGAATCGATTGTGTTTGTTTGTGTATTTGCTTTCATGTTCAATGTGTGTTGTTTTTGCTTAGAAATTGTCGTGTTTGAGTGTGCATTAGGAATTTGAATCAAGTATAATACTTATCTGGAATGTATTGAGCCAATATTGAAGATTATAAATGGAATTTAGTGAGTTTGATTAAAAATTTATGTTTGATTGGTGGATTTAAATTTTTAATATTTAAAATTTTTGAAAAATGTTGTGGAAGTTAGAAACTGAAGCCCTACTCTAATTTGAGTAATTAGAAGTTGAATGTATGAATTTTGGTGGAAAACTAAATTTAAAAATAATTTTTTGTGAAAGGCGAGTCTGCCGCCTAAGCGCCAGTTCGGCCTGTACCCGAAAATTTACTTAAATACCCCCAAAAGCCATTTTTGACGCCTAAGCTTCATCTTCTTCCCCATTTTCATGAAAATACACCTTTTAGATCCATTTTGAGGTCAAAATGTCAAGGATTGGAGAGCTAAACCACTCAATTTCTTCTTCTTAAGGTCAGATCTACACTTTAAACCATTTATTTTTTATTTTCACCATAGATTTCCCTAGGTTTTGATAAGAACCGAAATTTTGAATTTTTTTTTTGATTTTTAGTGATTTCTTTGGATTTTTAAACTTATTTTAAGTTTTATAAACTTAAAAAGAGTTTAGATCTTTGATTCCTAAATTTCTTCTTGTTTTCTTTCACGTTTAGATGGCTTCGAAATCAAAACGTGGGAAGGCACGAGATAACTTTGATAGCAACAAATTTTCTACTGCGGCTGCGCATTTTCGATTCCACGAATTTGCGACGTCCAGGAAGTTCATTTCAGAATGAAGTTTCTATCATTCAGGAGAAATGATTGAAAACACTATCGTTGCGCATAATTGGCAACGATTCTGTTATTTCACTGCTGTTGCTGTTATCCCTATTGTTCGAGTGTTTTATGTGAATTTTCTGGATGTCGAAGATTACAAAGTTTTTGTCAGAGGTGTCGGAGTAGGATTTAGTCCTGAAAGAATCAATATATTTTATGGCCTACCACCGACTATTGAATGCCACTATTCTAGATTATCACCATATGAGGGAGATTTGGATATGATCATTGCTTATTTGACTGACGGTACTGGATCTTGAAAGACCAGGAACGGAAAAAGGGTAAACTTCAAATCCTCCAAATTAAATGGTATTTCTAAAGCATGGCACTATTTTATTTCTGCAAGATCGTTACCTTCCAACCACCTGAGTGAAGTGACTAGAGATCGAGCGATCTTAAATTACTGCATTCAGGAAAGGAAGCCTATTGATGCCAGTAGTATTATTTATGATTCTGTGGATTCTACTGCTAGATCAAGCACTTTTGTTGGACTGGGATTCCCATCTCTGATTTATTCATTATGTATTAGCAATGGAGTTACTGTAGATATTTCAGAGGAAAGGTTGAAGACTACTAAGCTGATTGGTCAGGAGAACATTAGCATTTATGATCGTCTTCGAGGGAAGATATTGACTGCTCCTTCTTCTTCTGTACCTGCTCCAAGTAGACCATCTACTTCGCGACCCTCTACTTCTGCTGAGTCACCATCGAATTTTTGGGAATCAATGCATGATCAGTTTATAGAGCAGCATAAGGAGTTATTTCAAACTCACTGCAGGATTGATACTATTGATAGAAAACTTAATCATTTATCTGATTATACCCAGATGAAGAGTAGCTATGATGCTGAGTATGATGAAGCCCTAATCAGATTTCTGAAGGGTGAACATGATGTTAATTTCCCTACTTTTCTTAGTTTCACGCCATTTGTTGATCCTAATGATGTAGAATTTTCCTTTGGTGACGATGATGATGATGAGACTACAACCAGTGACTATTAGTTTATAGATCTCTATATTGTGCTACTTTGTTGGTTTGTTTTGTTTGGTTTGTTTGTTTAGTTTTATATTTGATGTATGTTGATTTGTTTAAATATCTGTGCGGATTGATTAGTATTAAAATTCTATTGTTAAAATATTCTTAGTATATTGTGTTGAGACTGAAATTAGAGTTAATTTATGATATGTTTGTTTCAGTCTACTGTTTAGTAATTAGTAATTTTGCTCTGCTTTTATTTTGTTTCAAATTTAGTATAATCATTAAAATTAGTCTGCTTACTTTTTATACATGCTTCAATTTTATCTTAAATATTCATAAAAGCATGAGTATAAGTTAATTTTTCTTTTTAAGATATTTTTTACATACTTATAAAAAAATTTCCTTTTTAACATTATGATTTTCTTTGTCTCATACTTTCAAATTTTTATAGTATACCAAAACTTAAGTTTGGGGGAAGGGAAAAAACATTCAAATTTAAATTTTATTTGTCCTTAAAGAGCTAATATTTTCTTAAAAATAAAACTTTTTAACATAACTTAAGGAATGAAGAATTTATTTGAGATCACTTTTATTTTTGAAATTATAAACAATTTAGTGAAATTAACCAAAATTTTAATAACTTTGATTGATTTTAAGAATAAAATTATTTAACTTAAAGAAGAATAAGATTATGAAATTTTTCTATTCATGATAAAAATAATAGAATTTTAGAAATATTAAGTAATAAAAAATTATCACTTGAAAAAAGAAAAGATTGGAAATCTTTTTGAATTCTTATTCATGTTATAATAATTAAGTGGAAATGTATAAGTTTTGAAAATATAAGTTAAGGATAGTGAAGTTCAAAACCATTAACAGGCTATCCATATATAGTAATCCTCTCTATATATACTAAAAAAAAGAAAAAAAAGAAAAAAAAAGAAGAGAGGAGAAGCTTGAGGAAATGCCTAAATCAAAAATTGGCTTCACTTGAATTATCTTATAAGAAGAAAACTAGTTACATATTTTACTTAATTTTTATGTATGAATATTTATTTAGGAAAGATTTTTCAAGAAGATCTTTTTCTTGTAAATAATCTATGAGATCTTAATATAATAGACTTCTATTATTTTCAAAATGGATGAAAATTTTGAAATCTTATGATTGGGTAGTTAAATATTCTTTAAGTTCTTAAAATTAAACCTAGTTAGTGATATTGGGTTAATAATTTACTAAAAACTTTATAAAATAAAAAATTATAAGGAATCTTAAATATTTATCTTTTATTCGAGAGGTTATACATTTTATATAGTAGAAAGAGTTACTTGAGGACAAGTAACATTTAAGTTTGGGGGATTTTGATCTATAAAAAGTACCTATTTTTTATATCTTAATTCTTATCAATTCTAAGGATGTTATGCTTTAATGAAAGATATTTTTGTGTTTTTGGATGTAGGTGATGTAAAATGGTCCAAAAAAGGAAAAAGGAGCAAAAAGGAGCAAAAAGGAGCAAAAATGGAGTAAAATACAAAAATTGAAAAAAATATGGCCTGGCGCCTAGGCGCCAGAAGTTGGCGCCTAAGCGCCAGACTCGATACAGGAACAGTCAAGTTTTTGACAACGTTTGAACTGTTATTTTGACGGAGTGAGCGATTATTGGACATTCTAGAAGTCTGACAATTGTTCCTTGATAATTGGACATGTGATACATTGCATTTGGATGCTCCAAAACGGTTTTAATTGCGAAGAGGTGCGAGCTAAAGTGAAGAGGTGCGAAGAACTGGACACGGTGTCCGGCGTCTAGGCGCTAGATTCCGGCGCCTAGGCTCTAGAAAGACATTCTAGAAGATTCATTGAATGTGGACATGTTTTGAAGAGGTGCCTCAAGGCAACCCTTGAAGCCTATAAATAGGAGTCCATTTCTTCAGAAAAACGTGCCCCTCCATTGTAACCCTTTCTCTTATCCACTTTAGGATCTCTCATCCTTAGAGAGAGAAATAGAGAGAAATTTAGGGCCACTTTTGTTTTAGTTTAGTGAGTTTACTTTCAAGTTGTTGCATCTGGAGTTCATTAACTGTGGAGTCAGTAGGAATCAGAAGATCTGTAGAAGGAATATTTGAGATAAGTATTTTATATTTGATTCAAAGTTTATTTATTATGTTTTGCTGTTTATATTCAATGTGTTCTGAGTAGTTAGTTTACTTTCTTCCTTCAATTATGAAGAGATAGATAAGATAATATAAGATTCAATGGAGAATTGAAATTCAAAATATTTTCAAAACATTGTGATGACATTAATACCTGATCTTACTTTATTTTTTAAATTGGCCATTTAAATTGTTAAAATCTGTTGAAGAGTTTTGAGACCTAGAAGGAGAAGAACTCTTAACTTGTAAATGCCACATGAATCTTTGGGTAGTTGAAGGCCATGTGCGAGCTATTCAAGGTGAAGTGCAAATAAATAGGAAGATAAGATTTAAAGGGCGTAGAATTGATAAGTTTTTAGAGTGACAGACTAAATTCTTATAATTTTATTTATAGATTAGGAAAGGGTCACTAGTAGGGCCGACCATAGCCACCCTTGGACATCTACTAGTGTGAGTCTAGATTAACCCATTCTACTAACAATACATCCGGACCTAATATGTAAATTAGCCAATGTTCTTTGCGCCTGGATCTAAGAGAAAAGAATAGGAATGCTTCCATTTGGCACAATACCATAAATCAAATTCTCCAACGAATATTAAATTATCTTAAAAATCTTAGATTAATTGAAGGGAAGAAAGTTGTTTGTTTTATATAGTTTTCACAAAATCATTTTCTTATTATTTTTTCTTTAACTGCATCTAGTAAATTAAAAGTAATTTATAGTTAGAAAAATACAAAAATATTTTTGAAATACATTATTTAAAAATTTATTACCATATTCTTTCCCCGTGGGATCGATACTGGGGTCTTTGTTTCAAAGCCCTATATTACTTGAAACGATACGTATACTTGTGTAGTACCCAAAAAGTATATAAAATATTTTCTTTTTAAATTATATTTTGCTATATAAACATATATTTATAAAATTTTTATTTGGTACACATCTATATAGCAAGTTATTCCAGATCAAGTGTTTCGCGCCTTTGCCAGAAATTAAATTTTCTAGCAGTTATAACAAATCCTTGTATTTGGAAATACAAAGATTTGGGTCACCACTTAAAAGTCACATGTATGTGATGCCACCACTTTCATTCCAACACAAGATAGAAAGGAGCAAAAAAAGTTACAACATGAACCATTCTCTTCCATTCACACTCATGAATAGGAAGCACGAAATTTTAAAAACATATATCACCATTTTTAAGCCCATCCGAGAGTGTATAAGGAAGTTTACAAATGCCATGGAAAACAAGTTAGAATTTGAAACCTCCTAACATGCTTTCTAATTAATCAAAATATGAAAAAAAAGCACCTAAAAGCTCCATGATTCCATCAAGTTATGAAATTTTCAAGGTCTCAAATAAATATGCGAGTGCTAATTTTTACTTTTGGAGAGCATACGGGTGATCTAGATAAACACCAAATGATTATGTGAATGTAGATTTTTGATTTAAACAAGTATAGAAATGATCCAAACTAACTCCACATAATTGTACAAGTGTAGATTTTGCATTTTTGGCAAGCATGGGGATGATATAAAATCATCTAAGACAACTTAACAAGTGCAAATTTTTTATTTTGGCAAGTGTGGGGATGATATAAACTCATCCAAGACAACTTAACAAGTGCAGATTTTTTATTTAAGTATAAAGTTGATATAAAACATCTCCAAAAGATAACACAAGTGCATAATTTTTATTTTGGATGGCATGAAGTTCCTCCAAAACACTTCCAAAGTATAACACAAGTGCATAATTTTACTTTTGGATGGCATAAAGTTGGTACGAAACATTTCCAAGGTAAAACACAAGTGCATAATTTCATTTTTGGATGGCATAAAGTTGGTACAAAACATTTCCAAAAGATGATATCAAAGCAAATATCCTTTAGCCAACATGAAACAGGGCAAGGGGCTTTTATATACTTCATAAAACAAGTTAAATAATTGTTTACAAACATGGATTTTAGTCATTCAAAGAGGTGTAATAAGAACCTCTTAACTATCACATAAAGAAAAAATCGATTTAGAACCTCCATATGCCTTCTAAATATTTCGTGAAACAAAATAAACATTTAAGCATAAGCATGATCCTTTAGTCAACTAAGAGGTATAAGAGAAACCTCTTAAATATCACATGTAGCAAGTTAAATATTTAACCATAAATATGAAATTTGAGCCTTTAAAAAGAGATGTAAGAAGGCCTCTTAAATATTTCATGAAGCAAGCCACATACTTAACCATGAACATGATTCTTTCTAGCCACCAAAGCATGAAATCTTTTGCCTTCAAAATATGAAACTCTTAGCCATAAAAATATGAAAAGAACCTCCTAAATATCACATATAACAAAAAAAAATTATTTTGGAACCCCGTACATGGATTTTCGGCCAAGCATAGAAGGGGCAAGGAGATGTTCCAAAATGTCATATGAAACAACCTAAACTTCATACCTCTACTAGGGATTTTCGACCAAGCAAACAGATGGAACAACAAACCTCAAAATACCACATGAAACAAACCAAGTATTAAGCTTCACACTTGCATTTTTGGCTAAGCCAAGAAAGAGCAAGAAAAAAAACTAAAATCTCATATGAAACGCACCAAGCAAGAAATAAGGATTCCATCAAAGTAGAGAGCAAACCGACACTGATTTGAAGTAAACAAAGAGGTTCAAACGAAAAGCAGGCAACACTTCCCCTTTCAAAATTTTGGCGAAAGGAGGGGACCAAAACACCACAAGATGCTACTTGAAATCACCATCACATTAAGCATTTGAAATCCAATATTTTAGCTTGACATAAGCGAGAAAATAAACTTCTTAATAGCACACAAAATCACTAAATCATAAGGCATTTTGATAACATAAGAAATCGTCAAGCCAACCATCAAGCCATAGAACAAACCAAGTCCAAAATCAAACATCAAATAGCCAAAGAAATTAATGAGTTGAGGATATTACCACTTGGTATGAGGCTCCAAAGCAAGGCTAAAACCAAGTTTTGAAGAGATTTGGGCAGCACGTACCTCTTCTTTCAATTTTTGGCCAACCAAAAAAATAGAGAAAGAAGGCTATTTTGTAGCCAAAGAAGAAGGAAAAAGAAGCCCCAAATTTCCCCATGGACAATACCAAAAGGTCCAAAGAAGGTGAAGCCATAAAACCACTTTTGAGATGATGGAGAAGTGAAAAAGCATGTAGGAAGTGATGGAGTGCTGCCATGGATGGGTTTCAAGCCAGAAGATGCTCCCATGGAAGCACTTACCTGGAAGAGAAGAAGCCCCTCACCCTTAGGCGCATGGAGGAGATTCGGCGCCGACAAGGAGCACATAGAAGAGGAGAGGCGCAACCTAGGGCTCGAGTAGGGAGATGATTCGTTAAATAGAGGGGGGTTCGGTCTATTGTTTTCGTGAAAAGGGGAGGGGGTCCGGCGGCTAGGGTTCGGTAGAACCCTTTTAGGAATGGGGTTGGGTTGTGTCGAGTCGGGGTGTGATTTTAAGAGCTGAAATCACAAAATAAATTGAAATCTCACCAATTCTCGCGTCACTTTCACGTCTACAAAATTATAGCAAGTTATATTCTATTCCTAGCAATTTCAACGTCCTGAAAGCGACGACGAAGTCCATTTTTGCGATCCGGGGCCATTTGAGTAAGTTTTGTCATCAAGTAGGTCAAAAAGGTGTCGAATTTTATCCATCTCAAAATTTTGTCTTGATGCCACTGATTTTATAATTTAAATGTTGACGTCATGGAAATGGATATGAAAGGTCAAGTTATTTAGTAAAATTTCAGGAAATTTGGGTTCATAGGGGTATTTTGGTCGTTTCGGGGAAATTTTGGGAAAATATCAAAAATGCAAAATTAATGGCACGGGGCAGTGTAAAATGAAATTTGGAATTGAATGACAGTGTCTGGGAGCGTTTTTGACCACTGCGGAAGGTTTTGTGGGGTCCGAAATGTCGTTCAAGTAGCGACTATTTAAGCCGCGAGGGGTCCACCGGTAGCTCAAAAGTATGGCATGTTTACAGTCAAACTTCTCAGTTCGACAAGATAAATGCTCCGAAACAATTTTTGGGAACCTCGGGTGACTCTGTGGAATTTTGGGTTTTGGGCCCCTTTTTAGGGGCAATTTGGTAATTTTGAGGAAAAAATTGAAATTTTTGGAAAAGTGAGATATTGTCAGACCATGAAGAATCTGATAATTCTGGATGGGTTATGAGCTAAGGAAAGCCTTATTTGGTCCTTTATGTGGTCATTTTAGCTCTTTTGGCCATAAGCTTAAGGCTAGTGGGGCCACTCACATGAGTTTCAAAAGGGTCCGAGAATCAAAGTGAGATGTATTTGATTTAGGATGTGAGTGTAGAATGTAATGTGTAAATGTGAATGTCAGTGCGTGATACAAGCTTCCCGGAGGGCTAATCCTAAGGCTTAGTCACCTATTGGGATTTCACTTAGACTTCCTTATGCTTGGTCTCTTCCTCCCAAAAGCTGGAGGTTAGGCCTTAAGCACATGAAAGTTCAAGTGAAGTAAGAAAAGTTTGAATTTTTATAGGGAGGGTTCCATTGCTAATCTTCTAAGAAAAGTCACTAGGAAGTCATATGGCTAGACCCTAGGCAATCTATAGAGAAACTAGACCTCAACCAAAAGTCAGTCAACAAATGGACCACCAATAGGTATGGTGTGCGGGAAGAGTACACCACACGTATTGGTGTTGACCGACGAGATCAACCAAACCAACATGACTATTTGAGTGTATACTCCAGATAAAAAGAAGTATCCAGTGAGGAAGTATCCGCTGGGGAAAGGTAGGTGGAGATCCTTCAAAATAAAAAAATAAGTTCATAACTCCACATCCTGAAGGGAACCCAGTCCAAGCGATGGTTAGAATTTGATGGAAATTTGGAGTTTGAGAATTTGAATTTTGATTTGAAGTAAGTTTGAGATTTTGATTTTGAGGTTTTAACTTGTTGATTTTGGAATTTTGGAATTTTGATTTGTTAATTTTAGCTTGTTGATTTTTTTGTTTGAAAATTTGAAATTTTAATTTTGAAGGTTAAAGGTAACTGAGCGACCTCACCTTGCTCCCGAAGAGTGTGTCGTGTAGAAAATTTATGGAAATAGTAGGGAAAGTGAGAGAGAATAAAGAGTAAATGTAAGGAATCGAGCGATCCGGCGCCGATCCTAGAATTTATGAAATGTAGGAAAGTATGGAGATTGTAAGGAATCAGACGATCACGTACGGATCCTAGAATGTGTGACTTGTAGGAAATGCAGAAATTGTATGGAAATGTATGATTTGTAGGATATGCGGAAAAGGTACGGAACTGTATGACTTGTAGGATATGTGCAAAGTAGAGGAAGGAATCAGACGATTGCGTGCCGATCCTAGAATGTGTGACTTGTAGGAAATGCAGAAATTGTATGGAAATGTATGACTTGTATGAAATGAAAAAAAGTAGAGTAAGGAATTAGACGATCACGTACCAATCCTAGAATGTGTGACTTGTAGGAAATGCGAAAATTATAGGGAAATGTATGACTTGTAGGAAATGCGGAAAAGTAGAGTAAGGAACCGGACGATCACGTACCGATTCTAGAATGTGTCACTTGTAGGAAATGCAAAAATTGTAGGGAAATGTATGACTTGTAGAAAATGCAAAAATAGTAGGGAAATGTATGACTTATAGGAAATGCGGAAAAGTAGAGTAAGGAATCAGACGATCACGTACCGATCCTACAATGTGTGACTTGTAGGAAATGCAAAAAGTGTAGGGAAATGTATGACTTGTAGGAAATGCAGAAAAGTAGAGTAAGAAATCGGACAATCGCGTGTCGATCCTAGAATGTGTGACTTGTAGGAAATGCGGAAATTGTAGGGAAATGTATGACTTATAGGAAATGCGAAAAAGGTATGGAACTGTATGACTTGTAGGATATGCAAAAAAGGTAGGGAAAGGAATTGGACGATCACGTACTGATCCTAGAATATGTGACTCGTAGGAAATGCTAAAATTGTATGGAAATGTATGACTTGTAGGAAGTGTGGGAATTGTATGAAAATTGTATGACTTGTAGGAAATGCAGAAAATTAAAGTAAGGATTTAGACGATCGTGTACCGATCCTAGAATATGTGACTTGTAGAAAATGTGAAAATTGTAGGGAAATGTATGACTTGTAGGAATTGCAAAAAAGTAGAGTAAGGAATCAGACAATTACATACCGATCCTAGAATGTGTGATTTGTAGGAAATGCAGAAATTGTATGGAAATGTATGAGTTGTAGGAAACACGAAAATTGTAGGGAAATGTATGACTTGTAGAAAATGTGGAAAAGTAGAGTAAGGAATTGGACGATCACATACCGATCCTAGAATGTGTGACTTGTAGGAACTGCGAAAATTGTATGGAAATGTATGACTTGTAGGAAATGCTGAAAAGTAGAGTAAGGAATCAGATGATCGCGTACCGATCTTAGAATGTGTGACTTGTAGGTAATGCAAAAATTGTATGGAAATATATGACTTGTAGGAAATGTGAGAATTGTATGGAAATTTATGACTTGTAGAAAATGCGAAAAAGTAGACTAAGGAATCGGACGATCACGTATCGATCCTAGAATGTGTGACATGTAGGAAATGCAAAAATTATAGGGAAATGTATGACTTGTAGGAAGTGTGGGAATTGTATGAAAACTGTATGAATTGTAGGAAATGCAGAAAAGCAGAGTAAGGAATCGAACGATCACGTGCTGATCCTAGAATGTATGACTTGTAGGAAATGCAAAAATTATAGGGAAATGTATGACTTGTAGGAAATGCGGAAAAGTAGAGTAAGGAATCAGACAATCACATACCGATCCTAGAATTTGTGACTTGTAGGAAATGCAGAAATTGTTTGGAAATGTATGACTTGTAGAAAATGTAGGAATTTTATGAAAACTGTATGACTTGTAGGATATGCTCTTGGCTATCCCTGCTGGGAAGACTGTTATGGACGAGGCTGACCGTACTGCTAAGGCTGGATGTATTGTCGAGGATGCTAGATGTACTGCTGGTTGTACTGAGGAGACAGCTGATTGTATGGCTGACTGTACTGAGAAGACGGTTCTGTCTGAATCCTCATTGGCTGCCTACCTTTGTTGACTTTCTCTACCGTACCTGACTTTTTCTCAAAAGCCCTGACCGGTCTTGACTTCTCTGTTTCTCTGTAGGTTCCATGTGCTTGAGTTCCTTCTAAAGACTGCTTGCCTTATTGAGTAGCTTCTCGAAGGATTTAATGGTCAAACCTTTGAGCATGAAGGCCACCTGACCATGGATACTTTTGAGAAGTATCTCGATTGCATGCTACTCTTGTAGTTGAGGTTCACATTTCATACTCAGGTTTCTCCATCTGAGAATGTAGTCAACCAAGGACTCTTGGGGCTTCACCCGCTCTACTACGAGATCTCCAATGGTGATGTGGTGTTGCACGCCGGCAAATCTTTTGACAAACAAGCTCTCTATTTCTGCAAATTTCTTCACCGATCCGGTGGGAAGTTCTGCGTACCAATCTAATGTTATCCCTGACAAACTGCTGACGAACTATCTGAAATGTAGTGTGTCACTCCCTCCTGTGTTGCAACAACTAGCCCTGAAGTGAGCGATGTGTTGGCGAGGGTTTCAGGTGCCATCAAACATTTTGAAGGTCGGTGGTACGAAGCTCGTAGGGTAAGGCACGTCATCGAACTCTTCTGGGTAAGGTCTACCCTTAGAAATTGATGCCCCACCTTTGGATTGATCTAAGACCTCTCGAACCTTCTGATCAATCATCTGATCAACATCTTTCTCTGGGGAACCGATGTTGGGATCTTCTTTAGTTGTTCTCCTTCGTTGGTGGAGGAAAGGTCTCTTCTTTCATCTGTAATGTGCATAATTTCTAGTTGATTGACTTCCGGAGATGCTGTGGGTCGTGATTATGTATGTCCATGTACAATAGTCATTACTGCTATGGCAAAATTCACCTCTTCCATCTGTTTCTCTAGTTGGAGTATTTGTTCATCCTGGGTCTGGATGGCCCTCTGGTATTCCTCTGTGGCATTCCCCTTGGTAGCAGAAGTTTTACACACAACTGACGTGGCCCTAGTTTCCACCATGTTAATTTCCATGAACTCTTCTTCTTCCATGTAATATGATAGATGGAGATCCTCATCATCGACCTCCAATCCTTGCTCCCCAGCTAACTCTAAAATCTCTTCGCAATGTTTCTGAATTTTTTCTTCTATTGATCCTCTTTCTGCTATTGACTCTGAAGCAACAGGGGTGGCGCCGATGGGAATGTATGACTCATGTTCTGTATTGTGGTTCATGGACTTTTTTGACTACACTGTCGTAGAAACCTTCGATATCCACACCTTTCTTTTAAAACCTGATGTCTTGGGGCAGGGTGCCTCGGTAGGGACATCGGGATAGCAAGAGGAGGTGTGCTCCCTAGGATGCGGACCAGGTGTGGAGGATCGCAATCTTATTCCATTCTCTTCTGACGGGTGTTTCCGTTTACTTGTGACAAGTGGTACTCTCGAGCCCAGCCAAGACTTGACCACCCTGCGTCTGACGGGCACTGAAGCGGTAGCAACTGTATTTGTATTGGCGATAGTGGTAATGCGTTCTCCCAGACGGAATCTCACTGGGACACGGGCTAACGGTATCTCAAACTTATCCTTCCTCAAAATTTCCTTTCTCATCTTGGGGGACACTGCACATCCTATTCTCTTGAGTAGTTCAGAAACAGAACATCGCTCTCTTTCGCGAGTCTGTGAACCATGGCACAGACTTGAGTGATAACTGAGGGCTCCTCTCTCAGCTCACTCCGTCTATGGGTAAGTAGCGGTAATGTAGCAGCAATTTGGTGGAGGTTTTCATTTTTGGTGGTATTCATTAACGGATGAAACCCGCTTCCTCGGAGGAGAGGAGTGGCTTCGGGCACAACGAGTTCCTCCTGATGAGGAATCTCATCTGTAACTGGTAAACTGGCAACTTTGGCCCTGGCAGACCTTGAAATTATGCGTCGGCGATTCCTCTTATGAGTCTTGGAGTAGGAACTAACCTCAAAAACTGACGGGACAACTGGGTCTTCCTCATTATCTTCACACAAGATTTCCTTTCCCTTTGGAGATGGGAAGGTAGGAGCGGTCACTGTGAATCCAGTGGGAGTAGGAGCAATAGTCCTCCGGGGCACAGACACAGCTGACTTGACAGGAGTATGAACAAATTTTACCCTCTTGGCAGTAGGAAAGTCGTGACGGAAGTTCAGGTCAAACTCGGTGGAAGGTTGTTGAATTTCAGGACTTGCGACCTTCACTGTGACAAATGAAGCTTTTCCCAGAATGACCTCTAACTGGTCAAAGTCAGCTCCAAATTGAATTGTAGGAGCAACAAGATGAGCCCCACGGGAGGTAGGCAAGTTGCAAGAAAGCATAAGCGTCGCGATCGACATTCTCACTGTCGATTAGAAAGGACATTCCAAGTATTAGCAAAAGGACCCAAAACCTTGTGTTTGTAATATAAAAATTACAAATTAACGAAGGTCGATCTGTGAACTGGGTAAGTGTGTTTTATTTTGTTTTGTTTGCTTTTTTTTGTTGTGTTGTAGGTATTTTGGTTTTGTGTTTTCATTTTTGTTGTTGATATAAAGAGGTTAAAATTTCAGAAAACTTTTAGGATTGGATTGAGAAATTTGAAGTTCAACTTTGCGAAATTGCAAAGATTGGATATGTAGGGTGAGAAGGATAGGTGAGATATGGGACCCAATCCGGGACCCTCTTCTTGATCTGGCTCATCCTGGTCAAATTTGTCCACCCATCACATCTATTAAGGCTCCGACCCCACAAAAGATCAAAGAAAAACTGTAAAGCCTCATGGACCCTTTTTTTTTTTAAAGATGGCTTAAACAAGCAGTGCTGAAGTCAAGGAGAGTGGATGGTACTTACCCAAGAAAGAAATGAGTGAAGCATATCGATGGAAGTATGGTAATCTAGTCTATGGGGGACATAGAAACATTACCGATGTGTAAGAACAAGTTTCCTAATTTGTATGGAATGAGAAACCAACCCCCAGTGGAGTCTCCAGAAGCACGTCGGCGTGTAAAAAGTTTGTGTAAGTTTTGGTTGGGGTTGCCCACTAGAAACTTTCGGCCGCCGGAATCGAAATCCAGTCGCCCGCTTTGAAAGGACAGTTTAATTTAATTATAAATTTAGTTTAGAAAAATATAGAGTTAATCTGATCTCATATTTTCTGAAGTTTAAATGAAAGAGCACTATACCTCAAACCTTGTATCTATCCCGAAGGATAAACACAAAATTTGAGGATGAGGCTTGATCAAATAAACTAAAGAAGTAAATGACATCCATTTGGTCTGCGGAACCGTTTTATTTACCGACAAGTTCCCCTATTTAATACGAAGGATTCAATAGGGTTCATATTAAGCTGGGTTTGGAAAATTATCTTATAAGGGCAAGCCCCTATAGTTAATTACATCTTAGATAATTAAAATTACCTAAGAAAACTTTCGATACAAATCAGGAAATATGTTCTTAAGACTTCAAAAGGCTAAGGTTCTCTTCAACGAAATGTGATAGTCGGAATCCAATAGGTGAGTGGTCTCAAGTTTTGAGAAAGTGTTGTTGTAGAATCCAAAGGACGAAGGAATAGGAGAAGGCACGGATCCGAGAAGATTCTCGGTGACTTCTCAAACTATCTTATTGTTTGGTTCAATTTAGGGAAAGATTTAATTTATGTTTCATCCTGCCAATTTTAATTAAGTAGGACTTACATTCACTTGATGTCAATCATGTGAACAGCTTGGAAGATGTGAGGGTTTATGTCGTATCGGAATGACAACCTTGGAAACCTAGGCGAGTTAGGGCTTATAGTGCACCAGGTGTAAAGTCCTAACAGATGAGGTGAGGGTTTATATTGTATTGGGCAAATACCTCGAAGTGCTATGACTTGTTGTTATTACTAAGGGAAGAAGGTTGTTGTTGTAGACTCGATGTTTGCTCTCTCGAACATGTCTTTCCACATCCTCGATTGTGCTACACTCGATGTGTTGCCTTGAGCTCCTTGTTGTAGTTGCAGAAGTTTCAGTTTTAGAGGTGACAATTCTGGGGGGTGAGAAAATTAGTGTGTTTTAGAATGTTGAAAGATGAGGTGGCTTAGTGTTTTATTTAAACAAATATTAAAGTTGATTATAACGCCACCGGTTAGGACCCCACGGCTCCCTCATTATGGTCAAATTATTTCATCGGATTCCCTTAGTCTGGATGAGTTTACTAAATCCAACTTAATGAATTCCGTACTTTCATTCAGACCGTAGGAGACCTTATCAGCAACACGTAGGTTGCGTCGTCCAAGGAACTCCCGTTCATCCAAAGTGGTGATTTAATTTAGTTAAAGTTGCGGTTTTATTTTGTTTGTGATTAAATCTTAAGTTTCCTTATATTTTGAAATGTTTTGAAGTGATTTATTTCATCCCAAGCAGTTATATTTGCAGTAATGTAAAGTAAGCGAGCTAAACTAAACATATATATGTACTGAAAAGTAAAGCATGAAACCGTCCCAAGTAGGTAAATGTACTGAAAAGTAAAGCAGGAAACTGTCCCAAGCAGGTATATGTGCTGAAAAGTAAAGCAGGAAACTGTTCCAAGTAGGTATATGTGCAGTAATGTAAGGTAGGCAAACTGAAACAAGCAAGTATATGTGTACTAAAAAGGAAAATAAGAAAGCCAAGCACACGTACTAAAAATAGAGCACGAAAGCCTAAAAAATAGGTGTGTGTAAGTTCCACAGTGTGTGTAAGAAAGACTAAGTGTAAAACCTATGTAGTAGACCAAAAGTGAATCACAAGGGAAACCAAATGTTCGAAAGAGGTAACGTCTAGTAGGAAATCCAGGAAAGCAAATCCATAAAAGAAATTTGTAGAAAACAAATATATAAAGAAAATCCATAGTAAATCTGAAGAAAGCCACGTAGGAAAAACCATAGAAAATAAAGGACTATAAGTCTAAAAGGACCGTAAGCACGATGGTGCAGAGGACTCAAAGCTGTGATGTATTTCCCACCTTAGGTACTGAGTACTAGATTGAATTTCTGCAGAAGGCAGCCCTAACCCGACTCGAGTAGCCAACCGTTAACCTTTGTAAAATTTTTCATTCATTTCAATTTGGATGTCATGCAAGTAAAAAAATTGTAGGTAAGTAGGCTATTTTATGGTGGAGGTAATTTTGTATTTTATTTTTGAAAATATGTATGTGTATTTTTTTTAAAGTAATTCGATCCACAGGTTGACTACTATAATCGAACTAGGACTACTAACATGTTTAAACCGTCGACGGTAGAAACCTCAAGGATGGGTGAATAATATCAGCAATTTTCTTTCTCTACCCTCTCTAGGGTCTCTGAGTCAGGAGATACTATTCCATGATTCTCTCAGGTCAGTTCTTTATTGTAATTCTATCATTGTCCCCACCGCACTTACAGCCTTGTTTAATGGCCCCACATATAGCGGAAAGCTATACGTGCGCACTTATGTGTCCTACATAAGCACGTGAATTGAGCCAAGAAATAAGGTGAAAAATAAAGGACAAGAGGTCAAGGAAAAGAAAGAGAGAAAATAATCCACCTAACATAATATCGGAAAGGAGGTGAGTTATTTTCTCAAAATCAAAGTAAACAGAAAACTTGTCAAAACAGCTAAACCTCTCCTAACATGGTGCAGAGAGGTTATTATGTAAATCATGTAGAGTAAAAGGGGCAAATCCTTGCAATTGTGTTACTAAGGATTATCATGTAGTGGGTGTGAAGAAGCAAAGTAAAGTTGTGAAGTAATGCGAGCGAATGTGAAGGGTGTAGTGGTGTGGCAAGGCAGTGTAACATGTGAGGTATTGTGACATGTGTAGGGTAATGTAGTGATGTAATGAAGTAGTGTGACATGTGAGGTAGCGTGGCATGTGAAGTAGGAGGTAATGTAGTATGTAAGGTGGGAGGTAATGTAGTATGTACAGTGTTTTAATGTGTAAGATGTGGGGATGTAGGACATTTTTTCAATCAATAAGTGGTTTCGAATTCTTATAGGTAAAATCAGCGTTCATATGCATGGAATGACATGAAATATGCTTGAGAATGACACCTAAGTGTTACACGTGTGAAAGCTAAGTGAAACAATAAAAAAAAGACGCTTAAATCTTCAAAACTTGCTTGCTAAACATGGGGTCATCTCCAAATCCGAAAACTGCACTTAACAAATAAATGCTTTATGTTTCAATATGCAAGACTTCAAAGCAACATGTAAGAGATATAGACGATACATATTAACTTCTCAAATAATGCTTTTCAAACTAAAGGAAACATGCAAAGCACATCAAACCTTCCAAGTCACATGCAACAAACATTAGATCAAATATGGCATGCTAAAGCTCATAACAAGCTTAAAGAGGCACATGAAGTATGCTAAACCTTTCCAAAGTGGCACATATCAAATTTAAAGAGGTAGATACAAGGTAAGTTAAGCCATCCAAGCAATTATATCTCAAGCTTCTTTCTTTTCTTTCATTTCTCTTTTTTTTTCTTAAAGGATGTTTTAAATTCAATGAAGCATCACCACTTATCACTCAAAAGTCACATGTATGTGATGCCACCACTTTCATTCCAACACATGCTGGAAAGGAGCAAAAAAGTTACAATTTGAACCATTCTCTTCCATTCACACTCATGAATAGGAAGCACAAAGTTTTTAAAACATATATCACCATTTTTATGCCCATTCAAGAGTGTATAAGGAAGTTTACAAATGACATGGAAAATGAGTTAGAATTTGAAACCTCCTAGCATGCTTTCTTATTAATCAAAATATGCAAAACAAAAAGCACCTAAAAGTTCCATGATTCCATCAAGCTATGAAATTTTCAAGGTCCCAAATAAATGTGTGAGTGCTGATTTTCACTTTTGGAGAGCATACGAGTGATCTAGATCAACTCCAAATGATTATGTGAATGCAGATTTTTGATTTAAACATGTATCAAAATCATCCAAACTAATTCCACATAATTGTACAAGTGCAGACTTTGCATTTTTGGGAAGCATGGGGATGATATAAACTCATCCAAGGCAACTTAACAAGTGAAGATTTTTTATTTTTGGCAAGTGTGGGGATGATATAAACTCATCCAAGACAACTTAACAAGTGCAGATTTTTTATTTTGGCAAGTGTGGGGATGTTATAAACTCATCCAAGACAACTTAACATGTGCAGATTTTTTCTTTATGTAGGTATAAAGTTGATATAAAACATCTCCAAAAGATAACACAAGTGCAGAATTTTTATTTTGGATGGCATGAAGTTGCTACAAAACACTTCCAAAGTATAACACAAGTACAAAATTTTATTTTTGGATGACATAAAGTTGGTACAAACATTTCCAAAGTAAAACACAAGTGCAGAATTTTATTTTTTGATGGCTTAATGTTGGTACAAAACATTTCCAAAAGATGATATGAAAGAAAATATCCTTTAGCCAACATGAAAGAGGGAAAGGGGCTTTTAAATACTTCTTAAAGCAAGTAAAATACTTGGCTACAAACATGGATTTTAGCCATTCAAAGAGGTTTAATAAGAACCTCTTAACTATCACATAAAACAAGAATCGATTTGGAACCTCCATATGCCTCCTAAATATTTCGTGAAACAAAATAAACATTTAAGCATAAGCTTGATCCTTTAGTCACCAAAGAGGTATAAGAGAAACCTCTTTAATATCACATGTAGCAAGTTAAATATTTAACCATAAATATGAAATTTGAACCTTCAAAAAGAGGTGTAAGAAGGCCTCTTAAATATTACATGAAGCAAGCCACATACTTAACCATGAACATGATTCTTTTTAGCCACCAAAGCATGAAACCTTTTGCCATCAAAATATGAAACTCTTAGCCACCAAAATATGAAAAGAACCTCCAAAATATCACATATAGCAAAAAAAAATAATTTGGAAACCCATACATGGATTTTCGGCCAAGCATAGAAGGGGCAAGGAGAGGTTCCAAAATGTCGTATGAAATAATCTAAACTTTAAACCTCCACTAGGGATTTTCAGCCAAGCAAAAAGATGGAACAACAAGACTCAAAATACCACATGAAACAAACCAAGTAATAAGCTTAACACTTGCATTTTCGACCAACCCAAGAACGACCAAGAAAAAAATCCAAAATCTCATATGAAACAGACCAAGCATTAAACCTTTAAGCATGAAATAAGGATTCCATCAAAGTAGAGAGCAAACCGGCACTGATTTGAAGTAAACAAAGCGGTTCAAATGAAAATCAGGCAGCACTTCCCCTTTCAAAATTTCGGCGAAAGGAGGGCAACCAAAACACCACAAGATGCTACTTGAAATCACCTCCACATTAAGCATTTGAAATCCAATATTTTAGCCCAGCATAAGAGGAAAAATAAACTTCTTAATAGCACACAAAATCACCAAATCATAAGGCTTTTTGATAACATAAGAAATCACCAAGCCAACCATCAAACCATAGAACAAACCAAGTCCAACATCAAACATCAAAATAGCCAAAGAAATTAATGAGTTGAGGATATTACCACTTGGTATGAGGCACCAAAGCAAGGCTAAAACCAAGTTTTGAAGAGATTTGGGCAGCACCTCTCCCTCTTATTTCAATTTTTGGCCAACCAAAAAAACAAAGAAAGAAGGATATTTTGTAGCCAAAGGAGAAGGAAGAAGAAGCCCCAAATTTCCCCATGGACAATACCTAAAGGTCCAAAGAAGGTGAATCCCTCAAACAACTTTTGAGATGGTGGAGAAGTGACAAAGCATGTAGGAAGTGATGGAGTGCTGCCATGGATGGGATTCAAGCCAGGAGATGCTCCCATGGCAGCACTTACCATGAAGAGAAGAAGCCACCTCACCATTAGGCGCATGGAGGAGATTCGACCATGACAAGGAGCGCATGGAAGAGGAGAGGCATAACCTAGGGCTCGGGCAGAGAGATGATTCGTGAAATAGAGGGGGGTTCAACCTCTTGTTTTCGTGAAAAGGGGAGGGGGGCCGACGGCTAGGGTTCGATCGAACTCTATTAGGCATGGGTTTGGGTTGTGTCGAGCCGGGGTGTGATTTTAAGAGCCGAAATTACAAAATAAATTGAAATCTCACCAATTCTTGCGTCGTTTTCATGCTTACAAAATTATAGCAAGTTATATGTCTATTCCTAGCAATTTCGACATCCTGAATGCGTTGGCGAAGTCTGTTTTGCGATCCGGGGCCATTCAAGCAAGGTTTGTAGTCGAGTAGGTCAAAAAGGTGTCGAATTTGATCCGTCTCAAAATTTTGGCTTGCTGCAACTGATTTTATAATTTAAATGTCAACGTTGTGGAAATGGATGTGAAAGGTCGAGGTATTTAGTACAATTTCAGGAATTTTGGGTTCGTAGGGGTATTTTGGTCGTTTCGGGGAAAATTTTAGAAAATGTTTAAAATGCCAAATAAACAACATGGGGCAGTGTAAAATGAAATTTGGAATTGAATAAAAGTGTTCGGAAGCGTATCTGACCATAACAGAGGGTTTTATGGGGCCTAAAATGTCATTCAAGTACCGACTGTTTAAACCGTAAGGGGTCCGCCGGTAGCTCAAATGTATGTCATGTTTACAGTCAAACTTCTCAGTTTGATGAGAGGAATGCTCCATAACAATTTTCGGGAACCCCGGGTGACTCTGTGGAATTTTGGGTTTTGGGCCCCTTTTTCAGGGGCAATTTGGTAATTTTGGGGTAAAATTTGAAATTTTTGGAGAAGTAAGGTATTGTCAGACCATGAGGAGTGGGATCATTCTGGATGGGTTACAGGCTAAGGAAAGCCTTTTTTGGTCCTTTATGTGGTGATTTTAGCTCTTTTGGCCATAGGCTTAAGGCTAGTGGGACCACTCACATGAGTTTCCAAAGGGTCCGAAGATCGAAGTGAGATGTGTTTGATTTAGGACGTAAGTGTAGAATGTAATGTATAAATGTGAATGTCAGTGTGTGACACAGGCTTCCTCGAGGGCTAATCCTAAGGCTTAGTCACCTATTGGGATTTCACTTAGACTTCCTTATGCTTGCTCTCTTCCTCCCAAAAGTTAGAGGTTAGGCCTTAAGCACATGAAAGTTCAAGTGAAGTAAGAAAAGATTGAATTTATATGAGGAGGGTTCCATTGCTGGTCTTCTAAAAAAAGTCACTAGGAAGTCCTATGGCTAGACCCAAGGCAATCTATAGAGAAACTAAACCTCAACCAAAAGTTAGGTCAACAAACTTGAAGAAAACACAACGAAAAAACTCATTTCAAAGCCAATCCACAAAATAAGTGTTTACAAAATCATAAGATAATGAAGAACACAATACTTAGCATTTTTCCCATGAGAGAAAGATAAAATCTCTCCCATAAAATCTCTTGCCGATCCATGCAATGCTAGAACATTCCCTTACAAATTCTCTCAAAATCCCCTCACCAATCTCTCCAAAAAGGTAGAAATCTACATTTCTACTCCTATTTTAAGATCTCTAAGCATTCTCCAAGTTTTCCCTATCATATCCCTACTTTTTGGCTTCAAGTTTGGTTTAAAATAGTGTAGGGACGAATTTCCCAAGAGGTGCATGAAGAAAACTTCCAAAAAGCATCCAAATTTGATGTATATGGCCGAAAACCGCCCAATATCACATCCTAACAGTCCAGAGCGCCGCCGGTGCTGAATAGGGTGTTGTCGGAGCCCTATTTTTGTGCCCTCGGGTTTCTGGCACCGTTGGCGCCGGTTTGGGCGCCCCCGACACCCATCCTGCGCAGCTCCACCATTTTACTTCGTTTGGCTCCGTTTCAGCTCTGATTCGCCCCATTTCAGTTGCGTTGCGTTCTTAACAGATAACCCTAGAAAATAAGAATAAAAACAACATTTTTTTAAAGTGTAATCTCATTCAAAAATATGCAAGAAGTGTAAAATAGATTAAACATAAAAAGACTTATCGAAATGTGTCGAGCCAAAATTTGCTTTCTTGCTCATTTTTGCTCCAAATTACACCATTTTTCTTCCTTTTTCTCTGATCACCATTTATTGTACCTAAAACCAAAAAATATACAAAATACCTTCCTTTTAAAGTGTAATATAACAAAAAATGTGTAAAATCATATAGCAAAAATCATATATAATTTTGGTGCATCACGGGGATAGGTAGTTCAGTTCGAACTGAGTATAAGCCAGAGCCTGTGCCTTTTGTAACATCTGAAGGAAACTATCAAGGGGAAACTCGGACCAAAGAAGACCTCCACTTGAAGGGCAAGCCTCCACATTTAATACCCCGCTTCCCCTACCTCTCAGAAAGAGATAGAATGGAGCCACGAGCGGTTGGAGCCCCATGTAAGGGGAGAACCTGAAAGTCTTCATGAGCAAGGACTTCTAGTTGGCACTAATTAATATAATGAGGTGTGGGTTTCCAAATACTCTGAATTTTGACATGTATGCCTCAACAATAGTGAACGTCCTTTGTTCTGAGTGCTTCGAGAAGAATCTAAACTAGCACGACTCTCAAGACCTCCACCAAATAGTCGGCCAATACTAGCTACTGGAACTTGAAGCCATATAGTGTTTGTCTTCCCTTTATCTGGATGTCAAGGAGAGAGGCTTTAAGGCTAAAAAGCGAGCAAGGATCACGAAGGCTTAGGTGAAGGAAGTTGAGGTTCAAGAGATCATGACAGAGGCTTTGCTAGAAGAGGTCGAAGAAGACTTGGAGAGCACATCGAGTGGCTCACAGTTATTCATGAGGACAACAATGATTTAATGAAGAAAGTTGCTACACTGAAGATGACTGAGTATCTAATGGTCAGGTTATACACCTCTAGCTTTGTGCAAAGTGATACACAAAAAAATGTTCAATTTTACAAACTTTTAAGGCTTATATTTGGTGATATTTTTTGATATTACACTTTAAAGATGAGTAATTTTATGTTTTGATGCAGGTATATTCAAATTAGATATTTAGGCTTAAAATGAGCAAAAAGGAAGAAATTTAGAGAAAATGTGATGCACCAAAAATATATACGCTTTTTACTATATGATTTTACTCATTTTTGGTGATATTATACTTTAAAATGAAGGTATTTTGTATGTTTTTTTGGTTTTAATAACAAAAATGGTGATTGGAGCAAAAAGAAGCAAAAACGGTGCAATTTGGAGCAAAAACGATCAAGAAAACAAATTTTGGCTTGACACCTTTCGATAAGTCTTTCTATGTTCAATCTCTTTTACACTTCTTACATATTTTTGAATAAGATTACACTTTAAAGAAATATTATTTTTATGCCTATTTTTTAGGGCTATCTGTTAAGAACACAACACATCTGAAACGGGGCGAATCAGATCTGTAACGGAGCCAAATAGAACAAAATGGTGGAGCTAGCAGGATGGGCGCGGGGGCGCCCAAACTGGCGCCGGCGGCGCCATATGCTTGAGACCACGAAAAATAGAGTGCCGGTAGTGCCCTATTCAGCACCGGCGGCGCCCGAGATGGCTTGGACACGATATTAGGCAGTTTTCGGCCAAATACATTGAATCTGGATGCTTTTTGATGGGTTTCTTTATGCACCTCTTGGGAAATTCGTCCCTACTCTATTTTAAACTGAATTTGAGGACAAAAAGGAAGAAGAGATGTTAGGGAAAACTTGGAGAATGCTTAGAGATTTGAGAATAGGAGTAGAAATGTAGATTTCTACCTTTTTGGAGAAATTGATGAGGGGATTTTGAGAGAATCTGTAAGGGAATGTTCTAGCATTGCATGGATCCGCGGGAGATTTTGTGGGAGAGATTTTCATCTTTCTTACAAGGGGAAAAGCTAAGTATTGTGTTTTTCATTATCTTATGATAATTTTAAACACTTATTTTGTGGATTTTCTTTGAAATGAAGTTATCCGTAGTGTTTTCTTCGTGCTTTGTGATGTCTTTCTCTTACTCTTTCTTCTTCTATGAAAATAGTGGCATGAGAAGATTATGCCATTATTTTCATTCTACTTTTCTTTTGCAATGAGTAGGACTCTTGTTTAGGATATGTGGATGCTTGCTAAAAGAAGTTTTAATTATAAATGTGATGGTTTTTACTTGCACTTCATTTACATTACAATAAGGGCCCGTTGTATTGTTAAAATTCGTTGTAATTACATTGTCCTAAAAGGCCAGTGTAATTCTCAATAAAGTGGAACCACATTCAATGTCCATGAATGAATTGCATAGTTCATAAGGATTGAGTGCAAATAAATAGAGAAATATGGTTTTGATGGGCGTCAAATTGGAGCTTTCAGGGTGACAGGCTGAGATCCCCAATTTGGTCCTAAGATTAGTAACTAAACTCGAAGGTTATCCTTCAGGTGAAGGGTGAGTGGGAGCTCCGTACTGACAGTCGGTATCCTCCCAGCCTAGCCTTAGATTTAGTGACTGAACATAGGATATGTCAATGTTCTTTACATGCTTGAAAGAGGGGTACTCTTTTGAGAGTAAAGAATAAGATTGCTCCTATTTGACACATATAATATTTAATGCATCACATTCCTAAACTTTATCCAATTCATTACATAAGAATAGTAGATTTCATTATCTCAAAATTTACCAAACCAATTTCCCCAAAAAGGATTATCTTTAGAAGTAATATTTGCATTTAGGAGTAGTTATTATCCTTACATATAATCATCTAAATTTTGGAGTAGTTGTTAGAAAAACCACTTATATCACCCTTCCAAACTAAGGTTGTTAGTAGTAGACTAGAATTTGACTAAGAACCTCTTACCTTGTTTCTCCGTGGGATCGATAAACGGGACTCCATTAGAGCCCTGTATTACTTGATACGATACATATACTTACGTTTGAAATTGTGACTTTACAAAATCATTATAAATATATAAATCTGAGGTCATAAATTCTTACATATAAAAAGCCGCATCAAGTTTTTGGCGCCGTTGCCGGGGAAGCTTCGGTAAGAACTTTAGGAGAATTTTAGTTGAAGTAATTAGACTTAGACTTGGAAAACTGTAGTATCATAAAAACTATGTTTGTGTGAAAAGTATTTTTATATGAAAAAGTATAGTGAAAAAAAGAAAAAAAAATTGTTTGTGTGAAAAATATGGTGTTCGTGAAAATGTTTTGTTGTGTTGAATATATTTTTCATTTAATTTATTTAATTTTTAATGTATTGTTTGCTGTGTTACGTATGGGAAACAAAGGATCTGCAGGACTTGTGCCTTATGATTCCAAGCTTGAAGAAAATAAAAAAATAAAAAATACAAAAAGGAATCGAAAATCTAGAAATGGAAATGGAAAACTTTCAAGATAATAACTTAGAAAATCATCATACTTCATTGAGGGATTACGTAAATCCTACGACAGATGAAATTCACTCAAGTATATAAAACCCTGTCGTAGAAGCTGACTCATTTGAAATAAATCCTGAGATTATCCAACTGGTGCAGAACAATCAGTTTGGGGGAACTCTTTTGGAGGATCCCTATTTACACTTGTGAAATTTTTTAGAACTTTGTGCTATATTTCGTTATAACGGTATATCAGACGATGTTGTTAGACTAAGGCTTTTTCCTTTCTCACTTAGGGATAAGGCTAAAATGTGGTTATACTCATTAGCACCTGGTTCTATTAAAAATTGGGAGGAGTTAACTCAGAAATTCTTAGCTAAGTATTTTCCACCTTCAAGAACTACTAAACTTAGAAACGATATTATCTCATTTTGTCAGTATGAAGGGGAATCAATATACGAAGCCTGGGAAAGATTTAAGGAACTCCTAAGAAAGTGTCCACACCATGGTCTGCCTGATTGGTTAATCATTCACTTTTTACTATGGGTTAGTAGGATCCCTTAGGTCTATAATTAGTGCTACTACTGGTGGATTATTAATGTCAAAACCATTTGATGAAGCGTATGTGTTAATTGAAAAAATGGCTACAAATGAATTTCAATGGCCATCTGCTATGGTAAATAATAAAAATGTAGCTAGTGTTCATAATACAGATGTGGTTACAATTCTTGCATCTCAGGTTGGTGCAGTATCAAGGAAGTTGGACCAATTTGGAATGAACCAACCTCAATTTACTCTTGTAAGTGGGGAAAGTTCATTAGGGCCTATGATTGATTCTAACTTATCAGATGATGCTTTAAATACCATAAACAACCCATATTCTAACTTTTACAACCCATTTTGGGAGAACCATCCTAAATTTAACTGGAATCATACTATTGATGGTGGAAACCAAAAATGGGAAATTAATCATGTAAAACCTAATGGAAGTTGGAATAATCAAGGGAACACAAACTATGGACCTTCATATCCACTGAACTCTAATGATGATCAACAATTTGAGGATAAGAAGATGTCTATGGAAGAAGTGGTATTGCAAATGAGAAACCAGTTGCAAAGTCAAAATGCTGCGATTAGAAACATAGAGAATCAACTCGGACAAATTGCTAATTCACTTAGCAATAGACCCCAAGGAACACTTCCTAGCAACATTGAGATCAACCTTAAAGAGAACACTAATGAACAAGTAGAAGCTGTCCAATTAAAAAGTGGAAGAGAGATAGAGGATGTGTTAGAAAAGAGAAATATGTTGTGAGAGAAACAAAAGAAACTAAAAGTCCAGAAGAACATGTTTCTAAGGATCTAGAAAAATTAATATCTCCAACTAAAATCAATTTGGAAAGACCACCACCTCCATTTCCTCAAAGACTTATACAACATGAGTTGAATAAAAAATTTTCAAAGTTCATGAAAGTACTTAAGAAGTTAACGATAAATATTCCTTTCACTGAAGCTTTGGAACAGATGCCAAGTTATGCAAAGTTTATAAAGGAGATATTAAATAAGAAAAGGAAATTTGGGGATTACGAGACAGTTGCCCTAAGTGAGGAGTGCAGTGCTTTACTTCAGAAAAATTTTCCTTGGAAACTTAAAGATCCTTGTAGCTTTACAATTCCTTGTGCAATTGGAAAAAGATTATGTGGAAAAGCTTTATGTGATTTAGGATTGAACATTAATATGATGCCTCTATCTATATTTAGAAGGTTAGGTTTAGTCAATATTTCTCCCACTACTGTAACCCTTATATTAGCTGATCAATCTATCATTTATCCAAAAGGAGTTATAGAAGATGTGCTTATTAAAGTGGATAAGTTTATCTTTCCCGGAGACTTTATTGTATTAGATATGGAGGAAGATAAAGAAATTCCAATTATTTTAGGGAGACTTTTCCTTGTTACTAGAAAAACTATGATAGATGTGCAAAAAGGAAAGTTGACTATGAATATTAATGACCATGAAGTCACTTTTGATGTATTAAAGACTATGAAATATCCATCTGAGAGAAAAGATGATGATTGTTTTTGGATAAATGAAATTGATTATCTAAGTAAAGATCATTTCCAAGAAAGTTTTGAGTTTAAGTTAACAGATGAGATTGAAATAGACTTTCATGATTATTCAAAAACATTATTTAAAGAAACTGTATGGATGTTCAGGAGAGGTGTGAAATGATGGAACCTACCAAAAATAGTAATCTTTTAATTCCATCTGTTGGAAAATCTCATGAACTTAAGATGGATGTACCCCATATAATTTTAAAACCTGTCTATTTAAGAAATTCATCTGCACAACCAGTCTTTATATCTTTAGATTCGACTCAATCATAAGAAAAACCTGAATTGAATGATGAACAAGATAAAATTATTGAACTAAAACTTGGAAGAGAATTTGAGGATAAATTTCAAAAGAACTTTGAGTTGAGAAAAGAGGATAAGGTTATTGGAAGAAAATTGGAAGAAATTCCTATGGAATTAGAAAAACCTATTTCCTCAACTAAGATAGATCTTCATCATTTAATAATTATAAAAGAGAAGAATTGGAAGATAACTTGAAACAGAAGAGTGACATAGAAGAATTTGATCCTGAATCTGAATTATCTAGGGAGAATCTAATTCAAAATTTGGGAGATCTTCAATTATCTTTTAGAGATCCATTTCTTATAAATTTCAAGGATGATATAAATATGCAAATTCAGAAAATTAATAGAAGAATATTGGATCTAGAAAGAAATATGAGGAACATTGATATAAATCCATCTAAAAAGAAAGAGCTGAATGAAATATTACAATTTGAGGATTTTGTAGGAATTCCTGGATCTAAAAAAAGTTGGACAATTGATCGAGGATTACTTAATTGGAATTTTGATCCAGGAGGAATCATTTATCGGGCCTGCGACGTTAAAACCAAGTGCTTCATGGGAGGCAACCCATAGTTATCAGTGTGTTTTGATTTAGTGTACTTGAGAGTCTTAATTGTTAGTGTTGTATGATGTTTGGATTAGCGGATTGACTTGATCTTTATGTGTCATTATGGATTGATAAGTAAGATTGTTGTTGGTAGATGTTTGGATTGTTAGTGGTTAGATTTGATCTTTGTGTGTCATGAGGGAGGTGATTCCTTAACTTCTTATTATGGTTAGACTTATATGTTCTCTTGTAGTAGTTGGATTGACGAGTTCACTATGGCTCGGGTCTTACTCGGACTTGAGTTTTACAAGAGATATCATGAATTTGAATAATGACAGCTTCATCTCAATTTTGTTAAATCCTTTCTCTAACTTTGTTTTTATTTGGTAAAAGTCGCGAACCTATTTGATGAATAACATTGAGATGAACTTACACTACAATATGTAACTGTTAAAGGTGCTTAAATAAAAGGATTAGATGATGCCTAAGATTGGTGTCCGGAAACCAATTTATCAGGGATAATCTATCTTTGGGATTATAATCTATAAAATCACTTAAAAAAGTACCTAATTTACTAGGATAGTGATTCCGTTAGAAATTGGAGGTAAGGTAGTGAGATTGGATGAGTTAATGGATGAATTGACCTCATTTATCTTATGTGTGCTTATGTTTGTATTATAGTTTTATATAATAATTGAAGAACATTTTTATATTCCCTTGCTGTTACCTGCTATCCTAGTTAAATTTTTATTTAGTGAATTTCATTATGGCATGATTAGTTTAGATTTACTTTCTGCTGCATTTTGTTCTATCCTAATGAATACTTGCAAATGGTTTTGATAGACATTTGTGGTAGATAAAATTTCTAAACTGTTTTTCTTCCTGCTTATATTTTCTGTACTAAATGCTATACATGCACCTTTTGGGAAATTCGTCCCTACTCTATTTTAAACCGAATTTGAAGCCAAAAAGGAAGAAGAGATGTTAGGGAAAACTTGGAGAATGCTTAGAGATCTGAGAATAGGAGTAGAAATGTAGATTTCTACCTTTTTGGAGAAATTTTTGAGGGGATTTTGAGAGAATCTGTAAGGGAATGTTCTAGCATTGCATGGATCCGTGGGAGACTTTGTGGGAGAGATTTTCATCTTTCTTACTAGGGGAAAAAGCTAAGTATTGTGTTTTTCATTATCTTATGATATTGTAAACACTTATTTTGTGGATTTGCTTTGAAATGAAGTTTTTCGTAGTGTTTTGTTCGTGCTTTATGATGTATTTCTCTTAATCTTTCTTCTTCTATGAAATAGTGGCATGAGAAGATTATGCCATTATTTTCATTCTACTTTTCTTTTGCAATGAGTAAGACTCATGTTTAGGATATTGGGATTGTTTTGTAAAAGAAGTTTTAATTATAAATTTGATGGTTTTTACTTGCACTTCATTTACATTACAATAAGGGCCCGTTGTATTGCTAAAATTCGTTGTAATTGCATTGTCCTGAAAGGGCAATATAATTCTCAATAAAGTCGAACCACATTCAATATCCATGAATGAATTGTGTAGTTCATGTGGATTGAGTGCAAATAAATAGGGAAATATGATTTTGATGGGCGTCAAATTGGAGGTTTTGGGGTGACAGGCTGAGATCCCCAATTCGGTCCTAAGATTAGTAACTAAACTCGAAGGTTAGCCTTCAGGTGAAGGGTGAGTGAGTGCTCCGTAGTGACAGCCGGTATCCTCTCAGCCTAGCCTTAGATTTAGTGACTGAACTTAGGATATGTCAATGTTCTTTACATGCTTGAAAGAGGGGGTACTCTTTTGAGGGTAAAGAATATGATTGCTCCTATTTGGCACATACAATATTTTATGCATCACATTCCTAAACTTTATCCAATTCATTACATAAGAATAGTAGATTTCATTATCTCAAAATTCACCAAACCAATTTCCCCCTAAAGGGTTATCTTTACAAGTAATATTTGCATTTAAGAGTAGTTAATATCCTTACATATAATCACCTGCATTTAGGAGCAGTTGTTAGAAAAATCGCTTATATCACCCTTCCAAACTAAGGTTGTTTACTACCTAGAACTTGACTAAGAACCTCTCACCTCACTTCTCTGTGGAATCGATAAACGGGACTCCATTAGAGCCATGTATTATTTGATACGATACGTATACTTGCGTTTGAAATTGTGACTTTACAAAAATCATTATAAATATATAAATTTGAGGTCATAAATTCTTACATATAAAAAGTCGCATCAAAATGGTGTGAAAATATTCATTGGAGTCGAACGGCGCCAGAACAGGAGTCAAACGGCGCTAGAACAGGCATCGAACGGTGGCCACGTCCAAGAAACAACTCTACTAGTATCAGAAAGGCGCCAAACGACGCCAGGACGGTTATTCATAAAAATGCATTGAATTTGGACGTAATTTGAAGTAATGCTTATGGAAACTCTTGGAGTTTCAGCCACAAATTATTTAAAACTAATTTTAGGCAGAAATGGGGGGCTAGTAGCGATTTTGGGAGTTGTAAAAGGAGACAAAAAGTGAGAGATTTCTTCTTCATTGCAATCCTTAGAGAGGGGCGCATACTATTGTAAATACAGAAAAGTAATTCATAGGAACTTTAAGGGATTTGCTTTTAGAGGAGAGTAAGATAAGTTGTTTTACTTTACTTTAGTGTTGTGTAAACTTGCTTATATATATATATATATATATATATATATATATGTATGTA
Source organism: Papilionanthe hookeriana x Papilionanthe teres (assembly GCA_022702705.1). NCBI lineage: Eukaryota > Viridiplantae > Streptophyta > Magnoliopsida > Asparagales > Orchidaceae > Papilionanthe > Papilionanthe hookeriana x Papilionanthe teres. Next base: position 129,363,433 of record CM040425.1, on the reverse strand, counting down.
TGTATATATATATATGTATATATATATAAATCCATGTTTTATTATCTCTTCTTTATGAATTATGAGTTACTGCTTTGTCCTTCCCTTTATAATGAGATATAGTAATGTGACAAATCAATAAATGTTTTGAATATGTTCTTAATGTCATAATTGTGATGATTCAAATCTTAAACTTAATTTAATTTTAAATTTGGAAAATTGAATTGTTAATATCTATGCAAAAAATATATGAGCCCGTAAGGCAATGCTTTCAGCATTCAAGTACGAATTACATTTAATATCATGGATGAGAGTAAAGTGCATAGGGTTAAGTGCAAATAAATAGGAAAAATATTGTTTGATGGGTGTAGAAATGGAGATTTAAGGGTGACAGACTAAAATCCACAATTTGGTTCAGGTGTTTAAAAACTAAAGAGAGATTGTTAGCCCTTGGGTGAGGAGAAATGGGAACTCAAGTGTGACAGCATGAATCTTCCCAGCCTAACCACGGATTTGGATTCAAAACATTTGAATTAGTCAATGTTTTTTTTCGCTCATAAAGAGGATTAAAGAATATTATTGCTCCTATTTGTCACATGCAATTTATGATAAATTTGATTTTTCACTAGCTATAACCTTAAGATACTTTCTTAAATTTGAAACTTTAGTTATAAATAATTAGCTTGCTTGCATCAGATTTAACTTTGAAGTTTAAAAAATAGCATAGTAAATATAGTTATGTTAGCATTACATTACAAAATTTAACATTTGTTTTCGTACTTATAGTCTCTATAGTTTCCATACTGTCTTTAAACGTCTCTTTAATATTAGTAGAATTTTACCTTTTCCATGTGGGATCAATACTTAGCACTCAATTAGAGCCCTATATTACTTGAGCGATACGTATGCTTGTGTTTATGACCTTATGAACATTTAATATTGGAAACATATTTTGGATCATAAAAAATAATTTTATTAACGAATCAAGCATCATGTTTTGGCACTGATTAAAAAGAAAAATAGCATACACTAGGTTCACCATCAAGTTTTTGGCGTCGTTGCCGGTGAGTAACAGAAAAATTATAATTAATAGCTTATGAAATTGTATTTGAACTATTAAACTTATTTTGTGTGAGTTCTTATTTGTGATTTTGTATGTGTAGTTTAGGTTCTCTAAAATTAATACCTTTCAATCATGAATTAGGGAGAACTGTTTGAAAAAGTTGAAAACAACAAAAAGAAAATAATAATTTGAACAAAATGAAACATCAACAAAGGCCTTTAAGAGATTATGCTAACCCTACAGTAGATAAAATTCAATTGAGCATTCAAACTCCTGTTGTAACTGTAAATTCATTTGAACTTAAATCGGTTATCATCTAAATGATAGAAAATAATCAGTTTGGGGGTAAACCATCTAAAGATCAAAATTTATATATTGCTAGTTTTCTAGAGTCATGTGCTACATTTGAATACGATGGAGTGTCAGATGATGTTGTCAGACTTAGACTTTTTCCTTTTTTATTAAGGGATAAAGCTAAGGTGTAGTTAAATTCAATAACACTTGAATATATCAGAACTTAGGAAAATTTATCTCAGAAATTCTTAGCAAAATATTTTACACCATCTAAAATAGCTAAACTTAGAAAAGATATTACATAATTTTGTAAATTTGAAGGGGAATCAATTTATGAAGCCTGGGAAAGATTTAATGATCTCCTTAGGAAGTGTCCACACCATGCCTTATTTGTTTGGTTAATAATTCAAACTTTCTTTAATTAATTAGTGGGATATCTTTGATTTATTATTGATGATGCTGCTGAGGTTTATTAATGTCAAAGCCATTCGATGAAGCATATTGTATGATATAAGAAATGTCTACTAATAATTTTTAATGGTCTGCTGAATGGCTAAATCCTAAAAGAGTAGCTAGTGTTTATGATTCTGATGTTATGTCTATTGTGCCTGCTCAAACTACTACCATGTCAATGAAAATAGCTTAATTTGGAATGAATTATTCTCAAACACCTTTTGTGATTGAGGAAAATTCATTGGGACGGATGATAGACTCTCAACCATCATACGAGATTTTGAATGCAACAAGTAAACAAAATAATAATCTATGTTCAAATTATTATAATCCAGGCTGGAGTAATCATCATAATCTAAATTAGAATAATAATAATCCTAATAGTGTAAATCTACAGTGTGGAACAATCTAGAGAATCCATTGGGAAATTTAAATAACCAGAATAATATTAACTATAAACCTTGTTACCCTCCAGGTTTTAAAGTAATCCATAAGTTAAGGAGAAGAAATTGTTTATGGAAGAAGCAATATTAAAAATGGGAAATCAATTACAAAATCAAGGAATTCAATTACAAAGTCAAGGTCCTATAATTAAAAATATAAAAAATCAATTGGGGCATATTGCTACTACACTTAGCAATAGACCTTCAGGAACTCTTCCTATTAATGTTGAGATTAATCTAAAAGACCAAAATAAAGAACAAATTAAAACTATTCAACTAAGAAGTGGATGAGAATTGGAAACAAAAACTCAAAAAGAAATTAATGTTGAGAAAGAAAGGGAGGAAATTGAAAAGTCTAAAGAAGATATTCATCGTGAATTAGAGTACCTTACTGAACCAATGAAAATTACTGTAGAAAAACCACCACCTCTGTTTCCTCAAAGAATGAGACAACGAAAGTCTGATAAACAATTTTTAAAATTCTTAGAAATACTTAAGAAATTAATCATAAATTTTTTGTTTGTTGAAGCCTTGGAAAAAACACCAAACTATGTTAAGTTTATGAAGGATATACTTAATTAGAAGAGGAAATTTACTGCTAATGAGACTGTTGCACTAAGCCAGGAGTTTAGTGCAATAATTCAGAAAAAGCATCCTGAAAAGCATTAAGATCCTGACAACTTTACAATTCCTTATGATATAGGATAAATAATTTATGGAAGAGATTTATGTGATTTGGTAGCTAGTATTAATCTAATGCCTTTATTAATTTTTAAAAGACTAGGTTTAGGAGAGATTTCCCCTATGACTATAATTTTCAGTTAGCCTATCTTTCAATCACCTAACCTAAAGGAATTATAGAAGATGTATTGGTTAACGTGGATAAATTTATCTTTTATGTAGATTTTATTGTGTTAGATATGGAGGAAGATAATGAAATTCCAATTATTTTAAGAAGACCTTTTTTACTGCTGGAAAAGCTTTAATAGACATGCAAAAAAGTAAATTAATTATGAGAGTCAATGATCAAGAAGTTACATTTAATATAGAAAAATCAGTGAAATACCCAACTAATGGAAAAGGTGATGAATGCTTCAAAATGGAGATTAGTGATTATTTAAGTAATAATTATTTTATTGAAAATTTTGAAGAAAGAATTGAAGAAGAATATTTGGAGCATGAAGTTGGGGATAAGATGCAAGATGAATATATTAAAGTATGTAATAGAAATTTAGGTTATGCTTAAGAAAAGTTAGAAATGTTAGACACTACAAAGAATAGTAAGAAATATAGACCTTCAATAGAAAAACCACTTGAACTTGAGAAGAAAATACTTCATACACATTTAAAGTATGCATTTTTAAGAGATTGATCTACATTACTTGTTATAGTATCCTCAACGTAAACTGAATTGCAAGAAAAAAAAATTGTTAGAAACTTTAAGGAGATATAAGAAAGCTTTTGAATTAGACAATGTCGGTCGCTAAAGAGTATGGGGGGTTTTAATTTAATATAATATTATATATATATATATATATATATATATATATATATATATATATATATATAACATCTACCATGTTGGCGACCGAGCTCCTTGTGGCTCGCTAGGGTTTTGATGGAGTTCCCCGCCGGCGGCCGGTCTTGGAGCCGGGTGTCCGGTCGAGAAGGTGGCCGGTAAGCTTGTATTTCTTCCCTCTTGGCACTGTGGTGGTCATTTCGTGGACTTTGGTTCTCTTTGGTTCTTCCCGGCACAACTTTTTCAACTTAGTTATCGTTCCATCGGGTGGAGGCCGCCGCAGTGGTATTGGCCGGCTCCTTCCCCGGTTTTGTTTCTTCATCTCTAACTTGTTCTTGGAGTTCTCGCCTCTTCCCGGCTTCTTCCGTCGGAGTGCTCTACTCCGGTCGAGGAATTATTGTTTTGGTTTTCCGACCGGGAGCCGCTCGTTGCTACATCTCAATCGCTACTTCCTCGCTTTTATTATGGCTCATCCTATTACTTCTGCTACCAACACAATGTGGGCTAAGGCTACTTATGCTGGGGTAGTTGGCAGTGGTGTTACCCTTCATAAGAACTATGAACACCTGGTCTTTCCCCAAGCACTACATGATACAGCTGCTGGTAAAGGTAGCTGTCCTTTCATAAAACCTGTGGGAATTAAGGAGGGACAACCTGCTGTCCTCTTCTCCAAACAGGATATGAAAACCTTATCTGATGCTATTAAATTCAACTTCGATCGAGAAGTTTCAAATGGGCCATCCCAAGATGGAACTGGTTAGAAAATTCTTTGAAGATCTTAACCTGCTGGGCTCTTGGAAGTTAGGACTCCTAGATGGAAGACATTTGTTAATAAGGCTGTCCAATGAGGAGGAATATGCAAGGTACCATTTGGGAAACAGGTGGTGCTGATTGCTGGGACTTATATGAAGTTATTGAAGTGGACACCAGATTTTGATCCTTTAAAAGAACCCCCATAATACCTATGTGGTTTAAATTCCCCAACTTACCAATTCAACTTTACCATCAAAATGCAATCTATAATATAAGCCAAGCTTTGGGCACCCCCCTCAAAATTGACACCCATACCTATGACATGGCTAGACCAGCTGCAGCAAGAGTGCTAGTGGAGAGGGACATAACCCTCCCTGATATTCACAGAATTTGGATAAGAACTAATGAAGACTTACCTGAGAAAGGTTTCTGGCAGGAAACTGAACTGGAGTTCAAACCATTGTATTGTCAACACTGCAGGATGTTTGGGCATCTCCAAGACAAGTGCTATGGACTGCATCCACCCAATAGGAAGAAAACTGCCATTTTTAACAAGAACTCAGGGGATGGTTCTGTTGGGCAGCTCTCAATCCCCAACAATAAATCTCCTGAAGCTGAAATGGGACAGGATGTGGAGACAACCGAGCAAATTGACTTAACTCCTGTAGTGAACAATGTGATTCAACCTCAAGATGCTCTTATTAACTTGATTAATGAGGAAGTCCCAGCAGCAATGTTGGCAACTAATTTGCCACAAACCAACAGGGATGTAGAAACCAATTTGAACCCCCTTACCAGTCCCCAGGCCATTAAAAGTGGGCTGCTAGAAGTTGAGGAAGAAACCAGTTTTTCAGAGACAGATATCGGTATGATGGATACCAGACTGAACAAGGAATGGCAAACCCAAAAAAGACATCAGAAGAAAAAGCACAAATCAGAACTACAAAATTTACTGGATGAGCTACCAATTGGGGACCCTCCTGACAGCCCCTCTTCTAAAGACCTCCCTAGAACAAGGGGAAAAGGAAGACAATCCTCTTAATGATCAATATTATGTTTTGGAATATAAGGGGATTGCAAATCCCTCATCTATCAGTAGAATTAAACACTTAGTGCACTTTCACAAATTGTGGTGCTTTGCTATTTTGGAACCCATGGTGAAAAAGAATTTTGATATTATCACTAAGTCTTTTGCTAGCTTCTCTATTCATATCAATATCTCTAATAAAATTTGGATCTTTGCCAGAAATGAGTTAAATTGGTCAGTGTTGTTGGATCATGATCAATTCGCTCATATACAGTTCTCTATTGATAATAAAGTTGGCTATGTAACCTTTATATATGTCAGCAGCAACTACAGGAAGCAACAGCTCCTATGGACTGATTTATTGCAAATTGTCCAACAGATGAACTCCTTTTGGATACTGGGGGGTGACTTCAATTGCCTCACCACTAAATCTGAGAAAAGAGGAGGGGGTCCCCATCCTACTTCCTATATGAATTCTTTCAATCAATTCATTAATGATGCAGGCTTATTTGATTTAGGCTTTCAAGGTCTTGCCTTCACTTGGAGAAGAGGCAACACATGGGAGAGATTGGACAGAATGCTTGGTAATTCCCACTGGCTTCAAGTTTTTCCTTTTACAAACATTACTCACCTTTCTATGGCTGGATCAGATCACAAGCCGATCCTTTGCTCCATTAGTAATGTGGAGGGGGGAAATGGGGGCAAGTTCAGATTTATGGACATGTGGCTACTTAGTCCGTACTTTCGGATCGAATCTGCAAAGCAATGCTGGAAACCATTGATGGGGCATTCTCCTTGGGTCAATCTTTGGACTTTACAGAAGATGACAACAAAACATTTCAAACAGTGGAACTGGAACAAAATGGGCAACATCAATGATAATATTAGCAAAGCTGAATCTAAAATAGCTCAAATTGAGACTGATCTGGTTAGGGGTCTCAGATCTGAGTTGGACTTGCATATGGATCATGAGGAACTCCTATCTCTTATCAAGTATTAGGAATCCTTTTTTAAACAAAAAGCTGCATCTACTAAATTCATTGCTGGGGACAGGAATACTAAGTACTTCCATGCCTTTATTAACTTCGAAGGAAATGCAATATGGTTCTCTCTATTACCAAAACCGATGGCAGCCTATTGTTGGAACCTGCTGCCATTGCTGAGGATGCTGTCAACTATTTTCAAGAGCTTTTCACTCAGGTTTCTATTCACCCCTCTCATTTAAACACTCATTTTTACCAGGGAAACATCAACTATGTGCAGGAGCTTCAGTTAACCCAGGTGCCTTTGGAAACTGAAATCAAGAATGCTTTAGATTCTATTGATGATAACAAAGCGGCTGGACCTGATGGGTTCACAGCCTCATTCTATAAAAAGGGTTGGCCCATTATTGGCCCTGATGTGATACATGTTGTGCAAGCTTTCTTCCAAGGAATGGACCTACCAAAATACTTCCAATCATCTACTATTGTGCTCATTCCCAAGAACAAGTTAAGAACCTCCTGGAATGATTTTAGACCTATCAGCCTCACTACTGTTATGTCCAAGTTATTGAGCAAGATTTTGGTTACTGATGCTTCAGACCTCATCTTAAGTATCCGATCGCTGAGAACCAAGCTGACCTTTGTTAAAGGCAGGAACATTTCAGACAATATTCTCCTAGCACAAGAATTAATCCTTGGCCTAGATAGAGATTGTAGAAGCCACAATCTGATCATGAAATTGGATATTAAGAAAGCTTATGACACCATAAGCTGGGAGTATATTATCAACTGCCTTTCTGCCAGAGGATTTTCTAATTCTTTTCTTCTTCTCATCAAGAGGTGGTTACAATGTAATGCTCACTCTATCTTACTTAATGGAAAATGCCATGGCTTCTTCCATGCCACTAGAGGCATTAAGCAGGGAGACTTCCTCTCCCCTTCTCTCTTTATTCTGATATTTGATCACCTATCCAGACTGCTCGACGACTTTATGAAAACTTCTCCTCAACACCAATTTCATCATAGATCCAATTTGATGATCAACCATCTCTCTTATGCTGATGACATGATTATCTTCTCTAGAGCCTCTAAAGTTGCTGTTAAAGGGATCACCAGGATTTTACACCACTTTAGCTCCATATCTGGCATGGAATTCAATCTCCAGAAATGTCAATTATTTCTTAGTTCCAAGGCGAAGCCTCATATGAAATCATGGATTGCTAATTACACTAAATTCAAACCAGCTTCTCTACCTATCAGCTACTTGGGAGTTCAGTTATTAAAGGGCAAAACTAGGCAAACACAATTTCAAGAGGCTATGGAGAAGATCAAGAAGCAAATCAACTGCTGGACTAATACCTTTCTCTCTAATGGGGGTAGAATTACCTTACTAAAAAGCATTCTCCTTGCTATACCATCTTATGCCTTGCAAATGTTTGCTATGAAAAAAAGTACTCAACAACAACTTGGGAGACTGTTTAATAAATTTCTATGGGCTGGCCAACATAAAAAAATACACCGGAAAAGTTGGGAAAGCTTGTCCAAACCTCTAACAGACAGGAGGGCCGGGATTCAAAAGATTCGAACATATGAGTTTCATCAATCTATGCAAAATTTGGATCAGTTCGGTGGCTCGTGACACTCTCTGGGCAAAATTCATTCATGGTAAGTACCGCAGGCGTGCTCATCCAACTACCATCCAACCTAAATCGGGAGACTCCGCATTATGGGTTAAACTTCGAAAATCGGGAGAAGGCTGAATTGCTCTTTATTTGGGAGCCGGGGAGGGATCTATTAATTTTTGGTTGGACCAAGTGGAGCTGGGGAGGTGATAAACTATCTCCCAACAATCAATGTACCCCTTTGAACAGTAAGGTGAAAGACTTTTGGCAGGATGATCACTGGAATTGTCAGGTTCTTAATCAGCTACTGAGTAAGGAGCAGATGCAGTTGATTCAACACTCTACTATCAACCCCAATCAGAAGGATAAGCTGATCACTAAAAATAAACACTCTTAGAAACTTGTTGCTTATATCTATTACCATAATTTCTGCTGGGAGGAGATCCAGTGGGGGCAGGAATTCTGGGACAAATTTTTAACCCCTTCCATATCCTTTTTCTGTTGGAGAACTAGACACAATTTACTCCCAACTAATGATATCTTAAAGATGAAGGGGTTGAGGGGACCTTCAATCTGTCTTTTGTGTCACTGCAAGGAGGAGTCAATTGAACATCTTTTTTTCTCCTGCCACTTCTCCCAACAGGTTTGGACACAGCATTCTGAGCAATCTGAAGATTGACACCATGCAGTTGAGTTGGTTACACTGGACTCCTAGTTTATTGGATTGGAAGCAAGCGGGTCTCTTGGTCATCCCTTGCCTGGTAGCTTGGTTCATCTGGCTCTGTAGAAACCAAACTAAATTTGAGGAACGAACTCCTTCTTATGTGTTGACAACTGCCAATTGCATAGCATATCTTCAGAAACTACAAAGGCTTCATAGGTTCAAGCCTATTTGCATACATTGCCCATCTGCGTAAGTTCCTAAATACACCTTTTACCGGTTAAGTGGTCTCCTCCTCCCTCCCCCGGTTGAAGGTAAATACCGATGGTAGCTACTACATGAAGAAAGCCGGTTTTGGTGGTTTATTCGTAAATCATATGGGGAAATGTCTTCTATCCTTTCGGTCCCCCACCGGGCCTCGGATGCACTTGAAGCCGAGGTTACCGCTATATATCGGGCCTTAAAGATTGCTCTCCAATGCAAAATCAAACAGTTGATGCTGGAGACCGACTACTCTATTAGTATTTAGCTTCTTTATAATGATACTTCGCCCCTCGGCATATCAAAAGATGGCTTGGAAGATTTGCCGAGTTCCATAATCTCATGCGGGTGGAATTCCATTATGTTCCCGCAGAAGCTAATGCTCCCGCAAACTAGCTTGCTAATCAAGGATGTATTAATGAAGATATTGTTCTTAATGTATTATCCCCTCCCCCTCTAGCTTTTTTGCTTCATAGTGACATTTTGGGTCTACCACATGTTAGACCTTAGATTGTATCTCTTAAAAGTAATCTAATGAATCACTTAACATCGGCAAGTTTCTTTTAAATATATATATATATATATATATAATATATATATATATACATATATATATATATACATATACATATATATACATATACATATATATATATATACATATATATATATATATATATATATATATATATATATATATTTAGAGAAAAGGAGCCAACATAGGCTCCCTCGCGTGTTGATTAGTAAATAAAAAGGGAGTTACAAAAGTTGAAGTAGAGGGGTCCCCACCAAACAAGTAACAAAATACATTTTGAAGCCCTATGGGGATCCCCAATAACAAAACAGAATCAGCTTAAAATAAAAACAACTCTATTAGATACAAGGAAATCTATAAATTACTGAACCTACCCTCACAGTAAGGAGATCATGAGAACCTTCAACCACAGATAGTGTGCCCAGTGGGATAGCAAAGAAACATGAGACCATATATATATTTGGGAAAAGGAAAACATTCATTAATAAGATAAGATTAGGTACATCTAATAAAAGGGAGGTGAAGAGAGTCCCCCGAAAGTAACTGCCTTAAAGGCTTAGCAGGCAAAAAGGAAAAGATTACATTGTGGTTGGAGGAAGAAGTCTTTGCTAGCCAGTTGGCAGGTTGATTCCCTTCTCTATGAATGTGAGACCATTTTATAGTAAGATTTAGAGATAAGAGTAAAATTTTCCTGTATAGATAAACAAGATTCCATGGGGGAGTGAAGTCACCCAACATCATCTTAATAACTTGTTGTGAATCAGATTCAATCCATATCTGTTTTAGATTTAAAGCTGTAGCTGTTTTTAAGGCTCAGAGAACATCATTCATCTCAGCTTCCAGGGCTGAAGAGGAGATTAAAGAAGATTGAAAAATTCATAATAATTGCCCAACATGATTTCTGCACACAACACCAATCCCAGCAGTAGCCGAGGTGAAGCTTCCTTAATTTTAACCCAAGGCTGTGAAGGAAGTACCCAGTGCACTAAGGAGACTTTTTATGTAGGAGTTGTAGAACTAGTAGCTGATTTTCTGATATAGTTGAAACAATTGAACACAGCAGTTTTGGGGGGGCAAGGTTTATCCTCAAACTTGGCCTGATTTCTAGCCACCCAGACAAACCAGTTGATAATTAGAGGGACACAACCCCATATATGATTTTTCTAATCATTCCAACATGTTTCAATGGTAACCCAATTTTGTCTTTGGTGCGAGAGATTTAACAGTTGTAGAACATCCTCCCATAGCTGTAAAGTAAAAGGACATTGAAGAAATAAATGAATAAAAGTTTCTTCCTCAGATTTGCATAGCCAACATCTTGAAGCTGTTTTTAACCCTTTTAACTTGAGGATATCATCTAAGGGGATGAATTTGTGAGATAATCTCCAATTAAAGAAGGACATGGAAGGAGAGATTTTGGAAGACCAAATAAAAGTACCCCAACTGTTAACAGGCCAGTGAGTGAAGGAATTATGAATGAATTTATTCATAGATTGAGATGAGGGGTGTTTAATCAACAGTTTATCAGGTTTGCCAGGGTCAATGGGGATAGACAAAATTTGATGTATAGTATCCTCATCTACCACTTCTTTCAGTGCATCTACATTCCATTTGTCCTGTAGCCAGAATTCAAAAATAGTGATATGATAGTTAGTATCAGCTAAGGTTGAAAGTGGACCATCAGGGAGCCAACTATCCATCCAGAAACTATTTTAACCAGCATCAACTTCCCAACAGCTTAACTTATTAGCAGATTCTCTGACCTTTAACAGACTTTTCCAATGCTTGGAGTCACCAATTTTAGGTTGAACTAGATCAGAATGCACCTTTTTGCAATATTTTGCTTTAAGGAACTTAGCCCATATAGTATCTTGTTATCAAAACTTAAACCATTTTTTACAGTAGAAGAACTGATTCATTTGCTGAAAACTTTTAAATCCCAATCCCCCGACTATGGTAGGTTTACAAAGCTTGTTCCACACAGCCCAATGGGGTTGTTTATATTGGCCCTCCCATAGAAATTTGTTAATATATATATATATATATATATAATTTTGGAAATATTATTTTTAATTTCAAAAATATTAAATCAAACCAATCTCATACATGCAATAGTTTAAATAATCGAGCACTATGTATATATCCCGAAGAATGGTTATATTGCTTGACGGTGTGGCTTGATCAAATAAACTAAAGAATCCATGACATCTATTTGGCCTGTGAACCATTTATGTTGGCTGACAACTTCCACTATGTAATATGAAGCAACTAGAAAGGGTTTATATTAATCTAGAGTCTTTAAGTTTCCTATAAGGGCAAGCCTCTATAGTTAATTACATCTTAGATAACCGAAGTCACCTAAGAAAACACTTGATTTAGATCAAGAAATATTATTTTCATGACTTCTAAAAGGTAGGATTTTTATGAAATTGTGGTAATAAGAAATCCAATAGGTGATTGGCTTAAGTTTTGAATAGTTATTATAGGAATCAAAAGGGAGAGAAAACTAGGGGAAAACATAGCTCCAAGAAGAATCTTGGTGATTTCTCAAACTATCCTATGGTTTGGCTTCCATTTGAGATATTTATTTAATGTTAATCTTGTCATTTTATTATTTAAGGCTTACATTCATTTGATATTGATCATGTGAATAGCTTGGAAGATAGGAAGATTTATGTCATACCCGATAACAACCTCAGAATCATAAGACGAGTTAGGGCTTATATTGCATGAGGTGCAAAGGCCTAAAGATAAAGTGAGGATTTCTGTTAAACTAGGCAGATAACCTTGAAGTCATATGGCTTGTTTGTTTATTTTTAAGAAGAAATTTTGATATTGAAGATGGTTGTGCTGCCTACTGTGTACGCTCCAAGCTCCTCATTGCAACAAGTTTAATTTTAGAAGTGTCAAATTGAAGAGTGAGAGGAGTTTCTTGTTTTAGAGATTCTTATTGAGGTGTCTTAATGTCTTACTAGGGGGAATATTTCAGTTGATTATAGCGACATCGGTTAGGATCTTAATGCACCAAAATATGTTTGATATTTCATATATATTTTGTACTAATTTTTAGTGATACTACACTTTAAAGAAAAATATTTTTCATGTTTTGCTGCATGTATGACAATTTTAGGCAATTGGGATAAAAAGAAGAAAAAATGAATGAATTTGGAGCGAAAGAGGGAAAAAAACCAAGTTTTGATATTCTGGCGCCATCGATGCCAGAATGGGCGCCAATGTCGTATTTTTCCAAAAAGCCCTGATAATTAACTGCGATAAGGCGCCGACGGCACCCAGTGTCATTAGAGGACAAATTCAATGTATTTTGATAACTTTTGGAGGGATTCTTGAAGCATCTCTTGGGTATATTATCCCTAGAATATTTTAACTTGATTTTGGCCCCAGAATTAAAGAGAGGAGTCTAGAGAAGATGTAGTGTTAGTGTTTAAAAAGTGTTTTATGTCTAGGGTTTGGTGTAAAGTGTTGTTTGGTGAGGAATTCTTCTTAAAAGAGTTGTAGGAGTAGAGGGAAAGTGAGAGTTTTCTTCTTCCCCACTATTCCAGGAGAGAATTGTGTTGTTGTGAAGAGAAAAGGAGATTCAAAGAAACTTCAAGGGATTTACTTGGGGAAGAAATTGAGATAAGTTGTATTTACTTCTTATTTTTTGTATGAATTTACTTATATATATACTTTGACATAAATAACTAAAATTTGATCAAAACAATCCATACATGACATAAAGACAACCACCCTAGCCCCATTGGTCAACTCTTAACCAAAAGGGTAAAAATTAGTCAGAATGGTTACCCCATACCCCTTTGACCACAAAATTAACTTCAAAGACAGACATTAACATGATCAACTTGACATTGATCAAATTTATCAAAATCTAATCCAAAAGTCACCACATTGACCTTTAGATTGACTTAAACCCTAAAAATGGTCAACATGACCAAATCAAGCTCTTAATGACAAAACCCTTAGAATTTATGACTAATCAAACCATGATAAGGTTAGAAGAGTCAAAGTAGGTCACCCATGGACCAAAATAGATCGACCTAGGTCAACTCGAGTCATCATTGGTCAACCCAAGTCAACATTTTACTTTGGAAGTTGAAATCTCTGATGTTTAAAGATTAGATTTTATGGGACCATTTTTTCCTTCATTTGGAATATATATGTATGTATGTGTGTGTGTGTGTGTGTGTATATATATATATATATATATATATTAATTACAGTGGATTATGGATTAAAATGGATTGAAGCGATAACTTTACTCAGATGTGATGCTCGAAGTGTTTCAAAATTTGTAAAAAAAAATATTTTTACAAGATATAAAATGCTGAGAGTTATCATTACTAATGGTGGATCTCATTTTAGAAATAATCTGATTTAGAGATTGACTAAGAAAATATAATATTATGTATAGAATCTCAAATGCTTATCATTCATAGACAAGTGGTTTAGCTGAAGTATCTAATCGCAAAATTAAATGAATTTTAGAGAAATCTATATATCCTCATAAATTAGATTGATCTGCAAGGTTAGATACTGCATTATGGGCCATATATGACTGCTTATAAAACTCTTATAGGAATGTCTCCTTATAGACTAATTTTTGGAAAAACTTGTCATTTACCACTTGGATTGGAACATAAATCATATTGGGTGATTAAAGAGTTCAATTTAAATTTAAAAGATGCCGGTGAGAAAATATTATTACAACTTAATGAAATGAAAGAAATTAGAAATGAATCTTATGATAATGATAAAATCTACAATAAAGAAGAATATGTGATGGTTCGAGGACAAATGATAGAATTCACTCCTGCACGAATCAATGCTTTCTACCAGTTGAGAAATAATCCATTATGTGAGTACAAATCTTTTCGTACGGTGGATGTGGCCTTAGATGAGGTAATTACTATTCTTACTGATGGAAAGGGGAGTGAAAACAAAGAAAATTAAAAGATCAATTTTTCTGGTTCCACTTTAAATGTAGCATCTAAAGCCTAACATTACTTTATTTTTGCAAGACTACTACCTACTTATCATCATTGTGAAGTTTTAAGGGATAGAGCTATTCTAAATTTTTGTATTCAAAACATGAAAGTAATAGACATTTGTAGAATTATTCATAATAGTATTCAGACTATGGCTAAAGGGGAAAACACTGGAGGATTGGGACATCCTGCCCTGATTTACACATTATGTGTACAATCAAGAGTAGAGGTTGATAGTAGCGAAGAGTTGGTTCATTCTTTAAATCCTATTAGTAAAGCCAATATTCGCACTTACAAATCTCATGTAGAATGGAGATCTGAAAGTAAGAGTAGTGAGATTCCCTCTACTAGTCATGACATACCTTCTACCTCTAGAACTCATACTATTTCTGATGTTATGGAGCTTCTAATGATACAACAAGGTGATATTACAAGGCATCATAGCAAGATTGATGGATTGGAAGAAAGAAATACCATCAATAATGATTATCAAAGGAGAAGAGTGGAATATGATATAGCTTATCATGATGCTCAGGTGAGATTTATGAGGGAGAAGCTAGTGTGATATTTCTTACTTGCCCCCATTATATTCCATACCAGCCTGAGGAGAAAGAATGAGCAGAAGAAGAGAGATAGGAAGATTGGTAGTGTATTATCTTATTGTTTGTTATTGTTGTGTTTTTTTATTTTTGGTATTTGCTTTTGTGTAGAAGATGTGTGTAGTAATTGTACTATCTTTTAATTTAGTTAAGTTGTATTAAACCTTATTATGTTGGTTTGTTACAGTTGTAGTAAAATTGTAATGAATGTTATACTAAGTGTTTAAAGAGTTTTAAATTTTCTTTACCCTTTAAATCTCTACTATATATTTGAAAAATGGTTCTAACTATTTTATGCCTGGAGCTAAATTTTTAATTAATACCTAAATAATTCAAAAGAATCAAAATCCCGAGAGAAAAATATTAGTTTGCTTTTTGTTTTTGTCTCTCTTTTATAATTTAACATGCACTGAAAAACTTAAGACTGGGGGAGGAAAAATTAACTTTTATTTGTTCTCAATTAAAATATATTTTCAAAATTATTTTAACATGACTTAAAATAGTTAAGCTTAACTTTAGACAACTAAATTTTTAATTTCATTTAAATATCATAGTTGATTTGAATGAAAGTTTTTAGTAATTACGGTTAACCTTATCGGGCTAAGATATATAATATAAGAGGAATAAACTATATTTGACTATTTAAAGTGAAGAATACTATATTTTTGAAATGTTAAGAGTCTTAGAGGTTTATGTGAGGAGAAAAGATTGTAACTCTATGATGAAACATTTAAAAGCTAATATATGTCTATAAAGTAAATATATGTTACAAGTTCCAACTTTAGGGAGAGGAGAGTGAAGTTTAAAATTATTAAATGTTATCCAGATATAGTAATCCTCATAAGAAAACAAAAGAGAAAAAGAAAAAGGAAAAAAAGAGGATTGAAAAGCAATCCTAAAATGAAAAGAGAAAAGAAAGAAAAAGAAAAAATCTATGTGAGGAGAAGCTTGAGAAGAGGCCTAACCAAAAACTGGCTTCACTTAAATCAACTTAACGGAAGAGCTTAGTAACGTTTCTGAATTTATATTTAAGTATTAGCATCCTTATTAATAGAGTTATCATGAGCTTCTTTTTCATATGATCCTTCAAAGCACCCTTAATTTGACAAATTTTGATTATTCTTGAAATGAAGAGGAGATTAGAACTCTTAGACTTGATTACTAAATGTTTTAACACCTATAGTTTTGACCAAAGTTATTGAAAATCTTTCTAAAACGCCTTGCTATTATATTCATTTAAATAAAAAACCATAGTATTCTTTAAGTAAAGTTCACTAATAAGAGCCATATTTTTATGTAGTAAAAGGATTACTTGAGAACAAGTAATAGTTAGGTTTGGGGGATTTTGATGCACCAAAAATATATTTGATTTTTTATATATATTTTGTACTAATTTCTGGTGATATTGAACTTTAAAGGAAGGTATTTTTCATATTTTTGTTGCAGCTATTGACGATTTTAGGAAATTGGAGCAAAAAGAAGCAAAATGGAATAATTTTGGAGCGAACAACGCGTAAAAAAACTAGATTTTGAAGTTCTGGTGCCGTCAGCGCCAGAATAGGCGCGGATGGTGCATATTTCCAGAGAGTTCTGATATTTAAGCAGAATAGAATGCTGACAGTGCCCATTGTCGGTGGAGGCTAAATTTAATGTATTTGGATGACTTTTGTAGGGATTCTTGATGCATCTCTTAGGGAAATCATCCATACACTATTTTAACTTGATTTTTTGCATCAAAATTAAAAAGAGGAGTCTAGAGAAAAAGTGGTGTGAGTGTTTAAAATTTTTTTTAGAGTCTAGGGTTTGGTGTAAAGTGTTGTTTTGTGAGAGATTCTTCTCAGATGAGTTGTGGGAGGAGAGCAAAAGCAAGAGTTTGCTTCTTCCCCACTATTCTAAGAGAGAATTGTGTGTTATTGTGAAGGGAGAAGGGGATTCAAAGGAACTTTAAGGGATTTGGTTGGGGAAGAAATTGAGATAAGTTTTATTTACTTCTTATTATTTGTATGACTTTGCTTTTATATATATAATCTTTGTTTTGCCTTATCTTCCTCATGAATTTTGAGTAGATTTCTTAGTCTTTCTCGTTGCTATGGTATATGGTGAAGTGATGGTTTAGATTAGATGTGCCATATAAAGGTTAAGAAATTGTGATGATTTTTCACATCGTACTTCATTTATTTTTCTATCTGGCCAATTGAATTGTTAAAATATGTTGTGAAATATACGATCCAAAAGGACTATACTTTCTACAACAAAAGTGAAGATTACATTCAATGTTCATGAACGAGTGATATAGCTCATGAGGGTTGGGTGCAAATAAATAAGGAAATATCTTTATTGGACGTAGAATTTGAGATTTTAGGGTAACAGACTCAAAATCCCCAATTTGGTCTTAGTGTTTGGAAACTAAAGCGAGAGTTAGCCTTCAGGCGAAGGGAAGTGGGAGCTCTGGAGTGAGAGCCAATATCCTCCCAGCTTAACCACGGATTTAGGGACTAAACCTAGGATTAGCCAATGTTCTTTATGGAACTTAGAAGAGGGTAAAGAATAGTTATGCTCCTATTTATCACAATACAAGAATCTTACTAATTTTTATCATTCACTCACCTTAACATCATTGTAAGGGGATGACACTTTCTCTAAATTTGAACCTTGCATTACAAAATTATAGTAGTAGTAGTTAACTTTGATTTGAAGTATAGAAAGTACTTTAGTGATCTTAAAATCTCTAGCATCATTAAACTTTAGCTACTTTAGTATTTACTGTATGTGCCATGCAAATTTGAATATTAAATTTCCATGCTACGCTTGAAGGTTTGCTTCCTCCTTGTGGGATCGATAACCAAGACTCCGCTAGAGCCCTATATTACTTGAATGATACGTATGCTTGCATATAGGTAAGCTGATTTCTTATTAAATTAATTATACTTTATGATTGAATAGAAATTACTTTTTAAAAATTTATTCCGAGGTTGTAGCCATGCATCATATCCCATGGCTTCCTCGTTACGACACCACTATTTCATTCGGATTTACTTAGTCCAGATGAATATATAAAATTCAACTAAATGAATTCATTAGTTTCATTCTGATAATGTGAAATCTTGTTAGCAGCCATTGGTTGCCTCCTTCAAGGGATTCTCGATCATTCGATAGAGACATTTTAATTTAGTTATAATTGTAGTTTTGTTTAGTTTGTGATTAAATTTTAAGTTGTCTTATATTTTTCATTATTTTGGTGGTGAATTTGATTTTTTTTATTTTGGTTTTTTAGCTATCCTAAATGGTTTTAGTTTTGACAAGCAAGTTTTATAATCAGGAAAATGCAGTAATGCAGTGCATGAAAAGAAAACGCTGCAAACTGCATATATAATTTTGCAGGGAATTTAAAATTGCATGACATAAAATAGGTTGTAAAGTAACTACCAAATCCTATGCTATAAATTGATGAGATCCTATTTGTTCATTTATGAGGATGTATTAGGTTCGATTTGCTCTCCAAGATATCCAGAAGACTTTTGAACAGTTCCAGGGAATATCATAAATATTTCACAACCCTTTTGAATTGTCTTGAGTTCATTTGGACTTATTATACTTGCTGAATGACTCATCCATAATATACCCTTATGTTTAGTGATTCTTGATGTCATAATTATCCCAATGAGTAGGGTAACCATCACTTCATTTTTTATTTATAAATTATGTGGGTAAACTCCCTTAGAGGAAAATTTATTTAATTATGAATTTAGTTAATTTAATTTTAGAGTTGGGCTTGTAGTGCTTTAAAATGCTTAATGTTGATTATATTTCATTTTTTTTAAAATGTATTAATTCAAATTAGATTAAGCCTAGCTCACTACTAAGCCCTCAAGACTTAATGAGTAAATTTGCAATTTTAAGAAATATTAAGTTTATGATATATTGAATACTTATCATCATATTGAATCATTATGAAACCATTACTTAGGGTTTTTAGATTACTGTATTATCATCTTCCAGAGTCAAACACCTCATTTCATAATCATTTAATTTCAATCATCTTCTAATTATAATAATAAAGAAAATTACCATTTTATTCTAATTATGGAAAATGTGAGTTTGGTTTCTGCCATTATATCACTTGTATTTCAATCATCTAAACATGCCAATTATGATCATTCATTACTCGTTTCTCTTTGGTTATGCTTAAATATTTGATTAAGGCATAAATTTTAAAATTACAATTTTGCCCTTAAAGTCTAATCACTTCATAATTTATCATATTCAATTCAAATGACTTTAAAATTTCTACTCATGGGTTAATTAAAACATCATAGGAGAAAATATGATTTTTCTGATTTTAATTAATTTTTATAATTATTTTAATGTAAAATAGAGATTTTCAAAGTTAATTTAATAATTCAATTAAAACAAATTATCTATCCATAAGAAAATTATTGGAGGTTCATCTAGATCAGAGAACCACTTGGAACGATTTTCATGTTTTTTTAGTTTTAATTTAATTATTAGAATAATTTGTTTATTTTGAGTATTAATTAAATATAAAATATTATTTTCCTGCAAAATTAAGTTTTATATTTTTTTAAATCTCTCTCAGTCCAAGGAACCCAGAGAAATAGGTTTCTTATTTTTCTGATTTGTATTTTAATTGTTAGAATTATTTTAGTGGAAAATTAGGAAATTAGGAAAATTATTTTAATGGTTCGCAAGTGATGAGGGGACCAAATATGGTATTTTAGTGTATTTTTGTGATTTTTAGTATTTTTTGTTATTTTTAATTATTTAAATATTAAAATATAATTTTAAAATGAAATATTTATTTTAATTCCCATTTTATTTTTCTTAAGTTCCTATGGTTACTAGGAGCTCCCAAGGCTAATTTCATGATTTTTTTACTTATATTTTAATTATCTGAATTATTTTTAATTCCAAAATACCATTTAACTTGAAAAGTCATTTTAGTGGGTTAATTAACTCTAATTAACTTCAAATTTTTATGGGGAGCTCCTCTGTTTGTTATTAACAGTAGAGGGTTATTTTTATGATTTTTGCATGTTTATTTTAATTGGTTAAATTTTAAATGATTTTAATGAGTTAACTACCATTAGTGTTATTATTAATTATTTAAACCCATTTTATAGTTTTTCTAAGGTCCACTGACTACAGTAAACCAACCAAAACAAGGTTTGCATTTTTTTTATTAATATTTTAATGATTATAATTTTTATATGAAAACAAAAGGGTTTAGCTCAGAAATTAGGGATTTCTGGCTAGAGATGCCCCCTGACCTTGAATAAATCAGGGAAGACCCCTATCCACAGAGCCTTTAAGCCCTCCATACCTCATTACATGGTGAAATGTATAGAGTAACTTATGTATTAAGTATTATTTACTATATTTAATTAATTAAAAATAAAATATAAGTCAAATAACATCAAATTGATTTCCACATTGTTCTCCTCTGTTCATTGAGCATTATGGTATTTTTTATTTATTTTTGTGATGTGTCTACTCCAAGTTACAAATTTTTAAAGGTATTCTAATTTAAATAATTTGAAATAATCATTATTTTCTATTTAAACACGCGACGCCGTGTCATCCTTGGCAGCTCTAAAGCCTCCACACGTTGCTCCTCCATTTGAAGCCGCCTTCTGACTCAGTAGATACTTTTTCGCGCTTTAAGCACCGAGAGATGTTCCAGTGCAATCAGAGCCGTCCGTCCAATACACACGCGAATAGAAGACGTCCATTCATCATCCTCAACTGGTTCATTTTGAGAGTCTTCCACCTTCTAGCCTTAAGAACTCGAGCTAGGCTCAACCAAATCGAGTGTAGTTTGATCCTATATACTCATCTAAGCCAGATGAAGATATCTATACGGTTTATATGGAATGAAATATAGTATACATACATGGAGAGAAAAAATAGGCTCGAGTTAGGGGAAGAGATTTATACCTTGGTCTAAGAGGTGACACCTCAATCGGATGGTTTCCACACGTTCATTGTGACCTTGGGCAGCTCCTCCAAGCACCAGTTCGAGCTCCCCTTGGGTCTGCACTAGAGTTCAATCATGTGGAAAATTCGGGTCTGAGGGAACTCTTGGTTCGAGAGGCTCTGTGATGGGGCTTTTTTGGGGGATTGTCTTTGTTTGGCCACGTGATGGTGTGGGATAAATCAGTTTTTGGTTTGGTGCATTGTGGGGTTGTGACAGAAAGTGTCATGGTTTTGGTTAATTTTGAGCTAAAAAATTGAGCTCAAGTAGTGGAGGAGATGGCTGAGAAATGGTTGGGTTGAGCTTAGGAAGGCTGGGAGAGGCTCTGGAAGCAATTAGATAGAGTTTCCCCTAGCTTCAGTGTGTTCTCCTTTCTTGGTCGTGAGGAGGTGGGGTTTAAATAGCCATGGCTTGGTGAAGATAAGAGCTAGCTAGTGGGTTCAATGGTTTTCTGAGGTGGAGGGCTAAGGGTGCTAGTGACCAATCAGAGCTGGACACATTGGATGGGTGAAATTAGGTTTGGCTTAGTGTGAAGTGGTTCTCGATTTGGTGAAATTTTGGAAGTGGCACATTTTGGGCAAATTTGGGGATTTTAGATTGGGTTGGATTTGGGTGACATTTGGGTGGATCAATTTGGTTTGGGGATTGTTAGGAAGAGTTTAGAATTCAAATTTGAGGATATTGATTTGATCATGGGGTTCAATTTAGAGGATTTGGGTCATATGGCCAAAATTGGGCCTTTTTGGTTTGGGTTGAAATTGATTTTGAAATTAGATCAAATTAGGCTTAGATTTAGTTTCAATTGGGATTAGGATGACGAATTTGAGTTTAGAATTGAAATTAGGGGAGATTGCGATCAATTAAGTGGACATTGGAGGTGATTTAGGCATTTTGGGTCTTAAGGAGCAATTTGGGGCTTTTTGTCAAAATGGGTCAATTTGGTCAAATTGGGTCTAATGAAGTGGTTTTAGTTGATATTGGGGACATTTGGGATAATTTTGATATTTTTTTTGGGAATTTTGGATTTTTTTTGGAATTTGAGGGGCATTTTGATAATTTTAGCTAATTTGGAGTTATATTGGGAAATTTAGAAAATTTAGAGTGTTCTGGGTAATTTGATGGTGGAGAACATTTTGGGATGATCTTTGGATAAAGTTGGGTAATTTAGACAATTTTGGGATTTTTGGTCAAAATTAGGGTTGTAGGGGAAATTTGGTGGATTAAGGGTAAAAGGTTCAAAGTTTGGAATTTTTTGTAAAATTGGGTGCCAATTGATCTTAAATCTCTCTGACCTCAAGCAGTTCAGAGAAACAAATTTTATAATTTTATAATTTTTTTTGATTTATTTTAATTAATTTAGTGAAAAGGTTGGAAAATTCATTTTTTAATTCAAAAATTATTTTAAGCATTTAAAATTCAATATCATTACTTTGAGAGTTAGGAAAACAATTTGGTTTGTTCTTAAGTGATTAGGAGTCAAAATATGACATTTTTATGATTTTTATTATTTTTATGATTTTTATTATTTTTTAATCATTTAAAATATTAAAATATAGTAGAAAATGAAGATTTTTAGAAAATTTTAATTTGAATTTTCTAAGACTCCCCTAACATCAGAGAAGCCCCAAAATCAATTTGGTGAATTTTTAAAGTGTATTTTTGGAGTTATGAATTTTTAAAGTTTAATTTTGGTTATGTGACTTAATTAATCCATTTAGTGGGGTTAAACATTTCCATTTGATTCCAAATTTTTATGTGAGGTCCCTCTGATCCTAAAGATCAGTGGAGAATTGTTTTGAAGTTTTTTTGATGTGTGGTTAACCATAATTAATTAAAGTTCAATTTTGAGTAATTAGGCCAATTAGGGTTATTCTAATGAATTAACTCAAAATATAATTATCATAGGGTCCGCTGGTCCTAAGAAACTTCCTCAAATTTTCCTAGAATTTTCTAAATAGTATGCTAATTAATGGAATTAAAATACCAAAAAGAGTGACATAAACTTGAAAAATACATAACTTGCCTTAGAGATAGCCTCTAACCATGAAAAATTCAGGGAATCTTCCCAAGATCAGAGGCTTCAAAACCCCTATGGTCTCATACCATGGTGAATTGTCTATGCCAATGGAGAATTAAAATACTGAAATGAGTAAAAAATTAATTAAAAATAAAATACTCATCAAAATAATTTGATTTCTTTTCCACATTATTCTCCTTTATTCACTGAGCAAGCGGGTATTTTTAGTTTATTTTTATGATTTTTCTACACAAAGATATGGATTTTCTAAGTTTTAGGTATTTAAATAAATAGAAAAAAATCCTATTTATCTACTTATCCAACTCAGCGCCGTGTCAACCTACGGCGGATCGAAAGACCACGCAGCGCGCTCCTATTTGACGCCGCCATCTGAGTCAGCTGCCACGTGTCTCACTGTTCCGCTCCTTCCTCTGATCCGACGTAATCTGAGCCGTTCAACCAATACACGCGCGATCGGACGTCACCTGGTCATCGTCTACGTCTGGTGTGCACCCGTGACCGTCCACACTAAAACCCTAAAAACTCTCTCATTTCTCAATGGATTTTCAAATTCTTATTCTGTATAGATTCGTCTTGAGGAGATGAACACATCCATACAGTTTACATGCTATGAAATCAAGCCAATCAAAATAGAGAATCTCTGGAAGCTCGGGAGGAAGGAGAGATCTATACCTTGGCTCTGAGAAGTGAAGCTTCAATCAGAGAGTTGTGGCACCTTCGATTGCACCCAAGGAAGCTCCAGATGAAGTCTCTGGCTCTGGGGAATTGCCTAGGTACAATTTTCACTAAGCCCGATTTCAATGCTTGGACGATAGAGAGAGTGGCTGGCCTAGTGAGGGGACTTCCACTGGGGAACTCCTTCTCTTGGTCATGTGCAGGTGTGGGTGAGTTTAATTTGATTTTGGTGGAGGTTTCATAGATGTCCTGGTTTTGGGCTGAGATTTGAGCTCCAAAATTAAGCTCAATCAATGGGGTTTAGTGCAGGAGAACTGTGGGGATCAATTGCTCTAGGTTAGGAGAAGATCCTGGAGCAATTTTGGCATAGTTTTGTTTAGGTCTGGTTCATCACCTTGTTTGGCCGAGAAGGTGGTGGGTTTAAATAGACGTGGCTGAAGGGCCTCCCAGGGGGAGTTAGGGCTTGTGATCAGCTGCTCTGGTGAGGAGAAGAACAACCACGGTGTCTAATTGAGTTAGGACAATTCAGCAAGGAGGAATTGAATTTTTGAATCAATTAGGTGCTCTCGGCCTGGTGTTTTCCGGTGACTGTGGTGGCTGGCCGGCCAGGCATGGGTCACCCTCAGGGTCAGGGAGGTTAGGGCTTGAATTTTGTGCAAGCAATTGGCTGTGGACATGTGTAAAGGGCTTGATTTCAATGGAATGGGAGATGGCTCATTTTGGCTTGGTTTGGTTCAACTCATGGTTTAGGCTAAGTGCACCTCCCTAAGGCTTGACTTTGGGCTGGGAGGATTCATTTGGGTCAGCCAAGAGGGAGTGGTGAGGTCTCTTTCCATGGTGAGGTGACTAAGCTTGGTTTAGAGTGTGACATGAATGGGGTTAAAAAGCTTAATGAAGGATTAAGAAAGAGGCTCCCTCCATTTTCCATAAATCACATGGTGAGGTGTAAAGTGACTCTCATGGCTTGCATATGGCTTATGCATGGCTCCATGGCTTCATTTGGCTTGAGAAAAAATTTGGTCAATTTCATGAAAGAGGATTTTATGAATTTTGGCATTTTGGTGGAAATTTTGATGAGGCTTGATTTGGAATGGTTTAATGATGATTTTGAAACTTAGGGGTGACATAAATTAAAGGTATGATGAAAAGAAATTGCCATGTGGGCTTTAGAGCCAATTTTGGGCTTTTGGATTTGGTGAAAATGGGCTTTTAGAATGGTTTAGGAAAATGGGCCTTTTAGGTTTGAAAACAAATTGGTGGATGGAAATTTTGTGAAGGATTGGGCCAAACAAATGTTGGGTTTAGTTTAGGGATGTTTCATGAACATTTTAGAAAAGATTTGGTATCATTTAGAGTTGAATTGGATTTAATTTGGGCTTTTTTTGGTAAAGGGGCCAAAGTGGGTCAAATTGGGCTAACCTGGGCTAATGTTGGGCTAAGGTTAGATTTGATGTAAAATTAATGTTGAGAAATTTTTATGGCAGTGTCACAAAGAGTTTTCAACCTTGGTTGGGCCTTGATTTTGGAGTTTGGACCTATTTGGGTTAGATTTGGGTTTAGGCCAATTTAGGGGATTTTGATTTTTGGTTAGGTTTGGGAGGAGTTTAGGTTCAAATTTGAGGCAAATAAAGTTAGTGTTTTGTTTGTGGGGATGTTAGGAAGGTTTTAGAAAAGATTTGGGGCCACTTGGAGTTGAATTGGGTTGGTTTGGTTTCACATTGGGTTCATTTGGGTTAAAATGGGTCAAATTGGGGGTTTTGGTAAAAGTGGGTTAAATTTACAAAATTGGCCTATGGTGTAGTTGAATAAAATGAAATTGGGAATATTTGGGATTTTTTGGAATTTTCTGGGAATTTTTGGAATTTATGAATTTTTTTGTTAAGAAGGGCATTTTGGGTATTTGGAGGGTATTGGGGGGTATTTTTGAAATTTTTGGTATATTTGGCTATGGATGATCAATTTGAATGGTGAGAAATGTTTAGGATTGGTTTTGAGAAATTTTGGGTAATTTAGGCAATTTTGCAAATTTTGGGTAGCTTCAAGAGTATTTGATAGGTTTGGTGGGTGTAGGGCCCCGGGGGTCAAAAATTGAAATTTTGAAAAAATGAGGATTGATTAAGTTTGAGTAGAATGGGATCACTTTGGTTGAGCCATGAAGCCATATCAAGCACATAAGAGCCCTGAGAGGACTCATTTGAGGCATTCACTATGTTGTCCCTAACCCTCTTAGCCAAGGTCCTAAGGGTTAAGGTCCATCCATATAAATTACCTACATGAGTCGGGAAGTCAAGCTAGGTATGAATGGTTTTAGGATTTGGCATGTGTGTGAAAGTGTAATGTGTGCAGGTCAACCCTCACCAGACCAAGCCACCCAGGGTAGTCTTAAGGCCAAAGAGTCCTATAAGGAACTCATCCTTTAAACCTCTACATTTTATCTTAACCCTCCAAGTGACTTAGGGGTTTACAATCAGGTATGTGGGGTTTAAAGAGAGTTAAGAGGTGTTTAAATTTATAAGTGGTGGGTTCCATTTCTAGTCCTCTAAGATAGTTAAAGGGAAATCCTAAGGCTAGATCCTAAGAAGTAAGGAGAGAGAAGAGAAAAGACCTCATAAAAAATGAGGTCAAGAATCCCTTTATGTTTCAATCATTTAAACATGTTTATTAAGATTATCCATTGCCCATTTCTCATTTTAATTAAGCCTAAATATTGATTAAAGCTAAATTCTTTAAAATTACACTTTTGCCCCTAAAGGCCTTACCACTTCATAATTCATTAAATTTAACTCAAATGAATTTAAAATTTTTATGCTACCCCATGCATGGTTCAACTAAATCATTAGAGAAGAAAATGTCATTTGTCTTAATTTAATTTGATTTATATAATGATTTTTCATGAAAAATATGAATTTTCAAGGGAAATTCAATAACATAGCCAACACAAAGTTTCTAGCCTTAAGAAAATTATTGGAGGTTCACATAGACTAAAGGACCACTTGGACCAATTTTCATAATTTTTTTTACTTTTAATTTAATTATTATAATTATTTAAATATTTGGAATATTAATTAAATATAAGATATTATTTAATTGGAAAATTAAGATTTATATTTTTCATAAATCTCTCTGATGTTAGAAAACCTGGAGGACCAAATTTTATATTTTTTTTATTTATATTTTAATTATTAGAATTATTTTAGTGAGAAATTAAGGAAATCTTTTTTAGCCTTTAAAAATAATTTTAACCCTTCAAAATTTAATATCTTTATTTAGAGAGTTAGAAAAATTATTTTGATTGTTCCTAACTGATTAGGAGATATATTAGAAAAATTTCATCAATTTTATTAATTTTATAAATTTTATTAATTTTAATTATTTAAATAATAAAATAATGCTTAAAAATAAAAATATTATTTTAATTACAATTTGATTTTTTAGAGTCTCCTCTCGATCACAGAAAACTCCCAAAATTAATTTGGTAATTTTTGAAGTTTATTTTAATTATTAAATTATATAAATGCTCAAAATGAGATTTAACTTGGAAAATTCATTTAAGTATTTAAATTAATTCCAATTGTATTGAAATTTTTATGGGGAGTCCTTCTAATTTTAATTATAATGGAGAGTGATTTTTAGTTTAATTTCATTTATATTTAATTCAATTTACTTTTATTTAAGTTTTAGGTCTTAATTACAATTAAGGTAAATCTTAATGAGTCAAACCATATTTATATTTTTCATATGTTTCTCTGGTCATAGTGAACCTACCAAAATTTACTTTAGATTTCTTCTGATAAATATTTTAATTACTATAATTTTTATACGAAAATAGACACCTACAACTTGAAAAATAGAGATCTCTTCACAGAGGTCTCCCATGGCCTTGGAAAAATCAGGTAAGATCCCCCATGACAAAGGGAACAAGGCCCCTTAAGGACCAAGCCATGGTGAAGTGTCTATGCAAGTGTAGAATCAAAATACTAAGAACAATATTTAATTAATTAAAAATAAAATATTCATCAAATAAATTTCAACCAAATTATACATTATTCTCCTTTGTTCACTGAGCAAGAGAGTATTTTTATTTTATTTTTATAATTTTCTACACCAAGTTATGAATTATTAAAGTTCCACTGATTTAAATAAATCAAAATATCCCTACATTCTCACTTAAACACGCGTCACTGACTCTATCCTCGGTAGTCCTGAAAGAGCACGCGACACTTCTTGATTTAACGCCGTTTTATGACTAAGTTTCCACACAGCCGCACTTTATGTACCATGCTCCCATTCCACTCGATCCTGGCTATCCAAGCAAAACATGAGAGATCCAACGACTCCTGGTCTTCGTCCCCAACTAGTTCATCCCATAAGTTGTCCACCTTCTAACCTTAAGATCTCAAGCTAGACTGAACTAAATCACATGGGTTTTTTTTCTATAGCTTCATCTAAGCAAGACGAACCTATCTATACGACTTATACGGTATAAAATACAGTACACATGTATGGAGGATGAAGAATAACTTGGGAGGAAGGTGAAGTTCAATATCTTTGTATGAGAGGGGAGGCCTAAATCAAATGGTTGTAAAGCTTCGATTGGTCCCAACGAACTTCAAGATGAAGTCTCTTGCCCTGGTGAAATGCCTGAACCCAAATTCGACCAGACATAATTTCAGGTTTTGATCAAAGTTTGTAACAGAGGCTCTCTAGGATGGGGCTTTGATGAGGGAACTTCTTCTCTCAGTGCTGTGAAGTTGTGGGCACAGTTAATTTAATTTTGGTTCAGTGTAGAGTTGTAATGGAATTTGTTCTGGTTTTGGCTGGAATTTTTCTAGGTAAATTAGGTCTGAACAGTGGGGATGAGTGGCTGAAGACAGTGGGATTACACTTAGGGAGTCACATGGAAGCTGTGGGAGCAATTTGATAGTGGGTGAAATAAACTTAAAACCCTAGGGATATTAAATTTTGTGGTAATTAATCATTATCAGGGATTATAAAATCATTCAAACATTAACTAGTGGTCTTAAATTAGTAAGTTATTATCTTCCAAACTCATTACCCTCACCTTAAAATCATTTAATTCAATTAACTACCAAATTAAAATAGCTAGGGTAAATTACAATTATGCCCTTGTTAAGGAAAAGTGAGGGATTAGTTTCTACCTCTTAATCCCTTGTGTTTCAACTGCTTAGAAAAGTCAATTATGATCATACATTACTCATTTACCATTTAATTTTACCTGAATATTATTTAGGTCTTATGTTCCATAATTACCATTTTTTTCCTTTAAGGTCTTATCAGTTCATAATTCTTTAAATTAAACTCTAATGACTTTGAAATTTTTATGTTACCCAACTCTTGCATAATTTGTTAAAAATAACGAGGTGTTTTGAATATGACCATTCTCTTTCATTTATCCAGCAATCAAATTAAATAAATCGTTCCTATAATAAGATACAATCAAGAATTTTATTATATCCCTTCTTTCTAAGTTTCTGAAATCATTTGATTTTGTACATTTTCTACGGTATCTCATAAGGATAAATGCTACAAATACCTTATAACAGAAGAGAAAAATGTACTTTTGATGCAAAAATAGGTCATTTTTATTTTTATTTGATTTTGTACTACAAATACCATAAATCAATTGATTTTGTATTATAATATCAGAGGAGAAAATTTTAATTTTTTATTTTTATTTTCTTAGAATTATTTTAATGCAAAAATAGGTATTTTCTGAGTTAATTCAATAACTTATCCAAAGTAAGTCTTTTGTCTTTAAGAAAATTAATGGAGGTTCAACTTGGTCAGAGGACCATCTAGACTAATTTTCATGATATTTTTGAATTTTACATTAATTATTATAATTATTTTTTAGTGTTAATTAAATATAAAATATTATTTAAGTTGAAAATTAAGTACTTTTCTTAAATTTCACTGATTTTAGAGAACCCAAGGAAAAAAATTTCATATTTTAATGATTTTTTATTTTATTTAATACAACTATTTTAGTGCAATATTATAGAAAATTTACTTTTATCCTTTAAAAATTCATAACTTTGTTTAGAAAATGGGAAAAATATTCTGACTGCTTTCAAGTGTTCAAAAAATACTTTTGAACATTTTAATGCATTTTTTTATTTTATGATTTTTATAATTTTTAATTATTTAATATTTAAAATATACTTTAAAAATTAAATATTTATTTTAACTTCAATATTATTTTTCTGATGTTCCTCTCGTCACAAGAATCTTCAAAAATCATTTTCACAATTTTTAAATTTATATTTTAATTATTGTAATTCATTTAATGCCAAAAATGTCATTTTACTTCGAAAATCAAATTTGGTGGTCAAATTAATTCAAATTGAGTTCAAATTTTACAGGAGCTAATATAATTAATATTTACAGTGTGGGCTCATTTTTATGATTTTCATATTTATATTTTAATTATTTAATTTTTTAACTCTTTTAATGAGATAATTACAGTTAGTGTCGTTTTTAATTACTTAAATCTTATTTTTATTTTTTACGGTCCTCTGACTATAGTGAACCTACCAAAATAAGTTTTGTGTTTTCTAATTTATATTTTAATAATTATAATTTTTTAATTAGAAAGAGGGGATTTAATTTTAAAAGTAGGGCTCTCTAGCTAGAGATGCTCTCTGACCCTGGAAAAATCAGAGAGCACCCCTAAGGATAGAGCCAACAAGCCCTCAAAACCTCAAGCCATGGTGATTAATATTTTTTGAGTAATGATTAAAATAATTTTCAGAGCATTTAGTTTATATAAAATAAAATAACAGTCAAATAATTTTGATTATTGTTCCACATTATTCTCCTCTATTCACTGAGTAACAGGATATTTTTATTTTATTTTTACCATTTGTATACACCAAGTTATGCATTTTCTAAGCCAACTGAATTCAGATAAATAAAAACTCATATTTTTCTACTTATCCGACTCAGCACCAAACAATCCTACAGCGCTCCGAATTCCCACGCGGCGCTCTATCATTTGACACCACCACCTGATTCAGCTATGTTGACCTCATTTTTGATGAGGTCTTCCCTTCTTCTTGTTAGTGCTTAAGATCTAGCCTTAGGTTTTTTCTTTTGACTATCTTAGAGGACTAGAATTGGGACCCGCCTTTTAGAAATTCAAACCACTTCTAAACTCCCCGCAAACTCCACAAACTTGACTATAGACCCCTAATCACCCGCAGGGTTGAAATCAAATGTGGAAGTTTAAAGGATGAGTTCCTATAGGACTCTTTGGCCTTAGGATCGACCCAGGCGGCCCGGTCCGATGAGGGGGCCGACTTACACTACACTTACACACTACATTTCCACACACTTCCTAAAACCACACCCATACCCAACTTAACCTCCTCGACTCATGTGGGTGATTCACATGGATGGTCCTTAACCCCTAAGCCCTCGCGTAGAGGTTAGGAACAACATAATGAATGCCTCAAATAAGTCCTTTCATGGCTCATATGAGCTTGAAATGGTTTCATGGCTCAACCAAAATGATTTCTTTCCACCTAAATTCACCCAATCTCCAATTTCCCAAATTTTCAATTTTTGACCCCCGAGACCCTACACCTACTAAACCTACCCAAAACCTCGAAATTACCCAAATTTTCGCAAAATTTCCAAATTACCCAAAATTTTCCAAAATCAATCCCAAACATCTCCACATCACTCAAATTGATCATCCATACCCAAAAATACCAAAGATTCCAAAAATACCCCCCAATACCCTCCAAATACCCAAAATACCCTTCTTGCCTAAAAATCCAAAAATTCAAAAAATTCCCAGAAAATTCCAGAAAATCCTAAATATTCCCAATTTCATTTTGTCCAACTACACCATGGGTCAATTTTGTCAATTTACCCTACTTTTGTCAAAACCCCCAAATCGACCCATTTTAACCCAAAGTGAACCCAATGTTAAACCAAACCTATCCAATTGACCCAAATTCTGGTCCAATTCAATTCTAAACTTCAATTCAACATCCCCAATACCAATCTAGACCAAATCCAAGTCCAATTTGATTGACATTTGGATCCAATTTCACTTTGGGCCTTAAAGCCCAAATTTGGACCCATGACCCAAACTTAGCCCAAACTAACTCAATTCAACTCCAATTAACCCCAAATCTTTTCTAAACCTTCCTTAACATCCCCATAAACAAAACACTAACATGATTTGCCCAAGATTTTGACCCAAACCCCACTCAAATTCAACCCAAAATCAAAAAGCCCAATTTCGACCTAAACCCAAACCTAACCCAAATAGGCCCAAACCTCAAAATCAAAACCCAACCAAAGCCAAAACCTCTTTGAAACACTCCCATAAACATTTCTCAACATTTATTTTACATCAATTTCAACCCTAGCCCAACATTGGCCCAAGTTAGCCCAATTTGACCTACATTGGCCCATTTACCAAATAAACCCAAATTCAACCCAATTCAAACCCAAACCACCTTAAATCTATTTCAAATTATTCATGAAACATCCCTAAACCAAAACCAACAACTATTTGGCCCAAACTTCTACAAAAATTCCCATCCATGAACACATCCTTAAACTTAAAAGCCCACTTCCCTTAAACCTTCTTAAAAACCCATCTTCATTAAATTTTAAAAGCCCAAATCATCCTAAAGCCCACATGACACTTCCCCTCATCATCCATTTGATCAAAATCACCCCTAAGTTTCAAAATCATCAATTAAACCATTCCAAATCAAGCCACATGTCAAATTACCCCCTAAATGTCAAAAATTTCTAAAACCCTTTTCATGAAACAAACCAAACCTTTTCCCAAGCCAAATGGAGCCAAGGATGAGCCATTCACAAGCCATATGAAGCCATGAAAGTTTGGCATGTGACCATGCCATTAATGGCAAAAGGAGGAGGTCCTTTAACCATCTCCTAAAAGTCATTAGCCTTAAGCATGTCTCCCCTTAACCAAGATTTAATCCAAATATTCTTGGATAAGGACATCACCACCTTCGACTCAGCCTAGCCTAACTCGATCTTCTCAGCCCAAGACCAGCCATGGGGAGGTGAACCCAACCCAAACCAATGGGTTGACCAATTTCAAGCCAAAATGGCCTCTCCCCCATTCCATTTTAATCCAAACACTTTACACATGTCCAAGCCCGATCGACTTCACCATTGCCAAGCCCCGACCTCCCCGGTCAAGATGGTGACCCATGCTCGCCGGCCAGCCGCCCGGATCGCCGGAAAACACCACACCCGAGAGCATCATGTGAGCCCAAGCTTGGAATTCTCACCTGCTGAGTTGCCCCATGCCCAATGGCCACCATGGCCGTTCTTCTCCTCACCGCAGCAGGTCGATCCCATGCCTCAACTCCCCCGGGAGGCCCTCCACCCTCTCCTATTTAAACTCCACCCCTCTCGGCCATGGGAAGAGCCGAGCACAAACCTTGCCGAAACTCGCCAAAATTGTTCCGGACCCTTCTCCACCCTTAGAGCAAGTTGATCCCCGGTGTCAATTTGCCCTAATCCCCACTGATAAAATCCAATTTCCCAACTGAAATTCCACCCAAAACCAGGACACTTCTCCACAGTGAGCCAATTCCCAAATTGATTAGTTCTACACCTTCACCAGACCAAGGGAAGGTGTCCATCAGCAAAAGCCCCATCTCCGAGCCACCCGAGCTTACTCCGACCTCCAAGCTTTGTGATCGGGCTTGGTCGAAATCATATCCGTACAATTCCCAGCACTGGGAGACTTCATCTCGGAGCTTGCCGGGACCCAATCGAAGGTGCAACAACTCTCGGATCGAAGCCACCCTTCTCCGAGCCAAGGTATGAGCTAACTCTCCATCCCGAGTTTCCGGAGATTCTCCATTTCAAATGCCTTAGTTTCAATGCATGTTAGCCGTATAGATGTGTTCGTCTCTTCAAGACGAATCCATAGAGCATAAGAACATGAAAATCGATCGAGAATCGAGTGAGATCTTAGGGATTTAGTGTGGACGGCTCTCGGGTGAGAACACTTGGGGACGATGAACGGATGCCGTCCATTCAATACACGCGCGGACGAACGGCTCGGATGGCGTCGGACCGAGAAACGGTGCGAGAACCGCGGGGCCCGGCCGCCGACTCAAGTGGCGGCGTCGAACGGGAGCGCGCCGCGTGGCCTTTCGGAGCCGCCGAGGATGCGGCGGCGCCGCGTGGATAAATAGAAAATTAGGGTATTTTCTTATTTATTTAATTCCCTAAACTTCAAAAATTCATATCTCCGTGTAGAAAAATCAGAAAAATAAAATAAAAATACCCTCTCGCTCGAGTGAACGGAGGAGAATAATGTGGAAAAGAAATCATTTAATTTCATCAAATATTTTATTTTTTATAATTTATTTACTCTCTGCATTATTTTAATTCTCCATGCATGCATACAATTCACCATGGCATGAGACCATAGGGCTTTGAAGCCTCCGAATTTGGGAACATTCCCCGAATTTTCCAAAGTCGGAGGCCATCCCTATGAAGAGTTCTTGATTTTTCAAGTTCGAGTCACTGTTTTGAGTATTTTAATTCCAGTAAATAGCATGTTATGAAATAAATTCTAGGAAAATTTGGTGATATTGCTTATGACCAGAGAACCCTAGGAAAAATAGGTTTTGACTTAGTTCATTTAAAACAACCCTAATTGGCTTAAACACTCAAAATAGGTCTTCAATTAATTAGAGTTAACCATGCATCAAATTGACTTGAAATCAATTCTCCACTGACCTTTAGGATCAGAGGAATCCATCATAAAAATTTGAGGTCAATTGGACTTGGTTAGCCCCACTAATTGGGTTGATTAAGCCACTTAGCCATTTTAAATTTTAAAAATTCATAACTTTTAAAATACTTTTCAAAAATTCACCAAATTGGTTTTGGAGCCTCTCTGATATTAGGGAAACCTAGGAAAATTAAAATTTCAATTTTCTAAAAAAGTTGATTTTTAATAATATTTTAATATTTTAATAATTAAAAAATAATAAAAATCACAAAAATAATAAAATTCACCAAAATGTCACATTTTGAATTTTAATCACTTAGGAACAAACCCCATATTTTTCCTAAGTCTATTTAGTGAGATATTGAATTTTAAAGCCCTAGGGTAATTTTAAAATTAAAAAAAATGTATTTTCTAGCATTTTCACTAAAATAATTACAATAAATCATAGAAAAATCAGAAAATTGCAAAATTTGCTTCTCTGGTTTCCTTGATATCAGAGAGATTTTTAAAAAATATAAAATCCATTTTTCAATTTTTATTTTATTTTTAAATTAATTAATACTCCAAAATTTAAAATAATTATAATAAAAATAATATAATTCAAAAAAATCACCAAAATTGGTCCAAGTGGTCCTCTGGTCATTAGGAATGTCCCCTAATTTTCTTAAGGACAGAAACTTTCCTTTGGTCATGTTATCAAATTTTCCTTGAAAATCTCTATTTTCCACCAAAAATAATTATATAAATAAATTAAATACGTAAGAATCATATTTTCTCCTCTCATGTCTTTATTGATATATGAGTGAAGTCACATAAAAATTTCAAGTTAATTTGAGTTCAATTTAGTGAGTTATGAAATTATTAAGCTAAAGGGGTAAAATGGTAATTAAACTTTTAACCCTTAATTAAAACTTTAGGTTTAATAAAAAATCAACAAGTAAAATATTTGATCTTAATCTGATTTGGATGATTGAAATTTAAATAATTAAAGGGTAGAAACCCATTAAATAATTTTAAAATGATTAAACTTTAATTAAATAATAGATTAAATTTGGAGGAATAATAAATTGGGATTATTAAAATAAGGGATATTTATTAGGAAGAGATTTATTCTTTAATTTAAAAAGTCCCTAAGTTAATTATCTCATTAATATTCAACTCTTAATTAAAATGATAACTCAAATTTAAAATATTAAAAGACTTAATTAAATTATTAAACTCTTTTAAAATTTTGATTAAAATTAAAAATAAAGTAAATTAAAGATAAATTAAATTAAAATTAAATTAAATTTAACAATTAAATTAAATTAAATTAAATTAAGTTAAATTAAATTAAATTAACAATTAAATTAAATTAAAAATTAAATTAAATTAAATTAAATTAAATTAAATTAAATTAAATTAAATAAATTAAATTAATTAAATAAAATTGAATTAAATCAAATTAAATTAAATTAAATAAATTAAATTAAATAATTGAATTAAACTAAATTAAATAATCAAATTAAAATTAAATCAAATCAAATTAATTAAACATCAAATCAAATTAAATCAAACTCAATTAAATTAAAGAAAATAAATTTAAAGCAACTTGAACACTATTCCAAATTTAAACTCTTTAACTTAAATCAAATCATTTGAATACTAATTTACCCTTGAAAGCTTTAGTTATTATAACTCCTAAATAAAACATTAAATGAAGTGTCACTTCACTCATAGGA
Organism: Papilionanthe hookeriana x Papilionanthe teres; assembly: GCA_022702705.1. NCBI lineage: Eukaryota > Viridiplantae > Streptophyta > Magnoliopsida > Asparagales > Orchidaceae > Papilionanthe > Papilionanthe hookeriana x Papilionanthe teres. Next base: position 129,327,044 of record CM040425.1, on the reverse strand, counting down.
TATTCAAATGTCCTAGTTCACTGAGCAAGTTAACAAAACTTGAAAACCTCTGGACGATCGATTCATTTATATAATTAAATTCATTTGGACTTAAAACAATCCTAGAAATATTGAAAAGATGTTTAAGATCATTCTTAAGCACTTCCTCAATATGATAGGACATTTATAAGAACAATTGAATTTGATTATTCTTTGATGAAGAAAATCGTCCTTAAACCAAAACACAAAGAACCTAGACGTCATAGGAAATGACTAGCTATAGGATTAGGAATTTGGTAGAAAACCATAACCTTTCCCTTAGCCTTACCTAGGAACTTGCTTAAGTATGCTAATTGTGTTTTAAGTGCAGCTTGGGATGACGGGAAGACCCTCCGGGTACGCATTTGTATTATTGCAATTTACTTTCCTGCAATTTATTTTCCAAGCAATTTACATTATTGCAATTTACTTTATTGCAACTGCGTTTATTTTTTCTTGTATGATAAAACAACTGTTGCATGAAAACCCACACCTTTAGGATAGCCCCTAAAACTGAAACCAAAACTAAGTTAAAAGTTATTGCAAGATAAAACTCACCGCCACAACATTTCAAAATATAAAACAACTCAAAATTTAATCACAAACAGAACACAAAACTACAATTACAACTAAATTAAAATGTCCTGTTGGATGATCGGGAATACCTCGGATGATGTAACCTACGTGTTGCTAACGGGATTTCCCACGGTCTAAATGAAAGTGTGGAACTCATTCAGTTGAGTTTAGCAAATTCATCTGGACTAAGTGAATCCGATAAAAATAATGATGCCGGAAGGATGGAACCGTGGGATCTTAACCGGTGTCGTTATAATCAACTTTAAGATTTGTTTTAATTAAAACGTAAAAAACACTTGGAAATTAAGATTTTCTCTAAACCAAAACACTTTTCTCATCTCCCGATTTATGATTTCTAAAACTAAACCTCTGCAACAACAAGGAACTTGGAGCATGGTGGGCAAGCACGGCCATCGTCGTCGGCAAAACTTGAACCTACTTCAAGCAAAACTTTCCTAGAATTAAATAACCAAGCCATAGGACTTCGAGGTAGCTTGCACTAGTGCAACATAAATCCTCAACTCTTCGTTAGGCATTTGCATTGCAAATTAAGCCCTAACCGGTCTTAGGATTCCGAGGTAGTCGTCCGATACGACAATAAACCCTCACATCTTCTAGGCTATTTGTTTGATTTTATCATACAAATATAAGCCTTAATTAATTAAAATTGGCAAGATTGAAATACTAAATAAACATTAGGACTTTCCTAAATTCAAGCCAAACAATAGGATAGTCGGGAAATTACCGAAGTTCACTTCGAATCAGTAATTTCTCCTACCTCTCTTCCTTTGGATTCACAAAACAAAATGTTCCAAAATTTGATCCATTCCCTATTGAAATTCCAAAATTCAATCTTTGAAAACCTTAAACTTTGAAATTCTTGAGAGCGAATTATTGGTTATTATCGAGAGTTTTCTTAGGTGATTCCCGTCACTTAAGATGTAATTAACTATAGGGGCTTGCCCTTATAGGGAATTTTAAAGAACCTGTGTAATATAAACCCTGTTTAATACTTTCATATTAAGCAGGGGAATTTGTCGGCTTATAAAATTGGTTCGCAGACCAAACGGATGTCACAAAACTTCTAGTTTATTTGATCGAGCCCCACCATCAAGCAGTGTGTTTATCCTTAGGGATAGATACACAATTTGTGGTGCGGTGCTCGTTTATATAAACTATTTGGGATGTGAGATCGGTTTAATCTCATATCTTAAAACTTTCAAATTTAAAAATTATTTTCAAAGCCAAATACTACTTTCTAAATTATATATATATTTAAATCAAATTTAAAATTTAAATTCGCCGACAACTTCTGTTAGGCGACCTCCCTTTTAAAATACAATACAACCTAAAAATATGCCGACAAGCTACCATGCGACCCATGTGTTTCAATCCCTCCTCCAACTACATCAATGTCGTTCATCGGATGCACGCGCGATCAGACGACTCTCCTTCATCGTCTTCATCTTATATATCTCGTGAGCCATCCAGCTTCCTGACCTAAGGTCTCCCTCCACACTTAACCAAATCATATGGGATTTGTTTCTAAAGCTTCATCCAGTCCAGGCGAACACATTCATATGATTTATCATGCATGAAATTAAGATCATCTTCACAAAAGACCAAACCGAGCTCAATTTGGAGGGAGGGAAGAGATCAATACCTTTGTCCAAGAGATGTTGCTACAATTGGATGCTTGCAGATGCTTAAGTAGATTATGGAAAACCTCCTAGATGTGTCAATTTGATCTGATAGAAGGTCTGGTTCAGAATCCTGGAGAAGGTGGTAAGGTTTAGGTGAAAGTCAGAGAAAGAGTGGATGTGAGGTGGAGCTTTCTGTAGGGAATTTCTTCCCTTCCTCTGGTGAAGGTGAGGAGCAAATAAATTTGAAGATTGGTGGAGTTTGGTTGAGTGTCCTATTTCTGGTTGAGTTTTTGGTGGGAAAATTGGCTTCAGGCAGTGGCTATGGATGGTTGGGGACAGTGGAATTGAACTTAAGAGGTCTTGGAGAAGCTCTAGAGGAAATTTTACGGAGTCACCCCAGGGACTTCGATCATTTTTTCTCTTGGCCGTGGGAGGTGAGGTTTAGATAGGCAAAGCCATGGTAACTAGGGCTGGCCAGTGGGTGCAAAAGGTTGTTGAGGTGGAGGGCTGAGCAGCACAATTAACCAATGTGGTGAGTGATATACCTAAAATATATAGTGTTTTTAAATACATTTTACTACCTATTTTTGATGATATTGCACTTTAATGGAAGGTATTTTTGTGTTTTTACTGTAGGTATGATTAAAATGACTGAATATGATGAAAGGACCAATAAAGGATCAAATTTAGAGCAAAAATTAAAAGATGTGCAAAATTAGCCTTCGGCGGCTAAGCGCAAGAACCTTGGCGCATAAGCGCCACAGTTGAAGTGACAAATTTTATTTGATTTTGGCACAAATTTGAAGGTGTTTTTGAAACATTCTTTGGATTAAACTTCACTAATTTTCTATCAGCACCAAAATTCATTTAAAATTTGAACAGATGGATGCATTCTTGATGAATACATTGAATCTGGACATATTTTGAAAAGACACCAATACACCTTTTAGAAAATTTTAAAAAGAAGACTTGAAGATCATAAAAATGGATGTTGTTGGAGGGTGTGATAAGTGTTAATACTCAAGTTTATGTTAGAGAGTTATTGAGAGCACACATTTTCACTTCACCTCTTTTATTATCAATTTTATCTAGTTTTTATTAAGAGTAGAATAGAGATTTGGAGTCAATGGAGTTGGGTGCCAACCTCTATTGTGTACTATAAAGGGAAAGCAAAGTTTCAAAGGAACTTCAAGAGTCTTATGGTGAGGATTTTCATATAAGTGTTTAACTTTGTTTTACATTTGGTTTTAAAGTAAGATTTGTTGTGTTTTCATTATGATTTCGACTTTCAAATCAAATTGTGATTGTCTTTTCTCCATGGATTCTGAGTAGTTTTCTTTATTTATTTTCTTTTAAATAATGAAGTAATTAAATTATGGAAGGAAGTTGTGTGAAGTATAAGAAATTCAATGTTGGAAGAAGTTGTAATGATCACTACCTTGCACTTCATTTACCTCTTGATTTGGCCAATTAAGATGTTAAAACTTGTTGTGAGAACATGTAAGATCCAATGCGGTAATGTCTCAATCAACAATTAGAAAGAATCACATCCAATTGTATGGATGAGAATTGTAGTTCATATTATTGGGTGTAAATAAATAGGAAGATATGTTTTTAATGGAGGGTAAAATTAGAGGATTTAGAGTGACAGGCTAAAGCCCCCTAATATGGCTTGATGTTTTAAATTTTGTTAAGAGATGTTAGCCCCTACGTGTAGGGAATAGAGGGAACTCTAGAGCGAGAGCTAGTATCTTCCCTGCTTAACCCATCAACCTTATTTCAAAACATGAAATTAAACAATGTTCTTTATAAAACCAAGTAAGGGTAAAGAATATAATTGCTTCTATTTGGCACAACACATTTTTGATACTACTATAATGAAATTCCATATTTATTACTGATTCATTGAATGAGAATAAAGATATTTTATTCTCATTTGATATCATACTATTTTATAGTTATGTTAACTTTAGCTGTTTGCTTTACATTTTATACAGAAAATACCAAAAACAAATTTGAAAAATATTATAACTTAAAACATACTTTACAAAATTATTTTAAAAAGTAAAATTATTTTTCTTATTTCTTTAAATTTTTAGAAATTTACCTGTGGGTTCGATATCTCGGGGCTTAATAAAAAAATCCTATATTACATGATAAATGATATGTATATTTGCGTAGTATCCCATATTATAAATAATTAAAGTATAATTTCATATCTAAATCGTAAGCATAAATATTCGACACAGTCAAGTTTTTGGCGCCATTGTAAAGAAAGAGATAATATCATTGGAAAGAAATATAAATTGAAAAATGTAAGGATAAATATTCGGGGATCAAGTTTTTGGCTCCGTTGCTGGGGGAATTAATTAAAATATCATTTAAAGAAAATTTAAGAAAAATGAAATTTTTCATTGTTTTTGTTAGCATGTTTTATTTTATTTTGTTAGTTTTGTATGCGTAGTTCAGGTTCTGTGGGACTTGTGCCTTATGACTCTAAATTAAAGAGAACTATTAGAAAAATAAAAAAAATTAAAAATACAGAAAATGATAAAAATATTCAAGAAATGGAAAATCAAGATCATTAAAATCTTGAAATCCAATAAGAATTTAGACTTTTAAGAGATTATGCTAACCCTACAATGGATGAACTTCATGGTAGTATTCAACACCTTGTTGTAGCTGCTATTTAATTTGAACTTAAACTTGTTATTATCCAGATGGTATATAATAATTAGTTTGGGGGAGCACTAACTGAAGATCCTAGTTTACATCTTGCCAAATTTCTAGAATTGTGCACTACTTTTAAATACGATGGGGTTTCGAATGATGCTATTAGATTTAGACTTTTTCTTTTTTCACTAAGGGATAAATCTAAGATTTGGTTAAATTCCTTAGCACCTGGAACTATCAGAACTTGGGGAAATTTAGCACAAAAATTCCTTGCTAAATATTTTCCACCATCGAAGACTGTGAAACTTAGAAATGATATTACATCTGTTTGTCAGTTTGATGGGGAATCTATATATGAAGCATGGGAAAGTTTTAAAGATCTCTTAAGAAAGTGTCCACATCATTTGATACTAGATTGGTTAATAATTCAGACCTTTTAAAATGGATTAGTTGGATCTTGTTGACCTCATTTTTGATGAGGTCTTCTCTTCTCTCTTTAGTACTTAGGATCTAGCCTTAGGCTTTTCCTTTGACTATCTTAGAGGACTAGAGATGGAACCTACCCCTTTAGAAACTCAACCACTTCTTAACTCCTCGAAAACTCCACAAACTTGATTGTAGGCCCCTAATCACCTAGAGGGTTGAAATCAAATGTGGAAGTTTAAAGGATGAGTTCCTATAGGACTCTTTGGCCTTAGGACCGCCCAGGTGGCCCTGGCTGCAGTGAGGGCCGACTTACACACACACTACACTTATACACTACACTTTCACACATCTCCTAAAACCACACCCATACCCAACTCGACCTCCCGACTCATGAAGGTGATTCACATGGATGGTCCTTAACCCTAAGCCCTTGGCTAAGAGGGTTAGGAACAACATAATGAATACACAAAATGAGTCCTCTCATGGCTCATATGGGCTTAATATGGCTTCATGGCTTCATGGCTCAACCTAAACGATTCCATGTCACTTAAATTTGATTAATCTTCATTTTTTCAAAATTTCAGTTTTTGGCCCCCGGGACCCGGACCCTCCTAACCTACCAAAAGCCCTCGAATAACTCAAAATCTCCAAAATTCCTAAATCACCCAAAATTCCTCAAAATTGATCTTAAACATTTCCATACCACTCAAATTGATCATTTACAGCAAAAAATACAAAAAATTCCAAAAATACCCCCAATACCCTCCAAATTACCAAAATGCCCCTCTTGACCCAAAAATTCAAAAAAATTCCAAAAATTCCCACAAAATTTCAGAAAATCCCAAATATTCCCAATTTCATTTTGTTCAACTACACCATGGGCTGATTTTGTTAATTTACCCCACTTTTACCAAAACCCCCAATTTAACCCATTTTAAACCCAAGTGAACCCAATGTCAAACCAAACCTACCCAATTGACCCCAATTTTGGTCCAATTCAATTCTAAAATTCAATTCAACATCCCAAATGTCAATCTGGACCAAATTCAAGCCCAATTTTATTGACATTTGAATCCAATTTCACTTTTGACGTTAAAGACCAATTTTGACCCATGACTCAAACTTAGCCCAAATTAGCCCAATTCAACTCCAATTTAACCCAAATCTTTTCTAAAATCTTCCTAACATCCCCACAAACAAAACACTAACATAATTTGACCAAAATTTGGACCCAAACCTCACTCAAATTCAACCCAAACCCAAAATCCCCTAAATGGGCCTACACCCAAACCTAACCCTAATGGGCCCAAACCCCAAAATAAAAACCCAAACAAAGTTGAAACCTCTTTGAAACACCCCCAAAAACATTTTTCAACATTAATTTTACATCAATTTCAACCTTGACCCAACATTTATTTGGCATGGCCCTTTGCAAAATTTTTTATCTAAAAGCTCATTTTGAAACATAAAAGCCCATTCCCTTAAACCAGTTTAAAAGCCCACATTTACAAAATTTTAAAAGCCCAAAGTCCATTACCAAGCCCACATGAAACCTTTTCTTCATCATTCCTTTGATAATCCTATTTGACCAAAGTCTTAAACCATCATGAAATCAACCCATTTGTAGCATCATGACAAATCCCATCAATGGAATCCAAAGTTTTCAAAATTCCAAATAACCCTTTTCCATGCAAGTGAGCCAACCTTTTCCCAAGCCATGAGCAAGCCAAATGAAGTCATGGAGCCATGAATAAGCCATATGCAAGCCATGGGGAGCCCTTTCCACCTCACCATGCCACTTATGGCAAGAAGAGGGGAGCCTTTCCTAAGCCTTCACTAAACCTTTTTAACCCCATTCATGATACACTTTAACCAAAATTGGCCACCTCACCTTGGATGGGGACTTCACCACACATATGAGGCTGACCCAAATGATCTCACATCAGCCCAAATCAAGCCTTGGTGAGTGAACCAAGCCAAAACCATGAATTGACCCAAATTGGACCAAAAATGCTCCTTACACCCATGCCATTTAAATCCTTGACTTTACACATGGCATAACCCAATTGATTGCACCAAGATCAAGCTCAATCATGTGAGTTTTTCTCAGCCAAAAAGCCTTGATGAATGAACCAAGCCAACCCCCATGGCCACATAAGCTCCACCATAACCTTTCTTATTTAAACCCCACCTCCATGGCCATATGACGAGGGATGCAAAATTTACCTTGGGGAGACTCTGTCAAATTGTTCTCAAAGCTTCTCCAAGCACTTCTAAGCTCAATCAAACCATTTCCAATTGAGGCCTCACCTCTTGGACAAAGGTATCATTTTTTTTTCTCCTCCAACCGAGCATGTTTTAATTTTCTGTACTTATTCACATGTTTTAAGTATATCATCACCCTATAGATGTCTGCTACTCAATTATACGATCATTTTAAAAAAAAAATTCATTAAATTTCATTGAGAATCGAGGGAGATATCAAGGTTTGAAGTTGGACGGTTTTGAGTGAATAGAACAAAGAAAGAGGAGCAGCAGCCGTCCGATCGGGCATGTATCCCACGGACGGCGCCGATGGAGTTGGACGGCGGCTTTATCCGTGAACAGCAACCACGCCAGCCGAGTTGCAGCGCGACACGTGTCATTTGAGCGGGAAATGCATTTTTTTGATTTATTTTTGAACCTAAACTTCAAAAACTCATAACTATTCATAGAAAACTAAAAAAAATAAAATAAAAATACCCTCTTGCTCACTGAAACGAGGAGAATAATGTGGAAGTGATTTTATATTTATTTGATGCATATTTTATTTTTAATTAATTAAATAGTGTTTTTAATCATTCAATTCTCCTTGCATGTATACAACTCATCATAGCATGAGACCATAGGGCTTTTGAAGCCTTTGATCTTGGGAACATTCCCTGAATTTTTTAAGATCATAGGCCATCTCTATAAAGAGTTATGTATTTTCCAAGTTTATGTCACTGTTTGTGGTATTTTAATTCCAATAATTATCATGTTGTGAAATAAATTCTAAGAAAATTTGGTAATGTTCCTTAGGACCAGAGGACCCTATGAAAAATATATTTTGAGTTAACTCACTTGGAATGACCCTAATTGGCTTAAACACCCAAAATGGATCTCTAATTAATTAGAGCTAACCATACATCAAATTGACTTGAAATCAATTCTCCACTGACCTTTAGGATGAGAGGAACCCACCATAAAAATTTGAGGTCAATTGGATTTGGTTAGCCCTACTAAATGGGTTGATTAAGCCACTTAGTCATTTTAAACTTTAAAAATTCATAACTTTCAAAATATCTTTCAAACATTCACCAAATTGGTTTTGGAGCCTCTCTGATATTAGGGGAATTTAAGAAAATTAATATTTCAATTTTCTAAAAAAGTTGATTTTTTAATATTATTTTAATATTTTAATAATTAAAAAATAATAAATATCACAAAAATAATAAAATTCATCAAAATGTCACATATTGAATTTTAATCACTTAGGAACAAACCCCATATTTTTCTTAGGTCTATTTAGTGAGATATTAAATTTTAAAGCTCTAGGGTAATTTTAAAATTAAAAAAAATGTATTTTCTAGCATTTTCACTAAAATAATTATAATAAATCATAGAAAAATCAAAAAAATTGTAAAATTTGATTCTCTGATTTCCTTGATATCAGAGAGGTTTTTGAAAAATATAAAATTCATTTTTCAACATTTATTTTATTTTTAAATTAATTAACACTCCAAAACTTAAAATAATTATAATAAAATAATATAATTCAAAAAATCACCAAAATTAGTCCAAGTGGTCCTCTGGTCATTAGGAATGTCCCCTAATTTTCTTAAGGACATAAACTTTCCCTTGGTCATGTTATTAAATTTTCCTTGGAAATCTCTATTTTCTACCAAAAATAATTATATAAATAAATTAAATACAGAAAAATCACATTTTCTCCTCTCATGTCTTTATTGACATATGAGTGAAGTCACATAAAAATTTCAAGTTTATTTGAGTTCAATTTAGTGAGTTATGAAATTATTAAGCTTAAAGGGTAAAGTGGTAATTAAAATTTTTAATCCTTAATTAAAACTTTAGGTTTAATAAAAAAATTAACAAGTAAAATATTTGATCCTAATCTGATTTGGATGATTGAAATTTAAATAATTAAAGGGTAGAAACCCATTAAGCAATTTAAAATAATTAAACCTTAATTAAATAATTGATTAAATTTGGAAGAATAATAAAATTGGAATTATTAAAATAGGGATATTATTAGGAAGAGATTTATTCTTTAATTTAAAATTCCCTAAATTAATCATCTCATTAATATTCAATTCTTAATTGAAATGATAACTCAAATTCAAAATTTTAAAAGACTTAATCATTAAACTAAAATTAAATTATTAAACTCTTTCAAAAATTTCAACTAAAATTAAAAATAAAATTAAATTAAAAACTAAATTAAATTGGATTAAATTAAATTAAATTAAAATTAAAAGTTGAATTAAATTAAATTAAATAAACAAATTAAATTAAATTAAATGAATTAAATTAAATTAAATTAAATAAATAAAATCAAATTAAATTAAGTTAAACCAAATTAAAAATTAAATTAAATTAAATGAATTAAAATTAAATTAAATTAAATTAAATTAAATTAAATTAAATTAAATTAAATTAAAATTAAATCAAATTAAATTAAATTAAAGGAAATTAAATCAAATTAAACTAAATTAATTTAACCAAATTGAATTAAATTAACTTAAATTAAAATTAAAATTAAATTAAATTAAATTAAAGTTAAAATTAAATTGAATTAAATAACATCACCTAAAACAGAAAGAAATTAAATATAAAGCAACTTGAACACTATTCTAAATTTAAACCCATTAATTGAAATTAAACTAAATCACAAACCATTTGAACACCAATTTACCCTCGAAAGCTTTAGTTGTCATAACTCCTAAACAGAATATTAAATGAAATGTTACTTCACTTATAGGACATTCAAACATCCTAGTTCACTGAGTAAGATAACAACAAAACTTAACTAAACCTCGGACGATTAATTCATTTGTGTAATTGAATTCATTTGGACTTAAAACAATCCTAGAAATATTGAAAAGATGTTTAAGATTCGCCTTAAACACTTCCTCGATATGATAGGATGTTCATAAGAACAATTGAACTTAATTGTTCTTTGATGAAGAAAATCGTCTTCAAACCAAAACACAAGGAACCTAGACATCATAGGAAATGACTAGCTATAGGATTAGGAATTTGGTAGAAAACCATAACCCTTCCCTTAGCTTTACCTAAGAACTTGCTTAAATATTCTAATTGTGTTTTAAGTGCGAGCTTGGGATGACGGGAAGACCCTCCAGTTACGCTTTTATTTTATTGCAATTTACTTTCTTGCAATTTACATTATTGCAATTTATTTAACCGCATTGCACTTACTTTTCTTGCATGATAAACAACTGTTGCATGAAAACCCACACCTTTAAGATAGTCCCTAAAACCAAAACCAAAACTAAGTTAAAAGTTATTGCAAGATAAAATTCACCGCCACAACATTTCAAAATATAAAACAACTCAAAATTTAATCACAAACAGAACACAAAACTACAATTACAATTAAATTAAAACGTCTCGTTGGATGATCGGGAATACCTCGGAAGATGTAACCTACGTGTTGCTAACGGGATTCCCCACGGTCTAAATGAAAGTGTGGAACTCATTCAGTTGAGTTTAGCAAATTCATTTGGACTAAGTGAATCCGATAAAAATAATGATGCCGGAAGGATGGAACCGTGGGATCTTAACCGGTGTCGTTATAATCAACTTTAAGATTTGTTTTAATTAAAATATTGAAAACACTTGGAAATTAAGATTTTCTCTAAACCAAAACACTTTTCTCATCCCCCGATTTATGATTTCTAAAACTAAACCTCTGCAACAACAAGGAGCTCGGAGCATGGTGGGCAGGCACGGCCATCGTCATCGACAAAACCCGAGTCTACTTCCGCAAAACTTTCCTAGAATTAAATAACAAAGCCATAAGACTTCGAGGTAGCTTGCCTAGTGCGACATAAACCCTCAACTCTTCGTTAGGCATTTGCATTACAAATTAAGCCCTAACCGGTCTTAGGATTCTGAGGTAGTCGTCTGATACGACATAAACCCTTACATCTTCGAGGCTATTTGTGTGATTTTATCATACAAATATATGCCCTAATTAATTAAAATTGGCAAGATCAAAACATTAAATAAATATTAGGACTTTCCTAAACTCAAGCCAAACAATAGGATAGTCGGGAAATTACCGAAGTTCACTTCGAATTTGTGATTTCTCCTACTTTTCTTCCTTTGAATTCCCAAAACAAAATGTTCCAAATTTGATCCATTACCTATTGAAATTCCAAAATTCAATCCTTTGAAAACTTAAACTTTGAAATTCTTGAGAACACAATTATTGATTATTATCGAGAGTTTTCTTAGGTGATTCCCATCACTTAAGATGTAATTAACTATAGGGGCTTGCCGTTATAGGGAATTTTAAAGAACCCAGGTAATATAAACCCTGTTTAATGCTTTCATATTAAGCGGGGAATTTGTCGGCTTATAAAATTGGTTCGCGGACCAAACGGATGTCACAAATCTTCTAGTTTATTTAATCGAGCCCCACCGTCGAGCGATGTGTCTATCCTTAGGGATAGATACACGGTTTGTGGTGCGGTGCTCGTTTATATAAACTATTTGGGATGTGAGATCGGTTTAATCTCATATCTTAAAACCTTCAAATTTAAAATTATTTTCAAAATCAAATACTACTTTTCAAAATTATTTATTTAAATTAAATTAAAAATTCGCCGACAATTTCGGGAGACTCCGCTGGGGAATAGTTCCTCTCTCCATTTTAATCAGATGATTTTGCTTTCATAAATCTGTAGTGAGTCCATGCCCTTTTGTGGACCAAACTACCATTCTTTCCGTTGGTATACCACGTTTATTTCTATCTTGAACGGGTATAGTCAGCTCCTTTTGGATTCTGGAGCCACTGTTTAGACACTCCTAGACAGAGAGGTTCTGGAATCCTTCCGCCTCCCAAAGAGAAGAGGTAGACCCCCAATAGGTGTGTTAGACTAGGGCGCTCTATCGAAGTGAGTTCGATGCGAATTCAACCTCCTCTAAATCTCGGACTGGGTCCGATACTTCATTCCTCTTTAGGTTTGACTTGTTGTAAACATGTCAAACTGAAATCCGCTCTAACAACCTTCCAATAATCTCTAAACAAAATAAAATTTTGTTAAAATTTCAATTCAAAATGAAATTCTGAAAACCCATCGAATACACAATAATAAAATAAAATGCAAAATTTTGAGATAAAAAAAATTTCACATGAATAAATTTAAAAAAAATTTCACATGAATAAATTTAAAAAAAATTTCACATGAATAAATTTTAAAGGATGCCCAGTTTACAGGACAAGTGCGTTAACTTGAGTATTACCGCTGAAATTACAAGACACGGGACGTCACCGACTTCGGGATTTCTTCGAATGACGGGGACAATGTCTTCACCGAAGTTGATCTTTTCTTTCGCCTCCGGAGTAGAGTTCACCGTCGGTAGGGATGAGCCGCTCGATCCGTCGGTCATCAAGTTTGGACAAGGGTTCAACGATGTTGAAGTTAAGTTTGGGGATGTGGCTATTGAAATAGTGAAGCCCGAAATGAGCAAGTCCGTTAAGCCTATTGTAATGTTCAACCTGAAGTCTGTTGAGGAACTTCCCATGCCAAAGAAGGAATGGATTGAAAAGAACTCTGTTGTCATTACAAGCGTTGGGACGTCTCCTAAAGCTATTTCTGCTCCTACTGTCGGATTCATTACCGCTGTACCAGTCGCCCCGCTGATTAAAGGAAAAGATATTCTACATGAGGAAGAGTCAGTTGATGCTTGTGTTTTGTCGTCTTCTAAGTTCAAGATTGGGTCTGATTTGAAGTCCGTACAAATGACAAAGGCACAAGAATGGAAACGCGATCAAGGGATTCGAAAGTCGAGCGAGCTCGCAACGAGCACTTGCAACGGTCGAAGATCGGTTGTTCCGGATGAGACTCGTACCGGATAGGCGAAAGAAAGGTTCCAACAACGTCGGATCGGTTACACGTAAACTATTCCTTCAAGGATGATGCCGTGGCAAAGATTTTCAAAAATCTAATCAAGAGGCCGAATTCGGACTACTAGAGCCGAAGAAACCCGACGAGATCAACAAGAAAGGACATCCAAGGTACCGCACATACCACGAGTTCGTTGGACACACCATTAAGGATCGCTTCGGCTTCAAGGATTGGCTTCGAGGAGAATTTCGAAGTGGAAAGGTGGTAATCCGGGAAGAATATTTAAAAGAACTCGAAAAAGGTTCTATAAATATGATTTCGGATGATTCAATTGACTTCTATGCGACAACACCAGGTGCTCGGGAAATAAGTGATGTTTCTCGAAAATCTCCGATTGACCTTAAAGTCATCAAAGGAAAGTCAATTGAGGAGGCCGTGGAAAAGCTTCGAGCTAACATTGCACAACCGTCTAAAGATCGAAAAACAACACCGAAGAGGAAGATTACGAACTAGCAGATTTCATGGAAGGTGAATTTGCAGAAATCGACGTCGTCGAGACCCAATCCGACATTATCTGCGAGCGACACTCCGCCTTTTGGTGAAGAGAACGCCGCGGAGGATTGGCAAAGGGCCATTCAACAACGAGATGAACATATCAACCATTTGAAGAAGCAACTAGAAGAAGTGATGACTGCTATGGCCACAATTCAAGGAAAGTCACAATCACCGCGAATAACACCTCCGTAAACAAACCAACTAGAGACCATTAATGTTACGGATGAAAGAAGGGAGTTCACCGTCGATGTACAACGGAAGAGGGATTCGGTTCGGGGTCCGAGTACCGAACAAGACATTAAGCAAATGGTGGAACGAGCGAGTGAGAGAAGCCACGGCTCGATCCCAAAGAACGAACATCGATTCCGAAGGGTAGACCATACCACGAAGAGTTTGATGCTTCGTTCAATATCCCGGAGGTTTCGTATCACCTCGGTTCAAGATTTTGATGGTACCGGAAACCCCCGACAGCATGTTGCACACTTTCGAGCAAGTTGCTGCAACCCGGGGGGTAGCGATGCATTGTTGTGTCGTCAATTTGTGAATAGCCTTTCGGGGGTTGCATTCGACTGGTACGCAGAGCTGCTAAATGGTTCGGTGAGAACGTTCGTAGAATTGGAAGACCTCTTTGTCAAGCGGTTCGGCGGAGCTGAGACACCATATCACCATCGGTGATCTTGTGGTGGAGCGACGAAGTCGACCGAAACATTGGTAGACTACATTTTGCGATGGAGAAATTTAAGCTCGAAGTGTGAGCCACGGCTCCGGGAGCAACATGCGATTGAAATTCTCTTAAAGAGCATCCATGGACCAGTTGCATTTCTCCTCAAAGGATTCACAAACAAAACGTTCGAGAAACTACTTTGCAAAGCTGGAAGTTTGCAAGAGGAAGCCAAACAATTGGGTTTTCCAGAAAATTCAGAAAAGCTAGAGTCGGTCAAGACATTTGAGGAGTCTGAGACAATGGAAGTGGTGGATAAAGACAAGCAACCAATGCAGATCCAGATTGAACAGCCTCGACAACAGTACTATCAACAGTCGTCTCAACAGTGGTCGCTTCGGATGGATGGAAGACAGGGTCCGTCTACGGCCAAGAAACTAAGCAGAGTATATTCTTTCAAAGATGAGGCAGTGGAAAAGATGTTTCAGAATTTGATTAAGAAGCCCAAGTTCAGATTGCCTGAGGCAAAGAAACCAGCGGAAGTTAACAAGAAGAATCATCCCAACTATTGCCCATATCACAGAATGCTTGGGCACACCATTGAAGGCTGTATCAGTTTCAAAGAATGGCTGGAGAAAAACTTCAAGAATGGAAGCGTAACAATCCCTGATGAATATTTGAGAGGAACTTGAAATAAGTTATATCAATATGATTTCAGGCGATTTGTTTGCTTCAATTGGTTCCTACGCAGCTGACAACGGACGTGACACTTTTTGGTTGCTATTACTTTTGACGTCGAAAGAAGATATTAGCACGATCAGTATTGGTATGTACCTTCCTTCTTACTGCATTGAATGAATGACAAGGAGTTTGTTTTTGTCCAGAACTGCTCAATGTTTGGAAAGCTTAAATTTGGATATTTTGCTAAGACTATGGTTTCAGGGAAGAATGAAATTAATGCTCTAATAACTGAGTCGTTTACTTTAAGGAAATTGGACTGGGTCCAAAATTGATTTAAAAATGAAGTAGTGTGGTTGAAATACGAATAATTGATTCGGGATATCACGAGCCTTTTAATTTCTCGCCAAGTGGCTGGGTCCGGACTTTCGAATAAGTTATAATATCCCGAGATTCATGTTAAGAAACATTTTGGAATTATTAATTAGGGGAGTTTCGACATTCAAAATCTTTAACAAAAATATGCACTGCCAGATACAGTAATTCTCAGAAAACAAAGGAGCAAAAAAAAAAAAAAGTTCCTGAGGAGAAGCTTGAGGTGAGCACACAATCAAAAATTGGTGTCTCAATCAAGACATTCAAAATCTTTAACATGTGCTCCACCAGATATAGTAATCCTCAATAAAAAAGGAGAGCGAAAAGCTCAATAAAAAAAAATGAGAAAGAAAAAGAAAAAGAATGCTCCCTGAGAAGAAGCTTGAGGCAAGCATATAATCAAAAATTGGTGTCTTAATCCTCCCCTGATTAATAAAACTTGAAATACAACCTTAAGAAGTTTCCTCTGATATTATGCTTTGAAAAGAGTCAAGTGATTTTATGTCTTTTGGATGGTCATTAAATGGCTCAGAAATATCTTTGGACGGTGAAAAATATTTTAATCACATGAACATAAATTTTGAAATCTACTTAAGCCCAGGAAGAAATAATTAAACAAATGACAACGATATTAGCGATTAATGTAAATTCAACCCCGCAGTCATATCCTTCAGCGCCCAAGCAAATACAACTTCAACGTCGGCTCAAAGAACGTCATAGTAATTTCTCGAAGACGAGTGTAACACCCTTTACGAAATCGGTGAAAAAATCAAATGACAATCTAGCTACGAACAAAGCTACGGAGTTGCGGCCTCCTAAACTCGTGACGTCCTCGGAGATAACACATCTTTATAGGTGCTTGAAAGAATATAAATTCCGATAGCAACTTAAAGAGTGAGTTATTATCTACGATTGATTTCAATCGATTGATGGTACCCTCGAAGTACCGCGCATCGTGATGCATCGGAGACAAATTCTTGTCCTACGAAGCATCGATGTCGCACTTGTCTAAAACTCGGGTCCAGACTCTTAAAACAAATGAAACTAAATAAAACTCTGCATCAAACAAAATAAAAGTCAACATTTGAACAAAACAAAAGAACTCGCACCTCGTGAATTTTCAAAAATCTCTCGCATAACATTTCGATAAAATTCAAGACTCGCATGAACTTCTACAAACATTCTCTCGCACTTTAGAATATGTTTTCACAATCTCCGCATTCATAAATCTCGAGAATATGTTCGATCTCGCATTCATAAAACTCGCATTCCCAAATATCAGCAAAATCTTTCTCAAATCTCAGCATAAGCCAAATCTCAGTAAAATTCTTCATAGTCATAACATAAATCAAATATCAACAAAATTTTTCACAACCACTGCGTAAACTAAATCTCAGCAAAAATTCCCCATGGACCTCAGCAAAATTTCCCTCAATCTCCGCATAAATAAATTTCAACAAAATTCTTCGGTCTCGGCATAAGTCAGCAAAATTCTTCAATGTCTCTGCATTCACAGAATCTCTGCAATTCTCGACAATCTCAGCAATTCTCAGCAATTCTCAGCAATCTCAGCAGTTCTCAGCAATTCTCAGCATTCTCAGCATATCCTCAGCAATCTCAGCAATTCTCAGCATATTCTCAGCACTCGGGATAGGCTTCCGCCCTACTCCCTTCTCGACGAATTCTCGATACTAGGGATAGGCACGATCCTACTCCTTTCTCGAGCAATCTCAAAATTTGATCCTCTCGAAGAAATTGAAATTAAAGCACTCGCATTTCGGATAAGCTTTGTCCTATTCTTCCTCGGCATTTGGGATAGGCTCGGTCTTAATCCATCTCAGCATACACATATGGAATAGGTTCAGTCCTGCTTCCTTCTCAGCATACAAATGCATTCGGGTGGGCCTTAGCTCTACTCTTTTCTCCGCATAAAACTAAAATTGAAACTCAAATTGAAATTCAAACTCAAAATTAAAACTTGAAATAAAAAAAAAATGAAATGAATCTAAAATCCAATCTCTTAAAATCTTGTGATTTGGAGCTCACCTCCTTTTCTTTTCCCCAGCGAGAGTTCAGGTATCTCCAGTTTTGGGAACATACCCGATACTCCCCAGCGGAAATTCTTTTGCTCTGTCCCAAGTTTGTCACCTGGACTTCTGTGTTGGTTGTGTTGATCTCTTCGGTCAACGCCAATACGCGCGGTGTGCTCCGTCAGCACACCACACCTATTGAGGGTCCATTTGTTGACCTCATTTTTGATGAGGTCTTCTCTTCTCTCTTTAGTACTTAGGATCTAGCCTTAGGCTTTTCCTTTGACTATCTTAGAGGACTAGAGATGGAACCTACCCCTTTAGAAACTCAACCACTTCTTAACTCCCTGCAAACTTCACAAACTTGATTGTAGGCCCCTAATCACCTAGAGGGTTGAAATCAAATGTGGAAGTTTAAAGGATGAGTTCCTATAAGACTCTTTGGCCTTAGGATCGCCTACAGGTGGCCCAGTGCGGTGAGGGCTGACTTACACACACACTACACTTATACACTACACTTTCATACATCTCCTAAAACCACACCCATACCCAACTTGACCTCCAGACTCATGAAGGTGATTCACATGGATGGTCCTTAACCCCTAAGCCCTTGGCTAAGAGGGTTAGGAACAACATAATGAATACACAAAATGAGTCCTCTCATGGCTCATATGGGCTTAATATGGCTTCATGGCTCAACCTAAACGATTCCATGTCACTTAAATTTGATTAATCTTCATTTTTTCAAAATTTCAGTTTTTGGCCCGGGACCCGGACCCTCCTAACCTACCAAAAGCCCTGAATAGCACAAAATCTCCAAAATTCCTAAATCACCCAAAATTCCTCAAAATTGATCTTAAACATTTCCATACCACTCAAATTGATCATTTACAGCAAAAAAATACAAAAATTTCCAAAAATACCCCCAATACCCTCCAAATTACCAAAATGCCCCTCTTGACCCAAAAATTCAAAAAAATTCCAAAAATTCCTAGAAAATTTCAAAAAATCCCAAATATTCCCAATTTCATTTTGTTCAACTACACCATGGGCTGATTTTTTCAATTTACCCCACTTTTACCAAAACCCCCAATTTAACCCATTTTAAACCCAAGTGAACCCAATGTCAAACCAAACCTACCCAATTGACCCCAATTTTGGTCCAATTCAATTCTAAAATTCAATTCAACATCCCAAATGTCAATCTGGATCAAATTTAAGCCCAATTTTATTGACATTTGAATCCAATTTAACTTTTGACCTTAAAGACCAATTTTGACCCATGACTCAAACTTAGCCCAAATTAGCCCAATTCAACTCCAATTTAACCCAAATCTTTTCTAAAATCTTCCTAACATCCCCAGAAACAAAAAACTAACATAATTTGCCCAAAATTTGAACCCAAACCTCACTCAAATTCAACCCAAACCCAAAATCCCCTAAATGGGCCTACACCCAAACCTAACCCAAATGGGCCCAAACCCCAAAATCAAAACCCAAACAAAGTTGAAACCTCTTTGAAACACCCCCAAAAACATTTTTAAACATTAATTTTACATCAATTTCAACCTTAACCCAACATTTATTTGGCATGGCCCTTTGCAAAATTTTTTATCTAAAAGCCCATTTTGAAACATAAAAGCCCATTCCCTTAAACCATTTTAAAAGCCCACATTTACCAAATTTTAAAAGCCCAAAGTCCATTACCAAGCCCACATGAAACCTTTTCTTCATCATTCCTTTGATAATCCTATTTGACCAAAGTCTTAAACCATCATGAAATCAACCCATTTGTAGCATCATGACAAATCCCATCAATGGAATCCAAAGTTTTCAAAATTCCAAATAACCCTTTTCCATGCAAGTGAGCCAACCTTTTCCCAAGCCATGAGCAAGTAAAATGAAGTCATGGAGCCATGAATAAGCCATATGCAAGCTATGGGGAGCCCTTTCCACCTCACCATGCCACTTATGGCAAGAAGAGGAGCCTTTCCTAAGCCTTCACTAAACCTTTTTAACCCCATTCATGATACACTTTAACCAAAATTGGCCACCTCACCTTGGATGGGGACTTCACCACACATATGAGGCTGACCCAAATGATCTCACATCAGCCCAAATCAAGCCTTGGTGAGTGAACCAAGCCAAAACCATGAATTGACCCAAATTGGACCAACAATGCTCCTTACACCCATGCCATTTAAATCCTTGACTTTACACATGGCATAACCCAATTGATTGCACCAAGATCAAGCTCAATCATGTGAGTTTTTCTCAGCAAAAAAACCTTGGTGAATGAACCAAGCCAACCCTCATGGCCACCCAAGCTCCACCATAACCTTCCTTATTTAAACCCCACCTCCATGACCAAGGGGAGGAGATGCAAGATTTACCTTGGGGAGACTATGTCAAATTGTTCCCAAAGCTTCTCCAAGCATTTCTAAGTTCAATCAAATCATTTCCAATTGAGGCCTCACCTCTTGGACAAAGGTATCAATTTTTTTCTCCTCCAACCGAGCATGTTTTAATTTTCTGTACTTATTCACATGTTTTAAGTATATCATCACCATATAGATGTGTGCTACTCAATTATACGATCATTTTAAAAAAAAATTCATTAAATTTCGTTGAGAATCGAGGGAGATATCAAGGTTTGAAGTTGGACGGTTTTGAGTGAATAGAACAAAGAAAGAGGAGCAGCAGCCGTCCGATCAGGCATGTATCCCACGGACGGTGCTGATGGAGTTGGACGGTAGCTTTATCCATGAACAGGCAACCACGCCAGCCAGTAGCAGCGCGACACGTGTCATTTGAGCGGGAAATGCATTTTTTTGATTTATTTTTGAACCTAAACTTCAAAAACTCATAACTATTCATAGAAAACTCAAAAAAATAAAATAAAAATACTCTCTTGCTCACTGAAATGAGGAGAATAATGTGGAAGTGATTTTATATTTATTTGATGCATATTTTATTTTTAATTAATTAAATAGTGTTTTCAATCATTCAATTCTCCATGCATGTATACAACTCATCATAGCATGAGACCATAAGGCTTTGAAGCCTTTGATCTTGGGAACATTCCCTGAATTTTTCAAGATCATAGGCCATCTCTATAAAGAGTTATGTATTTTCCAAGTTTATGTCACTGTTTGTGGTATTTTAATTCCAATAATTATCATGTTGTGAAATAAATTCTAAGAAAATTTAGTAATATTCCTTAGGACCAGAGGACCCTATGAAAAATATATTTTGAGTTAACTCACTTGGAATGACCCTAATTGGCTTAAACACCCAAAATGGATCTATAATTAATTAGAGCTAACCATACATCAAATTGACTTGAAATTAATTCTCCACTGACCTTTAGGATCAGAGGAACCCACCATAAAAATTTGAGGTCAATTGGACTTGGTTAGCCCTACTAAATGGGTTGATTAAGCCACTTAGTCATTTTAAACTTTAAAAATTCATAACTTTCAAAATATCTTTCAAAAATTCACCAAATTAGTTTTGGAGCCTCTCTGATATTAGGGGAATTTAAGAAAATTAATATTTCAATTTTCTAAAAAAAGTTGATTTTTTAATATTATTTTAATATTTTAATAATTAAAAAATAATAAAAATCACAAAAATAATAAAATTCACCAAAATGTCACATTTTGAATTTTAATCACTTAGGAACAAACCCCATATTTTTCTTAGGTTTATTTAGTGAGATATTAAATTTTAAAGCTCTAGGGTAATTTTAAAATTAAAAAAATGTATTTTCTAGCATTTTCATTAAAATAATTATAATAAATCATAGAAAAATCAAAAAATTGTAAAATTTGATTCTCTGATTTCCTTGATATCCGAGAGATTTTTGAAAAATATAAAATTCATTTTTCAACATTTATTTTATTTTTAAATTAATTAACACTCCAAAACTTAAAATAATTATAATAAAAATAATATAATTCAAAAAATCACCAAAATTAGTCCAAGTGGTCCTCTGGTCATTAGGAATGTCCCCAAATTTTCTTAAGGACAGAAACTTTCCCTTGGTCATGTTATTAAATTTTCATTGGAAATCTCTATTTTCTACCAAAAATAATTATATAAATAAATTAAATACAGAAAAATCACATTTTCTCCTCTCATGTTTTTATTGACATATGAGTGAAGTCACATAAAAATTTCAAGATCATTTGAGTTCAATTTAGTGAGTTATGAAATTATTAAGCTTAAAGGGTAAAGTGGTAATTAAAATTTTTAATCCTTAATTAAAACTTTAGGTTTAATAAAAAAATTAACAAGTAAAATATTTGATCCTAATCTGATTTGGATGATTGAAATTTAAATAATTAAAGGGTAGAAACCCATTAAGCAATTTAAAATAATTAAACCTTAATTAAATAATTGATTAAATTTGGAAGAATAATAAAATTGGAATTATTAAAATAGTGATATTATTAGGAAGAGATTTATTCTTTTATTTAAAATTCTCTAAATTAATCATCTCATTAATATTCAATTCTTAATTGAAATGATAACTCAAATTCAAAATATTAAAAGACTTAATCATTAAACTAAAATTAAATTATTAAACTCTTTCAAAAATTTCAACTAAAATTAAAAATAAAATTAAATTAAAAATTAAATTAAATTAAGTAAATTAAATTGGATTAAATTAAATTAAATTAAATTAAAATTAAAAGTTGAATTAAATTAAAGATTAAATTAAATTAAATTAAAAAAACAAATTAAATTAAATTAAATGAATTAAATTAAATTAAATTAAATAAATAAAATCAAATTAAATTAAATTAAACCAAATTAAAAATTAAATTAAATTAAATGAATTAAAATTAAATTAAATTAAATTAAATTAAATTAAATTAAATTAAATTAAATTAAAATTAAATCAAATTAAATTAAATTAAAGGAAATTAAATCAAATTAAACTAAATTAATTTAACCAAATTGAATTAAATTAACTTAACTTAAAATTAAAATTAAATTAAATTAAATTAAAGTTAAAATTAAATTGAATTAAATAACATCACCTAAAACAGAAAGAAATTAAATATAAAGCAACTTGAACACTATTCCAAATTTAAACCCATTAATTGAAATTAAACTAAATCACAAACCATTTGAACACCAATTTACCCTCGAAAGCTTTAGTTGTCATAACTCCTAAACGGAATATTAAATGAAATGTTACTTCACTTATAGGACATTCAAACATCCTAGTTCATCGAGTAAGATAACAACAAAACTTAACTAAACCTCGGACGATTAATTCATTTTTGTAATTGAATTCATTTGGACTTAAAACAACTCTAGAAATATTGAAAAGATGTTTAAGATTCGCCTTAAACACTTCCTCGATATGATAGGATGTTCATAAGAACAATTGAACTTAATTGTTCTTCGATGAAGAAAATCGTCTTCAAACCAAAACACAAGGAACCTAGACGTCATAGGAAATGACTAGCTATAGGATTAGGAATTTGGTAGAAAACCATAACCCTTCCCTTAGCTTTACCTAGGAACTTGCTTAAATATTCTAATTGTGTTTTAAGTGCAGCTTGGGATGACGGGAAGACCCTCCGAGTACGCTTTTATTTTATTGCAATTTACTTTCTTGCACTTTACATTATTGCAATTTATTTAACCGCATTGCACTTACTTTTCTTGCATGATAAACAACTGTTGCATGAAAACCCACACCTTTAAGATAGTCCCTAAAACCGAAACCAAAACTAAGTTAAAAGTTATTGCAAGATAAAATTCACCGCCACAACATTTCAAAATATAAAACAACTCAAAATTTAATCACAAACAGAACACAAAACTATAATTACAATTAAATTAAAACGTCCTGTTGGATGATCGGGAATACCTCGGATGATGTAACCTACGTGTTGCTAACGGGATTTCCCACGGTCTAAATGAAAGTGTGGAACTCATTCAGTTTAGTTTAGCAAATTCATTTGGACTAAGTGAATCCGATAAAAATAATGATGCCGGAAGGATGGAACCGTGGGATCTTAACCGGTGTCGTTATAATCAACTTTAAGATTTGTTTTAATTAAAATATTGAAAACACTTGGAAATTAAGATTTTCTCTAAACCAAAACACTTTTCTCATCCCCTGATTTATGATTTCTAAAACTAAACCTCTGCAACAACAAGGAGCTCGGAGCATGGTGGGCAGCACGGCCATCGTCATCAGCAAAACCTGAGTCTACTTCCGCAAAACTTTCCTAGAATTAAATAACAAAGCCATAAGACTTCGAGGTAGCTTGCCTAGTGCGACATAAACCCTCAACTCTTCGTTAGGCATTTGCATTACAAATTAAGCCCTAACCGGTCTTAGGATTCTGAGGTAGTCGTCTGATACGACATAAACCCTTACATCTTCGAGGCTATTTGTGTGATTTTATCATACAAATATAAGCCCTAATTAATTAAAATTGGCAAGATCAAAACATTAAATAAATATTAGGACTTTCCTAAACTCAAGACAAACAATAGGATAGTCGGGAAATTACCGAAGTTCACTTCGAATTTGTGATTTCTCCTACTTTTCTTCCTTTGAATTCCCAAAACAAAATGTTCCAAATTTGATCCATTCCCTATTGAAATTCCAAAATTCAATCCTTTGAAAACTTAAACTTTGAAATTCTTGAGAGCAAAATTATTGATTATTATCGAGAGTTTTCTTAGGTGATTCCCGTCACTTAAGATGTAATTAACTATAGGGGCTTGCCCTTATAGGGAATTTTAAAGATCCTGAGTAATATAAACCCTGTTTAATGCTTTCATATTAAGCGGGGAATTTATCGGCTTATAAAATTGGTTCGCAGACCAAACGGATGTCACAAATCTTCTAGTTTATTTAATCGAGCCCCACCGTCGAGCGATGTGTCTATCCTAGGGATAGATACATGGTTTATGGTGCGGTGCTCGTTTATATAAACTATTTGGGATGTGAGATCGGTTTAATCTCATATCTTAAAACCTTCAAATTTAAAATTATTTTCAAAATCAAATACTACTTTTCAAAATTATTTATTTAAATTAAATTAAAAATTCGCCGACAGATCTCTTACATCTATTATTGATGCCGCTGCTGCTAGTTCATTGATGTCTAAACTGTTTGCTGATGCTTATGCTTTAATTGAAAAAATGGTTACTAATAATTTTCAATTGCCTTATGAAAGGCTAAATCCTAAAAAGGTAGCTAATATTCATGAAAATGATGCTTTTGTGATGCTAGTAAATCAGTTTGCTGCAATTTCAAGGAAGATAGACCAATTTGGGATGAATTTTTCTCAGTCAATTTCCATGATTGAAGAAAATTCATTAGGCCAGATAGTTGATTCTCAAACTTTACCAGAATCCTAGAATGTCATAAGTAAGCCTAATAACCCATACTCCAATTATTATAACCCAGGTTGGAAAAATCATCCAAACTTTAATTGGAATAACAATAATAATGGTGGTAGTAATCAACAATAGGGGAACAACCAAGTAAAACCATTGGGAAACTAGAACAACCAAGGGTATAATAATTATAGACCAACTTATCCTCCAAGTTTTAACAATACTTCACAATTTAAGGAGAAGAAGTTGTCTAATGAAGAAGTGGTATTACAAATGGGAAATCAATTACAAAGTCAAGGAGCGACAATCAAAAATATTGTGAATCGATTGGGACAGATTGCCAATTAATTAAGTAATAGATCCCAAGGAACGCTTCCTAGTAATACTGAAATAAATCCAATAGACAAGACTAAAAAGAAATTACAAGCTATTGAGTTGAGAAGTGGAATAGAGTTCGAAGGTAGAGTTCAAAAATAGATTGAAGTAGAGAAGAAAGAAATTGAAAAACCAAAAGAGGACACTCTAAAAGGTTTGCAAAGACCTATTTCTCCATGTAAGGTTGATTTTGAAAAGCCACCACCTCCATTTCCTCAGACATTTCGACAACAAAAATTGGATAACAATTTTTAAAATTCTTGGAGATATTTAAGAAGCTTACAATCAACATTACATTTGCTGAAGCCTTAAAACAAATGCCAAGCTATGCAAAATTTATGAAGAATATTCTCAACAGAAAGAGGAAGTTTGAAGATAATGAGACTGTTGCACTTAGTGAAGAGTGTAACACTATAATTCAGAAAAAAGATTCCTGAAAAACTTAAAGATCCTGGAATTTTCACAATTCCACTTGCAATCGAAAATAAATTTTTTGGAAAAACTTTATGTGATTTGGGTGCAAGCATTAACCTTTTGTTGTTATCAATATTCAAATGATTGGGATTAGGAGAAATAACCCCTACTACTATAACTTTGCAATTAGCTGATCGTTCGATCACATATCCTAAAGGAGTTATAGAAGGTGTTTTGGTGAAAGTGGATCAATTTATTTTTCCTGTTGATTTCATTAAGTTCAATATGAAGGAAGATATAAAGATACCCATAATTTTAGGGAGACCTTTCCTAGCCACAGGCAGAGTGATGATAGATGTGCAAAAAGAGTAATTAATAATGCGAGTTAGTGATCAAACTGTTACATTCAATATTTCAAAGTCAATGAAATATCCTGCAAGAGGTAAAGATGATGAATGTTATAGGATGGATGTTATAAATATTTTAGTGCATGCCATTTCAAATCAACTTATGAAGAGATATTTGAAAAGAGAAATTTGAAAGTAAATAATTGGAACACAAGCAAGAAGAGAATTACAAGATTCTAAAGATTTTCATGAGGAAGATTTAAATTATGTTCATGAAAATTTTAAAATGTTGGACATGACTAAAAAGATGAATCTTTTAGTTCATCAATTTAAATACCTCCTGAACTTGATTTAAAGATGATTCCTAATCAAAGTATTCCATTTTAGGTGATTCCTCAACTTTGCCAGTTATAATTTCCTCTCAATTAACTTAAATAGAAGAAGAGAGTTTGCTTGAAATTTTGAAGAAATATAAGAAAACCTTTTGGATGGACAATAGCTGATATTAAAGGAATCAGTCCTTCAATTTGTATGCATAGAATCCTTATGGAGGATAACTGCAAACCTTGGGCTGATCCTCAAAGGACATTAAATCATATCTTGAAAGAAGTTATTAGGAAAGAAATCTTAAAGTGGTTGGATGTTGGAATTATCTACCTTATTTTAGATGTTTCATAAGTTAGTTCTATTCACTATGTACCTAAGAAATGAAGAGTTATTGTGACCGTGAATGAAAAGAATGAAATAAAATCAGTAAGATAAGTTATAGGATGGTGAGTATGCATTGATTATAGAAAATTAAACCTTGCCACTAGGAAAGACCATTTTCCACTTCCCTTTCAAGACCAGATGTTGGATAGACTGGCTGGGCATAAATACTTTTTATTTCTGGATGGATATACTTGTTACCACCAAATTCAAGTTGCTCCCGAGGATCAAGAGAAAACAACGTTTATCAGTCCTTATGGTACATTTGCTTTTAGAAGAATGCCCTTTGGTTTATGTAATGCCCCTACTACATTTTAGAGATGTATGATGATAATTTTCTGTGATTTAATTGAAAAAGGATTTAAAGTTTTTATGGATAATTTTTTAGTATTTAAAATTTCATATGAATCATGTTTAGAACATCTATCTAAAGTTCTGAAATGCTGTGAAGAAACTAATTTGGCCCTTAACTTGGATAAATTCCTTTTTATGGTAGCAAGAGAAATTATTTTGGGACATCGTATGATAGAAAATGGTATGGAAGTAGATCCTACAAAAATTCAAGTGATCTCTAATTTACGTTGCCCAACTAATGTAAGGGGGATTAGAAGTTTTCTGGGACATGCTGAATTTTATAGGCGTTATATTAAACACTTTTTACAAATTTCGAAGCCTTTATGCCGTTTACTAGGAAAAGATGTAATTTTTAATTTTGATAATGATTGCTTAATAGCTTTTAAAACTTTAAAAGAAAAATTAATCACTGCACTTGTTATAGTTCTACCTAACTGGGAAAAATCTTTTGAATTAATGTGTGATGCTTGTGATTATGCTATTGGAGCTGTTTTAGATCAGAAATATGATAAGATTTTCAAAGTAATTTACTATGCTAGTAAAACTTTTAATGAAACTCAAATTAGTTACACCACTACAGAGAAAGAGTTATTTGCTATAGTATTTACCTTTGATAAATTCAGACCATATTTAATTGGAACTAAATGTGTGGTGCGTACTGATCATTCTGCTATTAAATATTTAATGAAGAAGAATGATGCAAAACTATGATTTATTAGATGGATTCTTCTTTTGCAAGAATTTGATTTCAAGATAGTAGATAGAAAGGGTGTTGATAATCAATTTTTTTATCATCTGTCCAGGCTTGAAACTAAAAAATCTTTCTATGATGCTGAAGAAATTAATGAAAATTTTTCTGATGAAAAATTATTCGCTGTTAATGTGTGGTGTGTTCCGTGGTATGCCAACATTGTAAACTTTATTGTCAGTGATACTTTACCCTATGGTTTGACAAACCAGGAGAAGAAGAAATTTCTATCTTAAGTTAAGACTTATTTTTTGGATGACCCGTTTTTATATAAACAAGGAAAGGATTTGATTATTCAAAGATGTGTGCCTTTAGATGAAACTTATGAAATTATTCAAAAATTTCATATTTCTGATGAAATTATTCAAAAATTTCATAATTTTAATTATGGGGGACATTTTGGAGTTGATAAAACTGCACATAAAAACTTACAATCTGAATTTTATTGAACTACAATTTTTAAGGACGTTAATGTTTATATTAAAAATTGTGATTAATGTCAACGTGTATGAAATATTTCTAGAAGAAATGAGATGCCCCTCAATTATATGTTGGAAATTGAAATATTTAACGTTTGGGAATTAGATTTCATGGGACCATTTATGCCATCTTTCAGAAATACAAATATTTTCATAGCAGTAGACTATGAATCTAAATGGATAGAAGTTGTTACTTTACCTCGATGTGATGCTCAAAGTGTGGCAATGTTTTAAAATAAGAATATAATTTGCAGATTTCATATATCAAGAGTAATCATAACTGATGGGGGAAGTCATTTTAGAAATGCAATTGTGGAAAAGTTAGTAAAGAAATATCATATTAACCATGGCCTTGCCACTGCTTATCATCCGCAGACAAGTGGTATAGTTGAATTATCCAATCATGAAATTGGATTATGCTTTGTGGGTTTATAGGACTACCTACAGAACTTCTATAGGAATGTCCCCGTATATATTAATTTTTAGAAAAGCTAGTCTTTTACCAGTTGAGCTTGAGCATAAAGCATATTGAGCAATTAGAGAATTCAAATTTAATATGAAAGATTCCAGAGAAAAGATATTGTTGTAATTAAGTGAACTTGAAGAGATAAGGAATGAATCTTATGAAAATGCTAAGATTTATAAAGAAAAGATGAAGTTATGGCATGATTAGAAGATTCTTACTAAAAATCTTGAGCCAGGTCAAAAGGCTTTACTATATAATGCTAGATTGAGAATTTTTGCTGGAAAACTTAAGTCCAGGTGGACAGGCCCATTTATTGTGATGAAAGTTTATTCTTATGGAGCTGTGGATATTAAAGATCCTAAGACTGGGAAAAAGCTTAAAGTGAATGGTCATAGACAAAAACCTTACTTTTCAGTCGATCAATCTAAACCTGATGAGAATCTAATGTTGGGTCACTCAGAATAAGCTCTGGGTATGTCATGCTGATGATGTTAAACCAAGCACTTTGTGGGAGGCAACCCATATTTATCGGTGTGCTTTGCTTTATTTTTGCATTGTGTGCTTTGTTTGTTTTGATTTTATGACAATGTGGTAGTATTTTGGAGTTTTTTATATGATAGTGGTGTTTATTTGACCTTATTTAATGATTTAGAGAAGTCAGAATGAAGCTTTTAATGTTTGGCAGAACTGTGCAAAAATGTGTACTGGCGGTTATGCACCGCTGGTTGGTGCAAAGGCGCCACAGTTATGAAAACGTGGAAAATGAGGTT
The DNA here is from genome assembly GCA_022702705.1 of Papilionanthe hookeriana x Papilionanthe teres. Taxonomy (NCBI): domain Eukaryota; kingdom Viridiplantae; phylum Streptophyta; class Magnoliopsida; order Asparagales; family Orchidaceae; genus Papilionanthe; species Papilionanthe hookeriana x Papilionanthe teres. Next base: position 129,297,236 of record CM040425.1, on the reverse strand, counting down.
TTAGAAGCCTAAATCAAGGGTGAGCTGTTTTTGAAGTTATTATGGAGTTTTAACATGTCTAGGGTTAATTTTGTGTCTTTCTAAGTCTATAAAAAGGCCCTAAATTAAAGAAATACTTGCCCCAGTTCTTATTTTCATTCTGGATTCTTAAAAAGAGTATTTTGAGTGCAAAAATCTCTTCTTAGGAGAGCGAAGTTAAGAATAAAGAGTATGCAAACAACAAGAAGTTTGATTGTGATAGTGCGCATGAGTTATATAATGGATTTTTGGCTGTGACTATCCAAGGAATAGCAGAAAGGATTATGAAGATTAACGCCGATGTGGAGTCTATTGATGCAAAGGTAAATTAAATTTATGCACATTTAGCGCACATTAGATGACAACTCAGAATGCAATTCAAACATACAAGTCATGTGGAAGAAGCGAATAGAGCGATGTATCTGAAGATGAAATGGATAGACGAACAAGATGTAAGAGCTTTTAATTATCGTTCGTTTTATCAGATTTACATTCCAGATGGTTCAAATGGAAATAATGGTGGTTTTGCATATAATCCATCTAATAGAGAATGGAATTAAATTTTGTGTGTTCTTGTGGTTTGATTATGTGTGTTTAGTGTTTTAAGTTTGTGGTTATTTTTTTAATGTTTGTGTTTTTTGCTCTTTACATATGTTTGTTACATTTTAATGAAAAAAATTTGTGTTTATTTACATGTATTTGAACTTATGTATTGGGGAATTACAGCCAAAGTGTTTGGATATAAATTTGTAGTTTGTTTTAAGTGTGTTTTGATATTTAAGTAATATAAGTTTGGGTTTGTGTGAAATTAGTATGGAATCATTGGAAATTAAAGAGTAATTTTGGAGTATTAGAAAAGTTTATGGAGATAAATAGTTATTTGAAGAGATTAAAGGTGATTAACTCAGATTTTTTATGGAATTAACTTAATTATCAAAATTCGTCACTGGCACCTAAGCGCCAAAGCGACGACGCAAAAGTGCCAGATTTCACGGCTAAGCATCGTATGCCTCGTGCATAGGTGCCAGTTTGCAAAAATCTATTTTCTAAAGTTAAAAACCCAAACTTTCCCATTTTTAACACCCCCATCACCTTCATCCTCTTTGTTTTGCAAAGTAGAAGCCTAGGGCATCAATATTTGGATCATTTTAAAGCTGATTTCATTGAAATTTATTGGATTTAAATTCCTCAAGGGATGATCACTCCTCCTTGTCGGCATTTTTTTAGGTTATGTGTTTTATTTTGAAAAGGGGGTCGCCTAACAGAAGCTGTCGGCGAATTTTTAATTTAATTAAAATAAATAATTTGAAAAGTAGTATTTGATTTTGAAAATAATTTTAAATTTGAAGGTTTTAAGATATGAGATTAAACCGATCTCACATCCCAAATAGTTTATGTAAACAAGCACCGCACCACAAACCGTGTATCTATCCCTAAGGATAGACGCACTGCTTGGCGGTGGGGCTCGATTAAATAAACTAGAAGATTTGTGACATCCGTTTGGTCTGCGAACCAATTTTATAAGCCGACAAGTTTCCCCGCTTAATATGAAAACATTAAACGAGGTTTATATTACTCTAGGTTCTTTAAAATTCCCTATAAGGGCAAGCCCCTATAGTTAATTACATCTTAAGTGATGGGAATCACCTAAGAAAACTCTCGATAATAATCAATAATTCCGCTCTCAAGGATTTCAAAGTTTAAGTTTTTCAATGGATTGAAATTTGGAATTTCAATAGGGAATGGATCAAATTCGGAACATTTTGTTTTGGGAATCCAAAGGAAGAAAGGTAGGAGAAATCACAGATTCGAAGCGAACTTCGGTAATTTCCCGACTATCCTATTGTTTGGCTTGAGTTTAGGAAAGTCCTAATATTTATTTAAATGTTTTGATTTTGCCAATTTTAATTAGTTAGGGCTTATATTTGTATGATAAAATCACACAAATAGCCTTGAAGATGTGAGGGTTTATGTCGTATCGGACGACTACCTCGGAATCCTAAAACCGGTTAGGACTTAATTTACATGACCCGATCATGCAAATGCCTAACAAAGGTCGAGGGTTTATGTTGCACTAGTGCAAACTACCTCGAAGTCCTATGGCTTGGTTATTTTAATTCTAAGAAAGTTTTGCCGAAGTAGACTCGAGTTTTGCTCGATGACGATGGCCGTGCCGCCCACCATGCTCCGAGCTCCTCGTTGTCATGCAGAGGTTTAGTTTTAGAAATCATAAATCGGAGGATGAGAAAAGTGTTTTGGTTTAGAGAAAATTTTAATTTCCAAGTGTTTTCAATATTTTAATTAAAACAAATCTTAAAGTTGATTATAACGAGACCGGTTAAGATCCCACGGTTCCATCCTTCCGACATCATTATTTTTATCGGATTCACTTAGTCCGTATGAATTTGCTAAACTCAACTGAATGAGTTCCACACTTTCATTTAGACCGTGGGAAATCCCGTTAGCAACACGTAGGTTACATTATCCGAGGTATTCCCGATCATCCAACAGGACGTTTTAATTTAGTTGTAATTGTAGTATTGTGTTCTGTTTGTGATTAAATTTTGAGTTGTTTTATATTTTGAAATGTTGTGGCGGTGAATTTTATCTTGCAATGACTTTTAACTTAGTTTTGGTTTCAGTTTTAGGGACTATCCTAAAGGTGTGGGTTTTCATGCAATGATTGTTTATCATGCAAGAAAAGTAAGTGCGATGCGATTAATGAAATTGCAATAATGTAAATTGCAAGAAAGTAAATGCAAGAAAGTAAATCGCAATAAAATAAAAGCGTACCCGGAGGGTCTTCCCGTCATCCCAAGCCGCACTTAAAACACAATTAGAATATTTAAGCAAGTTCCTAGGTAAAGCTAAGGTAAGGGTTATGGTTTTCTACCAAATTCCTAATCCTATAGCTAGTCATTTCCTACGACGTCTAGTATTCCTCGTGTTTTTGTTTGAAGACGATTTTATTCATCAAAGAACAATTAAGTTCTATTGTTCTTATAAATATCCTATCATATCGAGGAAGTGCTTAAGAAGAATCTTAAACATCTTTTCAATATTGCTAGAATTGTTTTAAGTCCAAATGAATTTAATTATACAAATGAATTAATCGTCCAAGAATCTCAAGTTTTGTTATCTTCGCTCAGCTGAACTAGTGACATTTGAATATCCTATAGGTGAAGTAACATTTCATTTAATATTCCATTTAGGAGTTATGATAACTAAAGCTTTCGAGGGTAAATTAGTGTTCAAATGATTTGTGATTTAGTTTAATTTCCATTAATGTGTTTAAATTTGGAATAGTTGTTCAACTTATTTTAGATTTATTTTGAATTCTTTATGTCTTTGGTAATGTTATATTTAATTCAACTTAATTTAATTTAATTTAATTTAATTGAGTTTTAATTTAATTTAATTCAATTTAATTTAATTTAATTTGATTTGATGTTTAATCAATTTGATTTGATTTAATTTTAATTTAATTTGATTTAATTTTTATTTAATTTAATTTTATTTTATTTTATTTTATTTGATCTAATTTAATTTAATTTGATTTAATTTAATTTAATTTAATTTAATTTAATTTTATTTTATTTTATTTAATTTTATTTAATTTAATTTAATTTTTAATTTAATTTAATTTAATTTAAATTTAATTTAATTTATTTAATTTAATTTAATTTAATCTTTAGTTTAATTTAATTTAATTTGTTAATTTAATTTAATTTAATTTAATCTTTAGTTTAATTTAATTTAATTTTAATTTAATTTAATTTAATTTAATTTTAATTTAATTTACTTAATTTAATTTAATTTTAATTTAATTTTATTTATTTAATTTTAATTGAAATTTTAAAAGAGTTTAATTTAATTTTAGTTTAATGATTAAGTCTTCTAATGTTTTGAATTTGAGTTATTATTTTAATTAAGAGTTGAATATTAATGAGATAATTAATTTAGGGATTTTTAAATTAAAGAATAAATCTCTTCCTAATAATATCCCTATTTTAATAATTCCAATTTTATTATTCTTCCAAATTTAATCCATTATTTAATTAAAGTTTAATTATTTTAAAATTGTTTAATGGGTTTCTACCCTTTAATTATTTAAATTTCAATCATCCAAATCAGATTAGGATCAAATATTTTACTTGTTAATTTTTTATTAAACCTAAAGTTTTAATTAAGGATTAAAATTTAATTACCATTTTACCCTTTAAGCTTAATAATTTTATAACTCACTAAATTGAGCTCAAATGAACTTGAAATTTTTATGTGACTTCACTCATATGCCAATAAAGACATGAGAGGAGAAAATGTGATTTTTCTGTATTTAATTTATTTATATAATTATTTTTGGTAGAAAATAGAGATTTTCAAGGAAAATTTGATAACATGACCAAGGGAAAGTTTCTGTCCTTAAGAAAATTAGGGGACATTCCTAATGACCAGAGAACCACTTGGACCAATTTTGGTGATTTTTTGAATTATATTATTTTTATTATAATTATTTTAAGTTTTGGAGTGTTAATTAATTTAAAAATAAAATAAATGTTGAAAAATGAATTTTATATTTTTCAAAAATTCTCTCTGATATCAAGGAAATCAGAGAAGCAAATTTTGCAATTTTTTGATTTTTCTATGATTTATTATAATTATTTTAGTGAAAATGCTAGAAAATACATTTTTTAATTTTAAAAATATCCTAAAGCTTTAAAATTTAATATCTCACCAAATAGACCTAGGAAAAATATGGGGTTTGTTCCTATGTGATTAAAGTTCAAAATGTGACATTTTGGTGAATTTTATTATTTTTGTGATTTTTATTATTTTTTAATTATTAAAAATATTAAAATATTATTAAAAATCAACTTTTTTAGAAAATTGAAATTTTAATTTTCTTAGATTCCCCTGATATCAGAGAGGCTCCAAAACCAATTTGGTGAATTTTTGAAAGGTATTTTAAAAGTTATGAATTTTTAAAGTCTAAAATGGCTAAGTGGCTTAATCAACCCAATTAGTGGGGCTAACCAAGTCCAATTGACCTCAAATTTTTATGGTGGATTCCTCTGATCCTAAAGGTCAGTGGAGAATTGATTTCAAGTCAATTTGATGCATGGTTAACTCTAATTAATTAAAGACCTATTTTGGGTGTTTAAGCCAATTAGGGTTGTTTTAAATGAACTAAGTCAAAACCTATTTTTCCTAGTGGTTCTCTCGGTCATAAGCAACATCACCAAATTTTTCTAGAATTTATTTCACAACATGCTATTTATTGGAATTAAAATATTCAAAACAGTGAACATGAACTTGAAAAATCAATAACTCTTCATAGGATGGCCTCCCGACTTTGGAAAATTCAGTGAATGTTCCCAAATTCAGCAGGCTTCAAAAGCCCTATGGTCTCATGCCATGGTGAATTGTGTACATGCATGGAGAATTAAAATAATGCAGAGAGTAAATAAATTACAAAAAATAAAATACTTGATGAAATTAAATGATTTCTTTTCCACATTATTCTCCTCTCGTTCACCGAGCAAGAGGGTATTTTTATTTTATTTTTATGATTTTTCTACACGTAGATATGAATTTTTGAAGTTTAGGGAATTAAATAAATAAGAAAATACCCTAATTTTCTATTTATCCACGCGGCGCCGCCGCATCCTCGCAGCCTCCGAAAGGCCACGCGGCGCGCTCCCATTCGACGCCGCCACTCGAGTCGCCAGCCCGGCCCCGCGGTTCTCGCACCGTTTCCCGGTCCGACGCCATCCGAGCCGTTCGTCCGCGCGTGTATTGAATGGACGCGCATCCGTTCATCGTCCCCAAGTGTTCTCACCCGAGAGCCGTCCACACTAAATCCCTAAGATCTCACTCGATTCTCAATGGATTTTTATGTTCTTATACTCTATGGATTCGTCTCTCAAGAGACGAACACATCTATACTGGTTAACATGCATTGAAACTAAGGCATTTGAAATAGAGATTCTCCAGAAGCTCGGGATGAAGAATTAGCTCATACCTTGGCTCGTAGAAGTGTGGCTTCAATCCGAGAGTTGTTGCACCTTCGATCGGATCCCAAGCAAGCTCCGCATGAAGTCTCCCGGTCTCGGTGAATTGTCCGGATATGATTTCGACCAAGCCCGATCACAAAGCTTCGGAGGCCGGAGCAACCGGGTGGCCCGGAGATGGGGCTTTTGCTGGTGGACACCTTCCCTCGGTCTCGGTGAAGGTGTAGAGCCAATCAATTCGAGAATTGGCTCACCGTGGAGAAGTGTCCTGGTTTTGGTGGAATTTCAACTCCGAAATCGAGCTTACAGAGGAGAAATGGCAGGGGGATTTCACCGGGGATCAAGTGCTCTAAGAGTGGAGAAGGGTCCGGAACAATTTTGCGCGAGTTTTGGCAAGGTTTGTGCTTAGCTCTCCTCATGGCCGAGAGGGGTGGAGTTTAAATCAGGAGAGGGTGGAGGGCCTCCTGGGGGAGTCGAGGCATGGGATCGACCGCTCCGGTGAGGAGAAGAACGAGCCATGGTGACCACTAGGCATGGGGCAGCTCCAGCAAGTGAGAATTTCAATGTCGGCTCACATGCGAGCTCTCGGCCATGGTGTTTTCCGGCGGCCCGGTGGCCGGCCGGCCGTGCATTGGTCACCATCTTGGTCGTGGAGGTCGTGGCTCGGGCTTAGTGCAATCAATTAAGATTGGCCATGTGTAAAGGGCTCGATTTAGATGGAATGGGGGCATGGCTAAATTTGAACCTAAATGGGTCAACCCACCCATTTGGGCTAGGTGCACCACCCAAGGCCCGGTTTTGGCCGAGGGAAAAGTGATTTGGCTCAAGCATAATCAAGTAGGGTCAAGTCACCATCCAAGCACAATTAGGCATAAGCATGGTTAAGGGGAATCATGGGAGTGGTTAATCACCTTTAGAATTAAGGAAAGAGTCTCCTCCTTTTGCCCAAAATGGCATGGTGACATGTAAAGAGGCTCTCATGGCTTGCATATGGCTTGTGCATGGCTCCATGGCTCCATTTGGCTTGGGAAAAGGTCGGGTCAATTTCATAAAAATGGGTTTTAAGAATTTTGGATATTTTGGGGTGATTTGGCATGTGGCTTGATTTGGAATTATTTGATTCGATGATTTTGGAACTTAGGGACAATTTTGATTAAATGGATGATGAAAGGAAGTGTCATGTGGGCTTTGGATGAATTTGGGCTTTTGAATTCAAGGGAGTGGCTTTTAGGAAAGTTTAAGGGAAATGGGCTTTTGATTTTAGGATGGGCATTTGGATAAAAATTTTGTGAAGAACTTTGTCAAATAAATGTCATAATTGGTTTAGTGGATGTTCTATGAAGGGCTTGGAATCAATTTGATGTGATTTGGAGTTGAATAGGTTCGAATTCGGGTTTATTCTGTAAGTGGGCCTATGTAGGTCCAAGTGGGCCAAGTTGGACTAATGTTGGGCTAGGGTTGAAATTGATATAAAATCAATGTTGAGAAATGTTTATGGGAGTGTTTCAAAGAGGTTTTGACTTTGGTTGGGCTTTGATTTTGGGGTTCGGGCTCATTCTGGGTTAGGTTCGGGTTTATGTCAAAAATGGGCCTTTTAGCTTCGGGTTGAATTTGAGTGGGGTTTGGGTCTAAATTTTGGGCAAATCATGTTAGTGTTTTGTTTGTGGGAATGTTAAGGAAGATTTAGAAAAGATTTGGGGTTAATTGGAGTCGAATCGGGTGAATTTGGGTTAAGCTCGGGTCATGGGTCCAAATCGGGCTTTAAGGCCAAAAGTGAGATCGGATCCAAATGTCAATCAAATTGGACTTGAATTTGGTCTAGATTGGTATTTGGGATATTTAATTGAAGTTTAGAATTGAATTGGACCAAAATCGGGGTCAATCGGGTAGGTTTGGTTTGACATCGGGTTCACTTTAGGGTTAAAATGGGTCAAATTGGGGGTTTTGACAAAAGTAGGGTAAATTGACAAAATTGGCCCATGGTGTAGTTGGACAAAATGAAATTGGGAATATTTGGGATTTTCTGGAATTTTCTGGGAATTTTATGAATTTTTTTTGATTTTTGGGCCAAGAAGGGTATTTTGGGTATTTGGAGGGTATTGGGAGGTATTTTTGGAATTTTTGGTATTTTTGGGTATGGATGATCAATTTAAGTGATGTGGAAATGTTTGGGAATGATTTTGGAGAATTTTGGGTAATTTAGAAATTTTTGAGAAATTTGGGTAATTTCAAGAGTTTTGAGTAAAGCTAAGCGTGTAGTGTCCCTGGGGTCAAAAATCGAAAATTGGGAAATTGAAGATCGGGTGAATTTGAGTGGAATGAAATCATTTTGGTTGAGCCATGAAGCCATTTCAAGCCCACATGAGCCATGAAGGGACTCATTCGAGGCATTCACTATGTTGTTCCTAACCCTCTTACCCAAGGGCTTAGTGGGTTAAGCGACCATCCATGCGAATCACCTACATGAGTCAGAGGTCAAGTTAGGTATGGGTGTGGTTTTAGGAAGTGTGTGAAAGTGTAGTGTATGTGTAAGTGCATGTGTAAGTCAGCCCCTTCACCGAACAAAGCCACCCAGTAGCGGCTCCTAAGGCCAAAGAGTCCTATAGGAACTCATCCTTTAAACTTCCACATTTGATTTCAACCCTCTAGGTGATTAGGGGTCTAAAGTCAAGTTTGTAGAGTTTGCAGGGAGTTAAGAAGTGGTTTGAATTTCTAAAAGGTGGGTCCCAATTCTAGTCCTCTAAGATAGTCAAAGGAAAAGCCTAAGGCTAGATCCTAAGCACTAAAAAGAAGAAGGGAAGACCTCATCAAAAATGAGGTCAACAAATGGACTCTCAATAGTGTGGTGAGCCGACGGAGCACACCACGCGTATCGGTGCTGACCGAAGCGATCAACAAAACCAACACAAACATCCAAGTGACAAACTTAGGATGAAATAGAGGAGTTTCCGCTGGGAGTGTCAAGCATATCTCTGAAACTGGAGATTCCTGAACTCTCGCTGGGGAAAGGAAAAGGAGGTGAATTCCAAATCACATGATCTGGGGAAATTTCAATTTAGATTTTATTTTGTTTCAATTTAAGTTTCAATGTGTGAGTTTAGATTTCAATTTGGAGTTTCAATTTAGATCGGAGTTTGTCAAAATTAATTTGAAGGATTCGATTTGAAATGAAAATTGGAATTCCGAGGTTTTAGATGTAACATCTCCATCCTCGAAAGAAAATCGAATCGAATAGATTGAATCGTTGCAATGAGAATAGATCAATATAAAATACAAAAACATTTATAAAAACAAAAAAAAGTAAGTAGAGATTTTATTTATTGCTATTTTACTTTTTATTTACTTTTTATACGTAGTTTTGGATCTGAAGGATTATTACCTTTAGATTCTGAATTAGAAATAACTGTTAGAAGAATTAAAAAAGGAAAACAAATTCAAAAATATCAAGTGATGGCTAATTTATATAACAATTTACAGAATCCAATTGAAATTAATGAACAAAATGTTTATAAACCATTAAGGGATTATGCTAATCCTATACGATGAACTTGGCACAAGATTCAACAATTCGCCGTATGCTAATTCTTTTCGAGCTTAAACCATCTATTATTCAAATGGTTCAAAATAATTAATTTTGGGTGGAACACCAAATGAGGATCCAAATTTACACCTTCCTAGTTTTAGAACTTTGTGTTACCTTTAAATATAACAATATTTCGATGATGCCGTTAGATTTCGTACTCTTTCCTTTCTTTAAGAGATAAAGCAAAGATGTGGTCAACTCATTAGCAACAGGTTCTTTTAAAACATAGGCTGAAATGGCACAAAAATTTCTTTTTGCTAAATATTTTTCTTCTCCTTCTAAAACTGCTAAATTAAGAAATGATATTACTTCATATTTAGAATACTCAAAAGGGAAGAAAATTTATGAAACTTGGGAAAGATTTAAAGAACTATTAAGAAAGTGTCCTCATCATGCTTTACTTGATTGGTTAATTATTCAAACATTTTATAACAAACTTCTTGGATCACTGAAGCCAATTATTGAAGATGCTGCTGGAGGACTTTTTAATGGCTAAATCATTTGAAATATTATATTTTAATTGAAGAAATGGCTAAGCTAATCGTCTTCTGAAGTAAATCTTAAAAGAACGGCAAGTATTCATGATAACGAAGCCTTTTCTATCTTAGCTTCACAATTGGCTGTAATATTATCTAAGAAATTAGATAAAATTGCTATCAATATATCACATAAAATAAATCCTGCTAATATCAAGATTCTCAAACTATTGAAACTTTACAAACCATTGCTAGTAAAAATAAGCCTTATTCAAATTATTATAATCCTGGATGGGAAAATCACCCTAATTTTAACTGGAATAATTCACAACAACAATGGGGTAATAATCAATCTCATCCAACTATAAATTGGAACAATCAAGTAAATTCAAACTATAAACCTCCCGGATTTCATTAATCAATGTAGTAAAGTTATCTATTTGAAGAATTAATTTTACAACCGAGTAATCAATTACAAAATCAAAAAATTGCTATTCGTAATATCGAGAATCAAATGGGACAAATTACTAATTTAATTAATTATAGACTACCAGGAACACTTCCTAGTAATGTTGAAACTGTCCAAAAGAAACTGAAAAGAACATGAACATTAAAGTCACAACTTGGGATGAAAGGAATTAAAAGAAATAATTCGGTGACAAATTAAAACGAGATTCAGATCACAGATTAAAAACCAAAAGAAACCCTTCTCCTAGTAAAGATCAGACTGTTATTCCTATTTATGTGGAAGTTGAAAAACCACCACCACCTTTTCCTCAAAGACTAAAATAGTCAGCTTCGATCATCAATTTTCTAAGTTTTTCGAAATTTTAAGAAACTTACCATTAACATACCTTTTGCTGAAGCTTTGAAATCGTATGCAAACTTATGCAAAATTTAAGAAGGATATTTTAAGTAAGAAATGAAAATTTGAAGCTTTTGAAACCGTTGCATTAAGTGAAGAATGTAGTGCAATAATTTAAAAGAAAATACCGAAACTTAAAGATCGTGGAAGTTTCACTATACCGTGCTATCGAGAAAAATTTTATGAAAAACTTTATGTGATTTAGGGAGCGTATTAATCTCATGCCATTTTCTATTTTTCGAAGGTCAATTTAGGAGAGATTTCTCCCACCACCGTAACCCTTCGCTAGCCGATAGATCTATCACTTACCCCGAAGGAGTTATAGAGATGTTCTTTTTAAAGGATAAATTTATTTTCCCCGTGGATTTCATTGTACTTGATATGGAAGAAGATAATGAAATAGCTATTATTTTAGAGAGACCTTTTCTAGCTATCGGACGGGCTATGATTGATGTGCAAAAAGGAGAATTAAATATGAGAGTTAATGATCAAGAGATTAAATTCAATGTACTTAAATCAACAAAGTACATTGACAAAGAAAAATGCTATCGAGTGGATATTATTGATTATATAATTCAAAAACATTATCAAGAAAAATGTAAAGTCATTTCTCAAGAAAAAATTGAATTATTAACTGACGAAAATGAAAAATTAAAAGAAGAAGAATTATCTAAAGAAACTCATTATATTAAAGATAACTGGGAAATTTTGGACATAACTCAAAATGATATACTTTACCCACGATTAAAAGCCCCTTTAAACTGAAATTAAAAATGTTACCTGCACATTTAAAGTATGCTTTTCTTTATAAATTCATTAACTTTGCTTGTTATTATTTCTTATAAACTAAGCTTAAACATCAAGAATAAAAATTACTTGTGAGTGTTAAAGAATTATAAGAAAGCTTTTGGTTGGATGGTCACGATATAAGAGGAATAAGCCCTTCCATCCGTATGCATAGGATTTTAATGGAAGAAGATTTTTCAACCTACTATTGAACCTCAAAGAATAGTAAATCCTATCATGAAAGAGGCTTTTAGAAAAGAAATTTAAAATGTTAAAATGTTGGAATTATTTATCCTACTTCGATAGTCAAATTGGATGAGTCCTTTCCATTGTGTTCCGAAGAAAGGAGGAGTAACTGTCATTGTCAATGATAAAAATGAACTAATTCCTACAAGACAAGTTACTGGATGACTAATTTGCATTGATTATCGGAAATTAAATAACGCCACTAGAAAATATCATTTTCCTTTACCTCTCTTGGATCAAATGCTTTATAAATTATCTGGACACTCATGTTTCTGTTTCCTGGATGGATATTCTGGTTATCATCAATTACCTGTCGGTCTTGAGGACCAAGAGAAAACAACATTTACAAGTCCTTATGGAACATTTGCGTTTAGAAGAATGCCTTTCGGCTTATGTAATGCACCCGAAACTTTTCAAAGATGTATGATGTCAATATTTTGTGATTTTGATTGACAAATGAATTTAAATATTTATGGATGATTTTTCAGTTTTTGGAACTTTTGAATCTTGTTTGGAAAATATTTCCAAAGTTCTCGAAAGATGTGAAGAAACAAATTTAGTTCTTAATCGGGAAAAATTGCCAATTTATGGACACAAGGCATTGTACTTCGGGGTCACAAATTTTTACAAGTGGCTAGAGCTGATCAAGAAAAAGTGAAAATTATTGCCGAAAATGCAACCACCTACTACTGTTACTCATGTGAGAAGTTTTCAGACATGCCGGATTCTATAAGATATATAAAGGATTTTTCTAAAATTGCTAAACTTCTTTGTCATTTATTGGAAAAAGAAGTTAAATTTGAATTTAATGAAGACAGTGTTAATACTTTCAATATTTTAAAAGAAAAATTAATAACTGCACATATAATTATTGCACCTAATTGGAATAAATTTTTTGAATTAATGTGCGATGCAAGTGATTTTGTAATTGGAGTTGTATTGGGACAAAAATATAAGAAAATTTTCAAAGTTACATATTATGCTAGTAAAACTCTTACTGAAACTTAAAGAGATTACACCACTACTGAGAAAGAGCGTTTAGCTATACTATGCCTTTTGATAAATTTAGACCTTATCTTCTTGGTGCCAAATGCATAGTTCATACCGATCATTCCGCTATTAAATATTTAATGTCAAAAAAAGATGCTAAACCTAGACTCGATAAGATGGGTTTTACTTCTACAAGAATTTGATTTTCAAACAAAGGATAGAAAATGAACCGATAACCAAATTGCCGATCATTTATCAAGAATTAAGAATGATATTATTATTGAAGAAAAGTATAAATGAGAAAATTTCCTGATGAACATTTATAAATTATTCAAGGATGCCAAACACCTCGTGCGGATATGCTTAATCATTTAGTTAGCACATTCTACCTTATGGATTGAATCGCAAATATATTAAGAAATTTAAAATTTTAAATCTTATATTTGGGAAGAACCTCATTTATTTAAATTAGGAAAAGATTATGTAATTCAAAGATGTGTACCTTTTGAATAAACTTTTGCTATTATTCAAAAATGTCATGATTCCACCTCCGAGGACACTGGCAGATATAAATGCATTTAAAATTTTAAAATTCAGGATTTTATTGGCCTACCTTGTTCAAAGATGTGAGATAATATGTGAAAACATGTGATCGATGTCAAAGGATGGGAAATATATCTAGGAAAGATGAAATGCCTTTAAACTATATATTGGAAGTCAATTTTTGATACATGGCTTAGACTTTACGGGACCATTCGTACAATCATCTGGAAAGATTTCTATATTTTATTAGTAAATGATTATGTTTCAAAGTGGATCAAGTCGTAACTTTACCTAACCGTGATTCCAAAAGTGTTTCGAATTTTTTAAAGAAAATGATTTTTACCAGATTTTGGGATGCCTAAGGTAATTATCACGTATGGTGGAAGTCATTTCATAACATAAGAATTCAATCATTACCGGAAAAAATTGGAATCAAACACGTATCTGTAACCGTTTATCACCCACAAATAAGTGGAATGGTCAAGTATCAACAGAGAAATTAAAAATAATTTTAGAGAAAACTCTTAATCCTAAAAGAACTAATTGGGCTGACAGACTGATCTCCAGCTATGGCTTGATAATGTACTATAAGACACCAATCGGAATGTCACCTTATCGGTTGGTTAGTTTATGGTAAACATTGTCACTACTGCATTGAACTCGAACATAAAGCCATTTGGGTGATAAAATGAGTTTAATTTTGATTTGAATACCGCAGGAGAAAAAACGATTATTACAATTAAATGAGATGGATGAAATAAGAAATGAGTCATAAGAAAATGCAAAGATTTATAAAGAGAAAATGAAGATATTACATGATAAAAGATTTCAAGAAAAATATTCGAGCTCGGACAAGAAGTATTGTTATTTAATACCTGCTTAAGACTTTTTCCTCGAAAATTAAGATCTAAATGGATGGGACCATATAATCGAGAAAGTATACCATTATGGAGCCGTGGATATTAAAGACCCCAAAACGGGAAAAATATTTAAAGTTAACGGATTAAGACTCGAAGCCTTATTCGGGGAGACATAAAAATGATTTATAAAGAGGCTTACGAGTTAAGTCAACCGATTAAAGACTTAATTAGTCGGGCTGACGACGTTAAACTGTTGCATGTGTGAGGCAACCCAAAGTTATTTTCTGTGTGTTTTTACATTTTTAATGTAAGGTTATGCCTCATTTCGACTACCCTTATATAACTTTAGAAAATTGATGCTAACAAGTCTTTATTGACTTAAGCTAAGGATTATCTCGAAGTATGTAAAGTTTAGACTTTGGATCACTCCAATTTGTATTTGAGTAAAAAGGAGATCAAGTTAACCTTCATTATGATTGTTTATAATTTGAGTTAATTTTAATTATTGAGTCCATATTGATCTTACCATTCTAATTTGCCTATTTTAGAGATCGAAACTTTTAAATTTGAAGTTAGGCGAAACGGAATCGAACATGGTTCCGGCGCCTAAGCGCCAGAGTAGACCGTGTATCGATGGGTCCGAAGCCTAGGTGCCGCATTTGCGCCAGCCACATTTATCGGGTTCAGTTTTTCACACGATTTTCTCCTCATAAACTACCCCATTTTCATTCCCAATCCCTAAGCAACCAAAGATACGAATTTTACACTTCATTCTCGAGAGATAAGAGAAGATTTTGATGAAATAGAGAGAAGAAATCATGGAGAAGAGGCTAGAGATAAGAGTTCAAAGAATCTCAACCTTTCTTCAATGGTTTTGGCTTCGTTGTAAGTTCGGAGAAGTTTTCGAGTCGCCCGGATAAGCTTCAGCGGAATTCGAAATTATCGAGACGTTCCATGAGATGTATCATCAAATTGAGCATTTGAATGGCGTACAAAGCTTCAATTTGATCATATAGTGGCCTATCAAGATGCTCAAGTGGAGATGGCGAAGAATAAATGGATCGACGAGAAACGGGGCGATTTCGATCGTCTAATGGCGTTAGTGTTCTTCCCAAGTAGGCCGAGTAATCTTCATTGCGATGAGAATGAAAATTTCAAATTTGAAGATTAGATAGTAAATGTGGTTAGATCAAGAATTTATCTAGTGTGTCGTTGCATCGATTTGGTAATTCGAATGTGTTTTTTATGTGTCTATTTTATTGTTCAATGTGTGTTATATTTGCTTTGAAATTGTGTTGTTTGATTTTTTATAAGGACTTGAATCTTATTATTATACTTATTTGTATTGTATTATGCCCGAAATTGAAGATTATGAATGGAATTAGAAGATTCTAACTAAACTGTTTAATTGGTGGATTTAATTTATAATTTTTAATATTTTTTGGTAAATATTTTGGAAGTTGGAAACTAAAGCAATACTCTTATATGAGTAATTGAAAGTTGAAGTTGTAATTTTTGGTGGAAAATTAAATTTTTAAAATGATTTTTTGTGAAAGGCGAGTCTGGTGCCTAGGCGCCGGTTCGGCCTGCTAATCAAAAATCTGGATTTAAACCCTCATTAGCCATCCAACGCCTAAGCTTCATCCCCTTCCTCTTTTTCAGAAAAACCTACCACCTAGATCCATCTAGAGGCCAAATCTTCAAGTTTTTGAGCCTAAAATCACTCGATTTCTTCATCTTGGGGTCAGATCTACCTTCTAATCCATTTATTTTTTATTTCTACAATGGATTTTACTATTTTTGCTAAAAACCCAAATTTTGGAGAAAAATTTTGATTTTTAAAATTTTCCATGGATTTTTAAACTCATTTAAAGATTCTCAAGCTTAAAAGAGTTTAGTTTATTTGATTCTTAATTTATTTGTGTTTTCTTTTACGTTTAGATGACACCTAAATCTAAGCGCGAAAAGAATGAGAAAATTTTGATCCCAAGAATTGCCATCGCGGCAAATAAGACTTTCACTAATTACCGACCCCGCGTCATCGAGGAAATTTATCTCGAACGCAGTTTTTACAATCCCGGGAGATGATCGAGAACACGATCGTTGCACACAACTTGCAGCGATTCTGCTATTTCACTGTCGTTGCCGTTATTCCCGTTTTACGAGAGTTTTATGCCAACTTTATGGATGCGGAAGACTATGAAGCTCGTTGTGTGCCGAGAGCGCGGATTCACTTAGAACGGATCAAAATTTCTCACAGCCTACCACCTACCATCGAGTGCTACTATTCTGGTCTATCTCCATCCGAAGGGGTGATCTCGGAGATGATCATTTTATATCCGACTAACGTATCGGAGCTCGGGAAGATCCGGTAACAAAAAGGGTAAACTTTAAATCTTCTAAGCCGAATTGTATTTCAAAGGCCCGACACTATTTTATTTCTGCTACTACTTCATTCCAACCACCTGAGTGAAGTTACTGCAGATAGAGCTATCCTAAACTACTCGTATTCGTGAAAGGAGTTAATAGATGTCATGATTATCTATGATTCCGTGGAGTCGATCGCACGATCCAGCACTTTTGTGGGATTATGATTCCCATCTGAGTATATCTTTTATGTGTGAGTGATGTGAGTTATTACTGGATATTTCTGAGGAGGAAGCCAGTGACTACAAAGCCTATTGGGCAGGAGTGTTAGTATTTACATCGTCTTCGCGGGAAGAGATCTACCGGCCTCCTTCACTTCGTACCGCTCCAAGTAGAGCTTGTACTTCTAGACCTTCTACTTCGCTTACACCACCACCTCATTTTCGAGAGACTATGGACGAGAGGTATTCCGTAGCAGCAGAATGCGTTACTCTTAGACATTGATTTTCGATAGATGAGATCGATGCGAAATTTGATCATTTTGCCGATTTTACCCTGGGAAGAAGAATTAAGGACAATGGAAGATGATGTAGTTCTCTTGTTAGATTCCTAAAGGGAGAACAGTCTGTTCTAGTTCCCTAATCATTCTAGATTCACACCTTATGATCCGAAGAAGACCGAGGATTTCTTTTTCCTTTGGTGTTGATGATGATGTGATGATGATGAGACTGCGAGATGATTAGATTGTCGTAGATTATGTTCTTGTTTATTTATCCGTGTGTTGGGACTTTTAGTATTATTGGTTTATGTTTGTTCGATGTTTTGTCGATGTTAGTTTGTATCGATGATTGTAGTACTATTTAGTTATTGATGATGTTCTGTTTCAGTTATTGTATTAGTATAGTCGTTTAATTTAGCTACCGATATAAAACTCGAACTACCTTACTTTTATATATGCTTCATTATTTCAAGGATATTTATAAAAAACATGTGTAGAAGTAAATTTTCTTTGTAGACTATTTTTACATTCTTATAAAATTCCTTTAAATTATGCCTTTCTTTCTCTCAAACTTTAGAATTTTTCATGATATACCAAAACTTAAATTTGGGGGAAGGGAAAATACATGCAAATTTAAATTTTATTTGTCCTTAAGTGCTAATATTTTCTTTAAAATAATAATAAAATAAAATAAAATATATTAATATAACATAAGGAATGAAAAATCTATTTAAGATCACTTTAAATTTTTGATATTATAAATAACTTGCAGACTTAACCAAAATTTTAATAACTTTCGATTGATTTTAAGAATAAAGAATTATTCAAGTTAAAGAAGAGTAAGATTAAAAATTTTCTATTCATGGTAGAGATAATCGAATTTTAGAAGTATTAAGAAATCAAGAACTATAACTTGAAAGAAAAGATTGAAAGTCTTTTGAAAACTATTCATGTTGTAGTGATTAAGTGAAGATGTATAAGTTTGTAAATATAAGTTAAGGATAGTGAAGTTCAAAAAATCACAATGTGCCATCTCGTATACAATAATCCTTACCGTGAACTAAAAAAAAAAAAGAGGAGGCTTCGAGGAGATGGCTAATAAAAAATTGGCTTCACTGAATTATTTTATAAGAAGAAAACTAATTACATATTTTACTTAATTTTTATGCATGCATCTTTATTAGAAAAGATTTTCATGAAGATCTTTTTCGTAAATAATTTATGTGATGTTAATATAATAAACTACAATTATTTTCAAAATGAATGAAAATTTTTCGATGTCTTACGATTTGGTAGTTAAATATTCTTTAAATTCTAAATTAAACTTAGTTAGTGAAATTTGGTTAATGATTTACTAAAACTTTATAAAAATAAAAATTATATGAATCTTAAATATTTACCTTTTATTCTAATTTTTATACATTTTATATAGTAAAAAGGGTTACTGAGACAAGTAATGCTTGAAGTTTGTGGATTTGATCCATGAAAAAAATACCTATTTTATGCCATGATTTTTATTAAATTTTTATGATATTATACTTTAATGAAATGTATTTTTGTGTTTCGGATATGTGATGCGAAAATGTTCAAGAAGGAAAAGAAGTAAAAGGAGCAAAAAGGAGCAAATGGAGCTAAAATGCAAAATTGTCAAGAGGCCTGGCGCCTAGCGCTGGGATCTGCGCTTTGTTGCTTACTGCGTTCAACAAGATGATTAAACTACTTTTGTGTTATTTTGATGGTTGAAAGTGGTTATCGGGACCTTCTAAGATCGCGCTGTTCTGATTATGCGACATGCGACACATTGTATCTAGACGCTTGGAAACGGCTTGATCATAAAGAGGTGCGATCCAAAGTGAAGAGGTGCGAAGGCGCGGAGTCCGGCTGGGCCAGCGTCGTAATCCGTGCTCGCGCCATTACGCTAGAAGATCTATCAACTTGGACAATATTTTGAAGAGATGCTTTGTGCAAACCTTGCCTATAAATAGGAGGCCATTTCTACATAAAAGAGCCCCCTAATCGCAGAGATAATTTTAAATATAGGGACACACTTTTAGTTTATATTTCTTCATAAATTAGTGAGTTCCTTTTATTTAGAGTTTATATTGAGATTTTGAAGAGTCAAAGCTTAAGTCTATTTCGCTTTTTGAGTCGTAACGAATCAGAGGTTCAGTTGAAGAAACACTTGAGATAAGTATTGGTAATTTGATTCAAAGTTTTATTTATCCGTTTTAAGGCTTAAATTCAATGTGTTCTGTGTAGTTACTTTACTTTCTCCTTTCAATTATGAAAAGATAAATAAGATAATTTAAAATTCATTGGAGAATTAAAACTAAATATGTTTAAATATTGTGATAATATTAATACTGGATCATAATTTACTATTTAAATTTCTATTTAAGTTGTTAAAATCTCGTTGAAGAATTTTGGAGGACTTAAATGGACATCAATTCTTAACTAGTAGATATCACATGAACTGGTACAAGGCCTATGCGGGTTATTCAAGGTAAAGTGCAAATAAATAGGAAAATATTATTCAATGGGCGTAGAATTAATAAGTTTTTAGAGTGACGTACTAAATTCTTCTAATTTGCCGATAGAAAAGGGAAAGGGTCACTAAGTAGGCGGACCATAACACCTGACATCTAAGAATATGGAGTCAGACAACCCATTCTACTAACAATACATCCATTCGATCTATAGATTAGCCCAATGTTCTTTATAGCAATTATTTCAGCGAAGGTAAAGAAATAGTAATGCTTCTATTTGACACAATACCATAAATTTATATTCTCAACGAATATTACATTATCTAAAAAGTCTTGGATTAATTGAAAGGAAGAAAGTTGTTTGCTTTTTATTATTTACATCACTCATTATTTTAGTACTGCTTTATTTCTGGATTTAGTAAATTAAATATTAAATTTGTAACTTTAAAAGAAATACATATAAATAAAATTAAAATATTTAATAATCTATAAACCTCCTCGTGGGATCGATAATATGGGTATTTATTTAAAGCTCCCATATTACTAAACGATACGTATACTCGCGTAGCACCTCTAGTGTGTAAAATATTTTCCATAAAATTATATTTATATGCACTAGCCACTATTATTATTCGGGTTAAAGTATTGGCTATAACATATTTTTGGAAGCATAAATTACCGCGTTATTTCGCGGCCTAAGTCGTATACGTGCAACATGGCCATCTTCTGGCGAGCAAAACTCGTGTCTACTTCAACAAAACTCTTCTAGGATTAAATAACCAAGCTATAGGATTTCGTGGTGTCATTAGTGCAACATAAATCCTCAACTTTTTGTTGTGCACTTGCATAATCATGTTATGCAAATTAAGCCCTAACCGGTTTTAGACTCCTATGTAAATATTTAAGACGACATAAATCTCACATCTTCGAGTTATTTGTGTGATTATGTCATACGAATATAAGTCGTAATTAACTAAAATTGGCAGGATGAAACATCAAATAAATATTCTCTCAATTTGAAGCTAAACAATAGGATAGTCGAAAAGTCACCGAAGTTCACTTCAGGTCTGTGACACCTCTTACTTCTCTTCCTTTTGACTCCTAAAATAAACTGCCAAATTTGAGTTATTCCCTATTGAAATCTCCAAAATCTAATTGTTTGAAAACCTTAAACTTTAAAAATTTCGAGAGAAAACCACATATTGTCAGAGTATTCTTAAATGATTCCTATCATTTAAGATGTAATTAACTATAGGCTTACCTCATAGTGAACTTTAAGAACCCAGATAATACAACTCCCGTACAATTCATTTATATTAAGCAAAGGGAACTTGCCGGCTTATAAAATCGGTTCATAGACGTACGGATGTCACAATTCTTTATTTTATTTAATCGAGCCCCATCATCAAGCAACAGGTTCATTCTTCGGGATAAATACACGGCTCAGGTGTGTTCTTGCCATATAAACTATCTGGGATGTGAGGTCGGCTCGATTTCATCTTAAAATTTTTCAAACTTAAAAATTATTATTTTCAAAATCAAATGCTACATTCTAAAATATATATATATATTTAAATTAAATTTAAAATTTAAAATTTACGACAACTTCGTAGTGATCCTTTTCATGTATTGACATGTCTAAAAAATATACACAATTTCATACTTACTGAGACAGGGTTCTTCTCATTTTGATTTATTGTTTACTATAAACTAAAATCTGTAGTCTAGTAGACTAATTGCCATCTTTCCATTGGCATACCATTTTACTTCTGTCTGAACTGGGTATAGTCAACTCTCTCGAATTTTGGAGCCACTATTTAGACAACCCTAAACAAAAAGGTTCCAAAGCCTCTTTAAAGGTGGAGTGACCCTGTCAGTGTTACTTAGGAGTGATCCCTGTGCCGAGAAGTCTTGTGAGATTCTCTCTTCCTTTCTAGTTTATGGATTGGATCCCTTACCTTTCCTATGACCTTTCCCCTTTTAATTGTTTCGTTCCTAATGAACAAAACTTTTAATAAGTAAACCCTTAAATAAACGAACTTTTCTTAAAACCACAAATACATGAATAAAACAAGAATTTATAAAGAAAACTAAGAGAGATAAATATGTGTTCGGACTCTTTTTTGGAAAAATTCTTTTTTGTCCTCGGGAAAGTTTCGCGACGAAAGGAAGCGGCACTGAACCGACGCTCGACCCACCGCAGAAGATGTCCGCACCGGCTCGATTTTTTCCTTCACTAATGGGATAGGACTTAGCTGTCTACAAGGACGAGCTACCTAGCGATGCGGTCATTCGCTTTGGACAGGGATTTGACAATACAAACATTAAGTTTGCTGATGTTACTCTCTTCGCACTGTTGGCTAAAGTTCTGGAAATCTAGGAGCCCATATTTGTGTTCAACCTGAAGTTGGCTCAAGAGTTTCCTCCCTAAAAGGGTCCCGCTGAAAGGAACACCGCTGTTCATCGGAGGTTACCGCTTCCCCGTAACCGTCATTTCTACC
Source organism: Papilionanthe hookeriana x Papilionanthe teres (assembly GCA_022702705.1). Classification (NCBI taxonomy): domain Eukaryota; kingdom Viridiplantae; phylum Streptophyta; class Magnoliopsida; order Asparagales; family Orchidaceae; genus Papilionanthe; species Papilionanthe hookeriana x Papilionanthe teres. The sequence continues at coordinate 129,275,005 of CM040425.1, read as the reverse complement.
CCCACTAGTCCGGTCACCGCACCCTACCCCGACTCCCGCCAAATCAAAGGAAGAAGTCCAAGTCGTGATCGCCCCGCAATTATGGAGGGTTTGGATTTTGTTGCGATACCATCTGTCTTCGAGATAGGGTCCAGTTCGAGATTTTCACCCTTAACCCAGACGCAAAGAAGAAATAAGAACAGAAAGATCACCAAGGTCAGGAAGACCAAAGCAGTTGAAGCCACATTTCTTGAAGAGATTCCTGAAGGAGAAGAACTATATGAAATCTCATCACAGTTGGGAGGGAGTAGGTTCTACCCTCACTCTGCTGCATCCGATGTGGAAGATGCTCGAAGGATTTCCGCTTTGTTACATTTGCCTGTATACTACATTGATTGTAAGAAGAAGAAGACAAAGGCTAGGCTGCTTACCTGACTGCGAGCGATAGTGGGGAAGTTAGCAAGAAAGGAGGGATGCCCCGTGTCGAGATTCCCGTGAAGAATGGACAAGTACCCCGCCTAGATCCCGCCGGACCACGCAGTATACCCGTTAATGCCATAAAAAGGCCAAAGAATGCGTTAGCGAGAGAAGTTCGCCCCGTTGTTATATCGTGTCACCATATTAGGGAGAATACCACCTACCGACGCATTGTGGTACCTGATGCACCATCCGGTCCGAGCCCCCATCACAGAAGGATGGTGCGGCAACCTATTATTATCAACTAATACCGAAAGAACACTTCCGAGAAGAGAAGTTCGTCGTATTCGAATTCGAGGAGAGTGCCGCGACTCTAAAAGAAACTCCCGAAAATGAAATTCAATGTCACATTCGATAATCGTGAGACCGTTTGGAAAAGACCACTAGAAGATGCTATAGGAAAGTTAAGAACTAACATCCATCAGTTGGCAAAAGAAAGAGAAGAAGGACTAATAAATGAAGTGGATTCGTCAGAGATTATGGATGAAGAGTTTGTTGAAATCAACATGGTCGAAAACTGAGCGTCATCAACTTTGCAGGGAGCTCCGTCAACTTCGGAAGGAGACGATCCATAAGCGCTGAAACTACGTCTGCGGGCAAAAGACGACATAATTTATTGAATGGAGAAGAGAATGGAAGAGATGGCGGCCGCCACACTCTTCGAGTCAACCTCAACCAAAAAGGAATGGCTCAGAGATCATCCTTATTGCTGATGGAGTAAAAGAAATTACATCCGTCAACGGAGACGAACAACCGAAGAAAGATTCTGCACAAAGTATGATTCCCGAAAAAGATATTAAGAACATGGTAGAATAGCAGGTGCGAGAAGCCTTAGCCCAGTCTAAGGGTGGAGCATCTTTTATGTCGAGTAGACCTTACCATGTAGAATTTGATATTGTCCAATATCCGAAGGGCTTCGTACCACATATGTTTAAGACTTTCAACGGTACGGGAAACCCCCGGCAAAGATGTTGCACATTTTCATGCTGGGCTGTCGCAATGTTGGTGGAGCACGCCTTACTCTTTCGTCGCCCGTCGCCACTGTCAGATTGCCTTCGATTGGTATGCGGCACTGCCAACGCTTAGTCAAGACATTTTCAGAATTGGAAAACCTTTTCATTAAGTGGTTTGCTGGAGCTCGACACCGCATCACTATTGGTGATCTAGTGGTAGAGCAACAAAAACCAAATGAAACCTTGGTGGATTACATACTTCAATGGAGGAACTTAAGTATGAAGTGTGAACCATGCCTTCGTATCAAAGATGCGGTCGCATCCCGCTTTTAAGAGCATCCATGACCCGATAACACTGGCTTCACGGTAGTGGATAAAGGTAAACAATGGGCAAGGTGATACGCCCATAATGCCACAAACAAGCTACTAACCACCGCAATGGACTTATCAACAACCTCAACAAAGCTATCATCAACTCCGATCAGTTATCAACACGCAGCATGATCAACCGTTACCCCGCCCATTATACATCATGAAGGAGCTCGAATAAAGAATAATCTTCAAGATCGAAGCAAGTACAAGATGTTTGAAGCCAGAAGACGCCCGACTTGGTGGGGCCACTGCAGAGCCAGAGGCCGGAAGAAGTCGACAAGAAGGATCATCCTCATCGTCCCTACCAAGATGCTCGGACACAAGATAGAAGATGCCTTCACCTTTAAGAATCGTCTGAGGATGTTCGAAGGAAACGTAACAATCCCAACGGAATACATGAAGATTTCCAAAAGGAGAATTTCGTCAATGTTATTTCAACGGATCTTATTATTTTGATAGACCCTAACATGAAAGATGATGGATGGAGTACTGTCTCGATGAAGTCTTCAAAGAAACTTTTGGATCACTTCCTGCATCAGCTTGGGTGCGCGCTTCAACTCGTAGCTCAAACCCGTTAAGCCGGCACTATCGTTTACGATTAAAGAACAGCCCTGGGGAAGGAGGAGAAGACGGAAGAAGAGAAGATCGAGGCTCCGAAGGGTAGACTAGGGGTTGCTTTTCCTAGGATGGTTGTTTCTGATTCAGGATAACCTCGAACCTCTCGACTCGTATGAGCTTGCTCGCCCCGGTGGGATCTTATAATGATAAGAGTATTGGTGTTGGATATAAGTTTTAACTCTGCTTAATGATCACATAACTTAAATAACAACAACTTAATCCGGATCTCGATTTCGATACGAATAATGTTTCTCAACGACAAAACCTCGACGACCGCGACGAAGGAAGAGACATTCACAAGAATGGTTATAAAAGCTCAAGAAGGACGAATCCATTCGTGAATCTCGAGGAGCTCCGATCACGATAGAATTAGAGTTTACGTATTTTGAAGCAACTTCGAAGAGCCAGCCATTCCAATCCAAGAGGAGATGCCGGCGCAGACTACACCAAATTCGGCTAGGCCACAGTTAATCTAAGAAGTGAAAATTCTACCCCCGAGAGTGGGTCCAAAAGATAAAGGAAAGCAGGTGGTCGCTTGCAGCGAGCCAACACTACCGGTGAGGAATTGCCCACCAGAAGAAATTAAAGAGTCTCGGTAAGAAAGTGGATTATAACGTGCTAGCCCATCTTTGAAACTACTGAAGCCAACCGAGCATCTACGACGCTCTGATCCCCGTCAAAGGAGATTTATGGAAACTCTGATCAAGGGCTTACTTGATCCGGAAATCTGCTTAGCTCAAATGGCCGGTAATTCCTAAGACGAGGTTTGCTCATTGAGAGAACAGCTCGGCGTTACTTTCACAGACAATGATTTACTACTTGGAACGGCTGATCACAATCGACCATCAGACATCTCATTCAAGATTGAAAGTTCATCTGGGAGCGTCGATCAACATAATGAACCTTTGGACGTTAGCTTATTTGGAAATTTATGCTCCTGATCTCGAAGCAGACAAAATGTTACTAAAAGGTTTCAATCAAAAAGGAGAAAGAACTCTTGAATCGATAAATACTATTAATGAAGATCGGTGATTTGCCAGCACAACCGTAAAATTCCACATGATCATCTCAGACATCGTTCAACACTCGCCCAGCCGAATGGGACCATGAGAACCGGATGGTACCGTCGTCTCATACCAAGGCATAAAGTATTTTAGAAGAGAACAAGAACACAGGTCAAAGGTAGATTTGTAACCATTCTTCGTACACAAAATCGGAATTCAAGTGAAGATGTACTTACTAGCAGATACCTCCGAAGAATACACCTTCCGAAAATACTATACTAAATGAAGCAAAAGAAGTTCAAAATGACGAAGAACCTGAAATTTTTAGTTCACCGCTACTCACCACTCCCCTCACCAGGGACGAGCGTCAAGGTTTGTTCAGGAACTGGGCACTCGATGGGCCGAGGCCGAGAACGAGGTTAAGGAAGAAACGGTGGAACATTTGAACAAAAGAAACCGGTCATCAATGTTGATTGGGAGAACAGTTCCGAAGAAGAGGAAGTCAAGAAAAAAGCAATGAAGATAAATCAAAAGAAAACCCAAATTTCAAATATCCTCTCTTAAGACAAAAAAAATGAAGAATACAAAGCAATGTACGAGAAAATTAACCACTATGTACATACTATGACCCTAATCCCGATCCACCCTAATAAGGTTGAGGGTATGGTGGTCAAGGAAGTGCAAAATGGTGGTGCTAAGCCGATTAAGTTCTACCATGGTGTCTAAAATTGAAAACATGCACACTCTAAGATTGCCTTCATTCGAATTAATGGAATTACCTTTGGAGCGGCAATTTCCCCGTGTTCAAAATTTGATCGCCGTGGTATCTTGCCTAAACAATAGTCAAAAGGTCAATCACAGCGCTTTGAAAAACAATGGAATAATGCTATTCGGCCTCCTAATTCAAAGCATACCTTGGATTCAAGACAAGAGACTAGCCGATGATACAGATTTTGCTTAGTTGTCACTCACGAGCATAATGAAGACTGCCGGAAGCTTCGGGAGACCCTCAAGATCTATCAATCGGAGACGCTCCGCCAGAATTTGAAGAAAATTAAATCTACAATAGACGCAGTTAATGGGTTAACTTAGGTAATAGCAAAGAGCCTAGTGCCGACCTTTTTATTAGCTCCTTACTCAATAAAGAAGACTCCGAAAAACATGATTAAGCTATTAATGAATGAAAAGACCTGCTTGGAGTTACGATGAAATGCCAGGATTAGTTCCATAAGTTGCAGTTCACAAAGAGTGGATCACACCGCCGTTCCACGACAAGCCCCAAGAAGAATGCGTCTGTGAAATCGAACAACAAGTAATACCGGTTAAGAAGCCAATGGGGATACAAATTAATCCAGAGCAATATCCAACTTGGTTAGCCAACGTGGTAAGAGTAAGAAAGAAGAATGGTCGATCGTAACTGCGGGGATTTAGATTCGAATAAAGCGCGCCCAAAGGATGACTTCCGCTACCACCCTAGACCGATGATTCACATCGCTTCGACGCATGAGATTCCTCTTCATGGATTTGATCATCGTGGCACAATCGCATAAAGATGGTACCAAAAGACGAAAAGTCTACAGCCTTCGTGAACGCTAACGGAAGCTATAAAATGCTATTACGTACGTTCGTCGGATCAAGAACGAGAGCAACTTACCAAAGAGCAATAATGAGGATTTTTTATGATCTCATTCACAATCAAGTCGAGTGTTACATGGATGATGTGGTCATCAAGAGCAAATTGAAGGAAGATCACCTGTATGATTTAAAAATTGTATTCGAGCGATTAAGACAATTTAAACTTAAGATGAATCCTTTGAATGCACCTTCGTCACCACAGATTCGTCGTCCAACATCGTTGCACTTAAATCGATTCCAGACACGCTGAATGACCAAATGCCGCCTCCCAAAACTATAAAATAACTACGATCCTTTCACAGTTGGCATATCTTTGATGCTTTATCTCGAATTTGTCGCAGAGTCCGTCCTTCGCATTAATTAAAATAGATGCCAAATCTATTTAGGAAGGAAATGCCAACGGGCCTTCGAGGACATTAAGCAAAAGATGAATGACACCACCGTCTTAGCAGCCCCGGGCTCGGGTCACCTTTATTTATACCGCGGCTTGGACGACCCTGAGCCCCGCTACCTAAGTCAGCGACGAGGGAAAGAAAATACTACTCGAGCCGTCATCCGATCTCCAACGGAGGTAAAGCATGTCAACAAAGCATTGTTTAGCTCTAAACTTCGCTGCCTGTGCCTGCATTACATGCTTTCGCATAAGGTCAACTTTATCTCGAAGTGTAACCATTGAAGACGGATGACCCACCCGAGACTTTCCGTGATTCTCGCCAAGTGGTCATTTCGATGTTCTCATGGATCCGACTATAAGTTTGGTTCTCTCTCTTCGTACCGTAAAGGGACATGCCCTGTTGGGGCCTCAGAAGACACCTTTCTGGCTGCGTAATCGCCCAACGAAGACTACTCGATGAACAAATAATGTTTCCGAAGACCCACGATGATCAACATCGGGAACTCGTATCGACGGAACATCCTCACATTTAAGGATAAAGAATTACAAACGATAGTGCCCGGTAAGGCAGAATCGACGAATCTTTATAACACTGTGAGCGGGGATGTTAAGGTATTCCTAATTATCACCGTAACCATGTACAAACAATGAAGCTGCATCACGTCTCACCACCCGGAGTTAACACTTCCGGGGATAAAGGACAACAGATATCAACATCTACGGCGATTCGCGCTGATCATGGCCAACAAAGTTCCCGTGACAAGATGTAATTTTGAAACCAAGACTCGAGCAATACTTTCGCATGCAATCAAGCTGTTAAAGAAAATTCCGAATGTAACAATCTACAAGATTCCCTAAGAGAAAATGCTCCTCTGCAGACACTAATTTGCAAAAGAATTTGCATGCTTACAGATGAGCCGGGCTGAAATGACAATGAGGGACGACAGTCCTATCACGCTGACATGGACGCAATGCACCAATCGTAAAAAGAAGAAGTTACGTAGTAATCGAAACTACATCAAGGCGCCACGACACACTACCTGCAAACAGAAACCTACCGGACGACAAGCGCAGCCCATCGCATATGAAAAGAACTATGTCATATGCATTAATAAATAATACTCATAATGTATGGCCTTTCGATCGCATGTGGCCAAGGTGCCCCGAGCGGGTCCCGGGATAATGAAATTGTTAAAGAGGCACTAAAGACGGTAAATTAATACAACCAAAATGAAAATGAAGATTAAAAGATTAGGTACTAAGTGGGCTCTCGATGATGACCAATCGCATGAAGGTTGCCAAGAGTTGTCACTGCCAAGTGCATGGAGTGGTTCTATTAGATCAACCTCCAACGTGCCACATCCGACAATCGCGTCGTGGCAATTTGAATGTTAGCAATGTATCGCGGTCCGATAACCACCTTCTTCAAGAGAACATTGCTTATCCTCGGCAGAACATAGATTACTTTTAGAAATGGGCGTGCGTACCGCCGTAGAAGTGAAAGCACATCACGGGCGTCTTCAAGAATCAAGTCGTTCATCGTTTCGTGGTACCGTGCACTATCTCGTATAACGAGTCCGCATTCGAAGTACGAAGATCATCAGCTTTTGTCGAGGTACCTTAATCGACTCGTGCTATTCGACGATCTACTACCCAAGAGCAACCGGCTTGGCCGAGGCTTTAATAAAACTCTCATCCAAAATCTTAAAGAAAACTGACGATAACAAAGAAATCGTGCATAGCGGTTAGAAGCTTTGCGGGCCTACAGATAACTTTCAAAACTCCCACTTACCACCGTACGCTCAAAGGTACGGGTCCGAGGCAAGCGTCTCTCGAGTTCGCCTCCATCTCTCGGTAATTGCGGTTGCGAACAAAATTACTATAGAAGAGAATGCCAAACTACAACTAGAAGAATTGGAAAGCTTAGAAGGGAAATGACTTTCAAAGACAAGTAGAATCCGAAATTGTATCAAGCCAAGATGATCCAGCCCAAGATGTTTCGTCCACCCAAGGACATTCAAATTCTGTGATCATTTTAGTTCTCAAGAGACCTATTCTCGCACACCGCAAGATGAGGTAAATTTGAATCACTAGAGGGGCCGTTCGTGTCGAGACAGCTTCACTTCCGGAGGTTCCTACCAACTTGTGAATCGCTCGGAGAACGATCTGATGCCCAATTAATGGACGATATTTCGTTGCGATTATACAACATGATGTTTCGAAGGATGAACTTTTAGAAAATGAAGTCTTCATTCCTAGAAGCACAAGCGGAGTAATCATTTGTAATCGCGTCCGAACCCAAAATATAAAAATGGATGATAAAAATCATTAACAAAAAATGTGTTAAAAAGAAAATATGTGAAATCATAATAATAAAATTTCGATCATTCCTTTCAAATCACTCTCACCTGCATCTTTCCCCATTATTTCCTACTTTATTAAAATTTGAAAGAAATGAATAAGAAATTTCCATTAATAAGTAAATTTTCTTATCGTTCGGTTTAGTACAACCCCGATCCTTTCCTTATTTTCTGATGGGGAATGTCGAATGGGCGGTTGTTTTTGAACTTTATGAATGGCGCAGCTCAGCACTCAACGAAAAGAAGATGAAGGATGTGGCCACGACGAAATCAACTTCTACTATACACCGGCCGGGCTACAAAGCGTACGAGGAAACCGTCTGACCACGATCATCGCTGAATTTTGTACCATTGTGCTGACGAGATCGGGGATGCCCGAGTCAACAACACCACCAAGAAAAGGAAAGTAAACGCCGCTCATGTAAAGGGAGAAAACAAGAAAGTCAAATCTGTGGTTGCTACAGCAGAGGCCAAGCTTTTCAGCACCGTACCCACATATGTTCAGGAGGTAAGGAGAGCTACCCTCACTCCTACACAATGAAGAAACAAGGACTGCCGCATTAGCAAGATACTGAGCAAGCTAGCGGCGCCGCGATGAAGAGACAAGCGACGTCGTTGCAAGTACTTCTAAGAAACTGGGTCAATGAACCATGTTATGAGATCAACTCGAAGGACCGCGGCAGAAGATGAAAGGATTCGAGAAGAGTAGAAATAATCGCCCCACAACGCCATTGGGGAGCACCATTTCGAAGAGTCTTGTTGTGGAAAGCAACCCTGAGATGTCCCAACAAAGACCTCATCTCGAGGAGCCGAGACATGCAGAGATGGTTTTGACAGCCACATGATCCGCGTTAGTTACTAGAGATAATTCCAGAGTACGAGTCAAGAGGTTGCGTAAATTTAAAAGAAACCTTTAATATTTCAATGAGTTCGAGGCAAGAAATCAACATCTTGAAGGCCTCGAGCTTCAAACGGATGTGTTCCCTGCCATGCAGTAACAACAAATTGTGGATCGCATCATCGAGCTCTCGTAAAACGGGTCGAGCTGGTCGTTCGAGAGAGAAGACTTACTCAGAACCTCGAAGATGAATGAAAAGAAAAGGAAGAGTTATGATCCAATGCGGGTGTTGCTACAACTTCTCCGAGGATAGAAAGGGAAATCCACCAAGGATACTCCTTCGTAGTGAGGTGGATCCGATGCCAAGGATTATCAAGAGGATGGTGTGCGTGATGGTAACATGAGTGTACTGCCTGCGTATCGTATACCCAACAAATTCGCATCATCAACATATACAAGGAAGGCGACCGCATACCGTCACACATAGATCATCATGACTTTGTCGACGTTCGGCACAGTTGTCTTTCATCAACCGCGTAACATCACGTTTCGCATCAAACTTTCTGATAAGAAAACGGAGAATTCGAGGGCCGCGGAGATACCTACCGGTAGATTCCGTCTTGGTGCTAAATGAAACGAGCACGTAACAAAACACCGCATTCGAGGGGTTCGTTTCGGGCCGACCTCCATCACGATGACTACAAGAAAATGTCTTTCCACTTTGAAACTGCATCCAGAAAGCTAGAGAGCCTTCGGCCCTACGAGCCGCGAGCTACATGAAAAATAGCACACGTCTAATGAACATCCAACGACATTTCCTGCCAAGGATGGATTGAAGGTGATGTTATCGTCCATGTAACTCACTATTCGACAGGATTTCGCGACAGATGCTTTTGGAAGAAACTTGCATGAATCTTACACAATCCATTTTGGATTTATGTGGATTGTATGAGATACTGAATTTTCAAGGAAAATATCATGATGTTTTGGATCAAGCTATATGATGTATTTTCGACAAATAGGAATGGAAATGACCATGTCGTGTTTCCTCTTTTGTGCAAATTGACTGGGAAACGCCATTAAGTTAAATGAACTTCGAACGAATAATGAAAAGAAAAGAAAATGAATAAGAACTTTTTTTTAGAATCTGAATGTCGAAATGAACTCTAATTAAACAAAAATGAATTTGAATCACTAAAAAAAATGAAATGAATCTAAGCCTCAAATTGAATTCCAATTTGAATCCCCTGATCTGAACCTTTCAATTCTTCTTCAAATCAAAATCTGTTTGAAATTCTTTTGAAATTCAAACTCTTTCCTCGACTTATTGCTAGGTCGAATCTTTTCAGCTTGGTACGCTTACCTACTTCCTTCAATTCTCTTTCTTCTGTGTGTTGGAGGATTGACTAGTTCTATTGACATGGAGCCACGAATTCTATTCAATTTGGTTATGATGGCATGGAACTGGGTCCCTCCTTGCACAGATCTCCGTTTCAAGAAACATTTGAGCGGGACTTGAAACTCCTTCATATCTCATTCATCATTTTGAGACTGATACCTAAATTCTAGTTCTCTCCTTTCGAGGTCGAAAATTTTAACACCATACTTCTTCCGAGAATCTGAAACTTAAATTTCAATTCTCGTCCCTTCGAGATTGGCACTAAATTCCCGCTCTCTCCTTTTGGGATCGGGGCATCAAATTTCGACACCCATTTCCTTCGAGACCGGTACCTAAATTCCATTTTCCTCCTTTTGAGGTCGTACCACTTCGACTTCGAGAATTTATACCTAAATTTCAATTCTCATCCTTTCGAGACTGGTGCCTAAATTCCAGTTCTCTCCTTTCGAAGTCAGTACCTAAATCCTGCTCTCTTTTTGAGAATTGATACCTAAATTTCAATTCTCATCATTTCGAGACTGTTACCTAAATTCCAAGCTTTCCTTCGAGCCTGCACCTACCCCCGACTTCGAGAATCGATACCTAAATTTCAATACTCATCCTTTTTCAAGACTGGTACCTAAATTCCAGTTCTCTCCTTTTAAGGTTGGTAATTCTCACTTTACCCCCTTTTTTAGAATTAATACCTAAATTTCAATTCTCATCTTTTTCGAGACTCGGTACTTATATTTCCCGCCTGGCCCTTTTGAGATCGTACCTAAATTCTGACTCTCTTTATACCGATACCTAAATTTCAATTCTCATCCTTTCGGCATTCGGTACCCAAATTCCAGTTCTCTCCCTTTTTGAGGTCGGTAGGATCCAAGAATACCACGGAGAGCGTAAACTTCCCAATTGTAACTCGAAATGTACAACGGTCGGTTGTGATCTCGCGTCCCAAGTAGTAAGTCATTGTCCGTGAAGGTAACGCCTCGTCTGTTCCTTTAACGAGCAAACCTCATCTAAGGAATCTCCGGCCATTTGAGCTAAGCAAATTTACGGATCAAGTAAGGCCTTGATCGAGCTTCTCTCATCTCCTTTGATAAGATGAGAGCATCGTAGATGCTCGGTCTGGTGCTGGTAGTTTCCTAAGATGGGCTAGCACGTTGTAGTCCACTTTATTTTCATACGTCTCGGCTTCTTCTCGAATGGGTATTTCTTCTGCTCGGGGTTGGTTCTTCTTGAACAACCACACGCTTTCCTTTGTATTTTGGACCCATTCTTGGAGGTAGAACTCTTCCACTTCTTAAGTTGACTTCGTAATTTCTTCGAATCTAGTGTTGAATTTGCAGGTGTCTCCTCCCGAATCGGAATGACAGGCTCTTCCGGATTATCTTCAAAATCCGAAGGCTCTAACTCTATCGTAATCGGAGCTCCTCGAAACTCGCGGATAGATCCGTTGCTTGTTGAACTCTCGTAGCCTCCTTGACGGATGTTTTCTTTGTCATTTTGATCGTCGAGATCTTGTATGATTTGAGAATTGTTGTTGGTATCGAAGTCGATATCCGGATTGTCGTTAGTTACGTAATCGTTAGAAACAATCAAAACGTAGCCAACGCCATCACCCTTATCATTATATGATCCCACCGAAGTGAGCAGATAATCATACAAAATCAGAGGTTCGAGGGATTTCTCCCCGAATCGGAAACAACTATCTAGGATAAGCGACCCCTAGTCCAGCCTTAGGAGTCTCGGTCCTCTCTTCTTCGTCAATTTTCTTCTTCTCTTCGATTGTCTTCCGTCGAGGTGGTTCTTCTATCGCAAGTGATAGTACCGGCTTAACAGGTCTCGAACTACGAATTGAAGCTCGCACCGAAGCGGTTCGGATGTTGTCTAAAATCTTCTTCGAAGACCTCGTCCGAGCGGTAGTCCATCCATCGTCGGTTGCATAGGGATCTCATCGGAATGACGGGATCGGTTGAGATAACATTGACGGAACCTCCTTTACGGGGTTCCTTCATGTACTCCTTCGGGATTGTTATATTTCCTTTCCGAAGGTTGTCGTTGAGCCGACTTTTAAAGGTAATACAATCTTACATCTTGTGCCCAAGCATCCGGTGGTAGGGGCAAAAGTTGGGATCACCTTTCTTGTTGACTTCCTCCGGTCTTTTAGGTTACAGCGTTGGAAATCCGGAGTTTTCATTAGGCTACGGAACATCTTTGGTACTTGCTTCATTTTTGAACGGATATTCTCCGCTCGAAGCTCCCTTAATGTACGTTGCGGACGAGGCGGTTGTTCATACTCGCGGAGACGACCGATAGCTGGACCGGGGTTCTTCGGTAGTCTCGTTGTGGTTCGTTGCGGTCGTTACGGTGGTATTTACATCGGTTGCTTGCCTTTGTCAACTCGCTGCAACGATCCCGGATTTCTTTTCGAAGGTCTTCACCGGCTTCTGCTTGTCCGTCTTGTCGGCAAAACTTAATTACTTCGCCTCTTCTTGCAAGCTTCCGGCCTTGCTTAACAACTTCTCAAAAGTCTTAATAGTGAATCCTTTGAGGAGAAGTGCTATCGGGCCGTGAATGCTTTTAAGCAAGATGCCGACTGCATGTTGTTCTTGCAGTTGTGGTTCACACTTCATGCTTAAATTTCTCCATCGAAGTATGTAATCCACTAGAGTTTCATTCGGCCTTTGTTTCTCGACCACTAAATCACCTATAGTGATGTGGTGCCTGAGCTCCGGCAAATCGCTTGATGAAGAGGCTCTCTAGCTGCGAGAATGTCTTCACTGAACCATTGGGTAATTCGCATACCGGTCGAAGGCTATTCCCGATGGACTATCGACGAACCGTCGGAAGAGTAACGCATCGCTCCCGCCGGCATTGCAACAAGCGGCACGAAAGTGTGCAACATGCTCGTCGGGGGTTCCCGGTTCCGTCGAAGGTCTTAAACGAGAGGTGGTACGAAGCCTTTCGGGTATTGGATAGCGTCGAATTCTTCCGGGTAAGGTCTACCCGTCCGAATGGATGTCCCGTTCTTCGATTGTGCTGGGGCTTCTCGCACTCATTCGTTCTACCAAGTTCTTGATATCCTTTTCGGGGATCATACTTTGTGTTGTGTCCTTTTAGCTGGTCATCCCCATTGACGGATGTAATCTCCTTTCCTCCGTCTACGATGTGAATGACCTCGCGGGGGTGTTTCTCTATGTGGTTGTACTTGACTCCGGAGAGTGGCCGGAGCTATGGCCATCTCTTCCATCCTTTTCGCCATTTGAGCGATCGTGTCGTCCTTTTCCCGAAGTCGTCTTCTCATCGGTTCGGCTCCTCTCTTTCTGCAGCTAAAGGAGCACCTTGTGAAGCTGATGAAGCTCGTGTCTCAACCATGTTGATTTCTGCATATTCGTCGTCCATGAACTCCGATGAATCGATCTCATCTCCGAACTTTTCTTCTCTTTCTTTTGCCAACCGTCGGATATCGGTTCTCAACTTTTCCATGGCATCTTCTAGCGGAGCTTTCTGTGTGTCTTTGCGGTTGTCATGCGATAGCTGTCGGGTCCCTTTTTCACGAGTCCCCTTTATCGCAGTAGCACTTTCTTCAGATTCCAGCCTCTGGCGAGACTTTCTTTCTCGAGCTGCTTGTTTCGGTCTCAGTCGCCCAGTAGTGGGACGCCACACCATCCTTCTAGCGACAGAAGGTCTAGGACCGGATGGTCTGTCGGCTGAATGCTGGAAGGTGGTATCCTCCCTGATCCGTAATCCCGAGACTACGACGGGAGGGCTAGCCTTCATTCTCTTGCTTGGCTTTTCTGTCATGACGGCGGGCTCTACTCGGGGCCCAAGACGGGATTTGACCGGCACCCGCCCTATCCTTCGTAGAATTTCCGATACGGGGCAATTCTCCTTCCTTGCTAACTTTTCTACCAAAGTTTGCAGTCGAGCAAACGACGTAGTTCTAGTTCTTTTCTTGCGGCTATCGTTGTAGTATGCGGGCTGAGGTAATGTGGCAGCAATCTTGCGAACATTCTCCTCATCCTCTGCGGCGGAGAGGGGATGGAACCTACTTCCTCCCAAAAATGGTATGTAGTCAGGCAGCGGTGTATATTCTGGTAGCAGTGTATATTCTGGCAGTTCTGGAATTTCCTCCAGGAAAGCAATCTCAGCAGCTCTGGCTTCTCTGGCGATCCTTCTGTTTCTGTTTCTTCTTTGGGTCTTTGTCGGCGACGGAATCTTTGAAGCTGGACCCGATTTCGAAGACGGAAGGTCTTACGAGAAGATCCGTACCCTCCACGGTAACGGGTTTACCATAGTTCGGATTTCTTTCCCCTTTGATTTGGCGAAGTTGGGGTAGGTGCGAAACAACTAGACCGGTGGGGGTAGTAAGAACGGTCCTCCGCGCGGACGGTAGTACTCCTCCTAGTCGGGATCCTTTGCGGGGAGGAAACTCTTGGGTCGACCTAAGGTTGAACTCGAGCGGTGGCTCTTCGGCTTCGGATACCTTGTTCGTCGATGCAAAGAGGAGACGTCGGTGACCTTGACGTTCGTGTTTTCAAATCCTCGTCCAAATCGGATGACCCCATTGTCGGGCGGCTCATCCATATAGACGGCGAAGTCCGGTCCGTTGGTGAGGGAGAAAATCGACTTCGGGGCTTCCATTTCGCGGGGTAGATTCGGTTGTCGGTCCCGAGTTATGCTTCTTTTCTTTAGGACGAAAAGAAAGGAATTGAAAAGAGTCCGAACTCATCTTTGTTCATGTATTTATAATAAGGAGTCATTTGTTAGAAGAGTCACTTATTAGAGGGTTTGTTTATTTAGAACGGAATGTTCGAAGGTATGAGAAGGTAAGGAATCCGATTCGGAGTTGGAAAGGAAAAGAAAGTCTTAAGCAAGACTTCTCGACTCGAAGGATCATTCCTAAACTAACACCTATTGGGGTCCACCCCACCTCGAAAATGAGGTAAAAGGATCTCGGAACCTCTCTGTTTAGGGGTGTCTAAACAGTGGCTCCTAAATCCGAGAGAATGTTGGCTATACTCATTCAAGATAGAAATGAACATAGTATTCCAACGGAAAGAAGGGTAGTTTGATCCACAAGGGACATGGATACACTACCGATTTTTGAAAGCAGAATTATCTGATTATAATGGAGAGAGGAATTTTCCCCAGTGAGTCGCCAGAAATCCTGTCGGCATTTTTTAGGTCGTGTGTTTTATTTTGAAAAGGGGGTCGCCTAACGTGTATGTCGGCGAATTTTTAATTTAATTAAAATAAATAATTTGAAAAGTAGTATTTGATTTTGAAAATAATTTTAAATTTGAAGGTTTTAAGATATGAGATTAAACCGATCTCACATCCCAAAGAGTTTATGTAAACGAGCACCGCACCATGAGCCGTGTATCTATCCACAAGGATAGACGCACTCGCTGGCGGTGGGGCTCGATTAAATAAACTAGAAGATTTGTGACATCCGTTTGGTCCGCAAACCAATTTTATAAGCCGACAAGTTTCCCAGCTTAATATGAAAACATTAAACGAGGTTTATATTACTCAGGTTCTTTAAAATTCCCTATAAGGGCAAGCCCCTATAGTTAATTACATCTTAAGTGATGGGAATCACCTAAGAAAACTCTCGATAATAATCAATAATTCTGCTCTCAAGGATTTCAAAGTTTAAGTTTTTCAATGGATTGAAATTTAGAATTTCAATAGGGAATGGATCAAATTCGGAACATTTTGTTTTGGGAATCCAAAGGAAGAAAGGTAGGAGAAATCACAGATTCGAAGCGAACTTCGGTAATTTCCTGACTATCCTATTGTTTGGCTTGAGTTTAGGAAAGTCCTAATATTTATTTAAATGTTTTGATTTTGCCAATTTTAATTAGTTAGGGCTTATATTTGTATGATAAAATCACACAAATAACCTTGAAGATGTGAGGGTTTATGTCGTATCGGACGACTACCTCGGAATCCTAAAACCGGTTAGGGCTTAATTTACATGACCTGATCATGCAAATGCCTAACAAAGGTTGAGGGTTTATGTTGCACTAGGCAAACTACCTCGAAGTCCTATGGCTTGGTTATTTTAATTCTAAGAAAGTTTTGCTGAAGTAGACTCAAGTTTCTGCGATGACGATGGTCGTGCTTGCCCACCATGCTCCGAGCTCCTTGTTGTTGCAGAGGTTTAGTTTTAGAAATCATAAATCGGGGGATGAGAAAAGTGTTTTGGTTTAGAGAAAATCTTAATTTCCAAGTGTTTTCAATATTTTAATTAAAACAAATCTTAAAGTTGATTATAACGACACCGGTTAAGATCCCACGGTTCCATCCTTCCGGCATCATTATTTTTATCGGATTCACTTAGTCCAGATGAATTTGCTAAACTCAACTGAATGAGTTCCACACTTTCATTTAGACCGTGGGAAATCCCGTTAGCAACACGTAGGTTACATCATCCGAGGTATTCCCGATCATCAAACAGGACGTTTTAATTTAGTTGTAATTGTAGTATTGTGTTCTGTTTGTGATTAAATTTTGAGTTGTTTTATATTTTGAAATGTTGTGGCGGTGAATTTTATCTTGCAATGACTTTTAACTTAGTTTTGGTTTCAGTTTTAGGGACTATCCTAAAGGTGTGGGTTTTCATGCAACGAGTTGTTTATCATGCAAGAAAAGTAAGTGCGATGCGATTAATGAAATTGCAATAATGTAAATTGCAAGAAAGTAAATTGCAATAAAATAAAAGCGTATCTGGAGGGTCTTCCCGTCATCCCAAGCTGCACTTAAAACACAATTAGAATATTTAAGCAAGTTCCTAGGTAAAGCTAAGGTAAGGGTTATGGTTTTCTACCAAATTCCTAATCCTATAGCTAGTCATTTCCTATGACGTCTAGATTCCTTGTGTTTTGGTTTGAAGACGATTTTATTCATCAAAGAACAATTAGGTTCTATTGTTCTTATAAATATCCTATCATATTGAGGAAGTGCTTAAGAAGAATCTTAAACATCTTTTCAATATTGGTAGAATTGTTTTAAGTCCAAATGAATTTAATTATAAAAATGAATTAATCGTCCAAGAATCTCAAGTTTTGTTATCTTGCTCAGTGAACTAGGACATTTGAATATCCTATAGGTGAAGTAACATTTCATTTAATATTCTTTTAGGAGTTATGATAACTAAAGCTTTTGAGGGTAAATTGGTGTTCAAATGGTTTGTGATTTAGTTTAATTTCCATTAATGGGTTTAAATTTGGAATAGTGTTCAAGTTATTTTAGATTTATTTTGAATTCTTTATGTCTTTGGTAATTTTATATTTAATTCAACTTAATTTAATTTAATTTAATTTAATTGAGTTTTAATTTAATTTAATTCAATTTAATTTAATTTAATTTGATTT
The DNA here is from genome assembly GCA_022702705.1 of Papilionanthe hookeriana x Papilionanthe teres. Lineage (NCBI taxonomy): Eukaryota > Viridiplantae > Streptophyta > Magnoliopsida > Asparagales > Orchidaceae > Papilionanthe > Papilionanthe hookeriana x Papilionanthe teres. The sequence continues at coordinate 129,257,609 of CM040425.1, read as the reverse complement.
GATGTTTAATCAATTTGATTTGATTTAATTTTAATTTAATTTGATTTAATTTTTATTTAATTTAATTTTATTTTATTTTATTTTATTTGATCTAATTTAATTTAATTTGATTTAATTTAATTTAATTTAATTTTATTTAATTTAATTTAATTTAATTTAATTTAAATTTAATTTTAATTTAATTTAATTTATTTAATTTAATTTAATTTAATCTGTTTATTTAATTTAATTTAATTTGTTTATTTAATTTAATTTAATTTAATCTTTAGTTTAATTTAATTTAATTTTAATTTAATTTAATTTAATTTAATTTTAATTTAATTTACTTAATTTAATTTAATTTTAATTTAATTTTATTTATTTAATTTTAATTGAAATTTTAAAAGAGTTTAATTTAATTTTAGTTTAATGATTAAGTCTTCTAATGTTTTTGAATTTGAGTTATCATTTTAATTAAGAGTTGAATATTAATGAGATAATTAATTTAGGGATTTTTAAATTAAAGAATAAATCTCTTCCTAATAATATCCCTATTTTAGTAATTCCAATTTTATTATTCTTCCAAAATTAATCCATTATTTAATTAAAGTTTAATCATTTTAAAATTGTTTAATGGGTTTCTACCCTTTAATTATTTAAATTTCAATCATCCAAATCAGATTAGGATCAAATATTTTACTTGTTAATTTTTTATTAAACCTAAAGTTTTAATTAAGGATTAAAATTTAATTACCATTTTACCCTTTAAGCTTAATAATTTTATAACTCACTAAATTGAGCTCAAATGAACTTGAAATTTTTATGTGACTTCACTCATATGCCAATAAAGACATGAGAGGAGAAAATGTGATTTTTCTGTATTTAATTTATTTATATAATTATTTTTGGTAGAAAATAGAGATTTTCAAGGAAAATTTGATAACATGACCAAGGGAAAGTTTCTGTTCTTAAGAAAATTAGGGGACATTCCTAATGACCAGAGAACCACTTGAACCAATTTTGGTGATTTTTTGAATTATATTATTTTTATTATAATTATTTTAAGTTTTGGAGTGTTAATTAATTTAAAAATAAAATAAATGTTGAAAAATGAATTTTATATTTTTAAAAATTCTCTCTGATATCAAGAAAACCAGAGAAACAAATTTTGTAATTTTTTCATTTTTCTATGATTTATTATAATTATTTTAGTGAAAATGCTAGAAAATACATTTTTTAATTTTAAAAATATCCTAAAGCTTTAAAATTTAATATCTCACCAAATAGACCTAGGAAAAATATGGGATTTGTTCCTATGTGATTAAAGTTCAAAATGTGACATTTTGGTGAATTTTATTATTTTTGTGATTTTTATATTTTTTTCAGTCTTTTCATGTCGCTTAATATTTCTTCAAATATCGTCCATTGATGGGCAACATGGGTCTATCCCCTTGAGAATCCACCAACTGGTAAGATCCTCCTGTGTAGACCTTCTCCACCACGAATGGTCCTTCCCAGGTTGGTTCGAACTTTCCACCTATTTTGCGATGTGTAAGAATAGGCCTTCTAAGAACGAGCACAAGGTCACCAACTTTATACGACCTCAGGTGGACCAATTTATCATGGGCTTGAATCATCTTCGCTTGGTAGAGTTTCAAGTTCTGTTGTGCGAGTAATCTTTTTCCTTCAAGGTTTTCCAATTCTGCAAGTCGTAACTTAGCATTTTCTTCTGTTGTAATTTGATTGATAACAGCAACTCGGAGCGATGGTAGCTGAACTTCTAGCGGAAGAACTGGCTCGGACCCGTACACAAGAGCGTAAGGCGTAGACTGTGTCGGCGTCCTGACTGTCGTTCTGTAGGCCCAAAAAGCTTCCAGTAGCTTATCATTCCACCCTCTCTTTTTGTCGTCGAACATCTTTTTCAGAATCTGATCCAACATTTTATTGAAGGCTTCTGCTAAGCCATTTGCTTTAGGGTAATAGATCGTCAAGCATCTCCAATCTATCCCATGTCTTCTGACGAAGTTGTTAATTTTTGTGCTATTGAAAGCAGACCTGTTGTCGGAGATGATTCTGCGTGGTACACCGAAACGGTAGACGATTTGATTCTTGAAGAACTGTAAAACATGTTGCGCTGTGACTTCCCGTAGTGGAACTGCTTCTGCCCACTTGGAAAAATAGTCTGTGGCGGCGAGTTTAAACCTGTGTCCTTTTGAGGAAGGAGGGCCTATCAGACTTACTATGTCCGTGCCCCAGCACTCGAATAGCCACTAGGCAATCGTTGGGTGTAGAACATTCGGAGGCTGGTGCAAGACCACTCCATGCACCTGACACTGATGACATTTTTTAGCTACGTCCATCCAATCTGTTATCTTTGCTGGCCAGTAGTATCCGAGTCTTTTGATTTTCATCTTCATTTTTAATCCTGACTGGTGTGCACCACACAATCCAGCATGTACTTCTTGGACAATTTTTTGCGCTTCTGCTTTGCTCAGACATCTCAGCCACATCTGGCGAAGGATCTCCTATACAGAACATTGTCGATCAGGGCATACGACAAAGCCCTCTTTTGAATCTGGTGCGCTACTGACTTATCTTCTGGTAGCTTTCCGGTTTGTAACTATTCCATTAGTGGCTGAAGCCAATCTTCTATATCTTCTGCCACTGCAGCAACTGTCTTTTCTTTTTCAATTACATGCAGACTGTTAAGGTCACGTCCTTGTACTGTAATATTTATAGAATCTTCGGGTGGACAAGCCAATTATTTAGCGAGTTTTGCTAAAGCGTCCACATGGGCATTGTCTGCTCGAGGAATCCTATAGCATATCACATTCGGAATTTGCTCGAGTAACTTCATCGTATATCAGTGGTATTCTTCTAATCTTGGCTTTAGAATTTTGTAGTGTCCTGCCACTTGCTAGATGATGAGCTGTGAGTCGCCATAAATGGCAATGTCTGTTATATCCATTAGTATTGCTAATTCTAAACCGGTGATTAGGGCTTCATACTCTGCTTCATTGTTAGTACATGGCTCTGTCAAGTGGTAAGAAAATCTCAGCATGGCCTGATCTGGTGTCACAAAGATTAAACCAATTCCTGCTTTGCGTGGTATGACTGTTCCTGATCCTTTGTCTTTTCGAGCTGATGATGCTCCATCAAAGTACATTTCCCAACGTTGAGCATTGGAATCTTCTATCTGTAGTATCTTCTCATCTGGTAACTCATCATTGAGCGGGGACCCAGCTGGCAGTGGGTGTGCTGCGAGAAAATCTGCAAGAATATGCCCTTTGATAGCGCGAAGGGGCACAAAGGTTATATCGAATTGCAATAATATCATTGACCACTTTGCTAAGCGTCCGGAAAGTGTTGGTCGGGTCATTAAATATTGCAACGGATTAACCTTCAAAATCAGGTTGACCTTATGAGACAACATGTAATGTCTAAGCTTTTGAGTGGAGAAAACTAGAGCTAGACAATGTTTCTCAATAGGAGGATACTTTACCTCCGCAGGTGTTAGACGTTGACTCAAGTAGTAGAGTGCATTTTCTTTACCCTCATCATTGACTTGGGCAAGTAAAGGTCCGAGGGACTCATCTAACGTCGCGGTATAAAGTATCAATGGTCTACCTGGGATAGGGGCTGCTAAAACAGAAGGTGTCGTTAGATATCGTTTAATATCTTCGAAAGCATGCTGACACTTTTCTTCCCAAATAAATTTGACATCCTTTTTAATTAATGCCAAGAAAGGCTGACACCTACCCAGCAGATTAGATATAAAGCGCCTCAAATATGCCAGTTTTTCTTGAAATGAACGTAGTTGTTTCAAGGTTTTAGGGGGAGGCATTTCTAAGATAGCTTTAATCTTCTCTGGGTCGATTTCGAATCCCCGATGACGGACAATGAATCCTAGAAATTTCCCAGAGGTAACGCCGAAAGTGCACTTCAAGGGATTCATCTTCAGATTATATTGTCGTAATCGTTCAAATACGATCCTCAAATCATATAGGTGGTTTTCTCTTATCTTGATCTTGACGACCAAATCATCCACATAGCATTCCACTTGGTTGTGAATGAGGTCGTCGAAGATCCATGTCATTGCTCTTTGGTATGTAGCTCCTGCGTTCTTCGGTCCAAACGGCATCACGGTGTAGCAGTATATCCCGATCAGAGTTTTGAAAGCTGTGAGCGCTGCGTCTTCTGGTTCCATTTTGATCTGATTGTATCCTGAAGACCCATCCATAAAGGAGAAAGTTTCATGTGTCGACGCGATGTCCACCATTAGTTCCGGTATCGGTAACGGGAATTCATCCATTGGACATGCTTTGTTTAAGTCCCTGAAGTCGACACACACTCGAATTTGTCCATTTTTCTTTTTCACTGGCACAACATTAGCTAGCCACTTTGGATACTGTTCTTCTCGGACAAAATTAGCGTCTATTAATTTCTTGATTTCTGCTGTAATTTGCTATTCTATCTCGAGGCGCATCCTTCTGGGAGCATGCTTTACTGGCGTCACATTCTTATCCACTTCGAGGTCATGAATTGCAACTGCCGGAGATAGTCCTGGCATTTCGTCATAGCTCCAAGCGAAGAAATCTTTGAATTTTGATAGTAACTTGACCATGTCTGCAACCTCTTCTTTGTTGAGTAACAAACTTATGAAAGTCGGCCGAGGCTACTCCTCAGTCCCGAGATTGATTTCTCTTAATTCATCGACCGTTGATTTGATTTCTTCTTCGAATTTTGGCAGAGCATCGCCTATTGGCTGATCTTCATATTCATCTTGAATGTTCAAGAAATCTTCTTTTGACTGACTAGTAACAACCATGCAAAATTCTGAGTCATCGACGGGTCCGAGTGTACCAAACCCAAGACCTTCTTTCGAATTGAGTTTCTTTCCTTTTACATTCCATAACTTTTCAAACGATTGTAACTTATCATTTGGCATTTTATTTGACACATATCCTTGTTGAATTAACTTTTGTACACACGGCAAAAAGTAGCCAAAAGATAATTCCATTAATTCATTGGAGTCATTTTCTTCAAGAATTACACAAGGTTCAGAAGTGGAAGGCGAAGCTTTGTAAAACTTGATCGGTTTAAAACCATCGTTATGAACTTCCTTGACCTCTATACTCTCTACCTTTTGAGAATGGATCGGAGTAAGGGTCATGGAATGAACATAGTGGTTTATCCGATCGTACATCGATTCATATTCATCCTTTGCTTCATCGTCCGAGAGATCTCAAGCGAGGCTTCTTCTGACTTATCATCATTGTTTCTTTATCTTCTTCAGAGCTTTCCTCCATGTCAATGTTGATTGTTGGCTTCGTCTGTTCAACAATTTGGGAAATTCTTTCTTGACTACGTCCCTAGCCTCGACCTCGGATGCGTGGGCTAAGAGAATTTTCACCAAATTGGTGAGAATGAGCGGTATAAGATTGTTGAACTTGAGCCATACGGTCTTGTCCTTGTAGTTCCTTTGATTCTTCAATTTTTCTTATTACAATGTCTCTTGAAAATACTATTTTCTTCAGAGGAGCATAGTAAGCGGCGTCTTCATGGATGCCTACTTCATGTATTGAAAAGGCTGTAGATCCCATTTAATGCAATGTTCTTGTCCATCTTTGTAGTATTTGATGCACCGGTGAAGCGACGACTGGACCATATTGTACTCATGGTGCCATGGTCGACCAAACAGGGTATTGAACGAAGTATCCGCATTGATGACATGGAATTTTGCAGTTGTTACTAGATTTCCGACTTTCATTTGTAGCGTTATAGATCCGAGGGCTCTCTCTCCCTTCTGATTGAAACCTCTTAACATCATTTTATCCATTGAAAGATCTCAGGCGTCGATGTCCAAGTAAGCTAACGTCCGTAGACTCATTATATTGAGCGACGCTCCAGGATCTACTAAGACTCTAGAAAGCACGAATCTGCTGATGATGACAGAACTGTAGAGTGGACGATTATGATCGGTTGTACCGAGTAGCAAATCTTCGTCGGTGAAAGTTACGCCAGGCTGTTCCTTGATGGTGCAAACTCCATCTAAGGATGTGCTAGCCAATTGCGTTAAGCAAATGTCGGGATCAAGTAAAACCTTGATCAAACTTTCTCTCATCTCCTTTGACAGGATTAGAGCATCGTAGATACTTAGTTTGGCCGGCAACTTTATGAGATGAGCTAACACATTGTAATCCACTTTATTTGGGTTTTCAACTTCATTTCAAACTTGTATCTCTTCAGTAGCTGGAGGTATTTCTTCTTGTGTGACTATCTATTTTCTTTTGTCGACAGGAGTTGTTCTCGGAGGTAGCACCTTACCACTCCTGAAATGCACTTATGTTATTTCTTCTTCTTCTGGACTCAGAGGTACTTCTGTATCTGAGAAGTCCAAACTGATGTCAAGTGGAACTCCTTTACACTCAAGGACTGGCTCCTCACTTCTTGTACTATTGTAGCCGGTGTTATCAATGTCTTCTTTATCTTTGTTGGAAGTTAATATGTTTTGAGGATCATTTTGGGAATTGAAATCGGGGTTAGATAAGTTATGATTAGTTACGTCATCACTAGACACAGTAAGAACGTAGCCAACATCATTTATATCATTATTACGAGACCCTGAAGGGGTACAAAGATAATGATACAAAGTCAGAGGTTCAAGGAATTTCACCCCTGAATCTGAGATAACCCGTCTAACAGGAGCAGCCCCTATCCTATCCTCCACGCTATCATCTTTAATTTCATTCACAATCTCTTTCTTCCTCCATTCTCGTCGCGGTGGCTTCCTCGGCGAAGCTTTCATCTTGGACTGTGTTGACGGTGGACTCCAGACAGTGGCTTTCTTTGGAGCAGACTGAATCTGGTTTAGGACCTTCTTGAGTTCATTCCAAATTGCACTCCATCCACCCTTACCAGCATATGGGTCAAGCTGAGAGATTGGCTCGGCTGAAATTACATTTATAGAACCTTTTTCAGGCTCCTTCAAATATTCCTTTGGTATCGTTATATTTCCTTCTTTGTAATTCCGCTCAAGCCAATCCTTGAAGAAGAAGCAGTTCTCAATTGCATGTCCAAGCATCTGATGATAGGGACAGAAGTTGGGCTGATCTTTCTTATTCACCTCTTCTGGTTTCTTTAGCTCGGGTAACTTGAACTCGGGCTTCTTCAGCAGATTCTTTAACATCTTTGCTACAGCATCATTTTTGAAAGAATAGTTTTTGCGTAGTCGTTCTGATATTGTAGGAGCCGGTCTCCGTCATCTGTCTCGATCTCTCGCTGCTGCTGACCGGATCGATCATTTTGCGGTGGTTGAGACCGTCCATACTGCTTGAGGTTGATCGTATCTGCCGAGGCGATCGCTCGGTCCGAATCATCATCGGTTGCTTTCCTTTATCAACCATGGCCACTACGCCAGATCTCTTCTCATAAGCCTTTGCTGATTTAATTTTCTCTATCTTTTCTGCAGGCTCCGTGTGCTTAATTTCTTCTCGTAAGCTGCTGGCCTTGCTGAGCAGTTTCTCGAATGACTTGATCATGAGACCCTTAAGCATGAAAGCTACTGGACCGTGAATACTCTTGAGTAGTATATCGATTGCGTGCTGTTCTTGTAGCTGAGGTTCGCATTTCATGCTTAAGTTTCTCCACCTCAAGATGTAGTCAACTAATGTCTCGTCAGGCTTCTGACTTTCTACCACGAGATCTCCTATGGTGACATGATGCTGAGCACCTGCGAATCTCTTCACAAACATGCTTTCCATTTCTGCGAAAGTCTTTAATGATCCATCAGGAATTTCAGCATACCAATCGAAAGCTATTCCCGACAAGTCGTCGACAAGTCGACGGAACAATAGTGCTTCACTTCCTCCCGTGTTGCAACGAGTGGCTGCGAAGTGCGCTATATGCTGTCGAGGGTTTCCTGTTCCGTCGAACGTTTTGAAGGTCGGTGGCACGAAGCCTTTGGGGTAAGGTACAACATCAAATTCCTCTAGGTAGGGTCTACCCTTTGAAACTGATGCTCCTCCTTTGGACTGGGCCAAAGCCTCCCAAACTTTTTGTTCGACAAATTGCTTAAGCTCCTTTTCTGGTAGATTTGGGGTTGAATCCTTCTTCGGAAGCTCATTCTCATTGGCAGAGTTGACCTCTCTTCTTTCATCGGCAATGTGTATTATCTCAGGCTGATTGATTTCTGGAGATGCTGTCGGACGTGACTGAGACTGTCCATGCAATGTGGCCATGGTAGTCATAACGGTGGTCATCTCCTCCACTTTCTTTTCCAATCGACTGATCACTTCGTCTCTAGCGGACACGGCTTTTTGAAGCTCTACTATTGCGTCCTCCTCATGAGAAGCTTCACTTGCAGACGCTGTGGCCCTAGTATCGTCCATGTTGATTTCCATGAATTCATCATTTAAGTAATCTGACAGGTGGAAATCTTCATCATCGACCTCCAATCCTTGCTCCCTAGTTAATTCTAAAATATCTTCACGAAGTTTCTGAATTCTATCCTCCATCGACCCTTCTTCTGTCATTGGCTCCGAAACAACAGGAGTGGTGATGATAGGAGTGTCGGACTTACAATCCGTTTGATGATTTGTAGACTTCTCGAATTGGACAGGTGCAGCGACTTTCGACAACCACACTCTCCTCTTGAGAATTGATGCCTCGGGACAAAATGTCTCAACGGGGACATCAGAACCAAGAGATGAAGTGTGTTCCCTAGAGTGCAGACCATGTACAGAGGAAAGTAATCCTCTCTTCCTTCTCGGGAGTTCCTTGGGTGACATTCTTGGACCTAGCCGAGACTTGACTGGTCTTCGTATTGTGGGTGTCGAATCGGTGATAGTTGTCTCAACACGCTTTCCCAAACGGTATTTGACAGAAACCCTACTAGGCTTTTCCATTTTCAAAATTTCTTCTTTCACTTCCGGGGATATTGCACATCCCATCCTTTCAAGAAGCTTGGCGACAGAACACCCTTCTAATTCGGCCAATCTTCGTAGAAGAGTATAATCTTGAGTGATGGGTGTGGGTTTCTTCCCCCCCCCCGTCATCACGACCGTGTGGTGTTCGAAGCCCAGCGACAATCCTGTAGAGACTTTCATTTCCAGTAGTACCAGCTAACGGATGGAACCTACTACCATTGAGGAGAGGAGAGGTATTCAGTAAACCGAGTTCCTCCTGTTGAGGAATCTCATCAATCACCAACAAACTTGCAGCTTGTGCCTTGGCGGCCTTACAAAACTTCCTGTTGCGGTTCCTCTTTTGGGATTTCGTCAGCGGGGGAACCTTGGAGCTGGAACCAATCTCAAATACAGATGGCAGAGCAAGGCAGGCTTTTTCAGATTCCTCCTCATGCAGAATTTCATTCCCTTTAGCAGACGCGGAAGTAGGTACTGTAACAGCGAAGCCGGAAGCAGTAGGGGTGACGACTCTCCTTGTCACGAAGTCAACTGGTCTAACAGAGATAGTAGTCATCTTTATCATCTTAGCAGAAGGGAAGTCTTCATGGGAATTTAGATCGAACTCGATAGATGGTTCTTGTACTTCGGGAGCGGCAATTTTTCAGGACCACGAAAGGGGCTTTTCCAAGCACGACTTCAAACTCACTGAAGCCTGCTCCAAACTGAATCATCGGTGCTGCGAGACGAGCCTCCTGGGAAGAGGGCAAGTTGTAGGAGAAGGTCAGCGAAGGGGTTGACATTTCGACTGTCAAGAGAAACGTTCCAAAATTTAGGAAGGGCCAAAGACCTTGTCATCACAGTGTGAACACTATGAAAAAGATCGTTCTGTAAACTGGGTAAAATTTTTTATTTCATTTAATATATTATTATTTTCTCTTATCATATTTTGTTTCTTCTTTTTCTTTTATTTTCTTATAGATTTTCATGTGTTTGTTTTAAATGATATTTAAAATTTTAAAGGTGGATTAACTTGCCAAAGGCAAAATATTAAATTTGGGAGGTAGGAGAAAAAGGTGAAGCAAAGGACCCTGCTGAGAATTCCTTTTTAAGACACACATTGCCCAAGTGGAATTAATCCACCAACACACCTATTGGAGGTCCGACCCCACAAGATCAAAAGAAAAATCCTAAGGATCCCTGAACCTCCCTGTTTAGGAGTGGCTAAACAGATGGTCCTAAAATCTAGAAGAGTTGATCATACTTTCCCAAGAAAGAAATAGGTAAAGTATGTCAACAGAAGAGTGGTAGCTTGGTCCACAAGGGACATGGACTCGCTACCGATTTATGAGAGCAAAACTATCTGATCAAAATGGAGAGAGGAACAATCCTCAGCGGAGTCGCCAGAAGCCTGTCGGCATATTTTTTTAGGTTTTAAAATTTAATTTAAGTATATATATATAATTTGAAAAGTAGCATTTGATTTTTTAAAAAAAAATTTAAGTTTGAAAATTTTAAGATGTAAAATCAAACCGATCTCACATCCTAAATAGTTTATATAAAAGAGCATCGCACCACAAACCGTGTATCTATCCTAAAGAATAGGCACACTGATTGATGATGGGGCTCGATTAAATAAACTAGAAGATTTGTGACATCCGTTTGGTCTGCAAACCAATTTTATAAGCCGATAGGTTCCGCTGCTTAATATAAAGGAATTAAGCAGGGTTTATATTACCTGGGTTCTTAAAGTTCCCTATAAGGGCAAGCACCTATAGTTAATTACATCCGAAATGTCCGAAGACACTAAAGAAAACTCTCGATAATGATCAGTTGTTTTGCTCTCAAGAATTTCAAAAGTTTAAGGTTTTCAAACAATTGGATTTTGGAAATTTCAATTGGGAATGGATCAAATTTGGAGCAGTTTATTTCAGGAGTCCAAAGGAAGAGAAGTAGGGGAAGCTGAAGATCCAAGAAGAATCTTGGCAACTTCCCAAACTATCCTATTGTTTGGCTTCAATTTCGGACCTTATTTAATGTTTCATCCAGTCCGTTTTAATCAATTAGGACTTATATTCATATGACACAATCATACAAACAGCCTCGAAGATATGGGGGTTTATGTCGTATCAAACGGCTACCTCAGAGTCCTAAGACCGGTTAGGGCTTAATCTGCATAAGACAACTATGCAAATACCTAAAAAAAAGTTGAGGATTTATGTTGCACTAGGCAAACCACCTCGAAGTCCTATGGCTTTATTATTTAATTTCTAAGAAAGGTTTAGCTGATGTAGATCCAAGTTTTGCTGAAGAAGATGGCCGTGCTGCCCACCGTGCTCCAAGCTCCTTGCCGTTGCAGAGGTTTAGTTTTAGAAGTCATAAATCAAGAGATGAGAAAAGTGTTGTGGTTTAGAAAAATCTTAGAATCCAAGTATTTTTAATGTTTAATTAAAACAAATCTTAAAGTTGATTAAACAGAACCGATCAAGATCCCACGGTTCTGTCATCCCGTCACCGTTATTTTCATCGGATTCACTTAGTCCAGAATAATTTGCTAAACTCGACTGAATGAGTTCCACACTTTCATTTAGACCGTGGGAAATCCCGTTAGTAACACGTGGGTTACATCATCTGAGGTATTCCCGATCACCCAACGAGACGTTTTAATTTAGTTAAAGTTATAGTTTTGTTGTTCTGTTTGTGATTAAATTTTAAGTTGTCTTATATTTTAAAATGTTGTGGCGGTGAATTTTATCTTGCTGTGACTTTTAATTTAGTTTTGGGTTTCAGTTTTGTGGCTATCCTAAAAGTTTTAGTTTTCATGCAACAGTTGTACTTAACATGCAGGAAGAGTAAAGCACAGTGCAGGTAATTAAATTGCATCAATATAAACATTTACCTGGTAGGGTCTTCTCGTCATTCCAAGCTGAAACTTTAGTATTGCATTGCATATATGTATTTATAATTTTTACAGAAATTAAAGCATGCCAGAAAACAGGAAGAAGTAGGACTAACAAGCAGTAGCTACTCAATATTATGATGTCTATGTCAAGATCCTGGTTGTTTACCAAGTTCTATGATGTCTATGTGAATTCCTATGCTGTGTCTCAATAAACTTTATTTAATTGAGGATGGTTTCGTTAAGCAGACATATTAAGTTTAATAGACCTCAGAGGTATCCAAACAGTCAAAGAAGGATGCAGGTCCATGCTTCCCTCTCATATCCTGATGAAAAGTCTCGGGCTCATTTAGACTTATTACGCTACTTAATGACTCACCCTATCTATACCCTTATGCTTAATGAACACAGGTGTTCGAGGTAGATTGGGGCAGATGGGTTTAGGTGTGGTTTGAATTTGGATTGGTGGCAATTGGTAGTTTGATTTGGACTTATGGGAGGGTTGTAAAGATTTGTTTATGTTTGTGTTTAGATTTGGTTTTGGTTTTGGTTTGGGTTTGATTTTGGTTTATGTTTGATTTGATTTTGGTTTTGGTTTGATTTGGTTTTGGAACTATGGGTTTTGGGTTTGGAATGTGAATTGGGAAGGCTATGTTGACATCGGGTAAAATTTGGGTTACTCCATGCATTCACTAAGTATAAGGGTATTCTTATCATGTTTTCTACTCCAGGTTGTGATTTCCTAAGGGTTTATACAAAGGAAGAAATGAACCATGCCTCAGGAGGCCTATCCTAGGTTTGATTGTTATCGTGTCGGTATTGTATTGTTGTATGTTGTGCTTGTTATTATGTTGGGATTGTTATTGTGTTATGATTGTTGGTGTTTATATGTGTGTAATGTGTATGATTGTTGATGTGTGTAATTATGATTGTATATGATTGTTATTCATGTGTTATTATTGCATTATGTTATGTTATTATTGTTTGTATTGTTATGTGTTATGTTATGTTTGTTGTTATTGTTATTTATTATTATTGTTTATTTTGTTATGTTATTATTGTTTTATATGTGTATTATTGATGTGTTGTGTTATGTGTGTGTTATCATTATTTTTGAATTATTGTTGTATGTTGTTATCATATTACATTATGTATGTTATTATTTTGTTTTATTTTGTTTTTGTCTTGTGTTATTATTGTTATTTATTTATGTGTTATATTATTATTATATTGTTATTTTTATTTGTTTAGAATTATTATCTTTTATTTATAATTAAAATTATTGTTACCTTTATCATTTATTTAATTTATTATTTAATTCAATGTGACTTATTTATTTAATTAATTGTTGTTAAGTTTATTTAATTAATTGATTGTTATTTACTTGTTTTATTTAATTAATTGTTATTTATTTAATTTATTTATTTCCTTTTACTTTAACTTAATATTTGTTTATTTAGATTATTATCTTTGGTTTTGTTTTATTTTATTTTATTTTGTTATTTAATTTAATTTAATTTATTATTATTTACAATTATTATTAATTTAATATAATTTATTTATTTAACTTAATGTAAAGTATTATTGTTTAATTTAATTTAATTTGTTTTATTTTATTTTATTTAATTTAAATTACTATTTATTTAGATCACTATTTAATTTAATTTAATTTAATTTATTTAGTTTAATTTAACTTATTATTTATTTGCATTATCTTTTAAATTAATTTTATATTTGGTTTTCATTTAATTAATTTAATTTAATTTAATTTATTTAATTAATTTAATTTAACTTATTTATTTATTTACATTATTATTTAATTTAATTTAATTCATTTAATTTATATAATTAATTTAATTTAATTTATTACTTATTATCATTTAGTTTAATTTTATATTTAATTTTCATTTATTTAGTTTAATTTAATTTATTTAATTTATTTATTTTAATTTAAATTACTTATTTATTTACATTATCTTTTAATTTAATATAAATTTGATTTATTTAATTTAATTAATTAATTTAATTTAATTTAATTTAAACTATTATTTATTAATTTGTTTTTGATTTACTTAATTAATTATTATTAAATGTAATTTATATAATTTAATTATTATTTAATTTAATTTATTTAATTTAATTAGTATTTGATTTTAATTATTTAATTTTAATTTAATTCATTATTCATTTATATTATTTAATATATATATATATGTATTATTTATTTTTATTATCCCTTATAAGTTATTTCATTTTTAATTAATTATATGTATATTTTTATTACTTAAATGTTATTGATTTATTATTATTAATTTATGTTATTAATTTACATTAATTATTATTATCATTTTTATTATTATTTATTAATTTATAAGACTTTTCATTTTCTCTCTCTTAAATTATTCTTTTTTTATTTTAAAGTTATTATCATTTATATTTATTTATTATTTCTTAAAATTATTATTTACATGTATATTTACATTTAGATTATTTTAAAAGTAATGATGCTTTTATTTACCTATTTTTATTATTTATTTATCTATTTATAAAGCTTTCCATTTTTTTTCTCTTTCCTAAATTATCCTTTTCTTTATTTTAAATTATTATCCTTTATTTAAAGCCATTAGAATTATTATTTTTTTCATATAGTTACACTTATATTATTTTAAAAAGAAAGACATTTTTATTTACTTATTTTTTGTTATTTATTTATATTTACAATTATTTTTAATTATTATTATCTCTTTCTTATATTTTCATTATCGTTTTTAAGTTTATAATTATTTATTTTATTCTTATCACTTTATTTTTATTACTCACATATTGTTATTATTACTTTACATATATATGTTATTATTCCTTTAGTTATTCATATTTTAGTAGTATTTATTTAATTTTAAAATATAGTGTAGTTATTTATTATTTATTTACTTTATTATAAACATTATGTATTTAGTGTATATAATTTATTTATAATATTATTCAACACATATAATATTTTTATTTTTACATATATGTATAGTTATGTTATTCATACATTATTAAAAACTTATTCCATTCCCTCTTACCTCATTTTATTTTTATTTCTCTTCTTCTTTCATTCTTTAATTCTTTTATGTTATCTTTCTTTTTTTTTCTTTTTCTTTTTATTTTCTTTATGTTATGTTCATTTCTCTTTTTGTTTTCTTTTCCTTTATGCTCTTTTAAACTTTAAATCTTATCTTTTTATGTTAGTAGAAATAGGATTTGTAAATATTTGAAATTAGTAAGCTAATTAAATAATTTGCATAAAAAAAAAGATCATAAGACTAAAACATGGAAAGATTTAAGAAAAGCTAAATAGTTTGCATGAAGGAAATCCCTAAGGGTAAGCATGATATGGCTACATGATTTTGCATACAAGAAAGAGAAAAAAAAGAATCCTAAAGACTAAGCATGAGAAAGTTTAAATAACTTGAAGATTTGAAAAAGGAAATAACCTACACATGATTTTTTTATATTATTTTAAATAGCTTGCATGAAGGAAATCCCTAAGGCTAGGCATGTAAATATTTGCATGAAAGAGAGAAATCTTAAGACTATACATAGAAATGGCTTGAACATGTAAAAGAAAATTCATAACGTTTGCATGAAAAGAGAAAGAAAATTTTAGAGCTAAGCATGAAGATGGGAAAGAAATATTTTTTTTATATATAAGCTTCAGTATTTCACAAAATAAAGAGTAGGGGGAATAAATTACCTTAGCTTGGAAGATGGAGAGGAGGAAGAGGAGAGTCTCACGGCTAGGAGGAAATTTTGGGGGATGGAATGGCTAAGTGTGAGAGTATGTGTAAGTGAGTGTGTAAGAGTGGGTGTAAGGGGGTATGAAGTGGGATTATGGGGGGATTTATGGGGGAGGCTCACGGCTAGGAAGATTAAGGAGGGAGTGGGATGAGATGAGGTGGAGGTGAGGAGGTGACATGGTGGAGGTGAGGAGGTCAGGGGATAAGTGATGGAAATGATGGGAGAGGGGTGAGGTGGCTTGTAGGGTGAGGGAGAGGCATGGGAGAGGTGAGGGGGGGGTGAGGGGATGATGTGGAGATATCTTTATTTTTATTTTATTTTTATTTTATTTATTTAATATATATATATATATTATTTTATGAGTGCCATGAGAATTAATTTAATTAATTTTGATTTAATTTGGTTTAATTCGGATTATTAATTCAATTAGGCTCCTTTGGGTTTGGGCTAACTTAACTTGAGTTTGAGTGAGAATGAGGTTTATATGTCTTGATCAATGTTATTCATAGGATTGTAATGAAGATTTTTCATGCAGACACAAAGTAGTTTTGAGCTCATTTGGAGGTTCAATTTTGGCATGGATTGGATTTTTGATTATTTTGGACCATGTTGGGTTCGGGTCTAATTAGCTTGGGTTTGAGTGGGTATGGGGTTTCGAGGTCTTCAGAAATAATGTATATATGGTTGTCCGAAAGAACTTTCATGAAGATATAAAATGGTTTTGACAAGTTTTAGGGGGGTCAATTTGGTGGATTTAGAACATGTGTCCAGCTTGGGTCAAAATGGGGAGGTTTTGGTCCAAAATGGATTTTGGGTAAGATCTGAGCTCAAATTATGGGCCATTGATGATCCAATTCTGTTTAAGGAGGTGTTATAAAGAGCTTGGAATTGAAATTTTGAAAGAATTGATTGACATTGGGTCACTTTAGGAATTTTGGGTTATTTAGGCAAAATTGGGGATATTGGATTTCAAGTGGAATTGGATTTGAATGTGGGTCACATTGGACTTGAATTTGGTCTAGATTGATATTGGGGATGTTGAATTATGGTTTAGAATTGAATTTGATCAAAATTGGGGTCAATTGGGTCAAAATTAGGTTTGGTTTAGGCGACAAGGCTAGCCGACAAGGACTAAGGAGGTGTTTAGCTGGGTCAGGGGAGCCAGAGAGAGGTTTAATGGTGATTAATTAGGTGTCTTGATGGATGATTACATGGGGTACTGGATTTAACCAAATATAATAGGATATCACCTAAATTGGGGGACCCTTGGTCCAAGGCTAAACTTGGTTGGGCTAGGTAGATCTAGTTTGTCCGTAAGGCTCAATGCTTGGTTGCAGTGATCATGGCTTGGTCAATTTGAATATGTTTGGTCAAGTTTAGGATTTGGGTTTAAAATTTTTAGTTTTGGTTTTGACTTGGCTAAAATTTGGGTCGATTGATTGATCAATTTGATGTAGATGATTGCCATGAAGAGCTTTTTGAAGGAATTGGATGATTTTGAATTGATTGGGATGTCAAATTTGGTGGGATATGAATTTGGGTCAATTTTAGGGCATTTGGGCTAACCTAGAGTTTGGATTGGGCTAGGATTTGGGTTGGGTTCAATGGATGGTTCAAATTGGTCCAATAGATTTCTAAAAAGAATTTTGGATATCAATTGGATTAGATTTGGGGAGATATAAAGTTCAATTTAGTGTGACTTGGGAATTTGGGCAAAATTAGGGATTTTTAATTAGGTTTGGAATTTTGTCTTGAGATTGGCTCAATTGGGCTTGGAATTGGTTTTGATGGAGATTATACTTGATGAATTTTTGTTTGAAATTGAAATCGGGTGAAATTGAAGTCAAATTGGTGGAAATTGGGGGTGATTTGGGCATTTTAGTCCTTTAGGAGTAATTTGGAAATTTTAGTCAAAATGGGCCAATTTGGTCAAATTGGGCTCAATGAAGTGGTTTGAATTAATTTTGGGATCATCTAGAGTGATTTTGGAGACTTTGAGAATTTTTTGGAATTTTTTGGGTATGAATGTCATTTTGGTAATTTTGGAGATTTTAGGGGTATTTTGGGAGTTTTGATAATTTTAGTGGATTTTGGTCAATTTTAGTGGTTTAAAATATTTTAAAATGGTTTTTCAAGAATAATTGAGAATTTGGAAAATTTTGAGAATTTTGAGAAAAGTTAGGGTTTAGGGGTATTTTGGTAATTTGGTGAAAATTTGGGGGCTAAGAGGCCAAACTAGGAATTTTGGTAAAATTGGGATCAATTGAGAGTGTTAACCATGTAATCACCTTATTTGAGCCATGGACCGAGGGAAATCCCATTTTAGATCATCCATGTGTTGGTGCTATCCAAGCCCTAGACTAGGGCTAAGGGTTGGGGAACCATCCACATGAGTTTTCAAAAGAGTGGAGAACTAGATTAAGCATGTTTAGTTTAGGGTTTAGGTTGTGAGTGGAATTGTGATGGGATATGTGTGTGTGCATAATCTTATGTGGACTCCCTTCTTGAGCTCCCTCATATTTGGCTCCCATCTACTAAGCGCTAGAGGTTAGGAACAAACATGTAGAACTCCATAAGGAGCAAAGAAGCATTATAATTTCTAATGGGGCATGGTTCCATCACAAGTACTCTAAGATAGATAACAGAAAAGCCCTATGGATAGATTCTAGGATTTTATGAAAGACTAAACCTTCACAAAGTGAGCTTAACAAATGGACCCCAAATCGGTGTGGTTTGTTGGACAATACATAGGATTAGTGAAACTTGTTTCCACTGGGGAAAAGGCAAGTGCATCCTCAAATACTAGCTTTGAATTTAAGCTACCAAGCTTGAAAGAAACTATACTCACTAAAGATTTATAAGTCAGGGTGTCTCATGAATCCATGGAGGTGACCATCGAGATTTCTTATCAAAAACCTGATAGTCGGGAAGAATTCAATTTGTAATAACTTCAATTCAATTTCAATTTTGATTTAAATTTTAGATTTTAATTTAAATTCTTATTACCTTACGAAGATTAAGATGCAAAAATGTGCAGAGAAGGAGTGTTACATTGGGAAGAGAAGCTTTGGGACTCACATCATACCCAAGAGGTAACAAAAGTTTTGAAAAGAGAATCAAATGCCTTACTCCATTTAAGGGGGTCTCATACTAATCTTGAAGTGTTGAGAATGTCACATTAGTAAGGAAAGCTTAGGGACTCACATCGAATCTAAGAGGTAACGAGCTCGTCAGAAAGGAAATCTTAGGGACTAACATCCAACCCAAGAGGTAGCAAAAGTGCTGAAAAGAGAAGCGGATGCCTTGCTCCATTTAAGGGGGTCTTATACCGATCTCGATGTGTAGAGATGAGGACTAGGATGCATTGCTCCATTTAAGGCAGTCTTACACCTATCTCGAAGTGCATAGATGAGGACTAGGATGCCTTGCTCAATTTTAGGGGTCACACCTGTCTCGAAGTGCAAATATGAGGACTAGAATTGCTTGCTCCATTTATGGGGGCTCTTACACCTGCCTCGAAGGGTTGAGAATGTTACATTAGAAAGAAAAGTTTTGGGACTCACATCCATGCTAAGAGGAGACAAGCTACATTGGGAAGGAAAGCTCAAGGATTCACATTCAACCCAAGAGGTAGTAAAAGTGCTGAGAAGAGAATCAGATGCCTTGCTCCATTTAAGGAGATCTTATACCAATCTCAAAGTGCAGAGGTGAGGACTAAGATGCCTTGCTCCATTTAAGGGACTCTTACACCGGCCTCAAAGTGTTGAAAATGTCACATTAAGAAGGAAATCTTCGAGACTCACATCCATCCTAAAAGAAGATGAGATATGTTGGGAAGAAAAGCTCAGGGACTCACATGCAACCCAAGAGGTAGCAAAAGTGTTGAGAAAAGAATCAGATGCCTTGCTTCATTTAAGGAGGTCTTATACCAATCTCAAAGTGCAGAGGTGTGGACTAAGACACCTTGCTCCATTTAAGGGACTCTTAAACCTGCCTTGAAGTGCTGAGAATGTCACATTAGGAAGAAAGGCTCAGGAACACACATCCATCCTAAGAGGTGATGAGCTATGTTGGGAAGAAATACTCAGGGACTCACATCCAACCCAAGAGGTATAAAAAGTGTTGAGAAAAGAATCAAATGCATTGCTCCATTTAAGGAGGTCTTATACCAATCTCAAAGGATGGGAATAAGAACTTAGGTACTAATCCTAAAAACTTCAATGGGAGGAACTCAAGCAATTTCATGAAGATGTGGTACAATCCCTGGAACTTATGCGGAAAGTAGAGAATTTCATGAATTAACAAAGATTTGTTAAGTTTTCAAGGGCTTAGAATTCGTGGAGATTCAATTTTAGAGAGTACAAAATTTTAAATTTTTTCTTGTTTAGTATGAATCTTGTTTATCATTTTCTTTTATTTCATTTTTGGTTTGATTTTCTTTCGCTTGCTTTAGATTTTCTCGAATTTGTAGATTTCATTTTCATTTATATTATTATTATTATTGTTATTTATTTCATTTTCATGAAAAAATGTATTTTTGTTTCGCAATTTGTTCGTTAGAATTTGGGACCAACGTATGGTCCTACGGTTTTTCATCGATCGAACAAATACTGAAATTTCAGAACACGTTCTAAAATTAAAAAAAAACATTGTTGATTCTTCTTTGCAAACATAGTAAAACTGATCATAAACTGAAATCATCAAAAAAACATTGTGGATACATTTGAGTAGAAACTGTAATCTGCAATCTGCCGAAGATTTTCTAACCTTAGCTCAGTACAAAAAGTGACAAGCTGTCCATTTGTTTCCTAAGGCCACCCTGTTATTGAGCTAACCTCCTAAGCTAAAAACTGGAACAAAAGTCCCTGCACGTATACTTAGAGGTATAGTTATCTCACAACTCAAGTGCTTGAAGCACCTCTAAGTCTAGGTCAGACATGTATCCGTATGGCACCTTGTCTTCATCCTTTCTTTGAAATTTGACTGAAACTATGGGTGTGTGACTCCTTGAATGCAATGCTTCACTAAGCCTGCTCCATTCCCTTTTAAAATTAGAGCTGATTCGACCGACAGTGAAATCTCCACTGAACCTCTCAATTCTCCTGGGCCGACAATCTGTATCTCTCTTGCAAACAAGATTTAATTTCACTCATGAACGAAACTGTGTAGAAAGGTCTAAGTCATGATGGTCAACATGAGGGGTAATGTAATCTTCTTCTTTGTAGATGTTGATAATGCGGTTGTTCAGAACGCAATCCGCTGGCAATATATTCCATTCCACCATCCTCTTGACAATTTCTTTATCATGGACAACAAGGGGTCCACTTTGTCATGTTTCAAAATTCCTGGGGGATTTTCCTGTCTATCCTTTGCAAAATTGTAGCAGAAACCACATTGAATCATGATCTTTTCCTTCCACCTTATCCACTTCTAGGGCTTAGAGTTTGACTTCTCCCTCAACCAACCTGCCCGGCCCAAGTCTGTAAGTTTGAAGACGCAGTCCAAGATCTTACCTTCATCGCTCCTTGAAACATACCAGTATACAATTCAAGGACTTCTAAAATGTTAACAAATCTTCCTTGAATGTCTTTGTAGTGATCAAATTCTTTCTTTTAAATGTTGTACATATTTGCTATTTCATAATCTGAGACACTCTGCTGTTGTTGGGGCTCAACAAACTATGGTGCGTACACCTATACGTCAGGATGCTCCCTGCTTCTTATCATCATCGAGGCAGCTGTGTATTCCTTAAAAGTTCTATATTCTTCTAGATGAAGAGTGTTGCATGCTGTGCACTTTGTAAGTGCTCCCACTGACGGCTATCTCGGTAGTTCTGTGCTGCAAGTCAGACATCCAATGAAAATTTCTTCAAGTAGATTCCATAACAGTGCTGGCTCCGAAACAAAATCTGGTTCCTCCTCCATAACGGGCGAACTGTCGGAATTCTCTTTCATGTCTGGATTGTAATCTTCTTCTTCAAGAATCAGAGTAAGCTTTGCATCTATCTCCTTCGCATGTCCTCTTTAAAGTCTATCTAGAGCTCTATGCTTGTGGCGATCAGCATTACAATGTTGAGTGCATCTTACTGGCCCATCCGGAGCTCTGTGCAAATTGGTAGTAACTAATTCTCCTTCTGGTGTAGTACTCGTTGACAACATATGCTCTTCTTTTGTTGTAGGGAGGTGTGAATCTGTAAATCCTCTTGTACTATTCCATCTTGATGACTCTCACTCTTACCTATGACTGATTCTGATTACAAACTACAAGTTTACAGTTTCCCCATGACTAACCAAGTCCATCAGCGGGCCTTCTTAGTCCACATTGTCTTGGGCAAAAATCCAACTTAAAGTTTATCACACCGCCTTTTGGTACCTTTTCTTTGTTCCGTGTTAGATTTAAGCCATCTTTGAATGCGAAGATCAACTTATGTCCTGACATTTTCCCTCATAAAATAGGAGAAATGTCAGTGCATTGATACTTTGCACAAAAAAGAACAAAAACACATTTATTACTTAGTGAATTTTAGATTATACTTATGTCATTATCTTTTTAAATATTATTTTATTAAACATAGAATTTAAATAAAAGGATCTCAACAAGCCCATTTCATTTGTTAAAAATTTATCATGTTTCATTTAATTTTATTACAGATTTTCTTAGGACTTAGTCACAGACATTGGCCATATAACTAATTTCGAAAGCAAATGTTGTCCTTTGAGCTCATCATGTTTCGTAGTATTTCTTTAAATATCGTCCATTGATCTGCAACATGGGTCCTTCACCTCGAGAATTCACCAGACGGTACGATTCTCCTGAGTAAACCATCTCTATCCAAACAGTCCCTCCCAGGTCGGTTAAAATTTTCTATCTATCTTGCGATGTGCAAGTATAGGCCTTCTAAGAACAAGAATGAGGTTACTAACTTTGAATGTATATGGGCAGACTAGTTTATCGTGGGCATGGACCATCTTTGCCTGGTAAAACTCCATGTTCTACTGTGCGAGCAATCGTTTCCCTTCGAGATTCTCCAATTCCGAAAGTCGGAGCTTGACATCATCTTCTGTTGTAATTTAAATGGCGATAATGATTCTAAGAGAAGGTAGCTTAACTTATAAGTACTGGCTCAGAATAGTACACGAGGGCATAAGGTGTAGAGTGCGTTGGTATTTAAATTGTCATCCTGTATGCCCATAGGGCTTCTAGTAATTTCTTGTGCCACGTCTTTTGTTGTCATCTAGTTTCTTCTTTAAAATCTGCATGATCGTCTTATTAAAAGCTTATAATAAATAGTTTGCTCTGGGGTAAAAGATTTAAGAATACCCTAATCTATTATGTGGCGCCTGATGAAACCTTTGATTTTTGTACTCTTGAAGGCGGACCCATTATCTAAAATTATTTAGCGCGATATGCTGAAATAGTAGACTATGTTGGTCTTGAATAATTGTAGAACGTACTGCGCTGTGACTTCTCATAACGACACTGTCTTTGCCAACTTGGAGAAGTAGTCTGTAACTGTGTGTATGAACCTGTGTCACTTTGAAGATGGATGGTCTATAGAGCTCACTATGTCCATACCCCAACACACGAATGGCTATGACAGAACCGTGTGCTATAGAACATTCAGAGGTTGGTGCAAGACAACTCCGTACACTTGGCACTAATGACATTTCTTCGCTATTTCCAGGCAGTCTATTATCATAACTGGCTAATAGTATCCTAGTTGCTTGAACTTCATCTTCAGTTTCAGTCTAGACTGGTGAGCACCACACAATCTGGCATGCCCCTCTGTGACGATATTATGTGCATCTGCTCTACTTAAACACCTTAGCCATATCTGATTGCATGAACTTCTATACAGAACATTAGTGACTAATGCATACGACAGAGCTCTCTTATGAATCTAATATGGCACTGACTTATCCTTTGGTAATTTTCCTCTTTGTAAATATTCTATTAATGGTTGACACCAATCTTCAGTATCATCAGACATTGTAGCTGCTATCTCTTATTTTCCTATCTTATGTAAATTGTCAAGGTCAATTTGAGACAAAACTTGATGTCATTGCACTGTAATGTATATAGAGTCTTCTGATGGACAAGCCAATTCTTTAGCAATCTGAGCTAAAGCATATGCCTGGGCATTGTCCACTCAAGGAATGCTATAGAGCGTCACATTAGGAGTGTGTTCCAGAAACCTCATCATATATTTGTGATATTCTGTGAATTCTAGCTTCTGAATCTTATACGTCTGGCTATTTGTTGAATGACGAGTTGTAAGTTGTTTTAAATGGCAATGTATGTTATTTTCCATTAGATTTGGTTATCAAAGCCTCGTATTATGCCACATTGTTGGTAAAGACTCTTTCAGGTGGTAGAAAAATAATAGTATTGTTTGATCCGGTGTGATGAAAATCAAACCAATTCTTGCTTTACCGGTTATCACTGTTTGTGATCCTCTATCTCTTCTGATCGATGAAGCTCTATCAAAGTACATCTCCCAACACTGAGCATTATCCTTTCATCTAGCAAGTCATCATTGAGAGGGGACCCAGCAGGTAGTGTGTGCATTGTGAGAAAATCTGCGAGAATCTACCCTTTGATAGTGCGTAGGGGCACAAAAGTTATATCAAATTGCAATAAATTGTGGAGCATCATGCTAATCATCCAGAGAGTTTCGGTTGGGTCATCAAATAGTACAATAGATTAACTTTTGAAATCAGGTTGACCATATGAGAAAGCATGTAACTCCTAAGCTTTTATGAGCCGAAAACCAAAGCTAAACAATGCTTATTAATAGGAGTATACTTTACCTCCATCGGTATTAGATGTCGACTCAAGTAGTAGAGTGCATTTTCCTTACCCTCATCATTGACTTGGGCAAATAGATCTCTGAGGGAGTCGTCTAAGGCCATGGTATAAAGTATAAATGGTCGTCCCGGGAAAGGGGCAGCTAAAATAGGAGGTGTCGTTAGGTATCATTGTATATCTTCGAAAGCCTATTTGCAAGGCTCTCCCCTATAGAATTTTGTATTCTTTCGGAGTAATTTTGAAAAGGGTAGACACCTACCTGACATATTAGATATAAAGCATCGCAGGTATGCCAACTTCCCTTGAAAAGAGCATAATTATTTCAATGCAATGGGAGGCGGCATTTCCAAGATAACTTTAACCTTTTTTGGTTTGATTTGGGTTCCTCTATGATAGACAATGAATCTTAGAAACTTGCTAGAGGTAACACCAAAAATTCACTTTAAGGAATTCATCTTGAGATTATATTACCGTAATCGTTCAAACATGAATCTCAAATCGTAGAAATGGTATTCCTTTACTTTGCTCTTGATGACCAAATCATCTACGTAACATTCAACTTAGTTGTGGATAAGTTCATTGAAGAGCCTTATCATTGCTCCCTAGTAAGTTGCTCTGGTGTTTATCAATCTAAACGACATCAGTGCAGCAGTAAATTCCAATCCGTGTCTTAAATGTTGCAAGTGTTGCATCTTTTGGAGCCATCTTGATTTGATTATATCCTAATGATCCATCCATGAATGAGAAGATCTCATGTATTAAAGCAATGTCCACCATTAGTTCTGGTATCATCAACGAAAACTCATCTTTCAGACATTCTTTGTTTAAGTCCTTGAAATCGACACACAGTAGTATTTGTCCATTATTCTTCTTAATGGGCACAATATTGGCTAACCATATGCGATATTGTTCTTTCGCACAAAGTTAGCATCTACTAACTTTTTCATCTTGGGTGTGACTTGTTGTTTTATTTCGAGGCGAATTCTTCTGAGAGTTTGCTTCACATGGGTTATACTTTGATTCACTCCAAGTTTATGGACTGCAACTTTTGGTGATAACCCTGGCATTTCTACGAAGCTCCATGTAAAGCAATCTTTGTATTTTGATAGTAACTTGATCAAATCTGTAGATTCTTCTTTACTGATTATTGAACTTATAAAAGTTGGTGGGGCTGCTCCTCAGTCCCAAGGTTGATTTCCTTTAACTCATCCATTGTGGCTTTGATCTCTTCCTCAAACTCTGGCAGAGCGTCATCTATCAGCTAATAATCACCATCAACTTTGAGGTTGAGGCATTGCTCTTTTAACTGGCTAGTAACGGCCATGCAAAATTTCAAGTTATCGATCGGTCTTATTGTTCCAAATCCACGACCATCTTTCGATTTGAATTTTTCACCTTCAACATTCCATAATTTCTCAAAAAGTTGTATCTTGTCCTTTGGCATTTTCTTTGGAACATGACCTTGTTGAATCAACTTTTGTACACATGAAGAAAAGCAACCAAATGGTAATTCCATTAATTCATTAGCATCATGTTCTTCAAGATTTATGCAAATCTCAAAATTATAAGAAGGGGGAACAAGGTAAAATCTGATCGGTTTAAAACCAACATTACAGACTTCCATGACCTCCAAACTCTCAATATTTTGGGGATTGATCAGAGTTAGGGTCATGGCTTGCATGTAATGGTTAATTTATTCGTACATTATCTCGTATTCATTCTTTTAATGTCTTCCAAAGAGATCTAAAACTGAGGTTTCATTTGGTGTATTTTCATTGTATCTTTGTCAGAGACATCCTTATCAGAGCTTCTTTCTATGTTTATGCTGATCGTTGGCATCGTCTGTTCAACCATCTTATTAATTCTTCATCACTCGCATCCCCAATCTTGATCTCATGGGCTAAAAGAATCTCCACCAACTCGTTGCAAATGAGTGGGGGGAGATAATTGAAATGGAGCTGAATGG
This sequence comes from Papilionanthe hookeriana x Papilionanthe teres, assembly GCA_022702705.1. Classification (NCBI taxonomy): domain Eukaryota; kingdom Viridiplantae; phylum Streptophyta; class Magnoliopsida; order Asparagales; family Orchidaceae; genus Papilionanthe; species Papilionanthe hookeriana x Papilionanthe teres. The sequence continues at coordinate 129,231,271 of CM040425.1, read as the reverse complement.
TCCCATTCTTGTGGTCCTTGTGAATCTTCAATCTTTTTTGGGGCACCTTCACTGGAAAAGACAGTCTTCTTCAGGAGAGCATATTAGGGGGCGTCTTCGTGGATTGCTACTTCATGTAATCAGAACAACTGTAAGTCTCCCTTGATGCAGTGTTCTTGTCCATCATTGTAATACTTGATGCATTGATGTATCAATGATGGAACCATATTGAAATTGTGAAGCCCGGTCAACCAAGTAGAGCATTGAACGAAGTCTCCACATCGATGACATGAAATTTTTTGGTTGTTACTAAATCTACAACTTTCATTAGTAATGTAATTGATCCAAGTACTCTTTCTCCTTTCTGGTTGAATCTTCTTAACATCACTTATCTGTAGTGATCTCTTATACGTTAATATCCAAGTATGCTAATGTCCGTAGACTCATCAAGTTGAGCAACGCTCTTTGATCTACCAAAACTCTAGAAAGTACGAATCTACCAATATTGATGGAAGTGTAGAGCGGTCGGTTGTGGTCAAAAGTGTAGAGTAGCAAGTCTTCATAAGTGAAAGTTACGCTAGGTTGTTCTTTTAAAGAATAAACTCCATCCGATGAGGTGCTACCAATTGAGCTAAACAAATCTTTGTGTGATACATAGCCTTGATCAAAGTTTTTATCATCTCCTTTGACAGGATTAGAGTGTCATAGATGCTTAGTTTCGCTGGACACTTCTTAAATAAACTAGTACATTGTAATTCACTTTATTTGGACCTCCAGTTTCTTCTTGAACAAGTGTTTATGCTATTGGTGGAGGGGATTCTTCCCGAATAACTACTTGTTTTCCCTTCTCCATTAGAGCCATTCTTGGGGGTAATTCCTTTCCACTCCTCAGACTCACTTTTATTATTTCTTCTTCTTTCGATTTAGAAACTGGTTCTTTTCATATTGATTCTGAATCTGAATAGTCTAAGTTGATGGAAATCAGTGGTCATTTGCATTCGAGGACTGCTCCTAGCTTTCCGAACTATCGTAGTCAGTACCATCAACATCTTCTTTGTCTTTGTCAACATTTTCATCGAGGTTTAGTATGATTTGAGGATCATTTTGGGAATTGAAAGTGGGGTTAAACTGATCTTGGTCAGTTACGTCATCACTAGAGATAGTTAAAATGCAGCCAAAATCATCCCTCTTATAATTATAAGACTCTGGAGGGGCTTAGAGAAAATTATATAGTTTACGGTTTGAGGGGCTTCTCGCCCAAATCTGAGATAACCAATCTAATAGGAACAACCCCTATCCAGCCTTCATGCTATCAATCTCCATCTCTTCCATGGCATCCTTCTTCCTTGTCTTCTGTTGCAGTGGCTTTTCTGGCGTAATCTCCATCTTCAACTTGGTAGGTAGCAGACTCTGGGCAACAGCTTGCTCCGAGGCAGCCTTAATCTGATCCATTATCTTCTTGGAGGGTCTAGTCCAAACTGTGCTCCATCCATCCTTGTCGACATACAAATTTATCAGAGTGATAGGCAAAGCCGAAATCATATTTATAGAATCTCTTGTAGGCTCTTTTAAATACTCTTTTGGTATGGTGATGTTTCCCTCTTTATTGTTCTTCTTGAGCCAGTCCTTGAAGCAAAAGTAACTCTTTATGGTATGTCCGAGTAGCCTGTGACATGACAATAGTTGGGTTGATCTTTCTTATCAACCTCTTCTGATTTATTTAGCTCAAGAAACCTGAACTTGGGCTTCTTAATCAAATTACATTAAAGAATAGATCCTATTTAATTGGTTTGTGATCGACGGACATTATCTCGCATCTGTCATGTAAGGCCTCTACTAGACTGACTACTGATCGGCTAACCTTACTGTTGAGCTTGCTGAATATAATACTGACCATACTATTGTGTGTGGGGCTGACCTTAGTGTTGAGGAGGTTGGAAGTACTGTGGAGAAGACTTCTCTAGCTGAATCATTTTCGATTGCTTGCCTTTATCGATTGTTGCCACAACACCAGACTTCTTCATAAATGCCTTAGCTGGCCTGGGTTTCTCGCTCTTTTCTAGAAGCTCCATATGCTTGATCTCTTTCTGTAGACTACTGGCATTGCTGAGTATCTTTTCAAATGACTTGATGAATAGTCCTTTAAGCATGAAAGCTATCAGCCCGTGGAAGCTCTTATGTAAAACCTCGATCGCATGTTGTTCTTGCAGTTGGGGCTCATACTTCATACTTAAGTTTCTCCATTGTAGAATGTATTCCACCAAAGTCTAGTTGAGCTTCTACCGCTCCATTATAAGATCTCCAATAGTGATACGGTGCTGGACTCTGGCAAAACTCTTCATAAACAAATTCTCCAATTCTTTAAGATTTGATCGATCCATTGGGTAGTTCTGCATACCAATCAAATGTGACACCTGAATGACTACTCACAAACTAGCAAAAAAGTAATGCCTCACTACCTCCCACTTTACAGTAGCTTGGTCGGAAGTGTGCAACATGCTGTCGGGGGTTACCCATTCCATCAATAGTTTTAAAGGTCAGTGGTACAAATCCCTTAAGATATGAGACGACATTAAATTACTCCAGGTAAGTGATGCACCAAAAATATATACGCTTTTTGCTATATGATTGTACTCGTTTTTGGTGATATTATACTTTAAAAGGAAGGTATTTTGTATGTTTTTTCTGTTTTAGGTACAAGAAATGACTTTTAGAGAAAAAGAAGTAAAAAACGATGAAATTTGGAGTAAAAACGAGCAAGAAAGCAAATTTTGGCTTGACACCTTTCGATAAGTCTCTCTATGGTTAATTTATTTTACACTTCTTGTATATTTTTGAATGATATTACACTTTAAAGAAAGGTCGTTTTGTGCTTATCTTATAAGGCTATCTGTTAGGAACGCAACGCAACTGGAACGGGGCGAATCAGAGCTGAAATGGAGCCAAACAGAGCAAAATGGTGGAGCTGCAAACTGGCGCCAGCAGTACCAGAAGCCTGAGAGCACGAAAAATAGGGTCCGGCAGCGCCCTATTCAGTGCTGGTGGCACCCGAGACGGCCTAGATGCTATATTGGGCGGTTTTAGGCCAAATACATCGAGTTCTGGATGCTTTTTGGAGGGTTTCTTCATGCACCTCTTGCGAAATTCATCCCTACTCTATTTTAAACTGAATTTGAAGCCAAAAATGGAGAGGAGAAGATAGGAAAAACGTGAAGAATGTTGAGGGATCTTAGAATAGGAGTAGAAATGTAGATTTCTACATTTTTGGAGAGATTGGTGAGGGGATTTTGAGGGAATCTGTAAGGGAATGTTCTAGCATTACATGGATCCGCGGGAGACTTTGTGGAAGAGTTTTTCATCTTTCTTTCAAGGAAAAAGCTAAGTATTGTGTTCTTAATTATCTTATGATTTTGTAAACACTTATTTTGTGAATTTGCTTTAAATTGAAGTTTTCCGTTGTGTTTTCTTCATGCTTTGCGATGTCTTTCTCTTACTCTTTCTTTTTATTTGAAAATAATTGCATAAGATGATTATGTCATTGTTTTCATTTTACTTTTCTTTATAATGAGTAAAATTCATGTGTAGAATGTTGAGATAAATGCTATAAGAAGTTTTATATAAAAATGTGATGGGTTCTACTTGCACTTCATTTACATTGCAATTAAGGTCTATTGTAATGTTAAAATTGGTTGTGAAAACATACGATCCGAGAGGGTTATGCTTTCTACAACTAAGTACGAATCACATTCAAATTCCATGGATGATGAAGGTCATGAGGATTGAATACAAATAAATAGGGAAATATAATTATTGGACGTAGAAGTGGAGATTTTAGAGTCACAAACTAAAATCAGCAATTAAGTCCTATTGTTTGAGTACTGAAGCGGAGATGTTAGCCCTCAGGCGAGGGGAAAGTGGGAGCTCCGAAGTGAGAGTCGGTATCCTCCCAGCCTAGCCACGGATTCGGTAAACAAGCATAGGATTAGTCAATGTTCTTTATGTCTGTACCAAAGAGTAAAGAATAGGATTGCTCCTATTTGGCACATAAAATATTTAATGCATCTCATTCCTACACATTATCCATTTCATTACTTAAGAATAATAGCTTTTAGTAACTCAAAATTCTCCAAACTAGTTCATCCAAAAAGGGTTATATTTAGAATTATTATTTGCATTTAGTAATAATTACTATCTTTACATTTAATATTTGCATTTAAGAGTTGTTATTATTCTTACATATAATCATCTACCTTTAGGAGTACTTGTTAGAAAAATCACTTATATCGACCTTCCAATCTAAATTCTGATAATTGTAGACTAGAATTTGACTAAGAACCTCTTATCTCGCTTTCCTGTGAGATCGATAAAAAGGACTCCATTAGAGCCCGCTATTACTTGATACGATACTTATCCTTGCGTTTGAAATTGTGACTTTACAAAATCATTATAAATATATAAATTTGAGGTGATAAATTCATACATATAAAAAGGTCGCTTCAAGTTTTTTTGCGCCGTTGTCGGGGAAGCTTCAGTAAGAATTTTAGGAGAATTTTAGTTAAAGTAATTATGTTTAGACTTGGAAAACTGTAGTGTCGTAAAAACTATTTTTGTGTGAAAAGTGTTTTTATATGAAAAAGTGGTGTGAAAAAAAAAACTATTTGTGTCAAAAATAAGGTGTTTGTGAAAATGTTTTGTTCTGTTGAATATATTTTTTTATTTTATTTGTTTTATTGTTAATGTATTGTTTGTTGTGTTACGTATGCAAAATAAAGGATTTGTAGGACTTGTGCCTTATGATCCCAAGTTAGAAAAATGAAAAAAAATAAAAAAAAACAGAAAGAACTCGAAAAACTAAAATGGAAATGGAAAACATTCACAATAATAAATTGAAAAATCATCATAAATCATTGAGGGATTATGTAAATCCTACGATAGATAAAATTCACTCAAGTATACAAAACCCTATCGTAGAAGCTGACTCATTTCAACTAAATCCAGCGATTATCCAACTTATGCAGAACAACCAGTTTAGAAGAACTCCTTCGGAGGATCCGTATTTACACTTATCTAATTTTCTAGAACTTTGTGCTACATTTCGTTATAATGGCATGTCAGACGATGTTGTTAGGCTAAGGCTTTTTCTATTCTCACTAAGGGATAAGGCTAAAATGTGGTTATACTCATTAACACCTGGCTCTATTAAAAATTTGGAGTTAACTCAGAAATTCCTAGCTATGTATTTTCCACCTTCAAGGACTACTCAACTTAGAAACTATATTATCTCATTTTTTCAGTATGAAGGGGAATCAATATATGAAGCCATAGAAAGATTTAAGGAACTCCTAAGAAAGTGTCCACGTCATGCTCTGCCCGATTGGTTAATCATTCAAACTTTGTATAATGGGTTAGTAGGATCCCTTAGGTCTATAATTAATGCTGCCGCTGGTGGATCATTAATGTTAAAACCATTTTATGAAGCGTATGCATTAATTGAAGAAATGGCTACAAATAAATTTCAATATCCCTCTACAAGGGAAAATCATAAATATGTTGCCAGTGTTCATGATACTGATATGATTGCAATTCTTGCATCTCAGGTTGTTGTAATATCAAAGATGTTGGACCAATTTATAATGAACCAACCTCAACTCACTCCAGTGAGGAAAGTTCATTAGGGCGTATGATTGATTCCAACTTATCATATGATGCTTTAAATACCATAAACAACCCATATTCTAACTTTTACAACCCAGGTTTGGAGAACCATCCTAAATTTAACTGGAATCATACTACTGATGGTGGAAATAAAAAATGGGAAAATAGTCATGAAAATCCTAATGGAAGTTTGAATAATCAGGGGAACACAAACTATAGACCTTCAAATCCATTAAACTTTAACAATGATCAACAATTTAACGATAAGAAGATGCCTATGGAAAAAGTGGTATTGCAAATGGGGAACCGGTTGCAAAATCAAAATGCTGCAATTAGAAACATAGAGAATCAACTAGAACAAATTGCTAAGTTAGTTAGCAATAGACTCCAAGGAACACTTCCTAGCAACATTGAGATCAACCCTAAAGAGAATAGTAATGAACAAGTAGATGCTGTTCAATTAAAAAGTGGAAGAGAAATAGAGGATGTGGTTAGAAAAGAGAAAGATGTTGTGAGAGAACCAAAGGAAACTAAAAGACCTGAAGAACATGTTTCTAAGGATCTGGAAAAATTAATATCTCCAACTAAAATCAGTTTGGAAAAACCACCACCTTCATTTCCTCAAAGTCTTAGACAACATGAGTTGGATAAAAAATTTTTAAAGTTCATGAAAATACTTAAGAAGTTAACGATAAATATTCCTTTAACTGAGAATTTGGAACAGATGCCAAGTTATGAAAAGTTTATGAAGGAGATATTAAACAAGAAAAGAAAATTTGGGGATTACAAGACAGTTGCACTATGTGTGGAGTGCAGCGCTTTACTTCATAAAAATTTTCCTTGGAAACTTAAAGATCCTTGTAGCTTTACAATTCCTTGTGCAATTGGAAAAATATTATGTGGAAAAGCTTTATGTGATTTAGGAGTGAGCATTAATGTGATGCTTTTATTTATATTTAGAAGGTTAGGTTTAGTCGATATTTCTCCCACTACTGTAACCCTTCCGTTAGCTGATTGATCTATCATTTATCCAAAAGGAGATATAGAAGACGTGCTTGTTAAAGTGGATAAATTTATCTTTCCTTTGGACATTATTGTATTAGACATGAAGGAAGATAAAGAAAATCCAATTATTTTAGGGAGACCTTTTCTTGTTACTGGACAAACTATGATAGATGTGCAAAAAGGAGAGTTGATTATGAATATTAATGACCATTAAGTCACTTTAGATGTATTAAAGACTATGAAATTTCCAGCTGAGAGAAAAGATGATGAATTTTTTTGGATAGATGAAATTGATTATCTATATAAGGACCATTTCCAAGAAAGTTTTGAGAGTAAGTTAACAGATGAGATTGAAATAGACTTTCATGATGATTTGAAAATGTTATTTAAAGAAGATTGTATGTATGTTCCAGAGAGGTGTGAAAAGGTGGACACTAACAAAAATAGTAAACTTTTAATTCCATCTTTTAAAAAATCTAATAAACTTAAGATGGATGTAGCCCAAACAAATTTAAAGCCAATCTATTTAGGTAATTCATCTACACAACCAGTCTTTATATCTTTAGATTCGACTCAATCACAAGAAAAACCTAAATTAAATGATGAACAAGATAAAGTTATTGAACTAGGACTTGGAAGAGAATTTGAGGATATAATTCAAAAGAACTTTGAGTTGAGAAAAGAGGATAAGGATATTGGAAGACCATTGGAAGAAATTCCTAAGGAATTAGAAAAACCTATTTTCTCAACTAAGATAGATCTTCCATCATTTAATAATTATAAAGGGGAATAATTGGAAGATAACTTGAAACAGAAGAGTGACATAGAAGAATTTGATCCTGAATCTGAATTATCTAGAGAGAATTCGATCCAAAATTTGGGAGATCTTAAATTATTCAATATAGATTCATTAATTATTAATTTCAAGGATCATAATAATATTTAAATTCAAAAATTCAATAGAAGAATATTGGATCTAGAAAGAATTATGAGGAACAATGATATAAATCCATCTAAAAAGGAAGACCTGAATGAAAAATTATAATTTAAGGATTTTGTAGGAATTCCTAGATCTGAAAAGGATTGAGCGATTGACGACGATTACATAATTGAAATTTTGATCCAGGAGATATCATTTGTCTGGCCCGCAATGTTAAAACCAAGCGCTTTATGGAGGCAACCCATAGTTATCAGTGTGCTTAAGAGTCATGATTGTTAGTGTTATATGGTGTTTGGATTAGTGGACTGACTTGATCTTTATGTGTCATTATGGATTGATCAGTTTGATTGTTGTCGGTAGATGTTTGGATTTTTAGTTTTTTTATTAGATCTTTGTGTGTCATGAGGGAGGTGATTCCTTAACTTCTTATTATGGTTAGACTTGCATGTTCTCTTGTAGTAGTTGGATTGATGAGTTCACTCTAACTCGGGTCTTACTCGGACTTGAGTTTTACAAGAGATATCATGAATTTCAACAATAACAGCTTCGTCTCAATTTTGTTACATCCTTTCTCTAACTTTGTTTTCATTTGATAGGAGTCGCGAACCTATTTAATGAATAACATTAGGATGATCTTACACTACAATATGTAACTGTTAAAGGTGCTTAATTATAGGGATTAGATGATGCTTAAGATTGGTGCCTAGGAACCAATTTATCAGGGATAATCTTATCTTTGGGATTATAATCTATAAAGTCATTTTAAAATGTACCTAATTTATTTGTGTAGTGATTTCTTTAGAAATTGGAAGTAAATCAGTATGATGCGATGAGTTAAAGGATGAAATAACCTCATTTATCATATGTGTTTATGTTTGTGTTACAATTTTATATAATAATTGAAGAACATTTTTATATTCCCTTGTTGATACCTGCTATGCTAGTTAAAATTTTATTTAATGAATTTCATTCTGGCATGATTAGATTAGATTTACTTTCTGCTGCATATTGTTTTGCCCTAATGAATGCTTGTAATCATTTTTGATGGACATGTGTGGTAGAGAGAATTTCTGTAATGTTTTCTTCTTGCTTATTGTCGGCATATTTTTAGGTTTTGTGTTGTATTTTGAAAAAGGGGTCGCCTAACAGAAATTGTCAGTGAATTTTTAGATTTTAATTTTAATTTAAATATATATAATTTGGAAAGTAGCGTTTGATTTTGAAATTAATTTTAAATTTGAAAATTTTAAGATATGAAATCAAACCGATGTCACATCCCAAATAGATAATATAAACGAGCACCGTACCACAAACGGTGTATCTATCCCAAAGAATAGACACACTGCTTGATGATGGGGCTCGATTAAATAAACTAAGAGATTTGTGACATCCATTTGGTCTGCGAAAGAATTTTATAAGCCGACAAGTTCCCCTACTTAATATAGAGAAATTAAGCAGGATTTATATTACCTGGGTTCTTAAAGTTCTCTATAAGGGCAAGCCCCTATAGTTAATTATATCCTAAGTGACGTGAATCACTTAAGAAATCTCTCGTTAATGATCAGTGATTTTTCTCTCAAGAATTTTAAAGTTTAAGGTTTCAAAGGATTGAGTTTTGGATGTTTCAATAGGGAATGGCTCAAATTCGGAACAGTTTGTTTTGAGAGTCCAAATGAAGAGAAGTAGGAGAAGCTGAGGATCCAAGAAGAATCTTAGCAACTTCACAAACTATCCTATTATTTGGCTTCAATTTGGGAGTTTATTTAATATTATAATCTTGCCAATTTTAATTAATTAGGACTTATATTTGTATGATATAATCACACAAGTAGCCTCAAAGATGTGAGGGTTTATGTCGTATCAAACAACTACCTCAAAATCCTAAGACCGGTTAGGAATTAATTTGCATAAAATGATTATGCAAGTGCCTAACGAAAAGTTGAGGATTTATGTTGCACTAAGCAAACTACCTAGAAATCCTATGGCTTGGTTATTTAATTCTAAGATTGGTTTTGCTGAAGTAGACCCGAGTTTTGCTGAAGAAGATGGTCGTGCTGCCCACCGTGCTCCAAACTCCTTGTCATTGCAGAGGTTTAGTTTTAGAAGGTGAAAATCAGGAGATGAAAGAAGTTTTTTGGTTTAGACAAGTTTTAAAGTCCAAATGTCTTTAATGTTTTATTAGGGGAATCTTAAAGTTGATTATAACAACACCGGTTAAGATCCCACGGTTCCATCATTCCGGCACCGTTGTTTCTATCAGATTCACCTAGTCTAGGTGAATTTGCTAAACTCAACTAAATGAGTTCCACAAATTCATTTAGACCGTGGGAAATCCCGTTAGCAACACGTAGGTTACATCATCCGAGGTATTCCCGATCATCCAACAAGACGTTTTAATTTAGTTATAGTTGTAGTTTTGTGTTCTGTTTGTGATTAAATTTAGAATTGTTTTATATTTTGAAAGTTATGGCGGTGAATTTTATCTTGTTGTGACATTTAACTTAGTTTTGGGTTTCAGTTTTGTGGCTATCCTAAAGGTTTCAGTTTTCATGCAGGGTGACATTCTTGTTTAACAAGCAAGGAAAGTAAATTGTAGTACAAGTAAGTAAATTGTAATAAAGTAAAAGCGTACCTGAAGGGTATTCCCATCATTCCAAGCTACACTTAAAGCACATGTTAAGGCATTTATATATATTTGCAATAAAACACCTAGGTAAAGCTAAGGGAAGGTTTTGGTTGTCTACCAAAGTCCTAATCCAATAGCTAATCAATTCCTATGACGTCTAGGTCCTTTTGTTTTGCTAAGGATGATTTTCTTCATCAAAGAAAAATTAATTTCAGTTGTTCTTCTAACACATTTCATCATATTGAGAAAGTGCTTAGGACGAGTCCTAAACATCTTTTCAATACTTCTGAGATTATTTTGAGTCCAAAAGAATTTTATTTTACTGGTGAATTAATCATCCAAGAATTCAATTAAATTTTGCTTCTTGCTCAGTGAATTAGGATGTTTGATTATCCTATGAGTAAAGTGACATTTCACTTAATGCTCCATTTAAGAGTTATGATAACGCAAGCCTTTAAGGGCAAATCAGTTTATTAAAGATTTTAATGACTTAAAATTGGAATTTATGATTTAAAATAGTTTAATATAGTTATGAAATTTTAATAATTTTATGTTTGGAATAGTGTTCAAGTTATTTTAATTTAATTAAATCTTTACATTTTAAATGATCTCAATGTATTAGATTAATCTGGGTTGAAAGAGGTGTTTAGATTATTCAATTTAGATTTTAATTTTAATTTCAATTTAATTGAAATATTTTAGGTTAATTTTTAATTGGTTTGTTTTTTTTAATTATGAATTATTTTTTAGGTTGATTTTCTTTAATGTTTCAAATTTGTTTTAGATTTGTTTTCAAGTGATCTTAAATTAGTTTTAATGTTTTAAATTTATTTTTATTTGATTGTTAAATTACTTAATATTTTAAGCTTTTAATTAAGGTTTATTTTCGTTTTAATTATTTAATTATTAATTTCAATTATCATCTTTGAGTTTGATTAAGAGTTGAATATTATTTAAGTGATTCATTTAGGGATTTTAAATTAAAGATTTGATATCTTCTTAAATCATATCCCTAACCTTAATAATCTAAATTTTTAATTTAATCTTCCAAAATTTAAATTATTTAATTAATTAAAATTTACTTTCAATGTTTTCAAGATGATTAATGGGTTTCTAACCCTTAACTCCCTAGGATTCAATCATTTAATGAAGATCTTATATTGAGATATTTTACCCTCCCCTTGATTAAACCTAAATATTAATTAGGGGTTAAAATTCTTAATTACTATTATGCCCTTTTAAGCCTAATTATTTCATAACTCATTAAATTAAGCTCAAATGAACTTAAAATTTTTATGTCACTTCACTCACATGTTAATTAAGACATTAGAGGAGAAAATGTGATTTTTCCTGAATTTAATTTAATTTATATGATTATCTTAATGAAAAATAGGGATTTTCAATGGAAATTCAACAACATGACTAAGGCAAGGTTTCTGTCCTTAAGAAAATTATGGGATGTCCCTATTGACCAGAGGACCACTTGGACCAATTTTGGTGATTTTTTAAATTATATTTTATTTATTATAATTATTTTAAGTTTTGGAGTGTTAATTAATTATAAAATAAAATTAAAGTTGAAAAACAAATTATATATTTTTTATAAATCTCTTTGACCTTAAGGGGTTCAGAGAAATAAATTTTATATTTTTCTGATTTTTTTTTGATTTATTAAAATTAATTTAGTGAAAATATATGGAAATTCATTTTTTAATATTAAAAGTTGTTTTAAGCTTTTAAAATTTAATATCTTAACCTAGAGACTTAGGAAAAATATTTGGTTTGTTCCTAAGTGATTAGGAGTCAAAATGTGACATTTTTATGATTTTTAATATTTTTTTTATTTTTATTATTAACATTTTTATGATTTTTAATATTTTTTGATTATTATTATTATTTTTAATTATTAAAATATTAAAATATGGTGGAAAATGAAGATTTTTAGAAAATTTTAATTTTAATTTTATTAGACTCCCCTAACATGAGAGAAGCCCCGAAACCATTTTGGTGAATTTTTAAAATGTATTTTTGGAGTTATGAATTTTTAAAGTTTAATTTTGATCATATAACTTAATTAGTCCATTTAGTGGGGCTAATCACCTCCAATTGGTTTTAAATTTTTATGTGGGACTCCTGTGACCCTAAAGATCAATGGAGAATTATTTTCAAGTGATTTTGATGTATGGTTAACCTAAATTAATTAAAATTCATTTTTGAGTATTTAGGCCAATTAGGGTTATTCTTAATGAATTAACTCAAAATACATTTTTCCTAGAGTCCTCTGGTCATAAGATACCTCCCTAAATTTTTCTAAAATTTTCTAAGCAATATGTTAATTATTGGAATTAAAATTCCAAAACAGACACTTAAATTTGAAAAATCAATAACTTGCCATAGAGATGACCTCTGACCTTGGAAAATTCAGAAAATGTTCCCAAGAACAGAGGCTACAAAAGCCCTATGGTCTCATGCCATGGTGAATTGTGTGTGTGAGTGAAGAATTAAAACACTGAAATCAGTAAATAATTAATTAAAAATAAAATACTCATCAAATTAACTCAATTCTTTTTCCACATTGTTATCCTCTATTTATTGAGCAAGAGGGTAATTTTAGTTTATTTTTATGATTTTTCTAGGCAAAGTTATGAATTTTTCAATTTCTAGGTATTTAAATAAATAGAAAATAGCCTATTTATCTACTTATCCAGCGCGGCGCTGACTCAACATCGCAGATCCGAAAGCCCTCGTGGCGCGCTCCCATTCGACACCGCCATCTGACTCGGATGCCACGCGACCCGCGGTCTCACTCTATCCTTCGATCCGGCGCAATCTGGACCGTCCATTCAATACACGCCCGATCGGATGGTGCCTGGTCATCGTCTAAGACTGGTGTATCCTGTGATCCGTCCACACTAAAACCCTAAGATCTCTCTCATTTCTCAACAGATTTTTGTGTTCTTAGGCTCTATGGATTCATCTCGAGGAGACTAACACATCCATATGATTTATATGCTATGAAATTAAGCCAAGCAAAATAGAGAATCGCTGGAAGCTAAAGAGGAAGAAGGGGTCCATACCATGGCTCTGAGAAGTGAAGCTTCAATCAGAGAGTTGTGGCACCTTCGATTGCACCCAAGGAAGCTCCAGATGAAGTCTCTAGCTCTGGGGAATTGCCATGGTATGAAAGTCACCAAGGCCGATTTCAAAGCCTGGCCGATAGAGAGGATGGCTGGCCTGGTGAGGGGGCATTCACTGGGAACTCCTTTTCTAGGTCTTGTGTAGGTGTGGGTGAGTTTAATTTGATTTTGGTGGAGGTTTTAGAGTTGTCCTAGTTTTTCGGTCTAATTTTAACTATGAAATTGAGCTATGTTAATGGGGATTAGGGCAAAGAGAGACTTGGAATCAATTGCTCTGGGTTAGGAGAAGGTCCTGGAGCAATTTTGGCAGAGTTTTGTTAAGCTCTGGTTCATCACTTTTATTGGCCGAGAGGTGGTGGTGTTTAAATAGAGGTGGCTGGAGGGCCTCCTAGGGGGAGTTAAGTCTTGAGATCAGATGCTCTATGCAAGGGACGAACAACCATGGTGTTCAATTGAGTTGAGACAAGTCAGCAAGGGGGAATTGAATTTTTGAATCCATTTAGACCTTTCGGCCATGGTGTTTTCCGGTGGCCTGGTGGCTGGCCGGCCAGGTTCAGGTCACCATCTGACTCAGTGTGGTCAGGGGTTGAATTTGGTAAGGTCAATTGGCTATTGCCATATGTAAGGAGGTTTGATTAAAATGGCATGGGGCAAGCGTCATTTTGGCTTAATTTTGGTCAATTCATGTATTTGGGTTTGGTGCACCCACCAAGGGATTGATTTGGGCTGTGGGAGGTCAGTTGGGTCAGCTGGTTTGGAGTGGAGAAGTCCCCCTCCAAATATATTTGGATTAATTTTGGGTTAGGGTGGAACATGGGTATGGCTAATGAATTTTAAGGAGTGTTTAAAGGATCTCCTCCTTTTGCCATTTAGGGAGGGTTGATAATTCTAAGATTCTTATGGCTTCCATGTGGCTTAAGCTTGGCTCTAAGGCTTGTCTATGGCTTGCTCATGGCTTGGCTCAATTTCATGGAATTGGTTTATTTGGAATTTTGAAAATTTTGAATTCTTTTGATGGGATTTGTCATGATGCCATTTTGGTTTGATCAACATGATGGATTTTAGACATAGGGGGTGGTCTTGATTGAATGGATGATCAATGAAGATGTCATGTGAGCTTTAGAATAAATTTTGGGCTTTTTTGAACTTTGGTGAAAATGAGCTTTTAAAGGCTTTATGGAAGTGGGCTTTTAGATTTTAAAATGAACTTTCGGATGACATTTTTGTGAAGGACCATGCCAAATAAATGTTAGGTTTAGTTTAGGGATGTATCATGAGTGATTTGGAAAAGGTTTGGTGTCATTTGAGTTGAATTGGATTTAGTTTGGGTCTTTTTTGTAATCAGGCCAAAGTGGGTCAGATTGGGCTAACTTAGGTTACAGTTGGGCCAATGTTGGGTTCAATGTAAAATTAATGTTGAAAAATGTTTATTGAGGTTTGGCAAACAGCTTTCAACTTTATTTGGGCTTTGATTTTGATGTTTGGGTTCATTTGGATTCATGATTGGTTTAGGCCCAAATTGGGGATTTTTTATTTGGGTTAAGTTTAGGTGGAGTTTGGGTTAAAATTTGGGGCAAATCATGTTAGTATGTTGTTTGTGGGGATGTTAGGAAGGCTTTGGAAAAGATTTGGGGCTAATTAGAGTTAAGTTGGGTTGGTTTGGGCTAAGCTTAGGTCATGGGCCAAAAGTGGGCTTTAAGCTTCAAATTGAAATTGGATCCACATGTTGATGAAATTGGCTTTGGATTTGGTCTAAATTGGTATTGAGGATATTAAACTAAAGTTTAGAATTGAATTGGATCAAAATTGAGGTCAATTAGGTTGGTTTCGTGGGACATTGGGTCCACTTAGGTTAAAAATATGTCAAATTGGGGGTTTTGGTAAAAGTGGGCTAAATTAACAAAATTGGTTTATGGTGTAGTTGAAAAAAATGAAATTGGGAATATTTGGGATATTCTGGAGTTTTTTTGGGAATTTTCTGAATTTTTGGAAATTTTGGGTTAAAAGGGTATTTTGGTTATTTGTAGGGCATTTTTGGAAATTTTGTGGTATTTGGTCATGGATGATCAATTTGAGTGGGGGAAAATGTTTAGGATTGATTTTGAGGAATTTTGGGTAATTTAGGTAATTTTGCAAATTTTGGGTTATTTCAAGGGCATTTGGTAGGTTTGACGGGTGTAGGGCCTCGGGGTCAAAAATTGAAATTTTTGAAAAATGATGATTGATCAAATGTAAGTGAAATGGGATCATTTTGGTTGAACCATGAAGCCATATTAGGCTCACAAAAGCCATGAGAGGACTCATTTTAAGCACTCAATATGTTATTCCTAACCCTCTTAGCCAGGGGCCTAGGGGTTAAGGTCCATGCATATGAATTACCTACATGAGTTAGGGAGTCAAATTGGTTAAAGGTAGTTTTTGGGTTTGGAATGTGTGTGTGGGAGTGTGGTGTGTACAAGCTTACCCTCACCAGACCAGGCCACCAAGGGTAATCCTAAGGCCAAAGAGTCCTAGAGGAAACTCATCCTTTAATCCCCCACATTTGATTTTAACCCTTCCAAGTGGCTTAGGAGTTTACAATCAAACTTGTGGGGTTTTGAAGGGAGCCAAGAAGTGTTTTAAATTTTTATGTGGTGGGTTCCATCTCTAGTCCTCTAGGATAGTCAAAGGGAAAGCCTAAGGCTATATCCTAAGTACTAAGGAGAGAGATCAGACCTCATCAAAAATGAGGTCAACAAATGGACCCCCAATAGGTGTGGTGTGCTAACTAAGCACACCGCGAGTATTGATGTTGACCGAAAAGATCAGAAGAACCAACACAGACGTCTAAGTGACACACTTAGAACGAAGTATAGAAAAATTTTCGCTAGGGAGCAACAGGTAAACCTTCAAGACTGAAGGTCCCTGAACTCTCACTGGGGAAAAGAAAAGGAGGTGAATTCCAGATCTTAAGATCTGGAGAAATTCAATTTTAGATTTGTTTCATTTTCTGTTTCAAGTTTTAATGTGTGAGTTTTGATTTTGGTTTGAGTTTCAATTTCGATTGAAGTTCGATTCAAGATTTATTTCAAGAGGGATTTCATGGAAATTCTGGATTTGAAGTGAGCGTCGGAACCTAGGTTCCAACCTCGGGATTTGAAGAGAATTAGAATTTAGGCTTTAGCCTCAAGAAGAGAGTTGGAATTTGAAGAGAACTAGAATTTAGGCTCTAGCCTCAAGAAGAGAGTTGGAATTTGAAGAGAACTAGAATTTAGGCTCTAGCCTCAAGAACATAATTGGAATTTAGGCTCTAACCTTAGAAATTGAAAGATAACTAGAATTTAGGCTCTAGCCTCAAGAAGAGAGTTGGAATTTAGGTTCCAACCTCAGAAATTTGAAAGAGAGCTAGAAGTTCGGCTCTAGCCTCGAAGAGAACTGGAAGTTCGGCTCCAGCCTCGAAAATTTGAATGAGAGCTAGAAGTTCGGCTCTAGGCTCAAAGAGAACTGGAAGTTTGGCTCCAGGCTTGAAAATTTGAAAGAGAGCTAGAAGTTCGGCTTTAGGCTCAAAGAGAACTAGAAGTTCAGCTCCAGCCTCGAAAACTTGAAAGAGAGCTAGAAGTTCGGCTCTAGCCTCGAAGAGAACTAGAAGTTCGGCTCCAGCATCGAAAATTTGAAAGAGAGCCAGAAGTTCGGCTCTAGCTTCGAAGAGAACTGGAAGTTCGACTCCAGCCTCGGAAGTTTGAAAGAGAGCTAGAAGTTAGGCTCTAGCCTCGAAGAGAACTGGAAGTTCAGCTCCAGCGTCAGAAATTTGAAAGAGAGCTAGAAGTTCGTCTCTAGCCTCAAAGAGAACTGGTAGTTCGGCTCCAGCCTTTGAAATTTGAAAGAGAGCTAGAAGTTCGGCTCTAGCCTTGAAGAGAACTGGAAGTTCGGCTTCAGCCTCGAAAGTTTGAACAAGAGCTAGAAGTTCGGCTCTAGCCTCGAAGAGAACTGGAAGTTCAGCTCTAGCTTTGGAAGTTTGAAAGAGAGCTAGAAGTTTGGCTCTAGCCTCGAAGAGAACTGGAAGTTCGGCTTCAGCCTCGAAAGTTTGAAAGAGAGCTAGAAGTTCGGCTCTAGCCTCGAAGAGAACTGAAAGTTCGGCTCCAGCTTTGGAAGTTTGAAAGAGAGCTAGAAGTTTGGCTCTAGCCTCGAAGAGAACTGGAAGTTCGGCTCCAGCCTCGAAAATTTGAAAGAGAACTAGAAGTTCAGCTCTAGCCTCAAAGAGAACTGGAAGTTCGGCTCCAGCTTTGGAAATTTGAAAGAGAGCTAGAAGTTCTGCTCTAGCCTCAAAGAGAACTGGAAGTTTGAATCCAGCCTCAGAAATTTGAAAGAGAGCCAGAAGTTTGGCTCTAGCCTCGAAGAGAAATGGATGTTCGGCTCCAGCTTTGGATGTTTGAAAGAGAGCTAGAAGTTCAGAATTAGACTCGAAGAGAACTGGAAGTTCGACTCCAGCCTCGGAAATTTGAAAGAGAGCTAGAAGTTCGGCTCTAGCCTCGAAGAGAACTGGAAGTTCGGCTCCAGCCTCAGAAATTTGAAAGAAAGCTAGAAGTTCGGCTCTAGCCTCTAAGAGAACTAGAAGTTCGGCTCTAGCCTCGGAAGTTTGAAAGAGAGATAGAAGTTCGGCTCTAGCCTCGAAGAGAACTGGAAGTTCGGCTCCAGCCTCAGAAATTTGAAAGAGAGCTAGAAGTTCGGCTCTAGCCTCGAAGAGAACTAGAAGTTTGGCTCCAGCCTCGGAAATTTGATCTGTATGAAGAGGGACCCAATCCCATGGCATCAGATCCAAATCGAACAAAGTTCGTGGCTCCGTGTCAATAGGACTAGTCGATCCTCTAACACATAGAGGAAGGAGAATTGAAAGGTTGGAATTGAAGGATTCAAAATGAAAATCAGTCTGAGATTTAGATTTGTTTTATTTGTTTTAGTGATTTGATTTCATTTTTGTTTATTTATAGTTCGTGTTAATTTACAGTTTATTTTGACATTCAAATTCTTAAAAAGAAGGAATTCTTTATTCATTTTCTTTCTCCTTTCGTTCTTTGTTCGAAGTTCATTTAGCTTAATGACGTTTCCTAGTCAATTTGTACAAAAAGAGGTGAAGGCAGAACATGACATGTTCATTCTCACTCCAATCTGTTGAAAATACATCATACAACTTGATCTAAAACATGATGATATTTTCCTCAAAAATTCAGTATCTCATACAATCCTCATAAATCACAAAAGGATTGTGTAAGATTCTTGTTGATTCTTCCAAAAGCATTTGTCAAAATCCATGTCTGAATAGTATGATACATGGACAATAACATCACCTTCCAAGCCACCCTTGGCAGGAATGTCGTACGGATGTGCATTGAAGGTGTGTTATCTCCCATGTAACTCACAGCTCGTAGGGCCGGAGACTCTCTAACTCTGGATCTGGCTGAAAATGAAAAGGCATATTTCTGTCATCCATCCTTCTGAAAGTGACGGAGATTCGTTCAACAGGCACTCCTAGAATGCAATGTTTTGCTATGTCAGCTCCATTTCCTTTTAATACCATGACAGAACCTACCGGTAGTGGTATTTCCACCGGCCCTCGGAATTTTCCAGAGCCCGCTATCTGGAGATCAGATCCGAACATGATATTACACTAGTTGATAAAAGAGATTGTGCAGAAAGGTCTGACAAAGTCATGATGGTCAATGTGTGGAGGTATGCAGTCGCCCTCCATGTAAATGTTAATGATGTAGCTATTGGGTATGCAATCTGCAGGCAATACCCTCCATGTCACGATTTTCTTTACCATTCTTTTGATAATTCTCAGCATCTGATCCACCTCACTGTGACGGAGTATCCCTGGTGTATTTCCTTTTCTGTCTTCTATGAAGTTGTAGCATCACCCGCACTAGATAGTAACACTTCCTTTTCCTGGCATCCATCTTCGGGGCTCTGAATAGGTTTTCTCCCTCAGACGACCAGCTCGGCCCAGTTTCTGAAGCTTGATAATGCAGTTCACAATCTGCTGTTGTTCGTAGTCTGAGAACACGTTTGTATGCAGCTCGACGCCTTCTAAGATATTAATCCTCTTGCCTCGGATTCTTTCAAAATATTCGATGGTTTTCTTCACAACATTCAGCATCCTTTCCAGCTAGTATTCCATAATTATCTGCAATCGGCGAGGCCTGGTGATGTACTGGAGAATGTATGATTCAACCCCAGCACGCTCTCCAGCATGTCTTGGCTCCTCGTAGATAGTCTCTGTCGGAACATCCTCCGGGGTTGCTTTCGCAACAACACTCTTCAAAACTGGTAGCTCTGTATGGCGTCGTGGTACTATCTCCTTTTCTATTTTCCTCGAGATTTCTTTTATCCTTTCTATTGTTCTTGGAATTGACTTCCTCCTTTTTGGCTCCTGACGAACCAATTTCTTCGAAGTACTTGCATTGACGGTAGCAACTGTCTCTTCATGTTGATCTGCTTCCAGCTTAGTCAGCATCTTGATAATGCGACGGTTCTTGTTTCTTCTTTGAGTAGGAGTGAGAGTAGCTCTCCTTACTTCTTGAACTTCTATGGGCATGGCGCTGACAAGCCTGTCCTCTAATGTAGCAACCATGGACTTAACTTTCTTGTCTTCTCCCGTTGCATGAGCGACATTTGCTTTTCTTTTCTTGCTGGTGGACTGTTGACTTGGGCCACCAAATTTCATTACTGTCTCGCAGTGGAATTCTTCCCGATCAATCGGAGTCCAATCATTTTCTTCGTACTATAGCCCGACCGGTGTAAAATTAGAGTCATTTTCAATCACGACTCCATCCTTCATCCTCTTTTCATCGAGTGCCAGACTCACA
Source organism: Papilionanthe hookeriana x Papilionanthe teres (assembly GCA_022702705.1). Classification (NCBI taxonomy): domain Eukaryota; kingdom Viridiplantae; phylum Streptophyta; class Magnoliopsida; order Asparagales; family Orchidaceae; genus Papilionanthe; species Papilionanthe hookeriana x Papilionanthe teres. The sequence continues at coordinate 129,211,087 of CM040425.1, read as the reverse complement.
CCATTCTTAAAGTTCAGAACCAACCGCCCGTTCGACATTTCCCTGCGAAAAACAAGGAAAGGATCAGGGGTTGTACTAAGAACAAGAACAATAAGAAAACATTTATTAATGAAAAATTTTATTTACTTATTTTAAATTTTAAAGAGAGAAGGAAGAGATGAGGAAAGATCAGGAATGAATTGATTTAAAAGAAAAGATCAAAATTTTATCATTTCACATATTTTATTTTTAACACATTTTTTGTTAATGATTTTTATTTTATCATCCATTTTTTTATATTTTGGGTTCAGACCCGCATTACGAATGAGTACTCCACCCGTGTTTCTAGGAATGGGAATTCATTCTTCGAAACATCAGGTCGCGTAAAACTTCTTCAAATATCGTCCATTAATTGGAAGCATAGGTCGTTCTCCACGACAGTTAACAAGATGGTAGGAACCCCCTGAGTAGACTGTCTCGAGCACGAACGACCCTTCTCAAGTTGATTCAAATTTACCTCCTATCTTGCGGTGTGCAAGAATAGGTCTTCTAAGTACTAGAACCAAATCACCGACTTTGAACGTCCTTAGGCAGACCAGTTTATCGTTGGCCTGGATCATCTTGGCTTGATACAGTTCCAAATTTTGCTGCGCTTAAAGTCGTTTTCCTTCTAAGCTTTCCAATTCTTATAGTCGTAATTTGGACTTTACTTCTGTAGTGATCTTGTTCGCAACTGCAATTCTGAGTGATGGAAGCTGAACCTCTAAGGGTAAAACGTCCTCGGACCCGTACACTAAGGCGTAAGGCGTAGACTGGGTAGGAGTTCTAAAAGTTGTTCTGTAGGCCCATAAAGCTTCTAACAACTTCTCATGCCAATTTCTTTTGTTGTCATAAAAAATTTCCTTTAATATTTGGACGGGTGTTTTATTAAAAGCTTCGGCCAAGCCGTTTGCTCTTGGGTAGTAAATCGTCGAAAAGCGCCAGTCAATCCCGTGTCTCCTGACAAAAATGTTGATCTTCGTACTCTTGAACGTAGACCCATTATCTGAAATGATTTTGTGTGGTACCCTGAAAAGGTAGACAACTTGATTCTTGAAGAACTGTAGCACGTGGTGTGCCTTCACTTCTATGAGCGGTACTGCTTCTGCCCATTTGGAAATGTAATCTGATGTCGGCATATTTTTAGGTTTGTGTGTTGTGTTTTAAAAAAGGGGTCGCCTACAGAAATTATCAGTGAATTTTTAATTTAATTTAAATAAATAATTTAAAAAGTAGTATTTGATTTTGAAAAATAATTTTTTTTTTAATTTGAAGATTTTAAGATATGAAATCAAACTGATCTCACATCCCGAATAGTTTACATAATCGAGCACCACACCACAAACCGTGTATCTATCCCGAAGAATAGACACACTGCTTGATAATGAGGCTCGATTAAATAAACTAGAAAAGTTTGTGACATCCGTTTGGTCCGCGAACCAATTTTATGAGTCGACAAATTCCCCGCTTAATATAAATGAATTAAGTAGGGTTTATATTACTCGGGTTCTTAAAATTCCCTAGAAGGGCAAGCCCCTATAGTTAATTACATCTTATGTGACGGGAATCACCTAAGAAAACTCTCGATAATAATCAGTAGTTCTGCTCTCAAGAATTTCAAAGTTCAAGTTTTCAAGGGATTGAATTTTAGAGTTTCAATAGGGAATGGATCAAGTTTGGAACATTTTTTGTTTTGGGAATTCAAAGGAAGAAAGGAAGGAGAAATTACAGATTCGAAGCGAACTTCGACAATTTCCCGACTATCCTATTGTTTTGCTTGGATTTAAGAAAATCCTAATATTTGTTTAATGTTTTGATCCTGCCAATTTTAATTAATTAGGACTTATTTTCCTATGACATGATCATACAAATAGCCTTGAAGATGTGAGGGTTTATGTCGTATCGAACGACTACCTCAGAGTCCTAAGACCGGTTAGGGCTTAATTTGCGATGCAAATGCCTAACAAAAGGTTGAGGATTTATGTTGCACTAGGCAAACTACCTCGAAATCTTATGGCTTGGTTATTTAATTCTAAGCAAGTTTTGCTGAAGTAGACTTAGGTTTTGCTGATGACGATGGCCGTGCTGCCCACCATGCTCCGAGCTCCTTGTTGTTGCAGAAGATTGTAACCAAAAGATAAGAGAGGAGTTTGGTTTTAGAAATCTTAAAGTCCAAGTATTTTTTATGTTTTAATTAAAACAAATATTAAAGTTGATTATAACAACACCGGTTAAGATCCCGCGGTTCCATCCTTCCGGCATCGTTATTTTTATCGGATTCACTTAGTCCAGATGAATTTGCTAAACTCAACTAAATGAGTTCCACACTTTCATTTAGACCGTGGAAATCCCGTTAGCAACACGTAGGTTACATCATCCGAGGTATTCCCGGTCATCCAACAAGACGTTTTAATTTAGTTGTAATTGCAGTTTTGTATTCTGTTTGTGATTAAATTTTGAGTTGTTTTATATTTTGAAATATTGTGGCGGTGAATTTTATCTTGCAATGACTTTTAATTTAGTTTTGGTTTCAGTTTTAGGGACTATCCTAAAAGTGTGGGTTTTCATGCAACAGTTGTTTATCATGCAAGAAAAGTAAGTGCGATGCGATTAAATAAATTGCAACAAAATAAAAGCGTACTCCGGAGGGTCTTCCCGTCATCCCAAGCCGCACTTAAACACAATTTAGAATATTTAAGCAAGTTCATAGGTAAAGCTAAGGGAAGGGTTATGGTTTTCTACCAAATTCCTAATCTTATAGCTAGTCATTTCCTATGACGTCTAGGTTCTTGTATTTTGATTTGAGGACGATTTTCTTCATCAAAGAACAATTAAGTTTAATTGTTCTTATAAACATCATATCGTACTGAGGAAGTGCTTAAGATGAATCTTAAACATCTTTTCAATACTTCTAGGATTATTAAGTCCAAATGGATTTAATCAATCAGGTGAGGTAATCGTCCGAGGTTTAATTAAGTTTTGTTCTCTTGCTCAGTGAACTAGGACATTTGAATATCCTATGAGTGAAATAACACTTCACTTAACGTATCCATTTAGGAGTTATGACAATAAGAGCTTTTGAGAGCAAATTGATGTTCAAATGGTTTATGATTTAATGGGTTTAAGTTTAGAATAGTGTTCAAGTTGCTTTATATTTATTTTTAAATTCTTTATGTCTTAGGTGATGTTATTTTTAATTTAATTTAATTTAACTTTAATTTAATTTCATTTGGTTTAGTTTTAATTTTTATTTAATTTAATCTAATTTTAATTTTAACTTGATTTTATTTTTTATTTTAATTTAATTTAATTTTATTTTATTTAATTTAATTTAATATGATTTAACTTAATTTAATTTAATTTAATTTGATTTAATTTGATTTAATTTAATTTAATTTAATTTAATTTAATTTAATTTAATTTGATTTGATTTAATTTGATTTAATTTAATATGATTTAATTTAATTTAATTTAATTTAATTTAATATAATTTGATTTAATTTAATAAGTTTTAATTTAATTTTATTTAATTTTATTTAATTTAATTTAATTTTAATTTTAATTTAATTTAATGATTAAGCCCTTTTAGCATTTTAAATCTTAAATTTGGATTATCATTTTAATTAGGAATTAAATATTATTGTGATGATTAATTTAGGGATTCTTAAATTAAAGAACAAATCTCTTCCTAATAATATCCCTATTTTAATAATTCCAATTTTATTATTCTTCCAATTTTATTATTCTTCCAAGTTTAAACAATTATTTAATTAAGGTTTATTTTAATTATTTTTTAAATTGTTTAATAGGTTTCTACCCTTTAATTATCTAAATTTTAATCATCCAAATCAGATTAAGATCAAATATTTTACTTTTTCATTTTATTAAGCCTAAAATTTTAATTAATGGTTAAAATTTTAATTATCATTTTGCCCTTTGAGCTTACTAATTCCATAACTCACTAAATTGAGCTCAAATGAATTTGAAATTTTTATGGGACTTCACTCATATGTCAATAAAGGCATGAGAGGAGAAGATGTGATTTTTCTGTATTTAATTTATTTATGTAATTATTTTTGGTGGAAAATAGGGATTTCCAAGGAAAATTTAATAATATGACCGAGGAAAAGTTTATGTCCTTAAGAAAATTATGCGACATTTCTAATGACTAGAGGATCACTTGGACCAATTTTGGTGATTTTTCGAATTATATTCTTTTTATTATAATTATTTTGAGTTTTGGAGTATTAATTAATTTAAAAATAAAATAAAGTTTGAAAATGAATTTTATATTTTTCAAAAATCTCTATAATATCAATGAAATTAGAGAATCAATTTTTACAATTTTCTGATTTTTCTTTGATTTATTAGAATTATTTTAGTGGAAATGCTAAAAAAATACATTTTTTTAATTTTAAAATTACCTTAGAGCTTTAAAATTTAATATCTCATCATATAGACTTAAGAAAAATATGGGGTTTGTTCCTAAGTGATTAAAATTCAAAATGTGACATTTTGGTGAATTTTATTATTTTTGTGATTTTTATTATTTTTTAATTATTAAAAATATTAAAATAATGCAAAAAATCAACTTTTTTAGAAAATTAAAATTTTAATTTTCTTAAATTCCCTTAATATCAGAGAGGCTCCAAAACCAATTTGGTGAATTTTTGAAAAGTATTTTCAAAGTTATGAATTTTTAAAGTTTAAATTGGCTAAATGGCTTAAACAACCCATTTAGTAGGGTTAACCAAGTCCAATTGACTTCAAATTTTTATGGTGGGTTCCTCTGATCCTAAAGGTTAGTGGAGAATTGATTTCAAGTTAATTTGATGTATGATTAGCTCTAATTAATTAGGGACCTATTTTAGGTGTTTAAGCCAATTAGGATTATTCCAAGTGAATTAATTCAAAACCTATTATTCCTAGAGTCCTCTAGTCATAAGAAACATCACCAAATTTTCCTAGAATTTATTTCACAACATGCTAATTATTGGATTTAAAATACTCAAAACAGCAACATGAATTTGAAAAATCAATAACTTCTCATAGGGATGGCCTCTGACCTTGGAAAATTCAGGGAATATTCCCAAGTTCAGAGGCTTCAAAAGCCCTATGGTCTCATGCCATGGTGAATTTCCTATATGCATGGAGAATTAAAACAATACAGAGAGTAAATAAATCATTAAAAATAAAATACTTGATGAAATTAAATGATTTCTTTTCCACATTATTCTCCTCTGTTCACTGAGCAAGAGGGTATTTTTATTTTATTTTTCTGATTTTCCTACACAAAGTTATGCATTTTTTAAGTTTAGGGAATTAAATAAATAAGAAAATCCCTATTTTTCTATTTATCCGAATCGGCGCCGCGTCAACCTTAGCATCCCCGAACAGCCAGGCGACGCTTTCTGATTCGACGTCGCCATCCGACTCAGCGCTCCAGGGTCCCGCTGTATCGTTCTATCTCCTCATCCGGTGTGATCCTGGCCGTCCGTCCGCGCGTGTATTAAATGAATGGCATCCGTTCATCGTCCCCAAGCCTCCTAGCCCGAGAACCGTCCACACTAAATCCTTAATATCTCACTCAATACTTAACGGATTTTCATGTTCTTGTGCTCTATGGATTCATCTTGAAGAGACGAAAACATCTATATGGTGATCATGCATTGAAATTAAGGCATTTGAAATAGAGAATCTCAAGAAGCTCAGGATAAAGAGTTAGCTCATACCTTTGCTCAGAGAAGTGTGGCATCAATTTGAGGGTTGTGTCACCTTCGATTGCATCCCGAAGAAGCTCCGGATGAAGTCTCCCGGTCCGGTGAATTGTCTAGGTAGGATTTCGACCACAGCCGATTACAAAGCTTGGAGTCTGGAACAGATGGATGGCCTGGAGAGGGGGCTTTTGCTGTGGACTTCTTCCTTTGGTTTGGTGATGGTGTAGGACCAATCAATTTGGGGATTGGTCCACTGTAAAGAAGTATCCTGGTTTTTGTACTGAAGTTTAAACTCAAAATTGAGCTCAGCTAGAGGGAATTGGGGCTGAAATCCAGTGGGAATCAAGTGCTCTATGTGTAGAGAGTGGCCTGGAATGATTTTGGCAGATTTTCCTTATGGTTGGTTCAGCACCTCTCCCATGGCCGAGAGGGGGTGTTTAAATAGGAGAGGCTGGAGGGCCTCCCAGGGGGAGTTAGGGCTTAGGATCAGCTGCTCTGGTGAGGAGAAGAACAGCCATGGTGGCCACTGGGCATGGGGCAGCTCAGCAAGGGAGAATTTCAATGTTGGCTCACATGTGAGCTCTCGGGTGTGGTGTTTTCCCGCGGCCTCGGTGGCCGGCTCGCTGTGCACCTGGTCACCATCTTGTTCAGGTGGGTCAGGGCTGGGGTTTAGTGTAGGCAATTGGCAAATGCCACGTGTCAAAAGCTTGGATTAGAATGGTATGGGAGAAGGCTAATTTTGGCTCAAATTGGTCCAATGCATGGATTGGGCTAGGTGCACCACCCAATGCTCAGTTTAGGCTGAAGGGAAATTGATTTGGTTCAGCATAATCAGTAGGGTCAAATCACCATCCAAGCACAATTAGGCATAAGCATGGTTAAGGGGAATCATGGGAGTGGTTAATCACCTTATGGAAATGTGGAAAGGATCTCCTCCTTTTGCCCAATGTGGTAAGGTCACATGTGAGCAACTCACATGGCTTGCATGTGGCTTAAGAGTGGCTTCATGGCTTGTCTTTGGCTTGGGAAAAAGCTTGGTCAATTTCATGAAAATGGATTTTAGAAATTTTTGTAATTTAGGGGTGATTTGATGGGATTTGGCATATGGCTTGATTTGGAACTATTTGAAGATTGATTTAGGACTTAAGGGATGATTTTAATTGAATGCATGATGAAGAAGAGTGTCATATGGACTATGAATGAATTTTGGGCCTTTGAAATTTAGTGAAGATGCGTTTTTAAAATGGTTTTGAGAAGTGGGCTTTTGGATTTTAAAATGGATTTTAGGATGAGAATTTCACAAAGGATTGGGTTCAATAAGTGTTGAATTTAATTTAGGAATGTTTCATAAATGATTTGGAACAAATTTGAAGTGTTTTGGGCTTGAATTGGGTTGGATTTGGACCTCTTTGGTAAAGGGGTTAATGTAGGTCAAATTGGGCTAACTTGGGCCAATGTTTGGCTAGGGTTGAAATTGTTGTAAAATTAATGTTGGGAAATGTTTAAGGGAGTGTTTCAAAGAGGTTTTGACTTTGGTATGGTTTTGATTTTGGGGTTTGGGCTTATTTCTGATAGGTTTGGGTTTAGGTCAAGATTGGGTCTTTTAGCTTTGGGTTGAATTTGAGTGGGGTTTGGGTCTAAATTTTGAGCAAATTATGTTAGTGTTTTATTTGTGAGGATGTTAAGGAAGGTTTAGAAAAGGTTTGGGGTTAATTGGAGTTGAATTGGGTGAGTTTGAGCTAAGTTTGGGTCATGGGTTCAAATTGGGCTTTAAGGTCAAAAGTAAAATTGGATTCAAATGTCAATCAAATTGGGCTTGGATTTGGTCTATATTAGTTTTTGGGATGTTGAATTGAAGTTTAGAATTGAATTGTACCAGAATTTGGGTCAATTGGGTAGGTTTGGTTTGACATTGGGTTCACTTTGGGTTAAAAATGGGTCAAATTGGGGATTTTGATAAAAGTGGAGTAAATTGACAAAATTGGCCCATCATGTAGTTAGACAAAATGAAATTTGGAATATTTAGGATTTTTTGAAATTTTCTGGTAATTTTCTGAATTTTTGGATTTTTTGGCTAAGAGGGGCATTTTGGGTATTTCGAGGGTATTGGGGGGTATTTTTGGAATTTTTGGTATTTTTGGCTATGGATGATCAATTTGATTGGTGAGAAAATATTTAGGAATGGTTTTGGGGAATTTTGGGTGATTTGGAAATTTTGGAGGATTTGGGTAATTTCAAGGGTTTTGGGTAAGTTAGGCGGGTGTAGGGTCCCTGGGGTCAAAAATTAAAAATTAGGAAAATTGAAGATTGGGTAATTGTAAGTGGAATGAAATCATTTTTGTTGAGCCATGAAGCCATATCAAGCCCACATGAGCCATGAAGAGACTCATTTGAGGCATCCACTATGTTGTTCCTAACCCTCTTAGCCAAGGGCTTAGGGGTTAAGGACCATCCATGTGAATCACCTTCATTTGTCAGGAGGTCAAGTTAGGTATGGGTGTGTTTTTAGGAGGTGTGTGAAATTGTAGTGTATAGGTGTAGTGTGTGTGTAAGTCAGCCCTTCACTGCGACTGGGTCACCTGTAGGCGATCTTAAGGCCAAAGAGTCCTATAGAACTCATCCTTTAAACTTCTACATTTCGATTTCAACCCTCTAGGTGATTAAGGGTCTACAGTCAAGTTTGTGGAGTTTGCAGGGAGTTAAGAAGTGGTTTGAATTCCTAAGTGGTGGGTCCCAATTCTAATCCTCTAAGATAGTCAAAGGAAAAGCCTAAGGCTAGATCCTAAGTACTAAAAAGAAGAAGAGAAGACCTCATAAAAAATGAGGTCAACAAATGGACCCCCAATAGGTGTGGTGTGCTAACCAAGCACACCGCGCGTATTGGCGTTGACCGAAAAGATCAACAAAACCAACACAGATGTCCAAGTGACAAACTTAGGACGAAGTAGAAGAATTTCCGCTGGGGAGTGTCAAGTATATCTCTGAGACTGGTGATTCCCGAACTCTCGCCTGGGGAAAGGAAAAGGAGGTGAATCCCAAATCACATGATCTGGGGGAATTTCAATTTAGATTTTATTTTGTTTTAGTTTAAGTTTTGATGTGTGAGCTTAGATTTCAATTTGGAGTTTTAATTTAAATTGAAGTTTTGTCAAAATTAATTTGAAGGGATTCGAACTTGAAATGAGAATTGAAATTTTGTGGTTTTAGATGTAACATCTTCAACCTCAAAAGAAAATAGAATTGATCGGATTGAATCATTGCAACGAGGAGAGATCTCAGAGCAATGCGGTATTGGATGTAAAATCCTTAACTTCAAGAGTTTGATTTAGATGTATTTCATTGCAATAGGGAAAAAATCCTAAAGCAATGCAGTCTCGGATGTAAAATCCTCAACCCCAAGATTTTGATTTTGATGTATTTCATTGCGATAGGGAAAGAATCCTAAAGCAATGCAGTCTCGGATGTGAAATCCTCAACCCCAAGAATTTAATTTTGATGTATTTCATTGCGATAGGGAAAGAATCCTAAAGCAATGCAGTCTCGGATGTAAAATCCTCAACCCCAAAAATATGATTTTGATGTATTTCATTGCAATAGGGAAAGAATTCTAAAGCAATGCAGTCTCGGATGTAAAATCCTCAACCCCAAAAATTTGATTTTGATGTATTTCATTGCGATAGGGAAAGAATCCTAAAGCAATGCAGTCTCGGATGTAAAATCCTCAACCCCAAAAATTTGATTTTATGTATTTCATTGTGATATGGAAAGAATCCTAAAGCAATGCAGTCTCGGATGTAAAATCCTCAACCCCAAGAATTTGATTTTGATGTATTTCATTGCGATAGGGAAAGAATCCTAAAGCAATGCAGTCTCGGATGTAAAATCCTCAACCCCAAGAATTTGATTTTGATGTATTTCATTGCGATAGGGAAAGAATCCTAAAGCAATGCAGTCTCGGATGTAAAATCCTCAACCCCAAAAATTTGATTTTAATGTATTTCATTGCTATAGGGAAAGAATCCTAAAGCAATGCAGTCTCAGATGTAAAATCCTCAACCCCAAGAATTTGATTTTGATGTAATTGATATTGCAAAGATTTGTAGTGTTGAATTTTGGTCTTTCGAGAATTTCATGAAAGTTGTAAAAGATTTTTGTGGAAAGAAACAGATTACGAGGGAATATGTAGATGTTACATATCCCATTCAAAAGAGTTGATCGGAAGTTGCTGGTTTGGATTGGATAGAATTCCTCGCCATCAGATTCGATCCGTGTCAATGGAATCAACCGCTTCCATCCCAGACAAGGGAGAGAGTAGAACGGATTGGATTTCAGAATTGGAAGATTGAATTTGAATTTGATTGAGATTTGATTTGAGATCTAGAAGGTTGAATTTGAATTTTTGATTGAGATTTGATTTGAAATTTTTGTTCATTTTGTTTGTCTTTTAACGATTCAAATTTATTTTATCATTCATTTAATGTTTATGTGAATTTGGTGTTCATCATTTTTTAGATTTTTAAGGAAAGTTTTCTTTCATTCTTTTTTTTGTTTCTTTTCTCGTTCTTTGTTCGAAGTTCATTTAACTTTAATGGCGTTTCTCGATCAATCTTGCACAAAAGAGGTGAAGGCCAAAAATGTGACATGGTCACTTTCATTCCAATCATGTTGAAGATACATCATGCAACTCGATCTGGAATACATCTCATACAATCCATATAGACTCAAAATGGACTTTGTATGATCTTTGCCAATCCATCCAAAAAAGTTATCTGTCAGAAATCCATGTCTGAATAGTGAGGTACATGGTCAATAACATCACCTTCCAAGCCATCCTTGGCAAGGATGTCGTATGGATGTACGTTGGAGGTGTGATATTTTCCATGTAACTCACATCTCGTAAGGCGGGGAGGCTCTCTAGCTCCGGTCCGGCTGGAAGTGGTAAGGTGCTTTCCGTCATCCATCCTTCCGAAAGTAACCGAGATCCGCTTCATTGGTACTCCCGGTATGCAATGTTTAGCGACATCCGCTCCGTTGCCCTTTAGTATCATGACGGAACCTACCGGTAATGGTATCTTTACCGGCCCTCGGAACTCACTCGGGCTTGCTATCCGGAGGTCAGATCCGAACATGATATTACACTCGTTTAGAAAAGAAACTGTGCAAAAAGGTCTGACAAAGTCGTGGTGATCTATGTGCGGGGGTATGCAGTCACCCTTCTTGTAAATGTTAATGATGCAACTGTTGTGTATGCAATCTGCTGGCAGTACCCTCCATATTATCATTCTTTTTACCATCCTTTTGATGAATAATGGCATTGGATCCACCTGGCCATGATGGAGTATCCCTGGTGGGTTTCCCTTCCTGTCTTCTGCAAAGTTGTAGCAGCATCCACATTGTATTGTAATTCTCCCTTTCCCTGGCATCCATCTCCGGGGTTCCGAGTAAGTGTTTTCTCTTAGGCGGCCCGCTTGGCCCATTCTTTTCAATTCCCAGATGCAGTCCACGATTTGTTGTTGTTCATATTCTGAGAACACGTCTGTATGTAGCTCGAGGCCTTCTAGTATATTGATCCTCCTGCCTCTGATTCTCTCGAAGTATTCAAAAGTTTTCTTCTCAACATTCTGCATTCTTTCTAGCTCGTATTCTGGAATAATCTGCAAATGGCGAGGCCTGGTGACGTATTGTGTGATATATGGCTCAGTCCCTTCGCGTTCTCCTGCATACCTTGGCTCCTCGGGGATGGTGTCCGTCGGGACATCCTCCGGGTTGCTTCCGCAACAAGGTTATGCATTACTCGGTGGCTTTATCCGGTGGCGTTGTAGCCTTCCTTCTTCGATCTTCTTGAGATTTCCCCGGTCCCTTCGTTATCCTAGGAGCCGGCCTCCTTTCTCCGTGTTCTCGGCTAACCGGTATCCTCGAAGTATATGCACCGGTAGTAGCGACTACCTCGTCGCGCCGGTCCGCTGCTAGTTTGGTTAACATCTTGCGGATATGGCAATTTTTATTTCTTCGCTGAGTTGCTGTGAGAGTAGCTCTTCGTACTTCGTGAATCTCTGTGGGCACGGTGCTGACAAGCCTGCCCTCTGCTATAGCGACTACAGACTTGATTCTCTTGTCTTCTTCAGTGCTTGTTTTCCTTTTCTCGCTGCTGGAGTGGTGGCTTGGGCCACCCACTTTCATTACTTGTCCGATCGGGCAGCTCCTCTCGATCAACCGGGACCCGGTCACTTTCCCGCATGTGCGAGCCCGCCGGTGCGAAGTCCGAGTCAATCTCGATTATCGCTCCATCTTTCACCCTCTTTTCGTCGAGTTTAAGGCTTACGCCATTTCTAAAGTTCGGGACCAACCGCTCGTTCGACATTTCCCCGCGAAAAGACAAGGAAAATGATCGTAGGCCGTACTAAGAACAAGAACATTAAGAAAATGTTTATTAAAGATAGTTTTTTTTATTACTTTTTGTATTTTTAAATTTAACGAGAATGAAGTGGGATAAGATCGGGAAAGAGATTTTGATATGGAAGAGAAAACAAGGAAAACTTTATTATCATGATTTTATTTGTTTTAGCACATTTTTTATTATTTTTGGGTTCGGACCCAGTCATAAGTAACTACTTAGCCCGTGCTTCTAAGGATGAATAATTTATTCCTTTGAAACATCAGGTAGCGTAATACTTCTTCAAGTATCGTCCGTTGATTGGAAGCATATCTCGTTCTCCTTGGCAATTCACTAGCTTGTAGGAGCCTCCTGAGTATACTGCCTCAACCACAAACGGCCCTTCCCAAGTGGGTTCAAATTTTCCTCCTATCTTGCGGTGTGCAAGGATAGGTCTCTTGAGAACGAGAACTAAGTCACCAACTTTGAAGGTTCTTGGGCGGACTCGACCGTCATGGGCTTGAACCATCTTGGCTTGGTATAGTTCTAAATTCTGCTGCGCTGCAAGTCTTTTCCCTTCCAGGCTTTCCAATTCTTCTAGTTGTAATTTGGCATTCTCTTCTGTCGTGATTTTGTTTGCGATTGCGATTCTGAGTGAAGGAAGCTAGACCTCTAAGGGTAACACTGCCTCAGACCCATACACCAGAGCGTAAGGTGTAGCTCTAGTAGGAGTCCTAAAGGTTGTCCGGTAGGCCCATAAGGCTTCTAATAACTTCTCGTGCCAATTTCTCTTATTATCGTCCAAGGTTTTCTTTAAAATATGAACGAGAGTTTTATTAAAAGCCTCGACCAGAGCCGTTTGCTCTTGGGTAGTAAATTGTTGAATATCGCCGATCGATTCCGTGTCTCCCGACAAAATTGTTGATTTGTGTGCTTCGAATGCCGACCCATTATCCGAGATGATCTCGCGTGGCACTCCGAAACGGTAGACAACTTGGTTCTTAAAAACCGTAGCACGTGGTGTGCTTTCACTTCTCTAAGTGGAACCGCCTCTGCCCACTCGGAAAAGTAACTCGTGGCCGCAAGAATGAAGCGATGTCCTTTTGAAGATGGTGGTTCTATTGGACCCACTATATCCGTGCTCCAACATTCAAATGGCCACGACGCAATTGTCGGATGTAGCACATTCGGAGGTTGGTGTAGAACCACTCCATGCACTCGGCATTGATGACGGCTCTTGGCGATTTTCATGCGGTCGGTCATCATCGAGGGCCGGTAGTACCCTAATCTTTTAATTTTCATTTTCATCTTCGGACCCGACCGGTGAGCGCCACGGAGTCCTCGAATGCACCTCTTTAACAATTTCACGGGCCTCGGACCCGCTTAGGCACCTTAGCCACATTTGATCGAAAGACCTTCGTATAACGTGTTGTTTATTAATGCGTAGGACGGAGTTCTTTTCTTGATCCGATGGGCTAGTGACCTATCGTCCGGTAGTTTTCCTGTTTGCGGGTAGTCATGTAATGGTCGTCGCCAATCTTCCGTGTTTTCCGTCACTGTTACAACTGATTCTTCTTCTTTTTCTGATTTGTGTGTTGTGTCTATGTCGAGCTGTGATAGGACATGACGTCCGTGAACTGACACTTCCACTGATTCATCTTGCAAGTAGGCAAATTCTTTTGCTAGGTGAGCTAACGCATCTGCTAAAACATTTTCTTTTCTGGGAATTTTGTAGATCGTCACATTAGGAATCTGTTCCAACAACTGTATGGCATACTGGAAGTATTGCTCGAGTCTTGGCTTTAAAAATCTGTACTGTCTGGCGATCTGTTGAAAGATTAACTGCGAATCCCCGTAGATGTTGATGTCTGTTATCCCCATTTGAATAGTTAATTCCAGTCCTGTTATGAGGGCTTCATAATCTGCTTCGTTGTTTATACACGACTCTGTCAAGTGGTAGGAGTATCTTAACATTCCCGCTCCGGTGTTATAAAGATTAATCTGATCCCTGCCTTACCGGGCACAATCACTTGCGATTCTTCATCTTTGTGTGCTGAAGATGCTCCGTCGAAAGATAATTCCCAACGTCGATCATCGGGGTCTTCTAAACTCATTATTTGTTCATCTGGTAAATCGTCATTGAGAGGAGATTCTGCCGGCAAAGGGTGTGCTGCAAGGAAGTCTACTAAGACTTGTCCCTTTACGGCACGAAGAGGCACGAAAGTTATATCGAATTGCAATAATATCATCGACCATCTGGCAAGTCTGCCGTAAAGCGTTGGATGAGTCATCAAGTATTGCAATGGATTAAATTTCGAGATTAGGTTGACCTTATGAGAAAGCATGTAGTGCCTGAGCTTTTGAGCGGCGAAGATCAGGGCCAAACAATGTTTTTCAATTGCGGGATATCTTATTTCCGTCTGAAGTAAATGACGGCTTAGGTAGTAAAGAGCATTTTCTTTACCCTCATCATCGACTCAGGCTAACGTGGCTACGAGAGAGTCGTCTAAAGCCGCGGTATAAAGTATCGACGGTCTACCCGAGACCTGGGGCTACTAAGACAGGAGGTGTCATTAAATATTGCTTAATGTCCTCGAAGGCCTTTTGGCATTTCTCTTCCCAAATAAATTTGGCGTCCTTTTTAACTAACGCCGAGAAAGGCTGACACCTACCTGACAAGTTTGAGATAAAGCGTCGAAGATATTCCAGCTTCCCTTGAAAAGATCGTAGTTGCTTTAAGGTTTTGGGAGGCGGCATTTCTAAGATAGCTTTAATCTTTTCCGGGTCGATTTCAATTCCATGATGTCGGACAACGAATCCTAAGAATTTACCGGAGGTGACGCCGAAGGCACATTTTAAGGATTCATCTTAAGGTTAAATTGTCTTAATCGTTCGAAAACAATTCTCAAATCATATAGGTGGTTTTCCTTTACTTTGCTTTTGATGACCACATCGTCCACGTAGCATTCGACTTGATTGTGGATGAGGTCATCAAAAATTCTTGTCATCGCTCTCTGGTATGTTGCTCCCGCGTTCTTCGGTCCGAATGGCATCACCGTGTAGCAATATACTCCAATCGCCGTTCCGAATGCCGTAAGTTTTTCATCTTCCGGAGCCATTTTTATCTGGTTGTATCCTGAAGATCCATCCATGAATGAGAATATTTCATGTGTCGAAGCAATGTCAATCATTAATTCTGGGATCGGTAGAGGGAATTCATCCTTTGGACATTTCTTGTTTAAATCTCTGAAATCCACACAAATTCTGATCTGACCATTCTTCTTCCTAACTGGTACCACATTGGCTAACCAAGTCGGGTATTGTTCTTCACGGACAAATTTAGCGTCTATTATCTTTTTAACTTCAGCCTATGACTTGTTGTTCGATTTCTAGACGCATTCTTCCGGGACCTCGTCCGACCGGTATGTGCAGTAGGATCCACTCCTAGCTTATGGATCGCGACCTCTGGAGCTAATCCTGGCATCTCATCGTAGTTCCAAGAAAAACAGTCTTTAAATTCCATTAATAACTTGATTATTTCTTCGGAGTCTTCTTTATTGAGTAAGGAGCTAACAAAGGTAGGTCTAGGCTCTTCGCTAGTACCTAAGTTAACTTTCGTTAACTCATCTATTGTAGATTTAATCTCTTCTTCGAATTCTGGTGGAGCGTCTCCAATTTGTAAATCTTCCAATTCTTCTATAGTTTCCATGCAGTTTTCATTAGACTCGCAAGTGACAACCGAGCAAAATTCAATATCGTCAACTGATCCAACTGTGCCGAATCCGAGACCATGCTTTGAATTGGGTGGGCGACCAGAGTTATTCCATAATTTTTCAAAATGTTGTGATTGACCTTTTGTCCATTGTCGAGGTAAGAAACCACGCTGAATTAAATTTTGAATACAGGAAGAGTACCACTCAAAAGGTAATTCCATTAATTCCGATGAAGTGACATCTTCAAATTGTACATTATTTTCGGCTTTGGAGGAAGGAGCACCACGGTAGAATTTGATCGGCTTCGCACCGCCGCTACATACCTCTTTGACCACCATACCCTCGATCTTATTAGAATGGATCGGGGTCGTGGTCATAGTATGTACATAGTGGTTAATCTTCTCGTACATTGATTTATATTCTTCATTCTTTTCATCTTCGAGCGGGATCCTGAATTGTGGCTTCTTCCGACTTATTGTCGCTGCTTCTTGCTTGATCTCTTTTTCTTCTTCAGAACTGTCTTCCCAATCAACGTTGATGGCTGGTTTCCTCTGTCCAACTGTCGTAACGTCTCTGCCACGACCTCGTCCCCGGCCTCGACCTCGGATGCGAGTTGTGGAGAAACCTTCACCATCTCGCCGTAAGGGAGTGGTGAGTGATCGTTGGACTAGAACTTCAGGTTCTTCGTCATCCCGAATTTCCTTTGCTTCATTCGTTATGGTATCTTTGGAGAAGATTGTTTTCTTCGGAGGTGCATAATAAGCTGCATCTTCATGGATTCCAATTTCATGTACAGAAAACGATTGTAAGTTACCCTTGATGCACTGTTCCCCTCCATCGTAGTATTTGATGCACTGGTGTAGGGATGATGGTACCATCCTATTTTCATGTATCCATGGTCGGCCCAGTAGAGCGTTGAATGACTTTTCTGAATCAATTATGTGAAATTTTGCGGTTGTCTTTGCTAAGTCACCGATTTTCATTAGCAGTATTATTGATCCGAGGGCTCTTTTTCCTTTCTGGTTTAATCCTCTTAATAACATTTTGTCTACTTCAAGCTCGCGAGCATCAATTTCCAAATATGCTAGCGTTTGAAGATTCATTATGTTGATTGATGCTCCTGGATCCACCAATACTCTGGAGAGTGTAAACTTCCCTATCATAATCGAAATGTACAATGGTCGGTTGTGGTCCGTCGTCCCAAGTAGTAGGTCATTGTCCGTGAAGGTGACACCTCGTTGTTCCTTTAACGAACAAACCTCATCTAAGGAATCTCCGGCCATTCGAGCTAAGAAAATTTCTGGATCAAGTAAGGCCTCGATCGCAGCTTCTCTCATCTCTTTTGATAAGATGAGAGCATCGTAGATGCTCGGCCTGTCGGTAGTTTCCTAAGATGGGCTAGCACGTTGTAGTCCACTTTGTTTCCATGTGTCTAGGGTTCTTCTCGAATGGGTATTTCTTCTGCCGGGGTTGGTTCTTCCTAAACAACCACCTGCTTTCCTTTGTCCTTTGGACCCATTCTCGGAGGTAGAACTCTTCCACTTCTCAAGTTGACTTCTGTAATTTCTTCTGAATCTAGTATTTAGTTTGCTAGTGTCTCCTCCTGAATCAGAATGACAGGTTTTTCTGAATTAGCTTCAGAATCGGAAGGCTCTAACTCTATTGTGACTGGAGCTCCTTGAAACTCGCAAATAAATTCATTGCTTGTTGAACTCTCGTAGCCTCCTTAGTGGATGTCTTCTTTGTCATTGTGATCTTCGAGATTGTGTATGATTTGAGAATTGTCATTTGTATCGAAATCGATGTCCGGATTGTCGCTAGTTACGTAATCGTTAGAAATAGTCAAAACGTAGCCAACGCCATAACCCTTATCATTATAAGATCCCACCGGAGTGAGCATATAATCATACAGAGTCAGAGGTTCGAGAGATTTCTCCCCCAAATCGGAAACAACTATCCTAGGATAAGCAGCCCCTAGTCTAGCCTTAAGAGCCTCGGTCTTCTCTTCTTCGTCGATTTTATTCTTCTCTTCAATCATCTCCTGTTGAGGTGGTTCTTCTATCGCAAGTGATAGTGCCGACTTGACAGGTTTCGAACTCTGAATTGAGGTCCGCACCGAAGTGGTTTGGATGTGATCCAAAATCTTCTTCGAAGACTTTGTCCAATCGGTAGTCCATCCATCATCAGTCACATAGGGATCTATCGGAACAATGAGATCCGTCGAGATAACATTGACGCTGGGGTTCCTTCATGTACTCCTTCGGGATCGTTATATTCCCTTTCCAAAGATTGTCGTTGAGCCAACTTTTGAAGGTAATACAATCTTCTATCTTATGCCCAAGCATCCGGTGGTAAGGGCAAAAGTCGGGATCACCTTTCTTGTCGACTTCTTCGGTCTCTTAGGCTCGGCGAGTTGGAAATTTGGAGTCTTCATCGATCGCGGAACATTTTCGACACTCGCCTCATTCTTGAACGGACACTCCTCGCTCGAAGCTCCCTTAACGTACGTTGTGGACGAGGCGGTTGTTCATACCGTCGAGATGACCGATAGCCGGGTCGGGGTTGCTGGTAATCTCGTCGAGGTTGTCTGCGGCCGTTCGACGATATTTGTATTGGTTGCTTGCCTTTATCGACCGCCGTAACGATTCCGGACTTCTTTTCAAAAGTTTTCACGGGCTTCGTTTGTCCGTTTTGTCGCGTGAAACTTAATTGCTTCGCCTCCTCTTGCAAGCTTCCGACCTTGCTTAACAACTTCTCGAAAGTCTTAATAGTAAATCCCTTGAGGAGAAGTGCTATCGGGCCGTGAATGCTCTTTAGTAAAATGCCAACTGCATGCTGTTCTTGTAGATGTGGCTCACACTTCATACTTAGATTCCTCCATTGAAGTATGTAATCCACCAAAGTTTCGTTCCGCTTCTGCTTCTCTACCACTAAATCACCTATAGTGATGTTTTGTCGAGCTCCGGCAAATCGCTTGATGAAGAGGTTCTCTAATTCTGAAAATGTCTTCACCGAACCGTTCGGTAATTCTGCATACCAATCAAAGGCGATCCCTGACAGGCTGCTGACAAATTGTCTGAAGAGTAAGGCATCACTTCCGCCGGCAGTGCAACAACTAGCATGAAAATGTGCAACATGCTTCGGAGGGTTTCCGGTTCCATCAAAGGTCTTGAACAGAGGTGGTACAAAGCCTTTCGGATATTGGACAGCGTCGAATTCTTCAGGGTAAGGTCTACCCGTCCGAATGGATGTCCCGCTCTTCGATTGTGCCAAGGCTTCTCGCACCTCGCTCGTTCCACCATGCTCTTAATATCCTTTTCCGGAATCATGCTTCGTGTTGCATCCTTTTTTAATCGATCATCCCCGTTGACGGATGTAATCTCCTTTCCTCCGTCTACAATGTGAATGACTTCGGGGGTGTTTCTCTTGGGGTTGAACTTGACTCGGAGAGTGGCTAGGGCTACGACCATCTCTTCCATCCTTTTTGCCATTCGGGCGATCGTATCATCTTTCTCTTGAAGCCGCCTCCTCATTACTTCCGGCTCCTCTCTTCGCGCGCTGCAGGGGCACCTTGTGAAGCCGACGAAGCTCGTGTTTCAACCATGTTAATTTCTCGCATATTCATCATCCATGAACTGCGACGAGTCAACTTCATCTCCGAATTTCTCTTCTCTTTCCCTTGCTAATCGCCGAATATCGCTTCTTAGCTTTTCCATAGCATCTTATAGTGGTCTTTTCCGTACATCCTTGCAGCTTGTCATGTGATAACTCGTCGGGTTTCCTTCTCATGAGTCCCCTTTATCGCGGTAACACTTTCTTCGGACTCAAGTCTCCCGACGAGACTTTCTTTCTCGAGTTGTTGTTTTAATCTTAATTGTCCGGTCGTGGGACGCCATACCATCCTTCTAGCAGAAAAGGTCCGGGACCGGATGGTCTGTCAGCCAAATGCTGGAAGGTGGTATCCTCCCTAATTTGTAGTCCTGAAACAACGACAGGCAGACTAGCTTTCATTCTCTTATTCAGCTTTTCTGCAGCGATAACAGGTTCTACTCTTGGCCCAAGACGGGACTTGGCTGGCACCCGCCCTATCCTTCTTAAAATCTCTGACACAGGGCATTTTTCCTTCTTTGCTAACTTCTTTATCAAGGTTTGCAGTCAAGTAAATGGCGTAATTCTAGCCCTTTTCTTACGGCTATCGTTGTAATATACGGGCTGAGGCAATGCGGCAGCAATCTTGCGGACATTTTCCTCATCCTCTGCGGCAGAGAGGGGATGGAACCTACTTCCTCCCAAGAGTGGTATGTATTCGAGCGGCGGTGTATATTCGGGCAGTTCTGGGATTTCTTCTAGGAAAGCAACTTCAGCAGCTCTGGCTTCTCTAGCAATCCTTCTACTTCTGTTCCTTCTCTGAGTTTGTGTCAGCGATGGAATTCTCGAGCTGGAACCGATTTAAAAAATAGAAGGTTTCACAGGAAGATCTCTACCCTCCACGGTAACAGGTTCATCATAGTTCTGAACTTCCTTTCCCTTTAGTTTGGCAGAAGCCGGGGTAGGTACGGAGACAACTAGACCAGTGGGGGTAGCAACAACAGTCCTTTTGTGAACAACAGTACTCCTCTCAGTTTGAATCTTTTGCAGAGGAGGGAATTCATGAGTTGACTTGAGGTTAAATTCAATCAACGGCTTCTCAGTTTCTGGCACTTTGCTTCTGAGTGAAGAGAGAGCGACGTCGGGGATTTTGATGTCGGTGTCCCCGAATCCTTGTCCGAATCGAATGATTCCATTATTAGGCAGTTCGTCCTTGAACACGGCCAGGTCGAGTCCGTTGACGAAGGAGAAGATCAGTTTTGGGGCTTCCATTTTTGCAGGGCAGATTCCAAGTGTTAGTCCCCGAATCGTGCTTCTTCTTATCGTAAAACTTATGACGAAAAAGAAAGAGTCCGAACACATTTCTGTTTACCTTAGTGTATTTGTGGTATTAAAAGAAAATTGTCTTTTTCGAAAAGATTTGTTCGTTAGGAAGGAGAATTATTAAAAGAAGGAGAGTTGTAGGAAGGATAAAAGGAATTGATTAGGAACTGGAAAAGGAAGAGAAAGTCTTGTAGAAACTTCTCGACCCGCAAGACCGCTCCTAAACTAATACCTATTGGGGGTCCACCCCACCTCAGAAATGAGGTAAAAGGATCTCGGAACCTCTCTGTTTAGGGGTGTCTAAACAATGGCTCCTAAATATGAGAGAATGTTGGCTATACTTGTTCAAGGTAGAAATGAACATAGTATTCCGACGGAAAGAAGGGTAGTTTGATCTACTAGGAACAAGGATACACTACCGATTTTTGAAAGCAGAATTGTCTGATTAAAATGGAGAGAGGAATTCTCCCCAGCGGAGTCGCCAGAAATTGTCGGCATATTTTTTGGTTTGTGTGTTGTGTTTTAAAAAAGGGGTCGCCTACAGAAATTGTCGGCGAATTTTTAATTTAATTTAAATAAATAATTTAAAAAGTAGTATTTGATTTTGAAAAATAATTTTTTTTTTAATTTGAAGATTTTAATATATGAAATCAAACTGATCTCACATCTCGAGTAGTTTACATAAACGAGCACCACACCACAAACCGTGTATCTATCCCGAAGAATAGACACACTGCTTGATAATGGGGCTCGATTAAATAAACTAGAAAAGTTTGTGACATCCGTTTGGTCTACGAACCAATTTTATGAGCCGACAAATTCCCCTGCTTAATATAAATGAATTAAGTAGGGTTTATATTACCTGGGTTCTTAAAATTCCCTATAAGGGCAAGCCCCTATAGTTAATTACATCTTAAGTGACGGGAATCACCTAAGAAAACTCTCGATAATAATCGGTAGTTCTGCTCTCAAGAATTTCAAAGTTCAAGTTTTCAAGGGATTGAATTTTAGAGTTTCAATAGGGAATGGATCAAGTTTGGAACATTTTTTGTTTTGGGAATTCAAAGTTTGGTTTTAGAAATCTTAAAGTCCAAGTGTTTTTTATGTTTTAATTAAAACAAATATTAATGTTGATTATAACAACACCGGTTAAGATCCCACGGTTCCATCCTTCCGGCATCGTTATTTTTATCAGATTCACTTAGTCCAGATGAATTTGCTAAACTCAACTAAATGAGTTCCACACTTTCATTTAGACCGTGGGAAATCTCGTTAGCAACACGTAGGTTACATCATCCGAGGTATTCCCGATCATTCAACATGACGTTTTAATTTAGTTGTAATTGCAGTTTTGTGTTCTATTTGTGATTAAATTTTGAGTTGTTTTATATTTTGAAATGTTGTGGCGGTGAATTTTATCTTGCAATGACTTTTAATTTAGCTTTGGTTTCAGTTTTAGGGACTATCCTAAAAGTGTGGGTTTTCATGCAACAGTTGTTTATCATGCAAGAAAAGTAAGTGCGATGCGATTAAATAAATTGCAAAAAAATAAAAGCGTACCTGGAGGGTCTTCCCGTCATCCCACGCTGCACTTAAACACAATTTAGAATATTTAAGCAAGTTCCTACGTAAAGCTAAGGGAAGGGTTATGGTTTTCTACCAAATTCCTAATCCTATAGCTAGTCATTTCCTATGACGTCTAGGTTCTTGTGTTTTGATTTGAGGACGATTTTCTTCATCAAAGAACAATTAAGTTCAATTGTTCTTATAAACATCCTATCGTACTGAGGAAGTGCTTAAGACGAATCTTAAACATCTTTTCAATACTTCTAGGATTATTTTAAGTCCAAATGGATTTAATCAATCAGGTGAGGTAATCGTCCGAGGTTTAATTAAGTTTTGTTCTCTTGCTCAGTGAACTAGGACATTTGAATATCCTATGAGTGAAATAACACTTCACTTAACACTCCATTTAGGAGTTATGACAATAAGAGCTTTTGAGGGCAAATTGATGTTCAAATGGTTTATGATTTAATGGGTTTAAGTTTGGAATAGTGTTCAAGTTGCTTTATATTTATTTTTAAATTCTTTATGTCTTAGGTGATGTTATTTTTAATTCAATTTAATTTAACTTTAATTTAATTAATTTGGTTTAGTTTTAATTTTTATTTAATTTAATCTAATTTTAATTTTAACTTGATTTTATTTTTTATTTTAATTTAATTTTATTTTATTTTATTTAATTTAATTTAATATGATTTAACTTAATTTAATTTAATTTAATTTGATTTAATTTGATTTAATTTAATTTAATTTAATTTAATTTAATTTAATTTAATTTGATTTAATTTGATTTAATTTAATATGATTTAATTTAATTTAATTTAATTTAATTTAATATAATTTGATTTAATTTAATATGTTTTAATTTTATTTAATTTAATTTAATTTAATTTAATTTAATTTAATTTAATTTAAATTTTAATTTAATTTAATGATTAAGCCCTTTTAGCATTTTAAATCTTAAATTTGGATTATCATTTTAATTAGGAATTAAATATTATTGAGATTATTAATTTAGGGATTCTTAAATTAAAGAACAAATCTCTTCCTAATAATATCCCTATTTTAATAATTCCAATTTTATTATTCTTCCAAGTTTAAACAATTATTTAATTAAGGTTTATTTTAATTATTTTTTAAATTATTTAATAGGTTTCTACCCTTTAATTATCTAAATTTTAATCATCCAAATCAGATTAAGATCAAATATTTTACTTTTTCATTTTATTAAGCCTAAAGTTTTAATTAATGGTTAAAATTTTAATTACCATTTTTCCCTTCAAGCTTACTAATTCCATAACTCACTAAATTGAGCTCAAATGAATTTGAAATTTTTATGTGACTTCACTCATATGTAAATAAAGGCATGAGAGGAGAAGATGTGATTTTTCTGTATTTAATTTATTTATGTAATTATTTTTGGTGGAAAATAGGGATTTCCATGGAAAATTTAATAATATAACCAAGGAAAAGTTTCTGTCCTTAAGAAAATTATGGGACATTCCTAATGACCAGAGGATCACTTGGACAAATTTTGGTGATTTTTTGAATTATATTCTTTTTATTATAATTATTTTTAATTTTGGAGTATTAATTAATTTAAAAATAAAATAAAGGTTAAAAAATGAATTTTATATTTTTCAAAAATCTCTCTGATATCAAGGAAATCAGAGAATTAATTTTTACAATTTTCTGATTTTTCTTTGATTTATTAGAATTATTTTAGTGGAAATGCTAAAAAAAACATTTTTTTAATTTTAAAATTACCTTAGGGCTTTAAAATTTAATATCTCATCATATAGACTTAAGAAAAATATGGGGTTTGTTCCTAAGTGATTAATATTCAAAATGTGACATTTTGGTGAATTTTATTATTTTTGTGATTTTTATTATTTTTTAATTATTAAAAATATTAAAATAATGCAAAAAATCAAATTTTTTAGAAAACTGAAATTTTAATTTTTTTAAATTTCCCTAATATCAGAGAGGCTCCAAAACCAATTTGATGAATTTTTGAAAAGTATTTTGAAAGTTATGAATTTTTAAAGTTTAAATTGGCTAAATGGCTTAATCAACCCATTTAGTAGGGTTAACCAAGTCCAATTGACTTCAAATTTTTATGGTGGGTTCCTCTGATCCTAAAGGTCAGTGGAGAATTGATTTCATGTCAATTTGATGTATGATGAGCTCTAATTAATTAGAGACCTATTTTGGGTGTTTAAGCCAATTAGGATTATTCCAAGTGGATTAATTCAAAACCTATTTTTCCTAGAGTCCTCTGGTCATAAGAAACATCAGCAAATTTTCCTAGAATTTATTTCACAACATTCTAATTATTGGATTTAAAATACTCAAAACAGCAACATGAATTTGAAAAATCAATAACTTCTCATAGGGATGGCCTCTGACCTTGGAAAATTCAGGGAATATTCCCAAGTTCAGAGGCTTCAAAAGCCCTATGGTCTCATGTCATGGTGAATTTCCTATATGCATGGAGAATTAAAATAATGTAGAGAGTAAATAAATTTTTAAAAATAAAATACTTAATGAAATTAAATCATTTCTTTTCAACATTATTTTCCTCTGTTCACTGAGTAAGAGGGTTTTTTTATTTTATTTTTCTGATTTTCCTATACAAAGTTATGCATTTTTGAAGTTTAGGGAATTAAATAAATAAGAAAATCCCTATTTTTCTATTTATCCGAATCGGCGCCGCGTCAACCTTAGCATCCCCGAACAGCCACGCGACGCTTTCTGATTCGACGTCGCCATCCGACTCAGCGCTCCAGGGGACTGCTGTATCGTTCCGTCTCCTCATCCGGCGCGATCCTGGCCGTTCGTCCGCGCGTGTATTAAATGAATGGCATCCGTTCATCGTCCCCAAGCCTCCTAGCCTGAGAACCGTCCACACTAAATCCTTAATATCTCACTCAATACTTAACGGATTTTCGTGTTCTTATGCTCTATGGATTCGTCTTGAAGAGACGAATACATCTATACGGTGATCATGCATTGAAATTAAGGCATTTGAAATGGAGAATCTCCCGACGCTCTGGATAAAGAGTTAGCTCATACCTTTGCTCGGAGAAGTGTGGCTTCAACTCGAGGGTTGTGTCACCTTCGATTGCGTCCCGACGAAGCTCCGGATGAAGCCTCCTGGTCCGGTGAATTGTCTAGGTAGGATTTCGACCACGCCCGATTACAAAGCTTCGGAGTCCGGAACGGATGGGTGGCCTGGAGAGGGGCTTTTGCTGGTGGAATTCTTCCCTCGGTCCGGTGAAGGTGTAGGACCAATCAATTTGGGGATTGGTCCACCGTGAAGAAGTGTCCCGGTTTTTGTGCTTGAAGTTCGAACTCAAAATCGAGCTCGCCTAGAGGGAATCGAGGTCGGAATCTAGTGGGAATCAAGTGCTCTATGTGTAGAGAGTGGTCCGGAATGATTTTGGCAGAGTTTCCTTAAGGTTGGTTCAAGCACCTCTCCCATGGCCGAGAGATGGGGTGTTTAAATAGGAGAGGCTCGAGGGCCTCCCGTGGGGAGTTAGGGCTTGGGATCAGTCTGCTCGAGTGAGGAGAAGAACAGCCATGGTGGCCACCGGGCATGGGGCAGCTCAGAAGGGAAAATTTCAATGTTGGCTCACATGTGAGCTCTCGGGTGTGGTGTTTTCCGGCGGCTCGGTGGCCGGCCGGCCAGTGACCGGTCACCATCTTGTTCAGAGTGGGTCGTGGTCGGGGTTTAGTGTAGGCAATCGGCAAATGCCATGTGTCAAAATCTTGGATTAGAATGGTATGGAAGAAGGCTCATTTTGGCTCAAATTGGTCAAATGCATGGATTGGGCTAGGTGCACCACCCAATGCTTGGTTTAGGCTGAAGGGAAATTGATTTGGTTCAGATTAATCAGTAGGGTCAAGTCACCATCCAAGCACAATTAGGCATAAGCATGGTTAAGGGGAATCATGGGAGTGGTTAATCACCTTATGGGAATGTGGAAAGGATCTCCTCCTTTTGCCCAATGTGTTAAGGTCACATGTGAGCAACTCACATGGCTTGCATGTGGCTTAAGAGTGGCTTCATGGCTTGTCTTTTGCTTGGGGAAAAGCTTGGTCAATTTCATGAAAATGGATTTTAGAAATTTTGGTAATTTAGAGGTGATTTGATGGGATTTGGCATATGGCTTGATTTGGAACCATTTGATGATTGATTTAGGACTTAAGGGATGATTTTAATTGAATGCATGATGAAGAAGAGTGTCATATGGACTATGAATGAATTTTGGGCCTTTGAAATTTAGTGAAGATGGGCTTTTAAAATGGTTTAGAGAAGTGGGCTTTTGGATTTTAAAATGGATTTTAGGATGAGAATTTTGCAAAGTATTGGGTCCAATAAGTGTTGAATTTAATTTAGGAATTTTTCATGAATGATTTGGAACAAATTTTAAGTGTTTTGGGCTTGAATTAGGTTGGATTTGGACCTCTTTGGTAAAGGGGTTAATGTAGGTCAAATTGGGCTAACTTGGGCCAATGTTGGGCTAGGGTTGAAATTGTTTTAAAATTAATGTTGGGAAATGTTTATGGGAGTGTTTCAAAGAGGTTTTGACTTTGGTTGGGTTTTGATTTGGGGGTTTGGGCTTATTTGGGTTAGGTTTGGGTTTAGGTCAAGATTGGGTTTTTTATATTTGGGTTGAATTTGAGTGGGGTTCGGGTCTAAATTTTGGGCAAATTATGTTAGTGTTTAATTTGTGGGGATGTTAAGGAAGTTTTAGAAAAGGTTTGGGGTTAATTGGAGTTGAATTGGGTGAGTTTGAGCTAAGTTTGGGTCATGGGTTCAAATTGGGCTTTAAGGTCAAAAGTGAAATTGGATTCAAATTTCAATCAAATTGGGCTTGGATTTGGTCTATATTAGTGTTGGGGATGTTGAATTGAAGTTTAGAATTGAATTGTACCAGAATTTGGGTCAATTGGGTAGGTTTGGTTTGACATTTCACTTTGGGTTAAAAATGGGTCAAATTGGGGATTTTGATAAAAGTGGTGTAAATTGACAAAATTGGCCCATGGTATAGTTAGAAAAAATGAAATTGGGAATATTTGGGATTTTCTGGGAATTTTCTGAATTTTTGGATTTTTTGGCTAAGAGGGGCATTTTGGGTATTTGGAGGGTATTGGGGGGTATTTTTGGAATTTTTGGTATTTTTGGCTATGGATGATCAATTTGATTGGTGAGAAAATATTTAGGAATGGTTTTTGGGAATTTTGGGTGATTTGGAAATTTTGGAGGATTTGGGTAATTTCAAGGGTTTTGGGTAGGCTAGGCGGGTGTAGGGTCCCTGGGGTCAAAAATTAAAAATTTGAAAAATTGAAGATTGGGTAATTGTAAGTGGAATGAAATCATTTTGGTTGAGCCATGAAGCCATATCAAGCCCACATGAGCCATGAAGGGACTCATTTGAGGCATCCACTATGTTGTTCCTAACCCTCTTGCCGAGGGCTTAGGGGTTAAGGACCATCCATGTGAATCACCTTCATGAGTCGGAGGTCAAGTTAGGTATGGGTGTGTTTTTAGAAGGTGTGTGAAATTGTAGTTTATAGGTGTAGTGTGTGTGTAAGTCAGCCCTTCACTGCACTGAAGCCACCGAAGGCGATCCTAAGGCCAAAGAGTCCTATAGGAACTCATCCTTTAAACTTCTACATTTGATTTCAACCCTCTAGGTGATTAGGGGTCTACAGTCAAGTTTGTGGAGTTTGCAGGGAGTTAAGATCTGGTTTGAATTCCTAAGTGGTGGGTCCCAATTCTAATCCTCTAAGATAGTCAAAGGAAAAGCCTAAGGCTAGATCCTAAGTACTAAAAAGAAGAAGAGAAGACCTCATCAAAAATGAGGTCAACATCTGTTGCTACAAGAATGAAGCGATGTCCTCTTGAAGAAGGCGGTTTTATCGGACCCACAATATCTGTGCCCCAACATTCAAATGGCCATGACGCGATTGTCAGATGTAGCACATTCGGAGGTTGATGTAGAACCACTCCATGCACTTGGCATTGGTGAAAACTCTTGGCGATCTTCATGTAATCGGTCATCATTGAGGGCCAGTAGTACCCTAGTCTTTTAATCTTCATTTTCATCTTCGGACCTGACTGATGAGCGCCACAAGGTTCTGAGTGCACTTCTTTAACAATTTCACGAGCCTCGGACTCGCTCAGGCACCTTAGCCACATCTGATCGAAAGTCCTTCTGTATAATGTATTGTTTATTAATGCGTAGGACAGAGTTCTTTTCTTAATTTGATGGGCGAATGACTTATCGTCTGGTAGGTTTCCTGTTTACAGGTAGTCTATTAGCGGCTGACGCCAATCTTCTGCATTTTCTGTTACTGCTGCAATTGTTTCTTCTTCTTTTCCTGACTTGTGTATCGTGTCCATGTCGAGATGTGAGAGAACCTGACGTCCCTGAACAGACACTTCAACTTATTCATCCTGCAAGCAGGCAAATTCCTTTGCAAGGCGGGCTAACGCATCTGTGAGAGCATTTTAAGATAGCTTTAATCATTTCCTGATCGATTTCAATTACACGATGTTGGACAACAAATCCTAAGAATTTCCCAGAGGTGACGCCGAATGCGCATTTCAAGGGATTCATCTTAAGGTTATTTTGTCTTAATCACTCGAAAATAATTCTCAAATCATACAGGTGATCTTCTTTCAGTTTGCTTTTGATGACCACATCATCCATGTAGCACTCGACTTGGTTGTGAATGAGATCATCAAAAATCCTCATAATTGCTCTTTGGTAAGTTGCTCCTGCATTCTTCAGTCTGAAAGGCATCACTGTGTAACAGTATACTCCAATTGGCGTTCTGAAAGCTGTGAGCTTTTCATTTTCCGGTGCCATCTTTATTTGGTCGTATCTTGAAGATCCATCCATGAAAGAGAAGAATTCATGCGTTGAGGCAATGTCGATCATTAATTCTGGGATTAGTAGTGGGAATTCATCCTTTGGACATGCTTTGTTCAAATCTCTGAAATCTACGCAGATTCTGATCTGTCCATTCTTCTTTCTGTCTGGTACCACGTTGGCTAACCAAATTGGATATTGTTCTTCACGGACAAATTTAGCGTCTATTAGCTTCTTAACTTCAGCTATAACTTGTTGTTCGATTTCTAGACGCATCCTTCTTGGAGCTTGTCTGACTGGCACGGAAGTGGGATCCATTCCTAGCCTGTGAACTGCGACTTCTGGAGCTAATCCTGGCATTTCATCGTAAATCCAAGTAAAACAGTCTTTAAATTCCATCAGTAGTTTGATCATGTTTTCATAATCTTCTTTATTGAGTAAGGAGCCAACAAAGGTTGGCTAGGCTCTTCGCTAGTACCTAAGTTAACTTCCATTAACTCGTCTATTGTAGATTTAATTTCTTCTTCAAATTTTGGCGGAGCATCTCCGATTTGCAGATCTTTGAGATCATCTGAGGTTTCTAAGCAGACTTCATTAGACTTGCAAGTGACAACCAAGAAAAACTCTGAGTCATTAATTGATCCTACTGTGCCGAATCTGAGACCATGTTTTGAATTGGGAGGCCGACTGGCACTATTCCATAATTTTTCAAAGTGTTGTGATCAACCTTTTGTCCATTGTTTAGGTAAGACACAACGTTGAATTAAATTCTGAACACAGGGAGAATACTAAAAAGGCAGTTCCATTAATTTGGAAGAAGTAACATCTTCAAATTGTACATCATTTTCAGTTTTGGAAGAAGCACCACAGTAGAATTTGATCGGCCTAGCACCACCACCATGCTTTTTCTTGACCACCATACCCTCGATCTTATTAGAATGGATCGAGGTCAGGGTCATAGTATGCACATAGTGGTTAATCTTCTCGTACATTGATTTGTATTCTTCATTCTTTTCATCTTCGAGAGAGATCTTAAACTAGGGTTTCTTTTGATTTACTGTTGCTGCTTCTTTCTTGATTTCTTCTTCTTCGGAACTGTTCTCCCAATCAACGTCGATGACCAGCTTCTTATGTTCAACTATTCCACCATTTTTTCCTCGACCTCGTCCCCGGCCTCGACCTCGGGTGCGAGTTCTGGAGAAACCTTCACCATCTCGTCGTAAGGTAGTGGTGAGTAACTGTTGAACTAGAATTTCAGGCTCTTCGTCGTCATTTGGTACGGTATTTCTGGAGAAGATTGTTTTCTTCGGAGGCACGTAATAGGCTGCATCTTCATGAATTCCAATCTTGTGTACGGAGAATGGTTGTAAGTCACCCTTAATACATTGTTCTCCTCCTTCGTAATACTTTATGCACTGGTGCAAAGACGACGGTACCATCCAATTTTCATGGATCCATAGCCGACCCAGTATAGCGTTGAACGATGTCTCAGGATCAATTATGTGGAATTTTGTGGTTGTCTTTCCTAAATCACCGGTCTTCATTAATAGTGTTATCGATCCAAGAGCTCTTTCTCCCTTCTGATTGAACCCTCTTAATAACATCTTATCTGCTTCGAGGTCGTGAGCATCAATTTCCAAATATGCCAACGTCCGAAGATTCATTATGTTGATTGATGGGCCTGGATCAACCAACACTCTGGTGAGCATAAACTTTCCAATAGTGACTGAAATGTACAACGGTCGGTTGTGATCAGCTGTTCCAAGTAGCAGATCATTGTCTGTGAAGGTAACACCACGCTGTTCTTTCAACGAGCAAACCTCGTCTAAGGAATTATCGGCCATTTGAGCTAAACAAATCTCTGGATCAAGTAAGGCCTTGATCAGAGTTTCCCTCATCTCCTTTGACAGGAGAGCGTCGTAGATGCTCAGTTTTGCTGGTAGCTTCCTATGCGGGCTAGCACGTTATAATCCACTTTATTAGCATGTTCCTCGATTTTTTCTGAACGGGTAATTCTTATGTTAGGGTTGGCTCCCCTGAGCAACCACCTACTTTCCTTTATCCTTTGGACCCATTCTCGGAGGTAAAACTTTTTCGCTTCTTAGGTTGACTTCAGTTACTTATTTTGAATCTGGTGGGGACTCTGCCGGCTTCTCCTCTTGAATCAGAACGATTGGCTTTTCTGGATTTGCTTCGGAATCTGATAGCTCCAATTCTATCGTGATTGGAGTTCCTAAGAATTCACAAATAGATTCGCTGCTTGTTGAGCTTTTCTAGCCATCTTTGTGAGCGTATTGTCCTTCACCGTAGTCATTGAGGTTTAGTATGATTTAAGAATTGTTTATCGTATTGAAATCAAGATCCAGATTAGGTTGTTTGTTGTTAGTTACGTAATCGTTAGAAACAGTCAAAACGTAGCCAACACCAAAACTCTTATAATTATAAGATCCCGACGGGGAGAGCAATTAATCATACAGAGTTAGAGGTCTGAGGGATTTCTCCCCCAAATCGGAAACAACCATCCTAGGATAAGTAGCCCCTAGTCTACCCTTTGGAGCCTCGTGTTGACCTCATTTTTTATGAGGTCTTCTCTTCTCTCTATAGTACTTAGGATCTAGCCTTAGGCTTTTCCTTTGACTATCTTAGAGGATTAGAATTGGGACCCACCACTTAGAAATTCAAACCACTTCTTAACTCCTCGCAAACTCCACAAACTTGACTATAGACCCCTAATCACCTAGAGGGTTGAAATCAAATGTGGAAGTTTAAAGGATGAGTTCCTATAGGACTCTTTGGCCTTAGGACTACCCTGAGTGGCCTGGTTTGGTGAAGGGCTAACTTACACACACACTACACCTATACACTACAATTTCACACACATCCTAAAAAACACACCCATACCTAACTTGACCTCCTGACTCATAAAGGTGATTCACATGGATGGTCCTTAACTCATAAGCCCTTGGCTAAGAGGGTTAGGAACAACATAGTGGATGCCTCAAATGAGTCCCTTCATGGCTCATGGGGGCTTGATATGGCTTCATGGCTCAACCAAAATGATTTTATTCCACTTACATTCACTTAATCTTCAATTTTCCAAATTTTCAATTTTTGACCCTCGGGACCCTACACCCGCCTAGCCTACCCAAAGCCCTTGAAATTACCCAAATTTTTCAAAATTTCCAAATCACCCAAAATTCCAAAAAATTAACCTTGAACATTTCCTCACCAATCAATTTGATCATCCATAGCCAAAAATACCAAAAATTCAAGAAATACCTCCCAATACCCTTCAAATACCCAAAATACCCCTCTTGACCCAAAAATCCAAAAATTCAGAAAATTCCCAGAAAATTTCAAAAAATCCCAAATATTCCCAATTTCATTTTGTTCAACTACACCATGGGCCAATTTGGTCAATTTACCCTACTTTTATCAAAACTCCCAATTTGACCCATTTTAACCCAAAGTGAACCCAATGTCAAGCCAAACCTACCCAATTGACCCAAATTCTTGTCCAATAAAATTCTAAACTTCAATTCAACATTCCCAACACCAATCTAGACCAAATCCAAGTCCAATTTGATTGACATTTGAATCCAATTTCACTTTTGATTGACATTTGAACCCATGACCCAAACCTAATCCAAACTAACCCAATTCAACTCCAATTAACCCCAAACCTTTTCTAAACCTTCTTTAGCATCCCAACAAAAAAAACACTAACATGATTTGCCCAAAATTTGGACCCAAACCCCACTCAAATTCAACCCAAAACTAAAAGGCCCAATTTTGACCTAAACCCAAACCTAACCCAAATAAGCCCAAACCCCAAAATCAAGACCCAACCAAAGCCAAAACCTCTTTGAAACACTCCCATAAACATTTCCCAACATTAATTTTACATCAATTTCAACCCTAGCACAACATTGGCCCAAATTAGCCCAACTTCGACCTACATCGAGCCATTTACCAAAGAGGCCCAAATTCAAACCAATTCAATTCCAAGTCACACCAAATTGACTCCAAACCATTCATGAATCATCCCTAAACCAATTGCAACATTTATTTGACATGGTCCTTCACAAAATTTTCACCCAAAAGCCCATCCTAAAATAAAAAAAACCACTTCCATAAATCACTTTAAAAGCCCATCTAAAACCATTTCAAAGAGCCCAAAATCTACCCTAAAGCCCATGTGACATTTTCATTTCGCAATCCATTTAATCAAAGTCATTCCCTAAGTTCCAATCCCATCATCAAATGATTCCAAATCAAGCCTCATGCCAAATCACCCCTAAATGCCAAAATTCACAAAATCCTTCTCCATGAAAGTTGACTTAACTTTTCCCAAGCCAAATGGAGCTATGAAGCCATGCATGAGCCCCATGGGAGCCATGAGAGCCATGGAATCTACTTTCCACCTCACCAAACCATTAATGGCAAGAGAGGGGATCTCTTTCTTAAACAATCTTAAACCCTTTTTTACCTTAAGCATGTCACACACTAAACCATGCTTAGCCACCTCACCATGGATGGAGACCACACCATTTTCTCTTGGCCGACCCAAGTGACTCTTTTCAGCCTAAAACCAGGCCTCGGGTGGTGAACCTAGCCCAAAACCATGGGTCGACTCATTCGAACCCAAAATAGCCTTCCCCCATTCCATTTCAATTCAACTCCTTTACACATGTCCATGGCCAATCGACCGCACTAAGCCCCGCCCCGACCTCCCCGACCTCGAGGGTGACTCCGACCCCGGCCGGGCAGCCACCACAGCCGCCGGAAACCACCGGGCCGAGAGAACCCATGTGAGCCAAAGTTTGGAATTCCCACTCGCCGAGCCGCCCCATGCCCAATGGCCATCCCGGTTGTTCTTCCCTCGACCTAAGCAATCGATCCCAAGCCTTAAACCCCCCGGAGGCCCTCCACCCTCTCCTATTTAAACCTCACCTCCTCTCGGCCATGAGAGGTGCTGAACCAGACCTTACTGAAACCCTGCCAAAATTGCTCCAGACCACTTTCCATACTTAGACCAGTTGATCCTCAGTGACAATTTGCCCTAATCCCCACCAACAGAGCCCAATTTCTCAGCCAAAATTCCACCCAAAACCAGGACACTTCTCCACAGTGGATCAATCCCCAAATTGATTGATCCTAAACCTTCACCAGACCAAGGGAAGAGGTCCACCAGCAAAAGCCCCCTCTCCAGGCCACCCATCTGTTCCAAACTCCAAGCTTTGTGATCGGGCTTGGTCGAAATCATACCTAGGAAATTCACCAGACCAGGAGACTTCATCTGGAGCTTGCTGGGACGCAATCGAAGGTGACTCAACCCTCAGATTGAAGCCACACTTCTCTGAGCAAAGGTATGAGCTAACTCTTTATCCCGAGCTTCTGGAGATTCTCCATTTCAAATGCCTTAATTTCAATGCATGATCACCGTATAGATGTATTCGTCTCCTCAAGACAAATCCATAGAGCACAAGAACACGAAAATCTGTTAAGTATTGAGTGAGATATTAGGGATTTAGTGTGGACAGTTCTCGGGCTAGGAGGCTTGGGGACGATGAACGGATGCCGTTCATTTAATACACGCGTGGACAGACGGCCAGGATCGCACCGGATGAGGAGATGGAACGATACAGCGGGCCCCTAGAGCGATGAGTTGGATGGCAGCGCCTAATCAGAAGACGACGCGTGGCCTTTCGGAGACGCCGAGTTGAGTCAGCGCTGCGTGGATAAGTAGAAAAATAGGCTATTTTTCTTATTTATTTAATTCCATAAACTTCAAAAATGCATAACTTTGTGTAGAAAAATCAGAAAAATAAAATAAAAATACCCTCTTTCTCAGTGAACAGAGGAGAATAATGTGGAAAAGAAATCATTTAATTTCATCAAGTATTTTATTTTTAATGATTTATTTACCCTCTCGCATTGTTTTAATTCTCCATGCATGTAGGAAATTCACCATGGCATGAGACCATAGGGCTTTTGAAGCCTCCGAACTTGGGAATATTCCCTGAATTTTCCAAGGTCGAGGCCATCCCTATGAGAAGTTATTGATTTTTTAAATTCATGTTGTTCGTCTTGAGTATTTTAAATCTAATAATTAGCATGTTGTGAAATAAATTCTAGGAAAATTTGGTGATGTTTCTTATGACCAGAGGACTCTAGAAAAAATAGGTTTTGAATTAATCCACTTGGAATAACCCTAATTGGATTAAACACTCAAAATAGGTCCCTAATTAATTAGAGCTAATCATACATCAAATTGACTTGAAATTAAATCTCCACTGACCTTTAGGATTAGAAGAACCCACCATAAAAATTTGAAGTCAATTGGACTTGGTTAGCACTACTAAATGGGTTGATTAAGCCATTTAGCCAATTTAAACTTTAAAAATTCATAACTTTCAAAATACTTTTCAAAAATTAACCAAATTGGTTTTGAAGCCTATCTGATATCAGGGGAATTTAAAAAAATTAAAAGTTCAATTTTCTAAAAAAGTTGATTTTTTTGTATTACTTTAATATTTTAATAAAGAAAAAATAATAAAAATCACAAAAAAAATAAAATTCATCAAAATGTTATATTTTGAATTTTAATCACTTAGGAACAAACCCCATATTTTTCTTAGGTCTATATGATGAGATATTAAATTTTAAAGCCCTAAGGTAATTTTAAAATTAAAAAAATGTATTTTTTAGCATTTCCACTAAAATAATTCTAATAAATCAAAGAAAAATCAGAAAATTGTAAAAATTGATTCTCTGATTTCCTTGATATCAGAGAGATTTTTGAAAAATATAAAATTCATTTTTCAACTTTTATTTTTTTTAAAATTAATTAATACTCCAAAACTCAAAATAATTATAATAAAAAGAATATAATTCAAAAAAATCACCAAAATTGGTCCAAGTGGTCCTCTAGTCATTAGGAATGTCCCATAATTTTCTTAAGGACAGAAGCTTTCCCTTGGTCATATTATTAAATTCTCCTTGGAAATCCCTATTTTCCACCAAAAATAATTACATAAATAAATTAAATACAGAAAAATCACATTTTCTCCTCTCATGCCTTTATTAACATATGAGTGAAGTCACATAAAAATTTCAAGTTCATTTAAGCTCAATTTAGTGAGTTATGAAATTATTAAGCTTGAAGGGCAAAATGGTAATTAAAATTTTAACCCTTAATTAAAACTTTAGGCTTAATAAAATTAAAGAGTAAAATATTTGATCCTAATCTGATTTGGATGATTGAACTTTAAATAATTAAAGGGTAGAAACCTACTAAACAATTTAAAAATAATTAAAATAAACCTTAATTAAATAATTGATTAAATTTGGAAGAATAATAAAATTGGAATTATTAAAATAGGGATATTATTAGGAAGAGATTTGTTCTTTAATTTAAGAATCCCTAAATTAATCATCTCAATAATATTTAATTCTTAATTAAAATGATAATTCAAATTTAAGATTTAAAATGCTAAAAGATTTAATCATTAAATTAAATTAAAGTTAAATTATTTAAATTAAATCCTTTTAAAATTTCAATTAAATTAATACTTTAACAATTACAATTAAATCATCTTTAAAACATAAAAAATAAAATATTAAATTAAAATTAAAAATAAAATAAAATTTAAATTTAAATTAAATTAAATTAAAACATATTAAATTAGATTAAATTAAATTAAATTAGATTAAATTAAATTAAATTAAATTAAATTAAATTAAATTAAATTAAAGTAAATTAAATCAAATTAAATTAAAGCAAATTAAATTAAATTAAATTAAATTAAATCATATCAAATCAAACTAAATTGAATTAAATTAAATTAAATAATAGAATCAAGTTAAAATTAAAATCAAATTAAACTAAAATTGAAGCTAAACCAAATTAAATTAAATTAAAGTTAAATTAAATTGAATTAAAAATAACATCACCTAAGACATAAA
This sequence comes from Papilionanthe hookeriana x Papilionanthe teres, assembly GCA_022702705.1. Lineage (NCBI taxonomy): Eukaryota > Viridiplantae > Streptophyta > Magnoliopsida > Asparagales > Orchidaceae > Papilionanthe > Papilionanthe hookeriana x Papilionanthe teres. Next base: position 129,173,940 of record CM040425.1, on the reverse strand, counting down.
GAAATTCAAAAACAAACTTGAACACTATTCCAATTAGATCACAAACCATTTGAACATCAATTTTCCCTTGAAAGCTTTTGTTGTCATAACCCCTAAACAGAACGTTAAATGAAGTGTTACTTCACTTATAGGATATTCAAGTGTCCTAGTTCACTGAGCAAGATAATAATAAAACTTGAATTCTCGGACGATTAATTCATTTGTATGATTAAATTCATTTGGACTTAAATCAATTCTAGCAATATTGAAAAGATGTTTAAGATTCTTCTTAAGCACTTCCTCAATATGATAGGATGTTTATAAGAACAACTGAACTTAATTGTTCTTTGATGAAGGAAATCGTCCTCAAACCAAAACACAAGAACCTAGACGTCATAGGAAATGACTAGCTATAGGATTAGGAACTTGATAGAAAATCATAACCCTTCCATTAGCTTTACCTAGGAACTTGCTTAAATATTCTAAATTGTGTTTAAGTGCAGCCTGGGATGACGGGAAGACCCTCCAGGTACGCTTTTATTTTATTGTAATTTACCTTCTTGAAATTTACTTTATTGCAAATGCACTTTGTTTTTCTTGCATGATAAAAAACTGTTGCATGAAAACCCACACCTTTAGGGTAGCCCCTAAAACTGAAACCAAAACTAAATTAAAATTCATTGCAAGATAAAATTCACCGCCACAACATTTCAAAATATAAAACAACTCAAAATTTAATCACAAACAGAACACAAAACTACAATTACAACTAAATTAAAACGTCTCGTTGAATGATCGGGAATACCTCGGATGATGTAACCTACGTGTTGCTAACGGGATTTCCCACGGTCTAAATGAAAGTGTGGAACTCATTTAGTTGAGTTTAGCAAATTCATCTGGACTAAGTGAATCCCATAAAAATAACGATGCCGAAGGATGGAACCGTGGGATCTTAACCGGTGTTGTTATAATCAACTTTAAGATTTGTTTTAAATAAAACATAAAAAACACTTGGAAATTAATATTTTCTCTAAACCAAAACACTTTTCTCATCTCCTGATTTATGACTTCTATAACTAAACCTCTGCAACAACAAGGAGCTTGAAGCGTGGTGGGCAGCACGACCATCGTCATCAGCAAAACTTGAATCTACATCAGCAAAACTATTCTTAGAATTAAATAAGCAAGCCATAGGACTTCGAGGTAGTTTGCCTAGTGCAACATAAATCCTCAACCTTTTGTTAGGCATTTGCATTGCAAATTAAGCCCTAACCGGTTTTAGGATTCCGAGGTAGTCGTCCGATACGACATAAACCCTCACATCTTCCAGGCTATTTGTATAATTTTACCATACAAATATAAGTCCAAATTAATTAAAATTGGCAAGATCAAAACATTAGACAAACATTAGGACTTTCCTAAATCCAAGCCAAACAATAGGATAGTTCGGAAATTACCGAAGTTCGCTTCGAATCTGTGATTTCTCCTACCCTTCTTCCTTTGAATTCCCAAAACAAAATGTTCCAAACTCGATCCATTCCCTATCGAAATTCCAAAATTCAATCCTTTGAAAACTTAAACTTTGAAATTCTTGAGAGCGAAATTACTGATTATTATCGAGAGTTTTCTTAGGTGATTCCCGTCACTTAAGATGTAATTAACTATAGGGGCTTGCCCTTATAGGGAATTTTAAGAACCCAGGTAATATAAACCCTGCTTAATTCCTTTATATTAAGCAGGGGAACTTGTCGGCTTATAAAATAGGTTCGCAGACCAAACGGATGTCACAAATCTTTTAGTTTATTTAATCGAGCCCCACCATCAAGCAGTGTGTCTATCCTTAGGGATAGATACACGGTTTGTGGTGCGGTGCTCGTTTATATAAACTATTTGGGATGTGAGATCAGTTTGATTTCATATCTTAAAATTTTCAAACTTAAAAATTATTTTCAAAATCAAATGCTACTTTCTAAATTATATATATATATATATATATATATATATATATATATATATATATATATATATATATAAAGATGGTGGCTGGGTGTGGAGCTCTGCTAGGGTTTCAGCCATGACTCTGCCGGCGGCTGGCCTTCTGGTGGTGAGAGAGGTGAGTGGATCTTATGGTTTTCCTGGTATTGACTCTTGGTTGAGTGTGGTGGCTATTTTGGGCTTCTTTGCTGGTGGTTCGACTTTCCGGGCTCCTCCTTTTAAATTTTCTACTGTTCCATTGGTTTTCTTGGCTACCCTTGCTGGTTGTCCCCTCTATTTCTTCAGATTCTGTTCTGGATTTTAGTGTTCCTTCTTGGATCACTTCTGTTGTGTTGAGTCCTTGATTTTGCAGCCACTTATTTTTTCTGGGTTGGTTGAGCTTGGTTTTCCTGCAATGGCTCACCCCATTGACTTGGAAACTAACATAGCTTGGGCCAAAGCTACTTATGCTGGAGTGGTGGGTAATGCTCCTTCTACTTCTGACCCCTCAAAGCTTGTCTTTCCCCAAAGACTCCATGATGTTGCAGCTGGTAGGCTTTCCGCCCCTTTATCGGACCCATTGAGGAAAGGGAGGGCTGCCCAGCTGTTATTTTTACTTCGAGGAGTTAAATGTATTGGATGAAGAAGTTAAACTCACCCTGGTTGGTAAATTCAGTTTGGGACACCCCAAGATGGAGCTTGTGAGGAAGTTTTTTGAGTCTCTCAATTTCAAAGGGAGTTGGAAAATTGGACTCCTGGATGGCAGACATTTGTTAATTAACTTCACCAGTGAAGAGGATTATGCTTTACTGTTTACTAAACAATTGGTAAGCATTGTAGGAGTGGATATGAAAATCATTAAGTGGACAGCTGACTTTGATCCCAGCAAAGACCCCCTAATTGTTCCCCTCTGGTTTAAACTTCCCAATCTTCCATACAGATATTTTAACCAATCTGCTTTATTCCAAATTGGTAGAGCAATTGGGACTCCCCTCAGGTGTGATGCTGCTACAATCAATAAAGCAAAGCCTGAAATGGCCAGAATCCAAGTTGAAAGAGATGTCTCCTTGCCTGAAATCAAGAAAATATGGATTGGGTCTCAAGAGGAGGGCCAGTGGCAGGAGGTTATAATGCAGCAAAAACCTTATTTCTGCACACACTGTAAGATGTTTGGCCACACCCTTGACAGATGTTACAGAATCCATCCCCCTAACAAAAGAACCCCTCTCTTGTCTCAAGCAAACCTTCCATCTGCTGGTGTTGAGCCAGCACTTCAGGTTGCTGCTGTGAGACATGGTTTCAGTCCCAATACTATCCATTTGAATCCCGAGTGTGCTCGAGGTGAGACCTGCGCAGCACTACGGGTTTCCGGAATGATGGCATTTCCAACCCTGTGGCTCTTGATGGGAGTGCTTCCTGTGGCTTTTACCCCTAGTCGTGGTTTCGATCCCGACTCCCCCGAAGTTGGACTCTTCTACTAGAGAGTCTACTCCGTGCTTGGGTCCCCTCCTAAAGAAAATGATAACTGGTGCAGAAGAGAAGAGATAGAAATTCAAATCATCACACCATCTCAAGACTCTGTGTCCTGGGTAGAAAAGTTACCTGCTTATGTTATGGCTAATATGGAAGCTGAGTTAGAAGGGAAATGGCACACACAGATCTCAAGGAAGAAAAAGAAGGCATTATCTGAAGCCCAAAAACTTGGCACACCCCTCACTGAGGGGGAACTGGCTGGGACTGTCAAAACCAGATCCAAATCACAACCCCCCTACCCCCATCAATGATTAATCTACTTTGCTGGAACATTAGGGGTATTGGCAACCCCTCATCTCTGAAAGAATTCTTCACCTTACTAAAAAATACAAACTTTGGTGTATTGCAATCCTTGAACCCATGGTGTACAAACATTCCAGTAAAATTATCAATAAATTCAATGGCTTCAAACATTTTGCCAATTGCAATAATAAAATTTGGATCTCTTATAGGAAGGAAATCACTTGGACCCCCCTCATAGACAATCAGCAATTCATTCACTCCTCCTTCAACATCAATGGTCAAAGTGGGTTTACAACTTTTGTTTATGCTGGATGCAGACCAGAAGATAGAACTAAGTTATGGAGAAATCTACATAGCATAGGTTCCAGCCTCTCTTCCCCTTGGCTTGTGGGAGGAGATTTCAACCGCATCCGCTCACCAAGCCGAAAAGCCGGGAGGTAGATCTCCTAACACCTGCTTCTATGTCAAAGTTTAATGAACAAATTCGGACTGCGGATCTCTTTGATCTTGGCTTCGGAGGACCTCTCTACACCTGAAAAAGAGGTAACACCTAGGAAAGATTGGACAAAATTCTAGTTAACAGCAGTTGGATTGCCCATTGGCTCCTCACCTATGTGACACATTTAAGTCTCACAGCCTCTGATCACAGACCCCTACTTATTACTATAACCTCCCCAAAACCTTCTAATTACTCCCCCTTCAGTACTCGAACATGTGGTCCTCACAGTCGATTTCCTTAGCATTGTTCAAAGTAGCTGGGGCAGTGTGTATAATGATTCCCCTCTCACTAGACTAAAATTCCTTCAGATCAAGCTTAGTAAAGCACTTAGATATTGGAGCTGGCATACTATTGGTGATTTTTTCAAAGCTGTGATCAAGGCTGAAGAAGAAGTTGCTCTCTTAGAAACAAAAGTCCAAGCTGGTACTGCTAGTGAAGATCAACTTATCTCTGCTCAAGCCAACCTCCTCTTAGTTTCTGAAAGACAGGAGCTTTATCTGAAACAAAAAGCTGCAGTCAATCACCTCATCCTAGGGGATAGGAATACTAAATACTACCAAGCCTACATCAGGTATAGAAGAAAATGCAACAACATTCACAGTATCAAGTCCGCTCGATGGTATTATGTTAAGTAATCTTGCTGAAATTGCCCGGGATGCCGTCCATTATTTTGAGGATCTTCTTACCAACAACAACGGAACCGTAATTCCAATTGATAGCTCTATCTTCCGGAATGATATCCATTTCACTAGCAATTTAAATCGACGGGCATCCCCTCCGAGCGGGAAATTTGGGAAGCATTAAATTCAATGGACAGCTCTAAAACCGCAGGTCCCGATGGATACACTCGCTGATTTCTACCGAATGCTCAGGATATTGTTAAAGGTGATGTGGTTAAGGCGGTCCAAAGTTTCTTCCAGGGTTACCCCCTCCCCAGCTATTTCAATGCCTCTAACATTGTTTTGATACCTAAGAATAATAATCCTCAGAATTGGAATCAGTATAGGCCAATTAGTCTCACTTCTGTGATCAGCAAAATCATCAGTAAAATCATTGTGGGAAGACTCCAACCCCACCTAGATGGCTTGATTAGCCCAAACTAGTCAGCTTTTATTAAAGGAAGATCCATAAATGACAACATCTTACTAGCACAGGAGCTCCTTCTTGATCTGGATAAGTTGAAGAGGGGGGGCAATATCATTTACAAATTGGATATTCAAAAGGCCTATGACACAATTAACTGGGATTTCATTATGGAGGTGCTTACTGCTAGAGGATTTAACTCTCAATTTTGCAACCTTATAAGAAGATGGCTTGAGTCCAATGAACACTCTATCCTTCTTAATGGCCAAGCCTGGGGCTCCTTTAAAGCTACTAGAGGGCTCAAACAAGGAGACCCCCTATCTCCCACCATTTTCATCATCTCACTGGATTACTTCTCTAGATTACTGGATAGAGACTTTCTGCATCAAAACTACACCGTGTATCATCATAGATCTAACATAGCTATTTCCCATCTTATGTTTGCGAGATGACATCATGATCTATTCCAAGGCCCACAGGAATGTTGTTAAGAAGCTAAAACGATGTACCGGATTCTTTTCAAACTCAATCTGGCATGTTTTTTAATACTGCTAAGTGCCAAGTGGTCTTCTCTAAACACATCCCTACCCACACTAAACATTGGATTTTGGAATTTACTGGCTTTTCTCCCACTTCTCTCCCTATCAAATACTTGGGTGTACTTCTCACCTTGAGAAGGGCAAAACAAGTGCACTTTGATGAGATTCTGGATAAGATTCATTCCAGATTGAATTGCTGGACCAACTCTTTTTTATCAAATGGTGGCAGAATAACCCTCTTAAGAAGTATACTAACATCCTTTCCATCCTACATACTACAAGTTACCCCAGTGAAAAAGAGCACTCAAATACAAATTGAAAGAGCTTTTAATCGTTTCCTATGGTCTGGACAGAGACAGCAACTCCACTGGACATCCTGGCGAGAGCAACTAAACCCACCGAAGCCGGTGGTTTGGGGTTCAAGGGGCTTGACCAACTTCAACAGATTAATTTTTACAAACTGTGGATTCATTTCAGGGCACGGAACTCCCTGTGGGCTAAATTCATGAAAGGGAAATATTGCAGGCACACTCACCCCTCTCTTGCTGTGAGAAGACTGGGGGATTCCAAAATCTGGGTCAGAATGTTAAGAGTTAGAAATGAAGCCGAAAATTACTTCTTATGGAATTTGGGCAATGGGGAGATTAGCTTCGGCCGGATAACCGGTGCCCAAAGGATCGGTTGATTCCCATTTCTCCCCAAGTGGATCATAAATTATTGGTGGCGATCTTTGGGATGGCTTTAACTGGTCTCTCCCCCATCTTAAAGCTATCCTTCAAGACCATTCTGCAAACCAGATTTCCACTATCAAATTTACTAGGGGGAGGCCTGACAGCATAATTCTGGAAAAGCTAAAGTCCCAAAGTTTAACCAAGGCCATCTACAGGAAAACTTTCCAATGCACTCCTGTAACCTGGAGCAAGGCTATTTGGAACAATTTTCTGTCCCCCTCCATGTCCTTTCTCTCCGGAGAGCCTTGCACGGAATTATTCCAACCGATGACATTCTCAAATTAAAAGGGCCGAGAGGGCCATCCATTTGTGTTCTATGCCATCAACAAGAGGAGACCCTTGATCACTTGTTTTTCAGATGTATTTTTGCCCAGGATGTGTGGAAAGCTCTTTGTCCTCTACTGAGTAAAGCTTGTTGTACCCATTGGGATCTATTTCATACTTGCTGGCAGGATAGAAACTACCAAAATTTTAATCCCACCTACTTTTTTGTCATGTGGTTTACCTGGATGGCCGAAATAAGTCTAAATTTAACAACATTCCAGCTACGGCTTCTACTCGTGGTTAGAAAGCCGTAGAAACTATATCTCAAAAATTATTACACATAAGCAGTTTCCTAACATCCTCAGGACATACCAAACACCTTGGGCTCCCAAACCTTTCATCAGAATTGTCAAACGGCTTCCCCCTCCTGGTAATATCATCAAAATCAACACAGATGGTAGCTTCTTCAAGGATTGTGCTGGTGTGGGGGGCATATTTAGGAACACTAAAGGTCAATGTTTTCTATTCTTCCATGGCCCCGTCGGTCGTACAAGATGCTTTTGAGGCGGAACTCATTCTTGTCGTTGTGGGGTTTACGGTTAGCAGTTTCTTGGCTGGACTGATCTTTGGATTGAGGTGGATTCAAATGATCTAATCTCAAGCCTTACCAGTGGCTCTCATACCATCTGGCACCATAACTACTGGATCCAACTCATCCAAACAATGTTGCAACCACAGATCAAACTCTCCTTCAACTACAGGGAGGCCAACAAACTAGCCCACTGGCTGGCTAGAAAAGGTGCTGTTTCACCCAAAGTTCTGGTTTCCAACACCCCCTCCTGGGACCTCAATTTTCTTATCAATGGGGACAACCTCTGCTCCCCTCATTTCAGAATTAAGTACAACTCCTCATTAGATGTCAGTACATCTCCTGCTATTGCTGTTGCCACTGTCTTATGAGTAGTTTCACTGTTTTTGTTTCCTGTCACTTGCCTCTATGCTTGTACTTTGTAATGGCATCCTATAAGCCTCCAAGTGATGTTTTTCTTTTGGCCTTTTGGGGACCCCTTACCCAATGGCTTTCCCGTAATCAGCTTCTTTATTCCAACATGCAGAAGCTCGAGTCGCTTCTTTTATAAATATATATATATATATATATATATATATTTATATATATATATTTAAATCAAATTTAAAATCTAAAATTCGCCGACAATTTCTGTTAGACGACCCCCTTTTCAAAATAAAACACACAACCTAAAAATATGCCGACAATTTCTGGCGACTCCGCTGGGGAAAATTCCTCTCTCCATTTTAATCAGGTAATTCTGCTTTCAAAAATCGGTAGTGTATCCATGTTCCTAGTGGATCAAACTACCCTTCTTTCCATTGGAATACTATGTTCTTTTCTACCTTGAACAAGTATAGCCAACATTCTCTCGGATTTAGGAGCCACTGTTTAGACACCCCTAAACAGAGAGGTTCCGAGATCCTTTTACCTCATTTCCGAGGTGGGGTGGACCCCCAATAGGTATTAGTTTAGGAGCGGTCTTGCAGGTCGAGAAGTTTCTACAAGACTTTCTCTTCCTTTTCCAGTTTCTACTCAATTCCTTTTACCCTTCCTACAACTCTCCTTCTTTTAATAATTCTCCTTCCTAACGAACAAATCTTTTCGAAAAAAGATAATTTTCCTTTAATACCACAAATACACTAAGATAAACAGAAATGTGTTCGGACTCATTCTTTTTGTCATAAGTTTTACGACAAGAAGAAGCACGATTCAGGGACTAACACTTGGAATCTGCCATGCAGAAATGGAAGCCCCAAAACTGATCTTCTCCTTCTTCAACGGACTGGACCTGGCCGTGTTCAAGGACGAACTGCCTGATAATGGAATCTTTCGATTCGGACAAGGATTCGGGGACACCGACATCAAAATCCCCGACGTTACTCTCTTTTCACTCACAAGCAAAGTACCAGAAACTGAGAAGCCGTTGATTGAGTTTAACCTCAAATCAACTCATGAATTCCCTCCTCTGCAAAAGATTCCAACTGAGAGGAGTACCGCTCGTTCACGGAAGGACCGTTGTTGCTACCCCCACCGGTCTAGTTGTCTCGCACCTACCCCAGCTTCCGTCGGACTAAAGGGGAAGGAAGTTCGAACTATGATGAACCCGTTACCGTGGAGGATACGGACCTTCCCGTGAAACCTTCCGTTTTTGAAATCGGGTCCAGCTCGAGAATTCCATCGCCGACACGGACTCGGAGAAGGAACGAAGTAGAAGAATTGCTGGAGAAGCCAGAGCCGCTGAAGTTGCTTTCCTAGAAGAAATCCCAGAACTGCCCGAGTATACACCGCTGCCTGAATACATACCACTTTTGGGAGGAAGCAGGTTCCATCCCCTCTCCGCTGCAGAGGATGAGGAAAATGTTCACAAGATTGCTTCTGCATTGCCTCAGCCCGTATATTACAATGATAGCCGTAAGAAAAGGGCTAGAACTACGCCATTTGCTCGACTGCAAACTTTGATAGAGAAGTTAGCAAAGAAGGAAAAATGCCCTGTGCCAGAGATTTTAAGAAGGATAGGGCGGGTGCCAGCCAAGTCCCGTCTTGGGCCGCGAGTAGAACCTGCTATTGCTGCGGAAAAGCCGAATAAGAGAATGAAAGATAGTCCACCTGTCGTTGTTTCAGGACTACAAATAAGGGAGGATACCACCTTCCAGCATTTGGCTGACAGACCATCCGGTCCTAGACCTTCTGCTACTAGAAGGATGGTATGGCATCCCACTACCGGACAATTAAGATTAAAACAACAACCTGAGAAGGAAAGTCTCGTTAGGAGACGTGAGTCCGCAGAAAGTGCTACCGCAGTAAAGGGGACTCATGAGAAGGAAACCTGACAGTTATCACATGACAACTGCAAAGATGTACAGAAAAGACCACTAGAAGATGCTATGGAAAAGCTAAGGACTGATATTCGGCGATTAGCAAAGGAAAGGGAAGAGAAATTCGGAGATGAGGTTGACTCATCAGAGTTCATGGAAGATGAATATGCAGAAATTAACATGGTTGAAACACGAGCTTCGTCAGCTTCACAAGGTGCCCCTGCAGCCGCAGAAAGAGCGGAGCCGGAAGTAATGAGGAGGCAGCTTCAAGAGAAAGATGATACGATCGCCCAAATGGCAAAAAGGATGGAAGAGATGGCGGTAGCCCTAGCCACTCTCCAGAGTCAGGTTCAACCCCAAAGAGAAACACCCCGTAAGTCATTCACATTGTAGACGGAGGAAAGGAGATTACGTCCGTCAACGGGGATGATCAATTAAAAAAGGATGCAACACAAAGCATGATTCCGGAAAAGGATATCAAGAACTTGGTAGAACAGCAGGTGCGAGAAGCCTTGGCACAATCAAAGAGCGGGACATCCATTCGGACGGGTAGACCTTACCCTGAAGAATTTGACGTTGTCCAATATCCTAAAGCCTTTGTTCCACCTCTGTTCAAGACCTTTGATGGAACTGGAAACCCTCGGCAGCATGTTGCACATTTTCATGCCAGTTGTTGCAATGCCGGCGGAAGTGATGCCTTACTCTTCAGACAATTTGTCACCAGCCTGTCAGGAATCGCCTTTGATTGGTATGCAGAATTACCGAACGGTTCGGTGAAGACATTCTCAGAACTAGAGAACCTCTTCATCAAACGATTTGCCGGAGCTCAGCACCATATCACTATAGGTGATTTAGTGGTAGAGAAGCAGAAACCCAACGAAACCTTTGTGGACTACATACTTCGATGGAGGAACCTAAGTATGAAGTGTGAACCACAGCTACAAGAACAGCATGCAGTCGGTATTTTACTTAAGAGCATTCATGGCCCGATAGCACTTCTCCTCAAGGGATTTACTATTAAGACTTTCGAGAAGTTGTTAAGCAAGGCCGGAAGCTTGCAAGAGGAGGCGAAGCAATTAAGTTTCACCGATAAAACAGACAAACAGAAGCCCGTGAAAACTTTTGAAAAGAAGTCCGGGATCGTTGCAACGAGTCGATAAAGGCAAGCAACGGATACAAATATCGTCGAACGGCCGCGAGCAACCTCAACGAATTACCGACAACCCCAACCCAGCTATCGGTCATCTCAACAAGTATGAACAACCGCCTCGTCCGCAACGTACGTTAAGGGAGCTTCTGAGTAGAGAGTATTCGTTCAAGAATGAGGCAGTGCCGAAAATGTTCCGCAGTCTGATGAAGACTCCAGATTTCCAACTACCAGAACCTAAAAGACCAGAAGAAGTCGACAAGAAAGGTGATCCCAACTTTTGCCCTTACCACCGGATGCTTGGACACAAGATAGAAGATTTCATTACCTTCAAAAGTTGGCTCAGCGATAATCTTCGGAAAGGGAATATAACGATCCTGAAGGAGTACATGAAGGAACCCCAGAAAGGAGGTTCCGTCAATGTTATCTCGACGGATCTCATTGTGCCGATAGATTCCTATGCGACTGATGATGGATGGGCTACCGCTTGGACAAGGTCTTCGAAAAAGATTTTGGATCACATCCAAACCGCTTCGGTGCGAGTCTCAATTCAGAGTTCGAAATCTATTAAGTCGACACTATCACTTGCGATAGAAGAACCACCTCAACAAGAGACAATTGAATAGAAGAAGAAAATCGATGAAGAAGAGAAGACTGAGGCTCTTAAAGCTAAACTAGGGGCTGCTTATCCTAGGATAGTTGTTTTCGATTCGGGGGAGAAATCCCTCGAACCTCTGACTCTGTATGATTATTTGCTCACTTCGGTGGGATCTTATAATGATTAGGGTTATGGCGTTGGCTACATTTTGACTGTTTCTAACGATTATGTAACTAGCGACAATCAACCTAATCCGGATGTCGATTCCGATACAAATGACAATTCTCAAATCATACACAATCTCGACGGTCACAATGACAAAAAAGACATCCACCAAGGAGGCTACGAGAGTTCAACGAGCAATGAATCTATTTGCGAGTTTCGAGAAGCTCCGGTCACAATAGAGTTAGAGCCTTCAGACTCCGAAGCTAATCCAGAAGAACCTGTCATTCCGATTCAAGAGGAGACATCAGCAAACTCGATACTAGATTCAGAACAAAATAACAGAAGTTAACTTAAGAAGTGGAAGAGTTCTACCTCTGAGAATGGGTCCAAAGGACAAAGGAAAGCAGGTGGTTGTTCAGGAAGAACCAACCCCGGTAGAAGAAATACCCATTCGGGAAAAAATCGAGACACATGGAAATAAAGTGGACTACAACGTGTTAGCCCATCTTAGGAAACTATCGGCAAGCCGAGCATCTACGACGCTCTCATCTTATCAAAGGAGATGAGAGAAGCTCTGATCAAGGACTTACTTGATCCAGAAATTCTGCATAGCTCAAATGGCCGGAGATTCCTTAGATGAGGTTTGTTCGTTAAAGGAACGGCGAGGTGTCACCTTCACGGACAATGATCTACTACTTGGGACGGCGAGACCACAACCGACCGTTGTACATTTCGGCTTACAATAGGGAAGTTTACACTCTCCAGAGTATTGGTGGATCCAGGAGCATCAATCAACATAATGAATCTTCGGACGCTAGCATATTTGGAAATTGATGCTCGCGAGCTCGAAGCGGACAAAATGTTATTAAGAGGATTCAACCAGAAAGGAGAAAGAGCCCTCGGATCAATAACACTGTTAAAGAAGACCGGTGACTTTGTGAAGACAACCGCGAAATTTCACATAATTGATTCAGAAATGTCGTTCAATGCTCTACTGGGCCGACCATGGATACATGAAAACTGGATGGTACCATCATCTCTACATCAGTGCATCAAATACTATGATGGAGGGGAACAGTGCATCAAAGGTGACTTACAACCATTCTCCGTACATTAAATTGGAATCCATGAAGATGCAGCTTATTATGCACCTCCGAAGAAAACAATCTTTTCCAGAGATACCGTAACGAATGAAGCAAAGGAAGCTTGGGATGACGAAGAACCTGAAGTTCTAGTCCAACAGTCACTCACCACTCCCTTACGGCGAGATGGTGAAGGTTTCTCCACAACTCGCATCCGAGGTCGAGGCCGGGGACGAGGTCGTGGCAGAGACGTTAGGACAGTTGGACAGAGGAAACCAGCTATCAATGTTGATTGGGAAGACAGTTCTGAAGAAGAAAAAGAAATCAAGCAAGAAGCAGCGACAATAAGTCGGAAGAAGCCGCAATTCAGGATCCCGCTCGAAGATGAAAAGAATGAAGAATATAAATCGATGTACGAGAAGATTAACCACTATGTACATACTATGACCCTGACCCCAATCCATTCTAATAAGGTCGAGGGTATGGTGGTCAAAGAGGTACATAGCGGCGGTGCAAAGCCCATCATATTCTACCGTGGTGCTCCTTCCTCCAAAACTGAAAATAATGTACAATTTGAAGAAGTCACTTCATCAGAATTAATGGAATTACCTTTTGAGTGGTACTCTCCCTGTGTTCAAAATTTAATTCAGCCGTGGTTTCTTACCTCGACAATGGACAAAAGGTCAATCACAACATTTTGAAAAATTATGGAATAACTCCGGTCGTCCACCCAATTCAAAGCATGGTCTCGGATTCGGCACGGTAGGATCGGCTGACGATACCGAATTTTGCTCGGTTGTCACTTGCGAGTCTAATGAAAACCGCATGGAAACTACGTAAGAGTTTGAAGTTTTACAAATTGGAGACGCTCCACCGAATTCGAAGAAGAGATTAAATCTACAATAGATGAGTTAACGGAAGTTAACTTAGGTACTAGCGAAGAGCCTAGACCTACCTTTGTTAGCTCCTTACTCAATAAAGAAGACTCCGAAGAAATAATCAAGTTATTAATGGAATTTAAAGAGTGTTTTGCTTGGAACTACGATGAGATGCCAGGATTAGCTCCAGAGGTCGCGATCCATAAGCTAGGAGTGGATCCTACTTCGTCCCGACCGGACAAGGTCCCGGAAGAATGCGTCTAGAAATCGAACAACAAGTCATACTGAAGTTAAAAAGCTAATAGACGCTAAATTTATCCACGAAGAACAATACCCGACTTGGTTAGCCAATGTGGTACCAGTTAGGAAGAAGAATGGTCAGATCAGAATTTGTGTGGATTTCAGAGATTTAAACAAGGCATGTCCAAAGGATGAATTCCCTCTACCGATCCCGCAATTAATGATCGACATTGCTTCGACACATGAAATATTCTCATTCATGGATGGATCTTCGAGATACAACCATATAAAAATGGCTCCGTAAGATGAAAAACTTACAACATTCGTAACGTCGATCGGAGTATATTGCTACACGAGTGATGCCATTCAGACTGAAGAACACAGGAGCAACATACCAGAGAGCGATGACAAGAATTTTTGATGATCTCATCCACAATCAAGTCGAATGCTACGTGGACGATGTGGTCATCAAAAGCAAAGTAAAGGAAAACCACCTATATGATTTGAGAATTGTTTTCGAATGATTGAGACAATTTAACATTAAGATGAATCCCTTAAAATGTGCCTTCGGCGTCACCTCCGGGAAATTCTTAGGATTCGTTCTCCGACATCGTGGAATTGAAATCGACCCGGAAAAGATTAAAGCTATCTTAGAAATGCCGCCTCCCAAAACCTTAAAGTAACTACGATCTTTTCAAGGGAAGCAGGCATATCTTCGAAGCTTTATCTCAAACTTGTCAGGTAGGTGTCAGCCTTTCTCGGCGTTAGTTAAAAAGGACGCCAAATTTATTTGGGAAGAAAAATGCCAGAAGGCCTTTGAGGACATTAAGCAATATTTAATGACACCTCCCGTCTTAGCAGCCCTGGCCTCGTGTAGACCGTCGATACTTTATACCGCGGCTTTAGACGACTCTCTCGAGCCCTGTTAGCCTGTGTCAATGATGAGGGTAAAGAAAATGTTCTTTACTACCTAAGCCGTCGTTTACTTCCGACGGAAATAAGGTATCCCGCAATTGAAAAGCATTGTTTGGCCCTGATCTTCGCCGCTCAAAAGCTCAGGCACTACATGCTTTCTCATAAGGTCAACTTGAACTCGAAATTTAATCCATTGCAATACTTGATGACTCGTCCAATGCTTTCCGACAGACTTGCCAGATGGTCAATGATATTATTGTAATTCGATATAACTTTCGTGCCTCTTCGTGCCGTAAAGGGACAAGTCCTAGCAGACTTCCTCGCAAAGACACCCTTTGCCGGTAGAATCTCCTCTCAATGACGATTTGCCGGATGAAGAAATAATGAGCCTAGAAGACCCCGATGATCGACGTTGGGAATTATATTTCGACGGAGCATCTTCAAGCACACAAAGACGAAGAATCGCAAGTGATAGTGCCCGGTAAGGCAGGGATCGGATTAATCTTTATAACACCGGAGCGGGGGATGTTAAGGTACTCCTACCACTTGACAGAGCCGTGTACGAACAACGAAGCATAATACGAAGCCCTCATAACAGGACTGGAATTAACTATTCTAATGGGGATAACAAACATCAACATCTACGGGGATTCGCAGTTAATCATTCAACAGATCGCCGGACAGTACAGAATTTTAAAACCAAGACTCGAGCAATACTTCCAGTATGCCATACAGCTGAATGTGACAATCTACAAAATTCCCAGAAAAGAAAATGCTTTAGCAGATGCGTTAGCTCGCCTTGCAAAAGAATTTGCCTGTTTGCAAGATGAGTCAGTAGAAGTGTCAGTTCACGGACGTCGAGTCCTATCACAGCTCGACATAGACACAATACACAAATCGAAAAAGAAGAAGATTCAGCTTGCAACCGTGACGGAAAACACGTAAGATCGGCGACAACCATTAATAGACTACCTGCAAATAGGAAAACTACCAGACGATAGGTCACTAGCCCATCAGATCAAGAAAAGAACTCTGTCCTACGCATTAATAAATAACACATTATACAGAAGGTCTTTCGATCAAATGTGGCTAAGGTGCCTAAGTGGGTCCGAGGCCCGTGAAATTGTTAAAGAGGTGCATTCAGGACTCTGTGGCGCTCACCAGTCGGGTCCGAAGATGAAAATGAAAATTAAAAGATTAGGGTACTACTGGCCCTCGATGATGACCGACTGCATGAAAATTGCCAAGAGCTGTCACCAATGCCAAGTGCACGGAGTGATTCTACACCAACCTCCAAATGTGTTACATCCGACAATTGCGTCGTGGCCATTTGAAAGTTGGGGCACGGATATAGTGGGTCCAATAGAACCACCATCTTCAAAAGGACATCGCTTCATTCTTGCGGCTACAGATTACTTTTCCAAGTGGGCAGGCAGGCGCTCCACTCGGAGAAGTGAAAGCACACCATGTGCTACAGCTTTTCAAGAACCAAGTTGTCTACCATTTCGGAGTGCCGCGCAGGATCATCTCAGATATTGGGTCAGCATTCACAAGCACGCAAATCAATAATTTCGTCAGGAGACATGGAATTGACTGGCGGTATTCAACAATTTACTACCCAAGAGAAAACAGCCTGGCTGAGGCTTTTAATAAAACTCTCGTTCAAATCTTAAAGAAAACCTTGGACGATAATAAGAGAAATTGGCACGAGAAGTTATTAGAAGCCTTATGGGCCTACCGGACAACCTTCAGAACTCCTACTCAAGCTACACCTTACGCTCCGGTGTATGGGTCCGAGGCAAGTGTTACCTTTAGAGGTCCAGCTTCCTTCACTCAGGATTGCAGTTGCAAACAAAATCGCAACAGAAGAGAATGCCAAATTATGACTAGAGGAATTAGAAAGCCTGGAAGGGAAAAGACTTGCAGCACAGCAGAATTTAGAATTATACCAAGCTAAGATGGTTCAAGCCCATGACAGATTAGTCCGCCCAAGAACCTTTAAAGTTGGTGACTTAGTTCTCGTTCTCAAGAGACCTATCCTTGCACACCGCAAGATAGGAGGAAAATTTGAACCCACTTGGGAAGGGTCGTTTGTGGTTGAAACAGTATACTCAGGAGGCTCCTACCAACTAGTGAATTGCCAAGGAGAACGACATATGCTTCCGATCAACGAACGATACTTGAAGAAGTATTATGCTACCTGATGTTTCGAAGGAATGGATTCTTCATCCCTAGAAGCACGGGTGAAGTAGTTACTTATGACTGGGTCTGAACCCAAAAATAATAAAAAATGTGCTAAAATAAATAAAATCATGATAATAAAGTTTTCCTTGTTTTCTCTTCCATATCAAAATCTCTTTCCCGATCTTATCCCACTTCATTCCCGTTAAATTTAAAAATACAAAAAGTAATAAAAAACCGTCTTTAATAAACATTTTCTTAATGTTCTTGTTCTTAGTACAGCCCTCGATCCTTTTCCTTGTCTTTTCGCAGGAAATGTCGAACGGCCGTTGGTCCCGAACTTTAGAAATGGCGTAAGCCTCGCACTCGACGAAAAGAGGGTGAAAGATGGAGCGATAATCGAGATCGACTCGTACTTCGCACCACTGTGCCTCGCAATACGAGGAAAGTGACCGGGTCCCGCTTGTCCGAGAGGAACCGCCCGACCGGACGATGAATGAAAGTGGGTTGCCCAAGCCACCAATCCAACGAACAAGAAAAGGAAAACAAACACCGAAGAAGACAAGAGAATCAAGTCCGTAGTCGCTACAGCAGAGGGCGAGCTTGTCGCCGCCGCGCCTACGTAAATTCAGGAAGTACGAAGAGCTACTCTCACAAAGAACCCGACGAAGAAATAAAAATCGTCGTATCCGCAAGATGTTAACTAAACTAGCAACAGACCAGCGCGACGAGGCAAGCTATGCTACGCGCGACATATACTTCAAGGACGCCGGCTCACTGTGCACTGAAGGAAGGAGGTCAGCTCCTAGGATAACATAAGAGACCAGGGAAATCTCAAGAAGATCAGAAGAAGGAAGGCTACCACGCCACCAGATAAAGCCACCAGTAATACATAACGTTGTTGCAGAAGCAACCCCGGAGGATGTCCCGACGGACACCATCCCCGAGGAGCCGAGGTATGCTGGAGAATGTGAAGGGATTGAGCCGTATATCCCACAATACGTCACCGTGCCTCGCCATTTGCGGATTATTCCGTAATACGAGCTAGAAAGGATGCGGAATGTTGAGAAGAAAACTTTGAATACTTCGAGAGAATCGAGAGCGGGAGGATCAATATACTGAAGGCCTCGAGCTACATACGTACGTGTTCTCAGAATACGAACAACAACAAATCGTGGACTGCATCCGGGATTTGAAAAGAATGGGCCGAGTGGGCCGCCTAAGAGAAAACACTTACTCGGAACCCCGGAGATGGATGCCGAGGAAAGGTAGAATTACAATACAATGTGGATGCTGCTACAACTTCGCAGAAGACAGGAAGGGAAACCCACCAGGGATACTCCGTCATGGCCAGGTGGATCCAATGTCATTAGTCATCAAAAGGATGGTAAAGAGAATGATAACATGGAGGGTATTGCCGGCAGATTGCATACCCAATAGTTGCATCATTAAGATTTACAAGAAGGGTGACTGCACACCCCCGCACATAGATCACCACGACTTTGTCAGACCTTTTTGCACAGTTTCTTTTCTGAATGAATGTAATATCATGTTCGGATCTTACCTCCGGATAGCAGGCCCAGGTGAGTTCTGAGGGCCAGTAAAGATACCATTACCGGTAGGTTCTGTCATGATACTGAAGGGCAATGGAGCAGATGTCTCTAAACATTACATACCGGGAGTACCCGTGAAGCGGATCTCAGTTACTTTTAGAAGGATGGATGACAGGAAAGCACCTTACCACTTCCAGCCAGACCCGGAGCTAGAGAGCCTCCGGCCTTACGAGCTGTGAGTTCATTGGAAAATATCACACCTTCAACGTACATCCATACGGCATCCTTGCCAAGGATGGCTTGGAAGGTGATGTTATTGACCATGTACCTCACTATTCAGACATGGATTTCTGTCAGATACCTTTTTGGATGGATCGACAAAGATCATACATAGTCCGTTTTGAGTCTACATGGATTGTATGAGATGTATTCCAGATCAAGTTGTATGATGTATCTTCAACATGATTGGAATGAAAGTGACTATGTCACATTTTTGGCCTTCACCTCTTTTGTGCAAGTTGACTGGAAAACGCAATTAAAGTTAAATGAACTTCGAACGAAGAACAGAAAAGAAACAAAAAGAATAAAAGAGAACTTTCCTTAAAAATCTAAATAGAAAAAAATGATGAACACCAAATTCACATGAACATTAAATGAATGATAAAATAAATTTGAATCGTTAAAGACAAACAAAATGAAAATAAATTTCAAATCAAATCTCAATCAAATTTCAAATTCAATCTTTACAAATTTCAAATCAAATCTCAATCAAATTCAAGCTTTTGGGGTTGAGGATTTTACATCCGAGACTGCATTGCTTTAGGATTCTTTCTCTATCGCAATGAAATACATCAAATTCAAACTTTTGGGGTTGAGGATTTTACATCCGAGACTGCATTGCTTTAGGATTCTTTCCCTATTGCAATGAAATACATCCAAATCAAACTTTTGGGTTGAGGATTTTACATCCGAGACTGCATTGCTTTAAGATTCTTTCCCTATTGCAATGAAATACATCCAAATCAAACTTTTGGGGTTGAGGATTTTACATCCGAGACTTCATTGCTTTAGGATTCTTTCCCTATTGCAATGAAATACATCCAAATCAAACTTTTGGAGTTGAGGATTTTACATCCAAGACTGCATTGCTTTAGGATTCTTTCCCTATTGCAATGAAATACATCCAAATCAAAATCTTGGGGTTGAGGATTTTACATCCGAGATCGCATCGCTTTAGGATTCTTTCCCTATTGCAATGAAATACATCAAATTCAAACTTTTGGGGTCGAGGATTTTACATCCGAGACCGCATCGCTTCGGATTCTTTCCCTATCGCAATGAAATACATCAAAAATCAAACTTTTGGGGTTGAGGATTTTACATCCGAGACTGCATTGCTTTAGGATTCTTTACCTATTGCAATGAAATACATCAAAATCAAACTCTTGAGGTTAACGATTTTACATCCAATACCGCATTGCTCTGAGATCTCTCCTCTTTGTGATGATTCAATCCGATCAATTTAATTTTCTTTCGAGGTTGAAGATGTTACATCTAAAACCACAAAATTCAAATTCTCATTTCAAATCAAATCCCTTCAAATTAATCTTGACAAAACTTCAATTTAAATTAAAACTCAAGCTAAAATCTAAACTTACACATCAAAACTTAAACTGAAACAAAATAAAATCTAAATTGAAATTCCCCTGTGTCATGTGATTTGGGATTCACCTCCTTTTCCTTTCCCCGACGAGAGTTCGAGAATCTCCAGCCTCGTAGATATACTCGACACTCCCCAGCGGAAATTCTTCTACTTCGTCCTAAGTTTGTCACTTGGACATCCGTGTTGGTTTTGTTGATCTTTTCGGTCAACGCCAATACGCGCGGTGTGCTTGGTTAGCACACCACACCTATTGGGGGTCCATTTGTTGACCTCATTTTCGATGAGGTCTTCTCTTCTCTCTATAGTACTTAGGATCTAGCCTTAGGCTTTTCCTTCGACTAGCTTAGAGGATTAGAATTGGGACCCACCACTTAGAAATTAAAACCACTTCTTAACTCCCCGCAAACTCCACAAACTCGACTATAGACCCCTAATCACCTAGAGGGTTGAAATCAAATGTGAAAGTTTAAAGGATGAGTTCCTATAGGACTCTTCTGGCCTTAGACTACCCCGGGTGGCTCTGGTCTCGGTGAAGGGCCGACTTACACACACACTACACCTATACACTACAATTTCAAACACATCCTAAAAACACACCCATACCTAACTTGGCCTCCTGACTCATAAAGGTGATTCACATGGATGGTCCTTAACCCCTAAGCCCTTGGCTAAGAGGGTTAGGAACAACATAGTGGATGCCTCAAATGAGTCCCTTCATGGCTCATGTGGGCTTGATATGGCTTCATGGCTCAACCAAAATGATTTTATTCCACTTACATTCACCTAATCTTCAATTTTCCAAATTTTCAATTTTTGACCCCCGGGACCCTACACCCACCTAGCCTACCCAAAGCCCTTAAAATTACCCAAATTTTTTAAAATTTCCAAATCACCCAAAATTCCCCAAAATTAACCTTGAACATTTCCTCACCAATCAAGTTGATCATCCATAGCCAAAAATACCAAAAATTCCAGAAATACCTCCCAATACCCTCCAAATACCCAAAATACCCCTCTTGACTCAAAAATCCAAAAATTCAGAAAATTCCCAGAAAATTTCAGAAAATCCCAAATATTCCCAATTTAAGTTTGTTCAACTACACCATGGGCAAATTTTGTCAATTTACCCCACTTTTATCAAAACCCCCAATTTGACCCATTTTAACCCAAAGTGAACCCAATGTCAAGCCAAACCTACCAAATTGACCCAAATTCTTGTCCAATTCAATTCTAAACTTCAATTCAACATTCCCAACACCAATCTAGACCAAATCCAAGTCCAATTTGATTGCCATTTGAATCCAATTTCACTTTTGGCCTTAAAGCCCAATTTGGACCCATGACCCAAACCTAATCCAAACTAACCCAATTCAACTCCAATTAACCCCAAACCTTTTCTAAACCTTCCTTAGAATCCCCACAAACAAAACACTAACATGATTTGCCCAAAATTTGAACCCAAACCCCACTCAAATTCAACCCAAAACTAAAAGGCCCAATTTTGACCTAAACCCAAACCTAACCCAAATAAGCCCAAACCCCAAAATCAAGACCCAACCAAAGCCAAAACCTCTTTGAAACACTCCCATAAACATTTCCCAACATTAATTTTACATCAATTTCAACCCTAGCACAACATTGGCCCAAATTAGCCCAACTTAACCTACATTGAGCCATTTACCAAAGAGGCCCAAATTCAAACCAATTCAATTCCAAGTCACACCAAATTGACTCCAAACCATTCATGAATCATCCCTAAACCAATTGCAACATTTATTTGACATGGTCCTTCACAAAATTTTCACCCAAAAGCCCATCCTAAAATAAAAAAAAACCACTTCCCTAAATCACTTTAAAAGCCCATCTAAAACCATTTCAAAGAGCCCAAAATCTACCCTAAAGCCCATATGACATTTTCATTTGCAATCCATTTAATCAAAGTCATTCCCTAAGTTCCAATCCCATCATCAAATGATTCCAAATCAAGCCTCATTCCAAATCACCCCTAAATGCCAAAATTCACAAAATCCTTCTCCATGAAAGTTGACTTAACTTTTCCCAAGCCAAATGGAGCCATGAAGCCATGCATGAGCCCCATGGGAGCCATGAGAGCCATGGAATCTACTTTCCACCTCACCAAACCATTAATGGAAAGAGAGGGGATCTCTTTATTAAACCCTCTTAAACCCTTTTTACCTTAAGCATGTCACACACTAAACCATGCTTAGTCACCTCACCATGGATGCGGACCACACCATTTTCTCTGGCCGACCCAAGTGACTCTTTTCACCCCAAAACCAGGCCTCGGGTGGTGAACCTAGCCCAAAACCATGGGTTGACTCATTTGAACCCAAAATAGCCTTCCCCTCCCCATTCCATTTCAATTCAACTCCTTTACACATGTCCATGGCCAATCGATCGCACTAAGCCCCGACCCCGACCTCCCCGACCTCGAGGGTGACCCGACCTCGGCCGGCCGACCACCATAGCCGCCGTAAACCACCAGGCCGAGAGAACCCATGTGAGCCAAAGTTTGGAATTCCCACTTGCTAAGCCGCCCCATGCCCAATGGCCATCCCGGTTGTTCTTCCCTCGACCTAAGCAATCGATCCAAAGCCTTAAACCCCCCGGGAGGCCCTCCTCCCTCTCCTATTTAAACCTTACCTCCTCTCGGCCATGAGAGGTGCCGAACCGTACCTTACTCGAAACCCCGCAAAAATTGCTCCGGACCACTCTCCATACTTAGAGCAGCTTGATCCCCAAGTGACAATTTGCCCTAATCCCCACCAACGAGCCCAATTTCTCAGCCCAAAATTCCACCCAAAACTAGGACACTTCTCCACAGTGGATCAATCCCCAAATTGATTGATCCTAAACCTTCACCAGACCAAGGGAAGAGGTCCACCAGCAAAAGCCCCCTCTCCAGGCCACCCATCTGTTCCAGACTCCAAGCTTTGTGATCGGGCTTGGTCGAAAGCATACCTAGGCAATTCACCAGACCAGGAGACTTCATTTGGAGCTTGCTGGGACGCAATCGAAGGTGACTCAACCCTCAGATTGAAGCCACACTTCTCTGAGCAAAGGTATGAGCTAACTCTTTATCCCGAGCTTCTGTAGATTCTCCATTTCAAATGCCTTAATTTCAATGCATGATCACCATATAGATGTATTCGTCTCTTCAAGATGAATCCATAGAGCACAAGAACACGAAAATCCGTTAAGTATTGAGTGAGATATTAGGGATTTAGTGTGGACGGTTCTCGGGCTAGGAGGCTTGGGAACGATGAATGGATGCCGTTCATTTAATACACACACGGACAGACGGCCAGGATCGCGCCGGATGAGGAGACGGAACGATACAGCGGGCCCCCGGAGCGCTGAGTTAGATTGAAGTGCCTAATCAGAAGACGACGCGTGGCCTTTCGGAGACACCGAGGTTGAGTCAGCGCTGCGTGGATAAGTAGAAAAATAGGCTATTTTTCTTATTTATTTAATTCCATAAACTTCAAAAATGCATAACTTTGTGTAGAAAAATCAGAAAAATCAAATAAAATTACCCTCTTGCTCAGTGAACAGAGGAGAATAATGTGGGAAAGAAATCATTTAATTTCATCAAGTATTTTATTTTTAATGATTTATTTACCCTCTACATTGTTTTAATTCTCCATGCATGTAGGAAATTCACCATGGCATGAGACCATAGGTCTTTTGAAGCCTCTGAACTCGGGAATATTCCCGAAATTTTCCAAGGTCGAGGCCATCCCTATGAGAAGTTATTGATTTTTCAAATTCATGTTGTCGTCTCGAGTATTTTAAATCTAATAATTAGCATGTTGTGAAATAAATTCTAGGAAAATTTGGTGATGTTTCTTATGACTCGTAGGACTCTAGAAAAATAGGTTTTGAATTAATCCACTTGGAATAACCCTAATCGGCTTAAACACTCAAAATAGGTCCTTAATTAATTAGAGCTAATCATACATCAAATTGACTTGAAATCAATTCTCCACTGACTTTTAGGATCGGAGGAACCCACCATAAAAATTTGAAGTCAATCGGACTTGGTTAGCCCTACTAAATGGGTCGATTAAACCATTTAGCCAATTTAAACTTTAAAAATTCATAACTTTCAAAATACTTTTCAAAAATTAACCAAATTGGTTTTGGAGCCTCTCTGATATCAGGGGAATTTAAGAAAATTAAAATTTCAATTTTCTAAAAAAGTTGATTTTTTTGTATTACTTTAATATTTTAATAAATAAGAAATAATAAAAATCACAAAAATAATAAAATTCATCAAAATGTTATATTTTGAATTTTAATCACTTAGGAACAAACCCCATATTTTTCTTAGGTCTATATGATGAGATATTAAATTTTAAAGCCCTAAGGTAATTTTAAAATTAAAAAAATGTATTTTTTAGCATTTCCACTAAAATAATTCTAATAAATCAAAGAAAAATAATAAAATTATAAAAATTGATTCTCTGATTTCCTTGATATCGGAGAGATTTTTGAAAAATATAAAATTCACTTTTCAACTTTTATTTTTTTTTTAAATTAATTAATACTCCAAAACTCAAAATAATTATAATAAAAAGAATATAATTCAAAAAATCACCAAAATTGGTCCAAGTGGTCCTCTGGTCATTAGGAATGTCCCATAATTTTCTTAAGGACAGAAGCTTTCCCTTGGTCATATTATTAAATTCTCCTTGGAAATCCCTATTTTCCACCAAAAATAATTACATAAATAAATTAAATACAGAAAAATCACATTTTCTCCTCTCATGCCTTTATTGACATATGAAATTATTAAGCTTGAAGGGCAAAATGGTAATTAAAATTTTAACCCTTAATTAAAACTTTAGGCTTAATAAATTTAAAGAGTAAAATATTTGATCCTAATCTGATTTGGATGATTGAAATTTAAATAATTAAAGGGTAGAAACCTACTAAACAATTTAAAAATAATTGAATTAAACCTTAATTAAATAATTGATTAAATTTGGAAGAATAATAAAATTGGAATTATTAAAATAGGGATATTATTAGGAAGAGATTTGTTCTTTAATTTAAGAATCCCTAAATTAATCATCTCAATAATATTTAATTCTTAATTAAAATGATAATTCAAATTTAAGATTTAAAATGCTAAAAGACTTAATCATTAAATTAAATTAAAGTTAAATTATTTAAATTAAATCCTTTTAAAATTTCAATTAAATTAATACTTTAACAATTACAATTAAATCATCTTTAAAACATAAAAAATAAAATATTAAATTAAAATGAAATATAAAATAAAATTTAAATTTAAATTAAATTAAATTAAAACATATTAAATTAAATTAAATTAAATTAAATTAAATT
The DNA here is from genome assembly GCA_022702705.1 of Papilionanthe hookeriana x Papilionanthe teres. Taxonomy (NCBI): domain Eukaryota; kingdom Viridiplantae; phylum Streptophyta; class Magnoliopsida; order Asparagales; family Orchidaceae; genus Papilionanthe; species Papilionanthe hookeriana x Papilionanthe teres. Next base: position 129,148,414 of record CM040425.1, on the reverse strand, counting down.
AAATTGAATTAAATTAAATTAAATTAAATTAAATTAAATTAAATTAAAATAAATTAAATTAAATTAAAGTAAATTAAATCAAATTAAATTAAATCAAATTAAATTAAATTAAATTAAATCATATCAAATCAAACTAAATTGAATTAAATTAAATTAAATAATAGAATCAAGTTAAAGTTAAAATCAAATTAAATTAAAATTGAAGCTAAACCAAATTAAATTAAATTAAAGTTAAATTAAATTGAATTAAAAATAACATCACCTAAGACATAAAGAAATTCAAAAACAAACTTGAACACTATTCCAAATTTAAACCCAATTACTGAAATTAAATCACAAACCATTTGAACATCAATTTGCCCTTGAAAGCTTTTGTTGTCATAACCCCTAAACAGAACGTTAAATGAAGTGTTACTTCACTTATAGGATATTCAAGTGTCCTAGTTCACTGAGCAAGATAACAATAAAACTTGAATTCTCGGACGATTAATTCATTTGTATGATTAAATTCATTTGGACTTAAAACAATTCTAGCAATATTGAAAAGATGTTTAAGATTCTTCTTAAGCACTTCCTCAATATGATAGGATGTTTATAAGAAAAACTGAACTTAATTGTTCTTTGATGAAGGAAATCGTCCTCAAACCAAAACACAAGAACCTAGACGTCATAGGAAATGACTAGCTATAGGATTAGGAACTTGATAGAAAACCATAACCCTTTCCTTAGCTTTACCTAGGAACTTGCTTAAATATTCTAAATTGTGTTTAAGTGCAGCCTGGGATGACGGGAAGACCCTCCAGGTACGCTTTTATTTTATTGCAATTTACCTTCTTGCAATTTACTTTATTGCAAATGCACTTTACTTTTCTTGCATGATAAACAACTGTTGCATGAAAACCCACACCTTTAGGGTAGCCCCTAAAACTAAAACCAAAAATAAATTAAAAGCCATTGCAAGATAAAATTCACCGCCATAACATTTCAAAATATAAAACAACTCAAAATTTAATCACAAACAGAACACAAAACTAGAATTACAACTAAATTAAAACGTCTCGTTGAATGATCGGGAATACCTCGGATGATGTAACCTACGTGTTGCTAACGGGATTTCCCATGGTCTAAATGAAAGTGTGGAACTCATTTAGTTGAGTTTAGCAAATTCATCTGGACTAAGTGAATCCCATAAAAATAACGATGCCGGAAGGATGGAACCGTGGGATCTTAACCGGTGTTATTATAATCAACTTTAAGATTTGTTTTAAATAAAACATAAAAAACACTTGGAAATTAAGATTTTCTCTAAACCAAAACACTTTTATCATCTCCTGATTTATGACTTCTATAACTAAACCTCTGCAACAACAAGGAGCTCGGAGCATGGTGGGCAGCACGACCATCGTCATCAGCAAAACTTGAATCTACATCAGCAAAACTATTCTTAGAATTAAATAACCAAGTCATAGGACTTCGAGGTAGTTTTCCTAGTGCAACATAAATCCTCAACCTTTTATTAGGCATTTGCATTGCAAATTAAGCCCTAACCGGTTTTAGGATTCCGAGGTAGTCGTCCGATAGGACATAAACCCTCACATCTTCCAGGCTATTTGTATGATTTTATCATACAAATATAAGTCCAAATTAATTAAAATTGGAAAGATCAAAACATTAGCAAACATTAGGACTTTCCTAAATCCAAGCCAAACAATAGGATAGTTCGGAAATTACCGAAGTTCGCTTCGAACCTGTGATTTCTCCTACCTTTCTTCCTTTGAATTTCCAAAACAAAATGTTCCAAACTTGATCCATTCCCTATTGAAATTCCAAAATTCAATCCTTTGAAAACTTAAACTTTGAAATTCTCGAGAGCGAATTATCGATTATTATCGAGAGTTTTCTTAGGTGATTCCCGTCACTTAAGATGTAATTAACTATAGGGGCTTGCCCTTATAGGAATTTTAAGAACCCAAGTAATATAAACCCTGCTTAATTCCTTTATATTAAGAAGGGGAACTTGTCGGCTTATAAAATAGGTTCGCAGACCAAACGGATGTCACAAATCTTTTAGTTTATTTAATCGAGCCCCACCATCAAGCAGTGTGTCTATCCTTAGGGATAGATACACGGTTTGTGGTGCGGTGCTTGTTTATATAAACTATTTGGGATGTGAGATCAGTTTGATTTCATATCTTAAAATTTTCAAACTTAAAATTATTTTCAAAATCAAATGCTACTTTCTAAATTATATATATATATATATATATATATATATATATATTTAAATCAAATTTAACATCTAAAATTCACCGACAATTTCTGTTAGGCGACCCCCTTTTCAAAATAAAACACACAACCTAAAAATATGCCGACACCTCGGTCTTCTTTTCTTCCACGATCTTCTCCTCCTTCTGGGGTGGTTCTTCAATCTCAAGCGATAGCACCGGCTCGACAGGTTTCAAACTCTGAGTTGAATCGCGCACCAAAGCGTTCTGGATATAATCCAAGATTTTCTTTGAAGACTTTGTCCAGACGGTATTCCATCCATCATCGGCCGTGTATGGGTTTATCGAAATAATAGGATCCGTTGAAATGACATTGATGGAACCTCCTTTTTGGGGTTCCTTCATGTATTTCTTTGGGATCATTATGTTCCCTCTTCGAAGATTACCTTCGACCCAATTCTTAAAAGTTAAGCAGTCTTCAATCTTGTGTCCGATCATCCGGTGGTAAGGGCCGTAGTTCGGATGATCTTTCTTGTTGACTTCCTCTGGCTTTTTGGGCTCTGGTAATTGAAAATTTGGTGTCTTCATCAAACTGCGAGACATCTTAGCTACTGCTTCCATCTTGAATGGATACTCCTTGTTTAGAAGTTCCTTCAAGGGACGTGACGAACGAGGTTATGGTTGACTATGCTGCCATGGCTCATGGCTCGTTCGAGGCTGTTGATAGCCCTTCTGAGGTTGCTGATAAATCTGTTGTGGTTGTTGGTAAGTCCGTTGTGGTGGTTGATAACTGGGCTGTGGTTGCTCTGGCTGTATCTGCACTGGCTGCTTGCCTATATTTACTGCCGTGACAATTCTGGATTTCTTTTCAAATGCTGTTATAGGCTTCTGCTTATCTGTCTTGTCTACGAAACTTACCTGTTTTGCTTCCTCTTGCAAGCTCTCGGCCTTGCTAAGCAACTTCTCGAAAGTCTTGATTGTAAATCCTTTAAGGAGAAGTGCTATCGGGCCATGGATACTTTTCAGCAAAATACCAATCACATGTTGTTCCTAAAGTTATGGTTCACATTTCATGCTCAAGTTTCTCCATCGAAGTATGTAATCCACCAAAGTTTCGTTCGGTTTCTGTTGCTTCACCACTAATTCACCGATAGTGATGTGGTGTCGAGCTCCGGCAAACCGCTTAACGAAGAGGTTTTCCAATTCTGAAAAGGTCTTAACTGAGCCATTTGGCAATTCTGCATACCAATCGAAGGCAATCCCTGACAGGCTACTGAAAAACTGTCGAAAGAGTAAAGCATCGCTCCCACCAGCATTGCAGCAACAAGCACGAAAATATGCGACATGCTGTCGGGGGTTTTCCGTACCATCAAAAGTCTTGAACAGAGGTGGTATGAAACATTTTAAGTATTGGACCGCATCAAATTCCTCAGGGTAAGGTCTACCCGTCTGAATAGAAGTTCCGCTCTTAGACTCTGCTAAGGCTTCTCGCACCTACTGTTCTACCATGTTCTTGATATCATTTTCGGGAATCATGCTTTGTGCAGAATACTTCTTTGGTTTTTCATCTCCGTTAACAGATGTGATCTCCTTTCCTCCGTCTGCGATGTGAATAATCTCTAAGGGTGTTTCCTTTTGAGGTTGCAGCTGACTCTGGAGTGTGGCTAAAGCGGCAGCCATCTCTTCCATCTTTTTTGCCATTTAGGAAATTGTATCATCCTTTTCTTGAAGTTGTGCTCTCATCACTTCTCTTTCTTCCCTTTCCGAAGCTGACAAAGTGCCTTGCAAAGCTGCCGATGCTCGGGTCTCGACCATATTAATCTTGGCGTACTCTTGACCCATAAATTCTGATGAATCTACTTTAGTTTCCAATTTTTCTCCTCTTTCCTTTGCAAACCGTCGGATTTTGGCTCTTAATTTGCCTATGGCATCCTCTAGTGGCCTCTTCCAAACGGTTTCACGGTTGTCATGTGATGACTGTTGGACTTCTTTCTCAGGAGTTTCTTTTAATGCAGAAGTACTTTCTTCAGATTCTGGCTTTCTGACGAGACTCTTCTTTCCAGAACATTGTGCTTGTATCGGTTCAGCAATAATAGGTCGCCACACCATCCTTCTCGCAGTAGAAGGCCTAGGACCAGATGGTCTGTCGCCTGTGTGTCTGTAGGTGGTGTCCTCCCTAATATGGTGTCTCGATACGACAACAGGTGAACTAGCTCGTACTTTCTTCCTTGGCCTCTCCCGGGTAGTGACGGGGTGTTCACTCGCGGTCTGAGGCAGGATTTGACTGGCACTCGCCCCATCCTTTTTAAGATTTCTGATACGAGCATCTTTCTTTCTTAGCTTGTTTCTCTACTACGGCTTGCAGTCGAGCAAGCGGCGTAGTCTTAGCCTTCTTCCTCTTACAGTCACTATAGTATGCAGGTCGGTGTAATGCAATGGTGATCCTCCGGACATCTTCCTCATCCAATGCAGCAGAGAGAGGGTGAAACCTACTTCCTCCCAACAGCTGTGAAATTTCAGGTAGTTCTTCCTCCTCCTTAGGAATCTCTTCCAGAAAAGCAACTTCAGCAGCCTTGGCCTTCTCGATCCTGGCGATCTTTCTGCTCCTATTTCTTCTCTGAGTCCGAGTCAGGGGTGTAAACTTTGAACTGAACCCAATTTCGAAAACAGACGGTATTGCAGCGAAATCTGCACTCTCCACGGTGGCAGGCTTATCATAAACTTCGACTCCCTTCCCTTTCAGTTTGGTGGGAGTAGAGGTAGGTGTAGAGATAACCAGACCGGTGGGGGTAGAGATCACAGTCCTTCTATGAACAGTGGTGTCTCTTTCAGCTGGGACTTTTCGTAGGGGAGGGAATTCTTGAGTCGACTTCAGGTTGAACACAATCACTGGCTCCTCAATTTCTGACACTTTGTCCATTAGTGTGAATAGGGTGACATCAGCTAACTTAATATATGTATTGTCGAATCCTTGTCCAAAATGGATGATTCCATTGTTGGGCAGTTCATCCTTATAGACGGCGAAGTCCATTCCATTGGTGAAGGAGAAAATCAGCTTTAGTGCAGACATCTTCTGCAGGGTAGATTCTGAGCGTCAGTTCGAAATTATTCTTCCTTTCGTTGGGACAAAGAAAAGAAATTCTCAAAGAAAGGTCCAAACTCAATCCTATTTATCTTTTTTTTCATTTTCTTAGTTTTATTTACAAGGTATTTTTAGATTCTATCTTTATTCATGCATTCGTGATTTAAAAGAATCTATTAGAGGATTTACTCGTTAAAAATGAGATAATTAAAGGATCAAGGTTAGAGGAGGGAAAAGGACCCAATCCAGAACTTGGAAAGGAAGAGAAAGACTTGCAAGACTTCTCAGCTCGAAGGACCGCTCCTAAGCTAACACCTATTTGGGGTCTACCTCGCCTCTTCGGGGAGGTAACAAAAGGAGGATTTCAGAACCTCTCTATTTAGGGGTGTCTAAACAGTGGCTCCAAAATCCAAGAAGAGTTGACTATATCCGTTCAAGACAGAAATGAACGTGGTATGCCAACGGAAAGAATGGTAGTTTGGTCCAAAAGGGGTATGGACTCACTACTGATTTATGAAAGCAAAACCATCTGATCAAATTAGAGAGAGGAACCATACATTCCCCATCGGAGTTGCCAGAAATTGTCGGCATATTTTTAGGTTTTGTGTTGTATTTTGAAAAGGGGTCGCCTAACAAAAATTGTCGGCGAATTTTTAGATTTTAATTTTAATTTAAATATATATAATTTGGAAAGTAGCGTTTGATTTTTAAAATAATTTTAAATTTGAAAATTTTAAGATATGAAATCAAACCGATCTCATATCCCAAATAGTTTATATAAACGAGCACCGTACCACAAAGTATGTATCTATCCCGAAGAATAGACACGCTGCTTGATGATGGGGCTCGATTAAATAAATTAAGAGATTTGTGACATCTGTTTTGGTCTGCGAACTAATTTTATAAGCTGACAAGTTCCCTGCTTAATATAGAGAATATAAGCAGGGTTTATATTACTTGGGTTCTTAAAGTTCCCTATAAGGGCAAGCCCCTATAGTTAATTATATCCTAAGTGACAGGAATCACTTAAGAAAACTCTCGATAATGATCAGTGGTTTTATTCTCAAGAATTTCAAAGTTTAAGGTTTCAAAGGATTGAGTTTTGGAAGTTTCAATATGGAATGGCTCAAATTTGGAACAGTATGTTTCGAGAGTCCAAAGAAAGAGTAGTAGGAGAAGCTGAGGATCCAAGAAGAATCTTAACAACTTTCCAAACTATCCTATTGTTTGGCTTCAATTTGGGAGTTTATTTAATATTATAATCCTACCAATTTTAATTAATTACGACTTATATTTGTATGATATAATCACATAAGTAGCCTCGAAGATGTGAAGGATTTATGTCGTATCGAACAACTACCTCAGAATTATAAGACCGGTTAGGACTTAATTTCCATAAAATGATTATGCAAGTGCCTAACGAAAAGTTGAGAATTTATGTTTCACTAAGCAAACTACCTCAAAATCCAATGGCTTGGTTATTTAAATCTAAGAATGGTTTTGCTGTAGTAGACCCGAGTTTTGCTGAAGAAGATGGTCGTGCTGCCCACCGTGCTCCAAACTCCTTGTCATTGTAGAGGTTTAGTTTTAGAAGGTGAAAATCAAGAGATGAGAGAAGTGTTTTGGTTTAGACAAGTTTTAAAGTCCAAATGTCTTTAATGTTTTATTAGGGAAATCTTAAAGTTGATTATAACAACACCGGTTAAGATCCCACGGTTCTATCATTCCGGCATCATTATATTTATTGGATTCACTTAGTCCAGATGAATTTGCTAAACTCAGCTGAATGAGTTCCACACTTTCATTTAGATCGTGGGAAATCCCATTAGCAACATGTATGTTACATCATCCGAGGTATTCCTGATCATCCAACAAGACGTTTTAATTTAGTTATAGTTGCAGTTTTGTATTTTGTTTGTGATTCAATTTTGAGTTGTTTTATATTTTGAATGTTGTGGCGGTGAATGCCTTATCTTGTTGTGACTTTTAACTTAGTTTTGGGTTTCAGTTTTGTGGCTATCATAAAGGTTTCAGTTTTCATGCAGGGTGACATTCTTGTTTAACATGCAAGAAAAGTAAAGTGCAGTACAAGTAAGTAAATTGTAATAAAGTAAAAGCGTACCAGGAGGGTCTTCCCGTCATTCCAAGCTAAACTTAAAGCACGTGTTAAGGCATTTATATAAATTTGCAAGAAAACACCTAGGTAAAGCTAAGGGAAGGTTTTGGTTGTCTACCAAAGTCCTAATCCTATAGCTAATCAATTCCTATGACGTCTAGGTCATTTTGTTTTGTTAAGGATGATTTTCTTCATCAAAGAACAATTAAGTTCAGTTGTTCTTCTAACACATCTCATCATATTGAGAAAGTTCTTAGGAGTAGTCCTAAACATCTTTTCAATACTTCTGAGATTATTTTGAGTCGAAATGAATTTTATTGTACTGGTGAATTAATCATCCAAGAATTGAATTAAATTTTGCTTCTTGCTCAGTGAATTATGATGTTTGATTATACTATGAGTAAAGTGACATTTCACTTAATGCTCCATTTAAGAGTTATGATAACGCAAGCATTTAAGGGCAACTCAGTTTATTAAAGATTTTAATGACTTAAAATTGGAATTGATGATTTAAAATGGTTTAATTTAGTTATGAAATTTTAATAATTTTAAGTTTGGAATAGTGTTCAAGTTGTTTTAATTTAATTAAATCTTTACATTTTAAATGATCTCAATGTATTAGATTAATTTGGGTTGAAAGAGGTGTTTAGATTATTCAATTTAGATTTTAATTTTAATTTCAATTTAATTAAAATATTTTAGGTTAATTTTTAATTGGTTTGATTTTTTTTAATTATGAATTATTTTTTGAGGTTGATTTTATTTAATGTTCCAAATTTGTTTTAGATTTATTTTCAAGTGATCTTAAATTAATTTTAATGTTTTAAATTTATTTTTATTTGATTGTTAAATTACTTAATGTTTTAAGCTTTCAATTAAGGTTTATTTTCCTTTTAATTATTTAATTATTAATTTTAATTATCATCTTTGAGTTTGATTAAGAGTTGAATATTATTAAAGTGATTCATTTAGGAATTTTAAATTAAAGATTTGATATCTTCTTAAATTATATACCTAATCTTAATAATCTAAATTTTTAATTTAATCTTCCAAAATTTAAATTACTTAATTAATTAAAATTTACTTTAAATGTTTTCAAGATGATTAATGGTTTTCTACCCCTTAATTCCCTAGGTTTCAATCATCTAATGAAGATCTTAAAATCAGATATTTTACCCTCCCCTTGATTAAACCTAAATATTAATTAGGGGTTAAACTTCTTAATTACTATTATGCCCTTTTAAGCCTAATTATTTTATAACTCAAAAAATTAAGCTTAAATGAACTTAAAATTTTTATGTCACTTAACTCACATGTCAATTAAGACATTAGAGGAGAAAATGTGATTTTTCCTGAATTTAATTTAATTTATATAATTAACTTAATAAAAAATAGGGATTTTCAATGGAAATTCAACAACATAACTAAAGCAAGGTTACTGTCCTTAAGAAAATTATGGGATATCCCTATCGACCAGAGGACCACTTGGACCAATTTTGGTGATTTTTCAAATTATATTTTATTTATTATAATTATTTTAAGTTTTGGAGTGTTAATTAATTATAAAATAAAATTAAAGTTTAAAAATGAATTTTATATTTTTCATAAATCTCTCTGACCACAAGGGGTTCAAAGAAATAAATTTTATATTTTTCTGATTTTTGTTTTATTTATTAGAATTAATTTAGTGAAAATATAAGGAAATTCAATTTTTTAATATTAAAAGTTATTTTAAGCCTTTAAAATTCAATATCTTAACCTAGAGACTTAGGAAAAATATTTGGTTTGTTTCTAAGTGATTAGGAGTCAAAATGTGACATTTTTATGATTTTTAATATTTTTGTGATTTTTATTATTTTTTTAATTATTAAAATATTAAAATATGGTGAAAAATGAAGATTTTTAGAAAATTTTAATTTTAATTTTCTTAGACTCCCCTAATATCAGAGAAGCCCCAAAATCATTTTGGTGAATTTTTAAAATGTATTTTTGGAGTTATGAATTTTTAAAATTTAATTTTTGTCATATAACTTAATTAGTCCATTTAGTGGGGCTAATCCCCTCCAATTGGTTTCAAATTTTTATGTGGAACTCCTCTAACCCTAAAGATCAGTGGAGAATTGTTTTTAAGTGATTTTGATGTATGGTTAACCCATATTAATTAAAATTCAGTTTTGAGTATTTAGGCTAATTAGGGTTATTCTTAATGAATTAGCTCAAAATACATTTTTCCTAGGGTCCTCTGGTCATAAGATACCTCCCTCAATTTTTCTAAAATTTTCTAAGAAACATACTAATTATTGGAATTAAAATGCCAAAACAGACACTTAAATTTGAAAAATGAATAACTTGCAATAGAGATGATCTCTGACCTTGGAAAATTCATGGAATGTTTCCAAGAACAGAGGCTACAAAAGCCCTATGGTCTCATACCATGGTGAATTGTGTGTGTGAGTGAAGAATTAAAACACTGAAATCAGTAAATAATTAATTAAAAATAAAATACTAATCAAATTAACTCAATTCTTTTTCCACATTGTACTCCTCTATTTACTGAGCAAGAGGGTATTTTTAGTTTTTTTAATGATTTTTCTATGCAAAGTTATGGATATTTCAATTTCTGGGTATTTAAATAAATAGAAAATAGCCTATTTATCTACTTATCCAGCGCAGCGCTGACTCAACCTCGGCGGATCCGAGAAACCACGCGGCGCGCTCCCATTCGATGCCGCCATCTGACTCGGATGCCACGCTGCCCGTGGTCTCACTCCATCCTTCGATACGGCGCAATCTGGACAGTCCATTCGATACACGCACGATCAGACGTTGCCTGGTCATCGTCTACGATTGGTGTGTCCCGTGAATCATCCACACTAAAGAGATCTCTCCCATTTCTCAACGGATTTTCGTGTTCTTAGGCTCTATGGATTCGTCTTGAGGAGACGAACACATCCATACGGTTTATATGCTATAAAATTAAGCCAAGAAAAATAGAGAATCGCTAGAAGCTCAGGAGGAAGAAGGGGCCAATACATTGGCTCTGAGATGTGAAGCTTCAATCAGAGAGTTGTGGCACCTTCGATTGCACCCAAGGAAGCTCCATATGAAGTCTCTAGCTCTAGGGAATAGCCTAGGTATGAAAGTGACCAAGGTCGATTTCAACGCTTGGTCGATAGAGAGGATAGCTGGCCTGGTGAGGGGGCTTTCACTGGGGAACTCCTTCTCTAAGTCTTGTGCAGGTGTGGGTGAGTTTAATTTGATTTTGGTGGAGGTTTCAAAGTTGTCCTCCTTTTTGGGTGGATTTTTTACTGAGAAATTGAGCTCTGTTAATGGGGATTAGGGCAAAGGGACACTGGGAATCAATTGCTCTTGGTTAGGAGAAGGACCTGGAGCAACTTTGGTAGAGTTTTGTTAAGCTTTGGTTCATCACATTTATTGGCCGAGAAGTGGTGGTGTTTAAATAGAGGTGGCTAGAAGGCCTCCCTGGGGGAGTTGAGGCTTGGGATCAGCAGCTCTATGCAAGGGAAGAACAGCCATGGTGTCCAATTGAGTTGGGACAAGTCAGCTAGGGGGAATTGAATTTTTGAATCCATTTAGACCTTTCGGCCATGGAGTTTTCCAGCGGCCTGGTGGCTGGCCGGCCAGGGTCAGGTCACCATCTGACTCAATGTGGTCAGGGGTTGAATTTGGTAAGGTCAATTGGCTATTGCCATGTGTAAGGAGGTTTGATTAAAATGGCATGGGGCAAGGGTCATTTTGGCTTGATTTTGGTCAATTCATGTATTTGGGTTTGGTGCACCCACCATGGGACTGATTTGGGCTGAGGGAGGTCAGGTGAGTTAGCTGGTTTGGAGTTGAGAAGTCCCCATCCAAATATATTTGGATTAATTTTCGGTTAGGTGGAACATAGGTATGGCTAATGACTTTTAGGGAGTGTTTAAAGGATCTCCTCCTTTGCCATTTAGGGAGGGTTGACAATCCTAAGATTCTCATGGCTTCCATGTGGCTTAAGCATGGCTCCAAGGCTTGTCTATGGCTTGCTCATGGCTTGGCTCAATTTCATGGAAATGGGTTAATTGGAATTTTGAAAATTTTGAAATCTTTTGATGGGATTTGTCATGATGCCAGTTTGGTTTGATCAACATGATTTATTTTGGACATAGGGGGTGGTCTTGATTGAATGGATGATCAATGAAGATGTCATGTGAGCTTTAGAATAAATTTTGGCTTTTTTGAACATTGGTGAAAATGGGCTTTTAAAGGCATTATGGAAGTGGGCTTTTAGATTTTAAAATGGACCTTTGGATGAAAGTTTTGTGAAGGACCATGCCAAATAAATGTTGGTTTTAGTTTAGGGATGTATATTGAGTGATTTGGAAAAGGTTTGGTGTCATTTGAGTTGAATTGGATTTAATTTGGGTCTTTTTTGTAATGAGGCCAAAGTGGATGAAATTAGGCTAACTTGGGTTAAGGTTGAGCCAATGTAGGGTTCAATATAAAATTAATGTTGACAAATGTTTGTGGGGGTGTGGCAAAGAGTTTTCAACTTTGGTTGGGCTTTGATTTTGGGGTTTGGGTTCGTTTGGGTTCATGATTGGTTTAGGCCCAAATTGGGGATTTTTGATTTGGGTTAAGTTTGGGTGGAGTTTGGGTTCAAATTTGGGGCAAATCATGTTAGTTTTTTGTTTTTGGGGATGTTAAGAAGACTTAGGAAAAGATTTGGGTTAAGTTTGGGTGGAGTTTGGGTTAAAATTTGGGGCAAATCATGTTAGTTTTTTGTTTTTGGGGATGTTAAGAAGACTTAGGAAAAGATTTGGGGCTAATTGGAGTTAAGTTGGGTTGGTTTAGGCTAAGCTTAGGTCATGGGAAAATATTGGGCTTTAAGCTTCAAATTGAAATTGGATCCACATGTTGATGAAATTAGGTTTGGATTTGGTCTAAATTGGTATTGTTGATATTGAATTAAAGTTTAGAATTGAATTGGACCAAAATTAAGGTCAATTAGGTTGGTTTGGTGGGACATTGGGTCCACTTAGGATAAAAATAGGTCAAATTAGGGGTTTTGTTAAAAGTGGGCTAAATTGACAAAATTGGCTTATGGTGTAGTCGAAAAAAATGAAATTGGGAATATTTGGGATTTTCTGAAATTTTTTTGGGAATTTTCTGAATTTTTAGAATTTTTGGGTTAAAAGGGTATTTTGGGTATTTGGAGGGTATTTTTGGAAATTTTGGTCTATTTGGTCATGGATGATTAATTTGAGTGGGGGAAAATGTTTAGGATTGATTTTGAGGAATTTTGGGTAATTTAGGTAATTTTGCAAATTTTGGGTTATTTCAAGGGCATTTGGTAGGTTTGGCGAGTGCAGGGCCCCCGGGGTCAAAAATTGAAATTTTGGAAAAATGAAGATTCATCAAATGTAAGTGAAATGGGATCGTTTTGGTTGAGCCATGAAGCCATATTAAGCTCACAAAAGCCATAAGAGGACTCATTTTAGGCACTCAATTTGTTGTTCCTAACCCTCTTAGCCAAGGGCCTAGGGGTTAAGGTCCATCCATATGAATTACTGTTGACCTCATTTTTGATGAGGTCTTCTCTTCCCTTTTTAGTGTTTAGGATCTAGCCTTAGGCTTTTCCTTTGACTATCTTAGAGGACTAGAATTGGGACCCATCCCTTAGAAATTTAAACCACTTCTTGTCTCCCTGCAAAACCCACAAGCTTGATTGTAGACCCCTAATCATCTAGAGGGTTGAGATCAAATGTGGAGGTTTAAAGGATGAGTTCCCTATAGGAATCTTTGGCCTTAGGACTACCTTGGGTGGCCTGTTCTGGTGAGGGTTGACTTACACACTCACTACACCCACACACTACACTCTCTCACACACAATCCAAATCCTAAAACCACACCTATACCCAACTTGACTCCCTGACTCATGTAGGTAATTCATATGGATGGGCCTTAACCCCTAAACCCCCTGGCTAAGAGGGTTAGGAACAACATAGTGAATGCCTCCAATGAGTCCTCTCATGGCTCATATGGGCTTAATATGGCTTCATGGCTCAACCAAAGTGATTCCATTTCACTCACATTTGATCAATCTTCATTCTTCCAAAATTTCAATTTTTGACCCCGGGGACCCTACACCCATCAAATCTAGCAAAAGCCCTTGAAATTGCCCAAAATTTTCAAAATCTCCAAATCACCCAATATTCCTCAAAACCAATCCCAAACATTTCCACATCACTCAAATTGATCATCCATAGCCCAATATACCAAAATTTCCAAAAATACGCTCCAAATACACTAAAAATACACTTTTGGCCAAACTTTTATAAATTCCAAAAATTCCCAAAAAATTCCAGAAAATCCCAAGTATTCTCAATTTCATTTTGTTCAACTACAACATGGGCCAATTTTGCCAATTTACCCCACTTTTACCAAAATCCCTAATTTGACCCATTTTTGACCTAAAGTGAACCCAATGTCAAACCAAATCAACCCAATTGACCAAAATTTTGGTCTAAAACAATTCTAAACTTCAATTAAATATCCCTAATGTCAATCTAGACCAAATCCAAGCCCAATTTGATTGACATTTGAATCCAATTTCATTTTTGACCTTAAAGCCCAATTTGGACCCATGACCCAAACATAGCCCAAACTAACCCAATTTAACTCCAATTAACCCCAAATCTTTTCTAAACTTTCCCTAACATCCCCACAAACAAAAAACTAACATGATTTGCCCAAAATTTGAACCTAAACTCCACCCAAAACCAAAATTCCCACTTTTGACCTAAACCCAAACCTAACCCAAATGGGCCCAAATCCCAAAGTTAAAGCCCAACAAAAGTTGAAAACTCTTCGTAGTACCCCCATAAACATTTCCCAACATTAATTTTACATCAATTTCAAACCTAGCCCAACATTGGCCCAAATTAGCCCAATTTGACCTATGTTGGCCACTTTACCAAAGAAGCCCAAATCCAACCAAATTCAAACCCAAACCACCTCAAATTTATTTCAAATTACTCATGACACATCTCTAAACCAAACCCAACAATTATTTCGCCCAACCTTTTACAAAATTCCCATCCATAAATTTATTTTAAATCCTAAGGCCCACTTCCTTAGGCCTTCCTAAAAAGCCCACTCCAAAATGATTCCAAAAACCCAAACTTCATGCTAAAGCCCACATGACAAATTCTTCTCATCATACCTTTAATTGAAATCATCCCTAAGTTCTAATTAAGCCATCAAGTTTTTCTAAATTAAGCCATATGCCAAATCCTATCAAATCACCCCTAAATTACCAAAATTCATAAAAACCACTTTCATGAAAGTTGACTTAGCTTCTTCCAAGACAAAGGTGAGCCATGAAGCCAAGCCATACATGAGCCACATGGGAGCCATGAGGGCTTTGGGCACCTCACCATACCCAAGATAGGAAAGGAAGGAGGCTCTTTCCATAATTCCTAAAAGTCATTAGCCTTAATCATGTCTCCCTTAAACCCAAATCTAATTTAAAAATTCTTAGAAAGAGACCTCACCACCTTTGACCAGCTAACCTAACTCATTCCCTCAGCCTAAAACCAAGTCATGGGAAGGTGAACCCAACCCAAATACATGAGTTGACCAAATTGAGCCAAAATTAGCCATGCCCCCATTCCATTTTGATCCAACCACTTTACACTTGGCAACTACCAATTGAATACACAAAACCCCAGCCCTGACTCACCTGAACCTCAGGGTGACCCATGCCTGCCGGCTAGCCGCCTGGATCGCCGGAAAACATCACACCCGAGAGCAACATGTGAGCCTAACATTAAAATTCTCCCCTCTGAGCTACCTCATGCCCAATGGCCACCATGGCTGTTCTTCTCTTCCCCTGAGCAGCTGATCCAAGCCTTCAAACCCCCCTGGGAGGCCCTCCAGCCTCTCCTATTTAAACCCCACCTCTCTCGGCCATGAGAGGGGCTGAACAAAAAACCTTGAGGAAACTCTGCCAAAATCATTCCAGACTCTCCTCCACACCTGGAGAACTTGATCCCCACTGAAATCCCACTGCCATTTCCTCTCTGCAAGCTCAATTTCAGAGTTGAAATTCAAGCCCAAAACCAGGACACTTCACCACAGTGAGTCAATCCTCAAATTGATTGACTCTACACCTTCACCAGACCAAGAGGAGAAGTTTCCCAGTAAAAGCCCCTTAACCAGGCCAGCCATTGCTTCCAGCCACCAAGCTTTGTGTTCGGCTGTGGTCACTTTTGTACCTAGGCAATTCACCAGGCCAAGGGACTTCATCTGGAGCTTGCTTGGACCCAATCGAATGTGACACAACTCTCAGATCGAAGCCACACTTCTCTGAGCAAAGGTATTAGCTCTCTCTTCTTCCCGAGCTTCTTAACATTCTCCATTTCAAATGCCTTAATTTCAATGCTTGATCACTGTATAGATGTATTCGTCTCTTCAAGACGAGTCCATAGAGCACAAGAACACAAAAATCCGTTGAGAATCGAGTGAGTTCTTAGGGTTTTAGTGTGGAAGGTCACGGGTGCACACCAGTCGTAGACAATGACCAGGAGCCATCGAATCGAGTGTGTATCGAGCGGACGGTCGAGATCGAGCCTGACAGCGCAATGGTACATGAACCGCGGGCCCCTGGAGCGCTGAGTCGGATGGCGCCGTCGAATAGGAATGCGCCGCGTGGGCGTTCGGAGCTGCCGAGGATTGCGTGGCGCCGCGTGGATAAGTAAATAAATAGGGATTTTTCTTATTTATTAAATACCCAGAACTTCAAAAATGCATAACTTTGTGTAGAAAAATCCTAAAAATAAAATAAAAATACTCTCTTGCTCAGTGAATAGAGGAGAATAATGTGGAAAAGAAATCAATTAATTCCATCAAGTATTTTATTTTTAATAATTTATTTACTCTCTGCACTATTTTAATTCTCCATGCACATAGACAATTCACCATTGCATGAGACCATAGGGCTTTTAAAGCCTCTGAACTTGGGAACATTCCGTGAATTTTTCAAGGTCAGAGGCCATCCCTATGAGAAGTTATTGATTTTTCAATTTCATGTTACTGTTTTGAATATTTTAATTCCAATAATTAGTGTATTGAGAAATAAATTCTAGGAAAATTTGGTGATGTTTCTTATGACCAGAGAAACCTAGGAAAAATATGTTTTGAGTTAATTCACTTGGAATAACCCTAATTGGTCTAAATACCCAAAATTGAATTTTAATTAATTAGGGTTAACTACACATCAAATTAACATAAAAATAATTCTCCACTAATCTTTGGGATTAGAGGAACATCTCATAAAAATTTGAAATCAATTGGACTTGATTAATCCCACCAAATGGGTTGATTAAGCCTCTTAAGCAAAATGGGTGAAATTAAACATTAAAAATTCATAACTCACAAAATACTTTTCAAAAATTCACAAAAATGGTTTTGGAGCTTCTATGTTATTAGAGGAACTTGGAAAAATTAAAATTATAATTTTCTAAAAAAGTTGATTTTTATCATTATTTTAATATTTTTAATAATTAAAAAATAATAAAAATCATAAAAATATTAAAAATCACCAAAATGTCACATTTTGAATTTTAATTACTTAGGAACAAACCAAATATTTTTCTTAAGTCCCTAGGATAAGATATTGAATTTTAAAGTCTTAATGTAATTTTTAATATTAAAAAAAGTATTTTCCAACCTTTTCACTAAAATAATTCTAATAAATCAAAGAAACATCATAAAAATACAAAATTTTTTTCTCTAAACTCCTCGAGGTCAGAGAGATTTAAGGAAAATATAAAATTCATTTTTCAACTTTAATTTTATTTTAAAATTAATTAATACTCCAAAATTTAAAATAATTCTAATAAATAAAATATAATTCAAAAAATCACCAAATTTGGTCCAAATGGTCCTCTGGTCATTAGGAACATCCCATAATTTTTTTAATGATAGAAACATTTCCTTGGTCAAGTTATTGAATTTTTCTTGAAAACCTCTATTTTCCATTAAAAATAATTACATAAATAAATTAAATATAGAAAAATCACATTTTCTCCTCTATTGTCTTAATTGACATGTGAGTGAGGTTGCATAAAAAATTTCAAGTTCATTTGAGCTTAATTTAGTGAGTTATAAAATTATTAAGCTTGGAGGGCAAAATGGTAATTAAAAAATTTCAACCTTTCATTAAACTTTTGAGATTAATTAAAAAGGGGAGGGTAAAATATTTGATTTTAAACTGATTTTGGATGATTGAAACTTAAATGATTGAGGGTAGACACCTACTAACCAATTCAAAAACAATTAAAATAAAACTTTAATTAATTAATTAATTGAAATTTTAGGAAAATAATAGAAATTAGAATTATTAAAGTAGGGATATTATTAAGAGGATATTTATTCTTTAATTTAGAAAAAATCCCTAAGTAAATCACATCAATAATATTTAATTTTTAATTAAAAAATTCAAATAATAATCCAAATTAAAATTAAACTAAATTTAAATCAAATTAAGATTTAAATTAAACTAAAATTAAATTAAATTAAAATTAAAATTAAATTAAAACTAAATTAAATTAAAATTAAATTAAAACTAAATTAAATTAAAATTAAATTAAAATGAAATTAAAACTAAATTAAATTAAAATTAAATTGAAATTAAATTAAAATTAAATTAAATTAAATTAAATTAAATTAAATTAAAATTAAATCAAATCAAATTAAAAGTAAATTAAATTGAATTGAAATTAAATTGAATTAAATTAAATTAAAATCATTTAATAACAAACCTAAATGAAATCATTATGAATTAAATCTAAAATAACTTGAACACTATTCCAAACTTAAACTAACTTTTTATAATTAAGTCAAAATTAAAATTAAATCATTAAGTTTAAATCATTAAAATACTTAATAATTTGATTTGCCCTTTTAAAGCTCTTATTATTATAACTCTTAAATGAGGCATCAAGTGAAGTGTTACTTCACTTATAGGATATTCAAATGTGCTAGTTCACTGAGCAAGAGAACAAAACTTAAACTCCTGGATGATTAATTCACTTGTATAATTAAATTCTCTTGGACTTAAAACAATCCTAGAAGTATTGCAAAGATGTTTAAGACTCGTCTTAAGCACTTCCTCAATATGATAGGATGTTTATAAGAACAATTGAACTTAACTGTGCTTTGATGAAGAAAATCATCCTTAAACCAAAACACAAGAACCTAGACGTCATAGGAGATGACTAGTTATAGGATTAGGACTTTAGTAGACAACCAAAACCTTTCCCTTAGCTTTACCTAGGTACTTGTTGAAATATTTAAATACCTTAACATTTGTTTTAAGTGCAGCTTGGGATGAAGGGAAGAACCTCCAGGTACGCTTTTACTTTATTGTAATTTACTTTATTGCAATTTACTTACATGCATTGTACTTTACTTTTCTTGCATGATAAACAACTGTTGCATGAAAACCAAAACTTTTAGGATAGTCCCTGAACTGAAACCAAAACTAAATTAAAAGTCATTACAAGATAAACATCACCGCCACAACATTTCAAAATATAAAACAACTCAAAATTTAATCATAAATAGAACAACAAAACTACAATTGCAACTAAATTAAAACGTCTCGTTGAATGATCGGGAATACCTCGGATGATGTAACCCACATGTTGCTAACAGGATTTTCCACGGTCTAAATGAAAGTGTGGAACTCATTTAGTTGAGTTTAGCAAATTCATCTGGACTAAGTGAATTCAATGAAAATAACGGTGCCGGGATGACGGAACCGTGGGATCTTAATCGGTTCTGTTTAAATAACTTTAAGATTTGTTTTAATTAAAATATTAAAAACACTTGGATTTTAAGCTTTTCTCTAAACCAAAACACTTCTCTCATCTCTTCATTTTCACTTTCTAAAACCATACCTCTGCAACAACAAGGAGCTTGGAGCACAGTGGGCAGCACGACCATCGTCATCAGCAAAACTCGGGTCTACTTCAGCAAAACCTTTCTTAGAATTAAATAACCAAGCCATAGGACTTCGAGGTAGTTTTCCTAGTGCAACATAAATCCTCAACTCTTCGTTAGGCATTTGCATGATCATGTCATGTAAATTAAGCTCTAGCTGGTCTTAGGATTCCGAGGTAGTTGTTTGGTACGACATAAACCCTCACATCTTCGAGGCTATTTGTATGATCATATTATACAAATATATGTCCTAATTAACTAAAATTGACAAGATTGAAACATTAAGTAAACTCTTAAATCTAAACTAAACAATTAGGATAGTTTGGGAAGTTGTCAAGATTCTTCTTGGATCCTCAGTTTCTCTTACTTCTCTTTCTTTGGATTCTTAAAATAAATTGTTCCAAACTTGATCCATTCCCTTTTGAAATTCCAAAATCCAATCCTTTAAAAACCTTAAACTTTGAAATTCTTGAGAGCAAAACCACTGATCATTATCGAGAGTTTTCTTAAGTGATTCTCGTCACTTAGGATGTAATTAACTATAGGGGCTTGCCCTTATAGGGAACTTTAAGAACCCAGGTAATATAAACCCCGTTTAATTTCTTTATATTAAGCAGAGGAACTTGTCGGCTTATAAAATCGGTTCGCAGACCAAATGAATGTCACAAATCTTTTAGTTTATTTATTCGAGCCCCATCATCAAGCAGTGTGTCTATTCTTCGGAATAAATACACGGTTTGTGGTGCGGCGTTCATTTATATAAACTATTTGGGATGTGAGATTAGTTTGATATCATATCTTAAGATTTTCAAACTAAAAATTATTTTCAAAAATCAAATACTACTTTTTAAATTATTTATTTAAATTAAATTAAAAATTCACCGACAACTTCTGTTTGGCGACCCCTTTTCAAAAATACAACTCTCAACCTAAAAATATGCCGACAAGTACCTACATGAGTCAGGGAGTCAAATTGGTTAAAGGTAGTTTTAGGGTTTGTAATGCGTGTGTGGGATTATGGTGTGTGCATGCTTACCCTCACCAGACCAGGCCACCCAGGGTAATCCTAAGGCCAAAGAGTCCTAAAGGAAACTCATCCTTTAAACCTCCACATTTGATTTTAAACCTTCCAAGTGGCTTAAGAGTTTACAATCAAACTTGT
This sequence comes from Papilionanthe hookeriana x Papilionanthe teres, assembly GCA_022702705.1. Lineage (NCBI taxonomy): Eukaryota > Viridiplantae > Streptophyta > Magnoliopsida > Asparagales > Orchidaceae > Papilionanthe > Papilionanthe hookeriana x Papilionanthe teres. Next base: position 129,127,826 of record CM040425.1, on the reverse strand, counting down.
GGGTTTGGAAGGGAGCCAAGAAGTGTTTTTAATTTCTACGTGGTGGTTCCATCTCTAGTCCTCTAGGATAGTCAAAGGAAAAGCCTAAGGCTAGATCCTAAGTACTAAGGAGATAGATCAGACCTCATAAAAAATGTGGTCAACACTTATATTTTCCATACTGAATGCTATATATGTTAAAAATTAAATTTTGGGGTAGGAAAAAAAAATAAAATTTTAATGTGAAAATACTTCCTTTTAGTGTAATTTTATTAGAAGCATGTTTTAGGTTAGATTTACTTTCTCCTACAGTTATTCTATCCTGATTATGCAAGTATATGAATTTAATAGGATGTTGTAGTAGTAAGTAGATTCAACCTTTACTTTTTCTTCCTGCAACATTTTATGGAATTAATTGCAAAATATTTTAAAATTTAAGTTTGAGGGGAAGAAAAATATTAACTCTTATTTGTTCTCAAATTTATATTTTCAAAATATATTAGCATAACTTCTGACATTTGAACCTCGCTTGAGATAACTAAAACTTTTTATCTCAGTTGAATATTATGGAAGGATTGGATGAAAGTTTTTAGTAATAAAGGTTAATTTTATAAGGGTAAGATATTTGGTATGAAAGAATTTGATTATAGTTAACTGATTAATGTATAGAAAGCTGTATTTTTTAAATGTTAAGAGACTTAAAACATTGTGAGTTAAGAAGAGATTGTGACTTTATGATGAATAATAAAGCTCATACCTAACTATAAAGTAAGGATGTGTTCCAAGTTTGAACTTTAGAAAGAGGAGAGTGAAGTTCAAAATCATTACAGGCTATCTAGATATAGTAATCCTCATTAAGAAAAAGAGAAAAAAAGAGAAAAAAAAAAGAAAAGAAAAGAAGGATTGAAAAATAATCCAAAAATATATATATATATTTATGAGGAGAAGCTAGAGGAGATGTCTAATCAAAAATTGGCTTCACTTGAGTCACCCTAAAGGGAGAACTTGATTTAATTTCTGAATTTATATTTAAAGTATTGGCCTACATTCTGATGAAGTTTGCATGAACTCATTTTTCACATAATCTTTCAGGGCACTCTTAATGTGATAAATTATGGTTTATCTTGAAATAAATAGAAGACTAGAACCCTTAGATCTGATTGTTGAATATTCTTATATTTGTAGTGTTAACCTGAGTTACAGAATTTCTTTCTAAAAGTTTAACCAATATATTCTTTTGAATGAAAAATTTTAGTGTCTTATAGGTGAAAAGTACATTGCCTTGAGTTATATTTTTATGTAGTAAAAGGGTTACTTGAGGACAAGTAACAGTTAAGTTTGGGGAATTCTAATGCACCAAAAATATATACGGTTTTTGCTACATGATTTTACTCATTTTTTGTGATATTACCCTTTAAAAGGAAGGTATTTTGTATGTTTTTTGGTTTTAGGTACAAAAAATGACTTTTGGAGAAAAAGAAGCAAAAAAGGTGAAATTTAGAGCAAAAACAAGTAAGAAAGCATGTTTTGGCTTGACACCTTTCGATAAGTATTTCTATGCTTAATCTCATTTACACTTATTGCATATTTTTGAATGAGATTACACTTTAAAGAAAGGTTGTTTTTAGGCTTATTTTGTAGGACTATCTGTTAGGAATGCAACACAACTGAAACGCGGTGAATCAGAGCCAAATGAAGCAAAATGGTGGAGCTGCGCAGGATGTGCGCCGGGTAGCCCAAACTGGCGCCGGTGGTGCCGGAAGCTTGAGAGAACAAAAAAAATGGCGCCGACAGTGCCGTATTCAGCACCGACGGTGTCCAAGACGGCCTGGATGCAATATTGGGTGGTTTTTGGCCAAATACATCGAATCTGAAGGCTTTTTGGAGGGTTTCTTCGTGCACCTCTTGGGAGATTCATCCCTACTCTATTTTAAACTGAATTTAAAGCCAAAAATGGAGAGGAGAAGATAGGAAAAACGTGAATAATGTTGAGAGATCTTAGAATAGGAGTAGAAATATAGATTTTTACCTTTTTGGAGAGATTGGTGAGGAGATTTTGAGAGAATCTGTAAGGGAATGTTCTATCATTACATGGATCAGTGGGAGACTTTATAGGAGAGATTTTAATCTTTCTTTCAAGGGAAAAAAGTTAAGTATTGTGTTCTCCATTATGTTATGATTTTGTAAATACTTATTTTCTGGATTTGCTTTGAAATGAAGTTTTTCGTTGTGTTTTCTTCGTGCTTTGCAATGTCTTTCTCTTACTCTTTCTTCTTATTTGGGAATAGTCGCATAAGAAGATTATGCCATTGTTTTCATTTTACTTTTCTTTTGTGATGAGTAGAATTCATGTGTAGGATGTTGAGAAACATGCTAGATGAAGTTTTATACATAAATTTAATGGTTTTTTACTTGCACTTCATTTACATTGCAATTAAGGCCTGTTGTAATGTTACAATTTGTTGTGAAAACATACGATCCGAGAGGGTTATGAATTCTACAACTAAGTACGAACCACATTCAAATTCCATGGATGGTGAAGTTCATGGATATTGAATGCAAATAAATAGGGAATTATAATTATTGGACGTAGAAGTGGAGATTTTAGTGTGACAGACTAAAATCCAAAATTCGGTCCTATTGTTTGAGTATTGAAGCAGAGATGTTAGACCTCAGGCAAGGGGAAAGTGGGAGCTCCGAAGTGAGAGCCTGTATCCTCCTAGCCTAGCCACGGATTCAGTAAACATGCATAAGATTAGTCAATTTTCTTTATGCCTGGACCAAAGGGTAAAGAATAGGATTGCTTATATTTGGCACTTATAATATTTAATGCATCTCATTCCTACACATTATCCGTTTCATTACTTAAAAATAGTAGTTTTTAGTTTCTCAAAATTCTCCAAACCAATTCTTCTAAAAAGGGTTATATTTAGAATTATTATTTGCATTTAGTTATAGTTAATATCTTTACATTTAATATTTTCATATAGGAGTAGTTATTATTCTTACATATAATCATCTACCTTTATGAGTACTTGTTAGAAAAACCACTTATATCGACCTTCCAATCTAAAGTCTGATAATTGTAGACTAGAATTTGACTAAGAACTTCTTATCTCGCTTCTCTGTAGGATCGATAAACAGAACTCAATCAGAGCTTTGTATTACTTGATACGATACGTATACTTGCATTTGAAATTGTGACTTTACAAAATCATTATAAATATATAAATCTGAGGTCATAAATTCTTACATATAAAAAAGTCGCATCAGTAAGGTCTACCCCTTGAAACTAATCTGCCCCGTTTCGATTGGTCTAAGGTTTCTTTTACTTGCTGCTCGACTAACTACTTAACATATTTATCTAGTACTAAATTTTGAATGATATCTTTCTTTAGCAGCTTGTCTTCATTAGCAGAAGTCGCTTCCCTTTTTCATATGTAATGTAGATGATCTAAGGCTGATTCACTTACGGAGAAGCTTCTGGTCGTGACTGTGACTATCTGTGCACTGCAGCCATGAAAGTCATGGAGGTAGCAATCTCTTCCATTATCTTCTCCATCCAACTAATATATTCATCTCTTAGCAGAATGACTCTTTAAAGCTCATCTGCGGTGTTCTTCTCAAAACGGAGTAGATCATCGTGCTTAGACAATGTGGCCCTAGTCTCGATGCCATTGATTTCCATTAACTCTTCATCCATGACGTCTGACAGGTAGTAATCCCCATTTTTGATGTCTAATCCTCATTCTTTTGCTAACTCTGAAATATCAGCTCGAAGCTTTCACACATTACCATGTCTGCTTCTCTTTAATCTGCTTTAGATCAGTGGGCTTTTAGTGAACATTGTTTCTTTATACAATGGATTTCGTAGCAATAACAGTAGTGGAAACTAGATCATCAGACTTATGATCCATCTTATGAACATAATCCATGGATTTCTTAGATCATACTGGTACAACAACCTTCAATGTACACATCTACCTTTTTAAAGTCGATGCCTTGAGATGGAGTGTCTCGGCGAGGATATCACGGTGGTGAGGAAAAGTGTACTCCCTAGGAGGTATACTAGGTATAGAGGTGAACAATCCTCTTTTATTATCTTTCTTTGGGAATTCTTCAAAATCAGCAGCACATGGTACTCCGGACCCAGCTAGGACTTGACCGATCTGTTCTTTATGAGAATCGGGGTGGCGGTGGTAGCATCTGCAGTGGTAGTAATGGTGCCAAAACGTTTCCCCAATTGGAGTTTTGCGAGAATACGAGCCTGCTATGCTTCTACTCATTTTTGTATCTAACGGGCCGGCCTGTTCTTCTTCAAAATCTCATTCTTCATTTTTAGCAACACCGCGCAACCATCCTTTTGAGCAACTAACTAACCAAACATTCTTCTTTGCTGGCTAACCTTTCCAAAATAGTATGGAATCAGGTAATGCAAGTGGGATTTTCCCTCTTCTTATCACGTCCACGAAGTGAAGGTGAGGAAGTAGCAATCATGTGGAGTATCTCATCTCCACTAGTGTCTTGCAAAGGATGGATCCTGGTCCCTCGAAGGAGAGGAGAGGTCTCCAACACACCGTGTAGACTTGTTGCTTGAGCTTTGATGGCTCTCAAAATCTTACAATTGTGGTTTCTCTTTTGAGAATTAGTCGGTGGAGCGACTCTAGAACTGGAACCAACCTTGAACACTGATGATAGGGCAAGAGCTGCATTGTTGAAATCTTCTTCATACAAAACTTCCTTTCCTTTAGCAGACAGAAAGGCGGTGCGGTGACTGCAAATCCAATGGCGGTAGGGGTAACAATCCTCCTTGATGTATAAGCAACTAACTTGATAAGGGCTGCAGTAACCTCTGCCTTTTTAGCTGAAGGGAAGTCTTCGTGGGAGTTTAGGTCAAACATAGCTGAAGGTTCTTAAAATTCTGGGGCGGTGACTTTCACGAGGACAAACAGAGCCTTATTAAACACAACTTTAAACTCACCAAAGCTGTCTCCGAATTGGATTGTGGGTGCCACAAGAAGAGCTTCTCGGCCAGTGGGTAGGTGATATAACTAAAATATATAGTATTTTTAGCACATTTTTATACCGATTTTTTATGATATTGCACTTTAATGGAAGATATTTTAGTGCTTTTCTTGCAGGTATGATTAAAATTGTAATTATGATAACAAGAGCAAAAGATTATCAAATTTGGAGCAAACATTGAAAAATTTGCAAAATTGGTCTCTAATACCTAAGCGTCAAAAGGCTGATGCATAGGCGCCACAGTTAAAGTGACGAAATTATTTAAATTTTGTACGAATTTGAAGAGATTTTTGAAGCATACTTTGGTTTAAGCTTCATTAACTTCCCATCAGCGCCAAATTTCATTTAAAATTTGAACGGATGGATGCATTCTTGGTGGATACATTGAATTTGGACACATTTTGAAGAGACGCTAAGGCACCTTTAGAAAATTTTTGAAAAGAAGGCTTGAAGACTAGAAAAATGGTTGTTCTTGGAGGGTGTGATTAGTGTTAAGAGTCAAGTTTATGTTGGAGATTTATTTAGAGTACACCTTTTCACTTCACCACTTTTATTATCAATTGTATCTAGTTTTTATTAAGAGTAGAATAGAGAATTGGAGTCAACAGAGTTGGGTGCCAACCTCTGTTGTGTCTTGTAAGGGGAAAGCAAAGTTTCAAAGGAACCTCAAGAGTCTTGTGAAGATGATTTTTAGATAAGTATTTAACTTAGTTTTACATTTGGTTTTTAAGTAAAACTTGTTGTGTTTTCACTATGATTTCTACTGCAAATCAACTTGTGATTGTGTTTTCTCCATGGATTCTGAGTAGTTTTCTTTATCTTTTTTCTTTTAAATGATAAAGTAATTAAACTATGGAAGGATGTTGTGTGAAGTATAGGATTTCAATGTTGGAAGAAGTTGTGATGATTCACTACCTTGCACTTCATTTACTTCTTGATTTTGCTAATTAAGATGTTAAAATTTATTTTAAGATTATGTAAGATCCATTGCGGTATTTTCTCAATTAACAATTAAAATGAATCACATGCAATTATATGGATGAGAATTGTAGTCCATATGATTGAGCGCAAATAAATATGAAGATATGCTTATAATGGGGAGTAAAATTAGAGGACTTTAGAGTGACGGCTAAAGCCCCCTAATTTGGTTTGATGTGAAAATTTTTGTTATGAGATGTTAGCCCCCAGGTGGAGAGAATCAATGGAACTTTAGAGTGAGAGCTAGTATCTTTCCTGCCTAACCCATCTACAAGATTTCAAATCATCAAATTTACCAATGTTCTTTATAGAACCTAGTAAAGGTAAAGAATATAATTGCTTCTATTTGGCACAACACATTTTAGATACTTCCAAAATTAAATTCCTAAATTATTACTGATTCATTGAAAGAGGAAAAAGATATTTTATTCTCATTTGCTTACATACTATTTTAAAGTTGTGTTAACTTTATTTGTTTGCTTTACTTTTATTCAGAAAATATAAAAAACAAATTTGAAAAACTTTATATCTGAAAACATACTTTATAAAATCTTTTTAAAAATTAAAAAGTTATTTTTCTTATTTCTTTAAATTTTTAGACATTTCCCTGTAGGTTTGATATCTCGGGGCTTAATTAAAAAGTTATATATTACTTGATAAATGATATGTATACTTGAGTAGTAACCCTTTTATAAAAAATTAAAGTATAACTTCCTATCTAAATCATAAGCATAAAAATTTGGTCGAGTCAAGTTTTTGGCGCCGTTGCAAGGAAAGAGATAATATAAAGTAAAAAACATAAGCATAAATATTTGGGGATAAATTTCTTGGCGCCGTTGCAGGGGAATCATTGATGTCTAAACAGTTTGTTGATGTTTATGCTTTAATTGAAGAAATGGCTACAAATAATTTTCAATGGCCTTCTTGAAAGGTTAAATCCTAAAAAGGTAGCCAACATTCATGAAAATAATGCTTTTGTAATGCTAGCAAATCAAGTTGCTAGAATTTCGAGGAAGATAAACCAATTTGGGATGAATTTGTTTTAGCCAACTTCCATGATTGATGAAAGTTCATTTGGCAAAATGGTTGATTCTTAAACTTCACCAGAAATTTGAATGCTATAAGTAAGCTTAATTACCCATATTACAATTATTATAACCTAGGTTGGAAAAACCATCCAAACTTTAACTGAAATACCAATAATCAGTGTGGTAGTAATTAACAATGTGAGAAAAACCAAGTCAACCCATTAGGAAATTGGAACAACCAAGGGAATAATAATTATAGACCAAACTATTCTCCAGGTTTTAACAACACTTCATAATTTAAGGAGAAGAAGTTTTCTATTGAAGAAGTGGTGTTACAAATGGGAAATCAATTACAAAGTCAAGGAGCTATAATCAGAAATATTGAGAATCAATTAGGACAGATTGTCAATTCGTTAAGTAATAGATCCTAAGGAACACATCCTAGTAATACAGAAGTAAATCCAAGAGACAAAACTAAAGAGCAAGTATAAGCTATTCAATTGAGAAGTGGAAGATAGTTGGAAGGTAGAGTTCAAAAAGAGACTGAATTAGAGAAAGAAGAAATTGAAAAACCAAAAGAGGATGCTCTGAAAGGTTTGGAAAAAACTATGTTTCCACCTAAAGTTAATTTAGAAAAGCCACCACCTCCATTTTCACAGATACTTCGACAACAAAAATTGGATAACAAATTTTCAAAGTTCTTGGAGATATTTAAGAAGCTTACAATCAAAATTCTATTTGCTGAAGCCTTAGAAAAAATGTCAAGCTATGTGAAATTTATGAAGGATATTCTCAACAGAAAGAGGAAGTTTGAAGATAGTGAAGAGTGCAGTGCCATAATTTAGAAACAGCTTCCTGAAAAGCTTAAAGATCATGAAAGTTTCACAATTCCATGTGCAATTAGAGACATATTTTTTGGAAATATTTTATGTGATTTGGGTGCAAGCATTAACCTTATGCCGTTATCAATATTCAAAAGACTAGGATTAGGAGAAATAACACCCACCACTGTAACTTTGTAATTAGTTGATCGTTCGATCACTTATCCTAAAGGAGTTATAGAGGATGTTTTGACGAAAGTGGATCAATATATTTTTTTTGTTGATTCATTGTGTTGGATATGAAGGAAGATAATGATATACCCATAATTTTAGGGAGACCTTTCCTAGCCACAAGCAGAGCGATAATAGATGTGCAAGAAGGGGAATTAATGGTTCGAGTTAATGATCAAACTGTTACATTCAATATTTGAAAGTCAGTGAAATATCCTACAAGAAGTAAAGATGATGAATATTATAGGATGGATGTTATCAAATACTTGAGTGAATGTCATTTCAAGTCAACTTATGAAGAGAAATCTGAAAGTAAAGAACTGGAACACAAGTAAAATGAGGAATTTCAAGATTCTGAAGATTTTCATGAGGAGATTTAAATTATGTTCATGAAAAATTTAAAATTTTGGGCATGACTAAAAAAGATGAATCTTTTGGTCCATCAATCGAAAAACCTCTTAAACTTGATTTAAAGATGCTTCCTAATCATTTGAAGTATGTCGTTTTAAAGATGCTTCCTAATCATTTAAAGATTCCTCAAGTTTTCCAGTTATAATTTTTTCTCAATTAACTGAAAGAGAAGAAGAGAGTTTGCTTGAAATTTTAAGGAAATATAAGAAAGCCTTTGGATGGACAATAGTTGATATTAAAGGAGTCAGTCCTTCAATTTGTATGCATAGAATCCTTATAGTGGATAACTGTAAACCTTGGGCTGATCCTCAAATGAGATTAAATTCTATCATGAAAGAAGTTGTTAAGAAAGAAATTTTAAAGTTGTTGGATGTTGGAATTATTTACCCTGATTCAGATAGTACATGGGTTAGTCCAATTCACCATGTTCCTAAGAGAGGAGGAGTTACTGTGACTGTTAATGAAAAGGATGAAATAATACCAGCAAGACAAGTTACAGGATGGCGAATATGCATTAATTATAGAAAATTAAACCTTGCCACCAGGAAAGATCATTTTCCACTTCCATTTTTAGATCAGATGTTGGATACAATGGCTGGGTGGTGTGACTTTTTAAATTACCAAAATTTATGAACTCAGATTTAGATATATATATATATATTGATTTAGTTTGATAATGAGTCACACAATTAACACAAGTATACGTATGGCTCTAGTAATACAAAGCTCTAGTGGAGTCCTAGATATCGATCCCATAGGGAGACTTTAATTTTATGGTGTAACACAAAAATCACTTATTGGATCACAACACAATTGCAACTAAGTCTACTTCTTAAAATAAAAACAAACAGTTTCGATTACTATTTCTGCCAAAGTACGTTCTAGACTCTAGCAAGTTAAACTAACTGAAGACTAAATTTATAACAAAGTACAGTTGTAAGAAAGATGTCTTCCTCCTTTCCAATCATAATGTGTTGATTATTGTGACATATATTAGTGATGCAAATGTATTGTGCCAAATAGGAGCATTCATATTCTTTACCCATTTTTCAGCGTATAAAAATTTTGGCTTATTCTAAGTTTAGTCCCAAAATCCGTGGTTAGGCTGGGTGGATACTGGCTCTCACTTCAGAGCTCCCACTTCCCTTCACCTGAAGACTAACTCTCGCTTCAGTTTCCAAACAATAGGACCAAATTAAGGATTTTAGTCTGTCACTCTAAAATCTTTAATTCTACGTCCATCAAAGTATATTTACCTATTTATTTGTACTAAATCCCCATGAACTACGTCTCTCATTTAAGGACAATAAATATGACCTTCACTTTTATTATGGAACTCATAATCCTTTTGGAACATATGTTTCCCAACAAGTTTTAACAATTCAATTGGCCAGATTAATAAGTAAATGAAGTTCGAAATGAAAAGGTCATCACAAATTCTCCATAATAAATTGGCACATTATTTCCATATCACTACATCAACACCTCACATGAAAAGGAGAAAGATAAAAAAATCTACTCATGACTCATGAGGAAAAGATGACAAAACATGGATTATATATATATAACCAATGTCATACAAACAAAGTAAAGTAAAGACAACTTATCTCGAACTCTTCCCCAAGAGAATCTCAAGGAATTCCTCACAACAACACACAATTCTCTCTTTAGATAAGGAAGGAAGAAAAAATCTCTCAAATTCCCTCTCCTCTTACACTCCTTAGAAGAGAGAACACAAAACCTAGATCTCCTACACAAAATAGAAAAACTCTCTCTAAACTCTAAACTCTTCTAAAAACTCTCCTCCTCTCTCCCTCTCCTCTTCAAACTAGGCTCCAAAAGAGTTTAAATTTGACCTAACTTATTTCCCAAGAGTTTCCTCAAGCAACATTCCAAAATCCAGCCAAATACATTAAATCTAGTTTGAATTTTGGATAGGGCAAGGTCTGGTGCTAGATAAGGCGCCGTTCGACGCATTATTCTGCCAATCGGTCTCAACTCTTTGTAAATTAGCGTGGTTCGGCACTAGTTCAATAAAATGCACTTTTGTCCCTTTTTACTCCAAATTTTCTCCTTTTAACTTCCTTTTGATTCAAATGCCTAATATCATTCTACCTACATGAAATCTTGAAAGATACATTTCTTTAAAGTGCAATATCATCAAAAATAGGTATGAAATGAATAGTAAAAAACTATCAAATTTTAAGTGGATCACCAAGCATAAATACTTTTATTTTTTGGATGGATATACTAGTTACCACCAAATTTAAATTGCTCCTGAGGATCAAGAGAAAATAAAGTTTACCAGTCCTTATGGTACATTTACTTTTAGAAGAATGCCCTTTGGTTTATGTAATGCCTCTACTACATTTTAGATATGTATGATGGAAAATTTATGTGATTTAATAGAAAAAGGAATTGATGTTTTGATGGATGACTTTTCAGTGTTTGGAATTTCATTTGAATCATGTTTAAAACATTTATCAAAAGTTCTAAAATGCTGTGGTGAAACTAATTTGGTTCTTAATTAGGAGAAATGCCAATTTGTTGTAGCGGGAGGAATAGTTTTGGGACATCATATATAAAAAAATGGTATGGAAGTAGATCCTGCAAAAATTCAAGTGATCTCAAATTTACCTTGCCCAACTAATGTAAGGGGAATTAGAAGTTTTCTGGAACATGCTAGATTTTACAAGCGTTATATTAAATACTTTTTAAAAATTTTGAAGCATTTATATTGTTTACTGGAATAAGATATAATTTTTACTTTTGATGATAATTGCCTAGAAGCTTTTGACACTTTAAAAGAAAAATTAATCACTGCACCTATTATAGTTTCACCTAATTAGGAAAAACCTTTTGAATAAATGTGTGATGCTAGTGATTATGTTATGGGAGCTATTTTAAGTCAGAAATAAGATTAAAATTTCAAAGTTATTTATTATGCTAGTAAAACTCTTAATAAAGCTCAATTTAATTATACCACTACTGAGAAAGAGTTATTAGTTATAGTATTTTCCTTTGATAAAATTAGAAAATATTTAATTGGAACAAAATGTGTGGTGCATACTGATCATTCTGCTATTAAGTATTTAATGAAGAAGAAAGATGTGAAACCAAGATTGATTAGATGGATTCTTCTTTAGCAAGAATTTGATTTCGAGATAGTAGATAAGAAAGGTGCTCATAATCAAATCGCTGATCATCTGTCCAGGCTTGGAACTGAAAAATCTCTCTATGATATTAAAGAAATTAATGAAAATTTTCCTGATGAAAAATTGTTCGCTGTTAATGAGTGGCATGTTCCATGGTATTCTGACATTGAAAACTTTATTATCAGTGATATTTTCCCTTATGGTTTGACATACCAGGAGAGGAAGAAATTTATATCTTAAGCTGAACTTATTTTTGGGATGATAAATTTTTATATAAAAAGGAATGAATTTGATTATTCGAATATGTGTGATTTTAGAAGAAACTTATGAAGTTATTCAAAAATGTCATAATTCTAATTATGGGGGACATTTTGGAGTTGATAAAACTGCATATAAAATCTTACAATCTGAATATTTTTGGCCTACAATTTTTAAGGATGTCAATGTCTATATTAAAAATTGTGATCAAGGTCAACGTGTAGGTAATACTTCTAGAAGAAATGAGATACCCCTCAATTATATGTTGAAGTTGAAATATTTGACGTTTGGTGATTAGATTTCATGGGACCATTCATTCCATATTTCTGAAATACATAGATTTTGAAAACAGTAGACTATGTATCCAAATGGATAGAAGCTGTTACTTTACCTCGATGTGATGCTCAAAGTATTGCAAATTTTTTAAATAAGAATATATTTTGTAGATTTGGAACATCAAGAGTAATCATAACTGATGGGGGAAGTCATTTTAGAAATGAAATTATAGAAAAGTTAGTAAAGAAATATCATATTAACCATCGCATTGCTACTGCTTACCATCCACAGACAAGTGGTTTGGTTGAATTATCCAATCGTGAAATTAAAAGAATTTTGGACAAGACGGTTAATCCAAATAGAAAGGATTGGTCAATCAAACTGGATTATGCTTTGTGGGTCTATAGGACTGCCGACAGAACTCCTATAGGAATGTTCCCATATAGGCTAATTTTTGGAAAAGATTATCATTTACCAGTTGAACTTAAGCATAAAGCATATTAGGCTATTAAAGAGTTTAATTTTAATTTGAAAGATGAGTTTAATTTTAATTTGAAAGATGCTGGAGAAAAGATATTATTGCAATTAAATGAGCTTGAAGAGATAAAGACTGAATCTTATGAAAATGCTAAGATTTATAAAGAAAAGATGAAGTTGTGGCATGATCGGAAGATTCTTACTAAAAATCTTGAGCTAGGGCTAAAAGTTTGCTATATAATGCTAGATTGAGAATTTTTGCTGGAAAACTTAAGTCCATATGGACATGCCCATTTATTATGATGAAAGTTTATTCATATGTGTCGGCATATTTTTAGGTTGTATGTTATTTTAAAAGGGGGGGTCGCCTAACAGAAGCTGTCGGCGAATTTTTAATTTAATTAAAATAAATAATTTGAAAAGTAGTATTTGATTTTGAAAATAATTTTAAATTTGAAGGTTTTAAGATATGAGATTAAACCGATCTCACATCCCAAATAGTTTATATAAACGAGCACCGCACTCCCAAACCGTGTATCTATCCCTAAGGATAGACACACTCGCTTGACGGTGGGGCTCGATTAAATAAACTAGAAGATTTGTGACATCCGTTTGGTCTGCGAACCAATTTTATAAGCCGACAAAATTCCCTCGCTTAATATAAAAACATTAAACGGGGTTTATATTACTTGGGTTCTTTAAAATTCCCTATAAGGGCAAGCCCCTATAGTTAATTACATCTTAAGTGATGGGAATCACCTAAGAAAACTCTCAATAATAATCAATAATTCTGCTCTCAGGAATTTCAAAGTTTAAGATTTTCAAGGGATTGAATTTTGGAATATCAATAAGGAATGGATCAAGTTTGGAACATTTTGTTTTGTGAATCCAAAGGAAGAAAAGTAGGAGAAATCACAGATTTGAAGTGAACTTCGGTAATTTCCCGACTATCCTATTGTTTGGCTTGGATTTAAGAAAGTCCTAATATTTATTTAAATGTTTTGATTTTGCCAATTTTAATTAATTAGGACTTATATTTATATGATAGAATCATACAAATAGCCTTGAAGATGTGAGGGTTTATTTCGTACCCAACGACTACCTCGAAATCCTAATACCGGTTAGGGCTTAATTTGTAATGCAAATGCCTAACGAAGAGTTGAGGATTTATGTTGCACTAGGCAAATTACCTCGAAGTCCTATGGCTTGGTTGTTTAGTTCTAGGAAAGTTTTGTCGATGTAGATTCAAGTTTTCGCCGACGACGATGGCCGTGCTGCCCATCATGCTCCGAGCTCCTTATTGTTGCAGAGTTTTAGTTTTAGAAATCATAAATCAGGGGATGAGAAAAGTGTCTTGGTTTAGAGAAAATCTTAATTTCCAAGTGTTTCAATATTTTAATTAAAACAAATCTTAAAGTTGATTATAACGACACCGGTTAAGATCCCACTGGTTCCATCCTTCCAGGCATCATTATTTTTATCGGATTCACTTAGTCCGGATGAATTTGCTAAACTTAACTGAATGAGTTCCACACTTTCATTTAGACCGTGGGAAATCCCGTTAGCAACACGTAGGTTACATCATCCGAGGTATTCCCGATCATCCAACAGGACGTTTCAATTTAATTGTAATTGTAGTTTTGTGTTCTGTTTGTGATTAAATTTTGAGTTGTTTTATATTTTGAAATATTGTGGCGGTGAATTTTATCTTGCAATGACTTTTAACTTAGTTTTGATTTCAGTTTTAGGGACTATCCTAAAGGTGTGGGTTTTCATGCAACAGTTGTTTATCATGCAAGAAAAGTAAGTGCAATGCAGTTAAATAAATTGCAAGAAAGTAAATTGCAATAAAGTAGATTGCAATAAAATAAAAGCATACCTGGAGGGTCTTCCCGTCATCCCAAGCTGCACTTAAAACACAATTAGAATATTTAAGCAAGTTCCTAGGTAAAGCTAAGGGAAGGGTTATGGTTTTCTACCAAATTCTTAATCCTATAGCTAGTCATTTCCTATGACGTCTAGGTTTTTTTGTGTTTTGGTTTAAGGACGATTTTCTTCATCAAAGAATAATTAAGTTCAATTGTTCTTATGAACATCCTATCATATCGAGGAAGTGCTTAAGACAAATCTTAAACATCTTTTCAATATTTCTAGGATTGTTTTAAGTCCAAATGAATTTAACTATACAAATGAATTAATCGTCCGGGAACTCAAGTTTTGTTGTTATCTTGCTCAGTGAACTAGGACATTTGAATATCCTATAGGTGAAGTAACATTTCATTTAATGTTCTGTTTAGGAGTTATGATAACTAAAACATTTGAGGGTAGATTGGTGTTCAGATGGTTTGTGATTTAGTTTAATTTCAATTAATGAGTTTAAATTTGGAATAGTGTTCAAGTTGCTTTATATTTAATTTCTTTCTGTTTTAGGTGATGTTATATTTAATTTAATTTAATTTAATTTAATTGAGTTTTAATTTAATTTAATTCAATTTAATTCAATTTAATTTGATTTGATGTTACATTAATTAATTTTATTTGATTTAGTTTTAATTTAATTTAATTTAATTTAATTTAATTTAATTTAATTTAATTTAATTATTTAATTTAATTTAATTTAATTATTTTATTTAATTTAATTTGATTTAATTTAATTTAATTTAATTTAATTTAATTTAATTTGATTTAATTTAATTTAATTTGTTTAATTTAATTTAATTTAATCTTTAATTTAATTTAATTTTTAATCTTTAATTTAATTTAATTTTTAATCTTTAATTTAATTTAACTTTTAATCTTTAATTTAATTTAATTTAATTTAATTTAATTTATTTAATTTAATTTAATTTTAATTTAATTTTATTTTTTAATTTTAATTGAAATTTTTTAAAAGAGTTTAATAATTTAATTTTAGTTTAATGATTAAGTCTTTTAATATTTTGAATTTGAGTTATTATTTTAATTAAGAATTGAATATTAATGAGATAATTAATTTAGGGATTTTTAAATTAAAGAATAAATCTCTTCCTAATAATATCCCTATTTTAATAATTCCAATTTTATTATTCTTCCAAATTTAATCCATTATTTAATTAAAGTTTAATCATTTTAAAATTGCTTAATGGGTTTCTACTCTTTAATTATTTAAATTTCAATCATCCAAATCAGATTAGGATCAAATATTTTACTCATAACTCACTAAATTGAACTCAAATGAACTTGAAATTTTTATGTGACTTCACTCATATGTCAATAAAGACATGAGAGGAGAAAATGTGATTTTTCTGTATTTAATTGATTTATATAATTATTTTTGGTAGAAAATAGAGATTTTCAAGGAAAATTTAATAACATGACCAAGGAAAAGTTTCTATCCTTAAGAAAATTAATTAGGGGACATTCCTATCGACCAGAGGATCACTTGGACCAATTTTGGTGATTTTTTGAATTATATTATTTTTATTATAATTATTTTAAGTTTTGGAGTGTTAATTAATTTAAAAATAAAATAAATGTTGAAAAATGAATTTTATATTTTTCAAAAATCTCTCTGATATCAAGGAAACCAGAGAAGCAAATTTTGCAATTTTCTGATTTTTCTATGATTTATTATAATTATTTTAGTGAAAATGCTAGAAAATACATTTTTTTTAATTTTAAAATTACCTTAAAGCTTTAAAATTTAATATCTCACTAAATAGACCTAAGAAAAATGTGGGATTTTTTCCTATGTGATTAAAATTCAAAATGTGACATTTTGGTGAATTTTATTATTTTTGTGATTTTTATTATTTTTTAATTATTAAAAATATTAAAATATTATTAAAAATCAACTTTTTTTAGAAAATTGAAATTTTAATTTTCTTAGATTCCCCTGATATCAGAGAGGCTCCAAAACCAATTTGGTGAATTTTTGAAAGGTATTTTAAAAGTTATGAATTTTTAAAGTTTAATATGGCTAAGTGGCTTAATCAACCCAATTAGTGGGGCTAACCAAGTCCAATTGACCTCAAACTTTTATGGTTGGTTCCTATGATCCTAAAGGTCAGTGGAGAATTGATTTCAAGTCAATTTGATGTATGGTTTGCTCTAATTAATTAGAGATCCATTTTGGGTGTTCAAGCCAATTAGGGTAGTTTTAAATGAACTAAGTCAAAACCTATTTTTCCTAGGGTTCTCTGGTCATAAGAAACATCACCAAATTTTCCTAGAATTTATTTCACAACATGCTATTTGTTGGAATTAAAATACTCAAAACAGCAACATGAATTTGAAAAATCAATAACTTTTTATAGGGATGGCCTCTAACTTTGGAAAATTCAGGGAATGTTCCCAAATTCAGAGGCTTCAAAAGCCATATGGTCTCATGCCATGGTGAATTGTATACATGCATAGAGAATTAAAAGTATGCAGAGAGTAAATAAATTATAAAAAATAAAATACTTAATGAAATTAAATGATTTCTTTTCCACATTATTCTCCTCTCGTTCACCGAGCAAGAGGGTATTTTTATTTTATTTTTCTGATTTTTCTACACAGAGTTATGAATTTTTGAAGTTTAGGGAATTAAATAAATCAAAAAATACCCTAATTTTCTATTTATCCACGTGGCGCCAACTCATCCTCGGCATCTCCGAAACACCGCGTGTCGCGCTCCCATTCGACGCCGCCACCTGAGTCAGCAGCCCGGGCCCCGCGGTTCTCGTACCGTCTCCTGGTCCGACGCCATCTGAGCCGTTCGTCCGCGCGTGTATTGAATGGACGGCATCCGTTCATCGTCCCCGAGCGTCCTCACCCGAGAGCCGTCCACACTAAATCCCTAAGATCTCACTCGATACTCAATGGATTTTCATGTTCTTATGCTCTATGGATTCATCTTGAAGAGACGAACACATCTATATGGCTATCATGCATTGAAATTAAAGCATTCAAAATGGAGAATCTCTAGAAGCTCGGGATGAAAAATTAGCTCATACCTTTGCTCAGAGAAGTGTGGCTTCAATCTGAGAGTTGTTGCACCTTCGATTGGATTCCAGCAAACTCCAGATGAAGTCTCCTGGTCTGGTGAATTGTCTAGATGTGATTTCGACTAAGCCCGATCACAAAGCTTGGAGGCTGGAGCAACTGGGTGGCCTGGAGATGGGGCTTTTGTTGCGTGGACACCTTCCCTGGTCCGGTGAAGGTGTAGAACCAATCAATTTGGGAATTGGCTCACCGTGGAGAAGTGTCCTGGTTTTGGGTGGAATTTTAGTTGTGAAATTGGATTTTATCGGTGGGGATTAGTGGCAAATTAACACCGGGGATCAACTCGCTCTAAGGGTGGAGAAGGGTTTGGAACAATTTTGGCGGAGTTTCGGCAAGGTTTGTGCAACTCTCCTCCATGGCCGCGAGGGTGAGGGGTTTAAATAGGAGAGGCGGGAGAGCCTTCCGGGGGAGTCGAGGCATGGGATCGGGTGCTCTGGTGAGGAGAAGAACAGCTATAGTAACCATTTGGCATGGGGCGGCTCAAGCAAGTGGGAATTCCAAACTTCGGCTCCTCCAAAGGTCTCGGCCATGGTGTTTTCCGGCGATCCAGGGCGGTGGCCGGCGAGGCATGGGTCACCCTCGTGTCCAGGTGGGTCGTGGTTGGAGGTTTGTGCAATCAATCGGCAATTGCCATGTGTAAAGGCTTTGAATTAAAATGGAATGGGGAGGGGGTCATTTTGGCCTTAATTTGGTCAACCCATTGGTTTGGGTTGGGTGCACCTCCCCATGGCCTCGATTTTGGGCCGAGAGGATCAGTTGGGTCGGCCAAGGGAGAGTGGTGTGGTCTCTATCCATGATGAGGTGGCTAAACATAGTTTAGTGTGTGACATTCTTAAGGTAAAAAATGCTTAATGAAAGATTAGGAAAGGGGCCCCTCCATTTACCATTAATGGCATGGTCACATGTCAAGCCTTCCATGGCTTCATGTGGCTTGTCCATGGCTTGCATGGCTTGTCTTTGGCTTGGGGAAAGTTGAGTCAATTTCATGGAAATGGGTTTTAAGAATTTTGGATATTTTGGTGAAAATTTGCATGAAGCTTGATTTGGAATGGTATAATTGATTATTTTGAAACTTAGGGGTGATTTTGATTAAATGGATGATGAGGGGAAATGTCATGTGGGCTTTGGATGGATTTGGGCTTTTGAATGTGGTGAAGTGGGCTTTTAGGAAAGTTTAAGGGGAATGGGCTTTTTGGATTTTAGGATGGGAATTTGGGTAAAGATTTTGTGAAGAACTTTGTCAAATAAATGTCATAATTGGTTTAGGGATGTTCTATGAAGGGCTTGGAATCAATTTGGTGTGATTTGGAGTTGAATTGGTTTGAATTTGGATTTATTTGGTAAGTGGGCCTATGTAGGTCAAATTGGGCTAACTTGGGCTAATGTTGGGCTAGGGTTGAAATTGATATAAAATTAATGTTGAGAAATGTTTATGGGAGTGTTTCAAAGAGGTTTTGACTTTGGTCGGGCTTTGATTTTGGGGTTTGGGCTCATTTGGGTTAGGTTTGGGTTTAGGTCAAAATAGGGCCTTTTAACTTTGGGTTGAGTTTGAGTGGGGTTTGGGTCTAAATTTTCGGCAAATCATGTTAGTATTTTGTTTGTGGGAATGTTAAGGAAGATTTAGAAAAGATTTGGGGTTAATTGGAATTGAATTGGGTGAGTTTGGGTTAGGTTTCGGGTCATGGGTCCAAATTGGGCTTTAAGGCCAAAAGTGAGATTGGATCCAAATTTCAATCAAATTGGGCTTGGATTTGGTCTAGATTGGTATTTGGGATATTTAATTGAAGTTTAGAATTGAATTGGACCAAAATTGGGGTCAATTGGGTAGGTTTGGTTTGACATCGGGTTCACTTAGGGTTAAAATGGGTCAAATTGGGGTTTTGACAAAAGTAGGGTAAATTGACAAAATTGGCCCATGGTGTAGTTGGACAAAATGAAATTGGGAATATTTGGGATTTTCTGGAATTTTCTGGGAATTTTCTGAATTTTTGGATTTTTTGGTCAAGAGGGGTATTTTGGGTATTTGGAGGGTATTGGGAGGTTTTCTTGGAATTTTTGGTATTTTTGGGTATGGATGATCAATTTAAGTGATGTGGAAATGTTTGGGAATGATTTTGGAGAATTTTGAATAATTTGGAAATTTTGAGAAATTTGGGTAATTTCGGGGGTTTTGGGTAGGCTAAGCGGGTGTAGGGTCCCGGGGGTCAAAAATTGAAAATTTGGAAAATTGAAGATTGGGTGGATGTAAGTGGAGAGAAGTCATTTTGGTTGAGCCATGAAGCCATGTCAAGCCTATGTGAGCCATGAAGGGACTCATTTGAGGCATTCACCATGTTGTTCCTAACCCTCTTAGCCAAGGGCTTAGGGGTTAAGGACCATCCATGTGAATCACCTACATGAGTCAGGAGGTCAAGTTAGGTATGGGTGTGGTTTTAGAAGGTATGTGGAAGTGTAGTGTGTAGGTGTAGTGTATAAGTGTAGTGTGTGTGTAAGTCGGCCCCTTCACTGCGACCAGGCCACCTGAAGGCGATCCTAAGGCCAAAGAGTCCCATAGGAACTCATCCTTTAAACTTCCACATCCGATTTCAACCCTCTAGGTGATTAGGGGTCTACGATCAAGTTTGTGGAGTTTGCAGGGAGTTAAGAAGTGGTTTGAATTTCTAAAAGGTGGGTCCCAATTCTAGTCCTCTAAGATAGTCAGAGGAAAAGCCTAAGGCTGATCCTAAGTACTAAAGAGAAGAAGAGAAGACCTCATCAAAAATGAGGTCAACAATATGGAGCTGTGGATATTCAAGATCCTAAGACTGGAAAATATTTAAAGTGAACGGTCATAGACTTAACCTTACTTTTCAGTTGAATAATATAAACCTGATGAAAATCTGATATCGGGTCACTCAAAATAAGTTTTGGGTATGTCAGACTGATGATGTAAAGCCAATCACATTTTGGGAGGCAACCCATATTTATCAGTGAGCTTTTTTTTATATTTACTTTATGTCCTTTTATTTGGTTTGATTTGAGAAATGTGGTAGCATTTTGGAGTTTTTTATGCTATAGTGGTGTTTATTTGACCTTATTTAATGACTTAAAGGAATCAGAATGAAGATTTTAACATTTGGTAGAACTGTACAAAAATGTGCACTGGCGGTTATGCACCGCTGGTTGGCGCATAGGCGCTACAGTTATAAAAATTTAAAAAATGAGGTTCTAGAAGACAAAATCATGGGTGAGTAATTTTTGGAGTTATTAAGGAGTTTTAATACGTCTAGGGTTGGTTTTATGCCTTCCCAAGTTTATAAAAGGTCCTGAATTTATGAAGTACTTGCCCTATATGTCTTCTTGGGAGAGCGAAGTTAAGAAGAAAGAGGAAGCCAACAAGAAGTTTATTTGTGATAATGCGCAAGAGTTATATATTGGATTTCTAGTTGTGAATATCCAAGGAATAGCAAAAATGATTACAAAGATCAAGGCCGATGTGGAGTATATCGATGCAAAGGTAATTGAAATTAATGCTCATTTAGCACACATAGGATGACAACTCAAAATGCAATTCAATCATACAAGACATGTGGGAGAAGCTAATAGAGTGATGTATGGATAGTAGAAGAAGATGTAAGAGCTTTTAATCATTACCCATTTTATTAGATTTATATTCCAGAAGGTTCAAATGGAACTAATGGTGGTTCTGGATATATTCCACCTAAAGGAGATTGGAATTAAATTATGTGTGGTCTTGTGGTTTGATTATGTGTGTTTAGTGTTTTAAGTGTGATTTTAATTAATGTTTGTGTTTGTTGCACTTTACATATGTTTGTTACATCTTAATGAATTAGATTTGTATTTAATTACATGTGTTTGAACTTATGTATTTTTAGAATTTCATCCAAAGTGTTTGTAAAGAAATTTGTTGTTTATATTAAGTGAGTTTTAATATTTAATGAAATATAAGTTTGTAATAGTGTGAAGTTTGTGTGGAATCATTGGAAATTAACGTGTACTTTTGGAGTATTAGAAGAGTTTATGGGGAGAAATAATTATTTGAAGTGATTAAAGTAAATTAACTCAATTTTTTTATGGAATTAACTTAATTGTCAAAATTTAGGCACTCGTGCCTAAGCGCCAAACCGATGGCGCATAAGTGTTAGATTTTGCGGCTAAGCGCCATATGCTCGCGCATAGGTGCTGGTTCACGAAAATTGATTCTCGATAGTTAAAAACTAGAAAATTGCCATTTTTAATATCCACATCACCTTCAACTTCTCGGTTTCGCAAAATAAGAGCCTAGGGCATCAATATTTGGATCATTTTAGAGCTGATTTCATTGAATTTTCTTATATTTGAGTTCCTTAAGGTATGGTCACTACTCCTAAGTAAAAATTTTTTACTTTCACCATGTATTTTGAGTACATTATTGAAAAATCTAAAAATCACTATTCATGGTGAAAATTTGAGAAAAACATGAGAAATTGCTTGGATTTAGTGGAGTTTGCATATGAAAGTTGATTTAACAAGTTTAGTTTAAATTTGAAATTTATAGTGAATGTTTTGTAAATTTTTAGAGATGGCTCCAAAGTCAAAATGATCAAAAGGAAAAGAAAATTTTGATTCTAACAAATTTGTCAATTTTAAAGCGAAGAATCGTTACGTTGGTGCACTTGCATCACGGAAATTGATTCCAGAATGAGTTTTAGTAAGCAAGAAGTAGAAATTGAAGAGATGATTACAAGAAGGAATTTGGAAAGATACTGTTGCTTTTCCACTATTGCAGTTGTTTCTGCGGTGAGAGAGTTCTGCTAACTTGCCTGCAGCAGAAGACAATCTAGAGATGGTTAGGAGGCAACAAGTGGATTTTTCATAATTAATAATTTTTATTGATTACCTCCTATGATGTTTTGTATTTATTCAAATTTTCATCCTTTTGAGAGAGAGTTAGATGAGATTATGACCTTTCTTACTAATGGAAGAGATTTTTCTGGAAGATTACAAATGACAGAAGAGTAAATTTTCAAGCCTCTAAGTTGAATTCCACTTCAAAGGCTTGGCATTATTTTATGTCATCTAAGCTTCTACCTTCAACTCATGTTAGTGAAGTTACAAAGGAGAGAGCTATTTTGAACCATTGTATTCAGCAGGGAAAGCCTTTAAATATTAGGACTATTTTTTTTATTATATTCTGAACTGCCAGAGCTGTTACTACTACAGGTATGAGATTTCCATCCTTGATTTATTCACTTTAGTGAGTAGTCTGGTGTTAAGATTGATACATGGGAAGTGGTTCTTCAGCCACTTAGACTTATTACCAGTGTAAATGTGAACACTTACACTGTACATTCAGTATTTGGTTGGAAAGGAGGATCTGTTAGAGCTTCTAGTGCTTCTGCTTCTGCTACTTCTACTTCTCGTGCTTCTACTACACATTCATCATCTTTTAGAGATTGACAAACTGGAATACTACACAAGATTTTACAGAATATGAGTCTTACCAGAGAGCATGTTAGAGATATGGATGGTAAAATTAAAAATATTGAAAGGTATATTGTAAAACATGATGAATATGAGGAGAATTATCAGTAATACATGAACAAAGTGATTAGAGGAGATTACAGTTCTGAGATTCCCCCTCATCCTTTTTATATACCACATGTGCCATTTAGAGACTGGAATGAAGATGATGATGACGAGGATCATGATTTAGATTATTATGTTGTGATTTTCCTATGTGTTGTGATGTTTTCATATGTGTTGTGATGTGATGTATGTGATGTGATGTATTTTACTGTGAACTCTGATGTTATGTAGATTATAGTTGGACTATTTCAATTATGTACATTCAGATGTTTATGTGTTGGATTAAGGTTTTTTAATGCAATACGTGATGTGTTTGTGGTAGTAAATAATTTTATGTGTTTCTAGTGTTTAAGTTTTTAGTAGTGTCTAATTTAATTTCTATAAATATTAGAAAATTTTAGAACACTATTAGAAACCACTATTGTTATAGCATGTTTAAACTTTTCAAAATTTGCTACCGTTAATTTTCTAGTATATTTTGATTTGTGGTGTGTATTTGCTTTGAAAACCTCCACTATTGTAGAAGTTCTTTGAAATTTTGAAACTTCTATTTTATGAAAAACTGAAACACTGAATTTGATTTCTTTTTACTCCTTGCTTTTAAATTGTTGTACTTGCATATTTAGAACATTAAGATTCCTGCAAGCATGATATTTTAGTTTTCAATTCTTACCCATGTATCATTTATTGTGCTTAAATGTTTTATCCTAATAAAAAATTAAAGTTTTGGCGGGAATTTAAAAATAAATTTTCAAAAACTAATTTTTTTTTTTAAGAATGCTTAAATAAAATTTGATTTTTGATTGAAAATAATTGTGTATATGAAGTTATATTAGGGGAACAAAATTTTGAATGTAGAAATGAGTAAGAGAAATTAGTTAAAATTTATAGTAATGACAAAAATTTTTAAGTTAAAATTTTCTTAGTAAAGAAATGTTAAATATAGTTAAACTATCATTAGTAAGAAGTATAGTATTTTTGGATAAATAGAAGATTTAACTTTTATTTTTCAAAGATAAAATTTTTTTTACTGAGAAATATTTTTCAACATTATTATTATGATTTTTAAGTGAAGAATATATATAAAACCTTTATTGTAAATGAAAGGGTGGAAAAGAAAAAAAGAAAAAAAAAGAAAAAAGAAAAGAAAAAGGAAGAGAAAAATAGTATGTAATGAGGAATGAGAAGCTTGACGATTTAAGGGCTTAATCAAAAATTAGTTCCATAGCTAAAGTTTAAAATATAAGTTTTGAGAAAATCTAAAGCTTAAGGTTATAATATAGTAAGTAAAATTATTTCCAAATAAAAAATTTTAAGTGAGAAAGATAAAATGTTTGAATCCTATATTTTGAAAAATCTGTAAGTATTTATGAATTAGATAGGAACTTATATGTTTCATTATCCTTTACTTGAGAACCTTCTAAACTTTAAGTTGGTCTCATTTACTAAATTTTTTTCTAAATTAGACTATTTTCATTTCTAGAACAAAATTTTAAAACCTTCCTAAAAAACTCATTTACATAATTTGCATGTTAAGATTTTCTAAGTGATTAAGTGTCACTTGAGGACAAGAAGCATTTAAATTTTGGGGGATTTTGATATACCTAAAATATATTGTGTTTCTAAGATCATTTTTATACTTATTTTTTGATGATATTGCACTTTAATGGAAGGTATTTTTGTGTTTTTCTTGCAGGTATGATTAAAACAATGATTATGATGAAAGGAGCAAAAGAGGATCAAATTTAGAGCAAAAATTTAAATATGTCCAAAATTGGCCTCTGGCATCTAAGTGCCGGATGGCTGGCGAATAGGCGCCACAATTAAAGTGATGAATTTATTTAAATTTGGCGTAAATTTGAAGGGTTTTTTGAAGCATCCTTTGGTTTAAACTTCACTAACTTCCCATCAGCGCCAAAATTCATTTAAAAATTGAACAGATGGATGCATTCTGTGTGGATACATTGAATTTGGATAAATTTTGAAGAGACACCAAGGTATCTTTTGGAAAATTCTAAAAAGAGGACTTGAAGATCAGAAAAATGGTTGTTGTTAGAGGGTGTGATTAGTGTTAAAGAGTCATGTTTATGTTAGAGAGTTATTAAGAGTACACTTTTCCACTTCACCACTTTTATTATCAATTGTATCTAGTTTTTATTAAGAGTAGAATGGATAATTGAAGTTAACGGAGTTAGGCACCAACCTCTATTGTGTCTTGTAAAGAAAAAGTAAAGTTTTAAAGGAATTTCAAGAGTCTTGTGGAGAGGATTTTCAGATAAGTGTTTAACTTTGTTTTACACTTGGTTTTTAAGTAAAACTTGTTGTGTTTTCACTATGATTACTACTTTCAAATCAAGTTATGATTGTGTCTTCTCCATGGATTCTAAGTAGTTTTCTTTATCTTTTTCTTTTAAATGATGAAGTAATTAAATTATGGAAGGAAGTTGTGTGAAGTATAGTATTTCAATGTTGGATTAAGTTGTGATGATTCACTACCTTGCACTTCATTTACTTCTTGATTTGGCCAATTACGATGATAAAATTTATTGTGAGATTATGTGAGATCCATTACAATATTGTCTCAATCAACAATTGAAAAGAATCACATGCAATTATATGGATGAGAATTGTAGTCCATATGATTAGGTGCAAATAAATATGAAGATATGCTTATAATAGGGAGTAAAATTAGAGGAGTTTAGAGTGACAGGCTAAAGCCGCCTGATTTGGTTTGACGTGAAAAATTTTGTTATCAGATGTTAGCCACCAGGTGGAGGGAATCGAGGGAACTCTAGAGTGAGAGCTAGTATCTTTCCTACCTAATCCATCTACAATATTTCAAATCATCAAATTAACCAATGTTCTTTATAGAACTAAGTAAGGGGCAAACAATATAATTGCTTCTATTTGGCACAACATATTTTAGATACTTCTACAATAAAATTCCATAATTATTACAGATTCATTGAAAGAGGAAAATGATATTTTATTCTCATCTGCTTTCATACTATTTTAAGTTGTGTTAACTTTAGTTGTTTTCTTTACTTTTTTTTTCAGAAAATACCAAAAATAAATTTGAAAAACATTATATCTTAAAACATACTTTACAAAATTATTTTAAAAAGTAAAAAGTTATTTTTTTTATTTCTTTAAATTTTTGGACATTTCCCTGTGGATTCGATATCTCGGGGCTTAATTAAAAAGTCATATATTACTTGATAAACGATATGTATACTTGCGTAGTATCCCATTTTATAAATAATTAAAGTATAATTTCCTATCTAAATCATAAACATATAAATTTAGCGGAGTCAAGTTTTTAGCGCCATTGCAAAGAGAGAGATAATATAAAGTGAAAAACGTAAGCGTAAATATTCAGGGATCAGTAGGTTGCAAGAAAACATTGAGTGTTGGGGTCAACAATATAACTATTAATTCAAGAAAAGTTCCAAAAGTTAGCAATAGCCTATACCTTGTAATCACAGTACGAACACTATAAATTAACAGAGGTTGTTCTGTGAATTAGGTACAAGTGCTTATTCTATCTTGCTTTGTTCTTTTATTTTTTTTTAATTATTGCAGTGCATTTTCCATTTCATTAAATATTTAGATTATAATTTTTGAAAATTAATAAGAATTTAAGATTCGTAAAGGAGTTGGCTCAATTTGCAGACTACAAATCGAGCCAGAGAGAAACGAAGAAAAAGTGAAGTACAGGACCCTGTTCAGGACACTCTTGGTAATGCACCTCGCCTTGGAGAAACTTGTTCACCAACACACCTATTGGGGTTCCGACTCCACAAAAAAAATCCTAAAGTCTCCTGAACCCCTCTATCTATGGGTGGTTAAATAGACGGTTCTGGAATATAGAAGAGTTGATTATACTTTCCCAAGAAACAAATGGGCAAAGCGCATCAAGGATTGAATGCTAATCTAGCCTATGAGGGGCATAATGATATTATTTATGTATGAAGGCAAAATTTCCTGATCAAAATGAAGAGATAAAGTAGTCTCTAGTGGAATCTCTAGAAGTTATCGGCCAATAAAATTTTTAGAGGTTGTCGATCACTGGAATAGGAAATCTCGTCACCCTCTTAAAAATATATTTAATTTAATATATATATGTAATTTTGAAAATTAATGTTTTAATTTGAAAATAGGAAATTAAACCAATCTAAAAAATGAAATAGTTTAAATCAAAGAGCACAACATTGCAAGCTAGGCATCTACCCTGAAGAATAGACACATTACTTAATTATGAGGCTCATTTAAACAAAGTAAAGAATCTATGACATCTATTTATTCTGCTAACCATTTATGTTGACCGACAAGTTCCCCTATCTAATATAAAAGATTAAATAGAATTTATATTACCTTGGTTTCTAAAGTTTCCTATAAGGGCAAGCCTCTATAGTTAATTACATCTCATGCAATTGAAGTTACTTAAGAAAACGCTTGATGATTATCAGAAATTATTGTCTTCATGAACTCAAAAGGTTTAGGATTTTCAAGATTGGACACGAAAAATTCAAATGGGAAAGGTGCAAATGGGAACTGTTAATTTCATAATCTAAAGGAGGAAAACTAGTGGATGTTAGTGATCCTGAGGAGAACCTCGGCGACTTTTCAAACTATGCTTAGGTTTGGCTTCATTTTCAAAGAGGTATTATTTAGCACTTCTTCCTGCAATTTTTATCATTTTAGGCTTACATTTGTATAATACTGATTATATAAATAACCTACAAGATAGGAGGAATTATTTGGTATCAAATGACGACCTCAAAATCCTAAGACGAGTTATGGCTCATATTGCATTGTGTGTAAAGGCCTAAGAGATCAATTGAAGATTTATGTTGCACTAGGAAGATAACCTCAAAGTCCTAATGCTTGTTGTTTATTTCTAAGGAAGGATTTACTGTTGTAGACCCGTTTCTTTGTTTTAGACTTGTTTTCTCTTTTGAAGATGGACTCCTGCATGTCCTCATCGTGCTGCCCATGGTGCATGCTCCAAGCTTCTTGTTGTAAAGGGTTTTAAGTTTAGAAGTGTAAAGTTCAAGATGTTCAAAGAGGTTTAAGGTGTATATGTTAGGTTTTGTCGTTGTGATTTTTGTTTAAATGTCTTTTGTGGGGATTTAAGTTGATTAAGCGATACCAGTTAGGATCCCACAGTTTCCTCATTTTGATACCACTATTTTCTACAAATTCACTTAGTCCAAATGAATTGTTAAAATCATCCAGACCAGGGAAATCTCGTTAGCAGCCATAAGTTTCCTCCTCAGAGGGATTACCAATCATCCAAAGTGGCTGTATTATTTTAATTATCTTTTTTTTCTTATGTTTTACAAATTTTGTTTAATTTTTTTAAAGAGTTTTATTTTGTCTTGAGTTTTGTTTTTTTTTGTCAATTTTAGTTTTGGTTTTTATTTAGCCTTTAATTTTTTTTTTTGAGTTTTGGAGGTAAAGTAAATAAATGCAGGTAAAAAAATGTAGTAAAGTACAATGAAAAGAAATCACAAGGAAAAAAGTGTAAATGTGTATCTGTCATCTTTTCATGCATCCACTGAAATTTTAGCTTTTACAATATATATATATATATATATATATATATATATATATATATATATATATATATATATATATATATTAAAGAGGTATTGAATAATTTGTAGAAAAAGAAAGCGGGGAAGGTGCAGGGTTATCATATCGGCTCCTAGTCATAACTTGGTGAGTTTTTATTCATTTGGATTTTTTAGGAAGATTTCCTTGAGAAAAAGCATAATGAGTTTAGTTGTCCTACAGAATATCCAAAAGAATATGAAGGGATGCAAGGCATAAACCATAACTTCTTTTATGATCTTTTGGAATGTCTTGAGTTCTTCTGAACTTATTATGTTGCTAAATCATTCATCCATCATTAAAGTTAAGGTTCAATAGGCATGTTTTCACCTATTGTTCAATGAACCTTGATGTTGTAATTATCCCTTTGAGTGGGGCAATTATCACTTCATGTTTCATTTAGGATATATGTGAGTGGGGCCCTTAAATACAAATTGTTTTGTTGTGGGACTTAGCCAACTGAATTTGAGAGTTGGGCTCATATTGTTTTTCAATGTACTTGTGATTTAGTTAATTCATCTTTTTAAACCTCATTAAAAAGTCATGGATTAAGCCAAACTCACTACTAAGCCCTTAAGACCTATGGGTGAAAAAAACATAGAACTCTAGAGATAGTAAATAATAGAGTATTTAATATTTACCAAGGATTATAACATCATTTAAACATTAACTAGGGGTCTTCAATTAGTAAGTTATTATCTTCAAAACTCAGACCCATCAACTTAATATTATTTAATTCAATTAAATTCTAAATTATAATAAGTAGGGGAAATTATAATTATTCCATATTAAGGAAAAGTGAGGAATTGTTTTCTACCTCTTAATCCATTGTGTTTTAACCACTTAGAAAAATCAATTATGATAATAACTTACACATTTACCCTTTGATTTAACATGAATATTAATTAGTGCTTAAATTCCATAATTACCATTTTGCCCTTTATGGCCTTATCACTTTATAATTCTTTAAATTATAATTAAGTGACTTTAAAATTTTTATGTTAACCCACTCATCGTCAAGTACAATATCAGAGGAGAAAAGTTCATTTTTCTTATTTTTATTCCTATTTTGTAGAATTATTTTTAATGAAAAAATAGGTATTTTCTGGGTTAATTCATTAACTTATCAAAAGTAGGCCATCTGTCCTTACTAAAATTAATGGAATTTCAAATTGGTCAGGACCATCTAGACTAATTTTCATAATTTTTTTGAATTTTACTTGAATTATTATGTTTAATTGTTTATTTTGAGTGTTAATTAAATAAAAAATATTATTTAAGTTAAAAATTAAGTTTTATATTTTTTCTCGAATCTCTCTAAGTTTAGAGAACCCAAAGAAATAAATTTCAAATTTTTATGATTTTTATTTTATTTATTATAATTATTTTAGTGGAATATTATGGAAAATTCCTTTTTAGCATTTTAAAAATCACAAATTTATTTTAAAAATTATGGAAAATATTATAATTGCTCCCAAGTGATCAAATAATACTTTAGAACATTTTAGTACATTTTTTTAATTTTATGATTTTTATAATTTTTAATTATTTATAATTATTTAATATTTAAAATATACCTTAAAATTAAATAGTTATTTTTACTTCAATTTTTTTTTTCTTATGTTCCTCTGGTCACAAGAAGCTCCCAAAATAATTTTTTACATTTTTTAAAACTATATTTTAATTATTATAATTAATTTAATGCCAAAAATGTCATTTTAGTTAGAAAATAAAATTTGGTGGAAAATTAATTCAAATTAAGTTCAAACTTTACAATGAGCTAATATAATTATTATTTACAATGTGGGTTCATATTTGTGATTTTTTCATTTATATTTTAATTATTTAATTTTTTAACTCTTTAATGAGATAATTATAATTAGTGCTTTTTTTAATTACTTAAATCAAATTTGTATTTTTCTTAGGATCCTTTGATCACAATGAACCTACCATAACAAGTTTTGTATTTTTTATTTATATTTTAATTATTATAATATTTTAATTAAACATTAAAGATTTAACTTAAAAATTAGGGCTCTATGGCTAGAGATTCTCTCTGACCATGGAAAAATCAGAGAACATCCATAAGAACAGATCCAACAATCCCTCAAAGTCTTAAGTCATTGTGTTTAATATTTTCTAAGTTATGATTAAAACAAGTTTCTAAGCATATAATTAATATTAAAAAAAATACAAGCCTAATAATTTTGATTTTTATTTCACGTTATTATTCTCTATTCACTAAGCAACATGATATTTTTATTTTATTTTTACTATTTTTCAATACAAAGTTATGCACTTTCAAAGTAAAGCGAATTAGAATAAAAAAATCCCATATTTTCCTATTTATCCGACACAGCGCCACGCAATCCTAAGGAGCTCTAAACTCCCACACGGACCTTCTCTATTTAACAATGCCACCTGAGTCAGCTTCCATGCAGCCCACACTTTTTGTTTTGATCCTTCGTCCATCTGCATCAGCATCATTCATCCAATACACGTGTGATCGGACAGTTCTCCTTCATCATCTTCATTTGATGTAAACCGTGAGACGTCTAGCTTCCAGACCTAAGATCTCCCTCTACACTTAACCAAATCATATGGGTTTGTTTTTAAATCTTCATCTGGTCCAGCGAACACATCCATATGATTTTTCATGCATGAATTTAAGATCTTCCTCACAAAAGACAAAACTGAGCTCGTTTTGGGGGGAAGGGTTCAATACCTTTGACGAAGAGGTGTGGCCTCAATTAGATGCTTGAAAAAGCTTCAATGGAGTTTCGAAAACCTTATAGATGTTTTAATTTAATCTGGTAGAAGGTCTAGTTCAGAACTCCTCCAGAAGGTGGAAAGGCTGAGGTAAAAGTCAGGGAAAGAGTGGTTGTCAAGTGGGGCTTTCTGTGGGAAACCTCTTCCATTCATTTGGATTTTTGAAGATAATTTCCTTGAGCAAAGGCATAATGGGTTCAGTTGTTCCTCCAAGATATTAAAAAGACTATAAAGGGATGCGAGGTATAAACCCTATACCTCTTTTAATATCTTTTGGAACATCATGAGTTCTTCTAAACTTATTATAATTCTAAATTATTCATCCATCATTAAAGTTAAGGTTTAATAAGAAATTTTTTAACATATTGCTCAATTAACCTTGATGTTTTAATCATCCCTCTGAGTGGAGTAATTATCACTATATGTTTCATTTAAGAATTATGTGAGTGACGCCCTTAAAGAGAAATTGATTTGTTAAGGGACTTAGCCAACTAAAATTGAGAATTGGGCTCGCAGTGTTTCTCAAAGTACTTTTAATTAGTTAAAATATTTTTTCTATCCATCATTAAACAAACTTGGATTAAGCCTAACTCGCTTCTAAGCTCTTAACATGTACAGGAAAAATAAACTTAGAACTGTAGGGATATTAAATTATGTGGTATTTAATTTTTATCAAGGATTACAACATCATTCAAATATTAAATAGTGGTCTTAATATAGTAAGTTATTATCTTCCAAACTTAGATCCCTCACCTTAATATCATTTAATTTAATTAACTTCCAAATTATTATAATTAGGAAAAATTACAATTATGCCCTTGTTAAGTAAAAGTGAGGGATTGGTTTCTACCTCTTAATCCCTTGTGTTTCAACCACTTAGAAAAGTCAATTATGATCATACATTACCCATTTAACCTTTAATTTTTCCTGAATATTAATTAGGGCATAAATTCCATAATTACTATTTTGTTCTTTAAGGCCTTATCACTTAGGTGTTGTTTAAATTATACTCAAGTGACTTTGAAATTTTTATGTTACCCAATTCTTGGGTCAATTAAATATAAGAGGAGAAAAATCTTATTTTTTATTTTTATTTTTTTAGAATTATTTTTAATGCAAAAGTAGGTATTTATTGAGTTAATTCATTAACTTATCAAAAGTAAGCCATCTATCCTTAGGAAAATTAATGGAGGTTCAACTTGGTTAGAGAACCATCTAAACAAATTTTCATGATTTTTTTGAATTTTACTATAATTATTATAATTATTTTTTAGAGTGTTAATTAAATATAAAATATTTTTTAAGTTGAAAATTAGATTTTATATTTTTCTTAAATCCATCTGAGTTCAGAGAACCCAAGGAAATAAATTTAATATTTTAATGATTTGTATTTTTTTATTATATTTATTTTAGTGCAATATTAAAGAAAATTAAATTTTAGCATTTAAAAAATCACAAATTTATTTAACAAATTGGGAAAAATATTCTAATTGCTCCCAAATGATCAAGGAACAATTTAGAACATTTTAGTGCATATTTTTAATTTTATGATTTTTATAATTTTTATTTATTTTTAATTATTAAATATATAAAATATAACTTAAAAATTAAATATTTATTTTAACTTCAGTTTTATTTTTCTTATGTTTTTCTTGTCACAAGAAGCTCCTAAAATCATTTTCACAATTTTTAAATTTATATTTTAATTTTGACAATCAATTTAATGCCAAAAATGTCATTTTACTTACAAAATTAAATTTGGTGGTCAATTTAATTCAAATTGAGTTCAAAATTTATAGTGAGCTAATATAATTATTATTTACAGTGCGGGTTCATTTTTGTGATTTTTTTAAATTTTATTTATTTAATTTTTTAAGGCTTTTAATGAGATAACTACAATTAGTGACTTTTTTAATTACTTAAATCCCATTGTAATTTTCCTAGGGTCCTTTGACTACAATGAACTTACTAAAACAAGTTTCGTATTTTTATGATTTATATTTTAATTAATATAAAATTTTAATTAAAAATAGGGGATTTAATCTAAAATTTAGGGCTCTTTGGCTAGATATGCTCTTTGACCATGGAAAAATTAAAGAACACTCTTAATATTAGAACCAACAAGCCCTCAAAATATCAAGTCATGTTGATTAATATCTCTTACGTAATGATTAAAATACAATTTTGAGCATTTAATTAATTAAAAATAAAATACAAGTCAAATAATTTTGATTTTTGTTCCAAATTATTCTCCTTTATTCACTCAACAACATGATATTTTTATTTTATTACTACCATTTTTATACACCAAGTTATGCATTTTCTAAGCTAACTGAATTAAAATAAATATAAATCCCATATTTTTCCTACATATCCAACTCAACATCACACAATCCTACGGTGCTCCGAACTCCCATGTGGTGCTCTGCCATTTGACACCGCTACCTGAGTTAGCTGCCGCGCGACCTACGCTTTATGTTTCAATCCTTCATCTGACTGCATCAGTGTCGTACGTCTGATGCATGCTCGATCAAACTACTCTCCTTCATCATCTTCATCTGTTGTATCCCGTGAGCCATCCAGCTTCTAGACCTACGATCTCCCTCTACACTTAACCAAATCATATGGGGTTTGTTTCTAAAGCTTCATTCAGTCCAGGCGAACACATCCATATGGTTTATCATGCATAAAATTAATATGTTCTTCACAAAAGACCAAACTAAGCTTAATTTTAGGGGGGAGAGTTTAATACCTTTTTCCAAGAGATGTGGTCACAATTAAATGCTTGCGTAAGCTTAAGTGGACTCTAGCGAATCTCATGGATGTGTCAGTTTGATCTGGCAAAAGGTCTGGTTCAGAAATCCTCTAGAAGGAGGAAAGGCTGAGGTCAAAGTAAAGGAAAGAGTGGTTGGGTGGTGGGGCTTTCGGTAGGGAACTTCTTCTCTTCGTATGGTGAAGGTGAGGAGTAAATCAGTTTGATATTTAGGGGAGTTTGGTTGAGGTTCCTATTTTTGGATGATTTTTTGATGGCAAAACTCACTTCGGGCGGTGGTTATGGATGGTTGGGGACAGTGAGATTAAACTCATGAGGACTTGAAGATGCTCTGGAAGCAATTTAATAGAGTCTTTCAAAGGTCTTGGACCATTTTTCTTCTGAGCATTAGATGTGAGTTTTAAATAACCACAACCATGGTGGCCACCAGGGCTGGCTAGTGGGTGGAAAAGGTAGTTGAGGTTAAGGTCTGAGCGGTGAAATTAACTAATGGGGGCGAGCCACATTGGATGATTTAAATTTGGGCTTGGTTCATGAGGAATGTTTCTCGGCATTAGATTTTCTGGCAACTAGGCTCAAGTGGCAAGGACAGGAGAGGTTGTTAGCTAGGTTAGGGGAGCAAGAGGGAGGTTTATGGGTGATTAGTTGGGTGGCTTTATGACTGATTGCATGCGGTATTGGGTTTAACCAAATATGGGAGGAGATCCCCAAATTTGGTGGATCGTTGGTCCATGGTTCAACAAGATTCTGCTAGGTGGATTAAGCTTGGTCCCTAGGACTTAAATTATGGTTGTGGTGACCATGGCTTGGTTAATTTGAATAGGTTTGGCCAAGTTTAGAATTTGGGTTCAAAATTGG
Source organism: Papilionanthe hookeriana x Papilionanthe teres (assembly GCA_022702705.1). NCBI lineage: Eukaryota > Viridiplantae > Streptophyta > Magnoliopsida > Asparagales > Orchidaceae > Papilionanthe > Papilionanthe hookeriana x Papilionanthe teres. The sequence continues at coordinate 129,092,578 of CM040425.1, read as the reverse complement.
AGTTTTAGTTTGGACTTTTGTCTAGGTTGGGTTTGGGTTAAGATTTTGGTCAATTGATTGATCAATTTGATGTAGATTACTGTCTTGACGAGTTTGTCAAAGGAATTAGATGATTTGAATTGATTGGGATGTCCAATTTGGTAGGATTTTGAATTTGGGTCAATTTTGGGACATTTGGGCTAAACTTGAATTTGTTTTGGGCTATGTTTTAAATTGGGTTTAATTGATGGTTTAAATTGGTCCAAGAGATTGTTTTGAGGAGTTTTGAATATTAATTGGGTTAGATTTTAGGAGATCTGATTCAATTTGGTGTGATTTGGGAATTTGGGCAAATTGGGGATTTTGAATTGGGGTTGGAATTTGGTCATAAAATTGGCTCAATTGGGCTTAGAATTGGTTTTATTTTATATTATACATGATAAATTTTGATTTGTAATTGAAATTGGGTGAAATTGAAGTCAATTTGGTTAAAATTGGGGGTGATTTGAGCACTTTATGCCATTAAGGGCAATTAGGGATTTGGTCAAAATGGGTCAATTTGGTCAAATTAGGCTCAATGGAGTGGTTTGAAATGACTTTGGAATCATTTGGAGTAATTTTTGAGAATTTGGAATTTTTTGGAATTTTTGGGGTATGAAGGGAATTTTGGTAGTTTTGGAGATTTTAGAGGTATTTTGGGAGTTTTGAGAATTTTGGTGGATTTAATCAATTTGGGTGGTTTAAGAGATTTTGAAATAATTTTTGAAGAAAATTTGAGAATTTGGAAAATTTTGGGAATTTAAGGAATTTTGGTAAAACTTAAAAATTAGGGTTTAGAAGTATTTTAGTAATTTAGTGAAAATTTGGTGGCTAGGAGGCCAAAGTAGGAATTTTGGTAAATTAGGATCAATTAAGAATGTTAATCATGAAATCACCTTATTTGAGCCATGTACCAAGGAAAATCCCATTTTAGATCCTCCGTGTGTTGGTTATAGCTAAGCCCTAGCCTAGGGCTAAGGGTTATGGAACCACTCTTATGAGTTTCGAAAAGTGTGGGGAACCAGGTTAAGCATGTTTGGTTTAGGGTCTAGGTTGTGTGCTGCAATGTGAAATAGACATATGTGTGTAGGGCTGACCAAAGCTACACCAAGTGGGATTGACCCTAAGGCTTGACCATCTTTTGGGGACTCCCTTCTTGAGCTCCCTCATCTATGGCTCCCACCTACAAAGTGCTAAAGGTTAGGACCAAACATATAGAAATCAAAGAGGAGCAAAGAAGTATTTAAAATTTCTAATGGGGTATCCATTACTAGTCTTTTAAGATATTCAATAAGAAAGTCCTATGGCTAGATCCTAGGCTTCTAAGAAAGACAAGACATTCACAAAAGTGAGGTCAACAAGTTCCAAGTCGCCATAAATGGAAATGTCTGTTATTTCATTAGTATTGCCATTTCCATTCTAGTTTTTAGCTCTTCTTGTTCTACTTCATTTTTGGTAAATGACACTGTCAGGTGGTAAGAGAAATTTAGCGTTGCCTGATCCAGTGTTAGGAAAATCAAACCAATCCTTGCATTCCCGGGCAATCGTTGTTTGCAATCTTTTATCTTTTCTGGCTGATGAAGCTCCATCAAAGTACATGTACCAATGTTGTCCACTGAGCTGTTCCACTTGCAATATTTGTTCATCTGGCAGGTCATCATTGAGAAGGTATCTAGCTGGTAACAGGTGCGCTGTGAGGTAGTCTGCTAAAATCTGTTCTTTGATAGCGTGAAGGGGGACAAAAGTTATATCGAGCTACAATAAGATCATCAACCGCCTTACTAAATTTCAGGAAAGTTTTTGTCAAGTCATCAAATATTGTAATGTATTAACTTTTGAGATCAGGTTGACCTTATGAGAAAGCATGTAATGCCCAAACTTATGAGCAGTAAAAACCTACTCAATAGGAGGATACTTCTCCTTCGTCAGTATTAGACTTTTAATCAATTATTAGAGAGCATTTTCCTTACCCTCATCATTGACTTGGGCTAGTAAAGCTCCAAGGAATTTATTTAAGGCTGCAGTATAAAGTATTAATGGTCTGCCCGGGATAGGGGCTGCTAATATAGGAGGTATCGTTAGGTATCGTTTAATATCCTCGAAGAATCGCTAGCACGGCTCTCCCCAATAGAATTTATCTTTTGTTCTGAGTAATTTTGAAAAGGGATGATACCTTACTGACAGATTAGATAAAAATTATCTCAGGTATGCCAATTTACCTTGAAACTTATCCTTTACCTTCAAAATTATCTGCGATGACACAATGACCACCATTAACTCTGATATTGGCAACGGAAACTCATCCTTCGAACATGCTTTATTTAAGTCCCTAAAGTCAACAAACACTCGTATATGTCTGTTCTTCTTCATAACTAATACAACATTGGCTAGCTATGTGAGGTATTGCTCCTCCCGTACAAAGTTAGCCTCTATTAATTTTTTCACCTCAGCTGTGACTTGTTGTTCTATATCGAGACGTAGTTTTCCAAGAGCTTTTTTTACAAGCGTTATACTTTGATCCACCCCCCTAGGCGATGCACTGTAATTTCTGGAGATAAACCTGAAATTTCTTCATAGCTCCAAGAGAAGCAGTCTTTGAATTCTGATAGTTACTTGATAAAATACATAAATTCTTCTTCACTAAGTAGAGAACTTATAAAAGTTGGTTGGGGCTGCTCCACAGTCTTGAGGTTGGTTTCCCTCAATTCATCCACCGTTGACTTGATTTCCTCCCCAATTTCTTGCGGAGTATCATCTGTCTGCTGAGCTTCATAGTTAACTTTAATGTCGAGGCATTTCTCTTCCAATTTGTAAGTAACAACAATGCAAAACTGTGAGTTATCATTCGGTCCTATCGTACAGAATCCGACAACTTCTTTTGAGTTGAGATTTTTCCCTTTAACATTCCATAATTTCTCAAAAAGTTGTAACTTATCCTTTGGCATTTTCTTTGGCACACAACCTTGTTGAATCAACTTTTGTACACAAGGAGAAAATTAACCCAATGATAATTGTATTAATTCATTAGCATCATTTTCTTCAATATTTATACAAGTTTCAAAATTAGAAGAAGAAGAGTAAAAGCAGTAAAATTTGATCGGTTTAAGTCGAATGTTACGAACTTTCTTGACCCTATACTCTAGATCTTTTGAGAGTGTATCAGTGTTAGGTTCTTGGCTTGCACATAATGGTTGATCCAATCATACATCGACTCATACTCATTCTTTTCTATGTCCTCCAAAGAGATCTCGAACTGAGGCTTCTTCTAGTAGATTTTCATAGTATCTTTATTAGACTCATCTTCCTCGGAACTTCCCTTTATGTCAATTTTAACAGTTGGCTTCATCCTTTCAATGATCTGGTGAATTATTTTTCATCCACATCCCCGGCTTTCATCTCAGATGCATGGGCTAAAAGAACCTACACCAAATCATTGCAAAGGAGAGGTAAGAGATTGTTGAAGTGAAGCTGAATGGTTCTGTCCTTGTGGCCCTTCTGGATCCTCAATTTTATTTGACACAACTTCTCTTGAAAAGATGGTTTCTTCAGGGAAGCATAGTAGGCGTCATCTTCGTGGATGCCAACTTCATGTATTGAGAACGGTTGTAAGTCTGCCTTGATGAAGTGTTCTTGTCCATCCTTATATTATTTAATGCACTGATGCATTAACGACGGAAACATATTGTATTCATGAAGTCACGGTCGACCAGGTAGAGTGTTGAATGAAGTCTCTGCGTTGATGACGTTGAATTTTGCAGTTGTTACTAAATCTCCAACTCTCATAAGCAGCGTGATTGATCTGAGCACCTTTTATCCTTTCTGATTGAATCCTCTTAGTATCTTCTTGTTGGTGGAGAGTTCCTACGCATCGATGTCAAAATATGCTAGCGTCCGTAGACTCATTATGTTGAGTTATGCACCCGGATCTACCAAAAATTTGGAAAGTACAAATCTACCGATGTTGACAAGAATGTAGAGCGGTCGGTTGTTGACCCTCGATCTGCAGCAATGCACCAAAAACTTGGTTTGCAATCGCCAAACAATGCATTAATTTATGTTATCAATAATATGTTATACTCAATACTTTGACTCAAATAATAATAGCGGCTAGTGTATATAAATATAATTTTATGGAAAATATTTTACACACTAGAGGTACTACGCAAGTATATGTAGGAGGATTATATATTTTTTTTTAAATATTTTGATTTTATTTTTATGTATTTCTTTTAAAGTTAGAAAGTTGATTTTTAATTTACTAGATGCAGAAATAAAGCAGTGATAAAGTAATGATTGATGTAAATAAAAATAAGCAAACAACTGTCTTCCTTTTAATTAATCCAAGACATTTTAGATAATTTAATATTCGTGGAGAATATAAATTTATGGTATTATGCCAAATAGAAGCATTCCTAATCTTTACCTTCGCTCGATAAGTATAAAGAACATCAGCTAATCTATAGATCAGTGTCCGAATGTATTGTTAGTAGAATGGGTTAATCTAGGCTCACACTACTAGATGTCCAAGGGTGGCTATGGTCGGCCCTACTAGTGACCCTTTCTTTCTCTATAAACCAAATTATAAGAATTTATCATGTCACTCTAAAAACTTATCAATTCTACACTCATTAAATAATATCTTCCTATTTATTTGCACTTCACCTTGAATAACCCGCACAAGGCCTTCGACTACCCAAGGATTCATGTGATATCTACTAGTTAAGAATTCATCTTCTTCTAGGTCTCAAAACTCTTCAACATATTTTAACAATTTAAATGGCCAATTTAAATAGTAAATTAAGATCCAATATTAATATCATCACAGTGTTTAAAAAATATATATAGATTTTAATTCTCAAACGAATTTTATATTATCTTATTTATCTTTTCATAATTGAAAGAAGAAAGTAAAGTAACTACTCAGAACACATTGAATTTAAAAAACAAAACATATAAATAAAACTTTGAATCAAAATACAAATACTTATCTCAAGTGTTTCTCTAACTGAACCTCTGAATCCTTCTGACTCCAAAGTAAATAGACTTCAAAAGCACCGACTCTTCAAATACTATTAATACAAACTCTAAAATAAACTCACTAATTAATAAAAGAAACTATAAATATGGCTCTTAAAATATTTGTCTAATTTCTCTCTCTAAATGGAACTATGGGGCTAGGTCTAGGCGTATGGTGGTTTTTGGTCTGCTTTCGTGGGCATTTTTCGCTGAAGGAGTAGCCTCCTATTTATAGGCTTCAAGGGTTGCCTTGAGGCACCTCTTCAAAATGAGTCTGCGTCCAGTTCTTCGCACCACTTCACTTTGGATCACACCTCTTCGCGATCCTAACCGTTTCCAAGCGTCCAAATACAATGTATCACATGTCCTATAATCCAGGAATAACTGCCAATCTTCTAGATGGTCCAATAACCGCTAACACCGTCAAAATAACCGACCAAAAGTCATAAAAAATCTTACAAAATTCTATATCGAACTGGCGCTTAGGCGCCGGATTCTGGCGACTAGTCGCTAGGGCAATTATTTTGACAATTTTGCATTTTGGCTCCATTTTTGCTCCTTTTTGCTCCTTTTTCATCTTTTTTTCCTTCTTGGACATTTTTGCATCACCTACATCCAAAACACAAAAATACTTTTCATTAAAGCATAATATCCTTAAAAATTTAATAAAAATCAAAGCATAAAAATAGGTATTTTTTTCATGGATCAAAATCCCCCAAACTTAAACGTTACTTGTCCTCAAGTAACCATTTTTACTATATAAAATGTATAACATTTGGAATAAAAGGTAAATATTTAAGATTTCTTATAATTTTTGGTTTTATAAAGGCTTTAGTAAATCATTAACCAAATTTAACTAAGTTTAATTTTAAGAATTTAAAGAATATTTAACTACCAAATCATAAGATTTCAAAAATTTTTCATTCACTTCAAAAATAATTGTAGTTTATTATATTAAGATCACATAAATTATTTACAAGAAAAAGATCTTCATGAAAATCTTTTCCAATAAAGATACATGCATAAAAATTAAGTAAAATATGTAATCAATTTTTTTCTTATAAGCTAATTCAAGTGAAGCCAATTTTTGATTAGGCATCTCCTCAAGCTTCTCCTCTCTCTTCTTTTTTTTTTTACAGAGAGGATTACTATATCTGGATAGCCTGTTAATGGTTTTGAACTTCGCTATCCTTAACTTATATTTTCAAACTTATACATTTTCACTTAATTACTATAACATGAATAGATTTCAAAAAGAATTTCAATCTTTTCTTTTTCAAGTTATAATTTTTTATTTCTTAATACTTCTAAAATTCAATTATTTCTACTATGAATAGAAAAATTTCTTAATCTTACTCTTCTTTAAGTTGAATAATTATATTCTTAAAATCAATCAAAGTTATTAAAATTTTGGTTGAGTCTGCTAAATTATTTATAATTTCAAAAATTTAAATGATTATTTATACATTCTTCATTCCTTATGTTATGTTAATTTTTTTTTTAGAAAATATTAGTTCATTAAGGACAAATAAAATTTAAATTTGCATGTATTTTCCCTTCCCCAAAACTTAAGTTTTGGTATATCATGAAAAAAAATTTAAAGTATGAGAGAAAGAAAGGTATAATTTAAAAAGGAATTTTTATATGTAAAAATAGTCTAAAAAGAAAAATTTACTTCTACACATACTTTTTATGAATATTACTAAAATAACGAAGCATATATAAAAGTAAGCAGGCTCATTATTTTTTTTATATATCAGTAGCTGAATTAAATGACTATACTACTAATAGAAACAAAAACAAAACAACATTACTAACTATTTAGGAATACTAAACAGTTGACTGAAACAGAAATAAACATTAATTCATCTAAATTTCAGTCTTCAACACAATACACTAAATATTTAAAATAGTCTCAACATCAAACAATCCACACAAAGTTTCATAAACAAATCTACACTAACAAACATCAAACATCAAACAACACTAGCAAACAAGAAATAAACTAACAATAGAATCAGCACATCTCAGAGGTAAATCAAGCTACTAATCACTATCTGTAGCCTCATCATCGTCATCACCAAAAGAAAAGTCCACATCCTTTGGATCAACATACGGTGAAAATTTAGGACAAGTAGGAAACTGAACATCATGCTCACCCTTCAACAATCTCACTAAAAACTCTGAATACTCAGCATCATACTCACTTTTCCTTTAGGTATACTCAGATAAATGATCAATCTTCTTGTCTATAGTATCTACTCTATAGTGAGTTAGAAATAACTCATTTTGCTGCTCCACAATTTGATCATGCATCGATTCCCAGAGACTAGATGGTGGCTCAGCAGTAGAAGTAGAAGGTCTAGAAGTAGAAGCTCTACCTGGAGTAGGTACAGAAGTAAAAGGATAAGTAGATCTCTTCCCTCGAAGACTATCATTAATGCTAACACTCTCCTACCTAATAGGCTTTGTAGTCTTCAACTTCTCCTATGATATATCAGCAGAAACTCCATTGCTCAAGCATAAAGAATGAATCAAGGATGGTAATCCTAATCCCACAGAAGTGATGGATCTAGCAATCGATTCCACTGAATCATAAATAATACTACCAACATCTATCGGCTTCCTCTCCTGAATGCAGTAGTTCAGGATAGCTCGATCTCTGGTAACTTCACTCAGGTGGTTGGAAGGTAGAAGTCTAGAAGAAATAAAATAATGCCATGCTTTTGAAATACCATTTAGCTTAAAAGATTTGAAGTTTACTCGTTTGTCGTTCCGGATCTTCCAAGCTCCAGTGCCATCAGTCAGATATACAATAATCATCTAAAGATCTCCCTCAGATGGAGATAAACAAGAATAGTAGCACTCAATGGTAGGTGGGAGGCTATAGAAAATATTAATCCGTTCCGGAGTAAATCCTACTCCGACACCTCTAACGAAGACTTCGTTGTCTTCCGCATCAAAAAAGTTAGCATAAAACTCGCGTACAATAGGAATAAGGGCAACAACAGTGAAATAACAGAATTGTTGCCAGTTGTGTGCAACGATCATGTTCTCGGTCATTTCACAAGGATTGTAAAAACTGCGCTCCGAGATAAACTTTTTTGACGTCGCAAATTTGTGATAACGAAAATACGCTGCTGCAGTCGAAAACGTGCTGCTGTCGAAATTTTTTCGTGCCTTTCCTCGCTTAGATTTTGGTTCCATCTAAACGTGAAAGAAAACACAAATAAATTTAGGAATCAAATATTTAAACTCTTTTTAAGCTTGAGAAACTTAAAATGAGTTTAAAAATCCATCGAGAAACTCTAAAAATTAAAATTTTTCTCAAAATTTCAATTTTTAGCAAAAAATAGGAAAAACTATGGTAAGATTAAAAAATAAATGGATTAGAAGGTAGATCTGACCTCGAGATGAAGAAATTAAGTGATTTCGGGCTCAAAAACTTGATGTATTGACCTCAAGATGGATCTAGGGGGTGTATTTTCCTGAAAATGAGGAAGGGGATGAAGCTTAGGTGTCAACCATGGATAATGGGGTTTAAATGCTAATTTTCGGTAAGCAGGCTGAACAGGCACCTAGGCGCCAGACTCGCCTTTCACAAAAATCACTTTAACAATTTTATTTTCCACCAAAACTCATAAATTCAACTTCCAATTACTCATATTAGAGTAGTGCTTTAGTTTCCAACTTCCAAAATATTTCCCAAAAATTTTGAAAATTAAAAATTAAATCCACCAATTAAACACAAGGTTTAAATCAAACTCTTCTAATTCCATTCATAATCTTCAATTTTGGTGCTTCAGTTTCCAACTTCCAAAATATTTCCCAAATATTTTGAAAATTAAAAATTAAATCCACCAATTAAACACAAGGTTTAAATCAAACTCTTCTAATTCCATTCATAATCTTCAATTTTGGCTCAATACAATACAGATAAGTATAGTAATATGATTCAAGTCTTAACAAACAATCAAACTACACAATTTCAAAGCAAATACAACACACATTGAACAATAAATCAAACACACAAACAACACATTTGATTTACTAAATTGATACAACGACACACTAATAAAAGTCTAGATCACACCACTATAACTATCTAATCTTCAAATTAGAAATTTCCATTCTCTTCACAAGGAAGATTACTAGGCCTACTTTGGAAGAATACTAACACCCTCGGAAAATCCGTAGCCATTTTTTCATCGATCCACTTGTTCTTCGCATACACTCCACTTGAGCATCTTGATAAGCTGCTAGATGATCAAATTGATGCTTCACCTGCCATTCCAGATGTTCAATTTGATGATACATCTCATGGAGGCGATCTCCAATACTTTTGAATTCTGCTTCAAATTTATCTAGACAACTTAAAATTTTCTCCAAACTTACAATGATAAAACCATCGAAGTAGGGTCGAGGATCCTTTCGAACCTTTGTCTCTAGCCTCTTCTCCAAGATTTCTTCTCTCCATTTCTTCAAAAATCCTCTCTAATCTCTCAAGAATGAAGTGTCTAGGTCATAATTTTGATTGCTTAGGGATTGGGGACGAAGATGGGGTAATTTAAAGAAGAAAATCATGTGAAAATTTGAAATTTTTTTGTTTTTACACGATCCAGTAACTGTGGCGCTTAGGTGCCAAATTTGGCGCCTAGGCACCAGACCCATCGATACACAGTTTTACTCTGGCGCTTAGGCACCAAATTTCGGTACCTGGACACCGGAACCATGTTCGACTCCGTTTCGTCTATCATCAAATTTCAAAGTTTCGTTTTCCAAAACAGGTAAATTAGAATGGTAAGATCAATATAAACTTAGTAACACAAATTATAAACAATCAAATGAAGGTTAACTTGATCTCCTTTTTACTCACATATGAAATGAAGTGATCCAAAGTCTAAACTTTATATACTTCGAGATAATTTTTAGCTAAAGTCAATGAAGACTTGTTAGCGTCCAATTTTCTAAAGCTATATAAAATTAGTCAAGACCGAGGTATAACCTTACATTAAAAAAATGTAAAAACACAAAAATAATTATGGGTTGCCTCCCACAAAGCGCTTGGTTTAACTTCGTCAGCCCGACCTAATTAAGTCTTTAATCAGGTAGACTCAACTCGTAAGCCTCTTTATAAATCATTTTAATGTCTCCCAAATAAGGCTTCAATCTTAATCCGTTAACTTTAAATATTTTTCCTGTTTTGTGGTCTTTAATATCCACAGCTCCATAATGGTATACTTTCTCAATTATATAAGGTCCCATCCATTTAGATCTTAGTTTTCCAGGAAAAAGTCTTAAACAAGTATTAAATAATAATACTTCTTATCCAGGCTCGAATATTTTTCCTGAAATCTTTTTGTCATGTAACATCTTCATTTTCTCTTTATAAATTTTTGCATTTTCATATGATTCATTTCTTATTTCATCCATCTCATTTACTTGTAATAATCATTTTTCTCCTGCAGTATTCAAATCAAAATTAAACTCCTTTATCGCCTAATAAGCTTTATGTTCAAGTTCAACATGTAAGTGACAATGTTTACCATAAATTAACTAGTAAGGTGACATTCTGATTGGTGTCTTATAAGCTGTTCTATAAGCCCATAATGCGTAATCAAGTCTATCAACCCAATCAGCTTCTTTTAGGATTAACAAGTCTTCTCTAAAATTCTTTTAATTTCTCTCGTTTGATACTTCAGCCATTCTACTTGTTTCGAGGGTGATATGCAGTTGCAATTCGTGTTTGATTCCTAATTTTTCCAAGAATAATCGAATTCTTATATTTCTAAAATGACTTCCACCATCTGTGATAATTACCTTAGTGCATTCCAAATCTCGAAAAAATAATTTTCTTTAAAAATTTTGAAACACTTTTGGAATCACAGTTAGGTAAACCTACAGCTTCAATCCACTTTGAAACATAATCAACTGCTAATAAAATATAAATCTTTCTAGATGATGGTACAAATGGTCCAATAAAGTCTAAACCCCATATATCAAAAATTTCAACTTCTAATATATAGTTTAAAGGCATTTCATCTTTTCTAGATATATTTCTCATCCATTGACATCGATCACATGTTTTCACATAATGTCTCACATTTTTAAACAAGGTAGGCCAATAAAATCCTGAATTTAAAATTTTAAATGCAGTTTTATCTACTCCAAAGTGTCCTCCAAAATTGGAACAATGGCATTTTTGAATAATAGCAAAAGTTTCTTCATAAGGTACACATCTTCGAATTACAGAATCTCTTCCTAATTTAAATAAATGAGGGTCTTTCCAAATATAAGATTTTGCATCATTTTTAAATTTCTTAATATATTTTTTATTCAATCCATAAGGTAGAATATTATTAACTAAATAGTTAACTATATCCGCATACCAAGGTGTTTGGATTCCTTGAATAACTTATAAATGTTCATCAGGAAATTTCTCATTTATATTTTCCTCAGTATTAACACCATTCTTAATTCTAGATAAATGATCAGTAATTTGGTTATCAGTTCCTTTTCTATCCACTATTTAAAAATCAAATTCTTGTAGAAGTAAAACCCATCTTATCAGCTACAGCTTAAGCATCTTTTTTTGTCATTAAATATTTAATAGTGGAATGATCAAGTATGAACTATGCATTTGGTACCAAGAAGATAAGGTCTAAATTTATCAAAGGCATGAATTATAGCTAAAATCACTTTCTCAGTAGTAGTGTAATTTCTTTGAGTTTCAGAAAGAGTTTTACTAGCATAATATATAACTTTGAAAAATTTTCTCATATTTTTGTCACAATACGGCTCCAATTGCAACATCACTTGCATCACAAACTAATTCAAAGGGTTTATTCCAATTAGGTGCCATAATAATAGGTGCAGTTATTAATTTTTCTTTTAAAATATTGAAAGCATTAATACAGTCTTCATTAAATTCAAATTTAGCTTCTTTTTCCAATAAATGACTAAGAGGTTTAGCAATTTTAGAAAAATCCTTTATATATCTTCTATAAAATCCAGCATGACCCAGAAAACTTCTCACATCAGTAACAGTAATAGGTGGTTGCAGTTCAGCAATAATTTTTACTTTTTCTTGATCAAATTCCATCCCATTTTGTAAAATTTTGTGACCAAGTACAATGCCTTCTGTGATCATAAATTGACATTTTTCCCACTTCAGAACTAAATTTGGTTCTTCACATCTTTTCAGAACTTTGAAAATATTTTCCAAATAAGATTCAAAAGAAGTCCCAAAGACTGAAAAATCGACATAAATATTTTAATTCCTTTGTCAATCAAATCACAAAATATTGGCATCATACATCTTTGAAAAGTTGCAGGTGCATTACATAAACCGAAAAGCATTCTTCTAAACGCAAATGTTCCATAAGGACTTGTAAATTTTGTTTTCTCTTGGTCCTCAGGAGCGTCAGGTAATTGATGATAACCAGAATATCCATCGAGAAAACTGAAATATGATTGTCCAGACTAATTTATCAAGCATTTGATCCAAGAAAGGTAAAGGAAAATGATCCTTTCTAGTGGCGTCATTTAATTTTCGATAATCAATGAAAATTCACCATCCAAGAATCTTGTCTCTGTAGGAATTAGTTCATTTTTATCATCGACAATGACAAGCTACTCCTCCTTTCTTCGGAACACAATGAATAGGACTTACCCATCGACTATCCGAAATAGGATAAATAATTCCAAGCATCTAACCATTTTAAAATTTTTTTTTAACAACCTCTTTCATGATAGGATTTAATCTTCTTTGAAGTTCAATAAGAGGTTTAAAATCTTCTTACATTAAAATTCTATGCATACAGATGGAAGGGCTTATTCCTCTTATATCAGTAATAGTCCAACCAAAAGCTTTCTTATAATTCTTTAACACTCCTATCAGTTTTTCTTCTTGATCTAAACTTAGTTTAGAGGAAATAATAACAGGTAAAGTTAATGAACATCCAAGAAAAGCATACTTTAAATGTGCAAGTAGAATTTTTAATTCCATTTTAGGGGCTTTTTTAATTGAGGGTAAAAGTATATCATTTTGTGTTATGTCCAAAATTTCCCAGTTATCTTTAATATAATGAGTTTCTTTAGATAATTCTTCATCTTTTAATTCTTCATTTTCATCAGTTAATAATTCAATTTTTTCTTTTGAAATGACTTTACATCTTTCTTGATAATGTTTTTCAATTATATAATCAATAATATCCATTCAATAAGATTTTTCTTTATCGTGGTACTTCATTGATTTAAGAAAATTGAATTTAATCTCTCGATCATTAACTCACAAGGTTAATTCTCCTTTTCGCACATCAATCATAGCTCGTCCAAGTAGCTAGAAAAGGTCTCCCTAAAATAATTGGTATTTCTTTATCTTCTTCCATATCAAGTACAATGAAATCCACAGGGAAAATAAATTTATCCACTTTACCAAGAACATCCTCTATAACTCCTTTAGGGTAGGTGATAGATCTATCAGCTAACTGAAGGGTTACAGTGGTGGGAGTAATCTCTCCTAAATTCAACTTTTGAAAAATAGAAAATGGAATGAGATTAATACTTTCTCCTAAATCACATAAAGCTTTTCCACAAAATTTTTCTCCAATAAGACAAGGTATAGTAAAACTTCCAGATCTTTAAGTTTCGAGGTAATTTCTTTTGAATTATCGCACTAAATTCTTCAATTAATCCAACAGCTTTCAAAAGCTTCAAATTTTCATTTCTTACTTAAAATATCCTTCATAAATTTTGCATAAGTCGGCATTTGTTCCAAAGCTTCGAAAAAGGTATGTTAATGGTAAGTTTCTTAAAAATTTCAAAGAACTTAGAAAATTGATGATCAAGTTTCGCTGTTTTAGTCTTTCGAGGAAAAGGTGGTGGTGGTTTTTCAACTTCCACATTAATAAGAATAACAGCCTGATCTCGACTAGAGAAGGAGTTTCTTGAGGTTTTTCAATCTCTTCAACCTCAATCTCATTTTCAATTTCATTCTTCATTCTTTCTTTTAATTCCTTTCCACTTCTAAGTTGTACAGCTTTAACATGTTCATGTTCTTTTTCAGTTTCTTTTGGATTGACTTCAATATTACTAGGAAGTGTTCCTGGAGGTCTGTAATTAATTAAATTAGTAATTTGTCCCATTTGATTCTTAATAATACAAATAGCAGTGTTTTGATTTAGTAATTAATTACTTAGTTGTAAAATTAATTCTTCTATAGATAACTTTTTCTGTTGATTATTAAATCTAGGTGGTTTATAATTTGAATTTACTTGATTGTTCCAATTTCCAGTCGATGGGATCGATTATTACCCCATCGTTGTTGTGAATTATTCCATTTAAAATTAGGGTGATTTTTCCATCCAGGATTATAATAATTGGAATAAGGGTTATTTTTACTAGCAATAGCTTGTAAAGTTTCAATAGTTTGAGAATCTTCAATATTAGCAGAGTTGTTATGTGATACATTGATAGCAAAATTATCTAATTTCTTAGATATAGCAGCTACTTATGAAGCTAAGATAGAAAAGGCTTCTTTATCAAGAATAGTTGCCATTCTTTTAAGATTAATCCTTTCATAAGGCCATTGAAAATTATTGTTAGTCATTTCTTCAATTACAGTATAAGCTTCTACAAATGATTTAGCCATTAAAGAACCTCCAGCAGCAGCATCAATAATTGATTTAAGTGATCCAATTAGTCCATTATAAAATGTTTGAATAATTAACCAATCAAGTAAAGCATGATGAGGATATTTTCTTAATATTTATTTAAATCTTTCCCAAGTTTCATAAATTGTCTCCCCATCAAATTGACTAAATGAAGTAATATCATTTCTCAATTTAGCAGTTTTAGAAGGAGGAAAATATTTAGCAAGGAATTTTTGTGTCATTTCAAATCTCATGTTTTAATAGAACCTGTCGCTAATGAGTTCAACCATATCTTCGCTTTATCTCTTAAAGAAAAAGGAAAGAGTCTAAGTCTAATAGCATCATGAGAAACATTGTTATATTTAAAGGTAGCACAAAGTTCTAAAAAACTAGCAAGGTGTAAATTTGGATCCTCATTTGGTGTTCCCCCAAATTTGTTAATTTGAACCAATTGAATAATTGACGGTTTAAGCTCAAAAGAATTAGCATCTACAGTAGGTATCTGAATACTAAAATGAAGTTCATCAACTATAGGGTTAGCATAATCCCTTAATGGTTTGTAAACATTTTGTTCATTAATTTCAATTGGATTTTGTAAATTGTTATGTAAATTAGCCATCTCTTGATATTTTTGAATTTGTTTTTCTTTTTTAATTCTTCTAACTGTTCTTTCTAATACAGAATCTAAAGGTAATAATCCTTCAGATCAGAACTACACATAAAAAGTAAATAAAAAGTAAAATAGCAAGAAATAAAATTTTATTATTTTTATTTTTTATTTTTGTTTTTTTTAAATGTTTTTGTATTTTATATTTTTGATAATAAAAGAAATAAATAAAATAAAATAATTAAAATCTATAAATTTTGCCTCCCGGCGACGGCGCTAAAAACTTGACCCTCGATCCTCAGCAATGCACCAAAAACTTGGTTTGCAATCACCAAACAATGCAGTAATTTATGTTATCAAAAATATGTTATAGGCAATAATTTGACTCAAATAATAATAGTGGTTATTGTATATAAATATAATGTTATGGAAAATATTTTACACACTAGGGGTACTACGCAAGTATACGTATCGCTTCAAGTAATATAGGGGTTTAAATAAAGACTCCAATATCGATCCCACGAGGAGGATTAAAGATTTTTTTGTAAATATTTTGATTTTATTTTTATGTATTTCTTTTAAAGATAAAAAGTTGATATTTAATTTACTAGATGCAGAAATAAAGCAGTGATAAAGTAATGATTGATGTAAATAAAAATAAGCAAACAACTTTCTTCCTTTCAATTAATCCAAGACTTTTTAGATAATGTAATATTCGTGGAGAATATAAATTTATGGTATTGTGCTAAATAGAACATTCCTATTCTTTACCTCCATCCAACGCGATCATGGTCATCCATCCGATCTGACGGTTGTTGGTAATCGTCTCCGTCTGGATCAACTCGAGAGCCAGCCACCATCTAGACCTAATATCTCGCTCATTTCTCCACCAAATCACATGGGGTTTGGTCCTGCGTGCTCGTCTAGACTAGAGCTACACATCTATATGACTGATGCACACTGAAATTGAATTGAAGTCAATGGGGAATCGCTGGAAGCTCAGGAGCAAGAGAAGTTTCCATACCTTGGTCCAAGAGGTGAAGCCTCGATTGGATCTGCTCGGCACGTTAGTTAGAGTCCCAGGAGCCTATGGATTGAGCCTCGAGCGATGGTGAAATGTCTGACTATGAAAATGCTAAAACCCGATTTATTGTTTTTGCCTATAGAGCACATGGTTGGCCTGGTGAGGGGGCTTTCAGTGGGGAACTTCTTCTCTACTTATGGGAAGGTGTGGAAGAAGTTAATTTGGTCTCTGTGAAGTTTCTGAGGTTGTCCTGTTTCTGGCCTGAAATTGAACTCTGAAATTGAACTCAACCAATGGTAATTAAGGCAGGATGACAGTGGGGTTGAGCTCCTCTTGGATGGGAGGAGCTCTGGAGGCAATTGGAAGGGGTTCTGTG
Organism: Papilionanthe hookeriana x Papilionanthe teres; assembly: GCA_022702705.1. Classification (NCBI taxonomy): domain Eukaryota; kingdom Viridiplantae; phylum Streptophyta; class Magnoliopsida; order Asparagales; family Orchidaceae; genus Papilionanthe; species Papilionanthe hookeriana x Papilionanthe teres. The sequence goes on along the minus strand of CM040425.1, from coordinate 129,075,884 downwards.
AGGAAAAATTTCAACACATTTTGCAAGCCTGAACGGTGTGGGCTTTATAGCCATGGCTGCTTGGTGGAGCTCGAGGCCAGACAATGAGTGGTTTAGGCCGCTTAAGGTGAGGGCTAAGAAAGCAAAGTGGCTGGAGAGGAGATGACACACATCCAAGGTTAAATTTTGAAATTTCAAGGACAAGGGGGTGCTCAGGCGTGGTTGCTCCGATAGCTGGGGTGGCTGGCAAGGACAGTTAGGCGGCTGAGCAGGCTGAGGAGGAGAGGAGGTGAGGTTCAGCTGCATTAATTAGGCTGAGGAGGTTGCTTAAGGGAGGTTTAAAGGATGGGACTTAGCCTTAGCAAAAGGCTAGACCCATTGGTCCAAAGTTGTGGACCAGTGGTCCATGGCTTAAGGAGGCATGTGTTGGGTCAGGTCAAACCCACCTTAGGAGGCATAGGGTTGGCTTCCAAGAGGTTGTCTTGATCAAATTTAGTTTGGTTAGATTCAGTTTGGCTAATGTGTGTACATGGGTTAGTTTGGGTTCAACTTTGGATAGCTTGAGTTTTGGTTTGATTTAGGTCCAAATGTCTTGAGTAACATTGTGTAAATGATTATCTTGAAGAATTTTCTTGAAGACATGAAATGGTTTTGAGTTCAATTGAGAGGTCAATTTGGTCGATTTTGGAACTTTGATTAATTTTTGTAAGGTTGGGTCAACTTGGTTCTAAGTTGTTTTAAGGTGGGTTTTAGACCCAATTGAATGTTTCAAATGGTTTAGGGGAATGTATTGAAGAGTTCCTAACATCAATTGGGAGAAAATTTTAGGAATAGGCCAATCAATTTGGTAGATTTAGGACATGTGTTCAATTTGGGTTAAAATGGGTGTTCTTGGTTTTTAAATGGATTTAGGCTAGGTTTGAGCTCAAATTGGGACAATTGAATGGTGCATGGGTTTCATAGGAGTGCCCTAGATGGTTTAGAATTGAAATTTGGGGGGAATTGGTTGACATTAGGTTAATTGGGGAATTTTGGATTAATTAAGCAAATTTGGGGATTTTTGGTTTCAAATGGCATTGAACTCAAATGTGAATCAATTTAGACTTGGATTTGGTTTAGATTGGTATTGAGGATGTTGAATTAAAGTTTAGAATTGAAATTGGACAAAATTGAGGTCAAATGGGTTGATTTGGTTTGACATTGGTTCCGTTTGGGTTAAATTAGCCAACTTGGGATTTTGGATTCAAAGTAGGTAATTTTGGCAGAATTTGCTTATAGTGTAGTTAAACAAAATGAAATTGGAAATATTTGGGAATTTTTGAAATTTTTTGGAAATATTTGGAATTTTTGGAATTTTGGGTCAAAAAGGATATTTATGGTATTTGGAGGTTATTTGGAGGGTATTGGGGTATTTTTGGTGGATTTAAGAGGTAGGAATTGTTTTAAAAATGATTTTTAGGTTTTTTGAGAATTTTAGATCATTATTTGGGAAATTTTGGAGAGTTTTGGTAGTTATAGGGGCAATTTAGGTAATTTTAGGTAGGCTTAAGGACCCAATGTCAAAGCCAGAAATTTTGGGAAATTGGAATTTTGGTTAAGGTTGATTGGAGTGAAGTGGTTTATATTGAGCCATGTACCAAAGATAGTGTCCATTTTGAACATCTCATAGGTTGTTCCTAACCCTCTTAGCCAAGGGTTAGGGGTTCGGATCCATCCATATGAGTGTTCTAATGAACCAGGAGTCGAGATTGAGTAAAGATAGTTCATGGTTTAGGATGTTTGTAGGAGTGTAGTGTGTGCAAGCTAGACCTCACCAAGACTAGGCCACCCAGGGTTGTCCTAAGCCTTGAACATCCTATAGGAATTCATCATTGTCTTCCTGCACATTGGTCCTAACCTTCCAAGTGACTTGAAAGTTAATGACCAGCTATGTAGGATTCCAAAGAGAGTCAAGATTTGGTTTGAATTTCTAAATGGTGGGTTCCATCTCTAGTCTTCTAGGATAGTCAAGGAGAAGTCCTATGGCTAGATCCTAAGCACTAAGAGGAAAGAAAACACTCACCAAAAATGAGGTCAACAAATGGACCCCCAATAGGTGTGGTGTGCTAACCGAGCATACTGCACGGATTTGCGTAGACCGAAGAGATCAAAAAAAACCAACATGGACGTCTAAATGACACACTTAGAACAAAGCGTAGAAGATTCCCGATGGGGAGTATCAGGTAAATCTTTAAGATTGAAGATTCCAGAACTCTCGCTGGGGAAAAGGAGGTGAATTTCAAATCACAAGATTTTAAGAGATTAGATTTTAGATTCGCTTCTTTTTTTTATTTCAAGTTATAATTTTGAGTTTGAATTTTTATTTGATCGGAGTTTCGATTCGAATTGAAGTTTGATTTAAGATTTATTTCAAGATGGATTCTGTAGAAATTCTGAATTATGGATTGAGGAATTGAACCTAGGTCCCAACCTTGAGATTTGGAATGAGAACTGGAATTTAGGCTCCAGCCTCAAGATTTGAAGAGAGAACTGAAATTTAGGCTCTAGCCTCAAGAAGAGAGCTGGAAGCTAGGTTTCAGCCTCGGAATGGCAACCGTCAAGGAAGTTACGCCAGGAAGAAAAGACTACCAGCTCGGATGACCACCAGGGAAGTTACATCCGAACAAGGTACAGTCGAGAAATGGAAACCGTCAAGGAAGTTACGCCTAGAAGAAAAGACTTCCAGCTCGGAAGACCGCTAGGGATGTTGCATCCAAACAAGGTACAATCCATAAATGGTAACCTCCAAGGAAGCTACACCAGTAAGGAAATACTACTAGCTCGGAAGACCACCAGGGAAGTTACATATGAACAAGGTACAGTCGAGAGATGGAAACCGTCAAGGAAGTTACGCCAGGAAGAAAAGACTACCATCTCAGAAGATCACCAGGGAAGTTACATCCGAACAAGGTACAGTAGAGAAAAAGGTTGTCTGTTGTCTTAGGATTTATTACAGGAGTAGGAGTGAGACTTCATTCCCGACCTAAGTGAAACAAGAAAACTAGAACAACTCAGAATACCACTGGGGGAAATTCGATCTGAGCTTAAACTAGTAGGAAAGATTCATTTATTTCCTTAGGATTTATTACGGGATTAGAAGTGAGACTTCAATCCCAACCTAAGCGAAACATAAGAATAAGAACAACTCAGAATAACACTGGGGGAAATTAGATCTGAGCTGAAAGTAATCAAGAAAGATTCATTTGTTTTATTAGGATTTATTACGGGAGTAAAAGTAAAACTTCATTCCCAACCTAAGCGAAACAAGATAACTAGAACAACTCAAAATACCACTAGGGGAAATTAGATCTGAGCTGAAACTAGTTAAGAAAGATTCATTTGTTTTCTTAGGATTTATTATGGGAGTAGAAGTGAGACTTTGTTCCCAACCTAAGCTAAACAAGAGAACTAGAACAACTCATAATACCACTAGGGGAAATTAGATCTGAGCTGTAACTAGTCAAGAAAGATTATTTTCATTGGAAAAGAATCAATTTGAAAGAGAGTACGAGGGTGTTTCAAATCCCATTCGAAAGGCTTCTTGAAAAGGAGATCTACATGAGGAGGGACCTAATCCCATGCCATCAGAACCAAATCAAATAAAATTCATGGATCTGTGTTAGTAGAACCAGCTTATCCTCTAACACACAAAAGAAAGAGAATTGAAAGGAGCTGGAAATATTCGACCTGACGATAAGTCGATGAAAGGATTTAAATTTCGAAGAAGAGCTTCAAAAAGATTTCTATTAGAAGAAGATTGAAAGATTTGAATCAAAGGATTTAAATCATAATTCAATTCGAGACTTAGATTCATTTTGTTTCTTTTAGTGATTTGATTTCATTTTTGTTTAATTAGAGTTCATGTCAATTTGGAGTTCGTTTTTTTTTTTTGACATTCAGATTTTTAAAAGAATTTTCGTTCATCTTCTTTTCTTTCATTTTCTTTTCTCTTTCTTTTTTTGTTGTTCTATGTTTATCTTATTTTATCTTATTTAGTTATCCATTTATCTTTAAATCGTTCTTCGTTCGAAGATCATTCAACTTAATGGCGTTCCCAGTCAAATTTACACAAAAGAAATGAAGGCAAAACACGACATGGTCGTTTCCATTCCAATTTGCTGAAAATACATTATATAGCTTGATCTAAAACATGATGATATTTTCCTCAAAAATTAAGCCTCTTATAGGATCCATATAAATTCAAAACAGACTGCATAAGATTCTTATAGGTTTTTTCCAAAAGCATCTGTCAAAATCTATGTCGAATAGTGAGACACATGGGTAATAACATCACCTTCAAAGTTATCCTTGGCAAGAATGTCAATCGGATGTGCATTGGAGGTGTGTTATTTTCCATATAGCTCACAGCTCGTAAGGCTGAAGGTTCCCTAACTCTGGATTCTGCTGAAAGCAGAAGGGAATCTTACTGTCGTCCATCCTCTTGAAAGTGATGGAGATTCGCTAAAAAGGTACGCTCATTAAGCAGTGCTTTGCTACGTCCGCTCCATTTCCTTTTAGCACCAGAATTGAACCTACAGGTAAAGGTATCTCCACTGGCCCTCAGAATTCTCTGGAGCCTGCTATCTGGAGGTCTGATTCGAACATGATGTTACATTGATTTACAAAGGACACTGTACAGAAAGTTCGGAGGAAGTCATGATGATCTAAGTGTGGCGGTATGCAGTTGCCTTCTTCATATATGTTGATGATGCAGCTGTTGACTATGAAATCCGCAGGCAGTACCCGCCATGTCACCATTCCTTTAACCATCCTCTTGATGATTCTTGGCATCAGATCAACATCACTGTGACAGAGAATCCCTGACTGATTTCCTTTCCCGTCTTCGGCAAAGTTGTAACAATAACCGCACTGGATTGTAACTCTTCCTTTTCCTTTCATCCACCTCCGGGGTTCTGAGTAGGTCTTTCCTCTCAAACGACCAACTTGACCCAATTTCTAAAGGTCGTCGACACAATCTATAATCTGTTGCTGCTCGTAGTCTGAAAACACATCTGTATGTAGCTCAAGGCCCTCCAGGTTGTTGATCCTCTTGGCTCGAATCCTTTCAAAATATTCAAAGGTCTTCTTTTCAACTTTCTAAAGTTCCACCAGCTCGTACTCTGGAATTATCTGAAATCCTCGAGGTCTGGTAACGTGTTGTGGGATGTATGGCTCAACCCCATCACGCTCTCCTATGTGTCTCACCTCTTCAAGGATAGTATCTGCCAAGAAGTCCTTTGGGGTTACATTCGCAACAATGCTTCTCAGAACTGGTGTATTCTCCTGACATCGTGGCGCTGATTCCATTTCTGATCTTCTTCCAATCTCCTTCATCTTCTCTGCTATCTTCAGAGTTGATTTCTTCTTTTCTGGCTCCTGCTGGACCGGCTTCTTTGAGGTACTTGCAGTAATGGTAGGAACTGTTTCCTTATGTTGGTCCGCCGCTAGCTTGCTCTGCATCCTGTGAATGTGGCGGTTCTTGTTTCTTTGATGGGTCTAAGTGAGAGTAGCTTTCCTTACATCCTGAACTTCAGTAGGCAAGACGTTGAAAAGCCTGCCCTCTGCTGTAGTAACCATGGACTTAACTTTCTTGTCTGCTCCCGTTACCTGAGCGGCGTTTACTTTCCTCTTTCTGTTGGTAGTCTGCTGACTCGGGCCACCCAACTTGACCACGGTCGACAGGGGTCCAATCGGCATCCTTGTACTGTAAACCGGCCGGTGTGAAATCAAAGTTGATCTCGATCTTGATCGCATCCTTCATTCTTTCTTCATCGAGTGCTAGACTCACACCATTCTTGAAGTTCAGAACCAACCGTCTTTCGACATCTTCCTACGAAAAATAAGGAAAGCATCAGGGAGTTGTACTAAGAATGAGAACAACAAGAAAATTTATTCATTAGTAAAAAATTCTTATTCACTTCTTTTGAATTTTAACAAAGATAAGAAAAGATGAGGAAAGATCAGGAATGAGTTTCGATTTGAATGGAAAGTATAAATTTATTACTCATATGATTTCTTTTTCATATATTTTCTTTTTTAATAATTTTTTATCATTTTTTATCCAATTTTTTTTTTAATTTTGGGTTCGGACCCAGTCACAAGCAATTTCTCTGCCTGTGCTTCTAGGAACGAGACTTCATTTTTAAAGTTCATCCTTTGAAACATCAGGTTGTGTAATACTTCTTCAAATATCGTCCATTAATTTGAAGCATAGATTGTTCTCCGAGGCAATTCACAAATTGTTAGGAACCTCCTGAGTGGACTGTCTTGTACACGAGCGGCCCCTCTCAAGTTGGTTCAAATTTACCTCCTATCCTGCGATGTGCAAGAATAGGTCTCCTGAGAATTAGAACCAAGTCACGTACTTTGAACGTTCTTGGGCGGACCAGTTTATCGTGGGCCTGGATCATTTTGCCTTAATACAGTTTCAGTTTCTGATGCGCTGAAATTCATTTCCCTTCCAAGCTTTCTAATTCTTCTAGCCGTATTTTAGCATTTTCTTCTGTAGTAATCTTATCCTTGACTGCAATTCTGAGAGACGAAAGCTGAACCTCTAATGGCAAGACGGCCTTGGACCCGTACACTAGAGCGTAAGGTGTAGACTGAGTAGGAGTTCTGAAAGTCGTCCTGTAGGCCCACAAGGCTTCTAACAACTTCTCGTGTCGATTTCTTTTCTTATCGTCCAAAGTTTTCTTTACGATTTGGATGAGAGTTTTATTAAAAGCCTCGGCCAAGCTGTTTGCTCTTGGGTAGTAGATCATTGAATAGTGCCAATCTATCCCTTGCCTTGAAACAAAATTGTTGATCTTCATGCTCTTGAATGTAGACCCGTTATCTGAGATAATTTTGCGCAGTACCCCAAAACGGTAGATGACTTGATTCTTAAAGAACTGTAACACGTGATGTGTTTTCACTTCTCTGAGCGGTACTGCTTCTGCCCACTTAGAAAAGTAATATGTCACTGCATGAAAGAAGCGATGTCCTCTTGAGGAAGGTGGTTCTATTGGACCCACGTATCTGTGCCCCAACATTCAAATGGTCACGATGCAATTATTGGGTGTAGCACATTTGGAGGTTAGTGTAGAACCACTCCGTGCACTTGGCACTAGTGACAGCTCTTGGAAACTTTCATATAGTCGGTCATCATTGAGGGTCATTAATACCCTAATCTCTTAATCTTCAGTTTCATCTTCGGACCTGACTAATGAGCACCACTATGTCCTGAGTGCACCTCTTTGACAATTTCACGAGCCTCAGACCCACTCAGGCACCTTAGCCACATCGGATCGAAAGACCTTCTGTATAAGGTATTATTTATCAAGTTGTACGACAGAGTTCTTTTCTTGATCTGATGGGCTACTGACGTATCTTCCGGTAGGTTTCCTATTCGCGGGTAGTCTATTAATAGCTACCGCCAATCTTCTGTAGTTTCTACTACTATTGCAACTGATTCTTCCTCTTTTCTGACTTGTGTATTTCATCCACATTGAGCTGTGATAGGACCTGTCGCCCTTGAACTGACATTTCAATTGACTCATCCTGTAAGTAGGCAAATTCTTTCGTGAGGCGGGCTAACGCATCTGCAAGAGTGATTGTTACATTCGGAATCTACTTCAACAATTTCATTGCATACTGGAAGTACTGATCGAGTCTTGGTTTCAGAATCTTCTTCTGTCCTGCAACTTGTTGAATGATCAACTGTGAATCACCGTAGATGTTGATGTCGGTTATCCCCATCTGAATGGCTAACTCTAGTTCGATTATAAGGGCTTCATATTCTACTTCGTTATTCGTACATGGTTCTGTTAAATGGTAGGAGTATCTTAACATCCCCCGGTCCGGTGTTAAAAATATTAATCTGATTCCTGTCTTACCGGGCGCTATCGGTTGCAATTCTTTGTCTCTTTGTGCTGATGACGCTCTGTCGAAGTCAGGGTCTTCTAAGCTCATTATCTGCTAGTCTAGCAAGTCGTCATTGAGAGGTGATTCTACTGGCAAAGAGTGCATTGCGAGGAAGTCTGCTAGCATCTTGTCCCTTTATGACACGAAGAGGAATGAAGGTTATATTGAATTGCAATAGTATCATCGACCACCTGGCAAGTCTGCCAGAAAGCGTCAGACGAGTCATCAAGTATTGCAATGGATTGAACATTGAGATAAGGTTGACCTTATGCGAAAGCATGTAATGCATAAGCTTTTGGACAGCGAAGATCAGGGCCAAACAATGCTTTTCAATCGGAGGATACTTTACTTCCGTCGGAATTAGACGATGACTTAAGTAGTAGAGAGCGTTTTCTTTACCCTCGTCATTGACCTGGGCTAGCAGGGCTCCGAGGGAGTCTTCTAAAGTCGCGGTATAAAGTATCAAAGGTAGACCCGAGACTGGGGCTACTAAGATAGGAGGTGTCATTAAAATTGTTTAATATTTTCGAAGGCCTGCTGGCATTTTTTTTCTCAAACGAATTTGGCATCCTTTTTAACTAACGCTGAGAAGGTCTGACACCTACCTGACAAATTAGAAATAAAGATTCGAAGATATGCCAACTTCCCTTGAAAGGATTGTAATTTTTTCAAAGTTTTGGGAGGTGGCATTCTAAGATAGCTTTAATCTTCTCCGGATCGATTTCAATTCCATGATATCAGACAAAAAATCCTAAGAATTTCTCAGAGGCGACGCGGAAGACGCATTTCAGGGGATTCATCTTAAGGTTAAATTGTCTTAATCGCTCGAAAATAATTCTCAAATCATACAAGTAATCTTCTTTCGGTTTTCTTTTGATGACCACATCATCCATGTAGCACTCGACTTGGTTGTGAATGAGATCATCAAAAATCCTCGTCATTGCTCTTTTGTATGTTGCTCCTACATTCTTCAATCCGAAAGGCATTACTGTGTAGCAGTATACTCTGATTAGCATTCTAAAAGCTGTGAGCTTTTCATCTTTTGGTGCCTTCTTTATCTGATTGTATCCTGATGATCCATCCATGAAAGAGAAGACCTCGTGTGTCGAAGCGATGTCGATCATCTACTCTGGAATTGGTAGCGGGAATTCATCCTTTGGGCATGCTTTGTTCAAATCTTTAATATCCATACAGATTATGATCTGACCATTCTTCTTTCTGACTGGTACCACATTGGCTAACAAAGTTGGGTATTGTTCTTCACGGACAAATTTAGCATTGATGAGCTTCTTAACTTTAGCTATAACTTGTTGGTCAATCTTTAGATGCATTCTTCTCGGAGCTTGTCTGACTAGAACGGCAGTTTAATCCACTCCTAGCTTGGGAATCACAACCTCTAGAGGTAATCCTAGCATTTCATCATAATTCCAAGAAAAACGGTCCTTGAATTCCATTAGTAGCTTGATCATTTCTTTAGAGTCTTCTTTATTGAGTAAGGAGCTAACAAAGGTCGGCTTAGGCTCTTCGCTAATACCTAAGTTAACTTCCATTAACTCGTCTATTGTAGATTTAATCTCTTCTTCAAATTCTAGCGGAGTGTCTCTGATTGGTAGATCTTCGAGATCATCTGAAGCTTCCAAGCAGTCTTCATTAGGCTCGCAAGTGACAACCAAGAAAAATTCTATATCATCAGCTGGCACTACTGTGCCGAATCATAGACTATGTTTTGAATTGGGAGGTCGACTGGTATTTTTCCATAATTTTTCAAAGCGCTGTGATTGATCCTTTGACCATTGCCTAGGTAAGATATCACGCTGAATTAAATTTTGAACACAGAGAGAATATCACTCAAAAAGAAATTCCATTAATTCAGATGAAGCAACATCCTCGAATTGTACATCATTTTCAGCGCTGGAAGCAGAAGAAGCACCATGGTAAAACTTAATCAGCTTAGCACCGCTACCATGCACTTCCTTGACCACCATACCCTCGACCTTACTAGGGTGTACCTAGTGGTTAATGTTGTCGTACACCGATTGGTATTCTTCATTCTTTTCATCTTCGAGAGAGATCTTGTACCTAGATTTCTTTTGATTTATCTTCATTGCTTCCTTCTTGATTTCTTCTTCTTCGGAACTGTTCTCCCAATCAACATCGATGACCAGTTTCTTTTGTTCAACTGTTCCACCGTTTCTTCCTTGACCTCGTCCTCAGCCTCGACCTTCGGTGTGAGTTCTGGAGAAACCTTCACCATCTCACCGTAAGGGAGTGGTGAGTAACTATTGAACTAGAATTTGAGGTTCTTCATCATCTTGAACTTCTTTTGCTTCCTTTGGTATGGCATTTCTGGAAAAGATTGTCTTCTTTAGAGACACGTAGTAGGCCGCATCTTTGTGAATTCCAACTTCATGCATGGAGAATAGTTGCAAGTCACCTTTAATGCACTGTTCTTCCCCTCCTTTATAATACTTTATGTGCTGGTGTAGAGATGACGGTACCATCCGGTTTTCAAGGATCCATGGCAGACCCAGGAGAGCATTTGAATGATGTCTCAAAATCAATTATATGGAACTTTGCAGTTGTCCTTGCCAAATTATCCATCCTCATTGATAGTGTTATCGATCCAAGAGCTCGTTCTCCCTTTTGATTGAAGCCTCTCAGTAACATTCTGTCTTCTTCGAGATCGTGGGCATTAATTTCCAAATATGTTAACGTCTGAAGGTTCATCACATTGATTCATGCTCCCGGATCAACTAACACCCTGGAGAGCGTGAATTTTCCAATGGTAACTGAGATGTACAAAGGTTGATTGTGATCAGCTGTTCCAAGTAGTAGATCACTGTCCGTGAAAGTAACAACGTGCTGTTCTTTTAACTAGCAAACCTCGTCTAAGGAATTACCGGCCATTTGAGCTAAAAAAATTACTGGATTAAGTAAGGCCTTGACCAGAGTTTCCCTCATCTACTTTGACAGGATCAGAGCGTCGTAGATGCTTAGTTTGCCTGGCAGCTTCCTAAGATGGGCTAGCCTGTTATAACCTACTTTATTACCAGCTTCTTCAATTTCTTCCCGAATAGGCAATTCCTCTGCTGGGGTTGGCTCTTCCTGAAAAACCACCTACTTTCCTTTATCCTTTGGTCCAACTCTCGGGGGTCTTCTGCTTCTTAGGTTGACTTCTGTTATTTCTTCCAAATCTAGTACTGAATCTGCCGGTGTCTCCTCTTGAATCGGAATGACTGGCTCTTCTGGAGTTGCTTCAAAATCTGATAGCTCTAATTCTATAGTGATCGGAGCCCCTCAGAATTCACAAATGGACTCGTCACTTCTTGAGCTTTCGTAGCCATTCTTGTGGATGTCTTTTCCTTCGCTGTTGTCATCAAGGTTTTGTATGATTTGAGAATTGTTATTCGCATCAAAATCAAGATCTGGGTTAGGCTGGTTGTCGTTAGTTACATAATGGTTAGAAACAGTCAAAACATAACCAACACCATAACTCTTATCATTATTGTACCCCATAGGGGCAGACAGATAATCATACAGAGTCAGAGGACTGAGGGATTTCTCCCCTGAATTAGAAATAACCATCCTAGGATAAGCAGCCCCTACTTTACTCTTCGGAGCCTCAGTCTTCTCTTCATCGATGATCTTCTCCTCCTTCTGGGGTAGTTCTTCAATCGCAAGTGATAATGCTGGCTTGGCAGTTTTTGAACTCTAAATTGAAGCATGCACCTAAGCGGTTTGAATGTGATCCAAAATTTTCTTCGAGGAATTCTTCCAAATAGTACTCCATCCATCGTCGGTCGTGTACAGGTCTATCGGAACAATAGGATCTGTTCAAATAACACTAATGGAACCTCCTTTTTAGGGCTCCTTTATGTATTCCTTCGGGATCGTTATGTTCCCTCGACTAAGGTTATACTCGAGCCAGCTCTTGAAGGTGAAGTAGTCTTCTATCTTGTGTCTGAGCATCCTATGGTAAAGACAGTAATTCGGATGATCCTTCTTGTCGACTTCCTCTGGCATCCTGGGCTCTAGCAGCTGAAAATCAGACGTCTTAATCAAACTACGAAACATCTTGGCTACTGCTTCAGACTTGAAAGGATACTCCTTATTTAAAATCTCTTTGAGGGCCTGTGGTGGACGAGGCGGCCGTTGATCATGCTGATGTGAAGGCCGATAACTCAGTCGAGGCTGTTGATAGCTCTGTTGAGGTTGTTGGTAAGTTTGTTGTGGTGGTTGATAACTTAGCTATGGCCTCTCTGGTTGTATCTGTACTGGCTATATACCTTTATCCACTACCGCGATGATTCTTGATGTCTTCTCGAATGCTTTCATTGGCTTCTGTTTGTCGGTTTTATCGATGAAACTTAGTTGTTTTTCTTCCTCTTGCAAACTCCCGGCCTTGCTAAGAAAATTCTCGAAAGTCTTAATTATGATTCCTTTGAATAGAAGTGCTATTGGGTCATGGATACTCTTCAATAAGATACCGACTACATGTTGTTCCTGAAGATGTGGTTCACACTTCATACTTAGGTTCCTCAATCGAAGCATGTAATCCACCAAGGATTCGTTCAGCTTCTGTTGCTCCACCACTAGATCACCAATAGTGATGTGGTGCCGAGCCCTAACAAACCGTTTAATGAAAAGATTCTACAATTCTGAAAAGGTCTTGACCTGCATACCAATCGAAGGCAATCCCTGACAAGCTGCTGACGAACTGACGAAATAGCAAAGCGTCACTCCCACCGGCGTTGCAGAAACTAGCACGAAAATGTGCGACATGTTGCAGGGGGTTTCCCATACCGTCGAAATTCATAAACAGAGGTGGTACGAAGCCTTTTGGGTTTTGAACTGCATCAAATTCTTGAAGGTAATGTCTACCAGTTTGAATAAATGCTCTATTCTGAAGCTGGGCTAAGGCTTCTCGCACCTACTGTTCCACCATGTTCTTAATGTCCTTTTTAGGTATCATACTTTGAGTTGAATCTTTCTTTGGTTGCTCATCTCCATTGACAGATGTAATTTCTTTTCCTCCATCTGCAATGTGAATGATCTCTGGGGGTGTTTCCTTTTGGCTGAGGCTGACTCTAGAGTGTGGGAAGGGCAGCTGCCATCTCCTCCATTTTCTTTTCCATTCAGTAGATTGTGTCATCCTTTTCTCAAAGACATGCCCTCATCACTTCCGGTTCATCTCCTTCGGAAGTTGATGGAGCTCCCTGCAAAGCTGACGATGCTCGAGTCTCAACTACATTGATCTCAGCAAATTCTTCATCCATGAACTCTGATGGTTCCTCTTCATTTCTTAGTCCTTTTCTTCTTTCTTTTGCCAACCTTCGGATGTCAGTTCTTAGCTTTCCTATGGCGGTCTCAAGTGGTCTCTTCTAAATGGACTCGCGGTTGTCAGGAGACGACTTTTGAACTTCATCTTCAGGAGTTTCCTTCATGGCTGCAGCACTTCCCTGATGAGACTTCTCTTTCCAGAACGTTTTGTCGATATCGGTTCAGCAATAATAGGTTGCCACACCATCATTCTTGAAGTAGGAGGCCTAGGACCAGATGGTCTGTCGACTGTACGTCAGTAGGTGGTGTGTTCCCTAATATGGTGACCCGATACAATAACAGGCAAACTCTTTTCGCTAGCTCGCACCTTCTTCGGTGGCATTTTTAGGGCAGTGACGGGGTTTACCTTCAGTCCGAGGCGGGATCTAGCTCGTACTCTCCCATTATTCTCAAAATCTCTGACACGTGGCACCCCTCTTTCCTTGCTAACTTCTCCACTACTTCTAGTAATCGGGCAAACGACGTAGTCTTGATCTTCTTCCTCTTACATTGATTGTAGTATGTAGATAAGGGTAACACAACAGTGATCCTTTGACCATCTTCCTTGTCAGATGCAGCAGAGAGAGGGTGGAACCTACTCCCCTCCAACAGCGGTGAGATCTCAGAAATTTCTTATTTTTCTATCTCTTTAAGAAAGGCGGCTTCAGCGACCTTAATCTTTCTGATCTTGGCGATCTTTCTATTCTTATTCCTTTTTTGTGTTCGGGTTAAGGGTGCAAATCTCGAACTGCACCCTATCTCGAAGATAGACGGTATTGAGGAAAAGAAGCTCATCACTAACTTGGACTTCCTTCCCTTTCAATTTGGCGGGAGCCGGGGTAGGTGCAGTGATGATCAGACCGGTGGGGGTAGAGACAACGGTCCTGGGGGTAGCAGCTAACCTTCTATGAACAGCAGTATTTCTTTCAACTAGGACCCTTTGCAGGGGAGGATACTCTTGGGTTGACTTCAGATTAAACTCAATTTTTGGATCCATGGATCTCGTACATTGACCACTAGCACGAAGAGAGTAACATCTGCGAACTTAATGTCTGTGTTGTCAAATCCTTGTCTAAAGTGAATGATTGCATCATCAGACAGCTCGTCCTTGCTAACTGCCATGTCCAGTCCGTTGGTGAAGGAGAAAATCAGCTTCGGTGCAGACATCTCCTGCAGGGTAGATTTTGAACATCAGTTCCAAATTATGCTTCCTTTCATCATAAAACTTTTAAGACAAAAAAGAATTTCTCCAAAATAGAGTCCGAATGAATTTTCATTTAACTTTTCTGTTTCTTAGTCTTATTTATAAGGTACTTCAGATTTTTGTCTTATTCATGTATTTACGGTTTAAAAAGGGTTTGTTTATTAGAAGTTTTATTTTTTAGGGATGAAACAATTAAAAAAGGAGGAAGGATATAGAAAAGACAAGGGATCCAATCCAGGATTGGAAAGGAAGAGAAAGGCTCGCAAGACTTCTTAACTTGAGGGACCTGAAAAAAAAATATATATTGAGAATTTCATACCGATTTAACATAGATTTTTTTGATATTGCACTTTAAAGAAATGTATTTTCTATGTTTTGTTGCAGGTATGAATATTAATAGACAATGGAGCAAAAAGATGCGAAAAGGAGCGAATCTGGATCAAATAGGACCAAAAGAGACATAAGTTGATCTTGGTCGCCGACGGTGAGGAATAGGCCGCTGACGGTAATACATACAATATTATATGGGACCCCATCGACGGCGAGATCGAGCCCGCCGACAGCGAGCCTTAGCAGTTGGGCCATGTTCTAGAAGCCCGCCGACGGCGCCAATGAGCCCGCCGACGGCGAGAAGGTCGGTTCAGGCAAAGATTCAACGTATTTGGACGCTTTTCGAAGGGGTGCTTAAGGGAACTCTTTGAAATTTGTCCAAACTCTTTAAAATGGTGAATTTATGTTAGAAAAGTGAAAAGAAATAGAAGAGAAATAGAAGAGAAAAGTAGAGGGAAAGGGTGAGGAATGTTAGGAAAAACTTGGGGAATGCTTAGGGATTTTAGAATAGGAGTATAAATGTAGATTTCTACCCTTTTGGAGAGATTGGAGAGGAGATTTTGAGAGAATTTGTAAGTGATTTCGCTAGCATTGCATTGATCGCCGGGGAACTTTATGGGAGAGATCTTCATCTTTCTTTCAAAGGGAAAAAACTAAGTATTGTTTTTCATTTTCTTATGATTTTGTAAACACTAACAAAGTGGATTTGCTTTGTTTAAATGAAGTTTTCATTGTGTTTTCTTCGTGCTTGGTGATGTATCTCTCTTACTTTTTCTTATTCTTTGGAAATAGTAGCATAAGAAAATTATGTCATTGTTTCCATTCTAGTTTTCTTTTGCATTGAGTAGGATAAATGATTAGGATATTGGGATGCTTGTGACCCGACCGCAAATAACGCAGTAATTTATGCTTCCAAAAATATGTTATAGCCAATACTTTGACCCAAATAATAATAGCGGCTAGTGTATATAAATATAATTTTTAGGAAAATATTTTACACACTAGAGGTACTACGCAAGTATACGTATCGTTTCAAGTAATATAGTGGCTTTAAATAAAGACCCCGTATCGATCCCACGAGGAGGTTTATAGATTTTTAAATATTTTAATTTTATTTTTATGTATTTCTTTTAAATTTATAAATTTAATATTTATTTACTAAATGCAGAAATAAAGCAGTACTAAAATAATGAGTGATGTAAATAATAATAAGCAAACAACTTTCTTCCTTCCAATTAATCCAAGACTTTTTAGATAATGTAATATTCGTGGAGAGTATAAATTTATGGTATTGTGCCAAATAGAAGCATTCCTATTCTTTACCTTCACTCGATAGTATAAAGAACATTGGCTAATCTATAGATCAGGTGTGGATGTATTGTTAGTAGATTGGGTTAATCTTGGCTCACACTACTAGATGTCAAAGGGTGGCTATGGTCAGCCCTACTAGTGACTCGTTCCCTTTCTATAAACCAAATTAAAAGAATTTAGTATGTCACTCTAAAAACTTATTAATTCTACACCCATTGAACAATATTTTCCTATTTATTTTCACTTCAGCTTGACTAACCCGCACAAGGCCTTCGACTACCCAAGGATTCATGTAATATCTACTAGTTAAGAATTCATCTCCTTCTAGGTCTCAAAATCCTTCAATAGATTTTAACAATTTAAATGGACAATTTAAATATTAAATTTTTATCTGGTATTAATATCATCACAATATTAAAACATATTTAGTTTTTAATTCTCAAACAAATTTTATATTATCTTATTTATCTTTTCATAATTGAAAGGAGAAAGTAAAGTAACTACTCAGAACACATTGAATTTAAATAACAAAGCATATAAATAAAACTTTGAATCAAATTACAAATACTTATCTCAAGTGTTTCTCTAACTGAACCTCTGATTCCTCCTGACTCCAAAGTGAAATAGACTTCAAAAGCACCAACTCTTCCAAACTCTCAATACAAACTCTAAACAAAATAAACTCACCAATTTATGAAGGAAAGTGAACTACAAGTGTGGCCCTATACTTAAAATTATCTCTCTGATTGGGGGCCTCTCTTTCTATAGAAATGGCCTCCTATTTATGGGCTTCAAGGGTGCCTAAAGCATCTCTTCAAAATGTCTCCAAGTTCAATAAATCTTCTAGAAACTGTGTTTGGCGCCTAGGCACCGGCATCTGGCGCCTAAGCGCCGGACTCTGCGTCCAGTTCTTCACACCTCTTCACTTTGGATCTCACCTCTTAGCGATCCAAATAGTTTCCAAGCATCTAGATACAATGTATCACATGTCCTATAATCCAGGAATAACTGCCAATCTTCTAGAAGGTCCAATAACCACTCTAACCATCAAAAAAACTACCCAAAGTAGTTACTAAATCATAACTGTTTTCGTATCGAGCTGGCGCTAAAGCGCCTAGGCGCAAGACCCATTATTTTTGCAATTTTGCATTTTGGCTCCATTTTTGCTCCTTTTTGCTCCTTTTTCATCTTTTTATCTTTTTGAACTTTTTTACATTACCTGCATCCAAAAAAATAAAAAAATACCTTTCATTAAAGCATAATATCCTTTAAATTTTAAAAAATCAAGGCATAAAAATAAGTATTTTTTTATGGATCAGCTTGCTAAAAGATGTTTTAATTATAAATGTGATGGTTTTTACTTGCACTTCATTTACATTACAATAAGGATCCGTTGTATTGTTAAATTCATTGTAATTGCATTATCCTGAATGGGCGATGTAATTCTCAATAAAGTGGAATCACATTCAATGTCCGTGACTGAATTGCATAATTCATGGTGATTGAGTGTAAATAAATAGGGAAATATAATTATTGGGCGTAGAATTGGAGATTTTAGAGTGACAGACTAAAATCCTCAATTTGGTCCTATTGTTTGGGTGCTGAAGTGTAGATGTTAGCCCTCAGGCGAGAGGAACATGGGAGCTCCGAAGTAAGAGCTGGTATCCTCCCAGCCTAGCTGCAAATTCAGTAACCAAGCATAGGATTAGTCAATATTCTTTATGCCTGTACCAAAGGATAAAGATTAGGATTGCTCCTATTTGGAACATACAATATTTAATTCATCTCATTCCTATACATTATCCATTTCATTACATAAGAATGGTAGTTTTTATTATCTCAAAATTCTCCAAACCAATTCATCTAAAAAGGGTTATCTTTAGAATTATTATTTGCATTTAGTTGTATTTACTATTAAATTTAACACTTGCATTTAGGAGTAGTTGCTAGATAAAACACAATTTTAATCGACATTCCAAACTAAGAACTATTAGTAATAGACTAGAATTTGACTAAAGACCTCTTACTTCACTTCCTCGTAGGATCGATACTGGGGTTTTTAAAGAAAACTCTATATTACTTGAAGTGATACGTATACTTGCATAGTACCCCTTGTTTGTAAAATATTTTCTAATTTTATATCATTTAATATTTTACACACTAGCCGCTATTTATAAATCGAGTCAAGTTTTTTTTCCATCTTTTGGAAGTTAATTTACTGCGTAATTGCAGGTCCGGTCAAGTTTTTGTTTCCGTTACCAGGGAAGCTTCGATAAGAACTTTTGGAGAATTTTAGTTGAAATAATTAGGCTTAGACTTGGAAAATTGTAGTGTCGTAAAAACTATTTTTGTGTGAAAAGTGTTTTCTTGTATGAGAAAGTGTTGTGAAAAAATAGTTTGTGTGAAAAATAAGGTGCTTGTGAAAATGTTTTGTTGTGTTGAAAATATTTTTCCTTTTATTTGTTTTATTGTTAATGTATTGTTTGTTGTGTTACGTATGCAAAACAAATGATCTGTAGGACTTGTGCCTTATGATCCTGAGTTAGAAAAATGGAAAAAAATCAAAAAACAGAAAGGTCTCGAAAAACTAGAAATGGAAATGGAAAACTTTCAAGATAATAACTTAGAAAACCATTATACTTTATTGAGAGATTAACTAAATCCCACAACAGATGAAAATCACTGAATTATATAAAACCCTGTCGAAGAAACTGATTCGTTTGAAGTAAATTCTGAGATTATCCAACTGGTGCAGAATAATCAATTTGGGGGAACTCCTTCGGAGGATCCCTATTTACACTTATCAAATTTTCTAGAACTTTGTGTTATATTTCGTTATAACGGTATGTCAAACGATGCTGTTAGACTAAGGCTTTTTCCTTTCTCACTAAGGTATAAGGCTAAAATGTGGTTATACTCAGTAGCACCTAACTCTATTAAAAATTGGGAGGAGTTAACTTAAAAATTCCTAGCTAAGTATTTTCCACCTTCAAGGACTACTAAACTTAGAAACAATATTATCTCATTTTGTCAGTACAAAGGAGAATCAATATACGAAGCCTGGTAAAGATTTAAGGAACTCCTAAGAAAGTGTCCACACCATGCTTTGCCCGATTGGTTAATCATTCAAACTTTATATAATGGGTTAGTAGGATCCCTTAGGTCTATAATTGATGGTGCCACTCGTGGATCATTAATGTCAAAATCATTTGATCAAGCGTATGCATTAATTGAAGAAATTGCTACAAATGAATTTTAATGGCCCTCTACAAGGGTAAATCATAAAAATATAGCTAGTGTTCATGATTCAGATGTGATTGGAATTCTTGCATCTCAGGTTGCTACTATATCAAGGAAGTTGAACCAATTTAGAATGAACCAACCTCAATTTACTCCTGTATGTGAGGAAAGTTCATTAGGGCATATGATTGATTCTAAATTATTATATGAGACTTTAAATACTATAAACAACCCATATTCTAACTTTTACAACCCATGTTGGGAGAACCATCCTAATTTTAACTGGAATCATACTACTGATGGTGGAAACCAAAAATGGGAAAATAATTATGTAAATCTTAATGGAAGTTGGAATAATCAAGGGAACACAAACTATAGAACTTCATATCCACCAGACTCTAATGATGATCAACAATTTAAGGATAAGAAGATTTCTATGAAAGAAGTGGTATTGCAAATGGGAAATCAGTTGCAAAGTCAAAATGCTACGATTAGAAACATAGAGAACCAATTGGGACAAATTGCTAATTCACTTAGCAATAGACCCCAAGGAACAATTCCTAGTAACGTTGAGATCAACCCTAAAGAGAACACTAATGAACAAGTAGAAGCTGTCCAATTAAAAAGTGGAAGAGAGATAGAGGAAGTGGTTAGAAAAGAGAAAGATGTTATGAGAGAAACAAAGAAAGCTAAAAGACCTGAAGAACATGTTTCTAAGGATCTGGAAAAATTAAGTTCTCCAACTAAAATCAGTTTGGAAAGACCACCACCTCCATTTCCTCAAAGACTTAGACAGCATGAGTTGGATAAAAAATTTTCAAAGTTTATGAAAGTACTTAAGAAGTTAATGATAAATATTCCTTTCACTGAAGCTTTGGAACAGATGTCAAGTTAAGCAAAGTTTATGAAGGATATATTAAACAAGAAAAGAAAATTTATGGATTACGAGACAGTTACACTAAGTGAGGAGTGCAGCGCTATACTTCAGCAAAAATTTTCCTCGGAAACTTTAAGATCCTTGTAGCTTTACGATTCCTTGTGCAATAGGAAAAAGATTATGTGGAAAAGTTTTATGTGATTTAGGAGTGAGCATTAATGTGATGCCTCTATCTATATTTTGAAGGTTAGGTTTAGTCGATATTTCTCCCACAACTGTAACCCTTCTGTTAGCTGATTGATCTATCATTTATCCAAAAGGAGTTATAGAAGACGTGCTTGTTAAAGTGGATAAATTTATCTTTCCTTTGGACTTTATTGTATTAGAAATGGAGGAAGATAAAGAAATTCCAATTATTTTAGGGAGACCTTTCCTTATTATTGGAAAAGTTATGATAGCTGTGCAAAAAGGAGAGTTGACTATGAATATTAATGATCATGAAGTCACTTTTGATGTATTAAAGACTATGAAATATACAGCTGAGAGAAAAGATGATAATTGTTTTTGGATAGATGAAATTGATTAACTAAATAAAGACCATTTCCAAGAAAGTTTTGAGAGTAAGCTAACAGATGAGAATGAAATAGACTTTCATGATGATTCGAAAAAGCTATTTAAAGAAGATTGTATGTATGTTCAGGAGAGGTGTGAGATGGACGCTACCAAAAATAGTATACTTTTAATTCTATCTGTTGAACTTAAGATGGATGTTCCCCAAACAATTTTAAAGCCTATCTATTTAGGGAATTCATCTACACAACCAGTCATTATATCTTTAGATGCGACTCAATCACAAGAAAAACATGAATAGAATGATGAACAAGATAAAGTTATTGAACAAGGACTTGGAAGAGAATTTGAGGATAAATTTCAAAAGAACTTTAAGTTGAGAAAAGAGGAAAAGGATATTGGAAGACCATTGGAAAAAATTACTAAGGAATTAGAAAAACCTATTCCCTCAACTAAGATAGATCCTCCATCATTTAATAATTATAAAGGGGAAAAATTTGAAGATAACTTGAAATAGAAGAGTAACATAGAAGATATTGATCCAGAATTTGAATTATCTAGCGAGAATCTGATCCAAAATTTGGGAGATCTTGAATTATCTTAATTTCATGTGGTGATTAGATTTCATTCTATATTTTAATTTTTTTTTAATAATTATAATAAAATATATCATAATTAATAACTACTATGGGTTGCCTCCCATAAAGTGCTTGGTTTAACGTCGTCAGCCCGACCTAATTTTATTTAGTAATCAGGTTGACTGAGCATTAAAACCTCTTTAAAATTTGGTCTGATTCCTTCAAAATAAGGTTTTAATCTGTGTCCATTTACTTTAAATCTATGCCCAGCTTTTGGATAATCAATTTCTATAGTACCATATGAAAATATTTGAGTTATAGTGAAAGGTTCTAACCATCGAGATTTCAATTTCCCAGGAAATAAATTCAATCTTGTATTATAAAGCAAAACTTCTTATCCTGGCTCAAAATTCTTCTGGTTAATCTTCAGATCATGCCATAATTTCATTTTTTCTTTATAAATTCTCTCATTATGATAAGATTCATTTCTTAATTCATCTAATTCATTCAATTGCAATAATTTTTTCTCACCAACTTCTTTCAAATTGTAATTAAATTCTTTAATCGCCCAATAAGTTTTATGTTCTAATTCAACTGGTAAGTGGCAAGTCTTTCCATAAATAAGTCTGTAAGGAGTCATTCCAATCGGAGTTTTATAAGCAGTCCTGTATACTCATAATGCAGTGTCTAGTCTTATAGACCAATCCAATCTATTAGGTTTACAGTTTTTTCTAAAATACGTTTAATCTCTCGATTAGAAACCTCAGCTAATCCACTAGCTTGTGGATGATAAGCAGTTGATATCTTATAAATAATGTTAAATTTTTCTACTAGTTTGTGAATATATTTATTTCTAAAATGAGAACCTCCGTCAGTGATAATCACTCTTGGCATTCCAAAACTAGTAAAAATATTTTTCATTAGAAACTTTGAAACACTCTTAGCGTCACATCTAGGTAAAGCTTGTGCTTTAATCCATTTAGAAACATAATCAACAGCAACTAAGATATATGAGTTTCCAAATGAAGGAACGAATAGTCCCATAAAATCTAATCCCCAAACATCAAAAATTTCAACTTCTAATATAAAATTTAGATGCATTTCATTTCTTCTAGATATATTACCTACTCCTTGACATCTATCGTAAGTTTTTATGTATCTACAAACATCTCTAAAAAGAGTAGGCCAAAAAAATCGATATTGTAAAATTTTATAAGCAGTTTTATCTGTTCCAAAATGTCCTCCAAAATCAGAATCATGACATTTCTGAATGATTTATTCTGTTTCTTCATAAGACACACATCTTCTAATTATAAGATCCTTACATTGCTTATATAAATATGGTTCATCCCAAAAATATGTTTTAGCAACATGAATGAATTTTTTCTGTTGTTGCAAAGTTAACATAGGTGGTAAAATATCACTTACAATATAATTTACTATGCCGGCATACCATGGTATTTTCCACTCATTAATATTATATAATTGTTCATCAGGAAAACTGTCAGTAAATTCTTTATCAATGTCAGATACTTCATTATATTCTAGCCTTGATAAATGATCTGCTATTTCATTATCAGTTCCCTTTTTGTTAATGATTTCAAAATCAAATTCTTACATTAGTAATATCCATCTAATTAATCTTGGTTTGGTATCTTTCTTTTGCATTAGATATTTAATAGCAGAGTGGTCAGTATGCACAATACATTTAATTCCAATTAAATAAGGCCTAAATTTATCAAAGGCATAAACAATTGCTAATAGCTCTTCTTCAGTAACTGTATAATTCAATTCAACATTATTAAGAGTTTTACTAGCATAGTATATAACTTTGGAAATTTTATCATATCTTTGTCCAAGTACTGCTCCTATAGCATAATCACTAGCATCACACATAAGTTCAAATGGTTTCTCCCAATTAGGTGAAACTATTATAGGTGCTGTGATTAATTTATCTTTTAATAATTCAAAACCATTCAAACATTCAGTTGTAAATTCAAATTTCTTATCATTTTCTAAAAGTTGGCATAGAGGTTTAGTAATTTTTGAAAAATCTTTTATATAGCGTCTATAGAATCCAGCATGTCCAAGAAAACTTCTTACCCTTTACTGTAGTTAGAGGTGGTAATTTAGCTATAACTTGAATTTTTGCAGGGTCTACTTCCATGCTATTTTCTGAAATTTTATGTCCTAATACAACTACTCCTGAAACCATAAACTGACATTTCTCCCAATTTAGAACTAAGTTTTCTCGCATACTTCTAATACTTTTTCAAGATGATTTAATCATGCGTCAAATGACGTTCCAAATACAAAGAAATCATCCATAAATACTTTTATGACATCATCAATTAATTTACTAAATATAGACATCAAACATCTCTGGAATGTTGCAGGTGCAATACATAATCCAAAAGGCATTCTTCGAAAAGCAAATGTTTCATAAGGACTAGTAAATGTAGTTTTCTCTTGATCCTCAGGAGCTATATGTATCTGATGATAACCGGTATATCCATCTAAAAAACAAAAATATTTATGTCTAGCTAATCTGTCCAACATTTGGTCTAGAAATGGTAATGGGAAGTGATCTTTTCTGGTGGCTGCATTTAATTTTCTATAGTCAATACATATATGCCATCCAGTTACTTGTATTATAGGTATTAAATCATTATTTTCATTAGCTTTAACGGTCACTCCTCCTTTCTTAGGAACACAGTGAATTGCGCTTACCCAAGCACTGTCCGAAATAGGATATATAATACCATTATCTAATTATTTTAATATTTCTTTCTTGACAACTTCTTTCATTATTGGGTTTAATCTCCTTTGAGGATCTACTCTTGGCTTATGTTCCTTATCAAAAATAATTTTGTGCATACAGATTGAAGGACAAATTCCTTTAATATCTGCTAAAGTCCAACCAAAATTTTTTTATATTTTTTAATTATGGTTAACAGTTTTTGTTCTTGTGATTCATTCAATTCAGCTGATATAATAACTGGTAGGGTTGAATGGTTACCTAAATAAGCATATTATAAATGATTAGGCAGAATTTTTAATTTGAGTTCAGGAGGTCTAATTATTGACGGAACTATATTCTTTTCAATGTTTTTAGTATTATCCAACATTTCAAATTTTTCCTGTATATAATCCAGTTTTTCATTATCTGCTTCTTTAATTAATTCAGTATTTTCTTTTTCTAACTT
Source organism: Papilionanthe hookeriana x Papilionanthe teres (assembly GCA_022702705.1). Lineage (NCBI taxonomy): Eukaryota > Viridiplantae > Streptophyta > Magnoliopsida > Asparagales > Orchidaceae > Papilionanthe > Papilionanthe hookeriana x Papilionanthe teres. The sequence goes on along the minus strand of CM040425.1, from coordinate 129,051,329 downwards.
TTCTTCATAATATTCTTTAAAATATTCATTTTGCAAATGTTCAAGTATTTCCATTCGAAAACATTCATCATCTTTTTCTAAGGCAGGATATTTCATTGATTTTACTATGTTAAAAGTTACTTTTTGATCATTTACTCTCATAGTCAATTCTCCTTTCTGAACATCAATCATAGCTTTTCCAGTGGCTAAAAATGGTCTTCCTAATATTATTAGAATTTCTTTATCTTCTTCCATATCTAGAACAATAAAATCGACCGGGAAGATAAATTTATCCACTTTAACTAATACATCTTCAATAACTCCCTTAGGATAAGTCACAGAACGATCAACTAACTGAAGAGTTACTGAAGTAGGTGAAATTTCTCCTAATTCTAATCTTTAAAAAATTGATAGAGCCATTAAATTTATGCTTGCTCCTAAGTCACACAAAGCTTTTCCATAAAAATTTCTCCAATAGCGCAAGGTATAGTGAAACTACCAAGATCTTTTAATTTTTCAGGAAGCTTTTTCTGAATAATTGCACTACACTCTTCACTAAGTGCAACAGTTTCATTATCTGTAAATTTTCTTTTTTTATTTAAAATATCTTTCATAAATTTTACATAATTAGGCATTTGTTCAAATGCTTCTACAAAAGGAATATTTACTGTTAATTTTTTTAAAATTTCAAGGAATTTAGCAAATTGCTTATCTTTTCTATGTTTCTTAAGTCGTTGAGAAAATGGTGGTGGTGGTTTTTCTATAGATATTTTCATAGGGATCAATGGATATTCTATGTTTTGATCTTGTTGATCCTTTTCTTTCTCGATTTCCACTTCCTCATTTTTACTTTCTGTTTATTTTTAAATTTTAGTTTATAATTCTTTTCCACTTCTTAGTTTTATTGGCTTTATTTGTTCTTTTCCTTGGTCTTTAGGATTTATTTCCACATTAAGAGGAAAAGTTCAAGGAATTCTATTGTTAAGCGAAGTAGTAATATGTCCGAGTTGAGTTTCAATATTTTTAATTACTGTTCCTTGATTTTGTAATTGATTTCCTTGAATTTGTAACTGATTTCCTTGATTTTGCAAGTGCTGACCCATACTTAATATTAATTCTTCTATAGATAACTTCTTATCTTTAAATTGAGTGTTATTAAATCCAGGTGGATAAGATGGTTTATAATTTGTATTTCCTTGATTAGATGGATTTCCTATAGAATTGTTCATCCATTGTTGATTAGCTGTATTGTTATTCCAATTAAAATTTGGATGATTCTTCCAACCAGGATTATAATAATTTGCATAAGGATTGTTGGGTCTATTATTAATAGCATTTATAGTTTCATAATGAGATTGAGAATCTATAATTTGTACAGATGAGTTTTCTTCTAATATAGTAGGAGAGTAATTCATTCCAAAATGATCTAATTTCTTTGATATAGCAGCAATTTGAGAAGCTAACATAGATATTGCATTATTTTCATGAACACTGGCTATCTTTTTAGGATTTATTCTTTCAGCAGGCCATTGAAAATTCTTAGTAGCCATTTCTTCGATTAACGCATAGGCTTCATCAAATGGTTTTGACATTAATGAACCTCCAGCAGCAGCATCAATGATTGATCTAAGAGATCCTACTAATCCATTATAAAAAGTTTGTATAATTAACCAATATGGTAATGCATGATGTGGGCATTTCCTATGTTCTTTAAATCTCTCCCAAGCTTCATATATGGATTCTTCATCAAACTGACTAAAAGATGTTATATCATTTCAAAGTTTTGCATTTTTCGAAGGAGAAAAATATTTGGATAGAAATTTTTGTGATAATTCTCCCTAAGTTTTAATAGATCCAGGTGCTAATGAATTTAACTACATTTTAGCCTTATCCCTTAAAGAAAAAGGAAAAAGCATAAGTCTAATAGCATCATTAGATACTCCTTCATATTTAAAAGTAGAACATAGTTCCAAAAAACTAGCAAGATGTAAATTAGGATCTTCATTAGGTGAACCACTAAATTGATTATTCTGTACCATTTGGATAATTGCAGGTTTAAGTTCAAATGAATTAGCAGCTACATCAGGGTTTTGAATAGTAAGGTGAATTTCATCTAATGTAGGGTTGGCATAGTCTCTTAATGGTCTTTGTTGGTTTATATTTTCAATTTCTAGATTATTTTCCATTTGTGTTAAATTTATAATTTCTCTCTTTTGTTTTCTAATTCTTTTAATTGTATGCTCTAATTCTAAATCGTAAGGTATTAAATTTTTGTTTCCAAATTTACTCATACAATTTTTAAGTAATATTTAAAATAGTCCGTTGCTCTAGTAATTACTTTAATAATTCTATTAATTACCTTAATAATTTCTTACTTCACGTCCCCGGCAACGGCGCCAAAAACTTGATCCACTTTTCTATATTTATACTTACAACTTTGATATTAAAATTAGCAACAGCACAAAAAACTTAATCCCGCACTGAATATATATTGATAATTCTCTTATAGATTTTATGATTTATATTGTGAATACTACGCAAGTATACGTATCATTATCAAGTAATATAGGGCTCTAATGGAGTCCTAGATATCGATCCCACAGGGAAGTTAGCAAATTTCAAAGACAATTTAAATTAAACTTACTTACTATTCTAGTATACGGAAATTAAGAATACTTACACTAAAATATACTAATACTTAAGGTTGAATATAAGATTTCAGAAAAAGTATCTTTCTCCTTGTTTTAGAGTATTAAGTTAATGAAGAATTAAATTAGTTTATAATTGTATTATGCCAAATAGGAGCATTCCTATTCTTTACCCTTTGGTCCAGGTGCAAAGAATATTCAGAGCTCTCACGTTCCCCTCGCCTGAGGGCTAACATCTACACTTCAGCTCTCAAACAATTGTTGACCTCATTTTTGATGAGGTCTTCTCTTCTTCTATTTAGTACTTAGGATCTAGCCTTAGGCTTTTCCTTTGACTATCTTAGAGGACTAGAATTGGGACCCACCACTTAGAAATTCAAACCACTTCTTAACTCCCTGCAAACTCCACAAACTTGATTGTAGGCCCCTAATCACCTAGAGGGTTGAAATCAAATGTGGAAGTTTAAAGGATGAGTTCCTATAGGACTCTTTGGCCTTAGGACTGCCCTGGGTGGCCTGGTCTGGTGAAGGGCTGACTTACACACACACTACACTTATACACTACACTTTCACACACATCCTAGAAGCACACCCATACCTAACTTGATCTCCTGACTCATAAAGGTGATTCACATGGATGGTCCTTAACCCCTAAGCCCTTGGCTAAGAGGGTTGGGAAAAACATAGTGAATGCCTCAAATGAGTCCCTTCATGGCTCATGTGGGCTTGATATGGCTTCATAGCTCAACCAAAATGATTTCATTCCACTTACATTTACCCAATCTTCAATTTTCCAATTTTTCAATTTTTCAATTTTTGACCCCCGGACCCTACACCCGCCTAGCATACCCAAAACCCTTGAAATCCTCCAAAATTTCCAAATCACCCAAAATTCCCGAAAATCAATCCCAAACATTCCCACATTACTCAAATTTATCATCCATACCCAAAAATACCAAAAATTCAAGAAATACCTCCCAATACCCTCCAAATACCCAAAATACCACTCTTGACCCAAAAATCCAAAAATTCAGAAAATTCCCAGAAAATTCCAAAAAATCCCAAATATTCCCAATTTCATTTTATTAACCTACACCAAGGGCCAATTTTGTTAATTTACCCTACGTTTGTCAAAACCCCCAATTTGACCCATTTTAACCCTAAGTGAACCCAATGTCAAACCAAACCTACCCAAATGACCCAAATTCTGGTCCAATTCAATTCTAAACTTCAATTCAACAGTCCCAACACCAATCTAGACCAAACCCAAGTCCAATTTGATTGACATTTGGATCCAATTTCACTTTTGGCCTTAAAGCCCAATTTGGACCCATGACCCAAACCTAACCCAAACTCACCCAATTCAACTCCAATTAACCCCAAATCTTTTCTAAACCTTCCTTAACATCCCTATAAACAAAACACTAACATGATTTGCCCAACATTTAAGCCCAAACCCCACTTAAATTTAACCCCAAACCAAAAAGCCCAATTTTGACCTAAACCCAAACCTAACCCAAATAAGCCCAAACCCCAAAATCAAAACCCAACCAAAGCCAAAACCCCTTTGAAACACTCCCATAAACATTTCCCAACATTCATTTTACATTAATTTCAACCCTAGCCCAACATTGGCCCAAGTTAGCCCAATTTGACCTATATTGGCCCATTCACCAAAGAAGCCCAAATTCAACCCAATTCAAACCCAAATCACTCCCAATTTGCTTCAAATCACTCATGACACATCCATGAGCTAAACCCAACAATTATTTGGCCCAAACTTCTACAAAATGCCCATCCATAAATCTATTTTTAAACCAAAAGCCCACTTACATGAAACCTTCCTAAAAGCCCAAATTTCATGCTAAAGCCCATATGACAATTGCTCTACATCACACCCTTAATTAAAATTAATCCCTAGGTTTAAAAATTCATCATGAAGCCATTCCAAATTAAGCCCCATACAAATTCCCATCAAAATACCAAATTTTTTTCTTAAATCCATTTCCATGAAATTGACTCAACTTTTCCCAAACCAAAGATGAGCCATGAAGCCATGCATGAGCCACATGGAAGCCATGAGAGCCTCTTTACATGTCACCATGCCATTTTGGGCAAAAGGAGGAGACTCTTTCCTTAATTCCTAAAGGTGATTAACCACTCCCATGATTCCACTAAACCTTGCTTAAGCTTAATTGTACTTGGATGGTGACCATTCCCCACTGATTAAGCTGACCTAAATCACTTTTCCTTCAGCCTAAACCAAGCCTTGGGTGGTGCACCTAGCCCAAATGGATGGGTTGACCAATTTGAGCCAAAATGAGCCCTTTCCCATTCCATTCTAATCCAAGCCTTTTACACATGGCATTTGCCAATTGACTGCACAAACCTCCAGCCCTGACCCACCTGGACCTGAGGGTGACCCATGCCTGCCGGCCAGCCACCTGGGTCGCCGGAAAACACCATGGCCGAGACCTTGGGAGGAGCCAAACTTTGGAATTCCACCTTGCCGAGCTGCCCCATGCCCAATGGCCACCATGGCTATTCTTCCCATGCCCAGAGCAGCTGATCCCAACCCTTGGCCATCCCTGCGAGGCCCTCCAGCCACCTCTATTTAAACCCAACCCCTCACGGCCATGAAAGGAGAGTTGCACAAACCTTGCCGAAACTCTACCAAAATTGTTCCAAACCCTACTCCATACTTAGAGCAGTTGATCCCCAGTATCAATTTGCCCTAATCCCCACCAACAGAATCCAATTTCTCAACTAAAATTTCACCAAAACCAGGACACTTTGCCACAGTGAGCCAATCCTCAAATTGACTGGTCCTACACCTTCACTGGACCAAGAGGAGAAGTTTCCCACTGAAAGCCCCATCTCCAGGCCACCCAGTTGTTCCAGCCTCCAAGCTTTGTGATCGGCTGTGGTCACTTTCATAGCTAGAGCAATTCACTGGACCGGGAGACTTCATCCGGAGCTTGCCGGGATCCAATCGAAGGTGACACAACCCTCGGATCGAAGCCACACTTCTCTGAGCAAAGGTATGGCCTCACTCTTCTTCCCGAGCTTCTGAACATTCTCCATTTTTATTGAGTCAATTTCATGCCACATAAACCGTATGGATGTGTTCGTCTTCTCGAGACGAATCCATAGAGCATAAGAACATGAAAATCCATTGAGTATCGAGTGAGATCTTAAGCCTAGAAGACAGACGGTTCTCGGGCTAGGAGGCTTGGGGACAATGAACGGATGTCGTTCATTTAATACACGCGCGGACGGACGGCCAGGATCGCACCGGATCAGGAGACAGAACGATACAGCGGGCGCCTGGAGCGCTGAGTCGGATGGCGGCGCCGAATCAGAAGGGGACGCGTGTGCGTTCGGAGCTGCCGATGTTGACGCGGCGCCGCGTGGATAAATAGAAAATTAGGGTATTTTCTGATTTATTTAATTCCCTAAACTTCAAAAATTCATAACTTTGTGTAGAAAAATCAGAAAAATAAAATAAAAATACCCTCTTGCTCAGTGAACAGAGGAGAATAATGTGAAAAAAAAATCATTTAATTTCATCAAGTATTTTATTTTTAATGATTTATTTCCCCTCTACATTATTTTAATTCTCCATGCATATAGGAAATTCACCATGGCATGAGACCATAGTGGCTTTTGAAGCCTCCGAATTTGGGAACATTCCCTGAATTTTCTAAAGTCAGAGGCCATCCCTATGAGAAGTTATTGATTTTTCAAATTCATGTTGTTGTTTTGAGTATTTTAATTCCAATAATTAGCATGTTGTGAAATAAATTCTAGGAAAATTTGGTGATGTCTCTTATGACCGAGAGGACCCTAGGAAAAATAGGTTTTGAGTTAATTCATTTAAAACAACCCTAATCGGCTTAAACACCCAAAATAGATCCCTAATTAATTAGAGTTAACCATACATCAAATTGACTTGAAATCAATTCTCCACTGACCTTTAGGATCGGAGGAGCTCACAATAAAAATTTGAGGTCAATTGGACTTGGTTAGCCCTACTAAATGGGTTGATTAAGTCATTTAACCAATTTAAACTTTAAAAATTCATAACTTTCAAAAAACTTTTCAAAAATTCACCAAATTAGTTTTGGAGCCTCTCTGATATCAGGGGAATTTAAGAAAATTAAAATTTCAATTTTCTAAAAAAGTTGATTTTTTGGTATTATTTTAATATTTTAGTAATTACAAAATAATAAAAATCACAAAAATAATAAAATTCACCAAAATGTCACATTTTGAATTTTAAGCACTTAGGAACAAACCTCATATTTTTCTCAGGTCTATTTAATGAGATATTAAATTTTAAAGCCCTAAGGTAATTTTAAAATTAAAAAAATGTATTTTTTTAGCATTTTCACTAACATAATTCTAATAAATCAAAGAAAAATCAGAAAATTGTAAAAATTAATTCTCTGATTTCCTTGATATCAGAGAGATTTTTAAAAAATATAAAATTCATTTTTCAACCTTTATTTTATTTTTAAATCAATTAATACTCCAAAACTTAAAATAATTATAATAAAAATAATATAATTCAAAAAATCACCAAAATTGGTCCAAGTGGTCCTCTGGTCATGAGGAATGTCCCATAATTTTCTTAATGACAGAAACTTTCCCTTGGTCATGTTATTAAATTTTCCTTGGAAATCTCTATTTTCTACCAAAAATAATTACATAAATAATTTAAATACAGAAAAATCACATTTTCTCCTCTCATGTCTTTATTGGCATATGAGTGAAGTCACATAAAAATTTCAAGTTCATTTAAGCTCAATTTAGTGAGTTATGAAATTATTAAGCTTGAAGGGCAAAATGGTAATTAAAATTTTAACCCTTAATTAAAACTTTAGGTTTAATAAAATTAAAGAGTAAAATATTTGATCTTAATCTGATTTGGATGATTGAAATTTAAATAATTAAAGGGTAGAACCCTACTAAACAATTAAAGATAATTAAAATAAACTTTAATTAAATAATTGATTAAATTTGGAAGAATAATAAAGTTGGAATTATTAAAATAGGGATATTATTATTAGGAAGAGATTTGTTCTTTAATTTAAGAATCCCTAAATTAATCATCTCAATAATATTTAATTTCCAATTAAAATGATAATTCAAATTTAAATCTTAAAACATTAATGGACTTAATCATCAAAATTAAGTTAAAAGTTAAATTATTAAACTTTTCTTTAAATTTTCAATTAAGTTAAAATTAAAAATAAAATTAAATTAAAGATTAAATTAAATTGAATCAAACAAATTAAATTAATTTAAATTAAATTAAATTAAATAAATTAAATTAAATTAAATTGAACAAATTAAATTAAATTTAATTAAAAATTAAATTAAATTAAATCATATTAAATTAAATTAAATTAAATTAAAGCATATCAAATCAAGTTAAATTAAATTAAATTAAAATAAAAATAAAAATAAATAAAAAATCAAATTAAAAATAAAATTAAATTAAAATTAAAATTAAAATTAAAATTAAATTAAAATTAAAACTAAACCAAGTTAAATTAAATTAAAGTTAAATTAAATTGAATTAAAAATAACATCACCTAAAATATGAAGAAATTAAACATAAAGTAACTTGAACACTATTCCAAATTTAAACCCATTAACTTAAATTAAATCATTTGAACACCAACTTGCCCTCGAAAGCTTTGGTTGTCATAACTCTTAAATAGAACGTTAAATGAAATGTTACTTCACCTATAGGATATTCAAATGTCCTAGATTCATCGAGCAAGATAATAATGAAACTTGAATCCTCGGACGATTACTTCACATCGATCAATTAAATTCATTTGGACTTAAAACAATCCTAAGCAAGTATTGAAAAGATGTTTAAGATTCTTCTTAAGCACTTTCTCAATATGATAGGATACTTATAAGAACAATTGAACTTAATTGTTCTTTGATGAAGAAAATCGTCCTCAAACCAAAACACAAGAATCTAGACGTCATAGGAAATGACTAGCTATAGGATTAGGAATTTGGTAGAAAACCATAACCCTTCCCTTAGCTTTACCTAGGAACTTGCTTAAATTATGTTTAAGTGCAGCTTGGGATGACGGGAAGACCCTCCAGGTACACTTTTATTTTATTGCAATTTACCTTATTGCAATTTATTTAATCGCATCACACTTACTTTTCTTGCATGATAAACAACTCGTTGCATGAAAACCCACACCTTTAGGATAGTCCCTAAAACCGAAACCAAAACTAAATTAAAAGTCATTGCAAGATAAAATTCACCGCCGCAACATTTCAAAATATAAAACAACTCAAAATTTAATCACAAACGAGAACACAAAACTACAATTACAACTAAATTAAAACGTCTCGTTGGATGATCGGGAATACCTCGGATGATGTAACCTACGTGTTGCTAACGGGATTTCTCACGGTCTAAATGAAAGTGTGGAACTCATTCAGATTGAGTTTAGTAAATTCATCTAGACTACGTGAATCTGATAAAAATAACGATGCCGGAAGGATGGAACCGTGGGATCTTAACCGGTGTTGTTATAATCAAACTTTAAGATTTGTTTTAAACAAAACATAAAAAATACTTGGACTTTAAAAATTTCTCTAAACCAAAACATCTTTCTCATTTCCTGACATATGACTTCTATAACTAAACCTCTGCAACAACAAGGAGCTCGAAGCATGGTGGGCAGCACGGCCATCGTCATCAGCAAAACCTGAGCCTACTTCAGCAAAACCATAGGATTTCGAGGTAGTTTGCCTAGTGCAACATAAATCCTCAACCTTTTGTTAGGCATTTGCATTGCAAATTAAGCCCTAACCGGTCTTAGGATTCCGAGGTAGTCGTCCGATACGACATAAACCCTCACATTTTCAAGGCTATTTGTATGATTTTATCATACAAATATAAGTCCTAATTAATTAAAATTGGCAAAATCAAAACATTAAATGAACATTAGGGCCTTCGTAAATTCAAGCCAAACAATAGGATAGTCGGGAAATTACCGAAGTTCGCTTTGAATCTGTAATTTCTCCTACCTTTCTTCCTTTGAATTCCCAAAATAAAATGTTCCAAACTTGATCCATTCCCTATTGAAATTCCAAAATTCAATCCCTTGAAAACTTAAACTTTGAAATTCTTGAGAGCAGAATTACTAATTATTATCGAGAGCTTTCTTAGGTGATTCCTGTCACTTAAGATGTAATTAACTATAGGGGCTTGCCCTTATAGAGAATTTTAAAGAACCTGTGTAATATAAACCCTGTTTAATGCTTTCATATTAAACAGTGGAATTTGTCGGCTTATAAAATTGGTTCGCGGACCAAACGGATGTCACAAAGCTCCTAGTTTATTTAATCGAGCCCCACCATCAAGCGTTGTGTCTATCCTTAGGGATAGATACACGGTTTGTGGTGCGGTGCTTGTTTATGTGAACTATTCGGGATGTGAGATCGGCTTGATTTCATATCTTAAAATTTTCAAATTTAAAATTATTTTCAAAATCAAATACTACTTTTCAAATTATTTATTTAAATTAAATTAAAAATTCGCCGACAACTTCGTTAGGCGACCCCTTTTCAAGATAAAATACACGTACCTAAAAATAAGCCGTACAATTTCTGGCGACTCCGCTGGGGAAAATTCCTCTCTCCATTTTAATCGGACAATTCTGCTTTCAAAAATCGGTAGTGTATCCATGTCCCTTGTGAATCAAGCTACCCTTCTTTCCGTTGGAATACTATGTTCATTTCTACCTTGAACGAGTATAGCCAACATTCTCTTGGATTTAGGAGCCACTGTTTAGACACCCCTAAATAGAGAGGTTCCAAGATCCTTTCGCCTCATTTCCGAGGTGGGGTGGACCCCCGATAGGTGTTAGTTTAGGAGTGATCCTTCGAGTCGAGAAGTCTTGCATAAGACCTTCTTTTCCCTTCCAACTCTGAATCGGATTCATTACCTTCTCTGCACCTTTGAACATTCCGTTCTAAATAAACAAACCCTCTAATGAATGACTCTTTTAACAAATAACTCCTTATAAATACATGAACAAGAATGTGTTCGGACTCTTTTCGATTCCTTTCTTTTCGTCCCGATGAGAAGAAGCATAACTTGGGACCGACAATCGGAATCTACCCCGCGAAATGGAAGCCCCAAAGCTGATTTTCTCCTTCACCAATGGACTGGACTTCGCTGTTTACAAGGATGAGCTGCCCGACAATGGGATCATCCGGTTTGAACAAGGATTCGAGAACACGAATGTCAAGATCACCGACGTTTCCCTTTTCGCACTGACAAACAAAGTATCTGAAGCTCAGAAGCCGTTGATCGAGTTCAACCTTAGGTCAACTCGAGAGTTTCCTCCCCTGCAAAAGATTCTGACCGAGAGGAGTACCGCTGTCCACGGAAGGACTCGTTGTTGCTACCCCCATTGGTCCGGTTGTCTCCGCACCTACCCCGGCTTCGCCAAATTAAAGGGGAAGGAAATCCGTAGCCGCTATGGTGAACCCGTTACCGTGGAGGGTACGGACCTTCCGTGAGACCTTCGTTTTTGAAATCGGGTCCGGCTCGAGAATTCCATCACTAACAAGGACCCAAAGAAGGAACAAGTAGGAAGATTGCCGGGAAGGCCGAGCTCGCCGAAGTCGCTTTCTTAGAAGAAATCCTTGAGTACACACCACTACCCGAATACATACCATTGCCTGAAGATACACCCCTTTTGGAAGGAAGTAGATTCCACCCCCTTTCCGCCGCAGCTGGCGAGGAAAATGTCCGCAGGATTGTTTCTACATTACCTCGACCAGCATACTACAAAGACAGCAGAAAGAAAAGGGCTAGGATTACACCATTTGCCCGACTATAGACTGTGATTGAGAAGTTAGCAAAGAAAGAGAAATGCCCAGTATCGGTAATTTTTAGAAGGATAGGGCGGGTGCCAGTCAAATCCCATCTTGGGCCACGAGTAGAACCCGCCATCGTTACAGAAAAGCTAAATAAAAGGATGAAGGCTAGTCCGCCTGTCATTGTTTCAGGATTACAGATTAGGGAGGATACCACCTTCCAAGCATTTGGTCGACGCACCATCCGGTCCTAGACCTTCTACTGCTAGAAGAATGGTGTGGCGTCCCACTACTGGACAATTAAGATTGAAACAATAGCCCGAGAAGGAAAGTCTCGTCAAGAGACTTGAATCCAAAGAAAGTGCTACTGCAGTAAAGGGAACTCGTGAGAAGGGAACCCGGCAGCTTTCACACGACAACTGCGAGGAGGCACAGAAAGGGCCGCTAGAGGATGCTATGGAAAAGTTGAGGACTGATATTCGAAGATTAGCAAAAGAAAGAGAAGAGAAATTCGGAGATGAGATTGATTTTCGGAATTCATGGACGATGAGTATGCAGAAATCAACATGGTCGAAACGCGAGCTTCGTCAGCTTCACAAGGTGCTCCTGCAGCCGCAGAAAGAGAGGAGCCGGAAGTGATGAGGAGGCAGCTTCAAGAGAAAGACGATACGATCACCGAAATGGCGAAGAGGATGGAAGAGATGGCTGTAGCCCTAGCCACTCTCCAAAGTCAAGTGCAACCCCAAAGAGAGACACCCCCAGAGGTCATTCACATCGTAGACGGAGGAAAGGAGATTACTTCCGTCAACGGGGATGATCAGTTAAAGAAAGATACAACACAAAGTATGATTCCAGAAAAGGATATCAAGAGCTTGGTGGAACAACGAAGTGCGAGAAGCCTTAGCACAATCAAAGAGCGGGACATCCATTCGGACGGGTAGACCTTACCCTGAAGAATTCGACGCTGTCCAATACCCAAAAGGCTTCGTACCACCTCTGTTCAAGACCTTTGATGGAATCGGGAACCCCCGATAGCATGTTGCACACTTTCGTTCCAGTTGTTGCAATGCCGGCGGAAGCGACACATTACTCTTCCGACAATTCGTCAGCAGCCTGTCAGGGATCGCCTTTGATTGGTATGCAGAATTACCGAATGGTTCGGTGAAGACGTTCTCAAAACTAGAAAACTTCTTCATCAAGAGATTTTCCGGAGCTCAGCACCACATCACTATAGGTGATTTAGTGGTAGAGAAGCAGAAGCTGAACGAAACTTTGGTGGATTACATACTTCGATGGAGGAACTTAAGCATGAAGTGTGAACCACAATTACAAGAACAGCATGCAGTCGGCATCTTACTTAAAAGCATTCATGGCCCGATAGCACTTCTCCTCAAGGGATTTACCATTAAGACTTTCGAGAAGTTGTTAAGCAAGGCCGGAAGCTTGCAAGAGGAGGCGAAGCAATTAAGTTTCGCCGACAAGACAGACAAGCAAAAGCCTGTGAAGACTTTTGAAAAGAAATCCGGGATCGTTGCAGTAGTCGATAAAGGCAAGCAACCGATACAAATATCGTCAGAACGGCCGCAGCAACCTCAATAGAATTACCAGCAACCCCGACCCAGCTATCAGTCATCTCAACAGTATGAACAACCGCCTCGTCCGCAACGTACATTGAGGGAACTTCTGAGCAGGGAATATCCATTCAAGAATGAGGCAGTGCCGAAAATGTTCCGTAGTCTGATGAAGACTCCAGATTTCCAGCTGCCAGAGCCTAAGAGACCGAAGAAGTCAACAAGAAAGGTGATCCCAACTTTTGCCCTTATCACCGGATGCTTCGGACACAAGATAGAAGACCGTATTACCTTCAAAAGTTGGCTCAACGACAATCTTCGGAAAGGGAATATAACAATCCCGAAGGAGTACATGAAGGAACCCCGTAAAGGAGGTTCCGTCAATGTTGTCTCGACTGATCTCATCTTTCCGATAGATCCCTATACAACTGATGATGGATGGACTACCGCTTGGACAAGGTCTTCGAAAAAGATTTTGGATCACATTCAAACCGCTTCGGTGCGAGCATCAATTCAGAGTTCGAAACCTGTTAAGCCGACACTGTCACTTGCGATAGAAGAACCACCTCAACAGGAGACGATTGAAGAGAAGAAGAAAATCGACGAAGAAGAGAAGACCGAGGCTCCTAAGGCTAGACTAGGGGCTGCTTATCCTAGGATAGTTGTTTCGGATTCGGGGGAGAAATCCCTCGAACCTCCGACTCGTATGATTATCTCGCTCACTCCGGTGGGATCTTATAATGATAAGGGTTATGGCATTGGCTACGTTTTGACTGTTTCTAACGATTACGTAACTAGCGACAATCCGGACATCTATTTCGATACCAATGACAATTCTCAAATCATACACAAACTCGACAATCGCAATAACGAAGAAGAAATCCATCAAGGAGGCTACGAGAGTTCAACAAGCAACGAATCTATTTGCGAGTTTCGAAGAGCTCCAGTCACAATAGAGTTAGAGCCTTCAGACTCTAAAGCTAATCCAGAAGAACCTGTCATTCCGATTCAGAAGGAGACATCAGCAAACTCAATACTAGAGTCAAAAGAAATTACAGAAGTTAACTTAAGAAGTGGAAGAGTTCTACCTCCGAGAATGGGTCCAAAGGACAAAGGAAAGCGTGTGGTTGTTCAAGAAGAACCAACCCCGGCAGAAGAAATACCCATTCAGGAAGAAGCCGAGGCACATGAAAATAAAGTGGACTACAACGTGCTAGCCCATCTTAGGAAACTACCGGCCAAACTGAGCATCTACAACACTCTCATCTTATCAAAGGAGATGAGAGAAGCTCTGATCAAGGCCTTGCTTCATCCAGAAATTTGCTTAGCTCAAATGACCGGAGATTCCTTAGATGAGGTTTGCTCGTTAAAGAAACAGCGAGGTGTTACCTTCACGGACAATGACCTACTACTTGGGACAACAGATCACAACTGACCGTTGTACATTTCAGTTACAATTGGGAAGTTTACACTCTCCAGAGTATTGGTGGATCCAGGAGCATCAATCAATATAATGAGTCTGCGAACACTAGCATATTTGGAAATTGATGCTCGCGAGCTCGAAGCCGACAAAATGTTATTAAGAGGATTCAATAGAAAGGAGAAAGTGCCCTCGGATCGATAACACTACTAATGAAGACCGGTGACTTAGCAAAGATAACCGCAAAATTTCACATAATTGATTCAGAAACGTCGTTCAACGCTCTACTGGGCCGACCATGGATACATGAAAACAGGATGGTACCATCATCTCTACATCAGTGCATCAAATACTACAATGGAGGGGATCAGTGCATCAAAGGTGACTTACATCCATTCTCCGTACATGAAATTGGAATCCATGAAGATGCAGCTTATTATGCACCTCCGAAGAAAACAATATTCTCCAGAGATACCATAACGAATGAAGCGAAGAAAGTTCCGGACAATGAAGAACCCGAAGTTCTAGTCCAACAAGTCACTCACCACTCCCTTACGGCGAGATGGTGAAGGTTTCTCCACAACTCGCATCCGAGGTCGAGGCCGGGGACGAGGTCATGGCAGAGACGTTAGGACAGTTGGACAGAGGAAACCAGCCATCAATGTTGATTGGGAAGACAGTTCTGAAGAAGAAAAAGAGATCAAGCAAGAAGCAGCGACAATAAGTCGGAAGAAGCCACAATTCAAGATCTCTCTCGAAGATGAGAAGAACGAAGAATACAAATCGATGTACGAGAAGATTAACCACTATGTACATACTATGACCCTGACCCTGATCCATTAAAATAAGATCGAGGGTATGGTGGTCAAAGAGGTACGTAGCGGCGGTGCAAAACCAATCAAATTCTACCGTGGTGCTCCTTCCTCCAAAACTGAAAATAATGTACAATTTGAAGATGTTACTTCGTCAGAATTAATGGAATTACTTTTTGAGTGGTACTCTCCCTGTGTTCAAAATTTAATTCAGCGTGGTTTCTTACCTCGACAATGGACAAAAGGCCAATCACAACATTTTGAAAAATTATGGAATAACTCCGGTCGTCTACCCAATTCAAAACATGGTCTCGGATTCAGCACAGTAGGATCAGTTGACGATACTGAATTTTGCTTGGTTGTGGCTTGCGAGTCCAATGAAAACTGCATGGAAACTACAGAAGAATTTGAAGATTTACAAATTAGAGATGCTCCACCAGAATTCGAAGAAGAAATTAAATCTACAATAGATGAGTTAACGGAAGTTAACCTAGGTACTAGCGAAGAGCCTAGAGCTACCTTTGTTAGCTCCTTACTCAATAAAGAAGACTCCGAAGAAATAATCAAGTTATTAATGGAATTTAAAGACTGTTTTGCTTGGAACTACGATGAGATGCCAGGTTTAGCTCCGGAGGTCGCGATCCATAAGCTTGGAGTGGATCCTACTTCGTCTCGATCGGACAAGGTCCCGAAGAATGCGTTTAGAAATCGAACAACAAGTCACAACTGAAGTTAAAAAGCTAATAGACGCTAAATTTGTCCGTGAAGAACAATACCCGACTTGGTTAGCCAATGTGGTGTCGGTCGAAAGAAGAATGGTCAGATCAGAATTTGTGTGGACTTCAGAGATTTAAACAAGGCATGTCCAAAAGATGAATTCCCTCTACCGATCCCAGAATTAATGATCGACATTGCTTTGACACATGAAATATTCTCATTCATGGATGGATCTTCAGGATACAATCAGATAAAAATGGCTCCAGAAGATTAAAAACTTACAGCATTCAGAACGTCGATCGGAGTATATTGCTACACAATGATGCCATTCGGACTGAAGAACGCAGGAGAAACATACCAGAGAGCGATGACAAGAATTTTTTATGATCTCATCCACAATCAAGTCGAATGTTACGTGGACGATGTGGTCATCAAAAGCAAAGTAAAGGACAACCACCTGTATGATTTGAGAATTGTTTTCGAACGATTAAGACAATTTAACCTTAAGATGAATCCCTTAAAATGCGCCTTCGGCATCACCTCCGGGAAATTCTTAGGATTCGTTGTCCGACATCGTGGAATTGAAATCGACCCGGAAAAGATTAAAGCTATCTTAGAAATGCCGCCTCCCAAAACCTTAAAACAACTACGATCTTTTCAAGGGAAGGGAAGCTGGCATATCTTCGACGCTTTATCTCAAACTTGTCAGGTAGGTGTCAGCCTTTCTCGGCACTAGTTAAAAAGGACGCCAAATTTATTTGGGAAGAGAAATGCCAGAAGGCCTTTGAGGACATTAAGCAATATCTAATGACACCTCCTGTCTTAGCAGCCCCAGTCTCAGGTAGACCGTTGATACTTTATACCGCGGCTTTAGACGACTCTCTCGGAGCCCTATTAGCCCAGGTCAATGATGAGGGTAAAGAAAATGCTCTTTACTACCTAAGCCGTCGTTTACTTCCGACGGAAATAAGGTATCCCGCAATTGAAAAGCATTGTTTGGCCCTGATCTTCGCTGCTCAAAAGCTCGAGCACTACATGCTTTCTCATAAGGTCAACTCGATCTCGAAATTTAATCCATTGCAATACTTGATGACTCGTCCAACGCTTTCCGGCAGACTTGCCAGATGGTCAATGATATTATTGCAATTCGATATAACTTTCATGCCTCTTCGTGTCGTAAAGGGACAACTCTTAGCAGACTTCCTCGCAGCACACCCTTTGCCGGCAGAATCTCCTCTCAACGACGACTTGCCAGATGAACAAATAATGAGCCTAGAAGACCCTGATGATCGACGTTGGGAATTATATTTCGACGGAGCATCTTCAGCACACAAAGACGAAGAGTCGCAAGTGATAGTGCCCGGTAAGGCAGGAATCGGACTAATCTTTATAACACCGGAGCGGGGGATGTTAAGATACTCCTACCACTTGACAGAGCCGTGCACAAACAACGAAGCAGAATACGAAGCCCTCATAACTGGACTGGAATTAGCTATTCAAATGGGGATAACAGACATCAACATCTACGGGGATTCGCAGTTAATCATTCAACAGATCGTCGGACAGTAAAGAATTTTAAAACCAAGACTCGAGCAATACTTCCAGTATGTCATACACTTGTTGGAACAAATTCCGAATGTGACAATCTACAAAATTCCCAGGAAAGAAAATGCTTTAGCAGATGCGTTAGCTCACCTCGCAAAAGAGTTTGCCTGTTTGCAAGACGAGTCAGTGGAAGTGTCAGTTCACGGACGTCAGGTCCTATCACAGCTTGACATAGACACGATACACAAATCAGAAAAAGAAGAAGAATCAGTTGCAGCAGTGACAGAAAATACAGAGGATTGGCGACAGCCATTAATAGACTACCTGCAAACAGGAAAGCTACCAGACGATAGGTCACTATCCCATCAGATCAAGAAAAGAACTCTGTCCTACGCATTAATAAACAATACATTGTACAGAAGGTCTTTTGATCAAATGTGGCTAAGGTGCCTAAGCGGGTCCGAGGCCCGTGAAATTGTTAAAGAGGTGCATTCAGGACTCTGTGGCGCTCACCAGTCGGGTCCGAAGATGAAAATGAAAATTAAAAGACTAGGGTACTACTGGCCCTCGATGATGACCGACAGCATGAAAATCGCCAAGAGCTGTCATCAATGCCAAGTGCACGGAGTGGTTCTACACCAACCTCCAAATGTGTTACATCCAACAATTGCATCGTGGCCATTTGAATGTTGGGGCACGGATATAGTGGGTCCAATAGAACCACCATCTTCAAAAGGACATCGCTTCATTCTTGCGGCTACAGATTACTTTTCCAAGTGGGCGGAGGCGGTTCCACTCGGAGAAGTGAAAGCACACCATGTGCTACGGTTTTCAAGAACCAAGTTGTCTACCGTTTCGGAGTGCCATGCAGGATCATCTCAGATAATGGGTCAGCATTCAGAAGCACACAAATCAACAATTTTGTCAGGAGACATGGAATCGACTGGCGATATTCAACAATTTACTACCCAAGAGAAAATGGCCTGGCTGAGGCTTTTAATAAAACTCTCGTTCAAATCTTAAAGAAAACCATGGACGATAATAAGAGAAATTGGCACGAAAAGTTATTAGAAGCCTTATGGGCCTACCGGACAACCTTCAGAACTCCTACTCAAGCTACACCATACGCTCTGGTGTATGGGTCCGAGGCAGTGTTACCTTTAGAGGTTCAGCTTCCTTCACTCAGAATTGCAGTTGCAAACAAAATCACGATAGAAGAGAATGCCAAATTACGACTAGAAGAATTGGAAAGCCTGGAAGGGAAAAGACTTGCAGCGCAGCAGAATTTAGAATTATACCAAGCTAAGATGGTTCAAGCCCATGACAAACTGGTCCGCCCAAGAACCTTCAAAGTTGGTGACTTAGTTCTCATTCTCAAAAGACCTATCGTTGCACACCACAATATAGGAGGAAAATTTGAACCTACTTGGGAAGGGCCGTTTGTGGTTGAGGCAGTCTACTCAAGAGGCTCCTACCAGCTAGTGAATTGCCAAGGAGAACGACATATGCTTCCGATCAACGGACGATACTTGAAGAAGTATTACGCTACCTAATGTTTCGAAGGAATGGATTTTTCATCCCTAGAAGCACGGGTGAAGTAGTTACTTATGACTGGGTCCGAACCCAAAAATAATAAAAAATGTGCTAAAATAAATAAAATCATGATAATAAAGTTTTCCTTGTTTTCTTTTCCATATCAAAATCTCTTTTCTGATCTTATCTCACTTCATTCCTGTTAAATTTAAAAATACAAAAAGTAATAGAAAAAATGTCTTTAATAAACATTTTCTTAATGTTCTTGTTCTTAGTAGAGCCCCTGATCCTTTTCCTTGTCTTTTCGCAGGGAAATGTCGAACGGGCGGTTGGTCCTGAACTTTAGAAACGGCGTAAGCCTTGCACTCGACGAAAAGAGGGTGAAAGATGGAGCGATAATAGAGATGACTTAGACTTCGCACCAACGGGCCTGCAATATGAAGAAAGTGACTGGGTCCCAGTTGACCGAGAGGAACTGCCCAGTCATACAGTAATGAAAGTGGGTGGCCCAAGCCACCAATCCAGCAACAAGAAAAGGAAAATAAGCACCGAAGAAGACAAGAAAATCAAGTCTGTAGTCGCTACAGCAGAGGGCAAGCTTGTCAGCGCCGCACCCACAGAAACTCAGGAAGTTCGAAGAGCTACTCTCACAGCAACGCAACGAAGAAATAAAAATTGCCGTATCCGCAAGATGTTAACCAGACTAGCAGCGGACCAACGCGACGAGGCGATGCTTCTCGCCCAGTACATATACCTCAAGGACGCCAGTTCACCAGGTACCGGAAGAAAGGAGGCCAGCTCCTAGGATAACAGAAGGGACTAGGGAAATCTCAAGAAGATCAGAAGAAAGAAGGCTACCACGCCACCAGATAGAACCACCAGTAATGCATGACCTTGTTGCAGAAGCAACCCCGGAGGATGTCCCGACGGACATCATCCCCGAGGAGCCGAGGTATGCAGGAGAACGTGAAGGGATAGAGTCGTATATCCCGTAAAACGTCACCAGGCCCCGCCATTTGCAGATTATTCCGAATACGAGCTGGAAAGAATGCGGAATGTCGAAAAGAAAACTTTTGAATACTTCGAAAGAATCGAGGCGGAAGGATCGATATACTTAGAAGGCCTCGAGCTACATACAGACGTGTTCTCAGAATACGAACAACAACAAATCGTGGACCGCATCCGGGATTTGAAAAGAATGGGCCGAGCGGGCCGCCTAAGAGAAAACACTTACTCAGAACCCCGGAGATGGATGCCAGGGAAAGGAAGAATTACGATACAATGCGGATCGTCGTTACAACTTCGCGAGAAGACGGGAAGGGGAACCCACCATGGATACTCTGTCATGGCCGAGTGGATCCAATGCCATTAGTCATCAAGAGAATGGTTAAAAGATTGATAACATGGAGGGTACGCGCCAGATTGCATACCCAACAGTTGCATTATTAACATTTACAAGAACGATGATCGCATACCCCCGCACATAGATCACCACGACTTTGTCGGACCTTTCGCACGGTTTCTTTTCGAATGACTCGTAATATCATGTTCGGATCCGACCTCCGGATAGCGAGCCCGGGTGAGTTCGAGGGCCGGTGAAGATACCATTACCGGTAGGTTCCGTCATGATGCCGAAGGGAAACGGAAGCGGATGTCGCTAAACATTGCATACCGGGAGTACCGAGTGAAGCGGATCTCGGTTACTTTCGGAAGGATGGACGACGGGAAGACACCTTACCACTTCCAGCCAGACCCGGAGCTAGAGAGCCTCCGGCCTTACGAGCTGGGAGTTGCATGGAAAATATAACACCTCCAACGTACATCCATACGGTATCCTTTCCAAGGATGGCTTGGAAGGTGATGTTATTGACCATGTACCCCACTATTCAGACATGGATTTTTGACAGATACCTTTTTGGATGGATCGACAAAGATCATACGTAGTCCATTTTAAGTCTACATGGATTTTATGAGATGTATTCCAGATCGAGTTGTATGATGTATCTTCGACATGATTGGAATGAAAGTGACCATGTCACATTTTTGGCCTTCACCTCTTTTGTGCAAATTGACTGGGAAATGCCATTAAAGTTAAATGAACTTCGAACAAAGAACAGAAAAGAAATAAAAAAAGGAATAAAAGAAAAAACTTTCCGTAAAAATCTAAAAATGATAAATTCCAAATTCACGATAAAATAAAATTTGAATCGTTAAAGGACAAACAAAATGAGCACAAATTTTAAATCAAATTCAAATTCAATCTTTCCAGATTTCAAATCAAATCTCAATCAAATTTCAAATTCAATCTTTCCAGATTTCAAATCAAATCTCAATCAAATTTCAAATTCAATCTTCCAAATTTCAAATCCAATCTCAATCAAATTCAAATTCAATCTTTCCAAATTTCAAATCAAATTTCAATCGAGTTCAAACTCAACCATCCAAATCTGAAATCCAATCCGTTCTACTCTCTCCCTTGTCTGGGATGGAAGCGGTTGATTCCATTGACACGGATCGAATCTGATGGCGAGGAATTATATCCAATCCAAACCAGTGACTTCCGATCAACTCTTTTGAACGGGGTATGTAACATCTACATATTCCCTCCTAATCTATTTCCTTCATGAAAGTCTTTTACAACTTTCATAAAATTCTCGAAACACCAAAATTCCACACTTTTCAAATCAACACTACAAATCTTTGCAAAGTCAATGACTACATCAAAATTCAAACTTTTGGGGTTGAGGATTTTACATCCGAGACTGCATTGCTTTAGGATTCTTTCCTTATCGCAATAAAATACATCAAAAATCAAACTTTTGGAGTTAAGGATTTTACATCCGAGACTGCATTGCTTTAGGAGCCTTTCCCTATCACAATGAAGTAAATCAAATTCAAACTTTTGGAGTTGAGGATTTTACATCCGAGACTGCATTGCTTTAGGAGCCTTTCCCTATCGCAATGAAATAAATCAAATTTAAACTTTTGGGTTGAGGATTTTACATCCAAGACTGCATTGCTTTAGGATCTTTTCCCTATTGCAATGAAATACATCAAATTCAAACTTTTGGAGTTGAGGATTTTACATCTGAGACAGCATTGCTTTAGGATTCTTTCCCTATTGCAATGAAATACATCAAATTTAAATTTTTGGAGTTGAGGATTTTACATCTGAGACTGCATTGCTTTAGGATCATTTCCCTATCGCAATGAAATACATCAAATTCAAATTCTTGGGGTTAAGGATTTTACGTCCGAGACTGCATTTCTTTAGGATTCTTTCCTTATCGCAATGAAATACATCAAAAATCAAACTTTTGGAGTTGAGGATTTTACATCCGAGACTGCATTGCTTTAGGATTCTTTCCTTATCGCAATGAAATACATCAAAAAACAAACTTTTGGAGTTGAGGATTTTACATCCGAGACTGCATTGCTTTAGGATCATTTCCCTATCGCAATGAAATACATCAAATTCAAACTTTTGGAGTTGAGGATTTTACATCCGAGACTGCATTGCTTTAGGATTCTTTCCCTATTGCGATGAAATACATCAAAATCGAACTCTTGAGGTTAAGGATTTTACATTTAATGCCACATTGCTCTGAGATCTCTCCTCATTGTAATGGTTCAATCCAATTAATTCAATTTTCTTTTGAGGTTGAAGATGTTACATCTAAAACCACAAAATTCCAATTTTCATTTCAAATCAAATCCCTTCAAATTAATTTTGACAAAACATCAATCTAAATTAAAACTCAAACTAAAATCTAAGCTCACACATCAAAATTTAAATTGAAGCAAAATAAAATCTAAATTAAAATTCCCCCAGGTCATGTGATTTGGGATTCACCTCCTTTTCCTTTCCCCAGCGAGAGTTCAGGAATCTCCAGTCTCGGAAATATACTTGACACTCCCCAGCTGAAAATCTTCTACTTCGTCCTAAGTTTGTCACTTGGACGTTTGTGTTGGTTTTGTTGATCGCTTCGGTCAACACCAATATGCGCGGTGTGCTCCGTCAGCTCACCACACCTATTGGGGGTCCATTTGTTGACCTCATTTTTGATGAGGTCTTCTCTTCTTCTTTTTAGTACTTAGGATCTAGCCTTAGGCTTTTCCTTTGACTATCTTAGAGGACTAGAATTGGGACCCACCACTTAGAAATTCAAACCACTTCTTAACTCCCTGCATACTCCACAAACTTGATTGTAGGCCCCTAATCACCTAGAGGGTTGAGATCAAATGTGGAAGTTTAAAGGATGAGTTCCTATAGGACTCTTTGACCTTAGGATCGCCACGGGTGGCCCGGTCTGGTGAAGGGCTGACTTACACACACACTACACTTATACACTACACTTTCACACACATCCTAGAAGCACACCCATACCTAACTTGATCTCCTGACTCATAAAGGTGATTCACATGGATGGTCCTTAACCCCTAAGCCCTTGGCTAAGAGGGTTGGGAAGAACATAGTGAATGCCTCAAATGAGTCCCTTCATGGCTCATGTGGGCTTGATATGGCTTCATAGCTCAACCAAAATGATTTCATTCCACTTACATTTACCCAATCTTCAATTTTCCAAATTTTCAATTTTTGACCCCGGGACCCTACACCCGCCTACTCTACCCAAAACCCTTGAAATCCTCCAAAATTTCCAAATCACCCAAAATTCCCCAAAATCAATCCCAAACATTCCCACATTACTCAAATTGATTATCCATACCCAAAAATACCAAAAATTCCAAAAATACCTCCCAATACCCTTGAAATACCCAAAATACCCCTCTTGACCCAAAAATCCAAAAATTCAGAAAATTCCCAGAACATTCCAGAAAATCCCAAATATTCCAAATTTCATTTTGTTCAACAACACCATGGGACAATTTTGTCAATTTACTCTACTTTTGTCAAAACCCCCAATTTGAACAATTTTAACCCTGAGTGAACCCAATGTCAAACCAAACCTACCCAATTGACCCAAATTCTAGTCCAATTCAATTCTAAACTTCAATTCAACAGTCCCAACACCAATCTAGACCAAACCCAAGTCCAATTTGATTGACATTTGGATCCAATTTCACTTTTGGCCTTAAAGCCCAATTTGGACCCATGACCCAAACCTAACCCAAACTCACCCAATTCAACTCCAATAAACCCCAAATCTTTTCTAAACCTTCATTAACATCCCTACAAACAAAACACTAACATGATTTTCCCAACATTTAAGCCCAAACCCCACTTAATTTCAAACCAAAACCAAAAAGCCCAATTTTGACCTAAACCCAAACCTAACCCAAATAAGCCCAAACCCCAAAATGAAAACCCAACCAAAGCCAAAACCCCTTTGAAACACTCCCATAAACATTTCCCAACATTCATTTTACATCAATTTCAACCCTAGCCCAACATTGGCCCAAGTTAGCCCAATTTGACCTATATTGGCCCATTCACCAAAGAAGCCCAAATTGAACCCAATTCAAACCCAAATCACTCCAAATTTGCTTCAAATCACTCATGAAACATCCATGAGCTAAACCCAACAATTATTTGGCCCAAACTTCTACAAAATTCCCATCCATAAATCTATTTTTAAATCAATAGCCCACTTACATGAAACCTTCCTAAAAGCCCAAATTTCATGCTAAAGCCCATATGACAATTCCTCTACATCACCCCCTTAATTAAAATAAATCCCTAAGTTTGAAAATTCATCATGAAGCCATTCCAAATTAAGCCCCATACAAATTCCCATCAAAATACCAAATTTTTTTCTTAAATCCATTTCCATGAAAGTGACTCAACTTTTCCCAAGCCAAAGATGAGCCATGAAGCCATGCATGAGCCACATGGAAGCCATGAGAGCCTCTTTACATGTCACCATGCCATTTTGGGCAAAAGGAGGAGACTCTTTCCTTAATTCCTAAAGGTTATTAACCACTCCCATGATTCCACTAAACCTTGCTTAAGCTTAATTGTACTTGGAAGGTGACCATTCCCCACTGATTAAGCTGACCTAAATCACTTTTCCTTCAGCCTAAACCAAGCCTTGGGTGGTGCACCTAGCCCAAATGGATGGGTTGACCAATTTGAGCCAAAATGAGCCTTTCCCATTCCATTCTAATCCAAGCCTTTTACACATGGCATTTTCCAATTGACTGCACAAACCTCCAGCCCTGACCCACCTGGACCTGATGGTGACCCATGCCTGCCGGCCAGCCACCTAGGTCGCCGGAAAACACCATGGCCGAGACCTTGGGAGGAGCCAAACTTTGGAATTATACCTTGCTGAGTTGCCCCATGCCCAATGGCCACCATGGTTGTTCTTCCCATGCCCAGAGCAGCTGATCCCAACCCTTGGCCATCCCTGCGAGGCCCTCCAGCCACCTCTATTTAAACCCGACCCCTCACGGCCATGAAAGGAGAGTTGCACAAACCTTGTCGAAACTCTGCCAAAATTGTTCCAAACCCTACTCCATACTTAGAGCAGTTGATCCCCAGTGTCAATTTGCCCTAATCCCCACCAACGAATCCAATTTCTCAACCGAAATTTCACCCAAAACCAGGACACTTTGCCACGGTGAGCCAATCCTCAAATTGACTGGTCCTACACCTTCACCGGACCAAGAGGAGAAGTTTCCCACTCGAAAGTCCCATCTCCAGAGCCACCCGGTTGTTCCGGCCTCCAACCTTTGTGATCGGGCTGTGGTCACTTTCATAGCTAGGCAATTCACTGGACCGGGAGACTTCATCCGGAGCTTGCTGGGAACCAATCGAAGGTGACACAACCCTCAGGTCGAAGCCACACTTCTCTGAGCAAAGGTATGGCCTCACTCTTCTTCCCGAGCTTCTGAACATTCTCCATTTTTATTGAGTCAATTTCATGCCACATAAACCATATGGATGTGTTCGTCTTCTCGAGACGAATCCATAGAGCATAAGAACACGAAAATCCATTGAGTATCGAGTGAGATCTTAGGCCTAGAAGACAGACGGTTCTCGGGCTAGGAGGCTTGGGGATGATGAACGGATGCCGTTCATTTAATACACGCGCGGACGGACGGCCAGGATCGCGCCGGATCAGGAGACGGAACGATACAGTGGGTCGGATGGCGGCACCAAATCAGAAGGCGACGCGTGTGCGTTCGAAGCTGCCGAGGTTGACGCGGCGCCGCATGGATAAATAGAAAATTAGGGTATTTTTTGATTTATTTAATTCCCTAAACTTCAAAAATTCATAACTTTGTGTAGAAAAATCAGAGAAATAAAATAAAAATACCCTCTTGCTCAGTGAACAGAGGAGAATAATGTGAAAAAAAAATCATTTAATTTCATCAAGTATTTTATTTTTAATGATTTATTTCCCTTCTTCATTATTTTAATTCTCCATGCATATAGGAAATTCACCATGGCATGAGACCATAGGTCTTTTGAAGCCTCTGAATTTGGGAACATTCCCTGAATTTTCCAAAGTCAGAGGCCATCCCTATGAGAAGTTATTGATTTTTCAAATTCATGTTGCTGTTTTGAGTATTTTAATTCCAATGTTGTGAAATAAATTCTAGGAAAATATGGTGATGTCTCTTATGACCAGAGGACCCTAGGAAAAATAGGTTTTGAGTTAATTCATTTAAAATAACCCTAATTGGCTTAAACACCCAAAATAGATCCCTAATTAATTAGAGTTAACCATACATCAAATTGACTTGAAATCAATTCTCCACTGACCTTTAGGATCAGAGGAGCTCACAGTAAAAATTTGAGGTCAATTGGACTTGGTTAGCCCTACTAAATGGGTTGATTAAGTCATTTAGCCAATTTAAACTTTAAAAATTCATAACTTTCAAAATGCTTTTAAAAAATTCACTAAATTAGTTTTGGAGCCTCTCTGATATCAGGGGAATTTAAGAAAATTAAAATTTCAATTTTCTAAAAAAGTTGATTTTTTGGTATTATTTTAATATTTTAGTAATTAAAAAATAATAAAAATCACAAAAATAATAAAATTCACCAAAATGTCACATTTTGAATTTTAAGCACTTAGGAACAAACCCAATATTTTTCTCAGGTCTATTTAATGAGATATTAAATTTTAAAACCCTAAGGTAATTTTAAAATTAAAAAAATGTATTTTTTTAGCATTTTCACTAAAATAATTCTAATAAATCAAAGAAAAATCAGAAAATTATAAAAATTGATTCTCTGATTTCCTTGATATCAGAGAGATTTTTAAAAAATATAAAATTCATTTTTCAACCTTTATTTTATTTTTAAATCAATTAATACTCCAAAACATAAAATAATTATAATAAAAATAATATAATTCAAAAAATCACCAAAATTGGTCCAAGTGGTCCTCTGGTTATTAGGAATGTCCCATAATTTTCTTAAGGATAGAAAATTTCCCTTGGTCATGTTATTAAATTTTCCTTGGAAATCTCTATTTTCTACCAAAAATAATTTCATAAATAAATTAAATACAGAAAAATCACATTTTCTCCTCTCATGTCTTTATTGGCATATGAGTGAAGTCACATAAAAATTACAAGTTCATTTAAGCTCAATTTAGTGAGTTATGAAATTATTAAGCTTGAAGGGCAAAATGGTAATTAAAATTTTAACCCTTAATTAAAACTTTAGGTTTAATAAAATTAAAGAGTAAAATATTTGATCTTAATCTGATTTGGATGATTGAAATTTAAATAATTAAAGGGTAGAAACCTACTAAACAATTAAAGATAATTAAAATAAACTTTAATTAAATAATTGATTAAATTTGGAAGAATAATAAAGTTGGAATTATTAAAATAGGGATATCATTATTAGGAAGAGATTTGTTCTTTAATTTAATAATCTCTAAATTAATCATCTCAATAATATTTAATTTCCAATTAAAATGATAATTCAAATTTAAATCTTAAAACATTAATGGACTTAATCATCAAAATTAAGTTAAAAGTTAAATTATTAAACTTTTCTTTAAATTTTCAGTTAAGTTAAAATTAAAAATAAAATTAAATTAAAGATTAAATTAAATTGAATCAAACAAATTAAATTAATTTAAATTAAATTAAATTAAATTAAATTGAACAAATTAAATTAAATTTAATTAAATTTAATTAAAAATTAAATTAAATTAAATCATATTAAATTAAATTAAATTAAATTAAAGCATATCAAATCAAGTTAAATTAAATTAAATTAAAATAAAAATAAATAAAAAATCAAATTAAAAATAAAATAAAATTAAAATTAAATTAAAATTAAAACTAAACCAAGTTAAATTAAATTAAAGTTAAATTAAATTGAATTAAAAATAACATCACCTAAGATATGAAGAAATTAAACATAAAGTAACTTGAACACTATTCCAAATTTAAACCCATTAACTTAAATTAAATCATTTGAACACCAACTTGCCCTTGAAAGCTTTGGTTGTCATAACTCCTAAATAGAACGTTAAATGAAATGTTACTTCACCTATAGGATATTCAAATGTCCTAATTCACTGAGCAAGATAATAATGAAACTTGAATCCTCGGACGATTACTTCACCTGATCAATTAAATTCATTTGGACTTAAAACAATCCTAGCAGTATTGAAAAGATGTTTAAGATTCTTCTTAAGCACTTTCTCCATATGATAGGATACTTATAAGAACAATTGAACTTAATTGTTCTTTGATGAAGAAAATCGTCCTCAAACCAAAACACAAGAATCTAGACGTCATAGGAAATGACTAGCTATAGGATTAGGAATTTGGTAGAAAACCATAACCCTTCCCTTAGCTTTACCTAGGAACTTGCTTAAATTATGTTTAACTGCAGCTTGGGATGACGGGAAGACCCTCCAGGTACGATTTTATTTTATTGCAATTTACCTTATTGCAATTTATTTAATCGCATCACACTTACTTTTCTTGCATGATAAACAACTCGTTGCATGAAAACCCACACCTTTAGGATAGTC
This sequence comes from Papilionanthe hookeriana x Papilionanthe teres, assembly GCA_022702705.1. Classification (NCBI taxonomy): domain Eukaryota; kingdom Viridiplantae; phylum Streptophyta; class Magnoliopsida; order Asparagales; family Orchidaceae; genus Papilionanthe; species Papilionanthe hookeriana x Papilionanthe teres. Next base: position 129,022,262 of record CM040425.1, on the reverse strand, counting down.
CCTAAAACTGAAACCAAAACTAAATTAAAAGTCATTGCAAGATAAAATTCACCGCCACAACATTTCAAAATATAAAACAACTCAAAATTTAATCACAAACAGAACACAAAACTACAATTACAACTAAATTAAAACTTCATGTTGGATGATCGGGAATACCTCGGATGATGTAACCTACGTGTTGCTAACGAGATTTCCCACGTTCTAAATGAAAGTGTGGAACTCATTCAGTTGAGTTTAGAAAATTCATCTGGACTAAGTGAATCCGATAAAAATAACGATGCCGGAAGGATGGAACCGTGGGATCTTAACCGGTGTTGTTATAATCAAACTTTAAGATTTGTTTTAAACAAAACATAAAAAATACTTGGACTTTAAAAATTTCTCTAAACCAAAACATCTTTCTCATTTCCTGACTTATGACTTCTATAACTAAACCTCTGCAACAACAAGGAGCTCGGAGCATGGAGGGTAGCACGGCCATCATCATCAGCAAAACCTGAGTCTACTTCAGCAAAACCATTCTTAGAATTAAATAACCAAACCATAGGATTTCGAGGTAGTTTTCCTAGTGTAACATAAATCCTCAACCTTTTGTTAGGCATTTGCATTGCAAATTAAGACCTAACCGGTCTTAGGATTCCGAGGTAGTCGTCCGATACGACATAAACCCTCACATTTTCAAGGCTATTTGTATGATTTTATCATACAAATATAAGTCCTAATTAATTAAAATTGGCAAAATCAAAACATTAAATGAACATTAGGGCCTTCCTAAATTCAAGCCAAATAATAGGATAGTCGGGAAATTACCGAAGTTCGCTTGGAATCTGTAATTTCTCCTACCTTTCTTCCTTTGAATTCCAAAAATAAAATGTTCCAAACTTGATCCATTCCCTATTGAAATTCCAAAATTCAATCCCTTGAAAACTTAAACTTTGAAATTCTTGAGAGCAGAATTATCGATTATTATCGAGAGTTTTCTTAGGTGATTCCTGTCACTTAAGATGTAATTAACTATAGGAGCTTGCCCTTATAGGGAATTTTAAAGAACCCAGGTAATATAAACCCTGTTTAATGCTTTCATATTAAACAGGGGAATTTGTCGGCTTATAAAATTTGTTCGCAGACCAAACGGATGTCACAAAGCTTCTAGTTTATTTAATCGAGCCCCACCATCAAGCAGTGTGTCTATCCTTAGGGATAGATACACGGTTTGTGGTGCGGTGCTTGTTTATGTGAACTATTCGGGATGTGAGATCAGTTTGATTTCATATCTTAAAATTTTCAAATTTAAAATTATTTTCAAAATCAAATACTACTTTTCAAATTATTTATTTAAATTAAATTAAAAATTCACCGACAACTTCTGTTAGGCGACCTCCTTTTCAAGATAAAATACACCGACCTAAAAATAAGCCGTACAACAATAAGACCGAATTGAATATTTTAGTCTGTCACACTAAAATGTCTAATTCTATGCTCAATAGTTAATATTTCCCTATATATTTGTACCCTCCTTCCAAGACTTTTGACATCCCTGAATCTTGGATGTAATCTTTACTATAGTCGATAATTCAACAAATGTTAACAAATCAATTGGCCAAATTGAAAGTAAATTAAGATTTATGTTAAAGATTAGCACAATTTCTATTTTTATATTTTAGGCACAATTACTTTAATTCATCCTTTGACTCTTCCTTCCAGTACAGCACACCAAAACACTAAACACTCACTCAAAGACTCTTAACTTTCACACAAATGATAACAACTAACAATCTAATTGACACACAAATGACACAAATTCGTCTCTATTTATAGAAGGGGTCAAATCTCTAAAAGGTACTTAAGAACCTCTTCAAAAAGCGTCCAGGTTCATTGTATTTTGGCTCTTTTCAACTGTCTCGCCGTCGGCTGCTTGATCTCGCTGTCTGCGGGCTTCTAGAAGATAGGCTAACCTTGTCGATCTCGCTATCGGCGGGCTCGATCTCACCATCAGCGAGCTCCTTATAATATATTCAAAACTTTCGGGAAAAACTCATCATCGGCGGTCTAAATCTCGCTGTCAACGGGACAGTTCAATTTTCATCAAATTGAGTCATTTTTGCTCCAAATCCGCTTCTTTTGTGCTTTTTGCTTTTAGTACTTATAAATCTTTATTCCTGAAATAAAAAAAAACATTTCTTTAAATTGAAATTTCATATAAAATTAGTATGAAATTCTTAATATATTTTCTAGTGATCAGTAACCACTAGCAGATTAAGACATTCTGCCCTGATTCAAGCATTATGTGTACAGTCTGGAGTGGAATTTGACAGCAATGAGAAGCTAGTCCACCCATTGAGGCCTATTAATAAGGCTAATATTCGTAGTTATGAGGCTCATGTGGGATGGAGAGAAGGAAGTAGGAGTACTGATATTCCTTCTGTTAGCTAGGACATACCTTCTACTTCTGAGTCACCCACTTTGTCTGATGTTATGGAGCAGTTGAGGATTCAGAATGCTATTATTGAGAGACTCCATAGCAGAGTTGATGGATTAGAAGCCTGAAACAATGTTAATGATGATTATCAGAGAAGGAGAATTGATTATTGATGCACCAAAAATATATACTATTTTTGCTACATATTTTTACCCATTTTTGGAGATATTAAATTTTAAAGAAAGGTATTTTTCATGATTTTTTGCAGGTATGATGATTTTAGGTGGTTAGAGTGAAAAGAAGCAAAAAGGAACGAATTTGGAGTGAAAAGGAGCAAAAAGGAGGAAAACAACTTTTTGCGTCGCCGGCACCAGAATGGGCACCATCGACGTCATTTTCTAGAGAGCCCAGAATTTAATTGACGATAGAGTGCCGCTGGCGCCCTATTGGGCGCCGCCGGCGCCCAATGTCCATGGATTTCAAATTTAAAGAGTTTTGACGACTTTTTGAAGGGATGCTTAAGGAAACTCTTGGGAATTCATTTCTAACTTATAAGTAACTATTTTTGGACAAAATTGATGAGGCCTTTGGGTAGTACTAGTGGTTTTGTGTGTGGTTCTAGAGAGGGAGAGTGTGTATTAAGTGTTACAGTTTAGAAGAGTGAGCATAGAAGTGAGAATTTAAGAGGGATTCTTCTCTAAGGAGTGAAGAAGGAGTAAAGTGAGAGATTGTTTCTTCCTTTCCATTCTAAAGAGGGAATTAAGTGTTGCAAAGAAGAGAGAAAAGGATTCAAAGGAAATTCAAGGGATTTGCATTTGGAAAGAGAAAGAGATAAGTTGTGTTTTCTTTTGTGGTTTGTATGAATTTTCTTTTATATATAAAATCCATGTTTTATTGTGTCTTCTCCATCAATTCTGAGTAGTCTACTTTGTCTTTCTTCTTGCATAGAGATGTGATGATGTGATGATGTGGATTTGAAGTGATTTTAAAGTGATGAAGAAATTATGTTGGTTTTTCATTTCGAACTTACTTTACTTTTCAATATAGCCCATTGAATTGTTAAAATATGTTGTTGAACATTAACTCTGAAAGGATTTAGTGTTCTATAACAATAATGAAGAATCCATTCAATGTTCATGGATGAATTACGTAGTTCATGGGAATTGAGTGCAAATAAATAGAGAAATGTATTTTGATGGACTTCAAATTGGTGGTTTTAGGGTGACAGGCTGAGATCCCCAATTTGGTCCTAAGATTAGTGACTAAACTCGAAGGATAGCCTTCAGGTGAAGGGTGAGTGGGAGCTCCATAGTGACAGCTGATGCACTGAAAATATATACAGCTTTTGCTATATAATTTTACCCATTTTTGCTGATATTGTACTTTAATGAAAGGTATTTTTCATGAGTTGTTGCAGGTATGATGATTTTAGGTCATTGGAGTGAAAAGAAGCAAAAAGGAATGAATCCGGAGCAAAAAGGAGCAAAAAGTAGCAAAATGGTGAAAAAGTGTTATGGGCCGCAGTCGTCAGAATGGGTGCTGCCGGCACCCAAACCCAGAGAGCATAGCAATTAAATGACATGATAGAGCGCCGCCGGCATCCGAAGTTAGTGGAGTTCAAATTTGAAGAGTTTTGGTGACTTTTTGAAGGGTTGCTGACAACCTCGAGGGAGAGCAGGGCAGAAAGTGAAGGGTGTATATGTTGGTTAAGCTTTTATAAATATTATAAATGTTTTTCAAAGTAAAATAGCAGTTGTGCTCCCTCCCCTTTTATCAATGCAAGTATACGTATCGTTCAAGTAATAAAGGGCTCTATTAGAGTCCTAAATATCGATCCCACGGGGAAGTTAGAGACTTAAGGACTAATTTCAGCATATGCAATTACTAATCTAGTATACGGAAATAATGAATGCTTATACTAAACTCTATTTCTTAAAGATTAATAAAAGATTATAATTTTGAAAATTATCTTTCTTCTTGTTAAGAGAATTAAGTGAATAAATAATTAAATTAGTTAGAATTATATTGTACAAAATAGGAGCATTCCTATTCTTTACCCTTTGGTCCAGGTGCAAGGAACATTGACTAGTCGTATGTTTGGTTACTGAATCTGCGGATAGGCTGGGAGGATACCGGCTGCCACTTCAGTGCTCCCACATTCCCCTCGCCTGAAAGTTAACATCTACACTTCAGCTCCCAAATGATAGGACCGAATTGAATATTTTAGTCTGTCACACTAAAATGTCCAATTCTATGCCCGATAATTAATATTTTCCTATTTATTTGCACCCTCCTTCCAAGGCTTTTACTTCCCTAAATCTTGGATGTAATCTTTACTATAGTTGATAATTCAACATATGTTAACAATTCAATTGGCCAAATTAAAAGTAAATTAAGATTTAAGTAAAAGATTATCACAATTTTATTTAATATTTTTAGGCACAACTGATTTAATTCTTCATTCCACCAAATCTCAACAACAAGGAGAAAGACAAACAAAATTACTTAGAATGCATAGGAAGAATAACATAAAACTTGGATTTCATTTAAAGTTAGAAAATAATAAACAAAAAAACTTATCTCGAATCTTCTCCCCAAGAAGACTCCTTGAAGTTCCTTTGACTCTTCCTTCTTGTACAACACACTTAATTAAAAAGACGAAGGAATATATCCAAAGGTTGCTTAAGCATCTCTTCAAAAAGTATCCATATTCAATGTATTTGGCTTGAACAGACATTCTCACCGCCAACGGGCTCGATTTCGCCATCGGCAGGCTTCTAGAACAATGGCTAACCACTAAGGCTCGCTGTCGACGGGCTCCTTTATAATATATTCAAAAATTTTGGGAAAATCTCACCGTCGGTGGCTTATTCCTTGCCGTCAGAGGGATAGTTCAATTTTCATCTAGTTAAGTCCTTTTTGTTCCAGATTCGCTCCTTTTTGCTCTCTTTGCTCCCATTACCTATAAATCTCAATTCTTGCAATAAAACATAAATAATACCTTTCTTTACAGTGCAATTTCATATAAAATTGGTATAAATTTCTTAATACATTTTCTTGTGGTCAAAATCCCCCAAACTTAACTATTACTTGTCCTCAAGTAATCTTGATACTACATAAAAGTAATGATTATTTGTAGTAAAGTTTTAATTCAGAATTACTATGAATTTGATTTAAATAAATATTATAGTAAAGTTTATTAGAAATATTGTTAGACAATTAAACTAATTCAATAGATATAAGGCTATTTGGATATTAAGTTTTAAGAGTTCTAGTCTTCTATTTATTTCAAGAATCACTATATTCTGTAATATTAAATTACTTAGGATATTCAAATGATAGGAAGCTCATGAAAACACTACTTAGTAAAATACTAATCCATATATATAAGTTCAGAAATGTAACTGAGTTTACCCTTTAGGTTGATTCAAATGAAGCCAATTTTTGATAAGGCACCTCCTCAAGCTTCTCCTCACTTATATATATATATATATATATATATATATATATATATATATATATATATATAATTTCTCTTTTCTTTTCGGATTGATTTTCAATTCTTTTTTCTTTTCCTTCTCAAGTGAGGATCACTATTTTTGGTTAGCCTGTTAATAATTTTGAACTTCATTTTCCTCTTCCTAAATTTGAAACTTGAAGCATTTACTTACCTTATATGTATTTCAAAGTTTTTACTTCATTGAGTTTCAATCTTTTCTTTCTCAACTACATATCTTATAATTTAATATTTTAAATATAGTTTTCCTTACTTTAAATAGTTAACTATATTCTTATCCTTTATTCCAAATATCTTAATCTACAAAATTGGTTAATTATTGAAAGTATTTCTTTTAACTTTTTATAATAATTAAATAAATTAATTCTAGTTTTCTGAATTAAAATTACTACAGAAAATCCGTTATATAACTTTTTGAAAATATAAATTGTGAACAATTTAATAATTAAATTTGTGTTTTTCCCTCCCCCAAACTTAAAGTTTTCTATCCATTTATATAGGGTGAAAAGAAAATAAACTGTAAATTTAAATCATTCCTTCGTGCTTTAGGTATTTCTCATTTTTGAAGTTCTGCAGGTTCTTTTCATCACTTAATTACATGTAATATTAATAACTTTCTACACATATATAATATCAAAGAAATTGCTGGGTAAAGAAGTTTTGAGATAAGTACAACTACTAACACAATTTATACTACAACATAAGAAAACATCTACATACATTTCACTAATTTAGTTTCAGAGTTACAATCATAAATTAAAATATTTAAAATTTTAAAAGCCACACAAATTTAACTTATACAACAATATTAAAATGTCTTACACAACATAACAATCAAAGTTCATAAACTAAACATCAATACTGAATCTAAGAAAACAAACTAACAATCACATATCATAAATATCTAATCAGAAAATCTAATCATCAAGGTTAAAATCCGAAGCAATATCTTCATATCCTTGTTCCTTAGGTGGAGTAGGTTGGTAGTGAGTATAACGAGGGCACTCAGGAAATATAACATCGGGCTCTCCTATCCCATAATGATTCTCAGCATCATAATAGGCTATTTCAAACTCAGAATGTCTTTGGAGATGATCACTATCATAATCGTGCCTTCGCTCCAACCCTCCAATTCTATGATCTATATGTTCCAATTTTCCTTTAATCTTTTCAAAGCTTTTTCACTGCAGAGTCATTTCGTTCATCAAATCATGAAGGGTAGGAGAACTATAGGTTGGAGGATCATAACTGGTAGAGGGAATATCCCTACTAGTTGAACGTACATAACTCCTAGTCCCAGATCTCCATCCTTCGTGGGACTCATATGTTTTTATATTATCCTGGGTAAAGGGGATTTTTAAAGACTCTATCCTTAATGCACTTTCTTGCTTTGATATTGAGGTTGTATCTTGATTGTGCTCTAGCATTCATGAATTGTGTTTCGTCAAAATCCAGTCGCCTTTTCTATCGCGAAGCCATTTCTTGATCTATCAAATTTACAAAAATCTCAACTAATTTCCAAAATAATACTAGAATGGCTTCCAAAGGTGATTTAAAACAATCTAAATCGAATTCCATGAACTTCTTCCAAGTCTTTTTTTCACATTTTCAATTTTTCCAAAATTCCTCAATGTGAAAGAAATTCATGGTGAAAATAAAACATTTTTACATAGGAGGAAAGCTCATACCAAGGGAAGATAAAATCCGGTGTCAAAATATGCTGATAATGCTCCAAATCTAAGATCTCTCAAGCCCTAGGTCAGTTTTTTGAAGTTTTGAGGAAGGGGATGATGAATAGTGACGGTTGACCGGTCGAAATAAAGTGTTTTTCGGGATCTCATTGTCGACGAGAAAAATCTCGCCCTTGGCGAGCTAATTAATTCAAATAGGCCTAAAGTTTCTGGAAAATCTCGCCATCGGCGGGCTCGATCTCGCTGTCGGTGGGATTTTGTGGAATTTAATATCTTCAATATTTATATTATTTTCAATTCATACTAACCCTCATTTAATGTCCGATCAATCTATTAAATATATTTTATTGTGATTAGATACTATTTTAACACATAAATTTACACAACGCAAAACATCATAACTTTATATATGAAATCAAGGTGATTACAATATTCACACACTACATTACTAACAAAGGACTTTTAAAATCTTAATACAAACAATTCAGTGTCGCAATCTAAACCACAGTACTCAAAACACTGAGACTAAACAAACAACACATAATCTCAGCTAGACTGAGATTAAATATCAAAAGCGCAAATTACATTAAAAACTAAATTCCAACTAACTTAACACACAAATGAATACGAATAAATATCTTCTACTCATCAGGATCTGTACTAAATTCATCTCTGATATCTCCGATAGAAAGTAAGTGCACGAATAGATTGTAGAAAAGCTTGTAAGGAAATTCTTCTTTAGCATCTTCTTCAATCCATTCTTTCCTTCTCAAAAGCCGTATGAAACTAGCCTCAAGATGTCCGGAATGATCAAAGTGCTCCTTCATTCTCCATTCAATATGATCAAATAAATCAGAGATATTGTTAATTGAATTCATCAAGTTTTGTACCTCTTTCTCCAATCCTTTGAGTTTCCGTAAGATCAGATTAGTTTTATCAGTAAAGGGCCTGATTGAAAGATTATTTTGAGATGCTTGATCCGCAATAATGGCTGTCTCATTATCGTAATCCAAAGTAGGAAACATATCAATTGGGTCTAAAGGTTTCCAAGGAAAAAGTACATTTTCCCAGGCTACATAAGAAACTTGGTATTGACTACATAATGTAAAAATTGTTGAAGGATGTCCAAGCCCATGAATCTATCCATGCACAATCAGGCCTATGGCCGACTTCACAATAATAGATCCAACTTCGATAGGTAATCCCACTTGAATACAGTAATTTAAAATCTCACACTCCTTAGAAACTTTATTTACCCTCATAGTGGGTAATAATTTTGAAGAAATAAAGAAGTGTCAGTGTTTAGAGACGGGGTTTAGAAGTGATGCAGAAAAGCTAACGTACCCGTCTTCTCGTATTTCCCGATCTTCTGATTCATCGGTCAAATATCAGTAGATCTCATTCATATTATATCTTGTAGGAACAAAATTGGAATAGTGGCAAATAGGTGTATTCTCATTTGAATATAACTCATTAATTCTTGAAGAAGTGAAAGTTACCCATCTGCCTCGCACATATACGCTTCCATTGTTGATTCCATGAAGATTGGAGTAGAATTCTTTGACTACGGGGATGACTACTGCAGAAGTTGTGTAGCATAATACCTCCCAACATCGTCGTACGATCATTTCCTCGATAGGTGTTGTCGAATTCTCCACTCCTCTATTGACAAGTTCTCTTTCTTTAATCAATCTCTTCTTCATCATAACTTTGTTGAATATCCACTGGGCCTCATAACTGACAAACTTTCTTTGATTGAACACTCGGATTTTAGTAATTTCAAGTGGATTGGATGCCATAATACTATGTTTTTTGTGGGGTTTCAATTCGTTTCTAGGAAGTAAAAGGTAAAGAATTCGAGTTCTAGGCGTTTTTTAAAGAGTTAAAACATTTAGAATTGTAAAAAACCGCCAAAATAACTCCCTTAACTGCTCTTTCAACTATCTCGCCATCGGCGGCAACAATCTCACTGTCGGCAGTATAGTTATTAATATAAACCAAATTAGGCGTGCAGATCTAGCCGACGGTGGGCTAAGGCATAATTGCCTAGTTTCGCTCTGGTCCAAATATTTTCCAATTTCTTCTATTGATCCAATATTATGATGATTATAAAGATAAAAATGAGTAGTAGAATTTATTTTATACCATAACTAATAATAAATCAAGTAAAATATATTATAATTAAATACTAATATGGGTTGCCTCCTATAAAGCACTTGGTTTAACGTCATCATCTCGACTTATTCAGGTTAATAATCAGGTTGACTGAGCATTAAAACCTCTTTAAAATTTGGTCTTCTTCCTTCAAAATATGGTTTTAATCTGTGTCCATTTACTTTAAATTTATATCCAGTCTTTGGATCTTCAATTTCTACAGTTCCGTTTGTAAATATTTGAGTTATAATGAAAGGTCCTATCCATCGAGATTTCAATTTCCCAGGAAATAATTTCAATCTTGTATTATAAAGTAAAACTTCTTGTCCTGGATCAAAATTTTTTTGGTTAATCTTCCGATCATTCCATAATTTCATTTTCTCTTTATAAATTATATTGTTATTATAGGATTCATTTCTTAATTCTTCTAATTCATTCATCTATTATAATCTCTTCTCACCAGCTTCTTTTCAATTATAATTGAATTCTTTAATCGCCTAGTACGCTTTTTGTTCTAATTCAACTAGTAAGTGACAAGTCTTTCCATAAATAAGCCTGTCAGGAGTCATTCCAATCAGAGTTTTATAAGCAGTCCTGTAAGCCCATAATGCAGTGTCTAGTCTTGTAGACTGATCCACTTTTCGATATTTATACTTACAACTATGATATGAAAATTAGCAACGTCACCAAAAACTTGATCCTGCACTGAATATATATATATTGATGATTTTGACATGGAATTTATGATTTATATTGTGGATACTACGCAAGTATATGTATCGTTATCAAGTAATACAGGGCTCTAATGGAGTCCTAGATATTTATTTCAAAGGGAAGTTAGCAATTTTCAAAGACAATATAAATTAAACTTACTTACTAATCTAGTATACAAAAATTAAGAATACTTAAACTAAAATAAACTAATGCTTAAGATTGAATATTAAATTTCAGAAAAAGTATCTTTCTCCTTGTTTTAGAGAATTAAGTGAATGAAGAATTAAATAGGTTTTAATTGTATTGTGCCAAATAGGAGCATTCATATTCTTTACCCTTTGGTCCAGGTGCAAAGAATATTGACTATTCTTATGTTTGATTACTGAATCTGCGGCTAGGCTGGGAGGATACCGACTGCCACTTCAGAGCTCCCACGTTCCCCTCACCTGAGAGCTAACATATACACTTCAGCTCTCAAACAATAAGACCGAATTGAATATTTTATTCTGTCACACTAAAATGTCCAATTCTACGCCCAATGGTTAATATTTCCCTATTTACTTGCACCCTCCTTCTAAGGCTTTTGACTTCCCTGAATCTTGGATGTAATCTTTACTATAGTTGATATTTCAACATATGTTAACAAATCAATTAGCCATATTGAAAGTAAATTAAGATTTAAGTTAAAGATTAGCACAATTTCTATTTTCATATTTTAGGCACAATTACTTTAATTCATCATTTTACGTAATCTCAATAACAAGGAGAAAGACTAAGGAAACTACTCAGAATGCATGGAAAAAATAACACAAAGCATGGATTTCATTAAAGTTAACAAACAAATAACAAATGTACTTATCTCAATTCTTCTCCCCAAGCAGATTCTTGAAGTTCCTTTGACTCTTCCTTCCAGTACAGCACACCAAAACGCTAAACACTCACTCAAAGACTCTTAACTTTCACACAAATGACAAAAACTGACACTCTAATGACACACAAATGACACACAACTGACTAGAATTTGTTTCTATTTATAGAAGGGGTCAAATCACTAAAAGGTACTTAAGCACCACTTCAAAAAGCATCCAGGTTCATTGTATTTTGGCTCTTTTCAACTGTCTCGCCATCGGCGAGCTTCTAGAAGATGGGCTAACCGTACCGATCTCGGTGTCGGCGGGCTCGATCTCGCCATCTGTGGGCTCCTTATAATATATTCAAAACTTTTGGGAAAAACTCGCCGTCGGCAGCCTAAATCTCGTCGTCGGCGGGACAGTTCAATTTTTATAAAATTGAGTTCTTTTTGTTTCAAATCCGCTTCTTTTGTGCTTTTTGCTTTTAGTACTTATAAATCTTCATTCCTACAATAAAACAAAGAAAATATCTTTCTTTAAAGTGCAATTTCATATAAAATTGGTATGAAATTCTTAATATATTTTCTAGTGATCAAATTCCTCCAAACTTAACTATTACTTCTCCTCAAGTAATTTAGGTACTATATATAAAAGTAAATAATTATTTGTAGTAAAGTTTAAATTTAGAAATACTATAAATTTGATTTAAATAAGTATTATCGTAAAGTTTAATAGAAATATTTTTAAAATAATTAAACTAATTCTATAGATTTAAGGCTATATAGTTTTCCAGTTTAAGATTTCTAGTCTTCTATTTATTTCAAGAATGACTATACTTTTCAATACTAAATTGCTTAAGATTATTAGATGATTGGAATTTCATGAAAACACAACTTAGTAAAAAAACTAATCCATATATAAAAGTTTAGAAATGTAATTGAAGTTTATCCTTTAGGTTTATTCAAAATGAAGCCAATTTTGGACAAGGCATCTCCTCAAGCTTCTCCTCACTTTATATATATATATATATATATATATATATATATATATATATATATATATATATATATATATATATATTTATTTATTTATTTTTCTTTTCTTTCTGGATTGATTTTCAATCCTTCTTTTTCTTTTCTTTTATCAAGTGAGGATCACTATTTTTGGTTAGCCTGTTAATAATTTTGAACTTCATTTTCCTCTTCCTAAATTTGAAACTTGAAACATTTACTTACCTTATATGTATTTCAAAGTTTTTACTTCATTGAGTTCCAATCTTTTCTTTCTCAACTAAATACCTAAGAATTTTATATTTGAAAATATAGTTTTCCTTACTTTTAAATAGTTAACTATATTCTTATACTTTTAAACTAAATTTCTTAATCTATAAAATTAGTTAATCATTAAAAGTAATTCTCTTAACTTCTATAATAATTAAATAAATCAATTCTAGTTTACTGAAGTAAAATTACTTCAAAAAATCATTTTATAATAATTTTGAAAATCTAAATTGTGAACAATTTAATAATTAAATTTGTATTTTTTTTCTCCCCCAAACTTAAATTTTTCTATCTATCTACATAGGGTGAAAAGGAAATAAACTCTAATATTTAAATCATACATTTTATAATAATTTTGAAAATGTAAATTGATAACAATTTAATAATTAAATTTGTATTTTTTTTCTCCACCAAACTTAAATTTTTCTATCTATCTACATAGGGTGAAAAGGAAATAAACTCTAAAATTTAAATCATACCTTCGAGCTTTAGGTATTTCTTCTTTTTGAAGTTCTGTAGGCTTTTTCCATTACTTAATTAACATGTACTGTTAGTATTTTTCTATACACCAAATATTAAAGAAAATGCTGGGTAAAGAAGTTTTAACACAATACTACCACATTTTATACTAACATATTATACTACATCCACATACATTTAATAATTCAATCCAAAGTTACAATAGTAGTCTAAAGACATTTAAAAAATTAAAAACTGTCTAAATTTAACAACAATATTAAAACAATCTACACTACATCATAATCAAGTTTATAAACTAAAACATCAATACTAAAATGTAAAACAACAAACAAACAATAACAACATCAGAATCTATAACTAAACAGATAAACATAACATCTAATCTTCTGCATCAAAGTGCCAAACTATATCGTCATTTCCTGGATCAGTGGATGGATTAGGCTGGTAATGAGTATATCGGGGGCACTCAGGAAATACAACATCGAGCTCTCCTCTCCTGTAACGATTTTCAGCATCATAATAGGCTATCTCATACTCTGAATGTCTCTGGAGATACTCGTTGTCATAATCATGTCTTCTTTCTAAGCCTCCAATTCTATGATCAATATGCTTCAGTTTTTCTTCTATTTTCTCAAAACTTTTCCACTGTAAAGTCATCTCATTCATCAAATCTTGAAGGGTAGGAGTACTATAGGGAGGTGGATCATAACTACTAAAGGGAATATCTCTACTTGAAGAAGGTACATAGCTCCTTGTCCCAGATCTCCATCCTTCGTGGGATTCATATTTTTTAATATTAGCCAGAGTAATGGGTTTCATAGGATCAATCCATTCCTCATCATCTCTTGCCTCTACCCCAGATAATTGGCATAGTGCATAGATAAGACCAGGATGTCCTAGTCCTCCTCCACTTTCACTTCTTGAGGTGGCTAATATATTCTTATAAATTACACTTCCCAAATTAATACTTTTTGGTTCTGAATACAGAAATTCAGAACTGCTCTATCTCTTGTTACCTCACTATGGTGGTAAGTAGGTAACAAAGTAGAACAAATAAAATAGTGCCAGGCTTTAGATGACGCATTTAACATAGAAAGAGGGAAGTTTACCCGTTCTCGCTGCTTTATCTTCCAAACTCCTTTCCCGTCAGTGAGAAAGTCGATCACCTCTTCCAGTGGTCCTTCCATAGTTCCAAATGTATCATACTCACTGGTGTAGGTGTCTCGTACCTCGTAATAAGCATTTATTCTTGCAGCGCTGAATTCCACAAAAAATCCTCTAACCTTAACTGGTGCATCTTCAGCCTGTGTCAGGTTCGCATAAAATTCATTTACCACTTATACAGCGGCTTTGTTCGTCATGAAATAGAAATTTTCCCATCCTCTTTCTTTAATTATTCGCTCTACTTCTCCTTCAGGACTTTTGAAAACTCGATCTTGAATGCATGTTCTGGCTTGAATATTGTGAAAATATCTTGATTGTTCCCTTGCATTCACAAAATGAGTTTCATCGTAATCCATTCTTCTCTTTTGTCGTGGAGCCATTTTTCGATCTGTGAAATTCACAAAAATCTTAACTTAACTTCTAAATATTACTAAGATGGCTTCCAATAGTTACTAAAATCAATCTAAATCAAGTTTCATGAATTTCTTCTCATTCTTTTCTTCTCATTTCAAATTTTTCCAAAATTTCTCAATGTAGAAGAAATTCATGGTGAAAATAAAAAATTTTTACATACGAGTGAAGCTCTTACCAAGGGAAGATAAAATCTGATGTCAAAATGTGTTGAAATTGCTTCAAATCCAAGATTCCACAAGCCCTCGGTTGGTTTTTTTAAGTTTTTGAGGAGGGAGTCGATAAATAGTGTCGGTTGACCGGTCAAATAAAGTATATTTCGCGATCTCGCTGTCGGCGAGAATTTTCTCGCCGTTGGCGAGCTAATAAATTCACCAAGGCCAAAGTTTCGAGAAAATCTCGCCGTCGGCGGGATTTCTCTCGCTGTCAGCGAGGTTTCCTAAAATTTAATATTTTTTAATTTTTTAATTATATTCTAGTTAAATTAAGCCTTGTTCATTGTTCCAGTCACTAAATTTGATATATTTATTATTTTTTTTATTAAGATTAGATACTAACATATAAATTCACACAACACAAACATTATAACTTTATAAATGAAATCCATGAATTTACAAACTTCAAACACTACATACTAACAATTGACTAAGTAAATTAACCCAAACATATCTTACTGAGCATTGCAATCCACACCACGATACTCTAAATGTTGAGACAAAACGAACAACATACAATCTAATCTAAACTGAGATTATCTACGTAAAGTTCAAACTAAATCAAAAACTAAACTCACATCAATACACATACATATAATACGAATAGAAGTCTCTGCTACTCATCGGAATCTGAACTGTTCTCTTCTCTGATGTTTCCAATAGAACGCAGGTGCACAAATAAATTATAGAAAGGCCTGAAAGGGAATTCCGCAGTAGAATCTTCTTCAATCCACCCTTTTAGTCTCAATAGTCGTATAAAACTTGCCTCTAGGTGTCCTGTATGGTCAAAGTGCTCCTTCATTCTCCAATCGATGTGATCGAATAAATCAGAGATATTATCAATAGAATTCATCACAGTCTGTAGTTCCTTCTCCAATCCTTTAAGTTTTAGTAAAATGAGGTTTGTTCTATCAGTCAAGGGCTTAACTAAAGGATTGTTTTGTGATGCTTGATCAGAAATAATTACTGTTTCATCATTATTATCCAATGTAGGAAACAAATCTGTCGGATCTAGTGGTTTCCAAGGCAATATTACTTTTTCCCAAGCTTCATAGGAAACTTGGTACTAACTACATAAAGCAAATATAGTTGATGAGTGTCCAAGTTCATGAATTGACCCATGCACAATTAATCCTAATGTAGATTTCACGATAATAGATCCAACATCAATAGGCAATCCAGATTGAATACAATAATTTAAAATTGTGCATTCCTTTGAGACTTTGTTTACCCTCATAGTGAGTAATAACTTTGATGAAATGAAGAAATGCCAATGCTTTGAGACAGGGTTAAGAAGTGATGCAGAAAAACTAATGTACCCGTCTTCTCGTAATTCCCACTCATCAGGTTTGTCGGTCAGATATCTATAGATCTCATTCATGTTGTATCTTGTAGGAACAAAATTTGAATAGTGGAAAACAGGGTTATTCTCAATCGAGTATAATTCATTTATCCGAGAAGGAGTGAAAGTTACCCATCTGCCTCTTATGTAGATACTTCCATTATGGATTGCATGCACATTAGAGTAGAATTCTTTGACTACTGGAATGACTACAGCAGATGTGGTGTAGCAGAATACCTCCCAACATCGCTGAACAATCATTTCTTCAATTTTTGTTGTTGAATTCTCAGCTCCTTTGTTTACAAACCCTCTTTCCTTAATCAGGCGCTTTTTCATCAGAACTTTGTTGAATAATCGTTGAGCCTCGGAACTGATGAATTTTCATCAGTTAAAAACTCCAGATTTCATGGTTTCAAGTAGATTGGAGGCCATAATAATTTGTTTGGAATGGTCTCTAGTCATATCTAAGGATGAAGATAGTATAAAAATAAAGTTTTAAATGTTTTTTATAGAGTAATGCCCTTAGAACCGTCCAAAACCAAAAAGTAACTCACAAAAAATGCTTTTGAATTGTCTCGCCATCAGTGGTAATGATCTCGCCGTCGACGGGATAGTTAAATATTTAAAACTGAAATTGGGCGTGTTGATCTTGCTGTCGGCGAGATCGATCTCACCGTCGGTGAGATTAGGTAAATTGCCCAATTTTTCGATCTGGTCCGAATATTTTCTGATTTCTTCATATAGATTCAAATTTGTGATGATTCTAAAAAGTAAAATGAGTAGATTTCAATCTATATTTTAATTTTACTTTTAATAATTATAATAAATACATCATAATTAATAACTACTATGGGTTGCCTCCTATAAAGCACTTGGTTTAACGTCGTCAGCCCGACCTAATTTAATTAGTAATAAGGTTGACTGAGCATTAAAACCTCTTTAAAATTTAGTCTAATTCCTTCAAAATAAGGTTTTAATCTGTATCCATTTACTTTAAATCTATGCCTAGTTTTTGAATCTTCAATTTCTATAGTTCCATATGAAAATATTTGAGTTATAGTGAAAGGTCATAACCATTGAGATTTCAATTTCCCAGGAAATAATTTCAATCTTGTATTATATAGCAAAATTTCTTGTCCTGGCTCAAAATTCTTCAAGTTAATCTTCAGTTTAAGTTTTCAAGGGATTGAATTTTGGAATTTCAATAGGGAATGGATCAAATTTGGAAGATTTTATTTTGGGAATTCAAAGGAGGAAAGGTAGGAGAAATCACAGATTCGAAGCGGACTTCGGTAATTTCCCGACTATCCTATTGTTTGGCTTGAATTTAGGAAGGTCCTAGTATTCATTTAATATTTCAATCTTGCCAATTTTAATTAATTAGGACTTATATTTGTATGATAAAATCATACAAATAGCCTCGAAGATATGAGGGTTTATGTCGTACTAAACGACTACCTCGGAGTCCTAAGACCGGTTAGGGCTTAATTTACATGACATGATCATGCAAATGCCTAACAAAAGGTTGAGGATTTATGTTGCACTAGGCAAACTACCTCGAAATCCTATGGCTTTGTTGTTTAATTCTAAGAAAGTTTTGCTGAAGTAGACTCAGGTTTCGTTGGTGACGATGGCCGTGTCTGCCCACCATGCTCCGAGCTCCTTGTTGTTGCAGAGGTTTAGTTATAGAAGTCATAAATCAAGAGATGAGAAAAGTGTTTTGGTTTAGAGAAAATCTTAATTTCCAAGTGTTTTTTTTATATTTTATTTAAAACAAATCTTAAAGTTGATTATAACAACACCGGTTAAGATCCCACGGTTCCATCCTTCCGGCATCGTTATTTTTATCGGATTCACTTAGTTCGGATGAATTTGCTAAACTCAGCTGAATGAGTTCCACACTTTCATTTAGACCATGGGAAATCCCGTTAGCAACACGTAGGTTACATCATCCGAGGTATTCCCGATCATCCAACAGGACGTTTTAATTTAGTTGTAATTGCAGTTTTTTGTTTTGTTTGTGATTAAATTTTGAGTTGTTTTATATTTTGAAATGTTGTGGTGGTGCATTTTATCTTGCAATGACTTTTAATTTAGTTTTAGTTTTAGTTTTAGGGGCTACCCTAGAGGTGTTGGTTTTCATGCAACAGTTGTTTATCATGCAAGAAAAGTAAGTGTGATGCGATTAAATAAATTGCAATAAGGCAAATTGCAATAAAATAAAAGCGTACCTGGAGGGTCTTCCCGTCATCCCAAGCTGCACTTAAAACACAATTAGAATATTTAAGAAAGTTCCTAGGTAAAGCTAAGGGAAGGGTTATGGTTTTCTACCAAATTCCTAATCCTATAGCTAGTCATTTCCTATGACGTCTAGGTTCTTGTGTTTTGGTTTGAGGACGATTTTCTTCATCAAAGAATAATTAAGTTCAATTGTTCTTATAAGTATCCTATCATATTGAGGAAGTGCTTAAGAAGAATCTTAAACATCTTTTCAATATTACTAGAATTGTTTTAAGTCCAAATGAATTTAATTAATTAGGTGAAGTAATCGTCCGAGGTTTAGTTAAGTTTTGTTGTTGTCTTGCTCAGTGAACTAGGACATTTGAATATCCTATAGGTGAAGTAACATTTCATTTAATGTTCTGTTTAGGAGTTATAATAACCAAAGCTTTCGAGGGCAAATTGGTGTTCAAATGGTTTGTGATTTAATTTAATCTCAGTTAACGGGTTTAAATTTGGAATAGTGTTCAAGTTGCTTTATTTTGAATTTCTTTATGTCTTAGGTGATGTTATTTAATTCAATTTAATTTAACTTTAATTTAATTTAATTTGGTTTAGTTTTAATTTTAATTTAATTTTAATTTTTAATTTTAATTTTAATTTTAATTTAATTTAATTTTTAATTTAAATTTAATTTTATTTTAATTTGATTTTTTTTTATTTTTTTTATTTTAATTTAATTAATTTAATTTATTTGATTTAATTTAATTTAATTTAATTTAATATGATTTAATTTAATTTAATTTAGTTTAATTTAATTTAATTTATTTGATTTGATTTAATTTAAGTTAATTTAATTTAATTTATTTGATTTAATTTAATTTAATCTTTAATTTAATTTTATTTTTAATTTTAATTTAATTGAAAATTTAAAAAGAGTTTAATAATTTAACTTTTAATTTAATTTTAATGATTAAGTCCTTTAACATTTTAAAACTTAAATTTGAATTATCATTTTAATTGGGGATTGAATATTATTGAGATGATTAATTTAGGGATTTTTAAATTAAAGAACAAATCTCTTTCTAATAATAATATCCTCTATTTTAATAATTCCAACTTTATTATTCTTCCAAATTTAATCAATTATTTAATTAAAGTTTATTTTAATTATCTTTAAATTGTTTAATAGGTTTCTACCCTTTAATTATTTAAATTTCAATCATCCAAATCAGATTAAGATCAAATATTTTACTTTTTTAATTTTATTAATCCTAAAGTTTTAATTAAAGGTTAAAATTTTTAATTACCATTTTTGCCCTTCAAGCTTAATAATTTCATAACTCACTAAATTGAGCTTAAATGAACTTGAAATTTTTATGTGACTTCACTCATATGCCAATAAAGACATAAGAGGAGAATGTGATTTTTCTGTATTTAATTTATTTATGTAATTATTTTTGGTGGAAAATAAGAATTTCCAAGAAAAATTTAATAATATGACCAAGGGAAAGTTTTTGTCCTTAAGAAAATTATGGGACATTCCTAATGACCAGAGGATCACTTCGACCAATTTTGGTGATTTTTTGAATTATATTATTTTTATTAAAATTATTTTAAATTTTGGAGTATTAATTAAATTAAAAAAAATAAAAGTTGAAAAATGAATTTTATATTTTTCAAAAATCTCTCTAACATCAAGGAAATCAGAGAATCAATTTTTACAATTTTCTGATTTTTCTTTGATTTATTAGAATTATTTTAGTGAAAATGCTAAAAATACATTTTTTTAATTTTAAAATTACCTTAGGGCTTTAAAATTTAATATCTCATTAAATAGACCTAAGAAAAATATGGAGTTTGTTCCAAAGTGCTTAAAATTGAAAATGTAACATTTTGGTGAATTTTATTATTTTTGTGACTTTTATTATTTTTTAATTATTAAAATATTAAAATAATACCAAAAAATCAACTTTTTTAGAAAATTGAAATTTTAATTTTCTTAAATTCCCCTGATATCAGAGAGGTTCCAAAAGTAATTTGGTGAATTTTTGAAAAGCATTTTGAAAGTTATGAATTTTAAAAGTTCAAATTGACTAAATGACTTAATCAACCCATTTAGTAGGGCTAACCAAGTCCAATTGACTTCAAATTTTTATTGTGAGCTCCTCTGATCCTAAAGGTCAGTGGAGAATTGATTTCAAGTCAATTTGATGTATGGTTAACTCTGTTGACCTCATTTTTGATGAGGTCTTATCTTCTTCTTTTTAGTGCTTAGGATCTAGCCTTAGGCTTTCCCTTTGACTATCTTAGAGGACTAGAATTGGGATCCACCTTCTAGAATTTCAAACCACTTCTAAACTCCCTTCAAACTCCACAAACTTGACTATAGACCCCTAATCACCTAGAGGGTTGAAATCAAATGTGGAAGTTTAAAGGATGAGTTCCTATAGGACTCTTTGGCCTTAGGGCCGCCTACAGGTGGCTCGAGTGCAGTGAAGGGCTGACTTACACACACACTACACTTATACACTACACTTTCACACACCTCCTAAAACCACACCCATACCTAACTTGACCTCCTCACTCATGTAGGTGATTTACATGGATGGTCCTTAACCCCTAAGCCCTTGGCTAAGAGGGTTAGGAACAACATAGTGAATGCCTCAAATGAGTCCCCTCATGGCCCATGTGGGCTTGATATGGCTTCATGGCTCAACCAAAATGATTTTATTCCACTTATATTTACCCAATCTTCAATTTTCCAAATTTTCAATTTTTGACCCCCGGGACCCTACACCCGCTTAGCTTACCCAAAGCCCTTGAAATTACCCAAATTTTTCAAAATTTCCAAATCACCCAAAATTCCCCAAAATCAATCCCAGACATTTCCACATCGCTCAAATTGATCATCCATACCCAAAAATACCAAAAATTCCAAAAATACCTCCCAATACCATATTCTCTTAAGAGTGATTAACCACTTCCATGACTCCACTAAACCATGCTTAGACTTAATTGTACTTGGATTGTGACTTGACCCCACTAATCAAGCTGATCCAAGTGACTTTCCCTTCAGCCCAAATTGACCTTGGAGGGTGAACCTAACCCAAAACCAAGGGTTGACCCATTTAGACCCAAACTAGCCCTTTCCCATTCCATTTTGATTCAAACCCTTTACACATGTCCATGGCCGATTGATCTGCACAAACCTCCGATCCTGACCCACCGGACCCGAGGGTGACCCATGCTCGCCTGGCCAGCCTGCACGGGTCGCCGGAAAACACCATGGCCGAGAGCTCACATGTAAGCCCAACTAGGAATTCTCACTGTCGAGGCTGCCCCATCCCCAGGTGGCCATTGCGAGTTGTTCTTCTCTTGCCAAGAGCGAGTTGATCCCAAGCCCTAACTCTCCCCGAGAGGCCCTCCACCCTCTCCTATTTAAACACCACCCCTCTCGGCCATGAGAGGTGCTTGAAAAAAACCTTAAGGAAACTCGCCAAAATTGTTCCGGACTCCTCCCCATACACTGAGCACTTGATCCCCACTCGAAATCCCCCTGCCATTTCTTCTCTCGTGAGCTACATTTCGTAGTTGAAATCTAGGCCCAAAACCAGGACACTTCTCCACGGTGAGCCAATCCCCAAATTGATTGGTTCTACACCTTCACCGGACCGAGGGAAGGTGTCCGCGAGCAAAAGCCCCATCTCCGGGCCACCCGATTGCTCCGGCCTCCAAGCTTTGTGATCGGCCGTGGTCGAAATCCTACCTGAGCAATTCACCGGACCAGGAGACTTCATCCGGAGCTTGCTGGGATCCAATCGAAGGTTCAACAACTCTCAGATCGAAGCCACACTTCTCTGAGCAAAGGTATGGCCTCACTCTTCTTCCCGAGCTTCTGAACATTCTCCATTTCTATTGCGTGAATTTCATTCCATATAAACCGTATAGAAGTGTTCGTCTTTTCAAGACGAATCCATAGAGCATAAGAATGTGAAAATCCATCGAGTATCGAGTGAGATATTAGGGATTTAGTGTGGACGGCTCTCGGGTGAGGACGCTCGGGGACGATGAACGGATGCCGTCCATTCAATACACGCGCGGACGGACGGCTCAGATGGCATCGGACCAGGAGACGGTACGAGAACCGCGGGGCCCGGGCTGCTGACTCAGATGGCGGCGTCGAATGGGAGCGCGACGCGTGTGCATTCGGAGCTACCGAGGTTGACGCGGCGCCGCGTGGATAAATAGAAAATTAGGGGTATTTTCTATTTATTTAATTCCCTAAACTTCAAAAATTCATAACTTTGTGTAGGAAAATCATAAAAATAAAATAAAAATACCCTCTTGCTCAGCGAATAGAGGAGAATAATGTGGAAAAGAAATTACTTAATTTCATCAAGTATTTTATTTTTAATAATTTATTTACTCTCTGCATATTTTTAATTCTCCATGCATGTATACAATTCACCATGGCATGAGACCATAGGGCTTTTGAAGCCTTTGAATTTGGGAACATTCCCTGATTTTTCCAAAGTCAGAGGACATCCCTATGAAAAGTTTTTGATTTTTCAAGTTCATGTTATTGTTTTGAGTATTTTAATTCCAATAAATAGCTTGTTATGAAATAAATTCTAGGAAAATTTGATGATGTTCCTTATGACCAGAGGACCCTAGGATAAATAGGTTTTGAGTTAGTTCATTTAAAATAACCCTAATTAGCTTAAACATTCAAAATATGTCTCTAATTAATTAGAGCTAACCATACATCAAATTGACTTGAAATCAAATTTCCACTGACCTTTAGGATCAGAGGAATCCACCATAAAAGTTTGAGGTCAATTGGACTTGGTTAGCCCTACTAAATGGGTTGATTAAGCCACTTAGTCATTTTAAACTTTAAAAATTCATAACTTTCAAAATATCTTTCAAAAATTCACTAAATTGGTTTTGGAGCCTCTCTGATATTAGGGAAATTTAAGAAAATTAAAATTTCAATTTTCTAAAAAAGTTGATTTTTAATGTTATTTTAATATTTTTAATAATTAAAAAATAATAAAAATCACAAAAATAATAAAATTCACCAAAATATCACATTTTGAATTTTAATCACTTAGAAAAAAACCCCATATTTTTCTTAGGTCTATTTAGTGAGATATTAAATTTTAAAGCTCTAGGGTAATTTTAAAATTTAAAAAATGTATTTTCTAGCATTTTCACTAAAATAATTATAATAAATCATAGAAAAATCAGAAAATTGCAAAATTTGATTCTCTGATTTCCTTGATATTAGAGAGATTTTTGAAAAATATAAAATTCATTTTTCAAAATTTATTTTATTTTTAAATTAATTAACACTCCAAAACTTAAAATAATTATAATAAAAACAATATAATTCAAAAAATCACCAAAATTGGTCCAAGTGGTCCTCTCGGCATTAGGAATGTCCCCTAAGTTTCCTAAGGACAGAAACTTTCCCTTGGTCATGTTATTAAATTTTCCTTGGAAATCTCTATTTTCTACCAAAAATAATTATATAAATAAATTAAATACAGAAAAATCACATTTTCTCCTCTCATGTCTTTATTGACATATGAATGAAGTTACATAAAAATTTCAAATTCATCTGAGTTCAATTTAGTGAGTTATGAAATTATTAAGCTTAAAGGGTAAAGTGGTAATTAAAATTTTAATCCTTAATTAAAACTTTAGGTTTAATAAAAAAATTAACAAGTAAAATATTTGATCCTAATCTGATTTGGATGATTGAAATTTAATAATTAAAGGGTAGAAACCCATTAAGCAATTTAAAATAATTAAACCTTAATTAAATAATTGATTAAATTTGGAAGAATAATAAAATTAGAATTATTAAAATAGGGATATTATTAGGAAGAGATTTATTCTTTAATTTAAAAATCCCTAAATTAATTATCTCATTAATATTCAATTCTTAATTAAAATGATAACTCAAATTCAAAACATTAAAAGACTTAATCATTAAGCAAAAATTAAATTATTAAACTCTTTTAAAAATTTCAATTAAAATTAAAAATAAAATTAAATTAAAAATTAAATTAAATTATGTAAATTAAATTGAATTAAATTAAATTAAATTAAATTAAAATTAAAAGTTGAATTAAATTAAAGATTAAATTAAATTAAATTAAATTAAATTAAATTAAACTAAATAAATAAATAAAATCAAATTAAATTAAATTAAATTAAATTAAAGATCAAATTAAATTAAATTAAATTAAGTCAAATTAAATTAAATCAAATCAAATTAAATTAAAATTAAATCAAATCAAACTAAATTAAGTTAACATCAAGTCAAACTAAATTGAATTAAATTGAATTAAATAGAATTAAAACTCAATTAAATTAAATTAAATTAAATTAAGTTGAATTAAATATAACATCCCCAAAGACATAAAGAATTCAAAATAAATCTAAAATTTCACATAATTGATTCGGAAACGTCGTTCAACGCTCTACTGGGCCGACCATGGATACATGAAAACAGGATGGTACCATCATCTCTACATCAGTGCATCAAATACTACGATGGAGGGAACAATGCATCAAAGGTGACTTACAACCATTCTCCGTACATGAGATTGGAATCCATGAAGACGCGACTTATTATGCACCACCAAAGAAAACAATCTTCTCCGGAGATACCATAACAAATGAAGCAAAGAAAGTTTGGGACAACGAAGAACCTGAAGTTCTAGTCCAACAGTCACTCACCACTCCCTTACGGCGAGATGGTGAAGGTTTCCCCACAACTCGCATCCGAGGTCGAGGCCGGGGACGAGGCCGTGGTAGAGATGCTAGGACGAGTTGGACGAGGAAACCAACCATCAATGTTGATTGGGAAGACAATTCGAAGAAGAAAAAGAAATCGAACAAGAAGCGACGGCAATAAGTCGAAGAAGCCGCAATTCAAGATCTCCCTCGAAGATGAAAAGAATGAAGAATACAAATCAATGTACGAGAAGATTAACCACTACGTACATAATATGACCCTAACCCCGATTCATTCTAACAAGATCGAGGGTATGGTGGTCAAAGAGGTACGTAGCGACGGTGTAAAGCCAATCAAATTCTACCGTGATGTTTCTTCCTCCAAAACTGAAAATAATGTACAATTCGAAGATGTCACTTCATCAGAATTAATGGAATTACCTTTTGAGTGGTACTCTCCCTGTGTTTAAAATTTAATTCAGCGTGGTTTCTTACCTCGATAATGGATGAAAGGCCAATCACAACATTTTGAAAAATTATGGAATAACTCCGGTCGTCCACCCAATTCAAAGTATGGACTCGGATTCGGCACGGTAGGATCGGTTGACGATATCGAATTTTGCTTGGTTGTCACTTGCGAGCCTAATGAAAGCTGCATGGAAACTACGGACGAACTCGAAGATGTACAAATTGGAGACGCTCCGCCAGAATTCGAAGAAGAAATTAAATCTACAATAGATGAGTTAACGGAAGTTAACTTAGGTACTAGCGAAGAGCCTAGACCTACCTTTGTTAGCTCCTTACTCAATAAAGAAGACTCCGAAGAAGTAATCAAGTTATTAATGGAATTTAAAGACTATTTTGCTTGGAACTACGATGAAATGCCAGGATTAGCTCCGGAGGTCGCGATCCATAAGCTAGGAGTGGATCCTACCTCGTCCCAATCGGACAAGGTCCCGGAAGAATGCGTCTAGAAATCGAACAACAAGTCATAGCCGAAGTTAAAAAGCTAATAGACGCCAAATTTGTCCGCGAAGAACAATACCCAACTTGGCTAGCCAATGTAGTGCCGATCGAAAGAAGAATGGTCGGATCGGAATTTGTGTGGATTTCGGAGATTTAAACAAGGCATGTCCAAAAGATGAATTCCCTCTACCGATCCCGGAATTAATGATCGACATTGCTTCAACACATGAAATATTCTCATTCATGGATGGATCTTCGGGATACAACCGAGATAAAAATGGCTCCGGAAGATGAAAAGCTTACGGCATTCGAACGCCGATCGGAGTATTTTGCTACACAGTGGATGCCATTCGGACCGAAGAACGCAGGAGCAACCTACCGGAGAGCGATGACAAGAATTTTTGATGATCTCATCCACAATCAAGTCGAATGCTACGTGGACGATGTGGTCATCAAAAGCAAAGTAAAGGACAACCACTCGTATGATTTGAGAATTGTTTTCGAACGATTAAGACAATTTAACCTTAAGATGAATCCCTTAAAATGAGCCTTCGGCGTCACCTCCGGGAAATTCTTAGGATTCGTTGTCCGACATCGTGGAATTGAAATCGACCCGGAAAAGATTAAAGCTATCTTAGAAATGCCGCCTCCCAAAACCTTAAAACAACTACGATCCTTTCAAGGTAAGTTGGCATATCTTCGACGCTTTATCTCAAACTTGTCAGGTAGGTGTCAGCCTTTCTCGGCACTAGTTAAAAAGGACGTCAAATTTATTTGGGAAGAGAAATGCCAGAAGGCCTTCGAGGACATTAAACAATATTTAATGACACCTCCTGTCTTAGCGAGCCCGAGTCTCGGGTAGACCGATACTTTACACCGCGGCTTTAGACGACTCTCTCGGAGCCTGTTAGCCTGGGTCGATGATGAGGGTAAATAAAATGCTCTTTACTACTTAAGCCGTCGTTTACTTCCGACGGAAGTAAGGTATCCCGCAATTGAAAAGCATTGTTTGGCCCCGATCTTCGCCGCTCAAAAGCTCGGGCACTACATGCTTTCTCATAAGGTCAACTCGATCTTGAAATTTAATCCATTGCAATACTTGATGACTCGTCCAACACTTTTCGACGGACTTGCCAGATGGTCAATGATATTATTGCAATTCGATATAACTTTCGTGCCTCTTCGTGCCGTAAAAGGACAAGTCTTAGAAGACTTCCTCGCAGCACACCCTTTGCCGGCAGAATCTCCTCTCAATGACGATTTGCCAGATGAACAAATAATGAGCCTAGAAGACTCTGATGATCGACGTTGGGAATTATATTTCGACGGAGCATCTTCGGCACACAAAGACGAAGAATCGCAAGTGATAGTGCCCGGTAAGGCAGGAATCGGGCTAATCTTTATAACACCGGAGCGGGGGATGTTAAGATACTCCTACCATTTAACAGAACCATGTACAAACAATGAAGCATAATATGAAGCCCTCATAACGGGACTGGAATTAACTATTCAAATGAGGATAACAGACATCAACATCTACGGGGATTCGCAGTTAATCATTCAACAGATCGCCGGACAGTATAGAATTTTAAAGCCAAGACTCGAGCAATACTTCCAGTATGACGTACAGCTGTTGGAACAGATTCCAAATGTGAAAATCTACAAAATTCCCAGAAAAGAAAATGCTTTAGCAGATGCTTTAGCCCGTCTCGCAAAAGAATTTGCCTGTTTGCAAGATGAATCGGTGGAAGTGTCGGTTCACGGACGTCGAGTCCTATCACGACTCGACATAGACACAATACACAAATCGAGAAAAGAAAAAGAATCGATTACAAGCGATGACGATGAAAACACGGAAGATTGGCAACGGCCATTGATGAGACTACCCGCAAACAGGAAAGCTACCGGACGATAGGTCGTTAGCCCATCGGATCAAGAAAAGAACTTCTGTCTTACGCATTAATAAACAACACATTGTACGGAAGGTCTTTTGATCAAATGTGGCTAAGGTGCCTAAGCGGGTCCGAGGCCCGTGAAATTTTTAAGGAGGTGAATTCGGGACTGCGTGGCGCTCACCGGTCGGGTCCGAAGATGAAAATGAAAATTAAAAGACTAGGGTACTACGGCCCTCGATGATGACCGATCGCATGAAAATCGCCAAGAGCTGTCACCAATGCCAAGTACACGGAGTGGTTCTACACCAACCTCCAAATGTGCTACAGCCGACAATTGTGTCGTGGCCATTTGAATGTTGGGGCACAGATATAGTGGGTCCGATAGAACCACCATCTTCAAAAGGACACCGCTTCATTCTTGCGGCTACAGATTACTTTTCCAAGTGGGCAGAGGCAGTACCGCTTAGAGAAGTGAAAGCACACCACGTGCTTACGGCTTTTCAAGAACCAAGTTGTCTACCGTTTCGGAGTGCGGCGCGGGATCATCTCGGATAATGGGTCAGCATTCGAAGCACGCAAATCAACAATTTTGTCGGGAGACACGGAATCGGCCGGCGATACTCAACAATTTACTACCCAAGAGCAAACGGCTCGGCCGAGGCTTTTAATAAAACTCTCGTTCAAATTTTAAAGAAAACTTTGGACGATAATAAGAGAAATTGGCACGAGAAGTTGTTAGAAGCCTTATGGGCCTACCGGACAACCTTCGAACTCCTACTCAAGCTACACCTTACGCTCCGGTGTATGGGTCCGAGGCGATGTTACCTTTAGAGGTTCAGCTTCCTTCACTCAAAATTGCAGTTGCAAACAAGATCACGATAGAAGAGAACGCCAAATTACGACTAGAAGAATTAGAAAGCCTGGAAGGGAAAAGACTTGCAGCGCAACAGAATTTAAAACTATACCAAGCTAAGATGGTTCAAGCCCATGACAAGGCGAGTCCGCCCAAGAACCTTCAAAGTTGGTGACTTAGTTCTCGTTCTCAAGAGACCTATTCTTGCACATCGCAAGATAGGAGGAAAATTTGAACCCACTTTGGAAGGACCGTTTGTGGTTGAAGCAGTCTACTCAGGAGGTTCCTTCCAACTAGTGAATTGCCAGGGAGAGCGACATATGCTTCCGATCAACGGACGATACTTGAAAAAATATTACGCTACCTGATGTTTCGAAGGAATTAATTCTTCAGCCCTAAGAAACACGGGCAAAGTAATTACTTATGATTGGGTCCGAACCCAAAAAAAATAATAATAAAATGTGCTAAGATAAATAAAATCATGATAATAAAGTTTTCCTTGTTTTCTTTTCCAAATCAAA
Source organism: Papilionanthe hookeriana x Papilionanthe teres (assembly GCA_022702705.1). Classification (NCBI taxonomy): domain Eukaryota; kingdom Viridiplantae; phylum Streptophyta; class Magnoliopsida; order Asparagales; family Orchidaceae; genus Papilionanthe; species Papilionanthe hookeriana x Papilionanthe teres. Next base: position 128,992,816 of record CM040425.1, on the reverse strand, counting down.
ATCTCTTCCCTGATCTTATCCTACTACATTCCTGTTAAATTTGAAAATAATATATATATATATATATAAAATGTCTTTAATAAACATTTTCTTAATGTTCTTGTTCTTAGCACGGCCCACGACCCTTTTCCTTGTCTCTTCGCGGGGAAATGTCGAACGGGCGGTTGGTCACGAACTTTAAGAATGGCGTAAGCCTTGCACTCGATGAAAGAGGGTGAAAGATGGAGCGATAATCGAGATTGACTCGGATTTCGCACTAGCGAGCCTACGGTACGAGGAAAGTGAGCGGGTCCCGGTTGACCGAGAAGAACTGCACTGGGCGAGACGGTGATGAAAGTGGGTGGCCCAAGCCACCAATCCAACGATAAGAAAAGAAAGGCAAACACCGAAGAAGATAAGAAAATGAAGTACGTAGTTGCTACGGCGGAGGGCGAGCTTGTCGACTCCGTGCCCACGAGAGATTCAAGAAGTTTGAAGGGCTACTCTCACGGCAACGCAACGAAGAAATAAGAATCACCGTATCCAGTAAGATGTTAACAAAACTAGCTGCGGACCAGCGCGACGAGACAGATTGCTAATGCCGGTACATACACTTCAAGGACACCGGTTCACCGGGAACTCCGAAGAAAGGAGGCCGGCTCCTAGGATAACGAAGGGACCGGGGAAATCTCACAAAGACCAGAAGAAAGAAGGCTACCACGCCACCGGATAGAACCACTAGTAGTGCATGACCTTATTGCAGAAGCAACCCCGGGGGATGTCCCGACAGACATCATCCCCGAGGAGCCGAAGTATGCAGGAGAACGTGAAGGGATTGAACCATATATCCCACAATATGTCACCGAGGCCTCGCCATCCGCAGATCATTCGGAATACGAGGCTGGAGAGAATGCGGAATGTTGAAAAGAAAACCTTTGAATACTTCGAGAGAATTAGAGGCGAAGGATCAATATACTAGATGGCCTCGAGCTACATACGGACGTATTCTCGAAGTATGAACAACGGCAAATCGTGGATTGCATCCGGGATTTGAAAAGAATGGGCCGAGCAGGCTGCCTAAGGGAAAACACATACTCAGAACCCCGGAGATGGATGCCAGGGAAGGGAAGAATCACAATACAATTTGGATGCTGTTACAACTTTGCGGAGGACAGGACGGGAAACCCACCGGGAATACTCCGTCATGGCCAAGTGGATCTGATGCCACTAGTCATCAAGAGAATGGTAAAGAGATTGATAAAATGGAGGGTACTGCCAGCAGATTGCATACCCAATAGCTGCATTATCAACATCTACAAGCGGGGTGATCGCATACCCCCACACATAGATCACCACGACTTTGTCGGACCTTTACGCATAGTCTCTTTCTCGAACGAGTGTAACATCATGTTTGGATCCGACCTCCGGATAGCGAGGCCGGGTGAGTTCCGAGGGCCGGTGAAGATACCTTTATCGGTAGGTTCCGTCATGATGCGAAGGGAAACAGAGCGAGATATCGCTAAGCATTGCATACCGGGAGTACCGGTGAAGCGGATCTCGGTTACTTTCGGAAGGATGGACGACGGGAAGACACCTTACCATTTCCGACGGACCGGAGCTAGAGAGCCTCCGGCCTTACGAGCTTTGAGTTACATGGGAGATATCACACCTCCAACGTACATCCAGTCGGCATCCTTGCCAAGGATGGCTTGGAAGGTGATGTTATTAACCATGTACCTCACTATTCAGACATGGATTTTTGACAGATGCTTCTTTTGATGGATCGACGAAGATCATACATAGTCCGTTTTGAGTCTACATGGATTGTATGAAATATATGCCGGATCGAGTTGTATGATGTATCTTCGACATGATTGGAATGAAAATGACCATGTCACATTTTTGGCCTTCACCTCTTTTGTGCAAATTGATCAGGAAACGCCATTAAAGCTAAATGAACTTCGAACAAAGAACGAGAAAAGAAATAAAAAAAGAGAATAAAAGAAAACTTTCCTTAAAAAATCTAAAAATGACGAACACCAAATTCACATGAACATTAAATAAACGATAAAATAAATTTGAATCATTAAAAGACAAACAAAATGAACATAAATCTCAAATCAAATTCTCAATCAAATTTCAAATCCAATCTTTCCAAATCTCAAATCAAATTTCAATCGAGTTCAAACTCATCCTTACAAATTTCAAATTCAATCCTTCCAAATTTCAAATCAAATCTAAATCAAATTTCGAATTCAAGCTTTCCAAATTTCAAATCAAATTTCAAATCAAATTTCAATCGATTTCAAATTCAATCTTCCAAATCTGAAATCCAATCCGTTTTACTCTCTCCCTTGTCTGGGATGGAAGCGGTTAATTCCATTGACACGGATCGAATCTGATGGCGAGGAATTGTATCTAATCCAAACCAGCAACTTTCGATCAACTCTTTTGGATGGGATATGTAGCATCTACATATTCCCTCCTAATCTATTTCCTTCCATGAAAGTCTCTTACAACTTTCATGAAATTCTCGAAACTCCAAAATTTCACACTTCTTAAATCAACACTACAAATCTTTGCAAAATCAAATACACCAAAAATCAAACTTTTGGGTCGAGGATTTTACATCCGAGACTGCATTGCTTTAGGATCTTTTCCCTATCGCAATGAAATACATCAAATTCAAATTCTTGGGGTTGAGGATTTTACATCCGAGACTGCATTGCTTTAGGGTCTTTTCCCTATCGCAATGAAATACATCTAATTCAAACTTTTTGGAGTTGAGGATTTTACATCTGAGATTGCATTGCTTTAGGGTCTTTTCCCTATCGCAATGAAATACATCAAATTCAAAATTTTTGGAGTTGAGGATTTTACATCCGAGACTGCATTGCTTTAGGGTCTTTTCCCTATCGCAATGAAATACATCAAATTCAAAACTTTTTGGAGTTGAGGATTTTACATCCGAGACTGCATTGCTTTAGGGTCTTTTCCCTATCGCAATGAAATACATCAAATTCAAACTTTTTGGAGTTGAGGATTTTACATCCGAGACTGCACTGCTTTAGGGTCTTTTCCCTATCGTAATGAAATACATCAAATTCAAATTCTTGGGGTTGAGGATTTTACATCCGAGACTGCATTGCTTTAGGATCTTTTCCCTATCGCAATGAAATACATCAAATTCAAATTCTTGGGGTTGAGGATTTTACATCCGAGACTGCATTGCTTTAGGATCTTTTCCCTATCGCAATGAAATACATCAAATTCAAATTCTTGGGGTTGAGGATTTTACATCCGAGACTGCATTGCTTTAGGATCCTTTCCCTATTGCGATGAAATACATCCAATTCAAACTTTTGGGGTTGAGGATTTTACATCCGAGACTGCATTGCTTTAGGATTCTTTCCCTATTGCGATGAAATACATCCAAATCAAACTTTTGGGGTTGAGGATTTTACATCCGAGACTCGCATTGCTTTAGGATTCTTTCCCTATTGCAATGAAATACATCAAAATCAAACTCTTGAGGTTAAGGATTTTACATCCAATACCGCATTACTCTGAGATCTCTCTTCATTGTAATGATTCAATCCAATCGATTCAATTTTCTTTTGAGGTTGAAGATGTTACATCTAAAACCACGAAATTCCAATTTTCATTTCAAATCAAATCCCTTCAAATTAATTTTGACAAACTTCAATCTAAATTGAAACTCCAAATTGAAATCTAAACTCACACATCATGACTTGAACATGAAATGAAACAAAATTTAAATTGAAATTTCCCCATACCATGTGATTTGGAATTCACCTTCTTTTCCTTTCCCTAGCTAGAGTTGAGGAATCTCCAGTTTCAGAGATATGCTTGACACTCCCCAACGGAAACTCTTCTACTTCATTCTAAGTTTGTCACTTGGACATCTGTGTTGGTTTTGCTGATCGCTTCGGTCAACACCAATACGCGCGGTGTGCTCCGTCAGCTCACCACACCTATTGGGGGTCCATTTGTTGACCTCATTTTTGATGAGGTCTTATCTTCTTCTTTTTAGTGCTTAGGATCTAGCCTTAGGCTTTCCCTTTGACTATCATAGAGGACTAGAATTGGGATCCACCTTCTAGAATTTCAAACCACTTCTAAACTCCCTTCAAACTCCACAAACTTGACTATAGACTCCTAATCACCTGAGAGGGTTGAAATCAAATGTGGAAGTTTAAAGGATGAGTTCCTATAGAACTCTTTGGCCTTAGGATCGCCCAGGTGGCCCGGTCCGGTGAAGGGGCCGACTTACACACACACTACACTTATACACTACACTTTCACACACCTCCTAAAACCACACCCATACCTAACTTGACCTCCTGACTCATGTAGGTGATTCACATGGATGGTCCTTAACCCCTAAGCCCTTGGCTAAGAGGGTTAGGAACAACATAGTGAATGCCTCAAATGAGTCCCCTCATGGCCCATGTGGGCTTGATATGGCTTCATGGCTCAACCAAAATGATTTTATTCCACTTATATTTACCCAATCTTCAATTTTCCAAATTTTCAATTTTTGACCCCCGGGACCCTACACCCGCTTAGCTTACCCAAAGCCCTTGAAATTACACAAATTTTTCAAAATTTCCAAATCACCCAAAATTCCCCAAAATCAATCCCAGACATTTCCACATCACTCAAATTGATCATCCATACCCAAAAATACCAAAAATTCCAAAAATACCTCCGAATACCATATTCTCTTAAGAGTGATTAACCACTTCCATGACTCCACTAAACCATGCTTAGACTTAATTGTACTTGGATTGTGACTTGACCCCACTAATCAAGATGATCCAAGTGACTTTCCCTTCAGCCCAAATTGACCTTGGAGGGTGAACCTAACCCAAAACCAAGGGTTGACCCATTTTGACCCAAAACTAGCCCTTTCCCATTCCATTTTGATTCAAACCCTTTACACATGTCAATGGCCAATTGACTGCACAAACCTCCAGTCCCGACCCACTGGACCCGAGGGTGACCCATGCTCGCCGGTCGGCCGCTCTGCGTCGCCGGAAAACACCATGGCCGAGAGCTCGCATGTGAGCCCGACTTGGAATTCTCACTGCTTGGCCGCCCCATCCCCGAGTGGCCATTGCGATCTGTTCTTCTCTTGCCAAGAGCGGTTGATCCCAAGCCCTAACTCTCTGCGGGAGGCCCTCCACCCTCTCCTATTTAAACACCACCCCTCTCGGCCATGAGAGGTGCTGAAAAAAACCTTAAGGAAACTCTGCCAAAATTGTTCCAGACTCCTCCCCATACACAGAGCACTTGATCCCCACTGAAATCCCCCTGCCATTTCTTCTCTGTGAGCTCAATTTCAGAGTTGAAATCTAGGCCCAAAACCAGGACACTTCTCCACAGTGAGCCAATCCCCAAATTGATTGGTTCTACACCTTCACCGGACCGAGGGAAGGTGTCCGCGAGCAAAAGCCCCATCTCCAAGCCACCCAGTTGCTCCAGCCTCCAAGCTTTGTGATCGGCTGTGGTCGAAATCCTACCTAGGCAATTCACCAGACTAGGAGACTTCATCTGGAGCTTGCTGGGATCCAATCGAAGGTGCAACAACTCTTAGATCGAAGCCACACTTCTCTGAGCAAAGGTATGGCCTCACTCTTCTTCCCGAGCTTCTGAACATTATCCATTTCTATTGCGTGAATTTCATCCCATATAAACCTTATAGATGTGTTCGTCTTCTCAAGACGAATCCATATAGCATAAGAACGTGAAAATCCATCGAGTATCGAGTGAGATATTAGGGATTTAGTGTGGACGGCTCTCGGGTGAGGACGCTCGGGGACAATGAACGCATGCCGTCCATTCAATACACGCGCGGACGGACAGCTCAGATGGCGTCGGACCAGGAGACGGTACGAGAACCGCGGGGCCCGGGCTGCTGACTCAGATGGTGGTGTCGAATGGGAGCGCGACGCGTGTGCGTTCGGAGCTGCCGAGGTTGACGCGGCGCCGCGTGGATAAATAGAAAATTAGGGGTATTTTCTATTTATTTAATTCCCTAAACTTCAAAAATTCATAACTTTGTGTAGAAAAATCATAAAAATAAAATAAAAATACCCTCTTTCTCGACGAACGAGAGGAGAATAATGTGGAAAAGAAATTACTTAATTTCATCAAGTATTTTATTTTTAATAATTTATTTACTCTCTGCATATTTTTAATTCTCCATGCATGTATACAATTCACCATGGCATGAGACCATAGGGCTTTTGAAGCCTCTAAATTTGGGAACATTCCCTGAATTTTCCAAAGTCAGAGGTCATCCCTATGAAAAGTTATTGAATTTTCAAGTTCATGTTACTGTTTTGAGTATTTTAATTCCAATAAATAGCATGTTATGAAATAAATTCTAGGAAAATTTGATGATGTTCCTTATGACCAGAGGACCCTAGGATAAATAGGTTTTGAGTTAGTTCATTTAAAATAACCCTAATTGGCTTAAACATTCAAAATAGGTCTCTAATTAATTAGAGCTAACCATACATCAAATTGACTTGAAATCAATTCTCCACTGACCTTTAGGATTAGAGGAATCCACCATAAAAGTTTGAGGTCAATTGGACTTGGTTAGCCCTACTAAATGGGTTGATTAAGCCACTTAGTCATTTTAAACTTTAAAAATTCATAACTTTCAAAATATCTTTCAAAAACTCAATAAATTGGTTTTGGAGCCTCTCTGATATTAGCAGAATTTAAGAAAATTAAAATTTCAATTTTCTAAAAAAGTTGATTTTTAATGTTATTTTAATATTTTTAATAATTAAAAAATAATAAAAATCACAAAAATAATAAAATTCTCCAAAATGTCACATTTTGAATTTTAATCACTTAGAAACAAACCCCATATTTTTCTTAGGTCTATTTAGTGAGATATTAAATTTTAAAGCTCTAGGGTAATTTTAAAATTAAAAAAAATGTATTTTCTAGCATTTTCACTAAAATAATTATAATAAATCATAGAAAAATCAAAAAATTCCAAAATTTGATTCTCTAATTTCCTTGATAATAGAGAGATTTTTAAAAAATATAAAATTCATTTTTCAAAATTTATTTTATTTTTAAATTAATTAACACTCCAAAACTTAAAATAATTATAATAAAAAGAATATAATTCAAAAAATCACCAAAATTGGTCCAAGTGGTCCTCTGGTCATTAGGAATGTCCCCTAATTTTCTTAAGGACAGAAACTTTCCCTTGGTCATGTTATTAAATTTTCCTTGGAAATCTCTATTTTCTACCAAAAATAATTATATAAATAAATTAAATACAGAAAAATCACATTTTCTCCTCTCATGTCTTTATTGATATATGAATGAAGTCACATAAAATTTCAAATTCATTTGAGTTCAATTTAGTGAGTTATGAAATTATTAAGCTTAAAGGGTAAAGTGGTAATTAAAATTTTAATCCTTAATTAAAACTTTAGGTTTAATAAAAAAATTAACAAGTAAAATATTTGATCCTAATCTGATTTGGATGATTGAAATTTAATAATTAAATGGTAGAAACCCATTAAGCAATTTAAAATAATTAAACCTTAATTAAATAATTGATTAAATTTGGAAGAATAATAAAATTAGAATTATTAAAATAGGGATATTATTAGGAAGAGATTTATTCTTTAATTTAAAAATCCCTAAATTAATTATCTCATTAATATTCAATTCTTAATTAAAATGATAACTCAAATTCAAAACATTAAAAGACTTAATCATTAAACTAAAATTAAATTATTAAACTCTTTTAAAAATTTCAATTAAAATTAAAAATTAAATTAAATTAAAAATTAAATTAAATTAAGTAAATTAAATTGAATTAAATTAAATTAAATTAAATTAAAATTAAAAGTTGAATTAAATTAAAGATTAAATTAAATTAAATTTAATAAACAAATTAAATTAAATTAAATTAAATTAAATTAAACTAAATAAATAAATAAAATCAAATTAAATTAAATTAAATTAAATTAAAGATCAAATTAAATTAAATTAAATTAAGTCAAATTAAATTAAATTAAATCAAATCAAATTAAATTAAAATTAAATCAAATCAAACTAAATTAAGTTAACATCAAGTCAAACTAAATTGAATTAAATTGAATTAAATAGAATTAAAACTCAATTAAATTAAATTAAATTTAATTAAATTAAATTAAGTTGAATTAAATATAACATCCCCAAAGACATAAAGAATTCAAAATAAATCTAAAATAACTTGAACACTATTCCAAATTTAAACCCATTAATTGAAATTAAACTAAATCACAAACCATTTGAATACCAATTTACCCTCGAAAGCTTTAGTTATCATAACTCCTAAACAGAATATTAAATGAAATGTTACTTCACTTATAGGACATTCAAACATCCTAGTTCATGCGAGCAAGATAACAACAAAACTTGAAATTCTTGGACGATTAATTCATTTGTGTAATTGAATTCATTTGGACTTAAAGCGATCCTAGAAATATTGAAAAGATGTTTAAGATCCTTCTTAAACACTTTCTCAATATGATAGGATGTTTACAAGAACAATTAAATTTAATTGTTCTTTGATGAAGAAAATCGTCTTCGAACCAGAAACACAAGGAAACTAGACGTCATAGGAAATGACTAGCTATAGGATTAGGAATTTGGTAGAAAACCATAACCCTTACCTTAGCTTTACCTAGGAATCTGCTTAAATATTCTAATTGTGTTTTAAGTGCAGCTTGGGATGACGTGAAGACCCTCCAGGTACGCTTTTATTTTATTGCAATTTACTTTCTTGCAATTTACATTATTGCAATTTCTTTAATCGCATCGCACTTACTTTTCTTGCATGATAAACAACTCGTTGCATGAAAACCCACACCTTTAGGATAGTCCCTAAAACTGAAACCAAAACTAAGTTAAAAGTTATTGCAAGATAAAATTCACCGCCACAACAATTCAAAATATAAAACAACTCGAAATTTAATCACAAACAGAACACAAAACTACAATTACAATTAAATTAAAACGTTCTGTTGGATGATCGGGAATACCTCGGATGATGTAACCTACGTGTTGCTAACGGGATTTCCCACGGTCTAAATGAAAGTGTGGAACTCATTTAGTTGAGTTTAGCAAATTCATACGGACTAAGTGAATCCGATAAAAATAATGATGCCGGAAGGATGGAACCGTGGGATCTTAACCGGTGTCGTTATAATCAACTTTAAGATTTGTTTTAATTAAAACATAAAAAACACTTGGAAATTAAAATTTTCTCTAAACCAAAACACTTTTCTCATCCCCTGATTTATGATTTCTAAAACTAAACCTCTGCAACAACAAGGAGCTCGGAGCATGGCGGGCAGCACGGCCATCGTCATCAGCAAAACTTGAGTCTACTTCAGCAAAACTTTTCTAGAATTAAATAACAAAGCCATAGGACTTCGAGGTAGTTTGCCTAGTGCAACATAAATTCTCAACCCTTCGTTAGGCATTTGCATTGCAAATTAAGCTCTAACTGGTCTTAGGATTCCGAGGTAGTCGTCTGATATGACATAAACCCTCACATCTTCGAGGCTATTTGTATGATTCTGTCATATAAATATAAGCCCTAATTAATTAAAATTGGCAAGATTAAAACATTAAATAAACATTAGGACTTTCCTAAATCCAAGCTAAACAATAGGATAGTCGGGAGATTACCGAAGTTCACTTCGAATCCGTAATTTCTCCTACCTTTCTTCCTTTGATTTCTCAAAATAAAATGTTCCAAACTTGATCCATTCCCTATTGAAATTCCAAAATTCAATCCTTTGAAAACTTAAACTTTGAAATTCTTGAGAGCAGAATTATTGATTATTATCGAGAGTTTTCTTAGGTGATTCCCGTCACTAAAGATGTAATTAACTATAGGGGCTTGCCCTTATAGGGAATTTTAAAGAACCTAGTGTAATATAAACCCCGTTTAATGCTTTCATATTAAGCGGGGAATTTGTCGGCTTATAAAATTGGTTCGCAGACCAAACGGATGTCACAAATCTTCTAGTTTATTTAATCGAGCCCCACCATTAAGCAGTGTGTCTATCCTTGGGGATAGATACACGGTTTGTGGTGCGGTGCTCGTTTATGTAAACTATTTGAGATGTGAGATCGGTTTGATTTCATATCTTAAAATCTTCAAATTTAAAATTATTTTCAAAAAATCAAATACTACTTTTCAAATTATTTATTTAAGTTAAATTAAAAAATTCGCCGACAACTTCTGTTAGGCGAACCCCTTTTTAAAATAAAACACACAACCTAAAAATATGCCGACAAACTCTAATTAATTAGGGACCTATTTTGGGTGTTTAAGCCAATTAGGGTTATTTTAAATGAACTAGTTCAAAACCTGTTTTTCCTAGGGTCCTCTGGTCATAAGAAACATCACCAAATTTTCCTAGAATTTATTTCACAACATGCTAATTATTGGATTTAAAATACTCAAAACAGTAACATGAATTTGAAAAATCAATAACTTCTCATAGGGATGGCCTCCGACTTTGGAAAATTTAGGGAATGTTCCCAAATTCGGAGGCTTCAAAAGCCCTATGGTCTCATGCCATGGTGAATTTCCTATATGCATGGAGAATTAAAATAATACAGAAGGGAAATAAATCATTAAAAATAAAATACTTGATGAAATTAAATGATTTCTTTTCCACATTATTCAACTCTGTTCACTGAGCAAGAAAGTATTTTTATTTTATTTTTCTGATTTTCCTACACAAAGTTATGGATTTTTGAAGTTTAGGGAATTAAATAAATCAGAAAATACCCTAATTTTCTATTTATCCACGCGGCGCCGCGTCAACCTCGGCAGCTCCGAACGCACACGCGTCGCTCTCTGATTCGACGCCGCCATCCGACTCAGCGCTCCGGGGGCCCGCTGTATCGTTCCGTCTCCTCATCCGGCGCGATCCTGGCCGTCCGTCCGCGCGTGTATTAAATGAACGGCATCCGTTCATCGTCCCCAAGCCTCCTAGCCCGAGAACCGTCCGTCTTCTAGGCCTAAGATCTCACTCGATACTTGACCAAATTGAACGTTCTTATGCTCTATGGATTCGTCTTGAAAAGACGAATACATCTATACGTTTTATGTGGCATGAAATTGACTCAATAAAAATGGAGAATGTTCAGAAGCTCGGGAAGAAGAGTGAGGCCATACCTTTGCTCAGAGAAGTGTGGCTTCGATCTGAGGGTTGTGTCACCTTCGATTGCGTCCCGAGCAAGCTCCGGATGAAGTCTCCCGGTCCGGTGAATTGCCTAGCTATGAAAGTGACCACGGCTCGATCACAAAGCTTGGAGGCTCGGAACAACCGGGTGGCTCGGAGATGGGGCTTTCAGTGGGAAACTTCTCCTCTTGGTCCGAGTGAAGGTGTAGGACCAATCAATTTGAGGATTGGCTCACCGTGGCAAAGTGTCCTGGTTTTGGATGAAATTTCGGTTGAGAAATTGGATTCCGTCGGTGGGGATTGGGGCAAATTGACACCTGGGGATCAACTCGCTCTAAGTATGGAGTAGGGTTTGGAACAATTTTGGCGAGTTTCGGCAAAGTTTGTGCAACTCTCCTCTCATGGCCGTGAGGGGGTCGGGTTTAAATAAAGGTGGCCTGGAGAGCCTCACGGGGATGGCCAAGGGTTGGGATCACGCTGCTCCGGGCATGAGAAGAACGGCCATGGTGGCCATTGGGCATGGGGCGGCTCAGCAAGGTGGAATTCCAAAGTTGGCTCACATGTGAGCTCTCGGGTGTGGTGTTTTCCGCGACACAGTGGGCCGGCCGACCAGAGCGTCACCATCTTGTTCGGGTGGGTCGGGGCTGGGGTTTAGTGTAGGCAATTGGCAAATGCCATGTGTAAAAGGCTTGGATTAGAATGGAATGGGAGAGGGCTCATTTTGGCTCAAATTGGTCAACCCATCCCTTTGGGCTAGGTGCACCACCCAAGGCTTGGTTTAAGGTTCGAAGGAAAAGTGATTTGGCTCAGCATAATCAGTGGGGAAGGGTCACCATCCAAGTACAATTAAGCTTAAGCATGGTTTATTGGAGTCATGGAAGTGGCTAATCCCCCTTAAGAGAATATGGAAAGGGCCTCCTCCTCTTGCCATCATGGGTATGGTGAGGTGGAAAGTAGATTCCATAGCTCTCATGGCTCCCATGTGGCTCATGCATGGCTTCATGGTTCACCTTTGGCTTGGGAAAAGTCAAGTCAATTTCATGGAAATGGATTTTAAGAAAATTTTGGTATTTTGATGGGAATTTGTATGGGGCTTAATTTGGAATGGCTTCATGATGAATTTTCAAACTTAGGGATTGATTTTAATTAAGGGTATGATGAGAAGAATTTGTCATATGGGCTTTAGCATGAAATTTGGGCTTTTAGGAAGGTTTCATGTAAGTGGGCTTTTGGTTTAAAAAAAATAGATTTATGGTTGGGAATTTTGTAGAAGTTTGGGCCAAATAATTGTTGGGTTTGGTTTAGGGATATGTCATGAGTGATTTGAAATGAGTTTGGAATGATTTGGGTTTGAATTGGGTTGGATTTGGGCTTCTTTGGTGAATGGACCAATATAGGTCAAATTGGGCTAACTTGGGCCAATGTTGGTCTAGGGTTGAAATTGATGTAAAATAAATGTTGGGAAATGTTTATGGGAGTGTTTCAAAGATGTTTTGGCTTTGGTTGGGTTTTGATTTTGGGGTTTGGGCTTATTTGGGTTAGGTTTGGGTTTAGGTCAAAATTGGGCTTTTTGGTTTTGGGTTTAATTTGAGTGGGGTTTGGGTCTAAATTTTGGGCAAATCATGTTAGGGTTTTGTTTTTAGGGATTTTAAGGGAGCTTTGGAAAAGATTTGGGGTTAATTGGAGTTGAATTGGGTGAGTTTGGGTTAGGTTTGGGTCATGGGTCCAAATTGGGCTTTAAGGCCAAAAGTGAAATTGGATCCAAATGTCAATCAAATTGGACTTGAGTTTAGTCTAGATTGGTGTTGGTAATGTTGAATTGAAGTTTAGAATTGAATTGGACCAGAATTTGGGTCAATTGGGTAGGCTTGGTTTGACATTGGGTTCACTTAGGGTTAAAATGGGTCAAATTGGGGGTTTTGACAAAAGAAGGGTAAATTGACAAAATTGGCCCAAGGTGTAGTTGAACAAAATGAAATTGGGAATATTTGGGATTTTGCTGGAATTTTCTGGGAATTTTCTAAATTTTTGGATTTTTGGGTCAAGAGGGGTATTTTGGGTATTTAGAGGGTATTGGGAGGTATTTTTGGAATTTTTGGTATTTTTGGCTATGAATGATCAATTTGAGTAATGTGGGAATGTTTGAGAATGATTTTTAGGAATTTTGGGTAATTTAGGTGATTTTGCAAATTTTGGGCAGTTTCAAGGGTTTTGGGTAGGCTAGGCGGGTGTAGGGTCCCGGGGGTCAAAAATTGAAAATTTGGAAAATTGAAGATTGGGTAAATGTAAGTGGAATGAAATCATTTTGGTTGAACCTTGAAACCATATCAAGCCCACATGAGCCATGAAGGGACTCATTTGAGGCATTCACTATGTTGTTCCTAACCCTCTTAGCCAAGGGCTTAGGGGTTAAGGACCATCCATGTGAATCACCTTTATGAGTCAGGAGGTCAAGTTAGGTATGAGTGTGCTTCTAGGATGTATGTGAAAGTGTAGTGTATAAATGTAGTGTGTGTGTGTAAGTCAGCCCTTCACCAGACCAGGCCACCCAGGGTAGTCCTAAGGCTAAAGAGTCCTATAGGAACTCATCCTTTAAACTTCCACATTTGATTTCAACCCTCTAGGTGATTAGGGGTCTATAGTCAAGTTTGTGGAGTTTGCAGGGAGTTAAGAAGTGGTTTGAATTTCTAAGTGGTGGGTCGCAATTCTAATCCTCTAAGATAGTTAAAGGAAGAGCCTAAGGCTAGATCCTAAGTACTAAAAAGAAGAAGAGATGACCTCATCAAAAATGAGGTCAACAAGTTTATTTTGTTTAGTTTGTTTATTTAGTTTTATGTTTGATGTATGTTGATTTGTTTAAGTACCTGTGTGGATTGATTAGTATTAAGACTCTTAGTATATTGTGTTTGAGACTGAGATTAGAGTTAATTTATGATATGTTTGTTTCAGTCTACTGTTTAGTAATTAGTATTTTGCTCTCCTTTTATTTTTTTAAAAATTTAGTATAATCATAAAAATTAGCCTGCTTACTTTTTATACCTGCTTCAATTTTATCTTTATTATTCATAAAATCATGAATAGAAGTAATTTTTTCTTTTTAAGATTGTTTTTACATACTTATAAAAATTTCCTTTTTAAAATTATGATTTTCTTTCTGTCATTCTTTCAAATTTTCATAGTATACCAAAACTTAAGTTTGGGGGAAGGGAAAATACGTTCAAATTTAAATTTTATTTGTCTTTAAAGAGCTAATATTTTCTTAAAATAAAAACTTTTTAACATAACTTAAGGAATAAAGAATCTATTTGAGATCACTTTTATTTTTAAAATTATAAACAATTTAGTGAAATTAACCAAAATTTTAATAACTTTGACTAATTTTAAGAATAGAATTATTTAACTTAAAGAAGAATAAGATTAAAGAATTTTTCTATTCATAGTAGAAATAATGGAATTTTAAAAGTATTAAGTAATCAAAAATTATCACTTGAAAAAGAAAAGATTGAAAATCTTTTTGAATTCTTATTCATGTTATAATAATTAAGTGGAAATGTATAAATTTTGAAAATATAAGTTAAGGATAGTGAAGTTCAAAATCATTAACAGGCTATCCAGATATAGTAATCCTCTATATATATAAAAAGGAAAAAAAGAGAAAAAAAAGAAAAGAAAAAAAAGAAAAAGAAAAAGAAAAGAAAGGAGAAGCTTGAGGAAATGCCTAATAAAAAATTGGCTTCACTTGAATTATCTTATAGAAGAAAAACTAGTTACATATTTTACTTAATTTTTATGCATGAATTTTTATTTAGGAAAGGTTTTTCAAGAAGATCTTTTTCTTGTAAATAATCTATGAGATCTTAATATAATAAACTTCTATTATTTCAAAATGGATGAAAATTTTGAAATCCTATGATTTGGAAGTTGAATATTCTTTAAATTCTTAAAGTTAAACCTAGTTAGTGATATTGGGTTAATAATTTACTAAAGACTTTATAAAATCAAAAATTATAAGGAATCTTAAATATTTATCTTTTATTCTAAAGGTTATACATTTTATATAGTAAAAATGGTTACTTGAGGACAAGTAACATTTAAGTTTGAGGAATTTTGATCCATAAAAAATATACCAATTTTTATGCCTTGATTTTTATTAATTTCTAAGGATATTATGCTTTAATGAAATGTATTTTTGTGTTTTTGGATGTAGGTGATGTGAAAAGGTCCAAAAAAAGAAAAAGGATGAAAAATAAGCAAAAAGGAGCAAAAATGGAGCAAAATACAAGAATTATAAAAAAAATGGCCTGGCACCTAGGCGCTAGAAGTTGGCGCCAAAGCGCCAGACTCGATACAGAAACTGTCAAGTTTTCGACAATGTTTGGAAGGTTATTTTGAAGGAGTGAGGGGTTATTGGACATTCTAGAAGACTGTCAATTGTTCCTTGATAATAGGACATGTGATACATTGCATTTGGACGCTCCAAAATGGTTTTAATCGCGAAGAGGTGCGAGCCAAAGTGAAGAGGTGCGAAGAACTGGACGCGGTGTCCGACGCCTAGTCACCAGACAGACCTTCTAGAAGATCCATTGAATGTGGACATGTTTTGAAGAGGTGCCTCAAGGAAACCCTTGAAGCCTATAAATAGGAGTCCATTTCTTCAGAAAAATGTGCCCCCCATTGTAACACCTTTCTCTTAGCCACTTTAGGATCTCTCATTCTTAGAGAGAGAAATAGAGAGAATTTTAGGGCCACTTTTATTTAGTTTAGTGAGTTTATTTTCAAGTTGTTGCATCTGGAGTTCATTACACTGTGGAGTCAGTAGGAATCAGAAGATCTGTAGAAGGAATATTTGAGATAAGTATTTTATTTTTTATTCAAAGTTTATTTATTATGTTTTACTATTTATATTCAATGTGTTCTGAGTAGTTAGTTTACTTTCTGCCTTCAATTATGAAAAGATAAATAAGATAATGTAAGATTCAATGGAGAATTGAAAATCAAAATATTTCGAAACATTGTGATGATATTAATACCTGATCTTACTTTACTTTTTAAATTGGCCATTTAAATTGTTAAAACCTATTAAAGAGTTTAGAGACCTAGAAGGAGAAGAACTCTTAACTTGTAGATGTCACATGAATCATTGGGTAGTCGAAGGCCATGTGCGGGCTATTCAAGGTGAAGTGCAAATAAATGGGAAGATAAGATTTAATGGGCGTAGAATTGATAAGTTTTTAGAGTGACAGACTAAATTCTTATAATTTGATTTATAGATAAGGAAAGGGTCACTATTAGGGCCGACCATAGCCACCCTTGGACATCTAGTAGTGTGAGCCTAGATTAACCCATTCTACTAACAATACATCCAGACCTGATCTGTAGACTAGCCATTGTTCTTTGCACCTGGATCAAAGGGTAAATAATAGGAATGCTTCTATTTGGCACAATACCATTAAATAGATTCTTCAACGAATATTAAATTATCTTAAAAATCTTGGATTAATTGAAGGAAATAAAGTTGTTTGTTTTTTATAGTTTTCACGAAATCATTTTCTTATTATTGTTTTCGTTATCTGCATCTAGTAAATTATAAGTAATTTATAGTTAGATTAAATTACAAAAAGATTTTGAAATACAATATTTAAAAATTTATTACCATATTTTTTCCCCGTGGGATCGATACTGGGGTCTTTGTTTCAAAGCCCTATATTACTTGAAACGATACATATACTTGCATCGTACCCAAAATGTATATAAAATATTTTCCTTTAAAATTATATTTTGCTATATAAACATATATTTAAAAAGTATTAAACATTAACGGCCTAGCATTCAGTAGCAATCAAGTTTTATTTAATGCTATTGTTGTAATTAAAATTTGGTACACATCTATATAGCAAGTTATTCTGGGTCAAGTGTTTCACGCCATTGCCAGAAATTAAATTTTCTAGCAGTGGTAACAAATCCTTGTATTTGGAAATACAAAAAATCGGGTCATTAACCCATACTAAATATTAATTCTTCTATAGATAACTTCTTATCTTTAAATTGAGTGTTATTAAATCCAGGTGGATAAGATGGTTTATAATTTGTATTTCCTTGATTAGATGGATTTCCTATAGAATTGTTCATCCATTGTTGATTAGCTGTATTGTTATTCCAATTAAAATTTGGATGATTCTTCCAACCAGGATTATAA
Source organism: Papilionanthe hookeriana x Papilionanthe teres (assembly GCA_022702705.1). Taxonomy (NCBI): domain Eukaryota; kingdom Viridiplantae; phylum Streptophyta; class Magnoliopsida; order Asparagales; family Orchidaceae; genus Papilionanthe; species Papilionanthe hookeriana x Papilionanthe teres. Next base: position 128,975,389 of record CM040425.1, on the reverse strand, counting down.
TAATTTGCATAAAGATTGTTGGGTCTATTATTAATAGCATTTATAGTTTCATAAGGAGATTGAGAATCTATAATTTGTCCATATGAGTTTTCCTCTAATATAGTAGGAGAGTAATTCATTCCAAAATAATCTAATTTCTTTGATATAGCAGCAATTTGAGAAGCTAACATAGATATTGCACCATTTTCATGAACACTGGCTATCTTTTTAAGATTTATTCTTTCAGCAGGCCATTGAAAATTGTTAGTAGCCATTGCTTCGATTAACGCATAGGCTTCATCAAATGGTTTTGACATTAATGAACCTCCAGCAACAACATCAATGATTGATCTAAGAGATCCTACTAATCCATTGTAAAAAGTTTGTATAATTAACCAATCTGATAATGCATGATGTGGGCATTTCCTATGAAGTTCTTTAAATCTCTCCCAAGCTTCATATATGGATTCTCCATTAAACTGACTAAAAGATGTTATATCATTTCTAAGTTTTGCTATTTTCGAAGGAGGAAAATATTTGGATATAAATTTTTGTAATAATTCTTCCCAAGTTTTAATAGATCCAGGTGTTAATGAATTTAACCACATCTTAGCCTTATCCCTTAAAGAAAAAGGAAAAATCCTAAGTCTAATAGCATCAATAGATACTCCTTCATATTTCAAAGTAGCACATAGTTCCAAAAAACTAGCAAGATGTAAATTAGGATCTTCATAAGGTGAACCACTAAATTGATTATTCTGTACCATTTGGATAATTATAGGTTTAAGTTCAAATGAATTAGCAGCTACATCAGGGTTTTGAACAATAAGGTGAATTTCATCTAATGTAGGGTTGGCATAGTCTCTTAATGGTCTTTGTTGGTTTATATTTTCAATTTCTGGATTATTTGTCATTTGTGTTAAATTTATAATTTCTCTCTTTTGTTTTCTAATTTTTTTAATTGTACGCTCTAATTCTGAATCGTAAGGTATTAAATTTTTGTTTCCAAATTTAAGTATACAATTTTTAAGTATATTTTAAAATAGTCCGTTACTCTAGTAATTACTTTAATAATTCTATAAATTACCTTAATAATTACTTTACTTCACTTCCCGGCAACGGCGCCAAAAACTTGATCCACTTTTCGATATTTATACTTACAACTATGATATGAAAATTAACAACGACACTAAAAACTTAATCCCACACTGAATATATATACAATGATGATTCTGTTATGGAATTTATGATTTATATTGTGGATACTACGCAATTATATGTATCGTTATCAAGTAATATAGGGCTCTAACGGAGTCCTAGATATCGATCCCACAGGGAAGTTAGCAATTTTCAAAGACAATATAAATTAAACTTACTTACTAATCTAGTATACGAAAATTAAGAATACTTAAACTAAAATAAACTAATGCTTTAGGTTGAATATTAAGTTTCAGAAAAAGTAGCTTTCTCCTTGTTTTAGAGAATTAAGTGAATGAAGAATTAAATAAGTTTTTAATTGTATTGTGCCAAATATGAGCATTCCTAATCTTTACCCTTTGGTCCAGGTGCAAAGAATATTGACTAATCTTATGTTTGATTACTGAATCTGCAGCTAGGCTGGGATGATACCGACTGCCACTTCAGAGCTCCCATGTTCCCCTCACCTGAGGGCTAACATCTACACTTCAGCTCTCAAACAATAAGACCGAATTAAATATTTTAGTCTGTCACACTAAAATGTTCAATTCTACTCCCAATGGTTAATATTTCCCTATTTATTTGCACCCTCCTTCCAAGGCTTTTAACTTCCCTGAATCTTGGATGTAATCTATACTATAGTTGATATTTCAACATATGTTAACAAATCAATTGGCCAGATTGAAAGTAAATTAAGATTTAAGTTAAAGATTAACACAATTTCTAATTTCATATTTTAGGTACAATTACTTTAATTCATCATTTTACGTAATCTCAATAATAAGGAGAAAGACTAAGGAAACTACTCAGAATGCATGGAAAAATAACACAAAGCATGGATTTCATTAAATTTAACAAACAAATAACAAATGTACTTATCTCAATTCTTCTCACCAAGTAGATTCTTGAAGTTCCTTTGACTCTTCCTTCCAGTACAGCACACCAAAACGCTAAACACTCACTTAAAGACTCTTAACTTTCACACAAATGACAAAAATTGTCACTCTAATAACACACAAATGACACACTGCTTAAGTACATTTTGTTTATATTTATAGGGTCAAACCTCCAAAATGTACTTAAGCACCTCTTCAAAAAGCATTCAGGTTCATTGTATTTTGGCTCTTTTCAACTGTCTCGTCGTCGGGGGATTGATCTCGCCGTCGGCGGGCCTCTAGAAGAAGGGCTAACCGCGCTGATCTCGCTTCGGAGGGCTTGATCTCGCCGTCAGCGGGCTCCTTATAATTTTTTCAAAACTTTCAGGAAAAACTCACCGTCGGCGGCCTAAATCTTGCTATCGGCGGGACAGCTCAATTTTAATAAAATTGAATCCTTTTTGCTCCAAATCCACTTCTTTTGTGCTTTTTGCTTTTAGTACTTATAAATCTTCATTCCTGCAATAAAACAAAGAAAGTACCTTTCTTTAAAGTGCAATTTCATATAAAATTGGTATGAAATTCTTAATATATTTTCTACTGATCATAGACCAATCTAATCTATTAGGGTTTACAGTTTTTTCTAAAATTTGTTTACTTTCTCGATTAGAAACTTCAGTTAGTCCACTTGTTTGTGGATGATAAGTAGTTGATATTTTATGTATAATGTTAAAATTTTCTACTAATTTGTGAATATATTTATTCCTAAAATGTGATCCTCCTTCAGTGATAATCACTCTCGGCATTCCATATCTTGTGAAAATATTTTTCATTAAAAATTTTGAAACACTCTTAGCATCACAATGAGGTATGACTTGTGCTTCAATCCATTTAGAAACATAATCAACAACAACTAATATATATGAGTTTCCAAATGAAGGAATAAATGGTCCCATGAAATCTAATCCCCAAACATCAAAAATTTCAACTTCTAATATAAAATTCAGAGGCATTTCATTTCTTCTAGATATATTACCTACTCGTTGGCATTTATCACAAGTTTTCATATATCTATAAACATCTTTAAATATAGTAGGCCAATAAAATCCAGATTGTAAAATTTTATAAGCAGTTTTATTCATTACAAAATGTCCTCCAAATTCAGAATCATGATATTTTTTAATAATCTGTTCAGTTTCTTCATAAGGCACACATCTTCTAATAATTAAATCCTTACATTGCTTATGTAAATATGGTTCATTACAAAAATATGTTTTAGCATCATGAATGAATTTTTTCCATTGTTGCAGAGTTAGCATGGGTGGTAAAATATCACTTACAATATAATTAACTATATCAGCATACCATGATATTTTTCACTCATTTATATTATAAAGTTGTTCGTCAGGAAAATTGTCTATAATTTCATTGTCAGTGTTAATTCACAAAATTCTAGTCTTGATAAATGATCTACAATTTAATTATCAATTCCCTTTCTATTAATTATTTCAAATCAAATTCTTGCATCAGTAATATCCATCTGATTAATCTTGGTTTGGTATCCTTCTTTTGAATTAAATATTTAATAGTAGAATGATCAGTATGCACAATACATTTAATTCTAATTAAATAAGATCTAAATTTATCAAAAGCATATAAAATTGTTAATAACTCTTTTTCTGTAATTGTATAGTTGATTCAGCATTATTGAGAGTTTTACTAGCAGTGTATATAACTTTAAAAATTTTATTATACCTTTGTCCAAGAACGACTCTATAAGCATAATCACTAGCATCACACATAAGTTCAAATGGTTTCTCCCAATCAGGTGAAACTATTATAGGTACTGTGATTAATTTATCTTTTAATATTTCAAAAGCATTTAAGCATTCTGTAGTGAATTCAAATTTCTTGTCTTTTTCTAAAAGTTGGCATAGAGGTTTATTAATTTTTAAAAATCTTTTATATAACGTCTGTAAATCCAGCATGTCCAAGAAAACTTCTTACCCCTCTCACTGTAGTAGGAGGTGGTAATTTAGCTATAACTTGAATTTTTGCAGGGTTTACTTCCATACCATTTTCTGAAATTTTATGTCCTAATACAATTCCTCCTGCAACCATAATTTGTCATTTGTCCCAATTTAAAACTAAGTTAGTTTTTTCGCTTACGTCTAAGACTTTTTCAAGATGATCCAAGCATGTGTCAAATGATGTTCCAAATACAGAGAAATCAACCATAAATACTTCGATTCCATCATCAATTAATTTACTAAATATAGACATCATACATCTCTGGAATATTGCAGGTGCATTACATAATCCAAAAGGTATTCTTCGAAAAGCAAATGTTCCATAAGGACTGGTAAATATAGTTTTCTCTTGATCCTCAGGAGCAATAAGAATTTGATGATAACCGGTATATCCATCTAAAAAACAAAAATATTTGTGTCCGGCTAGTCTATCCAACATTTGGTCTAAAAATGGTAAAGGAAAGTGATCTTTCCGGGGGCTGCATTTAATTTTCTATAGTCAATACATATACGCCATCTAGTAACTTGTCTTATAGTTATTAAATAATTATTTTCATTAGCTTCAACAGTCACTCCTCCTTTCTTAGGAACACAATGAATTGGGCTTACCCAAGCACTGACCGAAATAGGATATATAATACCATTATCTAACCATTTTAATATTTCCTTTTTGACTATATCTTTCATTATTGGGTTTAATCTTCTTTGTGGATCAACTTTTGGTTTATGTTCATTATCTAAAATAATTCTTTGCATACAGATTGAAGGACTAATTCCTTAAATATCTACTAAGGTTCAACCAAAAGATTTCTTATACTTCTTTAATGTGTCCAGAAGTTTTTGCTCTTGTGATTTGGTTAGTTCTGCCGATATAATAACTGGTAGAGTTGAAGAGTTACCTAAAAATGCATATTTTAAATGAGCAGGTAAAATTTTTAACTTAAGTTCAGGAGGGTTAACAATTGACGGAACTATATTCTTTTCAGTGTTTTCTGTATTATCCAACATTTCAAATCTTTCTTGTATATAGTCTAATTCTTCATTGTTTCTTTCTTAATTAATTATGTATTTTCTATTTCTATTTTATCTTTAAAGTATTCTTTAAAATGTTCATTTTACAGATGGTCAAGAATTTCCATTCGAAAACATTCATCATCTTTTTCTATAGCAGGATATTTCATTGATTTCGTAATGTTAAAAGTTACTTTTTGATTGTTTACTCTCATAGTTAATTCTCCTTTTTAAACATCAATCATAGCTTTTCTGGTAGCTAAGAAGGGTCTTCCTAATATTATGGGTATTTATTTATCTTCCTCCATATCTAAAACAATAAAATCCACTGGGAAGATAAATTTATCCACTTTTACTAACACATCTTCAATAACTCCTTTAGGATATGTTACTGAACGATCAACTAACTGTAGGTGAGACTTCTCCCAATCCTAATATTTTAAAAATTGATAGAGGCATAAGATTTTTTGTTGGCTCCTAAGTCACATAAAGCTTTTCCATAAAATTTTTCTCCAATAGCACAACGTATAGTATAACTACCAAGATCTTTTAATTTCTCAGGAAGCTTTTTCTGGATAATTGCACTACACTCTTCGCTAAGTGCAACAATTTCATTGTCTGTGAATTTTCTTTTTTTATAATATCTTTCATAAATTTCACATAATTGGGCATTTGTTCAAATGCTTCTACAAAAGGAATGTTTACCGTTAATTTCTTCAGGATTTCAAGAAATTTAGAAAATTGCTTATCTTTTTTATGTTGCTTTAGTCACTGAGGAAATGGTGGTGGTGGTTTTTCTACAGAAATTTTCATAGGTATTAGTGGATATTCTAAATTTTTATCTTGCTGATCCTTCTCTTTTTCAGTTTCCACTTTCTCTTTCTCACTTTCCGTTTCTTTCTGTATTCTTGTTTCTAACTCTTTTCCACTTCGTAACTGTATCGCTTTAATTTGTTCTTTTCCTTGATCTTTAAGATTTATTTCCACATTACTAAGAAAAGTTCCAGGAATTCTATTATTAAGTGCAGTAGCGATATGTCCATGTTGAGTTTCAATATTTTTAATTGCAGTTCCTTGATTTTGTAATTGGTTTCCTTGAATTTGTAACTGATTACCTTGATTTTTTAAATGGTGACCTATATTTAATATTAATTCTTCCATAGATAACTTCATATCCTTAAATTGAGAGTTATTATTAAATCCAGGTGGATAAGAAGGTTTATAATTAGAATTTCCTTGGTTAGATGGATTTCCTAATGGGTTTATGCGAGTTGTTCATCCATTGCTGATTAGCAGAGTTGTTATTCCAATTAAAATTTGGATGGTTCTTCCAACCAGGGTTATAATAATTTGCATAAGGATTATTGGGTCTATTATTAATAGCATTTAAAGTTTCATATGAAGATTGAGCATCTATAAGTTGTCCAGATGAATTTTCCTCTATTATATTAGGAGAATAATTCATTCCAAAATGATCTAATTTCTTGGATATAGCAGCAATTTGAGAAGTTAACATAGAAATTGCATCAGAGTCATGTATACTGGCTATTTTTTTAGGATTTCAGAAGGCCATTGAAAATTATTGGTAGCCATTTCTTCAATTAATGAATAAGCCTCATCAAATGGTTTGGACATTAATGATCCTCCAGCAGCAGCATCTATAATAGATCTAAGAGATCCTACTAATCCATTATAAAAAGTTTGAATAATTAACCAATCTGGTAATGCATGATGTGGGCATTTCCTAAGAAGATCTTTAAATCTTTCCCAAGTTTCATATATTTATTCTCCGTCAAACTGACTAAAAGAAGCTGTGTCATTTTTAAGCTTTGCAGTTTTTGAAGGAGGAAAATATTTGGATAGAAATTTTTGTGATAATTCTCCCCAAGTTTTAATAGATCCAGGTGCTAAAGAATTTAACCACATCTTAGCCTTATCCTTTAAAGAAGAAGGAAAAAAGCCTAAGTCTAACAGCGTCATTAGATACTCAGTCATATTTAAAAGTAGCACATAGTTCTAAAAAACTAGCAAGATGTAAATTAGGATCTTCATTTGGTGAACCACTAAATGGATTATTTTGTACCATTTGAATAATTGCAGGTTTAAACTCGAATGAATTAGCCACTACATCAAATAGTTAAGTGAATTTCATCTAATGTAGGGTTAGCGTAATCTCTTAAAGGTCTTGGTTGGTTTATATTTTCAATTTCTGGATTATTTGTCATTTGAGTTAAATTTATAATTTCTATTTTTTGTTTTCTAATTCTTTTAATAGTGCGCTCTAATTCTGAATCGTAAGGGATTAAACTTTCGGTTCCAAATTTACGCATACAATTTTAAAGTAGATTTTAAAAATAGTCCATTACTCTCGTAATTATCTTTAATAATTATTTTATTAATTACCTTTAATAATTACTTTACAACCTTGGGGGAGAGCAGGGCAGAAAGTGAAGGGTGTATATGTTGGTTAAGCTTTTATAAATGTTTTAAATGTTTTTCAAAGTAAAATAGTAATTGTGCTCCCTCCCCTTTTATCAACGCAAGTATACGTATCGTTCATGTAATAAAGGGCTCTAATGGAGTCCTAGATATTGATTTCATAGGCAAGTTAGAGACTTAAGGACTAATTTCAGCATATGTAATTACTAATCTAGTATACGAAAATAACGAATGCTTATACTAAACACTATTTCTTAAAGATTAAATAAAAGATTATAATTTTGAAAAGTATATTTCTCCTTATTAAGAGAATTAAGTGAATAAATAATTAAATTAGTTAGAATTATATTATGCCAAATAGGAGCATTCCCATTCTTTACCCTTTGGTCCACGTGCAAAGAACATTGACTAGTCCTATGTTTCGTTACTGAATCAGCGGCTATCCTGGGAGGATACCGGTTGCCACTTCAGAGGGCTAACATCTACACTTCAGTTCCCAAACGATAGGACCAAATTGAATATTTTAGTCTGTCACACTAAAATGTCCAATTCTACGTTGATAATTAATATTTTCCTATTTATTTACACCCTCCTTCCAAGGCTTTTGACTTCCCTGAATCTCGGATGTAATCTTTACTATAGTTGATAATTCAACATATGTTAACAATTCAATTGGCCAAATTGAAAGTAAATTAAGATTTAAGTAAAAGATTATCACAATTTTATTGAATATTTTTAGGTACAACTGATTTAATTCTTCATTTCACTAAATCTCAACAACAAGGAGAAAGATAAAGAAAACTACTCAGAATGCATAGGAAGAATAACACAAAACTTGGATTTCATTTTAAGTTATAAAACAATAAACAAAAAAAACTTATCTTGAATCTTCTCCCCAAGCAGACTCCTTGAAGTTCCTTTGACTCTTCCTACTTGTACAACACACTTAATTAAAAAGACTCAATAAAACACTAACTCTCACTAAAGATACTACTAGAGAACACACTAAGACTACTATTTTGTCCTAAATTGGTCTATATTTAAAGAGTAAGGAATATATCCAAAGGTTGCTTAAGCATCTCTTCAAAAAGCGTCCAGATTCAATGTATTTGGCTTGAACCGACATTCTCACCATCGGAGGGCTCGATCTTGTCGTCGGCGGGCTTCTAGAATAATGGCTAACTGCTAAGGCTCACTATCGGCGGGCTCGATCTTGCCATCGGCGGGCTCCTTTATAATAAATTCAAAACTTTCGGGAAAATCTCACCGTCGGTGGCTTATTCCTCGCCGTCGGCGGGATAGTTCAATTTTCATATATTTAAGTCCTTTTTGTTCCATATTCGCTCCTTTTTGCTCTTTTTGCTCCATTACCTATAAATCTTCATTCTTGCAATAAAACATAAAAAATACCTTTTTTTACAGTGCAAATTCATATAAAATTGGTATAAATTTCTTAATACATTTTCTTGTGCTCAGTTGCCTATGGAAACTCTTGGGATTTCGTCCCTGTCTTATAAGTAACTGCTTTTTGATGAAAAGTAGAGAGAAGAGAGAGTTCTGAAGTGCTTCTTCATTGGTTCTAGTGTAGTTTTAGTGAGTCTTAAGTGATAGGCTTTAGGAGTAGAAAGTGTTGAGTGAAGACTTGAGAGGGATTCTTCTCTAAGGAGGGGAGGAGAAGAGGTAAAGTGAGAGATCGCTTCTTCCTTTCCATTCTAAAGAGAGAATCAAGTGTTGTAAAGAAGAGAGAAGAGGATTCAAAGGAACTTCAAGGGAATTGCATTGGGGAAGAGAAAGAGATAAGTTGTATTTTCTTTTGTGGTTTGTATGACTTTTCTTTTATATATAAAATCCATATTTTATTTTATCTTCTCCATGAATTTTGAGTAGTCTCCCTTATCTTTCTTCTTGCATAGAGATGTGATGATGGATTGAAGAAGATTTGATGTGCTTTTAATGTAATATAGAAATTGCGATGGTTTTTCATTTAGAACTTAATTTACTTTCGATTTGGCTAATTGAAATGTTAAAATATGTTGTTGAACATTAAGTTTGAAAGGATTTAACGTCCTACAACAATAATGAAAGATCCATTCAATTTTTATGGATAAATTGCGTAGTTCAGGGGAATTGAGTGCAAATAAATTGGGAAATATGTTTTGATGGACTTCAATGTGGAGATTTCAGGGTGACAGGCTGAAATCCTCAAATTGGTTCTAAGATTAGTAACTAATATCAAAGGTTAGCCTTCGGGTGAAGGGTGAGTGGGAGCTCCGAAGTGAGAGCCGGTATCCTCCCAGCCTAGTCGTAGAGTTAGTGACTAAACTTAGAATATGTCAATGTTCTTTTCTTCTTTAGAAGAGGGGTACTCTTTTAAGGGTAAAGAATCATCTATGCTCTTATATGGCACAATAATATAGATAATTATTCCATATCAATCCACACATCATATTCTCATTGCAAGAGGAAAGATACTTTTCTCATATATAAAAAACCTTTCAAATACTTAGTTTAGTGTGTCTGTTAGTTAATTCTGTTCTTAAAGTTATTAGAAGTGATTGTAGTTATTTAATTGTTACTGTTTCGTTGTTCTTACTGTTTCCTGCGTAGTAGTAGTAAGTAGTAAACCTTAACTTTAGTGCTTATTACACATTGTGTAACGTTTTCTTAAAACTTCAATATTTCCCAGTGGCATCGATATCCAGGACTCCATTAGAGCCCTGTATTACTAGATACAATACGTATATTTGCATTGAATGCTTGGACTTAACAAAATTATTATAAATCTATAAATTTGAGTTCATAAATTCATGCAAAATATAAAGTCGAGCATCAAGTTTTAGGCGTCATTGCCGGGGAAATATATAAGAAAGTTATGAAAGTAAAAGTTAAGTAACGAAGTAAGTTTATTTTGTAGTGTGTAATTGTTTTTGTTTACCTTTATAAAAGTATTTGTGTTTGTATATGCGTAGTAGCAGATCTATAAGTTTAGTGCCTTACTATTCTTTGTTAGAGCGTACCGTCAGAAAAATTAGAAAAAGATAAAAATAAATTGAAAATCCTTGCAAAATGGCGAATATTCAAGATAATCAAAGAAATGAAATTGGAAACTTGGCAAGACCTTTAAGAGATTATCCTAACCCAACAACAGATGAAATTCATATAACTATTCAAAATCCTGATGTTGCTGCTAATTCATTTGAACTTAAACCTGCTATCATTCAAATGGTACAAAACAATCAATTTCCTAGAACACCTAATGAGGATCCAAATTTACATCTCGCTAGTTTTTTAGAACTGTGTGCTACTTTTAAATTTGATGGAGTGTTTAGTGACACTGTCAGACTTAGACTTATTCCTTTTTCATTAAGGGATAAGGCTAAGGTGTGGTTAAATTCGTTAGCACCTCAATCTATTAGAACTTGGGGAGAATTATCTCAAAAGTTTCTATCAAAATATTTCCCTCCATCAAAGACTGCTAAACTAAGAAATGATATTACATCTTTTTGTCAGTTTGAAGGAGAGTCAATATTTGAAGCTTCGGAGAGATTTAAAGATCTTCTCAGGAAGTGCCCACATGATGCTAATGGCGATGAAAATCTTCTTGTCGACTTGTATCGCTATCAATTCTCGTATCATGTTAATGTCAAGGAGTCGCCACTCTCTTTCTCTATCCATCACCCTAATTCTTATCCTACCTAGAGTTTTTGTTAGAAGTCTTTGGAGAAATTGAAAAAGGATTAATCATGATGGAAATTGAGAGAAAAAGAGATCGAATGATAATCTCATAGAATAAATCTTTAGATTGTGTGATTACTGAAGTTTTTTGTATAAGAAAATCATATGAAGATCTTGGGTAACCAGAGAGATCTTATAGGTGAAATACCTATCCTAAGTTCTTTAATCTCCTATAGGAGCAAGCTCCTATAGTTAATTACATCCTGAGTAAATAATATTGCCTAGGAAATCTCCCGATTAAGGCTAACATTTATCCTCGCAAAAGTGTAAGTGTTGTCGTGGAAGTGCGTTTCTAAAGAATCAATACTATCAGAAAGTTTTGTTTATGTTGAAAGTTTATCATTTTGTCATTTTATATGTCATGTCGGGTGTCATGTCAAGATGTCTTAATATGTGTGTCATATTGTTGTATGTAATGTCATGTGATGTAGCAATGTCATGTCATTTTATGTCATGTCTTAATGTGATGTCGTAATGTCATAAGATGTCGTGATTAATATCTTGATTTGTCATGAGATATTTTATCTCCTATAAGAAGATATTGTTATTATGTCATGAGATATCTACTATGATGTCAAGAAGATATCATTATTTATTTATTTTTGTTATTTTGTTTATGATTTCCTTTTGTTTTAAGTTTTGGTTTTGTGGTCATCTCAATTTTATTTTGTCATGTTATTTTGTCATGTATTTGTTTTGGTTTAGTGTCATGTCATCATTTTGTTGTGGTATAGAAATGTGGTTGTATGTTGATGTCATGTTGATGTTAATGTTAATGATTTTGTCATTTTATTTTAGATTTCGTAGCTAACCTAAAAGTTTAGTTATCTTTGTTTTCATGTCATTTTTTTGTTTTTTTGTTTATAGAAAGTTTAAGTTTTGTGGTCATCCTTAAAGTCATGGTTTTGTTGTCAATGTTCCGTCGTCGACGTGCTGGAAAACAGAGTTAGCACACCCTATAACATGCAAAGAAAATCTAAACGAAACTTCATGTCTTCATCCTGCAAGAAAAATAAAGTTAGAAATAATGTCATATCAAGATATTTAGATTACCTGGTCAAAGTGTCTGTTGATCCAGAGTTGCCAGATGTCCGAGTTTGGTTGAAATGTCGATTTAGTTTTATGTCAATTTATGTTTAAATTTTTATTTGTCTTGAATATTGATTTGGGTTGGATTGTCGATTTTTTTTTAATTTTATGTCGAGTTAAGTTCAATGTGGGTCGAACGTTAAGAATTATGTTGTTTTATGTCGAGATATATTGAGTTTGGTTTAAAATGTCGATTAATGTCATTTAATGTCGGTATTTGGTTTAAAATGTCGATTAAAGTCAGTTAATGTCGGTGTTCGTCGAATTTCGTTTAAAATGTCAATTAACGTCGCTTATTGTCAGTGTTTGTTTAATTTGATTTAAAATGTCGGTTAATGTCAAATTATGTTTGAAATGTTAATTAATACAAATTATGTTTGATTATGTTTGGAATGTTGATTAATGTCAAATTATGTTGAGTTTCATTTGAAATGTTGGATTTATGTTGAATTTGTTGATTAAATGTTTGAAATGTCAAATTTATCTTGATTATGTTGATTTTGGTTTAGAATGTCAAATTTATGTCGGTTACGTTAATTTTGGTTTAAAATGACGATTTTATGTCATTTATGTTTGAAATATCGAATTTATGTCGGTTTTGTCGATTTTTGTTTGAAATGTCAAATGTATGTTGATTTTGGTTTAAAATGTTGATTTTATGTCAGTTATGTTTGAAATGTCGAATTTATGTCGGTTTTGTCGATTTTTGTTTGAAATGTCAAATTTATGTTTATTTTGTTTTAAAATGTCGATTTTATGTCAGTTATGTTTGAAATGTCGAATTTATGTCGGTTATGTTTGAAATGTCAAATTTATGTTGATTATGTCGATTTTGGTTTAAAATGACGATTTTATGTCAATTTAAACTTAAATCTTGAGTTCATGTCTCTTTGCACTTAAGTTGAATTAGATTAACTTGAGTTCATGTCTGTTTGAACTTAAGTTAAAAGGTTGAAAGTTAGATTCAATATTGATTGAATTAACTTGGGTTCATGTCTTGTTGAACCTAAGTTAAATTCAATGTTTATTGAATCTAATTAACTTGAGTTCATGTCTGTTTGGACTTAAGTTAACAGGTTTGGTTTAATCAGAATAGACCTAATTAAGTTTTAAGCCTTGTTTAAATAGGACTTAAAGGTTAATTAAATCTAATAAATTAGACTTTATTAGAATTTCAGACCATCTAAGTCCTTTTTAGGTAAGGCTTAAGTTTTAATCAAGTCTAATTTGATTTAACCGAGATTTGTTTAGATATTAAGTCTTAATGAATTAGACGTAATCATGGTTTGTGTTTATTTAAACCTTAGTTGATTAAGGTCTAATGATTTAATTAAGTCAAATGTAATAGACTTAATTAAGGTTTATGTAGGATTTGGGTTAGACTTAAGTTCATTTCAGGTTGAATCTTAAGTTTGATTTAACTTAAGTCTAATGTGGGTTAGACTTAAGTTAGGTTTCAGTTAGGTTTGAACCTAAGTGTAGTTTGACTTAAGTCTAATGTGGGTTAGACTTAAGTTAGGTTTGAGTTAGGTTTGAACCTAAGTGTAGTTTGACTTAAGTCTAATGTGGGTTAGACTTAAGTTAGGTTTAAGTTAGGTTCATGTCAGGTTGAACCTAAGTTTGGTTTGACTTAAGTCTAATAGGGTTAGACTTAAGTTTAATTTTGAGTTTAGGTTAGGTTAAAGTCGACTTAAGTTCAATATGGATTGAACTTAAGTTAAGTTTTGAGTTTAAGTTAGGTTCAGGTTAGGTTGAACCTATGTTTGGTTTGACTTAAGTTAGGCTTAGCTTAGGTTCATGTCAGGTTGAACCTAAGTATGGTTTGACTTAAGTCTAATATGGATTAGACTTAAGTTAGGTTGGATTAGACTTAAGTTCATGTCGGGTTGAACCTAAGTATGGTTTGACTTAAGTCTATGGGTTAGACTTGAGTTCAGGTTTAGGTTTGACTTAGATTCATGTCAGGTTGAACTTAAGTTTGGTTTGACTTAAGTCTAATGTAGGTTAGACTTAAGTTAGGTTTAGGTTATGTTAGATTCAATGTAAGTTGAACCTAAGGTTTAAGTTAACTTGAGTTCAAGTTAGGTTGTATTCAGGTTATATTAGATTTAATATGGGTTAAGTTTGATTGTTTAAGGTTAATTAAACCTAATTTAGGTAAGATTTAATGACTTAATTAGATTTGTTTAGGGTTAATTAAACCTAATTTAGGTAAAGTTTAATTGATTTAATTTGACTTAATATGGGTTAATTCTAATTGTTTAAGGTTAATTAAACCTAATTTTGGTAAGGATTAATTGATTTAATTAGACTTATTATGGGTTAAGTCTAATTGTTTAAGGTTAATTAAACCTAATTTAGGTAAGGTTTAATTGATTTAATTAGGCTTAATATGGGTTAAGTCTAATTATTTAAGGTTAATTAAACCTAATTTAGGTAAGGTTTAATTGATTTAATTAGACTTATTATGGGTTAAGTCTAATTGTTTAAGGTTAATTAAACCTAATTTAGGTAAGGTTTAATTGATTAATTAGACTTAATTATGGGTTAAGTCAAATTGTTTAAGGTTAATTAAACCTAATTTAGGTAAGGTTTAATTGATTTAATTAGACTTATTATGGGTTAAGTCTAATTATTTAAGGTTAATTAAACCTAATTTAGGTAAGGTTTAATTGATTTAATTAAACTTAATATGGGTTAAATCTAATTGTTTAAGGTTAATTAAACATAATTTAGGTAAGGTTTAATTGATTAATTAGACTTAATTATGGGTTAAGTCGAATTGTTTAAGGTTAATTAAACCTAATTTAGGTAAGGTTTAATTGATTTAATTAGACTTATTATGGGTTAAGTCTAATTATTTAAGGTTAATTAAACCTAATTTAGGTAAGGTTTAATTGGTTAATTAGACTTAATTATGGGTTAAGTCTAATTATTTAGGGTTAATTAAAACTAATTTAGGTAAGGTTTAATTGATTTAATTAGACTTATTATGGGTTAAGTCTAATTTGTTTAAGGTTAATTAAACCTAATTTAAGTAAGGTTTAATTGATTTAATTAGACTTATTATGGGTTGTCTAATTGTTTAAGGTTAATAGGTTAAAATGATGTTTTAAACCTAATTAAGTCTAATTTTGTCATTTTTAGACTTAATTGATTAAGCTTAAGGTTTAATAGGTTTAAATGATGTTTTAAACCTAATTAAGTCTAATTTTGTCATTTTAGACTTAATTGATTAAGCTTAAGGTTTAATAGGTTTAAATGATGTTTTAAACCTAATTAAGTTTAATTTTGTCATTTTAGACTTAATTGATTATGCTTAAGGTTTAATAGGTTTAAATGATGTTTTAAACCTAATTAAGTCTAATTTTGTCATCTTAAACTTAATTAATTAAGCTTAAAGTTTAATAGCTTTAAATGATGTTTTAAACCTAATTAAGTCTATTTTTTGTCATTTTAGACTTA
This sequence comes from Papilionanthe hookeriana x Papilionanthe teres, assembly GCA_022702705.1. Classification (NCBI taxonomy): domain Eukaryota; kingdom Viridiplantae; phylum Streptophyta; class Magnoliopsida; order Asparagales; family Orchidaceae; genus Papilionanthe; species Papilionanthe hookeriana x Papilionanthe teres. The sequence goes on along the minus strand of CM040425.1, from coordinate 128,959,569 downwards.
ATTAATGTTTTCCATTAGCCTATCATAGACTAGATTCATTTCAAACTTAGATTATTAAGGAGAATAAGCTAAGTTTATAAAAAGGTTATTTTTAGGATTAAAAATTATTTAATTAATAAAGAATCTTAATCCTAAATTTTAAAATGTCACATAAAGTTATTTTTATGACTTAGAAATGATTTTATTAGGGTTATTTTCTGTTGCCCAAACATTTCTGATCATATCCATTTTTATTTTTCTTAACTTTTAATTTTTATAATTATTATTTGAAATAATTACAAGATTTCTTGAAAATTAGAGGAAAGTGTTATAAACATGTTTTCTGTCCTTGGAAAAATCATGAAACATTCCTAAGGGCATAAAGATAAATGCCTCAAAGTTTCATATTTTTTTATTTATAAATAATTTTTAATAATTAAAATACTCCAGAGAGTATTTAATTATTTAAAATTTAAATAATGGGAATAAAATTATGATTTTTATTTCATAATTTTCTCCTCTTCAAGAGCTTTCCAGAGATATTTTTATCATATTTTTGTGACCTCTAGATAAAAAGATATTAAATTTTGAAGTTTTTAAGGTTAAAATTAATCTTTAACCATTTTCCCGGCGCCAAACTCACCTCCCGCCTACGCGTGTCCTCGTACGCGTCGAACGGGCGGGAGGATCCGCTGCGGGAGGCCGAACATCGGATACCGCGGAGCGCGATCAGCGTCGTTCATCCCGAAACACGTGATTGAACGGCTGAGATAATTCGAATAAAAATTCAAATTATTTTAAGCCGTTAAACTTCAAAGCTTAATATCTCACTCATTTCTTGATGAAATTGAGTGATTTTTAAACCTATGGAATCATCTAAACATGTAGAATATATCCATACGGTGATGTAACATTTCTGGGCTAGTATAACACATAATATTTCAAAAATATGAATTATTTTGTGAAAAATAATTTCATACCTTTGCCACAAGCAATCAAGCTAGATCAGACCTTTTAGTTGTCTTCTAGGACCCCAAAGGAAGATTGTAGCTGCAGCAATTTGATCTAAAAGTCGGCCTTAAAGAAAAATTTTGAAGAGGTGGCTGGTTTGGGCTATTTTTGAAATTTGATCAAATTGGCTCGATTAGGCTCAATCTATGGCTTGGATTTGATCCTAATGGATTGCTAAGACTCTTGGGAAGAGTTTTTATGTTGGGAGGAAGGAGATTTGAGCAGCCTATAGGTCTTAGTAGATTTTTTTCTTCTTTTTTTGCTAAGCTCGGGTATGGGCTTATTTATAGCCAAGGGGAGGCCATGGCTTAGCTTAGGTTGTTCTAGGGAAGTTATTAACTTCCCTATTAATCTATTGGAGGAGGAATTCGGCTGAAAGGATAGCCATGGTGGTTTCTCCCATGCTTTCCATCATGAGCTCATTGCTTTGGCTCTCTTCTATTGGGTCATGCAAGAGGTGTGAAATGAGCTGTAACTTCTCCTCCTTATGAGCTTACCAATCTCCCTCTAGCTTATGCAAATGGTGACACATATGCTCTCCCCTCATAATTACATTTAACCATGGTGAGAGGAGGGGTTTAGGCTTTGTTTGCTTTCCATTGGCTAGCTTAGGAGGTGGGAAATATGGCTTGGTGTTGGCCGGCCATCTCATGGTTAAGTGAGGGTAAGTCATGGCTTAGGGTGAAGGAGGAAGAGCCACCTCATTTTACCCATCATGATGGGTGTTAACCCATGGTTAAATGAATTTAAGCTTGGTCTTATCATGTGTTAATTATTTCTCAAGATGGATTTAATTTAATTTTAGCTTAATAAATCATGGGAAGCTATGTGTCATTTCATGTCTTTTAATTTCCATTATGTTGTTAATTAAAATTGTTAGAAATTATTTTATTAATCAATTTATTAATTGAAAGTAATTTTAAATTAATTAATTGATTAATTTTGTTATTTTTGTTATTTTATGATTTTAATTTAATTTTCATTTTAATTAATTATGTCATTTAATTAAAATATTAAAAATTAAATCATTAATCATTTTAATTAATCAAAATAATTTTGAAATTAATTATTTGATTAATTTTGTTATTTTTATTTCATTTTTATCTACTTTGATTAAAATAGATAAGTGTTGACCAATTTTGACCTAGATTGACCCAAGTCAGCCTATATTGATCAATTTAATTTGAAATGTCCAATGTGACCTTTTTAACCTTGTCATGTTTGATTTGATCATAATATTTGTGATTTTGTCACTATGGGGTTTTAAACATGTCATTGGGTCAAAAGGGTTGACTTATGGGTCAACAGGGTTGGTCATTGGGTCTGGTTTGACCATTTTGATCAAAGTTGACTTTTTAGGTCAAAAGGTTGACCTATGGGGTCAACAGGGTTGGTCATTGGGTCAGATTTGACCATTTTGACCAAAGTTGACTTTTTAGGTCAAAAGGTTGACCTATGGGGTCAACTGGGTTGGTCATTGGGTCTGGTTTGACCATTTTGATCAAAGTTGACTTTTTAGGTCAAAAGGTTGACCTATGGGGTCAACAGGGTTGGTCATTGGGTCTGGTTTGACCATTTTGACCAAAGTTAGCTTTTTAGATCAAAAGGTTGACCTATGGGGTCAACAGGGTTGGTCATTGGGTCTGGTTTGACCATTTTGACCAATGATGACTTTTCAAGTCAAAAGATTGACCTATGGGGTGGGTTTGTCATTGGGTCTGGTTTGATCAATTTGATTAAAGTTGACTTTTTAGGTCAAAAGGTTGATTTATGGGGTCAACAGGGTTGGTCATTGGGTCTGGTTTGACCATTTTGACCAAAGTTGACTTTTAGGTCAAAAGGTTGACCTATGGGGTCAACAGGGTTGGTCATTGGGTCAGATTTGACCATTTTGACTAAAGTTGACTTTTTAAGTCAAAAGGTTGACCTATGCGGTCAACGAGGTTGGTCATTGGGTCTGGTTTGACCATTTTGACCAAAGTTGACTTTTTAGGTCAAAAGGTTGATCTGTGGGGTCAACAGGGTTGGTCATTGGGTCTGGTTTGACCATTTGAACCAATGTTGACTTTTTAGGTCAAAAGGTTGACCTATGGGGTCAACAGGGTTGGTCATTGGGTCAGATTTGACCATTTTGACTAAAGTTGACTTTTTAGGTCAAAAGGTTGACCTATGGGGTCAACAGGGTTGGTCATTGGGTCAAATTTGATCATTTTGACCAATGTTGACTTTTAAGGTCAAAAGGTATTGACTCATTATAAATGAGGTCAACACATGTTTTACTAAATTGGTTAATAATTCAAACATATTATAATGGATTAGTCGGATCATTGAGATCTATTATAAATGCTCTTGGTGGTGGATCATTAATGTCAAAACCTTTTGATGAAGCATACACATTAATTGATGAAATGGCTACTAATAATTTTCAATAGCCCTTTGAACGGGTAAATCCTAAGAGAGTGGCTAGTGTTCATGATTCAGATATGGTGACTATGGTAGTTTCTCAAATTGTAGCCCTTTCAAAGAAAATAGATCAATATGGAATGAATTACTCTCAACCACCTCCGGTGTTAAAGGAAAATTCATTTGGAGAGATAACAGAATCTCAAACACCTTACATGACCTTAAATGATATTAATAGACCTAACAATCCTTATTCGAATTATTATAATCTTGGTTGGAAAAATCACCCAAACATCAATTGGAATAATAATAATTCTAATGTTAACCTGCATTAAGCTAACAAATATATGAATCCAATTGGAAATTCGAACAATCAAGGTAATTCTAATTTTAGACCATCTTATCCCCCTGGATTTAATAGTAACTCACAATTTAAGGATAAGAAGTTATCTACTGAAGAAATGATTTTGAATATGAGAAATCAATTACAAACTCAAGGTGTTGCTATGAAGAATATTGAAAATCAATTAGGACATATTTTCACTGCACTTAATAATATACCTTCGAGAACATTTCCAAGTAATGTGAAGATCAATCCAAAAGATCAAAACAAGGAACAACTTAAGGCTATTCAATTAAGGATTGGAAAAGAATTGGAAACTAGAGTGCAAAAAGAAGTTGAAATAAAAAAGGAGAAGGTGGAAATTAAAAAAGGTTCAAACAAGATTTATCCAGACTTGGATTATCCTCTTGAACCAATGAAGATAACTGTTGAAAATCCACCACCTCCATTTCCTTAAAGATTAAAGAAACGAAACAGGGATAACATATTTGGAAAATTTTTGGAGATCCTTAAGAAATTAACGATTAACATTCATTTTGTTGAAGCATTAGAAGAGATGCCTGACTATGTTAAGTTTATGAAGGATATTCTAAGATAGAAAAGAAAGTTTACAGATCATTAAACTGTTGCACTTAGTGGAGAGTGTAGTGCAATTATTCAGAAGAAGCTTCTAGAAAACCTTAAAGATCCTGGTAGTTTCACCATTTCGTGTGCTATAGGTGAAAAATTTTTGGAAAAGCTTTATGTGATCTGAGAGTGAGTATTAATCTTATGCCTTTATCAACTTTCAAAAGGTTGGGAATAGGAGAAATTTCTCCTACATCTGTGACTCTTCAGTTGGCCGATCGTTCCATTACTTATCCTAAATGAGTGGTGGAAGATGTGTTAGTGAAAGTGGATAAATTTATCTTTCCTGTGGATTTCATTATACTTGATATGGAGGAAGATAAAGAAATTGTAATCATTTTGGAAAGACCATTCCTTGCTACTGGAAGAGCAGTAATTGATGTTCAAAAAGGAGATTTAATTATGAGAGTTAATGATCAAGAGGTGACTTTAATATTTTAAAATCTATGAAATATCCCTCAATGGAAAAAGATAATGAATGTTTTACAATGGAAGTCTGTGATTACTTGAGAAACGATCATTTTGAAAATATATTTGAAAAAGAAGAAGAATATAAAAATATGTTTGAAGAAGAAAGTGAAGATGAAGAAAATTTAGATAATGAGAAGAATGAATATTTGGAGTATGTTCAAGAGAGATTTGAAATATTAGACACTATGGAAGGAGGAGATAAAAGCTTAATTCCATCTATCATAAAACCTCCTGAACTTGAAATGAAAATTCTCCCTAATCATTTAAAGTATATGTTTTTAGGAGAATCATCTACTTTGCCAGTTATTGTATCTTCGGAGCTAAACAAATACCAAGAACAGAAGTTGTTGGAAGCTTTAAGAAGATAAAGGAAAGCTTTTGGATGGACTTTGGCAGATAATAAAGGATTTAGTCCTTCGATTTGTATGCACAGAATTTTATTATATGAAGAACATAAAGCGAGAGTTGATTCACAAAGGAGACTGAATCTTATAATGAAAGAAGTAGTTAAGAAAGAGATTTTAAAATGGCTAGATGCTGGAATTATTTATCCTATTTTGAATAGTGCTTAGGTAAGTCCAATAAATTGTGTACCGAAAAAAATAGGAGTGACTGTTGAAGTGAATGAATGTAATGAAATTATACCCACGAGACAAATTAATGGCTGGCGAATTTGTATTGACAATAAGAAATTAAATGCCGCCACCAGAAAAGATCACTTTCCTCTTCCTTTTCTCGATCAAATGCTAAATAGACTTGTTGGACACAAGTACTACTGTTTTCTGGATGGATATACTGGTTACCATTAAATACCTATTGTTCCTAAGGATCAAGAAAAGACAACATTTACTAGCCTTATGGAACCTTTTTTTTTTAGAATGCCTTTTGGACTGTGTAATGCACCCAACATTTTAGAGATATATGATGTCTATCTTCAGTAGTATGATAGACAATGGAATATAAGTTTTTATGGATGATTTCTCTGTATTCAGGACTTCATTTGAAATTTTTTTGGAAAACTTAGCAAAATTTTTGGAGCTTTATGTGAAAACAAATCTAGTTCTAAATTGGGAGAAATGTCAATTTATGGTTGCAGGAGGAATTGTGCTCGGGCATAAAATTTCTGAACATGGTATGGAGGTCGACCCTGCTAAAATTAGAGTGATTGAGAGATTACCGCCACCCACTACTGTGAGATATGTGAGGAGTTTCTTAGGGAACGCTGGATTTTACAGGCGATATATTAAAGATTTTTCTAAAATTACCAAAACTTTGTGCCTACTTTTAGAAAACGATAGCAAATCTTAAGAGCTTTTAAATTATTAAAAGAAAAATTAATCACTGCACCTATAATTGTTTCACCTTATTGGGAGAAACCATTTGAACTTATGTTTGATGCTAGTGATTATGCAATCGGAGTAGCATTGGGTCAAAGGCATGATAAAGTATTCAAAGCCATTTACTATGCTAGTAAAACACTTAATGAGGCTCAAATTAATTATAACACAACTGAAAGAGAATTATTAGCTATAGTTTTTGCTTTTGAAAAATTTACATCTTATTTAATTGGAGCTAAAAGTATTTTGCATACAGACCATTCGGCTATTAAATATCTAATGCAAAAGAAGGATGCAAAACCTAGACTCATTAGATGGATACTTCTTCTCCAGGAATTTGATTTTATGATAGTTGATAAGAAGGGAGTTGATGATGAAATAGCTGATAAAATTTCAGTATATTCTTTTTCAAATTCAGATAATTTATCATAGTATGTTTTGGATTATATTGTAAGTGATATTGTACCACCGATTTAACAAGGCAACAACTAAAGAAGTTTAAATATGATGCAAAATTCTATTTTTGGGATAAGCCCTATCTATATAAACAGTGTAAGGATCTGATTATTAGGAAATGTGTGCCACAAGAAGAAACAAATTTGATTATTCAACGATGTCACGATTCTGAATTTGGAGCTCATTGTGGTGTTGATAAAACTGCTTTTAAGATTTTACAATCTGGATTTTTTTAGCTTACTCTTTTTAGAGATGTTTATAGATATATTAAATCATGTGATCAGTGTCAGAGAGTAGGTAATATCTCTAGAAGAAACGAAATGCCTCTAAATTATAATTTGGAAGTTGAAATTTTTGATGTATGGGGATTAAATTTTATGGGACTATTTACTCCTTCATTTGGAAATCTATATATTTTGGTTGTTGTTGATTATGTCTCGAAATGGATTGAAGCTGTTGCTTTACCCAGATGTGATGCTCGGAGTGTTTTAAAATTTTTAAAGAAAAATATATTTACAAGATATGGAATGCCGAAAGTAATCATAACTGATGGTAGATCCCATTTCACGAATAATCAAATTAAGAGAATAATTGAGAAATATAATATAATTCATAGAATCTCTACTGCTTATCATCCCCAGATTAGTGGTTTAGCAGAAGTGTCTAATCGTAAAATTAAAAGAATTTTGTAGAAAACTGTGGATAATCATAAATAAGATTGGTCTACTCGATTAAATACTACTTTATGAGCTTATAGAACTGCTTTTAAAACCCCTATTAGAATGTCTCCTTATAAACTAGTGTTTGGTAAGACTTGACATTTACCAATTTAATTGAATCATAAAGCATATTGGGCGATAAAAGAGTTAAATTTTAATTTAAAAATGCTGGAGAGAAAAGATTTATGCAATTAAATGAATTGGAAGAGATTAGAAATGCATCTGATCACAATGATGGGATCTATAAAGAGAAAAGGAAATTATGGCATGATCAGAAGATATTGAAAAAAAACTTGGAAAATGGATAAAAAGTTTGATTATACAACGCAAGATTGAAATTATTTTCTGGAAAGCTCATGTCTAGATGGTTAGGACCTTTTACAGTTGTAAAAGTTCATTCTTTTGGAGCTATTAATATTAAAGATCCTGATACTTGAAACATTTTCAAAGTTAATGGTCTTCGATTAAAGCCTTACTTTGAACGGTTTCAACCTGACTTCAAAGAGGTTTTAATGTTGAGTCATCTCGATTAACTGAATGGTTTGTCGGGCTGACGATGTTAAACCAAGCGCTTTATGGGAGGCAACCCATATGTATCTTTGTGGTGTGTTTGCTTGTTTGTTGTAGTTGTGCTTTCTAGATAGTTGTTTTTGAATCCTAATTACTCCTAAATACTTTAAAAATTGATAAATGATGGATCGAATCAAGATATTGGATTATTTTGGACCCAATGAAGTTAGGTGAGAATTTTTTTTACCACTGGCACCGCCAACACCTTATCGTATTTCTTGCAATGAACTTGACTGTTTGAGTGCCTCTGGTGCCCTATCGAGCGCTGCCGATGCCCAAAATCTGCTTGACGGTTTTTAAGTTTCAAAATGCGAGTATTGGTGGTTTTTGGAGGGATCTTCGTCCTTATAACTCCCTAAACTCCATTTTTAGCTTCATAACTCCAGAAAAACGAGAACCACCTATCCCAATTCGTATCCCATGGATTCCTCTTCCATAGAAACCCCTCGAGTTTGTGTTTTCAACCTAAGGAAGTTCATAAGTTTTGAAGTGCAGCGTTTGTTCAACAAAGTGATGATGAAAAGAAGGTTTATCAAGGAAAGAGGTTTCATAAATTGATGTATGGATAATCCTACTACTAGAATTGAATAAATTATTAAAGAGAGACGTTGGAAGTGCTTTGCTACACTACCGCTACCGTTGTTGTTCCCGTCGTGATTGATTTTTATACAAATCTTCATGGGATCAACCAAGGGTTTGTATTTGTGCGTGGTAGGTTTGTTCAATTCACTCCTACACGAATCAAGGATCTCTTTATGATCGAGAACGTAACTATTTGTCAGTATTCTAATTTCCATGCCACGAGGGATAATATGAATGATGTATATCGATATCTGACGGATGAAAATGAAGAATGAGAAGTTAGAGAGAATGTATATATGAGTTTCCCATCTGCATCTCTCAATCGAGTATCGAAGCAGTGGCATTACTTTATTTCGGTAAAGTTATTTCCGACATTGAAGATTAGCAAGCTAACCAAGGAAGGCGCCATTTTGAATTTCTGTATTCAAACTGGGAGGCCTGTTAGCATTCGTAATATTATTATGAAATCAGTACTTTGATTAATTGTGTATGGCTCTAAATATAGGCTAGGACACCTATCCACCATATTTCTGTTATTTAGTCGGTCACAGGTTCCTTATGAAAGTTGGGAAAAGGTTCTTCTTCCATGGAGGCCTATTGATCCAACTAATTGATCCCCGATACATATAAGTACAACGGATGCCAAAAACATGGTTCCCCTGAATAAATGCACTGATGATTTTAGATATGAAAATTAAGATTTATAATATGGGATACTATGAAAGTATATGTATCGTTTATCAAGTAATATAGGACTTTCTGATTAAGCCCCGAGATATCGAACCCATAGGGAAAATGTGAAATCTTTAAAGGAATCAAAGAAATTATCTTTTTACTTTCTTTAATTGTTTTCGAAAAAGTATGTCTTGATTTTGAAAAGTTTTCAAGGTTGATATGTCTTTTTTTTTAAATTTTCTTAATACAATGCAAAGCAAGAAATTAAAATTACAATAACAAATAACACTGGATGTAAAATACTATTAACTAGAATATCTTTTTATTTCCTTTCATGAAGTAGTAATAATTCTTAAAGTATTGTTGTGGAAGTATTCAAATTTTTGTTGTGACAGATAGATGCAAATGTGTTATTTACCCTTACATGGTTCTATAAAGAACATATGTTAATTTAAAATTTAAATTATTTTGAACATGGTTAGGCAGGGAAGAAAACAGTCTCTCACTCTAGAGTTCCCTCGATTCCCACCACCTGGGGCCTAACTTCTCATAACAAAACTCAAAACTTCAAACCAAATTAGGGGGTTTTAGCTTGTCACTCTAAAATCCTCTAATTTTACTCCCTTTTATAAAAATATCTTCTAATAATACATTCAATTATATGGACTACAGTTCTCACCCATATAATTGCATGTGATTCTTACTAACTTTTATGAGACAATACCGCATTGGAACTTACATAATCTCAAGAAATTTTAGAACTTAACAGGCCAATTAAGAAGTAAAAAAAGTTTTTAGAATTAATCTTCAAAATTTCTTCCAACTTTTAAACACTTACACTTTCCACAACAAGTCTTTGTAAATTAATTACTTCTCCATTTAAGAAAGAAAAAGATAAATAAACTACTTGGAATGCATTGAGAAAATATAAAAACACATTTATTTGAAATTAAAAACAACGATAAGAAAAATAATAAATGAAAGGAAGTATTAATAAAAAGATTAAAAGTAAACACTTATCTGAAATTCCTCTCCACAAGACAAAGGAAGTTCCTCTAAAACTTTGACTCTTCGCTAAATTACTTCTCAGAGCAAGTCTCCCAACTCCATTGACTCAGAATACATACTTCATACTTTAATAATAATTAATCTAAAAGAAAGAAAAGAAGTGGGAAGATGAATACTTCACTCCAACCCTTTTCTCCTTTTTACTCTCTACTCCTACTCTAAATAAAAAACTTTTAAAATGCAGTGGAAGAATAATGGAAGTACTCTTTAAAATGCAATGGAAGAGTCTCCTCAAATTGCCTCCTCTAAATCTTTCCTAAGACTCTCTTTAAATAGTAAACCAAAAGGTGCCTTGGTGTCTCTTCAAAATGTGTCCAGATTTGATGTATCTACCAAGGAACGCACCCCTTCATTCAAACTTGCCGCCCAAAGGAAGTTATGGATGTTACCACCAAGAGTTACATCGCATCCCCTTTGAAATTGGCACCAAATCCCTTTGAATCTCGATTTTTAACTGTGGCGGCTACGTGCCGGCCCAGCGGAGTTTAGCCGCCAGTGCCAATTTTTTTATTTTTTATTTTTTTTTGCTCCAAATTTGATCCAATTTTACTCCTTTCATCATGACCATCAATTTTCATCATATCTGCAAGAAAAAACACAAAGTACCTTCCATTAAAGCGCAATATCATTAAAAATATGTATAAAAATGTGCATAAAAATACTATATAATTTAGGTGTATCACTAATCCCTACGACTACCAGACAGTTGGAGATGAAGATGACATGAATTTGCTTGCTGATCAACCAACACAAACTTCACAGCCGTTTCAACTCTATTTTCTTGAAGGTTCCAAAATGATATTGAAGAGGATCAAACAATTGGAGAAAGAGGTATGAAATGTTATGAATGCGATCAATAACATTTCTAATTTATTTGATCATATAGATTGGAGAATGAAAGAGCAATTCGATCACACTGGTCGAATTAAGATAGGCTTGATCAATCTATGAAGAAGAACGCGGTGATTGTTGAAGAATCATCTGACAAATTTCTATTTCGTCCATTCTATAACTTGTTTGTGCATCAGCAATCAATTGGAGACATTAGAGGAGATGATAGTTTTGAAACTGATGTGGAGTAATTGATGGATTCTACTTATGTTTGTTGCGTGTTTAGTTTTCTTTGCTTAGTTATGTTTGGTTTGTGTAGTATTTGCTTTGAGATTTAAACTTCGATTTAGATGTGTTTACTTTCATTGTGTGCTTGACTATCGTAGAGTACTTGCTGCACTAAATATCTAAGAATAGTTGGTTTGAATGAACATATTTAGTGTCTATGATGTAACTTAGATTTTATATATAGAAGATTGTTGTGTATTGTTTGTGTGAAAAATTGTGTTAATTATTGTTTATGGGATGATATAAATGCCTATTGAAGTGTTAAACATCATTGTGAACGTTGAAACGATCGAAATTATGAAAAAAATTTTGGACCCAGAAATTATTTTGGACTGGCGCCACCAGCGCCTAAATCCAGAGAGTTGGCCAATTTATTTAAGTAAAGAACCGTCGGTGCCCTATCGAGTGCCGCCAGTGCCTGAACCTAGATAAAGGCCTAAAACCCTCGATTTCGAGATTTTTGCCCTGAGACCCGCAAAATTTTCCATTTTCTTCATCTTCCACCTCCATTTTCACGATTTTGAAGATCTAAGGCTTGCTAGATCTCGGATTTAAGGAGATTTCAAGGCTTTTCGACACTAGATTTGCACTTCTCTTAGGGCTCGTTTGTTCTGGTTGCAGTGTCCAGCCTTTGTACTGCAATGCTATTGTCCAGAAGCAACAAGGGAAGCTGGCTGTCTGTTTGGTTGTAGCTGTGGGAAAACAGCTGCTGGGCAACTTTTTCTGTAAAAATGACCGGTCTGTCCCTGTTTATTAAAACTGTTTGAAATTTTTGATTTATTTATATGATATACAGGTTTATTTAAAATAACCACAGCACAAGTGTTACAACATATTTCAATGAAGTAGTAAATGGCACTGAGATGTAATCCTTGTAAACAATACAAAATACTTCCTATAATGTCCCCTCGAATCGTAATGGAGATATGAATAAAATATGTGACGTAATCATTCAAAACAATATGCATGTTGATCGCATACCATAGAGCTTCTTATATTTACCATTATTGTTCTCTTTGAGCATTTAGAGTGACCCTTTTGTTTAAAGTAAATCCAGTAAAATAGTTAGATATGCTTCTAGTTAAAAACTCGCCAACAAACTATCCAATTCTCAAGCTTCATCTAGCTCGAGATGAAACTCTAATATTTCAAGCTTAATTTAAAGCCCATAAAGTAATGCACATTCATCTCGCTACAAAAATATTTGCCTCAAGATATGCAGGAAAATTAAAATCAAGACATAGAAGCTTATATTTATCGAGAAAGTTTTGGATGTAATATAAATTCAATGATCTATATGTTAACGTAGCAATGCCAATTGCCAATCCAAGCTTTATCTAATATAGTATATCACCAAAGATTCTCTCCTCTCAAGTGTGTCGGATTGATGGAACCCCCCAACAGTAAAACGGTGAAGCAAAGAACAACACATTATGAACTTAATCTTGAAAACAAAAGCTCTTAAGACAAATATAATTTTAAGCTCCAAAACATTTGCAAAGATACCGTAACCCATTCAACCAAATCTTTATGTATTTTGCACCTATCGCATTTGCATCCATAATCCAATGTTCTATGTGTGAGCTTGCAAGTCCAACTAGCGGTAGTCCATATTGATTTTGTTGGACAACATCATTGCTCACAAAACACAATAAAGCTCATTTGTTTTCATATTTTTCCAAAATAAATAAGATTGCAAAATTAGAAGGAAGGAATGAAAAGGATTCCCCCCATACTTATGTGTGAAGTATTATCAAATTTCAATCAGACATAATTTTAATTTTCAGAACTTCAACAGATAAGAATAACAGGTTAAGCAAAGAAACAGAGATAGAATGATATCAATAGAATTCCAATCCTCGGTTAAAGATCCATGAATTAAATCCAGACGAAGCTTAAGCATAGAAATAGAGAAAATCTCATGCCCTTACTCATGTCATTTCACTTAAGCTTAAACAAACAAGATCCAGAAAAATTAGATCTAGACGAAGCTTAAGCTTAAACAAACCAGATACAGACGAAGCTTAAGCAAAGGCCAGCACTCAGATACCAATCAGATCTAGAAAAATCTCATGCCATTTCACAGAAAAACGCAAAGGCCAAGACTCATCTCATGCCATTTCACAGATACAGGCGAAGTAGAAACAGAGAAAATATGTCGAGAAAGCGGGAGGTCTAAAGAAGGGAGATCAGCAAAAATTGCTCATAATACTCAAAATACCTCAGCTCTGCAAGTAGATCGGCAAAAGTTGCTCAAATTTTACCTGAAATCGGCTGATTCAAGTAGATAGGGAAGAAGAAAGGCAACGGAGAAGCAGGAGATATTAGCAAGCAGAAGGGAGGCGCGAGGGGTAGGGATGAGAAACAGTGCGTGAGGAAGATGCGAACGGGGGTTTATTGCCGCTGCCCGCATCGTACCCGCTTCATCTCCGCTTCCGCCACGCCGCTCTATCCAAATGAACAAAATTCGGTCAAAGCTCCCGCGACGCCCCGCGACGCCCCGCGACGCCCTAAACAAACGGGGCCTTAGTAAGAGCTTCACTTTAAGTTATAATTTTTAGATTTTCACCATGTAAATCTCTCACATTTCTTATGGTAGAATTTTTGGAGTTTTAAAGAGATTTTGAGATTTCCATGATGAAATTTGCTCTTACTTGTTTAGAAATAGTGTTTGGAGTTTGTTACATTGTGAATTTAGGATTTATTGGAATTTTCATGCAAATTTTATAAATTCACATGGCTCCAAGAGAGAAGAGGAAATTGGATTTTGATGAGGAGAGGTTTGTTAACGTCAAAGCCCAATTTCACTATAAGTCTATCTTTCACAACATGAAGTGTATCTAGGATCAAGCTTTTGATAGTCTTGGTGGATCTGTAGAACAATTAATTGCAGAGCGAAACTCGGAACGATTTTGTTATTTCACTATGAATGCTGTAATGGGAGTTGTTAGAGAATTCTATTCTAACATACCCTGGACTGAGACTGAGTATGTGCATGTTAGAGGGAAGATGGTTGAGTATACTCCTCAGCGTATCAATGCTTTCTATCAGACTCGGGAATCAATCATGTGTGAATACACAAACTTTGACACTGGGAGGGAGAATATGAGAGAAGTTATTGCTTTTCTGACTGAGGGGCGAGGAGAATGAAAAGTAAGTCAAAAATAGTTGATAAATTTCCCCACCTCCACTTTGAATGTTGCTTCAAAAGTTTGGCATTATTTCACTTCTGCAAGACTATTACCATCTTATCACCATAGCGAAGTTACTAGAGATAGAGCGATTCTGAACTACTGTATTTAGAAGATTAAAAAGATTGATATTGGAGATATCATTTACAAGAATATTCAGATGATTGCTAGAGGCGAGTCCACTAGAGGATTAGGACATCCTGCTTTAGTTCATGCCATCTGTGTTCAGTCTGGAGTGGAGTTCAGTAGTTCTGAGGAAGTGGCTATACCATTGAGACCTATTACAAAGAATATTATATGTACTTATGAGTCTCATGTGGGAGCCGTAGTCGAGTGTAGAGTACCGATATTCCTACTACTAGTTATGATGTTCCATCTACTTCTGAGTCGCCTACCTTATCTGATACTATGGAGCAGCTGAGACTACAAAGTGCTAGTATGGATAGACTCCATGGTCGGATGGATGTATTTAAGGCGAGGAGTGATGTGAATGAAGATTATCTGCAGAGGAGAGTTGAGTTCGATATAGCTTATTATGATGTTCAAGTCAGATTTATGAGGGGGGAGTCTGATGTGATATTTCCTACTTGCCCCAGCTATACACCATATAGACCTGACCCGCTGATGACCCTGCTAATGACCCTGCTGCTGATCCTAGTGATGGAAACTGGTAGATTGTTTATTTTATTTCTTTTGTTCTTAGTCTATTGTGTTGTATTGATGTGATGTAGTGGATATTTACTTTTCATGTGATGTGTAACCCTATGTTGTACTGTTGTGATGTAGTGTTATTTACTTTTCATGTTGTACTGTTATGTTGTACTGAAACATTAAAACTGTTAGTTATACTGTTAGTAGTGTGATAGTTTGTTTCATGTTATAGTGTTCTGTTGGATTTATAGATGTTTAATGTTAATTTCTCTTTACCCATGCAAATATTTAAAATTTTTATATCACTGCTACTAATTGTTTCATGCCTGCTAGTTGTAAATTTTGATTAATACCAAATAGCTGTTGAAGATTTGAAGATCCCAGCACAAAGAGGTTAGTTTTCTTCTGCACTGAACTGTTTCAAATTTATTGAAAAATCTAAGTTTGGCGGAGGGCAGAGAAATACTAACTTTTATTTGTTCTCAATTATTATATTTTCAAAAATTATTAGCATAACTTCTGGCAGTTGAACCTCATTATAAGATAACTAAAAATTTTTATTTCAATTGAATATTAAGGAAGTATAGGATGAAAATTTTTAGTGATAAAGGTTTATTTTATAGAAGTAAGATATTTGGTATGAAAGGATTTGATTATAGTGAACTATTTAAAGTAAAGAAAATTGTATTTTTGAAATGTTAAGGGACTTAAAGTATTGTGTGTTAAGAAGATATTGTAACTTTATGATGAATAATAAAGCTTATACTTAACTATAAAGTAAGGAGATATTTTAAGTTTGAACTTTAGAAAGAGGAGAGTGAAGTTTAAAATCTTTAAAGGCTATCCAGATATAGTAATCCTCAATAGAAAAGGGAAAAGAAAAGAGGGATTGAAGAACAATCCTTAAAAGAAAAGAGACAAAGAAAAGAAAAGAAAAAGAAAGAAAAATGTTTATGAGGAGAAGCTTGAGGAGATGCCTAATAAAAAATTGGCTTCACTTGAATCATCTTAAAGGGAGAACTTGATTTCATTTTTGAATTTATGTTTTAAGCACTGACCTACATCTTAATGAAGTTTACATGAACTCCTTTCTCACATAATCTTTTGAGGTACTCTTAATGTAATAAATTATAGTTCATCTTGAAATAAATAGAACACTAGAACTCTTAGACTTGATTGCTGAATATTCTTATACCTGTAGTGTTGACCTGAGTTACTAAATTTCTTTCTGAAAATATAACCAATATATTCTTTTGAATGAAAAATTTTAGTGTCTTACAGTTGAAAAGTACATTGTCTAGAGTTATATTTTATGTAGTAAAAAGATTACTTGAGAACAAGTAATAGTTAAAGTTTGAGGGATTCTGATGCATTGAAAATATATACTATTTTTGCTATCTAATTTTACCCATTTTTGGTGATATTGCACTTTAAAGAAAGGTATTTTTTATGATTTGTTGTAAGTGTAATGATTTTAGGTGATTGGAGTGAAAAGAAGCAAAAAGGAACGAATCTAGAGCAAACAAGAGCAAAAAGGAGAAAAATGGTGAAAAAGTTTTATGGAGCAGCCAGCGCCACAATGGGCATCGCCGGCGCCCAAATCCAAAGAGCACAACAATTAAATGGCACGATAGAGCATCGGCGGCGCTTAAATTCGATGGAGTTCAAATTTGAAGAGTTTTGGCAACTTTTTGAAGAGATGCCTATGGAAACTCTTGGGATTTCGTCCCTATCTTATAAGTAACTACTTTTTGACGAAAAATAGAGAGAAGAGAGAGTTCTGGAGTGCTTCTTCATTGGTTCTAGTGTAGTTTTAGTGAGTGTTAAGTGTTAGGGTTTAGGAGTAGAGAGTGTGGAGTGAAGATTTGAGAGGGATTCTTCTCTAAGGAGGGGAGGAGAAGAGGTAAAGTAAGAGATTGCTTCTTCCTTTCCATTCTAAAGAGAGAATGAAGTGTTGTAAAGAAGAGAGAAGAGGATTCAAAGGAACTTCAAGGGAATTGCATTGGGGAAGAGAAAGAGATAAGTCATATTTTCTTTTGTGGTTTGTATGACTTTTCTTTTATATATAAAATCCATGTTTTATTGTATCTTCTCCATGAATTCTGAGTAGTCTCCCTTGTCTTTCTTCTTGCATAGAGATGTGATGATGGATTGATATGGATTTGATGTGCTTTTAATGTAATGAATAAATTGTGACAGTTTTTCATTTAGAACTTAATATACTTTCGATTTGGCCAATTGAAATGTTAAAATATATTGTTGAACATTAAGTTTGAAAGGATTTAATGTCCTACAACAATAATGAAAGATCCATTCAATTTCTATGGATGAATTGTGTAGTTCATGGGAATTGAGTGCAAATAAATAGGGAAATATGTTTTGATTAAATTCAATGTGGAGATTTCAGGGCGACATTTTGAAATCCCCAAATTGATTCTAAGATTAGTAACTAATATCAAAGGTTAGCCTTCGGGTGAAGGGTGAGTGGAAGCTCCAAAGTGAGAGCCGGTATCCTCCCAACCTAGCCTTAGAGTTAGTGACTAAACTTAGAATATGTCAATGTTCTTTTCTTACTTAGAAGAGGGGGTACTCTTTTAAGGGTAAAGAATAATCTATGTTCCTATTTGGCACAATAATATATATAATTATTTCATATCAATCCACACATCATATTCTCGTTGCAAGAGGAAATATACTTTCTCATATATAAAAAACCTTTCAAACACTTAGTTTAGTGTGTCTGTTAGTTAATTCTGTTCTTAAAGTTATTAGAAGTAATTGTAGTTAGTTAATTGTTACTGTTTCGTTGTTCTTACTGTTTCCTGCATAGTAGTAACTAGTAAACCTTAACTTTAGTGCTCATTACACATGGTGTAATGTTTTCTTAAAACTTCAATATTTCCCTGTGGAATCAATATTCAGGACTCCATTAGATCCCTGTTTTGCTTGATACGATACGTATACTTGCGTTGAATGCTTGGACTTAATAAAATTATTATAAATCTATAAATCTGAGTTCATAAATTCTTGCAAAATATAAAGTCGAGCATCAACAGCCGGTATCCTCCCAGCCTAGCCTTAGATTTAGTGACTGAACTTAGGGTATGTCAATGTTCTTTTCATGCTTGGAAGAGGGGGTACTCTTTTAAGGGTAAAGAAACATTTATGCTCCTATTTGGCACAATAAAATAAAATAATCATTCCATATCATTCACACATCATATAATCATTTTAAGAAGAAAGATACTTTTCTTATATATTGAAACCTGTCGAATACATAGCTTAGTGTGTTTTTGTTAGTTAATTCTGTTTTAAAAATATTTGAAGTAATTATAGTTTGCTTAATTGTTACTGTTTTCTGCATCTTGTTAGTAGAAGTAAACATTAAACTTTAATTGTAATTTAAGTATTGGATTTCAATATTATTTTATCTATTGAAAGAATCATTACTTCACTGTGGGATCGATAACCAGGACTCCATTAGAGCTCTGTGTTACTTGATACGATACATATACTTGCATTGAATGTTTGGACTTAATAAAATCATTATTAAATATATATAAATTTGAGTTCATAAATTCTTGCAATATTAAGTCCACCATATCAAGTTTTTGGCGTCGTTGCTAGGGAAGTATAAACAGTATCTATTGATAATACAGTAACTGAAAACCTTTACTTTGTAGTGTGTAATTGTGTGTTTGTTTACTTTTATAGTATGTGTGATTTTATATGCGTAGTAGTGGATCTATAAGTTTAGTATCTTACGATTCAGAGTTAGAGTGTACTGTTAAAAAAATTAGAAAACAAGAAAAACAAACTGAAAATCCTTGTGAAATGGCGAATAATCAAGATAATCAGAGAAATGATATTGGAAATTTGCCAAGACCTTTATGTGATTATGTTAACCCAACAGCAGATTATATTCATGTGACTATTCAAAATCCTGATGTTGCTGCTAATTCATTTGAACTTAAACCTACTATTATCTAGATGGTACAAAATAATCAATTTGGAGGAACACCTAATGAGAATCCAAATTTACATCTCGCTAGTTTTCTAGAACTGTGTGCTACTTTTAAATATGACGGAATGTCGAGTTATACTGTCATACTTAGACTTTTTCCTTTTCATTAAGGGATAAAGCTAAGGCATGATTAAATTCGTTAGCACCTGAATCTATTAGAACTTGGGGAGAACTTTCTCAAAATTTTCTATTAAAATATTTCTCTCCATCAAAGACTGCTAATCTAAGAAATGATATCACATCTTTTTGTCAGTTTGAAGGGGTATCAATATATGAAGCTTGGGAAAGATTTAAAGATCTTCTTAGGAGTGCCCACACCATGCATTACCAGACTGGTTAAAAATTCAAACATTTTTACAATGAATTAGTAGGATCATTGATATCAATTATAGATGTTGCTGCTAGTGGATTGGTAATGTCAAAACCTTTTGGTGAAGCATACGCATTAATTGAAGAAATGGCTACTAATAATTTTCAATGGACCTCTGAATGAGTAAATCCTAAGAGAGTAGCTAGTGTTCATGATTCAGATATGATGACTATGATAGTTTCTCAAATTGCAGCCCTTTCTAAGAAAATAGATCAGTATGGAATGAATTATTCTCAACCACCCCAAGTGCTAGAGGAAAATTCATTTGGACAGATAACAAAATCTTAAACACCTTACGAGAATTTGAATGATATTAATAGACCTAATAATCCTTATTCGAATTATTATAATTCTGGTTGGAAAAATCAACCAAATTTCAACTGGAATAATAACAATGCCAATGTTAATCCACATTGGGGGAACAGTTCTATAAATCCAGTTGGAAATTCAAACAATCAAGAAAATACCAATTTTAGACCCTCTTATCCTCCTGGATTCAACAGTAACCCACAATTTAAGGATAAGTATAAGATTTCAGGAGGCAATAGGTAAAAGGTATTGATTACTGCAGGAGAAGAATCAACTTGTTGTCCTCGAACTATCACCAAATATTCTTCTACTGCTGGCAAGTTAGCATAGAACTCTCTTACCACAGAAACAACAGCAACAGCGGAGAAGCAGCAGTAATTTTTCCAATTTCTTCAAGCAATTATTTCTTCAATATCTTCTCCTGGTTTACTAAAAACTCGCTCAGGAATCCACTTACATGACAATAATGTATTAAAGTAATGATCCTCAGCTCTAGAACTGATGAACTTGTCTGAATCGAATCTATCATTCCCCTATGAACGCTTCAATTTTGAAACAATTTCTAAATTTGCAAAAATTTTCACCATAAATTCCAAAATGAACTAAACTTTAATCTTAACTTTTAAAGGTAAAATCTACTAAATCAAAGTAATTCTCAAATTTTTTCTCAAAATTTCACCATGAATAGTGATTTTCAAATTTCTCAAGAATATACTTAAAATACATGGTGAAAATCAAAATTTTTTTGCTTAGGATAAGTGCTCATACCTTAAGGAGTTGAGATCTAACAAATTTAGTCGAAATTGGCTCTAAATTGATCAAATTAAGTGAAGCCCTAGGATGTATCATGACTTTTGGAGGTTTGAAGGTTATAGTGGGGTAAAAAATGTCAATTTTTAGGATTTTAACACATGTAAACCGTTTTTCGCGAATCAACACCTATGCGTGAAAATTCAGCGCTTAGTCGTGAGTTCTAGCGCTTATACGCCAAGGGTTTGGCGCTTAGGCACCAGTGCACAGATTTTGACAATTAATTAAACTGCACTAATATGCCTAGTTAATCATCCTTAAACGATTTAAATAATTATTGCTACCCTATACACACTTAAATACTCCAAAATCTCACTTTCACACAAATTTCACACACAAACATATATTTCATTAAAATCAAAACACTTATTACAACTAAAATTTTCGATCCAAAATCCTTGGATGAAACTTTTCAATCTACAAACTCTTTACACATAATTTAAATGCAACACACTTAAAACACAAACACTAAACAAACATTCCAACAATTACAAACATTAAACACTGAACATAGATAGCTAAATCACAAGACTACACTTGAATTTAATTCAATTCTCCATTAGGCGGAATATATCCTGAACCAACATTAGTTTTATTTGAACTATCTCGAATGTAAATCTAATAAAACGGGCGATGGTTGAAAACTCTCACATCTTCTTCTTCTAACCATTTATTCTTTAGATACATCGCTTTATCCGCTTCTTCCACATGACTTGTATGACAGAATTGCATTTTGAGTTGACATCTAATGTGTGCTAAAAGTGCATAAGTTTCATATACCTTTGCTTCGAATGAAGCCACATCAGTCTCGATCTTCGATATCCTTTCTACGATTCCTTGAATACTAACTGCTAGAAAACCATTGTATAACTCTTGCGCATTCTCACAAATGAACTTCTTCTTGTTGGTTTCCTCTTTTATCTTAACTTTGCTCTCCCAAGAGGACACTTTTGCTCTGAAAATACTCTTCCTTAAGACTCAAAAGTGAAAATAAGAACTGAGGCAAGTATCGCTTAATTCTGAGACTTTTTATAGACTTGGGAAGTCTAAAAAACTGACCCTAGACGTGCTTTAACTTCTAAATAACTCCTAAAACCACTTACCCATGATTTAGTCTTCTAGAACCACATCTATCATGATTTTTAACTGTAGCACCTTTGCGCCAACATCTGGCGTATAAGCGCTAGTGCTCATTTTAGCACAGTTCTACTAAATGTCCAAATCTTTATTCTGACTCCTCTCACTCATCAATTAAGGTCAAATAAACACCACTATATCATAAAAATTTCAAAATACTACCACATTTCTCAAAAAAACCAAACTAAAGCACTCAAGTCAAACTTAAAGCAAAACACACCGATAAATATATGTTGCGTCCCACAGAGCACTTTGTTAAACGTCTTCAGCCTAACATACCTAGAGCTTATTCTGAGTGATCCAACATCAGATTATCATCAAATTTAGATTGATTGACTGAAAAATAGGGTATTAGTCTATGACCATTAACTTTGAATATTTTTTCAGTTTTAGGATCTTTAATATCCACAACTCCATAGGAATTAATTTTCATCACAATAAATGGGCTCATCCACCTGGACTTAAGTTTTCCAGAAAATATTTCAATCTAGCATTATATTAAAAAACTTATTGTCCTGGCTCAAGATTTTTAGTGACAATCTTCCATTCATGTCATAACTTCATCTTTTCTTTATAAATCTTAGCATTTTCATAAGATTCATTCCTTATTTATTTAGGCTCAATTAATTGCAATAATTTCTTTTCACTAGCATCTTTCAAATTACAATTGAACTCTTTAATAGCCCAATATGCTTTATGCTCAAGTTCAAATGGTAAATGACAAGCTTTCCCAAAAATTAGCCTATATGGGAACATTCCTATAGGAGTTCTATATGCAGTTTTATAGGCCCACAAAGCATAATCAAGTTTGATTGACCAATCCTTCCTATTTGGATTAACAGACTTTTCCAATATTCTTTTAATTTCATGATTGGATAATTCAACCAAACCACTAGTTTGCGAATGATAAGTAGTAACAATGTGATGGTTAATATGATATTTCTTTACAAGATTTTCCATAATCGCATTTGTAAAATGACTTCCTCCATCAGTTATGATAACTCTTGGTATTCGAAATGTGCAAAATATAATTTTTCCTAAAAATTTTGCAACACTTTGAGCATCACATTGAGATAAAGCAATAACTTCTATCCATTTGGATACATAGTCTACTGCTATGAAAATGTATATATTTTCGAAAAATGGTATAAATGGTCTCATGAAATCTAATCCCCAAACGTCAAATATTTCATCTTCTAACATATAATTGAGGGCATCTTATTTCTTCTAGAAATATTGCCTACATGTTGACATCAATCACAATTTTTAAGATAAGCATTAACATCATTAGAAATTATAGGCAAGTAAAATCCAAATTATAAGATTTTATATGCAGTTTTATAAACACCAAAATGTCCCCCATAATAAGAATTATGATATTTTCACATAATTTCATAAGTTAATTCTAAAGGCATACATCTTCGAATAATCAGCTCCTTTCCTTGTTTATATAAAAACGGGTCATCCAAAAAAAAAAGTCTTAGCTTCAGATAAAAATTTCTTCCTCCCTTGGTATGTCAAACCATAAGGTAAAATATAACTCCGAATAATGTTTACAATGTAAACATACCACGGAACATGCCACACATTGATAGTGAAAAATTCTTTATTAGGAAAATGTTCATTAATTTCCTATTGACCTCATTTTTGATAAGGTCTTTTCTCTTCTCTCTCCTTAGTACTTAGGATCTAGCCATAGGGCTTCTCATTGACTATCTTAGAGGACTAGAAATGGGACCCATCACTTAGAAATTCAAACACTTCTTGGCTCCCTTCAAACCCCACAAGTTTGATTGTAAACCCCTAAGCCACTTGGAGGGCTAAAATCAAATGTGGTGGTTTAAAGGATGAGTTTCCTATAGGACTCTTTGGCCTTAGGATTACCCTAGATGGTATGGTCCTGGTGAGGGTAAGCTTGCACACACCGCACTCTCACACACATCCTGAAACCCTAAAAACCACACCTATACCTAATTTGGCTTCCTAACTCATGTAGGTAATTCATATCGATGGACCTTAACTTCTAAGCCCTTGGCTAAGAGGGTTAGGAACAACATAGTGAATGTCTAAGATGAGTCCTCTCATGGCTCTTGTGAGCTTAATATGGCTTCATGGCTTAACCAAAATGGTTTCATTTCATAAAACCCAATTAATCTTCATTTTTCTTAAATTTCAATTTTTGACCCCCGGGGCCTTAAACCCACCAAACCTACCAAATGCCCTTGAAATTGCCCAAAATTTGCAAAATTTCCTAAATTACCCAAAATTCCTCAAAATCAATCCTAAACATTTCCCACTACTCAAATTGATCATCCATAGCCAAAGACACCAAAATTTCCAAAAAATTTCCAAAAATACCCTCCAAACACCCAAAATGCCCTCTTTTGCCCAAAAATCCAAAAATTCTAAAAATTCCTAGAAAATTCCAGAAAATCCCAAATATTTTCAATTTTATTTTATTTAACTACTCCATTGGCCAATTTGCTCAATTTAGCCCACTTTTACCAAAACACCCAATTTGATCATTTTTAACTTAAATGGACCCAATGTCAAACCAAATCAACCCAATTGATCCCAATTTTGAACCAATTCAAATCTCAACTTCAATTCAATATCCTCAATATCAATTTAAACCAAATCTAAACCCAATTTTATCAACGTGGATCCAATTTCAATTTTAAGCTTAAAGCCCAATTTTGGCCCATGACTTAAACTTAGCCCAAACCAACCCAACTCAACTCCAATTAGCCCCAAAACTTTTCTAAAACCTTCCCAACACCCCCACAAACAAAACACTGACTTGATTTGCCCCAATTTGAACTCAAACTTCACCCAAACCTAACCCAAGCCAAAATTCCCTAAATTGGCCTAAACCAATCATGAACCCAAACAAGCTCAAATCCCAAAATTAAGATCCAACCAAAGTTGGGAACTCTTTGTTACACCTCCATAAACATTTTACAACATTAACTTTAAATCAAAACCAACATTAGCCCAACCTTAACCCAAGTTAGCCCAATTTAACCCACTTTGACCCTATTATTAAAGAGACCCAAATTAAACTCATTTCAACTCCAAATGACACCAAATCTTTTCTGAAATTTTCATAACACATCCCTAAACTAAATGCAACATTTATTTGGCATAATATTTTACAAAATTTTCATCCAAAAGTTCATTTTGAAACATAAAAGCCCACTTCCATAAGACATTTAAAAGCCCATCTTTCATCAAATCCAAAAGCCCAAAATTGGCTCTAAAGCCCACATGAAATTTCCCCTCATCATCCCTTTGATCTAAAATCACTCTCTAAGTTCAAATTAATTAACAAATTTTTCTAAACTAAGCCTCATGACAAATTCCACAAGAATGCCAAAAATGTCAAAACCTACTTCCATGAAACCAAGCCAAGCCATCCCTAAGACAAATGGAGCCATGGAGCCATGTGTAAGCCACATGCAAGCCTTGGGAGCCCCTTTACACATCACCAAGCCATTAATGGCAAAAGGAGGAGGCTCTTTATTAATCCTTCACTAATCCTTTTTCACCTTATTCATGTCACGCTCTAAACCAAGCTTAGCCACATCACCATGGATAGAGACCTCACCACCTTCCCTTAGCTGACCCAAATGATTCCCTCAGCCCAAAACCAGGTCATGGGAGGGTGCACCAAGCCCATTTCCATGAGTTGACCAAACCAAGCCCAAAATGAGCTCTTCCCCATACCATTTAAATCAAACCTCTTTACACATGGCCAATACCTATTGCTTGCACCAAACTCAACCCCTGACCCCACTGAGTCAAATGGTGACCTAACCCTGGCTGGACCACCACCCCAGCCGCTGGAAAACACCAGGCCAAGAGCACCCATTTGATTAAAAAATTCAAATTTAATTGGCTGGGTTGTCCCATGACCAATGGTCACTGCAGCTGTTCTTCCCTTGCCCTGAGCAGCTGATCCAAGCCTTCAAACCCCCCTGGGAAGACCTCCAGCCATTTCTATTTAAACCCATCACCTCTCAGCCAAATGAGGTGTTGAATAAAACCATACCAAAACTCTGCCAAAATCATTCCAGACCCTTCTCCTAGCATAGAGAAATTGATCCCCACTTAAATCCAGCCCTAATTTCCCCTCTGTAAGCTCAATTTCTGAGTTCAATTTCAAGCCTAAAACCAGGACACTTCACCACAGTGAGCCAATCCCCAAATTGATTGACTCTACACCTTCACCAGACCAAGAGAAGAAGTTCCCCAGCAAAAGCCCCCTCTCCAGGCCAGCCATTCTCTCTATCAGCCAAGCTTTGAAATCGGGCTTGGTGGAAATAGGGACTAGGCAACTCACCAGAGCTAGAGACTTAATCTGGAGCTTCCTTGGGTTGAATCGAAGGTGCCACAACTCTCTTATTGAAGCTTCATTTCTTAGAGCAAAGGTATGGATCTCTTCTTCCTCCTGAGCTTCTGTTAATTCTTCATTTTATTTAGCTCAATTTCATAGCATGTTAGCCGTATAGATGTGTGTGCCTTGTTAAGACGAATTCATAGAGCATAAGAACATGAAATTTGGTGGAGAAATGAAGGAGATCTTAAGGTTTTAGTGTGGACGGATCTCGGGTTAGGGTGCTCGGGGACGATGAACGGATGTCGTCCATTTGTACGTGTATCGAATGAACAATCCAGATTGCGTCAGACTAGGGAACGGGACATGAAGCACGGGCCGTGTGGCGCTGAGGTGGAAGGCGGCGTCGAATGAGAGCGCGTCACGTGGGGCTTCGGATCTGCCTAGGTTGACATGGTGCTGCGTCGGATAAGTAGGAAATTAGGGGTATTTTGATTTATTTAAATACCCAGAACTTAGAAAATTCATATCTTTGTGTAGAAAAATCACAAAAATAAAATAAAAATACCTCTTGCTTAGTGAACAGAGGAGAACAATGTGAAAAAAGAATTAAGTTATTTTGATGAGTATTTTATTTTTAATTAATTATTTACTGATTTCAGTGTTTTAATTCTCCATGCATGCATACAATTCACCATGTCATGAGACCATAGGGCTTTTGTAGCCTCTGTCCTTGGGAACATTCCCAGAATTTTCCAAGGCCAGAGGCCATCTCTATGGCAAGTTACTGATTTTCCAAGTTTATGTGTCTGTTTTGATGTTTTAATTCCTATAATTAGTATGTTGCTTAGAAAATTATAGCAAAATTAGGGGAAGTAGCTTATAACCAAAAGACCCTAGGAAAATTATGGTTTGATTTAATTCCTTAAGAATAACCTTAATTGGTCTAAACACCCAAAACTGAGTTTTAATTAATTAGGATTAACCACACATAAAAATTACTTAAAAACAATTCTCCACAGTCACTTAGCATGTAGAGAAACTCATATAAAAAATTCAAGTCAATTAGAAATAATTTAACCCATTAAATGAATTATTAAAGTTGTATGACTATTTTTAAAATTAAAAAATTCATAAAACTCAAAATCCACTTCAAAAATTCACCAAAATGGTTTTGTGGGCTCTCTAATATCAGAGGAGTCTAAAAAAATTAAAATTGGAATTTTCTAAAAATTTTCATTTTTAATCATATTTTTAATATTTTAATAAAAAAAATCACAAAAATATTAAAATTCATAAAAATGTCATATTTTGCTTCCTAATCACTTAGGAACAAACCAAATATTTTTTCCCAAGTCTCTAGGTTAAGAAATTGAATTTTAAAGGCTTAAGACAATTTTTAAATATTAAAAAATGAATTTCCCAACATTTTCACTAAATTAATTCTAATAAATCAAAGAAAAATTATAAAATTATAAAATTTGTTTCTCTGAGTTCCTTGGGGTCAGAGAGTTATGAAAAATATAAAATTCATTTTACAACTTTAATTTTATTTTATAATCAATTAATACCCCAAAACTCAAAATAATTATAATAAATAAAATATAATTCAAAAAATCACCAAAATTAGTCTAAGTGGTTCTCTGGTTAGTAAGGACATCCTATAATTTTCCTAAGGACAGAAACCTCACCTTGGTCATGTTGTAGAATTTTCATTGAAAACCTTCATTTTCTCACAAAAATAAATATATAAATTAAATTAAATTCAAAAAAATCACATTTTCTCCTCTAGTGTCTTAATTGACATATGAGTGAAGTGACATAAAAATTTTAAGTTCATTTGAGCTTAATTTGATGAGTTATGAAATAAATAGGCCTAATGGGGCATAAAGGTAATTAAAAGATTTTAACTCTAATTAATATTTAGGTCTAATCAAAGGAAGGGTAAAATATATGATCTTAATTTTCCCTTGGGTGATTGAAACTTAAGTAATTAAGGGGTAGAAACCTATTAATCATCTTGAAAATATTTAAAGCAAACCTTAATTAATTAAGTGATTTAAACTTTGGAAGAACAATTAAAATTTGGATTATTAAGGTTAGGGATACGACTTAAGATGATATCAATTCCCGAATTTAAAATTCCTAAATGAATCACTTTAATAATATTTAACTCTTAATTAAACTTAAGATGATAATTGAAATTAATAATTAGATGATTAAAAGTAAAATAACCCTTAATTAAATTAAAATTCAAACATTAAGTGGTTTAATAATCAAATTAAATTAAATTAAAACTAGATTAAAATCACTTAAAAACAAATTTAAAATAGATTTGAAATATTTAAAAAAATCAATCTCAAAAAAATTCATAATAAATAAAATATAAAAATCAAACTAATTAAAATCAACTTAAAGTATTATAATTAAACCAAATCAAGTCATCAAAATTTAATGAAAAAAATAATTTAAACACCTTTTTCAACCTAAGCAAATTTTAAACGTTAAAGCTAATTTAAAATATTAAGATCATTTGAACATAAAGATTTAATTGAATTAAAACAACTTGAACACTATTCCAAACTTAAAATCATTAATTGAAATTTTATAACTAAACAAAGTCACTTTAATTCATCAATTCCAATTTTAAATTAAGAACGGTTAATTTCTTCAACAAGCTAATTTGCCCCTGAAGGTTTTCATCATCATAACTCTTAAATGAAGCATCAAGTGACAACTTACGTTACTCATAGGATAATCAAACATCTGATCTAATTATTAATGCATATCCAACATCTGATCTAGAAGGGGTAGTGGAAAATGGTCTTTCCTTGTGGCAAGATTTAATTTTCTATTATCAATGCATATTCGCTATCATGTAAATTGTTTTGTTAGTATTAATTCATTCTTTTCATTAGCAGTCATAGTAACTCCTCCTTTCTTAGGAACACAGTGAATATGACTAACCCATGCACTATCTGAAATAGGGTAGATAATTCCAGCATCCATCCACTTTAAAATCTCTTTCTTAACAACATCTTTCATCATAAAATTTAATCTTCTTTGAGGATCAGCCTAAGGTTTGCAATTCTCTTCCAAAAGAATTATATGCATACAAATTGAAGGTATAATTCATTTAATATCAGCTATTGTCCATCCAAATGTTTTCTTATATTTTTTTTAAACTTCAAGCAGACTCTCTTCTTCTTTTTTAGTCAATTGAGAGGAATTATAACTGACAAAGTTGAGGAATCACCTAAAAAGGCATACTTTAAATGAGTAGAAAGAAGCTTTAATTCAAGTTCAGGAGGTTTTTCAATTGATGGACTAAAAGATTCATCTTTTCTAAGTCATGTCCAACAATCCAAAATTTTCATGAACATAATTTAATTCTTCCTCATGAAAATCTTCAGAATGTTGTAATTTCTCTTCTTGCTCATGTTCCAATTTTTCACTTTTAGATTTTTATTCATAAGTTGAATTGAAATGACATTCACTTAAATATCTGATAACATCCATTCTATAACATTAATCATCTTTACCTCTTGCAGGATACTTCATTGATTTTGAGATATTGAATATAAAACTTTGATCATTGACTCGCATAGTTAATTCCCCTATTTGCACATCTATCATTGCTCTGCCTGTGGCTAGGAAAGGTCTCCTAAAATTATGGGTATTTCTTTATCTTCCTACATATCTAACACAATGAAATCAACAGGAAAGATAAATTGATCCACTTTCACTAAAACATCTTCTATAACTCCTTTAGGATATGTGATCAAACGATCCACTAATTGCAAAGTTACAGTAGTTGGTGTTATTTGTCATAATCCTAGTCTTTTGAATATAGATAATGGCATAAGGTTAATGTTTGCACCTAAATCACATAAAGTTTTCCCATTAAATTGTCTCTGATCACACGTGGAATTTTGAAACTACCAGGATCTTTAAGCTTTTTAGGAAGTTTTTTCTGAATATTACATTGCACTCCTCACTAAGTGCAACAGTTTTATTGTCTTCAAATTTCCTTATTCTGTTGAGAATATCCTTCATAAATTTCACATAGCTTGACATTTGTTCTAAGGCTTCAGCAAATGGAATGTTGATTGTAAGCTTCTTAAATATTTCCAAGAACTTTGAAAATTGCTTATTCAACTTTTGTTGTCTATGTCTCTAAGGAAATGGAGGTGGTGGCTTTTCTAAATCAATCTTAGGTGGAGAAATAGGTCTTTCCAAACCTTTTAGAGCATCCTTTTTTGGTTCTTCAATCTTCTCTTTCTCTACTTCAATTTCTTTTTGAACTCTACCTTCCAGCTCTCTTCCACTACTGAATTGAAAAGCTTTTACTTGATCTTTATTCTTGTCTCTTGGATTTACTTCTGTATTACTAGGAAGTGTCCTTGGAGATCTATTACTTAATGAATTGACAATCTGCACTAATTAATTCTCAATATTTCTGATTGTAGCTCGTTGACTTTGCAATTGATTTCCCATTTTTAACACCAATTCTTCTATAGACAACTTCTTCTCCTTAAATTATGAAGCATTGTTAAAACCTGGAGGATAGGTTGGTCTATAATTATTATTCCCTTTGTTGTTCCAGTTCCCCAATGGGTTTACTTGATTGCTCCCTCATTGTTGATTACTACCACCCTGATTATTGTTGTTCTAGTTAAATTTTGGATGGTTCTTCCATCCTGGGTTATAATAATTCGAATATGGTATTCAAAGTTTCTAATGATATTTGAGAATCAACCATTCGACCTAATGAATTTTCTTTAATCATGAAATGTGCCTGAAAAAAAATCATTTCAAACTGGTCTATCTTCCTTGAAATTGCAGCAACTTGATTTGCTAGCATTACAAAAGCATCATATCATGAATATTGGCTACCTTTTTAGGATTTAACCTTTCAGAAGGCCATTGAAAATTATTATTAGTCATTTCTTCAATTAATGCATAAGTGTCAGAAAACTGTTGAGACATTAATGAACCACCAGTAGCGGCATCGATAATAGATCTAAGAGATCCAGCTAATCCATTGTAAAAGGTTTGAATTATTAACCAATCCGATATCAAATGATGTGAACACTTTCTTAGGAGATCTTTAAAGCGTTACCATGCTTCATAAATAAATTCTCCTTCAAACTGACAAAAAGATGTAATATCATTTCTAAGCTTCGCAGTCAATGATGGTGGAAAATATTTAGCAAAGAATTTTTGCGCTAAATCACCCCAAGTTCTGATAGATCTAGGTTCTAAAGAATTTAACCATATCTTAGTTTTATCCCTCAGTGAGAAAGAAAAAAGTCTAAATCTAATATCATCGTCCAAAACACCATCATATTTAAAAGTAGCACACAATTCTAGAAAATTGGCAAGATCTAAATTAGGATCTTCAGTTGGTGCTCCCCCAAACTATTTATTAAATACCATCTGGATAATAGTAGGTTTATGTTCAAATGAATTAGCCGCTACAACAGGATGCTGAATACTACCATGAAGTTCATTTGCTGTAAGATTAGCATAATCTCTTAAGTCTGAATTCTAAATGGATTTCAACATTTTGATTTGCCATTTCTTGAATATTTTTGTTTTTCTGTATTTTTAATTTTTCTAATTTTTCTTATAGTTCTTTCCAATTCATAATTGTAAGACACAAATCCTTCAGAATTTGAACTACGCATACACAATTATAATGCAAAATAAAATAAAACAAACTAACAAAAGCAAGGAAAAAGTAAAACATTTATTTTTTCTTGAATTTATTTAGAAAATATTTTAATTAATTTCCCAGACAACATCACCAAAAACTTGATCCCCGAATATTTATGCTTACGTTTTACGCTTATATTTCTTCTCATTGATAACATCTCTTTATTTGTAACAGCGACAAAAACTTGATTCCGAAGCAAATAAAAAATCAACTTTAATTATTTTTAATATAAGATCTACGCAAGTATACGTATCGTTTATCAAATAATATAGGACGTTCTGATTAAGCCTCGAGATATCAAACCCACATGGAAATGTTTAAAATTTAAAGAAAGGAAAAAAAACAACATTTTACTTTTCAAAATGATTTTGCGAGTTATGTTTTGTAATTAAAATGTTTAAGTTCTTTTTGCTAATTTTTTAGAAAAAGTAAAGTAAGCAACTAAAATTAACAAGACTATTAATGATATGAAAGAAAATGAGAATAAAATATTTTTTTCCTTTTTCAAAGAATCAGTAATAATTATGAAATTTTATTGTGTTAATATCTAAATGTGTTGTGCCAAATAGGAGAAGTTATATTTTTTACCCTTACTTGGTTCTAAACATAGGTTAATTTGAAGTTTTGGAATATTGTAGATGGGTTAGGCAAGGAAAATACTAGCTCTCACTCTAGAATCCCCTTTTTTCCCTCCACCTGAGGACTAACATCTCATAACAAAACTTAAAACTTCAAACCAAATTGGGTGCTTAGCCTGCCACTCTAAAGTCCTCTAATTCTACACCGAATCAAAAGCATATCTCTCTATTTTTTTGCACTCAACTATATGGACTACAGTTTTCACCCATACAATTTCATGTGATTCTTTCCAATTGCTGATTAAGATAATACCACATTGGTTCTTACATGTTCTCACAATAAAATCTAATATCTTAATTGGCTAAATGAAGAGGTAAATGGAGTACATGGTAGTGGAATCATCACAAGTTCTTCCAACATTGAACATCTATACTTCACACAACTTACTTCTATAATTTAATTATTTCATCATTTGAAAGGAAAAAGATAATGAAAACTACTCAGAACTCATGAGAAAACACAAACACAATTTGATTTGAAAATAAAAATCATAGTGAAAACACAACAAGTTTTACTTTAAAACCAAAATTAAAACATAGATAAAAACTTATCTAAAAACTCTGTCCACTAGACTCTTGAAGTTCCTCCGAAACTTTTATTTTCCACTAAATAACTCCTTAGGGGGTGGTGTTCAACTCTAAGTATTCACTCTCCTGAATTCTAATACAAACTATGATAAAGTAAAGTGGAAAAGTAAAGAAAGTATGACAAGAAGAAGACTCTCTTTCTTCTTCTTTCCCTTCAACTACTTCAAGCTTTTTTCCAACTTCTCCTGCCAAATCTTGCTTTCAAAACTCTTCTCCTTTCTGATCTTTAAGTCTTCATTTTAATAATTTTTCAAAAGGTGCTTTAGCTTCTCTTCAAATCATATCCAGATTTAATGTATCTACCAAAGGATGTATCTCTTCATTTGAATTTGCAGCCCAAAACAAGTTAAGAAAGTTTAAATCAAAAGTTGCTTCAAACACCCCTTGAAAATAACGTAAAATTTGATTTAATTTGTCACTTATAACTGTGGCGCCTATGCGCCAGCTATCGGCGTTTAGACTCCAGAGGCTAATTTTGCACATCTCTCATTTTTGCTTCAAATTTGATTTTTTTTCTCCTTTCATCACGGTCACTCATTTTAATCATACATGCAAGAAAAACATAAAAATACATTATATTAAAGTGCAATATCAACACTATATATTTTAGTGCAGATATTGACTATTGACTGTACAGTAAATTGATTGAATTTAAATAAAAAAATAATATCAAAATTAAAAAAGTTTTTCTTGAAAAAAAATATAAAATTCACGCACACTTCCTGCTCCCCTTCGAAAACCCTTGCCCTAATTCACGCCTCTGTCACCCGAATACCCTAATAGGGCTCTCACGCCTCCTCCCGGAGGAACTCTCTCTTCTTTTCTCTCAACCGGCTTGACCGGTTCCCTTCTCCTTTCTTGTGCCCCAGCCGACCCACGCCATCGGCTGTTCGCTAGCAAGAATATTTTCCCGCCCAAATGCATTCGGGCACCTTACTACTCTCAAATCTTGGCCGGTTTCTTGCCCTCCGCGGCATGTTCTCCTCACCCTTGGTCTTCGATGTTGGTAAGCACCTCTTACCCTTGCCTGGCTATAAATACCCCTCTTGGTTCGCCATGGGCGTCTCCGGCTCTTGCTCGTCGACAATACCCCCTCTTGCGTTGCCTTACAGGACCTGACTTGGATACTCGATCAAGCTTAATCGACTCTCTTCGATTTAAATTTTCCCTTCTTCGATCATCTGAGGATATGGCTCTTAATTCCTTCTCTGGCTTAAATTTTTCATTCGTTGCTCTCTTGAGATTACTTTTTCTGAAATAATCCAGAGATAAGATTAGCTCTTCTCAATTCATCCAGTGATTTATTTTTATGAAAGTCATTCACCTCTCCCTTTGATTTAATGGCAAAACATTTCACTACTCTTCTCTGGCATTTACTTCAGCGATGATTGAACAAAGACTGGATTCACAGTTTTGTGATAATCGATGGGTTCGTGAAATTTTAGCTTAATCTTACATTTGTTTTTAATTGCCGTCAAAGAATTTTATTAACTTTCCTTTTCTCTGGCTTGCATTATTTGAATTTTTATACTAAAACGTAATCAATTCTACCTCTGAAGAGAGAAGAAACCCAATAAATTATAATAGATTTGGAAGTGTTTGTGGACCATTCTTGAACTGAAAAGAGATGTAAACCATCAACTCTGGGCCAAATTCATGCGTTATATAGTATTATAAGTTTACTTCAAATTTACTATGGCCCGGATAAATTGAGCTTGAGACTCATTTGGGAGCAAGATTTTCTATCTTTATCTTTGTTTAAAATCCCTATGATTCTATTTCAGATTAAGTATGACTGTTTTTTTTATTGGCAAGAAGTTTAACTTCGCTTGCAAATTCTGGTTTCAATTTCTCTAGGTATTAAATTTTGAGTTTACTTATGTCATCAATTATGAAGGTAGTAGAAGACTACATAAAATATGACGATTCTTAATTTGTTGGTTCTTTTACATTCTCCTAATGGTTTAATTTCATAACTATTTCTTGAAGTAAGGGCATATTTACAAACATAACACATAATCTTCATATGCTCACATGCTCAATTCCTAAATTTCAATTTATATATATAATACTCAACCCCTGGGTATTTATAATTACAGCACTTAATATTTCCTTTTATTTATATCCACCATTTTTTTATATCGTTACATGTTTAAAAAAAAAATTCAGTTCTTGCTTATGTACGAACAAAGACAATTGTTGCTGTTTGTCTTCTTTAAATATTCCTTTTTCCTGTTTGGGTAAAAAATATTTCAAATGCAAAGATATTCCTTAAGAAATTTTGTGTTTCTTTGCTTGTTCTTAGTTTTGGTGAAAGTGGTCCACAGCTTTATTAGGTTTGTCTTTCTGTATCATATTTTTTTATGGAAAGCTTCTACAATTGGTTGTTTGCATCCAAACTTTTGGAAAATTTCTTTGTTAGGCCTCAATGATTGATTGGACTTGCTTGAGCAAAAACTTAATATAGCTGTTCATGAAAATCAGATGTTTTGAGCAAGATTATATATAAAGAAAGGGAGATTTTATGTTTACCTATATGCCATTTAATCCTCTTTTTTCACATTTAAAGCTCGACTTTTCCAGCTAGGGGCATTTACCTGCTCTCCATTTTGTTATCATATATTTACACATCCTATACCAAGACCCTTCTTCCTATACTTACATCACCTAATTGGTATAAATAAATCTATGGAAATTGAGTGGTATGCATGAAAAATCTGTTTCTATTCTTTGGAAGTTTTGTAATCAGCTTGAATGAAGCATCTTCTTCTTCTGTGTACTCAAGTAAATGAGATTTGTTTTTTTTTCTCATCCTCTGTAATTGAGACAAGACTTGATTAATGTATTCTTACACAAAATTTATTATATAATATTTTTTCTCATCCTCACTGATGTTAAATATTTCATTGTTTTTGGAGGGGATCATAAATTTTATAAACCTGATAATTAGTTATCAAGTATTTACATATATAATACCTAGATTTGAATTTTCATATTCCTGTGACCCCACTAATGCATGAATACATTTTTTTCTTAAGTTAGAGAGGTGCAGCTTTTAGTTGTACTATAAAATGAGTTGATGGAATGAATGCAGTAGTAAAATATTGGTGTTAAATATGTAAATACAAAGGAATTGGATTACATGTACCTCATCTATTTATGTTATAGTGATGATTTGGCCTGCCCAATGTTTGTTTATATTCAAGCTACTTTATTTCATAGATGCATTCTTCTATACTTTAACCTCATTATGAATGCTGCTGCATATACAGGTATGATGTTTTGGGTATAGGAAATTGATTTTGAAATGCCACTACTGATAATCTATTTCCCTCAATTAGTTATAATCATGTTTTTGTTTATAATCCTTAAACATGTTTAAGGAATCCACAACTAAGCTTGCTTTCAATTGTTGGATTGAAATTTTTTTGTATTTGCTGAATTTAATCTTTTTGTTACTGAAATAATGATTAGATGGATTCCTTTGCATAGATAAACCCTTGGTGATGATTCCTAGGGGAGCTCACGAGGCTGAGATCAAAAAATTGAATTATACCTGCCATCTTTTGCAAGAAATTATACACCTACATATGTATACTTTGGGGTATTCATATACAAACTATAATTATTCTGATATTTACATAATTCAGCACCTGATTTTGATTTTTTTTTATCTCATGTTAGTTATATCATTTAATTTATAGGTTTTGTGGTTTATGGACAAGTTAAAAAAAAAGAAGAGTGAAATCCTAATTCAAAGTTATTAAGCACATGAGAACTTTTATTGGATGTGTATAATTCTTCAATTCCTGAATGTATGTCGGCGGAATGCCATGTATTTTCATGTCGGTGTTTCTTCCTTCATCGCCAATTCTCTGTCGATGTCGATAGAAATCACCACTTTGTTTATTTATCTTATTGTCCTAGTCTTCAAAAGATCTTATTTCTTAGGATAGAAGATCCTCGGATAATAAAAAATTTGAAGAAAATAAGGGCTGATAAAATAAAGAACAGTAGAATGATAATCCTTAGAAAATGAAACTCTAGAATGCCTCATTCTAGAAATTTCATATAAGAAAGATCACATGTAAGATTTTGATAACTAGAGATTCTTAAATGTGATATATATTCTGAGTTCTTAAATCTTATATAGGTGCAAGCTGTTATATTTAATTACATCTTAGACAATCAGAATCGTCTAAGAAAACTTTTGATAAATGTTAATCACTTATTTTTTAGGAAGTCTCAAGAATAACGAAAGAAGCATTAATGTTCAATCCTAGGGTAATATTATGTATTACCTTAAATGTTTTGTTTTGTCAATATCATTTGCCATTTCAGTGTTATTTTTGTTTTGTTGTTTGTCATTTTATTGTCGTTTCTGTCTTGTAGTTTATTATTTGTTTGGTGGCTATCCTCAAAGTTTCGATTTTGTTTTGTCGTTATTTTGTTTTAATGTTATTTTGTTTTGTCAATGTTGTTTTGATAATGTTATTTTGCTTTGTTAATGTTGTTGTTTTGATATCATTTGTTGGTGTTTTGTTTTGTTGTCATTTGTCCTGTCTTTAGAATGTTGTCCTGCAAAAAAGAGTTAGCACATCCTATAACATGCAAAGAAAATATAAAAAGAAACTTGTCTTCATCATGGAAGGAAAAAGAGTGTCAGATTTAAAAGAAATAATGTCAATTTTATTTCTTAAATTTTTTTATTTTAGTTGGTTAGATTTTAGATAACCCGGTCAAGATGCCACTGGCTACGTCGTCCTAGGGTTATCAGGGGCCTTAATCTACTTAGTTCGAAAGATTTTTTAAACCAGTTCAGGAAGACTCCTGTCAACAACCAAGATTGCATCGTCTAAGAAATCTTCGTAGATCAAGAACACCGGGGTTCAAGTTGCATTCGACGATCTTTATTCATTAAGGTTTCATTTAAGAAGTCTTAATGCCTTTCCGGATTTTAGGTTGGAAAATTTTAAGTTATTTATGATTTATTAACCAATTAAAATTTTTCGTATGTTATTTTGATATATGATGGATTTGATTTGTTTATTTAAGTCTAATGCAATTTAGACTTAAAGAAATGGGTCAAGTTTATTTAGATCTAATGTCTGTAAGATCTAATTAGACTGAGATTTTTTTAGATTCAATGTTGTTTGAATCTTGGAAATAAAATCTAACATAAGTTAGACTTTAGAACTTTAAATTCAATGTTATTTGAATCTAGAAGGTGTCAAGTTTAATGAAAATTAGACTTAAATTGTGTAAAATCTAACATAAGTTAGACTTTAGAATTTTAGATTCAATGTCATTTGAATCTAAAAGGTGTTAAGTCTAAGCTAGATTAAACTTAAATTGAGTAAAATTCAACTTAAGTTAGATCTAAGATTTTAGATTCAATGTCATTTGAATCTAAAAGGTGTTATGTCTAATGTGGATTAGACTTAAATTTAGTAAAATCTAAGATAAGTTAGACTCTAGGATTTTAGATTCAATGTCATTTGAATCCAAAAGGTGTTAAGTCTAATGTAGAGTAGACTTAAATTGAGTAAAATCTAACATAAGTTAGACTTTAGAATTTTAGATTCGATGTCATTTGAATATAAAAAGTGTTAAGTCTAATATAGATTAGACTTAAATTGGTGTTAGAAGTATCGACTTAAGTTCAATATGGGTTGAGATTAAGTTTGTGTTAACTTGGGTATACTTTAGGTTGAACCTAAGTTAGAAATGTTGACTAAATATGGGTTGAACTTAAGTTTGAGTTAACTTGCGTTCAATTTATGTTGAACCTAAGTTAGAAATGTTGACTTAAGTTCAATACGGGCTAAACTTATGCTTGAGTTAACTTGAGTTCAATTTAGGTTGAACTAAGTTAGAAATGTTGACTTGAGTTCGATATGGGTAGAACTTATATTTGAGTTAACTTGGGTTCAATTTAGGTTGAACGCAAGTTAGAAATGTTCACTTAAGTTCAATATGGGCAGAATTTTAGTTTGAGTTAACTTGGGTTCAATTTAGGTTGAATCTAAGTTGAAAATGTTAACTTAAGTTAAATGTGGGTTGAACATAAATTTGAGTTAACTTGGGTTCAATTTAGGTTGAACCTAAGTTAGAAATGTTGACTTAAGTTTGATATGGTTTAAATTTAAGTTTGAGTTAACTTGGCTTCAATTTTGGTTAAAACTAAGTTTGAGTTAACTTGGGTTCAATTTAGGTTGAAACTAAGCTAGAAATGTTGACTTGAGCTCGATATGGATTGAACTTAATTTTGAGTTAACTTCGGTTCAATTTAGGTTGAACCTAAGTTAGAAATGTTGACTTAAGTTCAATATAGGTTAAACTTAAGCTTGAGTTAACTTGGGTTCAGTTTAGGTTGAACCTAAGTTAGAATTGTGGACTTAAGTTCGATATGGGTTGAACTTAACTTTGGGCTAACTTGGGTTTAATTTAAGTTGAACCTAAGTTTGAAATGTTAACTTAAGTTTAATATGGGTTGAACCTATGTTTGAGTTAACTTGGGTTCAATTTAGGTTGAACCTAAGTTAGAACTGTTGACTTAAGTTTGATATGGGTTGAACTTAAGTTTGGGTTTACTTGAGTTCGTTAGGTTGAACTCAAGTTATATTTTAGTTGAGTTAGGTTCAATATGGGTTGAACCTAATGTTTCGTTAAATTGGTGTTCAAGTTATGTTGAACTCAAGTTAGATTTTTGTTGAGTTAGGTTCAATATGAATTGAACCTAATGTTTTAGTTAACTCGAGTTCAAGTTAGGCTGAACTCAAATTAAAAGTGTGGATTTGTCTAATTAAAGAGATTTATTTAGGGTTTAATGTTATTTAATCCTAATTTAAGTAAGGCTTAAAAGTTAATTAAGTCTAATTAAGGTTAGACTTAATTAGGATTTAAGGTTGTTTAAGCCTAATGTAAGGTATAAAAGTTAATTATGTCCAATTAAGGTTAGACTTAATTAGGATTTAAGGTTGTTTAATCCTAATGTAAGTAAGACTTAAATGTTATTTAAGCTAAATTAGGGTTAGACGAAATCAGGGTTTAGGTTGTTTAAGCCTAAAGTATGTAAGGCTTAAAGGTTAATTAAGTCTATATAGGGTTAGAATTAATTAGGATTTAAGCTTGTTTAAGCCTAATGTAAGTAAGGCTTTGATCCCCGATAGATATAAGTGCAACGGATGCCAGAAACTTGGTTTCGCTGGATAAATGCGCTGATGATTTAAAATATGAAAATAATGATTTTATAATATGGGATACTACGCAAGTATACGTATCATTTATCAAGTAATATACGACTTTCTGATTAAACCCCGAGATATCGAACCTACAGGGAAAAATTGAAAATCTTTAAAGGAATTTAGAAAATTATTATTTTACTTTCTTTAATTGTTTTTGAAATAGTATGTCTTGATTTTGAAAAGTTTTAGAAAGTTGATTTATCTTTTGAATTTTTTTTTAATAAAATGCTACGCAATGAGAGTAAAGGTTTCAATAACTAATAACACTGGATGTAAAAATACTATTAACTAAAATATCTTTTTCTTTCCTTTCATGAAAGAGTAATAATTCTTAAAGTATTGTTGCAAGCATTTAAATTTTGTCATGACATGATGAAGCAAATGTGTTCTTTACCCTTACTTGGTTCTATAAAAAACATATGTTAATTTGAAATATATATTATTTTGAACATGGTTAGGCAGAGAAGATACCGGTCTTTCACTTTAGAGTTCCGTCGATTCTCACCACCTGGGGGCTAAATTCTCATAACAAAACTCAAAACTTCAAACCAAATTAGGGGGATTTAGCTTATCACTCTAAAATCCTCTAATTTTACTCCCTTCTATAAAAATATCTTCTAATGTTACATTCACTTATATGGACTACGCTCTCACCCATATAATCGTATGCGATTCCTACTAACTTTAATGAGATAATACCGTATTGGATCTTACATAATCTCAAGAAATTTCACAACTTAACGTGCCAAATTAAGTAGTAACAAAGTGTCGAATCAATCTTCACAATTTCTTCCAACTTTTAAACACCGATACTTTCCACAACAATTCTCTTTAAATTAGTTACTTCTCTATTTTAAGAAAGAAAAAGATAAAGTAAACTACTCAGAATGCATTAAGAAAATATAAAAACACATTGATTTGAAATTAAAAACGATAAGAAAATAATAAACAAAAGCAAGTATTGATAAACTAAATCAAAGTAAACACTTATCTGAAAATCCTATCCACAAGACTAAGGAAGTTCCTCTGAAACTTTGACTCTTCGCTAAACTACTCCTTAGAGAAAGTCTCCAAACTCCGATGACTCATAATACATACTTCAGACTTCAATAAAAACTAAACTAAAAGAAAGAAAAGAAGAGGGAGAAGAACTCTTAACTCCGACCCTTTTCTCCTTTCTTCTCTCTACTCCTACTCTAAATAAAAATTTAAAATGCAGTGGAAGAATCTCCTAAATTCCTCTCTTCGAAATACAATCAAGAGCCTATTCAATTCTTCACTTCTTCACTTCTTCACTTCTAAGATTCTCTTTAAATAGTGAACCAAAAGGTGCCTTGGTGTCTCTTCTAAATGTGTCCAGATTCGATGTATCTACCAAGTAACGCACCCATTCATTCAAATTTGCCGCCCAAAGGAAGTTATGGATGTTACCACCAAGTGTTGCATCCATTCCCTTTTGAATTTGGCGCCAAATCTAATTAAAGTTCTATTTATAACTCGTAGCGTTAGCGCCTGCCAAGAATATGCTAATCGCTAGTGCCAAATTTTTTATTTTTCATTTTTTTGCTCCAAATTTGATCCAATTTTGCTCCTTTCATCACGACCATCCATTTTCATCATACCCGTAAGAAAAACACAAAATACATTCCATTAAAGTGCAATATCATTAAACATAGTATAAAAACGTGCATAAAAATACTATATATTTTAGGTGTATCAAAATCTTCCAAACTTAAAACGTTACTCATCCTCAAGTGATGCATTAATCTCATATAACATTTTAAGCATGCAAATTATGTAATGAGTTTCGTAGAAGATAACAAAATTTTGTTCTAGAAATTGAATAAATTCAATTTAGAAAAAATTCAAGAATTAAAACCAACTTAAAGTTTAGAAAGCTTCTTAAATAAAGGAAAATGATAAATAAAAGTCTCTATCTGTTTTGAAATATTTGTAGATTTTTTAATTATAGGACTCAAACATTTATTTTCTCACTTAAAAATTTTTATTTGAAAAATAATTTTACTTACTATATTATAACCTTAAGCCTTTAGATTTTCTTTGATCTTATATCTTAAACTTTAGCGTATGAAACTAATTTTCGATTAGACACCTTAAATCCTCAAGCTTCTCCTTCCTTTTCATATATTATTTTCCTTTTTTAAGGTAAGGATTACTATATCTGGATAGACCTTTTTAATGATTTTGAATTCTATCATTCCATTTAAAATAAAGTTCAAATATACATCTTTCACTTAAAAATCATAATAATATTATTTGAAAATTACTCTTCAATAAAATAAATTTAAGTTTTGAAGAATAAAAGTCAAATATTCTATTTATCCAAAAATATAATACTTCTTACTAAAGATAGTTTAACTTTATTTAACACCTCTTCTTTAAGAAAATTTTAACTTTTAAGTTTTTCACGATTACTATAAAATTTAACTAAATTCTTTTATTCATTTCTATATTCAAAATTTTGTTCCCCTAATATAACTTCATGTACATAATTGTTCTTAATCAAAAATAAGATTTATTTTTAAGTATTCTTGAGAATCAAATAATATTTTAGGTTTTTTAAAATCTTTGTTTTTAAGATCCCCCAAACTTTAAATTTTTAATTAAGATCTTTGTTTTATTCATTTCTATATTCAAAATTTTGTTCCCCTAATATAACTTCATGTACATAATTGTTCTTAATCAAAAATAAGATTTATTTTTAAGTATTCTTGAGAATCAAATAATATTTTAGGTTTTTTAAAATCTTTGTTTTTAAG
This sequence comes from Papilionanthe hookeriana x Papilionanthe teres, assembly GCA_022702705.1. Classification (NCBI taxonomy): domain Eukaryota; kingdom Viridiplantae; phylum Streptophyta; class Magnoliopsida; order Asparagales; family Orchidaceae; genus Papilionanthe; species Papilionanthe hookeriana x Papilionanthe teres. Next base: position 128,916,409 of record CM040425.1, on the reverse strand, counting down.
ATCCATCAAACTTTAAATTTTTAATTAAGATAAAATATTTAAGCATAAGAAATGATACATGGGTGAGAAATAAAAACTAACATATCATGGTTGCAGCAATTTTTAATATCCTAATATGCAAGTATAACAATTTAAATAATATGAGTAATATGAAATCAAATTTAGTTTTTTTAAAACTTTTTTTTTATAATAATAAGAAAAGTAAAAATTTCAGATGACTTCTATAATAGTGGAGGTTTTCAAAGCAAATACACACCAACTAAAATAAAACAGTGATACAGATAACAGATAATAGTGAAATTTGAAGAAGTTTAAACATGTAGTTTTATTAAGTAGAAGTTCCTAATAGTGGTTTATAATCTCCTAACAGTTTTTGGAATTTAAAGTACACACTACTAAAAACTCTGACATAACATACGCATAAAAACATTTACAATTACACACTACCACACAACAACATATAAATCCATAATAAAACAACAACAATACCTGAATATGCATAACAGATAAATAGTACAACTACAATCTGCATACTATCAAGGTTTACATCACAATATAATCATCAAACAAAATACTAGATAAAGCATACAAAAACACAACACAACACAATAACTAGAACAAACACACATACAACTACTCTTCATCCTCATCATCATGATCATCTTGCTCGTTCCAATCTCTGGGTAGCACATAAGATATATAAAATGAATGAGGTGGTATCTCAAAGACTCTGATCTCCTCTAATCAGTCTATCCAAAAATTGCTGATACTTCACCTCATATTCATCATGTTTTACAATATATCTCTTAACATTATTCAGCTTACCATCCATATCTCTCACATGCTCTCGAGTAAGATTCATTTTTTCAAAATCTTTCTTAATAAACCAATCTGTGAATCAGTAGATGACGAAGCACGTGAAGTAAAAGCACGAGAAGTAGAAGCAGCTGAAGCAGAAGGAGTAGAAGCCCTACCAAATCCTCCTCTCCAACCAAACTCTGAATGCACAGCGTAAGTGTTGACCTCATTTTTGATGAGGTCTCTTCTTTTCTCACTCATTAGTACTTAGGATCTAGCCTTAGGCTTTTCCTTTCACTAATCTTAGAGGACTAGAAATGGAGCCCACCATTTAGAAATTCAAACTACTTCTTAACTCCCCGCAAACTCCACAAGCTTCGATCGTAGACCCCTAATCACCTGAAGGTCGAAATCAAATGTGGAGGTTTAAAGGATGAGTTCCCTATGTGACTTTCTCGGCCTTAGAATACCCCTGACGGCCCGGTCCGGTGAGGGCCGACCCGCACATATACTACACTCTCACACACATTCTAAGTCCTAAAACCACACTCTCACCCAACTTGACCTCCTGACTCATGTAGGTAATTCATATGGATGGTCCTTAACCTCTAAGCCCCTAGCTAAGAGGGTTAGGAACAATATAGTGAATGCCTCAAATGAGTCCTCTCATGGCTCATATGGGCTTAACATGGCTTCATGGCTCAACCAAAGTGATTCCATTCTACTCAAATTTGATCAATCTTCATTTTTCCAAAATTTCAATTTTTGACCCCCGAGGCCCGGACCCACTAAACCTACTAAAAGCCCTTGAAACTACCCAAAATTTACAAAACCACATAAATTACCCAAAATTCCTCAAGATCAATCCTAAACATTCCCCCCACTCAAATTGATCATCCATATCCAAAAATACCAAAAATTTCAAAAGTACCCCCAATACCCTCCAAATACCCAAAATGCCCTTCTTAGCCCAAAAATCCAAAAATTCCAAAAATTCCAAAAAAAAATTCCAGAAAATCCCAAATATTCTCAATTTCATTTTGTTCAACTACACCATGGGCCAATTTTGCCAATTTACCCCACTTTTATCAAAACCCCCAATTTGACCCTATTTTTAACCCAAGTGAACCCAATATCAAACCAAACCACCCCAATTGACCTCAATTTTGGTCCAATTCAATTCTAAACTTCAAATCAATATACCCAATATAAATTTAGACTTAATACAAGTCCAATTTTATTAACCTTTGAGCCGAATTTCAATTTGAAGCCTAAGGCCCAATTTTGGCCCATGACCCAAGCCTAGCCCAAACCAACCCAATTCCAGCTCACTTGACCCCAAATATTTTCCAAAGCCTTCCTAACATCCCCATGAACAAAACACTAATTTGATTTGTCCAAAATTTGAACCTAAACTCCACCCAAACCTAACCCAAAACCAAAACCTGTTAAATTGACCTAAGCCCAAACCTAACCCAAATGGGCCCAAATCCCAAAATCAAAGCCCAACCAAAGTTGAAAACTCTTTGTAACACTCCCATAAATATTTCTCAACATTAATTTTACATCAAATCGAACTTTAGCCCAACCTTAACCCAAGTTAGTCCAATTTGACCCACTTTGGCTCCTTTAACTAAGAAGCCCAAATTTAACCCAATTCTACTCCAAATCACACCAAATTGATTCCAAACCATTCATGAAACATCCCTAAACCAATTGCAACATTTATTTGACATGGTCCTTCACAAAATTTTCATCCCAAAGCCCATCCAAAAATCCAAGAGCCCACTTCCCTAAATCACTTTAAAAGCCCACCCAAGACTATTTCAAAAGCCCAAGTTTTCAATCCAAAGCCCACATGACATCTCTACATCATCCATTTAATCATAATCATCTCTAAGTCCTAAACCAATGATCAAATAATTCCAAATAAAGCTTCATCCAAATTTCCACCAAAAATGTCAAAATTCATAAAATCCCCTTTTATGAAATTGACCAAACTTTTCCCTAAGCCACATGGAGCCATGAAGTCATGCACAAGCCATATGCAAGCCTTGAGAGCCACTTTACACCTCACCATACCCAAAGTGGCAAGAAGAGGGAGCCCTTTAATGATTCTCGTAAGGGTGATTAAGCCTTTCCATGACTCCTCCAAATCTTGCTTAAACTTAATTGTACTTGGATTGTGTCTTGACCCCACTAATTAAGCTGAGCCAAATAACTTTCTCTTCAGCCCAAGCTAGCCTTGGGTGGTGAACCCAACCCATTTCCATGGATTGACCCAAACCAAGCTAAAATACACTCTCCCCCATCTCATTTTAATCAAGCCTTTTACACATGTCAAACTCCAATTGGCTTCACCAAATTCAACCCCTGACCCCACTGAGTCAAATGGTGACCCATGCCTAGCCGGTCAGCCACCACAGCCGCCGGAAAACACCATGGCCGAGAGCTCCATGTGAGACAAAATTTCAAATTCTCCCTTGCTGAGTTGTCCCAACCCTAGTGGACACGAGAGCTCTTCTTCTCCTCCCCTGAGCAGCTGATCCCAGCCTCCAATTGCCCATGGGAAGCCCTCCAGCCATGCCTATTTAAATACCACCACCTCTCGGCCAAAACGAGGAGAAGAACCAGACCTTAAGGAAACTCTGCCAAAATTGCTCCAGGACCCTCTCCTAACCCAGAGCAATTGATCCCCAGTGTTCCTTTGCCCTAATCCCCATTAACAAAGCTCAATTTCTGAGTTGAAAATCCACCCAAAAACAGGGCACTTCACCACAGTGAGCCAATCTCCAAATTTATTGGTCATACACCTTCACTAGACCAAGAGGAGAAGTTCCCAGCCAAAGCCCCTCACTGTGCCGCCCATTGCTTCTAGCCTCTAAGCTTTGTGATCGGGCTTGGTCACTTTCATACCTAGACAATTCCCCAGAGCCAAAGACTTCATCTGGAGCTTGCCTGGACCCAATCGAAGGTGACACAACTCTCAGATCGAAGCTTCACTTCTCTGAGCAAAGGTATGAACTCACTCTTCCTCCCGAGTTTCCAGAGATTGTCCATTTTGTTTAAGTTAATTTCATAGCCTATAAAACGTATGGATGTGTTCGTCTCTTCAAGACGAATCCATAGAGCATAAGAAAAAAAAAATCCTTTGAGAATCGAGTGTGATCTTAGGGTTTTAATGTGGACGATCACGGGTGCACACCAGTTGTAGACGATGACCGGGAGCCGTTGGATCGCGTGTGTATCGAGCTGATAGTTCAGATTGCGCCGGACCAGGGAATGTTACGTGAACCGCGGGCTCCCGGAGCGCTGAGTCCGATGGCGGCGTCGAATCAGAACGCGCCGCGTGGCCTTTCGGAGCTGCCAAGGATTGCGTTGTACCGCGTGTATAAGTAGAAAAATAGGGTTATTTTCTATTTATTTAAATACCAGAACTTCAAAAAATCATATCTTTGCATAGAAAAATCACAAAACTAAAATAAAAATACCCTCCTGCTCAGTGAACAGAGGAGAATAATGTGGAAAAGAAATCAAGTTAATTGGATGAGTATTTTATTTTTTATAATTTATCTACTATTTTCAGTATTTTCAATCTTCATTTGCATAGAAAATTCACCATGGCATGAGACCATAGGGCTTTTGAAGCCTCTGATCTTGGGAACATTCCCTGAATTTTTCAAGTTCAGAGGCTATCTCTGTGAAAAGTTATTGAATTCTCAAGTTCATGTCACTGTTTTAGGTATTTTAATTCCAATAATTAGCATGTTATGAAATAAATTCTAGGAAAATTTGGTGATTTTCTTTAGGACCAGAGGACCCAATGAAAAATATATTTTAAATTAATTAATTCATAATAACCTTAATTGGCCTAAACCCCTAAAATTGAATTTGAATTAATTAGGGTTAACCACACATCAAATTGACTTGAAAATAATTCTCCACTGATCTTTAGGATTAGAGAGACCTCACATAAAAATTTAGAATCAATTGGACTTGATTAACCCCACTAAATGGGTTGATTGAGCCTCATATGTAAAATAGAACTTTAAAAAATCATAAATCCAAAAATACATTTAAAAAATTCACAAAAATGGTTTTGGAGCTTCTATAGTTTAAGAAAAATAAAATTGGAGTTTTCTAAAAATTTTATTTCTAAGCATATTTTAATATTTTTAATAATTAAAAATAATAAAAATCACAAAAATATTAAAAATTATGAAAATGTCACATTTTGACTCCTAATAATCTAGTAACAAACCAAATATTTTTCCTAAGTCTCTAAGATAAGATATTGAATTTTAAAGGCTTAATGTAATTTTTAATATTAAAAAATGAATTTTCAACCCCCTTCACTAAAATAATTCTAATAAATCAAATAAAAATTAGAAAATTATAAAATTTTTTTCTCTGGACTCCCTGAGGTCAGAGGGATTTAAGAAAAATTTAAATTCTATTTTTCAACTTTTATTTTATTTTAAAATTAATTAATACTCTAACACTCAAAATAATTATAATAAATAAAATATAATTCAAAAAATCACCAAAATCGGTCCAAGTGGTCCTCTCGGTCATTAGGAACATCCCATAATTTTCTTAGCGACAGAAACTTTACCTTGGTCATGTTGTTGAATTTTCTTTGAAAACCTTTATTTTCTACTAAAAATAATTTTATAAATAAATTAAATTCAGAAAAATCATATTTTCTCCTCTAATGCCTTAATTGACATGTGAGTGAGGTGACATAAAAATTTCAAATTCATTTGAGCTCAATTTAGTGAGTTATGAACTAAATAAGCTTACAAGGGCATAAATGTAATTAAAAATTTTAACCCTTAATTAAAACTTTAGGTTTAATCAAAATGGGGGGGGGGGGTAAAATATTTGATTTTAATTTTCTCTTTGAAGATTGAAACTTAGGGATATTAAGGGTTAGAAACTCATTAAACACTTTGAAAATATCAAAAGTGAAACTTTAATTAATTAAATAATTTATTTTTTGGAAAGAATATATTTAAATTTGGATCATTAAAATAGGGATATTATTAAGAGGACATTTATTCTTTAATTTAAAAATCCCTAAATGAGTCACTTTAACAATATTTAATTCTTAACTAAAAAATTAAAATAATAACTTAAATTAATAATTAAAACCAAAATCAAAACAAATTAAATTAAAATCAAATTAAAATTAAAGTTAAACTAAAACTAACAATTAAAATTAAAATTAAAATCAAAATTTAAATCAAATTAAATCCACTTAAATTAAAATTAAAATTAAAATTAAAATTAAATTAAAATTAAATTAAATTAAATTAAATCAAAAATTAAATTAAATTAAATTAAATTAAATAAAAATTAAATTAAAATTAAATTGAATTAAAAATTAAAATTAAAATTAAAGTAAATTAAAATTAAAGTAAATTAAAATTAAAATTAAACTAAATTAATTAAAATTAAATAAAATTAAATTAAATTAAAATCAAATTGAATTAAATTAAATTAAAAATCATTTAACAACAAACCTAAATGAAATCATTAAGAATTAAATCTAAAATAATTTGAACACTATTCCAAACTTAAAATTATTAATTAAAATCTCATAATTAAATTAAAACACTTTAAATCATTAACTCAAACTTTAAATTAAAAATGATTAAAATTCTCGATAAATCAACTTGCCCTTAAAGACTTTAATTATTATAACTCTTAAATAGAGTATTAAGTGAGATGTCACTTCATTCATTAGGTAATCAAATACCTAAGTTCACTGAGCAAGAAACAAAGTTTAACTAAACTCCTGGATGATTAATTCACCTGTGCAACTAAATTTACTTGGACTCAAAATAATCCTAGAAATATTGAAAAGATGTTTAGGACTCGTCTGAAGCACTTCCTCAATATGACGGGATGTTTTAGAAGAACAATTGAATTTAATTTTTCTTTGATGATGAAAATTATCCTTAAACCAAACCAAGAACGTAGACGTCATAGGAAATGATTAGTTATAGGATTAGGATTCTGGTAGATAACCAAAACCCTTTTCCTTAGCTTTACCTAGGTATTTCTTGCAAAATATGCTTAAATGCTCTAACATGTATTTTAAGTGCAACTTGGGATGACGGGGAGACCCTCCAGCGTACGCTTTTATTTGATTGCAATTTATTTTATCAGCAATTTACTTATATGCACCGTACTTTACTTTTCTCGCATGATAAATAAAACTCGTTGCATGAAAACCAAAACCTTTAGGATAGTCCTTAAACTGAAACCAAAACTAAATTAAAAGTCATTGCAAGATAAAATTCACCGCCACAACATTCAAAATATAAAACAACTCAAAATTTAATCACAAACAGAACAACAATACTACAATCACAACTAAATTAAAACGTCTCATTGAATGATCGGGAATAACTCGGATGATGTAACCCATGTGTTGCTAACGGGATTTCCCACGGTCTAAATGAAAGTGTGGAACTCATTCAGTTGAGTTTAGCAAATTCATCATTCGATAAAAATAACGGTGCTGGGATGACGGAACCGTGGTATCTTAATCGGTTCTGTTTAAACAACTTTAAGATTTATTTTAATTAAAATATTAAAAACACTTGGATTTTAAGATTCTCTCTAAACCAAAACACTTCTCTCATCTCCTGATTTATGACTTCTAAAACCAAACCACTGCAACAACAAGGAGCTCGGAGCTTGGTGGGTAGCTCGGCCATCGTCATCAGCAAAACTCGGGTCTACTTCAGCAAAACCTTTCTTAGAATTAAATAACCAAGCCATAGGATTTCGAGGTAGTTTACCTAGTGCAGCATAAATCCTCAACTCTTCGTTAGACAATTGCATAATCATGTTATGCAAATTAAGCCCTAACCGGTCTTAAGACTCCGAGGTAGTCGTTCGGTACGACATAAACCCTCACATCTTCCAGGTTATTTATATGATAATGTCATACAAATATAAGTCCTAATTAATTAAAATTGGCAGGATTACAACATTAAACATACTCTTAAATTGAAGCCAAACAATAAGATAGTTTGGGAAGTTGCCAAGATTCTTCTTGGATCCTCAACTTCTCCTATTTCTCTTCCTTCGGACTCCTGAAATTAACTGTTCTAAATTTGATCAATTCCCAATTGAAATTTCCAAAATCCAATTGTTTGAAAACCTTAAACTTTGAAATTCTTGATAGCAAAACCACTGATCATTATCGAGAGTTTTCTTAAATGATTCCTGTCCTTTAAGATGTAATTAACTATAGGGGCTTGCCCTTATAGGGAACTTTAAGAACCCGAGTAATATAAACTCGCTTAATTCATTCATATTAACAGGGGAACTTTTCGGCTTATAAAATTGGTTCGCGTACCAAATGGATGTCACAAATCTTCTAGTTTATTTAACCGAGCCCCATCATCAAGCAAGCGGTGTCTATTCTTCGGGATAGATACACGGTTCGTGGTGCGGTGCTCGTTTATATAAACTATTCGAGATGTGAGATCGGTTTGATTTCATATCTTAAAATTTTCAAACTTAAAATCATTTTCAAAATCAAATGCTAGTTTCTAAATTATATATATATTTAAATTAAATTTGAAATTTAAAGTTCGCCGACAATTTCTGTAGGTGACCCCTTTTTCAAATACAACACACAAACCTAAAAATATGCCGACAAATTCTGGCGACTCCGCTGAGGACTAGTTCCTCTCTCCATTTTGATCAGATGGTTTTGCTTTCATAAATCGGTAGCGAGTCGATATCCCTAGTGGACCAAAACTACCTTTCTTCTGTTAGAATACCCCATTCATTTCTGTCTTGAACGAGTATAGCCAACTCCTCTCGGATTTAGGAGCCACTGTTTAGACACCCCTAAACAGAGAGGTTCCGAGATCCTTTTACCTCTTTTCTGAGGTGGGGTGGACCCCCAATAGGTGTTAGTTTAGGAGCGGTCCTTCGAGTTGATAAGTCTTGCATAAGACTTTCTCTTCCCTTCCAATTTTAAATCGGGCCCTTTACCTTTTCTAAAACCTTTTTCCTTTAATCGTTTTGTTTTTAACAAACGAACCTTGTAATAAAAAATCTCTATTAAAAAAATTACAAATACACTAAGATAAACAAAAATCTGTTCGGACTCTTTCTTTTTCGTCCTAAACTTTACGATGAAAGGAAGTATAATTCGGGACTGACATTCAGAATCTGCCCTGCAGAAAATGACTGTCCCAAAGTTAATCTTTTCCTTCACCAATGGAATGGACTTCGCTGTTTATAAGGATGAGCTGCCCGACAATGGGATCATCCGTTTTGGACAAGGATTCAACAACACAGATATCAAGTTTGCTGGCATCACTCTCTTCGCACTAATGGACAAAGTGTCAGAAACTGAAGAGCCCGTGATTGAGTTCAACCTGAAGTCGGCTCAAGATTCCCTCCCCTGCAAAGGGTTCCAGCTGAAAGGAGTACTACTGTTCGTGGGAGGACTGTTGTCTCTACCCCCACCGGTCTAGTCATCTCTGCACCTACCCCGACTTCTGCCAAACTGAAGGGGAAGGAAATCCAAGTCTGTGATGAGCCTGTCACCGTGGAGGGTACAGATTTCGCTACAATACCATCTATTTTTGAGATTGGGTCCAGTTCAAGAGTTGCACCCCTAACTCGGACTCAAAGGAGAAATAGAAGCAGGAAGATCGCCAAGAAAGTCAGAGCTGCTGAAGTGTCTTTTCTAGAGGAAAGAGAAGAACTGCCTGAGTATATACCTCTATTGGAAGGGAGCAGGTTTCACCCCCTCTCTGCCGCATCAGATGAAGAGGATGTTCGTAGGATCGCCACTGCATTAACCCGACCTGTGTACTACAACAATTACAAAAGAAAAAGGGATAAGGCTACGCCATTTGCCCGACTGCAAGCTGTGATAGAGAAATTGGCAAAGAAAGAAAGATGCCCTGTGTCAGAAATCTTAAGAAGGATAGGACGAGTGCCAGCTAAATCCCGCCTCAGACCGCGAATAGAGCCTGTTGCTTCCACAGAGAAACCAAAGAAGAAAATAAAAGCCAGTTAACCCGTTGTTGTATCGGGTTTACAAATTAGGGAGGATACCACCTTCCAGCATATAGTCGACAGATCATCCGCTTCTAGGCTTCCGGCTGCAAGAAGGATGGTATGGCGACTTATTACTGGCGAGCTAAGACCAAAATAATGTCCTGAGAAGAAAAGTCTCGTCAGGAGACTGGAATCAGAAGAAAGTGCTAATGCAATAAAGGGGACTCCCGGGAAGGAAGTTCAACAACCGTCACGAGATGACTGCGATGTGGTGCGGAAAAGGCCATTAGAGGATGCCATGGACAAGTTGAGGATCGACATCCGAAGGTTAGCAAAAGAAAGAGAAGAAGAACTAGGAGATGAAGTTGACTCATCAGAGTTCATGGATGAGGAGTATGCCGAGATCAACATGGTTGAGACACGAGCATCGTCAGCTTCGCAAGGTGCTCCGGTAGGTCGCGGAAAGAGATGAACAGGAAGTGATGAGAGCACAACTTCGGGAAAGAGATGATACAATTTCCCGGATGGCAAAGAGGATGGAAGAGATGGGCCGCCGCCTTAGCCACTCTCCAGAGTCAGGCCCAGCCTCAAAAAGAGACACCCCCAGAAGTTATCCATATTGCGGATGGAGGAAAGGAGATCACATCCGTCAATGGAGACGAACCACCAAAGAAGGATTCTACACAAAGCATGATTCCAGAAAAGGATATTAAAAATATGGTAGAACAGTAGGTGAGAGAAGCTTTAGCACAATCCAAGAGTGGAGCATCTATTCAGATGGGTATACCTTACCCCGAAGAGTTCGATGCAGTCCAATACCCAAAAGGCTTCGTACCACCTCTGTTTAAGACTTTTGATGGAACATGAAACCCTCGGTAGCATGTAGCACATTTTCGTGCTAGTTCGTCTGCAATGTCGATGGGAGCGACGCTTTACTCTTCCGCCGGTTCGTCGGCGGCTTGTCGTGGATTGCCTTCGACTGGTATGCAGAATTGCCGAACAGTTCAGTAAAGACCTTTTCAGAACTGGAGAATCTCTTCGTTAAACAATTTGACAGGGCTTAACACCACATCACTATCGGTGATCTAGTGGTGGAGCAACAAAAGCCAAACGAGACTTTAGTGGATTACATACTTCGGTGGAGAAACTTAAGCATGAAGTGTGAACCACAGCTTCAAGAACAACATGCAGTCGGAATCTTACTTAAAAGTATCCATGGCCTGATAGCACTCCTCCTTAAAGGATTTACAATCAAGACTTTCGAGAAGTTTCTTAGCAAGGCCGGGAGCTTGCAAGAAGAAGCAAAGCAGTAAGTTTCGTAGACAAGAACGATAAGCAGAAACTCGTGAAAACATTCGAGAAGAAATCTGGAATCATCGCGGCGATGAGATAAGGTCGAGCGAGTCGGTTCGGATACGGTCGGAGCGGCCACGATCCTAGTTATCAACCACCGCAACGGACCTATCAGCAACCTCAGCAGGGCTATCAACAAACTCAGCAGGGCTATCAGCAACCTCGTCCGAGCTATCAGTCGCCTCAACATTATGAACAACCGCCTCGTTTGTCACGTACTTTAAGAGAACTTCTTTTCTCCCCCGCAGCTTAATAAAGACACCATATTTTCAACTGCCAGAGCCCAAGAAGCCGGAGGAAGTCAATAAGAAAGATCATCCAAACTATTGCCCTTACCACCAGATGCTCGGACACAAGATAGAGGATTGCATCACTTTCAAGAGTTGGCTTGATGACAATCTCCGGAAAGGGAACATAACGATCCCAAAGGAATACATGAAGGAACCTAGAAAGGAGGTTCCGTCAATGTTATTTCAACGGATCCCATTGTTCCGATAGACCCTTACACGACCAATGATGGATGGAGTACTGTCTGGACAAAATTATCGAAGAAACATGTCAAGCCGACACTATCACTTGCGATTGAAGAACCGCCCTAGAAGGAGGAGAAGATCGTGGAAGAAAAGAAGACCGAGGCTCCGAAAGGTAGACTAGGGGCTGCTTATCCTAGGATGGTTGTTTCCGATTCGGGGGAGAAATCCCTTGAACTCCTAACTCTGTATGATTATTTGCTTGCTCCGGGGGGATCTTATAATGATAAAGGTTATGGCGTTGGCTACATTTTGACTGTTTCTAACGATTATGAAACTAACGACAACCGGCTTAATCCAGATCTCGATTCCAATATAAATAACGATTCTCAAATCATACACAACCTCGACGACCACGACGAAGAAAATGTTCACAAAGGAGGCTACGAAAGCTCGACAAGCAACGAGTCCATTTATGAATTCCGAGGAGCTCCGATCACGATAGAATTAGAACCATCAGATATTGAAGCAACTTCAGAAGAGCCAGTGGTTCCAATTCAAAAGGATACACCGGTAGATTCAACACCAGATTCAAAAGAAATAACTGAAGTAAATTTAAGAAGCGAAAAAGTTCTACCTCCGAGAATGGGTCCAAAGGATAAAGGATAGCAGGTGGTTACTCAGGAAGAGCCAACCCCAACAGAAGAACTGCCCATTCAAGAAGAAATCGAAGAACATGGTAATAAAGTGGACTACAACGTGCTAGCCCATCTTAGGAAGCTACCAGCCAAACTATGCATATACGACGCTCTGATTCTATCAAAGGAGATGAGAGAAGCTCTGATCAAAGCTCTACTTGATCCAAAGATTTGTTTAGCTCAAATGGTCAGTGATTCCTTCGATGAGGTTTGCTCGTTAAGAGAACAACGAGGTGTTACCTTCACGGACGATGATCTATTACTGGGAACAGCTGATCACAACCGACCGTTATACATTTCAGTCACTATTGGAAAGTTTACGCTCTCCAGAGTGTTGATTGATCCAGGAACATCAATCAACAAAATGAATCTTCGGACGCTAGCATATTTGGAAATTGATGCTCACGAGCTTAAAGCAGACAAGATGCTATTAAGAGGCTTCAATCAAAAAGGAGAAAGAGCTCTTGGATCGATAACACTACTAATGAAGACCGGAGATTTAGCAAAGACAACCGCAAAATTCCACATAATTGATTCTGAGACATCGTTCAACACTCTACTGAGTCGACCATGGATCCATGAAAACCGGATTGTGCCGTCGTCTCTGCACCAGTGCATAAAGTATTACGAAGGAGGGGAACAGTGTATCAAAGGTGATTTACAACCATTCTCCGTGCATGAAATTGGAATTCATGAAGATGTAGCCTACTACGCGCCTCCGAAGAAAACAATCTTTTCCAGAAATACCATACCAAATGAAGCAAAAGAAATTCAAGAAGATGAAGAACCTGAAGTTCTAGTCCAACAGTTGCTCACCACTTCCTTACGGCGAGATGGTTAAGATTTCTCCAGGACTCGCACCTGAGGTCGAGGCTGGGGACGAGGACGTGGAAGAAATGCTGGAACAGTTGGACAGAAGAAACCAGTCATCGATGTTGATTGTGAGAACACTTCCGAAGAAGAAGAAGAAATTGAGAAAGAAGCAGTTACAATAAGTGAAAAGAAACCCCAGTTCAAGTTCTCTCTCGAAGATGAAAAGAATGAAGAATATAAATCAATGTACGAGAAGATTAACCATCATGTACATACTATAACCCTGACCCCGATCCATTCTAATAAGATCGAGGGTATGGTGGTCAAGGAGGTACATGGTGGTGGTACTAAACCAATCAAGTTTTACTGTAGTGCTTCTTCTTCCAATACTGTAAAAGATGTACAATTTGAAGATGTTACTTCTTCTGAATTGATGGAACTACCTTTTGAGTGGTACTCTCCCTGTGTTCAAAATATAATTCAATGTGGTGTCTTACCTCGACAATGGACAAAAGGCTGATCACAACACTTTGAAAAATTATGGAACAATGCCAGTCGGCCTCCCAATTCAAAACATGGTCTCGGATTTGGCACAGTAGGATCAGTTGATGATACGGGATTTTGCTTGGTTGTTACTTGCAAACCTAATAAAGAGTGTTTGGAAGCTTCATAAGATCTCAAAGATCTACCAATCGGAGATGCTCCACCAGAATTCGAGGAAGAAATCAAATCTACAATAGAAAAGTTAATGGAAGTTAACTTAGGTACCAGCGAAGAGCCTAGGCCAACCTTTGTTAGCTCCTTACTCAATAAAGAAGATTCCGAAAACATAATCAAGCTACTGTTGACCTCATTTTTGATGAGGTATTCTCTTCCCTCTTTAGTGTTTAGGATCTAGCCTTAGGCTTTTCCTTTGACTATCTTGGAGGACTAGAATTGGGACCCATCCCTTAGAAATTTGAACCACTTCTTGCCTCCCTGCAAGCCTCACAAGCTTGGTTATAGACCCCTAATCACTTAGAGGTTTGAAATCAAATATGAAGGTTTATAGGATGAGTTCCCTATAGGACTCTTTGGCCTTAGGACCACCCTGGGTGGCTTGGTCTGGTGAGGGTTGACTTACACATTCACTACACTCATACTCTACACTATCACAAACACAATCCAAATCCTAAAACCACACCCATACCTAACTTGACTCCTTGATTCATGTAGGTAATTCATATGGATGCACCTTAACCCCTAAGCCCCTGGTTAAGAGGGTTAGGAACAACATAGTGAATGCCTCAAATGAGTCCTCCCATGGCTCATATAGGCTTAACATGGCTTCATGGCTTCATGGCTCAATCAAAGTGATTTCATTCCACTCATATTTGTTCAATCTTCATTATTCCAAAATTTAAATTTTTGGCCCCGGGGACCCTACACCTATCAAGCCTACCAAAAGTCCTTAGAATTGCCCAAATCCACCAAAATTTCCAAATCATCCAAAATTCCCTAAAATTAACCTTGAACATTTCCTCACCAATCAAATTGATCATCCATAGCCAAAATACCAAAAATTCCAAAAATAGCCTCCAATACCCTCCAAATACCCAAAATGCCCCTCTTAGCCAAAAAATCCAAAAATTTAGAAAATTCCCAAAAAATTCCAGAAAATCTCAAATATTTCCAATTTCATTTTGTCCAACTACACCATGGGCCAATTTTGTCAATTTACCCCACTTTTACCAAAACCCCCAATTTAGCCTATTCTATACCCAAGTGAAACCCAATGTCAAACCAAATCTACCCAATTGACCCCAATTTTGGTCCAATTCAATTCTAAACTTCAATTTAACATCCACAATATCAATCTAGACCAAATCCAAGTCCAATTTGATTATCATTTGAATACAATCTCATTTTGACCTTAAAGCCCAATTTGGACCCATGACCCAAACTTAGCCCAAACCAAACCAATTCAACTCCAATTGACCCCAAACCTTTTCTAAACCTTCCCTAACATCCCCACAAACAAAACAATAACATAAGTTGCCCAAAATTTGGACCCAAACCCCACTCAAATTCAACCCAAAACTAAAATGCCCAATTTTGACCTAAACCCAAACCTAACCCAAATAAGCCCAAGTCCCAAAACCAAAAGCCAACCAAAGTTAAAACCTCTTTGAAACACTCCCATAAACATTTTCCAACATTAATTTCACATCAAATTCAACCCTAGCCCAACATTGGCCCAAGTTAGCCCAATTTAACCTACATTGGCCTATTTACCAAATAAACTCAAATTTAACCCAATTCAATTCCAAACCACCTCAAATTTGCTTCAAATCATTCAAGAAACATCCTTAAACTAAACTCAACATTTATTTGGCATGGCCCTTTACAAAGTTTTTTATCTAAAAGCCCATTGCTAAACATAAAGGCCCACTCCCTTAAACCTTCCTAAAAGCCCATTTCCACCAAATTCAAAAGCCCAAATCAATCTAAAGCCCACATGACACTTTTCCTCATCACACATTCAATTTAAAATCATTCCTAAAGTCCTAATTTGTCAATTAAACAATTCCAAATCAAGCCTCATAACAATTTCCATCAAAATGCCAAAATTCACAAAATCCTTTTTTATGAAATTGACTAAGCTCTTGCCAAGCCATAGGTGAGCCAAAGACAAGCCATGTACAAGCCATATGAAGCCATGGGATGTTTGATATGTGACCATGCCCAAAGTAGCAAGAGGAGGGCCCCCTTTCTTAAACCTTCATTAAGCTTTTTAACCCCTTCCATGTTACACACAAAAGAAATTCGATACAATGAAGAACCTGAAGTTCTAGTCCAACAGTCACTCACCACTCCCTTACGGCGAGATGGTGAAGGTTTCTCCAGAACTCGCATCCGAGGTCGAGGCCGGGGACGAGTTCGTGGAAGAGACACTGAGACAGTTGGACAGAAAAAGCCGATGATCAACGTTGATTGGGAGAACAGCTCTGAGGAAGAAGAGGAAGTCAAGAAAGAAGTAGCTACAATAAACCAGAAGAAACCACAATTCAAGATTTCTCTCGAAGATGAGAGGAACGAAGAATACAAATCGATGTACAAGAAGATTAACCACTATGTACACACTATGACCCTGACCCCGATCCAGTCTAATAAGATCGAGGGTATGGTGGTCAAAGAAGTACATCGCAGCGGTGCAAAGCCAATCAAATTTTACCGTGGCACTTCTTCTTCCAATATTGAAAACAATGTACAATTTGAAGATGTCACTTCTTCCGAATAAAAGGAATTACCTTTTGAGTGGTACTTTCCCTGTGTTCAAAATTTAATTCAGCGTGGTGTCTTACCTCGATAATGGACGAAAGGCCGATCACAACACTTCGAAAAATTATGGAATAATGCCGGTCGGCCTCCTAATTCAAAACATGGTCTTGGATTCGGCACGGTAGGTTCAGTTGACGATACAGAATTTTGTTTGGTTGTCACTTGCGAACCTAATGAAGACTGCTTGGAAACTACAGAAGAGATTGAAGATCTACAAATTAGAGACGATCCACCAGAGTTCGAAGAAGAAATCAAATCTACAATAGATGAGTTAATGGAAGTTAACTTAGGTACTAGCGAAAAGCCTAGACCAACCTTTGTTAGCTCCTTACTCAATAAAGAAGATTCCGAGGAAATGATCAAGCTATTAATGGAATTCAAGGACTGTTTTGCTTGGATTTACGATGAAATGCCAGGATTAGCTCCATAAGTCGCAATTCACAGACTAGGAGTGGATCCTACTTCCGTTCCAGTCAGACAAGCTTCCAGAAGAATGCGTTTGGAAATTGAACAACAAGTAATAGCCTAAGTTAAGAAGCTAATCGACGCTAAATTTGTCCGTGAGGAACAATACCCTACTTGGCTAGCCTGATGTGGTACCGATTAGGAAGAAGAATGGTCGGATCGAATATCGCGTGGATTTCGCAGACTTGAACAAAGCATGTACAAAGGATGAATTTCCACTACCAATTCCAGAGTTAATGATCGACATCGCTTCGACACATGAAATATTCTCTTTCATGGATCAATCTTCAGGATACAACCAGAAAAAGATGGCACCAGAAGACGAAAAGCTCACGACATTCAGAACACCAATCGGAGTGTATTGCTACACAGTAATGTCATTCGGACTAAAGAACGCAGGAGCAACATACCAAAGAGCAATGACAAAGATTTTTGATGATCTCATTCACAACCAAGTCGAGTGCTACGTGGACGATGTGGTCATCAAAAGCAAACTGAAGGTAGATCACCTGTATGATTTGAGATTTGTTTTCGAGCGACTGAGGCAATACAACCTTAAGATGAATCCCTTAAAATGCGCCTTCGGCGTCACCTCCGGGAAATTCTTAGGATTTGTTGTTCGACATCGCGGAATCGAAATTGATCCGGAAAAGATTAAAGCTATCTTAGAGATGCCGCCTCCCAAAACCTTAAAACAGCTACGATCCTTTAAAGGGAAGTTGTCATATCTTCGATGCTTTATTTCGAACTTGTCAGGTAGGTGTCAGCCCTTCTCGGCATTCGTTAAAAAGGACGCCAAATTCGTTTGGGAAGAGAAATGCCAACGGGCCTTCGAGGACATTAAGCAATACTTGATGACACCTCCTGTCTTAGCGACCCCTGATCTCGAGTAGTCGTTGATACTTTATACCACGGCTCTAGATGACTCCCTTGGAGCCCTGCTAGCCCAGGTCAATGATGAGGGAAAAGAAAATGCTCTCTACTACTTAAGCCGTCATTTGATTCTGATGGAAGTAAAGTATCCACCAATTGAGAAGCATTGTTTGGCCTTGATCTTCGCCGGACAGAAACTTAGGCATTACATGCTCTCTCATAAGGTCAACCTTATCTCAAAAATTAATCCGTTGCAATATTTGAGGACCCGTCCAACACTTTCTGGTAGACTTTCCAAGTGGTCGATGATACTATTGCAATTCGACATAACTTTCGTTCCTCTTCGTGCCGTAAAGGGACAAGTTCTAGCTGATTTCCTTGCAGCACACCCTTTACCGGCAGATTCGCCTCTCGACGACGACTTGCCAGACGAACAAATAATGAGCCTAGAAGACACTGATGATCAACGTTGGGAACTATACTTCGACGGAGCGTCCTCAGCACAGAAAGACAAAGAATTGCAAACGATAGTGCCCGGTAAAGCAGGAATCAGACTAATCTTTATAACACCGGAGCGGGGGATGTTAAGATACTCCTACCACTTAACAGAGCCGTGCACAAACAATGAGGCAGAATACGAAGCCCTCATAACAGGACTAGAACTGACCATTCAAATGGGAATAACAGATATCAACATCTACGGAGATTCTCAGTTGATCATTCAACAGATCGCCGGACAATACAAAATCTTAAAGCCAAGACTCGAGCAATACTTTTAGTATGCCATGAAGCTGTTAGAACAAATTTTGAATGTAATAATCTACAAGATCCCTAGAAAAGAAAATGCTCTCGCGGATGCGCTAGCTCCCCTTGCAAAAGAGTTTGTCTGCTCACAAGATGAGTCAGTTGAAGTGTTAGTTCAAGGACGACAGGTCCTATCACAGCTCGACATGAATATGATACAGAAATCAGAAAAAGCAGAGGAATCAGTTGCAGCAGTGACGGAAAACACAGAAGATTGGCGTCAGCCGCTAATGAGACTACTCCGCAAACAGGTAAATTACCGGACGATAAGTCATTAGCACATCAAATCAAGAAAAGAACTCGTCTTACGCATTAATAAACAATGACATTATACGAAGGTCTTTTGATCAAATGTGGTTAAGATGCCTGAACGGGTCCGAGGCTCGTGAAATTGTCAAAGAAATAACGGGATGTTTTAGAAGAAAAATTGAATTTAATTGTTCTTTGATGAAGAAAATCAACTTTAAACCATACCAAGAACCTAGACGTCATAGGAAATGACTAGTTATAGGATTAGGATTTTGGTAGATAACCAAAACCATTTCCCTTAGATTTACCTGGGTATTTCTTGCAAAATATGCTTAAATGCTCTAAAATGTATTTTAAGTGCAGCTTGGGATGACAGGGAGACCCTCCAGGTACGCTTTTATTTGATTGCAATTTATTTTATTGCAATTTACTTACATGCACTGTACTTTACTTTTCTTGCATGATAAATAAAACTGTTGCATGAAAACCAAAATCTTTAGGGTAGTCTCTAAACTGAAAAAAAACTAAATTTAAATTCATTGCAAGATAAAATTAACCGCCACAACATTCAAACTATAAAACAACTCAAAATTTAATCACAAACAGAACAACAAAACTACAATCACAACTAAATTAAAATGTCTCATTGAATGATCGGGAATACCTCGGATGATGTAACCCACGTGTTGCTAACGGGATTTCCCACGATCTAAATGACAGTATGGAACTCAATCAGTTGAGTTTAGCAAATTCATCTGGACTAAGTGAATTCGATGAAAATAACGGTGCCGGGATGACGGAACCGTGGGATCTTAATCGGTTCTGTTTAAACAACATTAAGATTTATTTTAATTAAAATATTAAAAACACTTGGATTTTAAGATTCTCTCTAAACCAAAACACTTCTCTCATCTCCTGATTTATGACTTCTAAAACAAAACCTCTACAACAACAAGGAGCTCGGAGCATGGTGGGCAGCTCGGCCATCGTCATCAACAAAACTCGGGTCTACTTCAGCAAAACCTTTCTTAGAATTAAATAACCAAGCCATAGGATTTCAAGGTAGTTTGCCTAGTGCAGTATAAATCCTCAACTCTTCGTTAGGCATTTGCATAATCATGTTATGCAAATTAAGCTCTAACCAGTCTTAAAACTCCGAGTTAGTCGTTCGGTACGACATAAACCCTCACATCTTCCAGGTTATTTGTATGATCATGTCATACAAATATAAGTCCTAATTAATTAAAATTGACAGGATTACAACATTAAACATACTCTTAAATTGATGCCAAACAATAGGATAGTTTGGGAAGTTGCCAAGATTCTTCTTGGATCCTCAACTTCCCCTACTTCTCTTCCTTCGGACTCATGAAATTAACTTTTCTAAATTTGTTCAATTCCCAATTGAAATTTGCAAAATCCATTTGTTTGAAAACCTTAAACTTTGAAATTCTTGAGAGCAAAGCCACTGATCATTATCGAGAGTTTTCTTAAGTGATTCCTGCCATTTAAGATGTAATTAACTATAGGGGCTTGCCCTTATAGGGAACTTTAAGAACTCAAGTAATATAAACCCTGCTTAATTCATTTATATTAAGTAGGGGAACTTGTTGACTTAAAATTGGTTTGCAGACCAAAAGGATGTCACAAATCTTCTAGTTTATTTAACCGAGCCCCATCATCAAGCAGTGTGTCTATTCTTCGGGATAGATACACGGTTTGTGGTGCGGTGCTCGTTTATATAAACTATTCGGGATGTGAGATCGGTTTGATTTCATATCTTAAAATTTTCAAACTTAAAACCATTTTCAAAATCAAATGCTACTTTCTAAATTATATATATATTTAAATTAAATTTAAAATTTAAAGCTCACCGACAATTTCTGTAGGTGACCCCTTTTTCAAATACAACACACAAACCTAAAAATATGCCGACAGTAAGCACCAACATTTACAGTAGTAATTGGTCTCAATGGCTGAAGTACCTCTTCCCAAGTTTCAAATCTCACTCCAGATCTTTCACATAGTGAATGAATCAAGGATGGAAATCCCATACCTGCAGTCGTGGTTGATCTAGCACAGTTCAAAACCTATTCATAAATTATCCCTCCAATGTCAATAGGCTTCCCATGCTGAATACAATGGTTCAACACAGCTCTTTCTCTCGTCACTTCACTTGTATGACTTGAAGGTAACAACTTAGATGAGATAAAATTATGCCATGCCTTAGAAATGACATTCAATTTGTAAGCAGGAAAGTTCACTCTTCTATCATTTGTAATTTTCCATAATCCTTTTCCATCAGTCAGAAACTCCATAATCTCATCTAATTCTCCTTCCGAAGGATGATAGTTAGAATAAAACAAAACATATCAGGAGGTAGTCCATAAAAGGTATTGATTGCACCTGAAGAAAAGTTTACTTCATGCCTTCTAACCATGACTTAACTTTTCTCTGCAGCAGGAAAATTTGCATAAAATTCTCTTACAAGAGAAACACCAGCAACAGCAGAGAAGCAACAGTAATTCTGTCAGTTTCTTCTTGCAATCATATCTTCAATCACCTCTCCTGGCTTACTAAACACTCGCTCAGGAATCAATTTATGTGATTACAATGCATCGATGTAGCGTTCCTCAGCCCTCAAACTAATAAATTTGTGATAATCAAATTTTGTCTTATCTCGAGCGCGCTTTAACTTTGGAGCCATCTCTATAAATTTAAGAAAAATTCACCATAAATTCTAAAATCAAACTAAACTTGCTAAATTATCTTCCAAAAGATATTTTCACTAAATCCAAGCAATTTATCAAGCTTTTCCTCAAATTTTCACCATGAATAGTGATTTTAAGATTTTCCAAAATGCATGGTGAAAATAAAAAAAATTTACTTAGGAGTAGTGCTCTTACCTCAAGGAATCCAAGTCTAACAATTTTTGTTGAGATCGGCTCTTAAATGATCCACAATATGTAACCCTAGGCTCCTCTTTCGCGGCAAAACATATGTTGAAAACGACGGGGCGGTTGAAAATGAAAAATTTCGGGTTTTTAACTTACGGGAAACAAATTTCGCTAACTGGCGCTTAAGCGCGAACATTCAGGACTTGGCTGTGAAATCTGGCGCTTAAGCGCCGGCAATCTGGCGCTTAGCCGCCAGTACCTAAATTTTTATAATTAAGGTATTTGCACTAAATTACTTTATTAATTACCCTTAATTAGTCCACAATAATTAATTCTCCCACATAAGTCTTCTAATACTCCAAATCAAAGTTAAATAATCATTGATTCCACACAAATTCAAAAAAACACAAACTTATATTCAAATAAGCACAACATTTAATACAACACTAAAATTTCTATCCAAACGTGAAGGATAAAATTCTCAAAATACAAGATACTATAATATTAAACTGATAAGTATACATCTCTAAGAAGTACCCATCACATCATCAGGCATATATAAAAACACTAAACACACCAAACATGAACTCAACAATAACACTAGCATAACACATTAAGACACTAAACACATTTTAGCACAGGTCCGCTAAGTATCCAAATTTTCATTATGACTTCACTAAATCATCAATTAAGGTCGAATAAACTCTACTTAAGTTTAAAAACTCCAAATTACTACCATTAAAAATATAAAAACAAACCAAACAAAGCGAACAAAACACACATAAAGCAAAGCACACCGATAAATATGGGTTGCCTCCCATAAAGCGCTTGTTTTAACGTCTTCAGCCTGACATACCCAGAACTCATTCTGAGTGACCCAACATTAAATTCTCATCAGATTTAGATATGTTAACTGAAAAATATGGTTTAAGTCTATGTTCGATAACTTTAAATATTTTTCCAGTCTTAGGATCTTGAATATCTACAGCTCCAGAAGAATAAACTTTTGTCACAATGAATGGACCCATCCACCTGGACTTAAGTTTTCCAAAAAATATTCTTAACCTAACATTATACAACAAAACTAGTTGTCCTGATACAAGATTTTTGGTAAGAATCTTCCGATCATGCCATAACTTCATCTTTTCCTTATAAATCTTAGCATTTTCATAAGATTCATTCCTTAGTTCTTCAAGCTCATTTAATTGCAATAATCTCTTTTCAACAACATCTTTCAAATTATAATTGAACTCTTTAATAACCCAATAAGCTTTATGCTGAAGTTCAAAAGATAAATGACAAGCTTTTTCAAAAATCAGCCTATATGGGGACATTCCTATAGGTGTTCTGTAAGCAGTCTTATAGGCCCACAAAGTATAATCCAGTTTAATTGACCAATCCTTTCTTTTTGGATTAACAATTTTTTCCAATATTCTTTTAATTTCACGATTGGATAATTCAACCAAATCACTTGTCTGAGGATGATAAGCAGTAGCAATGTGATGATTAATATGATATTTCTTTGCTAATTTCCCAATAATCGCATTTCTAAAATTACTTCCCCCATCATTTATGATTACTCTTGGTATTCCAAATCTGTAAATTATATTCTTTTCTACAAACTTTGCAACACTTTGAGTATCACATCGAGGTAAAGTAATAGCTTCATTCCATTTGGAAACATAATCTACTGCTATCAAAATATACACATTTCTAAAAGATGGTGTAAATGATCCCATTAAATCTAATCCCCAAACATCAAATATTTCAACTTTCAACATATAATTGAGGGGTATCTTATTTATTCTAAAAATATTGCCTACACGCTGACATCTATCACAATTTTTAATATAATCATTCACATCCTTAAAAATTGTAGGCCAATAAAATCCTGATTGTAATATCCTATATGCAGTTTTATCACTTCCAAAATGTCTCCCATAATTAGAATCATGACATTTTTGAATAATTTCGTAAGTCTCTTCCAATGGTACACATCTTTGAATTATAAGATCCTTTCCTTGTTTATATAAAAATGGGTCATCCCAAAAATAAGTCTTAGCATCAGACATAAATTTCTTCTTTTCATGATATGTCAAACCATAGGGTATAATATTACTAACAATAAAGTTTACTATGTCTGCATACCACGGAACATTCCTTTCTTTAACAGTGAACAGTTTTTCATCAGGAAAATGTTCATTAATTTCTTCAATATCATAGAGAGATTTTTCAATTTCAAGCCTGGACAAATGATCAACAATTTGATTATCAGAACCCTTCTTATCTACTATCTCAAAATCAAATTCTTGCAAAAGAAGAATTCATCTTATAAGTCTATGTTTTGCATCATTTTTCTTCATTAAGTATTTAATAGCAGAATGATCGGTATGCACAACACATTTAGTTCTAATTAAGTATGATCGAAATTTATCAAAGGCAAATACTATAGCTAATAACTCTTTCTCAGTAGTGGTATAATTAATTTGAGCTTCATTAAGAGTCTTACTAGCATAATAAATTACTTTGAAAATTTTACCATATTTCTGACCCAAAACAGCGCCAATAACATAATCACTAGCATCACACATTAATTCAAAAGGGTTTTCCCAATTTGGTGAAATTATTATAGGTGCAGTGATTAATTTTTCTTTTAATATTTCAAAGGCTTTACATCAGTTATCATCAAAATTAAAAATTGCATCCTTTTCCAGTAAATGACATAAAGGTTTTGTAATTTTTGAAAAGTCTTTATTGTAACGCCTATAGAATCTAGCATGTCCTAAAAAACTTCTAATTCCCCTTACATTGGTTGGGCAAGGTACATTAGATATAACTTGAATTTTTTGCAGGATCTACCTCCAAACCTTTTTCTGAAATCCGATGTCCCAAAACAATTCCTCCTGCTACCATAAATTAGAATTTTTCCCAATTAAGCACCAAATTAGTTTCTTCACAGCGTTTTAGAACTTTAGATAGATGTTCTAAACATGATTCAAATGAAATTCCAAACACTGAAAAAGTCATCCATAAAAATTTCAATACCTTTTTCAATTAAATCACAAAAAATAGCCATCATACATCTTTGAAATGTAGCAGGGTCATTACATAAACCAAAGGGCATTCTTATAAACCGTAAGGACTGGTAAACATAGTTTTCTCTTGATCCTCAGGAGCAATTTGAATATGATGGTAACCAGTATATCCATTCAGAAAACAAAAGTATTTATGCCCAGCCAGTCTATCCAACATTCGATCTAGAAAGGGAGTGGAAAATGATCTTTCCTTGCGGCAAGGTTTAATTTTCTATAATCAATGCATATTCACCACCCTGTAACTTATCTTGTTGGTATCATTTCATTCTTTTCATTAACAGTCACAGTTACTCCTTCTTTCTTAGGAACACAATGAATAGGACTAACCCATGCACTATCTAAAATAGGGTAGATAATTCCAGCGTCCAACCACTTTAAAATTTCTTTCTTAAGAACTTTTTTCATAATAGGATTTAATCTCCTTTGGGGATCAGCCCACGGTTTGCAATTATCTTCCATAAGAATTCTGTGCATACAAATTGAACGACTGATTCCTTTAATATCAACAATTGTTCATCCAAAAACTTTCTTGTGCTTCTTCAGAATTTCAAGCAAACTCTCTTTTTCTTTTCCAGTTAATTGAGAGGAAATTATAATAGAGAAGGTTGAGGATTCACCAAGAAAAGCATACTTCAAATTATCAGGAAGCATTTTTAACTCAAGTTCAGGAGGTTTTTCAATTGATGGACCATAAGATTTATCTTTTTCAGCATATCCAACAATTTAAAATTTTCATGAACATACTAAATCTTCTTCTTGAGAATCTTCAGAATCAAATAACTCCTCTTCTTGCTTATATTCAAATTCTTCTCCTTCAACATTCTCTTCATAAGTTGATTTGAAATGACATTCACTTAAATAATCAATAACATCCATCCTATAACACTCATCTTCTTTACCTCTTGCAGGATATTTCATCGATTTTGAAATATTAAATGTAACAGTCTGATCATTAACCCTCATCATTAATTCCCCTTTTTGCACATTTATCATGGCTCTGCCTGTAGCTAGAAAAGATGTCCCCAAAATTATGAGTATCTCTTTATCTTCCTCCATATCTAACACAATGAAATCCACAGGAAAAATAAATTGATCCACTTTTATCGAAACATCTTCTATAACTCCTTTAGGATATGTGATCGAACGATCTGGTAATTGCAGAGTTACAGTAGTTGGGGTTATTTCTCCTAGTCCCAGTCTTTTGAATATTGATAGAGGCATAAGGTTAATGCTTGCAGCCAAATCACATAAAGCTTTTCCACAGAATCTTTCTCCGATTGCACATGAAATTGTGAAACTACCAGGATCTTTAAGTTTTTCATGAAGCTTTTTCTGAATTATCGCACTGCACTCCTCACTAAGTGTAACAGTCTCATTTTCTTCAAACTTCCTCTTTTTATTAAGAAAATCCTTCATAAATTTTGCATAGCTTGGCATTTGTTCTAGGGCTTCAACAAATGGAATATTAATGGTAAGCTTCATTAATATCTCCAAGAATTTTGAAAATTGCTTATCCAACTTTTGTTGACAAAGTCTCTGAGGAAATGAAGGTGGTGGGTTTTCTAAATCAACCTTAGGTGGAGAAATAAGTCTTTCAAAACCTTTTGGAGTGTCCTCTTTAGGTCATTCAATCTCTTCTTTTTCTACTTTAGTCTCTTTTTGAACTCTACCTTCCAATTCTTTTCCACTTCTCAGTTGAATTGCTTTCACTTGTTCTTTATTCTTTTCTCTTGGATTCACTTCAGTATTACTTGGAAGCATCCCTTGGGATCTATTACTTAAGGAATTTGAAATTTGTCCCAATTGATTTTCAATATTTCTGATGGTTGCTCCTTGAATTTGTAATTGATTTCCCATATGTGATACTACTTCTTCCATAGACAACTTCTTCTCCTTAAATTGTAAAGCATTGTTATAACCTGAAGGATAAGTTAATCTATTATTATTATTACTTTGGTTGTTCCAATTCCCTAATGGGTTTACTTGGGTGTTCCCCCATTGTTGATTAACACCACCCTGATTAGTGTTATTCCAGTTAAAATTTAGATGATTCTTCCAACCTGGGTTATAATAATTGGTATATGGGTTGTTAGGTTTAGTTATAGCATTCACAGTTTCTGGTGAAGAATAATAATCAACCATTTGGCCTAATGAATTTTCTTCAATCATGAGATTTGGGTGAGAAAATTTCATTCCAAATTGGTCTATCTTCCTTGATACAACATCAACTTGATTTGCTAACATTGTAAAAGCATCATTTTCATAAACACTGGCTACCTTTTTAGAATTTAACCTTTCAGAAGACCATTGAAAATTATTAATAGCCATTTCTTTAATTTAAGCATAAGCATCAGTAAATAGTTTAGACATTAATGATCCACCAGCAGCAGTATTGATGATTGATCTAAGAGATCCAACTAATCCATTATAAAAAGTTTGAATTATAACCAATCTGGTATCGCATGATGTGGACATTTCCTTAGGAGATCTTTAAATCTTTCCCACGCTTCATATATTGATTCCCCTTCAAACTGACAAAAAGATGTTATATCATTTCTCAACTTAGCAGTCTTAGATGGTGGAAAATATTTAGCAAGGAATTTTTGTGACAATTCACCCCAAGTTCTAATTGATCCAGGTGCTAACGAGTGTAACCACATTTTAGCTTTATCCCTTAGTGAGAAAGGAAAAAGTCTAAGTCTAATAACATCATCCGAACCACCATCATATTTAAAAGTAGCACACAACTCGAGAAAATTAACAAGATGCAAATTTGGATCTTTAGTTGTTGCTCCCCCAAACTGATTATTTGATACCATTTGGATAATAGCAGGTTTAATGTCAAAAGAATTAGCAGCTACAACAAGGTTTTGAATACTACCACGAAGTTCATCTATTGTAGGGTTAATATAATCTCTTAAAGGTCTTAATTCTTGATGGATGCCAACATTTTGATTTTGATGATTTGCCATTTCTTGAATATTTTTTTCTTTTTCTTTTTCTGTATTTTTAATTTTTTTGATTTTTCTGATAGTTCTTTCTAATTCAGAATCGTAAGGCACAAGTCCTTCAGAATCTGAATTACACATACAATAATAAAACAAAACAAAATACAATATAGTAACAAAAACAAAGAAATGTATAAATTTAAAATTTCTTAATTATCTTTAAAATGCAATTTAATTAATTTTCCCCGGCAACGGCGCAAAATACTTGATCCCTGATAGATATAAGTGCAACGGATGCCAGAAACTTAGTTCCGCTGGATAAATGGGCTGATGATTTAAGATATGAAAATAATGATTTTATAATATAGGATACTACGCAATTATACGTATCGTTTATCAAGTAATATAGGACTTTCTGATTAAGCCCCAAGATATCAAACCCACAGGGAAAAATTAAAAATCTTTAAAGGAATTTAGAAAATTATCTTTTTACTTTCTTTAATTGTTTTTTAAATAGTATGTCTTGATTT
Organism: Papilionanthe hookeriana x Papilionanthe teres; assembly: GCA_022702705.1. Lineage (NCBI taxonomy): Eukaryota > Viridiplantae > Streptophyta > Magnoliopsida > Asparagales > Orchidaceae > Papilionanthe > Papilionanthe hookeriana x Papilionanthe teres. The sequence continues at coordinate 128,888,053 of CM040425.1, read as the reverse complement.
TGAAAAGTTTTAGAAAGTTGATTTGTCTTTTGAAATTTTCTCAATAAAATGCTAAGAAATGAAAGTAAATGTTTCAATAACTAATAACACTGGATGTAAAAATACTAATAACTAAAATATCTTTCTCTTTCCTTTAATGAAGTAGTAATAATTCTGAAAGTATTGTTGTGGAAGTATTTAAATTTTATTGTGACAGATAGAAGCAAATGTGTTCTTTACCCTTACTTGGTTCTATAAAGAACATAGGTTAATTTGAAATTTATATTATTTTGAACATGGTTAGGCAGGGGAAGATACCGGTCTCTCACTCTGCAGTTCCCTCGATTCCCACCACATGAGGGCTAACTTCTCATAACAAAACTCAAAACTTCAAACCAAATTGGGGGTTTTAGCCTGTCACTCTAAAATCCTCTAATTTTACTCTCTTTTATAAAAATTTCTTCTAATATTACATTCACTTATATGGACTATAGTTCTCACCCATATAATTGCATGTGATTCCTACTAACTTTAATGAGATAATACCGCATTGAATCTTACATAATCTCAAGAAATTTCACAACTTAACAGGCCAAATTAAGAAGTAAACAAAGTTCTCATAATCAATCTTCACAACTTCTTCCAATATTTAAACACCTATATTTTCTACAACAATTCTATTTAAATTAGTTACTTCTCCATTTTAAGAAAGAAAAAGATAAAGTAAACTTCTCAGAATGCATTAGGAAAATATAAAAAAAATTGATTTGAAAATAAAAGCGATAAGAAAATAATAAACAAAAGCAAGTATTGATAAAATAAATAAAAGTAAACATTTATCTGAAAATTCTCTCCACATGACTAAGGAAGTTCCTCTGAAACTTTGACTCTTTGCTAAAATACTCCTCAGAGCAAATTTCCAAACTCCGATGACTCAGAATACAGACTTCATACTTCAATAAAAACTAAACTAAAAAAAAGAAAAGAAGAGGGAGAAGAACTCTTAACTCCGACCCTTTTCTCCTTTCTACTCTCTACTCCTACTCAAAATAAAAAAATTAAAATGTAGTGGAAGAATCTCCTAAATTCCTCTCTTCAAAATACAGTGATGAGCCTCTTCAATTCTTAAATTCTTCACTTCTAAGACTCTCTTTAAATAGTGAACCAAAAGGGGCCTTTGTGTCTCTTCAAAATGTGTCCAAATTTGATGTATCTACCAAGGAACGCACCCCTTCATTCAAATTTGCCGCCCAAAGGAAGTTATGGACATTACTACCAAGAGTTTCATCCATTCCCTTTTGAATTTGGTGCCAAATCTAATTAAAGTTTGATTTATAATTGTGGCAGCTAAGCGCCGGCCTAGCGACGCTTAGCCGCCAGTGCCAAATTTTTTATTTTTCATTTTTTTGCTCCAAATTTGATCCAATTTTGCTCCTTTCATCATGACCATCCATTTTCATCATACCTGCAAGAAAAACATAAAATACCTTCCATTAAAGTGCAATATCATTAAACATAGGTATAAAAATGTGCATAGAAATACTATATATTTTAGGTGTATCAGGCTTAAAGGTTAATTAAGTATAATTAGAGTTAGACTTAATTAGGATTTAATGTTATTTAAGCCTAATGTAAGTATGCCTTAAAGTTTAATTAAGTCTAATTAGGGTTAGAATTAATTTGGATTTAAGGTTGTTTAAGCCAAATGTGAGTAAGGATTAAAATTTAATTAAGTCTAGTTAGGGTTAGAATTAATTAGGATTTAAGGTTGTTTAAGCCTAAGGTAACTAAGGCTTACAGATTAATTAAGTCTAATTAGGGTTAGACTTAATTAGTATTTAAGGTTATTTAAGCCTAATGTAAGTAAGGCTTAAAGGTTAATTAAGATTAATTAGTGTTAGACTTAATTAGGATTTAAGGTTGTTTAAGCCTAATGCAAATCTTAAAGGTTAATTAAGTCTAATTAGGGTTAGACTTAATTAGGATTTAAGGTTGTTTAAGCCTAATGTAAAGAAGGCTTAAAGATTAATTAAGTTAAATTTGGGTTAGAATTAAATAGGATTTAAGGTTTTTTTAGCTTAGTTTAAGTAAGGCTTGAGGGCTTAATTAGGCCTAATAATTAAGACCTAATTAGGGTTTAAGATATTAAGCCTAATGTAGTCGAGGCTTAATGAATTAATTAGTTTTAATGGGTTAGACCTAATTAGGTTTTAAGTCTAATTTAAGTAAGACTTTAAGGTTAATTAGGTCTAATAAGTAGGACCAAATTAGAGTTTAAGGTATTAAGCCTGATGTAAGGCTTAATGAATTAATTAGGTCTAATGAGTTAGACCTAATTAGGTTTTAAGTCTAATTTAAGAAAAAAATGTTAATTAGGTTTAATAAGTTGGACCTAACTAGGGTTTAAGGTATTAAGCCTAATGTAGTCAAGGCTTAATGAATTAATTAGGTCTAATGGGTTAGACCTAATTAGGTTTTAAGGTATTAAGTCTAATGTAGTTAAGGCTTAATGAATTAATTTGGTCTAATGGTTTAGACCTAATTAGGGTTTAAGGTATTACGCCTAATGTAGTTAAGGCTTATTGAATTAATTAGGTCTAATATGTTAGACGTAATTAGTGTTTAAAGTATTAAGCCTAATTTAGTTAAGTCTTAATGGAATAATTAGGTCTAATATTTTAGACCTAATTAATGTTTGATTTGTCTTAAAAGCTAATGCAATTTAAATGTTAAGGTGTTTAATGAGGCCTAATGAGGGATTAGAATTTATTAAGGTTTGCTTTGTCTTAAACCTAATGTAATTAAGGTTTAAGGTGTTTAATCTGGCCTAATGAGGATTAGACCTAATTAGGGTTTGATTTGTCTTAAACCTAATGTAATTAAGGTTTAAGGTGTTTAAGTTTAATTAGGATTTTTGAAGGTTTGTATTGTCTTTTAACCTAACCTAATTAGAACTTAAGGGTTCATCCTAAGTTTAAAATAGTTTAAACTTAGATATTAAGATTTTATTAATCTTAATTATATCTTTCATGAATTATAGAAGTTTTTAAGATTTAATTTATAATTTTCAATTTTATAAATTTCATCCTAAAAGTCAAAAGTGTCTTTCCAAGATTTCAAGAGTTACAGAATGTCATTTTAAGGATCCAAATTCATCATCCTAAAGTTTCTGAGGATTTTCCAATTGATATTTCAAATTCCTAACTAATGTAATTATTTATGAAAATAATCACATCACAGGGTTAAAAATCGTATATCTTATCCTAGGGACTCCCCTAAACTTGAAAAAATCATAGAAAGTTCCTAAGAATGAAAGGATCATTCTGTGAAAATTTTATAAAGATTTTATTTATAATAAATTTTTAATAATTAAAATACTCTAGCGAGTATTTAATTAATTAAAAATTAAATATAACTCCTTAATTCATGATTTTGTTTCCACATTATTCCTCTCATTACCCAAAGTTCAAAGGTATTTTTGTCATATTTTTATGATTTTTGTGTGTCAAGATATGAAATGTTGATTTTTTTTAGGTTATTCTGATTTAATTAAATCATTAATTAAACCAAAAAAGTTGTGAGGCGACGTGTGTCCACGTACGAGTGAAAAAGCATATGATCTCATATGGAGATCAGAACAGTGGAGCCAGGGAGATTTAATCATAGCCATCTGTTTCTAAACACGGAAATAGACAACATTAGTGCGTCTCCCTCATCTCCTCTGATCTCGCAAGCCATTCACATTCTAGGAACAATTTCTCACTCGATTATTGATGGAATTGAATGAAATTTGTTCCTAAAGCTTCATCTGGAGATAAAGAAACCATCTTTACGGTGATGATAGGGTTGTGAAATGGTTCGTTTCAAAATGTGTCAAACCTGAATGCCACTAAAGCTAGAAAAATAATACCCTGGCCTCAGTCGATGTAAGCTTAAATTAAAGCTTCGCCTTAACTTTAGAAAGCTTAAGGACAACTCAATTTGAGGTTAAATCGAGCCTAGGTTTGAGTTTGATCTCAAGGAGTGTCAGCTTGAGAGGAAGATGCTGAACAGTGGGTTAGAACCTATGGGGATGGTCAATTTTGATTGGGATCATCATCGTAGGGTTCTAGAAATCTTCTGGAATGATCAATTTGAGGTTTTAAAGAGTTTCATTTCAGGCTTAGATTTTGTCTTGGTTTCGGGTAGGGAAATTAGGGCAAATCAATGAACTTTTTAGGCTGATTCAATGGGGATCAACTGCTTAGGGTATGGGGAGGAACTTTGATGTTCAAACTTTTATGATTTAGGCAATGTATGGGTGTCTCCAATTTTTGGTCTCTCCTCTTAGATGCTCTCGAATTTGGCTTATTTATAGCCATGGGAGGCTATGGGCAAGCTTGGGCTTGCCTAGGGGAGGCGATATCAGTATTATAATGGCTTGGGGTTATTTTTTTGGCTGAAGGATAAGTACAATTCACTTCCCCAAGAGTAACCCATGTTGGGTTCATCCATGATGAAGGATGAGTTTAAGTCTTGGCCTCCCTCCATTGGAAGGTTTAGGAGGTGGATAAGGTTGGACAAGCTTTGCTGGAATTATCTCCCCTACATGAGATTTATGTATCATTTAATGAATTTGAAGAGGGCATGAAACATAAGCCACTTATTCATCCTTTACATGGCTTGGTGATGATTATATTTAGCCATGGTGGAAGGTTGGTTTATGCCACTTTCCTCTCCCATTGGATAGTCTATAGTATGGTTGTGGTGTCACATATGTTGGCCGACCACCTCACTTCATGGGAAGAGGTGAATCATGGCTTACGTTTAAGAGGAAACGACACATAATTTCTTTTTTTTTATCACTTTCAAAATTTGGTAAATATGGCAACTCATGACGTGGAGATGGTTTAAGCCAAGATTTTCTCCATTGGATGGCTTGTGAGGTGAGAGATGACTCACCCATGTCATTCTCTTAAGCCTCTCATGAAGGAATGAAACCGCCTTGATTTTTCATGATGGTGTCATGAAGGTATCTTTAACCATGGTTAAATGATGTGTCATGGGTCATTTAATGTGTTTAATCATATTTAATGGGTCTCATGGGTTATGTGTAACCCATATGAAGTCAATTATGAGGTCATTATTGGATTTTAAAATTTAAAGCCATTTATTGTGTCATGTGTGATGTCACATGTCCATATTTACTTCATGGCTGTTTAATTATAATTCCATTCTTAATTAATTATTTAACTAATTAAAAATATTAGGAATTATAATATTAACTAATAATTAATTAAAATAATTTTTAAAATTAATTATTTAATAAATTTTATCAATTTTCGTTCAAAATAATGTATTTTGACCAAATTTGGTTACTGTTGACTAGGGTAGACCAATGTTGACCCAGGTTGACCCAAGTTGACCAATCCTAGTCGAAGGTTGACCAATGTAACTTTTCCAACTTTGTCACGGTTGGGTTAGTCACAGGATCCATGGGTTTTGTCATTATGTGTTTGATTTGGTCATGTTGACAAATTATAGAGTTTAGGTTGACCCAATGGTCAATATTGTGACTTTTTGGTTCTACATTGGTCATCTTGACAAATTTTGTCTTGATTAGGTAATTGTTTGACCATAAGTCCAATATGGTGGCTATGGGGGGTAAAGGTTGACTCGTTTGGTCAATATGGTGAACATTGGATCAAGGGTTGACCAGTTTGACCGAAGTTGACTATTTGGGTCAAGGGTTGACCAGTTTGGTTAATGTGGTGATCATTAGGTTAAGAATTGACTATTTTGACCAAAGTTGACCAATTGGGTTAAAGGTTGACCATTTTGGTCAATGTGGTATTCAATGGGTTAAGGATTGACCAGTTTGACCAAAGTTGACCATTTGGGTTAAAGGTTGACCAGTTTGGTCAATGTTGATCAGATAAAGGTTTGTCATTACTGATTTGATCATTTTAGGATGTCAATAAGACTTGGATTAAAATGGATTTATAGGGTCTTACCAGACATTAGGGTTTAGTGTCCATCAATGAGATTTTGGAAGTCAATATTGTTATATTTCCTGTCTCAAGCTGATTTTAAAATAATCCTCACAAATGTGAGGTCAACAAATGGGCTCCCAATATGTGTGGAATACTGTATGAGTATTCCACACATATTGGCGTTGACCAAAATAGTCTGGATAACCCAGCATAATTGTCAGTTTATTGTCAGAGAACTTTTATTTCGAAAAGAAGATGGATGTCATATTCCATTAAAGGAGGTCTCACACTGCTTTTTAAAGATACCGAATATCAGGATGCTATATTTCCATGTCAGGAGGAGGCTTATATCTAATAGCTGAAGAGAGAGAGAGAGGATGTCATACCATCTCTAAAAAATGTCGAATGTCGATATGTCGATTTTGAGAAGGAATATCATACAACTGATATCCTTTCTCAAAGAAAGAGCTATAGGAATGTCATATTTCCGTGTCAGGAATGGATTTATATCCAATGGCTTAAGATAGAGAGGATGCCATACCATCTCTCAGAAATGTCAAATCTTGATATGTCAATTTTGAGAAAGAATACTATATGATTTATATCCTTTCTCATCGAAAGAGCTATAGGAATGTCATATTTCCATGTCAGGAAGAGACTTATATCAAATTGTTGAAGAGAGAGAGAGAGGATGCCATACCATCTCTCAGAAATGTCAAATGTCGATATGTCACTTTTGAGAAGGAATGCTATAGACTTATATCATTTCTTAAAGAAAGAGATATAGGAATGCCATATTTCCATGTCAGGAAAGGACTTATATCCAATAACTGGAGAGAGAGAGAGGGTATCATGCCATCTCTAAGAAATGTCAAATTGGAGGTTTCAGCGTAACAGGATAAGATCCCCATATTGATCCTATGATTGGTAACTAAAGTCGAAAGTTAGCTTTCAGGTGAAGGGTGAGTGGGAGCTCCGTAGTGACAGTTGGTATCCTCCGAGCCTATCCTTAGATTTAGTGACTGAACTTAGGATATGTCAATGCTCTTTAGATTCTTGGAAAAGGGGGTACTCTTTTGAAGGTAAAGAAAAATTTATGCTCCTATTTGGCACAATACAATAAAAAATCATTCTATATCATTCACACATTATATACTCATTGCAAGAGGAAAGACACTTTTCATATATATCAAAACCTTTCAAATACAAAGCTTAGTGTGTGTGTTAGTTAATTCGATTTAAAGATATTAGTAGTAATTGTGGTTTGCTTAACTTTTACTGTTTTCTGCATCTTGTTAGTAGAAGTAAACTTAAACTTTAATTGCGATGAGTATTAGATTTCAGTATTATGCTATCTATTGTAAGGAATGTGCCTTCCCTGTGGGATCGATAACTAGGACTCCATTAGAGCTCTATATTACTTAATACGATACGTATACTTGTGTTGAAGTTTGGACTTTACAAAATCATTATAAATATATAAATTTGGGTTCATAAGTTCATGCATAATAAAAAGTCCTTGATAATCATCCTAACTCATATTCTCTCCACCGCACTTGATAATCATCATTTATAGTGTTCCTTACTTCTAGTCCCTTTACTCTGGTGTTCAACCTTTCCAACTGATCCATAACATCATGCAGAGTAGGCTCCCTAGATGTAGATGGTCTCTCATGAATAGAAGAAGGTTCATCAGATTTCTTACTCCGTTTCCATCCTATATAAGCTTCATATGTTTTCAAATTTAGTTTAGTAATGGGCTTCAGGGGAGAGACTACCTCATCATTATCTTCAGTTGCTGCACCAGACTGAATACACAAGGCATGAATCAGGCTTGGGTGTCCTTTTCCACCTGTAGTCTCTCCTTTTAAGCTCATTAAAATACTTTTATAAATAATAACCTTAATATTTATGTTCTTCATGTTCTGAATACAGTAGTTAAGAACAGCTCCATCTACAGTAACCTCGTTGTGAAGGTTGGTAGGAAAAAGTCTTGTAGAAATGAGATAATGACATGATTTTGATACATGATTCAAAGAAGAAAGCGGGAAGTTAAGTTTTAATCTTTGTTTAACCTTCCATTCCCCTTTTTTGTCAGTCAAAAAGTTCACAATCATATCTAATGCTTCATTTGTAATAGGAAAATTTTCATATTCATAAGAGAAATGTGATTTTAACTGATAAAATGCATTAATGCAAGCAGGGGTAAATTCAACCTTTTTTCCTCTAACCAGTATGTATTCACTCTCAGAATAATACAAATTTGTTTAAATTCTCTAACAATTCCGAGCATCGCTTCAAGAGTGAAATAATAGAAAATCTCCCATTGGCGATTTGCAATAAGTTCTTTAAGGATACCTCCAAGATTTTCAAAAGCTTTCTCTTGAATACATTTCTTATTGCTAAGAAACATACTAAAGTGTGAATAAGGCTTGAAATTCACAAATTTGCTTTCATCATACTTAAATTTTCTCTTCCCATTTGAATTTCTTAGAGCCATTTGTCTAAAAATTTGAAATTTATCCAAATCAATTTTAAAATTTCAATGTAATGAACTCCAAGGTAAATTTAAAAAGATAAGAACTCAAAATCCATGAAAAATCTCTAAATTTTCTCCAAAACTTCAAAATTTTAAATCTTCCTAATGTAGGAGATTTCCCTAGTCAAAATAAAAAAATTTTAAGTTAAAGTGTAGCTCTTACCAAGAGAAGATCAAATCTGAACTTTTCCAGCCACAAAATTGCTTCAAATCCAAATGCTAGTGAGCCCTAGGTGCGAAAATCGGCCTTAACTGGACGTAGAAGACGATAGTTTGGGCAAAAATGGTGGGTCCGAGGGTTAAATCGCAAAATTTGGAGTTTCAGTCCTTTTTTCTGATCTAGCGATGTCCGACGCTAGCGGCAGTCCCGTTCGGCTCATTTTTCTGCTCTTATGGCCAAACTCTCTATCTTTTGGCACAATTTGGCGTTGGTGACAGCGCCATTCGGTGCTAGTTCAAAAAATGGGCTTCTGACTTTCTTTTATAAATTCGATCTTTTTATGCCCGCTCTGACGTCTAATTAGTCTTATTAAGCATTGAATAACATTCTAAAGCCATGGCAAATGATATTTTTTAACACAAACAAAACAAAACATCACTTTCATATATAAGATTCAATTTTCAGACACAAACACACAACACTAAATAATTACACATCATCAAGCCATATATTTCTAACATTCAGTTTCAATCACAACCACAACACATTAACGCTAAAAACCAAACAAGAAAGCAAGTCCAAATATAACGTCCAAGCAAAACAAAGCAAAGGAAAGCAATCAGATACACAAACATAGAAATACAATAATCAAATCTTCATTCTTCCTCAGAACTATCATCAACTCTAAGATCTCCAATTGATTGAGTATGAAAAAACAGATTGTAGAATGGACGAAATAGAAATTCTTAAGTAGAATCCTCTTCAATCCAACCTTTCCTTTTCATCAACCGCGTCAAACTTCCTTCAAGATATCCAGAATAATCAAAGTGCTCCTTCATTCTCCAATCCGGATGATCAAAGAAATTAGATAGATTGTTGATTGCATTCATCAGGTGTTGCACTTCCTTCTCTAATTTCTTAATTTTCTTCAAGATGATCTGTGAACTTTCAGAAAAGTAAGGAGGAATAGGTGTTGACCTCTGAGATGGTTGATCTTCAATAATGCTCATGTCATTCATGTCACCAACTGCCTGGATACTATATGCATCTACTGGGTCTATAAGCTTGCAAGGTAGAAGTACTCTTTCTCAGTTCTCATGTGGCACTTGTGATTGACTGCATAGGAGAAATATGGTGGAAGGATGTCTGATCCACTGAAAATTTGATAGTTTTTACTATTAATTTCATACATGTTTTTGATGATATTGCACTTTAAAGAATGGTATTTTTCATGATTTTGTGCAGATATAATGATTTTAGGCCTTTGGAGCAAAAGGAAGCAAAAAGGAGCAAATTTGGAGAGAAAAAGGACAAAATTGCATTTTATTGAACTAGCGTCGAACGACACTGTGACCAGCACCGAATAGTGCCAGTTTCTAGAGTTACAATGTTTTGGAGGAACAATGCACCGAACGACGCTCCTAGCAGCGCCGGACAGCGACCTATCCCAATTTTGAACTAGATTCAATGTATTTGGCCAGATTTTGAAAGGTTGCTTGAGGAAACTCTTGGGACCGAATTTAAACACTTTTAGATCCAAATTTCAAAGGGGGGAGAGAGGGGAAGAAAGGAAGAGAAGAGTTTAGAGTTTAGAGTTTAGAGAGAGTCTCTATCCATTTTATGTTGGAAGTTAGGGTTTGTGTTTTCTCTTCTAAGGAGTGTGAGAGGAGAGGGAAAGTGAGAGATTTCTTCTTCCTTACTATTCTAAAGAGAGAATTGTGTGTTGTTGTGATGAAAGAAGAGGAGTCAAAGGAATTCCTTAAGATTCACTTAGGGAAGAGTTTAAGATAAGTTGTCTTTACTTTACTCTGTTTGTATGACGTTGTTTTTATATATGAAATCAACATTTTGTCATCTATTCCTCATGAGTCTTGAGTAGATTTCTTAGTCTTTCTCCTTTTCATGTGATGTGTTGATGTTGTGAAATGGAAATGAAGTGCCGATTTATTATGGCGAGTTTGCGATTAAATTTTTACTTAGAACTTCATTTACTTTTTGATCTGGCCAATTGAATTATTAAAACCTGTTGGAAAACACATGTTTCTATAGGACTATAAGTTCCATAACAAAATTGAAGGTCACATTCAATGTTAATGAATGAGAGATGTAGTTCATGAGGATTGAGTGCAAATAAAGAGGGAAATATACTTTGATGAGTGTAGAATTGGAGATTTCAGAGTGACAGACTGAAATACTCAATTTGATCCTAATGTTTAGAAACTGAAGCGAGAGTTAGCCTTCATGTGAAGGGAAGTGAGAGCTCTGGAGTGAGAGCCAGTATTCTCCTAGCCTAACCACATATTTGGGTACTAAAATTATGATTAGCTAATGTTCTTTATACGTTGAAATATGGGTAAAGAATAAGAATGCTCCTAATTGGCACAATACATTTGTATCACTGATTTATATCACAATAATCCTCACTTTATGATTTGAAAGGAGGAAGACTCTTTCTTGCAACTGATATTTGTTAGAAATTTAGTCTTATGTTAGTTTAACTTGTTGGAGTTTAGAACGTGCTTGGTAGAAATAGTAACTGAATCTATTTGTCTTTACTTTAAAAATTAAACCACCCGCAATTGTGTTATGATTCGATAAGTAATTTCTGTGCCACACCATAAAATTAAAGCTTCCCTATGGGATCGATAACCAGGACTCCACTAGAGCCCTGTATTACTTGAGCGATACATATACATGTGTTAATTGTGTGACTGATGAACCTAAAATATATAATGTTTTTATGCTCATTTTTTATACCTATTTTTAATGATATTTCACTTTAATTGAAGGTATTTGGTTTTTTTCTTGTAGGTATGATGGAAATAATTAATTATGATGAAAGGAACAAAAAAGGACAAAATTTAGAGCAAAATTATGAAGTTTGAGAAATTTGGCCTCTGGCGCCTAAGAGCCAAAGTGCCGGAGCATAAGCGCCACAGTTGATAGCTGAATTTAAATGAGTTTTGGGGGCATTTTCAAGGGGTATTTGAAGCAAATTTTTGTGGTAACTTCCTTAACTTCCTCTAAGAAGCAAATCTGAATGAAGGGATGCATCTTTTGGTGGTTACATTGAATCTGGATATTATTTGAAGAGACACCAAGACACCTTTTGGATTATTATTAAAATGAAGCCTCATAATTTGCAAGGGGGTGTTATTAGTGTGTGTGTGCGTGTGTGTGTGTGTGGTGAAGGGATGTAGTTAGTGTGGTGTGGAGAGTGTTATTATTAGAATGAGTTAAGTTTTAGAATTCTTCTTTTCTATAGAAGAGAGTAGAGAGTAAGAAAAGAAAAAGGGTTGGTGTGAAGCCTTCTTCTCACCAATTTTCTTTTATCCTTATATCTAGTTTTAATTGAAGTTTAAAGTCTTTATTAGAGTCACCAGAGTTAGGCACCAACCTCTATAGAGTTGTATTGTGGAAAACAAAATTCTAAAAGAACTTCCAGAGTCTGGTGGAGAGGATTTTCAGATAAGCAATTATATTTGTTTTTACATTTTTTTAAGTAAGATTGTTTTGTTTTGATTACGGTTTATGCTTTCATATCAAGTTTTGTTTGTGTTTACTTCATGAAATCTGAGTAGTTTAGTTTATCTTTTTCTTTGTTAGATGATGAAGTAATTAAATTATGGAAGTATTATTATGGAAAGCATAAGTGTTTAATGTTGGAATGAATTGTGATGATTCAATTCCTTAAACTTAATTTACTTCTTGATATGGCCAATTAAGATGTTAAAAGTTCTTGTGAGATTATGTAAGATCGAATGAAGTATTATCTCAAACAACAATTGGAAAAAATCATATGCAATCATATGGGTGAGAATTGTAGTCTATATGATTGAATGCAAATATATAAAGAGATATGCTTTGTTAGGGAGTAAAATTAGAGGACTTTATAGTGACAAGCTAAAGCCACCTAATTTGGTTTGTTTTTTAAATTTTGTTATGAAATGTTAGCCCCCAGGTGGAGGGAATAGAGGGAACTCTAGAGTGAGAGCTGGTATCTTCCTTGCCTAACCCATCTACAAAATTTCAAAATTTCAAATTAACCAATTTTCTTTATAGTACCAAGTAAGAGTAAAGAATATAATTGCTCCTATTTGACATAATACATTTGAATACTTCCACAACATAAAATTCCATAATTATTACTGATTCATTGAAGAAAGAAAAAGATATTTGATTCTTATAACTTTTATATCGTGTTTAGAGTATTGATAATTTCATTTCGTGCTTAAACTTGTTATTAAAAATATCAAAAACAACATTTCAAAATTAAAAAACTTAAGACATACATGCAAAAATCAATTAAAAAAGTAAAAATTTATTTTTCTTATTTCTTTAAATTTTTTCACATTTCTCTATGGGTTCGATATCTTGAGGCTTAATCAGAAAGTCCTATATTACTTATATATCTCGAGGCTTAATCGATACGTATACATCCGTAGAATGACATATTATAAATCATAAATTTCATATATAAATCATAAGCATAAATGTTCGGGCATCAAATTTTTGACGCTATTGCTGAGGTAATTAATTAAAATCTCATTTAAATAAAATTAAGAGAAATTAAAATTATTTTACTTTTATTTTTTATGTTAGTGTGTTTTGTTTTATTTTATTTAACGTTGTTTGCTTAGTTCAGGGTCTGAGGGACTTGTGCCTTATGTTTCTGAATTAGAAAGAACAATCAGAAAAAAAATTAAAAATTCTTAAAAAGATAAAATTATTCAAGAAATGGCAAATCATCGAAGTCAAAATGTTGACATTCATCAAGAATTTAGACCTTTAAGAGAATATGCTAACCCTACAGTGGATGAACTTCATGATAGTATTCAACACCCTGTTGTAGCTACTAATTCCGTTGAGCTTAAACCTATTATTATGCAAATGGTGTCTAATAATCAGTTTGGGGGAGTACCAACTAAAGATCCTAATTTACATCTTGCCAACTTTCTAGAGTTGTGTGCTAATTTTAAATATGATGGTATTTCAGATGATGCTATTAGACTTAGAATTTTTTCTTTCTCACTAGGGGTTAAAGCTATGATATGGTTAAATTCTTTAACAACTGGATTTATAAGAACTTGGGGTGACTTAGCACAAAAATTCCTTGCTAAATATTTTCCACCATCAAAGACTGCGAAGCTTAGAAATGATATTACATCTTTTTGTTAGTTTGAAGGAAAATCTATATATGAAGCATGTGAATGATTTAAAGATCTCCTCAGGAAATGTCCACATCATTCGATACCAGATTGTTTAATAATTCAAACTTTTTATAATGGATTAGTTGGATCTTTTAGATCTATTATCGATGCTGCTGCAGGAGAATCACTGATGTCTAAATAGTTTACTGATGCTTATGCTTTGATTGAAGAAATGACTACTAATAAATTTCAATGGCCTTCTAAAAGGTTAAATCCTAAAAAGGTAGCCAATATTCTTGAATATGATGCTTTTACGATGTTAGCTAATCAAGTTGCTGTAATTTCAAGGAAGATAGACCAATTTAGAATGACTTTTTCTCAGCCAATTTCCATGATTGAACAAAAATCATTAATTCAAATGGTTGATTCTCATACTTCACAAGAAACTATGAATCCTATAAGTAAGCCTAATAACCCTTATTCTAATTATTATAACCCAGGTTGGAAGAATCATCCAACTTTAACTGGAATACTAATAATCAGAGTGGTATTAATCAGCAATGGGGAAACAACCAAGTAAACCTATTGGGAAACTGGAACAACCAATGGAATAATAATTATAGACCAACCTATCCTCCAGGTTATAACAATGCTTCACAACTTAAGGAAAAGAAGTTGTCTATTGAAGAAGTGGTGTTAAAAATGGGAAATCTATTGCAAAGTCAAGGAGCTACAATAAGAAATATTCAAAATCAATTGGGGCATATTGCCAATACATTAAGTAATAGATCCCAAGGTATGCTTCCAAGTAATACTGAAGTAAATTCAAGAGATAAGAATAAATAAAATGTAAAAGCAATTCAACTGAGAAGTGGAAGAGAGTTGGAACATAAAGTTCAAAAAGAAATTGAAGTAGAAAAATAAGAGATTGACGAACCAAAAGAGGATGCTCAGAATGGTATGAAAGGACCTATTTTTCTACTTAAGGAAGATTTGGAAAAACCACCACCTCCATTTCCTCAAAGACTTCATCAGCAAAAATTGGATAAGCAATTTTTAAAATTCTTGGAGATATTTAAGAAGCTAACAATCAATATTCCATTTGCTGAAGCCTTAGAACAATTGCAAGCTATGTGAAATTTATGAAGGATATTCTCAACAAATATAGGAAGTTTAAAGATAATGAGACAGTTGCACTTTGTGAGGACTGCAATGAAATAATTCAGAAGAAGCTTCCTGAAAAGCTTAAAAATCCCGGTAGTTTCACAATTCCATTTACAATCAGATATAGATCTTGTGGAAAAGCTTTATGTGATTTGGGTGCAAGCATTAACCTTATGCCTCTATCAATATTAAAAGATTGGGATTAGGAGAAATAACTCCAACTACTGTAACTCTGTAACTAGCAGATCGTTCGATCACATATCCTATTGGAGTTATAGAAGATGTTTTGGTAAAAGTGGATCAATTTATCTTTCTTGTTGATTTCATTGTGCTGGATATGGAGGAAGAAAAAGAGATACCCATAATTTTAGGAAGACCTTTCCTAGCCACAGGCAGAGCAATGATAGATGCGCAAAAAGGAGAATTAAAAATGAGAGTTAATGATCAGACTGTTACATTCAACATTTCAAAATCTATGAAATATCCTATAAGAGGTAAAGATGATGAATGTTATTGGATGGATGTTATCAAGTATTTGAGTGAATGTCATTTCAAATCAGTTTATGATAAGAAATTTAAAAGAGAATAATTAGAACATGATCAAAAAGTGGAGTTACATCATTATGAATGTTATCAAGTATTTGAGTGAATGTCATTTCAAATCAGTTTATGATAAAAATTTGAAAGAGAAGAATTAGAACATGAGCAAAAAGTGGAGTTACATCATTATGAAGATTTTAACGAGAAAGATCAAAATTATGTTCATGAAAAATTTAAACTGCTGGACATGACTAAAAAAGATGAATCTTTTGGTCCATCAATTGAAAAACCTCCTGAACTTGAATTAAAACTTCTTCCTGATAATTTAAAGTATATTTTTCTAGGTGAGTCCTCAACTTTGCCAGTGAAAATTTATTCTTAATTAACTAAAATAGAAGAAGAGAGTTTGTTTGATGTTTTAAAGAATTATAGGAAAGCCTTCGGATGGATGATAACTAACATTAAGGAATCAGTCCTTCAAATTGTATGCATAAAATACTTATGGAAGATAATTATAAACCTAAGGATGAACCTCGAAGGAGATTAAATCCTATTATGAAAGATGTTTTTAAGAAATAAATTTTAAAATGTTTGGATGCTGGGATTATCTCCCATATTTCAGATAGTGCATGGGTGAGTCCTATTCACTGTATTTCTAAGAAAGGAGAAGTAACTATGACAGTTAATGAGATAAATGAGACTATACTAACAAGACAAATTACAAGATGGCAGATAATAGAAAATTAAATCTTGCTAAAAGGAAAGATCATTTTCCACTCCCATTTCTAGATCAGATGTTGGATAGACTGTCAGGGCATAAATACTTTTCTTTTCTTGATGGATATATTGGGTACCATCAGATTCAAATTGCTCCTACAGATCAAGAGAAAACAACATTTACCAGTCCTTATGGTATGTTTGCTTTCAGAAGAATGGCTTTTGGTTTATGTAATGCCCCTGCTACAATTCAGAGATGTATGATGACTATTTTATGTGATTTAATCGAAAAAGGGATTGAAGTTTTTATGGATGAATTTTCAGTGTTTGGAAATTCATTTGAATCATGTTTAGAACATTTATCTAAAGTTCTAAAACGCTGTGAAGAAACTAATTTGGTCCTTAATTGAGAAAAATGTCAATTTATGGTAGTAGGAGGAATTGTATTAGGACATAGAATATCAGAAAAAGGTTTAGAGGTAGATCCTGCAAAAATTTTTTAAGTTTTCTCTAATTTACGTTGTACAACAAATGTAAAGAGAATTAAAAGTTTTCTAGGACATGATGTATTCTATAGGCGTTACATTAAAGACTTTTCAAAAATTACAAAACCCTTATATCGTTTATTGGAAAAGGATGTAATTTTTTATTTTGATGATGTGCCTAAAAGCTTTTGAAACATTAAAAGAAAAATTAATCATTACACCTTTTATAATTTCACCAAATTGGGAAAAACCTTTTGAATTAATATGTGATGCTAGTGATTATGTTATTGGTGTTGTTTTGGGTCAAAAATATGATAAAATTTTCAAAGTAATTTACTATGCTAGTAAAACTCTTAATGAAGCTCAAATTAATTATAACACTACTGAGAAAGAAGTTTTTATCTGATGCTAAAACTTATTTTTGGGATGACCCATTTTTATATAAATAAGGAAAGGATCTGATCATTCAATGATGTGTGCCTTTAGAAGAAACTTATGAAATTATTCAAAAATGTCATAATTCTGATTATGGGGGAAATTTTGGAGTTGATAGAACTGATTATAGAATTTTACAATCTGGATTTTATTGGCCTACAATTTTTAAAGATGTTAATACATATATTAAAAATTGTGATCGATGTCAGTGTGTAAGAAATATTTCTAGAAGAAATGAGATGCCTCTCAATTATATGTTGGAAGTTGAAATATTGGATGTTTGGGGATTAGATTTCATGGGACCATTTACATCATCTTTCGGAAAGATCTTTATTTTAGTAGCAGTAGACTATGTATCCAAATGGATTGAAGTTGTTGCTTTACCTCAATGTGATGCTCAAAGAGTTGTAAAGTTTTTAATAAAGAATATATTTTACAGATTTGGAACACCAAGAGTAATCATAACAGATGAGGGAAGTCATTTTAGAAATGCGATTATGGAGAAGTTAGTAAAGAGATTTCATATTAACCATCACATTGCTACTGCTTATCATCCCCAGACAAGTGATTTGGTTTAATTATTCAATCATGAAATTAAAAGAATATTAGAAAAGAATGTTAATTCAACTAGAAAGGATTAGTCAATCAAATTGGATTATGGTTTTTGGGCCTATAGT
This sequence comes from Papilionanthe hookeriana x Papilionanthe teres, assembly GCA_022702705.1. Lineage (NCBI taxonomy): Eukaryota > Viridiplantae > Streptophyta > Magnoliopsida > Asparagales > Orchidaceae > Papilionanthe > Papilionanthe hookeriana x Papilionanthe teres. The sequence goes on along the minus strand of CM040425.1, from coordinate 128,870,235 downwards.
ACTGCTTGCAAAACTCCTATAGGAATGTCCCCATATAGGCTAATTTTTGGAAAATCTTGTCATTTACCTGTTAAACTTAAGTGTAAAGCATATTGGGCTATTAAAGAGTTCAATTATAATTTAAAAGATGGTGCTGAGAAGAGATTATTGCTATTAAATGAGCTTGAAGAGATAAGGAATGAATCTTATGAAAATGCTAAGATTTATAAAGAGAAAATGAAGTTATGGCATGATCGGAAGATTCTTACTAAAAATCTTGAGCCTGGACAAAAAAGTTTTGTTGTATAATGCAAGGCTAAAAATTTTTGCTGGAAAACTTAAGTCCAAATGGATGGGTTCATTTATTGTGATAGTAGTTTATTCTTATGGAGCTGTGGATATTTAAGATCCTAAGACTGGAAAAATATTCAAAGTTAATGGTCATATCCGAAAGGCTTTGTACCACCTCTGTAGAATTCGACGCTGTACACCTTACCCTGAAGAATTCGACGCTGTCCAATATCCGAAAGGCTTTGTACCACCTCTGTTCAAGACCTTTGATGGAACCGGAAACCCTCGGCAGCATGCTACACATTTTCGTGCCAGTTGTTGCAATGCCGGCGGAAGCGATGCCTTACTCTTCAGACAATTTGTCAGTAGCCTGTCAGGGATCGCCTTTGATTGGTATGCAGAATTACCGAACGGTTCGGTGAGGACATTTTCAGAACTAGAGAACCTCTTAATCAAGCGATTTGCCGGAGCTCAGCACCACATCACTATAGGTGATTTAGTGGTAGAGAAGTAGAAGCCGAATGAAACTTTGGTGGACTACATATTTCGGTGGAGGAATCTAAGTATGAAGTGTGAGCCGCAACTACAGGAACAGCATGCAGTCGTCATTTTATTAAAGAGCATTCATGGCCCGATAGCACTTCTCCTAAAGTGATTTACTATTAAGACTTTCGAGAAGTTGTTAAGCAAGGCCTGAAGCTTGCAAGAGGAGGCAAAGCAATTAAGTTTCACCGACAAAACCGACAAACAGAAGCCCGTGAAAACTTTTGAAAAGAAGTACGGGATCGTTGCAGCAGTCGACAAAGGCAAGAAACCGATACAAATATAGTCGAACGGCCGCGAGCAACCTCAACGGAATTACCAACAACCCGACCCGGCTATCGGTCATCTCTACAATATGAACAGTCGCCTCGTCCGCAACGTACGTTAAGGGAGCTTCGAGCGAGGAGTATCCGTTCAAGAATGAGGCGGTGCCGAAAATGTTCCGCGATCGATGAAGACTCCAGATTTCCAAGCTGCCGGAGCATAAAAGACCGAAAGAAGTCGACAAGAGAGGTGTTCCCAACTTTTGCCCTTACCACGGATGCTTGGGCATAAGATAGAAGATTGTATTACCTTCAAAAGTTGGCTCAACGACAATCTTCGGAAAGGGAATATAACGATCCCGAAGGAATACATGAAGGAACCCCATAAAGGAGGTTCCGTCAATGTTGTCTCGATTGATCTCATTATTCCGATAGATCCCTATGCGACTGATGATGGATGGGCTACCGCTTGGACAAGGTCTTTGAAAAAGATTTTGGATCACATCCAAACCGCTTCGGTGCGAGCCTCAATTCAGAGTTCGAAACCTGTTAAGTCGACACTATCACTTGCGATAGAAAAACCACCTCAACAAGAGACAATTGAAGAGAAGAAGAATATCGACGAAGAAGAGAAGACCGAGGCTCCTAAGGCTAGACTTGGGGCTGCTTATCCTAGGATAGTTGTTTCGGTTTCGGGGGAGAAATCCCTCGAACCTCTGACTCTGTATGATTATCTGCTCACTCCGTTGGGATCTTATAATTATAAGGGTTATAGCGTTGGCTACGTTTTGACTGTTTCTAACGATTACGTAACTAGCAAAAATCCGGACATCGATTCCAATACAAATGACAATTCTCAAATCATACACATTCTCGACGATCACAATGACAAAGAAGACATCCACCAAGGAGGCTACGAGAGTTCAACAAGCAACGAATCTATTTGCGAGTTTCGAGTAGCTCCGATCACAATAGAGATAGAGCCTTCGGACTGCGAAGCTAATCCGGAAGAACATGTCATTCTGATTCAGGAGGAAACACCAGCAAACTCAATACTAGATTCAGAAGAAATTACAGAAGTTAACTTAAGAAGTGGAAGAGTTCTACCTCCGAGAATGGGTCTAAAGGACAAAGGAAAGTAGGTGGTTGTTCAAGAAGAACCAACCACGGCAGAAGAAATACCCATTCGGGAAGAAGCCGAAACACATGAAAATAAAGTGGACTACAACGTGCTAGCCCATCTTAGGAAACGACCGGCCAAACTGATCTACGACGCTCTCATCTTATCAAAGGAGATGAGAGAAGCTCTGATCAAGGCCTTACTTGATCCAGAAATTTGCTTAGCTCGAATGGCCGGAGATTCCTTAGATGAGGTTTGTTCGTTAAAGGAACGACGAGGTGTCACCTTCACGGACAATGACCTACTACTTGGGACAGTGAGACCACAACCGACCGTTATACATTTCGGTTACAATTGGAAAGTTTACGCTCTCCGGAGTATTGGTGGATCCGGGAGCATCGATTAATATAATGAGTCTTTGAACACTAGCATATTTGGAAATTGATGCTCGCGAGCTCGAAGCCGACAAAATATTATTAAGAGGATTCAACCAGAAAGGAGAAAGAGCCCTCGGATCGATAACACTGCTAATGAAGACCGGTGACTTGGCAAAGACAACCACAAAATTTCACATAATTGATTCAGAAACGTCGTTCAACGCTCTACTGGGCCGACCATGGATACATGAAAACAAGATGGTACCATCATCTCTACATCAGTGCATCAAATACTATGATGGAGGGGAACAGTGCACCAAAGGTGACTTACAACCATTCTCCGTACATGAAATTGGAATCCATGAAGATGCAGCTTATTATGCACCTCCGAAGAAAACAATCTTCTCCAGAGATACCATAACAAATGAAGCAAAAGAAGTTCAGAACGACGAAGAACCTGAAGTTCTAGTCCAACAGTTACTCACCACTCCCTTGCGGCGAGATGGTGAAGGTTTCTCCACAACTCGCATCCGAGGGCAGAGACGTTAGGACAGTTGGACAGAGAAAACCAACCATCAATGTTGATTGGGAAGATAGTTCTGAAGAAGAAAAAGAGATCAAGCGAGAAGCAGCGACAATAAGTCGGAAGAAGCCGCAATTCTCCCTAGATGTTTAGAATATTCCCCTAGACGTTTAGAATTTTCTAAATAAATCACATAAGTTCTCCCCCACGATCTAGGCTTCTAGATCCACATTTTTCATGTTTTTTATAATTGTGGCGCCTAAGCGCCAACTAGTCGGCACTTAGCCGCCAGTGCACATTTTAGCACAGGTCCGCTAAGTGTCCAAATTTCATTCTGACTTCACTAAATCATCAATTAAGGTTGACTAAACTCTACTTATGTTTATAAACTCCAAATTACTACCATTAAAAACATAAAAACAAACCAAACAAAGCATGCAAAACACACAAAACAAACATAAAGCAAAGCACACCGATAAATATGAGTTACCTCCCACAAAGCGCTTGTTTTAAAATCTTCTGCCTAACATACCCAGAACTCATTCTGAGTGACCCAACATTAAATTCTCATCAGATTTAGATTTATTGACTGAAAAATATGGTTTAAGTCTATGTCCATTAACTTTAAATATTTTTCCAGTCTTAGGATCATGAATATCTACAGCTCCATAAGAATAAAATTTTAATAAAATGAATGGACATATTCACCTGGACTTAAGTATTTCAATAAATGTTCTCAATCTAGCATTATACAGCAAAACTTGTTGTCCTGGTACAAGATTTTTGGTAAGAATCTTCCGATCATTCCATAATTTTATCTTTTCCTTATAAATCTTAGCATTTTCATAAGATTCATTCCTTATTTCTTCAAGCTCATTTAATTGCAATAATCTCTTTTCAGCGGCATCTTTCAAATTATAATTGAACTCTTTAATAGCCCAATAAGCTTTATGCTCAATTTCAAAAGGTAAATGACAAGCTTTTCCAAAACTCAGCCTATATGGGGACATTCCTATAGATGTTACGCATAGCGATCCTATAGGCCCACAAAGCATAATCATGTTTAATTGACCAATCCTTTCTATTTGGATTAACGAGTTTTTCCAATATTCTTTTAATTTCACGATTGGATAATTCAACCAAACCACTTGTCTGCGGATGATAAGCAGTAGCAAAGCGATGAATAATATGATATTTCTTTGCTAACTTCCCAATAATCGCATTTCTAAAATGACTTACCCTATCCGTTATGATTACTCTTGGTATTCCAAATTTGCAAAATATATTCTTTTCTAAAAACTTTCAAACACTTTGAGCATCACATCGAGGAAAAGCAATAGGTTCAATCTATTTGGAAACATAATCTAGTGCTATCAAAATATACACATTTCCAAAAGATGGTTTAAATTGTCCCATAAAATCTAATCCCCAAACATCAAATATTTCAACTTCCAACATATAATTGAAGGGCATCTCATTTCTTCTAGAAATATTGCCTACACGCTGACATCTATCACAATTTTTAATATAATCATTCACATCCTTAAAAATGCAGGCCAATAAAATCTCGATTGTAATATTTTATATGCGGTTTATCACTTCCAAAATGTCCCTCATAATCAGAATCTTGACATTTTTAAATAATTTCATAAGTCTCTTCCAAAGGTACACATCTTCGAATTATAAGATCCTTTCCTTGTTTATATAAAAATGGGTCATCCCAAAAATAAGTCTTAGCATCAAACATAAATTTCTTCTTTTCATGATATGTCAAACCATAGGGTATAATATAACTAACAATAAAGTTTACTATATTTGCAAACCACGGAACATTCCTTTCTTTAATAGTGAACAGTTTTTCATCAGGAAAATGTTCATTAATTTCTTTAATATCACAAAGATATTTTTCAATTTGAAGTCTGGACAAATGATCAGCAATTTGATTATCAGAACCCTTCCTATCTAATATTTCAAAATCAAATTCTTGCAAAAGAAGAATCCATCTTATAAGTCTCGGTTTTGCATCATTCTTCTTCACTAAGTATTTGATAGCAGAATGCTCAGTATGCACAACACATTTTGTTTCAATTAAATATGATCAAAATTTATCATAGGCAAATACTATAGCTAATAACTCTTTCTCAGTAGTGGTATAATTAATTTGAGCTTCATTAAGAGTTTTACTAGCATAATAAATTTCTTTAAAAATTTTATCATATTTCTGACCCAAAACCGCACCAATAGAATAATCACTAGCATCACACATTAATTCAAAATATTTTTCCCAATTTGGAGAAATTATTACAGGTGTAGTGATAAATTTTTCTTTTAATGTTTCAAAGGCTTTACGACAGTTATCATCAAAATTAAAAATTGCATCCTTTTCTAGTAAACGACATAAATGTTTTGTAATTTTTGAAAAGTCTTTAATGTAACGCCTGTAGAATCCAGCATGTCCTAAAAAACTTCTAATTCCCCTTACATTTGTTGGGCAAGGTAAATTAGATATAACTTGAATTTTTGCAGGATCTACCTCCAAACCTTTTTCAGAAATACGATGTCCCAAAACAATTCCTCCTACTACCATAAATTGGCATTTTTCCCAATTATGGACCAAATTAGTTTCTTCACAGCGTTTTAAAACTTTAGATAGATGTTCTAATCATGATTCAAACGAAATTCCAAACATTGAAAAGTCATCCATAAAAATTTCAATCCCTTTTTCAATTAAATCACAAAAAATAGCCATCATATATCTCTGAAATATAGCAGGGGCATTACATAAACCAAATGACATTCTTCTAAAAGCAAACATACCATAAGGACTGGTAAACATAGTTTTCTCTTGATGCTTAGGAGCAATTTGTATTTGGTGGTAACCAGTATATCCATCCAGAAAACAAAAGTATTTATGCCCAGCTAGTCTATCCAACATTTGATCTAGAAAAGGGAGTGGAAAATTATCTTTCCTTGTGGCAAGGTTTAATTTTCTATAATCAATGCATATTCGCCACCCTCGTAACTTGTCTTGTTGGTATCATTTCATTCTTTTCATTACCGATCATGATTACTCCTCTGTTCTTAGGAACACAGTGAATAGGACTAACCCATGCACTATCTGAAATAGGGTAGATAATTCCAGCATCCAACCACTTTAAAATTTCTTTTTTAACAACATTCATAATAGGATTTAATCTCCTTTGGTGATCAGCCTGCGGTTTGCAATTATCTTCCATAAGAATTATGTGCATACAAATTGAAGGACTGATTCCTTTAATATCAGCAATTGTCCATCCAAAGGCTTTCTTGTACTTCTTCAAAATTTCAAGTAAACTCTCCTCTTCTTTTTAGTTAATTGAGAGGAAATTATAACAGGCAAGGTTGATGATTCACCTAGAAAGCATACTTTAAATTTTCAGGAAGCATTTTTAGCTCAACTTCAAGAGGTTTTTCAATTGATGGACACTAAGATTTATCTTTCTCAGTCATATCCAACAATTCAAAATTTCATGAACATACTTTAAATCTTCCTCTTGAAAATCTTCAGAATCAAATAACTCCTCTTCTTACTTATATTCAAATTCTTCTCTTTCAACATTCTCTTCATAAGTTGATTTGAAATGACATTCACTTAAATAATCAATAACATCTATCCTCTAACACTCATCTTCTTTACCTCTTGCAGGATATTTCATTGATTTAGAAATATTAAATGTAACAGTCTGATCAATTACCCTCATCGTTAATTCCCCTTTTTGCACATCTATCATGGCTCTACCTGTAGCTAGAAAAGATTTCCCCAAAATTATGGGTTTCTCTTTATCTTCCTCCATATCTAACACAATGAAATCCACAGGAAAAATAAATATATCCACTTTTACCAAAACATCTTCTATAACTCCTTTAGGATATGTGATCGAACGATCTGCTAATTGCAGAGTTACAGTAGTCGGGGTTATTTCTCCTAGTTCCAGTCTTTTGAATATTGATAGAGGCATAAAGTTAATGCTTGCACCCAAATCACATAAAGCTTTTCCATAGAATCTTTCTCCGAGTGCACATGGAATTGTGAAACTACCAGGATCTTTATGTTTTCCAGGAATCTTTTTCTGAATTATCGCACTACACTCCTCACTAAGTGCAACAATCTCATATTCTTCAAACTTCCTCTTCTTATTAAGAATATCCTTCATAAATTTTGCATAGCTTGGCATTTTTTCTAGGGCGTCAACAAATGCAATATTAATGTTAAGTTTCTTTAATATCTCTAAGAATTTTGAAAATTACTTATCCAACTTTTGTTGACTAAGTCTCTGAGGAAATGGAGGTGGTGGTTTTTTGAAATCAACCTTAGGTGGAGAAATAGGTCTTTTAAAACCTTTTGGAGCGTCCTTTTTAGGTCTTTCAATCTCTTCTTTCTCTACTTCAGTCTCTTTTTGAACTCTAACTTCCAATTCTTTCCCACTTCTCAGTTGAATTGCTTTCACTTGTTCTTTATTCTTTTCTCTTGGATTCACTTCAGTAATACTTGGAAGCATTTCTTGGGATCTATTACTTAAGGCATTTGCTATTTGTCCCATTTGGTTGTTGCTCATATTTAAAAGTAGCACACAACTCTAGAAAATTAGCAAGATGCAAATTAGGATCTTCGGTTGTTGCTCCCCCAAACTGACTATTAGACACCATTTGGATAATAGCAGGTTTAAGCTCAAAAAAATTAGCAGCTACAACGGGTTTTGAATACTAACATGAAGTTCATCTACTGTAGGGTTAACATAATCTCTTAAAGGTCTTAATTCTTGATGGATGCCAACATTTTGATCTTAATGATTTGTCATTTCTTGAATATTTTTTTCTTTTTCTGTATTTTTAATTTTTTTGATTTTTCTGATAGTTCTTTCTAATTAAGAATCGTAAGACACAAGTCCTTCTGAACCTGAACTACGCATAAAATAATAAAACAAAACAAAACACAACACACTAACAAAAATAAAGAAAAGTAAAAATTTTAAATTTATTAATTCTCTTTAAAATGTAATTTAATTAATTTTCCCTGGCAAGGGCGCCAAAAACTTGATCCCCGATAGATATAAGTGCAACGGATGCCAAAAAATTGGTTCCACACCGCTAGATATAAGTGCAACGGTTGCCAAAAACTTGACTCCCCTGGATATAAGTGCGTTGATGATTTAAGATATGAAAATTATGATTTTATAATATGGGATACTATGCAAGTATATGTATTATTTATCAAGTAATACAGGACTTTCTGAATAAGCCCTGAGATATCGAACCTAAGGGAAAAGTTGAAAATCTTTAAAGGAATTTAATAAATTATCTTTTTACTTTTTTTAATTGTTTTTCAAAATAGTATGTCTTGATTTTGAAAAGTTTTAGAATGTTGATTTGTCTTTTTGAAATTTTCTTAATAAAATGCTAAGCAATGAATGTAAAGGTTTCAATAACTAATAACACTGGATGTAAAAATACTATTAACTAAAATATCTTTTTCTTTCCATTCATGAACTAGTAATAATTCTTAAAGTATTGTTGTGGAAGTACTTAAATTTTTTTGAGACAGATAGAAGAAAATGTCTTCTTTACCCTTACTTGGTTCTATAAAGAACATATGTTAATTTGAAATTTATATTGTTTTGAACATGGTTAGGCGGGGAAGATACCAGTCTCTCACTTTAGAGTTCCCTCGATTCCCACCACCTGGGGGCTAACTTCTCATAACAAAACTCAAAACTTCAAACTAAATTAGGGGGTTTTAGCTTGTCACTCTAAAATATTCTAAATTTACTTCCTTATATAAAAATATCTTCTAATATTACATTCACTTATATGGACTACAGTTCTCACCTATATAATTGCATGTGATTCCTACTAACTTTAATGAGTTAATACCGCATTCAATCTTACATAATCTCAAGAAATTTTAAAACTTAACAGGCCAAATTAATAAGTAAACAAAGTTCTCAGAATCAATCTTCACAACTTCTTCCAACTTTTAAACACTGATACTTTCCACAACAATTCTCTTTAAATTAATTATTTCTCCATTTAAAGAAAGAAAAAGATAAAGTAAACTACTCAGAATGCATTGGAAAAATATAAAAACACATTGATTTGAAATTAAAAATGATAAGAAAAATAATAAACGAAAGCAAGTATTGATAAACAAAATAAAAGTAAACATTTATATGAAAATCCTTTCCACAAGACTAAGGAAGTTCCTCTGAAACTTTGACTCTTTGCTAAAATACTCCTCAGTGCAGGTCTCTAAACTTCGATGACTCGGAATACAGACTTCAGACTTCAATAAAAACTAAACTAAAAGAAAGAAAAGAAGTGGGAGAAGAACTCTTAACTCCGACCCTTTTCTTCTTTCTACTCTCTACTCCTACTTAAATAAAAACTTAAAATGGTATGGAAGAATCTCCTAAATTCCTCTCTTCGAAATACAATGAAGAGCCTCTTCAATTCTTAACTTCTTCACTTCCAAGGATATCTTTAAATAGTGAATCAAATGGTGCCTTGGGGTCTCTTCAAAATGTGTCCAGATTCAATGTATCTACCAAGGAACGCACCCCTTCATTCAAATTTTCCGCCCAAAGGAGGTTGTGGATGTTACCACCAAGAGTTGCATCCACTCCCTTTTGAATTTGGCGCCAAATCTAATTAAAGTTCTATTTATAACTGTGGTGGCTAAGCACCGGCCCAGTGGCGCTTAGCCTCCAGTGACAAATTTTTTATTTTTCATTTTTTTGCTCCAAATTTAATCCAATATTGCTCCTTTCATCCTGACCATCTATTTTCATCATACCTGCAAGAAAACACAAAATACCTTCCATTAAAGTGCAATATCATTAAAAAAAAGTATAAAAATGTGCATAAAAATACTATATATTTTAGGTATATCAATCCCCGATAAATGCAACGACGCAAAAACTTCGTTCCGTCCAGTAATTGCAATGACAACAAAAACTTGACTCTGCTGGATAACTGCACTGATGATTTTATATATGAAAATTATGATTTTATAATATGGGATACTACGCAAGTATACATATCATTTTTCAAGAAATAAAGGACATTCTGATTAAGCCCCAAGATATCAAACCCGCAGGGAAAATGTAAATTCTTTAAAGAAATCAGAAAAATTGTCTTTTTACTTTTTGTTATGGCTTTTGAAAGTATGTGTTGATTTTGAAAGGTTTTGAAAGTTGATTTGTCTTTTTAAATTTCCTTAATAAAATGTTAAGCAAGAAATTAAAATTATAATAACAAAAAAAAAAAACACTGGATGTAAAATACTATTAACTAGAATATCTTTTTCCTTCCTTTTATGAAGTAGTAATAATTCTTATTGTATTGTTGTGGAAGTATTTAAACTTGTTGTGAAAGATAGAAGAAAATGAGTTATGTACCCTTACTTGGTTTTTTAAAGAACATAGGTTAATTTGAAATTTTTATTATTTTGAACATGATTAGGTAGGGAAGATACCAGTCTCTCACTCTAGAGTCCCTCGATTCCCACCACCTGGGGGCTAACATCTCATAACAAAACTCAATACTTCAAACCAAATTAGGGGGTTTTAGCCTGTCACTCTAAAATCCTCTAATTTTACTACCTTCCATAAATCATCTTCGAATATTACATTCAATTATATGGACTACAATTCTCACCCATATAATTGCTTGTGATTCTTACATAATTGCAAGAAATTTTACAACTTAACAGGCCAAATTAAGAAGTAAACAAAGTTTTTAGAATCAATCTTCATAACTTCTTCCAACTTTTAAACACTTATACTTTCCACAACAATTCTTTATAAATTAATTACTTCTCTATTTAAGAAAGAAAAAGATAAAGTAAACTACTCAGAATGCATTGAGAAAATACAAAAAACACATTGATTTGAAATTAAAAACAATAAGAAAAATAACAAACGAAAGCAAGTATTAATAAAAAGATTAAAAGTAAACACTTATATGAAAATCCTTTCCACATGACTAAGGAAGTTCCTCTGAAACTTTGACTCTTCGCTAAACTACTCCTCAGAGCAAGTCACCCAGCTCCGATGACTCAGAATACAGACTTCAGACTTTAATAAAAACTAAACTAAAATAAAAAAAAGAAGTAGGAAGAAGAAGACATCACTATGACCCTTTTCTCCTTCTACTCTCTACTCCTACTCTTAATAAAAACTCTCACAAAATAAAGGTAAAATACTGTAAAAACTCTCTTCGAAATGCAAGTGGAAGAGCCGTGGAAGAACATCAAAAAGACCCTTCAAAAAGCAGTGGAAGAGCACTTAGTAATTCCTAAAACTCTCTTTAAATAGTAAACCAAAAGGTGCCTTGGTGTCTCTTTAAAATGTGTCAAGATTCAATGTATCTACCAAGGAATGCACCCATTCATTCAAACTTGTCGCCCAAAGGAAGTTATGGTAGTTACCACAAAGAGTTGCATCCCATCCCCTTTGAAATTGGCGCCAAATACATGAAGATTTCGATTTTTAACTGTGGTGGCTAGGCGCCAGCCCAGCGGCGCTAGCAGCCAGTGCCAAAATTTTGATTTTTCATTATTTTTGCTCCAAATTTGATCCAATTTTGTTCCTTTCATCATGACCATCCATATTCATCATACCTGTGAGAAAAACACAAAATACCTTCCCTTAAAGTGTAATATCATTAAAAATAGGTATAAAAATGTGCATAAAAATACTATATATTTTGAGTGTATCAGTTGGTGACCTCGTACTAGTACTAAGAAGACCTATTCTTGCACATCGCAAGATAGGTGGGAAATTAAAACCGACTTAGGAAGGACTGTTCATTGTGGAAAAAGTTTATTCCGGAGGATATTACCAGTTGGTTGATTAACAAGGGGAAAAGCCTATGTTGCCGATAAATGGACGATACCTAAAGAGATACTATGCGACATGAAAATGTTAAAGAATCCTTTTGTTCCGATGGAGCTATGTGGCTCATATATTTGACTGGGTTTAAAATTTTGTAATAACTTCAAAATAAAATAAAATAAAATCTCCTTCCACAAAACATTCATGTTAAATTTTTAATTCTAAATTCCATGGGATTACATTAAAAAAACATAATCAAATTGACATAATTTGGAACCACATAACTTAAAACTCATTAAAATAAATTTTAATATTGTTCTTGTTCGCGCAGAATACCAACCACTGAAATCTCTCTTGTAGTTCTTGTGCAGGAAATGTCAGGATGCAAGTCGGTATTTGCTTCTAAGAGCAGCTTAAACCTCGCACTTCAGGAAGATGGACAGTCCTCGGGGTACGGTGGTACTGGAGAATTTGTCGATTCACACTTGCTTGATAGCAGACACGGTCAGCTTTTGTCCATCTTCACCACTCTAAGAGGTGATCAAGTTGAAGCTTCAATTGAGAGACATCCGAATGCGCCATTAGGATGTACTAAGAGAATGAATGCAAATCACCTCAAATGTCTTCTTCTATACAGGATGGAGAGGAGGTGAGCTCGACAGTTAGCTGCTGAGTTGCCACTAGTGCCAGAAAAAGTTTCCTACGAACCTAGGATGAAAGAGATAGAAGAAAGTCTATCAAGGACTGACACAGAACTGGAGCTTGCCGAAGAACCAGAGCCAGTACAGGACTTGATGGAGGAAATTTTCATAGGATGCTCGACGTGCAGCTCAGAATTCCCTCGATAGTTGACTACTTCAGGATCATTCTCAGTATGCCTGGACTGCAATGTGCTACGACTAGAGGAATATGGGACATATGAAGATATGTCATCGCTACACTAAGGAGGCAGCTGGGAAAGTGACGTGACATCGAGCCCAACATACCAGAGTACGTCCTGCTACCACCGCCGCCGCCGGTACTGGATTACATTATGACAAAGATCAGAAGAGTTAGAAAAGACACATCCCAGCACTAAGACATCATCCAGGGAAAAACAGTTAACATTTTGGAAGGCCTGGAGTTATACACGATTGTATTCTCAAAGAAATATGAGCAAAAGATCCTGGCCCGTGTTTGGACTCTCCAAGATATGTGCAGGGAATGATTTTTGAAAAGAAAGATTTATTCGGAACCCAGGTAATGGAAAAGCAGTAAAGGCAAAATCACGATATAGTGTGGCTGCTGCTACAACTTCGCAAAGACAGACAGGGCAATCCCGCAGAGATCCTACAACACGATGAGGTGGATGAAATGCCCCCGGAGATTAAATTAATGATCAAAAGGATGATTGAATGGCATATTTTGCTGGTAGACTGTATTCCCAAAAACTCAATCATAAATATTTATGAGGATGGGGACTGCATCTCACCTCATATCGATCACCATGACTTTGTCAGACCATTCTAAACAGTTTCATTCATCAGTGAATGCAACATTTTGTTTGGTCGAGAGATAAAGATCATTGGAGCGGGAGAATTCAAAGGTACAGTGAAGATCGCCCTGCCAATTGGATCAGTTTTGGTGCCTCAGGGAAACAGAGCGGACCTAGCTAAGCACTGCATCCCAGGGGTTCGGGGATGAAGAGTTTCAGTCACATTCAGATGGATGGACAAAGACAAGACACCGTTTTACTATGAACCAGATTCAGAGCTAGAAAGCTATCGCACATTACCACAGTGACGACAGTACCTCTGGGTGATCGCGAGGGAACTTTTGTTCCGAAGCGTAGCCTTTGGGAGGTTGGCTTGTCCACAAGACGACATACAAAACATCAACAAATGTTCACCAGTTTACTACAGTTACTGCTACTCCAACGTCAATTTGATAGACATTTCAACTTACTACATGCAGACGTCTCTACCAGATCAGTTTTTGTAATAATTATGAGCATTTGATCAGTTATACCAAAATATTTCTTCAGCGAAATGAATAAAGATTTATGTTTTCAGAATGTCTCCTTTTGTGTGAGATTGTTAATAAGCCCCAGGGTCATACTTGGATAGCAAATTAAAAAGAACAAATAACGATAAAAATAATAATAAACGGACATGTACACGAAATTATAATATGGATCAAAGTTAAAATGATTAAAAAAACTCGTGAATGAACTAAACAAAAGAAAATTGAAATCAAAACATCTACTAATAAATCAAAGTGAAACATATGAACGAAAGGAAAATAAAATTCATATTAAGAAAACTTAAATAAACTCAAAACTTAAGTTCTCTCTTCAAAATTCTACGCCTATCATTCGTTCTGAAACTTCTACATTCTGAATAGAGCACTTCACAAATTCTTATATCTCACACATCATCACTCTTTACAAATTTCGAGTCTATTCAGATTCGAGGAATCCTACAAGTGTCCATACCTCTTGCACAAGTTGCATGATCTCTACTCAAATTTCCACCAAAATTGATTACATTTTCCTACATTTCCATACAATTTCCACATTTCGTACAAGTCATACATTTCCATACAATTTCCGCATTTCTTACAAGTCACACACTCTAGGATCGGTATGTGATCCTCTGATTCCTTTCCCTACAATTTTTGCATTTCCTACAAGTCATACATTTCCCTAAAATCTTCGCATTTCCTACAAGTTATACATTTCCATACATTTTTTGCATTTCCTTACAAGTCACACGTTCTAGGATTGGCACGTGATCGTCTGATTTCTTCCTCTACAATTTCCACATTTCCTACAATTCATACATTTCCCTACAATTTCCGCATATCCTACAAGTCATACATTTCCATACAATGTCCACATTTCCCTACAAGTCACACATCCTAGGATTACACGTGATCTTCCGATTCCATTCCCTCCCTTTTCCGCATATCCTACTAGTCATACATTTCCATATAATTTTCGCATTTTCCTACAAGTCACACATTCTAGGATCGGCACGTGATCATCCGATTCCTTTCCCTACCTTTTCCGCATTTTCTACAAGTCACACATTTTAGAATCGGTATGTGTTCGTGCGATTCCTTTCCATATAATTTTTGCATTTTTCTAGAAGTCGCACATTTTAGGATCGGTACGAGAACGTCTAATTCCTTACAATTTCCACACTTTCCTACATGTCATAAATTCCAGGATCGGCGCAGGATTTCTCTATTCCTTACATTTACTCTTCATTCTCTCTCACTTTGCCTACAGTTTCCACAAATTTTCTACACAACACACTCTTCGGGAGCAAGGCGAGATCGCTCAGTTACCTATAACCTTCAAAATCAAAATTTCAAAATTTCAAAAATTAAAAAAAAAATCAACAAGCTAAAACCTTCAAAAATCAAAACCTCAAAATTCTAAAATCAACAAGTTATCAAAATAGAAATCTCAAATTTACTTCAAATCAAAATTCAAATTCTCAAACTCTAAATTTCCATCAAATTCTAAAACATCGCTTGGACTGGGTCCCCCTTCAGGATGTGGAATCATGAACTCACATCTTTATTTTGAAGGATCTCCACCCACCTTTCCCCACCTGAAGTTCAATCCCCAGCGGATACTCCCTCACTGGACACTTCTTTCTATCTACAGTTTACACTCAGATAGTCGTGTTGGTTTTCTTGATCTCGTCGGTCAGCACCAAAATGAGCGATGCGCTCTTCCTGCACACCACACCTATTGGGGGTTGGTACACCTAAAATATATAGTATTTTTATGCGCATTTTTATACCTATTTTTATTGATATCGCACTTTAATGGAAGGTATTTTGTGTTTTTCTTGCAGGTATGATGAAAATTGATGGTCATGATGAAAGGAGCAAAATTGGATCAAATTTGGAGCAAAAAAATAAAAAATAAAAAATTTGGCACTGGCGGCTAAGCGCCGCTGGGCCGGCACTTAGCCCCCACAATTAAAAATTGAGATTAAAATGGATTTGGCGCTAATTTTAAAGGGGATGGGATGCATCTCTTGGTGGTAATGTTTTTTTAACTTCCTTTGGGTGGTAAGTTTGAATGAAGGGGTGCATTCCTTGGTAGATACATCGAATCTGGACATATTTTGAAGAGACACCAAGGCACCTTTTGGTTTACTATTTAAAGAGAATCTTAGGAAAGATTTAGAGAGGCAATTTGAAGAGACTCTTCCACTGCATTTTGAAGAGTACTTCCATTGTTCTTCCACTACATTTTAAAAATTTTTACTTAGAGTAGGAGTAGAGAGTATAAAAGAGAAATGGGTCGGAGTGAAGTATTTCTCTTCCCACTTCTTTTCTTTCTTTTAGTTTAGTTTTCATTGAAGTATGAAGTCTGTATTCTGAGTCAACATAGTTGGGAGACTTGCTCTGAGAAGTAGTTTAGCCAAGAGTCAAAGTTTCAGAGGAACTTTCTTACTCTTGTGGAGAGGATTTTCATATAAGTGTTTACATTTATTTAGTTTATTAATACTTGTTTTCGTTTATTATTTTTCTTATCGTTGTTTTTAATTTCAAATCAATGTGTTTTTATATTTTCTCAATGCATTCTGAGTAGTTTACTTTATCTTTTTCTTTCTTAAATGGAGAAGTAATTAATTTAGAGAGAATTTTTGTGGAAAGTATAAGAGTTTAAAAGTTGGAAGAAGTTGTGAAGATTGATTCTAAAAAAACTTTGTTTACTTCTTAATTTGGCCTGTAAAGTAGTAAAATTTCTTGAGATTATGTAAGATCCAATGCGGTATTGTCTCATAAAAGTTAGTAAGAATCACATGAAATTATATGGGTGAGAACTGTAGTCCATATATTGAATGTAATATTAGAAGATATTTTTATAAAAGGGAGTAAAATTAGAGGATTTTAGAGTGACGGGCTAAAACCTCCTAATTTGGTTTGAAGTTTTGAGTTTTGTTATGAGAAGTTAGCCCCCAGGTGGTGGGAATCGAGGGAACTCTAGAGTGAGAGACTAGTATCTTCACTGCTTAACCATGTTCAAAATAATATAAATTTTAAATTAACTTATGTTCTTTATAGAACCATTAACGGTAAAGAACACATTTGCTTCTATCTGTCACAACAAAAATTTGAATACTTCCACAACAATACTTTAAGAATTATTACTACTTCATGAAAGGAAAGAAAAAGATATTCTAGTTAATAGTATTTTACATCCAGTGTTATTAGTTATTGTAATTTTAATTTCTTGCTTTGCATTTTTGTTAAGAAAATTTTAAAAGACATATCAACCTCCAAAACTTTTCAAAATCAAGACATACTTTTTCGAACACAATTAATGAAAATAAAAAGATAATTTCTCTGATTCCTTTAAAGATTTCACATTTTCCCTATGGGTTCGATATCTCGGGGCTTAATTAGAAAGTCTTGTATTACTTGATAAATGATATGTATACTTGCGTAGTATCCCATATTATAAAATCATAATATTCATATCTTAAATCATCAGTGCATTTATCCAGCTAAACCAAGTTTCTGGCATCCGTTGCACTTATATCTATCGGGGATCAAGTTTTTGGCTCCGTTGCCGGGGAAAATTAATTTAACTTGCATTTTAAAGAGAATTAAGAAATTATAAATTTTTACTTTTATTTGTTTTTGTTAGTGTGTTGTATTTTGTTTTGTTTTATTATTGTATGCGTAGTTCAGGTTCTGAAGGACTTGTGCCTTACGATTTTGAATTAGAAAGATCTATCAGAAAAATAAAAAAAATTAAAAATACAGAAAAAAAAATATTCAAGAAATGGAAAATCATCAAAATCAAAATGTTGGCATCTATCAAGAATTAAGACCTTTAATAGATTATGTTAACCCTACAGTAGATGAACTTCATGGTAGTATTCAAAACCTACATTGTAGTTGCTAATTCTTTTGAGCTTAAACCTGCTTATTATCCGAATGGTGTCGAATAATCGAGTTTGAGGAAGCAACAACTGAAGATCCTAATTTGCATCTTGCTAATTTTCTAGAGTTGTGTGCTACGTTTAAATATGATGGTATTTCAGATGATGCTAATAGACTTAGACATTTTCCTTTCTCACTAAGGGATAAAGCTAAAATGTGGTTTCATTCGTTAGCACCTGGATCAATTAGAACTTGGGGTGAACTGTCACAAAAATTCCTTGCTAAATATTTTCCACCATGCTAAGACTTACTATGTTAAGAAATGATATAACATCTTTTTGTCGGTTTGAAGGAGAATCGATATATGAAGCGTGGGAAAGATTTAAAGATCTCCTCAGGAAACGTCCACATCATGCGATACCAGATTGGTTAATAATTCAAACTTTTTATAATGGATTAGTTGGATCTCTTAGATCAATCATCGATGCTACAGTTAGTGGATCATTAATGTCTAAACCATTTTCTGATGCTTATGCCTTAATTGAAGAAATGGCTACTAATAATTTCTAATGGCCTTCTGAAAGGTTAAATCCTAAGAAGGTTGCCAGTGTTTATAAAAATGATTCTTTTACAATGCTAGGAAATCAAGTTAATGTTGTATCAAGGAGGATAGACCAATTTAGAATGAATTTTTATCATCCAAATCTCATGATTGAAGAAAATTCATTAAGCCAAATGGTTGATTCTTAATCTTCACCAGAAACTGTGATGCTATAATCAAACTTAACAACCCATATTCCAATTATTATAACACAGGTTGGAAGAATCATCCAAATTTTAACTTGAATAACAATAATCAGGGTGGTGTTAATCATTAATGGGGGAACTCCCAAGTAAACCCATTCGGGAGTTGGAGCAACCAAGGTAATAATAATAATAGATTAACTTATCCATCAGGTTATAACAATGCTTAACAAAATAAGGAGAAGAAGTTGTCTATGGAAGATGTAGTATCACATATGGGAAATAAATTACAAATTCAAGGAGAAACCATCAAAAATATTGAAAATCAATTGGGACAAATTGCAAATATCTTAAGTAATAGATCCTAAGGAATGCTTCCAAGTAATACTAAAATGAATCTAAGAGAAAAGAATAAAGAACATGTGAAAGCAATTCAACAGAGAAGTGGAAAAGAATTGGAAGGTAGAGTTCAAAAAGAAACTGACGTAGAGAAAGAAGAGATTGAAAGACCTAAAGAGGACGCTCCAAAAGGTTTTGAAAGAACTATTTCTCCACCTAAGGTTGATTTAGTAAAACTACCACCTCCATTTCCTCAGAGACTTCGTCCACAAAAGTTGGATAAGCAATTTTCAAAATTCTTGGAGATATTAAAAAAGCTTTCCATCAATATATCATTTGCTGAAGCCCTAGAACAAATGCCAAGCTATGAGAAATTTATGAAGGATATTCTTAATAGAAAGAGGAAGTCTGAAGAAAATGAGACTGTTACACTCATTGAGGAGTGTAGTGCGATAATTCAGAAAAAGTTTCCTGAAAAACTTAAAGATCCTGATAGTTTCACGATTCCATGTGCGATCGGAGAAAGATTACGTTGAAAAGCTTTATGTGATTTGGGTACGAAGCATTAACCTTATGCCTCTATCAATATTTAAATGGCGGGACTAGGAGAAATAACTCGACTACGTAACTACTGCAATTAGCGGATCGTTCGATCACATATCCTAAAGGAGTTATAGAAGATGTTTTGGTAAAAGTGGATCAATTTATTTTTCTGTGGATTTCATTGTGTTAGATAAGGAGGAAGATAAAGAGATACCCATAATTTTGGGGAGACCTTTTCTAAGCTACGGAAGAGCCATGATAGATGTGCGAAAGGGGAATTAACGATGAGGGTTAATGATCGATGCAGTTACATTTAATAACTCGAAATTGATGAAATATCTGCAAGAGGTAAAGAAGATGAGTGTTTTAGGATGGATGTTATCGAATATTTAAGTGAATGTCATTTCAATTAACTTATGAAGAGAAAGGTGAAAGAGACGAATTTGAATATAAGCAAGAAGAGGAGTTATTTGATTATGAAGATTTTCAAGAAGAAGATTTAAAGTATGTTCATGAAAGTTTTGAATTGTTGGATATGACTGAAAATGATAAATCTTATGGTCCATCAATTAAAAAACCTCCTGAACTTGAGTTAAAAATGCTTCCTGACCATTTGAAGTATGTTTTTCTAGGTGAATCCCGAACCTTGGCATGTTATAATTTCCTCTCGATTAAGCGAAAGAAGAAGAGAGTTTGCTTGAAATTCTGAAGAAGCACAAGAAAGCCTTTCGATGGACAATTGCTAATATTAAAGGAATCAGTCCTTCAATTCGTATGCATAGAATTCTTATGGAAGATAATAGTAAACCGCGGGCTGATCCCCAAAGGAGATTAAATCCTATCATGAAAGAAGTTGTTAAGAAAGAAATTTTAAAGTGGTTGGATGCTGGAATTATCTACCCTATTTCAGATAGTGCATGGGTTAGACCTATTCACTGTGTTCCTAAGAAAGGAGGAGAAACTGTGACAGTTAATGAAAAGAAAGAAATGATACCAACAAGACAAGTTACAGGGTGGCGAATATGCATTGATTATATAAAATTAAACCTTAACACAAGGAAAGATCATTTTCCACTCCCTTTTCTATATCAAATGTTGGATAGACTGGCTGGGCATATATACTTTTTTTTTTCTGGATGGATATACTAGTTACCACCAAATTCAAATTGATGCTGAGAATCGAGAGAAAACTACGTTTACCAGTCCTTACTGTACATTTG
Source organism: Papilionanthe hookeriana x Papilionanthe teres (assembly GCA_022702705.1). NCBI lineage: Eukaryota > Viridiplantae > Streptophyta > Magnoliopsida > Asparagales > Orchidaceae > Papilionanthe > Papilionanthe hookeriana x Papilionanthe teres. The sequence continues at coordinate 128,849,528 of CM040425.1, read as the reverse complement.
CTTTTAGAATAATGCCCTTTGGTTTACGTAATGCCCCTGCTACATTTTAGTGATGTATGATGGCTATTTTTTGGGATTTAATTGAAAAAGGGATTGAAGTTTTTATGGATGACTTTTCAGTGTTTGGAATTTCATTTGAATCATGTTTAGAACATCTATCTAAAGTTGTAAAATGCTATGAAGAAGCTAATTTGGTCCTTAATTGGGAAAAATGACAATTTATGGTAGCAGGAGGAATTGTATTGGGACATCGGATTTCAGAAAAAGGTTTGGAGGTAGATCTTGCAAAAATTCAAGTTATATCTAATGTACCTTGCCCACCCAATGTAAGGGGAATTAGATGTTTTTAGGACATGCTGGATTCTACAAGCGTTACATCGATGATTTTTCAAAGATTACAAAACCTTTATGCCGTTTGTTGAAGAAGGATGCAATTTTTAATTTTGATGATGATTGACATGAAGCCCTTGAAACATTAAAAGAAAAATTAATCACTGCACCTGTAATAATTTCTCCACATTGGTAAAAACCTTTTGAATTAATGTGTGATGCTAGTGATTATGCTATTGGTGTTGTTTTGGGTCAGAAATATGTTAAAATTTTCAAAGTAATTTTTTATGCTAGTAGAACTCTTAATGAATCTCAAATTAATTATACCACTACTGAGAAAGAGTTATTAGCTATAGTATTTGCCTTTGATAAATTTTGATCATATTTAATTTGAATTAAATGTGTTGTGCATACTAATCATTCTGCTATCAAATACTTAATGAAGAAAAATGATGCAAGGCGAGACTTATAAGATGGATTCTTCTTTTGCAAGAATTTGATTTTGAGATATTAGATAGGAATGGTTACGATAATCAAATTGTTGATCATTTGTCAGAGCTTGAAATTGAAAAATCTTTCTGTGATATTGAAGAAATTAATGAACATTTTCCTGATGAAAAACTGTTCATTGTTAAAGAATGGAGTGTTTCGTGGTATGTAGACATAGTAAACTTTATTGTTAGTAATATTATACACTATCGTTTGACAGATCATGAAAAGAAGAAATTTATGTCTGATGCTAAGACTTATTTTTGGGATGACCCATTTTTATATAAACAAGGAAAGGATCTTATAATTCGAAGATGTTTACCTTTGGAAGAGACTTATGAAATTATTCAAAAATGTCATGATTCTGATTATGGGGGACATTTTGGAAGTGATAAAACTACAAATAAAATATTACAATCAGGATTTTATTGGCCTACAAATTTAAAGGATGTGAATGTTTATATTAATTTTGTGATAGATTTCAGCGTGTAGGCAATATTTCTAGAAGAAATGAGATACCCCTGAATTATATATTGTAAGTTGAAATATTTGATGTTTGGGGATTAGATTTTATGGGACCATTTACACCATCTTTCAGAAATGTTTATAATTTGATAGCAGTAGACTAGGTTTCCAAATGGATTGAAGCTATTGCTTTACCTCGATGTGATGCTCAAAGTGTTGCAAAGTTTTTAGAAAAGAATATATTTTACAGATTTGGAATACCAAGAGTAATCATAGCGATGGAGGAAGTCATTTTAGAAATGCGATTATTGGGAAGTTAGCAAAGAAATATCATATTAATCATCGCATTGCTATTGCTTATAATCTACAGACAAGTGGTTTGGTTGAATCATCCAATCGTGAAATTAAAAGAATATTGGGAAAAACAGTTAATCCAAATAGAAAGGATTGGTTAATTAAACTAAATTATGCTTTGTGGGCCTATAGGACTGCTTACAAAACAACTATAGGAATGTCCCCATATAGAGTCGATTTTTGGAAAAGCTTGTCATTTACCTTTTGAACTTGAGCATAAAGCATATTGAGACTATTAAAGAGCTCGATTATAATTTGAAAGATGCTTCTTTGAAAAAAGATTATTGCAATTGAATGAGCTTGAAGAAATAAGGAATGAATCTTATGAAGATGCTTAAGATTTATAAGGAAAAGATGAAGTTATGGCATGATCGGAAGATTCTTACCAAAAATCTTGTACCGGGACAACGAGTTTTTTTGTATAATGCTAGATCGAGAATATTTTACGGAAAACATAAGTCCAGGTGGATGGGTCCATTCATTGTGATAAAAGTTTATTCTTATGGGACTGTAGATATTCGAGATCCTAAGACTTGGAAAAATATTTAAAGTTAACGGGCATAGAATTAAACCATATTTTTCAATCAATAAATCTAAATCTAATGAGAATTTAATGTTGGGTCACTCAGAATGAGTTCTGGGTATGTCAAGTTGAAGACGTTAAAACAAGCGCTTTGTGGGAGGCAACCCACATTTATTAGTGTGTTCGGTTTATGTTTGTTTTGTGTGTCTTGTTTGCTTTGTTTGGTTTGTTTTTATGTTTATAGTGGTAGTAATTTGGAGTTTTTAAACTAAAGTGGAGTTTATTTGACCTTAATTGATGATTTGAAAAAATCAGAATGAGAATTTGGACACTTAGCAGACCTGTACTAAATTGTGCACTGGCGGCTAAGCGCCGACTAGTTGACGCTTAGGCGCCACAGTTATAAAAAATGTGAAAAATGTTAATTTAGAGCCTAGATCATGGGGGAGAAGTTGTGGGAGGTATTTAGGAGATTCTAAACGTGTTGGAGAATATTCTATAAAAAGGTCCTAACTTAAGGAAAAACACTTGCCCCAAATCCTATTTTTATTTCTGAAGTCTAAGAAGAGAATTTTAAGCACCATGTCTTCCTGGGAGAATGAGATGAAGAAGAAGCAAGATTCTGATAAAAGTAAGTTCATTAGTGATAGTGCCAAGGAGTTATTTAATGGATATCCGGCTATTAGCATTCGAGGTATTGCGGAGGTGATTGCAAAAATTGAAGCCCGAGTGACTTCAATGGAAGCAAAGATCAATGATATTACTTTACATCTCGATCACGTGGGATGGCAACTCAAGATGCAATTCAATCATTAAAGGTATGTGGAAGAAATAGATAAGGCGATGTTTGTGAAGAACAAATGGATTGAAGAAGACGATATAAGAATGAACAATGATCGCCCGATTCTATCAAATTTATATTCTGAAGGGTCGAATGAGAATAATAGTGGTCCTGGTTATATTTCGCCTAATGGAGAGTGGAATTAAAAGTGTTTTGTTTCTATTTGTTTAGTGTCTTATGTGTTATGTTAGTGTTCTTGTGAGTTTATGTTTGGTGTGTTTAATGTTTTTATATATGCCTGATGAGGTGATGGGTACATCTTAGAGATGTACACTTATCGATTTAAGATTATAGTGTCTTGTATTTTGAGAATTTTATCCTTTATGTTTGGATAAAAATTCTAGTATTGTATTGAATGTTATGTTTGTTTTAATATAAGTTTGAGTTTTTGAAAACTTTGTGTGGAATCAATGGATATTAAATTTTGATTTGGAATATTAAAGATTTGTGGGGAAAAATAATTATTTTGGAGTAATTAATGTTAATTAACCAAGTGATTTAGTGCATATACCTTAATTATAAAAGTTTGGGTATTGGCGGCTAAGCGCCAGAATGCCGGCGCTTACGCGCCAGATTTCGCGGCTAAGCACCGATAGTTCGCGCTTAGTCGCCAGTTCGGGAAAATTGATTCCTGAAAGTTAAAAAACCCTAAAATTGCCATTTTCAACCGCCCAATCATCCTCAACCTTTGCTTTGCCGCGAAAGAGGAGCCTACGGTATCATATTGTGGATCATTTAAGAGGGGATCTCAACAAAAATTTTTAGATTTGTATTCCTTGAGGTAAGAGCACTACTCCTAAGTAAAAATTTTTTATTTTCACCATGTATCTTGAGGACATTTTGGAAGATCATAAAATCACTATTCATGGTGAAAAAGGAAAAGCTTGATAAATTGCCTGGATTTAGTGAAAATATCTTTTGGAAGATAATTTAGCAAGTTTAGTTTGATTTTGGAATTTATGGTGAATTTTTCATGAATTTTTAGAGATGGCTCCAAAGTCAAATGTGCACGAGAAAAGACGAAGTTTGATTCTGACAAATTTGTTAGTTTGAGGCCCGAGGAACGATACGTCGATGCATTGCAATCACGTAAGTTGATTCCTAAGTGTGTGTTTACTAAACCTGTAGAGGTGATTAAAGATATGATTGCTAGAATAAACTGGGAGAATTGCTGTTGCTTCTCCGCTGTTGCTGTTGTTTCTGTGGTAAGAAAATTTTATGCAAATTTACCTGCTACAGAGGAAAATCAGGTGATGGTTAGGAGGCATGAAGTAAACTTTTCTTCTGGTGCAATCAATACTTTTATGGACTACCTCCTGACATGTTCTATTTTTATTCTAACTATCATCCTTCGGAAGGAGAATTAGATGAGATTATGGAGTTTCTGACTGATGGAAGAGGATTATGAAAAATTACAAATGATAGAGGAGTGAACTTTCCCGCTTCCAAATTGAATGCCATTTCGAAGGCATGGCATTATTTTATCTCATCTAAGTTGTTACCTTCAAGTCATACCAGTGAAGTGACGAGAGAAAGAGTGGTGTTGAACCATTGTATTCATCATGGGAAGCCTATTGATATTGGAAGCATAATTTTTATTATGTTTTGAACTATTCTAAATCAACCACGACTGCAGGTGTGGGATTTCCTTCCTTGATTCATTCACTTTGTGAAATATCTAGAGTGAAATTTGAAACCTGGGAAGAGGTACTTCAGCCATTGAGACCAATTACTAGTGTAAACGTTGGTGCTTACACTGTACATTCAGAGTTTGGTTAGAGAGGAGGATTTGGTAGGGCTTCTACTGCTTCTGCTTCTCGTGCTACTACTTCACGTGCTTCGTCATCTACTGATTCACAGACTGGTTTATTAAGAAATATTTTTAAAAAAGTGAGTCTTACTCGAGAGCATGTGAGAGATATGGATGGTAAGATGGATAATGTTGAGAGATATATTGTAAAACATGATGAATATGAGAAGAATTATCAGCAATATTTGGATAGACTGATTAGAGGAGATCAGAGTGCTGCGATGTCGCCTCATCCATTCTATATACCTTATGTGCCATCCAGAGATTGGAACGAGCAAGATGATGATGATGAGGATGAAGAGTAGATGTATGTTGTTTGATGTATTTCTTGTATTGATGTGTTGTGTCAATATGTACTTTATCTAGTATTTTGTTTGATGATTGTGTTGTGATGTGAACCTTGATAGTATGCAGATTGTAGTTGTACTGTTTATCTGTTATGCATATTCAGGTATTATTGTTGTTTTATTGTTGATTTATATGTTGCTGTGTGGTAGTGTGTAATAGTAAATGTTTTTATGTGTATGTTATGTCAGAGTTTTTAGTAGTATGTATTTTTAATTTCAAAAACTGTTAGGAAATTATAAACCTCTATTAGAAACTTCTACTTAGGAAAACTACATGTTTAAAATTCTTTAAATTCCACTATCATACGTTATCTGTATCAGTGTGTTATTTTAGTTGGTGTGTATTTGCTTTGAAAACCTCCACTACTTGTAGAAGTCTTACGAAATTTTTACTTTTCTTATTATTATAAAAAAAGAAGAAAAATGTTTTGAAAAACTAAATTTGATTTCATTTTACTCCTGTATTTAAATTGTTATACTTGCATATTAGGATATTAAAAATTCCTGCAAGCATGATATGTCAGTTTTTATTTCTCACCCATGTATCATTTCTTATGCTTAAATGTTTTATCTTAATTAAAAATTTAAAGTTTGGGGGGGATTTTAAAAACAAAGATTTTCAAAAACCTAAAATTTTATTTGATTCTCAAGAATACTTAAAAATAAATCTTATTTTTGATTGAGAACAATTATGTACATGAAGTTATATTAGGGGAACAAAATTTTGAATATAGAAATGAATAAAAGAATTTAGTTAAAATTTATAGTAATCATGAAAAACTTAAAGTTAAAATTTTCTTAATGAAGAGGTGTTAAATAAAATTAAACAATCTTTAGTATGAAGTTTTGTATTTTTGGATAAATAGAAGATTTGACTTTTATTCTTCAAAGCTTAAATTTCTTTTATTGAAGAGTAATTGTCAGATACTATTATTATGATTTTTAAGAGAAAGATGTATATCTGACCTTTATTTTAAATGGAAGGGTGGAATTCAAAATCATTAAAGGCCTATCCAGATATAGTAATCCTTGCCTTATAAAATAAAAAAAGGTGGAAAATATAGTATATGAAAAGGGAGGAGAAGCTTGAAGATTTAAGGGCCTAATCAAAAATTGGTTTCATACCATAAATTTAAGATATAATTTCAAAGAAAATCTAAAGCATAAAGTTGTAATATAGTAAGTAAAATTATTTTTCAAATAAAAATTTTTAAGTGAGAAAAATAGGTGTTTGAATTCTATATTTTGAAAAATCTACAAATATTTCTGAAATATATAGGAACTTATATTTATCATTTTCTTTTAGTTAAGAACTTTCTAACGTTAAGTTGGTTTTAATTACTGAATATTTTTCTAAATTGGACTATTCCATTTCTAGAACAAAATTTTGTTTTCTTCCTAAGAAACTCATTACATAATTTTCCTGCTAAAATGTTCTATGAGAGTAACTGTCACTTGAGGACAAGTAACATTTTAAGTTTCAGAGATTTTTATACACCTAAAATCTATAGTAATTTTATGCACATTTTTATACGTATTTTTAATGATATTGCACTTTAATGGAAGGTATTTTGTGTTTTTCTTGCAGGTATGATGAAAATGGATGGTCATGATGAAAGGAGCAAAATTGGATCAAATTTGGAGAAAAAAAGAAAAATAAAAAATTTGGCACTCGCAGCTAAGCGTCGCTGGGTCAGCGCTTAGCCGCCACAGTTAAAAATCAAGATTCAAATGGATTTGGAGCCAATTTAAAATGGGATGGAATGCAACTCTTGGTGGTAATGTCCATAACTTCCTTTGGGTGGCAAGTTTGAATGAAGGGGTGCATTCCTTGGTAGATACATCGAATCTGGACACATATTGAAGAGACACCAAGGCACCTTTTGGTTTACTATTTAAAGAGAGTCTTAGGAAAGATTTAGGGAGGCAATTTGAGGAGACTCTTCCACTGCATTTTGAATAGTACTTCCATTGTTCTTCTACTGTATTTTAAAAGTTTTTATTTAGAATAGGAGTAGAGAGTAGAAAGGAGAAAAGGGTTGGAGTGAAGTATTCTTCTTCCCACTTCTTTTCTTTCTTTTAGTTTAGTTTTTATTGAAGTCTAAAGTCTGTATTCTGAGTCAACGGAGTTGGGAGACTTGCTCTGAGAAGTAGTTTAACGAAGAGACAAAGTTTCAGAGGAACTTCCTTAGTCTTGTAGAGAGGATTTTCAAATCAGTGTTTACTTTTATTTAGTTTATTAATAATTTTTTTCTTTTATTATTTTTCTTATCGTTGTTTTTAATTTCAAATCAATGTGTTTTTATATTTTCTCAATGCATTCTGAGCAGTTTACTTTATCTTTTTCTTTCTTAAATGGAGAAGTAATTAATTTAAAGAGAACTGTTGTGGAAAGTATAAGTGTTTAAAAGTTAGAAGAAGTTGTGAAGATTGATTCTAAAATAACGTTTTTTACTTCTTAATTTGGCCAGCTAAGTTGTAAAATTTCTTGAGATTTTGTAAGATCCAATGTGGTATTGTCTCATAAAAGTTAGTAAGAATCACATGAACTTATATGGGTGAGAATTGTAGTCCATATAATTGAATGTAATATTAGAAGATATTTTTATAAAATGGAGTAAAATTAGAGGATTTTAGAGTGACAGGCTAAAACCCCCTAATTTGGTTTGAAGTTTTGAGTTTTGTTATGAGAAGTTAGCCCCCAGGTGGTGGGAATCGAGGGAACTCTAGAGTGAGAGACTGGTATCTTCCCTGCCTAATTCAAAATAATATAAATTTCAAATTAACCTATGTTCTTTATCGAACCAAGTAAGGGTAAAGAACACATTTACTTCTATCTGTCCCAACAAAAATTTGAATACTTCCACAACAATACTTTAAGAATTATTACTACTTCATGAAAGGAAAGAAAAAGATATTCTAGTTAATAGTATTTTACATCCAGTGTTATTAGTTATTGTAATTTTAATTTCTTGCTTTGCATTTTTATTAAGAAAATTTCAAAAGACATATCAACCTTCAAAACTTTTCAAAATCAAGACATACTTTTTCGAAAATAGTTAAAGAAAATAAAAAGATTATTTCTCTGATTTATTTAAAGATTTCACATTTTCCCTGTGGGTTCGATATCTTTGGGCTTAATCAAAAAGTCCTATATTACTTGATAAACGATACGTATACTTGCGTAGTATCCCATATGTTGACCTCATTTTTGATGAGGTCTTCTCTTCTTCTTTTTAGTGCTTAGGATCTAGCCTTAGGCATTTCCTTTGACTATCTTAGAGGACTAGAATTGGGACCCACCTTTTAGAAATTCAAACCACTTCTAAACTCCCTGCAAACTCCACAAACTTGACTATAGACCCCTAATCACCTAGAGGGTTGAAATCAAATGTGGAAGTTTAAAGGATGAGTTCCTATAGGACTCTTTGGCCTTAGGACTGCCCTGGGTGGCCTGGTCTGGTGAAGGGCCTGACTTACACACACACTACACTTATACACTACACCTACACACTACACTTTCACACACCTCCTAAAAACACACCCATACCCAACTTGACCTCCTGACTCATGTAGGTGATTCACATGGATGGTCCTTAACCCCTAAGCCCTCGCAAGAGGGTTAGGAACAACATAGTGAATGCCTCAAATGAGTCCCTTCATGGCTCATGTGGACTTGATGTGGCTTCATGGCTCAACCAAAATGATTTTATTCCACTTACATTCACCCAATCTTCAATTTCCCAAATTTTCAATTTTTGACCCCCGGGACCCTACACCCGCCAACCTACCCAAAACCCTGAATAGCTCAAAATCTTCAAAATTCCTAAATCACCCAAAATTCCTCAAAATTGATCTTAAACATTTTCACATTACTCAAATTGATCATCCATACCCAAAATACCAAAAATTCCAAAAATACTTCCCAATACCCCCCAAATACCCAAAATACCCCTCTTGACCCAAAAATCCAAAAATTTAGAAAATTCCCAGAAAATTCCAGAAAATCCCAAATATTCCCAATTTCATTTTGTCCAACTACACCATGGGCCAATTTTGTCAATTTACCCTACTTTTGTCAAAACCCCCAATTTGACCCATTTTTAACCCAAAGTGAACCCAATGTCAAACCAAACCTACCCAATTGACCCAAATTCTGGTCCAATTCAATTCTAAACTTCAATTCAACATTCCCAATACCAATCTAGACCAAATCCAAGTTCAATTTGATTGACATTTGGATCCAATTTCACTTTTGGCCTTAAAGCCCAATTTGGACCCATGACCCAAACTTAACCCAAACTCACCCAATTCAACTCCAATTAACCCCAAATCTTTTCTGAATCTTCCTTAGCATCCCCACAAACAAAACCCTAACATGATTTGCCCAAAATTTAGATCCAAACCCCACTCAAATTCAACCCAAAGCTAAAAGGCCCATTTTCGACCTAAACCCAAACCTAACCCAAATGAACCCAAACCCCAAAATCAAAGCCCAAATAAAGTCAAAACCTCTTTGAAACACTCCCATAAACATTTCCCAACATTTATTTTACATCAATTTCAACCCTAGCCCAACATTGGCCCAACTTGGCCCACTTGGGCCTATATTGGCCCATTCACCAAAAGAACCCAAATTCAACCCAATTCAAACCCAAATCACTCCCAATTTGCTTCAAGTCACTCATGACTCATCCATGAGCTAAAAACAACATTTGTTTGGCCCAATCCTTCACAAATTCCCCATCCATAAATTTATTTCCAAACCAAAAGCCCACTTTCTTAAACCTTCCTAAAGCCCATCTCCACCAAAATCCAAAGGGGCAAAATCAATCTAAGGCCCATATGACAAATTCTCTTCATCATGCATTCAATTAAAATCATCCCTAAGTCCTAATCCAATGATCAAATAATTCTAAATAAAGCTTCATCCAACTTTCCACCAAAATGTCCAAAATCCTTAAAATCCATTTTTATGAAGTCGACTAAACTTTTCCCAAGCCAAATGGAGCCATGAATGAGCCATTCACAAGCCATATGAAGCCATGAAAGTTTGGCATGTGACCATGCCATTAATGGTAAAAGGAGGGGCTCCTTTCCTAATCTTTCATTAAGCCTTTTTAACCTTATTCATGACACACACTAAACCATGTTTAGCCACCTCATCATGGATAGAGACCACACCATTCTCTCTTGGCTGACCCAACTGATCCTCTCGACCCAAAATCAGTGCCATGGGGAGGTGCACCCAACCCAAACCAATGGGTCGACCAAATTGAAGCCAAAATGACCCCTTCCCCATTCCATTTTAATTCAAAGCCTTTACACATGGCAATTGCCAATTGACTGCACAAACCTCCAGCCCTGACCCACCTGGACCTGAGGGTGACCCATGCCTGCCGGCCAGCCGCCTGGGTCGCCGGAAACACCATGGCCGAGACCTCGGGAGGAGCCAAGCTTGAATTCCACCTCGCCGAGCCGCCCCATGCCCAATGGCCACCATGGCTATTCTTCCCACGACCGCAGCAACTGATCCCAACCCTCGGCAATCCCCGTGAGGCTCTCCACCACCTCTATTTAAACCCGACCCCCTCACGGCCATGAGAGGAGAGTTGCAAAAACCTTGCCGAAACTCGCCAAAATTGTTCCAAACCCTTCTCCACCCTTAGAGCAGCTTGATCCCCAGTGTCAATTTGCCCTAATCCCCACTCGACAAAATCCAATTTCTCAACCGAAATTCCACCCAAAACCAGGACATTTCTCCACAGAGTGAGCCAATCCCCAAATTGATTGGTTCTACACCTTCACCGTACCGAGGGAAGGTGTCCACCAGCAAAAGCCCCATCTCCGAGCCACCTGAGTTGCTCCGGACCTCCAAGCTTTGTGATCGGCCGTGGTTGAAATCCCACCTAGACAATTCACCGGACCGGAGACTTCATCTGGAGCTTGCTAGGATCCAATCGAAGGTGCAACAACTCTCAGATCGAAGCCACACTTCTCTGAGCAAAGGTATGAGCTAATTCTTCATCCCGAGCTTCTGGAGATTCTCCATTTCAAATGCTTTAATTTCAATGCATGATCACCATATAGATATATTCGTCTCTTCAAGATGAATCCATAGAGCATAAGAACATGAAAATCCATTGAGTATCGAGTGAGATATTAGGGATTTACTGTGGATGGCTCTCGGGTGAGGACACTTGGGGACGATGAACGGATGCCGTCCATTCAATACACGCGCGGACGGACGGCCAGGATCGCGTCGGATCAGAAGACGGAATGATACAGCGGGCCCCCGGAGCGCTGAGTCAGATGGCGGCGTCGAATGGGAGCGCGACGCGTGTGCGTTCGGAGCTGCCGAGGTTGACGCGGCGCCGCGTGGATAAATAGAAAATTAGGGATTTTTCTGATTTATTTAATTCCCTAAACTTCAAAAATTCATAACTTTGTGTAGAAAAATCAGAAAAATAAAATAAAAATACCCTCTTGCTCAGTGAACAGAGGAGAATAATGTGGAAAAGAAATCATTTAATTTCATCAAATATTTTATTTTTAATAATTTATTTACTCTCTGCATATTTTTAATTCTCCATGCATTTATACAATTCACCATGGCATGAGACCATAGGGCTTTTGAAGCCTCTGAATTTGGGAACATTCCCTGAATTTTCCAAAGTCAGAGGCCATCCCTATGAAGAGTTATTGATTTTTCAAATTCATGTTACTGTTCTGAGTATTTTAATTCCAATAAATAGCATGTTGTGAAATAAATTCTAGGAAAATTTGGTGATGTTCCTTATGACCAGAGGACCCTAGGAAAAATAGGTTTTGAGTTAGTTCATTTAAAATAACCCTAATTGGCTTAAACACCCAAAATAGGTCTCTAATTAATTAGAGCTAACCATACATCAAATTGACTTGAAATCAATTCTCCACTGACCTTTAGGATCAGAGGAATCCACCATAAAAGTTTGAGGTCAATTGGACTTGGTTAGCCCTACTAATTGGGTTGATTAAGCTATTTAGTCAATTTAAACTTTAAAAATTCATAACTTTCAAAATATCTTTCAAAAATTCACCAAATTGGTTTTGGAGCCTCTCTGATAATAGGGAAATTTAAGAAAATTAAAATTTCAATTTTCTAAAAAAGTTGATTTTTAATATTATTTTAATATTTTTAATAATTAAAAAATAATAAAAATCACAAAAATGATAAAATTCACCAAAATGTCACATTTTGAGTTTTAATCACTTAGGAACAAACCCCATATTTTTCTTAGGTCTATTTAGTGAGATATTAAATTTTAAAGCTCTAGGGTAATTTTAAAATTAAAAAAATGTATTTTCTAGCATTTTCACTAAAAAAATTATAATAAATCATAAAAAAATCAGAAAATTGTAAAATTTGATTCTCTGATTTCCTTGATATCAGAGAGATTTTTGAAAAATATAAAATCCATTTTTTAACATTTATTTTATTTTTAAATTAATTAACACTCCAAAACTTAAAATAATTATAATAAAAATAATATAATTCAAAAAATCACCAAAATTGGTCCAAGTGGTCCTCTGGTCATTAGGAATATCCCCTAATTTTCTTAAGGACAGAAACTTTCCCTTGGTCATGTTATTAAATTTTCCTTGGAAATCTCTATTTTCTACCAAAAATAATTATATAAATAAATGAAATACAGAAAAATCCCATTTTCTCCTCTCATGTCTTTATTGACATATGAGTGAAGTCACATAAAATTTCAAGTTCATTTGAGTTCAATTTAGTGAGTTATGAAATTATTCTTAAAGGGTAAAGTGGTAATTAAAATTTTTAAATCCTTAATTAAAACTTTAGGTTTAATAAAAAATTAACAAATAAAACATTTGATCCTAATCTGATTTGGATGATTAAAATTTAAATAATTAAAGGGTAGAAATCCATTAAGCAATTTAAAATAATTAAACCTTAATTAAATAATTGATTAAATTTGGAAGAATAATAAAATTGGAATTATTAAAATAGGGATATTATTAGGAAGAGATTTATTCTTTAATAAATCTAAAATTCCCTAAATTAATCATCTCATTAATATTCAATTCTTAATTAAAATGATAACTCAAATTCAAAATATTAAAAGACTTAATCATTAAACTAAAATTAAATTATTAAACTCTTTCAAAAATTTCAATTAAAATTAAAAATAAAATTAAATTAAAAATTAAATTAAATTAAGTAAATTAAATTGGATTAAATTAAATTAAATTAAATTAAAATTAAAAGTTGAATTAAATTAAAGATTAAATTAAAATAAATTAAATAAACAAATTAAATTAAATTAAATGAATTAAATTAAATTAAATTAAATAAATAAAACCAAATTAAATTAAGTTAAACCAAATTAAAAATTAAATTAAATGAATTAAAATTAAATTAAAATTAAATTAAATCAAATTAAATTAAAATTAAATCAAATCAAATTAATTTAATGTAACATCAAATCAAACTAAATTGAATTAAATTGAATTAAAATTAAATTAAAACTCGATTAAATTAAATTAAATTAAATTAAGTTGAATTAAATATAACATCACCAAAGACATAAAGAATTCAAAATAAATCTAAAATAACTTGAACAACTATTCCAAATTTAAACCCATTAATGGAAATTAAACTAAATCACGAAACCATTTGAATACCGATTTACCCTCAAAAGCTTTAGTTATCATAACTCCTAAACAGAATATTAAATGAAATGTTACTTCACCTATAGGATATTCAAATGTCCTAGTTCACTGAGCAAGATAACAAAACTTGAGATTCTTGGACGATTAATTCATTTGTATAATTAAATTCATTTGGACTTAAAGCGATTCTAGCAATATTGAAAAGATGTTTAAGATTCCTCTTAAACACTTCCTCGATATGATAGGATGTTTATAAGAACAACTAAATTTAATTGTTCTTTGATGAAGAAAATCGTCTTCGAACGAAAACACGAGGAACCTAGACGTCGTAGGAAATGACTAAGTATAAGATTAGGAATTTGGTAGAAAACCATAACCATTCCTTAGCTTTACCTAGGAACTTGCTTAAATATTCTAATTGTGTTTTAAGTGCAGCTTGGGATGACGGGAAGACCCTCCAGGTACGCTTTTATTTTATTGCGATTTACTTTCTTGCAATTTACATTATTGCAATTTCATTAATCGCATCGCACTTACTTTTCTTGCATGATAAACAATCCGTTGCATGAAAACCCACACCTTTAGGATAGTCCCTAAGCTGAAACCAAAACTAAGTTAAAAGTCATTGCAAGATAAAATTCACCGCCGACATTTCAAAATATAAAACAACTCAAAATTTAATCACAAACGAACACAAACTACAATTACAACTAAATTAAAACGTCTCATTGGATGATCGGGAATACCTCGGATGATGTAACCTACTTGTTGCTAACGGGATTTCCCACGGTCTAAATGAAAGTTTGGAACTCATTCGATTGAGTTTAGCAAATTCATCTGGACTAAGTGAATCCGTTTAAAATAATGATGCCGGAAGGATGGAACCGTGGGATCTTAACCGGTGTCGTTATAATCAACTTTAAGATTTGTTTTAATTAAAATATAAAAAAAAACACTTGGAAATTAAAATTTTCTCTAAACCAAAACACTTTTCTCATCCCCTGATTTATGATTTCTAAAACTAAACCTCTGCAACAACAAGGAGCTTGGAGCATGGTGGGCAGCACGACCATCGTCATCAGCAAAACTTTCCTAGAATTAAATAACAAAGCCATAGGACTTCGAGGTAGTTTGCTCAGTGCGAAGCATAAATCCTCAACTCTTCGTTAGGCATTTGCATTGCAAATTAAGCCACTAACCGGTCTTAGGATTCCGAGGTAGTCGTCGATACGACATAAACCCTCACATCTTCGAGGCTATTTGTATGATTATGTCATATAAATATAAGCCCTAATTAATTAAATTTGGCAAGATTAAAACATTAAATAAACATTAGGACTTTCCTAAATCTAAGCCAAACAATAGGATAGTCTGGAAATTACCGAAGTTCACTTCGAATCTGTAATTTCTCCTACTTTTCTTCCTTTGAATTCCCAAAATAAAAATTTTCCAAATTTGATCCGTTCCCTATTGAAATTCCAAAATTCAATCCTTTGAGAACTTAAACTTTGAATTTCTTGAGAGCAGAATTATTGATTATTATCGAGAGTTTTCTTAGGTGATTCCTGTCACTTAAGATGTAATTAACTATAGGGGCTTGCCCTTATAGGGAATTTTAAAGAACCCAGGTAATATAAACCTCGTTTAATGCTTTCATATTAAGCGGGGAATTTGTCGGCTTATAAAATTGGTTCGCGGACCAAACGGATGTCACAAATCTTCTAGTTTATTTAATCGAGCCCCACCATTAAGCGGTTATTGTACTATCCTTAGGGATAGATACACGGTTTGTGGTGCGGTGCTCGTTTATATAAACTATTTGGGATGTGAGATCGGTTTGATTTCATATCTTAAAATTTTCAAATTTAAAATTATTTTCAAAATCAAATACTACTTTCTAAATTATATATATATTTAAATTAAATTTAAAATTTAAATTAGTCGACAACTTCTGTTAGGCGACCCCTTTTCAAAAATAAAACACACAACCTAAAAATATGCCGACATCATATTATAAAATCATAATTTTTATATCTTAAATCATCAGCGCATTTATCCAGTGGAACCAAGTTTTTGGCATCCGTTGCACTTATATCTATCGGGGATCTAGGGTCCATTTGTTGACCTCACTTTTAGTTGAGGCCTAGTTTCTCTATAGATTTCCTGGGGTCTAGCCATAGAACTTCCTAGTGACTTTTCTTAGATGACTAGCAATGGAACCCTCCCCATAGAAACTCAAATGTTTTGTACTTCACTTGAATTTTCATGTGCTTAAGACCTAACCTCCAGCTTTGGGAGGAAGAGACCAAGCATAAGGAGGTTAAAGTGAATTCCCAATAAGTGACTAAGCCTTAGGATTAGCCCTCGGGGAAGCCTTTGTCACACACTGACATTCAAATTTACACATTACATTCTGAACTCACATCCTAAATCAAATACATTTCACTTCAACCTTCGGACCCTTTGGAAACTCATGTGAGTGGTCCCACTAATCTTAAGCCTATGGCCAAAAGAGCTAAGATCACCACATAGTGGACCAAAGGAGGATTTCCTTTGCCTGTAACCCATCCAGAATGATCCCATTCTTCATGGTTTGACAATACCTCGCTTTTTCCAAAATTTCTTTTTTTACCCTGAAGTTACCAAATTGCCCCTAAAAAGGGACCCAAAACCTAAAATTCCACAGAGTCACCCGGGGTTCCTGAAAATTGTTCCAGAGCGTTCCCCTCGTGAAATGATGAGTTTGACTGCAAACATGTCATACTTTTGAGCTACTGGCGGACCCCTTACGGCTTAAATAGTCGCTACTTAAACGTCATTCTGGGCCCCGCAAAATTCTCCGCAGTGGTCAGAAATGCCTGTGGACACTGCCGTTCAACTCCAAAATCAATTTTGAACCACTTTGGACTTTTAAATCAGACTTTTGACCAAATTCCCAAAAAATCCCTGAAATTACATAAATGTCCATAAATGGTCAAAAATTTGAAAAATTCCAAAAATTTCCAAAAATTCTCAGAATCTCCAAAAACTTCCTAATTTCATTTTCTCCAACTTCACCATAGATCAATTTTGTTAATTTAAGCTGATTTCATCAAAAGCCCCAATTTTTACTTAAGCCCGACCTAGGCTCCAGTTTGACCCAAATTGATCCAATGTTAGCCAATTTCTACCCAAATTGAATTTTAGACACTTTAACACATCCCCATAAACAAAATGTAACATTCCATCGCCACCAATTTGGCTTTGAATATCACCCAAATCTGATTTAATAACAAAATCCCTAAACTAAACCTATTTTTGACCTGTTTCGACGAAGAGGTTGCCCAAACGACCCTGGATTAGCAAACAGTCTGCTCCGTTGTGTCCAAAACATCAAAATTATTTGGGAAGCATATATAAATTCCTATATTCGAACGCACGATGAAATCAGCTCGAAGTTGGCACGATTTTTACTTAAAATTAGCATTTTGGCTCGACCAAAGCCCTAACCCACGCCCCAACTAAACTCTAGCAGCCGACCCCCTCTTGATTCCATGATTTCAAGCCTGGTCGAGCCCTAGGAGTCGCACGCCCCCTCCTCCATGCACCTCTTCCTTGTGGCTTCTTCTCCCCCCTTGTGCTTGGCATGGCGGCCTCTTCTCCTCCATGTAAGTTCTGCCATGAAAGGAATTTCTGTTCTCCATCACATCCATGGCAGCCTTCTATCAAATCTTAGATGGTTTGTTACTTCTCTTTGGGGTTTTCTTTCTCCTATGTCATTTTAAAAGGGTTTAAATGGCTGCATCTTCTTTATACCAATGTTCTTTGCCCATGGGTAAGTTAAGGGCTTCATCTTCTTCTTTTTTTGGCTATAAAATAGCCCCTATTTTACCTGTTGTTGGGTTGGCTGAAATACACATTTGAGGGGAGGTGCTGTCCAAATTCCTTTGGATACAATTGCTTCTTTCTTGGATTAGGTTTCTTACCTCTTTCACTTCTTCCTTTAGCTTGGTTGGTGATCTTGGCCATTAAGCTACAAATTCCCCTCTCATGACTTAACTTTTTGTGGCTTTTGGCTAAGGTTTTACATGCCAAAAATGTGATGTTTATGCTTATGTTTGAAGCCATTTCTCATGTTAAAATTTGGATTTTTATGTTTGGCTTTGAAGATTTTTTTACATGCTAAAGATTTAAAATCTATGCTTATGTTTGGCGCCATTTTTACATGCCAAAACTTTGAGTTTTATGTTTGGCTTTGAAGTTATTTTTACATGCAAAAAATTTCAAGACTGCGATTAAGATTTGATGTGCTTATTCATGGTAAAATTACAAGTTTATGCCTGGATTTTTAATGTTCTTTTCCTTGGCAAAACTTCAATTTTAGGCTTAGGTTTTTGGGGCCATTTCACATGCCAAAAGTTTGAGCTTATGGGTAAGTTTTGAAGTCATTTTCACATGGCTAAACTTCAAATTCATGCTTAGTCTTTGAAGCTATCTCCGCATGGAAAAAGCTTTAAATTATGCTTAGGTTTTACATACCAAAATGGTAAGCTATACACTTACCTTTTGAAGGCTTTCTCGCGTGCTAAAGTCTTGGGATTTATTTATGGCTTTTTGAAACTCCCTTTTCATGGAAAGACTGTGGAAAGTACACCTAGTCTCTTGAAACAATTTTCACATAGTAAAGGGTGGTCTTGTATGTGGCTTTTAGGAGTTTTCTTTTACATATCGAGATATGGAATGTGTGCTTATGCTTTAAAGTTCCTTTCTCATGTTCAAGTTATATGCCTCAAACATGGATTTTTGGAGCCCTTCTTATGTGCAAACTAATGCTTTATGTGTGGCTTTGTTTGGAAGCCTTTCTCACATGCAATTTTCGGATTGGAAATAGGCTCTATTTGAAACACTTGTGAATGAGGTCTTATATATTCTTTTCTCACATATTTCCACCATGTATTCATATACACAACAATTAAGCTTTAATTTCACAAGTTTCTTAAAACATTTCATGCTTTATTGTGGCTTAGCGTTGGCTAGCTAATATGGGACTAAATTGGTGAATTTATGTGTAATTTTCATATTCGAGAGTGGCAATACTTGAAGCACTCATGGAAAATGTCATATGTGCTTATTTCTTACATATTTCTCTAGCCTTTCATATGCATAACAGCTAGGCTTTGTTTTTGCACACTCTCCAACTCATTTCATGCACAAAAAGAGGTGTTTATCAATATATACTTGCCAAAATGAAAGATTTACATTTTCGAAGTTGTATGGGATGAACTTACATCATGTTTACACTTACTAAAATAAAAAATCTGCACCTATGTAGTCATGTGGGGATCATTTAGATTGCTTCTATGCTCATTAGGATGAAGAATTTGCACTCATGCTTTCATGTGAAGTTGGTTTATATCATATTTATGATTTCCAATGTCAAAAATCTGCATTGTGACACTTCTTTGGAGGTGTTTTAAATCATTGCTATGCCTTCAAAAATCAAAATTCTGCATTTGTAAATTGGTTTTTTCAAAGTACATTACATGGCCAAATGCTTGGGATTTCCTAAGTATGGCACCCTTTTAATTGAATGCTTGGTGATGCCTTATACATGTTGGAAAGTGCTTAAGGCTTGATACACCTCATTTGAAAGAGATGGCATGTTTCTCTTCTCTTGCTTAAGATATCTTGGCTTTAGGGTCTTACATTTTGAAGCATGAAAAGACTTATTCAATATGTACAATTCTCGGATTTAGAGATAGGCATAAGCAAAAATATCAAAATTTGAACACACATGTGATTATTTTTTATCTATTTCATCAAGTATTCATGTGCGTAACATCCAAACTTGTTTTCCATGCATACCTCACTCATTCCATGCATTTATGATGCTTTTCATTGGTTGGAATACACATGGAGCGATTTGGTGAAATATTTGCAATTTTCGGATTTAAAAATGTTCATACTTGGAACATCCAAATTTGAAGCTATGTAATCTTGTTTTTCATCTATTTCAACATGTATTCATATACATAACATCAAGGCTATAATTTCACGTGTGTTTCATCTCATTTCATGCATAAAATGGTGATTTACTTGTAGGAACTCAAAGCTCTCTTTTTCATGCAAGTCATTTCATGGTTTTGAAATTTTCACATACACTTCACTACATTTGAAGTATTCACATGCTACATACATGAAACTCCACATTCACATACACTTCACCTACTTTCAACACACCTACATACTACATACATGAAACTCCACATTCACATGCACTTCACCTACTTTCAAAACACCTACATGCTACATATATGAAACATCGCATTCATATTCATTTCACTCAATTTCAAGACACTCATATGTTACATACATGAAACTTCACATGTTACACCCGCTCCACTTTACTTTTGAAATGCTTACATCGTTCGCTTATGAAAAGAGCCACTGATATCAAATGCTTGTTGGAAGGATGGGGTATTGTCACATACATGATTGTAGAACCTTTTTTGGGTTATGATCATTGCCTTTGGAAAGAAATGCCATCATCCTATGTATGCCAAATGTCAAAATCAGCACTTATAGATTAATTTGGAATTGATTTACATCAACCTTATGCACTCCAAGAATAAAAATCTGCACTTGCACATTAGTTGAGGTGCTTTGGATCATTCCTATGCATTCCTAAAAGAAAAATATGCTCTTACATGTTTATGTGGAGTTGATTTAGCTCATTTTTATGCATTCCTAAATGAAAAATCATCACTTACTTCTTTATGTGGAGTCAATTTAGCTCATCCATATGCATGCTTAAACCAAAAATCCGCACTTGTACATTTGTTTAGAGGTGCTTTGGATCATTCCTATGCATTCCTAAGCTAAAAATTTACACTTGTATGTTGTCTTGGAGTTTGTTTTGAACACTTACTTGATGCCCCCACATGATAAATTACATTGGTAGCTTCTTTACAAGTTGGTTTTGGACATCTACTTACTGCCCCCACATGAAAGATTACATTGGTAGCCTTTTTGCAAGTTGATTTAAGACTTCTCTTTGCTGCAATTATTTCAAATTTGCATTACTAAGCATCATGCGAGTTTCTTTTATGTGAGAAGAGGAAAAGAAGAGAACTGACAAGCTTACCACTTCAAAGAGAGAGCTTGGATATGCTATTCATGCTTGGTTTGTGACCCGCCTAAAAAACATATGTTTTTTTCTATATGATTTTACTCATTTTAGGTGATATTACACTTTAAAAGGAAGATATTTTTTATGTTTTTTTGGTTTTAGGTGTAATAAATGACTTTTGGAGAAAAAGAAGCAAAAATGGTACAATTTGGAGAAAAAACGAGCAAGAAATGAAATTTTGCACTGACACCTTTTGATAAGTCTTTCGAGGTTTAATCTCTTTTACACTTCTTGCATATTTTTGAATGTGATTACACTTTAAATAAAGGTTATTTTTATGTTTATTTTGTAGGTATATCTGTTACGAATGCAATGCAACTGAAACGGGGTGAATCAGAGCTAAAACGGAGCCAAATGAAGCGAAACAGTGGAGTTGCACAGCAGTCTGCCCGCCGACGGCGCCCTCGAGACCATCGATGGCAGGATTTTCCTGAGAAGGACAAAATATGGCCAAAAAACTCGCCGACAGTGCCCTCAAACCCACCAATAGCTCCCCGGAAGACTATGGGCCGACTTTTGGCGGTTTTGGGCCAAACTTCAACGTATTTGGACGCTTTTTCGAAGGGGTGTTTAAGGGAACTCTTAGAAATTCGTCCATACTCTTTAAAATGGCAAATTTAGGTTAGAAACGTGAAGAGAAACAAGAGAGGAACGTTAGGAAAATCTTAAAGAATATTTAGGGTTCTTAGATTAAGAGTAGAAATGTAGATTTTTACCCTTTTGGAGAGATTGAATAGGAGATTTTAGGAGAATTTGTAAGGTGATGTTCTAACATTGCATGGATCAATGGGAGACTTTATGGGAGAGATCTTCATCTTTATTTCAAAGGGAAAAAACTAAGTATTTTTCTTCATTATCTTATGATTTTGTAAACACTTATCTAATAGATTTGCTTTGGTTTAATAAAGTTTTTGTTGTGTTTTCTTCATGCTTTATGATGTATCTTTGTTAATCATTCTTCTTCTTTGGAAACAGTGGCATATGAAAATTATGTGATTGTTTCCATTTTTCTTTTCTTTGGCAATGAGTAGGATTCATGATTAGGATATTGGGATGCTTTCTAAAAGATGTTTTAATTATCAATGTGATGGTTTTTACTTGCACTTCATTTACATTACATTAAGGGCCCATTGTATTGTTAAAATTCATTGTAGTTGCATTGTCCCGAATGGGCGGTGTAATTCTCAACAAAGTAGAACCACATTCAATGTCCGCGAATGAATTGCATAATTCATGAGGATTGAGTGCAAATAAATAGGGAAATATGGTTTCATGGGCATCGAATTGGAGGTTTCAGGGTGACAGGCTGAGATCCCCAATTTGGTCTTAAGATTAGTAACTAAACTCGAGGGTTAGCCTTCGGGTGAAGGCTGAGTAGGAGCTTCGTAGTGAGATCCGGTATCCTCCCAGCCTAGCCTTAGATTTAGTGATGAAACTTATAATATTTCAATGTTATTTACATGCTTAGAAGAGGGGATACTCTTTTAAGGGTAATGAATAGGATTGCTCCTATTTGGCACATACAATATTAAATGCATCTCATTCCTATACATTATCCATTTCATTACATAAGAATAGTAGTTTTTAGTATCTCAAAATTCTCCAAATCAATTCATCCAAATAGGGCTATCTTTAGAATTATTATTTGCATTTAGTTATAGTTACTATATTTACATTTAACACTTGCATTTAGGAGTAGTTGCTAGATAAAACACAATTTTAATCAACATTACAAACTAAGAACTATTAGTAGTAGACTAGATTTTGACTAAAGACCTCTTACTTCACTTCCTCGTGTGATCTATACTGGGGTTTTTAAAGAAAACTCTATATTCCTTGAAGAGATATGTATACTTGCGTAGTACCCCTAGTGTGTGAAATATTTTTCAATTTTTATATCATTTAAGATTTTGCACACTAGCCACTATTTATAAATCGGATCAAGTTTTTGGCCATCTTTTGGAAGTTAATTTACTGCGTAAGTGTGGGTCGGGTTAGTTTGCTTAAAACTTATATGCTTAATATGTTTAGGTGCCTTAAATTTTGTATGTTAGTAAGGAATTCTTCCTTCTTTACATTGCTCTACTTGATTAAAATGCTTGGAATGGTGCTATATACATATGGTTGGATGTTGTGATTGTGGGAAACTTGGAATTTGATGGAAATGTCAAATATTTCTACATATATATGCTTGTGTACTTCTTATATTGCGAATTGCAGGTGTGAAAAATGATTTTTTATGCCGTTATGCTGCCAAATTTTTCTCTGATCGGATTGACTTTTTCTTTCTTTTTGGGCATGTTTTCACCCTGCTTTCCTAGCTTTTGGTTTTGATTTCACATATCTCAACCTTTTCACCCCACATACCTTATAGTTGTCCCCTGCTCCATGATGGGGGGATTTGTTTTCACTTCCTACCCTACATGTTACATCAACACCACTTCACATATCACACTATCTCACTACATCACTCCCCACCTTACATGCTACATCATCAGACTACCTCACATATCACACTACTTCATTACATCACTACATTACCCTACACATGTCACGCTACTTCACATGTTACACTACTTGGCCACAACACTACAACTTTCATATTTCCTCACACAACTTCACTACTTTACTTCGTTTCTTGACATCCACTACATGATAACCCTTGGAACCATGTTGTAGGGGTTTAACCCTTTTACTCTACATGCTTTACATGTAACCTCTTGAAAGATGTTGGAGAGGGTTGACTCTTTGCAGCTACCCCTTGCACCACGTTGGAGGGGTTTAGCTCATTTTCTTCGCATGTCTCACCGTCACCTCTCTGCACCATGTTGGGAGAGGTTTAGCTGCTCTTACTCGTGTTTTCTATTTACTTTGAATTTAAGAAAATAACTCACCTCCTTTCCTATGTCACGTTAGGTGGATTATTTTCTCCTCTCTTTTTCTTGACCTCTTATCCTTTGTTTTTCACCTTGTTTCATGGCTCAAGTCAAGTGCTTATGTAGGACACATAAGTGCCCACGTATAGCTTTCCGCTATATGTGGGCCAATGAAGCAAGGCTGTAAGTGCGATGGGGAAAATGATAGAATTTTAATAGAGAATCGACCCGAGATAATTATAGAATAGTATCTCCTGACTCAGAGACCCTGGAGAGGGTACAGAAAGGAAATTGCCAATACTATTCACCTATCCTTGGGGTTTCTACCGCCGGCAGTCTAATGATGTTAGCAGTCCTAGCTCGATTAGGGTAGTCAACCTGTGGATCAAATTACTTTACAAAAAATACACATACATATTTTCAAAAAAGAAAATACAAAATTACCTCCACCACAAAAGAGCCTACTTTCCTATAGCTTTTTACATGCATGACATTCAAAATGAAACAAATGAAAAATTTGCAAAGCTCCACGGTTGCCTACTCGAGTCAGTTTAGGGCTGCCTTCTATAGAAATTCGGTCTAGTAGTCAATACCTAAGGTGGGACATACAACACAGCTTTGAGTCCTCTACACCATCGCACTTACGGTCCTCTTTGACTTGTTTTCCTTTATTTTATCTGGTTTTTCCTACGTTGCCATCTTCAGACTTACTACAGATTTTCTTTACATATTTGTTTTCTACGGATTTCCTATGGATTTTTTTTATGGATTTGCTTTCCCGAATTTCCTACGAGACATTACCTCTTGCGAAATTTTGGTTTTCTTGTGATTCCCTTTTGGTCTACTACACAGATTTTACACTTAGTCTTTCTTTCACACACTGCGGCACATACACACACCTATTTGTTAGGCTTTCGTGCTCTAGTTTTAGTACGTGTGGTTGGCTTTCTTATTTTCCTTTTTTGGTACACATATACTTGCTTGGCTCAGTTTTCCAACCTTACATTATTGTACATATACTTACTTGGGACAGTTTTCTGCTTTACTTTTTTAGTACTTTACATTACTTGCATATACACAACTGGCTTGCTTTACTTTTCGATACCTTACATTCTTGTACATATACCGTCAGGACGAGTTTCCTACTTTACTTTTCAGTACTTTACATTACTGTACATATAGTTGCTTGGAATGAAATAAATCAATTCACAATATCTCAAAATATAAGACAACTCAAGCTTTAATCACAAACAAAATAAAATCTCAACTTTAACTAAATTAAATCACCCCTTTGGATGAATAGAAGTTCCTTGGACGAAGCAACCTACGTGTTGCTGATAAGGTTTCCCACGGTCTGAATGAAAGTACAGAATCTATTAAGTTGGATTTAGTAAATTCATCTAGGCTAAGGGAATTTGATGGAATAATGTAACCGAAATGAGGGAGCCGTGGGGTCCTAACCGGTGGCATTATAATCAACATTAACATTTGTTTAAATAAAACACTGAGTCACTCAATTTTCAACATTCTAAAACACACTACTTCTCTCACCCCCTACATTTGTCACCTCTAAAACTGAAACTTCCACAACAACAACAAGGAGCTCGAGGCAACACACCGAGAACAGCACTATCGAGGATGTGGAAGGACATGTTCGAGAGAGCAAACAACAAGTCTACAACAGCAACATTCTTCCCTTAGTAATAACAACAAGCCATAACACTTCGAGTTATTTTCCTAGTGAAATATAAACCCTCACCTTATCTTTTAGGCCTTTTCATCTGGTGCACTATAAGCCCTAACTCGTCTAGGTTTCTGAGGTGGTCATTTCGATATGACATAAATCCTCATAACTTTCAGGCTATTCACATGATCGACATCAA
This sequence comes from Papilionanthe hookeriana x Papilionanthe teres, assembly GCA_022702705.1. Taxonomy (NCBI): domain Eukaryota; kingdom Viridiplantae; phylum Streptophyta; class Magnoliopsida; order Asparagales; family Orchidaceae; genus Papilionanthe; species Papilionanthe hookeriana x Papilionanthe teres. Next base: position 128,823,763 of record CM040425.1, on the reverse strand, counting down.
CTGAATTTAAGTTCTACTTAATTAAAATTGGCAGGATGAAAAATAAATTAAATCTTTCCCTAAATTGAGCCAAACAATAGGATAGTTTGAGAAGTCATGAGAATCTTTGAGAATCTATGCCTTCTCCTGATCTAGCCTGGTTGGATTCAGCAACTCTAGCAATGCGTAACTG